>CM046882.1:248953279-251850779 GCA_025667525.1 Glebionis coronaria
AGTCATACGTGTAAAGGATCGTCAATGGTATTAGGGTTTACTAATATGCGATTTATTTATTTAGGGTTTTCAAAGGGTGTCGCAGACTCGTAACCATCATGATAATAACGATATAAAAATATTAGAGATTTTAAAGATACTTTGATGAATGTATATATCATACTATGTGGGTTTATAATGATGTATTTCATTAAAAATTAAACTGTGTTTATATATTTTGTTTTTTAACAATTTATCATAAGGTCTAGCATGGTCCACTGGCCGTGGTGTTTGTTTTCAAGCAAGCTTACGTAGGTTCGATTCTTGCATGAGACATATTTTAAAAAAATTCCGAATTTTTAGAAAAATAAAAAATAATTTCAAATTTTAGAAGAAAAAAATTAAATATTAAAAAGTGATGACGTGGATTAAAGACATGCTTATGTGGCATTTCCCTCCTGTTATATATAATGTAAAGATATATATATATATATATATATATATATATATATATATATATATATATATATATATATATATATATATATATATATATATATATTTATATATATATATATATATATATATATATATATATATATATATATATATATATATATATATATATATATATTATATATATATATATATATATATATATATATATATATATATATATATATATATATATATATATATATATATATATATATATATATATATATATATATATATATATATATATATATATATAATATATATATATATATATATATATATATATATATATATATATATATATATATATATATATATATATATATATATATATATATATATATATATATATATATATATATATATATATATATATATATATATATATATATATATATATATATATATATATATATATATATATATATATATATATATATATATATATATATATATATATATATATATATATATATATATATATATATATATATATATATATATATATATATATATATATATATATATATATATATATCTTATATATATTATATATATATATATATATATATATATATATATATATATATATATATATATATATATATATATATATATATATATATATATATATATATATATTTATATATATATATATATATATATATATATATATATATATATATATATATATATATATATATATATATATATATATATATATATATATATATATATATATATATATATATATATATAGAGGTGGGGTAAAATAAAAAGGCTAGGAAGTCCTCTCATGTTGACACCTGTCCTCTCCCCACCGGCCCTTTTATTTACAATAGCAAGGGCATTTTTGTCATTTTACATCTTAGACTATATATACCTTCTTTTCACTTTCTGTCTCTAACTAATACTCCGATTAACAGTTTCGATCTTCTCTCCCATTCTACATTCATATCGATTAACAACAACAATGAATATCACCATTTTTACCGTCGTTCTCACCACCATTCACCATCGCTTCTTTATGTTCCTCATAGTTTTTAACACCATCCTGTAACTGATTAAATCAATTTTTGATATGTCGATTATAGTCTTATCTTTTATCGTTAGATCATTATACCATTAGATCGTTCAATCTTTAACAACCGAATAAAGGTATCCGTTATTTTGATAGTACGATCCATTGTTTTTTTTCTAAGTTTTTAATTGTAAATATGTATTTTAAGTTAGTATGTATTTGCTGTTTTTAGAGTATTCATTGATATTAGTGTATTTGGTTGTTTACAGTAGTATATCAAGTACTAGATCTGAAAGGTATTTAAAAAAAGTAGATGAAAAACGCGTACATTAAACTTGCACACCAAGTGTTTTTTAAATGCCGACATGGTTTTATAATTGTGATGCACCAGTTTTATACAATGATGCACCATATGTTCATATACCTTTTGATGAACTTATTGTTGAAAGTGTGATGTACTGATATAAGTTTGATGCAGCTCTTTTGAACCTTTGATGCAGTTGGTATTTCTTTATGGAAATTTTTATTATATTAGCTTATTTTGATTTTACCTTTGTAATTTAGTATATAAACGATGTGGTTGTTCAACAATATTGAAGCAATTAGTGTTTTTCGTTGTTATTATTCAGTTTATTATAGTACGATCTTTATACATGAAAACAGATGTGAAATATTGCATATGTGATGTGCCTATTAATATGTGAATTAGGTTACACCATTGTTAGTTTTATGAGCTACGAATATTGTGAGTTAGAGATAGATGAGTGTTTCCAACATTTCTCCTACTTTTGCTTGGTTAGTAGTTACCAGTATAACTCAGGGGTATGTTCTCATGGTATGTATTCGGATTAAAAATGCTAATCTAACAATTTATAACTATGATGCAGTGATTTTACACTATGATGCATCAACTGTTATGATTTAATCATTATGGTATATTCCAATGAAAGGGATTCTTTGTGTAGGTGTATGTATGATGCATGAGAATACAAATTTTAATGCAGTAGTTGTTTTTTTTGTGGTAGAGATATAGATATTGTATCTTATTTATTGTTTAAGTTATGCCCGCTAATAAACTTGTCCAAACAGCCCCTAGACGAGATAATTTTTCACTTATATGTTGCCCAAAAAACTCGTAATAAACCTTAATAAGCTTTATGATTAAGGTGTATCCAAATAACCCTTAATAAGATTGTCCAAGCAGCCCCTACACGATATTGTTTTGCACTTTTTTGCTGACCAAAAAACCCATAATAAGCTTGTCGAAACAACCCCTATACCAGATAGCTTTGAAGTTATTTTGTTGCCAAAAAACCCATAATAAGATTGTCAAAACTTTGCTAGAACTTCGCTGGAACTTCGCTGCAAGTTCACTGCAACTTCGCTGCAAGTTTGCTGCAAGTTTGCAGGAAGTTCGCAGCAAGTTTGTTGCAACTGTGCTGCAACTTTGTTGCATATTTTACTACAAGTTTCCATCTCTCTGTCATACTTTAGTTATATTGTATGGTGTTTGATAAATTAATGTTCATTTTTTACTTCTAAGTTCGCAATTAGTTGTATGTGTATAGAATTAGTAACTTGTTGCATATAGCATTTCTCGCTTATTTTGTAATGTGTTGTTTATGTTCTTCCAGATCGATTATTTACTTTTGAGTGTCAACTTAAGTTTAATTGAATATCAAGATTTATTTGGACTATCCTGTTAGAATAAAGCTTTAGGTTTGCTTTGGATGATGACATCGACCGAAATCAAAATATATAACAAGCGTCCTTCATTGCATATCTGATTCAGCCTATGTAAATAAAGGTACAGGAATGCTCTTTTCTATCCACATGACGCAAATCAGACATAGGACACCTGGTAACCGAAGTTGGTTCAAATGTGAAATTTTATTTTTATATTTTTTATTTCTTTTAAGTTCGCCTTTAAGTCGCTCATGGAGTCCGACCAAGATCTGGAAAAAACTATTAGGAAATAAACGAGTGTCCATTGTCTATACCATAGGAGTGGTTGTGTGTGTCAAGGCCCATTATCTGACTCCACAACTCACTCATCTGGGTGTTCCTTTGGCAATTCTCCCGTCGTCTATAAGCGATATGGAATTCAAATTGTACATCGTCAAGTGCATGAACATGCTAATGTGAATGTAATGAGACCTTCCTGAGATAGTTTTCAAATGTAACTTCCATCTATTCTTACTATAATTCATATTGCGTTTTCTTTGGTATTTTTGAAACAGGGTACAACTACTCCACCACAAGAGACTGAAGTTGCACAAGATGTGGCTGCACCAGGAGTTGTTATGCCCATTGATCATAGAAATAATCAAGCGACAAGACCATCTTCCTAACTAACAACTGCTACCGGGCATGCTACTGCGTGAATCAAACAATATCATGTATCAACTATTGTTCCTAAGCCGTAGTCCTTCATGGGCTGCTGGTTATGAGATGCAGATGGAGGATTCTAACCGTTACTGCATAAGAGTATTAAATTTACCAAAAAACTGGTGTTAAGCTGAGAGCGAGAAAAAACAGGAGACCATCTAGGAAGAAGCCAATGTTAGACTTACTTGCTGCCGATTAATGCATTGTGATGCAGTTAGTAACATTTTGATGTGATAGATATTGATGTAATAGATTTATACATTGTGATGTATTGGAATTTGCATTTTGTCATATGTATGTTTATGTGTGTTTCCATGTTGGAGTGTGAAAATAAAAATTTTGAGAGTGCAAATCACCTATCATTTGTGATGCATGCAGCAAAATGCTGAAAAACTACATTGAAATTGTGATGTAGACTTCAAAATAACTATTTCAGCCTAGAGGTGCACCTAGTTTCTTTCTTTCTGTAGTTTTTTATAATTAAACCTGTATATGCACATGTTTGCGCCTAACATCAAAGGAGTGAATGACTATAAGTTTTATTAGCATGATATTTATACTTAAATTGAACACCATGTGTCATATGTAACAATTGTCAAGAATACATGATATTTATAATGAGTAGAAGAAATGATACACAAGAAGTGGAATAGCACTGTGTTATTAATTAAGAAAACAAATCAATACTTCTAAACAACTTTTACACCATGAGCAATGGAGAAAGTGTCTCTTTATTAACCCAGTTTTGCATGTTTGCTGGTTAGTGTAACTCCTTGATTTTTTAACAAATAAGAACATTCACACTTCCCACTCAAACGCCCAAACTGTCGCAACAAAACGCCTTTGCTGCAACAACCAAACACCTTTGATGCAGCAAACAACCACCTTTGATGCAACAACCATATACCTTTGATGCAACAAGCAACATCTTTGATGCAGCAAACGACCATCTTTGTACAGCAAGCAACTACCATTGGTGCATCAAACAACTATCTTTGATGCAGCAAGCAACACCTTTGATGCAGCAAACGACCATCTTTTTTGTAGCAAAATAATCACCTTTGATGTAACAACCTTATACCTTTAATGCAGCAAGCAACATCTTTGATGCAACAAATGATCATCTTTGCTGCAGCGAACAACCACCTTTGCTGCAGCAAACAACCACCTATGATGCAACAACCACACGACTTTGCTGCAGTAAAAAACAGAGGTAGAAGAATAGGAGTTAGGACATCTAGTGGTATATGAAAGATCCAAAACAGGTTTGCAAAAGGCAATGAAACGGGTGACGGTGATATATTATGCCGAATGCAAAAACTAGGTGTTGCCTTAAACATAGAAGACCCTTACACGTGTAAAGAGCCCGTGACGGATATATTTCGTAGATAACGCATCATACATTTAGGCTAATTAATCCTTAAACACAACAACTGCATTACAACTATTACATCACTACATTACAACCACTACATCACTGCATTACAACTACTCGGATATACTACATCAATTTATTAAACACACACACACACACAAACACTTTTTGACACCTCAAATGTTATGTGCATAATCTAATCTAGCATTATATTTCACATACAAGTAAGTATTACATCTTCATTACAAAAAATGCAACAAGCACATAAACAAACACACACACCAACATTTTTCGACACCTAAAATACTATATGCGTAATCTAATCTAGCATTATATATACTGCATCACTGTTTTACTGTAACAACATTATTAATCCAAATTATAGCCTACTGAATCTACATTTAAACAACCTACTGTATGAGATTTTGAATAACCCGCAACCTTAATAAGTCTATTATTTATTTTTTTTAATTGTTGAAACAAACAAAAATCTAGTAACATAAAATAAAAAAATATGACGCATTAATTTTTTTTTATTTTCGAGATCAACTTACATGAAATTATTGCGGTATATATTTGACAATGTGAATTTCGTCACCATCATTGTATACGACTTGATCGGCCTTATATGCGACAAATAACGACATGATGCATCACTAATTTACTTTGACTACATTATTCATATCATGTTCTTTACGAAACCTACGTGTACCCTAATACATCAATATATGCAAAAACTGAAATCATATTGCATCACATTTCAAAATCAACTTAATTATTCATACAACCATACGCCTAACCTAATTCGGCCTTTGAAGCTACACAACTTGGCAATTTGGACCTACTGCATCATGTTCATAATATAGTGCATAAAAGTAACAATCGTTGTAAAATACAGCCTATTGCACATAATATGAAATACAACTGCATTATCTTTCAAAATGACTGCATCAAAATGTAATTTTAGTGCATTATAGTGATAAATTATGATTGAGACATTTTATCAAACACTTTGCATACAACTTTCTTAAAACATTGTACATATTACCTAATTGACCATATGTGAAACAAATAACCAAATATGCATCACTACTTTGCCCAACTACGTTAATCATTTAAATTATAACCTATTGTATCAATAATTATATTTCTAAATGCACTAAATGAAACAAACCCTGTTTATTAAAATAAAATTCACATTAATATGTAGTAACGATTTTAGGTTTATGATATTAACTTACATGAATATTAAAACAGTCCTGATTCGTCTTCACCATCGGGTTTGATGCGGTATCGATTTCAAAAAATAATCGTGTGGAATGATTGATTAGATCATATCCTATTAGTGTGTATAATTTAATGTGTGAAGTCTTAGAGAGATTCTGTGTGAAATTTTGGGAAAAAATGAAGCAGATCTGGTAATTAAGAACGACGATGTTTAATCAGTTACGAGGATTTTAATTTGTTTGGTCGGTTGAAAGACGGGAGTGGGAGGGTGTTAATATAACGATTTGCCCTTAAAGTTCCAGTTAATTACAACACTGCCACTCTACTTTTTTTTAATTAAAGTGTAATCTAAAAGCTAAGATTCCTTCCTAGACTTTTTCTTTTAAGGGTCTTTCTATTGTATCCCCACCCTATATATATATATATATATATATATATATATATATATATATATATATATATATATATATGCTCACATAGCACAAGAGACAAAAACCCTTTATGGCTGCGCCATTATGTTATTCTGTCCGCATCATAATCTCAACATATATTAACCTCACATTCGCATGTGAAGTCACTTGCTGCACATAAATCGATAGACGCCCCTGTCTCACTGTCACACCAAACGAAGCAATAATACCTCGTTCCTTACATGAATAATACCAATCTGTTATGAAAACAGAAACGTCCCTTCCATGCTTTCTTTAAAACATCACGTCATATGGTACCATAATTAGATATAATTGTTTATTGCTGTATAAACAAACACTATCTTTGGACCTATATTTTAATGTGAGTGAGCACCCACGTGAACATCATCTATCAACGATACCACCATCACACGTCATAATCTCACATGTTGCATAAGTTTGACACTTTATTCATTATCAATTAATAAGCTACATAAAGTAATACCTCATGTGGACTTGGACCATACGAATAGCAATGTTAGACGCCAATATAATACCAATGAATATTAGTACACCCTTTCTTCAATTAACAACATCAGACGTGTTTTCACCATAACCAATAATATCAATCCCACACCAATTGTTCCAAGAAATCACGTGAACATCAAATCTCTTGGACAGTAGCAAATTGTAGCGTCAAAATAAAAACGTCTTCATGACAGCAATTAATTAATTACTTAGGTTTCGACATAAACCCTAGATTTTCACAGCAACAAAATTAAACACCGTAATCCTCCTAGATATCAAGAGCCACCCGTTCTGATACCAATTGTGGAATCCATTGGATCGTTAGGCTCAATGGTTACACCATTTATCTAGGTTGATTAATTGTACATGTGATGAACACAGCATAATATCGCAATTAATCATGAGTAAGATGTTTAACAAAGATGAAAGATTCCCAAAGGATTTGTATTACATGATTAACATAAATCACTCTAGGCATGTATACATAAATCCCATGCCTAAAGATCAAACATAACAGTAGGTTACATTGTACATTAAAGTGATTGAATAATAAACTTAAGTCTGGTTCCTTTTATAACATATGGAAACCTAGATTACATGGAAACTAAATACAGTATTAATGAATAAATCAAAACATAAATATTCATTCATATCACTACTTTGACCAAATCTTTTCTTCTTATCACATATTGGAGGGGAAACTTATAGCAGTGGAAAGTTTCATAGCATGGGGAACTTTCTTGTATTTTGTCCACCAGCTTGAAGTTTCTCCTAATTTCATATTTGGTCGTTCTTGTTTCCATGGTGATTTGACTCATCAACTTGTGACCCAACATGGATTTCATAGTGACATACACTTACCCAAAACATCTCTATTAACGACGGTGAAGATTGTTGTGACAAAAGGATGGTAGGATAGGTTAAGTCCATGATTTTTCTAAAACCGAAGGAATCTTCCCAAGGACATTCCATAGCTAGAAATAGTAGTCCTTAGGAAAGATGGAGAAAGATTGTGAATGTAGCTGAATGCTGACCAAGTACTTAAGTTAGCACTGGAACAATCACAACAAGGTGCTAGTTATGACGTATTGGTAAGCATTGAAGGGGTTGAAGAATGAAAAAGAATTGTAAAGATAAAGGTTGAAAAGAAAGAAGCCCTCCTTATAACTTAGGCAGAAACTGGGTTAACGCATGTGCTATTGAAATCATTTTTAATGATGCTTGATATTTGATGAGACTGCTTTTATACATAGTCTCATCGTCAATAAAGGGCTTAAAATGCATTAAATATCATCAAAATACCCATATATATGCCTGTGTTTGTTGCTTGTGTATTTTAGGTACGGATATTAAGAAAATGACAAAAGATCACAAGAATCATGCAAAAACGAATACGGGAAATGAAGCCGCACATTGAACCAAGCCCTAATGAAGATTTTCGCAAGAAAACCCTTGAAGACTTGAAGAATTATGAAGAAGGGTCCTCCAATATGGAAGAACTGACACTTTATACCCTTGTATCTTCATAATTACATGTTTGGTCCCTAAAGTTTGTCAATATTGCAAAAAGGGCCCTCCACTTTGAAGAATTGGCAATTTTAGCCCCTCAACAAAGCTAAAATGTCAATATTGGTCCTTCTCAAAGTCAAATACACCATGAAGAACTCCAAGATACAAGACTTACAAATTTGGTCCTTTGAAAATATCAAAATTACCAAAAGGACCCTTGACTTTGAAGACTTGGCAAAAATGGTGTGACACCCTAGAATCGAGGTCATTAACGATACCCTAAATTACGCTAATTTTTGAAATTTTTGATAAATTTTAATTTCTATAATTATAAGTATTTTGGTTAGAGCCGATGTTCGAGGTTATAATTTTTACGTTTGACGTTTTAAGAAGGACGATGACGATTACGATCCCGAGGGATGCCCAATTTCATATAATTTTTGACGATTTATCGATAATGTAATTTTTCGAGAATTTTATTTACGGTTCGTGTTAAGTTGAGTCGGGTGAGTTTTATAGCCTTCCAAGTACATTTAAAGTATCCCAAAAATAATTTGGAGCATTCGGGAAGATTTTCGACTCCCGTAAAATTTTCAAAATTGACAAATGAGTCAAACCCGCAAAGTTTTGAGGTCGTTTTCTATTTAAGGACAAAAGAAGCCAAAAATTGCATTTAGGTCCCTCCTAACCCATCAAAAGGGCCAAATTGGACAAACACACAAACACATACAAAATATTTCACAAAAATCAAACACCCACTCCCTCTCTTCTCTCTCAAACTCACGGCAACCCCAAACCCATCAAAAATCCACCAAAAAACTTTTCCACTTGATTTTTCAAAAATCTAAGGTTAGACCACACTTAGTTTGGTCATTCCCCACATATTCATGTGCTCAAATCCAACATGCATTGATAAAATTTTTCAAGATTTTTCCATATGATCCAAATTCGTTTTTGAGGCTTAAAGAGCTAGTGCATGTTGATAATTTAGTGTTATGGAAGTATAAACACCATGAAAACCCACCAAAATTAATTTGGTTGTGGTGATTGGGTCACCCAAACCCCACGGCAAAGGGGGTGTTTGGGGAGCCATGGTGGTTGTTGATTTTGCATGTTATATTTGTGTTTGGTTTGTTGTTTTAGGATGATTCATGTAGGTCTTATTACTTGCATGTTCATTTTCTTTGATTCTTGATATTGAGATTGGTTGATCAATAGGGGTAGGATGGAAGTTTGATGTTAGTATATGTTTGGGAAGGCTTAGGATGATGTTTAGTGTTGGTTAGAAGTCTTGGAATCGAGTCTAAGCATGTTTTTGGTATAGTCATTTTTAGGCAGAAACATTTGGTCTATTTTATAAAAATGATTTTTGTTCCAGGTCTTGAAAACTAAATGTAGTGATAGAGGGTTTTTCTAGCTTTAATTTGGTATAAGGTAGAGCCCGTGACTCAAAACGAGCTAAAAGTTATGACATTTTAAAGATCGGGTACCGGGAGACGAGGACTTTCACAATCCGGATTTGTGCAAAGTTTTAGTCAAATCCCGAGGGTCACAAGTATAAATTGGTAAATGGTAAAGGGTCAAAATTTGGTCCCTAACCTGTGTGAATGAGTCTATATGTTGACTTAGGTGTCAAAGAAGTCAAAGGTATTTTTCATATAGGTCAAAGAGGTCAAAATTGGTCGAAGCGCAATTTCAGCCCGTAAAATGTAGTCGTGGAAAAGAGTTGCGTAACGGGTCGTAAAAGTAAAAACTTTTATTGGGCTTAAAAACATGTTATCTACAGGTCATATAGGATTTTTGGAAATTTTGTCAAATTTTATAAGTGTGGTTAAATAAGGTAAAACAGCCCGTACTTTAGTCAAGTACCGGCGAGAATGAGTAAAAATGGACAACGTAGGTAATGAGAACGAATGGAATAAAATGAGTGATACTTGTTGTTTTTGTTTTTGGCGTGAGTTATACTTGTCCTAAGTGACTAGTATATATGTATTTTATACAGTACCGTAAGTATTTAAATGAGATTACTCATTACGCGTTATTTGTGATAGGTGTTGATTTACCCGGGCATCCGTAACATCGTCAGTGATCATCCCTCGAACTACCGACTACTTAAGATATAAGGTGTGAATTTATAGCCTCGCTTATATTATTTCAAATTGTTTTACCCGCGAGGGAAATGCATGCTAGTTTTTAAAAAGGAACGTATATCATGAATGATTGTTAGACCCGAAAGTTGCCTTAGAAATTGTGTTGAGTACCAAAGTTGCAAAAGTCCTTAAATTCATGAACTATTAACTATTGTCTTGCCCTCGAGTAGGGGGAAATAGCCGCTTATGCAATTTGTAGTACTACGGGGTTAACGACCCAATGCTAGCCGAGAAGCTGTACTTATAGTAAGTTCTGCGGTAGATTATTTTGTATGAGAAATAAGGTATAATTGCAACTGATGCCTTTAGAAGGGGCACTGGTTTCATCTGAATCATGCCGGTATATTTACGCGGGTGATTGAGTTAACGGATTAGTGTCATGAGCTTAAACACAATTGTCAGTATCCTGATTATAGTTTGTTTGATCGACAAGACTATAAATGATCACGAATGGTTTTTATTATATATACGTTCAAATGGATTGAAAAACCTATGAATTCCACTCAACGTTTTCGTTGACCAAATTTTTGGCATGTGTTTCAGGTAACCGCTGAGCAGTAGGATGGAGCATGCATGGGATGGATGTTGTGTGTACGGCTTGGTGTCCGCTTGTTTTTCCCTCCTTTTCTACTTAAACACTTTTTATGTTTAATGGCATGTGGTTGTAAACTGAAGTTTTTGGGTTGAGATTCATGGGGACCGAAAACGCTAAACTCTGTGCACTATTTGGGGTTGGAAAAACTGTGGACATGTATTATCTAAAAATTTTAAATTTCAAGTTTTAAGTCGACGTCTTTTTAGCGTCGTTTGATATATCTTGTGTGCAATGAATACTGTGTAGCACCCAATGTTGTAGTTCCGCTGCGCATACCAAATGTGGGGGTGTTACAGATTGGTAATCAGAGCCACGAGTTATAGAGAACTAGGTCGTTTTTGAAAATCCTAAACTATAACTTTTGGTGTCGTAAGAAAGGGTCCAAGCACACACAACTATCCTGCATGGCTCCGGTAAGATTTATTGTTGTATTTATGGCATTTGACGTATACTTTTGAGTAAAGTATATATGTGGGTAATTATTATATAAGTATGGGATTTACTATATGTAGACTCTAAATTTTACGTGAAATATCCGACATCGTAATTTTCATATTAATCATGCATGAGCATCATATTATTACATTTCGGGCATATGTACCACCTTTGCATTGCATTTGCATGCATATATTTATAATTATTGTATAATTACTTATGTACCCTCCGAAATTCGCTGTTATTGCAGGAATGGCCGAGGTACCGCCCAACGATAACGGAAACGATTACGTCGTAGGTCACGAAGGGGGACCGTTTCCTCCGAACCCGCCGGACAATAATAATGGATGGATCGCTCCAGAAGACGAAATAGGGCCGGAAAACGACAATGGCGAAAGTGAGGTGGATAATTTCAGCATGAGTAGTGACGACAATGAGGATTCCGAAGAAGAGCCCGAGGAGCTATTGGATGATGGCATTCCCGAGGATGCCGTAGGCCAGACCGAACCCGATTTGTTTCAATCCCCGAGTTCGCCGAAGGGTTATGAGGTACCACCGACCGGTCGTTATGAGCAGCAACCTTTTGATCGCCCGATGGACAATAGTAATGGGAACAGTGGAGAGTCATCCAAGTCGCCATCGATTCATGAGAATATTGCAAGGGTCTATTTTCCGAGACCGAGTCACTACTGGGATCCCGCAGGTCGTTTGGGGAGGATGGAAAGGTTAATGTATGAGCGGTTTGTAGTTGAGACTAGGGTGATTAAGAAGTTTGATAAGACTGAAAGGGAACATCAAAGACTGTTGGAAAGGACTTCAAGGATTGCGTATGATGGGATGATGAACACAAGTGCCATCAACAGTTTAAAATCAATGGTTGCGAATTTAAGTGCTAGTCTTGACCGTGTGAGGGAAGATCAGATGAGGTTGTCGAGGATGTAGAGTTGGGAGCATCGTGTGAGGAATTCATTGCCCCCGGATTGGAGATTCGTGGACGATGTGGAGATGGAGGCGAATGACTTCATGGTTCAGCCGCCTACTGGAGGTGCTTGTATTTCGGTGGGAAATCAAGTAGCGATTGAGTATGGATCCACATCAGGGACGAGAAAGGAAACAGAATGTGGGCCAGATGAGAAAGGAAAGGGAAAAGTGGATGATGTGGACGAGGACGTGAGTGATGAGGAAACCGAGGAAGACGACGACGAGCCGCCATCCAAGAGGCAGTGTGGATCACCACATGCCTAGTTACTTGTTTTGTATTTTCTTTGATCATTGTAATAGAACTATTTTAGACCTTTGTATGATGGTATTATGACGAGAAACTCAAGTACTTGATGTTTTGTGGTGAATGATTGTAGTGGCATTACTTGTCACGATTTTGGTTAACTATCAATACAATCTATGTTACCTTTCATGATCTGTGATATGTCTTAAATTTGATCTTTTGTGGTGTGAATTGATGAATATTAGTAACTCCGTAGTGATGTGTCGTTGTATGTATTTTATGTCTGGGAAACTTGATATGAATACTTACATTGTTTTTCTATTTTTCTTGTCTTGCAGAAAGAGATATTCGATAAAACAATGCCTCCAAAGTTGACTGCCGATCGTGTTAACAACATGATTCAGGAAGCAATAGCTAATGCGTTGCAAGCGGACCGAGCTGGGAGAAATCAGGATCCAGGAAGGAACGCGGGGAGACAACCAGCCCCGAGAGTGTGTACCTATTCTAGCTTTATGAAGTGCGGTCCCACGCAGTTCCGTGGATCGGGTGGAGCCCTAGAACTTAGGCGATGGTTGGAAAAAGTTGAGAGTACGTTTGAAATCAGTGGTTGTGCAGAGGCGGATAAAGTAAAGTTGCAGCAGCTACATTTCTGGATGATGCGTTAAGCTGGTGGAATACCCAGGTAGCTACGGTTGGATTGGCTGTGGCGAATGCAAGGACGTGGAATGCGACCAAAGCTTTGTTGACAAAGAAGTTTTGCCCAGAGGAGGAATTGGGGCAATTGGAGGACGAATTGAGGCATTTGACCTTAAAGAACAACGATATAGCTGCTTACACCAGGAGATTCAATGAGTTAAGTCTTTTGTGTCCGGACATATTTGCCAATGATGCCAAGAAAATGAAGCAGTATATTAAGGGTTTATCTAGCAACATCAAAGGTGAAACAACTTCGTCGAAACCTGGAACGTTTGATGAAGCGGTTCAAATGGCACACGCTTTGATGGACGTTAAGCTTCAGGACAAGCAGAACTACATTGCTGAGGGCAACAAAAGAAAATGGGAGGCAGCACAAGGCAATCAATCCCAAGGCCAGAACCGAGGAGGAAATCGAAACAACCAAGGGCCGAACCGTAATCAGCAGTTTAATCAGAGAAGGAACGAAGGGATGAGGGCCGTGACGAACCCTAGAGGTGTGAAAGTGAACCCCCATTGTGGCAAGTGCAACTTGTATCATGTTGGAAATTGCCCGCCGGCATGCGGCAAGTGTGGAAAGGCAGGTCATAGGACTGCTAGTTGTCGAACGGGAGGAGTAGCCACTGGGGCTAATGCTATCAGGATAAGGGGATGTTATAGCTGTGGAGAAAGAGGGCATGTGCAAGCAAATTGCCCGAAGGCAGGGAACAGACGGGGAGGAAATAATGCGGCAGCTGTGTATCAAGTAGGAACTGCTGATAAACCACAAGGTCCAAATGTGGTTACCGGTACGTTTTTGCTAGACGCTTGTTATGCTAGTATTTTATTTGATTCTGGCTCCGACAAGAGTTTTGTAGACGTTAGATTTAGTCGTCATATCGATAGAGAACCGGTGTTGTTAACGACTAGTTATAATGTTGAATTAGCCGATGGAAAAATTGTTAGTACGAATACTATACTGAAAGGGTGTACCTTGAAGTTAGGAAACTACGCTTTTAAAATCGACTTGATGCCTATAGAGCTAGGATCGTTTGACTTGATTGTGGGAATGGATTGGCTAATGGCGCATAGTGCTACGATCGTCTGTGGTGAGAGATTGGTGCAGATTCCGCTGAGGAATAGGGTTTTGACGGTTAAGGGAGACGAATGCACTTCTCGTTTGAAGGTGATTTCGTGTTTGAAGATGATGAAGTACGTAGAGAGCGGATGCGATGTGTTTTTGGCACAAGTTTCGAGCGATGGTGATGTAGAGGCGAGGATTGAAGAGGTACCAATTATTCGCGAGTATCCGGACGTTTTTCCAGACGAGTTGCCAGGTTTACCGCCTAATCGTGAGGTCGAGTTTCGAATTGATCTAGTGCCAGGAGCTGCACCGGTTGCACGTGCACCTTATCGTTTAGCACCATCTGAGTTAAAGGAGTTAGCGGATCAATTGAAGGAGTTGATGGACAAAGGATTTATTAGGCCGAGCTCATCACCTTGGGGAGCGCCAGTGTTGTTCGTAAAGAAGAAGGATGGTTCGTTTAGGATGTGTATTGACTATAGAGAACTCAATAAGCTGACGGTTAAGAATCGGTACCCATTACCGAGGATTGATGATTTGTTCGATCAATTACAAGGTTCCAGTGTATACTCAAAGATCGATTTAAGATCAGGGTATCATCAACTGCGTGTAAGAGAGGAGGATCCTGTAACCGCCTTTCGTACGCGGTATGGACACTTTGAATTTCGAGTGATGCCGTTTGGGTTGACAAACGCGCCTGCTGTATTCATGGATCTTATGAATCGCGTGTGCAAGCCGTATCTAGATAAGTTTGTTATTGTTTTCATCGACGACATACTTATTTACTCTAAGAGTAAGGAGGAGCACGAGAAGCACCTGAGAAGGATTTTGGAGTTGTTAAGGAAGGAGAAGCTGTATGCAAAATTCTCTAAGTGTGAGTTTTGGTTGGAATCAGTGCAGTTTCTAGGTCATGTGATTGATAGTGAAGGAGTTCGTGTAGATCCTGCTAAGATCGTAGCAATCAGGGAATGGTCAGCACCGACGACGCCGACTGAGGTTCGACAATTTTTGGGTTTAGCAGGGTATTATCGAAGGTTTATCGAAGGATTTTCGTTGATTGCGAAACCATTGACGCGGCTTACCGAGAAGAATAGGGTGTATGAATGGGGAATTGAGGAAGAGCTTTCTTTCGAAACGCTCAAGGATAAGTTATGTTCCGCGCCGATTTTATCATTGCCTGAGGGAATCGAAGATTTCGTAGTGTATTGTGATGCGTCTCGTAAAGGTTATGGAGCGGTATTAATGCAACGTGAAAAGGTGATAGCTTACGCGTCGAGGCAATTAAGGAAGAACGAGGAGAACTACACGACGCACGATTTGGAATTAGGAGCGGTAGTTTTTGCGTTGAAGCTGTGGAGACACTATCTGTATGGGACAAAGTGTGTTGTATTCACTGATCACAAGAGTTTGCAGCACATTTTAGATCAAAAGGAGTTGAATATGCGACAAAGACGATGGGTTGAACTATTGAGTGATTATGATTGTGAAATTCGCTATCACCCTGGGAAGGCGAATGTTGTAGCGGATGCATTGAGTAGGAAGGAACGGGAGAAACCTTTGAGGGTTAGAGCTTTAGTGATGAGTGAGAGCGTTGACTTAACCGAAACCATACTGAAGGCTCAGGAGAGAGGATTGATGAAAGGAAATGTTGAAGCCGAGAATTTGGGACGAATGTTGAAACCTCTTTTTGTGATTAGATCTGACGGACTAAGATATTTTGAGAATCGGATTTGGTTACCATTGTGTCCATCTGAGGAAGGAAAGCCTGGAGTTCGAGAATTGGTTATGAATGAGTCGCATAAGTCGAAGTATTCGATACATCCCGGATCGGATAAGATGTACCACGACCTGAAGAAAGTCTATTGGTGGCCGAATATGAAGGCAGATATTGCTCGTTACGTCAGTAAGTGTTTGACTTGCGCAAAGGTTCAGGCAGAACATAAGAAACCATCTGGATTGTTGGTACAACCGGAAATCCCAGAATGGAAATGGGAGAAAATCGCAATGGATTTTGTGACAGGTTTACCTAGGACTCCTAGTGGATGCGATATGATATGGGTAATTGTGGACAGGTTGACGAAATCTGCTCATTTCTTACCTATGAAGAAGACGGACAGCATGGAAAAACTCGCCAGCGTGTACGTGAAAGAGATCGTCTGTAGACATGGAGTGCCGTTATCGATCATTTCGGATCGCGACAGTAGATTTACGTCGGAATTTTGGAAATCGCTTCAACGTGCGATGGGCACTGAACTGAGTTTAAGCACGGCTTATCACCCGGAAACTGACGGCCAGAGTGAACGAACGATTCAAACGATGGAGGACATGCTCCGAGCGTGTGTGATTGATTTTGGAGGAAGTTGGGAACGCCACTTGCCTCTAGTGGAATTTTCGTACAATAATAGTTATCATGCGAGTATCAAAGCAGCACCGTTCGAAGCATTGTATGGAAGGAAGTGTAGATCGCCCGTGTGTTGGAGTGAAGTAGGGGAAAGTCAATTGACTGGACCCGAAATGGTGTTAGAAACGACAGAGAAGATCGTGCAGATCAAGAACCGACTACTTGCTGCGAGAAGCCGACAGAAAAGTTATGCCGATAACCGAAGGAAACCGTTGGAGTTTGAAGTTGGAGATATGGTTATGCTCAAGGTATCGCCATGGAAGGGTGTAATTCGTTTTGGAAAGAAAGGAAAGTTGAGTCCGAGGTATATTGGACCGTTTAAGATCGTTGAACGAATTGGACCAGTAGCGTACAAGTTAGAATTGCCGACCGAGCTTAGTGCTATTCATGACACGTTTCACGTATCGAACCTGAAGAAGAGTTTGGCGGACAAGGAATTGGTGATTCCTTTGGACGAGATTCGACTAGACGACAAAATGCACTTTGTGGAAGAACCTGTGGAAATTATGGACCGGGAGGTCAAGCGGTTGAAGCGTAGTAGGATTCCCATTGTGAAGGTCCGATGGAATTCTAAGCGTGGACCGGAATACACCTGGGAACGTGAGGACTTTTTCAAGGAAAGGTATCCTCATCTGTTCCAGTAAGACGAAATGTGAGTACAAGAAGAGGCGAGCGCCGGGACGTCGCTCTCTTTAAGGAGGGGTGGATGTGACACCCTAGAATCGAGGTCATTAACGATACCCTAAATTACGCTAATTTTTGAAATTTTTGATAAATTTTAATTTCTATAATTATAAGTATTTTGGTTAGAGCCGATGTTCGAGGTTATAATTTTTACGTTTGACGTTTTAAGAAGGACGATGACGATTACGATCCCGAGGGATGCCCAATTTCATATAATTTTTGACGATTTATCGATAATGTAATTTTTCGAGAATTTTATTTACGGTTCGTGTTAAGTTGAGTCGGGTGAGTTTTATAGCCTTCCAAGTACATTTAAAGTATCCCAAAAATAATTTGGAGCATTCGGGAAGATTTCCGACTCCCGTAAAATTTTCAAAATTGACAAATGAGTCAAACCCGCAAAGTTTTGAGGTCGTTTTCTATTTAAGGACAAAAGAAGCCAAAAATTGCATTTAGGTCCCTCCTAACCCATCAAAAGGGCCAAATTGGACAAACACACAAACACATACAAAACATTTCACAAAAATCAAACACCCACTCCCTCTCTTCTCTCTCAAACTCACGGCAACCCCAAACCCATCAAAAATCCACCAAAAATCTTTTCCACTTGATTTTTCAAAAATCTAAGGTTAGACCACACTTAGTTTGGTCATTCCCCACATATTCATGTGCTCAAATCCAACATGCATTGATAAAATTTTTCAAGATTTTTCCATATGATCCAAATTCGTTTTTGAGGCTTAAAGAGCTAGTGCATGTTGATAATTTAGTGTTATGGAAGTATAAACACCATGAAAACCCACCAAAATTAATTTGGTTGTGGTGATTGGGTCACCCAAACCCCACGGCAAAGGGGGTGTTTGGGGAGCCATGGTGGTTGTTGATTTTGCATGTTATATTTGTGTTTGGTTTGTTGTTTTAGGATGATTCATGTAGGTCTTATTACTTGCATGTTCATTTTCTTTGATTCTTGATATTGAGATTGGTTGATCAATAGGGGTAGGATGGAAGTTTGATGTTAGGATATGTTTGGGAAGGCTTAGGATGATGTTTAGTGTTGGTTAGAAGTCTTGGAATCGAGTCTAAGCATGTTTTTGGTATAGTCATTTTTAGGCAGAAACATTTGGTCTATTTTATAAAAATGATTTTTGTTCCAGGTCTTGAACACTAAATGTAGTGATAGAGGGTTTTTCTAGCTTTAATTTGGTATAAGGTAGAGCCCGTGACTCAAAACGAGCTAAAAGTTATGACATTTTAAAGATCGGGTACCGGGAGACGAGGACTTTCACAATCCGGATTTGTGCAAAGTTTTAGTCAAATCCCGAGGGTCACAAGTATAAATTGGTAAATGGTCAAGGGTCAAAATTTGGTCCCTAACCTGTGTGAATGAGTCTATATGTTGACTTAGGTGTCAAAGAAGTCAAAGGTATTTTTCATATAGGTCAAAGAGGTCAAAATTGGTCGAAGCGCAATTTCAGCCCGTAAAATGTAGTCGTGGAAAAGAGTTGCGTAACGGGTCGTAAAAGTAAAAACTTTTATTGGGCTTAAAAACATGTTATCTACAGGTCATATAGGATTTTTGGAAATTTTGTCAAATTTTATAAGTGTGGTTAAATAAGGTAAAACAGCCCGTACTTTAGTCAAGTACCGGCGAGAATGAGTAAAAATGGACAACGTAGGTAATGAGAACGAATGGAATAAAATGAGTGATACTTGTTGTTTTTGTTTTTGGCGTGAGTTATACTTGTCCTAAGTGACTAGTATATATGTATTTTATACAGTACCGTAAGTATTTAAATGAGATTACTCATTACGCGTTATTTGTGATAGGTGTTGATTTACCCGGGCATCCGTAACATCGTCAGTGATCATCCCTCGAACTACCGACTACTTAAGATATAAGGTGTGAATTTATAGCCTCGCTTATATTATTTCAAATTGTTTTACCCGCGAGGGAAATGCATGCTAGTTTTTAAAAAGGAACGTATATCATGAATGATTGTTAGACCCGAAAGTTGCCTTAGAAATTGTGTTGAGTACCAAAGTTTCAAAAGTCCCTAAATTCATGAACTATTAACTATTGTCTTGCCCTCGAGTAGGGGGAAATAGCCGCTTATGCAATTTGTAGTACTACGGGGTTAACGACCCAATGCTAGCCGAGAAGCTGTACTTATAGTAAGTTCTGCGGTAGATTATTTTGTATGAGAAATAAGGTATAATTGCAACTGATGCCTTTAGAAGGGGCACTGGTTTCATCTGAATCATGCCGGTATATTTACGCGGGTGATTGAGTTAACGGATTAGTGTCATGAGCTTAAACACAATTGTCAGTATCCTGATTATAGTTTGTTTGATCGACAAGACTATAAATGATCACGAATGGTTTTTATTATATATACGTTCAAATGGATTGAAAAACCTATGAATTCCACTCAACGTTTTCGTTGACCAAATTTTTGGAATGTGTTTCAGGTAACCGCTGAGCAGTAGGATGGAGCATGCATGGGATGGATGTTGTGTGTACGGCTTGGTGTCCGCTTGTTTTTCCCTCCTTTTCTACTTAAACACTTTTTATGTTTAATGGCATGTGGTTGTAAACTGAAGTTTTTGGGTTGAGATTCATGGGGACCGAAAACGCTAAACTCTGTGCACTATTTGGGGTTGGAAAAACTGTGGACATGTATTATCTAAAAATTTTAAATTTCAAGTTTTAAGTCGACGTCTTTTTAGCGTCGTTTGATATATCTTGTGTGCAATGAATACTGTGTAGCACCCAATGTTGTAGTTCCGCTGCGCATACCAAATGTGGGGGTGTTACAAATGGTCCCTCATCAAACATGACTTGGCAATTTTAGTCCTCCAAAATATCAAATATGCAAGTCAAGACCATTATCCTTGAAGAAAATACCAAATCAGTCCTTCAAGAATCACAAAATGGCAAGAAAAACCCCTGAAAATACTTTGGAAAAGTATTTGGGGCAAGAGTGTGAAAATGAAAACTTTATTTACAAAGGAATCCGGATTTTGGTGTGTTATTTACAACATGAAAGGAAATAGAAAGATAAGGGGCTAAACATGGCAGACAAGGAAGATACCTAGACCAGTAGTGGGGTGACACGTGCCCCACTACCACTCCACAACCAATCAAAATCCACCATTCCTCCACCTAAGCAATCCACTCACCAAGTTTATTATTTTCTTAATCCTTGGCGCCATTAACAACTTTTTAAACTTAATCCACCCCTAATCCGGATCAAACACACCACTATTCCCTTAAGAACACAAATTGGGTTTTCTTAATTGTGTGACAATTAAGCCCTAATCTGCTCCAGAATGATGATTAAGCATGCCATTATCATAACCCAACCTTAAAATACCTTGCCACCTCACTCCCTTGTCCCATATGAGATTCCCCTGCTACACCATTGAGCTAACTACCAAAATTGTGGCAGCCATCCAACGTTGGAAATTTCAGCTTACATCCTAAGCTTAATACAAGCCCTTGGATGCTCTTTTCACTTGCCAGCTACCACAAAACAACAAGAAAGAGTCACATTATTCTCCAAAGAGTTCAAAATTCAAAGGGCATTTCAGGGATTCTACAAGCTAGGGTTTACGTTTTTTTTAGCTTAACTAGTTCATTGTATGCCTATATAAAGGCCCTAGTCCATTACATGTAAGCTTGCTCTTGAATTTTCAGTTGTTCACTTTTCTGTAAATCCATTTTTCAGTCTTAATGAAATGTGTTTGAAATGTTGAAGAAAGCTCAAGTGCCATCATTTATATCTGCTTATTATTGTTCTTAGTTTGATAATTTTGTATCTCAAAACCTGTTTTTAAGGAGTGTGCAAAAGTTTGCATTTTTCCTTCAAGCTTGATATTTTGCTACGTTCTTGTTCAAACCTTGGAATTCTTGGGCTATAAGGCTGATCATAGCATCCTGATATTGTGTTATCAAGGTGTGGTGAGGCTTATAACTTGGGGATAATCAAGTGTGGGGTAACAAGGTTGCATTAATCAAGGCTTTTCACTTTTCTGATTTTACTATTTTGTTCTTAACTATGTTGATTCTTAGCAGGGTTGTTTAAGGAAGCTTGTACTTGTTCTTGCTAGTACATAAGCTCAAAATTTGTGGGTGTGGATGTACATCCATGAGGTTTGCATACTTAATCCCAAAATCTGCTTAAATCTTGATTTTTGGTGATATTTGTGTGTGACTTGTGTTCTTGTGAATTTTGTGGCTTAATATTGCTTGAATCTGCTTATCTTAGTTGTTATTGTGTTAATTTGGGCTTAGGTGGTCTTAAAACTCACTTTTGATTTGAAAATTTTGAATTTGAAAAGTTAAAGGAGTGTTTCGAATTACCTGTTTGAAATCATTGTGTGTTATTGTGTTATTAGAAGTTTGTGTTTGTGTTTGTTATCTGTCATACTCTTGTTTGAGAGCTATTTGCTGCAAGTTTTTGGACTTAAACCTTGAAATCAAACAATCTGCTATAAAATCTTTGTTATTGACTGTTTCGACCTAGGATCTTGGGAACACTTAGGGTGTATGCATGCTTAGGGCTAAAAGAGGTTTAAACAAAGTCATTATAACCTGTTTGTGAGATTTGAGTGGTTGAATCTTGCTTGTTGGTCAATTGCATCAGCAAAGTGAAATCTGCTTGTGTTTAGTGTTCATCAGTAACCTTCATTGGCTTGGATTTTGATTTAGGCTTTAAGCCATTGCATGAAAACTATTTAGACTTGTTCATTTGAGTTTATAATAGCTTGTATATGCTTTTGGTGCAATTTGGATTGTTTATTTTTTCATTGTTATTGACTCCTCTTGATCCATTGATCAATTGGGTACCTTTGTGAAACTTGAATCTCCAAAAAAGTCACTAAAGATAAAAAAGTCAACAAGTTAAGCAGTGGAAAAAGTTTCCACTGCTCAACACCCAAAACTAGCCCCTGCTAGTACAAATTTTCAGTTTGCTTATCAATAAGCCATATTTGCTTATCCAGACTTGCAACAACTTGTTTTTTGTGATAGATCTTCATTATTTGACCCATTTGATTAGACTGGAGCTTATTGGACTTTGACTTTGACTTTTTGCTAGAAAACCAACTTATTTGACTTTTTCATAAGTGCTTATTTGCTTTTTCCAGCTTATTGAGTCAGCTTATTTGAAAACTTTTTGTTGATTTAGCTTATTTAAGTCATTTAGAAGCTTTTGCAATTTGAATCAACTCTTGGGATAGCCTAGAACTAAAAAACGACTATTTTGTCGTTTTCTATAGATTGCTTTTTGCATTTTCAGGCTTATTCCTTTGGCTTATTTCAAATTTCTTTTTACAGAAGTCTTAGTTAGCTCAAAAGAAGCTTGTGTGTCTAATTTGAGCTTATGGCATTAGCTGATAGCTTAATGGGCCAAAAAGCCCATTAAGAATAAGTTGTTTGGTATAAGCTTGCTTATTTCACATTTTCAGCTTTTTGGCCTTTCGAGAAAGTTGTGCAGAATCAAATTTTGAGTCAAGAAGTGCTTTTTGGGCTTATTTGGGCCACTTTTTCATTTTGGGCTCATTTTGGCCCATTAAGGAGTCTGTTTTGGGTTTAGCCCATTTTCTAGGCCCATTAAGGGTATTTAGGTAATTTCAAGTTCATTTCTGAGTTATTTAGGTTAAAATTAGCTAGTTTGCAACTTTTTAGAATTTTTTAGGATTTTAGGATTTTTATTAATATTTTAATATTATTTTATTATTAAAAATTAAAAGTCTGGTTTTCTAAGTTTTTATATTTTTCCTAGGTTCTAGACACTTAATTAGGAATTTTACAACTTTCTAAATATTTTTGGGGTCTTTTAAATATTTTCTAGAATTATTTTAAGTTTTTATAGCTTTTAATAGTTTTTAATTGTTTAAAAATAGTTTTTAGTTGTTTTAAAATTTTGAAAAATACTTTTTAGCTTAATTAGGCTATTTTAAAGGTTTACAAACTTTAAGATCTTGATTTGGACTTTTTATTAGTTAATATTGATTTTTAGGGCTTTAATTAGCATTAAAAATTTAATATTTTATTAATTAAAAGGTTTTAGCAAGTTTGGATTTTTATAAGCCCTTTGAATATTTTAGTGGATTTTTAGTGATTTTTAGGAATTTTTAGGATAAATTTTTAAATTTGGTGCTTTTTACGGTTTTACGTGAACGACTCTTTCGTCTCATAACAATATAATCGTAACCATCATTCTCTTCTTATCCCCTTTCTATTTTCTCTCTCATAACAATATAATCACATCACTAACCATTTCATTACACACACACCAAGCCTCCTTGAGAACGATCCCCACTTTGGGTCATTTGTGCACGATTTTCCTAAATCTTCGTACTTACCCTAATTTGCCCTCTTTTCCTAAAGAGTGGTAAAAACTCCAACAACATTTTGGCGCCGCTGCCGGGGAGGCGTGTTGTGTTTTGATTTGGAAATTGTTGTTTTTATATTGCCATAATATCTATTGTATTAGTAGCACTCTACTAATATGTATTATCAGTTATTCGTTTTTTGTGTGAATACTATTACTATATTGTATATGTAGAACAATAAATTCACAAGTACTCCAAATACGTGAGAAATCACAACCTTGACTCGGGAGGTCATTACCCAATCATTGTATTCGAATCTCAAACCAAAGAAAAAGGCAAAAATAGATAAATACTTTCGTGAAGCTTGATTTTGAAAAATACAAACTATAAGGTGGGTATAAGGTGGATATTATAAAATATATCCTAAGGAAAAAGGCTCTTAAGTGCTTCGCGCCGCCTCGTTTCCCCGCTTGCTTGTGAGTATTTGATTTTGAGAGCTAATCGAGGGTTTTTCCGCCCAAAGTATTACTAAGTATCATATATACTTTCTTGGTTTCATTGATTAAACCCTCTTGAACGTTTTGGTGTTCCACCAACGTTCTAAAGTCATCGAAGGCGTTCACTTCACGTGTTCGTTTTCATTCCTTGAGGCTTCTTTAATCAAGAGATTTAATTAAGGAGGAGATTTGTAGATTTTTGTCTACTTAATACATTCACCAAAATCCAAAAAAGGTTAATACAATCAAAAAACCACAAAAAAAATTGAAAAATACAAAACACCAAAAAGAATCTTCTTTGCTTGTCCCCTCGTTGTACGTGACGTTTATGCTAACTCGTAATCAAGCGAGACGTGCACGTAAACCAAAGAACAAAACTCCCACTCCTAATCTTTCTAGTGAGGAGTCTCCTATTGATGAACCCATTGTAAGAGAAGAACCAACCATGACCAATTGTACTATGATGGAGTTACTTCAAGCACCCACCGAGGGTTATGGAGAGGCTATTGTGATTCCTTCTATCCTTGCAGAGAATTTTGAAGTGAAAACGGGTTTGTTGTCGATGATCCAAAACAACAAATTCCGTGGTGATGAGAAGGACAATCCACACAACCATATCCGCCAATTCAATCGTCTTACCGCCACTTGCAAGTTTAAGGATGTCTTTAATGACTCTATTAAGATGATGCTTTTTCCGTATTCCTTAGCGGGGCCCGCAAAAATTTGGTTAGAAAGAGCCACCAAATTCTATATTGACGTGGAAGGATCTCGTGTCTAAGTTTGTGAACCAATTTTTTCCGCCCTCTAAGACTACGCACTTGAAAAACGAGATTTCAAAATTTTCACAAGAATTTAATGAAAGTTTTTCAACGGCTTGGAATAGGTTTAAGGAAATGTTACATGAATGTCCTCATCACGGTTTTTCCGACTTGCATCAAATAGACACGTTTTACAATGGACTTAATGATCATGAAAGGGATTATCTTAATGCCGCCGCGGGTGGCAACTTTTTGTGTAAAACGGTTGAGGAAGCTTTGGTGATAATTGAGAATAGATCTAAGGTGTATAGTCCTCGTAGCACGTCTAGTGTTCGTAAGGCTTCGTCTCGGCTTCACCTCCTTTGTCTACTACCATCGATGCTTGCCAAATTGAGGCGAACATGGCAAACAAAATCTTTGATAAGCTTAAAGGTCTTTTGAATGAATTCAAAGTAGGAGAACCAAGTGCTCCCGCTACGGCTAAAGCAGTTGAGGTTTCATGCACGTATTGTGGTGGAGGTCATGATTTCTCCGAGTGCATTACCAACGATGGTAACACTTCGAGTGCCTACGCGGCCACGGGAACTTACAACCAAAACGGTCAAGTTACCCGCTCTAATCAATTGACTCCACCGGGTTTTGGTTTAAATCAAAATGCTAACAACAACTATCGCAACAATCAAGTTGGTTTCAAAAACAATTACAACAAGGGAAACTATGGTAATCAAGGGTCTAATAATCAAGTTTCAAACAAAAATCAAAATGATTTTCAAAACAACAACAAAAGTTTGCAAACGTTGAAAGATCTTCCAAATGAATTTGTTGAATACGCTAATGGGAACGATGCTAGGTTTGACAACATTCAAAAAGAAATCATTAGCCTAAGATCCGAGTTTAAGAACGACTTGAAGAAAGAGTTGAAAAATGAGTTAGCAAATGAGATTAAAATCCATACCAACAAGATGGAAGGGAATGTAACTAGGTTACAACAAAACCAACAAAAAATGGAACAAGGGCAACATGAGATTAAACAAGAAATGATTAAAGCCGAGAAGAGGCAATCCATGTTTGAAGATAAAATCTCATCTATGTTTGAGGAAATTATGTGTAAACCGTCTTCGAGTAGTCTTCCTAGCAACACCGTATCAAACCCTAAGGGTGAGATGAAAGTGATTACCACACGTAGTGGTAAGACACTTAAGGAACCGACTCCTCAACCAATTGCTCCTACGGAGGAGGAAATTGAGGAAGAACCCGAGGTGGTGGTCCAAAAGGAGCATGTCCCTATCCCACGAAGTACCGCTCATGCCACACCTACGGTTGACCCATTACCAACATTGGAACCCGAGATTCCAAAGGCTATGCCTATGCCTCAACCCACACCACCTTTTCCCTATCCATCGAGACTTAGAAAGGAGAAACGTCAAGAGCGCGACAACTACCAATTGAGCTTTTTATGAAAATGTTTCGTGATTTTCACTTTAATGTGAGTTTCGCCGATGCTTTGGTCATGATGCCTCGATTTGACGCTAACTTTAAGAGTATGTTGAACAACAAGGAGAAATTGCACCAATTGTCTAGTTGTTCATCAGTTTATCTTAATCGCATACCTCAAAAAGTCGGTGATCCCGGTAAACTTTTGATCCCTTGTGCAATCCAAGATATGGAAGAATGCTTTGCCTTGGCCGATCTTGGTGCTAGCATTAACTTGATGCAACTTGCAATCTTCAAGTCGCTCAATCTTCCTAATCTTACTCCTTTACTAATGTCTATCGAGTTGGCCGACCATTCCATGATTCCCGCATGTGGATTGACGGAAGACGTTTTTGTGAAAGTGGGAAAGTTCTACTATCCTGTAGACTTTATCGTTGTCGATATTCCCACGGATCCTCAAGTTCCTCTCATTTTAGGTCGTTCGTTTTTAGATACGTCTATGGCTTTGATCGATGATCATGCTAGAAAGATCACCTTACGTTTCAACGACGAGGAACTTGTTATAAACGCAACTCAAAACTCTCAAATTTCTCATGTTTATTCCGTTGCAACCATAAACCTCGTTGATATGATTGACGTGGTTTGCGAGGAACTTTCACAAGAAGTTCTAGGTTTTTGGTGATGAAGAAAATGGTGGCAATCCCATTATGTTAGATCCTATCCTTGATAACTCGACACCAACCTTCACTGCATTTGAAGGTGGTGGTTTTACGTTGGAAGAATTCGATGTCCCACGTACTTGTAACGAAGACCTCGACAATGATGAGGACTTCTCGATTATCAAGGATTTTCTCAACGATTTCCCATTTCCTCCACCCGAGGAGGTTATGAGTATCGAGCCCAAATCTTCAATTGAGGAACCACTTATCCTCGAGTTGAAAGATTTACCTCCTCATCTCGAATATGTCTATTTGGAGGAGGGCGACAAGTTACCGGTTATTATTGCGAAGGAACTTTCGGATGATGAAAAAACCGCACTTGTTGATGTTCAAAAGGATCACAAAGGGGCAATTGCGTGGAAGTTATCCGACATTAAGGGGATCGATCCCAAATTTTGTACCCACAAAATCTTAATGGAGGAGGATTACAAGCCCGCAATCCAATGTCAAAGGAGGGTGAACCCCAAAATTCACGACGTCATCAAAAAGGAAGTCCTTAAACTCCTTGACGCGGGAATGATTTACCCTATTTCCGATAGCCCTTGGGTGAGTCCTATTCATTGTGTCCCTAAAAAGGGAGGAATGACCGTTGTGCCAAACGATGCCAACGAGTTAATTCCCACTAGACTCGTGACCGTATGGAGAGTGTGCATTGACTATCGTAAGTTGAATGAAGCCACTCGAAAAGACCATTTTCCCTTGTCCTTCATGGACCAAATGTTGGAGCGTCTTGCGGGAAACGATTTCTATTGCTTTTTAGATGGTTTTTCCGGTTACTTCCAAATTCCCATCGATCCTCGTGATCAAGAAAAAACTACGTTTACGTGTCCATATGGAACGTTTGCCTATCATAGAATGCCATTCGGACTTTGTAATGCACCGGGAACCTTCCAAAGGTGCATGATGGCTATTTTTCATGACATGATCGAGAAGACGATGGAAGTCTTCATGGATGACTTTTTCGTTTTTGGTAATTCGTTCACTTTGTGTTTGTCGAATCTTGAGAGAATGTTGAAACGTTGTGAGGAAACCAACCTTGTGCTCAATTGGGAATAGTGTCATTGTAACACCCCAAAATTTATACAATTCAATACAGCGGAAGACTTGTTGGTGTTACGGGATAGTACATTACTCACATCATAGACAACGCTTAAAAATCGCGTCATTTAATAATAAAGCATTTCCATTCATAAATATCAAATTTACATAGGTCCTAAGTCATAGTATTCATAGAATTTTTACAAAACATTTGAATGGAAATTATTGTTTAAGTGCGGGCCATGAATTCTTGTTGTCTTCCCGAGAATCACCTTCAAGTACCTGAGATAAAACATGTTAAAAGAAAAGGTCAGCGAAAACGCCGAGTGAATTCATAGAGTTTAATGAAACCATCAATATATCATCGGTATATAATTATTACCGAAAATCATTTTATACAAATCTTTGTAATAGGCCATGAAATAGCCAAAGTCATTTTATACAAATCCTTATCAAAATCATAATGTAGGCTTTTGCCTTCAAAATCATTATACGAACCAAAGTCGTAAAAACATCATACAATACGTTTTATAACGTTGTATAAAGTTAAATAAAAACCGTTATATGAATATGGTTATGTAAAACCAAAACACGAACATAATATCAATAATAAGACCCCGTATTGCTAGTCAGGCAATACATCGTAATTCAGTGCGTATAGCAGTATTTCGTTAATTGGATTATTATAAGCCGCATGACATTGTTACCTTACTACAACAAACAACGGGTAGCTAGCCCGAAACTCAATTTGCCCATCTAAATTAGCGTGTCGTCACAATAATCACGCTTGTGTAAATCTTCTCATACATAAATTCGCTTACCAATCAATGTGGCACGACGGGGATCAACCGTCAAGGCGCGAACTGGGGTGATCGTCCCCAAATAGTACTATTATATGCATAAGCGTCTACCAAATCCCGGTAGTTCACAATTCATGCTAATGGGACTTTTAGTGACATAACCTAACTTTAATAATCCATTTCATTTCATCTATCGGGTCATTTAATCATTCATCGGGTCATACAATCATTCGGGTCTAAATCAATAAACAGACAATCGGGACAACTAGTGTCCTATTTTTATAAAAACTAACATGTTATCTCCCTCGCGGGTTTATAAAACATTTCATAAAAACATTTAAAATAGTGCGAGGCTATGAACTCACGTTGATGTGGGAAAGCGGGTTATCGGCAATTCGGATGTACGGTACGTGCTTCAATCACGGAAACCTAGACAAATAATATTCGTCTTAGACTCTTGTCCAACGACTTTACAAAAATAACAATTATGTATATATATATGATGACTTTATACATATGATGATGATCAAGTGGGTTTATATATTCTCATTCACTCATTTTTGTGTTATGTGTTGACAACTTTTATATTAGTTTACTAGTTTTACCTATTTACGTGTTTTAGGTCCAAAAAGCCTATTATAAGTTCATTAACTTGTATTAATCCACTTTATACTTGTATTATCATTATTTATACTTTAAATGTTGGGCCCAAATGGGTTAAGCCCAATAAGTAATTTTTATAAGTGTTTAACTTATTTAGTTAAATTATTAGTCCAATATGCTAACTTAGCTCGTTAATGTCCGTATGTCCTATAGTTCGGGTTTTATCGGTTTTTACTTGTTTTAGGTACTTATATATCAGTATATGACTTTTAAAAACTTTACATTAGATGGGTTTGATCGTCTAAGTTTTAATTGGCGAAAAACGTTAATTTTACGGTAATAGCCGAAAAAGTCGTAAAAATCATGTTTATAGTTTTTATACTTATAAATTTTATTTAACTACCATTTTTATAAAGTGTATTTTTATTTAACCTTATAAATATTTAAATAAATGAAATTTATAAGCTAGTGGGTTTTAATTTACATTTTATACTATATTAGTTTGAGCGCTTATATAATACTATTAAACATTAATTCTTCAAAATCTGATTTTTAGTTTCATGTTTACCAAAACAGACATATCTAGAGTTCTATATGGAGATAGAAGCCCAAATTTTTATGGCATAAACTACATGATATGTGCTCAATTTAACTCTCCTATGGCTACTGTTGAATCATCCTCTAAGTATTTTATAAAATTCGTCCAAAACAGTGTACTCAGATTTGTACTCTAAACTTGTTTTGATCATATCTCACTCATTTTTATGATTCCGTTGCATGGCCAACTCTCACATGTATATAACACCTAATACTTACTGTATATTGATTTTACTTTACCATTTTATCAGTTTATCATTTGGTTACTTACTGTTTTTATACAGCCATCTTATTAAGCAAGATTTAACCATTTTTATATGTGGTTTTTCATCTTTTTTACCCATGTTTATCAAATCTATCAACACCAAATCCCCACATAATATTTTTATCATCATTCATCATCATATACATATACATAAATAAAGAAAATACAAGATTACATAATCAAAATAACAAGAGGATAGGAAGAACAATCTCTATAGCACCATTTGTGATGAAAAGATGAGGTTTTTGATGAACAAGACTTGGTTCTTGTTATCAAATCTTTAACTTTAGCTAGACAACTTCTTGGGTCCTTTGGATGGATGAACATCTCCATGAATCAGCCCTTTAACCTCATGAAAACTCCTTTTTCATAGGTTATGATCACCTTAAATCTTCATATCTTCAAAGGGTTTCCATCATATGTAAATTATACATACGATTTATGGCTAGATTTTTGGTTCATGGTGGTGTTTGATGGTGATATATGGACAAATTTTAGATATAGGAGAGGAGAGAATGAGAGTGGTGTTGCATGTGATGTGTGTGAGAAATGGTTTAAGTGTTTAGTGGTTTTGCTAGTTAGTTTGTTTGTGTAAGTAGCTAGGACAAGTGTCCTAGCTTACTTAGTAAGCTTTGACACATCTTAGATGTGTTGGTGGATACTTGTGGCCATCCCATGTGTGGGGGTGGGACAAGTTTATCTTGTCTCATCTCCATTTAATTACGGGTACTCCTCGATTCTAGTTTCCTCGATTTGCGTGCCCTTGGGTCGTTTTACGAAAAACATTTTTATAAATTATGAATCAACGGCACAAAACGAATCTAATAAAAATTGTCTCATCAAAAACGGAGTTCGAAAACGTAAATACGTAATCCTAAGGTTTCCGGTTTAGTCGTAAAGGATGTTAAATTATAATCGTAAGTCCTAATCTCTTCTCGTAAATTTGTGAGTTTATGAACCAACACAAATTTAAAATCCCAAAATAAAATTCACGGATAAATTTATTTTCTGAAATGTCGGACTGTCACCAAAAAAGGTGTATGTAAACGTAAGCACGTAACGTAGAATCCTCCGGTTTAGACGTAGTCGATGCTACTTCAAGACGTAAATCCAAATTTCTTCCTAAAAATAAGTGAGTTCATAATATAACATTAAAATAATGTTTTCAATTAAATATTGAGAATAAAATATCAACCATAAATTGACGGATTGTCACAGCATTTACCCCTAAACAGGATCTTTGTCCTCAAAGATCATTTTACCTTACTACTCGCTTCATATAGAGTTAAAGCTATGTGGGTATTTCCTCCACATTCAGTCTTTTCTCACAATTGTAATCCATTACAATACGCGAGTTTCATCAAACATAACTACGGGAAGAAGATCAGGCTTAATGTTGACTTACTTTCTCTATCCATGATTTTCACGGGTTTTTGATGAATGCAACTTTTCGCCGATCTAAACTTTATCAAGAAGTGATCAGATTCTCACTTGATAGACATTTTATCAAGTTCGATATACGAAACATAATTCACGCAGCTCTTGAAGTCCTAGGGTAGATCCAGATTATATGCCTTTCAAACCAATATTTTACATCATCTCAATGGTCCCATACAACAGGGACTTATATCCCATGATCTTTCAGATCATCAATTCATTTTTACATGGTTAAAATTTTTGGCATAACTTCGCTACCCATCTGGCACTTCAAGATCTACATTTCATATTCACATAACCTCCTGCCCACTACAGGCAGTCAATAGTCATATCCTAATTTCAACAATCATTTCAGGTCTCGCGGGTCGAGTATTTTGTAAGGTTAGGTTCGCCATCATAGGAAACCATAAACCTAAAAGACATGTCCAACTCACAATGGGTGTATGTCGGGTGTCTTCATCCCAACTCCTGCTTACAGATGCTCTAATATATATCCTCACAAGATTCAATCTCGATACTAATACGATAGTTTTCAATGATAATCTCTCCAAATGAAAGCGATTATACGGTTTATTACCAAAGGTCAATCAATCAAACATGAAACAAGAATTCTAGTGTTTTGTATCGTTACTTTAACTCGTCCCTTCGATTGGGATGGTAAACAGTACTCTCATCAAGGTTCGTTCCCAATGACTTCTGAGCAAATCTCTAGAAATTTGATGTGAAGCGAGGATCTTGATAGAGATGATCGATACAGGCATACTATGTTTACACAACTCCTTTAAATACAAAAGAGTCATTTTCTTCATCAAGATTCTATCATTAATAGGAATGATATTAGCAGATTTGGTCAGTCTGTCGACGATGACCCAAATCGAATCAAATTCAGATGATCACCTTTGCAATAGCTAGACGTTTACTAATGTATGAGGCGGTGTCTGCCTTCATAATTTTCCATCAGTACAACTTCTTCAGATAAAGATACATTTACTCGGAAATGACATGAATAGAATACTTATACTTACAAGATTTCAACATAACTATATCTCAAAATCTCCATATTTAGGCAACCACAAGCGACCTTTTATACATTTAACGCAATCGGCTTCTCAATTCTAATGGTTCACATAAGCTGTGAACCCCTTTTTATTATCTATATTATCCTCTTTACAAGCATAGTTTATTTTTATATTGTTCGACAATTTATTTTGTACCATCATTACTAAGGAACACATCCTAATTGGTTCTTTATCCTTTTTACATAATGCATCGGTATCTATATTCACCTTTCCTGGCAAAATAATTATCATAACCAAAATTCACTTAGAATTTCTTTCTTCATATTTTCTATGTTTTAGTTTCGTCTCAACTATTATTTTTATCAGTTTTGCTCAATCCGACGTTTAAAGCGTCGATAAGTATTACAAGTAATTAAATAATAAATATTAAATTTTATGAAATATAAACGTAAAAGTTTTAAATTTCTTAGTTCGACTAATTATATAAAAATGTTCAAAATAAATTTGAATTTAATCAACATGATTTTTGTTGATTTATTGAAAAAAATAACGAGATTTGTAAATGTTTGAAATCTTTGGTTATACTTTGGTCAAAATTTTCTTAGTTGAAAAGCAAAAATTGTCGTTTTAAATTTCAAGTCATGGTTTAAATGGTTTCCTCAATCCTTCTTAAGTTGTCTTAAGGTATGCAAAAACATTTACCCCTAAACAGGAGTTTAGTTAAATGTTTTGGTTATAAGGGAATGATTCCTTAAACATTCTTTTGATAACATTTGTCAAAACATATTTGCACTTTCTTTTTGGTAAAACCCAAAGTCTTAATGGTTCCAAATTTTGAAGAGTCAATATAGATTCCATTATCTTATTAATCGCACGGTCAAATAATGTAAATGATTAAGTTTTTAATCACATGTTAAGTACTCAAGGTACAAGTTTTCACTACTCGACCGACTCAGGGCATTCTACAAATAATTATTAACTCCTTCTTATTCTTAGAAACAAACAGATGGTTCTTAATGATCACGAGAATGAATTTATCAAATTACAGCCTACACACGTGATTCACCAAATTTATGAATGCTACATGTTCATTGGTCAATCCAAACAACATAATATGAAACTCATAATGTTCATTACGAGTTCTGAATGTAGTGATTGGAATAGATAATCTCTTTCGCGGACGCAAAATTGATGATAACCATGTCGAGGATCAAATTTTTAAAACATACGCTAGAACCTTGTAAATGATCGAACAATCTATCATCTTGGGTAGTGGATATAGATTTTAATCGTCAATTTACTTAGTTTACAGTAATCAATAAATATAAGAAATAATAACACCATAGCTCTTCAAGATGACGAGCTTGGTAGAATAAAAGTTTTTTCCGACAACTCTCTCAGTTGTACGGTAATTCTTTTAATTCAGATGGTGCTGACGTACAGTGCACATGCCACAGGTGCAGCACCGGGAATATAATCAATACCAAATTCAACTTGCCTTAATGGTGAAAGTCTAGGTAATTCATCAGCAAATACCTCCTAAAGTTTCAGATAAAAGCAACATCTTTTAATAAATTCACATTAGGTTCTTTCTAGATTATAATATCTATGACTAATTCACAGCCATTCATGGTATACTTTCAAGTCTAAATGCAGGATATGGTCATCCATCAAGAATTATTTAGATCACTTTTGATAATCAACATCTTATCATTTGGGGAAATTCTACTCGAGTTCCCATCAATTAAGACAATGTCGTCATGTCATAATCAATCAATCCATTCTACTGGCACTATCAACTTTCTAGTTTCATTACCGTTGATAAGATGTGAACATCTCAAAAGACTAATAATAACTCATAATCCTTCACAAGTTCAAGGATATCTGGAGACATAACTAACCTTAAAAAGAGTAAGGTTAACGCATAATCTATGCGAGAGAATTTCAAATCAGATACCGACGAAAACATTTAACGAATACGAATATATCCCATGTTTTCATAATTTGAGTACGCATTCGAAAGCTCCTCGGATCGTTACCCAGGTCATTCAAATGAAATCAAATCATAAGAAATGATAGGAACGTCGATACATCCAGTCGGGTATCAACACTCGGTAATCAGATACTTTTCCTAAGAATCTCGCTACGGGAGAATTGGACAAGAAAGAATTGTCAATTTTCAAATAAGACAATTTCCACAGATGAGTAAATTCGACACAGAAGAATAGATGCTACAGGCACATATGTAGGTGTCCCTAACACTATGTCCCTATTTTTCACTTCTTTAAAGAAAATGTAGTGTTTATTAATCAGTTTTATGTTACTACTAATCAGCCTTGCATGGTCCATTCCAAATTGTATGTAGGCGCGCAACTATATACAATTTCAAGATTAACGATGCAATACTCAGTTCGTCAAAATTTTATCATCATGTTTATAATAAACACATTTTCATGCTTAATTCTTAAATAAGAATCAAAAATAAATTTACAAAGATTTTCTTTGTTATGAAAACAATTAAGTTTTCTAAGGTGTTTTATAAACAACTTCATTTTGATAACGATTACTTATAAATCTCATTTTGAATAATCCTTATAGTGATGAAAATTCAATTTTTCTCAAGGGATACTGTTTTATCTTATAAAAACAATGAGTGATCTGCAAAAGAGTGATGAAGAGTTGTTCACCAAGAACTAACTACAATATGATAGGAAATGAGCTTTAGCCAATTAATCATGAGGTTCATGACCTCGATGGCACTCAAAAAGAATAATCCACAACGTAACTCAATTCAAGATGAGTACTTGTTCAATGGTTGCATCACTAATGTGAACATTAGGAACAAGCAAGAAAAGATAGATAACATCGATACATGTAGAATTTAGCAATCAAAGGTAGTCTTTTCATTAATCACAAACAAGTCAAAATTGTACCGTAACACATTACGTGTCACTATGTCATACAATTCCAAGAACTCATCGTACCAACTGATGTCTCAGTTAAGTTAGGGATTTTTAAAAGATACCACAATTAATACTAATCTACAAGAGTCATTAGGTGTTCCACATGTCCCGAAAGATCCATCGGTCCCAATTTAGAAGAAGATTTCTTCAATTTATTTCTTGGACACTGGACATCCTCATTAGTGGACAATGGCCTAGGAACAACCCTTAACACGAACCAACAGTCAATTAAAACCTTACAATTCAATCACAGAACTTAACGACTTCCTCTTATTAATCTCATATTCCATACGGTTTAAAATTTTACTTTATTCAAGTTTCAATTAACTTATACTCAATACGATATCCTACCTCATTCTCCAATATTTTCAACCTTATTCTTAGACCTTCAAAGTGCAATAAAAACTCGATATGAACAAACTTAATTTCCAATCCTATAGCTCCTTCATCAATAGTTATCAAATGAGTCACTAGTATGAAATGACTCTCACATTCAATTAGACTTCTCGGAAAGGTACTAGTGGCATGAGGATTTTGGGTAATGGTTCCAATAACAGCCTCAAGTGCAACATTCACCCTATCGATTTCAATTTAAGAATTGGATGACAACGAATTAGATGACATCTTTCTAGGTGGTAACGTTTTTTCAAACTCCACTCTATAAGGAAAGATCGTCATGACATCGATATCAGATTTAATCTCGCCAATTCTTCTTTAATATCACAATCAACTAATATCTACATTTCTACGAATATCAACCATTTTGTTGGGATCATAAACATCCACAACTTGGTTTAGATCTAGGATAGCTAGAATTCCTACGGGAATAGCTTCGATTGATTTGCTAGGGAAGTTAGGGTTTCTTGTGACAATCTACGTCGTATAAATACCTCGTATAAATACTAAAATAATCATCAAACAATCATGTAATCAAATTACAACATATATATATATATATATATATATATATATATATAATCCAAGTTATATATATATATATTAAAATAACACTTCTCAGTCTGGCCTTGTCGGTAACTCGGGAATTCTTCGGCACCGTTATAGTCAAAAGATTTTTAGACATTTTGAGAAAAATGTTTATAGTTAAAAGATTTTGAAATGTTTTATTCAAAACCTTGGTTTTTAAAAATCTTTCGTTCTCTATAACGAGAGCTCTGGTACCAAACTGTAACACCCCCAAATTTATACAATTCAATACAGCGGAAGACTTGTTGGTGTTACGGGATAGTACATTACTCACATCATAGACAACGCTTAAAAATCGCGTCGCTTAATAATAAAGCATTTCCATTTATAAATATCAAATTTACATAGGTCCCAAGTCATAGTATTCATACAATTTTTACAAAACATTTGAATGGAAATTATTGTTTAAGTGCGGGCCATGAAATCTTGTTGTCTTCCCGAGAATCACCTTCAAGTACCTGAGATAAAACATGTTAAAAGAAAAGGTCAGCGAAAACGCCGAGTGAATTCATAGAGTTTAATGAAACCATGAATATATCATCGGTATATAATTATTATCGAAAATCATTTTATACAAATCTTTGTAATAGGCCATGAAATAGCCAAAGTCATTTTATACAAATCCTTATCAAAATCATAATGTAGGCTTTTGCCTTCAAAATCATTATACGAACCAAAGTCGTAAAAACATCATACAATACGTTTTATAACGTTGTATAAAGTTAAATAAAAACCGTTATATGAGTATGGTTATGTAAAACCAAAACACGAACATAATATCAATAATAAGACCCCGTATTTCTAGTTAGGCAATATATCGTAATTCAGTGCGTATAGCAGTATTTCGTTAATTGGATTATTATAAGCCGCATGACATTGTTACCTTACTACAACAAACAACGGGTAGCTAGCCCGAAACTCAATTTTCCCATCTAAATTAGTGTGTCGTCACAATAATCACGCTTGTGTAAATCTTCTCATACATAAATTCGCTTACCAATCAATGTGGCACGACGGGGATCAATCGTCAAGGCGCGAACTGGGGTGATCGTCCCCAAATAGTACTATTATATGCATAAGCGTCTATCAAATCTCGGTAGTTCACAATTCATGCTAATGGGACTTTTAGTGACATAACCTAACTTTAATAATCCATTTCATTTCATCTATCAGGTCATTTAATCATTAATCGGGTCATACAATCATTCGGGTCCAAATCAATAAACAGACAATCGGGACAACTAGTGTCCTATTTTTATAAAAGCTAACATGTTATCTCCATCGCGGGTTTATAAAACATTTCATAAAAACATTTAAAAGAGTGCGAGGCTATGAACTCACGTTGATGTGAGAAAGCGGGTTATCGGCAATTCGGATGTACGGTACGTGCTTCAATCACGGAAACCTAGACAAATAATATTCGTCTTAGACTCTTGTCCAATGACTTTATAAAAATAACAATTATGTATATATATGATGACTTTATACATATGATGATGATCAAGTGGGTTTATATATTCTCATTCACTCATTTTTGTGTTATGTGTTGACAACTTTTATATTAGTTTACTAGTTTTACCTATTTACGTGTTTTAGGTCCAAAAAGCCTATTATAAGTTCATTAACTTGTATTAATCAACTTTATACTTGTACTATTAGTATTTATACTTTAAATTTTGGGCTCAAATGGGTTAAGCCCAATAAGTAATTTTTATAAGTGTTTAACTTATTTAGTTAAATTATTAGTCCAATATGCTAACTTAGCTCGTTAATGTCCGTATGTCCTATAGTTCGGGTTTTATCGGTTTTTACTTGTATTAGGTACTTATATATCAGTATATGACTTTTAAAAACTTTACATTAGATGGGTTTGATCGTCTAAGTTTTAATTGGCGAAAAATGTTAATTTTACGATAATAGCCGAAAAAGTCGTAAAAATCATGTTTATAGTTTTTATACTTATAAATGTTATTCAACTACCATTTTTATAAAGTTTCCATTTATTTAACCTTATACATATTAATATAAATGAAATTTATAAGTTAGTGGGTTTTAATTCACATTTTATACTATATTAGTTTGAGCGCTTATATAATACTAATAAACATTAATTCTTCAAAATCTGATTTTTAGTTTCATGTTCACCAAAAAAGCCATATCTAGAGTTCTATATGGATATAGAAGCCCAACTTTTTATGGCATAAACTACATGATATGTGCTCAAGTTAACTCTCCTATGGCTACTGTTGAATCATCCTCTAAGTATTTTATAAAATTCGTCCAAAACAGTGTACTCAGATTTGTACTCTAAACTTGTTTTGATCATATCTCACTCATTTTTATGATTCCATTGCATGACCAACTCTCACATGTGTATAACACCTAATACTTACTGTATATTGATTCTAATTTACCATTTTATCAGTTTATCATTTGGTTACTTACTGTTTTTATACAGCCATCTTATTAAGCAAGATTTAACCATTTTTACATGTGGTTTTTCTATCTTTTTTACTCATGTTTATCAAATCTATCAACACCAAATCCCCACATAATATTTTTATCATCATTCATCATCATATACATATACATAAATAAAGAAAATACAAGATTACATAATCAAAATAACAAGAGGATCGGAAGAACAATCTCTATACCACCATTTGTGATGAAAAGATGAGGTTTTTGATGAACAAGACTTGGTTCTTGTTATCAAATCTTTAACTTTAGCAACACAACTTCTTGGGTCCTTTGGATGGATGAACATCTCCATAAAATCAGCCCTTTAACATCATGAAAACTCCTTTCTCATAGGTTATGATCACCTCAAATCTTCATATCTTCAAAGGGTTTCCATCATATGTAAATTATACATATGATTTATGGCTAGATTTTTGGTTCATGGTGGTGTTTGATGGTGATATATGGACGAATTTTAGAGATAGGAGAGGAGAGAATGAGAGTGGTATTGCATGTGATGTGTGTGAGAAATGGTTTAAGTGTTTAGTGGTTTTGATAGTTAGTTTGTTTATGTAAGTAGCTAGGACAAGTGTCCTAGCTTACTTAGTAAGCTTTGACACATCTTAGATGTGATGGTGGATACTTGTGGCCATCCCATGTGTGGGGGTGGGACAAGTTTATCTTGTCTTAGCTCCATTTAATTACGGGTACTCCTCGATTCTAGTTTCCTCGATTTGCGTGCCCTCGGGTCATTTTACGAAAAACGTTTTTATAATTTATGAATCAACGGCACAAAACGAATCTAATAAAAATTGTCTCATCAAAAACAGAGTTCGAAAACGTAAATACGTAATCCTAAGGTTTCCGGTTTAGTCGTAAAGGACGTTAAATTATAATCGTAAGTCCTAATCTCTTCTCGTAAATTTGTGAGTTTATGAACCAACACAAATTTAAAATCCCAAATAATATTCACGGATAAATTTATTTTCTGAAATGTCGGACTGTCACCAAAAACGGTGTATGTAAACGTAAGCACGTAACGTAGAATCCTCCGGTTTAGACGTAGTCGATGCTACTTCAAGACGTAAATCCAAATTTCTTCCTAAAAATAAGTGAGTTCATAATATAACATTAAAATAATGTTTTCAATTAAATATTGAGAATAAAATATCAACCATAAATTGACGGATTGTCACAGTCATTTTATGGTTAAAAGTGGAATCGTCTTAGGGCACAAGGTCTCGAAAGCGGGGATTGAGGTAGATCAAGCTAAGGTAGACGTCATCGCCAAATTACCTCATCCCAAAACCGTTAAGGGAGTTAGGAGTTTCCTAGGCCACGCGGGCTTTTATCGTCGATTCATCAAGGATTTTTCAAAGATCTCTCGACCTATTGCACATCTCCTTGAAAAAGAGGCACGTTTTGTCTTTGACGAAGATTGTGTACGAGCCTTTATTATCCTTAAGAGGAAACTTACCGAAGCTCCCATTCTTGTTGCTCCCAATTGGAACCTCCCCTTTGAGCTCATGTGTGATGCTAGTGATTACGCTATTGGGTCCGTATTGGGGCAATGTCATGAAAAGCACTTCTTGCCCATTCACTATGCTAGCAAGACGATGACCGAGGCTCAACTTAAATACACTACAATGGAGAAGGAGTTCCTTGCCGTGGTGTATGCATTTGAGAAATTTCGACCTTATCTCGTCTTGACGAAATGCATAGTGTATACGGATCATTTGGCTATCAAGTATCTCATGGCTAAACAAGATGCAAAGCCGAGATTACTTCGTTGGATTCTCCTCCTTCAAGAATTTGATCACAAAATTGTTGACAAAAAGGAGCCGAGAATCTAGCGGCCGATCATCTTTCTCGTTTGGAAGATCCTCACCAAAGTGTTTACGAGCCCAAGGAAATCACCGAAACATTTCCGCTCGAGACACTTGGTGTAGTGAATTCTAAGCTTGATTCTTCCACCCCATGGTTTGCGGACTTTGCAAATTACCATGCGGGCAACTTCATCGTCAAGGGTATGACGACCCAAGAAAAACAAAAATTCTTTCGTGACGTCAAGTTCTACTTTTGGAACGACCCTTACTTGTTTCGAACTTGTGCGGATCAAATCATCCGACGTTGTGTATTTGGCACCGAAGCTTCTAACATCCTTAGAGCTCGTCATGAGGGACCCACGGGTGGTCACCATGGTGTTAATCTCACGGCTAAAAAGGTGTTTGATGCCGGCTTCTTTTGGCCTACTATTTACTGAAATACACAAGATCTTGTGAAGTCATGTGATTCATGCCAACGACAAGGAAAAGCTTCACAAAAAGATGAAATGCCACAAAACATCATCCAAGTGTGTGAGATCTTTGACGTTTGGGGTATAGACTTTATGGGGCCGTTCCCATCATCTCGTGGTAATAAGTACATCCTTTTTGCGGTTGACTACCTATCTAAGTGGGTGGAAGCTAAGGCTTTGCCCACCAATAATGCTCGTGTGGTATTCAAGTTTTCGAAAAGCTTGTTTTCTCGGTTTGGAACCCCTCGTGCGATCATAAGCGATCGTGGAACCCATTTTTGTAACGACCAATTCGAAAGGGTCCTAAGGAATATGGGGTTACACATCGGCTTTCTACGACTTATCACCCACAAACGAGTGGGCAAGTCGAGGTTTCAAACCGAGCGTTGAAGAGGATCTTGGAGAGATCCGTAGGGGAAAATCGACAATCTTGGTCGGATAAGTTGGACGATGCTTTATGGGCCTTTAGGACCGCTCATAAGACGCTCATTGGGTGCAATCCCTATAAGCTTGTGTATGGGAACAATTGCCACTTGCCTATTGAATTGGAACACAAGGCTTATTGGGCCCTAAAGCATTGTAATGATGACATAGAGACCGCGGGAAAACACCGGAAAATGCAATTAAATGAATTGGATGAATTGAGGGACATTGCTTATGAAAATTCATTGATTTATAAAGAAAAGACTAAAAAGTTGCATGATTCTAAAATTAAAAACCGGGTTTTTAACATTGGGGATCAAGTTTTGCTTTTTAATTCTCGTTTGAAAATCTTTTCCGGTAAGTTGAAATCCCGTTGGTCCGGTCCATTCACCGTGACTCAAGTATTTCCATATGGGACCATCGAGCTAGCTCAAAATGATGGCCCTAATTTCAAGGTGAATGGACGTAGGTTGAAGCACTACTTTGGCGGGGAAGTTCCATCCTTGAACTACCTCGACCAAGTCACTTTCCCCAATGATAATTAGTATTGAGGGGATCGAGTCGAGCTCATGACTCGGTAATAAAAAACGAGGTGCCTCGTGGGGGAGCCCCATGCTTATCCTATGTACATATTATCGCTTTCTAATGTAGTAACGTGTGGGGATTTGTGCCCTTCAAACCTTTGTTGCGTGATTGTTTGTGAATTATGGATTTTAGTTGATCATGATCTTCACGATTGGAGCCTCTCGTGTTCGTTTTATGGGAGCACTCGATCGTTTGCTTTGAAGACTTTCTCAATATCCATGATATATCCTTTGATTTTCTAACCTTAGGTTTTTAGCACACCTCATAAACGACTTTAAATTTAACGGTTACACCCTTTCCATGCTAGATTAGGCATTCGACTACGTCTCTAGTATAGGGGTGTTTGCACCCCTAGACTCGAAACATTGAGGACAATGTTTAACTTTAGTATGGGGGGTGAATAGATACTTGCCTTGCCAAACCTTCACGCTTTCCAAAGTTTATCTTTTTGTTTATCGTTTTTGTTGCAAAATAAGGCTAAAAATGGCCAAATTTTAAAATTTTTCTCATGTTTTATAAGTGTTTGAAGACACGAATGTAGGTTTTCCGATGGCGAGAATAAGAGTAATTTTTGACTCGACCGTGCGTGTTGAGCACTTAGCTTTGATTCCTTAACTTCGCATTAGGCTAAGTCTCTTAAATGAGGACGAGAAGTGATAGGGTTAATTATAAGTTACTATGCTGAACGTAGAGTACTCGTATTCTTTCAAAAACTCATGTGTTCTCGTTGTTTGCTTATTCTCCCTTCGTATGTAAATATTTTTTGCATAATAAATATTGACTTAGCGGTTTAGTTGGGATTGTTGGGTTTCTAGTCTTTTATAGTAGCTTCCGTGTAATTAAATTGGGAAGACATTAAGGTATCGCCAGCGTCACGGTTTTGAAGTATTGGCACCCAAATAATCAAAAGCTTCACCCAATAATAAGATTTCAAGTGCTCACCTAAATCAAGCAAACAATTTGAAGCCCCACAAGGCCTAAAAATCTATGCAAAATTGAAAGTGAATCAAGCCTTAATATTTGAAGCTTTAAAGATCCAAAATTCGCCTTAGCGTGAGGATATACGTCTTTGGCTAATAAAACTACCGATGAGGTGGATAATAAAAGGCAAGGCAAGACCGAAGTCATAATAAAAGCTTCATGGCGAAGTTGAATAAAAGATGGAGGTAAACCAAAGATAATAAGGCCCTTCCGTTAGGGGTCGTATAAAAGTCTTGGTAATAAGTCTCATGTTCAAAACCGTTATAAAACCGTGTTTATCGATCCTTCTTGTTGACTTAATTTTTTGACATCGTTGTCTATTAGGAGGGGTTATTGATTTGATGGTCTTGGTTACACCGTTAGGACTCTATTTTTAGACCTAAATCTCTATTATCGCATAAGTCAAACAATGTATCCTCGTGAAACATTCAAGACAAAATAAAATATAAGAGATACAATTTAGGAAAATGGGAGGATAAGTACGTGATTAGGGCATATGAGTAGTGTTAGCATTACTAACTTATAGTGACAATGAACTCGTTGCACGCTTCACATGGAATTGGGGTGAAAATCGAGGACGATGAAATTATTTCTAACGAAGCATTCACGTGTTCTTATTCTATTAACCTAAACGTCCCATTTTGCGATGAAAATCATACATTATGTCTAAAACGCAAGTAGTAGTAGTGTAGCTAGTTTATCGTTCAATAAAGTGAATAAAAATGAATTTTGGAGATGCTACGATACTTTATTCTAGCATTGCGTGAGGGTACGAAAATGGTTTAGTATGGGGGAGTGATGAGACTGCTTTTATACATAGTCTCATCGTCCAAAAAGGGCTTAAAATGCATTAAATATCATAAAAATACCCATATATATATTCTTGTGTTTGTTGCTTGTGTATTTTAGGTACGGATATTGAGAAAATGATAAAAGATCACAAGAATCATGCAAAAACGAACACGGGAAATGAAGCCGCACATTGAACCAAGCCCTAATGAAGATTTTCCCAAGAAAACCCTTGAAGACATGAAGAATTATGAAGAAGGGTCCTCCAATATGGAAGAATTGACACTTTATACCCTTGTATCTTCATAATTACAAGTTTAGTCCCTAAAGTTTATCAATATTGCAAAAAGGGCCCTCCACTTTGAAGAATTGGCAATTTTAGCCCCTCAACAAAGCTAAAATGTCAATATTAGTCCTTCTCAAAGTCAAATACACCATGAAGAACTCCAAGATACAAGACTTACAAATTTGGTCCTTTGAAAATATCAAAATTACCAAAAGGACCTTTGACTTTGAAGACTTGGCAAAAATGGTCCCTCATCAAACATGACTTGGCAATTTTATCCTCCAAAATATCAAATATGCAAGTCAAGACCATTATCCTTGAAGAAAATACAAAATCAGTCCTTCAAGAATCACAAAATGGCAAGAAATACCCCTGAAAATACTTTGGAAAAGTATTTGGGGCAAAAGTGTGAAAATGAAAACTTTATTTACAAAGGAATCCGGATTTTGGTGTGTTATTTACAACATGAAAGGAAATAGAAAGATAAGGGGCTAAACATGGCAGACAAGGAAGATACCTAGACCAGTAGTGGGGTGACACGTGCCCCACTACCACTCCACAACCAATCAAAATCCACCATTCCTCCACCTAAGCAATCCACTCACCAGGTTTATTATTTTCTTAATCCTTGGCGCCATTAACAACTTTTTAAACTTAATCCACCCCTAATCCGGATCAAACACACCACTATTCCCTCAAGAACACAAATTGGGGTTTCTTAATTGTGTAACAATTAAGCCCTAATCTGCTCCAGAATGATGATTAAACATACCATTATCATAACCCAACCTTAAAATACCTTGCCACCTCACTCCCTTGTCCCACATGAGATTCCCCTGCTACACCATTGAGCTAACTGCCAAAATTGTGGCAGCCATCCAACGTTGGAAATTTCAGCTTACATCCTAAGCTTAATACAAGCCCTTGGATGCTCTTTTCACTTGCCAGCTACCACAAAACAACAAGAAAGAGTCACATGATTCTCCAAAGAGTTCAAACTTCAAAGGGTATTTCAGGGATTCTACAAGCTAGGGTTTACGTTTTTTTAGCTTAACTAGTTCATTGTATGCCTATATAAAGGCCTGTTGTCCCTAATAATATGATGATAGATTAAGATATGAGATGGAAAAGACATTAGTTTTAGAGAGAGAAAGTAGTGAGAGAAAGTAGAGAGAAGGAGAGGATTAACTTGTAGAATATTAGATTAAGAAAGATTAGAGTACAAATGATCATCCCACCCTCCTAACATGCTAGGAGGGTAGTATATATAGTCCACCCACATGCGGGCTTTAATGGACTATATATTGGGCCGGGCTTGACGTTTGGACTTTAATTAGTTTAAATCCAAGCCCGTAAACCACGACTAATAAACTACTTATTACAACGTTCTAATTAATGTTACAATAGAAAGCTATGATCGAACATTCTTGTTTGACTCAATATTTTTAGGCTAACAATCTCCCGCGATGTGAGGTCATTCCTCTTAGATATTTGGAGTCCAATGGAGATTAATGAATTTCGTCATAAATGAGTCTTGAACGTGTAATAGTAGTGATGTTCCTTAATGTTGTGATCTTTGAGCCTTTATCATTGTCTTTCGACTTTGTCTATTATCTTGAGATCTTCAAATCATTCTTGACTTGTCTTTGCCCTCTTGTGATCTTGTGTCTATATCCACATGCTCACACTATTAGTTGTTGAATAAGTCTTTGGGCATGAATATGTGGTTTTGAATCTTTGACTTTGCTGAGTACACCGTGACGCCACCTTCTCGAGACAAAACATGGACACAGACTGAATGTCTTTGACATTCGTCCTAAATCGGTAGCGTTTTACCTCCGGTAGGTGAAGACCGTTATACGATATTAAACACCGTACCTGTGATTAGGTAGATTCAATTAAGAATCTCCTTGACATGGTTTCGCGGTTGTACTAGCCGTTCTCTTTACTCGACCGTCTCAAAGCAAGACTGCGAACATAAAGAGTGAATCAATTGGATAAATATCCGCTTGATTAAAGTTGTCAATTCAAATTCCTGGAACAAGTTTGATTCATTAAGAATCTTACCATTGTTGCTTTCCAGTTGACACAAGTTTGATTCATAAGAATCTCACAGGTCACCTACCGTAGCGCTGTTTGATGTTGACGCTAGAAGGATTTCCATTCGTCACTGTGAATATTAATTAATATCACTCTGAATGTTCTGGCAAGACCATTAAGATATTGCGTAGAAACCTGAAACGAGTTTGAATCAATTCAGAAACAAACCACTGTTGCTTTTCAGTTTTACATATGTTTAATTCATAAAGAATCTTACACATGACCTACCGCAGTGCTGTTTGATGTTAACACTGGAAGGATTTCCACTCATCATTGTGAATACTAAGTAGTATCACTCTGAGTGTTCTAGCAATATCACAAGGATATAGCGTAGGACTCTCTTGATCTTCATCTGTGTGTCCTAACGAGATTTGATTGATCTCTTGGCTCTAGACTCTATTTGTGCACTTTTAGTAGTCGGAGGCTGGAGTAGATGCCACCTATTCAATATCAACTATCTCGGAGTGAGAAAGTCAATAGAAGTCGTGTTGATCTCCGTGACAATAAAACAAACTTCTTTTGAGAGAAGCCCGAGTATCTAGGAAAGGGTTGTGCTTCCCATCACTGGGTCCATGATGAGTTTGTCTTCATGATGAGTTGACCCGGTTTTTGCCTAAGTTGTATGGAGGGCTTCTTTCTTTAGACCCTTTATCCTTACATTTCTTTTTCATTCTTCAACCCCTTCAATGCTTACCAAGACATCATTAATAGCACCTTGTTGTGATTGTTCCAGTGATATCATCAGTACTTAGTCGGCATTCAGCTACGTTCACATTCTACTCCATCTTTCCTAAGGACTTCTAATAATCTATTGGATTGTCCCTGGGAAGAACCCTCCGGTTCTAGTTGGATCATAGGACTTAACCTAACCACCCTTTTGACACCAATAACGTCGTGAATTAAAGATGTTGTGGGTATTTGATCGAAACCATGAGTGCTTGAGTCTTTAGATCACATTTTATTCACATTTTAATCACTACTTTGTAGGAAATTTGTATGAAGATTTTGAGCAATAAAAAACAAAACTTTTAAACGAGATGACTTTTAAGATGAAAAATCACACGAAATCAAAAAGTTGATAACCACAATCGAAACACAAATCTACCCCATGGCGATTGATACCAAATGTTGTCCCTAATAATATGATGATAGATTAAGATATGAGATGGAAAAGATATTAGTTTTAGAGAGAGAGAAAGTAGTGAGAAAAAGTAGAGAGAAGGAGAGGATTAACTTGTAGAATATTAGATTAAGAAAGATTAGAGTACAAATGATCATCCCACCCTCCTAACATGCTAGGAGGGTAGTATATATAGTCCACCCACATGCGGGCTTTAATGGACTATATATTGGGTCGGGCTTGACGTTTGGACTTTAATTAGTTTAAATCCAAGCCCATAAACCACGACTAATAAACTACTTATTACAATGTTCTAATTAATGTTACAATAGAAAACTATGACCGAACATTCTTGTTTGACTCAATATTTTGAGGCTAACAAGCCCTAGTCCATTACATGTAAGCTTGCTCTTGAATTTTCAGTTGTTCACTTTTCTGTAAATCCATTTTCAGTCTTAATGAAATGTGTTTGAAATGTTGAAGAAAGCTCAAGTGCCATCATTTATATCTGCTTATTATTGTTCTTAGTTTGATAATTTTGAATCTCAAAACCTATTTTTAAGGACTGTGCAAAAGTTTGCATTTTTCCTTCAAGCTTGATATTTTGCTAAGTTCTTGTTCAAACCTTGGATTCTTGGGCTATAGGGCTGATCATAGCATCCTGATATTTTGTTATCAAGGTGTGGTGAGGCTTATAACTTGGGGATAATCAAGTGTGGGGTAACAAGGTTGCATTAATCAAGGCTTTTCACTTTTCTGATTTTACTATTTTGTTCTTAACTTTGTTGATTCTTAGTAGGGTTGTTTAAGCAAGCTTGTACTTGTTCTTGCTAGTACATAAGCTCAAAATTCGTGGGTGTGGATGTACATCCATGAGGTTTGCATACTTAATCCCAAAATCTGCTTAAATCTTGATTTTTGGTGATATTTGTGTGTGACTTGTGTTCTTGTGAATTTTGTGGCCTAATATTGCTTGAATCTTCTTATCTTAGCTGTTATTGTGTTAATTTGGGCTTGGGTGGTCTTAAAACTCACTTTTGATTTGAAAATTTTGATTTTGAAAAGTTAAAGGGGTGTTTGGGATTACCTGTTTGAAATCATTGTGTGTTATTGTGTTATTGGAAGTTTGTGTTTGTGTTTGTTATCTGTCATACACTTGTTTGAGAGCTATTTGCTGCAAGTTTTTGGACTTAAACCTTGAAATCAAACAATCTGCTATAAAATCTTGGTTATTGACTGTTTTGACCTAGGATCTTGGGAACACTTAGGGTGTATGCATGCTTAGGGCTAAAAGAGGTTTAAACAAAGTCATTATAACCTGTTTGTGAGATTTGAGTGGTTGAATCTTGCTTGTTGGTCAATTGCATCAGCAAAGTGAAATCTGCTTGTGTTTAGTGTTCATCAGTAACCTTCATTGGCTTGGATTTTGATTTAGGCTTTAAGCCATTGCATGAAAACTGTTTAGACTTCTTCATTTGAGTTTATAATAGATTGTATATGCTTTTGGTGCAATTTGGTTGGCTGAATATTGCTAAAACAACTTATAAGTGCTTAACTGCTTATGTGTTCATGTCTGTGAGTGATCTGGTGATGTTTTGATTTAACTGTATCAATTGGCTTGTTGGATTGTTGATTTTTTGATTGTTATTGACTCCTCTTGATCCACTGATCAATTGGGTGCCTTTGTGAAACTTGAATCTCCAAAAAAGTCACTAAAGACAAAAAAGTCAACAAGTCAAGCAGTGGAAAAAGTTTCCACTGCTCAACACCCAAAACTAGCCCCTGCTAGTACAAATTCTCAGTTTGCTTATCAATAAGCCATACTTCCTCCGTCCCACTTTAATTGTCCTCATTTGACTTTTTGAAGTCTTACTTTTTCAACTTTGATTTTAAATATTTGTATATATGTTATATAATATTTGATGCAAAATATATGAACGAATTCGTTTTTAACTGTATTTTCATTAACATCATTTTCATCAAGTATTATATAACATAAACAAAATTATTAGAGATCAAAATTGAAAAAGTAAGACTTCAAAAAGTCAAATGAGGACAATGAAAATTGGACGGAGGTAGTATTTGCTTATCCAGACTTGCAACAACTTATTTTTTGTGATAGATCTTCATTATTTGACCCATTTGATTAGACTGGAGCTTATTGGACTTTGACTTTGACTTTTTGCTAGAAAACCAACTTATTTGACTTTTTCATAAGTGCTTATTTGCTTTTTCCAGCTTATTGAGTCAGCTTATTTGAAAACTTTTTGTTGATTTAGCTTATTTAAGTCATTTAACAGCTTTTGCAATTTTAATTAGCTCTTGGGATAGCCTAGAACTCAAAAGACGACTATTTTGTCGTTTTCTGTAGATTGCTTTTTGCATTTTCAGGCTTATTCCTTTGGCTTATTTCAAATTTCTTTTTACAGAAGTCTTAGTTAGCTCAAAAGAAGCTTGTGTGTCTAATTTGAGCTTATGGCATTAGCTTATAGCTTAATGGGCCAAAAAGCCCATTAAGAATAAACTGTTTGGTATAAGCTTGCTTATTTCACATTTTCAGCTTTTGGGCCTTTGGAAAAAGTTGTTCAGAATCAAATTTTTAGTCAAGAAGTGCTTTTTGGGCTTATTTGGGCCACTTTTCATTTTGGGCTCATTTTGGCCCATTAAGGAGTCTGTTTTGGGTTTAGCCCATTTTCTAGGCCCATTAAGGGTATTTAGGTAATTTCAAGTTCATTTCTGAGTTACTTAGGTTAAAATTAGCTAGTTTACAACTTTTTAGAATTTTTTAAGATTTTTAGATTTTTATTAATATTTTAATATTATTTTATTATTAAAAATTAAAAGTCTGATTTTCTAAGTTTTATATTTTTCCTAGGTTCTAGACACTTAATTAGGAATTTTACAACTTTCCAAATATTTTTGGGGTCTTTTAATTATTTTCTAGAATTATTTTAAGTTTTTATAGCTTTTAATAGTTTTTAATTGTTTAAAAATAGTTTTTAGTGGTTTTAAAAATTTGAAAAATACTTTTTAGCTTAATTAGGTTATTTTAAAGGTTTACAAACTTTAAGATCTTGATTTGGACTTTTTATTAGTTAATATTGATTTTTAGGGCTTTAATTAGCATTAAAAAGTTAATATTTTATTAATTAAAAGGTTTTAGCAAGTTTGGATTTTTTTGTAAACCCTTAGAATATTTTAGTGGATTTTTAGTGATTTTTAGGAATTTTTAGGATAAATTTTTAAATTTGGTGCTTTTTACGGTTTTACGTGAACGACTCTTTCGTCTTAGTGTAAATCGTTATCGTAACCGTCATTCTCTTCTTATCCCCTTTCTATTTTCTCTCTCATAACAATATAATCACATCACTAATCATTTCATTACACACATACCAAGCCTCCTTGAGAACGATCCCCATTTTGTGTCATTTGTACACGATTTTCCTAAATCGTCGTACTTACCCTAATTTGCCCTCTTTTCCTAAAGAGTGGTAAAAACTGCAACAACAATATTGAAGATAAGACATCATGGACCCAGTGATGCAATGCACAACACATCCCAGCTAACTTATATATCTCTCAAAAGATATTTGTTTTAATCACACGGAGACAACGCATTATCTATTGATTTATTCACTCCGAATAAATTGGTATTGAAATGGTGGCACTCCTCTCCAGCCTCCGATCACTAAAACCCAAAATGCACGATCGAGTCTAGAGCCGTTTGAGATCTTCAAATATCTCATTAGGACACTTTTTCATAATTCCTTGCTTCTTCACACATTGTGAAAATTAAGAAAGATCTTAGGAGTCCTACGCAAAATCTTCATGATCTTGCCTGAACATCCGAGTAATACGAAAGTATTTACAGTGAAGATGGAAATCCTTCTTGAGCGAATATCAAAAAGCTCATGGTAGGTAACTGGTGTGATTCTTTATGAATCAAGCTTGTGATAACTGAAAAGCAACAGTGGTTTAATTCTTAACTGAACTTAAACACGTTCTAGGCCTCTACGCAATATCTTAGTGATCTTGCCAGAACACTCAGAGTGATACTCTATAGTGTTAATAGTGATGAGTGGAAATCCTTCTAGTGTTAACATCAAACAACACTTGGTAGGTAACTTGCAAGATTTTATATGAATCAAGCTCGTGACAACTAGAAAGCAACGATGGTGCGATTCTTTAATGAATCAAACTTGTTCCAAGAATCGGATTTGACGACTTCAAATCATGCGGATAATATTATCCAAATGATTCATTTTTATGTTCGCTGTCAGCTTTGGACGGTCGAATAAAGAGAACGGGTTTACCCGCGAAATCTTGTAAATGAGGTTCTTAATTGAAACTACCTGTCACAAGTACGATATTTAATATCGTCCAAAGGTCTTCCCCAGCCGGAGGTAAAATGCTACCTAATTAGGTTGAAATGTTCAAAGCCATTTCATCCGTGTCTTTGTTTTGTTTCTAATTGTCTTATGAAGCGTAACAAGAAGGTGGCATTGCGGTATCCGAGAAGAAGTCATCCACGCATGCTTATACTTCCTGCACTTGATACTTCAACAAATTCAAGAAAGCCTAAAAGTCAATTCTTCCGCTGTATCAAACTCTGAAGCTTTCAAGAATTTATAAAGGTGTAAGTATGTGGAACATGAAGTCACGAGGAGGCAAATTTCACAAGTGATGAATGCACAAGGTCAAGGCAAGGAAACATGCTCAAGACTAAAGTCAAAGATCTCATCAGCATATTCACAAGAACAAGATCGAAGACTCAAGCATAGTATGCAAGGTCTAAGATTTTTTAAAATGGTGTGACCTCCCTTAGGGTGAGATTGTTGAAAATACGTTTTTCCAAAGAAAGTCTCGGTCACATCATTATTAGCATAGCTAGCTAAAGATCACGAGCTATAGACTATTTAGTACATTGTAACTTGGAGTGACCTCCCTTAGGGGGAGATTGTTGGAAATACGTTTTTACGTATTTAGAAAGGATCGGTCACTCTAACGATATATATGTAGTATGGGCTCGTGATCTAGTTATGTAACAATATAACCCAAAAAGCCCACATGTAGGGTGGGTTATATATACCCCCTCCTAGCATGTTAGGAGGGGTTGGTTCTCATTTCCAGTTCAATAATACATCTTTCTCTTATTCTCTCCTTTCTCTCTCTAGATTCTCTCTCTAGATCTTCATCTCTCCCTCTATTTCTTAATCAATCTAACGCAAAGACAATCCAAGGATTACGTGGACCTACATAGGAATCCATGAACAAATTGATAATTGCATTGTTAATTCTTACCCAAAGTTGTTTTTCAAAAACCCTTATTCGAAATTCATGGTTGATCTTACATTGTCAATATGTTATTGTCAATGATGAATTTGGTTCATTATGAACATGGAAATGTTAAGGATTAATCCTTTGTTTCACAATCATTTTTTCAAACACATTTTTCATGAGTTTTGTTTATGGTCATTATGTAGTATATGAGTGATTGGAAAATATTTGTTGTTTGTTGTTAATAGGTAACTAATCATGCCTTCGGAATACCACAAAGACTTCTAATATACTGAAAAAGTTTTGTGTATGTCGTTCACGATTCAATTCGAATTGACTAAGGTTCAAAGCGGAGCTCAATTAGTTTTGGTTCTGATAAAGGGAAGTTTGGTTTTCTAATTCTACTTAAAAGGTAAAAGCGAAACGTAATAAATATAAGCCTAAAACAAATAACTAATAATAAAGGAGCAAAACAAATAATAAAACGTAAATTAAAACAAAACAATTAATAAAAATAAAACTAAAAGAAGAAATTAAATTTTGACTTGAAAATAAAATTTACTAAATGAAAAAGGAGAAAATAAAACTATGAGGGTAATTTAAAACAAAACGAGACAAAAACTAAAGCGGGTGCTAAATAAAAGCTAAAACTTAAACTTTTTGAAAAAATACTAATTCTAAAATTTGATGAAAAATATAACTAAAAATACATGACTTTCAAAATAAAAATCGGAAAAACTTTTAGATTAAACTAAACGATTACGGAACAATATTAAATAAAAAACAACCAACCAAGCAGGCAGCTCAAGCTAGCAAGCAGGCTGCTGAATTAGTTCATTTGGTGTTTTTGGTTCGTTCGGTATTTTTGGTTCATTCGGTATTTTTGGTTCGTTCGGTATTTTCGGTATTTTTGGTTCATTCGGTATTATTTGCTCATTCGGGGTTTATTGTTTTTATAAAAGCTTGGTTCGGGAAAATAACTTGTTTCGGGAAAATAACTTGGTTCGGGAAAATAATTAAAAGCTTTAATTGGGAAAAATAATAATGGTTCGGGAAATTTGTTTATTCGGAATTTACTGGTTGGGTCGGAAAAACAAAAATAACAGGGACCAGAATAGATGGTACGGATTAAAAACTTAAGAATACGAATGAATCTAAAATTAACCAAATTAAATCTAAGGATTCAACAAAACTAACCACTAATCATTATCTAACAACAATCAATCAAACCAAATCAATAAAACTAAGAATAAAAACAAATCAATCAAAACCCACTTAATAAATTAAAACTTAAATCAACCAAAAACAATAAAACTAAAAACAATAAATCACTGATTAAGATCTACCAAACACAAAACATCTAAATCAATAAACTTTAAGGAATCAAAATCAATAAAACTATAAAACCCACTTGATTAATCAAACTAAATCAACAAAATCAACCAAACTTAAAAACTTTAAATCAACAATTAAAAGAGAGATGGATTAATTAAAACTTGATTAAAGGTAAAGATTCAACAATTAAAAGTAAAGATTAAAAACTTACAAATTTAAAGTGCAAGACAAGGAATTTAAATTGACAAGAAATTAAATGACATGAAAATAAAGGTGGAAGAACTATTTTGTCAAGATAGCCAACAAAATAAAAATGAAATGAAAGGTGTATATTTATAGGGGGAGTGGTAAGTGGTAGGTGGTGGTTGATTTCTCTTTCTTCTTTTCTTTGTCGTTTCGTCTTTAAATTAACTTGGGGTCTCGACTTTGGCTCGGGATTTGTCGATAAAGTCTTGAACTCGTCTTATAATTTCTTCATTTATTAGACTTGCGTTCTTCGACTTGTCAATCTTCCGTCTTTGGTCCTTTTCTTCAATAAATCTTCAAAATAGGCCCATCGACTTCCGATCTTTTGCACTCTTGATCTTTTGACTTCGTCTTTTGTCTTTTTCTTCGATAAAAGCCCGTGAAAGCCCGTGTTTTCTTCCTTTTTCATATTTTGATCCTAAAACACAACAAAAACACAAACCACACATAATTTCGACATTTACGACATAAAATACACGTTTTAGCTTGGTTATTATTATAATTAAGTGGTAAAAGGATTAGTGTACTCACACTAATTAAATCCTCTACACTTGACCATTGCAATGCCCTCATGAAATGCATTAATTACAAAGCAAGATTTATATTTTCCATCATAATTAACCTACCTTGGCCTTTATTCAACATAAGACATTAGGGAAACTAAAAGAGATAGAAAATTACAAAATATTTGAAGGAAAAAAACAAGTAAAGAGATCGAAGAATTACATTAGGGCTTTGGGTTATCATGAATGTCTATCATCCTCAAGTTTCACGTTCCCCAAATCAAGCTTAAAAACGAGATCATTGTTATTATAAGTTAGTAAACTAACACTCACTCATGTGGCCCAATTATTCACTTAGATTCCCTTATTCCTAGGTGTATCTCTTATATTTTATTGTTGTCTTGAATGATCACGAGGATGCATTTTTGACTTATTGAGATAGTTTATTTAGGCCGAAAATAAAGTAGGACGATTTAATCAATAGTTAGCTAAAGGACAAAATCTTTTAAAACTGCTTCTCGGGACCTCATAAAGTTCATATCTTGGCATAACTCGCTTCACGATTTGAGATCTTTCTCGGACCGATATTTGGCAGTGACTTCATACTCTAAATCTTGAGAGACGTTCTTGAAATTATGGTCTTCTCTTCATAATAGGAATTTCTTCACTTGAAGTTTTGAGAGATTCTTCATATTTGGACCACGACTTCTTCATTTTTCTCCAATCTTTATTTGGGATTTTGATATACAACGATCCGCCTCCTTTTAGGACTTGGATCTATTTATCCTCATACCTTGTTAGGGCCTTTTTGGATAGACTTCTCCATGATATTTACGGGAGTATTTGATTTTCGTCGTGTGTCTCGATCCTTCATATTGATTTTTGATAAATGATTCTTCACATCACTTTGGATATTTAGCGACAAAATGTAGTCCTCATGCCTTGTTAGGGCCTTTTCAGACTCGCCAATCTTTGCATCCCACTTCAATAAGTTATGCATTTGCTATGAACTCTAATTAATACCGAGCAACTTTTAAACGATGTTGGGCTAGAAGCTAAGTAACTTTTCAAATCGTACAACCTTACTTATTGCAATTATATTTATTAACAAGCGATAGGAGAAAAAGCTCATAATTAACTCACATAAATTCATGAAAGAATACCAAACTTATAATTGACTCTATCATCTCTCGTTCTCCACAATTTAAAATCTCAAGGAATGAGGCTCGTGGACGCTTAGCCAATTAAATCAAAGTTTCGGGTTTTCAAGTCATCTATAGGATCTTGCATCTTCTTGGACTTTTCCAAGTTTAGAATTTGCGTTTTAAAGTTCCCTTGATAAACGACTTTCTAGGATCAATTATAGGAACTTGCGAAAAGTTCTTGTTCTTAACCCGTAAGAGTTAAGACTTTCGCGTTTTAAAGTTCCCTATATAAAAGCCTAGCAAAACTTGACTTAAACACGTTAAGGATACTAGCTAGAGTAAACTTGGATAAGTAAACTCGGGTTGAGTCAAAAGATTCACAACGTTTAGAAATTAAAACCACTTTATTAAAATTTATTCTAGCAAAGAAAGAAAATAACTATAACAAAGGTAAATACTAATAGGCCAAAATAGATCAAAATTTTTGAAAAATGTCGAAAAATCAATTTTCCGGTTAAAATGAGGACAAATACAAAGAAAAGCCCACTTAACTTCGATTGGAGTCCCCCCTATACTTAATATAAACATTGTCCTCAATGTTTAAGCATGTGGAAGTAACCTCCCCTACACTTAGGACATTGTGCACGCTTTTTAAATCTTGCTAAGGAAGAGACAACTAAAGTGATTCCTATTTTAATATTGAAGAATATAAAATAGTGAATCAAAAGAGTTTAGGATAGAACCGGGAAGACGGGTACACGGAATCACGGGTCGTCAAAAGTCGTCAAAAGTCATCAAGAATGGATATTTGAAAGCTCGAATCCCTGCATATGATAAGAAAGAAAACAACAAACACATACTAGGGTCTCCCCTACACTTTTTATAAAAACCGAATAAAAGGATAGATACTACGGGTTGCCTCCCGAGAAGCACTTGTTTTTGTTAACCGAGTCGTGAGCCTGACTCGACCTTGATTACAATGGTAAGAACCTTGAAGAACATCCACCGGGATCAAATACATGGTTTTCGTCCATCAAGTAGCACAAGCTTAAGGCGAACAAGGCAAGCCAAAGAAGAGTAGGCAAGGTTCCTTTAAGCAAAGATTGAGCACGGTGGTAGAGAGTGTGATGAAGTGCAAGCATATCTCCACAAGTTCCAAAAATCTTTCCTTTTATTTCATTAGATGGATATTGAGATGGCTTAAAATTGAAATACCGGGATCGAACACCATTTCCTTTAGGGGAAAATAACACTCAGGCTCAGTAGACCTTGAAGAAGATCCGCTCATAATTCTCACAATCTCATCCTCAGAAGGTGGATAAAGAGGTGTCAAGACATAGGTACTACAGATATCGGTGTCATCCGGATTCTTCTCCTTTGAAACGGGGTTCTTCATATCCGAAGGAGGATAAAGACCATAATCAAAGTCCAAAGGAGGATAATCATTCTCATTGGGGAAGTAAGTATTGAGAAAAGTAGCAAAATCTTCCTCAAATGAGTAGTCATCCAAAGTAGGATCAAGCATTGTTGGTGGAGGATCTTCATCAAAAGTAGGAACAAGGTCATCATGTGAAGAATCACTCGAAAGAGTATCAACATCATCAAAGTCATCATATGTTGGCATGTCTTTATACTCTGAAGTAAAATCATCATAATCGTCCACATCGGAACTAGAATCATCATCATAGTCATCATAAATTGGTGGAGACTCATGAATTGGTGGGGCATCCAAATTGGAGAGAGAATCATCCACATCATCTTGGAAAAGTGGATTATCATAGCAAGAATCGAAAAGAAGATTGTTGTAGACGACAAAATCATCAAGCTTTGTACTTTTACAAGTAGTTGTATCAAGCTCGTCTTGAAGCACATTAATCATATTCGCTGATTCTCTTCCAATGGATTTGTTTGTGATCTTTCCCATTTTAAACACTTGTGCATCATTCCCGACTCTTAGAATGAGTTCACCTTCGGCAACATCGACTAAAGCTTTTCTGGTTCTCGAGAATAGCCGTCCAAGTATTAACGGAATACGAGGGTCCATTTTATAATCAACAACAACAAAGTCGACCGGAAAAGTGAAGGTACCAACTTTAACAAACACATCTTCGGCAATACCAACGAGGTAAGCGAGAGTTCGATTTGCTAGCTCAAGAGTCATCCTTGTTGGTGTAAGATCGGGTAATGATAACTTTTTCCAAACACTTAAAGGCATCAAATTTATACTTGCCCCGAGATCGGCTAAGGCAGTAAATTCTTCGTTTTGGTTAAAAGTACATGGTAGCACAAAACGACCGGGATCTCCAAGTTTTTCCGGAAGTTCTTTAAGAAGGACTGTAGACCAATTTTCATTTAAGCGGGTGTTGACAAACGCAACCATCTTCTCCTTCTTATTAAGCAATTCCTTAAACATCTTAACGAATGTGGGCATTTGGGCAAGAGCTTCAACAAGGCTAATGGTGATGGTCACTCCCGAAATCTTCTTCAAAAAGTTTGACACTTAAATATCATCCTTGGTGAGTAATTTGCACTTGTCTAATCGAGATGGATAGGGAATATTGGGCTTAGGAGGTGTAGGTGTAGAAAGTGAATGTGTGGTAGGTGTAGATTTAGATGTTGAGGGTTTAAAGGTGGAAGGTGGGGTTGGTGAAGGGTGTTTCTTGGGTACTTCGTCATTAAGAGGTGGAGACGGTAATGGAGAACTAGTACTAGGCGTGGAACTAGGCGGGATAAATGGTGGTGGAGGAGGTGTAGATGGAGTAAAGGGGGAGGGGTAGAAGGTCCTACAAGAGTTGCTCCACTGCGTGTAGTTATAGCACTCACATTCGCTCTTGGGTAGGTGACGGTATTAGAAGGAAGAGAGCCCGAAGTAGAGGGTTGAGTGGTTTGGAAGAAACTAGCCATCATATTCTTCAAATCATTCGTTTGATTCCTTAAAGAGGTTTTCATATCATGTCTAAGTGAGATTCGAATATCATTCCCTTGCTTAGTGATATCTCCTTTCAAGTTAATGATTTGGCTTTGAAGATTCTTAACTACCTCTCCTTGGGTCCTCATGAAAGCTTCAACATCTGGATTAATGGGTGGTGCTTGTGGTGCGGGTGGGTGATATGGATTAGAAGCTCAAAGTGGGTTTGGATTGCTTCTATTCTAGTTGTTGGGATTGTGGTTTTGAGGAGAAAAACCGGGTGAAAGAAAGTTGTTAGAATGGTAACTTAGCAAGTTACGATCACCTTGAGGTCGGGCTTGATAGCTTTCCGTTGAATAGTTACCACGAGAGCATACACGTTTTCCGGATTGTCATGAGTAGAAGGACAATCAGTGTATGAATGAGGAACGCCGCAAATCTCACAAGAAAGTGCTACAGCTTTAACTTGTTGTTGTTGATTCGTAGCTATGAGTAGGATATTTTTGTTCATTTCGGCCATCATGCGGGTGAATTCGGTCATCTCGGTGTGTGATAAAGTAGAAGAAACATTGACTCTCGGGTTATTCCTTAAAGATGCGGATGAATCCTAATTTTTGTGATGAGTAGTCATGTTCTCTATAAGCTCTCTACACTCCTCGGGTCTTCTTTTCTTAAATGTGCCACCAGCGGCTACATTAATCGTATCACGATCACGAAAAGTTAAACCGTTGTAGAAAGTATCAATTAAGGTGACGGGGAGCATGTTTTGGTTAGGACATCGATCGATCAAAACATAATAACGTTCCCAAGCATCAAAAAGCGATTCATCAGGTTCTTGTGTAAATCCACTGATTTGATTTCGAAGGCTCGTGACCATAGATGGTGGAAAGTAGCGCGACAAAAATCGACGAGTCATCTCGTCCCATGTATGAATTGAATTCTTCGGAAGACGATCAAACCATTTTTCGGCATGGTGGGATAAAGTGTGTGGAAATAGATGAAGGCGAAGAAAATCCATAGTAACACCGGGCAACTTCATGCTTTGAGTAACGGTAATGAATATTTCGAGGTGTTTGTTGGCATCATCATCCGGTAATCCGCGAAATGGAAAAGTGTTTTGAACTTGTTGGATCATGTGATGCTTCAACGAAAACTCTGGTGTCGTGATTTTCATCGGCGCAATCGGTCCTCCGTGACCATTCATCGTTGGTTGACAAAGCTCCTCCATTGTAAGAAGGTCGGGTTGAGGGACATGGTTGTTATTATTCATGTTGGGGTGAGGTGGATTATTATTTTTGTGCACACCAGCCATGTCTAATTCTTCAAGAGTCTCGGGCTCAGAATAGGACGAAGATCTAGTACGCATACACCTACGAAAGAAAAAGATAACAAAGAAATACAGGAAATATATTTACTTGTAAAAAAAATCTTTTTGGTGCAAAACTTTGGAAAAGAAATGCTTTTTATAAGTTTTTTAATGTTTTTGGAATTTTTTGAAAATTTCTAATTTTTATGGATTTTTGAAAACTTTTGACACGAAAAATAACGTTCACGAGTGAACGGATCCCAAAATTCAACGCGACTCTCACAGAAAACCGTTAATCTTCATAAAAAGAGCCGGCAGCAGCGCCATTTTAATATACTGAAAAAGTTGTGTGTATGTCGTTCACGATTCAATTCGAATTGACTAAGGTTCAAAGTGGAGCCCAATTGGTTTTGGTTCTGAAAAAGGGAAGTTTGGTTTTCTAATTCTACTTAAAAGGTAAAAGCGAAACGTAATAAAAATAAGCCAAAAACAAATAACTAATAATGAAGGAGCAAAACAAATAATAAAGCGTAAATTAAAACAAAACAATTAATAAAAATAAAACTAAAAGAAGAAATTAACTTTTTACTTGAAAATAAAATTTACTAAATGAAAAAGGAGAAAATAAAACTATGAGGGTAATTTAAAACTAAACGAGACAAAAACTAAAGCGGGTGCTAAATAAAATATAAAACTTAAACTTTTCGAAAAAATACTAATTCTAAAATTTGACGAAAAATATAACTAAAAATACATGACTTTCAAAATAAAAATCAGAAAAACTTTCACATTAAACTAAACGATTACGGAACAATATTAAATAAAAAACAAGCAATCAAGCAGCCAACTCAAGCTAGCAGGCTGCTGAATTAGTTCATTCGGTATTTTTGGTTGGTTCGGTATTTTTGGTTCATTCGGTATTTTTGGTTCATTCGGTATTTTCGGTTCATTCGGTATTTTTGGTTCATTCGGTATTATTTGCTCATTCGGGATTTATTGTTTTATAAAAGCTTGGTTCGGGAAAATAACTTGGTTCGAGAAAATAACTTGGTTCGGGAAAATAACTTGGTCGGGAAAATAACTTGGTTCGGGAAAATAATTAAAAGCTTTATTCGGGAAAAATAATAGTGGTTCGGGAAATTTGTTTATTCGGAATTTACTGGTTGGGTCGGAAAAACAAAAATAACAGCGACTAGAATAAATGGTACGGATTAAAAACTTAAGAACACGAATGAATCTAAAATTAACCAAATTAAATCTAAGGATTCAACAAAACTAACCACTAATCATTATCTAACAACAATCAATCAAACCAAATCAATAAAACTAAGAATAAAAACCAAATCAATCAAAACCCACTTAATAAATTAAAACTTAGATCAACCAAAAACATTAAAACAAAAAACAATAAATCACTAATTAAGATCTACCAAACACTAAAACATCTAAATCCATAAACTTTATGGAATCAAAAGCAATAAAACTATAAAACCCACTTGATTAATCAAACTAAATCAACAAAATCAACCAAACTTAAAAACTTTAAATCAACAATTAAAAGAGAGATGGAATAATTAAAACTTGATTAAAGGTAAAGATTCAACAATTAAAAGTAAAGATTTAAAACTTACAAATTTAATGTGCAAGACAAGAAATTAAATGACATGAAAATAAAGGTGGAAGAACTATTTTGTCAAGATAGCCAACAAAATAAAAATGAGATGAAAGGTGTATATTTATAGGGGGAGTGGTAGGTGGTAGGTGGTGGTTGCTTTCTCTTTCTTCTTTTCTTTGTCGTCTCGTCTTTAAATTAACTTGGGGTCTCGACTTTGGCTCGGGATTTGTCGATAAAATCTTGAACTCGTCTTATAATTTCTTCATTTATTAGACTTGGGTTCTTCGACTTGTCAATCTTCCATCTTTGGTCCTTTTCTTCAATAAATCTTCAAAATAGGCCCATCGACTTCCAATCTTTTGCACTCTTGATCTTTTAACTTCGTCTTTTGTCTTTTTCTTCGATAAAAGCCCGTGAAAGCCCGTGTTTTCTTCCTTTTTCATATTTGATCCTAAAACACAACAAAAACACAAACCACGCATAATTCTGACATTTACGACATAAAATACATGTTTTGGCTTGGTTATTATTATAATTAAGTGGTAAAAGGATAAGTGTTTTCACACTTATTAACTTCTAATATACTGGAGCTTATATGCCAAACCTTGCTCATTTTTGTCCCTCACCAACCCTTGCCAATACCTTTAGTTCACTCCAAAAACGTTACTTTCATGAGGGTAGAGTTGTCGAAGAGAACATTGCGGGGTATGATTATATCAAATCAATGTTTGCTCAAATTAGGTTTGATTGTTTGCTATATATCGAAGAAGATATTTACCCCGCATTTCTCTTGTTCTTTAGCGGATATTCCCTTATCTCTAATGATAATGGAATATTTGTTAGGTTCACCTTAAATGGTAAGCTCATCCAATACTATCTCGAGGATTTTGGCGAGGCTCTTCGTGTACCATTTGTCAGTACTTGTCGGTTCACCGATGCTTGGAAACTTGATGCTTTAATTGAGTCTTCCGATTATGCTCCAAATGATGACCAAGAGCTAGACCTTGACCTCATCCTTGATACCATTACCAAAGAGCGTAGCTCATCCGTTGTTCGAAGTATCCATTCTTCTAAGCGATATTTAAATCGTCATGAGATTTATCGAAAGCGACCTTAATAGATGCATGGTCCGATGGGCCGACATTCTTAGGGAAAATGTATTTTGTCTTGGTGGAAACCGGGATCATATCCCGGCGTGTATGGCACAGATGATGTGTTGCATCTTTACCAACACCAAGTACAATCTTGCATTTTACATCGCTCGACGGATTACCTATGCTCTCTCTCGACCAAAAACAAATCTCCCATATGCCATGCTCCTCACTCGTCTTTTCAAAAAGGTCGATGAAGACTTTCCCGAGCTCGATCTTTCTCGCTTTCAACCGGTCAATCGTGTCATGATGCCTATTCGAGAGGTACAACCACGAAATCCGAGAAGTGATCATGGTATGAGGAGGAATGAATCACAAGAGTTCAATGATGAGGACACTCTTATGTCACCATGTGATGGTGGTGACGAAGGTACAAGTGCTCAGTTCGGCTCTTCGAGTGACTCCACCCCATCTATGAACACCTTCATTGTCACACCCCACCATGGAGAAATATGGGACGCGACGTATGGATATCATCACAACAAACGTTGTCTCTATAGAGAAAACTAAATGCAAAAGAAATGTCATAAATGGCGACACAAATGTCGTGACAATATCTCAACAAAATGCAGGAATCTAGGTAAGTAGGTAAAAGTCCTACCTCTTACCAAAGACATACAAATAAACAAACATCAAACATATAGGTATTAAACAATTTACTAAATCAAAAGACAAAATAAAATATAAGAGGAAAGGGATTCCTCCTAATGCAATCCTAGAAGCCTCTAGACTCTAGCCACTTCTAACATCATCTTCTCAACTATCTCACCTGAAAATGACACTAAAATCTGTCAACATAAAGTTGGTGAGAACATAGGTTTAAGTTATCTAGAATATCATAAGAAACCTTGACATCCGCTGTAAATAAGTTGAAAAAAACAATTTATAGTAATGGACCATAATGTGATAATCATGTTACATGCATCCACAACAAAACTTAAACCAAGTACCGATCACATCTACAATTCACAAAGCACACTATAACAATCAAGAAGTATTCCGTCACACACACAAGAACACACACCACACTATCCGGATCTTTCCCACACCACCTGTGGAAGATGAACTATATCCCCGTCGAGATATCTTGCCTCCGAAGAGACGTTGCACAAGTACTCAGGACGGATCGTGCCCCACGAACCAAGAATTCAAGACGGATCGTGCCCCACGAACCAAGAACTCAGGACGGATCGTTCCCCACGCTCCACACACATCACAACTGGCCCCATAGACGCCCATACATCTATGTACCAATCCCAATCATAACACAATCAAGATTCACATATCAGAACATATATCAAAGCACATATGAGAACATATAAGCACGCAAGTCACACAATAGCACATTTATGTCCACACATATTAAAGGATAGTACTAAATCATGTTAAAGATACAAGTGTCATCTCCATTCCATACTGGAAAAACATTTAAAAACGTAGCAAAATGGGACTATGAACTCACCTTGCGAAAGCAATCCAAAGTCTCCTCACGAACAACCAATTACCTAATGCACATAATACAATAATACGCACGCCAACATTGACTCGGGAACTCTAATCCTTTATCAATGTAACAATCCCTATGACAGATACATCTCAAATTCTTACTCAAGTCAGCCCCATGTTAGACCTCTAAGTGCCCATTAACCCAAAATACCCAAAACATGATTTTAAGCCTTGTCGTACAAACACTAACCTTGAACTCGACACTTGTACAAAAAATTCGACCAAGCTACTGACCTCCATAGGCTATACATTCTGATAATTTGAAAAGTACGTTACGAGTACATAATTTTAGGCTTTTGAATCACCCAAAAATCTTTAAAAACGAATAAGTTATGACCAAAACGATTTTACCTAAAATCTGCCCAGGCATTAGCGACGGATTCTGACAGTTTAGCGACGGATTCTGACATATTTGCGACAGTTCCTGACTAATCCGATTTATACCCTAAAAAACGTTTTTAAACCCTAAAAACCCCTCATTAATTACCCAATTAAATCCCTAAATTATATTAATTCCAGAAAATTAAAAACCCTAATCCATCATATGATTATTTATGTGATAATAACATGATTATTTAAATAAAACAAGAATTGAAATCATGATTATACCTTTAATTGATCAAAATTAAGATTCTTGAAGAAACCCTAATTTTTTTCTTTGAACCGAGAGTTTGTATTTTTTTCCTGCATTTGATTATGTTTGTTTTGTTTTTTGATTGAGCTAATATATATATATATATATATATATATATATATATATATATATATATATATATATATATATATATATATATATATATATATATATATATATATATATATATATATATATATATATATATATATATATATATATATATATATATATATATATATATATATATATATATATATATATATATATATATATATATATATATATATATATATATATCTCTAGAGTTATGATCAAATAAGAAGAAACCTTAAAATAAGAAGGATAAGAAGAAATCATAACCGCATATTCGAGATGCATGAACTTAAATTAGATGCATATTTATGATCTTAGATTCATTATAATGCATCATAACATGTTTTATAGCTTTTAATTAGATGCATATATGTATATTAGATGCATTTCACGATTTATCTATATTTTTGTTCCTCTACACGTGCCAAAATCATGAATATCAATTTGTACCATCTACACATCAAATTAACTTCCAAAACTCAAGATGGTGCATCTACATGAATAGAAATGCATCTAATGCAAGTCGTTGCATCTCAAATATGTGGTTTTAGTCTATTCTCACCACTTCTTATTTTAAGTTTCTTCTCATTGGATCCTTACTCTCTCTCTCTCTCTCTCTCTATATATATATATATATATATATATATATATATATATATATATATATATATATATATATATATATATATATATATATATATATATATATATATATATATATATATATATATATATATATATATATATATATATATATATATATATATATATATATATATATATATATATATATATATATATATATATATATCATAAATACCCAATTCTATTCCAAGCCCAAATCGAAAGTCCTTTTTTTTGTTTTTTAAATCGACTATAACAAATAAATTTACCAAAAATAATATTTTTTTTTATTTTTATTATAAATTTCATTTTATTATCATTATTTCCCTAATTATATTAATTTTTATTAAACCCTTAATTAATTAATTAAGTTTAAACCATCTAACTAGTTAATTAAAAGTATTATAGTAAAATTACATAAATTCCATTTCTAAACAAAATTCCTTCTTATAAAATCCCTAGCTTATAACTCTTAAACTTCTACAACCTATACCACTAAATGCTTAAATATATTATTATGTAATAACATTACGTACACAATATTAAATACGTACACGCGACAAATAAAATAATACTATAATTCCCATAGCTATTACATGCACATAAAATGATCTTAAAAGTGCCATATCACTTCATAGTCACATCCATGCGAACTTATGAGCACGAACTATTCCCATCGAATCATCATATATCGGCCCCGTACTAAATAAACAATGTCCGAACCCAAGTCAAAGTCTCAAACACCAACATATAACATATAAACGCACACTCAAAACATAATCAAAGTCAAACAGTCACAAATGGCAAATCTCAAATTTAGGGTTGTCACAGCACTCCCTCCTAATAGAAATCTCGTCCCGAGATTTACTCCCAAACTCAAACTTATTCTCAGCAAACAAACGAGGATACATATCCCTGATAAAACCTTCACGTTCAAGCGTGAACTCAGTTTATACTAAATAATCTCAACTAACAACACATGAGCCTTAACCGTCTGCGAGGAAACTTATTAAAACCATAAAGTTATGTAACCAACCTAACTAAATCTCGCAACTCATCAAACAAGAACTGTCTTGAAACCAAGTTAGGAGCCGTCACATAATTCGACGATTTTAAAAGCGTCACCCCGATTTCAGTCTTACTCATAAATGCCATAAATCAAAACTCATCAAAATATAACCACGTATTCTAAGGTATAAAGAACTCTCAAATTCTATCCCAACTCATCTCTATCATAAGAACGTAACTGGATCATCCGTATGACTACAACAACGCTCCCAATGAATATAAGTTCACGACAAATTTTAGGACCCCCAACTTCAGATAACGGATCAAACCCATGGACGACTTACGGAAGTTTACATGAACGAATTTAAAAATATGAACCAAAACCATGAGGCTCCAAAAGATACTCAAACATAGACATGTATCGACTCCAAACGAACCATGGAAACGGACCAATGACACAAGAAGCACCCAACGACAATCGAAACGTATTACGACCACATGAACCGAACTTAACACCACACTTGACTACCATCCTACTGAATTTATGTTTTCCTATGATCTAAAAACTCCAACAACAAATTTCGCTTTCTACTTACACGTTTAACCCCTCCGTTTGGTCTCTACGCCAAAAGTCATTTTTACCAAAACTGATTTTCTGTAAATGCTAAATGTTTGTCACCAAAAGCCCGACCTTAACACCATAACTTTTATTGAAAAACTCCAGTCCTTTTATATACATTAAAAAGAGTTCCCAAATCAAAAATATTTGGCAATCTTATCCGTTTGGTTACGTTTTGACTCAAATTCCCAAAATCTAAATTTATTCCTCAACAGCGCACTATTTTTTTAAAAATTGTTTGACGACCTTCCTGAACTCCATTTTCGACCAACCTTACATTTTTGAAAAGTAGACTCTCTGAACTTAATTTAAAAAAAAAGAAACTCGACCAAAGGTGCTACCTACTGCCCGGAACAGTCAACACAAGACAGCCCTAAAAATCAGACTGTTTTACGCCTTTATACACCAACCCTCTAAACATCATTAATTATCCCTAAATTCTTAACACAAACCCTAACATCATTGATGGATCTTAATTACTATATATTTTTTCTTAATCATGTTTCTGACACTTTAACCTTATTTTTTACCGACTACCAACAACTATTTAACTATTTGCAAATTCCATTTTTTTTACCATGTAAGACTCAAAACAAAAGATATCGTTATCCAAATAAAAAAAATCTCCACCATCTCAATGGCCTTCACACCAAAAGTACCGCACAAACAAACACGTGAAATGAGAACTCGATAAATGCGCTACTACGAAAGTTGAACATCCCAAAGAGAAAAGAGCTAGAAAGCCATCCTAAGAATACAACTGATAAGTAGAAGGGATATATACATATATAGGCATACGCGGACATACACTCAAGTCCATCCAACATATACTATACAAGCATGTATTAATCCTCTTTCATGCAACCATACTTAGGAATCTATTGATGTCGTGGTACTTGTATAATTATGTTGGCCACGATACTTATACAAGTCCCCATTCACTAATGCACTCCCTCCTATGATGACACTTATAAGAATTAATACTACACATAACACATCAGTCTACCAACTCAAATAATCACATAGATCCTACAACTCATATAAGCACATAATCCACAACATAACATAAGGTCCAAAATTCCATGTATCAAAATAACATAGCCAATGCATGAAACTCATAAACTCGTAGTCCAACTGAACCAGCGTAGACAAAATTCAAAATGTATAAAGAACATGAAAGCATAATTAAACAAAATCCAACAATGACTAGTGTATATGACTATGGTTCAACCCGCACTAGTCAAAACTCGTAAATAAAGTAACATGTAGCTAAGTATGAACTTACTATGGTTCAATTCATACTAGTCAAAACATCGCAATAAATAACATCCAAACACATTAATTAATATAAAATGCACACATACTCATATGACGCCTATATACAGGGACCCCTAAGCTATAGACTAGGCTACACGACTAGGCATCCAAACTCTCTATAACCATTGTCTCTGATACCATTCTGTCACACCTCACCATGGCGGAATATAGGGCGCGACGTATGGATATCATCACAACAAACGGTGTCTCTATAGAGAAAACTAAATGCAAAAGAAATGTCATAAATGGCGACACAAATGTCGTGACAATATCTCAACAAAATGCAGGAATCTAGGTAAGTAGGTGTAAAATCCATGATTTTACCATGATTTTATGTAATGGATTTCCACCCAATAATCCTAGAACATAAACTCATATGTTACATTTCTATGGGTCATGTGTGAACTTGACTAACATGTACATATACTTGTACATACACACTAGTTGAGATAAGACTCATAATGTAAACCTTGTACATACAACTAGGGATAACAAGTAGTAAGATGTATACTTAATATTGGAAATATTCAACACTTAACAAAAATTTGAAAAACATACCACACCATATATATATATAGCCGTATATATATATATATGTATGCTTACTATAGGCATCCCTAAAACTTTATTGGACTAGCCCAAAGTTATGTATTCCTTATGCTGTAACCCAACTCAAGCCCACACAAGCCCACCCTTTTCATTGGATAGCCTTACACGGCACACACATGCATATGTGGAAGAAGAAGGGTTGTCTTGGAAAGGGAAGAGCCTAAACTTAGCACAAATGTCCTTACCAAGGCAATCATGCCTTTTGTATTCTCTTTCCCTCTCTCATCTTTAAGCCGAAACACACACATTCCCATCTCTCATACATGCAACTCACTTCTCTCTACTCCTTTCTCTCTCAAACATTTCGGCCATAAGCCACAAAAATCCAAAGTTGATTCATGAAATCAACTAAATCTTTGTCCCATCTTGATTACAAATCATTTGGTAGCATCATTTCTCTTGAAACCACTATAAACAAGACCTAGCCAAATCCTTAAGGCCATGGCTTGATTTATATTAGGGTTTTCCTCGTCATCTTGAGTAGATCTTATATCTCCTTGTTCATCTAGATCCTCTTTGGTACTTTTAGGCAATAGAGGTATACACATCATAATCTTTCATTTCTTCATGCATGCATCTTCATACATCTATAAACACAAGTGAATAACATGTTAAAAATAAAGATTTGGTAAGGCTATGGCCCTTATGGGTCACGGCATATTTATACAAGTGATGAGACTGTATTTATACATAGTCTCATCGTCCAAATCGGGCTTAAAATGCTTAAAATATCATCAAAATACCCAAAAATGTGCTTGTATTTGTTCATTGTGTATTTCAGGTACGGATATCATGAATTCACCAAAAGATTACAAGAATTAAGCAAAAACGAACACGGGAAACAAAGTCGCATAAAGAACCGGACCCGAATCATGATTTTCCTATCAAGTCCTTGAAGTTTGAAGAATTGGCAAAATTGGTCCCTGTACTTTTGAAGTTTTGTCACAAATGACCCTCCACTAATTCATTTGTACAAGTTACATCCTTGATATTTGAAGACATGTGCAAAATTGGCCCTTGAGGAATGGTGAAATGGCATTAAATACCCTTTGAATGGTTTTTATAAACTTTTTGTGGTCAATATATAAGTTTTTAAACGTATATTACAAAGGAAATGCACTTTTGGCTGGCTAAACCTTATTTGGCAAGTTTATGGGAAGTGGGGGGCTAAATCTGCCCAGACAAACAAACTCCTCACCACCACTCAGCCTATGACACGTCACCCACTTTCCCCAATCCACCAATCAAAACTCACTTCTCCTCCACGTCACACTTCCACCTCCTGGTTAATTAATAAACTTTGTTTAAATATAGAAAGTGGGGGAAACAGCTTTTTTAAACTTTAATCCACCCTAATCCTAATCGAACTTCACCCTCTAAACATCCCTAATCCCCAAGAACCATAATCCCTACACCCCACGAATCAAAGGGAAATTGTTTGAAAGTTTCCAGATCATTAATCAACCCCATCACAAACCAAACCCACTACCTAAGTTACCAACCCGTAACCACCAAATGAGTCCCCCAAAGTCCCCTGCTTGTTCAAAAATGGCAAAGAAAGAATCTCGCCAGTAATCCAACGATTCTCATCAAAACCTTGTTCCCAAAGGACCAAATAAGCGACCAAGATCAAATGACTCCAGCTGGACTTCACATGTGGCCACTTTTGACCAAAGATCAAGACCAAGACCAAAGGGGCTTTTCTGGAAATTCATATAGCTAGGGTTCACGTTTTTTAGCTTTCTAGGACCTTCTATGAGCTGTATAAATGAGATGCATGTATCTCATTTAGACTGTTCCAGAATTTGTATTTTTTTTAAGAATTATTAATGAAAATGAACTTTTTTAAAAACATTGCAGTTCTGAGTTCCATAGTTTAGATTATAATTTTATTTTGGTAATTTAGTTTAAAGTTTCAAAGAGTTTTCATTTATCAGGCATTTTCAGAAAATTTATGTTTTTTAAATTTCTTGGAAAAGGTTTTGAATTCAGTCCATGATGAAGTGAAAGTGGATTCATGGGACTGAATTCAGTTCTTGGTTAAGTTCTTTCAGTTTCAAAGTTTGAGTTTAAAAGGTTTCTGTTTATCAAAAAAATTTCCTCAAAAATCAGTTCATTCCTATTTTTCTGTTTTTATCACCATCACTGTTTCAAAAGCTAAAGCTAAGCTGACTTGACAAATCAGGTTAGCTTGAACTTTTGAAGCTTGTATTTTGTTTCTTGGACTTTGTGGTGTTGTGCAGGTATAAGAAAACAAGACCCCATATTTCCATTTTTTCTCTTTTACAAGATATCTTGCAATCCCTGGTTCAGTTGTTGAACCCTAGCAGGGATTTTCTCTACATATCATAAGCTCCTTAGAAGCTATTGAAAAGCCAAGCAGAAGGCCTCAGCTAAGGTAACCAGTGGCTTGAACCCTGCTTTCATTTTTAATATTTTCTATGTGATTTATATGATATTGCTTGAAACTGCTTTATGTGTTTGATAAGTGGTAAATTTTTGTTTATGAATGTTCAGTATGCATGTTAGAGTAAGTCTACAACAGGTTTGAATTGATTGTGAATACAATCCTTTGTTAATTTTAGGAGTTTATCATATAAGGGAGTGTTTGGGTCTAGATTTTTAGCCATGAGTTTGATTAGCTGTTGGTTTGAATACCACCTAGACTCACTTTGTATGCTAGCATTAGGTGCCATCAGTCTTTGGTTGTCAGTTTGGTAAGTTTTTAAAAGAAGTTGTATACTAAATTTGCATGAAAGTATCTTAAAATCAGTAAGCCTCTAATATAGCTTTGATTTAGCATTTTTCACCATCAAAACTTGTAATCTGCTTAGGTCAAGGTGTTATCTAGAATATAGAACTGGTTTGATATATCTTGGTGTTGTGGTGAGTGAATTTGGAAGCATTGAAATCCACTCACTTGTCAACTGCATCAGCAAAAATACCCCACAGCCCCATAGTGTAAAACAGTGACTGCAATTTGTTTTTTTGTGCTAATTTTGTGAAGTACCTACTGTTTTTATATTTTTTGTGACTCCCCACAACCCAACTGGTTGTGGGGGTGCCCTTGTTTTCAGATAAGACCAAAAATTCAGCAAGATACAAGCAAAACAATCACCAGACCAGTTCTCTATAACTATCAGTGGGAACCAAGTTCCCACTGTTAGTGTTTTTGTTAGTACTTCTTTGCTAAAAGACAGAAACAACCAAGTGTCACTTTCATCCTTTTTACTTTTTTGTCTTTAGTGGTAAATTTTAGGAGTTATAACCTGAAACTTTTTTCATTATTTTTCTTATTTATTTTCTGATTTTTCAGTATAATTTAATTTTCTGCTACTGTTCATTAAGTATTTTTTAGATTAAATTGCATTTTTAATTAACTTTTTAATTACTGTTTTTATCTTTTAGTGTGAAAAATTAATATTTTTCAGTTTTAAAATTTTGTTAGACTTAGAAAAATATTTTAAGGTTTTTAGTTTAAAATTATTTCACTGTTCACTTTTTAATTATTTTTTATAATTAATTTAGCTTAATTAGGGTTTTAATATTAAACTGTTTTGTCTTTTAGTGCAAATTTTTACATTTTTCAAACTTTTTCAATTTTCTACTGTTCATTAGTATAATTTAGGATTTTTAAAATTGTCAAATTAATTTTGGCATTATTTTATTATTTTTTATAATTATTTTAGTTTAAAAATAGTTTTTGGTCATTTAAAAATAGAAAAATAGTTTTAAAAATTTAGGAAAAATAGTCTTTAAATAATATAAGTAACTTATTTGTTCAATAAAATTATATTTTGAACATTTTGTTAATTATATTTACTTTTAGGGCTTTAATTAGCATTAAAAATTGAATATTTAATTAATAAAAGGTTTTAAAATATATTTGTTGGATTTTTATTCTTATTTATATTATTTTAGACTTAGTTTAATCTTTTAATTAATTTTTAGGTTTAATTTTTAATTTTGTCGCGTTTTACGTATTTTCGTTCGCGTTTTACGTCAACGTCGTAGTTTAAATCGTAGTCGTAGCTCGTCTTTTATTTTTCTCTCTTCTAAACCAAAAACGTCACTAATCCAAACTTGATTTCATATACATTGGCACACTTAATCCACACACCTCCTTCGAGAACGAACTAGGAATTTATTCGTCTTCACGGTTTTCCTAAATCGTGTCGATTAATACTTGCCGCATTTTTACGTTGTTTTCCTAAACACGTATTTCTACACCTATCATTTTTGGCGCCGCTGCCGGGGAGGTGTTTAGTGTGCCATTATTATTAGTATCGTGTTTGTGTGAGTAGTGCGTTTTTGCTTTTCAATTTTTGGAAAGCGTGAATATCGTACATACTCATTTTTGTTATTTTTCCTTATTATATTATAGTATCCAAATAAAACGTGTTTAATTTTCCTAAATTAAACACACAACAATCTTTACTATATTGTAGATATATTGGTTTTCGTTTTTTGTGAAAATATTATTACTATATTGTATCTACGTAAGAACAATAAATATACAAGTACTCCAAAAGCGTGAAAACGCAACCTTGATTCGGGATTTCATCACTCGATCATTGTATTCGAATCCAAAGCAAAAGTTTAAAGGCAAAATAGATAAATACTTTCGTGAGGCTTAATTTCAATTAACACAAACTATAATGTGGGTATAAGGCGGTTGTATTTCACGACCTAAAGGAAAAAGGCTCTTAAGTGCTTCGCGCCGGCTCGTTTCCTCCGCTTGCTTATGCGTGTTTTGAGAAAGAAGGCTAATCGAGGGTTTGCCGCCCAATTATTATCTACGTATATTATATTTGCTTGTGTTTTCAAGATTAAACCCTCTTGAACGTTTTGGTGTTCCACCAACGTTCTAAAGTCATCGAAGGCGTTCACTCCACGTGATCGTTTTCATTCTTTGAGGCTCCTTTAATCGAGAAAGTCGATTCGAGGAGAGATTTGTAGATTTGTGGCTACGTAGTACATTCAAAAATCCAAAACAAAAAATATAAAAAAAAAATTAAAAAATCGAAAAGCCGCAAAAGAATCTACTTTGCTACCACCCATTCTACGCTTAGTGCATGCGCACTCGATCGAAGGATTATTCCAATTCTAGCGAAGCGTCGAATCGACGCAATCGTAATCGAAGGAATCGACGACGTAGACGAGAATTAGAAACCGACGTTCCTAATATCGTTGTTGAAGAAACCGTAGAGGAGATGGCCGATAATCGTTCAATGATGGAATTGCTCCAAGCGCCCACCGAGGGTTATGGAGACGCGATCGTAATTCCCGCTATCGAAGCGGAGAATTTTGAGATTAAGAGCGGAATGCTTTCGTTGATTCAAGCTACGAAGTTTCGAGGTCGTGAAGCCGATAATCCTCACGACCATATTCGGAATTTTGATCGTCTTTTGGCCACGAGCAAGTTTAAGAACGTCGACACCGATGTCGTCAAGCTTATGCTTTTTCCGTACTCGCTCGATGGTGCCGCCAAGGATTGGTACGAGAAAGAGCAACCTAATTCCATAACTACGTGGAAGGATATCGTTTCCAAGTTCGTTAATTATTTTTTCCCACCGTCTAAGACAACGTTTTTCAAAAACGAGATTACGAAATTTGAGCAAAAACCGAATGAATCTTTTAGAGACGCGTGGGATCGTTTTAAGTAATTGCTTAGGCAATGTCCTCACCATGGTTTTTCCGAGTTGCACCAAATCGATACGTTTTACAACGGTCTTAATTTTCACGAACAAGACTCGTTGAATTCCACCGTCGGTGGCAACTTTTTGTGTAAAACTCCGAAAGACGCTTTGATAATTATCAAAAACCGATCCAAGGTTTACCAACTCCGCAACGCACCGAGTGTTGCCAATGTCGCCAATGTTAGTAGTTCTAATCGCGACATTGAGAGAGTTGATGCAAAAGTCGACAAGTTGACGAATGTGTTTACGTCTTTTCTCGTTGAGATGCAAAAGAAAGACGCTCCCGCTACGGTGAAAGCAGTTGAGGTTTCGTGTACGTTTTGTGGTGGACCTCATAATTATTACGAGTGTGCGGCTACGGATGGCCAAACGTCGAATGTAAGTGCGTTAAATGGAAACAACAATTTTTCTAATCAAAATAACGCGGGTCCATCACAACAAGGCAATTACAACCAAGGCAACAATTTTCAAAACCGAAACAATTTTCAAGGAAATAATCAACAAGGAAATTTTTCGAATCAAAATCAAGGAGGTTATAATCAAGGTCGTAATATAACTTGGCAAAATCGAGACAATAACCAAAACTCGAATTTTTCAAACAACAACAATCAAGGCAACAATTTTTCAAGTGGGAATCAAGGAAATTTTCAAAGAAACAATCAAAACCAAGGGAACTTTAATTCAAATCAAAATAGTTCGTCAAACGATTTTCAAAACTACATGAAAACGAATGAGGCTAATATGAGACGATTAGAGGGAGAAATTGGTACTTTGAAAAACGACTTTTCTAATACATTGAAATTGCAAAACACGAAGATTGAGCAAGGGCAAATTGATATTAAAAAGATGTTTTCGGCCATAATGAACAAGTCCTCGGGTGCGTTATCGAGTTCGTTACCTAGTGACACCATAGCAAATCCGAAGGAACAATGCAAAGCCGCCTCGTCTCGTGAGAAAGGTCGTGTGATTACCCCTAACCTTGATGGATTTAGAGTTGTTTCTTCCTCTCGACCCTCGACTTCTAAGACGCCTTCTTGTTCTAAAGTCGATGGGGTGAACGTGGCGATCAAGGAAAAGAGTGCACACCCTCGTGTACCTCAAATTCCATCCACGGTTCAAAAAGAGAGCTTTGTCGACCTTACCAAAGTAACCCTTCAAGAAACTTGTGCATCGATCCTTCTTAAAAAACCCAAAAGGCGTATGCCGAGAAAGGAAAAGGATCCGGGCCAATTTCTACTACCTTGTGATTTTTCCGAGATTGAGGGATGTTTAGCCCTTGCCGATTTAGGTGCTAGCATCAATCTCATGCCTCATTCTCTTTGGAAATTGATGAGATTGCCTTCGCTTACCCCCACAAACATGACTATCGAGCTTGCAAATTGTACTCCACTTATACCAATTGGAATAGCCGAGGATGTCTATGTTAGGATTGGAAAGTTTGTTTTTCCCGCAGATTTCGTTATATCCGATTACGAGTGTGACCCTAAATGTCCCATTATTTTAGGCCGACCATTCTTATCGACGGCTCGAACCGTAATCGACGTTCACGAGGGGAGACTTACTATGAGATATGGGGATGAGAAAATAGACTTTTTCGCTAGAAAATCCCAAGGATTTTATGAGAATGAAAAAACCGAGGTTTCAAAACCTAATGATTCAAATCCTAATGATTTCAAAATGTTCACCTTAGCGGAAAGAATGAAGCTTAATGCATGTTTTGAAAGAATTAAGAAAAACGGTTTTAAAGATGATGATTTTAATGATAAAGAATACGTGTACCTAATTCAAAAGGGTATGTGTAAATTTATGGATGAAAACTCACTTTGGGATGTTTTTAGCGAAACAAGTGAACCACCAATTCCGAAGGGCGACATTAGTGCCATCACGACAACGACCAAAATGGGCTCGTCTTCACCACCTTCGAAGGACCACGTCTTTGAGGATTCAACTTCTAACTCCATCGAAGTACCTCCTTTGCCTAGCCCAACACCCGTTGAGGCTAAAGGGTTTATCGACATCGATCCTCTCGTCTTAGAAAAGTCACCTAAGCATAGTCATTCGACTTGTAAGACCATGGTTGTGAGTGCTCACATCGACCCTTTCTTTGATGATGACGATGGCGATTTTGCCGAGATTAATCACGTACATCGAAATCCACATGCTATTTTTTATTCTCCTAAAAAGAAACATGTGAAGTACGATGATTACGAGTTTGATCCCGAGATTGAGGAAATCATTGAACGAGAGCTAGCTCTTATGCCTTCACTTCCACCTACGAGTGAGGTCGATCTTTCCAAAATCGAGGATGAACTTAATGAGTTGGAACGTCTTATTTTCGATGACGAACCAACTCATGTGACCACTAAAAATCCCATTCTCGAGGAGTTACCTTATAAACACTCCTCATTTGAGAATGACATTTACCACATTCGTGAGGATCTAACTTATCAACGATCCCCACAAAAGAATGATGGTTTCGTGCTTGATCGTGATCTTTTCGAGAGAGTTTCTAAGATACTCAAGGAGGGGAATGACAAACCTTGGTTTGAAAAGCCTATCTTTGATGAAGAAATCGATGAGATCGACGTTCATGAGGATGACGAGTATGTAGACCCCGAGGGGGCGGTGTTCTTTATTGACAAACGTTTTGAGAACTTATATAATCCGCCACCCCCTCCCACCAAAGACTTAAATGTGAGGATTTTTAGCGCGACTAATTTTCAATTTGACACGCCAAATATTTTCGACATTATTCAATCGGGTTTTCATAAAGAGTTTTTGAACGATGAAAAAGGAAAAGATTTTAAAAATGTTTTAAAAGATTTTTCTACATGTTTAACTCCGTCATCACATCGTTATATGAGTGCTACCACCTCGTCTACTCCTTTTGACGATGGTGTGTGTGGTTTTAGTGTGGGGGAAGCCCCAAATGTTCCCTCACATTTCTCCACCGAGGACGAGATTTACGATCCCGGAATTGCTTGTAAAGGGAAATCTCGGTCTTCCACCGATGCAATAAATGGAAAATCTTTTCGTTTGCTTGGTGTGAGTCTACCTCGAGTAGCTCATATGTTTGACTTACCCATTGCCCCACCTTTCTACTTCTCATCTCTTTTCTTCTACCCCATTGGGGTTCGTGTTGAAGTAGCGTTGTTTCGTCTTTCATCCGAAAACGAGGACGCTATCTTTGACCCCGGTATACGTTTATCGGGTTTTTAAAGTACTCCACGTACTTTTGGGCCTTGTTTATCATGTAAGCCCCACCAAAAATGACCATACCAAGATTATCCCTAAATGATCACATTTATGGGGATTCGAGTCGAGCTTTTGACTCGGTTATCAAAAACAAGGTGCCTCGTGGGGGATTCTCATGCTTATCCTTGTAAATATTATCGCTTTCTTAGTTAATGTAACGAGGGGACTTGTGCTCTTCCAACCTTTGTTTCGTGGTTGTTTGTGATTGTGATTCATTAGGTTCATAGTCATCATTGAAGCCTCTCGTGTTCGTTTTATGGATCACTCGAGCTTCGATCGTTGCCTTTGGAGATTCCGATATCCGATGATATCCTTTTATGTTCTAACGTTTATCTTATTAGCATAATTCATAAACGGCTTATAGGTTATTCGTTTTACCCTTTCCATGCTTGAGATTAAGCATTCGACTTCGTCTCTAGTATGGGGGTGTTTTCACCCCTAGACTCGAAACATTGAGGACAATGTTTAGTTTTAGTATGGGGGGTGAGTAGATACTTCACCTTGCTTACGTCACCACGCAATCCAATATTCATCTTTTTGTTATCGTTTTGTTGCAAATAAGGCTAAAAATGGCCAAATTTTAAAATTTTTCGTATTTTTCATAAGTGTTTAAGACACGAATGCAGGTTTTCCGATGGTGAGAACGAGAGTAATTTTTTACTCGACCGTGCGTGTTGAGCACTTAGCTTCGATTCCTTAACTTTTTAGGCTAAGTCTCTTAAATGAGGACGAGAAATGATAGAGTTATTTATAAGTCTCCTAATCGTCACGATCTCATGTGTAGTAATTATTAGCTTATTCTCCCCACGCTTTTGCATAATAAATTGTTAATAAATATTGATTTGGCGGTTTAGTCACTATTGTTGGTTTCTAATTTGTTTTGGTAGCTTCCATGTAATTAAATTGGGAAAACATTAAGGTATCGCCAGCGTCACGGTTTTGAAGTATTGGCACCCGAATAATCGAAAGCTTCACCTAATAATAAGATTTCAAGTGCTCACCTAAATTAAGCAAAAATTTGAAGCTCACAAGGCCGAAAAATCTATGCCCAAATTGAAAGTGAATCAAGCCTTAATCTTCGAAGCTTTAAAGATCCAAAATTCGCTTTAGCGTGAGGATATACGTCTTTGGCTAATAAAACCACCGATGAGGCGGATAATAAAAGGCAAGGCAAGACCGAAGTCATAATAAAAGCTTCATGGCGAAGTTGAATAAAAGATGGAGGTAAACCAAAGATAATAAGGCCCTTCCGTTAGGGGGCGTATAAAAGTCTTGGTAATAAGTCTCATGTTCAAAACCGTTATAAAACCGTGTTTATCGATCCTTCTTGTTGACTTAATTTTTTCACATCGTTGTCTATTGGGATGAATTATTAATTTAATGATTTTGGTTACACCGTTAAGTCTCTATTTTTAGACTTAATCTCTATTCACGCATAAGTCAATGACGTATCCTCGTGATCATTAAGACAAAATAAAATATAAGAGATACCAAGTAGGAATAAGGGAGTTTAGGTTCGTAATTAACACTCATAAGATATGATCGTGTTGCTAACTTATAATAGCAATGATCTCGTTGCATGCTTAGCATGGAATTGGGTGAAAATCGAGGACGACGAAATTATTTCTAACGAAGCATTCACGTGTTCTTGTTCTATGATCCTAAAAGTCACATTCTCGTGATGAAAACAATACATTATGTCTAAAACACATGTAGTAGTTTATTTAATTTTATGTCTTCAATAAAAGTCATCATAAAATGAATTTTGGAAGTGCTAAGATACTTAATTCTAGCATTGCGTGGGGACACGGCAATGGTTTAGTATGGGGGAGTGATGAGACTGTATTTATACATAGTCTCATCGTCCAAATCGGGCTTAAAATGCTGAAAATATCATCAAAATACCCAAAAATGTGCTTGTATTTGTTCATTGTGTATTTCAGGTACGGATATCGTGAATTCACCAAAAGATTACAAGAATCAAGCAAAAACGAACACGGGAAACGAAGCCGCACAAAGAACCAGACCAGAATCATGATTTTCCTATCAAGTCCTTGAAGTTTGAAGAATTGGCAAAATTGGTCCCTGTACTTTTGAAGACTTGTCACAAATGACCCTCCACTAATTCATTTGTACAAGTTACATCCTTGATATTTGAAGACATGTGCAAAATTGGCCCTTGAAGAATGGTGAAATGGCATTAAATACCCTTTGAATGGTTTTTATAAACTTTTTGTGGTCAAAATATAAGTTTTTAAACTTATATTACAAAGGAAATGCACTTTTGGCTGGCTAAACCTTATTTGGCAAGTTTATGGGAAGTGGGGGCTAAATCTGCCCAGACAAACAAACTCCTCACCATCACTCAGCCTATGACACGTCACCCACTTTCCCCAATCCACCAATCAAAACTCACTTCTCCTCCACGTCACACTTCCACCTCCTGGTTAATTAATAAACTTTGTTTAAATATAGAAAGTGGGGGAAACAACTTTTTTAAACTTTAATCCACCCTAATCCTAATCAAACTTCACCCTCTAAACATCCCTTATCCCCAAGAATCCTAATCCCTACACCCCACGAATCAAAGGGAAATTGTTTGAAAGTTTCCAGATCATTAATCAACCCCATCACAAACCAAACCCACTACCTAAGTTACCAACCCGTGACCACCAAATGGGTCCCCCAAAGTCCCCTGCTTGTTCAAAAATGGCAAAGAAAGAATCTCGCCAGTAATCCAACGATTCTCATCAAAACCTTGTTCCCAAAGGACCAAATAAGCGACCAAGATCAAATGACTCCAGCTGGACTTCACATGTGGCCACTTTTGACCAAAGATCAAGACCAAGACCAAAGGGGCTTTTCTGGAAATTCATATAGCTAGGGTTCATGTTTTTTTAGCTTTCTAGGACCTTCTATGAGCTGTATAAAATGAGATGCATGTATCTCATTTAGACTGTTCCAGAATTTGTATTTTTTTTAAGAATTATTAATGAAAATGAACTTTTTTAAAAACATTGCAGTTCTGAGTTCCATAGTTTAGATTATAATTTTATTGTGGTAATTTAGTTTAAAGTTTCAAAGAGTTTTCATTTATCAAGCATTTTCAGAAAATTTATGTTTTTTAAATTTCTTGAAAAAGGTTTTGAATTTAGTCCATGATGAAGTGAAAGTGGATTCATGGGACTGAATTCAGTTCTTGGTTAAGTTCTTTCAGTTTCAAAGTTTGAGTTTAAAAGGTTTCTGTTTATCAAAAAAATTTCCTCAAAAATCAGTTCATTCCTATTTTTCTGTTTTTATCACCATCACTGTTTCAAAAGCTAAAGCTAAGCTGACTTGACAAATCAGGTTAGCTTGAACTTTTGAAGCTTGTATTTTGTTTCTTGGACTTTGTGGTGTTGTGCAGGTATAAGAAAACAAGACCCCATATTTCCATTTTTTCTCTTTTACAAGATATCTTGCAATCCCTGGTTCAGTTATTGAACCCCAGCAGGGATTTTCTCTACATATCATAAGCTCCTTAGAAGCTATTGAAAAGCCAAGCAGAAGGCCTCAGCTAAGGTAACCAGTGGCTTGAACCCTGCTTTCATTTTTAATATTTTCTATGTGATTTTTATGATATTGCTTGAAACTGCTTTATGTGTTTGATAAGTGGTAAATTTTTGTTTATGAATGTTCAGTATGCATGTTAGAGTAAGTCTACAACAGGTTTGAATTGATTATGAATACAATCCTTTGTTAATTTTAGGAGTTTATCATATAAGGGAGTGTTTGGGTCTAGATTTTTAGCCATGAGTTTGATTAGCTGTTGGTATGAATACCACCTAGACTCACTTTGTATGCTAGCATTAGGTGCCATCGGTCTTTGGTTGTCAATTTGGTAAGTTTTTAAAAGAAGTTGTATACTAAATTTGCATAAAAGTATCTTAAAATCAGTAAGCCTCTAATATAGCTTTGATTTAGCATTTTTCACCATCAAAACTTGTAATCTGCTTAGGTCTAGGTGTTATCTAGAATATAGAACTGGTTTGATATATCTTGGTGTTGTAGTGAGTGAATTTGGAAGCATTGAAATCCAGTCACTTGTCAACTGCATCAGCAAAAATACCCCACAGCCCCATAGTGTAAAACAATGACTGCAATTTGTTTTTTTTGTGCTAATTTTGTGAAGTACCTACTGTTTTTATATTTTTGTGACTCCCCACAACCCAACTGGTTGTGGGGGTGCCCTTGTTTTCAGATAAGACCAAAAATTCAGCAAGATACAAGCAAAACAATCACCAGACCAGTTTTCTATAACTATCAGTGGGAACCAAGTTCCGACTGTTAGTGTTTTTTTAGTACTGCTTTGCTAAAAGACAGAAACAACCAAGTGTCACTTTCATCCTTTTTACTTTTTTGTCTTTAGTGGTAAATTTTAGGAGTTATAACCTGAAACTTTTTTCATTATTTTTCTTATTTATTTTCTGATTTTTAATTATAATTTAATTTTCTGCTACTGTTCATTAATTATTTTTTAGATTAAATTGCATTTTTAATTAACTTTTTAATTACTGCTTTTGTCTTTTTGTGTGAAAAATTAATATTTTTCAGTTTTAAAATTTTTGTTAGGCTTAGAAAAATATTTTAAGGTTTTTAGTTTAAAATTATTTCACTGTTCACTTTTTAATTATTTTTTATAATTAATTTAGCTTAATTAGGTTTTTAATATTAAACTATTTTGTCTTTTAGTGCAAATTTTTACATTTTTCAAACTTTTTCAATTTTCTACTGTTCATTAGTATAATTTAGGATTTTTAAAATTGTCAAATTAATTTTGGCATTATTTTATTATTTTTATAATTATTTTAGTTTAAAAATAGTTTTTGGTCATTTAAAAATAGAAAAATAGTTTTAAAAATTTAGGAAAAATACTTTTTAGTCTTTAAATAATATAAGTAACTTATTGTTCAATAAAATTATATTTTGAACATTTTGTTAATTATATTTACTTTTAGGGCTTTAATTAGCATTAAAAATTGAATATTTAATTAATAAAAGGTTTTAAATTATATTTGTTGGATTTTTATTCTTATTTATATTATTTTAGACTTAGTTTAATCTTTTAATTAATTTTTAGGTTTAATTTGTAATTTTTTCGCGTTTTACGTATTTTCGTTCGCGTTTTACGTCAACGTCGTAGTTTAAATCGTAGTCGTAGCTCGTCTTTTATTTTTCTCTCTTCAAAACCAAAAACGTCACTAATCCAAACTTGATTTCATATACATTGGCACACTTAATCCACACACCTCCTTCGAGAACTAACTTGGAATTTATTCGTCTTCACGGTTTTCCTAAATCGTGTCGATTAATACTTGCCGCATTTTTACGTTGTTTTCCTAAACACGTATTTCTACACCTATCAACAAACCATGATCATGATTCAAAATCTTTTTAATAAGGAACATATGACTTATGTGTTATGTGTTAAACTTGATTTAAAAACCATATGAAACCTTTTATAAATCTAAATATGGCATGGGTTACAAATCTTGTTTATGGGACTTTGGTTAACCAATATCCATAGATCTCATGAAAAGAACTTGTGAAACATAAAAATCATGAAAACCATGACCTTAAAGGTCACGGCTAAAATGAGTAAAGGCCATATGAATTGTCTACTAAGTTTTGAATAGTGGAACATGAAATTTACATGTTAAATGAGCTATTAAAAATCATCAAAGTTACTCATGTGAATATATATATAGCCGTGTGTTACATATGACCCAAAGATGGGTTAGATATACATGCATGCTTATAAACACCTAGATCTAATGATAAGTGTTAACTTAACATGGTATACATGAAATAAGCTAGTAGATCTAATAGCAATATTGGAAGGAGACAATATAGCCGTGGGCTATACATTGTTTCTTGGAATAATAGTAGCCTTGGAAACATGCATGTAACATAGATAATCATAATGTGCTTTTGTAAATATTTACAAGATTTAAAAACTAGTTAAATTATTCATCTTGGAAATACCAAGATCTAAAAACATAGCTGTGAGCTATATATGTGGGTACATGGATCTATGTTTGATTTCTAGGCCTAAACATAGTTTAGATCTTCTTTTGAACTTGTGATTTATTTTCTTGATGTGTACATAGTTAGATCTAATTTTGTAACACATATAAACTACATGTAACCTTAAAATGGGACTTGACCTATCTTAATATGCTATAACTAATGTAGGCCGTGGGTTATAAGCTCCTATTAGGGCTTATGACTTACTTGTAACCTTATGACACACCTAAATCTAATTTGGTATAACACATAAAATGAATTTTTAAGTTTATTCACCTATTTTTATTGGAAACTAAATATTAATAAGCTCATAATAAGCTTATAAAAGTATCCTAAGTAAAAATGTACATAAAATGTAAATAAATGTTAATGGACTAATTAAGTCCATGAAAAGTTAACCTAGAACTTAAATGAACCCAATAAGCCCATTTTATAAATTATAGTGACCTAAATGGACTTAGAATCACAATTAGGCCCATCTAACTAATTAAAGGGGCTTAAAAATGTATTAAGCCCAATAAATAATTTAAAGGCCCAACTAAGTAAATTAGTGGACTTGAAATATGTTTAAACCCACTAAAATAGCCCATTAGATGTTTAGCCCATTTAATGAGCCTATATAAAGTTTAAATGTTAAAATAAAAGTTTTTACAATAAGATATAACTTATAAAAACTTTTTGGGATGAAAATGACAATTTATAAAACTTAAGGACTAAAACCATAACTTATGAAAATTATTTTGATAAACTAGTAAGCACAAGGACTGAAAATGTAAATATCCGAAAGTCTAGGGTTTAATGAGAATTATCCGTGGCAAATTAAACCCTAGGGACCATTTTGGGAAGTTTCTAAAAGTTATCTTGTCATTTTAAAACCCTAAGGACTACTTTTGTCAATTGCCGAAACTTAAAGAAGCCCTAGGGGTTGTTTTTGTAAATTTAGTAAAATTACAAAACCTAGATATAGCTAGGGGGACCAAATCTGCCATAAGCCGAAACTATAACAAGCCCTAGGTACTAAATATGTAAAATCCGAAAGTTTACTTGTTTAAAATATGGAGGGACTAGTTTTGCCATATCCTGAAAAATTTCCATGCCCTAACCCTAAAATCTATTTTAATTATAATAAAACATAATTAAAATGCTTAGGCCATGAGAATTAAGGTATAAATTCTTAAGATTAAATTATTTTATAAACTTTAAAATAATTTGTGGAAACTTTAAAGTAAAATAAAATATTAATACTATTTATATTTACTTTAGGAAATAATTGTATAAACAAGATGAATATGTATTATTAATACATGTACTCATATACTTTTAAGAAATAAAATTATATGAACGTTAATTAAATTAAATGTTACTACGTAAATATATTATAAGTAAAACCCCTTATGTTTACTTAAATATAGAACTTGGTTATAAATTTAATTGGATGTTATTGATACAAGTACTATAAACATAGATTAATATTTTAAGTGAAACATTTTCTTTTATGTTTATTTAAATGTAAAACTTAATTGTAAGATTGAATGGGCATTATTACATGTATGCTAACTGATATTAATAATCAAACATTTTATGAAACTTATATAAATATGTCTGAATGAATATTGTTGCTACTTGAACTACGGTTATTTAGATAAATACCATAGTATTAATGAACTAAGTAAAATCCGTATAAGCATTCATATATGTTCTTTGTACTATCTATTAAGACTGTACTAACTGATTAGGTATAACTTTGGTGTGAGCTTTAATTGGATACCCGTGTTAAACAAGCAATTGCCTACTCCTAGGTGAGTTTACAACCCCATAAAAACTTTGATTAAACTTTCCCTTTTGGCAAAGAAAATATGCAAACATATATTGGACATAACTAGATTGTATAAACTAGATTATGATTGCTTAATATTAAAACTATTAAATTGTTGTAAATCGCCCTAATGTTATAAATAGATCTATTAGGGATTGACCACCCCCGTCTGGGTGAGTCATGCTCACTGTGCCTTGGCCGGGACAACAGACGTATACCATGTTGGAACTGGAACGGGTGTCTTTTTGTAAGACACTACGTCCTCATCTGTTGAGGACTATGGGGTTAAGCTTCAGTTTCTAATAATAAACAAATGTTATTTACATTTTAGTAAGAATGCTTTGTGCATTATTACTTCTATGATTATTGTATGTCCAAACTAATTAATTGTTAAAATCTGTAAATTCACCAGCTTTATGTTGACCCGTTAGTATGTTTTGCACAGGAATATGAAGTTAGTACGTGGTGTGTGCATGGTCTCCAGCATCTTAGTAATCTGCATTGTAGGACTCGTCCGGGGTTCTATTTGGAAACGAAAAAAATCACTTAATGCCTTGTTTAAAACAATTTTTATTTATTTGTTTGAATAAACATGTAATCTGATTTGACTAACTTTTTATCTTATGCTCTATGGACTATATGTTATCGATCCACCCTTGTGACATCTTCGTGGATATTTCCGCATATTTTGACCCTACCCGGGGTGTCACAGAGAATGGTATCAGAGCATTAGTTATAGAGAACCAGATAAATTTTTAAATAAAATAAAAATAAAATAAATTTTCTTTTATTTAAAACTAGACTATAACTTATAAAACTCTTTTTGGGATTTTATTTTGGGACCGTCTTAGTTAAGCATATAGATCTTAGGGCATTTTATGCTATGTGAACTAATTGTATATATATATATATATATATATATATATATATATATATATATATATATATATATATATATATATATATATATATATATATATATATATATATATATATATATATATATATATATATATGTTTACTACACTTGATTATTAATACTGTTTAGTAAAGTATTGCTATATGTAGACGTGCTAAACTTGAAAATTTTACACTACATAGTAAAATACTGAAATGAGAATATGAGTAATATTAAACTAAACTTCACACTTGTTAATTGATAAATGAACTACTTACATGATAATACATATATATGTATAAGTATAAATATTTGTAACCTTAAAACATTCTAATAATTGTTGAAAAAGGGATATATTTCATAAAGCATGTAATCTAAATAATAGTGTTCTTTGTTTGTAAGCTTATACTCACTTCAAACTTAAAATGATACTATTTCAGAGCATCATGACTCCACCTACTGCATCTACGACTATTCTACCCAGAGTAGCTCCTACTCCAGTTGTTTGTTCATCCCCACGATCGACGCAGTGTGGATGTTTGTCAGCCTCGGATTCAGAGGATGACCTAACCACCGAAGCTGTACTCTCAGAGGACCCTTTTTCTATCTCAGCATCAGCCACACCGGCTCCAACCTCTATGGAGGAGGACCGGGTCCCTTCTAGCATACCATCTTCCATGCCTTTGTCCTTTTCATCAGGCTATTTCTCCGGACCCACACCCGTCGCCACTTATGAGACCGAGGAAGGCTCCGGGGCAGGACGTGTCGATTCTGTCCAGGCCCAGATCTCCGCATTGGCTGCACGCCATGAGCGAGAGATATCCGACCTCCGCAGTCAGTCAACAGAGCCATGCCGTCATCTATGAGCATATAGACACCCTTTTTCGCACTAGGAGGGAAGACTTCCAGACTGCTAAGGTCATCCAGGCTAGGACGGACGAGGCACTGAAATGGTTATTAGACGAGAACTACCGCCTCCACCAGCGCATTCAGGTCATGGAAGGTCTGCAACATCAGACCCATGTTGCTTTTGCTACTCAGGAGCAATCCTTGTCCATCTTCTTTGATCTCGCCACCGTCCGGCATGATGGGGTTACTGGGGAGATGGCTTATCTCTGAGGGGTCGTCGATAGGATCCAGAACCAGCTACTGTCTGCACTCCGTACGCTCAAGGAGACCCGAAAGACAGTTCGGACTTTGTGGAACACCAGGAAAAATTCTGCAGCCCCACCAGCTCCATCCGCACCGTCAGCCCCGGCATCTTCTAACGGACCATCCAGGCAGGATTAGTATAGATGTACTAGACTTCTTGTACATCATGATAAGTTCTCGGGTTACATCCCGGCTATCATGATATAGGGCCTTTGTACTTTTATCTCTCTTTCCGCTTTTGATGATGTGATCCCGTACTTTATCTTTCCTTTTTCTTTGGGCATGTATTTTGGATATGATGTAAGCAAGACAATGTGTACCACTACCCGGGGCAGGGCTAGCTAAACCTTGTTCCAGAGTTGATATGCTTGACGAATCTTTAAAATTCCCTACGGAACTTTGCATGAAATCACTCTCTTATGTTATATTTGTGGTGCAATGTATTATATTATGAAATCCTGACAGGTTATCCCAATTTGTTATGAATTTTATGCATGAAATCATTCTCTTGCAAATAATATAAAAACTGCATTAACGATTGAATTAATAATCTCATTTTGTGTATGATAATAGAAAAAAGGTGATTTCACAATCGAACCCCAATAATGCAACTGTCTTCAATACCGCTAATACCCGAAGTACCTGAAGCTACTCATAATGTTACCGCTGCTCAACTCCGGGAGATGATTGGTGAAGGCATTTCGGCAGCCATGGCAGCCAGAGAAGCTAATGTGGGCGATGACCCAAACCCCAACATACACAGAAACAACTTCAACAGGGGTTGTTCGTACCCCGACTTCTTGTAATGCAAACCCTCATATTACCGAGGAAAAGAAGGAGTGGTTGAACTAATGCAATGGTTTGAAAGACTAGAGACAGTTTTCCGCATCAGCGATTGTGCTGACGAGAACAGAGTTAAGTATGCTACATGCACTCTACTCGATAGCGCCCTTACTTGGTGGAACTCTGTGGTCGCCACCCTTGGACATGCCGTTTCTTATACTCTCACTTGGGCCAACCTCAAGGAAAGAATGATTGAGAAGTACTGTCCCAGAGGAGAAATGAAGAAGTTAGAAGTCGAGTTGTGGGATCTCAAGTGTAAGAACAATGATATCATTTGGTACAACCAAAGATTTCAAAAGTTAAGCTTGATGTGCACCAGAATGTTTCCTCTAAGGAGTGACAAGATTGAAAAGTATGTCAGCGGACTCCCTGACAACATTCATGACAGTGTGCTAGCTTCACGACCCACCACTATTGAAGGAGCCATGGAATTTGCAACTGAGCTGATCAACAAACGAGCCCGCAATCTGTCCGAGAGGCAAACAGATAACAAGAGGAAATCCGATGAAAAATCTCATAGCCAGCACCAACAGCCTTCCAAAAAGCAAAACGTTGGGCAAGCAGATGACACTACCCCCACAACCCGCACCAAGAACTACTCAGGGACAAAGCCCAAGTGTTCGTAGTGCAACTACCATCATGTTGATGGAGGACAATGTCGAGGATGCTACCAGTGCGGCCAACAAGGCCATTTTGCTCGCGATTGTCCAACCAATGTTGCTACCCAGGACGACCCAACACCAATTCTGGAAACAGCAACAGGGCAGGTCCAACGCACGAGGGAGTGGAAGTGGGCAACAAGGAAACCGGAACCCCACTGGCGGGAGCGGTAGCAGGCCGAAGAAAGCTGTGGTATGTTACGAGTGTGGAACCCCTGGGCACGTGAGACCTAATTGTCCCAAGAGGGTCAACCAGAAGAAGAACGACAAGGGAACTCCTTCACAAGTGTACATGGCTGGAAATGCCCCAACAAACCCAGGCTCTAGCATCGTACCTGGTACGTTCTTACTAAACCAGTGATATACATCTATCTTGTCTGATACATGTGTAGACCAAAGCACTACAATTTCTAAATTTAGTAAGGTAATGGAAATCCCTCTGATAGTTCTAGGCTCCTATTATACTGTGGAATAGTCGACGGAAAAGTTATGGTAGTTAAACACCCTCATCCGAGGTTGTTCCTTAAAACTTTTCAAATCACCGTTTTACATCAATCAGATCCTAGAAAGCCCTGATAGCTTTAAGGTCGTTATTAGCACAAATTGACTAACAAGTATCATGCGACTATCCTATATAACCAAGCATGTGTTTGTGCACCTTGGTGAGATGAAACCTTGATTATAATGGGGAGCCATTACTTCGATGTAGTTAACACTAGATTTAGTCTCATCTCAAGCACCAACGGGCCAGCGACTACTTGGTCCGAAAATATCCCGTTTCCCTAACCTGTTTCTTCGCTGCCTAACCCAGAAGGACACACCCAACTCACACTGGGTGTATTTTGTAGGGTTACTTCCGCCACCTAGACAACCCTAAACCTGAAAGGCACATCCAACTCACAATGGGTGTACTTTGTAGGGCTACGTTCGGCATTCCCCGTAAGGAGATGTTGAATGCCTTATGTTTTTGGACATTCCTCTTTCCTCTTCGAGTCCAATTAGTTCGACAATACCATCACCCATTAGACGCTGGGAGATGAGAAATTCCACTCTTTAGAAGTCAGAATTTATACAAAATTTTGAACCATTAATAATGAACGCATGACCCTTGTTACGACACCCTGCGAGGCGCGCACTTCTTTATTCTTGGTATCTTATTTTATTTCCACCATTTGAGGTACTTCTTTTCTGCGCCCCTCTCACTCAGCCTCACGGAAAAGGAAGCAGATTCCTTGCAACTTCTTACGCAAACGCCATCGACAACAATCTTAACCTCTTTATTGGGAAGAAACTTTAGTACCATTAACTAATGTTTGTACCCCGCTGCCTTGAGGTAAAGATCGTGAGTCTTTTCTTAAAGACTGCTAATATAGGAGGGGTTAAAGTTAAACATGTTTACTTTACCTTCAACCACCAATTTTTCATCCGCGGGTATGGAGATATAACTTGTGTCTCACCCATGAAAAAGATTTAGAAATAGTACATCCCCGGATTCCCCAGCATATGAAACATGCTGGCACGTCCTCCTCATATCAGAAACCATTTGCAAGGGATTTGCCCTCCTAACCAAATCCACAACGCTAATGGTCCCCTCCCAGATCCAGGAAAAGTATGACTACAACACCCATTGAGAAGCCCGCGCCTATCCATCCACATCAGCATTCCCCTTTACTGCTCAATCGGATGTATAATGCGATCCAGATAAAGATCTCTTTGCATTCCTCGCCTATCCATCCACAGCAGCAGTCTCCTTTACTGCTCAATCAGATGTATAGTGCGATCCAGATAAAGATCTCTTTGCCTTCCTCGCCTATCCATCCACAGCAGCAGTCCCCTTTACTGCTCAATCGGATGTATAGTGCGATCAAGATAAAGATCTCTTTGCATTCCTCGCCTATCCATCCACATCAGCAGTCTCCTTTACTGCTCAATCGGATGTATAGTGCGATCCAGATAAAGATATCTTTGTATTCCTCGCCTATCCATCCACAACAGCAGTCTCCTTTACTGCTTAATCGGATGTATAGTGTGATACAGATAAAAATCTCTTTGCATTCCTCACCTATCCATCCACAGCAGCAGTCTCCTTTACTGCTCAATCGAACGTATAGTGCGATCCAGATAAAGATCCCCTTGCATTCTCTTCTGTTCACTTATAATGACGGAAGCTTCTATAAATGCCAGATCAGGCATATAAGAATAACCTAGGTGTAGACCACTTCGCATTCATGCCGCCATCCGTACCTGAGAGAGAGAACCTGAAACGAATCATGTACTTAGAACATCTCTTACTTAAAGGATAACTAATTTTTTAGTAGCTTTGAGGACAAAGCTAAAATAACGGGGTGGTGCTGTAAAATCCATGATTTTACCATGATTTTATGTAATGGATTTCCACCCAATAATCCTAGAACACAAACTCATATGTTACATTTCTATGGGTCATGTGTGAACTTGACTAACATGTACATATACTTGTACATACACACTAGTTGAGATAAGACTCATAATGTAAACCTTGTACATACAACTAGGGATAACAAGTAGTAAGATGTATACTTAATATTGGAAATATTCAACACTTAACAAAAAATTTGAAAAACATACCACACCATATATATATAGCCGTATATATATATATATATATATGTATGCTTACTATAGGCATCCCTAAAACTTTCTTGGACTAGCCCAAAGTTATGTATTCCTTATGCTCTAGCCCAACTCAAGCCCATACAAGCCCACCCTTTTCTTTGGATAGCCTTACACGGCACACACATGCAAATGTGGAAGAAGAAGGGTTGTCTTGGAAAGGTAAGAGCCTACACTTGGCACAAATGTCCTTACCAAGGCAATCATGCCTTTTGTATTCTCTTTCCCTCTCTCATCTTTAAGCCGAAACACACACATTCCCATCTCTCATACATGCAACTCACTTCTCTCTACTCCTTTCTCTATCAAACATTTCGGCCATAAGCCACAAAAATCCAAAGTTGATTCATGAAATCAACTAAATCTTTTTCCCATCTTGATTACAAATCATTTGGTAGCATCATTTCTCTTGGAACCACTATAAACAAGCCCTAGACAAATCCTTAAGGCCACGGCTTAATTTATATTAGGGTTTTCCTCATCATCTTGAGTAGATCTTATATCTCGTTGTTCATCTAGATCCTCTTTGGTACTTTTAGGCAAGATAGGTATACACATCATAATCTTTCATTTCTTCATGCATGCATCTTCATACATCTATAAACACAAGTGAATAACATGTTAAAAATCAAGATTTGGTAAGGCTATGGCCCTTATGGGTCATGGTATATTTATACAAACCATGATCATGATTCAAAATCTTTTTAATAAGGAACTTACGACTTATGTGTTATTTGTTAAACTTGATTTAAAAACCATATGAAACCTTTTATAAATCTAAATATGGCATGGATTACAAATCTTGTTTATGGGACTTTGGTTAACCAATAACCATAGATCTCATGAAAAGAACTTGTGAAACTTAAAAATCATGAAAACCGTGACCTTAAACGTCACGGCTAAAATGAGTAAAGGCCATATGAATGATCTACTAAGTTTTGAATAGTGGAACATGATATGTTACATGTTAAATGAGCTATTAAAAATCATCAAAGTAACTCATGTGAATATATATATAGCCATGGGTTACATATGACCCAAAAATGGGTTAGATATACATGCATGCTTATAAAAACCTAGATCTAATGATAAGTGTTAACTTAACATGGTATACATGAAATAAGCTAGTAGATCTAATGGGAATATTGGGAGGAAACAATATAGCCGTGGGCTACACATTGTTTCTTGGAATAATAGTAGCCTTGGGAACATGCATGTAACATAGATAATCATAATGTGTTTTTGTAAATATTTACAAGATTTAAAAACTAGTTAAATTATTCATCTTGGAAATACCAAGATCTAAAAACATAGTCGTGAGCTATATATCTGGGTACATGGATCTATGTTTGATTTCTATGCCTAATAATAACTGACTTTTGGTTGGTTAATAAAAGGTTTGATTGCAAGATCTTTCTTTGCGTTGCTCGTACCCAATTGGTATATGTCGTTGTTTCGTTCTCGGTATCTTCTCGAATTGATCACGATCAAAAGTGGAATCGTTGTAAATGGTAACTAAAAAGGGGGATCTTTGGTCTAAATCTACTAAAATGATAAGTGCTAGAACTAATAAAATAAACTAAAAGCAATTACTGAGAATAAAAATAAAGCTAGAATTTAAAACTGGAAAAACTGGAAATTTACCTTATTCGAAATAATGGCTATCCGGAATATTTTGCCTTACTTGGAATGTTAACTCTACTGGGAATAAATCTCTTATGCTGAATAATTGGCTATTCGGAATAATCAGGGCCATGCGGAATATTACCCTATGCGGAATGTTTTGACAAGAAACCCTTATGCAGAATATTTGGAAAAGAACCCTATGCGGAATAATTTGAACATGAATGTCTATGCGGAATATTTTGATAAGAACCCTATGCGGAATATTCGGATATTCCGAATAATCAACAAGATCACAAACTCTATCCGGAATGTCTATGCGGAATAACGAGCCTACGCGGAATATTTTGGCTATGCTGAATATTGAGGTTATGCGGAATATGAGCTCTACTCTGAATATTTTAAATATTCCGAATAAACAACAAAATTACACCTTGATCCGGAATAATTGATATTCCAAACCAACACAATCAAAGAACCTTTATCCGGAATAAATCTGGGTGAATACAGTAAAATAATGCGAAGAACAGGGGATCGACTGAAACGTAGATTTAACACAAAATTTCACCAAGTTTTTAATCAAAACTTAAACCAATTTCACCACTGATCATTTACCTAAGGTAAACATCAATCCAAAATCACAAAATCGCAAAACCCACTTACTTTTTATGATCAAACCAATAAAATAAAACTTAAGAACTTTGAATCATAAAGAGATGAAGAACAAGATGATGGAAAGATTAAAAGTAAACTTGTATTAATGATTTAGGATTCAACAAACAAAGTGGAAAGATTAAACTTACAAGATTGGAAGAAATCAAAGAAAAATGAAAACCACTCCTTAAGGGAGATGGTTCCTAAGAACTCGGAGAAAAATGTAACAGAAAGAGACTAGTGGAAATTTGTGAATGGGAGGAGTATTTATAGGCTTCTCCCTTGGTTGGTGAGTGGGCTTTCTCCCTTTCTCTGTGTCTTCTCGTCTTTTCAGAAAAGTTGACATTTTCGATTTCGATTCGGGATTTGTCGACGAATAAATTCAACTCGTCTTTTAATTTCTTCATTTAATAGACTTAAGTTTCTTCGATATAGGTAAATCTTCCATCTTTGGTCCTTTTCTTCGATAAATCTTCAAATAGGCCCATTGACTTCAAATCTTTTGCATCTCTTAGACTATAGACTTCGTCTTTTCGTCTTTTTCCTCGATAAAACCCGTGCAATCCCATGTTTTCTCCAATATTTATCCAGTTGGCTCTGAAAACACAATAAACACAAAAACCACGCATAATTCCAAACAAATGACATTAAATACGCGTTTTGGTCTTGTTTTAGCAAGAAATAAGTGGTAAAAGGATGGGTGTTTTCACACCTATCAAATCCCCTACACTTAAGCATTGCCATGCCCTCATGCAATGCTTAGTGATAAAGCAAATTTACACTTTTCTCATAATCAATCAACCTTGGCTTTATTAAAATACTAAGAGAAATTAAAACTTTAAAGGAAACAAAAGGATAGAAACCATTTTCACTTGAAAATAGCTATATGGAAATAACTTGCAAAGAGATCAAGGACTTACATTAGGGCTTCGGTGCCGCGAAGATTTATCACCCTCAAGTTTCACGTTCCCCAAACTAAGCTTAAAAACGAGATCATTGTTATTATAAGTTAGCAAATCAAATACTTACACACATGGCTTAATTATATGCTTAAACTCCCTTATTCCTAGGTGTATCTCTTATATTTTATTTTTGTCTTAGAATGATCATGAAGATGCATTTTGGGACTTATTTCGATAGTTTATTTAGGCTGAAAGCAAAGTAGGACGATTTGATTAATAGTTAGCTAAAGGACAAAATCTCTTAAAACTGCTTCTCGGGATATCAAAAAGTTCATATCTTGGCATAACTTGGTTCACGATTTGAGACCTTTCTTGGGCCGATATTTGGCATGTACTTCATACTTCATATCTTGAGAGACGTTCTTGAGATAATGGTCTTCTCTTCATTAATAGAGTTTCTTCACTTGGAGACTTTTGAGGGGTACTCCAACATTGTTAACCAAGACTTCATGATTATTTCTTCAATCTCTAATTGGGATTTTGAGATACAACGATCCACCTCCTTTTCGGACTTGGATCTATTTATCCTCATACCTTGTTAGGGTCTTTTCGGATAGACTTCTCCATGATCTTTATGGGAGTTGATTGCTTTTCGTCGTGAATCTTGATCCTTCATATTGATTTTGGGAATAATACTTTTCACATCACCTTGGTCTTTAGCAATAAAATGGAATCCTCATGCCTTGTTAGGGCCTTTTTGGACTCACCAATCTTCGCGCCCCGCTTCATAAGTTATGCCTTGGCTATGAACTCTTATCATTACCGAGCAACTTTTAAACGATCTTGGGCTAGAAGCTAAGTAACCTTTCAAATCGTACGACCTTACTTATTGCAGATAAATTATTAGCAAGTGATGGAAGAATAGGTAAATAATTACACCAAGTGAGCTTGTGCAAGAATACCGACTTATAATTGACTCTATCATTTCTCGTTCTCCACAATTTAAAATCTCAAGTAATGAGACTCGTGGATACTTAGCCGAATTAACCAATTAAGGTCTACATGGTTAAGGATACTAGCTAGAATAAACTTGGATAAGTCTATTCAGGTTGAGTGAAAATAATCGCAACGGGCCTAATATGTCAAAGATTTCAAAACTAGCTACACCACTTTATTAATATATTTGACTTTATTGCGGGATATATACATATGAAAGCGACAATAAAAATTTAAAAATTATGACTAATTGGCCAAAGTTAATTAAAATTTTGAAAAATGATGAAAAAGATGATTTTCCGGTTAAATGAAGGCATTTTCATGGAAAAGTCCACTTAAAACTTCGATAGAAGTCTCCCCTACACTTAAGATAAACATTGTCCTCAATGTTTAAGCATGTGGGAAAAGTCTCCCCTACACTTATGACATTGTGCACGTTGGTTAAATCAAGCTAAGAAAGAGACGACTAAAGTGATCAATTTCAAATGTGAGTATGAAGACAATTGAATCACGATAGTTGAGAGATAGAACCGGTATTGCGGAAAACATGGGAGCATGGTTCTTCAAAGATTCCAAGAGTGCACTTATCCCTGTAATCACATCACCATCCAAATACAAGCAACCTATATAGCTCCCCCTACACTTAGGATGAAAAACGAGAAAGGGGGATAGATACTCGGGTTGCCTCCCGAGGAGCGCTTGTTTTTGTTTACCGAGTCGCGAGCCTGACTCGGTCCCGAACTAATTCAAGAGAAACGTGGTGAGGGATGGAAGCATCTCATGAGAGATGTCCTCACCAAAGTACAATTTCAAACGCTGGCCATTCACCTTAAAGTTGGGCCCATTTGGCTGAGAAAGCTCAATGGTGCTATAGGGAAAAACATTGGCGATGGTGAATGGACCAGACCAGCGGCTCTTCAACTTGCCTGAGAAGATCTTCAACCGAGATTTAAAGAGTAAGACTTGATCACCAACGTGGAACTCTCGGTTCTTAATTTTAGCATCGTGGATAATCTTGGTCTTCTCCTTGTAGATCAATGAGTTCTCATAAGCTTCATTCCTCAATTCTTGTAGCTTGTTGAGTTGAATCTTGCGAAGATCACCGGCTTTGTTGATGTCGAAGTTAGCCCACTTCAAGGCCCAATATGCCTTATGTTCCAGCTCGATGGGGAGGTGGCATGCTTTCCCGTACACAAGACGATAAGGTGTACAACCAATCGGCGTCTTATAGGCGGTACGGAAAGCCCACAGAGCATCATCAAGTTTATCGGCCCACGAGGCACGATGCTCTCCCACAGTACGTTCCAAAATTCTCTTTAATCCAAGGTTGGATATCTCGGCTTTACCGTTGGTTTGAGGATGATAAGCGGTGGAAAGACGGTGATTGACACCATACTTAGCCATGACTCTTGCAAATTGATCGTTGCAAAAATAAGTCCCGCGGTCACTGATAATAGCACGAGGAACACCGAAACGAGCAAACAGTTGTTTCAAGAAATTACAAACCACCCTCGCGTCGTTAGTGGGTAAAGCTTTGGCTTCAACCCATTTAGAAACATAGTCGACAGCGACAAGGATGTATTTGTTTCCTTTAGAAGAAGGGAATGGCCCCATAAAGTCGATTCCCCATACATCAAAGATTTCACATTCTTGTATGAAATTTTGAGGCATCTCATCTTTATGTGTGATCTTTCCTTGTTTTTGGCAAGCATCACAATGTTTAACCTTCTCGTGAGCATCACGGTAAATGGTGGGCCAATAGAATCCCGAATCAAACACTTTTTTGGCGGTGTAGTTGGGACCAAAGTGACCAGCGGTGGGTCCTTTGTGGCAAGCCTTGAGAATGTCAAAAGCTGCCGGTCCGTCAACACATCGACGAATAATTAAGTCAGCGCATTGTTTGAATAGAAAAGGGTCATCCAAAAAGTAAGTCTTAACATCGTTCAAGATCTTCTTCTTTTGTTGGGATGTTAACCCTTTGATGAGAATACCACCCGCTAAGTAATTTGCAATATCGGCAAACCACGGGGTGTCATCAAGATTGAGATTTATAGACATTAAGGTCTCAAGGGGGAAAGAGTCATTGATCTCTTTGTTCGGATGATCCCCTTGATATGGATCCTCAAGTCTACTGAGATGATCCGCGGCTAGGTTTTCAGCACCCTTCTTGTCACGAATTTCAATGTTGAATTCTTGAAGGAGTAAAACCCAGCGAAGAAGTCTTGGCTTAGAGTCGTGTTTAGTCATCAAGTACTTCAACGCGGAATGGTCCGTGTATACGATGGTGGTGGATAAAACAAGATAGGGGCGAAATTTTTCAAAAGCATAGACAACAGCTAAAAGCTCTTTTTCGGTTGTCGTATAATGCAATTGAGACCCCGTCATTGTTTTGCTAGCATAGTGGATTGGTTGGAAATGTTTGTTGATTCTTTGTCCCAAAACCGCACCAATAGCAAAGTCGCTAGCATCGCACATCAATTCAAAGGGTAGCTCCCAATTAGGGGTAACCAAGACCGGTGCCTCAGTTAGCTTATCCTTAAGAAGATTGAAGGCTTCGATACACTCTTTAGAAAAGATAAAAGGAGTATCCTTTTCCAAGAGGTGGGTCATCGGGCGAGCGATTTTAGAGAAATCCTGAATGAATCAATGATAGAAGCCCGCATGACCCAGAAAACTTCTCACACCCTTCACGGTTGAAGGTGGAGGTAATTTGGCTATGACATCTACTTTAGCACGGTCGACTTCAAGACCGGCTTTAGAGATTTTGTGTCCTAGCACAATGCCTTCTTTTACCATAAAATGGCATTTTTCCCAATTCAGAACAAGGCGAGTGTCTTCGCACCGCTTAAGCATACGTTCCAAATTGGCAAGGCAAGAAGAGAAGGAATCCACAAAGACCGAGAAATCATCCATGAAGACTTCCATGGTTTGCTCAACCATGTCATGGAAGATAGCCAACATGCACCTTTGGAAAGTCCCGGGGGCATTGCATAAGCCAAAAGGCATCCTTTTGTAGGAAAATGTGCCATAGGGACAAGTGAATGTTGTCTTCTCTTGATCTTGGGGATCGATGGGTATTTGGAAATAACCCGAGAAACCATCAAGAAAGCAGTAATATTCATTACCCGCTAAACGTTCAAGCATTTGGTCCATAAAAGGTAGAGGGAAATTATCCTTTCTCATGGCATCATTGAGTTTGCGGTAGTCTATACAAACTCTCCACCCAGTAACGAGACGGGTAGGAATCAACTCGTTGTTTGCATTGGGCACAACGGTAATTCCGCCTTTCTTAGGCACACAATGGACTGGACTAACCCATGGTGAATCCGAAATAGGGTAAATCATACCCGTATCAAGAAGTTTGATAACCTCTTTTTTGATGACTTCATGGATTTTAGGATTCACCCTTCGTTGGCTTTTAATTGTGGGCTTGAAGTCGTCCTCCATGAGAATTTTATGTGTGCAAAAGTGAGGATCAATTCCGCGAATGTCGGAGATTTTCCAAGCAATAGCTCTTTTATGCTTCTTCAACACGGCGATAAGTCGGGACTTTTTTTCTTCTTTCAGGTCCTTTGCGATGATGACCGGTAACTTCTCGTTGTCTTCAAGAAAAACGTACTCTATATGAGGAGGTAGGTCTTTAAGCTCAAGAGTGGGAGGATCCTCAATAGATGGTGTAACTAATGATGGATCATCATTAGTTACCTATTTAGGAGAAGGAGGAGGAAACGGGTCTTCATTGAGAAGTCTCTCAATAGTACGAATGTCTTCATCCCAATCAGTGGAAGAATCATCATACTTAATATCGAGAGGACCCAAACTAGCTTCGAAATCATCCAAGTCACTTTCTCCAAAAGGAGTCAATGCCAGAGCAAATGAGGCAACGGTCTCAACATTGGGTAGAGAAGAGAGAGTACTTTTGCAAGCATCATGAAAATGTTCTTCACAAGCCTCATCGAGAAAATCAATAGCATTAACACTCTCATATGAATAAGGTTGCTTAGAAATCTTACCCATGTTGAAGACAATTTTATCGTCACCAACTCTCATGATTATTTCGCCCGCGGCTACATCAATGAGAGTGCGACTGATGAGACTGCTTTTATACATAGTCTCATATTCCAAATAGGGCTTAAAATGCATTAAATATCATCAAAATACCCAAATATATGCTTGTGTTTGTTGCTTGTGTATTTTAGGTACGGATATTGAGATAATGACAAAAGATCACAAGAATCATGCAAAAACGAACACGGGAAACGAAGCCGCACAATGAACCAAGCCCTAGTGAAGACTTTCCCAAGATCAACCCTTGAAGATTTGAAGAATTATGAAGAAGGGTCCTCCAATTATGAAGAATTGACACTTTATACCCTTGTATCCTCATAATTACAAGTTTGGTCCCTAAAGTTTGTCAAAATTACAAAAAGGGCCCTTAACTTTGAAGAATTGGCAAGTTTAGCCCCTCAACAAAGCTAAATTGTCAACCAATATCATCCACAAAGTCAAATACATCATGAAGTCCTTCAAAGTACAAGAAATGACAAGTTTGGTCCTTTGAAAAATCCAAAATTACAAAAAGGACCCTCAACTTTCAACAATTGGCAAAAATGGTCCCTCAATCATCAAGACTTGGCAAATTCAGTCCTCCAAAATGACAATTATACAAGTCTAGACCATTATCATTGAAGAAAATACCAAACCAGCCCTTGAAGAATTCAATTATGGCAAGAAATACCCCTGATTTCACTTTGTAAAAGTTTTTGGGCCAAAAATGTAAAAATGCAAAAGTTGACAAAGAAGGAAATGGGCGTTGATAGAATTAAAAGTGAAAAGACAAGAAGAAGGAAAACAAGGGACCAAAGCTGGCCAGACATGATTCTAACCTAGACCAACCAGCATCTCCCACGTGTCCCACTCAACCCTCTCCTCCAATCACAACCCACCAAAACTCCACCTCACTTTCCACTCACAATCTGTTATAACTAACCCTTAATTAATTATTTAAATTAAGCGGTTAACACTTATTTAAAAACAAAAACAGATCAAAAACATGTTCTTGGTGTTCTTAAGCCGATTTGGGTTTTCTTAATCCTGTTACAATTAGGCCTTGAAAAAGTGCAGATTCATGATTAAGGTGGCCTTAATCACATCCCAACTTTCAAATAGCTTGCCACATCATCAACCATGTCACGTGTTTCCCCTGCTTTCTACCCCTTGGAGAAGATGACAAAACAGTAAAGCAAATCCAACGTCCCACATCCTTGCTTCAAACTTAAGCTTATTATGGGCCATTGATCAAATTCCACCCCTGCCAACTCATGCAAACGTCCAAGAAAACATCACATGAGTCCAAGATTTTCAAGAAGCTACAAGGGCATATTGGGGACTTCAACCATTAGGGTTTTTAGTTTTTAGCTGTAACTTAGCTCATTGTAAGGCTATATAAAGCCACTTAGGCCTTCATTTTTCAGCTGCTTTTGGTTTTTCCTTTGTTCAAACACTTGTAAATCCTTTTTCAGATTAATGAATTTGAGTTAAGTGCTTTGAAGAAAGACCAAGTGCCATCTTTATTCTGCTTGTTTATTGTTCTTAGTTTACTGCTTTTGAAGTTTAAAAACCTGTTTTCAAAAGAGGAGTGTGCACAAGTTTGCATATTTTCCTCATTTTCTTGATATTTTGCTAAGTCTTGTTCCAATCTTGGAATTCTTGGGCTATAGGGCTGATCATAGCATCCTAACTGAGTTGGTTAAGGTGTGGTGAGGCTTATAACTTGGGGATAATCAAGTGTGGGGTAACAAGTTTGCATCAATCAAGATTTTTGAAGTTTCTGATTTTTCATGTTATTGTGCTTAACCCTTGTTGAATCTTAGCAGGCTTTTTTGGAAGCTTGTGCTTGTTCTTGCTAGCACATAAGCTCAAAATTCGTGGGTGTGGATGTACATCCATGAGGTTTGCATGCTTAATCTCCAAATCTGCTTAAATTGTGATTTTTGGTGATATTTGTATGAAACTGTTGTTCTTGTGAATTTTGTGGCTTGTTCTTGCTTGAATCTGTTTATTAGACTTGTTTTAGTGTTAATTGATGCTTGGTTGGCCTGAAATCTTGTTTTGCTTTTGAAAATTTTGATTTGAAAAAGTTAAAGGGGTGTTTGGGTCTACTGGTTTATGCTTGTAATCTGTTTTTGTGTTAAGGGAAAGAGTTGTTTATGCTTTGTATCTGCTATACCTTTGTTTGAGAGTGTTTTGCTGCAAGTTTTTGGGTTTGAACACTTGAATTGATCAATCTGCTATATAGACCTTGTTTCTGCTTGTTTTGACCTAGGATTTTGGGAACACTTAGTGTGTATGCATGCTTAGGGATAAAAGTGGTTTAAACAAAGTTAACATAACCTGTTTGAAAGATTTGAGGTGTTGAAATTGGCTTGTGTGTCAAATACATCAGCAAAAGTAGAAAACTGCATGTGTAGTGTTCATCAGTAACTTTCATTGCTTGGATCTTGCTTAATTATTTGAACCAGTGCATGAAACCTGTTTAGACTTGCTTATTGGAGTTTATTATAGCTTGTGTGTGCATTTGGTTGAATTTGGCTGGCTGAATTGTGCTAAAACTGCTCTTGAATGCTAAACTGCTTATTGTTCATGTCTGTGCAATGTCTGGTGATTAATTGATTAAACTGTATCAATTGGGTGTTTTTGATTGTGTTATTTTGATTGTTATTGACTCCTTTTGATCCAAAGATCAATTGGGTGCCTTTGTGAAATCTGAATCCAAGAAAAAGTCACTAAAGACAAAAAATCAAAATAGTCAAGCAGTTTGAAAAGTTCCCACTGCTCAACATCCAAAACTAGCCCCTGCTAGTGCAATTTTATCATCAGCTTATCAATAAGCTATTCTAGCTTATTCTGACTTGCAACAACTTATTTTTTGTAATAGATCTTCATTATTTGACCCATTTAAGTGAACTGGAGCTTATGAGACTTTGACTTTGACTTTTTACTAGAAAACCAACTTGTTTGACTTTTAAGATAAGTGCTTATTTGATTTTCCAGCTTATTGAGTGTGCTTTTTTGAAAGGTTTTTGGTTTTTAAGCTTAGTTTTGTCAAAAGAAACATTTTGCAACTTGAATCAGCTTCTGAGGTGGTCTAGATCATAAAAACGACTATTTTGTCGTTTTGTGAATAAGTTGTTGACTTGTTTCTGGCTTATTAAGTGGTCTTATTTGAAAATTCTTTTTGCAGAAGCCTTTGTTAGGTCAAAAGAAGGTTGTGTGTTAAATTTTAGCTTATGGCACCAGCTTATAGCTTAATGGGCCAAAAAGCCCATTAAGAATAAGCTGCTTATTATAAGTTAGCTTATTTCACATTTTCAGCTTTTGGGCCTTTGAAAAAAGTTGTTTAAAATCAAATTTTGAGTCAACCTGTGCTTTTTGAGCTTAATTTGAGCACTTTTTCTTATTGGGCCCTTTTTAAGCCCAATAAGGGACTGTTTTGGTTTGGCCAATTTTCTAGGCCCAATAGGGGTATTTAGGTAATTTCACTTTCATTTCTGAGTTATTTAGGTTAAATTAAGCTAGTTTGCAAGTTTTTAGAATTTTTTATAATTTTTTGATTTTTAATATTATTTTAATATTATTTTATTATTAAAAATTAAAAGTCTGATTTTCTAGGTTTTTATATTTTTCCTAGGTTTTAAACACTTAATTAGGATTTTTGCAACTTTCCAATTATTTTCTAGGTCTTTTAATTATTTTCTATAATTAATTTAAGATTTAATTGATTTTAGGAGTTTTTAATTGTTTAAAAATAGTTTTAATTGGTTTTAAAATTTTGAAAAATAGTTTTTAGCTTAATTAGAGTATTTTTGAGGTTTACAAACTTGAAAATCTTGTTTAGGGCTTTTTAATAATTAATTTTGATTTTTAGGGCTTTAATTAGCATTAAAAAGTCATTATCTAATTAATTAAAAGGTTTTTGCAAGTTTTGATTTTTTGTAAACTTTTAGAATTTTATTAGGGATTTTTGGTAATTTTTATAAATTTTTAGGTTTAAATTTTAATTTTGATGGTTTTTAGGACTTTACGTGTACGCCTTTTTAGACTTAGTTTAATCCGTCTTCATAACCGTCATTCTCTTCTAATCCCCTTTCTATTCTTCTTTTTCAAATATAATCACAAATTAATCCATATCATTACACACATAACACACTAGCCTCCTTGAGAATGAACTTAATTGGGTCATTCACACACGGTTTTCCTAAATCGTCGTGCTCACTTGCCCTATTTATTGCTCTCTTTTCCTAAAGGGTTGCAAAACTTTAACATCATTTTGGCGCCGCTGCCGGGGAGGCGTGTTGTGTTTTGATTTCGCATTGTTGTTTTTATACTAACCATAATTAGTATGTTTTGATTTGGCATTGTTGTTTTTATACTAACCATAATTAGTATTTGTATTAGTAGCACTCTACTAATACGTATTATCGTTTTTCGGTTTTTGTGTGAATATTATTACTATATTGTATACGTAGAACAATAAATACACAAGTACTCCAAATACGTGAGAAATCACAACCTTGACTTGGGAGGTCACTACCCAATCATTGTATTCGAATCTCAAACCAAAGAAAAAGGCAAAAAATAGATAAATACTTTCGTGAAGCTTAATCTTGAAAATACAAACTATAAGGTGGGTATAAGGCGGATATTATAAAATATATCCTAAGGAAAAAGGCTCTTAAGTGCTTCGCGCCGCCTCGTTTCCCCGCTTGCTTGTGAGTATTTGATTGTGAGAGTGAATCGAGGGTTTTGCCGCCCAAAGTATTACTAAGTATCATATATATTTTCTTGGTTTCTATTGATTAAACCCTCTTGAACGATTTGGTGTTCCACCATCGTTCTAAAGTCATCGAAGGCGTTCACTCCACGTGTTCGTTTTCATTCCTTGAGGCTTCGTTAATCAAGAGATTTGATTAGTGAGGAGATTTGTGGACTTTTTGTCTACCTAATACATTTCACCAAGCTCCAAAAAGGTTAATACAATCAAAAACCACAAAAAAAAAATTGAAAAAATACAAAACACCAAAAAGAATCTTCTTTGCTCATCCCCTCGTTGTACGTGACGTTCATGCTAACTCGAAATCAAGCAAGACGTGCTCGTAAACGAAAGAACAAAACTCCCACTCCCAACAATTCTAGTGAGGAGTCTCCTATTGACGAACCCATTGTAAGAGAAGCACCAACCATGGCGAATCGAACTATGATGGAGTTACTTCAAGCACCCACCGAGGGTTATGGAGAGGCTATTGTGATTCCCGCTATCCTTGCGGAGAATTTTGAGGTTAAAACGGGTTTGTTGTCCATGATTCAAAACAACAAATTCCGTGGTGATGAGAAGGACAATCCTCACAACCATATCCGCCAATTCAATCGTCTTACCGCTACTTGCAAGTTTAAGGATGTCTCTAACGACTCGATTAAGATGATGCTTTTTCCGTATTCCTTAGCGGGGCCCGCTAAAATTTGGTTAGAGAAAGAGCCACCCAATTCTATATTGACGTGGAAGGATCTCGTGTCTAAGTTTGTGAACCAATTTTTTCCGCCCTCTAAGACTACGCACTTGAAAAACGAGATTTCAAAGTTTTCACAAGAATTTAATGAAAGTTTTTCGACGGCTTGGAATAGGTTTAAGGAAATGTTACATGAATGTCCTCATCACGGTTTTTCCGATTTGCATCAAATTGACACGTTTTACCATGGACTTAATGATCATGAAAGGGATTATTTGAATGCCGCCGCGGGTGGTAATTTTTTGTGTAAAACGGTTGAGGAAGCTTTGGTGATAATTGAAAATAGATCTAAGGTGTATAGTCCTCGTAGCACGTCTAGTGTTCGTAAGGCTTCGTCTTCGGCTTCACCTTCTTTGTCTAATACCATCGATGCTTGCCAAATTGAGGCAAACTTGGAAAACAAGATTTTTGATAAGTTGAAAGGACTTTTGATTGAGTTTAAAGTTGGTGAACCAAGGGCTCCCGCTACGGCTAAAGAGGTTGAGGTTTCTTGCATGTATTGTGGTGGAGGTCATGATTTCTCCGAGTGCATTACCAACGGTGGTAACACTTCGAGTGCCTTCGCGGCCACGGGAAATTACAACCAAAACGGTCAAGTTTCCCGCTCTAATCAAATGACTCCACCGGGTTTTGGATCAAATCAAAATGCTAACAACTATCGCAACAATCAAGTTGGTTTTAAGAACAATTACAACAAGGGAAACTATGGGAATCAAGGGGCTAATAATCAAGTTTCAAACAAAAATGATTTTCAAAATAACAACAAAAGTTTGCAAACATTGAAAGATATTCCAAGTGAGTTTGTTGAATATGCTAGTGGGAATGATGCTAGGTTTGACAACATTCAAAGAGAAATCATTAGTCTAAGATCCGAGTTTAAAAACGACTTGAAGAAAGAGTTGAAAAATGAGTTAGCTAATGAACTTAAAATCCACACCAACAAGATGGAAGGAAATGTCACTAGGTTGCAACAAAACCAACAAAAAATGGAACAAGGGCAACATGATATTAAACAAGAGATGCTTAAGGCCGAGAAAAGGCAAACCGAAGCCGTATTGAGGCAATCTAATTTTGAAGATAAAATCTCGTCTATGTTTGAGGCAATAATGTGTAAACCGTCGTCAAGTGGTCTTCCTAGTAACACCATATCCAACCCTAAGGGTGAGATGAAAGTGATTACCACACGTAGTGGTAAGACACTTAAGGAGCCGATTCCTCAACCAATTGCTCCTACGGAGGAAGCAATTGAGGAAGAACCCGAGGTGGTGGTCCAAAAGGAGCATGTCCCAATCCCACGAAGTACCGCTCAATCCACACCTACGGTTGACCCATTACCATCATTGGAACCCGAGATTCCAAAGGTTATGCCTACTATGCCTCAACCCACACCACCTTTGCCCTATCCATCGAGACTTAGGAAGGAGAAACGTCAAGAGCGCGACAATTACCAATTTGAGCTTTTTATGAAAATGTTTCGTGATTTGCACCTTAATGTGAGTTTCGCCGATGCCTTGGTCATGATGCCTCGATTTGCCGCTAACTTTAAGAGTATGTTGAACAACAAGGAGAAATTGCACCAATTGTCTAGTTGTTCGTCGGTTTATCTTAATCGCATACCTCAAAAAGTCGGTGATCCCGGTAAATTTTTGATCCCTTGTGCAATCCAAGACATGGAAGAATGCTTCGCCTTGGCTGATCTTGGTGCTAGCATTAACTTGATGCCACTTGCAATCTTCAAGTCGCTCAATCTTCCTAATCTTACTCCTTCACTAATGTCTATCGAGTTGGCCGACCATTCCACAATTCCCGCATGTGGTTTGGCGGAAGACGTTTTTGTGAAAGTGGGGAAGTTCTACTATCCCGTAGACTTCATTGTTGTTGATATCCCCACGGATCCTCAAGTTCCTCTCATTCTAGGTCGTTCGTTTTTAGATACGTCTATGGCTTTGATCGATGTGCATGCTAGAAAGATCACCTTACGTTTCAACGACGAGGAACTTGTTATAAACGCAACTCAAAACTTTCAAATTTCTCATGTTTATTCCGTTGCAACCATAAACCTCGTTGATATGATTGACGTGGTTTGCGAGGAATTTTCACAAGAAGTTCTAGGTTTTGGTGATGAAGAAACTAGTGGCAATCCCACTATGTTGGATCCAATTCTTGATAATTCGACACCAACCTTCACTCCATTTGAAGGTGGTGGTTTTACGTTGGAAGAATGCAATGTTCCACATACTTGTGACGAAGACCTCGACAACGATGAGGACTTCTCGATTATTAAGGATTTTCTTAACGATTTCCCATTTCCTCCACCCGAGGAGGTTATGAGTATCGAGCCCAAATCTTCACTTGAGGAACCACCTATTCTCGAGTTGAAAGATTTACCTCCTCACCTCGAGCATGTCTATTTGGAGGAGGACGGCAAGTTGCCGGTTATTATTGCGAAGGATCTTTCGAATGATGAAAAAACCGCACTTGTCGATGTTCTTAAGGCTCACAAAGGGGCGATTGCGTGGAAGTTATCCGACATTAAGGGGATCGATCCCAAGTTTTGTACCCACAAAATCTTAATGGAGGAAGATTTCAAGCCAACAATCCAAAGTCAAAGGAGGGTGAACCCCAAAATTCACGACGTCATCAAAAAGGAGGTCCTTAAACTCCTTGACGCGGGAATGATTTACCCTATTTCCGATAGCCCTTGGGTGAGTCCTATCCATTGTGTCCCTAAAAAGGGAGGGATGACCGTTGTGCCAAACGATGCCAACGAGTTGATTCCACTAGACTCGTGACCGGATGGAGAGTGTGCATTGACTATCGAAATTTAAATGAAGCCACTCGAAAAGACCATTTTCCCTTGCCCTTCATGGACCAAATGTTGGAGCGTCTTGCGGGAAACGATTTCTATTGCTTTTTAGATGGTTTTTCCGGTTACTTCCAAATTCCCATCGATCCTCGTGATCAAGAAAAGACTACGTTTACGTGTCCATATGGAACGTTTGCCTATCGTAGAATGCCATTCGGACTTTGTAATGCACCGGGAACTTTTCAACGATGCATGATCGCTATTTTTCATGATATGATCGAGAAGACGATGGAAGTCTTCATGGATGACTTTTCCGTGTTTGGTGATTCCTTTACTTCGTGTTTGTCGAACCTTGAGAGAATGTTAAAACGTTGTGAGGAAACCAACCTTGTGCTCAATTGGGAAAAATGTCATTTTATGGTTAAGAGTGGAATCGTCTTAGGGCACAAGGTCTCGAAAGCGGGGATTGAGGTAGATCAAGCTAAGGTAGACGTCATCGCCAAATTACCTCATCCTAAAATCGTCAAGGGAGTTAGGAGTTTCCTAGGCCACGCGGGCTTTTATCGACGATTCATCAAGGATTTCTCGAAGATTTCTCGACCCATTACACATCTTCTTGAAAAAGAGGCACGTTTTGTCTTTGACGAAGATTGTGTACGAGCCTTTGAGATCCTTAAAAGGAAACTTACCGAAGCTCCCATTCTTGTTGCTCCAAATTGGAACCTCCCCTTTGAACTTATGTGTGATGCAAGTGATTACGCTATTGGGGCCGTTTTGGGGCAACGTCATGATAAGCACTTCTTGCCTATTCACTATGCTAGCAAGACGATGACCGAGGCTCAACTTAAATACACTACAACGGAAAAGGAATTCCTTGCCGTGGTGTATGCATTTGAGAAATTCCGACCTTATCTCGTCTTGACGAAATGCATAGTGTATACGGACCATTCGGCTATCAAGTATCTCATGGCAAAGCAAGATGCTAAGCCGAGATTACTTCGTTGGATTCTCCTCCTTCAAGAATTTGATCACAAAATCGTTGACAAAAAAGGAGCCGAGAATCTAGCGGCCGATCATCTCTCTCGTTTGGAAGATCCTCACCAAAGTGTTTACGAGCCCAAGGAAATCACCGAAACATTTCTGCTCGAGACACTTGGTGTAGTGAATTCTAAGCTTGATTCTTCTACCCCATGGTTTGCGGATTTTGCAAATTACCATGCGGGTAACTTCATCGTTAAGGGTATGACGACTCAAGAAAAACGAAAATTCTTTCGTCACGTCAAGTTCTATTTTTGGAACGACCCTTACTTGTTTCGAACGTGTGCGGATCAAATCATCCGACGTTGTGTTTTTGGCACCGAAGCTTCTAACATCCTTAGAGCTTGCCATGAGGGACCCACGGGTGGTCACCACGGTGCTAATCTCACGGCTAAGAAGGTGTTTGATACCGGCTTCTTTTGGCCTACTATTTACCGGGATGCACAAATTCTTGTGAAGTCTTGTGATGCATGACAACGACAAGGAAAAGCCTCACAAAAAGATGAAATGCCACAAAATATCATTCAAGTATGTGAGATCTTTGACGTTTGGGGTATAGACTTTATGGGGCCGTTCCCATCATCTCGTGGTAATAAGTACATCCTTGTTGCGGTTGACTACCTATCTAAGTGGGTGGAGGCGAAGGCCTTGCCCACTAATGATGCTCGTGTGGTAGTTAAGTTCTTGAAAAGTTTGTTTGCTAGGTTTGGAACCCCTCGTGCGATCATAAGCGATCGTGGAACCCATTTTTGTAATGACCAGTTCGAAAGAGTCTTAAGGAAATATGGGGTTACACATCGTCTTTCTACGGCTTATCACCCACAAACGAGTGGGCAAGTCGAGGTTTCAAACCGAGCATTGAAGAGGATCTTGGAGAGATCCGTAGGAGAAAACCGACAATCTTGGTCGGATAAATTGGATGATGCTTTATGGGCCTTTAGGACCGCTCATAAGACACCCATTGGGTGCACTCCCTATAAGCTTGTGTATGGAAAGAATTGTCATTTGCCTATCGAGTTAGAACACAAGGCTTATTGGGCCCTAAAGCATTGTAATGATGACATGGAGACCGCGGGAAAACACCGGAAAATGCAATTAAATGAATTGGATGAATTGAGAGACATTGCTTATGAAAATTCATTGATTTACAAAGAGAAAACTAAAAAGTTGCATGATTCAAAAATTAAAAACCGGGTTTTTAACATTGGGGATCAAGTTTTACTTTTTAATTCAAGACTAAAAATCTTTTCCGGTAAATTGAAATCCCGTTGGTCCGGTCCATTCACCGTGACTCAAGTATTTCCGTATGGGACCATCGAGCTAGCTCAAGATGATGGTCCTAACTTCAAGGTGAATGGACATAGGTTGAAGCACTACTTTGGCGGGGAAGTTCCATCCTTGAACTACCTCGACCAAGTCACCTTCCCTAATGATAATTAGTATTGAGGGGATCGAGTCGAGCTCATGACTCGGTAATAAAAAACGAGGAGCCTCGTGGGGGAGTCCCATGCTTATCCTATGTACATATTATCGCTTTCTTAGTCTAATGTAGCTTACGTGTGGGGATTTGTGCCCTTCCAACCTTTGTTTCGTGGTTGTTTGTGATATGTGGTTTTTAGATCATGAACTTCACGATGGGAGCCTCTCGTGTTCGTTTTATGGGAGCACTCAATCGTTTGCTATTGGAGACATTTCTCAATATCCATGATATATCCTTTGATGTTCTAACCTTAGGTTATTAGCATACTTCATAAACGGCTATTAATTTATTGGTTACACCCTTTCCATGCTAGATTAGGCATTCGACTACGTCTCTAGTATGGGGGTGTTTGCACCCCTAGACTCGAAACATTGAGGACAATGTTTAACTTTAGTATGGGGGGGGGGTAAATAGATACTTGCCTTGCCAAACTTTCACGCTTTCCAAAGTTTATCGTTTTGTTTATCATTTTTGTTGCAAAATAAGGCTAAAAATGGCCAAATTTTAAAAATTTTCTTATGTTTTATAAGTGTTTGAAGAAACGAATGTAGATTTTCCGATGACGAGAATAAGAGTAATTTTTGACTCGACCGTGCGTGTTGAGCACTTAGCTTTGATTCCTTAACTACACATTAGGCTAAGTCTCTTAAATGAGGACGAGAAATGATAGAGTTAATTATAAGTTACTATGCTAAACGTAGAGTACTCGTATTCTTTCAAAAACTCATGTGTTCTCGTTGTTTGCTTATTCTCCCTTCGCATGTAAATATTTTTTGCTTAATAAATATTGACTTAGTGGTTTAGTTGGGATTGTTGGGTTTCTAGTCTTTTCTAGTAGCTTCCGTGTAATTAAATTGGGAAGACATTAAGGTATCGCCAGCGTCACGGTTTTGAAGTATTGGCAACCCGAATAATCGAAAGCTTCACCCAATAATAAGATTTCAAGTGCTCACCTAAATCTAGCAAACAATTTGAAGCCCCACAAGGCCGAAAAATCTATGCAAAAATTGAAAGTGAATCAAGCCTTAATCTTCGAAGCTTTAAAGATCCAAAATTCGCTTTAGCGTGAGGATATACGTCTTTGGCTAATAAAACCACCAATGAGGCGGATAATAAAAGGCAAGGCAAGACCGAAGTCATAATAAAAGCTTCATGGCGAAGTTGAATAAAAGATGGAGGTAAACCAAAGATAATAAGGCCCTTCCGTTAGGGGGCGTATAAAAGTCTTGGTAATAAGTCTCATGTTCAAAACCATTATAAAACCGTGTTTATCGATTCTTCTTGTCAACTTAATTTTTTAACATCGTCGTCTATTAGGAGGGGTTATTGATTTGATGGTCTTAGTTACACCGTTAGGACTCTATTTTTAGACCTAAATCTCTATTATCGCATAAGTCAAACAATGTATCCTCGTGAAACATTCAAGACAAAATAAAATATAAGAGATACAATTTAGGAATAAGGGGAGAATAAGTACGTGATTAGGGCATATGAGTAGTGTTAGCATTACTAACTTATAATGACAATGATCTCGTTGCACGCTTAGCATGGAATTAGGGTGAAAATCGAGGACGATGAAATTATTTCTAACGAAGCATTCACGTGTTCTTATTCTATGAACCTAAACGTCCCATTTTGCGATGAAAATCATACATTATGTCTATAACACAATTAGTAGTAATAGTAGTAGTGTAGCTAGTTTATCATTCAATAAAGTGAATAAAAATGAATTTTGGAGATGCTATGATACTTTATTCTAGCATTGCGTGAGGGCACGGCAATGGTTTAGTATGGGGGAGTGATGAGACTGCTTTTATACATAGTCTCATCTTCCAAATAGGGCTTAAAATGCATTAAATATCATCAAAATACCCAAATATATGCTTGTGTTTGTTGCTTGTGTATTTTAGGTACGGATATTGAGATAATGACAAAAGATCACAAGAATCATGCAAAAACGAACACGGGAAACGAAGCCGCACAATGAACCAAGCCCTAGTGAAGACTTTCCCAAGATCAACCCTTGAAGATTTGAAGAATTATGAAGAAGGGTCCTCCAATTATGAAGAATTGACACTTTATACCCTTGTATCCTCATAATTACAAGTTTGGTCCCTAAAGTTTGTCAAAATTACAAAAAGGGCCCTTAACTTTGAAGAATTGGCAAGTTTAGCCCCTCAACAAAGCTAAATTGTCAACCAATATCATCCACAAAGTCAAATACATCATGAAGTCCTTCAAAGTACAAGAAATGATAAGTTTGGTCCTTTGAAAAATCCAAAATTACAAAAAGGACCCTCAACTTTCAACAATTGGCAAAAATGGTCCCTCAATCATCAAGACTTGGCAAATTCAGTCCTCCAAAATGACAATTATACAAGTCTAGACCATTATCATTGAAGAAAATACCAAACCAGCCCTTGAAGAATTCAATTATGGCAAGAAATACCCCTGATTTCACTTTGTAAAAGATTTTGGGCCAAAAATGTAAAAATGCAAAAGTTGACAAAGAAGGAAATGGGCGTTGATAGAATTAAAAGTGAAAAGACAAGAAGAAGGAAAACAAGGGACCAAAGCTGGACAGACATGATTCTAACCTAGACCAACCAGCATCTCCCACGTGTCCCACTCAACCCTCTCCTCCAATCACAACCCACCAAAACTCCACCTCACTTTCCACTCACAATCTGTTATAACTAACCCTTAATTAATTATTTAAATTAAGCGGTTAACACTTATTTAAAAACAAAAACAGATCAATAACATGTTCTTGGTGTTCTTAAGCCGATTTGGGTTTTCTTAATCCTGTTACAATTAGGCCTTGATAAAGTGCAGATTCATGATTAAGGTGGCCTTAATCACATCCCAACTTTCAAATAGCTTGCCACATCATCAACCATGTCACATGTTTCCCCTGCTTTCTACCCCTTGGAGAAGATGACAAAACAGTAAAGCAAATCCAACGTCCCACATCCTTACTTCAAACTTAAGCTTATTATGGGCCATTGATCAAATTCCACCCCTGCCAACTCATGCAAACGTCCAAGAAAACATCACATGAGTCCAAGATTATCAAGAAGCTACAAGGGCATATTGGGGACTTCAACCATTAGGGTTTTTAGTTTTTAGCTGTAACTTAGCTCATTGTAAGGCTATATAAAGCCACTTAGGCCTTCATTTTTCAGCTGCTTTTGGTTTTTCCTTTGTTCAAACACTTGTAAATCCTTTTTCAGATTAATGAATTTGAGTTAAGTGCTTTGAAGAAAGACCAAGTGCCATCTTTATTCTGCTTGTTTATTGTTCTTAGTTTACTGCTTTTGAAGTTTAAAAACCTGTTTTCAAAAGAGGAGTGTGCACAAGTTTGCATATTTTCCTCATTTTCTTGATATTTTGCTAAGTCTTGTTCCAATCTTGGAATTCTTGGGATATAGGGCTGATCATAGCATCCTAACTGAGTTGGTTAAGGTGTGGTGAGGCTTATAACTTGGGGATAATCAAGTGTGGGGTAACAAGTTTGCATCAATCAAGATTTTTGAAGTTTCTGATTTTTCATGTTATTGTGCTTAACCCTTGTTGAATCTTAGCAGGCTTTTGTGGAAGCTTGTGCTTATTCTTGCTAGCACATAAGCTCAAAATTCGTGGGTGTGGATGTACATCCATGAAGTTTGCATGCTTAATCTCCAAATCTGCTTAAATTGTGATTTTTGGTGATATTTGTATGAAACTGTTGTTCTTGTGAATTTTGTGGCTTGTTCTTGCTTGAATCTGTTTATTAGACTTGTTTTAGTGTTAATTGATGCTTGGTTGGCCTGAAATCTTGTTTTGCTTTTGAAAATTTTGATTTGAAAAAGTTAAAGGGGTGTTTGGGTCTACTGGTTTATGCTTGTAATCTGTTTTTGTGTTAAGGGAAAGAGTTGTTTATGCTTTGTATCTGCTATACCTTTGTTTGAGAGTGTTTTGCTGCAAGTTTTTGGGTTTGAACACTTGAATTGATCAATCTGCTATATAGACCTTGTTTCTGCTTGTTTTGACCTAGGATTTTGGTAACACTTAGTGTGTATGCATGCTTAGGGATAAAAGTGGTTTAAACAAAGTTAACATAACCTGTTTGAAAGATTTGAGGTGTTGAAATTGGCTTGTGTGTCAAATACATCAGCAAAAGTAGAAAACTGCATGTGTAGTGTTCATCAGTAACTTTCATTGCTTGGATCTTGCTTAATTCTTTGAACCAGTGCATGAAACCTGTTTAGACTTGCTTATTGGAGTTTATTATAGCTTGTGTGTGCATTTGGTTGAATTTGGCTGGCTGAATTGTGCTAAAACTGCTCTTGAATGCTAAACTGCTTATTGTTCATGTCTGTGCAATGTCTGGTGATTAATTGATTAAACTGTATCAATTGGGTATTTGTGATTGTGTTATTTTGATTGTTATTGACTCCTTTTGATCCAAAGATCAATTGGGTGCCTTTGTGAAATCTGAATCCAAGAAAAAGTCACTAAAGACAAAAAATCAAAATAGTCAAGCAGTGGGAAAAGTTCCCACTGCTCAACATCCAAAACTAGCCCCTGCTAGTGCAATTTTATCATCAGCTTATCAATAAGCTATTCTAGCTTATTCTGACTTGCAACAACTTATTTTTTGTAATAGATCTTCATTATTTGACCCATTTAAGTGAACTGGAGCTTATGAGACTTTGACTTTGACTTTTTACTAGAAAACCAACTTGTTTGACTTTTAAGATAAGTGCTTATTTGATTTTCCAGCTTATTGAGTGTGCTTTTTTGAAAGGTTTTTGGTTTTTAAGCTTAGTTTTGTCAAAAGAAACATTTTGCAACTTGAATCAGCTTCTGAGGTGGTCTAGATCATAAAAACGACTATTTTGTCGTTTTGTGAATAAGTTGTTGACTTGTTTCTGGCTTATTAAGTGGTCTTATTTGAAAATTCTTTTTGCAGAAGCCTTTGTTAGGTCAAAAGAAGGTTGTGTGTTAAATTTTAGCTTATGGCACCAGCTTATAGCTTAATGGGCCAAAAAGCCCATTAAGAATAAGCTGCTTATTATAAGTTAGCTTATTTCACATTTTCAGCTTTTGGGCCTTTGGAAAAAGTTGTTTAAAATCAAATTTTGAGTCAACCTGTGCTTTTTGAGCTTAATTTGAGCACTTTTTCTTATTGGGCCCTTTTTTAAGCCCAATAAGGGACTGTTTTGGTTTGGCCCATTTTCTAGGCCCAATAGGGGTATTTAGGTAATTTCACTTTCATTTCTGAGTTATTTAGGTTAAATTAAGCTAGTTTGCAAGTTTTTAGAATTTTTTATAATTTTTTGATTTTTAATATTATTTTAATATTATTTTATTATTAAAAATTAAAAGTCTGATTTTCTAGGTTTTTATATTTTTCCTAGGTTTTAAACACTTAATTAGGATTTTTGCAACTTTCCAATTATTTTCTAGGTCTTTTAATTATTTTCTATAACTAATTTAAGATTTAATTGATTTTAGGAGTTTTTAATTGTTTAAAAATAGTTTTAATTGGTTTTAAAATTTTGAAAAATAGTTTTTAGCTTAATTAGAGTATTTTTGAGGTTTACAAACTTGAAAATCTTGTTTAGGGCTTTTTAATATTAATTTTGATTTTTAGGGCTTTAATTAGCATTAAAAAGTCATTATCTAATTAATTAAAAGGTTTTTGCAAGTTTTGATTTTTTGTAAACTCTTAGAATTTTATTAGGGATTTTTGGTAAGTGTTAGAAATTTTTAGGTTTAAATTTTAATTTTGGTGGTTTTTAGGACTTTACGTGTACACCTTTTTAGACTTAGTTTAATCCGTCTTCATAACCGTCATTCTCTTCTAATCCCCTTTCTATTCTTCTTTTTCAAATATAATCACAAATTAATCCATATCATTACACACATAACACACTAGCCTCCTTGAGAACGAACTTAATTGGGTCATTCACACACGGTTTTCCTAAATCGTCGTGCTCACTTGCCCTATTTATTGCTCTCTTTTCCTAAAGAGTTGCAAAACTTCAACATCAGCGACCGGTCCTCAGGAATGGACGTCCAACGATTAATGGAACACGGGGGTCCATCTCGTAGTCAACGACAACAAAGTCCGCCAGGAAGATGAATTTGTCAACACCAACGAAGACGTCTTCGGCTATCCCCACTGGATAAGCAACCGTACGGTTAGCTAATTCAAAAGTCATTTTGGTGGGGACTAGCTCGGGGAGAGATAATTGCTTCCAAACACTTAAAGGCATTAAGTTTATACTGGCACCTAGATCGGCTAGGGCCATGCAATTCTCTACTCCCGGGAAGTTGCAAGGAATCAAGAAGCGACCCGGATCACCAAGTTTGGTGGGCAATTTCCTTAAGAGCACTGCGGAGCAGTTCTCATTAAGTTGGGTCTGAGCAATGTCAAGAAGCTTTTCCTTGTCACTTAGAAGATCTTTAAACATCTTAGCGTATTTGGGCATGTGAGCGAGAGCCTCGGCAAAGGAGATGTTAAAATTCAATTGTTTAAACATTTTTAGAAAGTTTGAAACTTGAATATCATCCTTGCTCTTTTGCTTCTCTTTCCTCAACCTTGAAGGATAAGGTATATTGGATGAAGAAGAAGGCTTTAGGGGAGTAGGATCACTCACAACCACGGGTGGTGGGGAAATGGGGATAGAAGATGAATGAGGTGGGGAAAGTTGCTCTTTTTCCTTGTTCACAATCACGGGTGGAGGTGTAGGAAGCTCGGGTTCCGTATAACCTTTTCCACTACGAGTGGTGATTGCTTTCATCTCCCCTCTTGGGTTCGCAACGGTGTTACTCGGAAGAGTACCCGAAGAAGAGGGTTGATTACCTTGGATGAGCGAACCAATCATATCACGTATGTTAAGCGCTTGAGTGCTGAAAGAGTCTCTGATGTCTGCGCGAATTTCATTGCTTTGTTTTGCCATGTCATTCCTCAGCTCGGCTCGAATATCGCTCCCTTGTTTCGCCATGTCATTCTTCAAGTTGACAAATTGACTCTGAAGATTCGTCACCATCTCTCGATTAGTCTTCATGAACGATAACTTGTTTCGGTTATAGCTTTGTTAGCACGAGGTTGGGATTGGTTGTTTCAGTTATAGCTTTGTTGTTGGTTTTGTTTTGAAGGAGGGAAACCGGGTGGAGCAAGATAATTGTTTGAACGATAACTTAGCAAGCTACGGTCTCCTTGAGGGCGAGCTTTATAGCCTCCCGTGGGATAAGTACCGTATGCTGCGTTAACGTTTTCAGAAAAATTGCCTTGGGTAGAAGGACAATCATTATAAGAATGAGGACCACCACATGTGTCACAAGAAATAGCAACGACTTTAGCTTGTTGAAAGTGGTTTGTGGCCATGGTCATGAAATTCTTGTTCATCTCAGCGAGTTGTCGAGAAATTTCAGTCATCTTAGGATTGGAAGTAGTAGAAGAAACATTGACTCTCGAGTTAGATCTTGAGGATGCGGATGAATCCCAATTCTTGTGGTGAGTATTTATGTTTTCAATCAACTCTCTACACTCCTCCGGTCTCCTTTTCATAAAAGTACCACCGGCGGCGGCGTTGATCGTGTCACGATCACGAAAAGTAAGACCATTGTAGAAAGTGTTAATGAGAGTGACGGGGAGCATATTGTGATTTGGACAGCGGTCGATCAAATCATTGTATCGTTCCCAAGCATCAAAGAGCGATTCATAATTGTCTTGAATGAATCCACTAATTTGGTTACGAAGGCTCGTGACCATGGATGGTGGGAAGTAGCGCGACAAAAAGCGTTGAGTCATGTCGTCCCAAGTATGAATAGAGTTCTTTGGGAGACGGTCAAACCATTTTTCGGCATGGTGAGAAAGCGAGTGGGGAAAGATTTGGAGGCGAAGGTCATCCATAGAAACACCAGGGGACTTCATGCTTTGGGTGATGGTAATGAATTTGTCGAGGTGTTTGTTGGCATCATCATCCGGAATTCCGCGAAATGGGTTAGTTTGCACTTGTTGGATCATGTGATGCTTCAACGAAAACTCCTGAGCCGTGACATGCATCGGCGTAATCGGGCCTCCATGTCCGTTCATCGTGGGTTGACATAGCTCTTCCATGGTGCGTAGGTCGGGTAAGGGTGGACTATTCATGTTTTGGTGGGGTGGATTATTATTGTTGTTGTTTGGGAGGGGTGGGTTATTATTGTTGTTGTTGTGTACACCGGCCATGTCTAAATCTTCGAGAGTCTCGGGCTCTGAATAAGACGTTGATCGAGTACGCATACACTAAAAAGAAAATGCAAGAGAAAATAGTTTTGGTTTTTATAGGTTTTTTAATGTTTTTGTATTTTTGAAAATTTTATATTTTTATGGGTTTTTGAAAATTTTCGTGCTCGAAAATAACATTCCCGAAAGAACGGATCCCAAAATCAAAATTTTCTCACAAAAACTGTTGATCTTAACGAGAAGAGCCGGCAGCGGCACCATTTTAATAACTGACTTTTGGTTGGTTAATAAAAGGTTTGCTTGCAAGAGCTTTCTTTGCGTTGCTCGTACCTGATAGGTGTGTAAACACCCATCTTTTCTACCACTTAATTACAATAATAACCGGACCAAAACGTGTATTTTATGTCTTTTATGTCGGAATTATGCGTGGTTTGTGTTTTTGTTGTGATTTAGGATGAAAAGGTGAAAAGTGGAGAAAACACGGACATTCACGGGCATTTACGGACTTTTATTGAAGAAAAAGATGAAAGACGAAGTCAAGAAGTCAAGAGTGCAAAAAGAACGGAAGTCCACGACCAATTCTGAAGATTTATCGAAGAAAAAGTCAAAAGACGGAAGTTTATCAAAAGCAGAAGAATTCAAGTCTATTTTATTGAAGAAATTAAAGACGAATTCAAAGAAACCCCGAAGCCAAAAGTCCTTTAAGTCCAAGTTTAAAGAAGATTAGAAGAAAAGGACTAATGGTGTAATTAATGAAGAATTAAGAAGAAAGGGGCTTAATCTTGCAATTAACAAGAAATGAAGGAGGGGAGGAAGCTTCCTAATGCTCCCCTATATATATATAGATTAGGATTGTTATTCATTTTTTCTTGTTGGCTAAGTGTGACAATTAGCTCTTCCACCATTTACTTATCTTGTCATTTACTTTTCTTGTCAAATTTAAATACCTTGTCTTGCACCTTAAATTCATTTAATTTCAAGTAAGTTTTCATTTAATCTTTGTCAATCTTTACTTTATCTTGTCAATCTCTTATCTACCTTTCTTAATCTTTGATTTATGTGTTTATGTCTATGTTCATGTTCATGCTTTTATTTTGATCCAAGTGATTGTTGATTATTGTGGTTAAAGTTGTTAAATTTCTTGTTTTTAATTGTTTGTTGATGTTACTGTTGATTCGTGATTACTTTGGTGAAATCGTTTGTGTTTGTTTTGATTAATCTTTGTTTAGATCTGCTGTTTTTGGATTCCCTTGTTCTTTGGGAAGGTTTGTTTTGTTTCTGATCTTTCCAGGTAAACTTCCGAACCAAGAAGGAAGGAAGGCTTCATTCAGAACTCCAAAGTTCCGAGTCAAGGTTTCATCCGGAAGATTTGGGATCAGCAAAAGTTCCGAGCCAAACTTGTTCATCCGGAACATTCAAAGTCCCGGACGAAGGATAACTTCCGAACCAATTGCCATTCATTCGGAACTGAAAAGTTCCGAACCAGAAAAGATTCATTCGGAACTCAAAAGTTCCGGATCAAGCACTGTTCATTCGGAACTCCAAAAGTTCCGGATCAGTGATCACTCATTCGAAAGTTTCCAAAGTTCCGGACCAAGAGCTGTTCATTCGGAACTTAAAAGTTCCGAATAAACTTCCGGATCAAGGGGCAAGTTCCGATTCAAGAGGTGTTCATTCGGAAGTCTGAAACTTCCGAATCAAGGTGCTTCATTCGGAATCTTCCGAATCAAGGGTGACCAAAAACTTCCGAATCAAGGCAAATTTTACAAGTTCCGAATCAGTAAAGTTCCGAACGAAGGATTGTTTTGGATAAGTGACATATTCAGATCAATTTGTTCCGGATCAAGGATTTTGGCAATATTCCAAGCAAAGAAGAATCATTTCAACCGAAGGTGACATTCCGGACGAGTGATTGTTCCAAACGAAGGTTTATTCCGAATGAGCTGTATTCAGGTTCTTATTAGTTTTTGTCTTTGATTTTTTATTTTCAAGCTTTATTTTTCCTGCTTTTTAATTAATTGCACTTTAAGATTATTTGCCTTAGCTTTATTTTAGACTTGCCTTAGTTTTAGTCGCGTTTTAAGTTTGCCTTAGTTAGATTTAAGTTTGCGTCATTTACTTTAGTGCCCTTTAATTTCAGTTACGTTTTTAAATACTTGCACCATTATTTTAATTAGACTTAGATTTACGTTAAGAGCACCTTTACTTTAATTGTTTTGCACACTTTTATTTAAAAACAACCAAAAATATTATTTTTCACCAAAAACAATAGAGTCACATAGAGAGCCTAGATCCATTCGTTAAGATACCGAGAACACGAACTTTAATATTTTTATACGGGCAAAAGCCGTGTATCAAATGGCGCCGCTGCCGGCTCTTTTCGTAAAGATCAACAGTTTTCTATGAGAGACACGTTGCTTTTTGGGATCCGCTCACTTGTGAACGTTACTTTTCTTGCATAAAAAAAAATTCAAAAAATCATAAAAAATAAAAAAATTGATAAAAAACCATAAAAATTAAAAATTTCAAAAATCCAAAAAGATTTTATCTTTATTGTGTATATATATTGTCTTTTTGTTTGGTTTTGTTTTCTTTTGCATTTTCAGGTGCATGCGTACTAGATCTTCCAATTATCAAGAGCCCGAGCCTCAAGAAGATTTAGATATGGCAGGTGTTAACAACAACAACATTCCACCGCACCTCAATAATAATAATAATAACAACAATGCTCTTCCACAGCCCGATCTTCAGACCATGGAGGAACTTTGTCAACCAACAATGTTTGGACGAGGAGGACCGATTGCGCCAATGCAAATCAACGCTCCTGAGTTTTCGTTGAAGCACCACATGATTCAGCAAGTACAAACAAACCCATTTAGAGGATTGCCTGATGATGATGCCAACAAACACCTCGACAAGTTCATTACAATCACCCAAAGCATGAAGTTGCCTGGTGCCACAATGGATGTACTTCGCCTACAACTCTTCCCACATACTTTATCGCATCATGCCGAGAAATGGTTTGATCGTCTCCCGAAGAATTCTATTCACACTTGGGATGACATGACTCAACGCTTTCTATCACGCTATTTTCCACCATCCATGAATCTCTTTTTGACGCTTGGGAGCGATATAATTTCTTGATCGACCGTTGTCCAAACCACAACATGCTTCCCGTCACATTGATTGATACTTTCTACAACGGTTTGACTTTTCGAGATCGTGATACGATTAATGCAGCCGCCGGTGGCACATTCATGAAAAGGAGACCCGGGGAGTGTAGAGAGTTAATTGAGAACATGACTACTCACCACAAGAACTGGTATTCCTCTGCTTCTTCTAGGAACAACCCGAGAGTCAATATTTCCTCTACCTCAGCAAACCCTGAGATGACCGAACTCACCCGCATGATGGCCGAAATGAGCAAAAGTATTACGCTTCTCGCTTCAAACCAACAACAACAACAAGTTAAAGCGGTTGCTAATCCTTGTGAAACATGTGGCGGTCCTCACCCATACACCGATTGTCCTTCGACACAAGGAAATCCAGAAAATATGTATGCAGCTTATGGTAATTATTCACCGGAAAATTATCAAGCTCGACAACAAGGGGATAGAAATCTGCTGAGCTACCGTTCCAACAACTACCTTTCACCCGGTTTTTCTCCTCAAAACCAAAATCCCGCCAACAACTACAATAGAAGCAACCAAATCCCACCAAGAGCTTCTAACCCTTATCAACCACCCACCCAACAAAACCCACCCATTAATCCCGATGTTGACGCCATCATGAGAACTCAAGGTGAGCAAATCAAGAATCTACAGAGCCAAATAATCAATTTGAAAGGAGATATCTTGAAGCAAGGAAATGACATCAGAACCGAGGTTCGTGATAATATTCAATCCTCCTTCAGCACTCAAACAACTGAATTAAAGAATCTATTGGCTAGTTTCTTGCCCGAAGCTCAACCTTCTTCTTCGGGTTCTCTACCTTCAAACACCGTCACTAATCCGCGAGCTAATGTGAGTGCTATAACTACGCGTAGTGGAATTACCATTGTCAATCCACTTACCCCACCACCATCATCTACACCTCCTCCACCACCATGTATCCCTACTCCTCCTACACCTAGTAGTAGTACACCATTACCGTCTCCGTCTCGTCATGACGGTGTATCTCGGAAGGACCCTTCAACATCCCAACCTTCACCAACTACACCTTCACCGTCTCCCTATCAACCCAGAATCCCATACCCTTCTCGCATAGGCAAGACCAACGATCTAACCAAGAATGACTGTCAAGTATCGAAATATGTGGATATGCTATCTAAAATGACCATCAACATTATCCTTGTTGAAGCACTTTGCCACATGCCGAAATTTGTCAAAGCATTCAAGGAATTGCTTAGCAAGAAAGAGAAGCTGATTGATTTCGCCAACACACGATTAAATGAAAACTGCTCTGCAGTCCTTCTTAGAGAACTTCCGGAAAAGCTTAAAGATCCCGGTCGTTTTGTGTTGCCTTGCGTGTTCAACAAAACTGAAGAATTTACTGCCCTTGCTGATCTCGGGGCTAGTATTAATTTGATGCCACTGAGTGTTTGGAAAACACTATCATTGCCCGACCTCATTCCAACAAAGATGACTCTCGAACTTGCAAATCGCACTCTTGCTTACCCCGTTGGTATAGCCGAAGACGTGTTTATCAAAGTTGGCACATTTACTTTCCTGGTCGATTTTGTCGTAGTTGATTATGAAATGGACCCTCGTATTCCTTTAATACTTGGTCGGCCATTTTTGAGAACCGGACGCGCTTTAGTAGATGTGGCCGAAGGTGAGTTAATCTTACGAGTCGGGGATGATTCAAAAGTTTTTAAAATGGGGAAGCTTACAGGAAAATCCTTTGGAAGCCGAGAATCAGTGAATATGATTAATGTGCTCGATGACTTTACCGTCTATGACAATCCTCTATTCGATTCTTCCATCGATAATCCACTTTTTGACGATGATATGGATGATTCTTGCTCCACTTTGGACGCTTCTCCCATTTATGATTCTCCACCGGTCTTTGATGCTTATGATGATGATTCTAGCTCAGATTCAGATGATTTTGATTGTACTTCTGAGTATCCCGAGCTGCCCACTTTCGATGATTTCGATGAGGCTGATACTCTATCGAGCGATTCTTCACATGATGAAGATCCTCCACCATCACTCGATCCTACTTTGGACGATTATTCATTTGAGGAAGATTTTTCTGAATTTCTTAACACTTACTTCCCTCATGAGAGTGATGATCCTCCTTTGGACTTTGAAGATTATCGTCTTGATCCTACTTTGGATTTGAAGAGCATTCTGTCAAAGGAGAAGAAACCGGTTGACACCAAAATCCGTTGCACTTATGATTTGACACCTCTTTGTCCCCCTTCTGAGGATAGGTTGTGCTTCTTTGCGGATCTTCTTCACACTCGGCTGAGCCTGAGTGCTATTTTCCCCTGAAGGAAAAGGTGTTCGACCCCGGTATTGAAGTCTTTAAGCCATCTCAGTATCCACCTGATGAAATAAAAGGAACAATCTTTGGAAATTTTGAAGACATGCTTGCATCACTCCACCCTTGCTTCCACCGTGCTCAATCGCAGCTTAAGGGAACCTTGCCTACTCTTCTTTGGCTTGCCTTGTTCGCCTTAAGCTTGTGTTATTTGCTCGATGAAAACTATGTCTTTGATCCTGGTAGATATGTTTCATGCTTCTTCCGTTGATGATCAAGGTCGAGTCAGGCTCACGACTCGGTAAACAAAAACCAAGCGCTTCTTGGGAGGCAACCCATGCATCTATCTTTTCGCTTTCTTTATCATAAGTGTAGGGGGGACCCTTTGGTTTGCTATATCCTCTCCTCACTTCTTAATCAGGGATTCGAGCTTCAATGATCCACTTTTGATGATTCTTGACGACCCGAGATTCCGTGTTCCACTTCTTCCCGGTTCTATCCTAAACTCTTTTCGATTCACTATTTTATATTTTCTCAATATTAAAATATGAATCTCTTTAGTTTTTTTTCCTTCGCAAGATTTAAACAACGTGCACAATGTCCTAAGTGTAGGGGAGTTTACTCCCATATGCTTAAACATTGAGGACAATGTTTATCTTAAGTGTAGGAGGGACTTCTATCGAAGTTAAGTGGTCTTTTCCTTGTTTTTGTCCTCATTTTAACCGGAAAATCAATTTTTCGACATTTTTCAAAATTTTTGATCTATTTTGGCCTATTAGTTTTTTTTTCCTTTGTATAGTTATTTTCTTTCTTTATTAGAATAAATGTTTAATAAGTGGTTTTAATTTTCAAACGTTGTGAATCTTTTGACTCAATCCGAGTTTATTCTTGCTAGTATCCTTAACGTGTTTAAGTCGAGTTTTGCTAGGCTTTTATATAGGGAGCTATAAAACGCGAAAGTCTTAACTCTCACGGGTTAAGAACAAGAACTTTTCGCAAGTTCCTATAATTGATCCTAGAGAGTCGTTTATCAAGGGAACTTTAAAATGCGATTTCTAAACTTGAAAAAGTCAAAGAATTTGCAAGATCCTATAGGCGACTCGAAAACCCAAAACTTTGATTTAATAGGCTAAGTATCCACGAGTCTCATTCCTTGAGATTTTAAACTGTGGAGAACGAGAGATGATAGAGCCAATTATAAGTTCGGTATTCTTTCGTGAATTTATGTGAGTTAATTATAAGCCTATTCTCCCATCGCTTGCTAATAAATTTATCTGCTAATAAATAAGGTTGTACGATTTAAAAAGTTACTTAGCTTCTAGCCCCAGATCGTTTAAAAGTTGCTCGGTATGGATTAGAGTTCATAGCCAAGGCATAACTTATTGAAGCGGGATGCGAAGATTGGCGAGTCCGAAAACGCCCTAACAAGGCATGAGGGCTATATTTTGTTGCTAAAGATCCAAAGTGATGTGAAGAATCATTTATCAAAAATCAATATGAAGGATCAAGACACACGACGTAAAGCAAAACTCCCCAAAAGTCATGGAGAAGTGTATCCGAAAAGACCCTAACAAGGTATGAGGATAAATAGATCCAAGTCATAAAAGGAGGCGGATCGTTGTATATCAAAGTCCAAAATAAAGATTGGAGAAAAATGAAGAAGTCGTGGTCCAAGTATGAATCTCTCAAAACTTCAAGTGAAGAAATTCCATTATGAAGAGAAGACCATTATTTCATGAACGTCTCTCAAGATTTGAAGTATGAAGTCGCTGCCAAATATCGGTCCGAGAAAGGTCTCAAATCGCGAAACGAGTTATGCCAAGATATGAACTTTATGAGGTCTCGAGAAGCAGTTTTAAAAGATTTGGTCCTTTATCTAACTATTGTTTAAATCGTTCACTTTATTTTCAGACTTAATAACTATCGAAATAAGTCAAAAATGCATCCTCGTGATCATTCAAGACAATAATAAAATATAAGAGATACACATAGGAATAAGGGAGTCTAAGTTAGTAATTGGCCCACATGAGTTCGTGATAGTTTACTAACTTATAATAACAATGATCTCGTTTTTAAGCTTGGTTTGGAGAAAGTGAAAACTCGAGGATGATGATTATTCATAACATTTTCAAAACCCAAGGTATGCTTTTGATTTCTTTATTTTGTATGTCTTTAGTTTTCTATCTCTTTAATAAAGGCCAACGTGGATTAATTATGATGAAAAGTGTAATCTTGCTTTGTAACTAATGCATTGCATGAGGGCATTACAATGGTCAAGTGTAGGGGATTTGATAGGTGTGTAAACACCCATCTTTTCTACCACTTAATTACAATAATAACCGGACCAAAACGTGTATTTTATGTCTTTTATGTCGGAATTATGCGTGGTTTGTGTTTTTGTTGTGATTTAGGATGAAAAGGTGAAAAGTGGAGAAAACACGGACATTCACGGGCATTTACGGACTTTTATTGAAGAAAAAGATGAAAGACGAAGTCAAGAAGTCAAGAGTGCAAAAAGAACGGAAGTCCACGACCAATTCTGAAGATTTATCGAAGAAAAAGTCAAAAGACGGAAGTTTATCAAAAGCCGAAGAATTCAAGTCTATTTTATTGAAGAAATTAAAGACGAATTCAAAGAAACCCCGAAGCCAAAAGTCCTTTAAGTCCAAGTTTAAATTAGATTAGAAGAAAAGGACTAATGGTGTAATTAATGAAGAATTAAGAAGAAAGGGGCTTAATCTTGCAATTAACAAGAAATGAAGGAGGGGAGGAAGCTTCCTAATCCTCCCCTATATATAGATTAGGATTGTTATTCATTTTTTCTTGTTGGCTAAGTGTGACAATTAGCTCTTCCACCATCTACTTATCTTGTCATTTACTTTTTCTTGTCAAATTTAAATACCTTGTCTTGCACCTTAAATTCATTTAATTTCAAGTAAGTTTTCATTTAATCTTTGTCAATCTTTACTTTATCTTGTCAATCTCTTATCTACCTTTCTTAATCTTTGATTTATGTGTTTATGTTTATGTTCATGTTCATGCTTTTATTTTGATCCAAGTGATTGTTGATTATTGTGGTTAAAGTTGTTAAATTTCTTGTTTTTAATTGTTTGTTGATGTTACTGTTGATTCGTGATTACTTTGGTGAAATCGTTTGTGTTTGTTTTGATTAATCTTTGTTTAGATCTGCTGTTTTTGGATTCCCTTGTTCTTCGGGAAGGTTTGTTTTGTTTCTAATCTTTCCAGGTAAACTTCCGAACCAAGAAGGAGGGAAGGCTTCATTCGGAACTCCAAAGTTCCGAGTCAAGGTTTCATCCGGAAGATTTGGGATCAACAAAAGTTCCGAGCCAAACTTGTTCATCCGGAACATTCAAAGTTCCGGACGAAGGATAACTTCCGAACCAATTGTCATTCATTCGGAACTCAAAAGTTCCGAACCAGAAAAGCTTCATTCGGAACTCAAAAGTTCCGGATCAAGCACTGTTCATTCGGAACTCCAAAATTTCCGGATCAGTGATCACTCATTCAAAAGTTTCCAAAGTTCCGGACCAAGAGCTGTTCATTCGGAACTTAAAAGTTCCGAATAAACTTCCGGATCAAGGGGCAAGTTCCGATTCAAGAGGTGTTCATTCGGAAGTCTGAAACTTCCGAATCGAGGTGCTTCATTCGGAATCTTCCGAATCAAGGGTGACCAAAAACTTCCGAATCAAGGCAAATTTTACAAGTTCCGAATCACTAAAGTTCCGAACGAAGGATTGTTTTGGATAAGTGACATATTCAGATCAATTTGTTCCGGATCAAGGATTTTGGCAATATTCCAAGCAAAGAAGAATCATTTCAACCGAAGGTGACATTCCGGACGAGTGATTGTTCCAAACGAAGGTTTATTCCGAATGAGCTGTATTCAGGTTCTTATTAGTTTTTGTCTTTGATTTTTTATTTTCAAGCTTTATTTTTCCTGCTTTTTAATTAATTGCACTTTAAGATTATTTGCCTTAGCTTTATTTTAGACTTGCCTTAGTTTTAGTCGCGTTTTAAGTTTGCCTTAGTTAGATTTAAGTTTGCGTCATTTACTTTAGTGCCCTTTAATTTCAGTTACGTTTTTAAATACTTGCACCATTATTTTAATTAGACTTAGATTTACGTTAAGAGCACCTTTACTTTAATTGTTTTGCACACTTTTATTTAAAAACAACCAAAAATATTATTTTTCACCAAAAACAATAGAGTCACATAGAGAGCCTAGATCAATTCGTTAAGATATCGAGAACACGAACTTTAATATTTTTATACGGGCAAAAGCCGTGTATCAGTACCCAATTGGTATATGTCGTTGTTTCGTTCTCGGTATCTTCTCGAATTGATCACGGTCAAAAGTGGAATGGTTGTAAATGGTAACTAAAAAGGGGGAGCTTTGGTCTAAATCTACTAAAATGATAAGTGCTAGAAATAATAAAATTAAACTAAAAGCAATTACTGAGAATAAAAATAAAGCTAGAATTTAAAACTGGAAAAACTGGAAATTTACCTTATTCGGAATAATGGCTATCCGGAATATTTTGCCTTACTCGGAATGTTAACTCTACTCGGAATAAATCTACTATGCTGAATAATTGGCTATTCGGAATAATCATGGCCATGCGGAATATTACCCTATGCGGAATATTTTGACAAGAAACCCTTATGCAGAATATTTGGAAAAGAACCCTATGCGGAATAATTTGAACAGGAATGTCTATGCGGAATATTTTGATAAGAACCCTATGCGGAATATTCGGATATTCCGAATAATCAACAAGATCACAAACTCTATCCGGAATGTCTATGCGGAATAACGAGCCTACGCGGAATATTTTGGCTATGCTGAATATTGAGGTTATGCGGAATATGAGCTCTACTCGGAATATTTTAAATATTCCGAATAAACAACAAAATTACACCTTGATCCGGAATAATTGATATTCCGAACCAACACAATCAAAGAACCTTTATCCGGAATAAATCTTGGTGAATACAGTAAAATAATGCGAAGAACAGGGGATCGACTAAAACGCAGATTTAACACAAAATTTCACCAAGTTTTTAATCAAAACTTAAACCAATTTCACCACTGATCATTTACCTAAGGTAAACATCAATCCAAAATTGCAAAACCCACTTACTTTTTATGATCAAACCAATAAAATAAAACTTAAGTACTTTGAATCATAAAGATATGAAGAACAAGATGATGGAAAGATTAAAAGTAAACTTGTATTAATGATTTAGGATTCAACAAACAAAGTGGAAAGATTAAACTTACAAGATTGGAAGAAATCAAAGAAAAATGAAAACCACTCCTTAAGGGAGATGGTTCCTAAGAACTCGGAGAAAAATGTAACAGAAAGAGACTAGTGGAAATTTGTGAATGGGAGGAGTATTTATAGGCTTCTCCCTTTCTGTTTGTCTTCTCGTCTTTTCAGAAAAGTTGACGTTTTCGATTTCGATTCGGGATTTGTCGACGAATAAATTAAACTCGTCTTTTAATTTCTTCATTTAATAGACTTGAGTTTCTTTGACATAGGTAAATCTTCCATCTTTGGTCCTTTTCTTCGATAAATCTTCAAATAGGCCCATTGACTTCAAATCTTTTGCATCTCTTGGACTATAGATTCGTCTTTTCGTCTTTTTCCTCGATAAAACCCGTGCAATCCCATGTTTTCTCCAATATTTATCCAGTTGGCTCTGAAAACACAATAAACACAAAAACCACGCATAATTCCAAACAAATGACATTAGATACGCGTTTTGGTCTTGTTTTAGCAAGAAATAAGTGGTAAAAGGATGGGTGTTTTCACACCTATTGTAACACCCCATTTTGGAAATGGAATATTACGCATAATCATGGCGTGTCATCAAAGCATACAAGGATAAATGTCTAAGCATTATTCAACCATAAAAGGGAAATACCGGAATCAAACATCGGTACCCCAAAGTAAAGCTCATTACACACAAACATAAATACTGTAAAAGGAAAGGACGAAACAATGTCCATAGCAACTGTATCAAAGTAAAGGAAATGCATAAAGTAAAGAAAGACAGTAAAGCTTCCAGTCCATATGCACCTACGTTTGAGATCTACGAGCGTCCCTGAGTACCTGCCGTTTTGGGAACATGAAAAGGAAAACGGCTGAGCAAGACGCTCAGTGCACGGATGTACAATAAAGCATGATATAGGATAAGCATGTAACATATAACAGCGGAAGACTAAGTACTGAGTAAACTGGTTAAGTATCAAGAAAACTGGTTTTATAGTTTGAAAAGCCTTATGTTTATCTCGTGAAAACTGTTTTAACATATATATACCATAGCCCATATAGGTCATGAAAAGGTCACGTGCATGAATACTTGGAGGGGTGACCTCATCATGCTGATTAGAGGGGATGCCTCTAATCAATATACTGGTTTGGGTAGGAGGGATCAGCTCCTTGTGAAGGGTGCAAGGCACACACCACATTCACCATGATAAACTGAATAAAACATGTAACTAGGATGCACCCATACGCCCCACATGATATAATAATATGGCCAAAACTGAAAGGGACGCCACGAGCAATCACTCTGCCGTGGGGAAGTCATAACATCGGTGCCTCCAATGCTATGGTTATGGTACCTCCATAACTAGGTGAAACTGGTCATGCTTGTATATGGCTATAGATTATGCTAAATTAACATAAGCAGTTCAAAACAATAAAACAAATGCTGGGGAAAACAGTTGGCTGCATACGGGGAAATCCTAATAAGGAAAGAATGTCCATACTGAAAGGACGGGAATCCGTACCTCAAGTCCAGTGAATGAACGGAAGAAAGACTCCTACTTCTGGATCACTAACGCTACATGAATACACACGTGTATAAGTATCGATTCACTGATTACGTACTGGGTTTTGTGTCTCATTATAGTTGATTTGGTATGTTTTAGGTCATGGTTCACTGTTTAAAGCCTTAAACTGTGTTTATCTTGTATTCTGATTTGTCTGATTAAGTATTACTGGTGTTTTCATGTATTATTATACTTACTGTGTAATAATAAGTAACTTTCCAAAAATAGCAGGTTTCCAAAAATAGAAAGTTTCCAAAAATAGAAAGTTTCCAAAAATAGAAAGTTTCTAAAAATAGAAAGTTTCCAAAAATAGAAAGTTACCAAAAATAGAAAGTTTCCAAAAATAGAAAGTTTCCAAAAATAGAAAGTTTCCAAAAATAGAAAGTTTCCAAAAATAGAATTTACTGCTTAAAATAGATTAGTTTCTAAAAATAGAAAGTTTCCAAAAATAGGTCAGCTGCCTTAATTAAATAAGTTTCCATATATAGAAGGTTTCCATGATTAGATTAGCTGCCTGAAATAGATTGATTTCCATATATAGAAGGTTTCCATAATTAGATTAGTTGCCTTATTTAATTAAGTTTCTATAAATAGAAGTTTCCATATTTAGAATTAAGCTGGTTACATAAGCTATCATATAAGTCTAAGTGTTTATAAGCTTGTTTCTTAAGTCATATGATATAGTATATAGTTTAATTATTATTTCATGTATTTTAATTAAACTATAGGTTAAGCATTTTAATTAAAGTATAACATGTTTTAATTAAAATGAAATGAAAATACTTAGGTTAAAATGTGTATTATTATTAATAATAATATAACCTAAGTCATGTCTAAATTAATTAATTATAGGCATGTTTTAATAATTAATCAATTATAACTTAAAACATAAAATACTTAGGTTAAATTAATGTCATGATAAACTAATAATAAAAATAACCTAAGTCATGATTTAATTAATATTTCATGTTATTAATTAATTATATCCTAAGTTCATAATTCATAAAAATTAACATGTAGCATGAATCATGATTTAACCAACGAACCATGAATCGGGCATGAATTCGACACCGTACCCCGGGCCAAACCCGGGGCACACGTGTCTCCTTGCTGCCGTGGGTCCCACATGAGCCAACCAAGACCAAAAATGGTCTTGGTGGTGGCGGCAATAGCAAACCAAACCCCCCTCGGGTTTGTTTTGCTAGGCGGCTAAAAACAAACACCCTTATAAATCCTTCCTTGATTTTAATTAATACCAAAACATGTTAGATCAATGATTAAATACCTTGTTTTAATAAGAAAAATAATAACATGTTCATGAAAATAATCAAAGATTAAAAGAATTAAAAAGAATTAAAAAGAAGGGTTAGAAAGGTATACCACTATGTAGCTTGGAAAAAGGATGATCAAACACGGTTTCTAACACTTGTTTTTAAGATCAAAATCAAACAAACACCCTCCAATGGTGGTGTGTAGGTGGCGGCACAAAGAGGAGAAAAAGGAGAGGAGAAAAACTCTTTTAGGGTTTTTGTTTATTTTCTTGAAAGTGAAAAGTGAAAACATGTTTAACTCTTTACCCCCCTTTACTTGTAAAGTCCATGGGCTAGGCCCATTTCTTGTATGTGTGTCGTGGGTATGGGGGCCCCACATGGGGTACCCGTACCTTTCTCGTGTCCTGATGTTTCGTGTTCGTTCGTGGTTAAACGTGCTCGTGTTTAAAGTGTTTCTGTTTAATCTAACGTGTCGTTTATCGTAAACTTAACGCTCGTAAAAATATTATAAGTATTTACGTAATTATTCTAGTTAGTATTTTAAATGGTGATCATGAATTAATTATGTTCACGTGATATATTATTAACTGTTTATCATGAGTTCGTACGTAATCGATACTTGTCCTGTCATACACGTATGCACTTGCTTGATTATTAGCACATGAATGTGATCAATACTACATGAGGTAAGTTTTAATCTAGAACGTACGATCTTAAGGGCACTATTCATGGTAAAAGCATGCGGGTTTTACAATTCTTCCCCCCTAAAAAGAATAATTCGTCCCCGAATTATAGATAAAGTAAACTGAAAAGAAGTGACATACCCGAACTCAAAATATGAAGTGAGGGTAAGAAGCCCGGATAGACTCCTCTGTTTCCCAAGTGGCTTCCCGCTCGGTATGGTCCCTCCAAAGGATTTTGACGAAAGGAATCGTCTTCCTTCTCATGACTCGTTCTTGCCTGTCGAGTACTCGTTCGGGTTCTTCTACAAAAGTGAGATCTTCACGTATCTGTTCCAGTGGATACTGAACCATGTGAAGGGGATGATAATTGTACCCTCTGAGTAAGGACACATGGAACACGTTAAGCACGTGCGAAAGCTGAGGAGGTAACGCCAATCGGTAAGATACTTCGCCGATTCGTTCAACGATATCAAATGGTCCGATGAACCGAGGACTGAGTTTTCCTTTGATCCCGAAGCGTTTAACACCACGTGCCGGCGAAACCTTGAGGAAGACGTGATCTCCCACATTAAAATGTATGTCCCTACGATGCTTATCGGCGTAACTCTTCTGACGTGACCGTGCTTCTTGCAACTTCTGTTTAGCTACCTCAATCTTCTCATTGGTCATTTCTATAATCTCTGGTCCTTCGAGTGTTCGCTCTCCCACTTGATCCCAGCAAGTTAGAGCGCGACACTTTCTGCCATACAACATTTCAAAAGGAGCACATTTGATACTTGCGTGCCAGCTGTTGTTGTATGCAAACTCGACTAAACAGATGTAATCGTCCCAATCACCTGTCCATTCCAACGCACACGACCTTAACATATCTTCCAATGTCTGAATTGTTCGCTCCGATTGTCCGTCCGTTTGAGGATGAAAGGCTGTGCTCAGCTTAAGTTGTGTACCCCAAGCTTTTTGCAGACCTTTCCAGAATCGCGACGTGAAACGAGGATCTCTGTCTGAGACGATGCTGGAGGGAGTGCCGTGGAGTCTCATGATCTCCCTTCTGTACGTATCTGCGAGTTTACTTACCGGATCTTCCTTGCGTATCGGTAAGAAATGAGCTGATTTGGTGAGTCGATCAACGATGACCCAAATAGCATCGTGCTTCTTCTTGGTAGGCGGAAGACCGGTAACAAAATCCATGGTGATTTTGTCCCACTTCCACTCTGGAATATCCAACGGTTGAAGGAGACCGCCAGATCGCTGATGTTCAATCTTAACCTGCTGACAGGTAAGACATTTGGAGACATACGTGGCTACATCCTGTTTCATACCACTCCACCAAAAGTGCTGTCTGATGTCATGGTACATTTTTGTCGACCCAGGATGTATAGAAAATGGGGAGCTGTGAGCTTCAGCTAACAATGCTTCCCGGAGTTCTTGATTGTTAGGAACACAAAGTCTCGTGCCCTGCCAAACGATACCGTCTGCGTCCATTCTGAATTCTGTCTGCTTTTCCAAATTTTGAATTATCGCCCAAATCTCTCCATCATCCTTCTGCGCTTCCTTGATCCTAGTCAGTAATTCAGGTTCTACTCTAAGATTCGCCCAGTATCTGTGCTGCCCACGTACCATGATTTCGATGTCAAGCCGCTCCAAGTCCCTTATGTTTTGTTCCTTGATCTCAATGTCGTTTATCATTCCGGACTTTCTGCTGAGTGCATCTGCTACTACATTAGCTTTCCCGGGATGATACTGTAAGTTAATATCATAGTCCTTCAACAGTTCCAACCATCTCCTTTGTCTCATGTTCAATTCTCGCTGTGTGAAGATATACTTCAAGCTCTTGTGATCCGTGAAAATGTCGCATGATTCTCCGTATAAGTAATGCCTCCATATCTTCAATGCGAACACCACTGCAGCAAGTTCCAGGTCATGCGTAGGGTAGTTTTCTTCATAGGGCTTAAGCTGCCGTGAAGCATACGCGATCACTTTCCCATGTTGCATGAGAACACAGCCCAGTCCCTTCCCCGATGCATCGCTATAGATCTGAAATCCACCTGTACCAGATGGGAGAGTAAGAATAGGTGCAGATACTAACTTCTGCTTTAGGTCTTCGAAGCTCTTCTCTCGTTCTTCCGTCCAGACGAATTTCTCTCCTTTTCGCATCAGTTTGGTGAGAGGCAATGCCAGGCGGGAAAAGTTCTCCACGAATCTTCGATAATATCCAGCTAAGCCTAAGAAACTGCGGACTTCTGTCGCTGATGTTGGTCTTGGCCATTTAGTGATAGCCTCAACCTTCGCTGGGTCCATAGTGATCCCTTCTGCTGATACAATGTGACCTAAGAATGCCACCTTGTTTAACCAGAACTCACACTTGGAGAATTTCGCATACAGCTGCTTCTGACGAAGAATCTGTAGTATAGTACAGAGATGATCTTCGTGTTTCTCCGTGGACTTTGAGAATATCAAGATGTCATCGATAAATACAATGACAAATTTATCAAGGAATTCATGGAAGATTCTGTTCATCAGATCCATGAATACTGCTGGAGCGTTAGTCAGGCCGAATGGCATGACCACGAACTCATAATGGCCATAGCGGGTACGAAAAGCAGTCTTGGCAATATCCTGCTCTTTAACCCTTAGCTGATGGTAGCCTGACCTTAGATCGATCTTTGAGAAGTGTTTGGCTCCTTGAAGTTGGTCAAACAGATCGTCTATACGTGGCAGTGGATATCTATTACGGATGGTAATCTTATTAAGTTCACGGTAGTCAATGCAAAGTCGCATGCTGCCGTCCTTCTTCTTAACGAACAAGACCGGTGCGCCCCATGGAGATGCGCTTGGTCTAATGAACCCTCGTTCCAGAAGTTCCTGCAGTTGGTCCTTCAGTTCTTTTAGCTCTATGGGAGCCATACGATACGGAGCCTTAGAGATCGGCTCAGCTCCTGGAACAAGGTCGATGTTGAACTCCACTTCTCTTGCAGGTGGTATGCCTGGAAGTTCATCTGGGAAGACGTCTTGAAATTCCGAAACTACTGGTTGATCCTGAATCGATGGGGATTCAGCATCCATGTCATGAACCGTAGCGAGATAACCTTCGCAGCCATGTGACAGTAATGCACGTGCTTGCAAGGTAGATATGACTTGTACAGACCGTCCGGGTATGAACCCGTTATGGATGTACTCTGGTGCATTAACGTCGCCGAAGATCACTCGATATGAGTGGCAGTCTATGGTAGCATGGTGCTTGGATAGCCAATCCATGCCGAGAATCATATCGAACTCAATCATGTCTAGAGGAAGTGCATCTACTGCACGAACTTTATCGTCAAACTCTAGAGGAAGACTCTTGTATACATGAGTTATTAATACAGAGTCCCTCAGAGGCGTGGAAATGGTAAGCTTATTTTCTAATGGCAAGGGAAGTGTCCTGATGTTCTTAGCATAAGTAGTGGAAACAACTGAATGAGTGGCACCCGTGTCGAAAAGAACACATGCAGCCTGGCCGTACATATACAAAATTCCAGTAATGGTACCTGTAGATTTGTTTGCCTGATCGCGCGATGTCGTGTAGACACGCCCAGTGGTAGGAGGCGGTTTAGTATCAGCATGACCCGAAGTACCCTCCATTTCACCCTTACGGCAATCTCTCATACGATGGCCAGGGAGGCCGCACTTGTAGCACGCGTCGGAATCACGACGACATGTGCCAGGGTGTCTGCGATGGCAAGTGCTGCAAAGAGGATGAGTGAATCCTCCAGCAGGAGTCCTTGCTTGCTGAGGGCCTGCTGATGACAAAACGTGTTAAGAATAAAGTATATGCACGAGTATAGGACGTAAGCGTCATAAGATGTTTACCAGTGTTAGCTGAACGGTTGGGCTGAGAACCCCTGTGGTTCTGGTCCCTTCCGTTACCGTGGTTCCTGGTAGAGATTAATATAGTGTCAGCATGAGAGATATAACATGAAATCATAAGAAGATGCGTAAATAGTAGGACCTGCTGTTGTTGGAGTGTCCCGCATTGTTACGGTAATTATCATTACCGTTGCGCCTTTCCACAACAGAATGGTCGTTAGAGTGACCGTTTCCTTTGGGCTGATTGGGCTGCTGCTGAGTAGCCGGCTGAGACCGGTCCCCAGTTTTCTGCCTGGAAGATACAGTTTAAGAGATGATTATAGAACATATAACGATAGGATGCGGTCTGGTTAACGCTAGAACATGAAATGTTTTACCTCTTGTCGGGTCTTTCAGCATCCCCGAACTCATCGCGTTCCTGCAACATCTCAAGCTTTCTTGCTGCGTAAGCCACATGTGCCACAGTACCCAGCGGGGCACCCGATAAGTCATTTGCAATCCTTGGATTTAGGCCCCAACGAAAATGTAGTGCTTGTTCTTCAGTGGTGCCTGCGGATGCCCTTAGGACAGCTGTGTACCCAAGGAACCTCTGCATGAACTGACCACAATTCTCGTCGGGTCTCTGTCTCATGGCGTAGTATTCCCTCATGAGTCGATTACTTCCTTCCATGGGAAAAATGATAGGTGGGGGAGGATATTCGTCTTCATGAAGAACGGCGTCTTGCCTTTCTGCCTCCATGTTTTCAAATAACTCCCAGAGTTTGTCTGTGTTTGCCATCTGACAGTATAACATAAAACATATGATTAACAGTTCAACATAAAATATATAAAAAAAATTTATGCCAAAAATTTCACGAGAAAAATTTTATGCAAGAAAATCTTTGTACGAATGCATGATGCAGTTTTATGAAAACTTTGATGCTCGAGAGTGAACGCCTCCGGTCAGTTCACTCAAAATAAAAGACATATCGAGGGGACGCCTATGGGTCGGTCCCAAATCTAAAAGTTTCGATAAAAACACATGCGACTAAATAGGGCCAGTCCTGTACCAACCATTACTTAGTCAAAAACCCTGTAACAATGGCATGTATATGTATGCTTAAAAATGATGAATGCATGAAAACAACTGTCAGTTCTAGGAAGACCGTAGTGACTACCCACTAATCACAGGTCATATTTGAGAGCCTACAGGTCGAAGCCTTGGCTCTAATACCATAATTGTAACACCCCATTTTGGAAATGGAATATTACGCATAATCATGGCGTGTCATCAAAGCATACAAGGATAAATGTCTAAGCATTATTCAACCATAAAAGGGAAATACCGGAATCAAACATCGGTACCCCAAAGTAAAGCTCATCACACACAAACATAAATACTGTAAAAGGAAAGGACGAAACAATGTCCATAGCAACTGTATCAAAGTAAAGGAAATGCATAAAGTAAAGAAAGACAGTAAAGCTTCCAGTCCATATGCACCTACGTTTGAGATCTACGAGCGTCCCTGAGTACCTGCCGTTTTGGGAACATGAAAAGGAAAACGGCTGAGCAAGACGCTCAGTGCACGGATGTACAATAAAGCATGATATAGGATAAGCATGTAACATATAACAGCGGAAGACTAAGTACTGAGTAAACTGGTTAAGTATCAAGAAAACTGGTTTTATAGTTTGAAAAGCCTTATGTTTATCTCGTGAAAACTGTTTTAACAAATATATACCATAGCCCATATAGGTCATGAAAAGGTCACGTGCATGAATACTTGGAGGGGTGACCTCATCATGCTGATTAGAGGGGATGCCTCTAATCAATATACTGGTTTGGGTAGGAGGGATCAGCTCCTTGTGAAGGGTGCAAGGCACACACCACATTCACCATGATAAACTGAATAAAACATGTAACTAGGATGCACCCATACGCCCCACATGATATAATAATATGGCCAAAACTGAAAGGGACGCCACGAGCAATCACTCCGCCGTGGGGAAGTCATAACATCGGTGCCTCCAATGCTATGGTTATGGTACCTCCATAACTAGGTGAAACTGGTCATGCTTGTATATGGCTATAGATTATGCTAAATTAACATAAGCAGTTCAAAACAATAAAACAAATGCTGGGGAAAACAGTTGGCTGCATACGGGGAAATCCTAATAAGGAAAGAATGTCCATACTGAAAGGACGGGAATCCGTACCTCAAGTCCAGTGAATGAACGGAAGAAAGACTCCTACTTCTGGATCACTAACGCTACATGAATACACACGTGTATAAGTATCGATTCACTGATTACGTAATGGGTTTTGTGTCTCATTATAGTTGATTTGGTATGTTTTAGGTCATGGTTCACTGTTTAAAGCCTTAAACTGTGTTTATCTTGTATTCTGATTTGTCTGATTAAGTATTACTGGTGTTTTCATGTATTATTATACTTACTGTGTAATAATAAGTAACGTTCCAAAAATAGCAGGTTTCCAAAAATAGAAAGTTTCCAAAAATAGAAAGTTTCCAAAAATAGAAAGTTTCCAAAAATAGAAAGTTTCCAAAAATAGAAAGTTACCAAAAATAGAAAGTTTCCAAAAATAGAAAGTTTCCAAAAATAGAAAGTTTCCAAAAATAGAAAGTTTCCAAAAATAGAAAGTTTCCAAAAATAGAATTTACTGCTTAAAATAGATTAGTTTCTAAAAATAGAAAGTTTCCAAAAATAGGTCAGCTGCCTTAATTAAATAAGTTTCCATATATAGAAGGTTTCCATGATTAGATTAGCTGCCTGAAATAGATTGATTTCCATATATAGAAGGTTTCCATAATTAGATTAGTTGCCTTATTTAATTAAGTTTCTATAAATAGAAGTTTCCATATTTAGAATTAAGCTGGTTACATAAGCTATCATATAAGTCTAAGTGTTTATAAGCTTGTTTCTTAAGTCATATGATATAGTATATAGTTTAATTATTATTTCATGTATTTTAATTAAACTATAGGTTAAGCATTTTAATTAAAGTATAACATGTTTTAATTAAAATGAAATGAAAATACTTAGGTTAAAATGTGTATTATTATTAATAATAATATAACCTAAGTCATGTCTAAATTAATTAATTATAGGCATGTTTTAATAATTAATTAATTATAACTTAAAACATAAAATACTTAGGTTAAATTAATGTCATGATAAACTAATAATTAAAATAACCTAAGTCATGATTTAATTAATATTTCATGTTATTAATTAATTATATCCTAAGTTCATAATTCATAAAAATTAACATGTAGCATGAATCATGATTTAACCAACGAACCATGAATCGGGCATGAATTCGACACCGTACCCCGGGCCAAACCCGGGGCACACGTGTCTCCTTGCTGCCGTGGGTCCCACATGAGCCAACCAAGACCAAAAATGGTCTTGGTGGTGGCGGCAATAGCAAACCAAACCCCCCTCGGGTTTGTTTTGCTAGGCGGCTAAAAACAAACACCCTTATAAATCCTTCCTTGATTTTAATTAATACCAAAACATGTTAGATCAATGATTAAATACCTTGTTTTAATAAGAAAAATAATAACATGTTCATGAAAATAATCAAAGATTAAAAGAATTAAAAAGAATTAAAAAGAAGGGTTAGAAAGGTATACCACTATGTAGCTTAGAAAAAGGATGATCAAACACGGTTTCTAACACTTGTTTTTAAGATCAAAATCAAACAAACACCCTCCAATGGTGGTGTGTAGGTGGCGGCACAAAGAGGAGAAAAAGGAGAGGAGAAAAACTCTTTTAGGGTTTTTGTTTATTTTCTTGAAAGTGAAAAGTGAAAACATGTTTAACTCTTTACCCCCCTTTACTTGTAAAGTCCATGGGCTAGGCCCATTTCTTGTATGTGTGTCGTGGGTATGGGGGCCCCACATGGGGTACCCGTACCTTTCTCGTGTCCCGATGTTTCGTGTTCGTTCGTGGTTAAACGTGCTCGTGTTTAAAGTGTTTCTGTTTAATCTAACGTGTCGTTTATCGTAAACTTAACGCTCGTAAAAATATTATAAGTATTTACGTAATTATTCTAGTTAGTATTTTAAATGGTGATCATGAATTAATTATGTTCACGTGATATATTATTAATTGTTTATCATGAGTTCGTACGTAATCGATACTTGTCCTGTCATACACGTATGCACTTGCTTGATTGTTAGCACATGAATGTGATCAATACTACATGAGGTAAGTTTTAATCTAGAACGTACGATCTTAAGGGCACTATTCATGGTAAAAGCATGCGGGTTTTACACCTATCACCTAAACATAGTTTAGATCTTATTTTGAACTTGTGATTTATTTTCTTGATGTGTACATAGTTAGATCTAATTTTGTAACACATATAAACTGCATGCAACCTTAAAATGGGACTTGACCTTACTTAATATGCTATAACTAATGTAGGCCGTGGGTTATAAGCTCATATTAGGGCTTATGACTTACTTGTAACCTTATGACACACCTAGATCTAATTTGGTATAACACATAAAATGAATTTTTAAGTTTATTCACCTATTTTTATTGGAAACTAAATATTAATAAGCTCATAATAAGCTTATAAAAGTATCCTAAGTAAAAATGTACATAAAATGTAAATAAATGTTAATGGACTAATTAAGTCCATGAAAAGTTAACCTAGAACTTAAATGAACCCAATAAGCCCATTTTATAAATTATAGTGACCTAAATGGACTTAGAATCACAATTAGGCCCATCTAACTAATTAAAGGGGCTTAAAAATGTATTAAGCCCAATAAATGATTTAAAGGCCCAACTAAGTAAATTAGTGGACTTGAAATATGTTTAAGCCCACTAAAATAGCCCATTAGATGTTTAGCCTATTTAATGAGCCCATATAAAGTTTAAATGTTAAAATAAAAGTTTTTACAATAAGATATAACTTATAAAAAATTTTGGGATGAAAATGACAATTTATAAAACGTAAGGACTAAAACCATAACTTATGAAACTTATTTTGATAAACTAGTAAGCACAAGGACTGAAAATGTAAATATCCAAAAGTCTAGGGTTTAATGAGCATTATCCGTGGCAAATTAAACCCTAGGGACCATTTTGGGAAGTTTCTAAAAGTTATCTTCTCATTTTAAAACCCTAAGGACTATTTTTGTCAATTGTCGAAACTTAAAGAAGCCCTAGGGGCTGTTTTTGTAAATTTAGTAAAATTACAAAACCTAGATATAGCTAGGGGGACCAAATTTGCCATAAGCCGAAACTATAACAAGCCCTAGGTACTAAATATGTAAAATCCGAAAGTTTACTTGTTTAAAAATATGGAGGGACTAGTTTTGCCATATCCCGAAACATTTCCAAGCCCTAACCCTAAAATCTATTTTAATTATAATAAAACATAATTAAAATTCTTAGACCATGAGAATTAAGGTATAAATTCTTAAGATTAAATTATTTTATAAACTTTAAAATAATTTGTGGAAACTTTAAAGTAAAATAAAATATTATAATATTTATATTTACTTTAGGAAATAATTGTTAAACAAGATGAATATGTATTATTAATACATGTACTCATATACTTTTAAGAAATAAAATTATATGAACGTTAATTAAATTAAATGTTACTACGTAAATATATTATAAGTAAAACCCCTTATGTTTACTTAAATATAGAACTTGGTTATAAATTTAATTGGATGTTATTGATACAAGTACTATAAACATAGATTAATATTTTAAGTGAAACATTTTCTTTTATGTTTACTTAAATATAAAACTTAATTCTAAGATTGAATGGGTATTATTACATGTATGCTAACTGATATTAATAATCAAACATTTTATGAAACTTATACAAATAAGTCTGAATGAATATTGATGCTACTTGAACTACGGTTATTTAGATAAATACCATAGTATGAACTAAGTAAAATCCGTAAAAGCATTCATATATGTTCTTTGTACTATCTATTAAGACTGTACTATCTGATTAGGCATAACTTTGGTGTGAGCTTTAATTGGATACCCGTGTTAAACAAGCAATTGCCTACTCCCAGGTGAGTTTACAGCCCCATATAAACTTTGATTAAACTTTCCCTTTTGGGAAAGAAAATATGCAAACATATATTGGACATAACTGGATTGTATAAACTGGATTATGATTGCTTACTATTGAAACTGTTAAATTGTTGTAAATCGCCCGAATGTTATAAATAGATGTATTAGGGATTGACCATCCCCGTCTGGGTGAGTCATGCTCACTGTGCCTTGGCCGAGACAACAGACATATACCATGTTGGAACTGGAATGGGTGTCTTTTTGTAAGACACTACGTCCTCATCTGTTGAGGACTATAGGGTTAAGCTTCAGTTTCTAATAATAAACAAATGTTATTTACATTTTAGTAAGAATGCTTTGTTTATTATTACTTCTATGATTATTGTATGTCCAAACTAATTAATTGTTAAAATCTGTAAATTCACCAGCTTTATGTTGACCCGTTAGTATGTTTTGCACAAGAATATGAAGTTAGTACGTGGTGTGTGCATGGTCTCCAGCATCTTAGTAATCTGCATTGTAGGACTCGTCCGGGGTTCTATTTGGAAACGAAAACAATCACTTACTGCCTTGTTTAAAACAATTTTTATTTATTTGTTTGAATAAACATGTAATTTGATTTGACTAACTTTTTATCTTATGCTCTATGGACTATATGCTATCGATCCACCCTTGTGACATCTCCGTGGATATTTCCGCATATTTTGACCCTACCCGGGGTGTCACAGTAGGTAAAAGTCCTACCTCTTACCAAAGACATACAAATAAACAAACATCAAACATATAGGTATCAAACAATTTACTAAATCAAAAGACAAAATAAAATTTAAGAGGAAAGGGATTCCTCCTAATGCAATCCTAGCAGCCTCTAGACTCTAGCCACTTCTAACATCATCTTCTCAACTATCTCACCTGAAAATGACACTAAAATCTGTCAACATAAAGTTGGTGAGAACATAGGTTTAAGTTATCTAGAACATCATAAGAAACCTTTACATCCGCTGTAAATAAGATGAAGAAAAACAATTTATAGTAATGGACCATAATGTGATAATCATGTTACATGCATCCACAACAAAACTTAAACCAAGTACCGATCACATCTACAATTCACAAAGCACACTATAACAATCAATAAGTATCCCGTCACACACACAAGAACACACACCACACTATCCGGATCTTTCCCACACTACCTGTGGAAGATGAAATATATCCCCGTCGAGATATCTTGCCTCCGAAGAGACGATGCACAAGTACTCAGGACGGATCGTGTGACAATCCGTCAATTTATGGTTTATATTTTATTCTCAAATATTATTTAAAAACATTATTTTAATGTTATATTATGAACTCACTTATTTTTGGGAAGAAATTTGGATTTACGTCTTGAAGTGGCATCGAATACGTCTAAACCGGGGGATTCTACCTTACGTGCTTACGTTTATGTACACCGTTTTGGTGACAGTCCGACATTTCAGGAAATAAATTTATCCGTGAATATTATTTTGGAATTTTAAATTTGTGTTGGTTCATAAACTCACAAATTTACGAGAAGAGATTATGACTTACGATTATAATTTAACGTCCTGTACGACTAAACCGGAAACCTTAGGATTACGTATTTACGTTTTCGAACTCCATTTTTGATGAGACAATTTTTATTAGATTCGTTTTTGTGCTGTTGATTCATAATTTATAAAAACGTTTTCCGTAAAATGACCCGAGGGCACGTAAATCGAGGAAACTAGAATCGAGTAATACCCGTAAATTAGTGGGATGAGACAAAACAAGTTTTTCCCCACCCCACTATATGGACGGCTAAAGTAGCTCCACCACACCCCATGAGGTGTCAATATTAAGCTAACAAGTAGTACACTTGTCTAGCTTAACTTGTAAGCTTTCAAAACACCAAAACCACTTTGTGTAAACCATTTTCTCACATACACTCATGCAAACCACTCATCCTACCTTCCTCTCTCTCTCTCTAAATTCGTCCCACATAACCCCTAAACACCCTCATTTGATCAAATTTAACCATTAAATCATATGTTATTCACACATATGATGAAGCCCTTTTCAAGCTCTATTGATTGGTGGTGATTTTAACATCCAAGGAGAAGATTTAGTGATGTCCAAGGGCTGATTTCTACAAGAAGTTTACATAGATTGGTGGTCTTTAAAGTTGGTGTTGATCTATCACAAGTTCTTCCATCAAAATCCAAGCCTTGATCATAAACTACACAACCTTGATGGTATAGAGATTGTTCTTCCTATCCTCTTGTTATTTTGATTATGTAATCTTGTATTTTCTTTATTTATTTATATGTATATGATGATGAATGATGATTAAAAATATTATGTGGGGATTTGGTGTTGATAGATTTGATAAACATGGGTAAAAAGATGGAAACACCATATGTAAAAATGGTTAAATCTTGCTTAATAAGATGGCTGTATAAAAAGAGTATGTAACCAAATGATAAACTGATAAAATAGTAAAGTGGAATCAATATACAGTAAGTACTAGGTGTTATACACATTTGAGAGTTGGCCATGCAATGAAATCATAAAAATGAGTGAGATATGATCAAAACAAGTTTAGAGTGCAAATCTGCCTACACTGTTTTGGACGAATTTATTAAAATATTTAGAAGTTGATTAATCAGTAGCTATAAAGGAATAAAGTGAAGCACATATCATCTAGTTTCTGTGACAAAAATTTGAGGTCCTATCTCATTATAGAACTCTAGATATGGACATTTTAGTGAACTTAAAATTTAGGACTGATTTTGTGAAATTAAAGTTTAATATTATTATATAAGCACTCAAATAAATATAGTATAAAATGTTAATTAAAACCCACTAACTTATATATTTCATTTATATAAATATGCATAAGGATAAATAAATGGACATTATATAAAAATGGTAGTTTGGTAAGTTTTATAAGTTATAAAAACTATATACTAAGTTTTACGTCTTTTAGGCTAAAACCGAAAGATTAACGTTTTTGTCAAATAAAACTTAGACGGTCGGACCCGTCTAATATAAACTTTTATAAACTAACATACTGATATATGAACTTATATAACAAGTAAAAACCGATAAAACCCGAACTTTACAACATATAGACATTAACGGACCAAAGTAGCCTTATTAGACTATAAACCCGACTAGTTAGTAAAACACTTATAAATTTACTTATTGGGCTTAACCCACTTGGGCCCAACATGTAAAGTATAATACTGATAACAAAAGTATAAAATGGATTAATACAAGTTAATGGACTTATAAAAGGCTTATTGGACCTAAAACATGTAAATAGGTAAAACTAGTAAACTAATATAAAAGTTGTCAACACATAACACAAAAATGAGTGAATGAAAATATATAAACCCACTTGATCATCATCATATGTATAAAGTCATCATATATACATAATTGTTATTTTGATAAAGTCATTGGACAAAAGTCTAAGACGAGTATTATTTGTCTAGTTTTCCGTGATTGAAGCACGTACCGTACATCCGAATCGCCGATAACCCGCCTTTCCCAATCAACGTGAGTTCATAACCTCGCACTCTTTAAAATAATTTTTTTGAAATGTTTTATAAACCCGCGAGGGAGATAACATGTTAGTTTTAATAAAATAGGACACCAGTCGTCCCGATTGTTTGCTTGTTGATTTAGACCCGAATGATTGTATGACCCGATGAATGAATATATGACCTGATAAATGAAATGAAATAGATTATTAAAGTTAGGTTATGTCACTAAAAGTCCCATTAGCATGAATTGTGAACTACCGGGATTTGGTAGACGCTTATGCATATAATAGTACTATTTGGGGACGATCACCCCAGTTCGCGCCTTGACGGTTGATCCCCGTCGTGCCACATTGATTGGTAAGCGAATTTATGTATGAGAAGATTTACACAAGCGTGATTATTTTGACGACACGCTAATTTAGATGGGCAAATGAGTTTCGGGTTAGCTACCCGTTGTTTGTTGTAGTAAGGTAACAATGTCATGCGGCTTATAATAATCCAAGTAACAAAATATTGCTATACGCACTGAATTACGATATATTGCCTGACTAGCAATACGGGGTCTTATTATTGATATTATGTTCGTGTTTTGGTTTTACATAACCATATTCATATAACGGTTTTTATTTAACTCTATACAACGTTATAAAACGTATTGTATGATGTTTTTAATGACAATGGTTCGTATATTGATTTTGAAGGCGAAAGCCTATATTATGATTTTTGATAAGGATTTGTATAAAATGACTTTGGCTATTTTATGGCCTACTACAAAGATTTGTACAAAATGATTTTCGGTAATAATTTTATACCGATGTTATATTGATGGATTTTATCAAACTCTATGAATTAACTTGACGTTATCGCTGACCCTTTTCTTCTAACATGTTTTGTCTCAGGTACTTGAAGGTAATTCTCGGGAAGACAACAAGAATTCATGGCCCGCACTTAAATAATAATTTCCATTCAAATGCTTTATAAAACTTGTATGAAATACAATGACTTGGGACCAATGTAAATTTGATATTTATGAATGGAAATGCTTTATTATTAAACGACGCGATTTTTAAGCGTTGTCTATGATGTGAGTAATGTGCTATCCCGTAACACCAACGAGTCTTCCGCTGTATTGAATTGTATAAATTTGGGGGTGTTACAGTTTGGTACCAGAGCTCTCGTTATAGAGAACGAAGATTTTTAAAACCAAGGTTTTGAATAAAACATTTCAAAATCTTTTAACTATCAACATTTTCTAAAAATGTCTAAAAAAAATCTTTTGACTATAACGGTGCCGAAGAATTCCCGAGTTACCGACAAGGCCAGACTGAGAAGTGTTATTTTAATATATATATAACTTGGATTATATATATATATATATATATATATATATATATATATATATATATATATATATATATATATATATATATATATATATATATGATGTAATTTGATTACATGATTGTTTGATGATTATTTTAATATTTATACGAGGTATTTATATGACTTAGATTGTCACAAGGAACCCTAAATCCCCTAGTAAATCAATCGAAGCTATTCCCGTAGGAATTCTAGCTATTCTAGATCTAAACCGAGTTGTGGATATTTATGATCCCAACAAAATAGTTGATACTCGTAGAAATGTAGATATTAGTTGATTGTGATATTGAAGAAGAATTGGCGAGATTAAAACTGATATCGATGTCATGACGATCTTTCCTTATAGAGTGGAGTTTTGTTGGGAATAAATTAAGGTCAGATCACTTGAACGCTGACAAGAACAACTCAAGCGTTGACAAGAGCAAAGTGAGCGCTGACAGCTTAAGCGTTGACAGATGGAAGACAAGCACTGATGGAAGATGTAAGCTACACGTTTATTATGTTCTAGAATACTTCTAGTAAGGATAGAAACGACAATGTATTTTCTATGTTTATCTTTACCTAGAATAGTTGATACGTAGCTTATTGTACAAGGCTTCTTAGTCTATAAAAGAAGGCCTTTAGGTTAATGTTTAGCATTAAGTTTTCATTCGTAAACATCTTTCATTGTAAGCAAGTTCGACATTGATAATCAAAGTGAAAGTTTTGTTTACATCTTGTGTTCTTGTTTAAGTATTAAATTCCGCATAATACTTAGATTCACAAAGCATACAACAAAGGTTTCTCTACGTGTTATACTTGATCTAATCTCGTATACACAAAGCTAATCGATCTAAGTTTGGGATCAACAAGTGGTATCAGAGCTTGTTGAGGAACTTTTGATCTTTGAAGAACACCAGAACGATATACGAACACCAAAACCCTAATTTTCTCAAAACCCTAAAAACATCATGTCTGAAGCAAACATCATGTCCTCCTCTTCATCCTTACCAAACATCAAGATTCCCATGCTTGATGCAACCAACTTTGACTTATGGAGGTTCAACTTTGAACAATACCTGGGGATCTTTGACTACACACTCTGGGACATTATTGAATATGGAAACTCATTCAATAAAGCTCAAAAGATTCTGAATGCCATTGCGACAAGAAAAGCTGTTGAAGGATGTCCTGATGAAGATAAGAAAGAAATACCTGGAGATGGTAGAGCTGTAAGTGCTGAAGATATTGCAAAGAAAAGGCTGACATGAAAGCCCTAAATATTCTGAAAGTGTCTCTGGGACAAGAAAATCAGCACAAATATAGAAGCTATGAATCTGCTAAGGATCTTTGGGAAGCAATTGAAGTTTCATATGGTGGTAATGCAGAAACTAAGGAAGAAAAGAAAAAGCAACTTCTGCATGATTATGCTGTCTTCAAAGCTCAGCCCAATGAGAAACTGAGCAGTGTGAGAAGCAGATTGCTTGACATCACAAGCAAATTGTCCTTCATGGGGACACAAGTTGGTGATATTGACATCAATGCTACTTTTCTGAAAAGTCTTGGTGAGACATGGAAGATTGAGGCAAGATCTATTCTTGCCAATAATACTCACAAGAGCTCTTCGTTTGATGACATCTAAAACAAACTAAGACTGTTGGAAGATGAAACTCTTTCAAGCAAAGCTAGCACCAGCAACATGGCCTTCTTTTCTCATAGTGAAGGTCAATTCAATCAGCAGGACTCTTTTATGCATCCAGTTACTGGATCACCATTTGTCAGCGCTGGAACAAGTCCTGTCAACGTCTCCTTTTCAGACGCTGACACATTCATGAATGACTCACGAAGAGTTAAACCTGCTGGTTTGGATTTGGATACTGTTTGTGCTTACATTGCTTCTTTGCCCAATGGTTCAGTGATTACATATGAGGACCTTGAGCAGATAAGTGATGAACACTTGGAAGAGATGGACATCAAGTGGAACATGGCTCTTGCTAGTATAAGAGCAAATAGGTGGAATAGGAGGTTCAAGAAGAAGATGACCTTCAATGCTAAAGACACTGCTGGATTTGATAAATCCAAAGTTGAGTGCTACAACTGTCATCGCATGGGGCACTTCATGAGGGAATGCAGATCTCCTAGAAGATCTGATGCTGGTAAACCCTCAAGTCAGGTTGTTAAAGCTCAAGACTCCAAAGCCATGGTTGCAGTTCAAGGAATTGATGGTACTGGATGGGATTGGAGCTATCTGGCTAAGGATGTTGAAGAGGACAAAGCTTTGATTGCTGATATTGAAGAAGAAGAGCATGTTGAATATGCTCTCATGGCACACTCCTCCTCTTCATCTGATAATGAGGTATATGATGATGCTTTTTGTAGCAAAGGTTGTAGGTTAAACACTGACAGACTTAACAAAGAAGTGTTAAAACTAAAAGAGGATATGAGCACTGAAAGGTGTAAATTATCCAATTACAACTAGCTCTTACTGAAACTGAGAAAACCGTTTCTGAATACAAGAAAATGGAATTTGATTTAAAAGATAAGATAAATATCTTAAAATATGAGCTAGAGGGTAGTATGGATATTAGAAATATCATGTCAAAGGTCAATAAAGACCTACAGGCTAAGTTAAATGAGGCCATTAAGAATAAAGATAATGTTGACCTCAAGATTCAAAGGTTTGATAGAGCCTCCCAAGCCCTAGGAGACTGTGTAGCTAAACAAAGAGATCCTAAGGATATGACTGGGCTTGGGATGAATGAGAATGATTACTCTCTGGTTCCACCACCAGCTGGTGACTTCTATGGTGTCCTTAGAAAGGATTTATCTTGGACTGGTATACCAGAATGCCAAGAAGAGGAATTCATTCCTCCACCAAGAGTTGTCACCCCAGTTGAAGAGTATCAACAAAAACTGACTGACCTAAATGAGTGGAAGAAAGCTAACCCTACTTTATTTGTTAAGGGAGGTTTGCTATGTGAAAGTCCCAATGAATCCCTACCCATTAAGGTTACTCACCTAGTTACTGGTGAAGCTGTTGACCTAGGCTCCAACACTGTTAGAAGACCTTCCATTAAATATGTAGAGATGTATAGAAATAATAGGTCACCCAAGAGCCAAGTTAACAATCATGGAACAGGTTTCTTTGCTACTAGACCTAAGAATGTGTCTAAGAAAGCCTGTTATACTTGTGGTAGCTTTTCACATTTGGCATACAAGTGTGTCAACGCTCCCAAAGCCAGCGCTGATAGGAACAATTTCAGCGCTGATAGGAAGAAAGTCAACGTTGTTAGGAAGTCAAACGTTGTCAGACCCAGACCTTGTGTGCAGCAAAGTCCACAAGTGATTAGACCAGCCCCATTCTTTACTAGAAGGTCTAACACTCATGGACAAAGACCTTTTCAAAAGACAAATACCTGGTCAAATAGGCAATGGGTTCCTGTAGCAAACCCTAGGTTCAACGCTGATAAGGGTAAATTCAGCGTTGACAGGACAAAATCCAACGCTGACAGAAACGTGACCAGACCTAAGTATTTGCAGCCACAAGGTAAGGGGTCTAAAGCTTCTTCAAGCTTAACATGGAGACCCAAGAAAGATCAAAACCCTAATAATAATGGAATTTCAATGACTTGCAACAGGTTTAACTATATTTCAAAAGTCATTACAAAACCAATTGGGGTTAACTGGGTATTTCATCCTAAAAGGGATGAGAATGGGGTTGTTGTGAGAACTAAGTCTGTTCTTATTGAACAACCAGATGAATCCAAGTCTTCTGAGACTTGGGTTCCCAAAGAAAACTAATTTGTTTTCTTTATGTGCAGGGCATTCAAAAGAAGATAAATGATTATGGATATTGGGATAGTGGATGCTCAAGGCACATGACAGGAAAGGAAGACTATCTGACAAACTTCACTCCTATTCAAGATGGTGATAAGGTATACTTTGGAGGGGGCTATGGCACCATCACAGGAAAAGGAACCCTTATCACCAATAATCTACATTTTGAGAATGTCTTCCTGGTAAAAGAACTGGATTATAATTTGTTTAGTGTATCACAAGTGTGTGATAACAAAAATAAGGTTCTTTTCACTGATACTGAGTGTTTGGTGTTAAGCAAGGATTTTAAGATCCCTGATGAGAAGTATATTGAGTATAGAACACCTAGGCATAAGGACATATACAATGTGAATTTAAATGGGATTAAAGTGAATGCAAATATGTCTTGTTTTTATGCTAAGGCCTCAGTAGATGAAAGTAATTTGTGGCACAGGAGACTAGGGCACATAAACTTTAAAAATATAAATAGACTTGTGAGGCTTGGTTTAGTTGATGGTTTGCCTGAGAAGGCCTTCCACAATGACCACTCTTGTGTTGCATGTCTTAAAGGCAAGCAGCACAAGGTCTCATTCAAGTCCAAGCAGGTGCACACTAGTTCCAGACCTCTTCATATGCTTCACATGGACCTCTTTGGTCCAACTAATATAGAAAGTTTAAATGGCAAGTCATATTGTTTTGTTGTCACTGATGACTTTTCTAGGTTTACTTGGACATTCTTTCTAGCTATGAAGAGTGACACAACTGATGTTCTTATTGAATTTATCACTCAAATTGAGAAAAGGTCTGGCAATGAGGTTAAGATGCTTAGGAGTGATAATGGTGGAGAATTTAGGAACAAGAAGCTAGATGATTTTTGTGCCAGGAAGGGAATTACTAGACAGTTTAGTATTGCTAGAACCCCACAACAAAATGGGGTTGCTGAAAGGAAAAATAGAACCCTAATTGAAGCAGCCAGAACAATGTTGGCTGATGCTCACTTTCCCATAGCCTTTTGGGCTGAGGCTGTTAATACAGCATGTTATGTGCAAAATAGAGCATTGGTTAACAAAATTCAGAACAAGACACCTTATGAGTTACTTTGGGGAAGAAAACCTAATATTGGTTTTCTCAGACCTTTTGGATGTCATGTAGTAGTCTTAGACACTAGTGATGCCTTAGGGAAATTTAGTGCAAAAGGTGATGAAGGTTACTTCATGGGGTATTCAGTGCAGAGCAAGGGTTATAGGGTTTATCTTAAGAAGGACAAACGTATTGTTGAAAAAGTACATGTTAGGTTCTTAGAGAATAAACCTAGTGATCCTGAAAGTGGTCCTAATTGGTTGTTTGATTTGGAACCCTTATCTAGAACTTTAAATTATATGCCTGTCACTAATCCAGACATTGTGAAGGTAACTTCAAATGTTGTGGAGGAACAAGTTGTTCATGTTTCAGGTACACAGGTTGATGAAAGGGTTGGATCACAAGCAGAAAAGGAATCTCCTACATTTGAATATGTCACAATTCCCATTTGGACTGATGCTTTTGCTGCTGCTGCTGCTGCTAGACAAGATAATGGTGGCCTCCAAATACCACCAGATACAAACATGCATGGTTCTTCAGGCGCTGACAAAGGCAAATCAAGCGCTGACAAGACCAATTTAGACGTTGATGGCTCAAACGTTGACAACGACACTTCAAGCGTTGTTAGCCCAAGCGCTGACAAACAAGGTTCAGACGTTGACAACACCTTTGCACATCTTTTCTCTTCCACTTTTGAACAAGGAGGACCTTCCAGAACTTATGAAGAGATTCCTGTTGATCAAAGAGAGTCTGATGAAGAAGATATTGGCAACATGGAGCGTGAAGTTGAGGACACCAGACTTTTTGAAGGAGGAGTTCTCACTTCCACAATGAAGAATCACCCCCCATCTCAGATCATTGGTGATGTTATGACTCCAGTTCAGACAAGAAGATCCCATCAAAGTCTTGGTGGATTTATTGCCAATATACACAAGAAGGTTGATACCCCTCTTGTACAAGCATGTTTGTTTGCATGTTTTCTGTCACAAGAAGAACCCAAGAAGATATTTGATGCTCTCAAAGAACCAAGTTGGGTGGAAGCAATGCAGGATGAGCTTCACCAATTTGCTATTCAGGATGTTTGGGAGCTGGTTGATTGTCCTAGATATGTCAGACCAATTGGGACAAGATGGGTTCTCAGGAACAAAAGAGATGAAAGAGGTATTGTGGTCAGAAACAAGGCAAGGTTAGTGGCTCAAGGTTATACACAAGAGGAGGGGATAGACTATGAAGAAGTCTTTACACCAGTTGCAAGGATTGAAGCTATTAGGATTTTTCTAGCCTATGCATCTTGCATGGGCTTTACAGTCTATCAAATGGATGTAAAGAGTGCATTCTTGTATGGCACCATTGTTGAAGAAGTTTATGTCATGCAACCTCCTGGTTTTGAGGATCCTGAGCATCCAGACAAAGTGTATAGAGTCAAAAAAGGCTATGTATGGCCTTCATCAAGCCCCTAGAGCATGGTATGGTACTTTGTCTACCTATTTGGTGGACAATGGATTCAAGAGGGGCACCATAGATCAGACACTATTTACAAAGAAGAAAGGCAAAGATGTGTTGCTTGTGCAGGTCTATGTTGATGATATCATTTTTGGGTCTACTGATCCAAAGATGAGTGAGGATTTCTCTAAGCTCATGACAGACAAATTCAAGATGAGTGCTATGGGGGAGATGAACTTCTTTCTTGGTTTACAAGTTCAGCAGAAAGAAGATGGTATCTTCATCTCCCAAGACAAATATGTTGCTGAAAGCTTGAAGAAGTTTGGCTTTTCTTCACATGAAAAGAGGGCTTCTACTCCTATGGATAGAGAACACCCTTGGGGAAAGATTGGAGATGGGAAAGATGTTGATGTCAGGCATTATAGATCCATGATTGGATCCTTGATGTATCTTACTGCTTCCAGACCTGATATCATGTTTGCTGTGTGTGCATGTGTACGCCATCAAGTGACTCCCAAATAATGTCACCTTTATGCTGTGAAGAGGACCTTTAGGTACCTAAGATGTTTTCCTACTCTTGGTTTGTGGTACCCAAAGGATTCACCATTGGAGCTGATTGCATATTCAGATAGTGATTATAGTGGTGACAAGTTTGATAGGAAATCCACAACTGGTGGATGTCAATTTCTTGGGAGCAGATTAATATCTTGGCAATGCAAGAAACAAACAGTGGTGGCTAACTCTACAACTGAAGCAGAATATGTGGCTGCAGCAGCATGTTGTGGTCAAGTGTTGTGGATTCAGAACCAGCTGTTGGATTATGGGTATAACTTCATGCATACTAAGATATTTGTTGACAATAATAGTACTTTATGCATCATTAAGAATCCTGTGCATCATTCTAAAACTAAACACATAGAAATTAGACACCATTTTATAAGAGATTGCTTTGAGAAAGGTTTAATACATCCAGATAGGGTTGACACTGAGGAAAATGTGTCAGATTTATTAACTAAACCTTTTGATACTGGGAGATTTCAGTACTTGGTAACAAGTATTGGAATGGTTAATCTCACAATGTTAGTTTTGTGGTTTTCAACCTAAATGTGCAGATGGTGTTATAGAATACCATTGGATACAGAGTTGCTTATGGATCAAAGGAGAAGCATTTGGACATGTTTTGTTTATGGATGATGGTTGGAATGTTTCATTCCTATCTTGACATAAATTTTTTATGTTCATGCATATTTTTGGCAAACTCTTTGTATCTTTGTTTAAGGGGAGGTTTTAGGAACCTTTAGGATTTTTGGGTATCCATATGATACTCTTATCACAATTCTAGATTGTGTCCACAGGTGAGTATGGGTTAGTTTTACTAAACCATGAGGCACTGTAGCATGCATAGTATATCAACTTTGCATGCTGCCAAGACATTTTTGGCCTAGAATTGGTTGTGGTCTGTTGGGAGACTTGGGAATCACTTTGTTATGGGTTTTACCTGGGAGTAACAAGGATTTTATAAGGTAACTTGGTTGTTAAGAATTTTGGTTAGCAAGGGACACTAGAGGACTGTTATGTCTATCTTGCTTATGCAAGTGTGCATAACTGGACAGTGCTTGCCGCCCTATGATAATTATCAGCTTTTGGTTATCTTCTCTAGTATAAATTACTTGTTAAGGTCATTTTTCACTTTTTTTAAAACAATTTTATTTTTTGGACGCTGACAAGATTTTTCCAAGCGTTGTTGTGACCAAATTGGACGCTGACATGGCTTTAGGCGAACGTTGACAAGATTATAGCCGTTGGGCGTTGATGGGTTATTTTTGACCGTTGACAATCAATGGGACCTACCCAGTTGTTACTTTTTGACATATTTTCAAGCCGTAATTTTAGGAGTTGTTACTTTTATTAAATGCATGAGATAACTTATAACTTTTTCAATATTTTCATGATTAGTTTTTGAAAATCTTTGCCTATTTTTGGGCCAATCACATGCATTCATCCACTCCTATAAATTTGGCTCCTATTTTTAAACAGGGTATCTATAATTCTTGTCTAACACTTTTCTCTTATCAACCTTCATCTTCTATACTTCAAATTAACAGCTTTCATCAATGGCACCAAGATTTAACTCAGCAGAATTGGATTTGGGGTTCAAGTCTCAACACAACATGATTGCTTATCTTGTTGCTGATAATACTTTGTTCCCTTAATACACACAAATGGTGGCGTATTTGAACGCATCCCCATTAAGGTATGCTCTTTCTCATGCACCACTCATTCCAGTCACACACATTAAACAGTTTTGGAACACTGTAAGTTCCTCAACAGTTAATGGAGTGACCACATTAACTTCTATTGTTCATGGGAGATCTTGGGTGGTTACTGAGGCCTTGGTACGCCAGGCCTTGCCTCTTGATGATGCTGATGGTATAACCATTCTTCCCATAAATGAAATAGAACAAGGGCTTAGGGCTTTGGGATACCCTATTCCTGATGAAGGTACTCTTAATAAGTACCATAAGCAGGAATTTCCCCCAGCCTGGAAGTACCTCATTCACATACTCCTTCAATGTTTGAGTCCCAAATGTACTGCACACAATGAGATCAATAGATCCATTGCAACTGCTATTGTGTGTATTGCAACAGGGCAAAAATATAACTGGTCTAAAATGATTTTTGAAGGAATGTGTAAAAATAAGGGGACAAAAATGACTTTAGCTTATCCCCGTTTTCTGCAAATGATTTTTGATGATCAAAGATATTGTTCAAGGGATCACAATGATTTTTATAAAATCCCTGAACAAAAGAAAGCTATTTTTACCAAGATAAATTCACCACCTCATAGAGACCTACCTTTAACCCCAGCCATGCTTGCTGTTATTGCAGCAGCACAACCCCAACCAGACCCCCAACCTCATATTGACCCTCACCCACAACTTGAACCTATCCCTGAACCTTTACCCTCACCTGACCAAATGCAAATAGACTCAGAACCCTTTGACGCTGACACATCTAATGTGGGCGTTGATGTGCCTATTTCCATCGCTGACACCCAACCATCACAATCCCAAACACCCCTTAACCAACCCACATCTACCCATTCTTCCACACCATCTTCCACACCACCTGAATATAGGTTGATCAAACGCCAAAGGACTGCTGGAGAGTTCTCATCTGGTGGTCCTAGCCATGAAGCAGAGAGAACCACCACCACAAGTGTGGCTGGTGACCTGGATGAGGCTGGGACTATTGGTTCTGGCTTAGCAGCTGGCCAAGGCAGTCCCACCATAATTAAGTCCTCATCCATGCCCAATGAACCTGACTTGGGAGGTCAAATCCCCATTTTGGAAGAGGGCAGACTGGAACCAATGACTCTTTTGGAATTGACGGCTGTCTGCATTAGCTTGCAAAAGCAGAATGCAGACTTAGTACAAATTGTCAGCAACCAAGGCCTTGAACTCAAGGAATTGAGGGAGAGGATTGTTGTTTTGGAGAGTGCTCAAGCAAAGGGAGGTATGGAGGAGTCTTCCAAAGGGGAGGAAGATCAAAGAAATCTGAGTGATAAGAGCAGTCAAGATGGTCAATCATTGGATGTTGCTGAAGCTCTTACTACTTTGAAGGAACAAACAGGTTTTGATACGTCCTTGATCTCTCCAACCAATTTAAATTTATCATTTACAGATATGTTGAGAGAGGTTACACAAGGCACTGAGGGAAAATATTTGAGCGTTGACAAGACAAGTTTGGACGCTGATAGAAGTATTTTGGGCGCTGATAGAGGAAATTTGGGCGTTGACAGATCTGCATATGGAGGTGATGTATTCCAGTCATCATCTATCATCAAGGATGTTCCTACTCAGGTATTACTATCTACCTCACCAACCATTGCACCATCAGATAAGGGTAAGGGTAAGTTGGTAGAAGAAATTGTTCCAAAGAATGCAGCTCAGGTTGAATTTGATAGAAGATTGGCTGAGCAAATGATGGAACAAGGTGAAAAGGAAAAGTCACCATTTGTTGTGACTTCTGAAGAAGAAAGTGATGGAGCTAGCTCAGATTCAAGTGTGATGATTATTGAACCAGAAAGACTTGAGTATGGTGATGAGCTTGCTAGGGAAAAGCTGAGAGATTTAAAGTTGCAGATTGATTTTGATATGCCAGAGGTGGTTCAGATGTACAATTCTTGGGAAGAAAGTTGTATGGATAATCCAGACTTGACCATTTCAGATCAGATATGGGGTTTGGAGATTCTTCTTAGACTTCAGAAGGATTGTAAGGTGATTTTGAAGCACAAGGCAAGCAACATTCTTTCAGAGTTGAAAAGGGATAGAAGGAAGCTCTACTTTATGTTGCTCAAATGTCATGGAGTTGGATGGACACATCAGAAGCTGAAGGCTTTGACATTTGATGAATTGGAACATAGGGCTTATCCCATTTGGGTGAAAGTGCAAGAAGAAAACACTTTCAGACTTCTTTCAGATGAAAGAAAGGAGCAACTTGCAGAAGAGATGGCAATCAAGAAAGCTATGATAGTTCCCAGACCAGTGAAGAAGGGATTTACACTTGAGTTTCCAAAAGATATGAATCAACTATATCCAAGTGAAGCAGTTATTAGAAAGAGCCTCAAGCTCTCCCCATTAGAAGCTTCAGATATGGTGCATGTGTTACCACTAGATTCCAGGAATCCAATTGTGAGTTATGATGAAGATGAATGTGGATTCTGGAAGATTGGAAGATTTGGCAAGGAGGTACACACTTTTACCACTCTCATATCTTTATTTGCAAGTTGTGATAGAGAAGACTTGGTGGACCTTTGGAGGTTGCTAGAGACCAAGTATGAGGCTGAAGCACCAACTTCAGCCAATGGAATAAAACTTTGGACCACATTCAAAAGAATGTGTGGGACAAATGAAGAAGATCCTAAAATATGGAAGGATCTTGAAGATGATCTCAGTGGTCTTCAATGGAGGTTGTATTCAGCTGCTGGTGTATACCATTTGAGTTCTACAAAGTTTGCTGAGTATTTACTTGTAGATGCTCAGTATTTCATATCCAAGGCTGTTTTGGAAAAGATGAAGGACACTCAGTTGGAGATAGACTATACAAGTGACGTGGCAAAGAATTTGATCAGATTTATTTATTACCAGTATGATAAGGTTTGTCAGCCTCCTCCAAGTTCTTAATGTTTATTCAGAAACTTGATCATAAGAGTGGATATCAAGTTTAGGGGAGGATTGTTGGGAATAAATTAAGGTCAGATCACTTGAACGCTGACAAGAACAACTCAAGCGTTGACAAGAGCAAAGTGAGCGCTGACAGCTTAAGCGTTGACAGATTGAAGACAAGCACTGATGGAAGATGTAAGCTACACGTTTATTATGTTCTAGAATACTTCTAGTAAGGATAGAAACGACAATGTATTTTCTATGTTTATCTTTACCTAGAATAGTTGATACGTAGCTTATTGTACAAGGCTTCTTAGTCTATAAAAGAAGGCCTTTAGGTTAATGTTTAGCATTAAGTTTTCATTCGTAAACATCTTTCATTGTAAGCAAGTTCGACATTGATAATCAAAGTGAAAGTTTTGTTTACATCTTGTGTTCTTGTTTAAGTATTAAATTCCGCATAATACTTAGATTCACAAAGCATACAACAAAGGTTTCTCTACGTGTTATACTTGATCTAATCTCGTATACACAAAGCTAATCGATCTAAGTTTGGGATCAACAAGTTTAACAAAATGTTACCACCTGGAAAGGTGTCATCTAATTCATTGTTACCCAATTCTTAAATTTGAAATCGAAAGGGTGAACGTTGCACTTGAGGCTGTCATTGGAGCCTTTACCCAAAAGCCTCATGCCACTAGTACCTTTCCGAGAAGTCTAATTGAATGATCGAGTCATTTCAAACTAGTGACTCATTTGATAACTATTGTTGTAAGAGCTATAGGATTGGAAATTAAGAGTTCATATCGAGCTTCTATTGCCCTTTTAAGGTCTAAGAATAAGGTTGAAAATATTGGAGAATAAGGTAGGATATCGAATTGAGCTTAAGTTGATTGAAACTTGAATAAAAGTAAAATTTAACTTGTATGGAATAAGAAATTGTTAAGAGGAAGTTGTTAAATTCTGTGATTGAATTATAAGGTTTTAAATGATTCTTGATTCGTGTTAAGGGTTGTTCCTAGGCCATTGTCCACTAACGAGGATGCCCAGTGTCCAAGAAATAAATTGAAGAAATCTTCTTCTAAATTGGGACCGATGGATCTTTCGGGACATATGGAACACCTAATGACTCTTGTAGATTAGTATTCATTGTGGTATCTTTTAAAAATCCCTAACTTAACTGATACATCAGTTGGTAGGATGAGTTCTTGGAATTGTATGACATAGTGAGGCGTAATGTGTTACGGTACAATTTTGACTTGTTTGTGATTAATAAAAAGACTACCTTTGATTGCTAAATTCTACATGTATCGATGTTATGTATCTTTTCTTGCTTCTTCCTAAATGCTCGCATTAGTGATGCAACCATTGAGCAAGTACTCATCTCTATTTGAGTTACGTTGTGGATTAATCTTTTTGAGTACCATCGAGGTCATGAACCTCATGATTATTTGGCTAAAGCTCATTTCCTAGCATATTGTAGTTAGTTCTTGGTGAACAACTTTTTATTACTCTTTTGCAGATCACTCATTATTTTTATAAGATAAAACAGTATTCCTTGAGAAAAATTGGGTTTTCATCACCATATGGATTATTTAAAGTGAGACTTATAAATAATCGTTATCAAAATGAAGTTTTTTATAAAACACTTTGGAAAACTTAATTGTTTTTATAACAAAGAAAATCTTTGTAAATTTATTTTTGATTCTTATTTAAGAATTAAGCACGAAAATGATTTTATTATAAGCATGATGATAAAATTTTGACGAACTGAGTATTGCATCGTTAATCTTGAAATTTTATATAGTTGCGCGCCTACATATAATTTGGAATGGACCATGCAAGGCTGATTAGTAGTCACCATAAAACTAATGAATAAACACTACATTTTCTTTGAAGATTGTGGAAGATTAAATTTTATGAGATCTGCAAGAAGTGAAAAATAGGGACATAGTGTTAGGGACACCTACATATGTGCCTGTAGCATCTATTCTTCTGAGTCGAATTTACTCATCTGTGGAAATTGTCTTATTTGACAATTGACAATTCTTTCTTGTCCAATTCTCCCGTAGTGAGATTCTTAGGAAAAGTATCTGATTACCGAGTGTTGATACGCGACTGGATGTATCGACGTTCCTATCATTTCTTTTGATTTTGTTTCATTTGAATGACCTGGGTAACGATCCGAGGAGCTTTCGAATGCGTACTCAAATTATGAAAACATGGGATATATTCATATTCGTTAAATGTTTTCGTCTTTATCTGAATTGAAATTCTCTCGCGTAAATTATGCGTTGACATTACTCTTTTGATGATAGTTATGTCTCCATATATCCTTGAATTTGTGAAGGATTATGAATTATTATTAGTCTTTTGAGAAGTTCACATCTTATCAACGGTGATGAAACTGGAAAGTTGATAGTGTCAGTAGAATGAATTGATTGATTATGACATGACGACATTGTCTTAATTGATGGGAACTCGAGCTGAATTCCCCTAAAAGATAAGATGTTGATTATCAAAAGTTATTTAAATAAATCTTGATGGATGACCATATCCTGCATTTAGACTTGAAATTATACCTTGAATGGTTGTGAATTAGTCATAGATATTATAATCTAGAAAGAACTTAAAATAAATGTATTAAAAGATGTTTCTTTTATCTGAAACTTTAGGAGGTATTTGCTGGTGAATTTCCTAGACTTTCGCTATTAAGGCAAGTTGAATTTGGTGTTGATTATATTCCCGGTGCGGCACCTATGACATGTGCACTGTACGTCAGCACCATCTGAATTAAAAGAATTACCGTACAACTGAGAGAGAGTTGTCGGAGAAAGCTTTTATTCTACCAAGCTCGTCATCATGAAGAGCTATGGTGTTATTATTTCTTATATTTATTGATTACCGTGAACTAGGTAAATTGACGATTAAAAATCTATATACACTACCCAAGATGATAGATTTGTTCGATCATTTATAAGGTTCTAGCGTATGTTCTAAATATTTGATCCACGGCATGGTTATCATCAATTTCGCGTCCGCGAAAAAGATTATCTATTCCAATCACTACATCCAGAGCTTGTAATAAACATTATGAGTTTCATGTGATGTCGTTTGGATTGACCAATGCACATGTAGCATCCATAAATTTGATGAATCACGTGTGTAGACTGTAATTTGATAAATTCATGCTTGTGATCATTAAGGACCATTTGTTTGTTTATAAGAATAAAAAGGAGTTAATAATTATTTACAGATTGCCCTGAATTGACCGAACAATGAAAACCTGTACCATGAATATTTAACATATGATTAACGGCTTAATCTTTACATGATTTGACCGTGTGATTAATAAGATAATGGGATCTATATTGCATTTCAAAAATTAGAGCCATTAAGGCTTAGGGTTATACCAAAAAGGAGGTGCAAATATGTTTTGACAAATGTTTTAATAGAGGATTTTTAAGGAATCATTCCTTGTAACTAAATCATTTAACTAAACTCCTGTTTAGGGGTAAATGTTTGTACATACCTCAAAACAACCTAAAAGGGATTGAGGAAAACATTTAAACCATGACTTGAAATTTGAAGCGACAAATTTTGCTTTTCAACTAAAATTTTTTGACCAAAGTGTAAACAAAGAACTTTTCGAACATTTACGAATCTTATTTGTTATTTTCAATAAATCAACAAAAATCGTGTTAACTAAATTCAAATTTATTTTGAACATTTTTCTATAATTAGACGAACTGAGAAAATTTAAAACTTTTACGTTTACATTTCATAAAATTAAATATTATTATTTAATTACTTGTAATAATTATCGACGCTTTAGACGCCGGACTGGGTAAAACTGATAAAAAATAATAGTTGAGACGAAACTAAAACATAGAAATATGAAGAAATAAATTCTGAGTGAATTTTGGTTATGATAATTATTTCACCAGGAAAGGTGAATATAGATCCTGACACATTATATAGAAAGGATAAAGAATCAATTAGGATGTGTTTCTTAATAATGACTGTGCAAAATAAATTTCCGAACAATATAAAAATAAACGATGTTTGTAAAAAGGATAATATAGATAATAAAAAGGGTTTGCAGCTAATGTGAACCATTAGAATTGAGGAGCCGATGGCGTTAAATGTATAAAAGGCCACTTGAGGTTGCCTAAATATATAGGATTTTGAGATATAGTCATGTTGGAATCTCGTAGGATTAAGTATTCTATTCATGTCATTTCTGATTAAATGTATCTCTATTTGAAGAAGTTGTACTGATGACAAATTATGAAGGCAGACATCGCCTCATGCATTAGTAAACGTCTAAACTATTGCAAAGGTCCTCATCTGAATTTGATTCGATTTGGGTCATCGTCGACAGACTGACCAAAACTGCTAATATCATTCCTGTTAATGATAAATTCTCGATGAAGAAATTGACTCTTTTTGTATTTAAAGGAGTTATGTAAGCATGGTGTGCCTGTATCGATCATATCTATCAAGATCCTCGCTTCGCATCGAATTTCTAGAGATTTACTCAGAAGTCATTAGGAACGAACCTTGATGAGAGTAGTGTTTACCCCCCAATCGAAGGGACGAGGTAAAGTAACGATACAAAATACTAGAAGTGTTGTTTGATGTTTGAATGATTGACCTTTGGTAATGAACCATATAATTGTTTTTCCTTTGGAAAGATTATCATTGATAATTATCGTGTTAGGATCGAGATCGAATCTTGTTAGAATCTATATGAAGAACATCTGTAGGTAGGGATTGGGATGAAGACACCCGACATACACCCATTGTGAGTTGGACATGTCTTTTAGGTTTAAGGTTTCCTATGATGACAAACCTAACCTTACAAAATACCCGACCCGCGAGACCTGAATAGATTGTTGAAATTAGGATTTGATTATTGACTGCCAGTAGTGGGCAGGAGGTTATATGAATATGAAATGTAGATATTTAAGTGCAGGATGGGTAGCGAAGTTATGCCAAAAATTTCCACTTTGGAAAAATGAATAGATGATCTGAAAGATCATGGGAAATAAGTCCCCGATGTATGGGACCATTGAGATGATGTAAAAATTGGTTTAAAAGGCATATAAGCTGGATCTACCCTAGGACTTCAAGGGCTGCATGAATTATGTTTCGTATATCTAACTTGATAAAATGTCTATCAAGTGAAAATCTAACTATTCTTTAATGAAGATTAGATCGGCGAAAAGTTGCATTCATCAAAAACCCGTGAACATCATGGATGGAGAAAGTAAGTCAACATTAAGCCTGATCTTATTCCCGTGGTTATGTTTGATGAAACTCGCGTCTTGTAATGAATTACACTTGTGAGAAAAGACCGAATGTGGAGGAAATACCCACATGGCTTTAACTCTATAAGAAGCAAGTAGTAAGATAAGATGATCTTTGAGGACAAAGATCCTATTTAGGGGTAAATGTTGTGACAGTCCGTCAATTTATGGTTTATATTTTATTCTCAAATATTATTTAAAAACATTATTTTAATGTTATATTATGAACTCACTTATTTTTGGGAAGAAATTTGGATTTACGTCTTGAAGTGGCATCGACTACGTCTAAATCGGAGGATTCTACGTTACGTGCTTACGTTTACATACACCGTTTTGATGACAGTCCGACATTTCAGGAAATAAATTTATCCGTGAATGTTATTTTGGAATTTTAAATTTGTGTTGGTTCATAAACTCACAAATTTACGAGAAGATATTAGGACTTACGATTATAATTTAACGTCCTTTACGACTAAACCGGAAACCTTAGGATTACGTATTTACGTTTTCGAACTCCGTTTTTGATGAGACAATTTTTATTAGATTCGTTTTTGTGCTGTTGATTCATAATTTATAAAAACGTTTTTCGTAAAACGACCCGAGGCACGCAAATCGAGGAAACTAGAATCGAGTAATACCCGTAAATTAGTGGGATGAGACAAAACATGTTTTGCCCCACCCCACTATATGGACGGCTAAAGTAGCTCCATCACACCCCATGAGGTGTCAATATTAAGCTAACAAGTAGTACACTTGTCTAGCTTAACTTGTCAGCTTTCAAAACACTAAAACCACTTTGTGTAAACCATTTTCTCATATACTCTCATGCAAACCACTCATCCTCCCTTCCTCTCTCTCTCTAAATTCGTCCCATATCACCCCTAAACACCCTCATTTGGTCAAATTTAACCATGAAATCATATGTTATTCACACACATGATGAAGCCCTTTTCAAGCTCTATTGATTGGTGGTGATTTTAACACCCAAGGAGAAGATTTGGTGATGTCCAAGGGCTGATTTCTACAAGAAGTTTACAAAGATTGGTGGTCTTTAAAGTTGGTGTTGATCTATCACAAGTTCTTCCATCAAAATCCAAGCCTTGATCATAAACTACACAACCTTGGTGGTATAGTGATTGTTCTTCCTATCCTCTTTTATTTTGATTATGTAATCTCGTATTTTCTTTATTTATTTATATGTATATGATGATGAATGATGATTAAAAATATTATGTGGGGATTTGGTGTTGATAGATTTGATAAACATGGGTAAAAAGATGGAAAAACCACATGTAAAAATGGTTAAATCTTGCTTAATAAGATGGCTATATAAAAAAAGTAAGTAGCCAAATGATAAACTGATAAAATGGTAAAGTGGAATCAATATAAAGTAAGTATTAGGTGTTATACACATGTGAGAGTTCGCCATGCAATGGAATCATAGAAATGAGTGAGATATGATCAAAACAAGTTTAGAGTGCAAATCTGCCTACACTGTTTTGGACGAATTTATTAAAATATTTAGAAGTTGATTAATCAGTAGCTATAAAGGAATAAAATGAAGCACATATCATGTAGTTTCTGTGATAAAAATTTGAGGTCCTATTTTTATGAAATGTTTTATAAACCCGCGAGGGAGATAACATGTTAGTTTTAATAAAATAGGACACCAGTTGTCCCGATTGTTTGCTTGTTGATTTGGACCCGAATGAATGTATGACCTGATGAATGAATATATGACCCGATAAATGAAATGAAATAGATTATTAAAGTTAGGTTATGTCACTGAAAGTCCCATTAGCATGAATTGTGAACTACCGGTATTTGGTAGACGCTTATGCATATAATAGTACTATTTGGGGACGATCACCCCAATTCGCGCCTTGACGGTTGATCCCCGTCGTGCCACATTGATTGGTAAGCGGATTTATGTATGAGAAGATTTACACAAGCGTGATTACTGTGACGACACGCTAATTTAGATGGGCAAATGAGTTTCGGGTTAGCTACCCGTTGTTTGTTGTAGTAAGGTAACAATGTCATGTGGCTTATAATAATCCAAGTAACGAAATACTGCTATACGCACTGAATTACGATATATTGCCTGACTAGCAATACGGGGTCTTATTATTGATATTATGTTCGTGTTTTGGTTTTACATAACCATATTCATATAACGGTTTTTATTTAACTCTATCCAACGTTATAAAACGTATTGTATAATGTTTTTAACGACAATGGTTCGTATAATGATTTTGAACGCGAAAGCCTATATTATGATTTTTGATAAGGATTTGTATAAAATGACTTTGGCTACTTTATGGCCTACTACAAAGATTTGTACAAAATGATTTTCGGTAATAATTTTATACCGATGTTATATTGATGGATTTTATCAAACTCTATGAATTCACTCGACGTTATCGCTGACCCTTTTCTTTTAACATGTTTTGTCTCAGGTACTTGAAGGTAATTCTCGGGAAGACAACAAGAATTCATACAATGACTTGGGACCAATGTAAATTTGATATTTATGAATGGAAATGCTTTATTATTAAACGACGTGATTTTTAAGTGTTGTCTATGATGTGAGTAATGTGCTATCCCGTAACACCAACGAGTCTTCCGCTGTATTGAATTGTATAAATTTGGGGGTGTTACAGATCGTGCCCCACGAACCAAGAACTTAGGACGGATCGTGCCCCACGAACCAAGAACTCAGAACCAAGAACTCAGGACGGATCGTGCCCCACGCTCCACACACATCACAACTGGTCCCATAGATGCCAATACATCTATGTACCAATCCCAATCATAACACAATCAAGATTCACATATCAGAACACATATCAAAGCACATATGAGAACATATAAGCACGCAAGTCACACAATAGCACATTTATGTCCACACATTTTGAAACATAGTACTAAATCATGTTAAAGAACATTGCAAGTGTCATCTCCATCCCATACTAGAAAAAACATTTAAAAACGTATCAAAATGGGACTATGAACTCACCTTGCGAAAGCAATCCAAAGTCTGCTCACGAACAATGAATTACCAAAAGCACATAATACAATAATATGCACGTCAACATTGACTCCGGAACTCTAGTCCTTTATCAATGTAACAATCCCTATGACGGATACATCTCAAATTTTTTCTCAAGTCAGCCCCATGTTAGCCCTCTAAGTGCCCATTAATCCAAAATACCCAAAACATGATTTTAAGCCTTGTCGTACAAACACTAACCTTGAACTCCACACTTGTACAAATAATTCGACCAAGCTACTGACATCCATAGGCTATACATTCTGATAATTTGAAAAGTACGTTCCGAGTACATAATTTTAGGCTTTTGAATCACCCAAAAAGCTTTAAAAACGAATAAGTTATGACCAAAACGATTTTACCTAAAATCGGCCCAGACAATAGCGACGGATTCTGACAGTTTAGCGACGGATTCTGACATATTTGCGACTTCCTGACTAATCCGATTTATACCCTAAAAAACGTTTTTAAACCCTAAAAACCCCTCATCAATTACCCAATTCAAGCCCTAAATTATATTAATTCCAGAAAATTAAAAACCCTAATCCATCATATGATTATTTATGTGATAATAACATGATTATTTAAATAAAACAAGAATTGAAATCATGATTATACCTTTAATTGATCAAAATCAAGATTCTTGAAGAAACCCTAATTTTTTTCTTTGAACCGATAGTTTGTTTTTTTTCCCTGCGTTTGATTATGTGTGTTTTGTTTTTTGATTGAGCTAATATATATATATATATATATATATATATATATATATATATATATATATATATATATATATATATCTCACAAATACCCAACTTCTATTCCAAGCCCAAATTGAAAGTCCTTTTTTTTGTTTTTTTAAACCGACTATAACAAATAAATTTACCAAAAATAATAATTTTTTTATTTTTATTTTAAATTTCGTTTTATTATCATTAATTCCCTAATTACATTAATTGTTATTAAACCCTTAATTAATTAATTAAGTTTAAACCATCTAACTAGTTAATTAAAATTATTACACTAAAATTACATAAATTCCATTTCTAAACAAAATTCCTTCTTATAAAATCCCTAGCTTATAACTCTTAAACTTCTACAACCTATACCACTAAATGCTTAAATATATAATTACGTAATAACATTACGTACACAATATTAAATACGTACATGCGACAAATAAAATAATACTATAGTTCCCATAGCTATTACATGCACATAAAACGATCTTAAAAGTGTCATATCACTTCATAGTCACATCCATGCGAACTTATGAGCATGAACTATTCCCATCGAATCATCATATATCGGCCCCGTACTAAATAAACGATGTCCGAACCCAAGTCAAAGTCTCAAACACCATCATATAACACATAAACGCACACTCAAAACATAATCAAAGTCAAACAGTCACAAATGGCAAATCTCAAAAATTAGGGTTGTCACATTCATGGACGGGTTAAACCCTCTTGTCCTCCTCCTCACTATGCCACTAATGACCTTCCAGAAAATCTCTCACTTGAGCATGTTTATCGTTCAAACCTTCAAACCCGTGGTGAGTTACATGACTTTAGAACGGAGGATAGGGGATCATTCAAGATCCTTGGGAAGATGATCAAGAACCTTGGCAAGAAGAAGAAATGAAGCTATGGTAATTGAACAAGGTTTGACATGTTTGTAAACATGTTTTGAATTGTTAAACAATTTCTGTCTTTTAGACTTTTTTGTTTATTGTTCTTAGACTTTGTTTTAACTAATACTTTGTGTTGGATTGATTAGTATTTTAATCCATAGATGTTTATGTGATTGTTATGGCGATTCACATATCTTTGTGCAATTTTATTGTTAGTTAGCTCTCTAGTTTTTGGTTTATAATCCACTTTGGCTTGATATAGACTTGTGTAAAATATGAGGGCTTAAAAATTACAGGAACATCATCTTTCTGGAACCACTGTCCACGGCACCTTGAATACCTGCGGTTCCTTAGCGATAAAGAACCGCATTCCTATTTAAGGAACCGCAGTCTCTGGTCACGAAATAATCTTTGTTTTACACTGTTTTCTCTAATCTTTGTAAACATTGCTAACATTTTTGCTAAAAGACCAGCTTTTACCTAATTTAGCCTACCTAATTTCATTGTTCACCAAAATGATATTTAACCCATTACTAGTTTGGATCATCCCCTTCCCTTCTTAAACCTCCTTTGTTTAATGATGAGACTGCTTTTGTACATAGTCTCATCGTCCAAAAACGGGCTTTAAATGCATTAAATATCATCAAAAATGCCAAATATATGCTTTTGTTTGTTACTTGTGTATTTTAGGTACGGATATTGAGGAAATGAAAAAAGATTACAAGAATGAAGCAAAAATGAACAAGGGGAAGGAAGCCGCACAAAGAACCGGACCCGAATCATGAATTTCCATTCAAGTCCTTGAAGTTTTGAAGATTGGCAAGATTGGTCCCTCATCTTTTGAAGACTTGTCATTTTAAACCCTTGTAAAACTCAAAATTACACATTGCGTCCCAAAAATGATGAGATTATACAAGATTGGTCCTTGAAGAATCCATTTATTGCAAGAAATACCCTTGTGACAAGTTATGATAAATTTTGGTGGCCAAAGTAAGAAAAAAATAAACTTTCTAACAAAGGAAAATGTGTTTGGGCTGTTTAAAGTTTAAGTGACAAAGTTGTGGGAGTATAGGGACCATTTGTGGCAGACAGCCAAAGCCATCACCACCAACCAGTAGCTGACACGTCATCCTCCAACCAATAAACACTCACCACCTCACTCTCCTTCTCCACGTCATTTTCCACAAACCCATATTTTTAAACCGGTTTTATTAAGCTTAAAATTTGTGGCAAATATTTTTTTAAACTTAATAACTCCTAAACAGATTAAAAAAAACCCCTAATCCCATGTCTTCCCACATAAACCCTAAAATTCCCCAGTTTCAATCCACCTTAATCTAAAGGGTTTTTGTGCCTAATTGTACAGATTAGTAATTAACCTCAATGTCACCAAACACACACCTTTACCAACCCATCCCCTGACTTGTGAAGGCCCCACAATGGTCCCCTGCTGCAAAGAGACAAGAGAGGCCAGAATGATCAACGGATTTGACCTATTTCTTGGTCACAACGTTTGAATAAACGCTCATGATCACTTCTCACAGCCTGGATACATTGTCACTGAATCCATCACATGTTCAAGACTTCAAGAGGGCATATTCGGATTTTCGTCTCATTAGGGTTTTATGTTTAATATTTGTTTATTTCAGCATTCCATGACATTCTACTAGCTCTATAAAGAGAGAAGTCGACATGTGAGTCTCCTCTTGTTCCTGATTTTTTTTCCTTGGTCACAAACTTGTAAAACCCGTTTTATTAATGAATGAAACTTGGTGAAGTGTTATTGATGAAAAAGATTCATGCTCCAATTTATTTCTTGTTATTTGATCTTGAGTGTGTTTTAGTTACTAGTTTTGGAAGAGCTATAAGTTTTGTTAAAATATTGAAGTTTTCTTAAATTTTCTTGAAGTTAAAACTGGTTTTAAGAATTTGTATTTGTGTTACTTAAGCACGTTTTTATCATAAGTTACGGGTTTCAACTTATCATTTAGACTTTAACTGATGAAGTATTATAGACCTCACACCTTTATACTTCCTTGATATTTGATTATATCAAGTAATAGTGGATGTTCAGGTTTGGGTGATAAACTTTGTGGGTTGATTAGGGTAAAAGCTATACAATACCAACGTACTTATTCAAATATACCGACTTTAAACACTTACTAATTTATCGTTAGACATTACCAATGAACTTGTTTATTTTGTGACAGTATTACCAAGATAACCGGCTATATTTCCATTTCATTTTTTAATCTAATTGTAATTTAAAATTGACACATGGATAATTTCTTTTTTTATTTATTTGGATTGACCGGTATATATTATCATTTTTACCCAATTTATTTCTTTTACTTATTATTTTCTTTAAATTTAGTTAAATCCTAGTATAAGTTATTTTATGTTCATCCTAAAGTATTATTTTCATTATCAGAATTCAATCATCTTCATCCTTAATAAAAATTCTATCATTTTCAAACAATAATCTTAAACCTACTAAGATACATATTAACAAACAATTTTTTTCGTCATCTTCATATCCATATTCATAAACAATAATCAGTCTCATGCCTTTTGCTGCCGCCACCACCACGAAACCCCTCAGCAACATCCCCATTGTCGTCGCCACCACCACGAAACCCAACTCATATCCATATAATCAGCTTTATATACATCCCCATTGCCGCCGTCGCCACCACGAAACCCATCAGTTCTACCACGAAGATACTTTATGAAGGTTGATGGGTTTTGATGAAGATTGAAGATATGAGTTTTGATGTTTTTGGTGTCATTGATGAAGATACTTTCTGGGGGTTTGATGTTCTTGATGGATTTTGATGTTTTCAAAGTTGTTGATGAAAAATATATCTTGGTTTAGATGTTAACGGCTGTTGGTGGTTGATGGTTGTGGTTAAAGATGATGGTTGTGGTTAAAGATGATTGTTGTGGTTGAATATTGAAGATGATGAGTAGTGGATGAATGATTTGTGTGTTTATAAGAATGCAAATGTTATATGTTACAAGTTAGAACAGCAATAACTGTGGTGTTAAGAAGAACTGTTGAAGTAGAGTCTAAAAATGAACATCCAAATCGTGTAACAAATGCAATAATCCACCTCAACACATGCTCTTCTATGCATTTACTACACATATGTCAATTTTAATAATTTATATTAAGTCAACACCTTATAGTGGAAATCATATGTGGAAAGAATAAAAAAATAAAAAATACACGTGGATAATACCGTGCCAGCGTGTCGGTAACAAGTTATCATATTAGTAAAAACGCAACAAGTTTGAAAGTTCATTGGTAATGTCTAGCGATAAAATAGAAAGTGTTCAAAGTCAGTACATTTGAATAAGTACGTTGGTATTGTATAACTTTTACTGTTGATTACTTATTAGTTAAGGATCTAAGTATAAGTTTTTTGTTTTAAAATTTTGGAGAGATAAAAGTAAAAAAAAGGGTGGTTTACTGAATGTTTTGGACCCTTTTTTTATCTGATCTAACCTTAACTGCTTGGAAGATTGGGTCAAGCAGCTTCTTGAGCTCTTGATTCAAGCCAAAAGCTTGATTTATCTTGTGGTGTTGTGCAGGAACCAAGCAAGAATCAAGATCTCATCTCCATTCATTGTTTATTTTGCTTATTGGAAGATATTGTCAACCCTGGGTCTTTTCTTTAAGATTCCAACAACGGGTTTCTCTACACTGTTTCATAAGCTCTCCTTCATGCCCCTTTAAGCTGATTTGGTGGAGGCATCAGCAGGTTACTGCTTGAACCCACGAATATTTACTTTTTGTATTGAAAATTACATGCTTTATGAGATTTATGTGATTTTTGGGAGGAACTTGTTATATGTTAGTAGGATTGCTTGTTTATGCTTATAGTTCTTAGATAAATTTTGATTTTCATTCTATAAGGGGTGTTTGGGTAAGTGGTTTTGACCAATTAAGGAGACTTAATTTTGACTGAAATCTGCTTAAACACACTTAGTAAGTTTGTGTTAGAGTTATTAGGGGTAAGGTTTTCAAAGTAGGAAGTAAAAAGAGGTTTTGCATGCTCAAGTATTGGTAAAAATCAGTAAGGCTTAAAATAGGTTTGTTTTAGTAAAATCTGACCACCAAATCTGGTAATTTGTTAGTAGTACTAATATCTTAGGATTTGGTTTAAGCTTGTTGTGTTTTGGTTAGATTTTGAGCAAGTTTTCAGCAGCTAAAACTCACCATTTTGCACTTTAAACCAGCAAAACATTTCCTGCTGATACAAGGCTTTTGGCCAGGTAAAAATTAAAGTTCTTTGTCGTGGTCTAATCGAATTGATCTAGGTTTAACTATGCGACTCAGTCGTCCTTTGGTGAAACAAAAGTTGTGTCGTTGTAGTAATTAAAAGTGCAAAACTTAAATGTAAATGACGTCAAAATAAATCTAAGTCTAATTTAAAGTAAAAGGCAAGTATTTAAAAGCGAGACGAAAATTAAAAGGCACTAAAAGTAAATAATGCAAACTTAAATCTACCTAAGGAAAACTTAAAACGCAACTAAAACTTAAAACTAAGGCAAGGCTAAAATAAATCTAAGGCAAATAAACTTAAAGTGCAACTAAATAAAAAGGCGGGAAAAGTAAAGCTTGAAAATTAAAAACAGAAAATTAAAGACAGAAATTAAAAGAACCTGAAAAAGCTCATCCGGAATAATACCCTCATTCGGAATAAACATTCATCCGGAATGTCACCTTCGTACGGAATGTTTTTCTTCACTCGGAATATTAGCCAAAGCCCTTGATCCGGAATAAATTGCTTACTCGGAATATGTCACCTATCCGGAATAATCTTCTTTATTCGGAATAATGGTCTTGATCCGGAATGTTGCCCTTGATCCGGAATAATTCTTGATCCGGAATAATATTCCGAATAGAACCTTTGATCCGGAATGTCTTAATATTCCGAATAAACTCCTTGATCCGGAATAATAAATTATTCCGGATGAACTTGCTTGATCCGGAATATTATTTGATTCGGAATGTTAGGTTGATCCGGAATATTCCCTTGATCCGGAATATTCTGTCGATCCGGAATGTTGGGTTGATCCGGAATAAATGGTTGATCCGGAATATTATTCCGAATGAAGCACCTTGATTCGGAATGTTTTAATATTCCGAACAAAGAACCTTGATGCGGAATAATAAATATTCCGAATAAACTCAATTGATCCGGAATATCCAATATTCCGGATGAACACCCTGGCTAAACCTTGATCCGGAATGTTTTGGCACAAAATCCTTCACTCGGAATAACTGGGGACGAACAGTACCTGGGAAAACAGTAAAAGCGAAGAACACGGAGGACAAAAAAGAACACGAATCTAATCCAAACTAATCAAAATCAACCACAAGTTAAATCAAACTACACAAATAACATCTACTAATCATAAACAAACAATCCAAAACAATAAATCTAACAAAACTAATCAAGATAATCAAAACCTACTTAAATAAATCAACAAAAAATCAAGAACATGAACATAACCAATAAAGCATGAAGATTAAGATCAAATAAAGAAAGGTAGATAGGAGATTAACAAGAAAAAGTAAAGATTGGCAAGAATTAAAAGAGAACTTACTTGAAATTAAATGTATTTAAGGTGCAAGACAAGGTATTTAAATTTGACAGTAAAGTAAATGATAAGGTAATTAAATTGCAAGGTAATTAAAAGTGGAAGAAATAGTGTGTCAAACTATCTAACAAAATGAAATGATTAATCCTAATGACTATTCATAGGGGAGGATTAAGGAGTGCTTAGGAAGCTTCATCCCCTCCTTCATTTCTTCTTAATTGCATGATCAAGTCCTTAAGCTTCTTTAATCTTCTTAAATCTTCTAATACTTGGACTTTGTCTTGGGATTTCTTTAAACTCGTCTTGAATTTTCTTCATAAATAAGACTCGAGTTCTTCGACTTTAGTAAACTTCCGTCTTTTGACTTTTTCCTCGATAAATCTTCAGAATTGGTCTTGGACTTCCGTTCTTTTCGCACTCTTGACTTCTTGACTTCGTCTTTCGTCTTTTTCTTCGATAAAAGCCCGTGAATGCCCGTGTTTTCTCCACTTTTCACCTTTTCGTCCTAAATCACAACAAAAACACAAACCACGCATAATTCCGACATAAATGACATAAAATACACGTTTTGGCTCGGTTATTATTGTAATTAAGTGGTAAAAAGGATGGGTGTTTACACACCTATCACCTGCCATTAGAACTAAACAAGTGTATTGATTTTGCTTGATCTTGTGTGTTTGGTAACTTCAATCTGTTGCTTTTGTGTTATTTGTGACTCCCATAAGTCAACTGACTTGTGGGATGCCTTATCTTGCCAAAACAACCAATCAACAAGGCTTTCCTAAGCCAAGCAAGTCACCAAAGTTCATCAGAGGTTCTTAGAGTCATCAGAGAACGATTTGGTTCTTGGACGAAACTAATTTTTGGGAAAATTCTTACTGTAGCATTATTTAGATTCTGGGCACATTTTTTCCTTTCTTTTGCTTTAATCTTGATTAGTTTAGGTCTACATTTGTGTTTTTGTGTTGTATTAAGTACTGGTTTTGAGTTTTTATAAAAAGAAAAAAAAAGTTTTAAACAAAAAGGACGTGGCCAGGACTAGAACCTGCACCACTCCACTCACACACAAACGCGTTTACCATCTGCCCTAGGGTCTTTGACTGGTAAACGTTTGCATTATCTATTATTTAAGGTGTGTTTGATTTTAGCTTATAAATTTAGACAGCTTATAAATAAGCTGATTTCAGCTTATTTATTAAGCCTTTTTGCTGTTTTCAAATTTCCTTTGTTCTTGGATAGATTTAGGACTTTTTGAATTAAAAATTTTATTTTTCACGTTTATATTTAATTTTTTATGATTATTTTTAGTTTTAATTTTAGAAAGTAATTAAAAATAGAAAAAAGTGTTTTAAAAATTTGGAAAAATAGTTTTCAAGTTTTTAATAGTATTTTAGAGGTTTACAAAAGATAAAGTTTTCAATTTGGCTTATTTTTTATTTTATTTAATTTTTGGTTTTTAATTAGACTTTAAAAATTAATATAAAATTATTAAAAAAGTTTTGGAAATTTTTGCTTGCATTTTTGTCTTAGTTACATTTTTCTTGATTTTAGGTAATTTTTTGGTAATTTTTAGGACACTTTCATTTTTCGGCGAATTTTACGATTTTACGTTTTTTACATCGTAGGGTAATTTTTAGTGTAATTCGTCTTTTTCTTTCTCTTTTCTCATCAATATAATCACAAACTAATCATCTCTTAACACACACACCAAGCCTCCTTGAGAACGATCTCACACAAAGAGTCATAAGTGCTTTCGTTTTCCTAAACGAACACTTAACACTAGTACAAAATGGGTTTCGGTCACACATAGCGAAATTCGTGTAGTCACAAATAAATTTTTTGTGTGACTGAATTCGCCAGTCATAAATAAACAGTCATACTTGAAGTCAGTTTGCATGACATTTCGTATTTTGTTTGTCACGCATATGAATATTTACGTGACTAGGGCTAACAAATGCTTTTTGGATGAGTCGTTAGTCACTTAATAATTTGAGAGTGTGACCGAATCAAAGTCTGGTTCAAGTAGTAGTCACATTATACGTATACATGTGTGGTAAATATTTTTCATACATACATTGAATGTGACCAAAAATCATATATGGTCACATAGACTTATTTTACAAGTGACAAATTGATAAACAAGGTTGTCACACACATTATTTTAATGGGACTAGTATATTTTGTTAAATGTTAACCACACATTAGGGCTGAGCATCGGTCCGGGACCGGACCGGACCGACCAAGACCGGACCGGACCGAGGACCGAAATGGTCTGAAACCCCGGACCGAGACCGGACCGAAATAGTTCGGTCCGGTCCGGGTTGGTCCGGTCCGGATCGGTCCTCGGTCCGGTCCGGTCCTATTAGACATATTTGACAAGATTTTGGTAAGACCGAACCGGACCGGACCGGACCGACCGGACCGAGGACCGAATTCATCCAAAACCCCGGACCGAGGACCGGACCGAAATTGCTCGGTCCAGTTCGGTTCGGTCCGGTCCGGTCCGGTTTTCCGGTCCGGGTCGGTTTTGGGTCTGCCGTGCTCAGCCCTACCACACATGAATTTTGTGTGTGTGGCAAATTGATAGTAGGTATTGAAACATTTGCCACTATATTAATTTTAATGTGACAAATATTTTACAGTTACTTGAAGACTATGATCAAATATAATACATGATCATATTAAATTCTTAAACAGTTATGTGACTATATGATTGCCAATAGTCACAACATTTGAGAAATGTGTATCTAAATTATACTTATGGTCACATTATAATGGTATTAACTATGAACAACACATTGAAAACGTCACACAGTAAAATATTCATGTGACAAATGCTTATAACCAAATGTAATCTCTATTTTCACTAATGTTAATATTAGTCACATATTTAGAACCAAATATGTTCATGTGGCAAACTGGTTAAGTGTGTTAGTGTTTGAATGGAAGGTCTAGGGTTCGAGTGCTAGACCTTGTTTTTTGCTATTTTTTTAATACACAATAAACCCTAAAAACACAGAATACACACACTTTTTACACGCCTAACAATGAGAATGCTCATTCTTGGAACTTCATAAAAATTAATTACATGCATGAATATGCATTAGATGTTTATGTAGGCTGCTGACCCTTTGTATTCCATCCTTGGTTATATAAACAAGGATTAAGTAATGAAATTAATCATAACAAAAACACAACAAACACTTAATTATCAGCATTTTAAGAATCAAAAAATGGTTTCTTCATCAAAAAGAACATTTTCTACTGCTTTTGAAGATACCAGTGCAGTTCCTAACAAGTATGTATCATTATTTATTTTATTAACGTTGTATCTTTGTTATCATTTAGTACTAATAATCTTTTATGTTCTTTTCAGGAAACCTTGTGTGGTGCCCAAAGTAAAAGAAAATGCAGATGGAGAGTTCCCTGCTGATTGTCCTTACAATGATAAATATGATGAGTACGATTTCTATGTTGAGGAAGCTTACGAACAAAGACAATGGAAGCTGGAAGACGAAGAGAATGCCCGACTTGAACAACAATGCCGGAGGGAGAAAGCTGCTTCCTTAAGAAGGAGGCAACAGGAGCAAGAACAACGCGAGAGGGAGGAATCTGCTTCCTTTAGAAGGAGGCAAGAGGAACAACGAAAGAGGGAGGAAGCGTATAGGAGGCAACTGGAGGAAGAAGGTCAAATCATTGATGATGATGTTTATTCTTCTGAGCATGAAATTGAAGAAGACGAAGACGAGTTCAAAGAGGCTTTAGATTACTATGAACTTCATTTGGCTTTTGATCCTGAGAAATCTCTAATGTTTGATTAGTTAGAGAAACAAAATGTTTGTTTTATTAAAAACCTGTAATCCTTTAGTATTACTGAATTGAATTTATGTTTGATCAGTTTTCACCTTGTGTTATTTTTATTTTACTTCAGTCATTTCAAACTTTTCATTTTCAATTTAATTAATAATTAAGCACATTGTTTGAACAAATTAGTTGTTTATGTGAAATTAGACACGAATTAGAATAAATACTTGGGAGGGCTAGTGAAAATATATTAAAAAGATAAAAAAATCTTAACTTGTGCTTGACTAGATAATGATTAAAAACAAAATAAGCTGAAACAAGCAGCTTTTCAAGGAAAATACTCAATATTAGCTTAGTTCTGAGTGAAGAATGGCCTAACAGTATTGTTACAAACATATGCACAGAACTTCAGAAGTATAAGGAAAGAGCCTAACAACTTTATATCCAATTGGAAAATAATTGCAGATGTAATAGCAAAAACTTAAAAGCACCTCAGAGTTAAGCTAAGTCGAAAACATAAACTGCTAAAAGCTTAATTAGTTTTGGCGGGAGAATTAGGGAAAAAATTGGGTTATAAGATCCACCGAAGTGGAAAGCCTTAACCGGATGTGTAACAGGTAACTTTGACACAAAAATCTTGGTTATATGTGTTATGCATCTAGGATTATACAACTCACAACATGAATAAATAAAATTCAAGATGAACCATGTTTAAATCCATGAAATACAAGTCTAATTTCATAATATTGATAATAATATTGCAGGTTCATACAAAATGTGAATGACAACATATTTTCATTCCAAAAAATAATGGATACACCCATCCATGCAGATTAGTGTTTAAAATTGTTTACATAAACTATACCTACACTTAACCGAAATAGTCTAAAGAAGATTCATCAGAAACATCCATAAAATAGTGATAACAAGTTCTTCCATAGCCTACCCCCTACAGGTTCCTCCATAGCCTACCCCCTCTTCCTTTTTCCTAGCTTTGTTTCAAATTCTTTCAATTTTTTTGGACAAGGCAGGAAACATACTGCATTTCTGATAGGTGGGGGCCTTTCTGTTGTAGAAAATGGAGACCGAGAAGATGACTCTACTTTTAGCGCACATCCCCTGCTAACCCTTGGACTGAGTATCTGTTTGGATGATCCACTCGCCTTGCCTGCAGTCTAACTAGATGAGCCAATAGCTTTGTCTTTCTTCTTGGACGGTGAATTAGTCTCTCCCCAAGTATCGTCTGAACTACAATCATCTGCAGAGGTGCTGGAATACTTGGAAGGTTCATCCTGGTCATCATGAAATGGGTGCTGGAAGTCTTTAGTGTTTACATGTTCAAAGCTTTCATCTAATGACAACAGATCTTCCTCAGAGCTTTCAAAGCTTTCATCTGATGATAGCGTATCTTCTTTAGAGCTTTTAGAGGAATCAATGATTATAACATCTGTAAATTACAAGACAAATTTTAATAAATTCAGATACTAACAGCCACCTAGATACTCAAAACAATAAAACATTCATATACAAACTTATTATAGGTTAAAAGTTAATATACTAACCTCCCTGCAACAGTCTCTGTTTGAAATGTTGGAATTCCCTTTCAAGCTTTTCCACCCTATTATGTAGGTTAGAAAGAGCAGCTGTGGTATCAGTTTCCATTGAACCGTTTCCTTTTTCTTTATTTTTCAAGTCACCTCCTGTATCTACATACCATAATACCGCATAAGTTAACTATAAGTACATAATCACATGTCTGCTATAAAGTTTAACAGCTACACATAAACAACATCTTAAGCCCGTTTGCTCTTCGAGGTAGATATCTCAATGATTCCTCTATCTCGTGAACATGTTCATCTTCGTACCCAATATATGAATCCAATATGGACCTACTTCTTTTTTGTTTATCCTTTTTTTATGTAAGTAACTCAAAATTTGACATTCGCATTCGGTCTTTGATTGATATCAATATCATCAATACACATGAAAAAGCGAATATGAGTGCCAAAGTAAGAGGTCCTTTACTAAAAAGGCTAAACAAAAAGATGTTAATGCATATTGAATTCACATATTGGGCATGAAGATGATGATTTTCACGAGAAAGAGGAATCATGGCGATATTTACCTCGAAGAGGAAACGGGCTTGAGATGTCGTCTATGTGGAGCTGTAATACTTTATAGCATACATGTGATACCGAAGCTAGTGAATAACTATATTTCTCTAAAGGTTAAATCTTAGTTTACTTACCTCCCTTCAACTGTGTCTGTTTAAGAAGTTTGAATTCCCTTTCAAGCTTTTCCACTCTATTATCTAGATTAAAAAAAATGCTTTATCAACTTCTGTTGATCCCTTGCCTTTTTCTTTTTTCTTTAAGTTAGCTCTTGTATCTGCATCAGCATATAACCAACATATAAACAACAGAGTAAATGAACCAATGCAGCTGTGAAAATGTATAGACTTCCTGGCCAACATTTTTGAATCTAAGATGGCATCGACAGAAGAACCTACATATTTTCGTTTACCCTTTTTTATGTAAGCCCCTCTTACTATGGTCGTCACATTATCTTTTTCATGGGCATCACTACCATCAACTAAGGTCTTTACTGAGCGACCCGTTTCCTTTTTGTTGATTGGTCGAAGGATTTCCTTCCCATTTGTAAATTTTGGCGCTTATTTCGGCATCAAATTATCCGAGTCGTCACTTTGAACACGCTCACTCTCACTTTGAGTTTCAGTATCGAAATATAATCCACACATGGATCAATCCAAATATTAAATGCATGATATAAATCTCACAAGTCTGTATCTAGATACTCAACTGGAAAGAGTATTCGGATACTGAAACTGAAACTAAAAAGAGAGTATTCATAGTGGTGACTCGGATAACTTGCTACCTCATGAAGCCCCAAAATTGGAAACTGGGAATGAAAACATTCGACCAATCAACATAAAGACCATAGTTGATGTTAACAAGGACCATGAAAAAGGAAAATGACGTGGCCATAGTAAGAGGTACTTACATAAAAAAGGGTAAACCAAAAGATGTAGGTTGTTCTATCGATGCCATCTTAGATTCAAAAAAGTTGGCCAGGAAGTCTATACGTTTTCACATCAAGATAATCAAACCTAATCTCAACTCAAATGTTTACGCTCTGTTCTCGAGTCTTATTTTAAAGGAATGAAAGGGGTGGAATGGGAAGGGCAAAGCAGGGGATGATATTTTAGTAAAACCAACCATTAGCTAACAACACAACAAGGAAGATGCAAATACATGATGTTATTCCTTTATGACCAAGACAAACGAAACTCATAATATAAATCAGAAAGATGCAAATACATGATCTGACTCCTTGTTTACTATACCTAATAACTTGATCAGAATGTATTTTTGCATGATCAAAAAACTAGCATGTAATGGACATATATAAAGGAGATGCCAGTTACGAATAACTTCTGTAAAAGGTAGAAACCCTAGTAGAAATATATAAAATGCGGATGAATAATAAGGATATTGTAGAAACTAGAAGGGGGGGGGGGGTTGAATAGTTTCTCTTCGATTGTAAACCAAGTTAAAATTACTTTCAATTTGGTTTGTATCAAAACTATCTTTTGCTTGAAGCTAAGTTGCATAATGATTAGGTTCAATTCAAATGCACTAGTAAAGATAATAGGTGAGTGTAATGATAATGAAATAAGTAAATAGTAAGGACGGAGACAACCTAGTGGGAAGACACCAAGATTTATAGTGGTTCGACAACGAGGCTCTATCCTCGTTTCTACTCCACTCCTCGAGTACACCTACTCGAGATTTCCACTATATCCACAAGCTCCTTCTTGGCGGAGAAAACCTTAAATCGTCGCTTACATTATTTTCCGACACTAAGCTAAATGTCGAGACCTAATATTTAGCTAGGACCAATCTACACAACGTTGCCCACTTCACAATTTAACGACACAAGGCTAGATGTCGAGTTTTAATCTCAAGGTAGAACCAATCTTCACGACGTTGCCTACTTCACAATTTTACGACACAAGGCTAGATGTCGAGTTTTAATCCAAAGCTAGAACCAATCTTCACGACTCTTCACTTTGAAGCTAAGTGATAACTTCACACAACACAACTACTAATCACTTTCAAGTTTAGTGAGAACTCACAAGACACAACCACATCACTTTATAGTTTAGTGAGAACTACTACACAATACGACTCAACTAGACATATCCAAGTACACACATGTAGCTTGGATCTACACAACAAAAATCCAAGCAAACACATTATGCAATGGATGTACACAACAAATCCAAGTATTCACAAATAACTTGGATGAACACAACTAGTCCAAGTATTCATAAATACAATGGATTGACCTAAAACAAAAAAGGGTATCATGATGAATATGACTAGCTCATGGATTCATCTTTATCACAACACTAGTGAGTGAGTGATCTTCTCATTGGACAAGGTAAAGGAGGGGATCAAGAGGATAATCATATGTAAACATCCTTAACACTTTAAGTGATCATTTACTAATGATTATGCTATAGAAAAGAAAAAAGGGGGCTGAGAAAAACGTCCAAGAGGCTTGTTGGAAAATGAGATTTGATCCACTATTTAAAGGAGACAAAGTATAACGGATATATAACGGCTATCTGGGAGCGGTACCTTATCTAGCCCGGCGGTTCCTTATCGCTAGGGAACCGCCTAGCTACTTAAGGTTCCGCCCCTAGAGTACGCTCCGTTTTTTGTCTTTTAGTGGGGTAGGAATATTTGAGGTATTTGAAGCCTTCAAAGGATATTCTAATAGCATATGGAATATGCTATTTTCAAATTTTCATTTTCCATTTTAATAAAACATTTTCTAAAAAAGAAAGTTTATTAAAAAGTCTTTTGTCATATTAACAAAAGTGAGTTTTAAGGATAATCATTTTGATGATCACTAAGTATGATTAAGAAAGGTTAGTGATATGATTATTACCTTGATGATAGTGTTAGTTAAATAATTCGTTTTATGTTTTACACTAAATGTGTTGTATAGTTTGTTGTGATCAAAACTAAGAAAGATTAGTTAACACTAATAATGTTTTTAGGCATCACTTGCATTAACAATCTCCCCCTTTTTGATTACGACAAACGATAAACTCATTTACGTAGAAACACAAAATATCGAATTATTAACTAGTTTATCACTATCATTTCTCCCCCTTTGTCGTAGCAAAAAGGTTAGCACAAGTCTTTTGAAGAAAATCGGACTTTGCTAGTAGCTCCCCCTTGGTGGTTGCTCCCCCTTACTTGGGGCACCAAGTATGTGAGCTAAGGTGACATGCTACACAAAGGTTAGTAGAAAGATAAGAAACACCAATGTATATATGATCACTACCTACTAAGTAACTCGAGAGGGAGAGAGAGAAGAAATCTCAAATTAGAAGCAAGTATTTTGCTAAGTATGTCCAAAAAGGTAATTGACAAAATCAAACTTCAATCCAATGAAGATGATAAACTTGTCAAGCGGTTAAAGTTTAGGTATGATGGAATCACCCATAAGCAATTGTAAAAATTAACCATGATCAACTCAAAATAGAACTAAGGAAATAACACAAACAACATAAAGGTTACATAAAAAAAAAGACACAACAAGGTAGATAGTCATACACACAATATGAGTATCTAAAGCAAACAATATGGAAAATAAACCACAAAGCATAAGCTATTCTAATAGTGATAATTTTCCAAGATTGCTTAAAAAATAAAAAAGACTCTAAAACAACTAAAGTAATAAAGACTCTAAGAGTAGTTAGTCCTTTAGTTGGAAAAATAAGACGACGATGCATCATTCGAAGTTTTGTCCACCGGAACGAAAACTTGGAGAGGAGGTCGAGTGAGGAGGAATTCAAGGAAATTTAACTTCTCATATACATGAGCAAGTTCTATTTGTTGAAATCGACAACAAGCACACGAGGATCCATGATGCAACACAAAATCGGTTGATGGGGGTAGGGAATCAAACCTAGGGTTTGGTGGTGGTGGGGTAATAGGGTAGGAAATGTTTTCACAATGCCTTGTGAGGTTTGGGAAGGTTGAAAGGTCATTGAGTTGAGGGGCGTTGAAGGATTGTGGTGGTGGGGGAACATTTTCTTTTGCTCCGGTGATAGGGTTAATGGTATAAGTCTCATTCCAATACTTGATTGGAGAGAAGGTAGGGTTTTTTGGTGGTTTGGAAGAAGATGGTTCATTCTTCTTAATCCAAATAGGTCGAACCGAGATTTTCGGTTTCTTTGAAAGCTTGGATGAGTGGGGTTGTGACAAAGAAATGTCAAGGTTATGAATGGAGGATTTAGGCATTGTGAAGGTGTGAGAATGAAATCTCAAGGTTGGGAAGGTGTGAGAATGAAATCTCAAGGTTGGAGATGTGTGAGAATGAATTCTCAAGGTTGGGAAGGTGTGAGAATGAAATCTCAAGGTTGGGGTATAAGTAAAATGTAATCAAGGTAAGAATTTGAATACAAAATGTGAAGTGTCAAGGAATGTTTAGCCAAATTGAGCAAACAAGGAATCTTGACAGGGTATAGGGTTTTTAAAAAAAAAAATTGACCAAAAATGAGTCAAAAGCCAGTTTCTGTCCGGGGTACCTTATAGGGACCGGTGATTCCTTATCACTAAGGAACCGCGGGACTTTAAGGATCCGCATGCAGTGGACTTGAAACAAAGTTTTTCCAGGGTTTTGAGAAAAACTAAGACTTTTTCAAAAAGGTGCAAATCTTGGAATTTTACCTCTATTAGCACTAAATTATGCTAGGGTTGCATAAAAGCAACACATTCATAAAGAATGTCTTGACAAAGGGTGACAAAATATTTGGATAACATTTTGAACCAATTTTAGTCAAGTTTTGGAGGTTGTGATAGATTTATGTTTAATTTTAATTTCAAGTTAAAGTTGATTAATGTGCACATAAGGATAGAAACACATAAAGCTAAATCCATTAACTAACTTCATGAAAAACTCATGAAGGAAGAAAGAACAATAACAAATTAAATAGAAGAACAACTAACTAATACAAAGTTAGCTTAATACTAGATCTAGATGAGTAGTCTTCTTTGGCTTGGTTTTGTTAAAAAAGCACTTATTAAGGAAACCCATCATTCATTTCCTAGGAGGAGGCATTAAGAACAAGGTAAGCAAGAAATCTTGCAACCTCCTATGTAGTCCAAACATCTCCATCCTAAGGTTATGGATGATGTAGTGGTTGTAGAGGCAACATGGACAATTAGGACCATGAGTCTCTTGAAACCCATAGTAAGGATCACCCAAGAGGAGGGAAAGAGGGACACCCAAAATTAGAGTGTTTGAGTGTGGTGGAGGTGGAGGAGGCATGTTCTCCAAGGGTGATGTGGGTGAGAGTGGAGGCATGTTCCCCAAAGGAGAAATGGGTGAGTGTGGAGGTATGTTCTCCAAGGTTGGTGAAATGGGTGAGTTAGGAGGGGTAAATGGTGAAGTCACCAAGGTGTCATCAAAGTCATTCACAAAAGGAATGCTTTGGATTGATTGGGGTTGTGTAGTCACATCCAAGGGTGCACTTGGAGTGAAGGGTGAAGAGAGTTCATTCATTCTTGAGTTGAATGAAGAGGAGGTAGAACCAATGGAGTGGTTAGTACCATGGGTGGATGTTGTCTTGCATGGTGCAAGGGGTGGTGAAGGTGATGAGGAAATGAGGATTGGAACCATCTCATTTTTGGGTGTGTGAAATGGTGAGGAGTTAGGCTTGGGTACCTTAATCCTAATCTTAAGTGTTTTCCTTGGGGTGTTTGAGGTTTTTGTAGAAACCATGGTTGACAAGGGTGGTTTAAGGGTTAGGGAAGGATGTTTTTGATGTGTGAAGAACATGACTAACAAGGTGGGTTTAAATGGGTGAGGGGATGATCCAAACTAGTAATGGGTTAAAATCATTTTAGGTGAATAACGAATTTAGGTAACCTAGTTTAGGAAATATGCAGGTTTTTGCAAAGAATCATGCAAAGCTTACATAGATTGAAGAAAATAGTGTAAAGCAAAAGATTCTGTCGGACATAGTGGCGGTGGTTTCTTATCTAGGACTGGCGGTTCCTTATCGATAAGGAGCCACTGGTCGATATGGAACCGCGACCAGAGGTGTTTCAAAAATTTCACATCCCAAATTTTGGTTAACCCAGATTTTTATCAAAGGATTCACAAGCCAAAGTTAACTACTGACCAAAATCTAAGAAGCTAACTATCATAAGGATGCACAAAACTATGTAAATCACAAACATGAAGGCATAAGCAACATTTAGGATTAAAATAAATAACAATCCAAACATGTAGCATAAGTTAATACACATCCAAGATAATAATAAAAAAATTGTTCAACATTACATGTTTACCAACATGTATTCTTTGAAATACTTAAAAGCTTTCACCTTCTCTTCTTGTCCAATCCCTTGATCATATTCCCCAAATACTTGAATCCCTTCCTTGACTCAACCTGATGTTCATGCAATTCACCTCTAGTCCTAAGATTTTCACGGTAGAGATGCTCCATGTTGAGATCTTCCGGTACTTCACTAGAGGAGTAATGATGTGGGGGAGCTAAGTCTTCAAGTCCATCCACGAATGAGTTTGAGGATGGGTGGGAATTACTCGAAGAGTTGAAGTGAGAACTAGTACCTATGACATCACCATCACTTGTTGGCATATAGGTGTCCTCATCATCCGTCTCTTGATGATCGGATTTTCGCGAACCTCAATCACTTCTTGGCTTTCTTGCATATACCTCTTGAATAGGCAACATAACCCGATGAACCGGGTGAAAGCGAGAGAGATCGAGGTGAGGAAAGTCATGAGCAACCCTTTTTAAAAGACGAGTAAGAAGCATAGCACAGGGAAGGTTTGTTTTGGGCTTTGAAAGGGCATAATTTATTCGTCGAGCGATATAGAATGCCAAATTGTACTTGGTGGATGTAAAGATGCAACTCAACATATGCACCATACAAGCCGGGATATGATCTCGGTTTCCACCAAGGCAAAAGACATTCTCCCTAAGGATATTTTCCCATTGGACCATAAAATCCTTAAGGTCGCTAGAGAGCACTTCATATCGATTCACATTTCGCACATTTGAATGAAGGCTTCTCACAACGTTTCCATCATGCTCTTTTGAAATGATGTCAAGGATAAACTCTAGATCAATTTCGGTGAGGTCATTTGGAGGTTTATCGTAGGATTCCAAGAGAGCATCAAGTCTCCATTTATCCGTAAAACGACAAGTGCCTTCATATGGCACACCGAGAAGTTCACCAAAGTTTTCGAGGGAGTATTGAATCAATTGATCATTCAAAACGAAACGAATGAAGATTTATCCATTGTATTCAAGCATGGAGTAGGTGCTAAAGAATTCAAGAAGGAACAAGGGGTAAATATCTTCTTCTATGTTGAGCAAGCAATCAAACCCCGAAAGCTCAAACATAGATTGGATATAGTCATAACCCGTTATTCCCTCGTCAACGACTCTCCCCACATGGAAACAATGAGTAGAAAGGGATGGAAATGAGTTTCGAAGTTGAGGGGAAGCATAGGTTTGGGAAAGGTTTGGCATGTATTGTCTAGTGTATTGATGATCCTTTTGATATTGAGAAGGCATGATTAGTACCTAATATAAAAATTAGACAATATTTTTCCAATCACTCATATGAAAATTAGAATCAAAAATCGAAAATATGAGAATGTGTTATATCAATTTCTTGACAAACAAAGGATTGAATCCATATCATTCTCATGTTCACAATGTAGCTATTCCATTATTTACCAAGAACATATGAACTATGTTGGATCAACAATGGACTAGAACATTGGTTTTTCAAAACAAGGTTTTTAGGTAAGCATTAACAATGTCATTACCTATTTGTTCATGGGTTCATCTCAAATCCATCTTTTAACCAAAATTGTTTAACCAAAATTCAGATTTGTTCTATAAGTGGATTTTAGTGAAATCTTGATGAATAGGAACCTAAGGAATCCTAGTAAAATAACCATGTTAACCCACATTCCTATTAAGGTTTTAATTCAATTTCAATTTTAAAAATCCCCAATTATGAAAGGATGAACCCTAGAACAAAATAGATGAAATTGAAAGAAAATACTTACAATTAATTGATGTTAGATGAAGGATGAGTGAAACCCACAACTTGAAATCAATTAATTTGAGTGATTGAAGGTTTTGGAAGCTTCAACAATGGTGGAAAAGATGAAAAAGGTCGGCTGTGTGTTTTTGGGAGAGAGAGGATTTGGTTTGAAAAAGAATAAAATAATCAAACTGGCGCTCTGACAAACTTTACTGCCCGCGGTACCTTATCGATAAGGAACCGCGGGTTTGAGCCGCCAGAGATAAAGAACCGCCTACAGAGGCAGGTTTTTATCAATGAAAAACGCCAAATTTTAAAAACCAAGTTTTTCTAAAATACTTAAAATTATATCATGAACCTTTTAGAATAACATTGGATCATCATAACACTAGGCAATATGCTTTAATGAAGGATTACGAGTTGAATCAAGATCGAAAAGAACCGAAATGGACAAACGACTACTCGTAGCAAAACAGCAAAGTGGAGAGAAGTCAAGGGAAGTGAATCAAGACTAGGACTAATGCTCAAGGGATTAATGACAATCTTCAAATAGTGGTAACTGTTGATCCCAAACTTAGATCGATTTAGCTTTATGTATACGAGATTAGATCAAGTAATACACTAAGAGAAACCTTTGTATATGCTTATGAATTTAAGTGTTATGCGGAATTTAACACTTAAACAAGAACACACAATGATATAAACAAACTTTCACTTTGATTAATAATATCAAACTTGCTTACAATGAAAGTAGTTTACGAATGAAAAACTTATATGAAACATTAACCTAAAGGTCTTCTTTTATAGACATAAGAAGCCTTGTACAGTAATCTACGTATCAGCTATTCTAGGTAAAGATAAATATTGAAAATTGTTGTTCCTATCTTTACTATAAGTAATCTAGAAAACAATAAACGCGTAGAGTATACCTTCTCATCAGTGCTTGTCTTCAATGTGTCAACGCTTGACTTTATCTTGTCAACGCTTGAGCTGTCAGCGCTTGTTTTGTTCTTGTCAACGCTTGTTTTACTCTTGTTAGCGCTCAAGTGATCTGGCCTTAATTTATTCCCAACAGTAACGAAGAGCTTGTGTCATATATAGTGGTTTAAGACGTGCCTTTCCGGCGAAACGTTAAACGACTTTGGTAATGAATAAACACAAAGCAATTATTCGTGTATAGACTAAGATCACTTTCAATAATATTCTTAGTCTAAACCAAAATATGAGCAAGGTATTAATTTACTTTCTCTCCCACAAAGGGCCTACTAACCATATGGGTGCAAACCATGGAAATCATGCTTGATACTTTAAGCTACTACTAACTCACTCTACATCACCATAGTGAGTCAAGTATCCAAGTAATGAAGGTTTGAGAGGATAAAAGGAAAGAATCACAAACCACAAACAAATGTCAAGGCAAGGAAGCAAAGAACAAGCACATAGTCAAGTAATGATCAAAAGAATGATCAAAGGGCGTGTGGAAGAACGAAAGCGTACCTTGGCCACAAAGAGCAATCCATCAAGGAATCAATGCTATGCCCAACAATGACTATGATGAGTACTAAGTCTTCAAGGACTAGTATCATTCCCAATCATCTTGGTATCATCATTCAAGGATGTTAAAGATCAATGAAGATGAGTCTTCTACCAGTGCAAGTAACTCAATCCACAACCAATTAAGTGATTGATCTTCATGAGTACCTACACAAAGCAAGATGCAAACTAGTAGATACATTTCAAGAGTAGATCTAAAATGCATAAAGACTACTAATCTTAAGAGGGATGCAATATTATCAATTAAAAGATCTATTTTTCAAAAACAAAATAGTTTTGACCAAAGAGAAACTTTAGTACAACTTGACCTTCTAATTTGAGGAGACAATGGATCGATCCAAGTTTCAAAGTACAATATACTTCAAAGATCTTTAGTGACCATCGCTCTGATACCAATTGTAGAAACTAGACGGGGGGGGGGGGGGGGGGGAGGGGTTGAATAGTTTCTATTCGATTGGCAACCAAATTAAAATTACTTTCAATTTGGTTTGTATCAAAACTATCTTTTGCTTGAAGCTAAGTTGCATAATGATTAGGTTCAATTCAAATGCACTAGTAAAGATAATAGGTGAGTGTAATGATAATGAAATAAGTAAAGAGTAAGGAAGAAGACAACCTAGTGGGAAGACACCAATATTTATAGTGGTTCGACAACGAGGCTCTATCCTCGTTTCTACTCCACTCCTCGAGTACACCTACTCGAGATTTCCACTATATCCACAAGCTCCCTTCTTGGCGGAGAAAACCTTACATCGTCGCTTACATTATTTTCCGACACTAAGCTAAATGTCGAGACCTAATCTTTAGCTAGTACCAATCTACACAACGTTTCCCACTTCACAATTTAACGACACAAGGCTAGATATTGAGTTCTAATCTCAAGGTAGAACCAATCTTCACGACGTTGCCTACTTCACCATTTTACGACACAAGGCTAGATGTCGAGTTTTAATCCAAAGCTAGAACCAATCTTCACGAATCTTCACTTTGAAGGTAAGTGAGAACTTCACACAACACAACTACTAATCACTTTCAAGTTTAGTGAGAACTCACAAGACACAACCACATCACTTTATACTTTAGTGAGAACTACTACACAAATTTATTACAACTCAACTAGACATATCCAAGTACACACATGTAGCTTGGATCTACACAACACAAATCCAAGCAAACACATATGCAATGGATGTACACAACAAATCCAAGTATTCACAAATAACTTGGATGAACACAACTAGTCCAAGTATTCATAAATACAATTGATTGACCTAAAAAAAAGGGTATCATGATGAATATGACTAGCTCATGGATTCATCTTTATCACAAAACTAGTGAGTGAGTGATCTTCTCATTGGAAAAGGTAAAGGAGGGGATCAAGAGGATAATCATATGTAAACATCCTTAACACTTTAATTGATCACTTACTAATGATTATGCTATAGAAAAGAGAAAGGGGGCTGAGAAAAACGTCCAAGAGGCTTGTTGGAAAATGAGATTTGATCCACTATTTAAAGGAGACAAAGTATAACGGATATATAACGGCTATCTGGGCGCGGTACCTTATCTAGCCCGGCGGTTCCTTATCGCTAGGGAACCGCCTAGCTACTTAAGGTTCTGCCCCTAGAGTACGTTCTGTTTTTGTCTTTTAGTGGGGTAGGAATATCTGAGGTATTTGAAGCCTTCAAAGGATATTCTAATAGCATATGGAATATGATATTTTTAAATTTTCATTTTCCATTTTAATAAAACATTTTCTAAAAAAGAAAGTTTATTAAAAAGTCTTTTGTCATATTAATAAAAGTGAGTTTTAAGGATAATCATTTTGATGATCACTAAGTATGATTAAGAAAGGTTAGTGATATGATTATTACCTTGATGATAGTGTTAGTTAAATAATTCGTTTTATGTTTTACACTAAATGTGTTGTATAGTTTGTTGTGATCAAAACTAAGAAAGATTAGTTAACACTAATAATGTTTTTAGGCATCACTTGCATTAACAGATATAAATGTAATTTTATACAAGCCTAACCCATTTTTCTTCCCAATCCCCCCAAAATTGGGCGGAACAGATATACATAAAAATGCATGCACCTTTCCTTCCTTCCTACTTCCCGTTCCCTACCCTTCCTTCTTCAAAAAAAACTTAAGAACAACATTTTTTTTAATTTCCCTTTCCATACTCTTCCATCTCTTTAAAAAAAACTTGAGAACTTAAGGTTTCTAGTATGACCAACCCCTTTTTTAAAAATTTATGGTATGTTTTTTTAGCTTATATAATGGGCTTATATAAGCCATTTTTTGCTTATATAAGCCTATGTTTAATAAACTTATAAGCCCATGGCTTTTATAAACTTAAGTTAACATGAGGATAAAATGGTAAATATGTTATTTAAGCCCAAACCTTCCTAAAAAAGCCACATTTTTATGGCTTATCATAACACCCATATATAAGTTTATAAGCCCACTAATATAAGCTTAGCCAAACACTTGGTTTGAGCTTATAAGCCCATTATATAAGCTAAACCAAACACCCCCTTATCTCTTGTATCTACATCATCATATAACCAACGGAATACTTGAACCATTTATCATTTTCACTACTCCTCAAACATTACATAGTAAACACTAACTAATGATCCATCTAACGCCTTTCTGACAAACATATAAACATAAAATTTCACAAAAACTGACCTTTAATATGTGCCTTCGTAGCTTCATCAACCTTCACAGCTTCATCAACCTTCATAGCTTCATCATCCTTCATAGCTTCATCAACCTTCGTAGCCTCATCTTCCTTGTCATCTATATAACAAATATTGAAACAGAATCAATTATTGGTATTTTCGTAACATGAAACATCATCAAAACAAAGACAAATCATCAAAACTTTAATAATACTGTTGCGAAGTAAAAACCCTAACCTTGTTTTGATTTTCCTTTAGTCCGTTTTTTTAAATCTAACTGCATCAAGTCTTTAACAATAGTTTCAGTAATCGGATTAGGATATCTCCAGTTGGTTCCATACTTATCTATCACATAATCAATCATCTCAGGAGTCATCTTAAAATCAATATCTAACTAGTCACTTAGGTTTGATTTATCAGGGTTTGAATATTTGTTACTGTTTGTGTCTGGGTGGGTGGGTGGTTGATTCATTATCTGACCTCCGGATATTGAATGTGTGTGTTTGTGTGTGAGTAAGTTATTAGTGAACGGGGTACCGGTGCAATATATCAAGTTGCATGCAAATTAAACGATTCACTTTTTAGACACGTTTGTATAAGTCGAGTTTAGTAGTATAATCTTATTAATTTTTCATAATTTTATTAATTGAACTTTACCATACATGATTGTTGGATAACTAAATTAAAGCATGTTATTAATTTAATTAAACCTTTGTTAAAAATTAATATAACATAATTAATCTACGTTTTTTAATCAATTAAATGTAACATGAATAATTAAATTAATAATTATTTTAACCTAAAGTTTATTTAAATAAAATGGCCATGTTTGATTATCATGATAATTATATTAATAATTATAACATAAATCTTGTTTATTAATTATATAATATAAGTCAGGTGATTAAACGGTTTTATGACTTATTTCAACAAGCTCGCGTATGAATTTAACATAAACGATGATTAATTTGTTATCTGATAGATTTTTAAACATTAAAGTTTTTAAAAAATATGAAATGTCAAACCCATCTATCTCGAATGATGGTAACCTTAAATCATAAACCTTAACCAATCAAACCATAAACACAAATTAAACCAAAAACCAATAATAAAACATAAATCTCAAACCTTAAACCATTTAACCGTAAACCATAAACCATTAAACCATAAACATTAACTAAACCATAAATCATAATCATGCATACCATAAACCATAAACCATAAACCATAAACCCTAAACCATAAACCATAAACCCTAAGCCCTAAACCCTAAACCGCAAACCCTAAGCCCTAAACCTTAACCCCAAAAAACCCTAAACACTAAATCATAAACCTTAAACCATTTAACCTTAAATTATAAACATTATACCATTAATTAACCCTTAAACCACAAACCATAAACCTTAAACAATAAACCCGAATCCCTGAACCTTATACCAATGAACCATATATAAACATTAGATCATAAATATTAAACCATATAACCTTATACAATAAACATTAAACCATTAATTAACCACTAAACCACAAACCCTAGCTAAGTAAACCATCAATCCTAAACATTAAACCCTAAACCGCAAACCCTAAGCCCTAAACCTTAACCCCAAAAAACCCTAAACACTAAATCATAAACCATAAACCATTTAACCTTAAATTATAAACATTATACCATTAATTAACCCTTAAACCACAAACCATAAACCTTAAACCCTAAACCCTAATCCCTGAACCTTATACCAATAAACCATATATAAACACTAGTTCATAAATATTAAACCATTTAACCTTATACTATAAACATTAAACCATTAATTAACCATTAAACCACAAACCCTAGCTAAGTAAACCATTAATCCTAAACCTTAAACCCTAAACCCTAAACCACAAACCATAAGCCCTAAACCTTAACCCCAAAAAACCCTAAATACTAAATCATAAACCTTAAACTGTAAACATTAAACCATTAATTAACCCTTAAACCACAAACCATAAACCTTAAACCCTACACCCTAAACCCTGAACCCTAAACCAATGAACCCTAAACACTAGATCATAAATATTAAACCATTTAACATTATACTATAAACATTAAACCATTAATTAACCATTAAACCACAAACCCTAGCTAAGTAAACCATTAATCCTAAACCTTAAACCCTAAACCCGAAACCACAAACCCTAAGCCCTATACCTTAACCCCAAAAAATCCTAAATACTAAATCATAAACCTTAAACCATTTAACCATAAACTATAAACATTAAACCATTAATTAACCCTTAAACCACAAACCATAAACCTTAAACCCTAAACCCTAAACCCTAAACCCTAAACCCTAAACCCTAAACCCTAAACCCTAAACCCTAAACCCTAAACCAATGAACCCTAAACACTAGCTCATAAATATTAAACCATTTAACCTTATACTATAAACATTAAACCATTAATTAACCATAAACCACAAACCCTAGCTAAGTAAACCATTAATCCTAAACCTTAAACCCTAAACCCTAAACCGCAAACCCTAAGCCCTAAACCTTAACCCCAAAAAACCCTAAATACTAAATCATAAACCTTAAACCATTTGACCTTAAACTATAAACATTAAACCATTAATTAACCTTTAAACCACAAACCATAAACCTTAAACCCTAAACCCTAAACCCTAAACAACTGCATATACACTAAATCATAAACTCAACCATAAATAAACCATAAACCGTAACCTAATACCAAAGTAGAATGTCCTCACCCTAACCTTATTAAACCGTCCATTAAAAATCAACCTTATTCTTAATAAATTACTTGAGATGATTATTCAAGGTGATTGATATAAACCTCAACTAAATCCCACATACTGTTAAAAAAACAAAAGATATTTATCTCGCGGTTGTCAAACATTATTATAACCTAATATATTTAAGTTATTTAATTATTAATATATTTAAGTTATTTAATTATTTATATATTTAAGTTATTTAATTATTTATTTGTTATTAACTTTTAAAAATTAAATGTTAATTATACTTTTATTATTAAGTAAATTTAATATTTACATTTTCATTTAACACACATAATATCCGGTAACCATCTTGTAACCACCAGCATTTTCGACCATTTTCACAATCACACAGGAAGAACGAACCCTAACTTAACCGCCCAATAACCGATCAAAAAAATCAAACCTCATAAACAATAGCCGCCAATCTATAAAATCATTAACAACATGAAACATCAGGAAAGAGGTAATGCAAAAATCAGTATTGTTTAATTTAATATTAGGGTTCATACGAATAGTGTAAGTTTGTTACTGATATTAGAGTTTACACTTACTTTTAATGCATGTATGTGGACCTATGTCATACTTAATTAACGTAATTCAGTTTATAGGATTCACCCTTGTTAATGTGTTTATATGGTCTATGTTTCAATCTAGGATATGGGTTTTGTTAATGTGTCTGGATATGGTCCCATGGTATGTTATAGTTTAAGGATATGGTCCCCTATACAAACATATGTATAACCAAATCCAAATGTTATTAGGGCATCAACAACCATGATACACATTCTGCCAAAGACTCCCTTCATCGACATATAACTAACATTAATATGTACATGTTTGCAGAAGTAATTCATATAGAATCCGACACTTCATCATCTACGAGGAGTGGGAGGCAGAGTTACGTGCAGGAAGTTCTTTGATCTACCTAGAAGGAAACAAGGAACTGATGTAAGGATTGCGTTGCTTGAAAATGAACTTGAGAAGGAGAGACAGGCGCGTAAAGAAAAAGAGGATACAGTCGCTGAATTAACCACCAAGATGTCACAAACACAGGAAACTATTGAAAAATGTTGAAAGTTATGTCTTCACAATGGGTTAATATAGCCGAGTTAATGTCAAGTTAGTCAAATGTAAGACTAGTTTTCTAATTTTGATTTGATGATTTTCAGTCTGTAATACCATTAACAATTAACATACTTATATATTGCAGGTATTACAACTAGAACATAATGCATTAAGCAAAATACCTAGTAAAGAGCAAAGGACGTCGATCAGTGGTGGTGGACTTCAGAAGGGTGTGTTATTTCCAATGTCTGAGACAACTGCAACTTTGAACAAGGATTTGGACAATGCAACTGCAGCTGCAACTGCAACTGCGAAGAAGGTAAGTTATAAAAAAACCAAGTTTGGTTTCTAAATTGTACTATACATGACTTATTTACTGTGTTATGTATATATGCAGGTACCTACTAGGTTAGCAAAAAATAAGACAACATCGTTGGAAAAGAAGTCTCCACTTCAAAATTCCCAATCTCAAGAAGATATTTATCCATCTTCCGGATCACAACAAAATCTGTCTCCCTCGCCACAACAAGACGTACCTATTGCATCATTACGAAAAAAGCATACACCTTCTAAATCAAAAGTAAATCAGTCTCCACCATCACTACCAAATGTAAGTATTTCATCATTTTTCATATAATTACTTGTTTAATTATTTGTCATTAACACATGTAAACATTTTTTCTTCAGACATTTAAGTACAAACTGAGTAACATATCTAGGACAATGATCATTGGTAACGGTAGGGTATACAAGTCTAAGGATGGAGACAATGTAATGATTCATAACCAACCACTACCAAAAAATTGCTACAAAGTTTCAGTTGATGAATCCTTAGTGGATGCAGCATTCATACCTGATGCGGAAATAATGGTTTAAAAACTGTTAAGGATGTAAAAGGTAGTTTCGTGGCATGGTCAAAGGAAAAGGTTATTTTTTTGGAAGAGGTACATACACTTGATTTATCATCCTACATATACATAGCTTTTCATATTTAGTTCAATGTTTAATACACGGCTTTTGTTTCCATACAGGAAACAACACCACCAAATACCATGAAAGTTGTTGTTGAAAGTGCACCAAAGATAGGATCTAAGCGCTCGATGAATGTTCCAGCAGGCAGTACATATACGACTATTACTCATATGCAGAAACAAGCTAGGAGTAACAAGGCTCAAAACACTTTACAACACAGTGATTCGAAGTCTTTACAAATGTGATTCTATGTGAAAAGTATGTTACTTGAGAATAATACGACATTACATTGTTGATTTGATTATGTACATTCAATTTTATATATTAATGCAACTGAAATTTGATTTCCAAAATTTTGTTTTTTCTTTTTATTGAATTCTGAAAGGTTACTAGAAGATGAAACATAATCACACTTATTCACATTCTAATGTTTGACTACATATCATAAAAAGTCACACAAACATACAATTCTTTGTGACTATTGGATGTATATAGTCACACAAAATACAATTTGCTTGACTTGACAAAGCATACAGTCACAATTATTACTACTATTGATAACTCTTTGGTTAATTGTATGTGACAAACTTAGTGCCATTAGAATGATTTGTGTGACTACATGTCATAAAAGGTCACACAAACATACAATTCATGTGACTATTAGATGAATATAGTCACATAAAATAAAATTTGCTTGACTTGACAAAGCATACAGTCACACTTATTACTACTATTGGTAACTCTTTGGTTAATTGTATGTGACAAACTCAGTACCATTAGCATGAGTTGTGTGACTACATGTCATAAAAGGTAACAGAAACATACAATTCATGTGACTATTAGATGCATATAGTCACACAAAATACAATTTGCTTGACTTAGCAAAGCATACAGTCACACTTATTAATACTATTGGTAACTCTTTGGTTAATTATATGTGACAAACTCATAGCCATTATCATAATTTATGTGACTACATGTCATAAAAGGTAACATAAACATACAATTCATGTGACTATTGGATGCATATAGTCACATAAAATACAATTTGCTTGACTTGACAAAGCATACAGTCACACTTATTTCTACTATTGGTAAATCTTTGGTTAATTGTATGTGACAAACTTAGTGCGTTTAGCATGATTTGTGTGACTACATGTTATAAAAGGTCACACAAACATACAATTCATGTGACTATTGGATGCATATAGTCACACAAAATACAATTTGCTTGACTTGACAAAGCATACAGTCACACTTATTTCTACTATTGGTAACTCTTTGGTTAATTGTATGTGACAAACTTAGTGCCATTAGCATGATTCGTGTGACTACATGTTATAAAAGGTCACACAAACATACAATTCATGTGACTATTGGATGCATATAGTCACACAAAATACAATTGGCTTAACTTGACAAAGCATACAGTCACACTTATTTCTACTATTGGTAACTCTTTGGTTAATTATATGTGACAAACTCAGTACCATTAGCATGATTTGTGTGACTACATATCATAAAAGGTCACACAAACATACAATTCGTGTGACTATTGGATGCATATAGTCACATAGAATACACTAATCACATAGTAAATGTCACACATATTGTGTATTCATGTGACAAACTTATAAACAATAGTCACTCTTAAACAAAACTCGTGTAACTGTAGAGTGTTTACCGTCGCACATATTCACTAAAACACCAAATATTGTACCTAGTTTGTCACACATTTTCGTGTATTGGTCACTCATTTTTGATAGCTAAGGTCACTAAGACGAACTTGTGACCAAAGGTACCTCCGGTCGCGTGACCTTTGGTCACAAAACCTAAAAAAACCGCATGTGACTGTAGGCCTACGGTCACTCTTTTTGAGTTTGACGAATACCTTTTTTGTACTAGTGTAATACTTACCGCTTTTGCCTCGTTTCCTAAACGAGTGTGAATACTCAACTGTCATTTTCGCGCCGCTGCCGGGGAGGCTTGTTGTGTTTTGATTTGAACAATTGTTGTTTTTATATTAGCCATAATATCTATTTGTATTAGTAGCACTCTACTAATACGTATTATCGGTTTTCATTGTTTGTGTGAATATTATTACTATATTGTATACGTAGAACAATAAATTCACAAGTACTCCAAAAGTGTGAAAACACAACCTTGATTGGGAGGTCATTACTCAATCATTGTATTCGAATCTCAAACAAGAAAGAAAAGGCAAAATAGATAAATACTTTTGTGAAGCTTAATTTTGAAAAATACAAACTGTAAGGTGAGTATAAGGCGGGTATTATAAAATATACCCTAAGGAAAAAGGCTCTTAAGTGCTTCGCGTCGCCTCATTTCCCCGCTTGCTTGTGCGTGTTTAGATAAAAAGGGCTAAGCGAGGGTTTGCCAACCAAAGTATTATCTAAGTATCATATATATTGTCTTGGTTTCAATTTATTAAACCCTCTTGAACATTTTGGTGTTCCACCAACGTTCTAAAGTCATCAAAGACGTTCACTTCATGTGATCGTTTTCATTCCTTGAGGCTTCTTTAATCAAGATATTTGATTAAGGAGGAGATTTGTAGATTTTTGTCTACCTAATACAATCATAGAATCCAATAAAAGTCAAAACAATCAAAAACCAGAAAAAAATTGGAAAACTTAAAAACACCAAAAATAATCTTCTTTGCTCATCCCCACGTTGTACGTGACGTTTATGCAAACTCGCAACCAAGCTAGACGTGCATGTAAATGAAGAAACCGAAAGGAAACCACACCTAATCTTTCTAGTGAGGAGTCTCCTATTGACGAACCCATCGTAGAACAAGAAGCTCCCATGGCTAATCGTACTATGATGAAGTTGCTTCAAGCATCCACCAAGGGTTATGGAGAAGCGATTGTGATTCCCGCTATCCTTGCGGAGAATTCTGAGGTTAAGACGGGTTTGTTGTCCATGATTCAAAACAACAAGTTTCGTGGTGACGAAAAGGACAACCCTCATAACCACATTCACCAATTCAATCGTCTTACCGCCACTTACAAGTTTAAGGACGTCTCTAACGACTCGATTAAGATGATGCTTTTTCCGTATTCCTTAGCGGGGCCCTCTAAAATTTGGTTAGATAAAGAGCCACCCAATTCTATATTAACGTGGAAGGATCTCGTTTCAAAGTTCGTGAACAAATTTTTCTGCCCTCTAAGACTACGCATTTGAAAAACGAGATTTCAAACTTTTCACAAGAGTATAATGAGAGTTTTTCAACGGCTTGGAATAGGTTTAAGGATATGTTGCACGAATGTCCTCATCATGGTTTTTCCGACTTGCATCAAATTGACACGTTTTACAATGGTTTAAATGATCATGAAAGAGATTATCTTAATGCCACCGCGGGTGGTAACTTTTTGTGTCAAAAGGGTCGAGGAAGCATTGTTAATCATTGAGAATAGGTCTAAGGTTTATAGTCCTCGTAGCACGTCGAGTTTTCGTAAGACTTCGTCTTCACCTTCGCCTTCATTGTCACAAACCATTGATGCTTGCCAAATCGAGGCTAATTTGGAAAATAAGATTTTTGATAAGCTTAAGGGATTGTTAATTGAGTTTAAAGTTGGTGAACAACCCACTCCCGCTACGGCTAAAGCGGTTATGGTTTCTTGTATGTATTGTGGTGGAGCTCAAGATTACTCCGAGTGCATTACCAACGGTGGTAACACTTCGAGTGCCTACATGGCCGCTGGAACTTATAACCAACACGGTCAAGTTACCCGCACTAATCAATTGACTCCACCGGGTTTTCCACCAAATCAAAATTTTAACAATTATCAAAACAATCAAGTTGGTTATCAAGGAAATCAAAGGAACAATTATAAGGGAAACAACTATGGGAATCAAGGGGGTAGTAGTCAACTGCAAAACCAAAACCAAAACCGTAATTTTCAAAACCCAAGCCAAGGTCTTCAAAATGCTTACACTAAAGAACTTCCAAATGACTTTTTGAATTACGCTACGGCAAATGATAAGATTTTAGAAAACATTCAAGAGCAATTGGCTAGTCAAGCTAGGGAAACGGCTAAAAACACAAAGGAGTTAGCTAATTTTACTAAGGAAAATGACAATATGAAAATTGAGTTGAAAAACGATTTTGCTAATCAAATTAGAGGGCAAAACAATAAAATTGAGCAAAGTCATTCTAGGCTTGAACAAAGGATAGACCAAAAAGCCGCTAGTCAAGACGTTAAGCTAAATGCTATTTTAGAAGCAATCATGGGGGAAAAAGCCTCTACTTCGGGTAGTCTACCTAGTAACACCATATCAAACCCGAAGGGAGAGATGAAAGTGATTACCATACGAAGTGGTAAGACACTTAAGGAACCGACTCTTCAACCAATTACTCCAACGGTGGAGGAAATTGAGGAAGAACCCGAGGTTGTGGTCGAAAAGGAGCATATCTTAAGCCCACGAAGTACCGCTCATGCCATACTTACGGTTGACCAATTACAAACATTGGAACCCGAGATTCCAAAGGCTATGCCTATGTCCCAACCCACACCACCCTAACCTTACCCATCGAGACATAGAAAGGAGAAACGTCAAGAGCGCGACAATTACCAATTTGAGCTTTTTATGAAAATGTTTCGTGATTTGCATTTTAATATATGTTTTGTCGACGCTTTGGGCATGATGCCTCGATTTGCCGCTAACTTCAAGAGTATGTTGAACAACAAGGAGAAATTGCAACAATTGTCTAGTTGTCATCGGTTTATCTTAACCGCATACCTCAAAAAGTCGATGATCCTGGTAAATTCTTGATTCCATGTGCAATCCAAGATATGGAAGAATGCTATGCCTTGGCCGATCTTGGTGCTAGTATTAACTTGATGCCACTTGCAATCTTCAAGTCGCTCAATCTTCCTAATCTTACTCCTTCACAAATGTGTATTGAGTTGGCCGATCATTCCACGATTCCCGCATGTGGATTGGCGGAAGACATTTTTGTGAAAGTGGGAAAGTTCTATTATCTGGTCGACTTTATCGTTGTCGATATTCCCACGTATCCTCAAGTTCCTCTCATTTTAGGTCGTTCATTTTTAGATACGTTTATGGCTTTAATTGATGTGCATGCAAGAAAGATCACCTTACGTTTCAACGACGAGGAACTTGTTATAAACGCAACTCAAATTTCTCAACTTTCTCATGTTTATTCCGTTGCTACCATAAACCTCGTTGATATGATCGACGTTTTTGCGAGTAATTTTCACAAGAAGTTCTAGGTTTTGGTGATGATGAAAATAGTGGCAATCCCACTATGCTAGATCCCATTCTTGATAACTCGACACCAACCTTCACTCCATTTGAAGGTGGTGGTTTTACGTTGGAAGAATTCGATGTTCCACGTACTTGTGACGAAGACCTCGACAACGATGAGGACTTCTCGATTATCAAGGATTTTCTTAACGATTTCCCATTTCCTCCAACCGATGAGGTTATGAGTATCGAGCCCAAATCTTCAATTGAGGAACCACCAATCCTCGAGTTGAAAGATTTACCTCCTCATCTTGAATACGTATTTTTGGAGGAGGACGATAAGTTACCGGTTATTATTGCGAAGGATCTTTCGAATGATGAAAAAACCGAACTTATCGATGTTCTAAAGGATCACAAAGGGGTAATTACGTGGAAGTTATCCGATATTAAGGGGATCGATCCCAAATTTTGTACCCATAAAATCTTAATGGAAGAAGATTACAAACCCGTAATCCAATGTCAAAGGAGGGTGAACCCCAAAATTCACGACGTCATCAAAAAGGAAGTCCTAAAAATCCTTGACGCGAGAATGATTTACCCTATTTCCGATAGCCCTTGGGTTAGTCCTATTCATTGTGTCCCTAAGAAGGGAGGAATGACCATTGTGCCAAACGATGCCAACAAGTTAATTCCAACTAGACTCGTGACCGGATGGAGAGTGTGCATTGACTATCGTAAGTTGAATGACGCCACTCGTAAAGACCATTTTCCCTTGCCCTTAATGGATCAAATGTTGGAGCGTCTTGCGGGAAACGATTTCTATTACTTTTTAGATGGTTTTTCCGGTTACTTCCAAATCCCAATCGATCCTCGTGATCAAGAAAAAACTACGTTTACGTATCCATATGGAACATTTGCCTATCGTAGAATGCCATTCGGACTTTACAATGCACCGGGAACCTTTCAAAGGTGCATGATGGCTATTTTTCATGATATGATCGAGAAGATGATTGAAGTCTTCATGGATGACTTTTCCGTGTTTGGTTGTTCGTTCACTACGTGTTTGTCGAATCTTGAGAGAATGTTAAAACGTTGTGAGGAAACCAACCTTGTGCTCAATTGGGAAAATGTCATTTTATGGTTAAATGTGGAATCGTCTTAGAGCACAAGGTTTCGAAAGCGGGGATTGAGGTAGATAAAGCTAAGGTAGACATCATCGCCAAATTACCTCATCCCAAAACCGTTAAGGGAGTTAGGAGTTAGGAGTTTCCTAGGCCACGCGGCCTTTTATCGTGGATTCATCAAGGATTTTCAAAGAATTCTCGACCTATTACACATCTCCTTGAAAAAGATGCACCTTTTGTCTTTAACAAAGATTGTGTACAAGCCTTTGAAATCCTTAAGAGGAAACTTACCGAAGCTCCCATTCTTGTTGCTCCCAATTGGAACCTCCCCTTTGAGCTCATGTGTGATGCTAGTGACTACGCTATTGGGGCCGTATTGGGGCAACGTCATGATAAGCACTTCTTGCCTATTCACTATGCTAGCAAGACGATGACCGAGGCTCAACTAAAATACACTACAACGGAGAAAGAATTCCTTGCCGTGGTGTATACATTTGAGAAATTCTGACCTTATCTCGTCTTGACTAAACGCATAGTGTATACTGATCATTCGGCTATCAAGTATCTTATGGCTAAACAAGATGCAAAGCCGAGATTACTTAGTTGGATTCTCCTCCAACAAGAATTTGATCACAAAATCGTTGACAAAAAAGGATCCGAGAATCTAGCGGCCGATCATCTTTCTCGTTTAGAAGATCCTCACCAAAGTGTTTACGAGCCAAAGGAAATCACCGAAACATTTCCGTTCGAGTCACTCACCGAAACATTACCATGCGGGGAACTTCATCATCAAGGGTATGACGACTCAAGAAAAACGAAAATTCTTTCGTGACGTCAAGTTCTATTTTTGGAACGACCCTTACTTGTTTCGAACTTGTGCGGATCAAATTATTCGTTTTTGTGTATTTGGCACCGAAGCTTCTAACATCCTTAGAGCTTGTCACGAGGGACCGACGGGTGGTAACCACGGTGCTAATCTCACGGCTAAGAAGGTCTTTGATGCCGGTTTCTTTTGGCCTACTATTTACCGAGATACACATGCACTTGTGAAGTCGTGCGACTCATGCCAACGATAAGAAAAAGCCTCACAAAACGATGAAATGCCACAAAATATCATCCAAGTGTGTGAGATCTTTGACGTTTGGGGCATTGACTTTATGGGGCCTTTCCCATCATCTCGTTGTAATAAGTACATCCTTGTCACCGTTGACTACCTATTTAAGTGGGTGGAAGCTAAGGCTTTGCCCACCAACGATGCACGTGTGGTAGTCAAGTTTTTGAAAAGCTTGCTTTCTCGGTTTGGAACCCCTCGTGCGATCATAAACGATCGTGGAACCCATTTTTGTAACGACCAATTCGAAAGGGTCCTAAGGAAATATGGCGTTACACATCGTCTTTCTACGGCTTACCACCCACAAACGAGTGGGTAAGTCGAGGTTTTAAACCGAGCTTTGAAGAGGATCTTGGAGAGATCTATTGGAGAGAACCGACAATCTTGGTCGGATAAGTTGGACGATGCTTTATGGGCCTTTAGGACCGCTCATAAGACGCCCATCGGGTGCACTCCCTATAAGCTTGTGTATGGGAAGAATTGCCATCTACCAATTGAACTCGAACACAAAGATTATTGGGCCCTTAAGCATTGTAATGATGATATGGAGACCGCGGGAAAACACCAGAAAATGCAACTTAATGAATTAGATGAATTGAGGGATATTGCTTATGAAAATTCATTGATTTATAAAGAAAAAACTAAAAAGGTTCATGACTCAAAAATTAAAAACCGGGTTTTTAACATTGGAGATCAAGTTTTTTCTTTTTAACTCTCGTTTGAAAATATTTTCTGGCAAGTTGAAATCCCGTTGGTCCGTCCCATTCACCGTGACTCAAGTTTTTCCTTATGGGACCATCGAGATAGCTCAAAATGATGGCCCCAAATTCAAGGTGAATGAACATAGGTTGAAGCACTACTTTGGCGGGGAAGTTCCATCCTTGAACTACCTCGACCAAATCACCTTCTCCAATGATAATTAGTATTGAGGGGATCGAGTCGAGCTCATGACTCGGTAATAAAAAACGAGGTGCCTCGTGGGGGAGTCCCATGCTTATCCTATGTACATATTATCGCTTTCTAATGTAGTAACGTGTGGGGATTTGTGCCCTTCCAACCTTTTGTTCCGTGGTTGTTTGTGAATTGTGGATTTTAGATGATCATGATCTACACGATTGGAACCTCTCGTTTTCGTTTTATGGGACCACTCGATCGTTTGCTTTGAAGAATTTTGCAATATCCATGATATATCCTTTGATGTTCTAATCTTAGGTTTATAGCACACTTCATAAACGGCTATCAATTTAATGGTTACACCCTTTCCATGCTAGATTAAGCATTCAACTACGTCTCTAGTATGGGGGTTTCTAACCCTTAGACTCGAAACATTGAGGACAATGTTTAACTTTAGTATGGGGTGTGAATAGATACTTGTCTTGCCAAACCTTCACGCTTTCCAAAGTTTATCTTTTTGTTTATCATTTTGTTGCAAAAATAAGGCGTAAAAATGGCCAAATTTAAAAATCTTTCTCATGTTTTATAAGTGTTTAAGACACGAATGTAGGTTTTCCAATGGTGAGAATAAGAGTAATTTTTTACTCGACCGTGTGTGTTGAGCACTTAGATTTGATTCCTTAACTTTATATTAGGCCAAGTCTCTTAAATGAGGACGAGAAATGATAGAGTCAATTATAAGTTACTATGCTAAACGTAGAGTACTCGTATTCTTTCAGAAACTCATGTGTTCTCATTGTTTGCTTATTCTCCCTTCGCTTGTAAATATTTTTTGCTTAATAAATATTGACTTAGCGGTTTAGTCTTGATTGTTGGTTTCTAGTCTTTTCTAGTAGCTTCTATGTAATTAAATTGGGAAGACATTAAGGTATCGCCAACGTCACGGTTTTGAAGTATTGGCAACCCAAATAATCGAAAGCTTCACCCAATAATAAGATTTCAAGTGCTCACCTAAATCAAGCAAACAATTTGAAGCTCACAAGGCCAAAAAATCTATGCAAAATTGAAAGTGAATCAAGCCTTAATCTTTGAAGCTTTAAAGATCCAAAATTCGCTTTTAGCGTGAGGATATACGTCTTTGGCCATAATAAACACCTCGTGGCGAGGTTAAATAAAAGGAAAGGCAAGACCAAAGTAATAATAAAAGCTTCATGGCAAAGTTGAATAAAAGATGGAGGTAAACCTATGATAATAAGGCCCTTCCGTTAGAGGCGTATAAAAGTCATGGTAATAAGTCTCATGTTCAAAACCGTTATAAAACCGTATTTATCGATCCTTCTTGTAGACTTAATTTTTTGACATCGTTGTCTATTATTAGGGGCTATTAATTCGATAGTCTTGGTTACACCGTTAAGACTCTATTTTTAGACCTAAATCTCTATTATCGCATAAGTAAAAAATGTATCCTCGTGAAACATTCAAGACAAAATAAAATATAAGAGATACAACTTAGGAAAATGGGAGGATAAGTACGTGATTAGGGCATATGAGTAGTGTTAGCATTACTAACTTATAACGACAATGATCTCGTTGCACGCTTAGCATGGAATTGGGGTGAAAATCGAGGACGATGAAATTATTTCTAACGAAGCATTCACGTGTTCTTATTCTATGAACCTAAACGTCCCATTTTGCGATGAAAATCATACATTATGTCTAAAACACACGTAGTAGTAATAGTAGTAGTGTAGCGAGTTTATTATTCAATAAAGGTGAAAAAATGAATTTTGGAGGTGCTACGATACTTTATTCTAGCATTGCGTGAGGGCACGGTAATGGTTTAGTATGGGGGAGTGATGAGACTACTTTTATACATAGTCTCATCGTCCAAAACGCGCTTTAAATGCATTAAATATCATCAAAAATGCCAAATATATGCCTGTGTTTGTTACTTGTGTATTTTAGGTACGGATATTGAGGAAATGACAAAATATTACAAGAATGAAGCAAAAACTAATACTGGAAACGAAGCCGCACAAAGAACCGGACCCGGATCATGAATTTCCATTCAAGTCTTTGAAGTTTTGAAGATTGGCAAGATTGGTCCCTCATCTTTTGAAGACTTGTCATTTAAAACCCTTGTAAAACTCAAAATTACACATTGGGTCCCTAAAATGATGAGATTATACAAGATTGGTCCTTGAAGAATCCATTTATTGCAAGAAATACCCTTGTGACAAGTTATGATAAATTTTGGTGGCCAAAGTAAGAAAAAAAACTTTCTAACAAAGGAAAATGTGTTTGGGCTGTTTAAAGTTTAAGTGACAAAGTTGTGGGAGTATAGGGACCATTTGTGACAGACAGCCAAAGCCATCACCACCAACCAGCAACTGACACGTCTCCTCCAACCAATAAACACTCACCACCTCACTCTCCCTCTCCACGTCATTTTCCACTAACCCATATTTTTAAACTGGTTTTATTAAGCTTAAAATTGGTGGCAAACATTTTTTTTAACTTAATAACTTCTAAACAGATTAAAACACCCCCTAATCCCATGTTCTTCCCACATAAACCCTAAAATTCCCCAGTTTCAATCCACCTTAATCTAAAGGGTTTTTATGCCTAATTGTGCAGATTAGTAATTAACCTCAATGTTACCAAAACCCACACCATTACCAACCCATCCCGTGACTTATGAAGTTCCCACAATGGTCCCCTGCTACAAAGAGACAAGAGAGGCCAGAATGATCAACGGATTTGACCTATTCCTTGGTCACAACGTTTAAATAAACGCTCATGATCACTTCTCACAGCCTGGATACATCACATGTCACTGAATCCATCACATGTTCAAGACTTCAAGAGGGCATATTCGGATTTTCATCTCATTAGGGTTTTATGTTTAATATTTGTTTATTTCAACATTCTAGGACATTCTACTAGCTCTATAAAGAGAGAACTCGACATGTGAGTCTCCTATTGTTCCTGTTTTTTTTCCTTGGTCACAAACTTGTAAAACCCATTTTATTAATGAATGAAACTTGGTGAAGTGTTGTTGATGAAAAAGATTCAGGCTCCAATTTATTTCTTGTTATTTGATCTTGAGTGTCTTTGAGTTACTAGTTTCGGAAGAGTTATAAGTTTTGTTAAAATATTGAAGTTTTCTTAAATTTTCTTGAAGTTAAAACTGGTTTTAAGAATTTGTGTTTGTGTTACTTAAGCAAGTTGTTATCATAAGCTACGGGTTTCAACTTATCATTTAGACTTTAACTGATGAAGTTTTATAGACCTCACACCTTTATCATTCAGGTTTGGATACGACCATACTTCCCTGATATTTGATTATATCAAGTAAGAGTGGATGTTCAGGTTTGGGTGATAAACTTTGTGGGTTGATTACTCATTAGTTAAGGATCTAAGTATAAGTTTTTTGTTTTAAAATTTTGGAGAGATAAAAGTAAAAAAAAGGGTGGTTTACTGAATGTTTTGGACCCTTTTTTATCTGATCTGACCTTAACTGCTTGGAAGATTGGGTCAATCAGCTTCTTGAGCTCTTGATTCAAGCCAAAAGCTTGATTTATCTTGTGGTGTTGTGCAGGAACCAAGCAAGAATCAAGATCTCATCTCCATTCATTGTTTATTTTGCTTATTGGAAGATATTGTCAACCCTGGGTCTTTTCTTTAAGATTTCAACAACGGGTTTCTCTACACTGTTTCATAGGCTCTCCTGCATGCCCCTTTAAGCTTATTTGGTGGAGGCATCAGCAGGTTACTGCTTGAACCCACTAATATTTACTTTTTGGATTGAAAATTGCATGCTTTATGAGATTTATGTGATTTTTAGGAGGAACTTGTTATATGTTAGTAGGATTGCTTGTTTATGCTTATTTCAGTTTTCTTTACATGTTTAGATTGCTTGTTATCAGTTTGGTTAAGAGATACCTGATAGTTCTTAGATAAATTTTGATTTTCTTTCAATAAGGGGTGTTTGGGTAAGTGGTTTTGACCAATTAAGGAGACTTAATTTTGACTGAAATCTACTTAAACACACTTAGTAAGTTTGTGTTAGGAGTTATTAGGGGTAAGGTTTTCAAAGTAGGAAGTAAAAAGAGGTTTTGCATGCTCAAGTATTAGTAAAAATCAGTAAGTCTTAAAATCGGTTTGTTTTAGTAAAATCTGACTACCAAATCTGGTAATATGTTAGTAGTACTAATATCTTAGGATTTGGTTTAAGCTTGTTGTGTTTTGGTTAAATTTTGAGCAAGTTTTCAGCAGCTAAAACTCACCATTTTGCACTTTGAACCAGCAAAAACATTGCCTGCCATTAGAACTAAACAAGTGTATTGATTTTGCTTGATCTTGTGTGTTTGGTAACTTGAATCTGTTTCTTTTGTGTTATTTGTGACTCCCACAAGTCAACTAACTTGTGGGGTGCCTTATCTTTCCAAAACAACCAATCAACAAGGCTTTCCTAAGCCAAGCATGTCACCAAAGTTCATCAGTGGGTTCTTAGAGACATCAGAGAACGATTTGGTTCTCGGACGAAACTAATTTTTGGGAAAATTCTTACTGTAGCATTATTTAGATTCTGGGCACATTTTTTCCTTTCTTTTGGTTTAATCTTGATTAGTTTAGGTCTACATTTTTGTTTTTGTGTTGTATTAAGTACTTGTTTTGAGTTTTTATAAAAAGAAAAAAAAAGTTCTAAACAAAAAGGACGTGTCCAGGACTCGAACCTGCGCCACTCCTCTCACACACAAACACGTTTACCATCTGCCCTAGGGTCTTTGATTGGTAAACGTTTGCATTATCTATTATTTAAGGTGTGTTTGATTTTAGCTTATTAATTTAGACAGCTTATAAATAAGCTGATTTCAGCTTATTTATTAAGCCTTTTTGCAGTTTTTTCAATTTTCCTTTGTCCTTGGATAGATTTAGGACTTTTTTGAATTGAAAATTTTATTTTTCACGTTTATATTTAATTTTTATGATTATTTTTAGTTTTAATTTTAGAAAGTAATTAAAAATAGAAAAAAGTGTTTTAAAAATTTGGAAAAATAGTTTTTAATTTTTAATAGTATTTTAGAGGTTTACAAAAGAAAACGTTTTCAATTTGGCTTATTTTTTATTTTATTTGTTTTTGGTTTTTAATTAGAGTTTAAAAATTAATATAAAATTATTAAAAACGTTTTGGAATTTTTTGCTTGCATTTTTGTCTTAGCTACATTTTTCTTGATTTTAGGTAATTTTTTGGTAATTTTTAAGACACTTTCATTTTTCGTCGAATTTTACTATTTTACGTTTTTTTACGTCGTAGGGTAATTTTTAGTGTAATTCGTCTTTTTCTTTCTCTTTTCTCATCAATATAATCACAAATTAATCATCTCTTAACACACACACCAAGCCTCATTGAGAACGATCCCACACAAAGGGTCATAAGTGCTTTCGTTTTCCTAAATGAACACTTAATACTTACCGCTTTTGCCTCGTTTTCCTAAACGAGTGTGAGTACTCAACTATCATTTAATCTTCTTCTTCATCCTTCAAACCTTCTTCTAAACCTTGATACACAACCATGGTGTCAACAAGATCATCAAATTCTTCCAAACAATCCTCATCCAAAAGAAACCTTAAGATCAAAATCAAGTTTCCCAAACTGGACTCTTCATCCTTTCTTACACCTAAGAGTGAGATTTCTCCAATCCTCATCTCTTCATCACCCTCACCACCACTTGCACCATGCAAGACAAGTTCAACCCATGGCACTAATCACTCTCATGGGTCTACATCCTCTTCATTCCAATCTAGTTAGAATGAGTTGTCTTCACCATTCACTCTTTGTCCTCTCATGGATGTGAACCCTCAACCTCTACAAATCATTACCATTGTGAATTATTTTGTTGAGCCATTCTTCACCTCACCCTTCACTCCTCCTAACTCGCCTATCTCACCCTTGGACACCATGCCTCCTCCTCCTCCCTCAAACATTCCACTTTTGGGTGTTCCAATTCCCTACTTTAGGGGTGATCCATACTTCTTTGGTTTTCTAGAAGCTCATGGTGCCAATTATCCATGTTGCCTCTATAACAACTACATCATTCAAAATCTATGAATGTAGATGTTTGGACTTCATAGGAGGTTGCAAGACTTCTTTCTTACTTTGTAAAAATAAATGCTTTCAAAAGAAAATCAAGCCAATGAAGACTATCTATCAAGAACTAATTTAGCTAACTTTGTAATAGTTAGTTTGTTTTCATTTCTTGTATTTCCTTTCCTTCATGAGTTTTCATGAAGATGTGTTATGGATTTAGTTTTTGTGTGTTTCAAATCTATGTGCTCACACTAATCAACCTTAATTTATTTAAAATTGAACCTAAATCTATCATAACCATTAAAACTTGACTAAAATTGGATCAAAATGTTATCTAAATATTTTGTCACCCTTTGTCAAGACACTCTTTGTGAGTATGTTTCCTTTTGTGCAACCAAAGCATTATCTAGTGCTAAAAATGGTAAAAATCCAAGATTTGAAACATTTTGAAAATGTCTTAGTTTTTTCTCAAAACCTTGTAAAATCGATTTTTCATGTCCACTGTATGTGGATCCTCAAAGACCGCACGGTTTCCTATATATAAGGAACCACATGTTCCTTTAAGGAATCGCGGACAGCAGGCCATTTTTGGCTCGTTTTTTTGTCTTTCCTCTTTGACCATAGTCTTTTTTAAGATTCCTTGTTTACCAATTTTGGCTAAACATTCTTTGCAAACTTTTGATTTCATTTCAAATCTTTTCCTTGTCTACTTTCTTTAAATCCTCTTATTTTGGGAGCTCTTATTCTCATCCCTCACAATGCCTAACTCTCCTAATCTTAACCTTGACATCTCCTTATCACAATCTTCTAAACCCAAAGCTTCTTCATCTAAGCTTTCCAAGAAACCGAAAATCTCGGTTCGACCTATCTGGGTCAAGAAAAACAAGGATCATCATGATTCCTCTTTTTCCAAACCTTGCAAGACTTATTTCTCTCCCATTGCGTGTTGGAATGAGACTTTCTCAATTGATCCAATTACCGGAGAAAGAGAAGTTCTTCCACTACCACCTAAACCTTGAAACATACCTTCTCTAAATGACTTATATTCTTTCCCAAATCTCACTAGGCATTGTGAAAACATTTCTTATCCATTATCTCCTTCTCCGCCACCACCTTCTCATCTTGATGGTCCTCCCCCATTCAACGACTTTGTTTTGCATCATGGAAGGTCGTGTGCTTGTTGTCGATTTCAACAAATTGAACTTGCTCATGTGTATGACAAGTTAAATTTTATTAAATTTCTTCTCACTCGACCTCTTCTCAAAGTATTTGTTCCCGTGAAAAAGTATTCGAATGATGCCTTGTCTTCTTATTTTTCCAATTAACGCACATTTTGTGTCTTAATTGTTTGAGTCAACTTAAGCAATCTTGGAGGATTATCACTACTAGAGTAGTTTGTGCGTTTGTTATTTATTTTCCTTATGTTTTGTGTTAAATATTCATATTGTGTGTATGAATATTTCCCTTGTTTGTTCTTTCATATTTGTGTAATATGAATGTTATGATTAAAACTTACAATTGCTTTTGGGTGATTCCACCAATTCTAAGTTTCTAACCCTTTGACATACTATCACTTCAATTGGTTTGGATGTTTCTTTTCTACCTCTGTTCCACCAATTGAACTCTGATTTTGTCAAAACACCCTCCTTGGACATTCTTAGCAAATACTTACTTCCAATTTTAGATTTCTTTTCTTTCTCCCTCTCATGTTACTTAGTAGGTAGTGACTATATATACATTGGTGTTTCTTTTCTTTCTACTAACCTTTGTGTAGCATGTCACCTAAGCTCATTTTCTTGGTTCCCCAAGCAAGGGGAGTAAGCACCAAGAGGGAGCTTCTTGCAAAGTCCGATTCTTTTCTCCCTCAAAGACTTTTGCATCGTTTTCGCTTCGACAAAGGGGGAGAAATGATAGTGATAAACTCGTTAATAATTCCAAATATTTTGGATTTTACATAAATGAGTTTATAGTTTGTCGTAATCAAAAAGGGGGAGATTGTTAATGCAAAGCAATGCCTAAAAACATTATTAGTGTTAACTAATCTTTCTTAGTTTTGATCACGACAAATTAAAAAGACATTGATCATCAAATACAATCATAAGACGAATTATTTGACAAACACTATCATCAAGGTAATAATCATTTAAGTATTGCACTAACATATCTTAATCATGATTAGTGATCATAAAAGTAATTAATCCTAAACTTACATTTTGCCAAATGTGACAAAAGATTTTGTTAGGACCTCTGTAATAGAAATTTGTTATAGATATGCTAGGAGGTATGTAGTTCCTCCTGGTCCTAGTAGTAGTAGGAGCAACACGTGCTCCTGGTCTAGTAGAAAGTCAAACATTATTATTCTGAGTAGTTTGTTAGGATATGCATGAGACATGTTAGGAAAGGATATGCATATCAGAAGTTACACATTTTGGATTAGTGCTCTATTAAGGTTTCCTTGTAGTATAAAAGGAACCATTGGCAGTAGGGTTAGAGACACCTTCATCAAACATTATTCATTTCATATTAATAGTAGAAATCCTTAGTAAGGATCAAGTTATTTAGTTATTATGTTTCTTCTTGTTCATAGTATTTGTATTTCGCACTTATACTATGTGTTTCATCTAGAGTCTCTCTGTGAATAGACTTGTGATTACAGAATTCGTTCACCATCCTTAACAGGCTGCAAGATCCATATCTAGTGGACCCAACAAGTGGTATCAGAGCCTGGGAGAGTCTCCTGCTCAAGAAGAATCAGTTTTTCTTTTTACTAACATCTTTGTTTAATCATGTCTGCCTCTAGTTCTACTAAAACAAGAGAAGCAAGCACCTCTAAAACACAGCAACCTCAGCAAATCGTTGCTACTGTTTCAAATACAAATGGAAAATTCCCACTCTTGAAGAAGGATGAGTATGATAGCTGGGCCATGAAGATGGAATGCTGGATCACCAATACTGATCTAGACCTTTGGAAGATTGTCCAGAATGGCAACAGCAAGAAAACTACTGGTAGAGACCAGAATGGTAATATCACCATTCTCGATCCTAAAACTCATTAAGAAATCACTGCTGTTCAGAAGGAAATCAAAGCAAAAACTATTTTCCTTTAGTCCTTTCCTGATGATCACATGGGTGACTTTTATCACTTGGATGATGCTAGGGAGATTTGGAATGGAGTAAAGGCAAGGTTTGGAGGGAATGAGGAATCAAAGAAGATGCGCAGATCAATGTTGAGAGATGATTTCACAGAATTCAAGATCTCTAAAACTAAAGGCATTCATCAAGGGTATGACAGGTTCCAAAAGATTCTTAGCCAGTTGAATCAACTCAGGTCTAAACCTGACAATGGAGACATCAATGCTAGGTTTCTTAGAGCCCTGCCTCACTCATGTAATCAGGTAGTCATCTCTCTAAAAGCAAAAGGAGGCCTTGACTATCTTAATTTTGATGACTTGTTTTATAAACTCAAAACCTTTGAGACTCATGTGAGAGGATACTCAAGTGATTCCTTTCCTACTCCTGCTAACTCTGCTTTTGTGAGTTCCATAGGATCTAGTCCAATGTCTTATGCTAGTAGCCCAAGCTATACTTTGTCATCCCAACATACTTCTACTCCTGAACCAAAAGCCAAGACTGGTAGCATGGTAGAAGTTGTTCTTCACTCTTTTGTTGCTGATGTTGATACACAACAGTAGCTTGCTTTTGATGATTTGAAACAGGTTGATAAACTTGACTTGGATGAAATGGATCTAAAATGGCAGATGGCTATGCTCACTCTCCGGGTTCATAAGTTTGAAAAGAAAGCCGGTCGAAAATTCAACTACAACCCGAGAGAGCCAGCCAGGTTTGATAGAAGCAAGGTCAGATGCTATAACTACCAACAGCAAGGACATTTTTCTAGGGAATGCCCTAACAAAAATGACCAGGAGAAGAACAGGTATTCTTCCTTCAAGGTTCAAGAGCTTAAGGATGAAAAGAAAGCTTTGGTGTCTGTTGACTCTATGGTTAACTGGAATGATCATCAGACTGCTACCTTGGAATAAGCTGAAGCTTCTACTGATGTATTTGCAATGATTGTTGGGAATCTATCTGATGCCGAGGAAGCAGAAGAATTTTCTCTTATGGGAATCTCGCCTCAGGTAAACAATTGCCCTCTTGGTTGTCATGATAAATACTCAGAACTATTGACTCAATACAATGAACTAAATGAGCAAAATGACAAATATTTTCTAGAAGTTCAAGCATTTAAGAGTTGTTTAAAAACATTGGAACAACAAAAGAGGTGGCTTCAAGATACTCAACGTGAATATGAGGATAAAATTAGAATTCTAAGCAATTACTTAGAAAACACCACTAATATGCTTACATATACTGAAAAACTAAACAATGACAGCACTAAGGCTAAGCAAGACATGCAAGAAAAATTGGATGCTACAATTTTACGATTTGAAAAATGGCAAAAAGCACCCAAAAATCTTTCAAAGTTAATTGATAGTAGCATGTCTAGTAGGACTAAGAGAGGTTTAGGCTTTGATAAATATATTGATTCAGAAGATGGATTTGATCTATCTTTTTCAAGTGTTCCTCCACCTCAATGGGTTTAAACCAGCTGCAGCAATGCATGCTGTTCCTCCACCTCTTACAGGAACTTTTATGCCCATATCTAGGCATACTGACTTGGATGGATCACAGATTCACGAGTCTCCAAAAAGCTCTACTAATACTAATGACTTTGTCTCTTGTACTTTCAGTGACAAGGCCAGTGACTATGCATCATGTGGTTCAAGTGAAGAGTCAAGACCTTCAAGTTCCAAGACAAATGACCCTACTGCTAATAGTGCTAGGATGAGTGATGAGAGAGTTGCTTCTACTTCCACTGTTTCTAGTTCTAGTTTATTGAGTCCTAGGAATGTTGATTCTCCTAGAACTGTTTGTAATAAATTTTGTAGTGTGAAACAATCTCATTTGAATAAAAGGTCTTTTAAAACATACTTTGTTTGTGGTAGTAAATTTCATTTGATTAAGGATTGTGATTTTTATGATCGAACTCCTTCAGTTTATGATGCTTATCCTGCTCCTGGTCCACCAGGATTTGCTCCTTTTTCTTCTAGAAGACTAAACCCAAGTGCCCAATCTTATTCTTCTTCTAGAAGGACCTCTCCTTCAGCTTCCAGTCTTTGGAGAAGCAATGGTTATACCTACAATAGACCAACCAGCAACTATTTTCAGAACTTTAATCAGAATTATGCTTTTAATTCAGACCATATGTATTTTGGGTTGGGAAATTTGGGTACTGCTGTTAAGCCCTCAGCAGGTTGTTCTTGGTCACAAAATAACACCCAATATGATGAACAGGAAACCTAAGAACAACAGTGGATATCATCAATCTTCTTGGATATCTACTAAAGATTCACATGGGAGACTCAAGCCTGAAAAGGTCTGGGTCCCCTTAAGACACTAACTTTTGCATATAACTTTTCTTTTGTTGTAGATTACTCCATACCAAGATCCTTCTCTTGGAATAGTTGATAGTGGATGCTCTAGGAGCATGAAAGGAAATAAAGAACTTTTATCTAACTTTGTACCATTTCAAGGCGGAAAGGTCTACTTCAGAGGTGGTGAAGGAAGGATCTCTGGCAAAGGAACTATTAAGGCACCTAATCTTAATTTTGAGCAGGTCGACTATGTGGAAGCACTTCAACACTTCAACTTGATCTCTGTCTCTCAGATTTGTGACAAGAAGCAGTTGTCCTTGATAGGTGTGAAAACACCCATCTTTTCTACCACTTAATTACATTAAAACGGGACCTAAACGTATATTTTATGTCGTAAATGGCGGAATTATGCGTGGTTTGTGTTTTTATTGTGTTTCAGGGTCGAGAAGGTGAAAAGTGGAGAAAACACGGCTTTCACGGGCTTTTATTGAAGTAAAAGACAAAAGACGAAGTCGAAAGATCAAGAGTGGAAAAAGAATGGAAGTCCAAGACCAATTCTGAAGATTTATCGAAGAAAAAGTCAAAAGACGGAAGTTTACCAAAATCCGAAGAACTCAATTATAATTTATTGAAGAATTACAAGACGAGTTCAAAGAAATCCCGAGCCAAAGTCATTATAGTCCAAGATTTAAGAAGATTAAAGAAAGGAGGGACCTAATGACGCAATTAAGGAAAAGAGGAAAGAGGGGAGGAAGCTTCCATCCACTAATCCCTTCCTCCCCTTTAAATACACATTACTAGCCATTTTGTTGAGTTGTTGGAGGCTTGACAAGCCTCTCTTCCCTATTTTTCATTTCTCTTGTTCTTTAAATTTATGCATCTTAATCTTCATGTAAAGCACCTTTAATCTTCTTTTAATACCAAGTAAGTTTACCTTTAATTGTTGTTACTCTTTATCTTATAGCCAATCTCCTTCTACCTTTCTTGTTTGATTTGTTCTTTATTTTGATTGTTCATGTTCTTGAGTTTTTATGATTTTGATCAAGTGGGTTTTGATTGATTTGGTTATGTTTGTTAGTTTTGATGATTTGTTTTGATTGATTATTGTTAGTTGATGTTTAGTGGTTGTTTTGGGTTAATCTTGGTTAGTTTTGATTAAATTCGTGCCTTCATGTTCTTTCCCTGTTCTTCGTTCTTACTTACTGTTTCCCAGGAAAAAGTTCCGAATCAGTGATTAAAAGTTCCGAATGAGTGTTTATGCAAAAAGTTCCGAATGAGTATTTTTGAAAGTTCCGAATGAAGTGTTTTTTTAAATGTTCCGAATGAGTATTTTTGAAAAGTTCCGAATGAGTATTTTTGAAAAGTTCCGAATGAGTATTTTTGAAAAGTTCCGAATGAGATTTTTTTCGAAAAGTTCCGAATGAGATTTTTTTTAAAACTTCCGAATCAATTTAACAAAACAAAAAAAAAAAAAAAAAAAAAAGAACTTCCGAATCAATTTAACAAGAAAACTTCCGAATCAATTGAAACAAAACGTTCCGAATCGGAACTTAAAAAAAAGTTCCGAATGAAGATCCACCAGCACACAAAAGTTCCGAATGAAGATCCACTAGTACACAAAAGTTCCGAATGAATATAAAGATCCACCAGCTTGTGTGCCTGCTTAGGAATTTTTGCCGCCAATTTCACCAGCTAGCTTGCTAGCTTCCAGCAGCTAGCCTGCTAGCTTGTTTATTTAATAGTATTGTTCCATAATTGTCTAGTTTTATCTGAAAGTTGTTCCGATTTTATTTTTGAAAGTTACGTATTTTTAGTTGAATTTTTCGTCGATTTTTAGTATTAATATTTTTTCGTAAAGTTTAAGTTTTATCTTTTATTTAGTACCCGCTTTAGGTTTTGCCTCGTTTAGCTTTAAAGTACCATTTTAGTTTTATTCTCCCCTTTTTCATTTAGTAAACTTTATTTTCGAGTCGATAGTTAATTTCGTCTTTTATATTTATTTTTATTAATTGTTTCGCTTTAAATTACGTTTTATTATTTGTTTCAATATTTGTTTAATATCGTTTTAACTTTTAGTTTTTAATATTCACCTTGTTTTACTTTTATTATTTGAACTTGTCTTTAATTTGTTTTTAAATACTTTTCTCGTTTACTTTTAAATTAGTTTTAGATAATCAACTTCCCTTTTTCTTAACCAAAAACAACTGAGTCGCACTTTGAACCGGAAATCAATTCGATTAGACACCGAGAAACGAACTTTCAACTAGTAAAAACATAGTTATCAGTCCTCTTTACGGATACCGAAGCACTGGTGTTATCCAATAACTTTAAGCTACCGTATGACTCCCAAGTTCTACTTAAAATCACTAGAAGACACAATCTCTATAGTATCAAGCTGAATGAAGTTAATCCTACTGGTCAACTAGCTTGTTTAGTTTCCAAAGCATCAGAAGATGAAGCCACCAAATGACATAGAAGGATGGGACATGTAAACTTCAAGACCATTCACAAACTGGCGAGTATGAGTTTGGTCTCTGGTTTACCTCCAAAAACTTTCAGAAATGACATCAATTGCATTGCATGCAACAAAGGCAAACAACACAAAGCATCCTTCAAGGCCATTACTGCTCTCAGCCTCATAACTGAACCCTTGCAGCTACTACACATGTATTTATTTGGTCCTACCTCCATTAGGAGCATTGACCTTCATCTGCCTTGCCATCAAATTTCCCCAAATAGTCACTAGTATTCAGAATGGTGACAGGACAACCAAATGGCTTCAAATGAGCAATGCTAGGGACTTTGGCTGTGAGTAGCTCATAGGGAGTCTTCTTATGCGGATTGGTAATTGAAACCTTATTCAACACATAACTTGCAGTGTTGACAGCTTTTGTCCAAAACATAGTTGAAAGCTTGGAATCTGCAAGCATGGTTCTTGCATTTTCTATAAGAGTCCTGTTATTCATTTCTGCAACACCATTCTGTTGAGGAGTCCTTGCAGCACTATAATCTCGTTTGATACCTTTGGAATAGGAAAGTGCTATGAGGTCTGCATTTTTGAATTCTGTTCCATTGTCACATCGGATACCTTTCACCTTCTTGGACAGCTGATTCTCAATGAGTGTAATGAAGTCCTTGAGAATGGAGTAGGTCTCACTTTTAGCAGCCAGAAAGAAAACCCACGTGAACCTGCTATACCTATCAGTTACCACAAGACAGTATTGTTTATGGTCAATGCTATTATTGGAGGTAGGACCAAATAAATCCATGTGTAGTAGCTGCAAGGGTTCAGTTATAAGGCTGAGAGCAGTAATGGCTTTGAAGGATGCTTTGTGTTTTTTGCCTTTGTTGCATGCAATGCAATTGATGTCATTTTTGAAAGTTTTTGGAGGTAAACCAGAAACCAAATTCATACTCGCCAGTTTGTGAATGGTCTTGAAGTTTACATGTCCCATCCTTCTATGCCATTTGGTGGCTTCATCTTCTGATGCTTTGGCAACTAAACAAGCTAGTTGACTAGTAGGATTAACTTCATTCAGCTTGATACTATAGAGATTGTGTCTTCTAGGGATTTTAAGTAGAACTTGGGAGTCATCCGGTAGCTTAAAGTCTTTGGATAACACCAGTGCTTCAGTATCCGTAAAGAGGACAAACTGCTTCTTGTCACAAATCTGAGACACAGAGATCAAGTTGAAGCGTTAAAGTGCTTCCACATAGTAGACCTGCTCAAAATTAAGATTAGGTGTCTTAATAGTTCATGTGCCAGAGATCCTTCCTTCACCACCTCCGAAGTAGACCTTTCCGCCTTGAAATGGTACAAAGTTAGATAAAAGTCCTTTATTTCCTGTCATGCTCCTAGAGCATCCACTATCAACTATTCTAAGAGAAGGATCTTTGTATGGAGTAATCTACAACAATAGAAAAGTTATATGCAAAAGTTAGTGTCTTAAGGGGACCCAGACCTTTTCAGGCTTGAGTGTGCCTTGTGGATCTTTAGTAGATAGCCAAGAAGATTGATGAGATCCACTGTTGTTCTTAGGTTGCCTGTTCATCATATGGGTGTTATTTTGTAACCAAGAACAACCTGCTGAGGGCGTAACAACAGTACCCAAATTTCCCAACCCAAAATACATATGGTCTAAATTAAAAGCATAATTATGATTAAAGTTCTGAAAATAGTTGCTGGTTGGTCTATTGTAGGTATAACCATTGCTTCTACAAAGACTGGAAGCTGAAGGAGAGGTCCTTCTAGAAGAAGAATAAGATTGGGCACATGGGTTTAGTCTTCTAGAAGAAAAAGGAGCAACTCCTGATGGACCAGGAGCAGGATAAGCGTGATAAATTGAAGGAGTTTGATCATAAAAATCACAATCCTTAATCAAATAAAATTTACTACCACAAACAAAGCATGTTTTAAAAGACCTTTTATTCAAATGACATTGTTTCACACTGCTAAATTTATTACAAACAATTCTAGGAGAATCAACATTCCTAGGACTCAATAAACTAGAACCAGAAACAGTGGAAGTAGAAGCAACTCTCTCATCACTCATCCTAACACTAGTAGCAGCAGGGTCATTTGTCTTGGAACTTGAAGGTCTTGACTCTTCACTTGAACCACAGGATGCATATTCACTGGCCTTGTCACTGAAAGTACAAGAGACAAAGTCATTAGTATTAGTAGAGCTTTTTGGAGACTCATGCATATGTGATCCATCCAAGTCAGTATGCCTAGATATGGGCATAAAAGTTCCTGTAAGAGGTGGAGGAACAACATGCATTGCTGCAGCTGGTTTAAACCTATTATAACTAGGTTTTCCCTCCTCCTCCTTGTCAGGATCAAAGACACTTGAAAAAGATAGATCAAATACATCTTCTGAATCAATATATTTATCAAAGCCTAAACCTCTCTTAGTCACACCAGACATGCTACTATCAATTAACTTTGAAAGATTTTTGGGTGCTTTTTGCCATTTTTCAAATCGTAAAAGTGTAGCATCCAATTTTTCTTGCATGTCTTGCTTAGCCTTAATGTTGTCATTGTTTAGTTTTTCAGTATATGTAAGCATATTAGTGGTGTTTTCTAAGTCAATGCTTAGAATTCTAATTTTATCCTCATATTCACGTTGAGTATCTTGAAGCCACCTCTTTTGTTGTTCCAATTTTTTTAAAGAACTCTTATATGCTTGAACTTCTAGAAAATATTTGTGATTTTGCTCATTTAGTTCATTGTATTGAGTCAATAGTTCTGAGTATTTATCATGACAACCAAGAGGGAAATTTTGTACTTGAGGCGAGATTCCCATAAGAGCAAATTCTTCTACTTCCTCAGCATCAAATAGATTCCCAGCAATCATAGCAATACATCAGTAGAAGCTTCAGTTGATTCCAAGGTAGCAGTCTGATGATCATTCCAGTTAACCATAGAGTCAACAGACGCCAAAGCTTTCTTTTCATCCTTGATCTCTTGAACCTTGAAGGCAGAACCCCGTTCTTCTCCTGGTTATTTTTGTTACGGCATTCCCTAGCAAAATGTCCTTGCTGCTGGCAGTTATAGCATCTGACCTTGCTTCTATCAAACCTGGCTGGCTCTCTCGGGTTGTAGTTGAATTTTTGACCGGCTTTCTTTTCAAACTTATGAACCCAGAGAGTGAGCATAGGCATCTGCCATTTTAGATCCATTTCATCCAAGTCAAGTTTATCAACCTGTTTGAAATCATCAAAAGCAAGCTGCTGTTGTGGATCAACATCAGCAACAAAAGAGTGAAGAACAACTTCTACCATGCTACCTGTCTTGGCTTTTGGTTCAGGATTAGAAGTATGTTGGGATGACAAAGAATAACTTTGGTTACTAGAAAAAGACATTGGAATAGATCCCATGGAACTCACAAAAGCAGAGTTAGTAGGAGTAGGAAAGGAATCACTTGAGTATCCTCGCACATGAGTCTCAAAGATTTTGAGTTTATAAAACAAGTCATCCAAATTAAGATAGTCAAGTCCTCCTTTTGCTTTTAGAGAGATGACTACCTGATTCCATGAGTGAAGTAGGGCTCTAAGAAACCTAGCATTGATGTCTCCATTGTCAGGTTTGGACCTGAGTTGTTTCAACTGGCTAAGAATCTTTTGGAACCTGTCATACCCTTGATGAATGCGTTTAGTTTCAGAGATCTTGAATTCTGTGAATTCATCTCTCAGCATTGATCTGCGCATCTTCTTTGATTCCTCATTCCCTCCAAACCTTGCCTTTACTCCATTCCAAATCTCCCTAGCATCATCCAAGTGATAAAAGTCACCCATGTGATCATCATGAAGGGACTGAAGCAAAATAGTTTTTGCTTTGATTTCATTCTGAACAACAGGGATTTCTTCATGAGTTTTAGGATCAAGAATGGTGATATTACCATTCTTGTCTCTACCAGTAGTTTTCTTGCTGTTGCCATTCCGGACAATCTTCCAAAGGTCTAGATCAGTATTGGTGATCCAGCATTCCGTCTTCATGGCCTAGCTATCATACTCATCCTTCTTCAAGAGTGGGAATTTTCCATTTGTATTGGAAACAGTAGCAACATTTGCTGAGGTTGTTGTGTTTTAGAGGTGCTTCCTTCTTCTGTTTTAGTAGAACTAGAGGCAGACATAATTAAACAAAAATGTTAGTAAAAAAAATTGATTCTTCTTGAGCAGAGACTCTCCCAGGCTCTGATACCACTTGTTGGGTCCACTAGATATGGATCTTGCAGCCTGTTAAGGATGGTGAACGACTTCTGTAATCACAAGTCTATTCATAGAGACACTCTAGATGAAACACACAATATATGTGCGGAATACAAATACTATGAACAAGAAGAAACAGAATAACTAAATAACTTGATCCTTACTAAGGATTTCTACTATTAATTTGAAATGAATAATGTTTGATGAAGGTGTCTCTAACCCTTCTACCAATGGTTCCTTTTATACTACAAGGAAACCCTAATACAACATTAAACCAAAACGTGTAGCTTCTGATATGCATATCCTTTCCTAACATATCTCATGCATATCCTAACAAACTACTCAGAATAATAATGTTTGACTTTCTACTAGACCAGGAGCACGTGTTGCTTCTACTATTACTAGGACCAAGAGGAACTACATACCTCCTAACATATCTATTACAAATGTCTATTAAAGAGGTCCTAACAATAGTAGAAAATGGAAAATGTTTTACTAAAATGGAAAATGAAAATTTGAAAATGGCATATTCCAAATGCCATAACAATATCCATTGAAGGTAAAAACTTACCTCAGATATTACTTCCCCACTAAAAGGGATGCCAAATAAATCCATGTGTAGTAGCTGCAAGGGTTGAGTTATGAGGCTGAGAGCAGTAATGGCCTTGAAGGATGCTTTTATTTAACTTTCTTTTTAAGAAAATGTTTTATTAAAATGGAAAATGTAAATTTGAATATGGCATATTCCAAATGCCATAACAATATCCATTGAAGGTAAAAACTTACCTCAGATATTACTTCCCTACTAAAAGACAAAAGGGAGAGGAGTCTATGAGCATGGTCCCTTAAAGGGCTATGCGGATCCTTAGTGATAAAGGACCGCATGCATATTAAGGCACCACGCTCAGAGAGCTGTTGGCCTTTGTCTCCTATATATAGAGGATCAAACTTTCATTTTCCATAACCCTTTTTGGACACTCTTTCTGCCATCTTTCTCTTTTCTAATTCCTAATCATTTGTAAATGATCAGTTAATGTGCTAAGTATGTTTACTTATGATTATCTCCTTGATCTCCTTCTTTACCTTGTCCAGTGAGAAGATCACTCACACACTTGTGATGTGATTAAAGATGAAGCCTTGATGAAGATCCTCTCCTAAAGATCTAGTCATGTTCATCATTTGTTTTTATTCTATTGTTTTTGTGAATACATGGATCTAATATTGTGTAAATCCATTGTATATGTGTATACTTGGATTTGTGTTGTGTAGATCCAAGTTACATGTGTATACTTGGATATGTGTTTTGTTGAGTTGTAATAGGAATTAGTTGTGAGTTCTCACTAATCTTAAAGTGATGTAGTTGTGTCTTGTGGAGTTCTCACTAAGCTTCAAAGTGAAGAGTTGTGAGTTCTCACTAACTATAAAGTGATGTGGTTGTGTCTTGTGAGTTCTCACTGAACTATAAAGTGATGTGGTTGTGTCTTGTGAGTTCTCACTAAACTCTAAAGTGATATAGTTGTGTCTAGTGAAGTTCTCACTTAGCTTCAAAGTGAGGAGTTGTGAAGATTGGTTCTACCTTTCGATTAGAACTCGATATCTAGCCTTGTGTGGTTAAATAGTGAAGTAGGCAACATTGTGAAGGTTGGTTCTACCTTTTGATTAGAACTCGACATCTAGCCTTGTGTCGTTAAATGGTGAATTAGGCAACTGACGTTCGTTTTACAAGTCTTCACATTTTTCAAGATATTACCACACACAAATGACTAGAAACACAAACACGGGCAACTATACCCTATCATGTATAGCATTGCTTAATGGTAAAGTCTAGTTCGTTCCACGGGATTGATACTAAAGAATTATAAAACAATTACATCTAGAGTGTCACAAGTTCTAAAGATATCAAATGGTTTTAAAGGTGCGTTTGGTTAAGATCACAAACGTATGAAAGATAGATGGCAATGATGATTATAATAACATAAATAATGTAAGACGACATGTCGAGTATTAGTCGCACACGCAACATCTAATTAACATAACAAAAATCCGACTAAAGATTATGTCATGTCAAAAGCATTAAGAATGGTTTATGTTTGATTTCGATAACTAAAATATTAGATAAAACTAAGCAAGAGTTTGTTATATGTTTTATTCCACTTATCGTGACAAAAGTGAATAACAAGATTCATTTACTAGATGACATGAAATTCATCCATTCACATGAGTACTAGTCATGGTCATGACCAAGACCAACATATAATAATGATCTTACTTAATAGCATAAAATATAAAAGCATCTAAATCATACTTATAATCAAGAACCCAAGGAGAAAGTGCGCCGCATAAATCTAATTTTGCGCCGCACTTTACCCTAGCAAAGCCAAAATTCGTATATATTCATAAGGTTGTAAAACCTTAACCAATGTGCACAACACACTACTCCATAATAACAGTAAAGAAGTTCATTTCAACAATATGCAAATCAAAGTAAAGAAATAACATAAAGGAAATGAGAATTATACCAAAAAGTATTAATCAATGATTGCTCCAAAAGGGCTATAAGCTTTGTTCCAACCTTATTACAATCACAAGCAATATTCTGAGATCCTTGCTACAGCAGCAATGGTATGAACCAACTAAGGTTACCCTTATACTAGTAACAATGATCAAGGATTTGTAACGCTAAGATTTTACTAGTTGAAAAAGTTCGTTTCTCGGTATCTCTTCGAATTGATTTCCGGTTAATTGTGCGAGATTAGTTGTTCTTGGTGGGATAAAAAGGGAATGGTCGTTGTCTAAAACTAATGAAAAAAATAAAGACTTGAAACAAATAAAATAAAGACGGTAAAAAGAAATACTGAAAGATAAAAACTTAACAAAAAGTAAATGACGAGAAATTAAAAGGGAAATAAAGTAAATGACGCAAACTAAAACTTGACAAAACGTAATTTTAAAAACTTGAAAATAAAATTCTTTAAGAATTAAACTAAGAAACGTCAAATTAGAATAAAGCTTAAGAAAAATAAGACGAAACAATTAAAATAAACTAAGTAAAAATGGCGGGAAAAATAAGTTTAAAAATTAAATTTAAATAAAATACAATTAATTTCGCAATAATAACAAAGATTTCGGAATTGTATAACAAACTAGAATTAATTTCGGAATAAAAAGATTAATTTCACAATAATTGCGAAATTATGTACTAATTTCGCAATAATTGCGGAATTTGCACTAATTTCGCAATAATTGCGGAATTTACACTAATTTCGTAATAGTTGCGGAATTTGCACTAATTTCGCAATAGTTGCGGCATTTGCACTAATTTCGCAATAATTGCGGAATTTGCACTAAATTCGCAATAATTGCGGAATTTGCACTAAATTCTCAATAATTGCGGAATTTGCACTAAATTCTCAATGTTGCGAAATTTGCACTAAATTCTGAATGTTGCGAAATTTGCACTAAATTCTCAATGTTGCGAATTTTTTCCAGATTTTCCTAAAAAGTAGGAACTCGAAAAAGGACGAAAATAAGCACTAAAAACTCAAATTTTTAAGGATAATAAGCCAAGAAAAACACCAATAAGCTAACCAAAACTAATAGATGAATGATAAAACTTAATAAAACCTTAAAAACAAACCATGAAACTTAAAAAGATTTAAAATTTTATATAAAAATATGATGAAAAATATTAAGATAAAGATTAAACCAACAAGAAAAGTAGAATGAGATTAATAAAAAGCTTGAAATTAAAGGGAAAGATTAAAGATTTAAAAATACATGATTAAAGATTAAAGATTCAAGAAAACTTGAAAGAGAAACTTAGAAAGAGAAAGTAAAACTAGAGAGAGAAAGTAAAACTACACTACTCCTACTCCTAAACTAACTAAAAACTAACCTAAAATGACTAACACCCCTTCATGTGGTGAAATGAAGGGTATTTATAGGAAAGGGGAGTGGTTGGTGGCTTCCTCTTTTCTTTCTTTCTTTCTTCACGTCTTTTCGTCTTTTAAGTTCTTCGACTTTTTTCGACTTTGTCTCGGGATTAATTTAAACTCGTCTTATAATTTCTTCATTTATTAGACTTGAGTTCTTTGGCTTAATTAAACTTCCGTCTTTAGACTTGTTCTTCGATAAATCTTTAGAATAGGCCTTGGACTTCCGTTCTTTTTGCACTCTTGATCTTTTGACTTCGTCTTTTGTCTTTTTCTTCGATAAAAGCCCGTGAATGTCGTGTTTTCTCCACTTTTCACCTTTTCGTCCTAAATTACAACAAAAACACAAGCCACGCATAATTTCGACATAAATGACATAAAATACACGTTTTGGCTCGGTTATTATTGTAATTAAGTGGTAAAAAGGATGGGTGTTTTCACACCTATCAAATCCCCTACACTTAACCATTGCAATGTCCTCATGCAATGCATTAGTTACAAAGCACGTTTTACATTTTCCATCATAATCAACCTACCTTGGCCTTTATTAAACAACTATGGAAAATCAAAAAGATAGAAAATAACAAGATGCAACAAGGAAGAAACTTGTAAAGAAATCTAAGACTTACATTAGGGCTTGTGTGTCATGAATGTTCATCACCCTCAAGTTTCACGTTCCCCATGCCAAGCTTAAAAACAAGATCATTGTTAGTACAAGTTAGCATAACAAACATCTACTCATGTGGTTCAATTAATCACTTAAACTCCCTTATTCCTACGAGTATCTCTTATATTTTATTGATGTCTTGAATGATCACGAGGATGCATTGTTGACTTATTTCGATAATTTATTTAGGCTGAAAGCAAAGTAGGACGATTTGATCAATAGTTAGCTAAAGGACAAAATCTCTTAAAACTGCTTCTCGGGATATCAAAAAGTTCATATCTTGGCATAACTTGGTTCGCGATTTGAGACCTTTCTCGGGCCGATATTTGGCATGTACTTCATACTTCATATCTTCGAGAGACGTTCTTGAGATAATGGTCTTCTCTTCGTTATAAAGTTTCTTCACTTGGAGACTTTTGAGGGGTACTCCAGCTTTGTTGACCACGACTTCATGATTATTTCTTCAATCTCTAATTGGGATTTTGAGATACAACGATCCGCCTCCTTTTCGGACTTGGATCTATTTATCCTCATACCTTGTTAGGGTCTTTTCGGATAGACTTCTCCATGATCTTTATGGGATTTGATTGCTTTTCGTCGTGAGTCTTGATCCTTCATATTGATTTTGGGAATAATGCTTTTCACATCACTTTGGATCTTCAGCAATAAAATGGAATCCTCATGCCTTGTTATGGCCTTTTCGGACTCGCCAATCTTCGTGCCCCGCTTCATAAGTTATGCCTTGGTTATGAACTCTTATCATTACCGAGCAACTTTTAAACGATCTTGGGCTAGAAGCTAAGTAACTTTTCAAATCGTACGACCTTACTTATTGCAGATAATTTATTAGCAAGTGATGGGAGAAAAAGATCATAATTGACTCACATAAGTTAATGAGAGAATACCAAACTTGTAACCAACTCTATCATTTCTCGTCCTCCACAATTTAAAATCTCAAGGAATGAGACTCGTGGATGCTTAGCCCAATAAACCAATTAAGGTCTACATGGTTAAGGATACTAGCTAGAGTGAACTTGGATAAGTAAACTCGGGTTGAGTCAAAAAAATTCACAACGGGCCAAATATATCTAAGATAACTAAACTTGTTAAAACCATTTTATTAAAATAAGAGAAAAATATAAAAAATAAAAGGAACTACAACTAGGCCAAAATAGATTAAAAATTTTGAAAAATGTCGAAAAATTGATTTTCCGGTTAAAATGAGGACAAACACAAGGAAAAGGCCACTTAACTTCGATAGAAGTCCCCCCTACACTTAATATAAACATTGTCCTCAATGTTTAAGCATGTGGGAGTAAACTCCCCTACACTTAGGACATTGTGCACTTTTGTTTAAATCTCGCTAAGGAAAAGACAACTAAAGAGATTCCTATTTTAATATTGAGAAAATATAAAATAGTGAATCGAAAAGAGTTTAGGATAGAATCGGGAAGAAGGGAACACGGAGACACGGTTCGTCAAAAGTCATCAAGAGTGTGTCTTTGAAGCTCTAATCCCTGCACATGATAAGAAAGAAAACAAGAAATACCACGGGGCTCCCCCTACACTTATGGTGAAAATAGATAGATAATTGGGTTGCCTCCCAAAAAGCGCTTGTTTTTGTTAACCGAGTCACGAGCCTGACTCGTCTCCGAATTAAATGGTCCATGGGGAAGCCTCGAATGCAATACCGGGATCAAAGACCTTGTCCTCGTTCCCGGTTGACATCAACAAAGGAGAGGCGGGGGGATAAGTCTTGAATGGGAGAAAGGTCCTTTCAACATACGAGAAGTATGTGAATTCAAGATCCACGGGAGGTGGGGTGGGTAAAGTAAGCACATTGTCCTCTCCCAAAGACAATGGATGCTGAGCAAGCGGCAAAGCCGTATTGTTATCAATCATAGCATAATCAATGTCACCTCCCGGGTCAAAGCACTCATCCTCCGTGATAGTGGCTAAAGGGAAGGATGAAAGGTGCTCGGGAGGGGGACTTGGGACAATATCTTCCTGTAGCAAATTATCAAAAATAATGTCCCCCTCCGTGTCAGAATCATCAATACCTGGAGGGATGGAGTAGATGTCGATATCTTCCAGCAATGGGTCATTATCTTCAATGGGAGGGATAGATGGAGGTAAAGACTTGGAAAGAGATGGAGAAGTCAACTCTTCGATTTGAGCAATAAGAAGATGAACTTTCTGTAATCTATCGCGAAGAAGCACGTCTTCCACCTCATCCACAAGATCATGTTTATCGGTGAACTTCTCGTAAACCGGAGAGAATAAATCGTCACCGCCCGCATCTCCCGGTGGAGATTGAGAAATTTCAAAGGTGAAATTCTCATAGCTTGGGGAAAAATCGTCATCACTAGGATCGACCTCTTCCGTAAGAGCAACGTCGTCCTCAAGCTCCATACCAGACGGTATGTCACAAACCACATCATCAAACACTTTATCAAGACCAACATCACTAAGCTCATTCAACGAATCACAATCCTTGGACACGTTTGGGATATTGAGAGGAGGGATGACAATAGCTAGGACATTGAACAGTAACATCATTCCAAGAAATAGTAGGCTCATCGTCATCATCATCGTAATAGTATTGATGCACAAGAGGAGGGGTATAATCACTAAGATTAGATACTTGCTCTTGTTGCAGTCGCTTTTCCTCGTCCCTAAGTTCTTTAAGCAAAACAACGGCTTCTTGAAGTTGCAAAACAATGGAGTGTGTTTCTTCATTCAAGGTAGTGAGTTGTGGGTCAAGATTGATTTGCTGAGAGGATTGATGATTGAGGGTGTGATGTGGGGGCTCAAAGTGTTGAAAACCTGAATTATAGCAAGGTTGTGGCTCATAGTTGTTCATCGGTTGAGAAGAATTAGAAACCGGGTTTGGTTCATAATAATCCAAAGGTGAAGAAAACTGAGGACCCGGATTTTGCTCATAATAATTCATTGGTTGACAATAATAGGTATCGTGAGGACCCCCACAGTTGTTGCAAACCGGGTATGGAGAAAAATCAGGTGCGTCTTGTGGATAGCTATTATCATTGTCATAATTGTACCCCGGTTCTTGCCCGTGTCTATACGGGTATTGAACCGGGCACGAAACATGCCAATGAGAATCGCTTCCATAATAGATGCACGGGGGAACAGGAGGTGGGTTCAAAAAGAATGAATTAGTCGAGTTGCACAAGGGACAAAATCCGAATTGTGTGTAGTTGATATCGTTTCCGCACCGCTCACATGTACAACATTGACAAGAGTTGTTCCCAGATAATTGTTTCCCACACCGGACGCAATGGACATAAACATCCATAAAGATAGATAAGCAAGAAGAATATTTTTGGTGCAAAACTTTGAAAAAGAATTGCTTTTAAAGATTTTTCAAATGTTTTTGGATTTTTTTTGAAAATTTTGGACACAAAAAATAACGTTCACAAGTGAACGGATCCCAAAATCCAACGCGTCTCTCACAAAAAACCGAAAATCCTCACGAAAAGAGCCGGCAGCGGTGCCATTTTAATGCTAAGATTTTACTAGTTGAAAAAGTTCGTTTCTCGGTATCTCCTCGAATTGATTTCCGGTTAATTGTGCGAGATTAGTTGTTCTTGGTGGGATAAAAAGGGAATGGTCGTTGTCTAAAACTAATGAAAAAAATAAAGACTTGAAACAAATAAAATAAAGACGGTAAAAAGAAATACTGAAAGATAAAAACTTAACAAAAAGTAAATGACGAGAAATTAAAAGGGAAATAAAGTAAATGACGCAAACTAAAACTTGACAAAACGTAATTTTAAAAACTTAAAAATAAAATTCTTTAAGAATTAAACTAAGAAACGTCAAATTAGAATAAAGCTTAAGAAAAATAAGACGAAACAATTAAAATAAACTAAGTAAAAATGGCGGGAAAAATAAGTTTAAAAATTAAATTTAAATAAAATACAATTAATTTCGCAATAATAACAAAGATTTCGCAATTGTATAAAAAACTAGAATTAATTTCGCAATAAAAAGATTAATTTCGCAATAATTGCGAAATTATGTACTAATTTCGCAATAATTGCGGAATTTGCACTAATTTCGCAATAATTGCGAAATTTGCACTAATTTCGTAATAGTTGCGGAATTTGCACTAATTTCGCAATAGTTGCGGAATTTGCACTAATTTCGCAATAATTGTGGAATTTGCACTAAATTCGCAATAATTGCGGAATTTGCACTAAATTCTTAATAATTGCGGAATTTGCACTAAATTCTCAATGTTGCGAAATTTGCACTAAATTATGAATGTTGCGAAATTTGCACTAAATTCTCAATGTTGCGAATTTTTTCCAGATTTTCCTAAAAAGTAGGAACTCAAAAAGGACGAAAATAAGCACTAAAAAATCAAATTTTTAAGGATAATAAGCCAAGAAAAACACCAATAAGCTAACCAAAACTAATAGATGAATGATAAAACTTAATAAAACCTTAAAAACAAACATGAAACTTAAAAAGATTTATAATTTTATATAAAAATATGATGAAAAAGATTAAGATTAAACCAACAAGAAAAGTAGAATGAGATTAATAAAAAGCTTGAAATTAAAGGCAAAGATTAAAGATTTAAGAATACATGATTAAAGATTAAAGATTCAAGAAAACTTGAAAGAAAAACTTAGAAAGAGAAAGTAAAACTAGAGAGAGAAAGTAAAACTACACTACTCCTACTCCTAAACTAACTAAAAACTAACCTAAAATGACTAACACCCCTTCATGTGGTGAAATGAAGGGTATTTATAGGAAAGGGGAGTGGTTGGTGGCTTCCTCTTTTCTTTCTTTCTTTCTTCACGTCTTTTCGTCTTTTAAGTTCTTCGAATTTTTTCGACTTTGTCTCGGGATTAATTTAAACTCGTCTTATAATTTCTTCATTTATTAGACTTGAGTTCTTTGGCTTAATTAAACTTCCGTCTTTAGACTTGTTCTTCGATAAATCTTTAGAATAGGCCTTGGACTTCCGTTCTTTTTGCACTCTTGATCTTTTGACTTCGTCTTTTGTCTTTTTCTTCGATAAAAGCCCGTGAATGTCGTGTTTTCTCCACTTTTCACCTTTTCGTCCTAAATTACAACAAAAACACAAACCACGCATAATTTCGACATAAATGACATAAAATACACGTTTTGGCTCGGTTATTATTGTAATTAAGTGGTAAAAAGGATGGGTGTTTTCACACCTATCAATTTGTTAAATCCTTGATTCTATAAGAACCCTAATAACAATGGAGTATAATGGAATGAGATGATCTCTTATGCCTGGCTTTGGGTCTCTTTTATACCCATAAAATAGTAGCTAAGAAGTCCTGGAGTATATCAAAAGGTTTCTCCATATTAGCCATGCATAATGATAATTAATGGTGTAACTACAGCAAATGTGCGCCACACTTTGTCAAATGTGTGTCGCACTTCCATTTTGTAAATGTGCGCCGCACTTTCCCTTTGTGCGCTGCACTTTGGGTAGTTCTCCAAAATCTTGGTTTAGAGAATGTGCGCCGCACTTTTATATTTGTGCGCCGCACTTTGGCTCTTTTTCAACATTCTTTATTTTTCTTCTTATTTCTTCATATCTTTGGTCCATATGTTTATTCCTTCACTAAAATCAAACAATACACATTATTAGTAACATTTCAACACATAATTTATTTATTTACATAGCAAACAAGGACAAATGCATCATTACAAACATGTATAAATGAGCCATTATCAAATTCCCCCATACTTAACTTCTTGCTTGTCCTCAAGTAAGGTAAAAATATGTTTTTAGTAGGTGTCGAGAGAAATAGATTAGGCCAATAATTGAAAGCAAAGATAACGCCACAAAACACCTCACGAAGTAGATATTTCGATTTCACACACTCTCTTTAAATGGGTAAATTATCTCTCAAAAAGTACGGTCATGAAAAGTAAATTACCATAATCTTGTAGAAGGAACTAAACTAAACCAATTTGGCGTAAACACCAAGTAAAATATCAAAAAAGGTCTTTTTCAAAACTTTTATTACCACCGCATGTTAAAAAGAGTAAATAACATATCATTCTCCACCATGTTTATTGTTTCTATACATTTGTACTTCACACTTGTAGGCTTTCTTTTTGCCTTTTTTTTCATTTGGGGTAATATGTATTCCCCCATACTTACGATCTACTATCATCTCGCAACATGGTTTTCCTCAATATATTATCGTCTTAAAACATTGGCAAAAACTTTCAATCTTTCCTCTTTTCTTTTGCCTCCTTATCATTTAAAATACTTTTTATCATACAAGTATGATCCCACTAAGGTCTCGTAAAGATTACCAATCACAAGTTCTAGAATTCAAACTAATCATCGGCATACTCATAAATTTGATTTGAAGCGTAACAATGCTTACGAATTATAAGCTAAAAATCCTCACAATTGTGAATAAGATATTGTGTAACTAACGTTATCAATTCTGAGTCAAAATAGCTTTACAATTACAGGAATTATCAATCTTTCAACAAAAATCTTTTATATATATATATACATAGCATAAAAATTTCAAAAATCGGCCAGAAAGTGCGGTGCACTTTGCAAAATATGCGGCGTACTTTTTGTCACATATAGTACAAAAAAAATTTCAACTTAAAACGCTCTTATTTTCCGCTTATCACCCCCCCCATACTTATTATGAGCATTGTCCCTAATGCTAAACATAAGGAAAAAGTAAAAATAGAGAAAAATAAAAATAATACTCCCCTTTTATTCCGAGTGGCGAACGAAGCCGAAATCTTCAATCTTCGCCTTATTGTGCTTTGACTCGCTTATTTTTTGCAATTGAACACAAAATATATACGCAAACATATCATACATACCAAGTAAAGATTAAAAGTTCACACACAAAGTATTAGTTTTGTCCTACCGGCCAACAAAGGCATATTACACAACCAAATAAATTGTTTGGAAATTGTCTCAAATTGTTTCAAATTGTGACTAACACACAAGTCACAAACACAAGAGGCATAACATATCCTCTTCAGTCTCGTCATTCCTTGGAGCATTGGATGGGTATAAGTGTGGTGGATAAGGTGGCGGTTGTTGGGTGTAGTAGAATGGGACATGGTGATATTTGGTTGGTCAATAAGGTCCACTCATCGGAACGCTATATTGTTCCGCCAACCTCTCGAAAACTGGAGCGTATCGATACATGCTAAAACATTGTCGCTCCATCATAAACCTAAGTTGGTCTTGCCTAACATCCATCCTTCCCATCCTATCACAAACATCTTGGAGTGTTGCACGAGGAGGTCGCGTCATGCTCACACGTGGTGCTCTCACCGGCGTTTCTCGTAACAACCTTCCATTCGCTCCAATCAAATCTCTCAAGGTGATTTTGTCAATGGTATCACATATGATCGGCGGACAAAGATTACCCACAACTTTATCGGTTAAAAGTCTCATTTTTCGGGCTAACCTAGTCACAAATTGTCCACACATAATCATACTATCCCTTGACTACCATGACCTTTCCTTTTCATCCACTTTGCAATCACCCAACCCACATTAGCATATTGCGCACGGTTCTTGTCCCTAAACATGGTCAACAACCACAAATCATTCTTTTGAACCTTATCATATCCCGTGGTTCGTTGGCAAACCGTGTAAGCGGTCATCTTTTGGAGCACTCTCAAAAGTGGACTAGAAATCCTAATGGTTGAGCTCCTAGATAAGCTCAAAGGATCCTCATCCAGACAAATTAATGCCCAAAACTCATTAGCATTGAAGTTCCCATGCTCACGTTCTCCTCATTGAAAATACACTTCAAATCCTTCCTCATCTCGCTCCTCTCTAGTGTACAACTCCAAGTACTTAGCAAATTCTTTCAAAGTAAAATAATGTCCTTTTCCACAAAGTCTAAAACTCATGATTTTCCTAGTTAATAGCTCATCATCATCAACATCTTCATCAAGATTGAATGTCAAGAAAAATTCAAGACAAAGCTCTGCATAAATATTTTCCCTACAAGTAAAAGCACGAACCCAAGCATTGAATCGAAACAAGACTTCATTTCCTCTGGCCTCTATCACAATTATTGATAGCATTTCCCTAATTTGAGCTTCACAGCCAAGCTCACTCAAAACTCCAAAATCCATAATGCTAGGTGCGAAAATTTGTTTCGGTAGTAGAAGACTAAGAGCATTGTTGTAGATGATTTTAGCATTAGTTGTACATCCAAGCCAATTCAAGAATGGATGATTACGGACCCCCATGAGTGCGGCACTCGCCGACTCGATAGGATTTCGCCTCTTCCCTCGGCTAGATGAGTTGGTCTCATAGTTTCCAGAACCTGTGTTGTGCAAAACTGATCACATAAACAAACATATATTAACATTAGATAAACATTAGGGGTCAACGGAAACCCTACGCTGGTGTTCTGAACATTCTGTTTTTTTATCAGGCGAAAAGTGCGGCGCACTTTTGAGAAGTGCGGCGTACTTTCTGGGAAAAATTCGCTAGAGTGCGACGTACTTTCTAAAAAGTGCGGCGCACATTCTGTATATATCTGCACATGTCGGGGTTCTAATAATCTAAACCAAAATCCACAAACTAATGATTCTAAATCAATAACAATGGCTAGATTCAAACACTAAACCATTCCCAATTCATTCCGATCCGCGACATTGCTCAATCTTAGGGTTTGATTTCAAAACCCTCTTTTTTTAATATGTTTTTATTTTTCAATTCTATCCAACAATCTAATCTTATCCTAATCAATATCCTGATTTCTAATTATAAATCGAAATGTAATTCAATTATTAATAACTAAGAACCCTAATTGAAAAATTAATTAAAAATTAAACCCTAAATAAAATAAAATGTAAATGAATGAAAGATAAAAACTTACCCTAGACATGATCTCGAGTATGAATTGGAAGAAACGAAAATATTTTGGGTGATGATTCGAAAGTCGTCAGGTGTGTTTTGTTTTTTGTTTTTTTAGTTTCAAATGAGGTAAAAGGAAGTATATACAAAAAATCCGTCCAGAAGTGTGGCGTACTTAATACAAGGTTTTTAGCCGAGTATAAAAATAATTTCGTTATTCCAAGTCTTTTCGAATTGATTACCGATTAAGAGTGTGACTCAATTGTCTTATGGTGAACAAGAGGATGGTTTGGTTTGATTATCTAATTCTAAACTAAAAGCAAATGATTGTCGTTGAGTAAAGTAGAAGCTTTTACAAAATTAAACTAAATGTTATTTAGACAAACACTTAAGATATAAAACTTTGTAAAACTTTAAAACTTAAAAAACTTAATTAATCGGAATGCAACAAATCCTTTCTATCAGAATGAACAAAAATTAGAACCATCGGAATAGTTAAATGCACAGCTATCGGAAGAATAAAGGTGAAAGTCCATCGGAATGTTCATCTGAATACCCATCGGAATAACAAGGTCAATGTTGTCGGAATGTGTCGCAATATTCAACTCAATCGCAATGTATCTATCGGAATGTCTCGATCGGAATAACACAAACACTTTTGTCGCAATGCACTACTATCAGAATGTTGTAAACTAAAATTGGGCAGAGTTTCGACTTAAAAAGTACCTTAAGTCCCGTCGGAATATGCGATCGCAATGAGCGATCGCAATCCCGATTGGAATAAGGGGTTAAAAACAAGTTATCTCAAAGTAAAACCACAATGGGTTATTGCGATAGACAAAAGCAGCCGTCGGAATGTCTGAATCCCCAATATTGCGATGGAATGCAATAGTAATCCGAAATTGGTGGCAAGCTGAAAACTCAATAAGCACGTATAATAAGCTACCTTACCCAAACCTTAAACAGCTCAATAAGCTTAATTTGACAACTTTCTAAACATAAAATCATAGACTTTATAAAAGAAACTTTTGAAAAGATTAAACCTTTTAAGAATCCGAAAAGCAATAAGCTAAAACATGAAATAAGCCAATAAACATAAAGAGCTTATAGCCTAAACCGTATGAAGCTTGTGAGCACAAAAAGATGAACCTTTTTTAAACACTAAAACATCAAATTCAAAAACGAATGAAGAACTATTCGAATCAAATTTGATGTTTCGGATCAAAGAATAAGCAAAATCAAGAAAGGTAGAAAGAGATTAAAGAACTAATACTTAAACTTGAACTTGATTAATGAAATCAAAATACAAAAAGCTTAAACTTGAAAGATTAAAAGATGAAAAAAACTTAGTGAGAGAAAATTTGGAACTTTCTCTCTCTAAGAACTAGAAAGAAAAGATGAAAAACTAAAAATAGCTAATTGACTAACCACCCTCCTAATGTGTCATTAGGAGGGTATATATAGGGAGTGGAGAATGCATGTATGCTTTCTTCTTTTTTTCTTTTCTTCTCAACTCGATCTAAATTCTTTGTCTTTCTCGATGTCGTCTCGGGATTTGAACTCGTCTTTTAATTTTCTTCTATAATTAGACTTGAGTTCTTCGACTTCATTAAACTTCCGTCTTTAGACTTTTCTTCGATAAATCTTCAGAATAGGCCTTGGACTTCCGTTCTTTTTGCACTCTTGATCTTTTGACTTTGTGTTTTCTCGTTTTCTTTGATAAAAGCCCGTGAAAACCCGTGTTTTCTTCCTTTTCCGTCTTTTGGTCCTAAAACATAATAAAAACACAAACCACGCATAATTCCGACTTTTACGACATAAAATACACGTTTTGGTCTTGTTATTATTGGAAATAAGTGGAAAAAGGATAAGTGTTTTCACACTTATTAAATCCCCTACACTTGACCATTGCAATGCCCTCATGCAATGCATTAATTTTAAAGCACGGTTTACGTTTTCCATCATAAATAACCCACCTTGGCATTTATTAAATACTAAACATTAAGAAAAATAAAAAGATAGAAATATATACAAAACAAGTAAAGAAATCAAAAACTTACTTTGGGGTTTTGGCTGCCATGAACGTTTATCATCCTCAAGTTTCACGTTCCCCATACCAAGCTTAAAAACGAGATCATTGTTATTATAAGTTAGCAAACTAACACGAATTCATGTGGGCCAATTATTCACTTAGACTACCTTATTCCTAGGTGTATCTCTTATATTTTATTTTTGTCTTGAATGATCACGAGGATGCATTGTTTGACTTATTTCGATAGTTATTTAGGCCGATAATAAAGTGGACGATTTAATCAATAGTTAGCTAAAGGACAAAATCTTTTAAAACTGCTTCTCGGGACCTCTTAAAGTTCATATCTTGGCATAACTCGCTTCACGATTTGAGACCTTTCTCGGACCGATATTTGGCAGCGACTTCATACTTCAAATCTTTGAGAGACGTTCTTGAAATTATGGTCTCCTCTTCATAATAGAAATTTATTCTCTTTAACTTTTTGAGAGATTCTTCATATTTGGACCACGACTTCTTCATTTTTCTCCAATCTTTATTTTGGACTTTGATATACAACGATCCGCCTCCTTTTAGGACTTGGATCTATTTATCCTCATACCTTGTTAGGGCCTTTTTGGATAGACTTCTCCATGATCTTTTGGGGAGTATTTGCTTTTCGTCGTGTGTCTCGATCCTTCATATTGATTTTCAATAAATGATTCTTCACATAACTTTTGGATCTTTAGCAACAAAATGTAGCCCTCATGCCTTGTTAGGGCCTTTTCGGACTCGCCAATCTTCGCATCCCGCTTCAATAAGTTATGCCTTGGCTATGAACTCTAATTAATATCGAGCAACTTTTAAACGATCTTGGGCTAGAAGCTAAGTAACATTTCAAATCGTACAACCTTATTTATTGTAGACAAATTTATTAAGAAGCGATCGCAGAATAGGCTTATAATCAACTCACATAAATTCACGAAAGAATACAAAACTTATAATTGACTCTATCATCTCTCGTTCTCCACAATTTAAAATCTCAAGGAATGAGACTCGTGGATGCTTAGCCAATTAAATCAATGTTTTGGGTTTTCGAGTCATCTATAGGATCTTGCGAACTCTTAGACTTTTTCAAGTTTAGAATTCGCATTTTAAAGTTCCCTTGATAAACGACTCTCTAGGATCAATTATAGGAACTTGCGAAAATTTCTTGTTCTTAACCCGTAAGAGTTAAGACTTTCACGTTTTAAAGTTCCCTATACAAAAGCCTAGCAAAACTTGGCTTAAACACGTTAAGGATACTAGCTAGAGTAAACTTATATAAGTAAACTCGGGTTGAGTCAAAATATTCACGACTTTGAAAAATTTAAAACCACTTTATTAAACTTTATTTAAGCAAGGAAAGTAAATAACGATAACAAAGGAGAATACAACTATACTACTAGGCCAAAATAGATTAAAAATTTTGCAAAATGTCGAAAAATCAATTTTCCGGTTAAAATGAGGACAAATTCATGGAATAGACCACTTACTTCGATAGAAGTCCCCCTACACTTGATATAAACATTGTCTTCAATGTTTAAGCATGTGGGAGTAAACTCCCCTATACTTATGACATTGTGCACTTAGTTTAAGTCTTCCTAAGGAACGGACAACTATAGTGATTTCAATGTGAACATATAAGATATGAAATATTAAATCACAAGAGTTTAGGATAGAACCGGGAAGATGTGAACACGGGATCACGGTTCGTCAAAAGTCATCGAGGTGCTCTTTGAAGCTTGAATCCCTGCAAAGAATAAGAAACAAGACAACAAACACATACGGGGCTCCCCCCCACACTTATTATGAAAGCGGTAAATGATAGATCACGGGTTGCCTCCCGAGAAGCGCTTGTTTTTTATAACCGAGTCACGAGCCTGACTCGACCCAAAACTAGTTCATGGGAAACGTGGTGAGGGACAGAATCATCTCGTGAGAGATGTCCTCACCAAAGTACAACTTCACGCGCTGGCCATTCACCTTAAAATTGGACCAATTTTGCTGAGAAAGCTCAATGGTGCCATATGGGAAAACATTGGCGACGGTGAATGGACCAGACCAGCGGCTCTTCAACTTGCTCGAGAAGATCTTCAACCGAGAGTTAAAAAGTAAGACTTGATCACCAACGTGGAACTCTCGGTTCTTAATTCTTGCATCGTGTATGATTTTGGTCTTCTCTTTGTAAATCAATGAGTTCTCGTAAGCTTCATTTCTCAGTTCATTTAGCTCGTTGAGTTGAATCTTCCGAAGATCACCGGCTTTGTTGATGTCGAAGTTAGCCCACTTCAAGGCCCAGTACGCCTTATGCTCCAGCTCAATAGGGATGTGGCATGCTTTCCCGTACACAAGACGATAAGGTGTGCAACCAATCGGGGTCTTATATGCGGTACGGAAAGCCCACAAATCATCGTCTAACTTATCGGCCCACGCGGCACGATGCTCTCCCAAAGTACGCTCCAAAATTCGCTTCAATCCACGGATGGAAATCTCGGCTTGCCCATTGGTTTGGGGATGATAAGCGGTGGAAAGACGGTGATTGACACCATACTTAGCCATGACTCTTGCGAATTGATCATTACAAAAATGAGTCCCGCGGTCACTGATGATAGCACGAGGAACACCGAATCGAGCAAATAATTGCTTCAAAAAGTTCACAACCACCCTCGCATCGTTCGTTGGGAGAGCCTTAGCTTCAACCCATTTAGAAACATAGTCAACGGCTACGAGGATGTACTTGTTCCCTTTGGATGATGGAAACGGCCCCATAAAGTTGATGCCCCATACATCAAAGATTTCTCATTCTTGTATGAAATTTTGAGTCATCTCATTTTTATGTGTGATCTTGCCTTGGCGTTGGCAAGCATCACAATGCTTAACCATCTCGTGAGCGTCACAATAAATGGTGGGTCAATAAAATCCTGAGTCAAACACTTTCTTTGCGGTGTAGTTGGGACCAAAGTGACCACTGGTGGGTCCTTTATGGCAAGCATCAAGGATTGGTAAAGCTGCCGGCCCATCAACACATCGACGAATGACAAGATCCGCACATTGTTTGAAGAGGTAAGGGTCATCCCGAAAGTAAGTCTTAATATCTTTAAAGAACTTCTTCTTTTGTTGGGATGTTAACCCTTCGATGAGAATACCACCCGCTAAGTAGTTTGCAATGTCCGCAAACCACGGAGTGTCATCAAGATTGGAGTGAATAGACATTAAGGCCTCAAGGGGAAAAGATTCATTGATCTCTTGATTCGGATGATCTCCTTGATATGGATCCTCAAGTCTACTTAGATGATCCGCGGTGTTGGGACTTATATATCTTGAGTTGATATGACAAAAGAAGATGAAGGACTTAATAATAAATAGGTAGCTTTGTAAGTAAGCTAGGGTTGTGATGTAACCCTAGTACCTCTATTATATAAAGAGGGTTAAGCACACTTGGTTTTATTCACTCATTCATAAACAATGTAAACCATAGGTGTGTGTGTGTTCCTCCTGGCGTCAAGCCTATAAGGCGCCAGGACTAGTAGCTTATTAGTAGTCAGCTTATTAGTAAGCTTATTTATAGTAATCATTCATTAGTGAAAGCCTTGTTCTTGGTTATGATTGTGTTAATTATTATTCCGTTGTGCATGTTACAATCATGATCATGATATCCCAGATGAGTCTAGATCCTAAGACTCAACAAGTGGTATCAGAGCTTGTTGGCTGTCGATCTGGTTGATCTACAAGGTTTTCATTAGTATTTTCAGTTTTATATAAATAAAGTTGCTGATCTAGGGTTTTTCTCAACAAACCCTAGATGATTCGTTGTTGGTTGCTGTTGATCTATAATATGTTGTTACTGTGTGATGTTGCTGTTGTAGAATTGAAGACAACTGCTGTTCTTAACACTTAGGGTTTCTGATAAAACCCTAGATTCGTTTTTTATGGAGGCAGCAGGTTCGTTATTGGTGGTGGTCATACTAGCTTTGGTGAGTTGATTCTTGAATCAACGATGAACCCTAGTATGATCTAAGGCAACATATTTATGGCTGCTGTGATTCTCGTTTTGGGGTTTTCAAACCCCTAAGATTCACGTTTGTTGCCAGGTTATATCGCGTGTGAAAGCTGCCATAAGGATACTAGGTGATGTACTGCTATTGTTTCTTTAGGCAGCATGATGGTGTCATGATACTAGTACTTATGATCCCAAGATTCACATTTGTTCTTACTACCATGACAAAACAATTGCTCTTTTATCAAGGCCTGATATTCTGATTAGGACACGTGAGGTTGTGACTCATAAAGTTACTTTCAAGAATGGCTCAAGCATATATCAAGTGAATATATCAGCTGTTTATGTCTCCTTAATTGATGGAGATATTGGGGTCTGTACGTGATATGCATGGAAGGTCAAACACGTGTGACTTCTTGAAAAGGTCAGATATTATTTGAACGTGGGAATAGGTCACACATTATTGGAAGAAATCCCTGGATGTTAGGGCTCATAATTTTTTCCATATTTCTTTCATATATACGTGTACCAGGTTGGCTAAATTATAGGGATTATAATACATTCCTTATATAACTTTCTATATTCTTTGGGACACAAGTTTTATTCTGGTGCAAGGTTTATAACAGGCTGGATGTGGGCTGCATGAGTATGGGCTTTAAGTACGTTCAAAAGTATTTTAAGTACCACTGTTATATTATTCGAAGTTCTACCAGTTTTTGTGAAAGCTCAAACAGTACTAGTGACAGTCAGTGTGTCGCTACAAGTTTGGAGGGAGAATATTGTTGATATCAGCAACAGCTTTATCGACAGTGGTGACGGAATGTTCAAAAAAAGAAGAGGAAAATGGTTTGAGATGCTACTGGTAGGTTATGCTGTTTCTACTGGTGCACTATGGTTCCTACTAGTCATATATTGTTCGTGGTGGTTTTGTTCTTGGTTCCTCCTAGTAATATTTGATGGTTCCTCCTGGTTGAATCATCAGTTCATACTAGTCGGTTTCTACTGGTCCGTACCACTAGTCGGTTCCTACTGGTTTGTTCCTCCTGGTAGGCGTATGTTCTTGCTGACTTGATTATGGTTCCTGCTGGCTTGTTGTATACTAACTTTCTTTGGTCGGTTTTGGTTCCTACTAGTCAAGTAAGATTGCTACTACTCTGATTTAGTGACTAGTCTGATGTCACTACTGTTACTGGAGGAGGATTTCTCAGCCATCATCATTTTGTTGGGAATATTCATTGAAGAAGACATTTTATTATCACTGATTTTATGTTGTAGTTGATTTTCACAAGTTTTGTGTTTTTATCATATCTTAAAAGGAAGGGAGCACCTTTTAAGATAACTTGCTTGGTTTGTATGGTGACAAACACTTGACATATCTAGCGAAGGGGTACGATCTATTCATATCTTAAAAAGATTAGGAGGCTTTTTAAGATACCTTGCTCTATGCGTACATTTGCTATCACTTGAAAGGGTTACGTTATTGTGCTCAGTGTCTTATTTCTTTGAGGATTTTGTTCAAGCTCGACGTCACGTGGTTAGTGCAAGACATAAGACACAAGTTTGGGAGATTCCACTTCTTCATAAAATTCGTTATACTTGATTTTCTTCATCAGTGATCACTCCATGGAACCTACTGGATTTGCCGTGCACTTCTTAAGGGGAAGACGATCCTTTTTGAGTTGATGTGACAAAAAGGGGAAGAATGCATGGATCAAGGGGAAGCTTAGCCTTCATCTATATTAGCTTCAGGGGAATCTTGTGCTTACTGGTTTTGTCAAATCAACTAGGGGAAGATTGTTGGGACTTATATATCTTGAGTTGATATGACAAAAGAAGATGAAGGACTTAATAATAAATAGGTAGCTTTGTAAGTAAGCTAGGGTTGTGATGTAACCCTAGTACCTCTATTATATAAAGAGGGTTAGGCACACTTGGTTTTATTCACTCATTCATAAACAATGTAAAACATAGGTGTGTGTGTGTTCCTCCTGGCGTCAAGCCTATAAGGCGCCAGGACTAGTAGTTTATTAGTAGTCAGCTTATTAGTAAGCTTATTAATAGTAATCATTCATTAGTGAAAGCCTTGTTCTTGGTTATGATTGTGTTAATTATTATTCCGCTGTGCATGTTACAATCATGATCATTATATCCCAGATGAGTCTAGATCCTAAGACTTATCACGCGGCTAGGTTTTCGGCTCCCTTTTTGTCACGAATTTCAATGTTAAATTCTTGAAGGAGCAAAACCCAACGAAGAAGTCTTGGTTTAGAATCTTGCTTAGTCAACAAGTACTTCAACGCGGAATGATCAATGTACACAATGGTGGTGGAAAGAACAAGATAGGGGCGGAACTTCTCAAAAGCATACACTACAACTAAAAGCTCTTTTTCGGTAGTGGTATAATGCAATTGAGCCCCCGTCATTGTCTTGCTAGCGTAATGGATTGGTTGGAAGTGTTTGTTCACTCTTTGGCCCAAAACCGCTCTAATAGCAAAGTCGCTAGCATCACACATCAATTCAAAAGGTAGCTCCCAATTAGGGGTAACCAAGACCGGTGCCTTAGTTATCTTATCCTTAAGAAGAGTGAAGGATTCAAGACACTCTTTAGAAAATATGAAAGGAGTATCTTTTTTCCAAGAGGTGGGTCATCGGGCGAGCGATTTTAGAAAATCTTGAATGAATCGACGATAGAAGCCCGTATGAACAAGGAAACTTCTCACACCCTTCACGGTTGAAGATGGAGGTAATTTGGCTATGACATCCATTTTAGCACGGTCCACTTCAAGACCGGCTTTAGAGATTTTATGTCCAAGCACAATGCCTTCTTTTACCATGAAATGGCATTTTTCCCAATTTAGAACAAGGCGAGTGTCTTCACACCGCTTAAGCATGCGTTCCAAATTGGCAAGGCAAGTAGAGAAAGAATCACCATAGACCGAGAAATCATCCATGAAGACCTCCATAGTTTCTTCAACCATGTCATGGAAGATAGCCATCATACACCTTTGGAAAGTCCCATGAGCATTGCATAAGCCGAAAGGCATTCTTTTGTAAGCAAATGTTCCATAAGGACAATTGAATGTGGTTTTCTCTTAGTCTTGGGGATCGATGGGTATTTGAAAATAACCCGAGAAACGGTCTAAGAAGCAGTAATAATCATTACCTGTTAGACGTTCAAGCATTTGGTCCATGAAATGAAGGGGAAAATGATCCTTTCTCGTATCATCATTGAGTTTGCGATAGTCTATACAAACTCTCCACCCTGTAACGATACGAGTAGGAATCAACTCGTTGTTTTTTTGGCACCACGGTGATTCCGCCTTTCTTAGGCACACAATGGACTGGACTAACCCATGGTGAATCCAAGATAGGATAGATCATGCCCGCATCAAGAAGTTTGATAACCTCTTTTTTGATAACGTCAAAAATCTTGGGATTCACCCTTATTTGGCTTTAAATAGTGGGTTTAAAGTCGTCCTCCATGAGAATTTTATGTGTGCAAAAGTGAGGATCAATTCCACGAATATCAGAGATTTTCCAAGCAATCGCTTTCTTATGATTCTTCAGAACGGCGATAAGTCGGGATTTTTCTTCTTCTTGCAAGTCCTTAGCGATGATGACCGGTAACTTCTTGTTGTCTTCAAAGAATACGTACTCGAGATGAGATGGAAGATCCTTAAGCTCTAAATCTGGAGGATTTTCGATGGACGGCGGAGTCAAAGTCGGATCATCGATAGAGATATCCTTAGGAGATGGTGGAGAAATATGGTCCTCATTGAGAAGTTTCTCAATGGTACGAATGTCTTCATCCCAATTGGAGGGAGAATCGTCATATTGCAAGTCCACATCTCCCAAAGTTGCTTCGAGTTCTTTTAAGATGAAATCACTTTCTCCAAATGGAGTTAGTGATGGAGCAATAGAGGCAACGGTCTCAACAATGGGAAGAGAAGAAGAACCACTTTTACAAGTGTCTTTGAAATGTTCTTCACAAGCCTCGTCAAGAACGTCAATGAAATTAACGCTCGCATTTTCAGAAGGCTGCTTAGAAAGTTTACCCATGTTGAAGACGATTTTATCGTCACCAACTCTCATGATTAATTCTCCAGCGGCTACATCAATGAGAGTGCGACTGGTCCTCAAGAATGGACGTCCAACGATTAATGGAACACGGGGATCCATCTCGTAGTCAACGACAACAAAATACGCCGGAAAGGTGAATTTGTCGACGCCAACGAAGACATCTTCGGCTATCCCTACTGGATAAGCAACCGTACGGTTAGCTAATTCCAAAGTCATTCGTGTGGGGACTAGCTCGGGTAGAGACAATTGTTTCCAAACGCTTAAAGGCATTAAGTTGATACTAGCACCTAGATCGGCTAGGGCCATACAATTCTCTACCCCGGGGAAGTTGCAAGGAATCAAGAAACGACCTGGATCTCCTAACTTAACTGGAAGTTTTCTCAAAAGAACGGCAGAACAGTTCTCATTTAATTGGGTATTGGCGATGTCGAGCAATTTTTCCTTATCACTTAAAAGATCCTTAAACATCTTAGCATATTTAGGCATGTGAGCGAGAGCCTTAGCAAAGGAGATATTAAAATTCAGTTGTTTAAACATTTTGAGAAAGTTAGAAACCTGAATATCATCCTTGTTTTTCAATTTATCTTTCCTCAACCTTGAGGGATAAGGTATATTGGGTTGAGATGAAGGCTTTGGAATGGAATTCTCACTCACATCCTTAGGTGGTGGAGGGGTGGAAGTAGAAGGTGGAGGGACCGGTTTTGGAACCGAAGGTGTGGTATAAACTTGAGGTAGCGGTGGGACATAAGGTGCAAACGAATGCATAATGGGTGGTATATCACAAGTAGAAGGAATCTCGGGTCCTTGGCTAGTTGGTGAAGAAGAAGGTTCAACGATGATCTTACCGCTCCTAGTAGTGATGGCATTAACGTTGGCCCTAGGATTGGTCACGGTGTTAGAAGGGAGAGTACCTTGGGTTGGGCCTTGGGGATTAATGGCTTGAAACATTAGCATAAATTTCTTATCACTCGATTCTTGCATAGCAATCATGATTTTCTCATGTTCACTCAACTTATCAGTCAATTTTTGAAGAGCCAAGTCCACTGAAGGGGAATTCGTGTTTTGCCCTTGAATTTGAAAACCTTGGTTTGGATATTGTTGTTGAGAAGCATTGTTATTATTAAAACCTTGGTTAAAGTTGTTATTTTGAAACCCTTGGTTTTGCCCATTAAAAGCCCCTTGATTTTGACTATTAAAATTTCCTTGATTTGAGTTATAATTCCTTTGATTATTAGAAGAATTCCCTTGGTAGTTACTTCTTTGGCCTTGGTTCCTTGGTGGGTATTGTGTGTTGTTCAATTGAGGTGGTGGTGGTCTATTATGTGATTGAAAACCGGGTGGTGAAAGAAAGTTATTCGAACGATAACTAAGCAAATTGCGGTCACCTTGAGGACGTACTTGATAGCCTCCCATAGAAAAGTTACCGTTGGCGGCATACACATTTTCCGGATTGTCTTGAGTATAAGGACAATCGGTGTATGAATGAGAATCCCCACAAATCTCACAAGACGTGGCTACAACTTTAGCTTGTGGAAATTGGTTAGTGGCTAAAAATTCAATCTTTTTGCTCATTTCGACTATTGCGCGGGACATTTCGGTAATATCAGGGTTTGAAGAAGTAGAAGAAACATTCACTCTCTGATTTGATCTTGATGATGCAGATGAATCCCAATTTTTGTGGTGAGTGGTCATGTTCTCAATCAGCTCTCTACACTCCTCAAGTCTTCTCTTCATGAATGTACCACCGGCGGCAGCATTAATCGTATCACGATCATGAAAAGTTAACCCATTATAGAAGGTATCAATCAATGTAACGGGGAGCATGATGTGGTTCGGACAACGGTCTATCAAGACATTATAACGTTCCCAAGCATCGAAAAGCGACTCATCAGGTTCTTGAGTAAATCCACTGATTTGGTTGCGAAGACTAGTGACCATGGATGGTGGAAAGTAGCGCGACAAAAAGCGTTGAGTCATGTCATTCCATGTATGAATTGAGTTTTTGGGAAGACGATCAAACCATTTCTCGGCATGATCGGATAAAGTGTGTGGAAAAAGTTGAAGGCGAAGAAAATCCATGGAAGCACCGGGAAGTTTCATGCTTTCGTTGACGGTAATGAACTTGTCAAGATGTTTGTTGGCATCATCACCCGGTAATCCACTAAACGGGCAAGCGTTTTGAACTTGCTGGATCATGTGATGCTTCAACGAAAATTCAGGAGCCGTGATTTGCATCGGCGCAATCGGTCCTCCGCGTCCGTTCATGGTTGGTTGACAAAGTTCCTCCATTGTTCGTAAATCAGGTAGGGGGACATTGTTGTTTTTGTTATTGTTATTCAAATTGGGTAGAGGTGGGTTGTTATTGTTGTTATGCACACCAGCCATATCTAAATCTTCACGAGTCTCGGGCTCAGAATAATTTGAAGATCTAGATCTAGTACGCATACACCTGCAGAAGAAAAAGATACCAAGGAAACAGAGAATATATATATATATATATATATGTGACACCCTAGAATCGAGGTCATTAACGTTACCCTAAATTACGCTAATTTTTGAAAATTTTTAATAAATTTTAATTTCTATATTTATAAGTATTTTGGTTAAAGCCGATGTTCGAGGTTATAATTTTTACGTTTGACGATTTAAGAAGGACGATGACGATTACGATCCCGAGGGATGCCCAATTTTATATAATTATTGACGATTTATCAATAATGTGATTTTTCGAGAATTTTATTTACGGTTCGTGTTAAGTTGAGTCGGGTGAGTTTTATAGCCTTCCGAGTACATTTAAAGTATCCCAAAAATATTTTGGAGTGTTCGGGATGATTTCCGACTCCCGTAAAATTTTCAAAATTGACTAGTGAGTCGAAACCGCAAAGTTTTGAGGACGTTTTTAACTTAAGGCCAAAAGAAAGCAAAATTTACCATTTTGGTCCCTCCCAATGTACCAAAACTACACAAACACAAACACATGGATTCATTTCACAAAAACAAAATCCAACTCTCTCTCTCTTTGCCCCATAGCCGACGGCTAACCCCCAAACCACCAAGAACACCATCAAAAAATTTTTTCACTTGATTTTCATTAAAATTAAGGTTAGACCACATCTAATTTGGTCATTCCCTACATTTCTATGTGCTTAAATCCCACATGCACTAACAAAAATTTTCCAAAATTTTTCAAGATGATACAAATTCGTTTTTGAGGCTAATTGTTGTAATGCATGTTGAATTCATGTTTAATGGAAGCATAAACACCAAGAAAACCCACCAAAATCAATTTGGTTGTGGTGATTGGGGCACCCAAACCCCACGGCACAAGGGGTGTTTGGGGAGCCATGGTGGTTGATGAATTTTGAGCATTTCCTTGTGTTTGGTTATGTGTTTAATGATGTTTTACATAGGTTTAATTGGTTGCATGTTCATTTTTAGATGATTAAGATTTTGAGATTGGTTGATCAATAGGGGTAGGACTGAAATCTTGTGTTTGGATATGTTTAGGAGGCTTAGGATGATGCCTAGTAGTGATGGATAGGCTTGGAATCGAGTGTAAGCATGTTTTTGGAGTAGCCAAATTTAGGCAGAAACTTTATGGTCATTTCATAAAAATTATTTTTCTTCCAGGTCTTGAAAACAAAATATAGTTGTAGAGGGTCTTTTTGTCTTTAATTTGGTATAAGGTAGAGCCCGTGACTCAAAACGAGCTAAAAGTTATGACGTTTTAAAGATCGAGTACCGGGAGACGAGGACTTTCATAATCCGAATTTATGTAAAGTTTTAGTCAAATCCCGAGGGTCACAAGTGTGAATTGGTAAATGGTCAAGGGTCAAAAATTGGTCCCAAACCTGTATAAAAGAGTCTATATGTTGACTTAGGAGTCAAAGAAGTCAAAGGTACTTTTCATATAGGTCAAAGAAGTCAAAGTTGGTCGAAGTGCAATTTCAGCCCGTAAAATGTAGTTTTGGAAAAGCGTCGAGTAACGAGTCGTAAAAGTAAAAACTTTTATTGGGCTTAAAAACATGTCATCTACAGGTCTTATAGGATTTTTGAGAATTTTGTCAAATTTTATAAGTAAGGTTAAATATGGTAAAACAGCCCGTACTTTAGTCAAGTACCGGCGAGAATGAGTAAAAATGGATAGCGTAAGTAATAAGAACGAATGGTATAGAATGAGTGATGCTTGTTATTTTGTTTTTGGCGTGAGTTATACTTGTCCTAAGTGACTAGTATATATGTATTTTATACAGTACCGTAAAGTATTTAAAATGAGATTACTCATTACGCGTTATTTGTGATAGGTGTTGATTTAACCGGGCATCCGTTTCGTCGTCAGTGAACATCCCTCGAACTACCGACTACTTAATATCTAAGGTGTGAATTTATAGCCTCGCTTATGTTTATTTCAAATTGTTTTACCCGCGAGGGAAATGCATGCTAGTTTTTAAAAGGAACGTATATCATGAATGATTGTTAGACCCGAAAGTTGCCTTAGAAATTGTGTTGAGTACCAAAGTTGCAAAAGTCCCTAAAATCATGAACTATTAACTATTGTCCTGCCCTCGAGTAGGGGGAAATAGCCGCTTATGCAATTTGTAGTACTACGGGGCTAACGACCCAATGCTAGCCGAGAAGCTGTACTTTTAGTAAGTTCTGCGGTAGATTATTTTGTATGAGAAATAAGGTATAATTGCAACTGATGCCTTTAGAAGGGGCACTGGTTTCATCTGAATCACGCCGGTATTTATTACGCGGGTGATTGAGTTAACGGATTAGTGTCATGAACTTAAACACAATTGTCAGTATCCTGATTATAGATTGTTTGATCGACAAGTCTATAAATGATCACGAATGGTTTTTATTTTATATACGTTCAAATTGATTGAAAAACCTATGAATTCCACTCAACGTTTTCGTTGACCAAAATTTTTGGCATGTGTTTCAGGTAACCGCTGATGTGTAGAATGGAGCATGCATGGGATGGATGTTGTGTGTATGGCTTGGAGTCCGCTTGTTTTTCCTCCTTTTTCAACTTAAACAATTTTTATGTTTAATGTTATGTTGTTGTAAAACTGAAATTTCTGGGTTGAGATTCATGGGGACCGAAAACGCTTAACTCTGTTGTACCAAATTGGGGTTGGAAAAACCGTGGACATGTATCATCTAACAATTTTAAATTCAAGTTTTAAGTTGACGTCTTTTTAGCGTCGTTTGATATATCTTGTGTGCAATGAATACTGAGTAGCACCCATTGTTGTAGTTCCGCTGCGCATAGCAATTGTGGTGGTGTTACAGATTGGTAATCAGAGCCACGAGTTATAGAGAACTAGGTCGTTTTTGAAAATCCTAAACTATAACTTTTGGTGTCGTAAGAAATGGTCCAAGCACACACAACTATCCTGCATGGCTCCGGTAAGATTTATTGTTGTATTTATGGCATTTGACGTATACTTTTGAGTGAAGTATATATGTGGGTAATTATTACGTAAGTATGGAGATTACTATATGTAGACGTTGAATTTTACGTGGAATATCCGACATCGTAATTTTTGTACTAATCATGCATGAGCATCATATTATTACATTTCGGGCATATGTACCACCTTTGCATTGCATTTGCATGCATGTATTTATAACTATTGTATAATTACTTATGTACCCTCCGAAATTCGCTGTTATTGCAGGAATGGCCGAGGTACCGCCTAATGATAACGGAAACGATTACGTCGTAGGTTGCGAAGGGGGAAGTGTTGGAACAGCAGCTGAAGGACAAGCTGAGACGAACGATGTACAAGCCCAGGACCCCGACCGAAGGAGAACTACTTGCCCCACGCCTATGCGTACTTCCCATCTGGTTGGTGTACCAGGTATCCCCAGAAGAGCCGAAGGTGCAATGAGCGCAAATTCTCTTCATCAAGGCATCCCAAGAATTTGCTGTCCCGGACCGAGAATTTATCATGACGTACGACGGGTTGTGAGAGGTTTGGAAGGATCGATGTGCATGAGGTATGTAGTGGAATCAAGGGTGATCAGTAGATTCGACGAGAATGAAAAGGCAGATCAAAGACTGTTGGAAAGGACTGCAAGAATTGAGTATGATGGGAATGTGAACAAAAGTGACATCAACAGTTTAAGATCAATGGTTGCAAATTTAAGTGCTAGTCTTGACCGTGTTAGGGAAGATCAAATGAGGTTGTCGAGGATGCAGAGTTGGGAGCATCGTGTGAGAGCATCATTGCCCCCGGATTGGAGATTCGTGGACGATTTGGAGATGGAGGCGAATGACTTTATGATTCAGCCGCCTACTAGAGGTGCTTGCATTACGGTGGGAAGTCAGGTAGCGATTGAGTGTGGATCCACATCAGGGACGAAAAAGGAAATGGAATGTGGGCCGGATGAGAAAGGAAAGAGAAAAATGGATGATGTGGATGAGGACGATAGTGATGAGGAAACCGAGGAAGACGACGACGAGCCGCCATCCAAGAGGCAGTGTGGATCACCACATGCCTAGTTACTTGTTTTGTATTTTCTTTGATCATTGTAATAGAACTGTTTTAGACCTTTGTATGATGGTGTTATGACGAGAAACTCAAGTACTTGAAGTTTTGTGGTGAACGATTGTAGTGGCAATACTTGTCACGATTTTGGTTAATTATCAATACAATCTATGTTACCTTTCATGAACTGTGATATGTCTTGAATTTGATCTTTTGTGATGAGAATTGATGAATATTAGTAACTCCGTAGTGATGTGTCGTTGTATGTATATTATGTCTGGGAAACTTGATATGTATACTTACATTGTTTTTCTATTTTCCCTGTCTTGCAGAAAGAGATATTCGATAACACCATGCCTCCAAAGTTGACCGCCGATCGTGTTAACACCATGATTTAGGAAGCTATAGCAAATGCGTTGGAAGCGGACCGAGCCGGGAGAAATCAGGATCAGGGAAGGAACGCGGGGAGACAGCAAGCCCCGAGAGTGTGTACCTATTCTAGTTTTATGAAGTGCGGTCCCACGCAGTTCCGTGGAACGGGTGGAGCTTTAGAACTTAGACGATGGTTGGAAAAGGTTGAAAGTACGTTCGAAATCAGTGGTTGTGCAGAAGCGGATAAAGTGAAGTTTGCAGCTGCTACGTTTCTTGATGATGCGTTAAGTTGGTGGAATACCCAGGTAGCTACGGTTGGATTGGCTGTAGCAAATGCAAGGACGTGGAATGCGACAAAAGCTCTGTTGACTAAGAAGTTTTGCCCAGAAGAGGAATTGGGGCAATTGGAGGATGAGTTGAGGCACTTGACCTTGAAGAACAACGATATAGCTGCCTACAATAGGAGGTTTAATTAATTAAGCCTGTTGTGTCCGGATATTTTTGCCAATGACGCCAAGAAGATGAAACAGTATATTAAGGGTTTATCCAGCAATATCAAAGGTGAAACAACTTCGTCAAAACCTGGATCGTTTGATGAAGCGGTTCAGATGGCACACGCATTGATGGACGTCAAGCTCCAGGACAAGCAGAACTCCATTGCTGAAGGCAACAAGAGGAAATGGGAAGCGGCACAAAGCAATCAATCCTAAGGCCAGAACCGAGGTGGAAATCGAAACAACCATGGGCCGAACCGAAACCAGCAGTTTAACCAAAGAAGGAATGAAGGGATGAGGGCAGTGACGAACCCTAGAGGTGTGAAAGTGAACCCCCATTGTGGTAAGTGCAATTTGTATCATGTTGGGAATTGCCCGCCTGCATGCGGCAAGTGTGGGAAAGCAGGTCATAGGACATCTGGTTGCCGAACGGGAGGAGTAGCCACAGGGGCTAATGCTATCAGGATGAGAGGATGTTATGGTTGTGGAGAAAGGGGTCATGTGCAAGTGAATTGCCCGAAGGCAGGAAACAAGCGGGGAGGTAACAATGCGGCTGCTGTGTATCAAGTGGGAACGGCTGATAAACCACAGGGTCCTAATGTGGTTACCGGTACGTTTTTGCTAGACGCTTGTTATGCTAGTATTTTGTTTGATTCTGGCTCCGACAAGAGTTTTGTAGATGTTAAATTTAGTCGTCATATTGATAGAGAACCGGTGTTGTTAGTGACTAGTTATAACGTTGAGTTAGCCGATGGAAAAATTGTTAGTACGAATTCTATACTGAAAGGGTGTACCTTGAAGTTAGGAAATTACGCTTTTAAAATCGACTTGATGCCCATAGAGCTAGGATCGTTTGACGTGATTGTGGGAATGGATTGGCTAATGGCGCACAGTGCTATGATCGTCTGTGGCGAGAGATTGGTTCAGATTCCGTTGCGGAATAAAGTGTTGACGGTGAAGGGAGACGAATGCACTTCTCGTTTGAGAGTGATTTCCTGTTTGAAAATGATGAAGTACGTAGAGAGCGGATGCGATGTGTTTTTGGCACAAGTTTCGAGTGATGGTGATTTAGAGGCAAGGATTGAAGAAGTACCAGTTATTTGCGAGTATCCGGAAGTTTTTCCAGACGAGTTGCCAGGTTTACCGCCTACCCGTGAGGTCGAGTTTCGAATTGATTTAGTGCCAGGAGCTGCGCCGGTTGCACGTGCACCTTATCGCTTAGCACCATCTGAGTTAAAGGAATTATCGGATCAATTGAAGGAATTGATGGACAAAGGATTTATTAGGCCGAGCTCATCACCGTGGGGAGCGCCAGTGTTGTTCGTAAAGAAGAAAGATGGTTCGTTTCGGATGTGCATTGACTATAGGGAACTCAATAAGCTGACGGTTAAGAATCGGTACCCATTGCCGAGGATTGACGATTTATTTGATCAATTGCAAGGTTCCAGCGTATACTCAAAGATCGATTTAAGATCAGGGTATCATCAACTGCGTGTAAGAGAGGAGGACATTCCTGTAACTGCCTTTCGTACGCGGTATGGACACTTTGAATTTCGAGTGATGCCGTTTGGGTTGACGAATGCGCCTGCTGTATTCATGGACCTTATGAATCGCGTGTGCAAGCCGTATCTAGATAAGTTTGTTATTGTTTTTATCGACGATATACTTATTTACTCTAAGAGTAAGGAGGAGCACGAGAAGCACCTAAGAAAGATTTTGGAGTTGTTAAGGAAGGAGAAGCTGTATGCAAAATTCTCTAAGTGTGAGTTTTGGTTGGAATCAGTGCAGTTTCTAGGTCACGTGATTGATAGTAAGGGAGTTCATGTGGATCCTGCCAAGGTCGAAGCGATCAGGAAATGGTCGGCACCGACGACGCCGACTGAAGTGCGACAATTCCTTGGTTTAGCTGGGTATTATCGAAGGTTTATTGAAGGATTTTTGTTGATTGCAAAACCATTGACGAGGCTTACCCAAAAGAATAGGGTGTATGAATGGGGAAATGAGGAAGAACTTGCTTTCAAAACGCTTAAGGATAAGTTATGTTCCGCGCCGATATTGTCATTGCCTGAAGGAACCGAAGACTTCGTAGTGTATTGTGATGCGTCTCGTAAGGGTTACGGAGCGGTGTTGATGCAACGTGAAAAGGTGATAGCTTACGCGTCGAGGCAACTAAGGAAGAATGAGGAGAACTACACGACGCACGATTTGGAATTAGGAGCTGTAGTTTTTGCGTTGAAGTTGTGGAGACACTATCTGTATGGGACGAAGTGTGTTGTATTCACTGACCACAAGAGTTTGCAGCACATTTTAGATCAAAAGGAGTTGAATATGCGACAGAGACGATGGGTTGAACTACTGAGTGATTATGACTGCGAAATTCGCTACCACCCTGGGAAGGCGAATGTTGTAGCGGATGCACTAAGTAGGAAGGAACGGGAGAAACCTTTGAGGGTCAGAGCTTTAGTGATGAGTGAGAGCGTTGACTTAACCGAAACTATACTGAAGGCTCAAGAGAGAGGACTAATGAAAGGGAATGTTGAGGCCGAAAATTTGGGACGAATGTTGAAACCTCTTTTCGTGATTAGGTCAGACGGACTGAGATATTTTGAGAATCGGATTTGGTTACCACTGTGTTCATCTGAGGAAGGAAAGCCTGGAGTTCGAGAATTGGTTATGAATGAGTCGCATAAGTCGAAGTATTCGATACATCCTGGATCGGATAAAATGTATCACGACCTGAAGAAAGTTTATTGGTGGCCGAATATGAAGGCAGATATTGCTCGTTACGTTAGTAAGTGTTTGACTTGCGCGAAGGTTCAAGCAGAACATAAGAAACCATCTGGATTGTTGGTACAACCAGAGATCCCAGAATGGAAATGGGAGAAAATCGCTATGGATTTCGTGACGGGTTTACCTAGGACTCCTAGTGGATGTGATATGATATGGGTAATTGTGGATAGGTTAACGAAATCTGCTCATTTCTTACCTATGAAGAAGACGAACAGCATGGAAAAGCTCGCCAGCGTGTACGTGAAGGAGATCGTCTGTAGACATGGAGTGCCGTTATCGATCATTTCGGATCGCGATAGTAGATTTACGTCGGAATTTTGGAAATCGCTTCAACGTACGATGGGAACTGAATTGAGTTTAAGCACGGCTTATCACCCGGAAACTGACGGCCAGAGTGAACGAACTATTCAAACAATGGAGGACATGCTCCGAGCATGCGTGATTGATTTTGGAGGAAGTTGGGAACGCCACTTGCCTCTAGTGGAATTTTCGTACAATAATAGTTATCATGCGAGTATCAAAGCAGCACCGTTCGAAGCATTGTATGGAAGGAAGTGTAGATCGCCAGTGTGTTGGAGTGAAGTAGGGGAAAGTCAATTGACTGGACCCGAAATGGTTTTAGAAACGACAGAGAAGATTGTGCAAATCAAGAACCGACTACTTGCTGCGAGAAGCCGACAGAAGAGTTATGCCGATAACCGAAGGAAACCGTTGGAGTTCGAAGTTGGAGATATGGTTATGCTCAAGGTATCGCCGTGGAAGGGTGTAATTCGTTTTGGGAAGAAAGGAAAGTTGAGTCCGAGGTATATTGGACCGTTTAAGATCGTCGAACGAATTGGACCAGTAGCGTACAAGTTAGAATTGCCGAGCGAGCTTAGTGCTATTCATGACACGTTTCACGTATCGAACCTGAAGAAGAGTTTGGCGGATAAGGAATTGGTGATTCCTTTGGACGAGATTCGACTAGACGACAAAATGCACTTTGTAGAAGAACCTGTGGAAATTATGGACCGAGAGGTCAAGCGGTTGAAGCGTAGTAGGATTCCTATTGTGAAGGTCTGGTGGAATTCTAAGTGTGGACCGGAATACACTTGGGAACGTGAGGACTTTTTCAAGGAAAGGTATCCTCATCTGTTCCAGTAGAACGAAATGTGAGCACAAGAAGAGGCGAGCGCCGGGACGTCGCTCTCTTTAAGGAGGGGTGGATGTGACACCCTAGAATCGAGGTCATTAACGTTACCCTAAATTACGCTAATTTTTGAAAAATTTTAATAAATTTTAATTTCTATATTTATAAGTATTTTGGTTAAAGCCAATGTTCGAGGTTATAATTTTTACATTTGACGATTTAAGAAGGACGATGACGATTACGATCCCGAGGGATGCCCAATTTTGTATAATTATTGACGATTTATCAATAATGTGATTTTTCGAGAATTTTATTTACGGTTCGTGTTAAGTTGAGTCGGGTGAGTTTTATAGCCTTCCGAGTACATTTAAAGTATCCCAAAAATATTTTGGAGTGTTCGGGATGATTTCCGACTCCCGTAAAATTTTCAAAATTGACTAGTGAGTCGAAACCGCAAAGTTTTGAGGACGTTTTTAACTTAAGGCCAAAAGAAAGCAAAATTTACCATTTTGGTCCCTCCCAATGTACCAAAACTACACAAACACAAACACATGGATTCATTTCACAAAAACAAAATCCAACTCTCTCTCTCTTTGCCCCATAGCCGACGGCTAACCCCCAAACCACCAAGAACACCATCAAAAAAAATTTTCACTTGATTTTCATTAAAATTAAGGTTAGACCACATCTAATTTGGTCATTCCCTACATTTCTATGTGCTTAAATCCCACATGCACTAACAAAAATTTTCCAAAATTTTTCAAGATGATCCAAATTCGTTTTTGAGGCTAATTGTTGTAATGCATGTTGAATTCATGTTTAATGGAAGCATAAACACCAAGAAAACCCACCAAAATCAATTTGGTTGTGGTGATTGGGGCACCCAAACCCCACGGCACAAGGGGTGTTTGGGGAGCCATGGTGGTTGATGAATTTTGAGCATTTCCTTGTGTTTGGTTATGTGTTTAATGATGTTTTACATAGGTTTAATTGGTTGCATGTTCATTTTTAGATGATTAGGATTTTGAGATTGGTTGATCAATAGGGGTAGGACTGAAATCTTGTGTTTGGATATGTTTAGGAGGCTTTGGATGATGCCTAGTAGTGATGGATAGGCTTGGAATCGAGTGTAAGCATGTTTTTGGAGTAGCCAAATTTAGGCAGAAACTTTATGGTCATTTCATAAAAATTATTTTTCTTCCAGGTCTTGAAAACAAAATATAGTTGTAGAGGGTCTTTTTGTCTTTAATTTGGTATAAGGTAGAGCCCGTGACTCAAAACGAGCTAAAAGTTATGACGTTTTAAAGATCGAGTACCGGGAGACGAGGACTTTCATAATCCGAATTTATGTAAAGTTTTAGTCAAATCCCGAGGGTCACAAGTGTGAATTGGTAAATGTTCAAGGGTCAAAAATTGGTCCCAAACCTGTATAAAAGAGTCTATATGTTGACTTAGGAGTCAAAGAAGTCAAAGGTACTTTTCATATAGGTCAAAGAAGTCAAAGTTGGTCGAAGTGCAATTTCAGCCCGTAAAATGTAGTTTTGGAAAAGCGTCGAGTAACGAGTCGTAAAAGTAAAAACTTTTATTGGGCTTAAAAACATGTCATCTACAGGTCTTATAGGATTTTTGAGAATTTTTTCAAATTTTATAAGTAAGGTTAAATATGGTAAAACAGCCCGTACTTTAGTCAAGTACCGGCGAGAATGAGTAAAAATGGATAGCGTAAGTAATAAGAACGAATGGTATAGAATGAGTGATGCTTGTTATTTTGTTTTTGGCGTGAGTTATACTTGTCCTAAGTGACTAGTATATATGTATTTTATACAGTACCGTAAAGTATTTAAAATGAGATTACTCATTACGCGTTATTTGTGATAGGTGTTGATTTAACCGGGCATCCGTTTCGTCGTCAGTGAACATCCCTCGAACTACCGACTACTTAATATCTAAGGTGTGAATTTATAGCCTCGCTTATGTTTATTTCAAATTGTTTTACTCGCGAGGGAAATGCATGCTAGTTTTTAAAAGGAACGTATATCATGAATGATTGTTAGACCCGAAAGTTGCCTTAGAAATTGTGTTGAGTACCAAAGTTGCAAAAGTCCCTAAAATCATGAACTATTAACTATTGTCCTGCCCTCGAGTAGGGGGAAATAGCCGCTTATGCAATTTGTAGTACTACGGGGCTAACGACCCAATGCTAGCCGAGAAGCTGTACTTTTAGTAAGTTCTGCGGTAGATTATTTTGTATGAGAAATAAGGTATAATTGCAACTGATGCCTTTAGAAGGGGCACTGGTTTCATCTGAATCACGCCGGTATTTATTACGCGGGTGATTGAGTTAACGGATTAGTGTCATGAGCTTAAACACAATTGTCAGTATCCTGATTATAGATTGTTTGATCGAAAAGTCTATAAATGATCACGAATGGTTTTTATTTTATATACGTTCAAATTGATTGAAAAACCTATGAATTCCACTCAACGTTTTCGTTGACCAAAATTTTTGGCATGTGTTTCAGGTAACCGCTGATGTGTAGAATGGAGCATGCATGGGATGGATGTTGTGTGTATGGCTTGGAGTCCGCTTGTTTTTCCTCCTTTTTCAACTTAAACAATTTTTATGTTTAATGTTATGTTGTTGTAAAACTGAAATTTCTGGGTTGAGATTCATGGGGACCGAAAACGCTTAACTCTGTTGTACCAAATTGGGGTTGGAAAAACCGTGGACATGTATCATCTAACAATTTTAAATTCAAGTTTTAAGTTGACGTCTTTTTAGCGTCGTTTGATATATCTTGTGTGCAATGAATACTGAGTAGCACCCATTGTTGTAGTTCCGCTGCGCATAGCAATTGTGGGGGTGTTACAATATATATATATATATATATATATATATATATATATATATATATATATATATATATATATATATATATATATATATATATATATATATATATATATATATATATATATATATATATATATATATATATATATATATATATATATATATATATATATATATATATATATATATATATCTTTTTGGTGCAAAACCTTTGGAAAAGAAATGCTTTTTATGATCCCCAAAATCCAATGCGTCTCTCACTAAAGACCGTTAATCTTAACAAAAAGAGCCGGCAGCGGCGCCATTTAATACAAGGTTTTTAGCCGAGTATAAAATAATTTCGTTATTCCAAGTCTTTTCGAATTGATTACCGATTAAGAGTGCGACTCAATTGTCTTATGGTAAACAAGAGGATGGTTTGGTTTGATTATCTGATTCTAAACTAAAAGCAAATGATTGTCGTTGAGTAAAGTAGTTACTTTTACAAAATTAAACTAAAAGTTATTTAGACAAACACTTAAGATATAAAACTTTGTAAAACTTTAAAACTTAACAAACTTAATTAATCGGAATGCAACAAATCCTTTCTATCGGAATGCACCAAAATTAGAACCATCGGAATATTTAAATGCACAACTATCGGAATAATAAAGGTGAAAGTCCATCGGAATGTTCATCTGAATACCCATCGGAATAACAAGGTCAATGCTGTCGGAATGTGGTGTTGTCGCAATATTCAACTCTATCGCAATGTATCTATCGGAATGTCCCGATCGGAATAACACAAACACTTCTGTCGCAATGCACTACTATCGGATTGTTGTAAACTAAAATTGGGCCGAGTTTCGATTTATAAAGAACCTTAAGTCCCGTCGGAATATGCGATCGCAATGAGCGATCGCAATCCCGATCGAAATAAGGGGCTAAAAACAAGTTATCGCAAAGTAAAACCACAATGGGTTATTGCGATAGACAAAAGCAGCTGTCGGAATGTCTGAATCCCCAATATTGCGATGGAATGCAATAGTAATCCGAAATTGGTGGCAAGCTGAAAACTCAATAAGTACGTATAATAAGCTACCTTACCCAAACCTTAAACAGCTCAATAAGCTTAATTTGACAACTTTCTAAACATAAAATCATAGACTTTATAAAAGAAACTTTTGAAAAGATTAAACCTTTTAAGAATCTGAAAAGCAATAAGCTAAAATATGAAATAAGCCAATAAGCATAAAGAGCTTATAGCCTAAACCGTATGAAGTTTGTGAGCACAAAACGATGAACCTTTTTTAAAAACTAAAACATCAAATTCAAAAACGAATGAACAACTATTCGGATCAAATTTGAAGTTTCGTATCAAAGAATAAGCAAAATCACGAAAGGTAGAAAGAGATTAAAGAACTAATACTTAAACTTGAACTTGATTAATGAAATCAAAATACAAAAAGCTTAAACTTGAAAGATTAAAAGATGAAAAAACTTAGTGAGAGAAAGTTTGGAACTTTCTCTCTCTAAGAACTAGAAAGAAAAAGATGAAAAACTAAAAACTAGCTAATTGACTAACCACCCTCCTAATGTGTCATTAGGAGGGTATATATAGGGAGTGGAGAATGCATGTATGCTTTCTTCTTTCTTTCTTTTCTTCTCGACTCGATCTAAATTCTTTGTCTTTCTCGATGTCGTCTCGGGATTTGAACTCGTCTTTTAAATTTTCTTCTATAATTAGACTTGAGTTCTTCCACTTCATTAAACTTCCGTCTTTAGACTTTTTCTTCGATAAATCTTCAGAATAGGCCTTGGACTTCTGTTTTTTTGCACTCTTGATCTTTTGACTTCGTCTTTTCTCATTTTCTTCGATAAAAGCCCGTGAAAGCCCGTGTTTTCTTCCTTTTCCGTCTTTTGGTCCTAAAACATAATAAAAACACAAACCACACACAATTCCGACTTTTACGACATAAAATACACGTTTTGGTCTTGTTATTATTGGAAATAAGTGGAAAAAGGATAAGTGTTTTCACACTTATTACACTTCGCAAAATGTGCGGTGCACATTCTGTGCTCACACACCATATTACTGTTTTTATTCTTACTAGACACAAAATTTTCAAACAAAAATCTCTAATTCAATCGATCTCATAAAAGAAAAATAACAAGTCCTAATAGGAAAACATTTCCTTCTTCTAAGACCATCCTAAAACTTCTAGGACTCTTAGATTTCACTTCGTTTTATTTTTTTATCTAAATACAAAAAGAGTAAAAATGCATAAAGTAACTAGGAGCCAATTGTGCACTTCTCAATTCCTCCATTTCCTTAGTTGTAGCAGAAGTTTAGAGGTGACATGATATCAGTCTCTGTGTAACGTCCTGAGACCTCTCTATTGGTGTCTTTTGTCTCGTATACTTTTTTGTACCTCTTTCCACATGGATCAATAATGACCATGGCAACATGCCACTCACTATCTCCATCTTTAGCAATGTTCTCAAATTCTCGTTTGTTCCCCACTTGCCAATCTTTTTATTTCAATGAAACGGGAAGTGCTCCAAGAATTCCCACAATCTTCTTGTATACACATATGTCAAAGAAAGGGGTATGGTAGCTCCTTTCGCTTAGTGATGCGTCCAAAAGTTCTTCTGGTCCCGTCCATGGTTGCAAATATTGACCATAAATTGGCATACCATTCTCATCTCTTTTCACGGTGTAGTGCTTATCGTCTTCATCATCACGATCATCATGTTTCTTTGCTTTTAGTAGATTATAGTTTTGATGGACAAACCCATCAAAGCTATTCATAATAGCTTTTCCAACATCAAAGCTATTCATAATAGCTTTTGATGGACAAACCACTAATCGAATATCTCGATCAATAGGAATGTCGAGAAGCATGAAATCGGCTAGTAGTGTGGTTGTCCCCACTTGGCAAAGAACTCCAAGTAAACGTCCAAATCCCTCCGCATAGGAGTGATCAAGCATTTTGATACGATCAAACCTTGGTTTGACTCTACCAACATCTAACATTTTGAAGATTCCATAAGGCATAACATTAACATTTGAACCGGTATCAACCAAAGCATTATAAGTAGTTTTACCCTCCAACCTTATTGGTAGGATAAAGTACCCCGGATCTTCTTTTTCAAGCATTACCTTGTTCTCACGAAGCATTTGGATAGCCACATCTTCATAATCCGGTGTGAGTCCATCTTCAACTTTCAATTTGTCAAGAAAAACCTCATCTATAATCATTTTATATTTATCACTATATTTTAAAGTTCCAATGATTGGTCGATTCATGTTTAACAACATGACCCTTTCTTCTATGTCTTCTTGTAATTCCCTTATAGATAGCTCTTCTCTAGTCAAAGGCTTATTAATAGTGAGTGAAGGTCCTTCACCATTATAGCTCAACTTGTAAGTGTGGGCGGGTTTCTTGCCTTTGTTTCTTTTGTTTTTCCCCATGCTACAAACAAATCTAGGAGCATCAAAGTTAAGATTATCAAGTATTTCATCAATTTCCCCAAAGTCTAAGCTTTCATGTACATTTGGCAATAAAGTAAGTATTCCACAAGTAATGTCAAGTTGTGCATTAGCTTGCTTTAGGAAAGATCTCCCAAAGATTACACAAGGTTCACAATCATCTTCCCCCGGATTGACAAAGAAGTCAACGAAAAGCAATTCGTCTTTGATCATAACAACGAGCTTTTTATCTATCTCCTTGTCTCCATTTCGATGAGCGTTATAGGTTAAGCCAAGCTCAACTAAAAATTCATTACTAATTAAGCTTCTTTCCAACTCAAAATCCACTTGCCCATCATAAGCAAATTTTCCATCCACATGGCAAGGCATTAAGTATTTCTCACTTGGTGTCAAGTCCTCCATACGATAAAAAGCTAAGACCTTTTGAACCCCGCTATCGGCTGAGTCCTTACATTCTGATCCTATCCATTCTCCTTCCGATTCTATTTTGTCATTTAGGCTAATACGCTCATCCACTCCAAAGCATAGTCTACCAAGGCTAGTGTTTGGATCCATCTCAATCTTAAAACAATAACGCATCAAAAGAAACATTAGTATGTTAGTGCCATAAAATCCAAATGATATTTCATACCCTAAAGTTTTCAAGCAACTCGTTATTTTCAATGAATATTTCCATTTGAGCATTTTACTTTCTTTTTATGTTTTCCGTTTCTCGAGTTGTGCGGCGCACTTTTGAAAAGTGCGGCGCACTTTTGCACGATAAAGAAAAGTCGGCGCACAATTTAAATGTGTGGCGCACTTTTTGTAACCAAAATAAGGTTCCTCCATTTCTCTACTTGCAAACCAATCAATCCAAGTTTTCAAGTATGCAATATAACATTTTCTCATAAACTGATCAAACATAGATATCATGACCAAATTTGGTACATTTTCCACAATTGTTTTGAATAATATGACCATTTTTCGTTTTCGCTTGTTTTCTCAATTTTTTGTATTTTTGTTGTGTTTAAAAATTCAGAAAAATTACCACAAATCATGATAAATACTAAACAAATTATACCAAAGCAAATTATTCTACCAAAGAGCAAATAAATTAGAAAATAAAATTTTGAAATCAAATATTTTTTGTTTTTCTTAAGATTCAATATGAACAAACACAAAAGCTCAAAAAAGCATAAGTACACACAAAGCAATTCTCATGTTTTCAGCAGTAAGTGTTGAGAGTAAAAGGTTTTGGTGGTGTTTTGGGATTGTTCTTCAAACATTTTGAAAATTCGTCACTAAATGTGCGACGCACTTTTGAAATGCGCGGCGCACATTTATGCTATTTTGTAAAAAACTTTTTCAGATTGTTTGAAATCTGTACGGCGTATTTAGAAATTTTTGTTTACCAAGTATTTTACAATGTCTTAAACCAATAACAAATCAATCCCCGGCAGCGGCGCCAAAAACTTGATGTTCGTTTTACAAGTCTTAAAATTTTTCAAGATATTACCACACACAAATGTAAGAAACACAAACACGGGCAAGTATACCCTGTCATGTATAGCATAGCTTAATGGTAAAGTCCAGTTCGTTCCACGGGATTGATGCTAAAGAATTATAAAACAATTACCTCCAGAGTGTCACAAGTTCTAATGATATACTTATCAAATGGTTTTAAAGGTGCGTTTGGTTAAGATCACAAACGTATGAAAGATAGATGGCAATGATGATTATAAGCACATAAACAATGTAAGACAACATGCCGAGTACTAGTCGCACACGCAACATCTAATTAACATAACAAAAATCCGACTAAAGATTATGTCATGTCAAAAGCATTAAGAATGGTTTATGTTTGATTTCGAAAACTAAAATATTAGATGAAACTAAGTAAGAGTTTGTTATATGTTTTATTCCACTAATCGCGACAAAAGTGAATAACAAGATTCATTTACTAGATGACATGAAATCCATCCATTCACATGAGTACTAGGCTTGGTCATGAACAAATCCAACATATAACAATGATCTTACTTAAAAGAATAAAATACAAGAGCATCTAAATCATACTTATAATCAAAAACCCTAGGAGAAAGTGCGCCGCACAAATCTAATTGTGCGCCGCACTTTGCCCTAGCAAATCCGAAATTCGTATCTATTCATAAGGTTGTAAAATCTTAACCAATGTGCACAACACACTACTCCATAATAACAGTAAAGAAGTTCATTTCAACAATATGCAAATCAAAGTAAAGAAATAACATAAAGGAAATGAGAATTATACCAAAAAGTATTAATGAATGATTGCTTCAAAAGGGCTATAAGCTTTGTTCCAAACTTATTACAATCACAAGCAATATTCTGAGATCCTTGATACAGCAGCAATGGTATGAACCAACTAAGGTTACCCTTATACTAGTAACAATGATCAAGGATTTGTTAAATACTTGATTCTATAAGAACCCTAATAACAATGGAGTATAATGGAAGGAGATGATCTCTTATGCCTGGCTTTGGGTCTCTTTTATAACCATAAAATAGTAGCTAAGAAGTCCTGGAGTATATCAAAAGGTTTCTCCATAATAGCCATGCATAATGATACTTAATGGTGTAACTGCAGCAAATGTGCGCCGCACTTTGTCAAATGTGTGCCGCACTAACATTTTGTAAATGTGCGCCGCACTTTCCCTTTTGTGCGCCGCACTTTGGGTAGTTCTCCAAAATCGTGGATTAGAGAATGTGTGCCGCACTTTTATATTTGTGCGCCGCACTTTGGCTCTTTTTTAGCATTCTTTATTTTTCTTCTTATTTCTTCATATCTTTGGTCCATATGTTTATTCTTTCACTACAATCAAACAATACACATTATTAGTAACATTTCAACACATAATTTATTTATTTACGTAACAAACAAGGACAAATGCATCATTACAAACATGTATAAATGAGGCGTTATTAGCAACATTGTGAAGATTGGTTCTATCTTTCGATAAGAACTCGACATCTAGCCTTGTGTCGTTAAATGGTGAAGTGGGTGACGTTGTGTAGATTAGTCCTAGATAAGATTAGGTCTCGACATTTAGCTTAGTGTCGGAAAATAATGTAAGCGATGTTGTAAGGTTTTCTCCACCAAGAAGAGAGCTTGTGGATATAGTGGAAATCTCGAGTAAGGTGTACTCGAGGAGTGGAGTAGGAAAGAAGATGGAGCTTCGTTGCCGAACCACTATAAATCTTGGTGTCTTCCTATTAGGTTGCTTCTTTCCTTAATCTTTACTTATTCTTACTATCATGTCATCCACATATATTACTTGTCATTGTTAATGCATTAGAATTGAACCTAATCATTATGCAACTAGCTTTCAAGTAAAAGGTTGTTTTGAGACAAGTCTAATTGAAAGGAATTTTAATTAGGACTTAAATCGAAGAGAAACTTTTCAACCCCCCCCCCCTCCTTGTAGCTTCTACAGATACATTACCTTCTGAAAACACTAGCGAAATAATTCCTGTAGAACCAGAAACTCTGGCGATTCCACCAGAATTAGTTCCTTTGCGTAGATCTTAAAGGATTAAAAACGAAAATAGAAATATATATCTTAATATATAGGATGATGATGAAGTAGGTGATCTTGGAGAACCTCATAATTATAAATCCGCCATGCTTGATCCTGAGAAGGATAAGTGGATGGTTGCTATGGAGGAGGAAATGAAATCCATGAAAGTTAATGATGTTTGGATTCTTGTAGATCCACCACTGATGACGCATAATCCTTAACCGAATCATGAATCCAGCCCACGGGTACTACCCGTATCTGGCCCGTCACGAATGGTTTGGAGTAATGTCGTTTGGGTCTATGGGTCTCGGATGAACAGTGGCCGCATGTGTCATGTGCGGCCCACGGCCCGGTACGTCCGGTCAAGGGTTAGACATAATCACAACCTAATTAGGATTGTGATTTGCCCTAAAGTAGAGGATATATACTAACCATAGTTAGAAGATAGTAATCAGCTAATTATGGTACTTATCTCTTACTTGGGGCCAAAGCTTCGGTAAAGCCCACTAAGGTTTTACCGCCTATATAAGGAACCTCAAAGGGTTCCACAAAGGTACGATCACATTCATTCTCACATCTCACTAATTGTTAAATCCTAACCGATTACTTACTCTCATGCCGGAGTCTAGTCGTGGGATACTTTCCCACGGTAAGCCTAACAGCGTGCTACTTTTAGTGTGCAGGATCCCAAACCGAAGTTTACTTGGTGCAAGAGCCGGAGCCCCAGATACCCGAATTAAGCCTAATTCAGGTTAAACAAGGATCATCCAACTTTTGTATCAACAAGTTGGTGACATCCGTGGGACCCTACACTAAACTGAAACTCTACTAATGACGAAGGGAAATCCTTATGAAGGAAATCCAAGGAACGCCAATCCGGGGAATCGAAGGTCGGGGGAGATGTCCCAGTCACCCCTATTCCGCCTCCTACTGGGCAGACAGGAGGGCCTAACAACCACAGCACGGTACTTCAATCCCCTGGGGATGCACGCACCTCACTGAACACCCCACCACCTACTCTCTCATTGAACAATCGTAAGACGGGGCCAGCACCAAACACCCCCAACAAGGAAAATCAAAGGCCACCTGCTGTGGAGATAGACCACGAACTCACATCACTTGATGATGAGGACATCGAGGGTGTGCTCACACAAAACTTCGAAAGAATCATCCCGGCCATCATGGCAAGATTGAATCTGGGAAGTAACCTCCAATCCAGACTCAACTTTAGCAGCGCCGCACGCGGCACCCCTGTCCAAACTCGAAAAAGACGAAGAAGGCACCAGATCGAGGAACATCCTCCGTTGGAGGAACGAGCACGGAATGTTTTCGAACGCTCGGGGATCGAATCATGCAAGAATTGCAAGGGAATCAAGGGGATTCAGATCACTTCGATGGATCTATAGGACGCGCAGTTTTTGAAACACCACAAAACGATAATCGCCGCACTAGTGCGTTTGGGAGGATAGAGTCTGGGATGAAGAAAACTACCACTCCCTCTCACAAAAACAACTACCGGAGTCAATCAAGGGGCGGAGCGCGGTCGTCCTATCATGATCCTTCAGGATCTGATTCGGATGACCACCACCCAAGGCGCCGCCAAACAAGGTATTCCTCTTCTTAATCGTCAGATGATGAAGGAGGAAGCTACGGGCACTCCCATTATCACACAGATGATGAAGACGACCTCTCCCTTCCATGGTGTAGCGAGAGAGAGGATTCCTTCACGACCCGCATACAAAATTACTCCGAGGACAAAAAACGCCGCATGTCGGCGTGTGTCAAAACCTATGATGGATCTGGTGATCCAGACGACCATCTCAAAGTTTTCACAGTGCAAGCAAAAATTGAACGATGGCTGATGCCTATATGGTGCCAAATGTTTAATTCAACCCTGATTGGTAACGCTGGCGAATGGTTTGAAAAACTGCCCAGAAGTCCTCAAGATCTCCAACTATATGCATGCCATAACAGACAAGGAGCTAATCAGGCACCTCAATGATAAACGTCCCGCAACGTTTGATGAACTCATGAAAAGGGCTAGGTACTTTGTGGAAGGAGATACCGCCGTATCTGCGGCCTATCCCACAAAGGGAAATCAAAGCTAACTATCGAATGATCAGCCAAAGAGGCAATCAAATAATCAAGGTAACAGTAGGAGCTTGGATTAAAAAAATCAAGAAAAAGGAGGGCGGGCGAACGACAAGTTCACTCCTCTAAAGATGACATACCGAGACATCCTACCGACGGAAGGGGAAAATTTCCCAAGGCCGCCCCCAATGACAACTCCGATCGACCGTCGTTAGGGGAATCGCTTTTGCGAATTCCATAAAGACAAAGGTCATGGCACGGACGAGTGCATCTAGCTCAAGAAGCATATCGAGTCACTGATCAAATCAGGCAAACTCAAAAATCTGGTCAAGGACTGGAAGGACGGGAAGGATAACAAAAAGAATGACAAAAAAGATTTTCAGAAGGACAATCCTACAACCATATTCATGGTTCATTCGTCACAACGCAGGACAAAGTAGAAAATCAGCCAAAAATTTTCTCGCAGCAAGGAAATCTCATTCCCTCCCATCACAACAAGCAACGTGGAGGACGCACCTCTCACGATTGAGGTGAACATTGGAAACCACAATGTCCGTCGCATGTACATTGACGGAGGATCGTCGGTGGAAGTACTCTACAAACATTGTTTCGTACAGTTACGACCGGAAATCAAAAGCCAACTAATGCCAGCCACATCGCCGCTTATTGGTTTTAGCGGAAACATCATCTGACCGATAGGGCAGTTACGATTGTTAGTAAATATTGGAGATAAAGAACATTTAACCACATCATGGATGAACTTTATGGTTATATCGGAAGGCCAGGAATCTTGGCCATACGAGCTGTCCCGTCTACATCACACGACATGATAAAATTCTCGGTCGAGGGGGGAATTGTCACTATATTCAATTCAATAGTACCACCATCGGATTGTCATGTCGTCACAACGCCAATACAACCAACTCCCAAAAAGGAAGGATTACTGCTCTTAAATTGGAAGGTGGCTATCCATCCTGATTACTCGGATCAAGAGATGGCCATCAGAGGAACTCTCTCCGATAAAGGTAGGAATGCCATGTGCTCCCTCATTAAGGAAAACCTAGATGTATTCGCATGGAAACCAAAGCATATAACGGGCGTACCGCTATCAATTGCGGAACACAAGCTTCAGATTCGTCCAGGATACCCTCCCGTGAAACAAAAGAAGCGCGACCAAGCTCCAGAACGCAGCCATGATATACTGGACGAGGTAAAAAAGCTGGTTAATGCATGAATCATGTGGGAGGTTTATTACTGTAAAACCCGCATGCTTTTACCATGAATAGTGCCCTTAAGATCGTACGTCCTAGATTAAAACTTACCTTATTTAGTATTGATCACATTCATGTGCTAATAATCAAGCAAGTGCATACGTGTATGACATGATAAGTATCGATTACGTACGAACTTATGATAAACAGTTAATAAATATGTCACGTGAACATAATTAAATCATGATCACCATTTAAATTACGAACTAAAATAATTACGTAAATACATATAATATAATTACGAGCGTTAAGATTACGATAAACTACATGATAAAATAAACAGAAACACTTTAAACACGAACACGTTTAACCACGAACGAACACGAAACATCGGGACACGAGAAAAGGTACAGGTACCCCATGTGGGGCCCCCATACCCACGGCACAACAACCAAGGTGGGCTAAGCCCATGGACTTTTAACATGAAAGGGGGGTTATGGTAAAATTCATTTCATTTTTCACTTTTCAAGCAAAATAACATTTTAACCTAAAAAGTTTTCTCTCCTCCTCCTTGCCCTCTCTTTGTGCCGCCACCTTAAGGACCACCATAGGTGGTTGTTGATTGATTTTGATCTTGGAAATCATTGCTAAAAACCGTGTTTGTTCATCCCCTTTCAAGCTACGTATTGGTATATCATTCTAAACCTTTCTTTTTAATTCTTTTTAATCTTTGATTATTTTCATGAACATGTCATTAATATTCTTATTAAAACATGATAATTAAACATTGATCTAACATGTTTTGGGGTAAATTAAAATCAAAGGATGATATAAAAGGGTGTTTGTTTTGGCCGCCTAGCATAACCAACCCGAGGGGGGGTTCGGTTTGCTTTTAGCCGCCACCACCAAGACCATTGTTGGTCTTGGTTGGTGCTTGTGGGACCCACGGCAGCAAGGGGGCACACGTACCCCGAGTTTGGCTCGGGGTACGGTGTCGAGTTCATGCCCGATTCATGGTTCGTTGGTTAAATCATGATTTATGCTACATGTTAATTTTTATGAATTATGAACTTAGGATATAAATTAATTAATAACATGAGATATTAATTAAATCATGACTTAGGTTATTTTAATTATTAATTTAGCATGATATTAATTTAACCTAAGTATTTTATGTTATAAGTTATAATTAATTAATTATTTAAAACATGCCTATAATTAATTAATTTAGACATGACTTAGGTTATGTTATTAATACATAATAATACACATTTTAACCTAAGTATTTTATTCCATTTTAATTAAAACATGTTATACTTTAATTAAAATGCTTAACCTATAGTTTAATTAAAATACATGAAATAATAATTAAACTATACACTATATCATATGACTTAAGAAATAAGCTTATAAACACTTAGACTTATATGTTAGCTTATGTAACCAGCTTAATTCTAAATATGGAAATTTCTATTTATAGAAACTTAATTAAATAAGGCAACTAATCTATTAATGGAAACCTTCTATATATGGAAATCTATCTATTTCAGGCAACTAATCTAATCATGGAAACCTTCTATATATGGAAACTTATTTAATTAAGGCAGCTGATCTATTTTTGGAAACTTTCTATTTTTAGAAACTAATCTATTTTAAGCAGTAAATTCTATTTTTGGAAACTTTCTATTTTTGGAAACTTTCTATTTTTGGAAACTTTCTATTTTTGGTAACTTTCTATTTTTGGAAACTTTCTATTTTTGGAAACTTTCTATTTTTGGAAACTTTCTATTTTTGGAAACCTGCTATTTTTGGAAAGTTACTTATTATTACACAGTAAGTATAATAATACATGAAATACCAGTAATACTTAATTAGATTAATCAGAATACCAGATAAACACAGTTTAAGGCTTTAAACAGTAAACCATGACCTAAAACATACCAAGTAAGCTAAGATGAGACATAAAACCCAGTACGTAATCAGTGATTTGATACTTATACACGTGTGTATTCATGTAGCGTTAGTGATCCAGAAGTAGGAGTCTTTCTTCCGTTCATTCACTGGACTTGAGGTACGGATTCCCGTCCTTTCAGTATGGACATTCTTTCCTTATTAGGATTTCCCCGTATGCAGCCAACTGTTTTCCCCAGTATTTGTTTTATTGTTTTGAACTGCTTATGTTTAATTAGCATAATCTATAGCCATATACAAGCATGACCAGTTTCACCTAGTTATGGAGGTACCATAACCATAACATTGGAGGCACCAATGTTATGACTTCCCCACGGCGGAGTGATTGCTTGTGGCGTCCCTTTTCAGTTTTGGCCATATTATTATATCATGTGGGGCGTATGGGTGCATCCTAGTTACATGTTTTATTCAGTATATCATGGTGAATGTGGTGTGTGCCTTGCATCCTTCACAAGGAGTTGATCCCTCCTACCTAAACCAGTATATTAATTAGAGGCATCCCCTCTAATCAGCATGATAAGGTCACCCCTCCAAGTATTCATGCACGTGACCTTTTCATGACCTATATGGGCTATGGTATATTTATGTTAAAACAGTTTTCATAAGATGAACATAAGGCTTTTCAAACTATGAAACCAGTTTTCTTAATACTTAACCAGTTTACTCAGAACTTAGTCTTCCGCTGTTATATGTTATATGCTTATCCTATTTCATGCTATATTGTACATCTGTGCACTGAGTGTCTTGCTCAGCCGTTTTCCTTTTCATGTTCCCAAAACGGCAGGTACTCAGGGACGCTCGTAGATCTCAAACGTACGTGCATATGGATTGGAAGCTTCACTGTCTTTCTTTACTTTATGCATTTCCTTTACTTTAATACAGTTTGCTATGGACATTGTTTCGTCCTTTCCTTTTACAGTATTTATGTTTGTGTGTGATGAGCTCTACTTTGGGGTTACCGATGTTTAATTCCGGTATTTCCCTTTTGTGGTCAGATAATGCTTAGACATTTATCCTTGTATGCTTTGATGACACGCCATGATTATGCGTAAGATTCCATTTCCAAAATGGGGTGTTACAATTATGGTATCAGAGCCAAGGTTTTGACCTGTAGGCTCTCAAATATGACCTGTGATTAGTGGGTAGTCACTACGGTCTTCCTAGAACTGACAGTTGTTTTCATGCATTCATCATTTTTAAGCATACATATACATGTCATTGTTACAGGGTTTTTGACTAAGTAATGGTTGGTACAGGACTGGCCCTATTTAGTCGCATGTGTTTTATCGAAACTTTTAGATTTGGGACCGACCCATAGGCGTCCCCTCGATATGTCTTTTATTTTGAGTGAACTGACCAGAGGCGTTCACTCTCGAGCATCAAAAGTTTTCATAAAACTGCATCATGCATTCATACAAAGATTTTCTTGCCTAAATTTTTCTCGTGAAATTTTTTTTTGTATAAATTTTTTTTCATGTATATATATATAATATATATTTTATGTTTTGAACTGTTAATCATATGTTTTATGTTATACTGTCAGATGGTTCTCACACGCGAGCAAGAGCAGCTCAATGCTGCAATTCAGGCTGCCATGCAAGCCTTGCTTCCTCAACTGAGGAATGACATCCGTGCTGAAGTCCAAGCTGCCAACAATCAGTAGCAGCAGAATCAGGCACCTCCTCCTCCTCCTCCCCCAGTGACACTAGCAGTGTGGTTGGAAAGATTCAACAAGCTCCGTCCTAGAGCTTTTGAAAAGACTGATAGCCCCAGCGATGCTGAAAGCTGGTTGACTCATATCGAGAAGATTTTCAATGCTATAGGATGTGACCCCGCATTCAAGGCGAGATTGGCATGCTACCGGTTTGAAGGCGATGTACTCAACTGGTGGCTAGCCTTGACGCAGTCGGAAGGAGGTGATGATTGGGTCACTGGTTTGACATGGGCCCAATTCAAGGAGAGAGTGATGGAGCAGTTCTTTCCCAAGGCAGAGCAGGACAAGCTCAAGCGAGAGTACCATGGGATACGTCAGAGAGCGGGCGAGAATAGCAACGAATTCATGCAGCGCTTTCTTCGCTTAGCTGGTTTTCTGGGAGCAGCAGCTGGTACTCCTGAGGAGCAGGCACACCACTTTAGGTGGTCACTTCGCACCTCGGTCGCGAACAATCTGGTATGTGCTACGTTCAATACAGTAGCACAAGTGGCCGACGCAGCAAGGAAGCTAGAGATGTTGTAGGAACGAGATGAGTTCGGGGAAGCTGAAAGACCCGACAAGAGGTAAACATTTCGTATTCAAACGGTAACCAAACCGCATCCTATCATTATATGTTCTATAATCATCTCTTAAACTGTATCTTCTAGGCAGAAAACTGGGGACCGGTCTCAGCCGGCTACTCAGCAGCAGCCTCATCAGCCCAAAGGAAACGGTCACACTAACGACCGTTCTGTTGTGGAAAGGCGTAGCGGTAATGATAATTACCGTAATAACGCTGGACACTCCAACAACAGCAGGTCCTACTATTTACGCATCTTCTTATGATTTCATGTTATATCTCTCATGCTGACACTATATTAATCTCTACCAGGAACCATGGTAACGGGAAGGACCAGAACCACAGGGGTTCTCAGCCTAACCGTTCAGCTAACACTGGTGAACATCTTATGACGCATATGTCTTATACTCGTGCATATACTTTATTTTAACACATTTTGTCATCAGCAGGCCCTCAGCAAGCAAGGACTCCTGCTGGAGGATTCACTCATCCTCTTTGCAGTACTTGCCATCGCAGACACCCTGGCCCATGTCGTCGTGATTCCGACGCGTGCTACAAGTGCGGCCTCCCTGGCCATCGTATGAGAGATTGCCGTAAGGGTGAAGTGGAGGGTACCTCAGGTCATGCTGATACTAATCCGCCTCCTACCACTGGGCGTGTCTACACGACATCTCGTGATCAGGCAAACAAATCTACAGGTACCATTACTGGAATTTTGTATATGTACGGCCAAGCTGCATGTGTTCTTTTCGACACGGGTGCCACTCATTCAGTTATTTCCACTACTTATGCCAAGAACATCAGGACATTTCCCTTGCCATTAGAAAATAGGCTTACCATTTCCACGCCTTTGAGGGACTCTGTATTACTAACTCATGTATACAAGAGTCTTCCTCTAGAGTTTGACGATAAAGTTCGTGCAGTAGATGCACTTCCCCTAGACATGATTGAGTTCGATATGATACTCGCCATGGACTGGTTATCCAAGCACCATGCTACCATAGACTGCCACTCATATCGGGTGATCTTCGGCGACATTAATGCAACAGAGTACATTCATAACGGGTTCATACCCGGACGGTCTGTACAAGTCATATCTACCTTGCAAGCACGTGCATTACTGTCACATGGCTGTGAGGGTTATCTAGCTACGGTTCACGACATGGATGCTGAATACCCATCGATTCAGGATCAACCAGTAGTTTCGGAATTTCAAGACGTCTTCCCAGCTGAACTTCCAGGCATACCACCTGCACGAGAAGTGGAGTTCAACATCGACCTTGTTCCAGGAGCTGAGCCAATCTCTAAGGCTCCGTATCGTATGGCTCCCATAGAGCTAAAAGAACTGAAGGACCAATTGCAGGAACTTCTTGAGCGAGGGTTCATTAGACCAAGCGCATCTCCATGGGGCGCACCGGTCTTGTTCGTTAAGAAGAAGGACGGCAGCATGCGACTTTGCATTGACTACCGTGAACTTAATAAGATTACCATCCGCAATAGATATCCACTGCCACGTATAGATGATCTGTTTGACCAACTTCAAGGAGCCAAACACTTCTCAAAGATCGATCTAAGGTCAGGCTACCATCAGCTAAGGGTTAAAGAGCAGGATATTGCCAAGACTACTTTTTGTACCCGCTATGGCCATTATGAGTTTGTGGTCATGCCATTCAGCCAGACTAATGCTCCAGCAGTATTCATGGATCTGATGAACAGAATCTTCCATGATTTCCTTGATAAGTTTTTCATTGTATTCATCGATGACATCCTGATTTTCTCAAAGTCCACGGAGGAACACGAAGACCATCTCCGTACGATACTACAGATTCTTCGTCAGAAGCAGCTGTATGCGAAATTCTCCAAGTGTGAGTTCTGGTTAAACAAAGTGGCATTCTTAGGTCACATCGTATCAGCTGAAGGGATCACTATGGACCCAGCGAAGGTTGAGGCTATCACTAAATGGCCAAGACCAACTTCAGCGACTGAAGTCCGCAGTTTCTTGGGCTTAGGTGGATATTATCGCAGATTCGTGGAGAATTTTTCCCGCTTGGCACTACCTCTCACTAAACTGATGCGAAAAGGAGAGAAATTCGTCTGGACGGAAGAACGAGAGAAGAGCTTCGAAGACCTAAAGCAGAAGTTAGTATCTGCACCTATTCTTACTCTCCCATCTGGTACAGGTGGATTTCAGATCTATAGCGATGCATCGGGGAAGGGACTGGGCTGTGTTCTCATGCAACATGGGAAAGTGATCGCGTATGCTTCACGGCAGCTTAAGCCCTATGAAGAAAACTATCCTACGCATGACCTGGAACTTGCTGCAGTGGTGTTCGCATTGAAAATATGGAGGCATTACTTATACGGAGAATCATGCGACATTTTCACGGATCACAAGAGCTTGAAGTATATCTTCACTCAACGAGAATTGAACATGAGACAAAGGAGATGGTTGGAACTGTTGAAGGATTATGATATTAACCTACAGTATCATCCCGGGAAGGCTAATGTAGTAGCAGATGTACTCAGCAGAAAGTCCAGAATGATCAACGGCATTGAGATCAAGGAACAAAACATAAGAGACTTGGAGCGGCTAGACATCAAAATCATGGTACGTGGGCAGCACGGATACTGGGCGAATCTTAGAGTAGAACCTGAGTTACTGTCTAGGATCAAGGAAGAGCAGAAGGATGATGGAGAAATTTGGGCGATAATTCAGAATTTGGAGAAGCAGACAGAATTCAGAATGGACGCAGACGGTATCGTTTGGCAGGGCACGAGACTTTGTGTTCCTGACAATCAAGAACTCCGGGAAGCATTGTTAGCTGAAGCTCACAGCTCCTCATTTTCTATACATCCTGGGTCGACAAAAATGTACCATGACATCAGACAGCACTTTTGGTGGAGTGGTATGAAACATGATGTAGCCACTTATGTCTCCAAATGTCTTACCTGCCAGCAGGTTAAGATTGAACATCAGCGATCGGGCGGTCTCCTTCAACCGTTGGATATTCCAGAGTGGAAGTGGGACAAAATCACCATGGATTTTGTTACCGGTCTTCCGCCTACCAAGAAGAAGCACGATGCTATTTGGGTCATTGTTGATCGACTCACCAAATCAGCTCATTTCTTACCGATACGCAAGGAAGATCCGGTAAGTAAACTCGCAGATACTTACAGAAGGGAGATCATGAGACTCCACGGTACTCCCTCCAGCATCGTCTCAGACAGAGATCCTCGTTTCACGTCGCGATTCTGGAAAGGTCTACAAAAAGCTTGGGGTACACAATTTAAGCTGAGTACGGCTTTTCATCCTCAAATGGACGGACAGTCGGAGCGAACAATTCAGACATTGGAAGATATGTTAAGGTCGTGTGCGTTGGAATGGACAGGTGATTGGGACGATTACATATGTTTGGTCGAGTTTGCATACAACAACAGCTGGCACGCAAGTATCAAATGTGCTCCTTTCGAAATGTTGTATGGCAGACAGTGTCGCGCTCCAATCTGCTGGGATCAAGTGGGAGAGCGATCACTCGAAGGACCGGAGATTATAGAAATGACTAATGAGAAGATCGAAGTAGCTAAACAGAAGCTGCAGGAAGCACGGTCACGTCAGAAGAGTTACGCCGATAAGCATCGAAGGGACATATATTTTAATGTGGGAGACCACGTCTTCCTAAAGGTTTCGCCGGCACGTGGTGTTAAACGCTTCGGGATCAAAGGGAAACTCAGTCCTCGTTTCATCGGACCATTTGATATCATTGAACGAATCGGTGAAGTATCTTACCGATTGGCGTTACCTCCTCAGCTTTCGCACGTGCATAACGTGTTCCATGTGTCCTTACTCAGAGGGTACAAGTATCATCCCCTTCACATGGTTCAGTATCCACTGGAACAAATACGTGAAGATCTCACTTTTATAGAGGAACCCGAACGAGTGCTCGACAGGCAAGGACGTGTCATGAGAAGGAAGACGATTCCATTCGTCAAAATTCTTTGGAGGGACCATACCGAGCGGGAAGCCACTTGGGAAACAGAGGAGTCTATCCGGGCTTCTTACCCTCACTTCATATTTTGAGTTCGGGTATGTTACTTCTTTCCAGTTTGCTTTATCTATAATTCGGGGACGAATTATTCTTTTTAGGGGGAAGAATTGTAAAACCCGCATGCTTTTACCATGAATAGTGCCCTTAAGATCGTATGTCCTAGATTAAAACTTACCTTATTTAGTATTGATCACATTCATGTGCTAATAATCAAGCAAGTGCATACGTGTATGACATGATAAGTATCGATTACGTACGAACTCATGATAAACAGTTAATAAATATGTCACGTGAACATAATTAAATCATGATCACCATTTAAATTACGAACTAAAATAATTACGTAAATACATATAATATAATTACGAGCGTTAAGATTACGATAAACTACATGATAAAATAAACAGAAACACTTTAAACACGAACACGTTTAACCACGAACGAACACAAAACATCGGGACACGAGAAAAGGTACGGGTACCCCATGTGGGGCCCCCATACCCATGGCACAACAACCAAGGTGGGCTAAGCCCATGGACTTTTAACATGAAATGGGGGGTTATGGTAAAATTCATTTCATTTTTCACTTTTCAAGCAAAATAACATTTTAACCTAAAAAGTTTTCTCTCCTCCTCCTTGCCCTCTCTTTGTGCCGCCACCTTAAGGACCACCATAGGTGGTTGTTGATTGATTTTGATCTTGGAAATCATTGCTAAAAACCGTGTTTGTTCATCCCCTTTCAAGCTACGTATTGGTATATCATTCTAAACCTTTCTTTTTAATTCTTTTTAATCTTTGATTATTTTCATGAACATGTCATTAATATTCTTATTAAAACATGATAATTAAACATTGATCTAACATGTTTTGGGGTAAATTAAAATCAAAGGATGATATAAAAGGGTGTTTGTTTTGGCCGCCTAGCATAACCAACCCGAGGGGGGGGTTCGGTTTGCTTTTAGCCGCCACCACCAAGACCATTGTTGGTCTTGGTTGGTGCTTGTGGGACCCATGGCAGCAAGGGGGCACACGTACCCCGAGTTTGGCTCGGGGTACGGTGTCGAGTTCATGCCCGATTCATGGTTCGTTGGTTAAATCATGATTTATGCTACATGTTAATTTTTATGAATTATGAACTTAGGATATAAATTAATTAATAACATGAGATATTAATTAAATCATGACTTAGGTTATTTTAATTATTAATTTAGCATGATATTAATTTAACCTAAGTATTTTATGTTATAAGTTATAATTAATTAATTATTTAAAACATGCCTATAATTAATTAATTTAGACATGACTTAGGTTATGTTATTAATACATAATAATACACATTTTAACCTAAGTATTTTATTCCATTTTAATTAAAACATGTTATACTTTAATTAAAATGCTTAACCTATAGTTTAATTAAAATACATGAAATAATAATTAAACTATACACTATATCATATGACTTAAGAAATAAGCTTATAAACACTTAGACTTATATGTTTGCTTATGTAACCAGCTTAATTCTAAATATGGAAACTTCTATTTATAGAAACTTAATTAAATAAGACAACTAATCTATTAATGGAAACCTTCTATATATGGAAATCTATCTATTTCAGGCAGCTAATCTAATCATGGAAACCTTCTATATATGGAAACTTATTTAATTAAGGCAGCTGATCTATTTTTGGAAACTTTCTATTTTTAGAAACTAATCTATTTTAAGCAGTAAATTCTATTTTTGGAAACTTTCTATTTTTGGAAACTTTCTATTTTTGGAAACTTTCTATTTTTGGTAACTTTCTATTTTTTGAAACTTTCTATTTTTGGAAACTTTCTATTTTTGGAAACTTTCTATTTTTGGAAACCTGCTATTTTTGGAAAGTTACTTATTATTACACATTAAGTATAATAATACATGAAAATCAGAATACCAGATAAACACAGTTTAAGGCTTTAAACAGTAAACCATGACCTAAAACATACCAAGTAAGCTAAGATGAGACATAAAACCCAGTACGTAATCAGTGATTCGATACTTATACACGTGTGTATTCATGTAGCGTTAGTGATCCGGAAGTAGGAGTCTTTCTTCCGTTCATTCACTGGACTTGAGGTACGGATTCCCGTCCTTTCAGTATGGACATTCTTTCCTTATTAGGATTTCCCCGTATGCAGCCAACTGTTTTCCCCAGTATTTGTTTTATTGTTTTGAACTGCTTATGTTTAATTAGCATAATCTATAGCCATATACAAGCATGACCAGTTTCACCTAGTTATGGAGGTACCATAACCATAACATTGGAGGCACCAATGTTATGACTTCCCCACGGCGGAGTGATTACTCGTGGCGTCCCTTTTCAGTTTTGGCCATATTATTATATCATATGGGGCGTATGGGTGCATCCTAGTTACATGTTTTATTCAGTATATCATGGTGAATGTGGTGTGTGCCTTGCATCCTTCACAAGGAGTTGATCCCTCCTACCCAAACCAGTATATTAATTAGAGGCATCCCCTCTAATCAGCATGATGAGGTCACCCCTCCAAGTATTCATGCACGTGACCTTTTCATGACCTATATGGGCTATGGTATATTTATGTTAAAACAGTTTTCATAAGATAAACATAAGGCTTTTCAAACTATGAAACCAGTTTTCTTAATACTTAACCAGTTTACTCAGAACTTAGTCTTCCGCTGTTATATGTTATATGCTTATCCTATTTCATGCTATATTGTACATCCGTGCACTGAGCGTCTTGCTCAGCCGTTTTCCTTTTCATGTTCCCAAAACGGCAGGTACTTAGGGACGCTCGTAGATCTCAAACGTACGTGCATATGGATTGGAAGCTTCACTGTCTTTCTTTACTTTATGCATTTCCTTTACTTTAATACAGTTTGCTATGGACATTGTTTCGTCCTTTCCTTTTACAGTATTTATGTTTGTGTGTGATGAGCTCTACTTTGGGGTTACCGATGTTTGATTCCGGTATTTCCCTTTTGTGGTCAGATAATGCTTAGACATTTATCCTTGTATGCTTTGATGACACGCCATGATTATGCGTAAGATTCCATTTCCACAATGGGGTGTTACAATTACCATGAATGGCTCTCCAATCTAGTCATGGTTAAGAAACACGATGGAAGCTGGCGTATGTGTGTGGACTTCACGGACTTGAATAAAGCTTGTCCACAAGATTGCTATCCACTACCGGAAATCGACTGGAAGGTCGAATCCCTATGCGGGTACCCCTTTAAGTGTTTTTTGGATGCATACAAGGGTTATCACCAAATTCAGATGTCAAAGGAGGACGAGGAGAAGACAGCATTCCATACCAGTCAGGGCGTGTATTGCTACATAAAAATACCGTTCGGACTAAAGAATGAAGGTGTGACATACCAACCACTTGTTGATAAAGTGTTTGACTCACAGATTGGTCGTAACCTTGAAGTCTACGTTGGTGACTTGGTTATAAAAAGCGACATATAAGACAAGCTCCTCCACGACGTCCAGGAGACGTTTGATACTTTGAGAAAAATCAACATGAAGTTGAATCCCTAAAAATGCACATTTGGGGAAACCGAAGGAATGTTCCTAGGGTACATGATAGACCCAAACGGAATTAAGCCTTTGGTAACACCCCCAAATATTCATACTTTAGTTCAGCGGAAGAGTCGTTGGTGTTACGGGATAGCACATTACTCAAATCATAGACAACGCTTAAAAATCGCGTCGTTTAAGAATAAAGCATTTTCCATTCATAAATATCAAATTACATAGGTCCCAAGTCATAGCATTTCATACAATTTTACAAAACATTTGAATGGAAATTGTTATTTAAGTGCGGGCCATAAATTCTTGTCGTCTTCCCGAGAATTACCTTCAAGTACCTGAGATAAAACATGTTAAAAGAAAAGGGTCAGCGAAAACACCGCGTAAATTCATAGAGTTTAATAAAAACCATTAATATATCATCGGTATATAATTATTACCGAAAATCATTTTGTACAAATCTTTGTTGTAAATCATAATATAGGCTTTTGCCTTCAAAACCATTATACGAACCAATGTCGTAAAAACATCATACAATACGTTTTATAACGTTGTTTAGAGTTTAATAAGAACCGTTATATAAATCCAAAACACGAACATAATATCAATAATAAGACCCCGTATTGCTAATCAGGCAATATATTGTAATTCAATTCGTACATTAGTAGTTTCAATATTGGATTATTATAAGCCGCATGACATTGCTACCTTACTATAACAAACAACGGGTAGCTAACCCGAAATTAATTTACCCATCTAAAACAGTGTGTCTTCACAATAATCACGCTTATATAAATCTTCTCATACATAAATTCGCTTACCAATCAATGTGGCACGACGGGGATCAACCGTCAAGGCGCGAACTAGGGTAATCTTCCCCAAATAGTACTATTATATGCATAAGCGTCTAACAAATCCCGCTAGTTCACAATTCATGCTAATGAGACTTTTAGTGACATAACCTAACTATAATAATCCATTTCATTTCATTCATCGAGTCATATAATCATTCATCGGGTCATATAATCATTTGGGTCCATATCAATAAGCAACAATCGGGAAAAATGGTGTCCTATTTTATTAAAACTAACATGTTATCTCCCTCGTGGGTTTATAAAACCTTTCATAAAACATTTAAAATAGTGCGAGGCTATGAACTCACGTTGATTGGGAAAGGCGGGTTATCGACGATTTGGATGTACGTTACGTGCTTCAATCACGGAAACCTATATAAATAATACTCGTCTTAGACTCTTGTCCAATGACTTTATAAAAATAATGGTTATGTATATATATGATGATATTATAAGTATGATGATGATCAAGTGGGTTTTTATATCTTCATTCAACATTATAGTGTTATGTGTTAGTCAAATTTTTGACTAGTTACACTAGTTTCAATCAAATTCTATATTGAGGCCCATTAAACCCATTAAAAGCCAAATACATTATGTTAGTCCATTTATACTTTTAATACCATACCTTTACTCATATGTTGGGCCCAAGTGGGTTAAGCCCATGAGTAAGTCCATTAGTGTTTAGCTAAACTAGTTAAGTTAATAGTCCAATAAGGCTACTTTGGCCCGTTAATGTCCATATGTTATAAAGCTCGGGTTTTATCGGTTTTTACTTGTGAAATAGGTCTTCATATCAATATATGAGTTATAAAAAGTTTACATTAGACGGATCCGACCGTCTAAGTTTTATTTGGCGAAAACGTTAATCTTTCGGTTTTAGCCGAAAAGACGTAAAACTTATGTGTATAGTTTTATAACTTATAAAACATTTTAATTTGTAGTTTTTATAAAATGTCACATTTACTTATCAAATTATATACTTATTTATAAGTATATATAAGTTATTGGGTTTTAGGTATACATTTTATATTAATTTTACTTGAATGCTAATTTTATAATATATACTTTTATTTTACAAATCTGATTTTGAAACTCACTTTCAACATTTTTACCATATCTTGAGTTCTACAAGGAGATAGAAGCTCATTTTTGGGCAGCACAAACTACATAATGTGTGCTACAATTAGCTCCAATTTAGCTACTGCTCAATCATCTTCTAAATGTCTCTAACAGTTCGTCCAAACCAGACTATACATATTTGGACTTCAATAATGTTTTGATCATATCTCACTCATTTTATGGATTCCATTGAGTGGCCAACTCTCACATATTTATAAGTCACATACCTTAATTTATATTAAATTATCCAAGTCATTTTAACAAGTTATCATATGGTTCTTTACTATTTTACACAGCCTACAATTTTAGACATGATTTTAACATCTTTTCATGTAGCTTTTAATCATTTTAACCAAATTTATCAACACCAAATCCCCACATAATATTTTGATCATCATTCATCATCATATACATATACATAAATGAAGAAAACACAAGATTACATATTCAAAATAACAAGATGATAGGAAGAAATAATCTCTATACCACTAAAGTGATGAAATGATGAGATTTTGGATGAACAAGACTTGGTTTTGGGTAACCAATCTTATGAGATATCAACACCACTTCTAGGATCACCAAGAATATGTAGACTCCTTGAGAAATTAGCCCTTGATCTTCATGAAATCTCCTTTTTAGATGTTAAGATCACCTCAAATCAACAAGTCTTCAAAGGGTTATCATCTTGTGCAAGTTAAACACAAGATTTATGGTGTAAATGATCTATGGTGGTGTTGGTGGTGATATGGGACGTTCATAGGGAGAGAGAAAGGGAGATGGAGAAAATTTTTCTAGATTTGCATGTATGTGTGAGAAGTATGAAGGAAGTTTAATGGTTTTGATAATTTTGCTAGTGGTTTGCAAGTGTATTGAACACTTATCACCTAAGAGGTGTGGTGGCTTGTTGAAATCAGCCCATAGTGGGGGTGGGACAAGTGTCCCACTTGTCTCATCTCCACTAATTTACGGGTACTCCTCGATTCTAGTTTCCTCGATTTACGTGCCTTCGGGTCGTTTTACGAAAAAAGTTTTTATAAATTATGAATCAACGACACAAAACGAATCTAATAAAATTTGTCTCATCAAAAACGGAGTTTAAAAACGTAAATACGTAAACCTAGGGTTTCTGGTTTAGTCGTAAAGGACGTTAAATTATGCACGTAAGTCCTAAACTCTTCTCGTAAATTTATGAGTTTATGAACCAACACAAATTTAAAATTCCAAAATAATATTCACGGATAAATTTATTTCCTGAAATGTCGGACTGTCACCAAAAACGGTGTATGTAAACGTAAGCACGTAACTTAGAGTCCTCCGGTTTAGACGTAGTCGATGCTACTTTAAGATGTAAACTCAAATTTCTTCCCAAAAATGAGTGAGTTAATAATATAACATTAAAATAATTTTTTTAATAATACTTGAGAATAAAATATCGACCATAAATTGACCAATTGTCACAGCATTAAACCCAAAACAGGATTTTTATCCTCAAAGATCAATTTATCTTACTACTCGCTTCTTATAGAGTTAGAACCATGTGGGTATTTCCTCCACATTCGGTCTTTTCTCTCAAGTGTAATTCATTACAATACGCGAGTTTCATCAAACATAACTACGGGAATACGATCAGGCTAAATGTTGACTTACTTTCTCTATCCATGATGTTCACGGGTTTTTTATGAATGCAACTTTTCGCTGATCTAAACTTCATCAAGAAGTAAGAAGATTTTCACTTGATATACATTTTATCAAGTTCGATATACGAAACATAATTCACGCAACCCTTTAATTCCTAGGGTAGATCCAGCTTATATTCCTTTCAAACCAACTTTTTACATTATCTCAATGGTACCATACAACGGGGACTTATTTCCCATGATCTTTCAGATCATCAATTCATTTTTTTAAGGTGAAATTTTTTGGCATAACTTCGCTACCCATCCTGCACTTCAAGATCTACATTTCATATTCACACAACCTCCTACCCACTACTGACAGTCAATAATCAGATCCTAATTTTAACTATCGTTTCAGGTATCGTGGGTCGGGTATCTTGTAAGGTTAGGTTGGTCATCATAGGCAACCTTAATCCTAAAAGACATGTCCAACTCACAATGGGTGTATGTCGGGTGTCTTCATCCCAACTCCTGCTTACAGATGCTCTCATATTTAGATCCTCACAAGATTCGATCTCGATTCTAATACGATAATTATCAATGATGATCTCTCCAAAGGAAAACGAGTATACGGTCTATTACCAAAGGTCAATTATTCAAGCATAAAACAACACTTTTAGTTTTTTGTATCGTTACTTTTTCTCGTCCCTTAGATTGGGGAGGTAAACAGTACTCTCATAAAATGTTCGTTTCCAATGACTTCTGAGCAAATCTCTAGAAACTCGATTCAAAGCGAGGATCTTGATAGAGATGATCGATACATGCACACTATGTTTACACAACTCCTTTAAATACAAAAGAGTCAATTTCTTCATCGAGAATCTATCATTAACAGGAATGATATTAGCAGATTTGGTCAGTCTGTCGACGATGACCTAAATCGAATCAAATTCAGATGATGACCTTTGCAATACTTAGACGTTTACTAATGTATGAGGCGATGTCTGCCTTCGTAATTTGCCATCAGTACAACTTCTTCATATAAAGATACATTAAATCAGAAATGGCATGAATAGAATACTTAAACTTATGAGATTGCAACATGACTAAATCTCAAAATCCTCCATATTTAGGCAATTATAAACGACCTTTTAAACATTCAATGCCATCGGCTTCTCAATTCTAATGGTTCACATTAGCCGTAAACCCCTTTTATTATCTATATTATCTTTTTTTACAAGCATTAGTTATTTTTAAATTGCTCGGCAATTTATTTTGCACAGTCATTACTAAGGAACACATCCTAATTGATTCTTTATCCTTTCTACAGAATGTGTCAGTATCTACATTCACCTTTCCTGATGAAGTAATTATCATGACCACAATTCACTCAGAAATTCTTTCTTCATATTTTCTAAGTTTTAGTTTCGTCTCAACTATTATTTTATCAGTTTTGCTCAATTCGACGTTTAAAGCGTCAATAAGTATTACGAGTAATTAAATAATAAATATTTAATTTTATGAAACGTAAACGTAAAAAGTTTTAAATTTCTCAGTTCGTCCAGTTATAGAAAAATGTTTAAGAAAATAAATTTGAATTTAGTTAACACGATTTTCGTTGATTTATCGAAAATAATCAATAAGATCCGTAAATGTTCGGAAAAAAATCTTTGTTTATACTTTGGTCAAAATTTTCTTAGTTGAAAAGCAAAAATTGCCATTTCAAATTTCAAGTCATGGTTTAAATGCTTTTCTCAATCCTTCTTAGGTTGTCTTGAGGTATACACCAACATCTACTCCTAAGGGAGTTTAGTTAAATGATATGGTTATAAGGGAATAATTTCTTAAAAATCCTTTGATAAATATTTGTCAAAACATTTTTGCACTTTCTTTTTGGTATAACCCAAAGCCTTAATGGCTCTAATCTTTGAAGAGTTACATAGATTTTATGACCATTAATCACACGGTCAAATAATGTAAAGGATTAAGCCTTAAATCACATGTTAAATACTCAAGGTACAATTTTTCATTGCTCGGCCAACTCAGGGCAGTCTATAAATGATTATTAACTCCTTCTTATTCTTAGAAACAAACAAATGGTACTTAATGATCACGAGCATGAATTTATCAAATTACAGCCTACACACGTGATTCACCAAATTTATGGATGCTACATGTGCATTGGTCAATCCAAACGACATAACATGAAACTCATAATGTTCGTCACGAGTTCTGGATGTAGTGATTGGAATAGATAATCTTTTTCGCGGACACGAAGTTGATAATAACCATGCCGTGGATCAAATCTTTAGAACATACGCTAGAACCTTGTAAATGATCGAACAAATCATTCATCTTGGGTAGTGGATATAGAATTTGATCATCAATTTACCTAGTTCACGGTAATTCAACAAATATAAGGAATGATAACACCATAGCTCTTCATGATGACGAGCTCGGTAGAATAAAAGCTTTCTCCGACAACTCTCTCAATTGTACGGTAATTCTTTTGATTCAGATGGTGCTGAAGTACCCTGCCACAGGTGCATCACCGGGAATATAATCAATACCAAATTCAACTTGCCTTATTGGCGGAAGTGTAGGTAATTCATCAGCAAATACCTCAGAAAGTCTCAGATAAAAGAAACATCTTTTATTAAATTCACTTTAGGTTCTTTCTAGATTACAAGATCTATGACTAGTACATAACCATTCATGGTAAAATTTCAAGTCTAAATGCAGGATATGGTCACCTATCAAGAATTATTTAGATCACTTTTGATAATCAACATCTTATCTTTTAGGGGAATTCCACTCGAGTTCCCATCAATTAAGATAATGACATCATGTCATACTCAATCAATCCATTCTACTAGTACTACCAACTTTCTAGTTTCATTATCGTTGATAAGATGTGAACTTCTCAAAAGACTAATATTAACTCGTAATCCTTCACAAATCAAGGATATCTGGAGACCTAACTAACATTAAAAGAGTAAGGTCAACGCATGATCTACGCGAGAGAATTTCAAATCAGATACAGACGAAAACATGAATGAATATGAATATATCCCATGTTTTCATAATTTGAGTACGCATTCGGAAGCACCTCATATCGTTACCCAGGTCATTCAAATGGAATCAAATCAAAAGAAATGATATGAACGCCGATACACTTAGTCGGGTATTGATACTCGATAATTAGAAACCTTTCCAAAGAATCTCACCACGAGAGAATTGGACAAGAAAGGGTTGTCAATTGTCAAATAAGACATTATCCACGGATGAGTAAATTCGACTCAGAAGAATAAATGGTACGGGCACATATGTAGGTGTCTCTAACAATATGTCCCTATTTTTTCACTTCTTGCAGATCTCATAAAGTTTAATCTTTCACAACTTCAAAGAAAATGTAGTGTTTATTAACACTTTCATGGTGACTACTAATCAGCCTTGCATGGTCCCTTCCAAATTGTATGTAGGCGCGCAACGATATACAATTTTAGGATTAACGATGCAATACTCAGTTCGTCAATACTTTGTCATCATGTTTAAAATAAAAAAAATTCATGCTTAATCCTTGAATAAGAATCAAAATGAATTTACAGAGATGTTCTTTGTTATGGAAACAATTAAGTTTTCCAAGGTGTTTAATAAACAACTTTATTTCGATAACGATTATTTATAAGTCTCACTTTAAATAATCCATATGGTGATGAAAATTCAATTTTTCTCAAGGAATAATGTTTTAACTTATAAAAACAATGAGTGATCTGCAAAAGAGTGATGAAAAGTTTTTCACCAAGAACTAACTACAATATGATAGGAAATGAGCTTAGCCAATTAATCATGAGGTTCATGACCTCGATGGTACTCAGGAATACAAAGAGGATAATCTACAATGTAACTCAAATCGAGATGAGTACTTGTTAAATGGTTGCATCACTAAAGAGAACATTAGGATGAAGCAGTAAAAGATAGATAACATCAATACATGTAGGATTTAGCAATCAAAGGTAGTCTTTTCATTAATCACAAACAAGTCAAAATTGTACCATAACACATTACGTGTTGCCAGGTCATACAATTCCAAAAACTCATCCTACCAACTAATGCCTCAGTTAAGTTAGGGATTTTAAAAGATACCATAATGAATATTAATCTACAAGAGTCATTAGGTGTTCCACCTGTCCTAGAAGATCCATTGGTCCCAATTTAGAAGAAGATTTCTTCAATTTATTTCTTGGACACTAGGCATCCTCGTCATTGGACTATGGCCTGGGAACAACCCTTAACACGAACCAACAATCATTTAAAACCTTATAATTCAATCATAGGACTCAACGACTTCCTCTTAACAATCTCATATTCCATACGAGTTAAATTTTACTTAATTCAAGTTTTCAATCAACTTATACTCAATGCGATATCCTACCTCATTCTCTAATACTTTCAACCTTATTCTTAGAACTTGAAAGGGCAATAAAAGTTAGATATGAACAACACTTAATTTCCAATCCTATAGCTCTTACAACAATAGTTATCAAATGAGTCACTAGTATGAAATGACTCACACATTCAATTAGACTTCTCGGGAAGGTACTAGTGGCATGAGGCTTTTGGGTAAAGGCTCCAATGACAGCCTCAAGTGCAACATTCACCCTTTCGATTTCAAATTTAAGAATTGGGTGACACCAAATCAGATGACACCTTCCCAGGTCGTAAGGTTTTGTCAAACTCCACTCAATAAAGAAAGATCGTCATGTCATCAATATCAGATTTAATCTAGCCAATTCTTCTTCAAGATCATAATCAACTAATATTAACGTTTCTACGAATATCAACCATTTTGTTGGGATCATAAATATCCACAACTTGGTTTAGATCTGGAATAGCTAGAATTCCTACGGAAATAGCTTCGATTAATTTGCTAGGGGAGTTAGGGTTCCTTGTGACAATCTACGTCGTATAAATATATCGTATAAGTATTAAAATAATCATCAAACAATCATGTAATCAAATTACAACACATATATATATATATATATATATATATATATATATATATATATATATATATATATATATATATATATATATATATATATATATATATATATATATATATATATATATATATATATATATATATATATATATATATATATATATATATATATATATATATATATATATATATATATATATATATATATATATATATATATATATATATATATATATATATATATATATATATATATATATATATATATATATATATATATATAATCCAAGTTATATATATATATATATATTAAAATAACACTCCTCAGTCTGGCCTTGTCGGTAACTCGAGAATTCTTCGGCACCGTTATAGTCAAAAGATTTTTAGACATTTTATGAAAAATGTTTATAGTTAAAAGATTTTGAAATGTTTTATTCAAAACCTTGGTTTTTAAAAATCTTTCGTTCTCTATAACGAGAGCTCTGGTACCAAACTGTAACACCCCCAAATATTCATACGTCAGTTCAGCGGAAGAGTCGCTGGTGTTACGGGATAGCACATTACTCAAATCATAGACAACGCTTAAAAATCGCGTCGTTTAATAATAAAGCATTTTCCATTCATAAATATCAAATTACATAGGTCCCAAGTCATAGTATTTCATACAATTTTACAAAACATTTGAATGGAAATTTTTATTTAAGTGCGGGCCATAAATTCTTGTCGTCTTCCCGAGAATTACCTTCAAGTACCTGAGATAAAACATGTTAAAAGAAAAGGGTCAGCGAAAATGCCGAATGAATTCATAGAGTTTAATAAAAAACATTAATATATCATCGGTATATAATTATTACCGAAAATCATTTTGTACAAATCTTTGTTGTAAATCATAATATATGCTTTTGCCTTCAAAACCATTATACGAACCAATATCGTAAAAACATCATACAATACGTTTTATAGCGTTGTATAGAGTTTAATAAAAACCGTTATATAAATCCAAAACACGAACATAATATCAATAATAAGACCCCGTATTGCTAACCAGGCAATATATTGTAATTCAATACGTACATTAGTAGTTTCAATATTGGATTATTATAAGCCGCATGACATTGCTACCTTACTATAACAAACAACGGGTAGCTAACCCGAAATTCATTTGCCCATCTAAAACAGCGTGTCGTCACAATAATCACGCTTATATAAATCTTCTCATACATAAATTCGCTTACCAATCAATGTGGCACGACGGGGATCAACCGTCAAGGTGCGAACTAGGGTGATCTTCCCCAAATAGTACTATTATATGCATAAGCGTCTACCAAATCCCGGTAGTTCACAATTCATGCTAATGGGAATTTTAGTGACATAACCTAACTATAATAATCCATTTCATTTCATTCATCGAGTCATATAATCATTCATCGGGTCATATAATCATTCGGGTCCATATCAATAAGCAACAATCGGGACAAATGGTGTCCTATTTTATTAAAACTAACATGTTATCTCCCTCGCGGGTTTATAAAACATTTCATAAAACATTTAAAAGAGTGCGAGGCTATGAACTCACGTTGATTGGGAAAGGCGGGTTATCGGCGATTTGGATGTACGGTACGTGCTTCAATCACAGAAACCTATATAAATAATACTCGTCTTAGACTCTTGTCCAATGACTTTATAAAAATAATGGCTATGTATATATATGATGATATTATGAGTATGATGATGATCAAGTGGATTTTTATATCTTCGTTCAACATTATAGTGTTATGTGTTAGTCAAATTTTTGACTAGTTACACTAGTTTTAATCCAATTCCATATTGAGGCCCAAGAAGCCCATTAAAAGCCCAATACATTATATTAGTCCATTTATACTTTTAATACCAGGCCTTTACTCATATGTTGGGCCCAAGTGGGTTAAGCCCATGAGTAAGTCCATTAGTGTTTAGCTAAACTAGTTGGGTAAATAGTCCAATAAGGCTACTTTGGCCCGTTAATGTCCATATGTTATCAAGCTCGGGTTTTATCGGTTTTTACTTGTCAAATAGGTCTTCATATCAATATATGAGTTATAAAAAGTTTACATTAGACGGATCCGACCGTCTAAGTTTTATTTGGCGAAAACGTTAATCTTTCGGTTTTAGCCGAAAAGACGTAAAACTTATGTATATAGTTTTATAACTTATAAAACATATCAATTTGTAGTTTTTATAAAATGTCATATTTACTTATCAATATATATACTTATGTATAAGTATTATATAAGTTAGTGGGTTTTAGGTATACATTTTATATTAGTTTTACTTGAATGCTAATTTTATAATATATACTTTTATTTTACAAATCTGATTTTGAAACTCACTTTCACCTTTTTTACCATATCTTGAGTTATACAAGGAGATAGAAGCTCATTTTTTGGCAGCACAAACTATATAATATGTGATACAATTAACTCCTGTTTAGCTACTGCTCAATCATCCTCTAAATGTCTCTAACTGTTCGTCCAAAATAGACTATACAGATTTGGACTTAAATAATGTTTTGATCATATCTCACTCATTTTATGGATTCCATTGAGTGGCCAACTCTCACATATGTATAAGTCACATACCTTACAGTATATTAAATTATCCATGTCATTTTAACAAGTTATCATATGGTTCTTTACTGTTTTACACAGCCTACAATTTTAGACATGATTTTAACATCTTTTCATGTAGCTTTTAATCATTTTAACCAAATTTATCAACACCAAATCCCCACATAATATTTTGATCATCATTCATCATCATATACATATACATAAATGAAGAAAATATAAGATTACATATTCAAAATAACAAGATGATAGGAAGAAATAATCTCTATACCACCAAAGTGATGAAATGATGAGATTTTAGATGAACAAGACTTGGTTTTGGGTAACAAATCTTATGAGATATCCACACCACTTCTAGGATCACCAAGAATATGTAGACTACTTGAGAAGTCAGCCCTTGATCTTCATGAAATCTCCTTTTTAGATGTTAAGATCACCTCAAATCAACAAGTCTTCAAAGGGTTATCATCTTGTGCAAGTTAAACACAAGATTTATGTTGTAAATTTTGATCTATGGTGGTGTTGGTGGTGATATGGGACATTCATAGGGAGAGAGAAAGGAAGATGGAGAAAATTTTGCTAGATTTGCATGTATGTGTGAGAAGTATGAAGGAAGTTTAATGGTTTTTGATAATTTTGTTAGTGGTTTGCAAGTGTATTGAACACTTATGAGACAAGTGTCTCAAGTGTTTTTTTTTAAAATTGACACCCAAGAGGTGTGGTGGCTTGTTGAAATCAGCCCATAGTGGGGGTGGGACAAGTGTCCCACTTGTCTCATCTCCACTAATTTACGGGTACTCCTCGATTCTAGTTTCCTCGATTTACGTTCCTTCGGGTCGTTTTACGAAAAACATTTTTATAAATTATGAATCAACGGTACAAAACGAATCTAATAAAAATTGTCTCATCAAAAACGGAGTTCAAAAACGTAAATACGTAAACCTAGGGTTTCCGGTTTAGTTGTAAAGGACGTTAAATTATGCACGTAAGTCCTAATCTCTTCTCGTAAATTTGTGAGTTTATGAACCAACACAAATTTAAAATTCCAAAATAATATTCACGGATAAATTTATTTCCTTAAATGTCGGACTGTCACCAAAAACGGTGTATGTAAACGTAAGCACCTAACGTAGAGTCCTCCGATTTAGACGTAGTCGATGCTTCTTTAAGATGTAAACTCAAATTTCTTCCCAAAAAAGAGTGAGTTCATAATGTAACATTAAAATAATGTTTTTAAATAATACTTGAGAATAAAATATCGACCATAAATTGACGGATTGTCGCACCTTTCCTGGAGAAAACTGAGGCCGTGATACAGTTGCCATCTCCTCGGACAATGAAGGAGGTGCAACCACTTAACGGAAAGTTAGCCGGACTAAATAGATTCCTGTCAAAATCCGCAAAGAAGACACTTCCTCTATTCAAACACTCAAGAAGTGCTTGAAGAAAGGGGATTTTCGTTGGAGAAGTGAGGCAGAGGAGGCATTCGGACAGCTTAAGCAGCATCTAGCGGCTCTTCCCATGCTAGTCGCCCAGTGACCCAAGGAGGAGCTAATCGTATACTTATCTGCTACACATGGAGCAATAAGTTCCGTCTTATTGACCGACCGAGACTCAGTCCAAAATCCAGTTTACTTCATACGCAGGGCATTGCAAGGGCCATAATTGAATTACTCCCCAATGGAGAAGCTGGTCCTATTACTGGTTTACGCCGCAAAGAGGTTGCGTCGTTATTTTCAAGCGTACCCAATTGTGGTAATCACAGACTAGCCAATCAAACAGATCATCTCAAAACCAGATGTGGCAGGAAGGCTGTAGAAGTGGAGTGCCCTGCTATGGGAACACAATATATCCTATAGACCAAGGACAGCCGTCAAGGGACAAATCTTGGCATATTTCATCATTGAGAAGCATCAGGAGGACGTACCAATGGTCCCAAAGGAAGATATTACAAAGGAACCATGTGTCATGTTCATCGACGGATCTTCCTGCACGGATGGGTTAGGAGCGAGCCTCATACTCACAAATCAGGAAGGCATGGAATTCACTTATGCCTTACGCTTTGAATTTACAGCCACAAACCATAAGGCGGAATATGAAGAACTGATAGCAGGCTTAAGGATAGCAGCCAGAATGGGCGTACGCAACCTAGAGGCCTATTTGGAATCCTGGCTCGTTGCAAACCATATCCTGGGTGAGTATGAACCTAAGGAGGACAACATGATCCAGTATTTGGGAAAGGTTAAGTCGCTTATCTTCGGCTTTGGAAATTTTTCTATTAAGCAAGTACCAAGAGGCGAGAATAAGAAGGCGGATGCTCTTAGCAAAATTACATCCACAAGCTTCGCCCACTTGTCCAAACAAGTGTTGGTAGAAATACTCAAGGATAAATCCATCAGAGGGGAGGAAGTCGGAGCAATAGTTGATGAGGAAGGACCTACGTGGATAACCCCAATCATCAGCTACTTAACAGACAAGACTCTCCCTGATGATGAAACAGAGGCACGTCGCATCCACAGGAAGTCACAACATTTTGAACTACGCGAAGTTATCTTATACAAGTGGTCGTTCTTGCAGTCGTGGTTACGATGCGTCGGACCACGCCAAGCTAGTTATGGGATCAGCGAAATTCATGAAGGGTCGTGTGGCATGCACGCCGGGCCCGGATCAGTGGTGGCAAGAGCATTACGCACAGGGTATTACTGGCCAACTATGCACCAAGATGCACGTAACTTAATTCTCAAATGCAGTGATTGTCAAGTACACAGCCTAGTGTCGCGCCATCCACAACAAGAGCTAACACCTATCACGGCCTCATGGCCATTCTACAAATGGGGGATTGACTTAGCGGGACCCTTTCGCGTCGCGGGCGTAGGTGTTAAGTTCTTGATTGTAGCCATAGATTACTTCACTCGATGGATTGAAGCTAAGGCAGTTGCAACAATTACGGGAAAACAGGTAAAAAAGTTTGTTTGGGAAAACATTGTATGTCGTTTTGGCCTGCCTGAGATTATCTCGGATAATGGAAAATAGTTTGCGGACAATCCATTCAAGGATTGGTGTGTGGCGTTGAATATCACACGACGTTTCGCATCAGTCAAGCATCCGTAAACAAATGGCTTAGTGGACACGCAAATCGAAGCTTGGAATAAGGAATCAAAGCGCGCTTAGATGAAAGAAGCGCCAAATGGGTAGACGAGCTACCACATGTCTTATTGGCACACCGAACAATGATAAAAACGGCTAATGGGGATACTCCTTTCGCATTAGCCTATGGTACGGTGGCAATCATAACAGCAGAGATTGGAATGCCAACAATCTGTATGACGGAAGTTAACGTCGTCAAGAACGACGAACTAAGGGTCAACTTAGACTTGCTCGAGGAAAAAAGAGAGTTATCAGATATCAATGAAGCTAAAGCTAAGGCGCAGATGAAAGCTTACTATGATTCCAAAGTTAAAGGTGTTTCCTTCCGACCGGGTGATTTTATCTACCGTGCAAACGAGGCGAGTCTCGTAGAGAACACAGGGAAATTAGGCCCAAAGTGGGAAGGACCGTACGAGGTAATGGAAGCTTTAGGACAAGGCGCATATAAGTTACGTGACATGGATGGCCGTGAACTGGCTCGTACATAGAACATCAGCAACCTCAAGAAGTGCTATCTCTAAAAGGACACTACCTCTACATGAACATCTAGCTGTCGACAGCTCCAATAAAGATCCATGTAATTTTTTCTTTTGTGTTTCTAGGTCTTATTTGTCTTAGGATTTTATCACTCTGTTGAAAAAATGTAACCGTAATAATAAAACACCGTGGTGCCTAGCTAGCTCCACGACTTGTTCTTGTTCAACTCATTTTCCCTTATACTTAAGATTTTTTATTATCGTTTGTATGCTTAGTATTATTTCTTATTCATATGCATTCATCAATCGTACATGTACAATCTGTTTCCATGAGAAACAAGAGGATCGAGTGAACCTAATAATTCAACTTGTCGCATAAGAGGGATGCAACCCCAGCGACCTGCGGATCATGAATCCTTACTAGACACCTTATTTACAAGACGTTGTAATAAGTCTAAACATACTGTACTTACAAAGGCCGGACATGGTAAAGTCACAAGATGCACGTCTAGTAACATATAGACTTAGTCTTTACATAAGTCGTGATACATCATGCATGGATATACAATTATCTACGCAAACTACACAAAAGACAAGTTCCAAACACATACACAAAAGTGTCGTGGACATACACGGACAAATGGATTACAAAATAATGTTACACACAGTTCATAAACAGATGATAAGTGTATACACAAACATATACCGTGGGACATCCACAGACGAATATTACAAAAATTACATTAATGTTTTTATCTAGTATAGATGTTGATCATTGGGAAGCATGGATTCCTCCAGTTCCTTCATTTGTTACGTTAGTGATGCTAAGGTAGACCCATCAAGCAGGGTATCACCCTCTAACAAAGAAGATAACCCAGGTCTTGTAGGGTTTGTCACAGGGAGACCGTCGGATCTAGGTAAGTGGGTGGATCCCGCAGTAGGGGTACGACACAAGATACAACTTTCTCTTCTTCCTTGGGCATGGTCTTTGTTGGCTTGGATGGCCTCCCCTAACTTCTTCTCTCCTTTTAAAGCACATGGGTTTTCGGGGGGAGGAGTGTCAGCATATAAAGGAATAGTAAGTTGAGAATCGAAGTCAGCCTCAATGCATAGCCTCTCCATGACCATATCTATGGGAGCGTCCTTTAAAGCTTCCATCTCATCTTGCAAAGGGTACTCGATCTGGGTAAGGGCCTTCATGGATTCAATCATATTCTTTGTTGCATCCGGCTTGTAGTAAGCGTGCTCTGGGGTAGCTCTACCCTGTCATGCCCACACCATCTCAGCCAGGAGCCCCTCATGCATGCCACGGTCTATGCCATCAGAGACCACATTGGCAAACGGCTGGGCTAGCTGAGGTGACTCAGTAATCTTGGTCACTGCTAGTCTTAGGTCGGACCCAATCATCCACCTACGGTCGTCAATGGCCGTAAGCATGTGAGGGTACAACTCCTCATCGAAGTCAATGGCTATGCCATCCAGCCGTGTGTCCATCTCCTCAAGACGCCCCTCCACAACCTTCTCATGATCATCCCTGTAGTCGACAAATGTTGCGGCCAACTGATCCTCGCCCTTTACTTGTTGGCGTAGGTCGTCGCGTTCCTTGCCGAGGGTGGCCACATCATTGGCCGAGGATTGAGCAGTATCCTTGGTATAAGTCATCTACGATCACAAGGATATGTGTCAGTCATAATTGCAGAACAATTTGTGTTTGTAAAAACAAAGGGCACAAATATGATATAGTTGAAAGTAGCAAGTGCATACCTTGTCGCGTAATGATTGGGCTTCATCCTCTAACTCGGCGATGCGGGCTTCATGTGAAGCGACATGTAGGGCTTGCTCCTTTATGGTGGCTTCAGCGGTAGTCAGGCTGGTTTGGAGGGTGGCTATGGTTTGTTCATGATTCTCTACCATTTTCTCCCTGTGGAGTATCTTTCTGTTGGCACGCTCGATGTGGTTCAAGCCCCCCTCAAAACGGTGACGCATGGCTGCGCCAAGGGCCATCTGGTGGGCGGTTGACACGTTGAACTATTCTATGAGAACGTCGTGTGTCAACTCATTCAGTTCCTAAATTAAGTCGGGAGAAGTTAGATGATCTATGAAATCCTTGCACGCTTCCACCATCTCCAGCCTACTTACCTCGGTTAAGAACCATTGTGGGCGAAAGGGAGGAATAGGCTCTTCAGCAGGAGGCTCTTCTTCGCCAGTTGGAGGAGGGGTTGATGGCGTATCTTGGATCACGAGCGAAGCTACCCTGTCGGTATCCACTTCATTAGGTGTGGTCGTGAATTGCTCTACCCTTTTATTTAATGATCTGTTTAGATTAATACATTTCTAATCTAAAATAGAGGTTCATGGTTAAATGTTACTTACGTTGGCCTTGTCCTAGGATCGGAGTTGCTGGGTGCTACGGCATTTACCGGTGTAGCGTTCCATACCGTTTTGTCCACTTGGTCTTCTGCTACGGTAGGAGGGGGCACCGGATTGTCCTTGGGAGCGCTTGTACTGATGCCCTCTTGGTATTAGGGGTGGTCTTTGCGCAGCCTATTGGGAGGTGCGTTAAACATACCCGACTCTGTTTCAAACTCTTTCACGATCTTCTTTTTGGACTTACGCCTCCTCGGAGCGGACTTGGCCTACGCCATGGCGCCTGTCTCCTCTGCCGCCCTGTCCTCTTCCGATTTGAACATTTGATCTACTTCCTTATCAAGTTGTTCTTGGTTGTCACCTTGTTTTTATTGGTGGGTGGTCTTGGCATTCCTGTCTGTCGAAGAAGGGCCTGCCACATTTTCAAGCAAGGGTTGATCTCCATATTCATTGACAAAGTCTAGCGGTGACTTCTCAATTTGCGACTTGCCCATATCGAAGTGGGGGTCAGGGACCGCGACCAACAGTATGGTGATGTGTTGGGTGGCTGTGAGCAGTGGTGGTTCATCTTGGCGTAGGGCTCTAATAACTGACTTTTGGTTGGTTAATAAAAGGTTTTGCTTGCAAGATCTTTCTTTGCGTTGCTCGTACCCAATTGATATATGTCGTTGTTTCGTTCTCGGTATCTTCTCGAATTGATCACGGTCAAAAGTGGAATAGTTGTAATCGGTGACTAAAAAGGGGGAGCTTTGGTCTAAGTCTACTAAAATGATAAATGCAAGAAATAGTAAAAATAAAGCTAGAATGTAAAACTGGAAAACTAGAAATTAAAACTGGAAATTTACCTTATTCGGAAAATGGCTATCCGGAATATTTGCTCTTACTCGGAATGTCAGACTATGCGGAATAATATGGCTTATGCGGAATATAACGGCTATGCTGAATAATGGTCCTATGCGGAATAGTACTCTATACGGAATAATAAACCTACTCGGAATATTATGATGGAAACCCTTATGCGGAATATTTTTGCTGTTCCGAATAAACAACGAAATCACTACACTACTCGGAATATTTGGTTATTCCGAATAACCAAGAAAAGCACACCTTGATCCGGAATAATTGATATTCTGAACCAACACCAAAATCTCAAACTCTATCCGGAATATTTGGATATTCCGAATAATCAACAAAATCAAAGAATGCTCTATGCGGAATATAATCCCTACTCGGAATAATTAGATATTCCGAGTAAACAACAAATTCACTACCTTGATCCGGAATATGGAAAAAATTCCGAATCAACAGTAAGTCACAAACCTCTATTCGGAATCTGGTGAATACAGTAACAATAAGCGAAGAACAGGGAATTACAAAGGCACGAATTTAACACCAAAATTGACCAAGTTTTCAATCAAAACTTAAACCAATTTCACCACTAATCATTTACCTAAGGTAAACATCAATCCAAAACCATAAAAACTTAAAACCCACTTACTTATGATGATCAAACCAATAAAATAAAACTTAAGAACTTTGAATCATAAAAAGATGAAGAACAAGATGCTGGAAAAATTAAAAGTAAACTTGTATTAATGATTTAGGATTCAACAAAACAAAGTGGAAAGATTAAAGTTACAAGATTGGAAGAAAAGAAAAATGAAAACCACTCCTTAAGGGAGATGGTTTTTCCTAAGAACTCGGAAAAAATGTAACTGAAAGGAACCCCCCCCAAAGTCTTGAATGGGATGAGTATTTATAGGCTTCTCCCTTGGTTGGTGAGTGGGTTTTCTTCCTTTCTTTTTGTCTTCTCGTCTTTTCAGAAAAGTTGACGTTTTCGATTTCGATTCGGGATTTGTCGACGAATAATTTCAACTCGTCTTTTATTTTCTTCATTTAATAGACTTGAGTTTCTTCGACATAGGTAAATCTTCCGTCTTTGGTCCTTTTCTTCGATAAATCTTCAAATAGGCCCATTGACTTCAAATCTTTTGCATCTCTTGGACTATAGACTTCATCTTTTCGTCTTTTTCCTCGATAAAACCCGTGCAATCCCATGTTTTCTCCAATATTTATCCGGTTGGCTCTGAAAACACAACAAACACACAAACCACGCATAATTCCAAACAAATGACATTAAATACGCGTTTTGGTCTTGTTTTAGCAAGAAATAAGTGGTAAAAGGATGGGTGTTTTCACACCTATCAAATCTCCTACACTTAACCATTGCCATGCCCTCATGCAATGCTTAGTGATAAAGCAAATTTACATTTTTCTCATAATCAATCAACCTTGGCTTTATTAACATACTACTAAACAAGAATTAAAGTACTAAGAGAAATTAAAACTTTAAAATAAACTAAAGGATAGAAAACCATTTTCACTTGAAAATAGCTACATGGAAATAACTTGCAGAGAGATCAAGGACTTACATTAGGGCTTTGGTGCTGCGAAGATTTATCACCCTCAAGTTTCACGTTCCCCAAACTAAGCTTAAAAACGAGATCATTGTTATTATAAGTTAGCAATTCAAATACTTACACACATGGCTTAATTATATGCTTAAACTCCCTTATTCCTAGGTGTATCTCTTATATTTTATTTTTGTCTTAGAATGATCATGAAGATGCATTTTTGGACTTATTTTGATAGTTTATTTAGGCTGAAAGCAAAGTAGGACGATATGATCAATAGTTAGCTAAAGGACAAAATCTCTTAAAACTGCTTCTCGGGATATCAAAAAGTTCATATCTTGGCATAACTCGGTTCACGATTTGAGACCTTTCTCGGGCCGATATTTGGCATGTACTTCATATTTCATATCTTGAGAGACGTGCTTGAGATAATGGTCTTCTCTTCGTTAATAGAGTTCTTCACTTGGAGACTTTTGAGGGGTACTCCAACTTTGTTGACCATGACTTCATGATTATTTCTTCAATCTCTAATTGGGATTTTGAGATACAACGATCTACCTCCTTTTCGGACTTGGATCTATTTATCCTCATACCTTGTTAGGGTCTTTTCGGATAGACTTCTCCATGATCTTTATGGGAGTTGATTTCTTTTCGTCGTGAGTCTTGATCCTTCATATCGATTTTGGGAATAATGCTTTTCACATCACCTTGGATCTTTAGCAATAAAATGGAATCCTCATGCCTTGTTAGGGCCTTTTTGGACTCGCAAATCTTCGCGCCCCGCTTCATAAGTTATGCCTTGGCTATGAACTCTTATCATTACCGAGCAACTTTTAAACGATCTTGGGCTAGAAGCTAAGTAACCTTTCAAATCGTACGACCTTACTTATTGCAGATAAATTATTAGCAAGTGATGGGAGAATAGGCAAATAATCACACCAAATGAGCTTGTGCAAGAATACCGACTTATAATTAACTCTATCATTTCTCGTCGTCCACAATTTAAAATCTAAAGTAATGAGACTCGTGGATGCTTAGCCTAATAAACCAATTAAGGTCTACATGGTTAAGGATACTAGCTAGAATAAACTTGGATAAGTCTATTCGGGTTGAGTCAAAATAATCACAACGGGCCTAATATGTCAAAGATTTCAAAACTAGCTACCCACTTTATTAATATTTTTGACTTTATTGCGGGATATATACATATGAAAGCAACAATAAAAATTTAAAAATTACAACTAAATGGCCAAAGTTAAATAAAAATTTGAAAAAGATGATTTTCCGGTTAAATGAAGGCATTTTCATGGAAAAGTCCACTTAAAACTTCGATAGAAGTCTCCCCTACACTTAAGATAAACATTGTCCTTAATGTTTAAGCATGTGGGAAAAGTCTCCCCTACACTTATGACATTGTGCACGTTGGTTAAATCAAGCTAAGGAGGAGACGACTAAAGTGATCAATTTCAAATGTGAGTATGAAGATAATTGAATCACGATAGTTGAGAGATAGAACCGGTATTTTGGATAACATGGGAGCACGGTTCTTCAATGATTCCAGGAGTGCACTTATCCCTGTAATAACATCACCATCCAAAAACAAGCAACCTATATAGCTCCCCCTACACTTAGGATGGAAAACGGGGAAGTGGGATAGATACTTGGTTTGCCTCCCGAGTAGCGCTTGTTTTTGTTTACCGAGTCGCGAGCCTGACTCGGTCCCGAACTAATTCAAGGGAAACGTGGTGAGGGATGGAATCATCTCTTGAGAGATGTCCTCACCAAAGTACAATTTCAAACGCTGGCCATTCACCTTGAAGTTGGGCCCATTTGGCTGAGAAAGCTCAATGGTGCCATAGGGAAAGACATTGGCGATGGTGAATGGACCAGACCAACGGCTCTTCAACTTGCCTGAGAAGATCTTCAACCGAGAGTTAAAGAGTAAGACTTGATCACCAACGTGGAACTCGCGGTTCTTGATTTTAGCATCGTGGATAATCTTGGTCTTCTACTTGTAGATCAATGAGTTCTCGTAAGCTTGATTCCTCAATTCTTGTAGCTCGTTGAGTTGAATCTTGCGAAAATCACCGGCTTTGTTGATGTCGAAGTTAGCCCACTTCAAGGCCCAGTATGCCTTATGTTCCAGCTCGATAGGGAGGTGGCAAGCTTTCCCGTACACAAGACGATAAGGTGTACAACCAATCGGTGTCTTATAGGCGGTACGGAAAGCCCACAGAGCATCGTCAAGTTTTTCAGCCCATGAGGCACGATGCTCTCCCACAGTACGTTCCAAAATTCTCTTCAATCCACGGTTGGATATCTCGGCTTGACCGTTGGTTTGAGGATGATAAGCGGTGGAAAGACGGTGATTGACACCATACTTAGCCATGACTCTTGCAAATTGATCGTTGCAAAAATGAGTCCCGCGGTCACTGATAATAGCACGAGGAACACCGAATCGAGCAAACAGTTGTTTCAAGAAATTACAAACCACCCTCGCGTCATTAGTGGGTAAAGCCTTGGCTTCAACCCATTTGGAAACGTAGTCAACAGCGACAAGGATGTATTTGTTGCCTTTAGAAGAAGGGAATGGCCCCATAAAGTCGATGCCCCATACATCAAAGATTTCATATTCTTGTATGAAATTTTGAGGCATCTCATCTTTATGTGTGATCTTGCCTTGTTTTTGGCAAGCATCACAATGTTTAACCATCTCGTGAGCATCACGGTAAATGGTGGGCCAATAGAATCCCGAATCAAACACTTTTTTGGCGGTGTAGTTGGGACCAAAGTGACCACCGGTGGGTCCTTTATGGCAAGCCTGGAGAATGTCAAAAGCTGCCGGTCCGTCAACACATCGGCGAATGATCAAGTCAGCGCATTGTTTGAATAGAAAAGGGTCATCCCAAAAGTAAGTCTTAACATCGTTCAAGAACTTCTTCTTTTGTTGGGATGTCAACCCTTGGATGAGAACACCACCCGCTAAGTAGTTTGCAATATCGGCAAACCACGGGGTGCCATCAATATTGATATTTATAGACATTAAGGTCTCAAGGGGGAAAGAATCATTGATCTCTTTGTTCGGATGATCCCCTTGATATGGATCCTCAAGTCTGCTCAGATGATCCGCGGCTAGGTTTTCAGCACCCTTCTTGTCACGAATTTCAATGTTGAATTCTTGAAGGAGTAAAACCCAGCAAAGAAGTCTTGGCTTAGAGTCGTGCTTAGTCATCAAGTACTTCAACGCGGAATGGTCCGTGTATACGATGGTGGTAGATAAAACAAGATAGGGGCGAAATTTTTCAAAAGCATAGACAACAGCTAAAAGCTCTTTTTCGGTTGTCGTATAACGTAATTGAGCCCCCGTCATTGTTTTGCTAGCATAGTGGATTGGTTGGAAATGTTTGTTGATCCTTTGTCCCAAAACCGCACCAATAGCAAAGTCGCTAGCATCGCACATCAACTCAAAGGGTAGCTCCCAGTTAGGGGTAACCAAGACCGGTGCCTTAGTTAGCTTATCCTTAAGAAGATTGAAGGCTTCGATACACTCTTTAGAAAAGATAAAAGGAGTATCTTTTTCCAAGAGGTGGGTCATCGGGCGAGCAATTTTAGAGATATCCTGAATGAATCGACGATAGAAGCCCGCATGACCCAGAAAACTTCTCACATCCTTCACGGTTGAAGGTGGAGGTAATTTGGCTATGACATCTACTTTAGCACGGTCGACTTCAAGACCGGCTTTAGAGATTTTGTGTCCTAGCACAATGCCTTCTTTTACCATAAAATGGCATTTTTCCCAATTCAGAACAAGGCGAGTGTCTTCGCACCGCTTAAGCATACGTTCCAAATTGGCAAGGCAAGAAGAGAAGGAATCCCCGAAGACCGAGAATTCATCCATGAAGACTTCCATGGTTTGTTCAACCATGTCATGGAAGATAGCCAACATGCACCTTTGGAAAGTCCCGGGGGCATTGCATAAGCCAAAAGGCATCCTTTTGTAAGCAAATGTGCCATAGGGACAAGTGAATATTGTCTTCTCTTGATCTTGGGGATCGCTGGGTATTTGGAAATAACCCGAGAAACCATCAAGAAAGCAGTAATATTCATTACCCGCTAAACGTTCAAGCATTTGGTCCATAAAAGGTAGAGGGAAATGATCCTTTCTCGTGGCATCATTGAGTTTGCGGTAGTCTATACAAACTCTCCACCCAGTAACGAGACGGGTAGGAATCAACTCGTTGTTTTGATTGGGCACAACGGTGATTCCGCCTTTCTTAGGCACACAATGGACTGGACTAACTCATGGTGAATCCGAAATAGGGTAAATCATACCCGCATCAAGAAGTTTGATAACCTCTTTTTTGATGACTTCATGGATTTTAGGATTCACCCTTCGTTGGCTTTGAATTGTGGGCTTAAAGTCGTCCTCCATGAGAATTTTATGTGTGCAAAAGTGAGGATCAATTCCGCGAATGTCGGAGATTTTCCAAGCGATAGCTCTTTTATGCTTCTTCAACACGGCGACAAGTCGGGCTTTTTCTTCTTCTTTCAGGTCCTTCGCGATGATGACCGGTAACTGCTCGTTGTCTTCAAGGAAAATGTACTCAAGATGAGGAGGTAGGCCCTTAAGCTCAAGAGTAGGAGGATCCTCAATAGATGGTGTAACTAACGATGGATCATCATTAGTCACCTCTTTAGGAGAGGGAGGAGGAAACGGGTCTTCATTGAGAAGTCTCTCAATAGTACGAATGTCTTCATCCCAATTAGTGGAAGAATCATCATACTTAATATCGAGAGGACCCAAGCTAGCTTCGAAATCATCCAAGTCACTTCTCCAAAAGGAGTCAATGCCGGAGCAATTGAGGCAACGGTCTCAACATTGGGTAGAGAAGAGAGAGTACTTTTGCAAGCATCATGAAAATGTTCTTCACAAGCCTCATCGAGAACATCAATAGCATTAACACTCTCATATGAATAAGGTTGCTTAGAAATCTTACCCATGTTGAAGACAATTTTGTCGTCACCAACTCTCATGATTATTTCGCCCGCGGCTACATAAATGAGAGTGCGACCGGTCCTCAGGAATGGACGTCCAACGATTAATGGAACACGAGGATCCATCTCGTAGTCAACGACAACAAAATCCGCCGGGAAGGTGAATTTGTCAACGCCAACAAAGACATCTTCAGCTATCCCCACTGGATAAGCAACCGTACGGTTGGCTAATTCCAAAGTCATTTTGGTGGGGACTAGCTCGGGGAGAGATAATTGCTTCTAAACACTTAAAGGCATTAAGTTTATACTGGTACCTAGATCGGCTAGGGCCATGCAATTCTCTACTCCCGGGAAGTTGCAAGGAATCAAGAAGCGACCCGGATCACCAAGTTTGGTGGGCAGTTTCCTTAAGAGCACTGCGGAGCAATTCTCATTAAGTTGGGTCTAAGCAATGTCAAGAAGCTTTTCCTTATCACTTAGAAGATCTTTAAACATCTTAGCGTATTTGGGCATGTGAGCGAGAGCCTCGGCAAAGGAGATGTTAAAATTCAACTGTTTAAACATTTTGAGAAAGTTTGAAACTTGAATATCATCCTTGCTCTTTTGCTTCTCTTTCCTCAATCTTGAAGGGTAAGGTATATTAGATGAAGAAGAAGGCTTCAGGGGAGTAGGATCACTCACAACCACGGGTGGTGGGGAAATGGGGATAGAAGGTGAAGGAGGTGGGGAAAGTTGCTCTTTTTCCTTGTTCTCAATCACTGGTGGAGGTGTAGGAAGCTCGGGTTCCGTATAACCTTTTCCACTACGAGTAGTGATTTCTTTCATCTCCCCTCTTGGATTCGCAACGGTGTTACTCGGAAGAGTACCCGAAGAAGAGGGTTGATTACCTTGGATGAGCGAACCAATCATATCACGAATGTTAAGCGCTTGAGTGCTGAAAGAGTCTCTGTTGTCTGCACGAATTTCATTGCTTTGTTTTGCCATGTCATTCCTCAGCTCGGCTCGAATATCGCTCCCTTGTTTTGCCATGTCATTCTTCAAGTTGAAAAATTGACTCTGAAGATTCGTCACCATCTCTCGATTAGTCTTCATGAACCTCTCGACGTCTTGATTCACTGCCATCGGTTGATTGAGAGGTGGAGCTTGGTAAGCTTGATAATTTCCTTGAGTTGGGTATGGGTTTCTTTGGGATTGATATTGATTTTGAGCACGAGGTTGGGATTGGTTGTTTCGGTTATAGCTTTGTTGTTGGTTTTGGTTCTGAGGAGGGAAACCGGGTGGAGCAAGATAATTGTTTGAACGATAACTTAGCAAACTACGGTCTCCTTGAGGACGAGCTTGATAGCCCCCCGTGGGATAAGTACCATATGCCGCGTTAACATTTTCAGAGAAATTGCCTTGGGTAGAAGGACAATCATTGTAAGAATGAGGACCACCACATGTGTCACAAGAAATAGCAACGGCTTTAGCTTGTTGGAAGTGGTTTGTGGCCATGGTCATGAAATTCTTGTTCATCTTAGCGAGTTGTCGAGAGATTTCAGTCATCTCGGGATTAGAAGTAGTAGAAGAAACATTGACTCTCGAGTTAGATCTTGAGGATGCGAATGAATCCCAATTCTTGTGGTGAGTAGTCATGTTTTCAATCAACTCTCTACACTCCTCCGGTCTCCTTTTCATAAAAGTACCACCGGCGGCGGCGTTGATCGTGTCACGACCACGAAAAGTGAGACCATTGTAGAAAGTATCAATGACAGTGACGGGGAGCATGTTGTGATTTGGACAGCGGTCGATCAAATCATTGTAACGTTCCCAAGCATCAAAGAGCGATTCATCATTGTCTTACATGAATCCACTAATTTGGTTACGAAGGCTCGTGACCATGGATGGTGGGAAGTAGCGTGACAAAAAGCGTTCAGTCATGTCGTCCCAAGTATGAATAGAGTTCTTTGGGAGACGGTCAAACCATTTTTTGGCATGGTGAGAAAGCGAGTGGGGAAAGAGTTGGAGGCGAAGGTCATCCATAGAAACACCGGGCGACTTCATGCTTTGGGTGATGGTAATGAATTTGTCGAGGTGTTTGTTGGCATCATCATCCGGAATTCCGCGAAATGGGTTAGTTTGCACTTGTTGGATCATGTGATGCTTCAATGAAAACTCATGAGCCGTGACATGCATCGGTGCAATCGGGCCTCCACGTCCGTTCATCGTGGGTTGACATAGCTCCTCTATGGTTCGTATGTCGGGTAAGGGTGGATTATTCATGTTTTGGTGGGGTGGGTTATTATTGTTGTTGTTATTTGGGAGGGGTGGATTATTATTGTTGTTGTTGTGTACACCGGCCATGTCTAAATCTTCAAGAGTCTCGGGCTCTGAATAAGACGTTGATCGAGTACGCATACACTAAAAAGAAAATGCAAGAAAAAATATTTTTGGTTTTTATAGGTTTTTTAATGTTTTTGTATTTTTGAAAATTTAGATTTTTATGGGTTTTTGAAAATTTTTGTGCTTGAAAATAACGTTCCGGAAAGAACGGATCCCAAAATCCAATTTTTCTCACAAGAAACCGTTGATCATTACGAAAAGTGCCGGCAGCGGCGCCATTTTAATAACTGACTTTTGGTTGGTTAATAAAAGGTTTTGCTTGCAAGATCTTTCTTTGCGTTGCTCGTACCCAATTGATATATGTCGTTGTTTCGTTCTCGGTATCTTCTCGAATTGATCACGGTCAAAAGTGGAATAGTTGTAATCGGTGAATAAAAAGGGGGAGCTTTGGTCTAAGTCTACTAAAATGATAAATGCAAGAAATAGTAAAAATAAAGCTAGAATGTAAAACTGGAAAACTGGAAATTAAAACTGGAAATTTACCTTATTCGGAAAAATGGCTATCTGGAATATTTTGTTCTTACTCGGAATGTCACACGATGCGGAATAATATGGCTTATGCGGAATATAACGGTTATGCTGAATAATGGTCCTATGCGGAATAGTACTCTATACGGAATAATAAACCTACTCGGAATATTATGATGGAAACCCTTATGCGGAATATTTTTGCTATTCCGAATAAACAACGAAATCACTACACTACTCGGAATATTTGGTTATTCCGAATAACCAAGAAAAGCACACCTTGATCTGGAATAATTGATATTCCGAACCAACACCAAAATCTCAAACTCTATCCGGAATATTTGGATATTCCGAATAATCAACAAAATCAAAGAATGCTCTATGCGGAATATAATCCCTACTCGGAATAATTAGATATTCCGAGTAAACAACAAATTCACTACCTTGATCCGGAATATGGAAAAAATTCTGAATCAACAGTAAGTCACAAACCTCTATTCGGAATCTGGTGAATACAGTAACAATAAGCGAAGAACAGGGAATTACAAAGGCACGAATTTAACACCAAATTTACCAAGTTTTCAATCAAAACTTAAACCAATTTCACCACTAATCATTTACCTAAGGTAAACATCAATCCAAAACCACAAAAACTTAAAACCCACTTACTTATGATGATCAAACCAATAAAATAAAACTTAAGAACTTTGAATCATAAAAAGATGAAGAACAAGATGATGGAAAAATTAAAAGTAAACTTGTATTAATGATTTAGGATTCAACAAAACAAAGTGGAAAGATTAAAGTTACAAGATTGGAAGAAAAGAAAAATGAAAACCACTCCTTAAGGGAGATGGTTTTTCCTAAGAACTCGGAAAAAATGTAACTGAAAGGAACCCCCCCCCCCCAAAGTCTTGAATGGGAGGAGTATTTATAGGATTCTCCCTTGGTTGGTGAGTGGATTTTCTTCCTTTCTTTTTGTCTTCTCGTCTTTTCAGAAAAGTTGACGTTTTCGATTTCGATTCGGGATTTGTCGACGAATAATTTCAACTCGTCTTTTAATTTCTTCATTTAATAGACTTGAGTTTCTTCGACATAGGTAAATCTTTCGTCTTTGGTCCTTTTCTTCGATAAATCTTCAAATAGGCCCATTGACTTCAAATCTTTTGCATCTCTTGGACTATAGACTTCATCTTTTCGTCTTTTTCCTCGATAAAACCCGTGCAATCCCATGTTTTCTCCAATATTTATCTGGTTGGCTCTGAAAACACAACAAACACACAAACCACGCATAATTCCAAACAAATGACATTAAATACACGTTTTGGTCTTGTTTTAGCAAGAAATAAGTGGTAAAAGGATGGGTGTTTTCACACCTATCAGGCTCGTGTACCTTCGGGGATTTGGGAAGGATCTCCTTGGCGTATCAGACCGAACAGATTCATCGATGCGGACATATGCATAAAATGTGTTAGTTATCTACAAAGTATGTTATGGGTATGTTTCAAAGTAAAATACACCCACCCTCTCTACGGTTGTTCCGGAATATGGGGTATCGGTTCGCCCTACAAAAGTAATTGCGGCTGATGTCTATCAAGCATAAAAAAATTCTCCGGCAACCCTTTGTAAAAATGTGTGCGGTGTGTGTCTAGGATTCTGACATCCCTATCACTATATGTATCTGATGAGGGTGGGGGATAGTCTGTCCGGACTAAGTATTTTAGCACGAAGGGGGTGGGGAATACATTCGCATCTACAAAGAAGTACCAGTTATACCAGTTCTTCAGTGAATCTAACGCTTTGCTATAGCACATGGGGGTATTGCCCGGACGTTTCTTAAATGAAAACCAGCCGTTAATCATTTGGGGTACGTAGAAACCCTAAATATGCTTATTTTTGGAGCTACATCACATGTATGGCAAGTTATTTCTAATTGATTAATCTTACACGCCCCTATATCATGTAATTGGGTAATACGGAAATCATAGTACGAGAGGACGTCTACGAGGAACCTAGAAAAAGGATACGATAGTTCCTTGAGTCAAATAGGCGTGTAGAAACACCTATCTTCCTGGCTGGGAAATCGGTGATAGCTTCGTTCTCACCTGGATAGGTGGGATGAACACTCTCGGGAATATAATACTCCGAACAAAATTCTACGAACTTCTCATATAGGAGTACGTTGAGCACGGACGTGATAGTAGGGTTGTCCCTAACCATTTTTTATATAAAATGGAGAGGGCGTGGTAATCTAACCTGGTATAAAGGATGTCCATGCTAGAATTAGTGTAGAAGGAAGGACGGTTTGCAACAATGGCGGTCGAAGGTTTTTAAATTGTGGATAAAGTCTCTCACACTTGGCTTTATATACTTCCTTCTCAGTTTTTACGTGGGTCAATAGTGGGTCCTACATGATGCACTTTTTTAGGTCTGACAAGTGAACAGGCGCTGACATAGCCGTTTTTTACTACAATTAATGCCTTCATTAATGTTGTCCCGGTCGACAGCTTCTGTTATATGTTATTTTTACGAGCAAGAAAAGGGACATTGGTTAGTCTAGAGGTTACGCCTACGGTTGTAACAACTAGACTGGGGGACATGATGATGTATAGTCCCCAATCGGGTCATGAATCCATCCCACGGGTACTACCCGTATCTGGCCCGTCACGAATGGATTGGAGTAATGTCATTTGAGTCTATGGGTCTCAGATGAACAGTGGCCGCATGCGTCATGTGCGGCCTACGACCCGGTACGTCCAGTCAAGGATTTGACAGAATCACAACCTAGTTAGGATTGTGATTTTCCCTAAAGTAGAGGATATACACTAACCATAGTTAGAAGATAATAATAAACTAATTATGGTACTTATCTCTTAATTGGGGCCAAAGCTTCTATAAAGCCCACTAGGGTTTTACCGCCTATATAAGGAACCCCAAGGGTTCCACAAAGGTACAATCACATTCATTCTCACATCTCACTAATTTTTAAACCCTAACCGATTACTTACTCTCACACCGGAGTCTAATCGTGGGATACGTTCCCACGGTAAGCCTAACAGCGTGTTACTTTGAGTGTGCAGGATCCCAAACTGAAGTTTACTTGGTGCAAGAGCCAGAGCCCCAGATACCTGAATTAAGCCTAATTCGGGTAAATAAGGATCATCCAACTTTTGTATCAACAACCACCAAATGCTAAAGTAGTGAGACATAAGTGGATATACAAGAAGAAAACCGACATGGATGGAGAAATACAATTCTATAAAGCTCGTTTAGTAGCTAAAGATTTTACTCAGACTTTTGGCGTAGACTACGAGGAGACATTTTCTCCTGTAGCAGACTTAAGAGCTATTAGGATCCTTATAGCTATAGCAGCATACTATGACTATGAGATATGGCAAATGGATGTTAATGTTGATCCCAAACATAGATCGATTTAGCTTGTGTAAACGAGATTAGATCAAGTTAAACACGTAGAGAAACTTTGTTTATGTATAAAACAATTTAAGTGTTATGCGGAATTAACACTCAAACAAGAACACACAAACAGTTGTAAAACAAACTTTCACTTGATTGATAATAACGAACTTGCTTACAATGAAAGTGTTAAACGTATGAAAAACTTATATGAAACATAACCTAAAGGTCTTCTTTTATAGACATAAGAAGCCTTGTACAAGAGTCTACGTATCAGCTATTCTAGGTAAAGATAATTATAGAAAATACATTGTTGATCCTATCTTTACTAGAAACAAACTAGAAACAAAATACGCATAAACCATATCTTTTTATCAGTGCTTGTCTTCAACTTATCAACGCTTGACTTCTTCCTGTCAACGCTTGATCTGTCAGCGCTTGTTTTCTTCTTATCAACGCTTGTTTTCTTCTTGTCAGCGTTCAAGTGTACTGGCTACATTTTATTCCCAACAATCCTCCCCTAAACTTGATATCTACTCTAGTAATCAAGTTTCTGAATAAAAATTAAGAACTAGGAGGAATCTTACAAATCTTATCATATTGGTAATAAACATGCCTAATCAAATCTTTGGCCACGTCACTTGAGTAGTCAATCTCCAGCTGTGTTGTCTTCATCTTTTCCAAAACTTCTTTGGACATGGGATACTCAGCATCTACAAGTAGATACTCAGCAAAGTTTGTAGAGCTCAAATAATACACACCAGCAGCTGAATACAAACGCCATTGAAGACCATTGATATCATCCTCAAGATCCTTCCAAACAGGATCTTCTTCTTCTGGTGCATACATTCTCTTGAATGCTGACCAAAGCTTTATTCCATTGACTGAAGTAGGTGCTTCAGTCTCATACTTGGCCATCAACAACCTCCAAAGGTCTGCCAAGTCTTCCCTATCCATACTTGCAAAGAGAGACATAAGAGTATTAAATGTGTGTACCTCTTTCCCATATCTGCCAATCTTCCAAAACCTACTTTCATCTTCCTCATAGCTAATGATAGGGTTTCTGGCATAAAGAGGTAACACTTGTACCATATCTGAAGCTTCCATGGGTGAGAGCTTAATGCTCCTTCTAAGAACAGCTTCACTGTGAACCACTTTATTTAGATCTTTAGGAAACTCAAGTGGGACTCCCTTCTTCAAAGGCCTTGGAACAATCATTTCCTTCTGAATCTCCATCTCTTCTGCAAGTTCTTCTTTCCTTTCATCTAAAAGAAGTCGAAGAGTGTTCATTTCGTGCACTCTTGCCCAAATAGGATAAGCCTTGTACTCTAATTCTTGAAAGGATAATCCCTGCAATTTCTTGAAGGTCCATCCAGTTCCATGACATCTGAGTAGCATGTAGTAAAGCTCTATTCTATCCCTCTTCAGCAGTGAGAAAACATTGCTAGCCTTATGTTTCAGAATTACCTTGCAGTCTCTTTGAACTCTTAGAAGTATCTCCAATCCCCAAATTTGGTCTGAAATTGTCAAATCTGGATTCTCCATTATCCTATTCTCCCAAGCATGGTAAATCTGAACTACTTCTGGCATATCAAAGTCGACTTGCAATTTTAACTCTCTAAGCTTCTCTCTTGCCAAGTCATCACCATATTCAAGTCTTTCTGGTTGTTCAATTATCATCACACTTGAATCTGAACTTTCTTCATCACTTCCTTCTTGTTCCTTAGAAGTGACAACAAATGGTGATTCACCAACCTTCTTCCTTTCTTGTTCCATAAGTTGTGCAGCCAACCTTGAATCAAACTCTACTTGTGTTGCATCCTTTGGAACTTCTACTTCTACCATGATTCCTTTACCCTTATCTAATGGATCAATGATGGGTAAGGATGATGGTAATACATGTGAAGACACTTCTTTGATGATAGCTGATGACTGGAATACATCAACCATATCTGCAGGTCTATCAACGCTCAAATTCCTTGTGTCAGCGCACTCTTGTCATCGCTTGGTGTGTCAGCGTTCAAATTTTGCTTGTCAACGCCCAACTTACCTGTCTCAGCGCCTCTTGTGAACTGCTCCATCATAGCTGTAAAAGAGAAGTTCAAATTTATAGGAGTAACCAGAGATGTGTCAAAACATGTTGCTTCTTCAATTCAGTGAGCGCCTCAGCAACACCCAAAGATTCTCCATCATGTGAGCCTTTGTCACTCACATGGATCTGCTCATCCTCCCCTTTGGAAGATTCCTCCATTCCACGCCTAGTGTTAGCATCCTCCAAAAGAACAATCCTTTCCCTCAATTGCTTGAGTTCAAGGCCTTGTGTATTGACTATTTGTACCAAGTCTGCATTTTGCTTTTTCAAGCTAATGCAGACAGCCGTCAATTCCATCAATGTGTATGGTACCAATCTGTCCTCCTCTAGAATGGGTATTTGACCTCCCAAAGTAGAGTCATGGGGCATGGATGAGGTCTTAAAGATGTTAGGACTGTCTTGGCCTGCATCTAAACCAGTACCAATAGTCCTAGCCTCATCCATAGCACCAACCACACTTGTGGTGGTGGTTCTCTCTGCTACATGGATAGGACCACTAGAGGAGAACACCCCAGTAGTCCTTGGGCGTTTTTGCAACCTATATTCAGGTAGGGTAGAAGATGATGTGGATTGGGTGGTAGTTTGAAGGTTAAGGGGTGTTTGGGTCTGTGAAGGAAAGGTGTAAACGTCTGGATTACTTGTGTCAACGCCAACATTTAATGTGTTAGCGTTGAAGAATTTTTGGTCAATTTCCATATGTTGAGGTGAAGGCAAAGGTTCTGGTATTGGGTCAAGTTGTAGTAGTGGGTCTGGTTGGGGTTGTGCTGCTGCAATAACAGCAAGCATAGCTTGGGTAAGAGGTAATTCACGGTGAGGGGGTGAGTTCATCTTGGTAAAAATAGCTTTCTTTTGCACAGGGATCTCATAAAAATCATCATGATCCCTTGTGCAGTAATTTTGCACATCAAAAACCATTTGCAAAAATCTGGGATAAGCCAAAGTCATCTTATTCCATTTGTTTTTACATATGCCATCAAAAATTAGTTTTGAAAAATTAAACTTTTGCCCATTTGTAATGCACACAATTTCACTAGCAATTGATCTATATATTTCATTGTGTGCAGTACACTTGGGACTCAAACATTGAAGGATGGCATGTATGAGGTACTTCCAGGCTGGGGGAAACTCTTGTTTATGATATTTGTTTAAAGTGCCCTCATCAGGGAAAGGATACCCTAAAGCTCGAAGTCCTTGTTCTATTTCATTAATGGGAAGGGTGGTTATACCATCTGCATCATGAAGATGCAAAGCCTGGAAAACCAAGGCTTCAGTAACCACCCAAGTACGCCCATGAACAATAGCTGATAATGTAGTCACATTATTAATTGTTGAGGAACTAACAGTGTTCCAAAACTGTTTAATATGAGTGACACGGATGAGAGGAGCATGAGAAAGTGCATACCTAATTGGAGATGCATTCAAATACGCCACCATCTGAGTGTATTGTGGAAACAAAGTATCATCAGCCTCCAAATAAGCAATCATGTTGTGCTGACTCCTGAATCCCAATACCAAGTCACTTGGTTTAAACTTTGGTGCCATTGTTGAAGAAAGCTGTTTGTGAATTATTGAGAAAGATGAATTATAGGAGAAAAAGTGTTAAACAAGAATATGAAGTACCTTGTTTAAAAAATAGGAGCCAAATATATAGGAGAGATAGGCACATGTGATTGGTCAAAAATAATGCAATTATTTTCAACATATAATGATGAAAATATTGAAAAGAAAATAAGTTATCTTGTGAATTAATTAAAATTTATCTACTCCCAAAATTACGGCCCCAAAATTCGTCAAAAATAACAACTGGGTAGGTCCCAATGAGTGTCAACGGTCAAAAAATAACCCATCAACGCCCAACGGCTATATTCTTGTCAACGTTTGCCAAAGCCATGTCAGCGTCTAAATTGGTCATAACAACGTTTGGAAAAATATTTGTCAGCGTCAAAAATAAAAGTAATAAAAATGAAAAAGGACCTTAACAAAGTAATTTATCCTAGTGAAGATACCCTATAAACTGATAATTATTATAGGGCGGCAAGCACTGTCCAGTTATGCACACTTGCTTATGCAAGATAGACATAACAGTCCTCTAATGTCCCTTGCTAACCAAAATTCTTAACAACTAAGTTATCTCATGAAATTCCTTCTAACTCCCAGGTAAACCCATTATAAATCATTCCCAAGTCTCCCAACAGACCACATCCAATTCTAGGCCAAAAATGTCTTGGCGGCATGCATAGTATGTCAACTTTGCATGCTATAGTGCCTCATGATTTAGTAAACTAACTCATACTCACCTTGGACACAATCTAGAACTGTGATAAGAGTATTATAAGAATACCCAAAAGTCCTAAAGGTTCCTAAAACATCCCCTTAAACTGTGATACACAAGTTGCTAAATAATATGCATGTACATAAAAAATTTATGTCAAGATAGGAATAAAGATATTCCAACCATCATTCATAAATTGAAACATGCTCCAATTGATTCTCCAAGGATCCATAAGCAACTCTGTATCCAATGGTACAATGCTAACAACGCCTGCACACTTAGATCAAAAACCACAAAACTAACATGTTGCTGACAACGTCACGATAACACTTATCAGCATTAAGATAACCTTTGTCAGCGTTAGACAAATATAGTCGAAAATCTAACTTTTCAAAAAGACCAATAACAATGCATATCATGTGCATACTTTTACAATAAGACCCCAAAACACATATTTAAGTGAGATTGATCATTCTAATACTTGTTACCAAGTATTGAAACCTTCCAGTATCAAAAGGTTTAGTTAATAAATCAGACACATTTTCTTCTGTGTCAACCCTATCTGGTTGAATTAAACCCTTTTCAAAACAATCTCTTATAAAATGATGTCTAATTTCTATGTGTTTTGTTTTAAAATGATGTACAAGATTTTTAATAATGCATAAAGTACTGTTATTGTCTACAAAAATCTTGGTATGCATGAAATTATACCCATAATCCAACACCTGGTTCTGAATTCATAAGACTTGTCCACAACAAGCAGCTGCTGCAACATACTCTGCTTCAGTTGTAGAATTGGCCACCACTGTTTGTTTCTTGCATTGCCAAGATATCAACCTACTCCCAAGAAACTGACATCCACCAGTTGTGGATTTTCTATCAAATTTGTCACCACCATAGTCACTGTCTGAATATGCAATAAGCTCCAATGGTGAATCTTTTGGATACCATAAGCCCAAATCTGGATAACATCTAAGGTACCTAAAGATTCTCTTGACAGCATGAAGGTGACATTCTTTGGGAGTCACTTGATGGCGTGCATATGCACACACATCAAACATAATGTCAGGTCTTGAGGCTGTGAGATACATCAATGAACCAATCATTGATCTATAGTGCTTGACATCCACATCTTTTCCATCCCCAACTTTTACCCAAGGATGTTCTCTATCCATAGGAGTACTAGCCCTTTTCTTATGTGGAGAAAAGCTAAACTTCTTCAAGATTTCAGCTACATATTTATCCTGAGAGATGAAGATACCATCTTCTTTCTGCTGAACTTGTAACCCTAGAAAGAAGTTCATCTCTTCCATTGCACTCATCTTGAATTTGTCTGTCATAAGCTTGAAAAAGTATTCACTCATCTTTGGGTTTGTGGAGCCAAATATGATATCATCCACATAAACCTGAACAAGTAAGACATCCTTACCAGTCTTCTTTGTAAACAAGGTCTGGTCTATGGTGCCCCTTTTGAATCCATTTTCCACCAGATAGGTGGACAATGTGCCATACCATGCTCTTGGGGCTTGATGAAGTCCATACATAGCTTTCTTGACTCTATACACCTTGTTTGGATGCTCTAGATCTTCAAAACCAGGAGGCTGCATGACATATACCTCCTCAACAATTGTGCCATAAAGGAAAGCACTCTTCACATCCATTTGATAGACAGTGAAGCCCATGCAGGAAGCATAGGCTAGAAATATCCTTATAGCCTCAATCCTTGCAACTGGTGCAAAGACCTCCTTATAGTCTATCCCTTCCTCTTGTGTATATCCTTGAGCCACTAAACGTGCCTTGTTTCTGACCACAATGCCTCTTTCATCTTTCTTGTTTCTAAGAACCCATCTTGTCCCAATAGGTCTTACATATCTAGGAAAATCAACCAGCTTCCAAACATCCTGAATAGCAAATTGGTGAAGCTCATCCTGCATTACTTCCACCCAACTTGGTTCTTTGAGAGCATCAAAAATCTTCTTGGGTTCCTGTTGTGACAGAAAACAGGTAAACAAACATGCTTGAACAAGAGGGGTATCAACCTTCTGGTGTATATTGGCAATAAATCCTCCAAGATTCTGATGAGATCTTCTAGTCTAAACAGGAGACATCACATCTCTAAAAATTAGAGAAGAGGGGTGATCCTTCATTGTATAAGTAAGAACTCATCCCTCAAAAAGTCTGTTATCTTCAATCTCATCATCCAAGTTACCAATATCTTCTTCAGACTCTCTTCCATCAATATCTGTATGAACCTCTCCATTTCTGCTTGAAGGTTCACCTTGTTCAAAACTGGAAGAGAAAATATGCTCAAAAGAGTTGTCAACGCCTGAACCAAGGTTATCAGCATTTGATCCATCAACACCTGAAATGGTGTTGTCAACGTTTGAGCCATCAACGCCTAAATTTGTCTTGTCAGCGCCATATTTTCCTTTGTCAGCGCCTGAAGGACCATGCATGTTGTTAACTGGTGATACTTGAGGACCACCATTTTCCTTTCCAGCAGCAGCAGCAGCAAAAGCATCTGTCCATATAGGAATAGTGACATACTCAAGTATGGGAGATGACTTGTCTGCTTGTGATCCAACCTCTTCATTAACCTATGTACCTAAAACATCAACAACTGGTTCTTCCACAACATTTGAAGTTACCTTCACAATGTCTGGATTAGTAACAGGCATATAATTCAAAGTCCTAGATAGAGGTTACAAGTCAAACAACCAATTTGGACCACTTTCAGGATCACTAGGTTTACTTTCTAAAAACCTAACATGTACCTTTTCAAGTATACGTTTTTCCTTCTTAAGGTAAACCCTATATCCTTTACTCTTCACTGAATAACCCATGAAATAGCCTTCATCACCTTTAGCACTAAATTTACCTAAGGCATCACTAGTATCTAACACAACTACATGACAACCAAAAGGTTTAAGAAAACGAATATTAGGTTTCCTTCCCCAAAGTAACTCATAAGGTGTTTTGTTATGTATCTTGTTGACCAATGCTCTATTCTGAACATAACAATCTGTATTCACAGCCTCAGCCAAAAAGCAATGGGAAAGTGAGCATCAGCTAACATAGTCCTGGCTGCTTCAATTAGGGTTCTATTCTTTCTCTCAGCAACCCCATTTTGTTGTGGGGTTCTGGCAACACTAAACTGTCTAGTAATCCCTTTCTTGGCACAAAAATCATCCAACAGTTTATTTCGAAACTCACCACCATTATCACTTCTAAGCATCTTAACTTCATTACCAGTTTTCTTTTCAATTTAGTTAATAAAGTTAATTAAAGTATCAGCATTGTCACTTTTCATAGCTAAAAAGAAAGTCCAAGTAAACCTAGAAAAGTCATCAGTGATGACAAAGCAGTAAGATTTACCATTCAGACTCACTATATTAGTTGGACCAAACAGGTCCATATGCAATAAGTGAAGAGGTTAAGAACTAGAGTGCACTTGTTTAGACTTAAATGAGACCTTATGTTGTTTGCCTTTAAGGCATGCAACACAAGAGTGGTCATTATGGAAAGCCTTTTCAGGCAAACCATCAACCAAACTATGTCTCACAAGTCTGTTTATATTTTTAAAGTTAATGTGCCCTAGTCTCCTGTGCCATAGATTACTCTCATCAACTGAAGCTTTAACATAAAGACATGACAAGTTATTATTCATCCTAATTCCATTAATATTCACATTATAAATGTCCTTATGCCTAGGTGTCCTATAATCAATGAATTTCTCATCTGGAATTTTAAAATCCTTGCTCAACACCAAGCATTCAGTGTCAGTAAAAAGAACCTTATTTTTTGTTATCACAAACTTGTGATACACTAAAAAGATTATAATCAAGTTGTTTTACCAGAAACACGTTTTCAAAACGCAAATTGTTGGTGAGAAGAGTTCATTTGCTTGTGATAGTTCCGTATCCGCCTCCAAAGTCAACTTTATCACCATCCTTAATGGGAGTGAAGTTTGTGAGATAATCTTCCTTCCCAGTCATGTGCCTAGAGCATCCACTATCTCAATAGCCATAATCATTACCTGCTTTTGAATGCCCTACACATAAAGAAAACAAATTAGTTTTCTTTGGGAACCCAAGCCTGAGCAGACTTGGATTCATCTGGTTGTTCAACAAGAACAGACTTAGTTCTCATAACAACCCCTTGTTCATCCCTTTTTGGATTGAACACCCAGTTAACCCCAATTGGTTTTGTGATGACCTTTGAAATATAATTAAATCTGTTACAGGTCATAGAAATCCCATTAGAATTAGGGTTTTGATCTTGCTTAGGTCTCCATGTCAAGCTAGAAGAAGCTTTAGACCCCTTTCCCTGTGGTTGCAAATATTTACCATTATTTGGTCTGGCAACGTTTCTGTCAGCGTTTGATTTGGTCTTGTCAACGCTGAAATTACCCTTATCAGCGTTGAACCTAGGGTTTGCTACAGGAACCCGTTGCCTATTAGACCATGTATTGGTCTTCTAAAAAGGTCTTTGCCCATAAGTGTTAGACCCTTTAGTGAAGAATGGGGCTGGTCTAACAACTTGTGGTCTTTGCTCCACAAAAGTTTTGGGTCTGACAGTGTTTGACCTTTTGTCAGCGTTGACCTTGGAAGCGTTGACACACTTATAGGCTAAATGTGAATAGCTACCACAAGTATAACAAGATTTTCTCGACACAACTCTAGGTCTAGAAGAGAAGAAACCTGTTCCATTATCACTAACTTGGCTTTTTGGTGACCTAGTATTTCTATACATTTCTGTATACTTAATGCTAGGTTTTCTAACAGCGTTTGAGCCAAGCTCAACAGTCTTTCCAGTGATTGGGTTTGTTACTTTGATAGGGGTAGACTCATTTGGTCTATCACAAAGCATGCCACCCTTGACAAACAAGGTAGGGTTGGCTTTCTTCCATTGGTCCAAATTAGTCAACTTCTGCCTATATTCTTCTACTGGGGTAAGGACTCTTGGTGGAGGATAAATTCCTCTTCTTGGAGTTCTGGTAAACCAGTCCAAGATAAGTCCTTTCTTTGGAGACCATAGAAGTCCCCAGCTGGTGGTGGCACACCAGAATACTCTTTCATCCCAATCCCAGTCATATCCCTAGAATCCCTTTGTTTACTAACACATTCTCCTAAGGTTTGTGAGGCTTTATCAAATCTCTGAATTTTAAGATCTACATTATCCTTATTCTTGATAGCCTCATATAACTTAACCTGTAGTTCAGCATTGACCCTTTGCATCATGTTTCTAATATCAGTACTAGCATTTAAATCATGTTTTAAGATATTAATTTTATCTTTTAGGTCAAGCTCCATTTTCTTATACTCAGCAACTGTCTTTGCAGTTTGAGTAAGAGCAAGTTGATAGTTAGACAACTTGCATCTCTCATTACTCACATCTGAAAACAATCTTAAAACCTCTTTGTTAAGTCTTTCAGTATTTAAACGACAACCCTTACTACAAAAAGCTTCATCATATACCTCATTGTCTGATGAAGATGAGGAGTGTGCAATGAAAGCATAGTGAACATGCTCTTCTTCTTTTATCTCAGCAACCAAAGCTTTATCCTCTTCCTCATCCTTAGCCAAATAGCTCTAGTCCCATCCAATACCATCAATTTCTTGCATTGCCACCATGGCCTTAGGATCCTGAGCCTTAACAATTTGGCTTGAGGGTTTTCCAGCATCAGATCTTCTTGGAGATCTGCATTCTCTCATAAAGTGCCCCATACGATGACAATTGTAGCACTCAACCTTGGATTTATCAAATCCAGCAGTGTCCTTTGCATTAAAATTCATCTTCTTCTTGAATCTTCTATTCCATCTGTTTGCTCTTATACTTGCAAGAGCCATATTCCACTTAATATCCATCTCCTCCAAATGCTCATCACTTATTTGCTCAAGGTCCTCATAAGTAATCATTGAACCATTGGGCAATGAAGCAATGTATGCACACACAGTATCCAGATCAATACCAGCAGGCTTAACTCTTGGAGAGTCAATCTTGTATGTGTCAGCGTCTGAATGTGAGGCGTTGAAAGGATATGATCCAGCGTTAACACATGTTGATCCAGTAACTGGGTGCATGTATGAATCCTTCTAATTAAATTGACCTTCACTATGTGAGAAGAAGGCCATGTTTCGATTGGTAGTCTTGTTTCCATGATCCAAATGAGTTTCATTCTCCAACAGCCTTAGTTTGTTGTAAACATCATCAAAAGTAGAACTTTTGTGAGTGTTATTGGCAATTATAAACCTTGCCTCAATCTTCCATGCATCACCAAGGCTTTTAAGAAAAGTAGCAATAATGTCAACATCACCAATCACTGTTCCCATGAAGGACAGCTTACTTGTAATGTCGAGAAGTCTGCTTATCACTCTACTTAGCTTCTCATTAGGTTGAGCCTTAAAAATAGCATACTCATGCAAGAGTTGCTTCTTTTTCTCTTCCACCGTATCAGCATTACCACCATAGGCAACTTTAAGGACTGCCCAAAGATCTTTTGCAGACTCATAACCTCTGTATTTGTGCTGATTTTCTTATCCCGGCGAGAGTTTCAGAATGCTTAGGGTTTTCATATCAACCCTTCTCTTTGCTATGTCCTCAGCAGACACAACTCTACCATCTTCAGGTTTTTCTTTCTTATCTGCTTCAGAGCATCCTTGAACAGATGATCTTGTAGCAATGGCATCTGCAAACTTTTGAGCTTTATTGAATGTGTTTCCATATTCAATAATCTCCCAGAGAGTGTAGTCATGGATTTGCAGATATTGCTCAAAGTTAAACTTCCACAGCTCAAAATTGTCTGGGTCTAACATGGGAATCTTGATGTTGTGGTTTGAGGAGGAGGAGGAGGTTACTTCTAGAGTAGACATGATGTTTTTAGGGTTTTGTGAAAATTAGGGTTTTTGGTGATTTAGGGTTCTTGTGTTCTTTTAGATCAAAGTTTCTCAACAAGCTCTGATACCACTTGTTGATCCCAAACTTAGATCGATTTAGCTTGTGTAAACGAGATTAGATTAAGTTAAACACATAGAGAAACTTTGTTTATGTATAAAACAATTTAAGTGTTATGCGGAATTAACACTCAAACAAGAACACACAAACAGTTGTAAAACAAACTTTCACTTGATTGATAATAACGAACTTGCTTACAATTAAAGTGTTAAACGTATGAAAAACTTATATGAAACATAACCTAAAGGTCTTCTTTTATAGACATAAGAAGCCTTGTACAAGAGTCTACGTATCAGCTATTCTAGGTAAAGATAATTATAGAAAATACATTGTTGATCCTATCTTTACTAGAAACAAACTAGAAACAAAATACACGTAAACCATATCTTTCTATCAGTGCTTGTCTTCAACTTATCAACGCTTGACTTCTTCCTGTCAACGCTTGATCTGTCAGCGCTTGTTTTCTTCTTATCAACGCTTGTTTTCTTCTTGTCAGCGTTCAAGTGTACTGGCTACATTTTATTCCCAACAGTTAAAACTGCCTTCTTGAATGGTCGCTTAGATGAAGACATCTATATGTAACAACCGGAAGGGTATGTCGATTTTAAGAATCCAAAACACGTGTGTAAACTTCAAAGATCTATTTATGGTTTAAAGAAAGCATCACGTCAATGGAATAAATGATTTGATGAAGAAATCAAAAAGTTCGGATTTATTTAGAATCGTGATGAGCCATGTGTATATCGCAAAGCTAGTGGGAGTGATGTAGTATTTCTAGTCCTATATGTTAATGACATATTAATCATGGGAAGTAACATTCCAAGACTTAAAGTTGTTAAGGATTATCTTGGTAAATGTTTTTCTATGAAGGATTTAGGAGAAGCTACATACATTCTGGGAATAAAGATCTATCGAGATAAGGAAAGACGGTTAATTGGTCTTAGTCAAGATGCTTATATAGATAAGATATTGAAGAAGTATAATATGCATATTTCCAAGAAAGGTTTTCACCCTATGGAAGTTAAGCATAATCTAAGTCGGGAGATGGATGCATTAACTCTTGAAGAGGATGCATACATGTAGAGGGTGCCTTATGCTTCGGTTGTAGGATCTATTATGTATGATGTAAGATGCACAAGGCCTGATGTGGCGTTTGCTGAGAACTTGGTCAGTCGTTACCAACAGAATCTAGGGAAGCTCCATTAGACTGCTGTTAAACATATTCTAAAGTATTTGAGGAGTACGAAAGATATGTTTTTGGAGACAAACCAGACACAGAACTAAATGTTACAAGTTTCTGTGATGCGTCCTGGCAATGTGATGAAGACGATATAAAGTCTCAGACGGGTTACGTGTTTATTATCAATGGAGGAGCAGTTGATTGGAAGAGCAAGAAATAGACAATGATTGCAATGCATGCTACTCAATCTGAGTACATGGCTGCTTCAAAAGCCGCAATGGAAGCTGTTTAGATTAGGAAGTTTATTGGAGATCTTGGAGTGATGCCTTCAATTAAAGAACCTATTGATACATATTGCGATAATTCTGCTGCAATAATATTCGCCAATGATTCCGGAGTCATGAAAGGCGCCAGACACTTTAAGCTTAGATATCACTATGTCCGAGAACAAGTGGAAGCTCGTGAAATCAAATTAATAAAAGTTCACACATATGATAACGTAACTGATCCTTTTACTAAGGCTTTTCCTAGACCAAAGGTAGTTAGCATGCCAAGGCTATTGGGCTGCAACTAGCTAGCGATTTCATGCAATAAATATGTGATTAGTATTTGGATAAAGGATGTTAAGACATTATTATTTAATAAAATAAACATTGGATTTCGTTTATTCTTATTACTTAATCTTGTATCCTATTTTACATGTTTTAAACCATGAATAAATTGTTATGCTAAATGTCTGTTGTCGATTAATAATATGGGAATATTATTAAATTAAGACAAATCAAAATTGCGATAGAGTATACTTGAAAGTATATTGATCGATTTTGGATGATATTCGATGAATAGAATATTGGACTTATCCCAACTATACAATTTTACTTTGTGGATCTTTGTCATCAAGTAAATCATAAATAGTTATCCTTAGACTTGAGATACCAGAAAACTGTTATGAATGTAGTACATCTCTGTGGAATAATCTAACGCTAAACGTAACTGGTAGCTATAAGGGTTATTTTTAGAAGTGTTGCAAAGTTCATTGGTTTTGCTTGTAGTCAATATGGATTTATTTCCTCCAAGTTCCTTTTGGAGTTTTAATTCAGTTGGGTACCACATGGGATTAGTAAGATGTTTGTGTGGCCACACCCAAAATTTTTTTAGTAATCTTGCTTAATCCGTGAACGAGAAACAGAATGGTTAATGAAAGGAATGATTGAGATCCATATCCTTATTAGCGTTGTATTAGAAATAAAAGGATAATAATAATGATGAATCATTAAAAGGTTTTATCCAGGAGACCTTACTCGAGTTGTACTAGAGACATCGCTAGTGTAACTTGTAAGTCCCTAAACCTAGCTTGAAATGATTGAGAAAGATAATTAACACAAGTAAATACTTTTCAAACGTAAGACTTTATTATTGTATAACAAGTATTACATGTTTTATGGATAACAAAGTTTGATGACAATGCGTTATGTACACTTTGGACAAAATAAAGCTAACTTAAGAGCACAGGAATAGCTGTTAGTTCTATAAGTTCTAAAGAGTTAATGTGTGAAATCTAACAAAGTGAAAAACCTTAACTATAGCCTACATATCCTATTTATAGTGGTACGAGGTTGACTTCTAGTGCTGGTTGATGGTGACCACACAAAATAGACAATGTCAGACATCTGTCACAAGATGCTCTTCTATTCTTGGTAGTCTACCACAACGCTTTAGGGAAATAGAGCTGAGATAGTTTCCTTTTTCTTCATACCATGTACTTTAGGCTGCATAACTTCCCGCCTAAACACTTAGGTATGTCCAAAGTGTATTGAGTGTTAACAGGGTATTGTCACCCCTGTTAACACTCAACCACTCAGAGTCCCTGATACATCTTGGTTGTTATCCATCACAGCCAATGAGTATGTCTTCAAGTAATCTTCGACTTCCTTGACAATGTCTCTGACATGGACTGCTTTGTGGTTGCTCACAGAGACTAAGAACTCTGTGAGTCTTGGGTTACTTGCCTATCACCTAGGCACAGGCAAGTTAATATCAAACAGCTTTATTTGAGTTCAAATCTATGACTAAGGGAAATCTAACAAACTTAGATTCCCAACAATCTCCCCTTATTTAAACATAAATACAGCTAGATCTAAATTAGTTATAGTAAGTGAGATAACAGCTTCTTCTTACACATAACAGATCTAACAAACAACTTTATAATTCATTAATACTTAAAAAAATTACAAGTACAATACATGAGTAAAACAAAAATATGAGTGATATTTTAGCTGTGAAAACTTCAAGAATCATCATTCTTTATCTTTTCTTCAGCTTCAGCGGTGTCTGTTCTGGCATCCAATTCAGCTTGCAAAGCTTGGGCAAACACCTTGGAATACTTAGAATTGATTTTAAGTACCCTCTGAAACACCAAAAGCTGAATACCCTGTCTCTAGCATTGCAGCTACTTTCTTTAATTTGGCGTCTGAGTCTACCACAACTATTTCCTTTCCTTTCTTTGAGACAAAGGATAACTCACTTGCTTTCTTCAGCTCTTCAGCATGTTGTAGAAATGCCTTCTGAGCTTGGTCTTGAACAGCCTTTGGTAGGGAGCCAACAGTAAATTTGAGTTTCTTAGTAGTTGGTTCACCATCGTCCACAACCTCATTGGTGTTAACCAAAGACAGGGATTTAGATGTATCAGCTCCATCATTGGTCTGTTGCTCCCTCTTAATTTCGTCATCATCAGGTACAATGATGGGTGTGATAACTTGGAGAGAGATGGGTGTAGTGATGGTGTTTTCAACTGTACCTGTGTTAGTGTTGACAGGTTCAAGTTTAAGTAAGTCAGTTTTCTCCCCCTCAAGTTTAGCCTTTCTCTCTAGACATTTGGCTTAACGTGACTAAAGGTACCTAGCAACCTGTTCAACAGATGTAGCAATTTTCTTTTTCCTGTTCCTTGATCCTTTGGTAATTTTAAGAAACCTGTTGCAATTGCGGTTAAAAGAGCGATCAACATGCCCAGCCAAAAAGTGAGTGTGGCGTTTTATCTATTGTACACTGCCTCAAACTCCTTGTGCATGACCAATTCATGAGCTGAGAGCATGTCAGGGACTTTTGTAGTGATGACATCTTTGATTCGAGTGGATAAGTGGCTAAGTCCCTGAGAAACACCTTTTCGAGTGCCATCTTTAATAGGTTCAGTGATAGCATCTTGAACAGCCTGGGTGATTATTTTTTGAAAGTTGGTTGTGAAAGTATGTATTTCAGACCCCATTCGATCCAACTTACGCGACAAGCGTTCAATATCTGAGGCGTGATAATAGGTCTTTAAGTCATGAATGTTCGGGCTTTGTTGCTCGTAGTCATCTTCCCTCGGAAAAAGATCAAAGTTGGTCTGTTGTGGATGATCAAATAACAAAAATCCAGCCGTGGGATCATACACAGCCTTCGGAAGCTCCTTGGTGACAGATTCAACAGATGTAGGTGTCATGACAGCTTCTTTAAGAGGTGGAGTTGGTTCGTCAGCTGGTGTGGACACAGCTTTGGCTTTCGGAGGTGACATAGAGGGATGTTCATCATCTTCTTCATCCTCTTCTTCTATCATCCCCTCAGGGAGAATTTCATCATCCGGCATAGATTCAGGCTCAAATAAGCTTTCAATGATGGCAAGAACATCATCTTCAGCATCAAGCATGAGCTCATCTTCTTTAGGCTGATCCTGAATCATGGTGTCAGCTCCTTCAGCTGTAGCATGAGAATCTACAGTTGGTTGTTCAAAATTAGCCTGCAATTGGTTTAGATTAGTAACAAGGAAATAGATAAGGGGGATAGTCGCCAGTACGCTTTCCTAGAGAGGCTGTGGATGATTATTCAGCCACTCCAAAGGATAAATCCTTGGGATTCTTTTAAGTGTGAAAATAGTAAGGTTAATGGTCGCCATTCGCTGCCCCTAGGAAAGCTGAGTGTGATTATTCAGCCCCCCCAAAAGGATAAATCCTTTGGGACTCTTTTATCTGTGAAACATATATGGGTTAAGATCGCTTGTTACGCTGCCCCTAGGAAAGCTGAGGGTGATGATTCAGCTCCCTCTGAAAGGATAAATCCTTTGGGATTCTTTTATTTGTGAAAAAAAATGTAATTAAAGATCGTCATTTTACGCTGTCCCTAGGAAAGCTGAGGGTGATAATTCAGCTCCCCCTAAAAGTTAAACTTTGGGGATTCTTTTTTTAAGGAACCTAGAGACTGTGTGAAGTACAACTACTCTAGGTCAAGACATATATGTATACAGGTTGTTGTTTGCCTGTATACTGTCATCGGGGTGCTTTATAAACACAAATGAATCACTCCCTGGTGAAATGACAAGGTGTACAAAAGTCTTAAAAGAATTATAAGTGCATACACAGACTCCTATGGGTCAAGGATAACCCTAACTTCACCACTCTCACCTACAGACATTTGAGAGTGGCTGCTTGTGTACCTCTAAAAATTAAAAACTGATTACTTATGAGATATCAACGGTGTTAGGTTGGTTCCCTGTTGTCTCTATTGAGTTAGAGACGCTAGACTCTTGTTGTTTATCAGCTAAAGTCTTTGTGTTCACAGAAGTCTCTGGAACAGAGGAAGTAGGAATTGTCACAAGCTTCTTAACCCTGGCCTTAATAATAGTTTGGGTTTTGGAAGAAGAGGAGATTTTCTTCTTCTTAGGTTGTTGGCCAGTTGTTGCCTTGGACAGCTTGGTGTGTTGCCCAGAGGTCAAAGATGCTGACTTACCAGACACACCAGCTGTAATCACCTTCTCAGAGGAAGGGAGCAAGGACTTATCAGCAGATTGTTGTTTAGCAGCAATGTTCCTCATGTGGGTTGTTGCAGGCACATCATTTGGTCCCATCACCTTGTACATAGCCCCAGTAATATGATACGGCTTCATGGCTGTAAGTACAGAGTTATGGTAGCGATCTCCAAAAAGACTTTCAAAGATAAGAGAAAGAAAACGAGCATAGCAGATATTTTTCTCCCTGACTTGGTTGGTTCCCTTCAGCTTTTCGACAAGGTTAGAGAAGAGAATGCTTCCTACATCGACGTATGTTCCCCATATCAGCCCATAAGCAATGGCTTGATGATTAAAAGCCATTTGATCTTGAGATCCATGCATACCACCCAGGGATTTAACTATGTGCGTGAAAAATACTCTTCACATAGGAGGGAAAAACTTGATCTTCAAAGGAGATCTGAGGACCAATTCAGCAGGTGTAGGGGCTGGGTTAGTTTCAGAGACAGGGAAAAGTGTGGCAAGGGCATCCTTAACAGCCTGTTTATTAACCGTCTTCAAGCATTCATCACCATGTCTAAGCCCAGCCACAAAGGAGAAGTCATCAACAGAAAAGGCAAAGGGGTGTTCATTGCAATCAAGATTGAATGAAATGGTGTTATCATCAAGAACTTCTGTAGAATACCATAATTCCCTAAGGTACTATTGATAGAAAACGGATGGGGATCTAGTGAATGCTTCACTAACATCACAATTCTTCATAAAGTTCACCAGATCCAGGTATGAGTCAGTAGGAGCTTTGAGCCATCCTACTGAGTTGTTAGGGCGAGGATGCTATCATTGATCTCGAATGTTATGTTAGAGGCCTTTGGTACTGGAAATGACATTGATGCGAGGATTTGAGAAGACGAAGATGGTGAGAGGTTTAGAGAGAGATTTTAGAGAGATATTCAAATTATGAATAATGAGAAAAGTGTTATGTGAAAAACCTTGGGATAATATATATATTCAAAATTTGAAACAGTTATTCAACCGCATTAAATGCGTAGTGGGAAAAGAACTGCACACAAGTGGGTCCCTTGACCTTTCAAAACTATTTGTCTCCTCGTTTATTAAAAAAGCATGAATAAAATCTTAGAAATGTTTTTAGCATTTACTTAGAAAGTAACTACCTAGTTTCATGTGAAAAACATTTAATATCTACTCAGACTTAACGACACACATTAAATATCATCCACAGGCTTTGAGATATTAAGCATACCCAGCTCAGCAACTAACCTGTTGAACAAAGGTTCAACAAAAGGCTTGGTAAATATATCAGCCAGTTGCAGCTAAGTGGGAACAAAATGCAGCTCAATATCTCCTTTTATAATATGATTCCTGATAAAGTGATACTTGATATCTATGTGTTTGGTTCGAGAGTGAAGCACAGGGTTGTTTGAGATAGCAATGGCACTTGTATTGTCACAGAAGATGGGTACTTTGTCATATAGAATCTCATAGTCAGCTAGTTGACTCTTCATCCAAAGTACTTAAGCACAACAACTAGTAGCTGCAACATATTCAGCTTCAGTTGATGACATTGCCACAAAGTTTTGCTTCTTTGCACTCCATCCAACCAACTTTCCTTCTGGGATTTGACAGCTCCCTGAGGTACTTTTCCTGTCAATGCAGCACCCAGCATAGTCTGAATCTGAGTATGCCTTAAGATCAAAGCCTTATTCTTTGGTATACCACAGACCTAGAGAGGTTGTTCCTTTGAGGTACCTGAAAAATTTCTTAACAGCCACTAGATGGGATTCCTTTGGGTTATCTTGGTACCTTGCACAGAGACATGTGGAGAACTAGATATCAGGGCGACTGGCTGTGAGATACATGAGTGACCCGATCATGCCTCTATACATAGTCTCATTAACAGAGACTCCTGACTCATTAGGACCCAAGTTGTTGGGTGGAAGCATGGGGCATTTCACTGATGCACAATCAGCCAAGTCATATTTTTAAGTAAATACTTAACATACTTTTCTTGACAAATTGAAATTCCTTTAGGACATTGTTTAATTTGAAAACCCAAAAAGTAAGTTAATTCACCCATCATACTCATCTCGTATTTCTTGGTCATTAATTTATCAAAACGTTTACAAAGAGAAGCAAAGATGATATCATCCACATAAATCTGTACAATGATGAAATCACTTTTATCCTTGAAGGTAAAAAGTGTTTTCTCAAAGGAATCCCTGACAAATTTATTTTCAGTTAAAAAGGTAGACAGCGTTTCATACCATGCCCTTGGAGCTTGTTTCAGCCCATACATTGCTTTGTGAAGCCTATACACATGATTAGGAAACTCGATGTTCTCGGATCCTTCAGGCTGTTCAACATACACTTCTTCAGCTAAATCTTCATTGAGGAAGGCACTTTTAACATCCATTTGATACACAGTAAAGTTCATATATGCAGCGTATGCAAGGAAGATTCTGATAGCTTCAAGTCTTGCTACTGGTGCAAACATTTCATCATAGTCAATCCCTTCAGTTTGTGTATACTCCTATGCGACTAACCTTGCCTTGTTCCTATATATCTATCTAGTTCTTGTGATGTTCTTACCAGGTGGAGCTGGCACTAGAGCCCATACCTTGTTTCTTTTAAACTGATTGATTTCTTCCTGCATTGCAGCGACCCAGCCTTCTTCAACAAGGTCTTCAGTTATACGCTTGGGTTCAATTTAGGATAGAAATTCAACAAACAAACATTCATTGGCTGAGGCTGATTCTGAGACATGAATTCTCTGTCTAGTAGTAACCCCGACATTTGGTTCACCAATAATGTTGACAAGAAGAATGTGTTGATCTCTTGATCATTTGCTTTTAGGAGCTGGGGAGTCATATACAAGAGCAGGTATGGAGGATGAGAGTATAACTTGAGTTTCATCTTGTTGAGTAGGAGGACTCTCATCAAAAACAATCTCTGTGTTTGTCTTTGCATCAGCTATTTCAAGATGTGATGATTCACAAACAACAGGAGAATCATCTTGATCATGAGTTCTGGGTGAGTCATCTTCAGTTGAGGTGGAACAAGGGCTTGTGGAAGGCTGATGTTCTTCTTCAATAAGTACTTGAGTAGAGGGAACATCAATGTTGTGAGTTGATAGCGGATCGTATGCAGGAACATATGGTATAAGAGTATCTGTGTGTGGACGATGATGAAAGACAGGCCTTGGTTCAGAGAACTCATCTGTTAAAGACCTATTTTTGTTGAAATCAATTTCATCACCTTCTGTTCCTGTTCTTTTTAGCACGTCATCATCTTCATTGAATGTGACATGAAAGGTTTCTTCTAGTTCCTGTCTTCTTGTGTTGAATACTCTAAAGGCTTTGGCTGTTGGAGAGTATCCTAAGAAGAAGCCATCATCAGCTTTTTCGTCAAACTTTCCAAGTTGATCCCTGTAGTTATAGATTTATACAGGGCAACCAAAGACATGGAAGTAGCTGACATCTGGTGCTCTTTTTCTAAAAACTTCATAAGAAGTTTTTCCATGTCTTTTAACAATGATTGATCTATTCTGGGTATAGAAGGCAGTGTGGACATCTTCTCCCCAGAATTACTTTGGTAAAGCTGCACCATTCAACATGGTTCTAGCTGCTTGATAAGTGTGAAAACACTCATCAATTATGATCCAAAAACTACTTAAAACACAGCCAAATACATATTATTTAACTGTAAAATATCAGAATTACGTGGGTATTTGTGTTTTTGTGTTTTCAGGTAAACAAGATGGATTTTGGAGCAAATACGCATTTTTAAGGGATTTATATGATAAAAGATGAAGAAAAAGATGAAAGAGCCTTCAAGGACTTTGCTTGCCATTATTACCAAGATGGAGGGCTAAAGTTGTACTTTCACAAAAATGAAGGATGATAATGAGTTTTACTTTAACTCTTACATTACACATTTGTTAAAAGATGAAAAGTGAAGGACCAAAAAACAAACACATGGAAAGTTTACTTAACTTGGTCAAAAGACCAAGTCAAGTCATACCTTGACATAAAAAACACGCTTCATTATCTTCAAATGAAGTGAGAGAAAGTATTTACACAGATGGTTTATCAGTTTGTTAATCATAAGATTCAAATTTATTTAGGGGTGATCCGGAGGTCGGGGGGATAAAAGAAATGGCTAGATGTTAGAAATACGTTTTTATGTATATTAGAAGTATCGGTCACTCCACAATAATATTCATGTTGTAATAGCTCGTAGTTAGATAATAGTTGTTAGTTACTTATTAACATAAGTAAGAACCGGTCCATGGGCTTGTCATGGACCGGCCCAAGCCCGTGTTTAGCTTGGCACTATAAATACCCCTTTCCACTAAGGAAAGGGGTTGGTTGTTGTTCCATTTCACATTTCATAGTAATAAAATCTTCCATATATTTCTCTCACTTTCTCTCTCTAGTTTCTCTCACTAGAAAACATCAACCCACTTCATAGATTCATAGGTTATCAATTTCTACATTTGGTATCAAGAGCTATGGGGTGATTTAAGGTAAGGATTGTGTTGCTTTTTTAGTTTTTGAATCTATTAGTGATCTTTAGGAAAAATCAATCTTGAATCTTGTTATTTTTGGTGTTTTTGTTATTGGGATTGATTGATAAGGATTGGGTTTAGCTTATTTTGGTAAAAATCATAAAACTTTTTGTGGTTTTGGATCAAAAATCGGGGTTTTAAGCTGTTTTAGAAGTCTCGGAAACATTTCACCAGATTATTCCGAATAGGATTTTCCGAATAGGAAGGTTTTCCGAATAAACGATTTATTCCGAATAGAAGTTCCGAATAGGAAGGTTTTCCGAATAGAAGGTTTATTCCGAATAGAAGTTCCGAATAGGATAGTATTCCGAATAGAAGGGTTTTTCCGAATAGACTTTCCGTTTAGAAGTAACTTTCCGAATAGCCACATTTTTTCCGAATAGAAGATTTTTTCCGAATAGCAACAAACTTTCTGAATAGCCAATTTTTCCGAATAGACACCAATTTTCCGAATAGCCAATTTTTCCGAATAGACACCAATTTTCCGAATAGCCAAAATTAGGAAATATTCCGAATTGCCATCATTCCGAATAGACCAGTTTTTCCGAATAGGCCAAATTGCCAAAATATTCCGAATTGAAGAAAACATTCCGAATAGGGGTTTTTTCCGCATAAGGGTTATTCTGCATAGAGTTTATTCCGAATAGGGTATTTTTCAGCATAGGATTATTCCGAATAGGCATTATTCCGAATAAGGGTTTATTCTGAGTTTGGGTTATTCCGTATAAGCAAGTTCAAGGGGTATTTGAGTTTTTTCGACGATCTTTAGTGGATTTAATCTTGAGTTTAACCAACACAACACAAATTCTCAACCTTTCTTCACTGCTCGATCAACCGATAATCTTTGAGTCTGTTAAGTGATCACAATGAATCCAAGTTCATTAATGCCTCAGATGACATCTCTTACGGATATCTCGATCATAACGGGGACTGATAGTCGTCCACCGATGCTTATTAAAGAGGTGTTTGAGGCATGGCAAGGTCGAATGATGCAATATCTAAAGGGGAAACCGACATACGGAAGGCTTATGGTCAAATCGATTTTGAATGGTCCACTCGACTATGGTACCATCACGGTTGACAACGTGACTAGACCACGAGAATTTGAAGAACTCACTCCAGCTCAACAACTTGTTGCAGATGCAGATGAAAAAGCTCTTCAAACAATTCTTCAAGCTCTTCCCCATGATATTTATAGGATGGTAAGTCAGTATACAGTGGCAAAAGATTTATGGGAACGGTTAAAGGTGTTGCTACAAGGCACGTCTCTCACCAAACAAGAAAGGGAGTGTCAGCTGTATGATTTGTTTGATAGATTCACATACAGCCCAGGGGAAACACTACACGATTACTACTTCAGATTCACTACTCTAATGAATGATCTGAATGTATACAATCTGGTAATTGCTCCATTCCAGGTTAACACCAAGTTCTTGAATACTTTACCTCAAGCTGAATGGGGTGAGTATATTACCGATGTGAAGTTAACCCGGGATTTGCATAAGTGCAACTTAGATCAAATCTATGCTTTTCTTCAGCAACATGAGAAGCATGTGATTATGCACCGTTCTCCTCGCGGTATGTACCCAGATTCCTTAGCTTTGATGGCGAATCAACCAAGCTTATCACACAACAACACACCTTATATTTTGGGACATCAAGCCTATCATCCATCACCTTACATAACACCAACTTTTCCACAATACTCGATTTTACCACAACCTCCCACCTCACATCAGCAACAGTATCGGTTCAATGCACCTTCACCACAGTATGGTTCACAACTTCATCCAGCAAATGTTGCACCTTATGCTCAGCCTTCATATTCGTCTTATCAAGAGAATGCAGCATATCAAACAAGCTACCCTGATCAAATGAGTATTCCTTCTACTGATTATGCAGCTCATCCAGATCAAGCACTGTATTGTGATGATGAAGAAGTCCCTGTTCCTGTTTTCCAACAAGGAGCTGACCCAGTTGAAGTGCTAACTACTATGTCTGCTTATCTCACAAGAACTTTAAGCAAACGAGGATTCAGAGGATCAGCTCCTACCAACAATCAGTTGAGGAATTCATCCAATTCTCGCCAACAAGCTACAATTGAGAATGGCAGGGTAATGGTTCAGCCAATTCAACCATATCAGGGGAGATCTTCCACTTCAACCAATGCTCGCACGATTACTCCTGCTCCTGCTCCTATGGTCAACAATCCTCCACGGGCTAATACAGGCAAGTTGAGAATGATCACATGCTACAACTGCAAGGAAGAGGGTCATATGTCCAGGGATTGTAAGAAACCCAAGAGGAGAAGGGATGGACAGTGGTTTGCAGAAAAGATCTATCTGGTAAATGCTCAGGCGCAAGGAAGGGAACTTGATGAAGAGGAGCTTGCATTTCTTGCTGACCCAGGGATTGCTGAACAAGACGTTGTCACTACGCAAAATGCAGCTTACCAAGCCGATGATCTTGATGCGTATGATTCCGACTGTGATGACTTTCAAACTGCAAAGGCTGCTTTCATGGCAACTTTCTCCAGCTTAGGGCCAGATAAGAAATCTGAGGTACTTATTAATAACACCGATAATGCCACTGATGCTAGTATTCAACCACATCAAGTTGGGTAAGAGAGTGCTGATTCGAATGAATCTTCGGTGGTGAGTTTTTCAAACGAGGAGACAAACAATGATAGCAATATCAATGTGAGTCCCCAGACTTTGAGTGAATCACAACCGGGAACCAGTTCGCATATGCCTACTCCTGCTCAACAAGATTTGGTCATGGTTCCTGCTACATTACTTAGCCAAATGAATGCTGCACTCTTAGAAACCTTAGCTAAGAATAAGAATTTGTCTGATGAGCTTGCCTTAAGCAATGAGAAAGTACAAACTCTGGAATTAGTGCCTTCGTCTAGTGTTCTCACAAATCTTGAATATGATCATTTTAGAAACAAACAAATGGGTCACTTGCAAGAGATCGAAAACTTAAGAGCAAATCTGTCTAATGAACTTAAAGAAAAGGAGTTAGTGGTCACTAATTTTCAAAAACTTCAAACTGATTTTGAATTACTCGAATCTAAGAAGACTGAAATGGAGATTGAAGCCACTAATAAGATTAGAAGTCTAGATTACTTGCTGTTAAGACAATACGCTGCTTCACAACTAGTTCACTTATTTGATGCCTCATTTAGAGAATTTAACTTATCACGTCTAAAAGGCCTTCCCCCTAATCCACGTTATGCAAAACAAGCTTTAAGACATAGTCCTAGACTTTATAATGCAACTCAATTAGGATTGGCTTTAGACCCGATTGTTTTTCCCAATGATCGAACAAGTAAGGATCTAGTTCATGAGGATCGGTCATACAATTCTGCAAAATATCCTGAGTGTGATTATTTTAAAATGAATAAAGATCTCATTACAGCACCAACCTACATGATAGAGGAAGAAAGCCCTAGTACATTTCCTACACTTGTCAACATGGAAGATCCTAAGGAAATTCCAAAGAATCTTCCACCGGTTAGCACTGTATGGTTAAACTTGAAAGAGATTAACCGATACTTTACTAACTTTGACAAGGTCATTTTGGAATGTACGACTTCAAATGGCTTAAATGCCGGAGAATGGGCTTTCGAACACATGAACGAGGTGTTTAAATCTAAGATCAATCCGTTTGTCGAAAGTCTAAAAGGAAGTTTTGCATCTCTTAAGGAAAATCTTCAGTTTGAAATTGGGGAAGTTCAAAAAGTGTTTTATGAAATGGACACCGCTTACGAACTGCAACTAATTGAAAAGGAAAAGATTTTAACCGAATATGACCGATTCTTGTCCGAAGTAATCTCGTGTGATGTGCTTACTATTGTAAATGTTAAATATTCGAATGAGCTTACATCCGCTATGATGAATTGTGATGCTGTGAATATTTGTGAGGATATTTGTGATGATGTTTGTGATATTTCTGTAAATGTTGCTGAAACTGTAAATGAGGTAGATAATCATTCTTGTCACGAATCTAACGCTGAGTTTTTTAAGCTACAAGATTCTTATAATTTACTTTCTCAACGCTTTAATCAACTAGAACAACATTGTATATCTTTAGAATTAAAACAACAAGCTCAAAATGAAAATCTTTTGATATCAAATGTTTGTGAAAACGGTGTTGAGAATAGTGACAAGATGATTGCAATTGTTAAGACATTAGAGGAAGAAATCATGAGATTGAAGAGAGAGATATCATCAAAGGAAACATTAAGAATGGAACTAGAGGCTGCAGAGTCTAAAAACCAGGTCTTAGAAATTAGACTATCAACTGTTCTAGGGGAGATGGATCGGACAAGGCAGGGACTATCCGCTCTTTATGGTTCACTAGAAGAACGCTTCGCTTTTAATGCAGCACAGCAACAATATTATGTTGAACAACTGAACCAAAAGTGCGAAGAAATCTCTGACTTGAACATCCTGCTCATAGACAAAAATATGGTTTTGGCTGAGTTAAAGGAGACACTTCTTCTCACCCGACAAGAAGTTGTTGATAACTTAGCTACCGACTCTGCACCGTCCACTAGTGCTCCAACAACCAAGAAAGTAGTGCTTTATAAGAATCCGCTTCATAAGAGAAACCAGCTTACCTATGATGATTATATGAGGAATGCCATTAAGCATGTCGATCTTCTTAGGGATATTTTAGACGATCTTTATGCCTTAGATCCTTCAAGTAGCGACTATTATTCGGCTCATGAATATGTTAAGCGAGTTCAATATTGCTTGGCTTATTTACAATACATAGGTACACCAGGTTCTGCACTACTTAATAATAGGCCCATTGCAGTCACTCCATTTAATAAGACTCCAGGAGCGAAACCGTCATTGGCACAATCAAGTAAGACACCTTTAAAATATGCTGCTAATGTTCCCAATTTGCCTTCTACAGGATTAAAAGAGACTACTAAGGCTAAAGGATCGCCACTCAAGAAAGCTAAGATCAAGCCCTCCACTAGTAGTGCCACAAAGAAGAAAGTAGAAGTCCACAATAGGAATGCTAGTTCAGTTTTAAATAAAATGAATCATGTTAAGACTAAAAGCTCTGCGCCTGTGCAGCAGCCTAAACCATTCGCGAATTCTGATTTAAATTGTTGGAATTGTAATGAATGTATGTTTTCCCAGCGTCATGATTTGTGTCTGATTGATCACGTTAATGAAATGAATGCTATTAAGAATGGTCTTGAATGGAAGCCAACGGGTAGAACTCGTGCCCAAGTTGGCTGGCAATGGCGTCCCACTGGTAGGACCTTTACACTAGATGGTAAAATGTGCCCTTTAACTAGGAATGCATCCATTGAGGATAGGTCTGAGCGTCCTTTAGTTAGGAACACTCGCACTCAAGTATGGAAACAGCGCCCTTTAATTAGGTCAGCCCCCACTATAGTGCCTATCAGTGTAGAAATACCTCAGGATTTGAGCCAATTAGAATCTACACCACCAATTAAGAAGAAAAAGGCTAGGAAATCTAAGAAACCTAGAGTTAGCAAATCTAAGATTATTAAATCTGTACCTGCTAATAACAAGGAACACTCAGATTCCGATACCTCTACATTGTCTTTGTGTGGTGATATTTTCAGGTGGTCCAAATCATCCTGTGGTATTTGGACTCCGGTTGTTCAAAACATATGACCGGAAATCGCTCGATGCTCCGAAATTTCGTCAGCAAGTTTCTTGGTACGGTTAAATTTGGGAATGATCATATAGCAAAGATTATGGGGTATGGTGAATATCAGATTGGAAACGTGACGATTTCTAGGGTATACTATGTTGAAGGTCTTGGTCATAACTTATTCTCAGTAGGACAGTTTTGTGATTCCAACCTTGAGGTTGCTTTTCGACAACACACTTGTTTCATCCGCAACTTGGAAGGAAAATATTTGTTGAAGGGATCTCGTGGTGCAAATCTCTACACTTTGTCCTTACAAGACATGATGGCCGCTTCTCCAGTATGTCTTCTCTCTAAAGCTTCTAAGACCAAGTCATGGTTATGGCATCGCAGATTATCTCATCTTAACTTTGATGCTATTAATCATCTGGCTAAAAACGAGTTAGTTCGTGGTCTTCCAAAGCTTAAATTTCACAAGGACCATTTATGTTCTGCGTGTTCAAGAGGGAAAAGCACCAAGAAATCTTACAAGCCCAAAGCTGAAGACACCAATCAAGAAAAACTTCATCTTTTGCATATGGATCTTTGTGGGCCGATGAGAACTGAAAGTGTGAGCGGTAAGAAATTCATTCTCGTCATTGTGGATGATTTTTCCAGGTTTACATGGGTTAGATTTCTACGTACAAAGGATGAAGCACCGAAGGCTATCATCACTTTTCTGAAGTTCATTCAGGTACGTTTGAATACCACTGTCAGCCGCATTCGTACAGACAATGGTACAGAGTTCGTAAACCAGACTCTTCGTGATTATTATGAAGGAGTTGGTATATCACATGAAACATCCGCTGCACGCACTCCACAACAAAACGGTGTCGTTGAAAGACGAAATCGCACACTTATGGAAGCTGCTAGGACCATGCTTATTTATGCGAACGCTCCATTGTTCTTGTGGGCAGAGGCTATTTCTACTGCATGTTTCACCCAAAACCGTTCTATCATTCGGAAACGCCATGGAAAAACACCTTATGAGCTTCTACATGACCGCAAACCCGATGTTTCATTTTTTCATGTGTTTGGTGCTCTGTGTTATCCAAACATCAATAGTGAGAACTTGGGTAAGCTTCAACCAAAAGCAGACATAGGTATTTTCATTGGTTACTCACCGTCCAAAAGAGCATACCGAATCTATAACCGTCGTCTTGGCAAGATTGTAGAAACTATGGACGCTGATTTCGACGAGCTGACAGCGATGGCTTCTGAGCAACACAGCTCTGAACCCGCGCTTCATGAGATGGGACCCGGTGCTATAAGTTCCGGATTAGTTCCCAACAATCCTACTTCTACATCATTTTTACCACCATCAAGGCCCGAGTGGGATAAACTGTTTCAACCATTGTTTGATGAATTCTTCGATCCCCCGATTGATGAAGTTCCAGTACCTGTAGTAATTGCTCCAATACCTGAAGTGGTTGCTCAAGTTAATGAACCTTTATCTAACGCATCTACAATTCACATTGAACCAGATGCACCTTCACCAAGTGATTCTCAAACTACACCTGAATCATCACCCCTGCTTGTGCCTAATGATGTAGAAGAGGATACTACTGATCACGACTTGGAATATGCTCACTTGCAAGAGCTTCCTTTCTTTGGTGTAGCGATCCCTGAAGACCCTTCAGCCGCGTCTACCTCAGAAGAAGCTCCTTCTATTGTTCACTCCAGACCACCTAGGATTGAAAACCATAGCACTAAATGGACTAAAGATCACCCAATTAGGAATGTTATTGGAGATCTAGATCGACCAGTCTCTACTCGCCATCAATTACAAGAGAGTGCACTATATTGTTACTTTGATGCATTTCTCTCTGAAGTTGAACCCAAAAATTGGCAGCAGGCTATGACCCAATCATCTTGGATTGAAGCTATGCAGGAGGAACTCAATGAATTCAAACGACTAGAAGTATGGGAATTGGTTCCTCGCCCTGACAAAGTTAACATCCTTACTTTGTTATGGGTTTATAAGGTTAAACTTGATGAGATGGGTTCGGTATTGAAGAATAAAGCTAGATTGGTCGCTAGAGGATATAAACAAGCCTTGGGTATAGACTTTGAGGAATCTTTTGCTCCTGTGGCTAGATTGGAGGCGATTAGACTATTCCTTGCGTTTGCTGCTCATATGAACATGATCGTCTATCAAATGGATGTGAAGACGGCATTTTTGAACGGTGAACTAAGGGAAGAGGTTTATGTTAGTCAACCGGATGGGTTCGTGAGTACAGAGTCTCCTAACCATGTGTACAAGCTTAAGAAGGCTCTCTATGGGTTGAAACAAGCTCCACGCGCGTGGTATGATCTCCTGTCAACATATCTCATGTCGGAAGGCTTCTCCAAAGGCAAAGTGGACCCCACTCTATTCACTCTCAAGGATGGCAACGACATGCTTCTGGTACAAATTTATGTTGATGATATAATTTTTGCTGCCACTAACATAGAATTGTCTAAACAATTTGAGAAGATAATGTCCACACGCTTTCAGATGTCGATGATGGGAAAAATTTCATTTTTCTTAGGATTACAGATTTCTCAGAATCCCAGAGGCATCTTTATTAATCAATCCAAATATGCTCTAGAATCTCTTAAGAAATATAACTTTGAGAATTGTGACCCCGTAGACACTCCAATGGTGGAGAAATCCAAGTTAGATGAAGATAGGGATGGGATTATTGTCGATCCGAAACTTTACCGTGGAATGATTGGCACCCTTCTCTATCTGACTGCTAGCAGGCCTGATTTGCAATTTGCTGTATGCATGTGTGCCCGGTATCAGGCTCGGCCTACCGAAAAGCACTTACATGTCGTTAAAAGGATCTTTCGGTATCTAAAAGGAACACTTCATCGTGGTCTATGGTATCCGAAAGATTCCTCGATTGCTTTAATATCATACGCAGATGCCGATCATGCTGAATGTCAAGATACGAGGCGTAGCACTTCTGGATCTGTGCAACTCCTAGGAGATAGATTGATCAGTTGGTCTTCAAAAAGGCAGAAAAGCGCTGCAATATCAAGCACGGAGGCTGAATACATCGCCATGTCCGGTTGTTATGCTCAAGTCCTTTGGATGAGATCACAATTAACTGACTACGGTCTTGGATTTAACAAAATCCCGATGTATTGTGACAACAAGAGCGCCATTGCCCTTTGCTGCAACTATGTTCAACACTCCCGGGCCAAGCACATAGACATTCGCTACCATTTCATTAAGGAGCAGGTGGAGAACGGAGTGATCGAGCTGTATTTTGTCACTACTGAGTATCAGCTGGCGGATATGTTCACCAAAGCCTTAGATCGAGGACGAATCGAGTTTTTGATCGACAAGCTTGGTATGAAATCATTCACTCCAGCGACTCTCAAAGAGTTGGCAGAAGAATCAGCTGAATAGTCGTGGTAAACTATTCAGAGTATCCTTTGGTTGTGATCATGTATATTATCGTAAATATATAAACCACAAAAGAAAAATATAAAAAATATAAAACCAAGAAAAACCATAAAAAATATAAAACCAAGAAAAACCATAAAAAATATAAAACCTAGAAAAACCATAAAAATTATAAAATCAATAAAAACCAAAAATATTTTTCGTTTTAAAACGGGCATGTCTTTTAGTACGGTAATATTTACGGCCTTAGAAATGTCGATCAATATTGACACGGTGCCATAAATAGAGTCCGTATAAAAGTTGTACATTTTTAAAACATGCCCATTATGGCTTGTAGTTATTTCAGACTGCAACCCGGTTTTCATATTAAAGTCACGTATTTCCTTGGAAAACGTTGGCTCAGAACGGGAATTAATTTTCTCGGGCGTGATTTACAAGCCAAATCATGCAAAGGGATCAAGTTTACTTTATAACTTGGTCTGACACGAATTTGTGTACGTCTCAGTGCATTAATTTGTTAAAATAAGAGAAATCTTATTTACACCACGAATCAAACTTTTTCAAGATATCAATTGGGAAATGTTTTTCATCATCATGTGCCTCGTTAAACAATGACTACAGCTCTTTAAATAGAAAACGGGTCATCGTTTAAGGGGGAGAAAATGTTTCATCATCTTTCACATCAAAAAGATCTTCAAAAGTTTTCAAGGAAACTCACAAAGCTTAATAGTTAAATGGTTGGATTGCTTTGGCATTTGTATTGTTGTTGCTTATAAGTTTGTCGTGGATAGTTTTGTGCTTGTGTTAAGTTAAGGCTCGGATAGTTAACATAAGATAGGGTCAAAGTGACAAGTGTTAAAACTTAGTAAACAAAAGAATAATGAATGAAGCAAAAAGAAAATTGAGGGGGCAAAGTTGACAACTTGTCCAAACTTGTGGAAAACTTTGACCTAGTCAAAAGTTACCCCCCCCGTTTCTTCTTTCATATCACTGTTCTTGTTTAATCATTTGCCGCCATTGACATACCTTCCACACAAACTCACGAAACCAATCAATCATCTGAAATCAATAACTCTTCTAAAGATCAAGATCATCAAAAGGTATAATAATCGGTTTAATCCTTCATGAAAATCAATTCAATTAACTCTTTTTTAATTGCAAATCACTCGAATCCAATTACTGCTTAATTAGGGTTACTTAATTTGGGGATTTTACCTGGGGATGACTCGGAATAGGTCTAATTGCACTAAATTGGCCTTTAGAACATTTGAATCAAACGGATTAAGTGCCTAAATAGAAGAATCGTAACTGATTGAAAACTTTCCGAATAGAACATTTTTTCCGAATAGGTCAAAAGTTCCGCATAGGGTAAATTTTCCGCATAGGGCAAAATGTTCCGCATAGGGCAAAAAGTTCCGCATAGGGCAAAAAGTTCCGCATAGGGCAAAAGTTCCACATAGGGCAAAAGTTCCGCATAGGGCAAAAGTTCCGCATAGGGCAAAATGTTCCGCATAGGGCAAAAAGTTCCGCATAGGGCAAAAGTTCCGCATAGGGCAAAAGTTCCGCATAAGGAAATGTTCCGAATAGGAAATGTTCCGAATAGGAAATGTTCCGAATAGGAAATGTTCCGCATAAGCCCAAATGTTCCGAATGGAGGAATTTTTTCCGCATAGCCCAAATGTTCCGAATGGAGGAATTTTTTCCGCATAGCCCAAATGTTCCGAATAGAGCTTTTATTCCGCATAGCCTAATGTTCCGAATAGAGCTGTTATTCCGCATAGCCAAATGTTCCGAATAGGCCTTTATTCAGAATAGGGATTTTATTCCACATAGGCTAATTATTCCGAATAGAAGATGTTTGAATGATTTCAAAGCTTAAGGGATTATGTCATATGTACAATGCTTAGGTTTAAAGTCATAATGATATTCATACTTGTTTGTATCAACCTTTGTGTTTTATCTTAAGCAGAGACGATGACTAACCCTACCGTACAACAACTACAAGACGACAGAGCCGCCGCCATTGCTGAAGCCAAGACTCTAAAGTTTGTTCCAAACAACTACCGTCTGAAGGAGGTATCTCACTCTACCCATAATGGCTTTAAGGTAGCTACAGCCATGCTTGATAAATCTCACTTCAAGTATGCGCTAAGGAGAAGTGCTTCGGTGCCCTATGACTACCTTTACGAGTTCTGGGCTACCAAAGAGAGGACGTCGAACAAGATCACTTTTTCCTTGGACAACAAGCAGCAGACGCTTACTGTGTCAGACTTCAGGAAGATCTTTGGCTTTCGACCGATACTCAAAGGTCTACCATCATACTCACCCAACCCTACCAAGGACCAGATGATGGAGATGTTCACCGCCATTGGATGTCTTGACATTCGAACCCCGTCTGAGTTCACTACTGCCAAAATTGGTCAACCATGGAAAGCTATTTTTGGGATTCTTAGCCGATGCTTGACACCCAAAACAACTGGGTATGATGCTGTTCGTCCACCAATCATCAAGATGTTTTATGGTATGTTCAAAGGTATGGGTATTGATTATGCATCACTGCTGTGGGAGGAGTTTACTTTTCAACTCTTCACTAACACAAAGGGTAAAATCAAAACTTACCAGTACCCTAGGTTTATTAAGTTGATCATACATTACTTTATGGAAAACGATGCATCCATTAACAAGCTTGCAGGAAGTCGTCACCACATGATAGATGATGATGATTTGGTAGACTTAAGGCAGGAGACTCATTCGAATACGGTTATTCCTGGTCCCATTCCCAGTCATCTTCTGACCGATGAGATCATTGAATCTGATGATTACAAGAACTTGCTCACGGAAATTGAGAAACAACGAGCAAGCCTTCTAGCAGGTGAAGACTCATCTACCACGGTTAAAAGCAAAGGTAAAAGGAAGCAAGCAGATTTACCTGAGCCCAAAACCAAGAAGAAGAAGACAGAGGGTAAGAAAGGAAAGGGTAAGGCTGATGAGATGCGTCTGCGTGACGAAGAAAACATTGTTGATCCTACTCTTGATAAAGCTGAACAACAAATGATGAAGATAGCCATTAAAAGGAGTAGGAAAGATACTGGCGGTAGTGGCTCAGGTGTAAGAGTAGACGTTGAGGATGAGTACATAGAACCTGATGATGTTGATGAGTTTGGGTCACCTGAAAATTATTCCACCTCGAAGGAGCCATCAATCCCTGTTTCAGCTGGTATTGAAAAGGAATCTACTCAACCTTTAACAACTCAACCTCCACCAACTCAACCCTTACCAACCAAACAGGTTTCTACACCACTTCCTCCACCACCACCAAAGCCCATCCTTAGCACCGCAGTCACAACCGAGCCTATTCCCTCAACCCAGAGCAGCTCTGCAACATCTGCAATGGCAGCAATAGTGATGGCCGAGATGTTGGATAAACACATGGATAAACAAAAGAGCGAAATGGATGAACTTCGCCAAGAGTTACAAAGACGTGCTCAAAGTGAAGAAGCATCTAAGAAGGCTCAAGAAGAGTTGATTGCCAAGTTCGCTGCAGACATGGAAGCTACACGTAAAGCTCATGCAGAGGAACTTGCTCAGGTTAAAAGGGATGAAGCTAATAGGCATAAAGCACGAATTGCAAGACTTAAAGCTATTAAGGATGACCTTAAAGAGCAAAAAGACGCTCTTGAAGCTACTATTGAGCAGAAAGTAAAAGACTCCGTTGAATCCTTAATGCCTAAACTGCGTGATGACTTGAAGACGCTTGCTGCTGACAACTTGATGATCAAATCATCCAATCCTTCAGAAGCCGCCTACAAGATCGCTTATGACTTGACGGATTTTGAACTTAAGAAGATCCTCAAAGCTCGAATGAAGGAACTTGGATCGTTTGATAAATCTAGGAAACAACGGGCTCTCTTCAAATCCCTGAATGACGCTATCATGGAGGATGATAGGTTGTTCAAGACGTTTGGAAGTGTGGTACCCTACCACATTCTCCCTGAAGAAGAAAGGGAAGAGAGCGACGAAGAAGAGGGTACTGGTGGAGAGGAGGAAGAAAAAGAAGAAGAAGAAGAAGATAAGAATGAGGAGGAGGATGACGATGAGAATGATGAGGATGATGAGGACGATAGTGATAATGATGATGAAGATGAGGATGAGGATGAGGATGATGATGATGAGGATGGAGATGATGATAATGATGGTAATGATGGTGGTGATGGTCACCAGGAGAGTGTTAAGGGGAGCAATGCGGATAAAGGTGAACAGCGTGAGAAAGGGGATAAGGGCGCCAGCTCAAAGAAAGTGGTTAAGTCTGGCACCAAGTCAAAGAAAGATGCAGCACCAAAGGAGAAGTCTACATCCACGGAATCCAGACGATCGAAGTGGCGCCATGACGTGAATGCCACTACAGGGTCATCTATTCCTGGTACATTTATCCATAAATCAATACCTGTTACCACTAACCCCGTTAGTTCTTGTGTTGTTACTCCTGTGATTGCAGAATCGGTTACCGAACCAGAAGCTGCACAACACTCACCCGTCTATGACACTGCTGAAATGCCTGAATCTGAACAAGCAGATGTTCACGTCTCTACTCCTCTGCAACAAAACCCACAATCTACTATTCCTGAACCAAGCACAAGGAACTGGGAGGACACGTTGGAAATCGACGAGACTGCTCCACCACAGGCTTGGATCACGGTAGCAGCGTAGTATGATCCGATCACCGACGCCGACAAAGAAGTCTTGTACCTTCGTATCCGAAGTCCGATTGACTTATGTGCATTTCTTGCTCATGAGTATAAGACTTCGGTTACTCCATCATTGGTGAAGAAAGTACTGACGGATAAAAGACTTCGCGCCAAAACCCGGTTGACCCAAATGGAGTTCGAATATTATGCCGAGGAGATACTGAAGGCTCTGAATACCGTTCAACGGCCAGGTCTTCATGAATCAGAAAGAGCTCCACCTCCAATGGATCAAGATAATCAGATTGCTCTTGACTTCTTTGTCACCAATGATCTGGTATATCTGCTGAAGGGGTCATCGAAGTACGCAACATCCCTGACCTTGCTAAAAGCTGCCAACTGGGGGACAATACCCTTTATCGAGGAAAAGGTAAACCGACTCTGGGTCCCTAAGATAAATCGTAATTATGATATGTATGCTGTCATAGGTGCATCTCATTGGGACGAACGAGTCAGAAGGGCGTACAGGGGTTGCTGCCTAGTCAATTCTGGAAGCTCAGTTAGATCCGATATCCGCATCTCCAGCATTTTAGGGATAAAAACAGAAGCCAAGAACGGCTATTATCATGTGACGGAGATTCGCTTGAAAAGGGAGGATGACAGGGAATACAGAATCCAGCAGGGAGATTTTTCCATCATTCGCCTTGAGGATATCGAAGATATGCTGCTTCTGATGACCAGAGATCAACTGACACATATTCCTCGTGAAGACCTGATTGCGTTGAATACAGCACTTCGTATGTTCACACGAAGCGTTGTCATCAAAACACGAGTTGAAGATCTTCAATTGGGAGTCGAAAGCTATCAGAGGAAGCTCAATTTAACCCGTCCTGTGAACCAAGTGTTACCTCAACATGTAGCAAGATGTCCCTATACCGGCATTTCTGTTCCGAATTCCGGCATCTTCTACTTGAACAGTCGAGGTTTGATGAAGTTTATGAGGGTGGGGGAGCTCCACAAGTATAGTGATGGCACTCTTATACAAGTCAGAGACAAGTTGGAGCATCTGAACTCGGGTGGGACTTTGCCAGAAATGACGGAGGATTGGCATCCAGGTTACCGGCAGATGGCGAAGTATGTCATCAAGAAGATCGATCAGAAGCTCCGTGAACGTAGATTGATGAGGAGCTTGGAAAGATTCGTGGGTGGTAGACCATATGGAGTGCACTACAGGACACTGCAACGATCCATCTGAAGGGTCGTACATTTCAGGTCACTCTATATTGGTATTATTTGTGAATATGTATATTTGTGAATAATGTGCTTTAATGGCTTGTTGTAGTGTTAAGGTATGATGATTTTTCAAGAATTTCTCACGAGATTCTAAATCTTTCAAAATATATCATACTAAAGCACTACAACTACCCCTTATTAACTTAAGGGGGAGCAATCATTTGTTCTATGGCCAAACATCAATTTCATTTTTACCCAAAGACCGGTTAATCCATTCAATATCCCAAATATTAATGGTTAACATTTTGGATAAGGGGAGAAAATGGGATTAAGGAGATTTAAATGATACTTGGCTAAAATGAAAAAGACTTAAAGATTATCCAACTTAATATGTGTAAAAGCACGTGTTAAGGGGGAGCGTTTTTGATGAACAAAACACCTAAGGTACAAAACTTTTGATTTCAATATCACAAGTACTTTAGGTGATTTTCAATGATTTTTCATGGTGGCAATTCCTTCCCAAAACACGCTTAATTCACGACGGATGTGGTGACAAAAGGGTGGTAGGAATAGGTTTAGTCCAATGATTCATCAGAGCCGATGGAATCTTCCCAAGGACAATTCCCTAGTTAGAATTAGAAGTCCTAGGAAAGATGGAGAAAGAATGTGAACGTAGCTGAATGCCGACCAAGTACTTAAGCTAGCACTGGAACAATCACAACAAGGTGCTAGTGATGACGTATTGGTAAGCATTGAAGGGGTTGAAGAATGAAAAAGAAATGTAAAGATAAAGGGTGTAAAGAAAGAAGCCCTCCTTACAACTTTAGGCAGAAACCGGGTCAATACATATGCTATTGAGGTCATTTTTGCTAATGATTCTCGGTATTGAAGAAAGACATCATGGACCCAGTGATGCAATGCACAACCCTTCCCCAGCTAACTCAAATATCTCTCAAAAGGTATTTGTTTTAATCACACGGAGATCAACACGTTATCTACTGGTTTATTCACTCCGAATAGACTGGTATTGAAAAGGTGGCACTCCTCTCCAGCCATCGCTCACTAAATCAAAACGCACAATCGAGTCTAGAGCCAAGAGATCATCAAAAGTCTCATTAGGACACCTTCCATTTATTCCTTGCTTTCTCACACACTGTGAAAAGTAAGATTTTCATGAGTCCTACGCAGTATTCCTGTAATATTGCCAGAACATCCGAGTAATACGCAAGTATTACAATGAAGATGGAAATCCTGCTTGAGCCAACATCAAACAAGCTCATGGTAGGTTACACGTGCGGTTCTTTTAGAACCAATCTTGTGAAAAACTGGAAGGTAACAGTGGTTTAATTCTTAATTGAACTTAAACTCGTTCCAGGCCTCTTCGCATTATCATATGATCTTGCCAGAACACTCAGAGTGACTCTTTATTGACCACAGTGACGAGTGGAAATCCTTCTAGTGTCAACATCAAACAGCACTTGGTAGGTAACGTGCAAGATTCTTTATGAATTGAGCTCGTGACAACTGGAAAGCAACGATGGTGAAAATCTTAATTGAAATTCACTTGTTCCAGGGTTCATGAATTGACGGCTTTTAATCACAAGGATAATTTATCCAAGTGATTAACTCTTTATGTTCGCAGTCAGCTTTGGACGGTCGAGTAAAGAGAACGGGTTTACCCGCGAAATCCTGTCAGGAAGTTACTTAATTGAAACTATCCGTCACGGGTACGATATCTAATATCGTCCAACGGTCTTCACCGACCGGAGGTAAAATGCTACCGAATTAGAATAAAATGTTCAAAGCCATTTTATTCGTGTCGTTGCTGTGTACCTGTTAAAGACGGTGGCGTTGCTGTGTACCTGTTGAAGACGGTGGCGTTGCTGTGTACCAGTGAAGACGGTGGTGTTGCGGTGTACCTGTAAAAGTCGTTCCCACATGCTTATGCCTTTTGCAACAAAGTTCAGCAAAAATTCAAGAAAGTACAAGATAAAGTCTTCCGCTGTACCAAACTCTGAAGCTTTCGAGAATTCAACAAAAAGACGTAAGTGTGTGGAACATGAAGTCACGAGGAGGCAAAGTTCACAAGAAAGGCAAAGATCGCACGTGAAAGGCCAAAGAACAATGCTCTCAAGTCAAAGCCAAAAAGATCATATCAACATATTCACAACAAAAGAAAGAAAAGAAGAAAAGACTACGAGCTAAAGAACGAAGACTTAGTATAGTATGCTAGGTTTAGAACTTTGTAAACATGGAGTGACCTCCCTTAGGGGGAGATTGTTAGAAATACGTTTTTACGTATATTAGAAGTATCGGTCACTCCACAATAATATTCATGTTGTAATAGCTCGTAGTTAGATAATAGTTGTTAGTTACTTATTAACATAAGTAAGAACCGGTCCATGGGCTTGTCATGGACCGGCCCAAGCCCATGTTTAGCTTGGCACTATAAATACCCCTTTCCACTAAGGAAAGGGGTTGGTTGTTGTTCCATTTCACATTTCATAGTAATAAAATCTTCCATATATTTCTCTCACTTTCTCTCTCTAGTTTCTCTCACTAGAAAACATCAACCCACTTCATAGATTCATAGGTTATCAACCCACTTCATAGATTCATAGGTTATCAATTTCTACACTAGACATTTTAGAGAGAGAAAGTGATAGACTATTAAAGGTGTGTGTTTTATTGAGAGAGAAAGTGAACTAGAAAAAATGGGAATTGTGACAATCAAACATTTTCAGGTAGTGAATTATTTTCTCGTATAATATTTTGAAACTTATTTCTGTGTTGGTTGATGAACTTACAATTTACGGATTTAAATTTGGGCTTACGTGCATAATTTAGAGTCCTTTACGACTAAGCCGGAAACCTTAGGATTGCGTATTCACGTTTTTGAACTCCGTTTTTTATGAGACAATTTTTATTAGATTCGTTTTGTGCCGTTGATTCATAATTTATAAAAACTTTTTTCGTAAAACGACCCGAGGGCACGTAAATCGAGGAAACTAGAATTGAGGAATACCCGTAAATTAGCGGGATGGGATAAAACAAGTTTATCCCACGCCACCAACTATGGACGGCCAAAAGGGACACCACATCCCTTAATGTGGCACCCTTGTAGCTATAAGCTTACACTTGTAAGCTTAGCTTCACATTGAAGCTTATTTCACCCACCAAAACTAGCAAAACCACTAGCCTTTCCCATTTACTTCCATTTCACATGCAAACAACTCACACATACTCTCTCCTTCTCACCCTTGTCGTCCCACTTCACCATCCTACACCATCATTTGATCTTTTCTAGCCATAAGTTACATGTTATCTAGCCATATTATGGAGAAACCTTGAAACCTTGATTGATTGGTGGCCATATTAACAACAAAGGAGGTGATTTGCTTGTGTCCTAGGGCTAATTTCTCAACAAACTATCTTGGTGGTTGATGATCTTGGAGATATATTTGGTGTTCATCAGGTTATTGTCATCCAAAAATAAGATATAATCTTGGTTGGTAAAGAAGATCATCCTTTCCATTTCTCTTGTTATTTTTGTAAAGATCAACTGTATTTTCTTTCTTGTTGTATATGTATATTATGAATATATGATGATAAAAATGTTGTGTGGGGATCAAGTGTTGATAAATATGCTTAAAAAGATGAATAACCATAAGAAACAAGGCTAAAATCATGCTTAAATTGTTGGCTGTATAAAAACAGTAAGTAACCAAGTCTTAAACTGAAATAATTGCATAGTGGAATCCATTTAGAGTAAGTATAAGATGTCATACACATGTGAGAGTTGGCCATGCAATGGAATCATCAAAATGAGTGAGATATGATCAAAACAAGATGAGTGTGCTAATCTGAATAGTCTGTTTTGTAGGGACTGTTAAGGATAGGTAGACATGGAATGAGCAGTAGCTATAACTAACTTATTTGTATCACATAATATGAAGTTTATGCCATCTAAAAATGAGCTTCTATATCATTATAGAACTCAAGATATGATAAAAATGGTGAAGATGAAACTAAAAATCAGATTTTGAAGAATTAATGTTTAATACTATTATATAAGCACTCAAATAATATAGTATAAAATGTGAAATTAAAACCCACTAACTTATAAATTTCATTTATATAAATATGTATAAATTTAAATAAATGGACACCTTATAAAAATGGTAGTTGAATAAGATCTATAAGTTATAAAAACTATAAACATGATTTTTACGACTTTTTTGGCTATTACCGTAAAATTAACATTTTTCGCCAATTAAAACTTAGACGATCAAACCCGTCTAATGTAAAGTTTTTAAAATTCATATACTGATGTATAAGTACCTAATACAAGTAAAAACCGATAAAACCCGAACTATAGGACATACGGACATTAACGAGCTAAGTTAGCATATTTGGACTATTAATTTAACTAAATAAGTTAAACACTTATAAAAATTACTTATTGGGCTGAACCCATTTGGGCCCAACATGTAAAGTATAAATACTGATAATACAATATAAAATGGATTAATACAAGTTAAAGAACTTATAATAAGCTTATTGGACCTAAAATATGTAAATAGGTAAAACTAGTAAACTAGTAAAAAGTTACAATTACATAAACACTAAAATGAGTAAATAAGAATATATAAACCCACTTGATCATCATCATATGTACAAAATCATCATATGTATATTTGTTATTTTGATAAAGTCATTGGACAAAAGTCTAAGACCGATCATTATTTATATAGGTTTCCGTGACCGAAGCACGCCCGTAGCCGATAATCCGCCTTTCATTATCAACGTGAGTTCATAGCCTCGCACTCTTTTAAATGTTTTATAAAATGATTTGTAAACCCGCGAGGGAGATAACATGCTAGTTTTTGATAAAATAGAACACAAGTAGTCCCGATGGTATGCTTAATGATATGGACCCGAATGATGCGATGACCCAATAAACGAGATAAAAAGGATTATTAGTAGTTAGGTTATGTCACTAAAGTCCCATTAGCATGAATTGTGAACTACCGGGATTTGGTAGACGCTTATGCATATGATAGTACTATTTGGGGACGATCACCCCAGTTCGCGCCTTGACAGTTGATCCCCGTCGTACCACATTGATTGGTAAGCGAATTTATGTATGAGAAGATTTACATAGCGTGATTTTTGTGACGACACGCTAACTTAGATGGGCAAATTGTTTGTCGGGTTCGCGGCCCGTTGTTTTCATAGTAAGGTAACAATGTCATGCGGCTAATAATAATCCAAAATGTATTCCAATACAATTCAATAATGATAATAATATTACCTATAATGGTAATATTGAGGCTACGATCTCATGGACGGTTTAAGATGTATGCTTTGATTTATATATTGCCTGACTAGCAATACGTGGACTTACTTCTGATATTATACTTGTGTTCTGATTTCAACGATTGTTTTATATAACGGTTTCGTTAAACTCTATGAATTCACTCGGCATTCGCTGATATGATTTTTGCATGTTTTTATTTCAGGTGCTTGAAGGTAATCCGGATGGAGATCGACTCTGATGGCCCACATAATAATAAAAATGTTCATTCGATCTATGTTTTGTAAACTTAATGACCTGTATAATTTGGGACCTGTTGTACACTTTAAAACTTTTTATCGAATGAATGTATGTTGAACCTTGTACAACCGTTTTTATGTGTTGTCTATGATTGGAGTTATTATGCTATCCCGTAACACTCTAAAAGACTCTTCCGCTGTACCGATACGAAATTTGAGAGTGTTACAGTTTGGTACCGGAGCTCTCGTTATAGAGAACAAAAGATTTTAAAAACCAAGGTTTTGAACAAAACTTTTCAAAATCTTTTAAGTATGAACATTTGAGAAAATATTTGAAAAATCTTTTGACTATAACGGTGCCAAAGAACTCCGACGTTACCAACAAGCCCTATTGAGAAGATCTATATTTTGATATATATAATATAATTTATATTTATATATATGTATATATCATGGTTTCAGTATGTAATTGTTTAATAAGTATGTTATCCTAATACGAGATATATATAAATGGAGATTGTCATGGCTGACCCTAATATTCCTGTAGAGAACCATGCTATTCCCGAACCTAATGTAGATGATGATCCTTATTTAGACTTAGTAGATTATGATATGGATGATGAGGAGGAACCATTTGAGGATCCCGAGCCCGAGATAGGACTAGGAGATCAGATTTCCCCTCAAGATGATATGGTAGAGAATGAGATTGATAATGTTGATATTGAGAATGATGATGAGATTGGGATAGATAATTTAGATGATGAGATTGACGACGAGGATGTCGATGAGGATATAGGTATAGACGATGAGGTTGATGATCATGAGGAAGCCGAGCTTATTTACCATTATGATGTTCCAGAGGGCGAGCCCTTACCCCCACCAGTTTATTTGTCTGATTCTGAGGATGAGCTACCTAGGGATGAAATGTCTGAATCGTCTGAATCTGATTCTGAATCAGAGGAGGATGAGGATGATAATGCACCTGACGGTACTAATGGTATTGCTACTCGTAGACGTGTGATAGGAGAGTCGTCTAGTGCTCGAGAGGCTACTCATATGGATGGTCTTGCACCATGGGCCTTGAGACGTGATTTAGATGCTTCCCGTGTTAAGAGTAGTATGACAAAGATTGGATTAGGTGTTTTTCAGACTCATGTTGCTTATTTGGAGTCGAAGAATAAGGTTGGTGAGAAAGAGCGGGAATTGCTTAGTTTTGATTTGACTGATGTAGAGCGTGGGTTGAATGAGGCTTTTAGGAGGTTATCGGTGTTAGAAAGTGGTGAGTTTGCTGCTATGAAGAAAAAGGTGAACTGTATGGAGATTCAGTTGAATGTAGCTCTTGCGATACGTGAGAAAGCTGAGAAGGAGTTGAATATATCTAAGGGTTGGAATAGTAGATTTTATGCTGACATGGTTGAAAGAGGAGTGATCCGTAAGCGCCCAGCTGAAGATGTGTCTAGTGATCGTCCGAAAAAGATATAGAAGACGATGGATGATGGACCATCTGGCGGTTCTCAGTAGACCACTCTGTGTTTAGTAGTTACCTTTGTATCTTTTGTACCTTTTGTAACTTTGACTGAACCGACTTGTTAGTAGTAGACTTGGCATAAATTTTGAGTATGTATAGTGCTAGAACTTTGATATGGGATGTAACTAAGACAATGCTTTTGTTTCAAATCGAATGAAATATGTATCTTGTCTTGAATTCCATATTGTGCCTTATTTGTATCTTGATTATGAATTCAATCCATATTATATGAATCCCTTATTGGGTGAATGCTTAATACTTTGAAATTGTGAAATTATAGAACTATGCCGCCCAAGAAAGCTGTGACTGAGGATGATGTACGTAGGATTATTACAGAGCAAGTTACCGCATCTATGACTGAATTTATGGCAAATGCTAGAAATGAAGTTGGCGGTAATGAAGTTGGCGGTAGTGGAGTTGGCGGTAGTGGAGCTGGCGGTAGTGGAATTGGTGGTACTAATGTGAATGTGAATGCTAATAATGTGAATGCCTAGAGGAAATGTAGGAGGACTTGGAACTAATGCACCTGAAGTTGGTGGTTGTACTTATGTGACGTTCATGAAGTGTGAATCTCTACCTTTTAATGGAACTGAAGGTGCTGTAGGATTAAGCCAGTGGATTAAGAAGATTGAGTCGGTGTTTCGGATTAGTAAGTGTAAGGAGGAAGATAAGGTGACATTTGCTATGGCTACTCTTAAAGGTCGTGCGTTGACTTGGTGGAACGGGAGAATTGCTTTCATGGGTATTGATGTTGCTAATGCTACTCCTTGGGCTGAAATTAAGAAGTGGATGACTTTGGAATTCTGTCCCCGTAGTGTTATCATTAGGTTAGAACAAGAGTTGATTCATTTGAGAATGAAAGGTGTGGACATTGATAGTTACACAAACCGATTCCATGAGTTGGCCTTGCTATGTCCTCGATTGGTGGAACCCGAAGAGATCCGAATTGAACAATATATTAAAGGGTTGACCAAGAATATCCGGGGGGACGTGACATCATCGAAACCACTGACCATTGATGATGCTGTTCGAATGGCTTACCAACTCATTGGACAGATAATTCAGGATAGGGAAGATGAAGCCTGTGTTGGTGAGAAAGAAAGGGTGACGGTGATCGTGTAGATAGAGGTGATAATAGGAAGAATTTCAATCGCCGTCAGAACCAGAGAAAGGGGAATGCAAATGCTCTTACCAACAACACACCGCGCAACGATGATAGATGTCCTAAGTGTGGCAACAAGAGGCATGCTGGCGACTGCTGGAAGTGCCGAAATTGCGGAAAGCTTGGACACAAGGTTGAAAGGTGTAAGAAGGGAACCATTTGCTTCAACTGTAATGAAGAAGGTCATAGGAAATCGGAATGCCCCAAGTTGAAAGCGATTGTACCTGGAAGAAACCCCCAGAGTGGTGTTTATTAACTTGGAACAATTGAGGTGAAGAAAGAGGATCCGAATGTCGTTACTGGTACGCTTTTACTCAACAATCATTATGTTGTTGCTTTATTTGATTCGGGTGCTGATAGGAGCTTTGTATCCACTAAATTTAGTGTCCTTATTGACATTGAACCTGTTGAGATAAATACCAGTTACAAGGTGGAATTGGCTGATGGTAAATTAGTGAAAACTAATAAGCTATTAGAAGGATGCTCTCTAAATCTCTTGAACTATTCCTTTCCGATTGATTTGATGTTGATAGAATTAGGTAGTTTTGATATTATTATTGGTATGGATTGGTTGTCGTTGAATAATGCTACTATTTTATGTGGAGAAAAGAAGGTTAAGATTCCTCTTAGGAATAGGACGTTAGTAATTGATGGTAATCAAGGTGAATCCCCTTTGAAATACGTTTCATGTATTAAAGTCCAAAAGTACATCAGGAACGGTTGTGAGTTATTCTTAGCTCAAGTCACCGGGAATGAGTCTAGGGAGAAACGATTGGAAGATGTACCTATTATTTGTGAATTTCCTGGGGTATTTCCTAAAGATTTACCCGGACTTCCACCGATAAGGCAAGTAGAGTTTCGAATCGATCTAATTCCTGGTGCTGCACCGGTGGCACGTGCGCCTTACCGATTAGCCCCTTCTGAATTAAAGGAGTTATATGAGCAACTTAAGGAGTTGTCTGATAAAGGTTTTATTCGACCGAGCTCGTCGCCTTGGGGAGCTCCAGTCTTGTTCGTTAAGAAGAAAGATGGATATTTCCGTATCTGCATTGATTATAGGGAACTGAATAAGTTGACAATTAAAAATCGATATCCTTTACCTAGGATTGATGATTTGTTTGATCAACTACAAGGATCTAGTGGGTATTCTAAGATAGATTTGCGGTCAGGATATCACCAACTTTGCGTCCGTGAAGAAGATATTCCTATAACTGCATTTAGAACTCGTTATGGGCACTATGAATTTCAAGTAATGCCATTTGGGTTAACTAACGCACCTGCGGTTTTCATGGATTTAATGAATCGATTGTGCAAGCCCTACTTGGATAAATTTGTGATTGTGTTTATTGACGATATTCTAATCTATTCTAAGAATGAAGATGAACATAGAGAACATTTAAGGATTATTTTGAATTTGTTAAAGGATGAAAAGTTGTATGCTAAGTTTTCGAAATGTGATTTTTGGTTAGATTCTGTGCAATTTCTTGGTCATGTGATTAACAAAGATGGAATTCATGTTGATCCTACAAAGGTTGAAGCCATTAAGAATTGGTCTGCACCGACAACGCCAAAGTGCGACAGTTCTTAGGATTGGCTGGCTATTATAGGCGATTCATTAAAGAATTTTCTTTAATAGCTAAACCCTTGACTAAGCTTACCCAGAAGAATAAACCTTTCGTTTGGGGAAGTGATGAAGATGGAGCATTTCAGGCATTGAAGCAAAAATTATGTAGTGCGCCAATCCTATCATTACCCGACGGGAGTGAAGATTTTGTAGTGTATTGTGATGCATCTCTTAGAGGCTATGGAGCTGTTTTGATGCAGCGAGAAAAAGTGATAGCTTATGCTTCTAGGCAATTAAGGAAGAATGAGGAGAATTATACTACTCATGATCTTGAGTTAGGAGCTGTAGTCTTTGCTCTTAGGTTGTGGCGACATTATCTGTATGGCACCAAGTGTACGGTATTCACCGATCACAAAAGCCTACAGTATATTCTCGATCAGAAGGATTTGAACATGAGGCAACGAAGATGGATAGAGTTGTTAAGTGATTATGATTGTGATATAAAATATCACCCAGGAAAAGCCAATGTTGTTGCCGATGCATTAAGCAGAAAAGATAGAGAGCCTATCAGGGTATGTTCTCTAGTCTTGACCGTGCACAATAATTTTCCTGAGCAAATTAAAAATGCGCAAATAGAAGCCTGTAAGAAAGAAAATTTTGTTAATGAAGGGTTCCAAGGAGAAGGAGATCCTTTAGAGGTTAGAGCTGATGGAGTGAAATGCTTAAGAGGTCGTATGTGGATACCTAAGTTTGGAGGCTTAAGAGACTTGATTATGTTAGAATCCCATAAATCTAAGTATTCCATTCATCCGGGATCTGATAAGATGTACCATGATTTGAAGAAGTTGTACTGGTGGCCGAATATGAAAGCTGATATTGCTATGTATGTTCTTCAATGCTTGACTTGTGCTAGAGTCAAAGCTGAACATCAAAAGCCATCGGGACTACTTCAACAGCCAAAGATTCCTAAATGGAAGTGGGAGCGAATTACGATGGACTTTATCACCAAGCTTCCTAGAACATCATCTGGAAACAACTCGATTTGGGTTATTGTCGACAGACTGACTAAATCAGCACACTTCATTCCGGTTAAAGAGCAGTTCTCATTGGAGAAGCTGACTCGTATATACCTTGATAATGTTGTATGCAAGCATGGAGTGCCTGTATCGATCATTTCAGATCGAGATCCTAGATTCGCATCGAATTTTTGGAAATCTCTCCAAAGATCTTTGGGAACGAATCTCGACATGAGCACTGCTTATCACCCTCAGACTGATGGGCAGAGTGAAAGGACGATACAAACACTAGAAGATATGTTGAGAGCTGGTGTGTTAGATTTTGGTAAGAATTGGGATAAACATTTGCCTTTAGCAGAGTTTTCGTATAACAATAGTTACCATTCTAGTATTAAGGCTGCATCGTTTGAAGCTTTCTATGGTAGGAAGTGTAGATCTCCTGTATGTTGGAGTGAAGTTGGGGATACCCAGCTCATAGGACCGGAATTGATCCGGGAGACTACGGAGATGATAGTTCAGATTAAGAATAGGTTGTTGACTGCCCGTAGTAGACAGAAAATTTACGCGGATGTGCGGCGGAAGCCGATGGAGTTTAAAGTGGGTGACCGAGTAATGTTGAAAGTATCTCCATGGAAAGGCGTTATAAGATTTGGAATGCGAGGAAAATTGAATCCCCTCTATATTGGACCCTTTAAGATTTTATCTAGAGTAGGTCTGGTGGCTTACAAACTAGAGTTAACCCCAGAACTTCATGGTGTTCACAACACATTCCATGTATCTAATCTGAAGAAATGTCTAGCAGTGAGTGATGAGAAAATTTCGTTGGATAAGGTTCGAATAGATGGGAAGTTGCATTTTATCAAAGAACCTGTAGAGGTTATGGATCGTGAGGTAAAGCAACTGAAACAAAGTCGGATACCTATTGTCAAGATCCGATGGAATTCAAAGCATGGACCGGAATATACTTGGGAACGAGAGGACGAAATGTGGAAGAAATATCCGCACCTCTTTGATTTCAGTAAGAAACGGACATCAAAATGAAATGGATCACGAGGACGTTGATCCCTTTTAGGAGGAAAAGCTGTGACAATCTAACATTTTTAGGTAGTGAATTATTTTCTCGTATAATATTTTGAAACTTATTTTTGTGTTGGTTGATGAACTCACAATTTACGGATTTAAACTTGGGCTTACGTGCATAATTTAGCGTCCTTTACGACTAAACCGGAAACCTTAGGATTACGTTTTTACGTTTTTGAGCTCTGTTTTTTATGAGACAATTTTTATTAGATTCGTTTTGTGCCGTTGATTCATAATTTATAAAAAACGTTTTTCGTAAAACGACCCGAGGGCACGTAAATCGAGGAAACTAGAATCGAGGAATACTCGTAAATTAGCGGGATGGGACAAAACAAGTTTATCCCACCCCACTAACTATGGACGGCCAAAAGGGACACCACATCCCTTGATGTGGCACCCTTGTAGCTATAAGCTTACACTTGTAAGCTTAGCTTCACATTGAAGCTTATTTCACCCACCAAAACTAGCAAAACCACTAGCCTTTCCCATTTACTTCCATTTCACATGCAAACAACTCACACATACTCTCTCCCTCTCACCCTTGCCGTCCCACTTCACCATCTTACACCATCATTTGATCTTTTATAGCCACAAGTTACATGTTATCTAGCCATATTATGGAGAAACCTTGAAGCCTTGATTGATTGTTGGCCGTATTAACAACAAAGGAGGTGATTTGCTTGTGTCCTAGGGCTAATTTCTCAACAAACTATCTTGGTGGTTGATCATCTTGGAGATATATTTGGTGTTCATCAAATTACTGTCATCCAAAAATAAGATATAATCTTGGTTGGTAAAGAAGATCATCCTTTCCATTTCTCTTGTTATTTTTGTAAAGATCAAATGTATTTTCTTTCTTGTTGTATATGTATATGATGAATATATGATGATAAAAATGTTGTGTGGGGATCAAGTGTAGATAAATATGCTTAAAAAGATGAATAACCATAAGAAACAAGGCTAAAATCATGCTTAAATTGTTGGCTGTATAAAAACAGTAAGTAACCAAGTCTTAAACTGATATAATTACATGGTGGAATCCATTTACAGTAAGTATAAGATGTCATACATGTAACACCTCAAAATGTGATATGCGGAAGCGGTGAAGCTCGGGGGCTGTTACGTCATTGTATCATAGTTCAAGGTACAAGAGAACGACTCTAAATGAGACGTTTTATAAAAATACCTCGTTGAATTTAAATTAAAAGCATCACAGTACAAAAGGTCTCAGTTTCAAAAGGTAGTGCAGCGGAATGTAAAAGTTTTAAACATCAACGAGATAATAGTTCAAAAGCATAAGTAAATAAATGTCCGAAGATAGCCAAGAAATGCATGCGGACTCCAAGTACTTCACACAGCAGATACAACACATCATCAATTACCTGAGATAAATGCTAAATTGGGTCAACATAAAGTTGGTGAGAATATAGGTTTCAAGTAAAAATTCATAGTAATTCAATTTCAGATTTCATTTCATGTACACATGCAACTATAGGAGGTATAGTGCCAAGTGTAGGATAAATTGGGTGTTCACAATATTTATGATAGCTAAGCTCGTGACATCGAAACTAGTGATCGAGTGCATACAATAGATTGCATACATAAATTTTGCCCCAATGGAGTACCTAGCCAAGATAACTCCGTTCATACAAATGGTACACACTCGTCCGGCGTCAGAATGCCCGAGTGGAGGTTGTCAACCCTCAATAGATCTATCCGTAACATAAGAGCTTACTCCAGCAGAGTAACTAACGATTCACGATAGTGGGGACTATGGCTAAAGCAACTTAAGCTATCTCATAAACAGTGTTCACAAAACGTTCACAGAAATCAGGTTTTACTTGCGTCCAGAAGCAAGCATCAAAGCATTTATCACATCCCAAAACATTAAACATAGAAAGCAGTTTAATAGGGATCTATAAACTCGCCTCAAGCAACGATTCAAACCGCACAAGTAAGATCAAATAGTAGCGAGCAACTCTAGCAACAACCTAAATATAATACTATAGTATTATATTAAACTATAGTATTATATCTAGGTTGTTGCTATTTATATATATATTAAATCATATATATATATTTCGTCGAGTCAAAAATAAATATTTTTGCCTAAGTATATATATACTATAATGTTTATAACGATATAACATTTACAAGTCATGATTTTAACAAAATATATATATATGATTTAATACTATAAATAGCAAAAATACTAAAATACAGGCATATAAACATATACAGAAACATTTAAATACGTTGCTCAAGGAAATACGATCACGCTGTTAAAAACTAAACAGTTAAGCACATAATTCACAGATAACGAATAATCTCATGGATTATCGTCAATTCATTGACCGTCTCAGCACTTTGGTCAGGTTCACAGAAAATGTTCAGAATAATGACTGAGCACAGTGTTAGGCCATTACTCGTCAGCAAACAGTTTTTCAGAAGACGCGGGATAACTTCCCGGTTCCAACACAGTTAAATCACATAGTTGACTAAATAAAAAGTCAAAGGGTAAAATGGTCATTTTACAAAGTAGGGAAAATTACCAGGTGTTACATCATCCCCTTGATAGAGAAGCTTTGTCCTCAAAGCTTAGGAGTGTCATGGTTTCTAGAGTTGTCAAAGAGTTGCGGATATTTCTTGTGAAATTGATCCTCACGCTCCCAAGTGAATTCAGGTCCACGTTTAGAATTCCACCTCACCTTGATGATAGGAATACGACTCTGTTTCAATCGTTTGACCTCACGGTCCATGATTTCAACAGGTTCTTCAACAAATTGCATCTTGTCGTCAATTCGGAGTTCCTCCAATGGTATAACGAGTGTCTCATCAGATAGGCAATTCTTCAAGTTCGACACATGAAAAGTGTTGTGCACGCGGCTCAACGCTTGCGGTAATTCGAGACGATAGGCTACAGTTCCAACCTTTGCCAGAATTTTGAAAGGTCCAATATAACGGGGGTTCAGCTTTCCTCGCTTGCCAAAACGTACCACACCTTTCCAAGGCGACACTTTTAGCATAACTTTGTCTCCCACTTGAAATTCGAGAGGCTTACGTCGAACGTCGGCGTAACTCTTCTGACGATCACGGGCTGCTTGAATTCGGCTCTTGATTTGAACAATCTTCTCAATCGTTTCACGGATGAGTTCAGGGCCAGTGAGTTGACTATCCCCAACGTCACTCCAACAAACAGGCGAGCGACATTTACGACCATACAACGCTTCAAACGGTGCAGCCTTAATACTGGTATGATAACTTTATTCCTCTGCATCAACACAGCTCCCAATCCTTTTGCTGATGCATCACAGTAGACCACAAAGTCTTCCGATCCTTCTGGTAACGATAGAATAGGTGCACTACACAACATTTGTTTCAACTTTTGGAATGTTAATTCCTCCTTATCTCCCCATTCGTATTTCACCTTCTTTTGAGTCAACTTTGTCAATGGTTTCGCGATCTTCGAGAATCCCTCGATGAACCTTCGGTAATATCCAGCGAGTCCTAAGAATTGGCGAATTTCAGTCGGTGTCGTAGGAGCAGTCCACTCCCTAATTGACTCAATCTTGGCAGGATCGACATGAATCCCCTTGCTATCTATAACGTGACCTAGAAATTGTACTCTTGGCAACCAAAAATCACACTTCGAGAACTTAGCGTACAATTCCTCCTTCTTAAGCAATTCTAATATTATCTTAAGATGTTCCTCATGTTCCTTCTCATTCCTTGAGTAAATCAGTATGTCATCGATGAACACAATGACAAACTTGTCCAAATGCGGTTTACACACCCGGTTCATGAGGTCCATAAACACAGCAGGTGTGTTTGTCAAACCGAACGGCATCACTTGGAACTCATAGTGTCCATACCTAGTCCTAAAAGCAGTCTTTACAACATCTTCCTCACGGACTCTCAATTGGTGATAACCAGACCTAAGGTCAATCTTCGAGTATACGCTCGATCCTTGCAACTGATCAAACAGATCATCGATCCTAGGTAACGGGTAACGGTTCTTGATGGTAAGTTTGTTCAACTCACGATAGTCGATACACATCCGAAAACTTCCATCCTTCTTCTTTACAAATAAGACTGGAGCTCCCCAAGGTGAAGAACTCGGTCTTACGAATCCTTTATCAGTCAATTCTTGTAGTTGCGTCGCTAGTTCTTGCAATTCCGACGGTGCTAAACGGTAAGGCGCTCGAGCAACAGGTGCAGCTCCCGGTATTAAATCGATCTGGAATTCAACTTGTCTAGCCGGCGGTAATCCAGGCAAATCTTCAGGAAAGACTTCCGGAAAATCCCGTACGATAGGTACATCTTCCAACCGTTTTTCTTCCGCCTGCTTTTCAGTAACACGGGCTAAAAATACGTGGCAACCTTCCGACAACAACTTCTGAGCCTTGACACGCGAGATAATGTTCAGTCGTGACTTCCCTTTTCTGTTACTTGTATCCCCTTGTACTTCCAAAACTTCATCACCAAATGGTAAACGAACGATCTTCTCGTCACATACAATCGTAGCACGATATCTCGACAACCAATCCATTCCGACAATCACGTCAAAACTCCCTAACTCAACAGGCATAAGGTCTATTACGAAAGGATGACCTAGAAGATTTAAAGTGCATCCACGAAGTATAGTGTCGGCTTCTATCAACTTCCCATTTGCTAACTCAATAGTGTACTTAGTGTCTAAGGGTGAAGGGGTCACATCAAGTAAAACACTAAAGATAGTCGACACAAAACTCCTATCGGATCCAGTATCAAATAAAATAGAAGCATAACGACCATTGAGAAGAAACGTACCCGTCACGACGTCGGGGTTTTGTTGCGCTTCTCCTCCTCCTATCATATAGACCCTTCCACGAGCTTCCCCAGCTTTGGCAATCTTTCCTTGGTCCTTATTCTTTTTCTTTGGGCACTCATTGCTGTAGTGTCCCTTTTGTTGACATTCAAAGCAAGTGACGTTGGCTTTCGTGTTGGGTGGTGACTTACAATCTCTAGCAATGTGTCTAGTTTTCTTGCAGTTGTGACATTATACATTGCATTGTCCATTATGGTGACGCTTGCATCGATTGCATAGAGGTAACGTCCCATTGTACACTCCCTTTTCCCCAGTATCAGCAGTGTACGCTTTCACGGTGTCTTGCCTCTTATTCGGATAGTTCCCATGGTTGTTCCTTTGGTTATTACCCCATTTTCTCTTGTTGTCCGCGGCATTCCCAGCATTTGCTCGAACAACTTGGTCCATCAAACTGTAAGCCATCCTTATAGCATCACTAACTTTTGTTGGTCCAGACGATGTCACATTCCCTTGAACTCTACCCGGTAAACCCCAAATATAGCGCTCAACCTTGTTTTCTTCATCTAGAACCATTCCAGTACATAGCAAACACAATTCTTGGAACCTCCTAGTGTACGTACCAATGTCATTTTTCTTCACAGTCAGGTTCCACAATTCGATTTCCATTTTCTGAATCTCATTACGAGGACAGTACTCCTTAGTCAACAACTTCTTAAGTTCCTCCCAACTCATTCCATACGCCTCCTCGGCTCCAGCCGTCTGCACATGGGTGTTCCACCATGTCAATGCTCCAGAAGCTAAAGTACAAGTAGAATAAGTCACTTGGTTTTCAACAGCACATCCACTGACACGAAACACAGCTTCCATCTTTTCAACCCAACGAGCTAGTCTAACAGCTCCTTCAGTACCATTAAAATTCAAAAGGTCACAGCTCCTAAAGTCCTTGTAAGTACACGGCTTAGGCGGTTGATTGTCAACATTGTTCGGTGGTGCTTCGTTCACGTTGTTGTTAGCTTGAACGTTTGCCAGTGCAGCAGTCACTCGTTGCGTAATCAGTGCTTCCAATTGCGCGTCAACCATTCCTTTACGTGTGTTCACCATTGTTTCTCTGCGTTAAGACAACAATGCAAATAAGGTTCAAGCACGAATATACACGTTATATATTTCTTATGCTAAAATAGAATGCAGAATTTAACAGTACAACAAAGGTAGAAAGGATAATCACTGGTCAAGGTCATAAAGTTAAATTCCCATTCGTAATCAAAATATCGAGTACATAGTCATAAAATAAGAGTATGATTACATCTAGTCTACTCCAACTAACCGAGTACTACTATAGTTTAGTGGATACAATACCCAAAAGATAAAGATGTCAATCTACTCTAGAATTAAGCACAATAACGATGAATCTCTAAGTGCGACGACGACGATCACACTCAGCACATCTCGGTGAATCACTCCTCGGGTCTCCATCTGCAGCTCGGTCTCCTCCAAGAACTGACTCCAACTCACGCCTCAACCTAGCAACCTCCTCAAGTGTGGTATCCAACAAGTCGCGGGTATCCTCGTTATCCTCTAACAATCCAAACACCGCATCCTCAAGTAGACGAAAACGAACAGCATCTGAATCCCTAGCATATCCTATCATAACAACACATGACCTAGGTCTAAAGGGCTATCCAACATGATGAGTAGGTGGTGTAGAAACAGTAGTAGCAACTCGACTCCCATGAGTAGGCGATGCCTCAGGTGTAGTGTGTGAATCAGACATACGAATCTTCTTCCGTGGGCATGACGAATCAGAATCGGACAAAGCTCGAGATCTAACACCGGATGGTCCAGCTCCATCAGCAGGTGGTACACTATCATCGGAATCAGTATAAACCTCAGCTGGTGGCGTACCCCATAAAGCTTCCCTCTCCTCTCTAAACCGCTGACATGGAACAATAGGCTTATTCCTCAAATTAGACGTCTTCCTAATCTCACTCCTCCTACTAGGCTCAACTCTCTCAGGTACAACAGTCAAAGCATCAACCCTACTATCATCATCAGCCTCAGCACCCTCACTATCACTACTAGGCACAACCATCCTAACGTCAGTATCACTCTCGATCTCATCATCCATGTCCTCATCATCCTCACGATCTACCTCATATCCATCCATATCATCATCACCCTCATGATCTACCTCAACACCATCCATATCATCCTCATGACCTACCTCATGTCCATCCATACCCTCATCACCCTCGTGATCTACCTCAATACCATCCACGTGATCCTCATCATCCTCATCGTCCTCACTACCACTAACCCACTCGATCAAAGTACGATGCACAACAGGTGGCATCCCATCAACAACATCGGAAGTATCAGACAACACATCAGGCTCACCCTCATCATCCTCCTCCGGATCCTCGTCAGGGTCATACTCCGCACCTTCCTCCTCAGGATCAGCCTCCTCTGGGTCATTCTCCGGCTCAACATGATCTGGTACCATCTTAATCTCGTCTTCCCACTCTTCGTCAGCAGAGTCGGGCTGGTAAGAAACAGTAGATGACGACATAACCTGCAACAACCAAAATGCGTATTAAAGCAGTTGTAGGGTATGCATGAAATAATCATGTATAGAAATTAAAGTATGCCAATCAACAAAATGCATATGTATATAATACATATTACGTATTACATAATATATATTACATATTACTTATAGTGCTATCCTACGTAATACATTACGTAGTACACATATATATACAGAGTAACAAGTAGCCACATCGGTTATAGTCTAGGCCTAAGATGCAAACCTAGTTCTCTATAACCAAGGCTATGATACCCAATTCTGTAACACCCCAAAATGTGATATGCGGAAGCGGTGAAGCTCGGGGGCTGTTACGTCATTGTATCATAGTTCAAGGTACAAGAGAACGACTCTAAATGAGACGTTTTATAAAAATACCTCGTTGAATTTAAATTAAAAGCATCACAGTATAAAAGGTCTCAGTTTCAAAAGGTAGTGCAGCGGAATGTAAAAGTTTTAAACATCAACGAGATAATAGTTCAAAAGCATAAGTAAATAAATGTCCGAAGATAGCCAAGAAATGCATGCGGACTCCAAGTACTTCACACAGCAGATACAACTCATCATCAATTACCTGAGATAAATGCTAAATTGGGTCAACATAAAGTTGGTGAGAATATAGGTTTCAAGTAAAAATTCATAGTAATTCAATTTCAGATTTCATTTCATGTTCACATGCAACTATAGGAGGTATAGTGCCAAGTGTAGGATAAATTGGGTGTTCACAATATTTATGATAGCTAAGCTCGTGACATCGAAACTAGTGATCCAGTGCATACAATAGATTGCATACATAAATTTTGCCCCAAAGGAGTACCTAGCCAAGATAACTCCGTTCATACAAATGGTACACACTCGTCCGGCGTTAGAATGCCCGAGTGGAGGTTGTCAACCCTCAATAGATCTATCAGTAACATAAGAGCTTACTCCAGCAGAGTAACTAACGATTTACGATAGTGGGGACTATGGCTAAAGCAACTTAAGCTATCTCATAAACAGTGTTCACAAAACGTTCACAGAAATCAGGTTTTACTTGCGTCCAGAAACAAGCATCAAAGCATTTATCACATCCCAAAACATTAAACATAGAAAGCAGTTTAATAGGGATCTATAAACTCACCTCAAGCAACAATTCAAACCGCACAAGTAAGATCAAATAGTAGCGAGCAACTCTAGCAACAACCTAAATATAATACTATAGTTTAGGCGCTAGCAAATAAGTCACATTAGTTCGTCATGTACGTTACTCATTGATAGGTGTGTAAACACCCATCCTTTTTCCACTTAATTCTGACTAAAACGAGACCAAAACACGTATTTAATATCATTTGTTTGGAATTATGCGTGGTTTTTGTGTTTATTGTGTTTTCAGAGCCAACCGGATAATAATTGAAGAAAACATGGGATTGCACGGGTTTTATGGAAGAAAAAGACTCAAGACGAAGTCTATTGTCCAAGAGATGCAAAAGATTTGAAGTCACTGGGCCTATTTGAAGATTTATCGAAGAAAAGGACCAAAGATGGAAGATTTACATAAGTCGAAGAAACTCAAGTCTATTAAACGAAGAAATTAAAAGACGAGTTGAATTTAATCGACGACGAATCCCGAATCAGAATCGAAAACGTCAACTTTTTTGAAAAGACGAGAAGACAAGAAGAACGGGAGAAAGCCCACTTACCAACCAAAAGGAACACCTATATAAAGGGTTCCCATCACACTTTTAGTTCAGTTTTTTCATTTTCCCTTCTTTTTCTCCCTTTCTGTTCGTAGTCATCACCAACACCACTAGGGTGTTTGGTGATTTTGATTTTTGTTTTCCAAATCTTGTAGTTAATCCTTGTCTTTTGTTTGTTCAACATTAATTAATCAATACAACCTTTCATTTCATCTTGTTCATCTTCATCTTTTGTTTCAAAGTTAAAGTTCTTATTTGGTTGATTTGATCTTCAAAAGTTGTTGGGTTTTATGTTTTTATTGATGGGATTTGTTGTTATTGGTTAGTATAAGATTCGTGTTTAGTTTTATTTAAGTTTTGGTGAAAAACTTGGTGATTTTTGGCTTGGATTCGTGTTCCCCTGTGTTTTCTATATCCTACTGTTCTTGAGTTTTTCTAAGTTCTGAACAAAGTTCTGAACGAAGTTCTGAACGAAGTTCCGAACGAAGTTCCGAACAAAGTTCCGAACAAAGTTCCGAACAAAGTTCCGAACAAAGTTCCGAACAAAGTTCCGAACAAAGTTCCGAACAAAGTTCCGAACAAAGTTCCGAACAAAGTTCCGAACAAAGTTCCGAACAAAGTTCCGAACAAAGTTCCGAACAAAGTTCCGAACAAAGTTCCGAACAAAGTTCCGAACAAAAGTTCCGAACAAAGTTCCGAACAAGGTTCCGAAGAAGGTTCCGAACAAAGTTCCGAAAGAAAGTTCCGAAGAAAGTTCCGAAGAAAGTTCCGAATCAAGGAGTTGACATCTTTTCATTCGGAAAAGTTTCGAATCAGTAAGAACTTCCGAATCATTTTCTTTTGAGCATTTCGAATTAGAATTAAGTGATATTTACTGTTTCCTTTTTTTTGAATACTTAAATTTTACTTCAAGTTTTATTAATTGCTATCAAATTAATTAATTGCTTTTAGTTTAAGTTTACATCTTAGTGCATTTAAACCTTTATTAGATTAAAAATCCAAACCCCCTATTTGTCACCAAAAACAAATCATTCCACTTAGAACCGAGATCAATTCGAGAGGATATCGAGAGAATATAGAATCCACCATAGTAAAAACCAATGTATTAAATGGCGCCACTGCCGGCTCTTCTCGTTAAGATCAAAAGTTTTTTGTGAGAACTTAGATTTTGGGATCCGTTCACCGGGAACGTTACTTTTTCACAAAAATTTTAAAAAAAATCCTAAAAAATATAAAATTTTCAAAAATACAAAAAAAATTAGAAAACATAAAAAAGACAAAAATATTTTTGCTTTGTTTGTTTTGTTAGTTCTTTTGTAGGTGCATGCGTACACGCTCAACATTTTATCCCGAGCCCGAGACTCTCGATAACTTAAACATGGCCGGTGTACACAACAACAACAATAACCCACCTCAAAATAATAACAACAACAATGAACCTTTACCGGATAATCGCCCGATGATTGAACTTCTGCAAGCTCATGTAGACGGCAACAATGATCCAATTGTCATACCTGCAATTGCCGCCAACAATTTTGAGCTCAAATCCGGCTTTATCCAGATGGTCTCTGCTCAACCATTCTTGGGGCGTACCATTGATGATCCACATGACCACATCAAGAGATTCCTACAAATCACGAATACGGTCAAATTAAATGGTGTTCCACAAGAGGTAATCCGTTTACAACTTTTTCCCTTTTCTTTAGAGGGACAAGCCCGGCATTGGCTTGCTAAGGAATCGCCACAGAGTATTCTTTCGTGGACGGATTTGGAGACCAAGTTTATCAATTATTTTTACCCATCCTCTCGTACTACCGCTTTGCGGAATGACATTATCAATTTTGAACAAAAGTACGATGAGTCGTTTAGTGAATCTTAGGATCGTTTTAAAGATCTTTTAAAAAAATGCCCACAACATGGTTTTACCAAAGTGCACCAAATTAACACTTTTTACAATGGTTTAAGCATGAATGACCAAGATTCACTAAACAGTGCCTCGGGGGGTAATCTTTTGGCTAAGACTTCCAATGCTGCTTGGGATATCATTAAGAATAAGTCTCGTGTGCAAACCAAGAGTGTTCGGACCAATGTCGCTAGTGCTAGTACTAGTGACAGCGATAAGCGACTTGACAAAACCACTACGCTTCTTGAATCGCTTGCTACCCAAACCGCCAGCAACACCAACAGCATCAACGCTAGAAACGCTAAAGACGCTCAAGTCAATGCTGTTAGCCAACCATGCGAGATATGCGGGGGTCCTCACTCTTAAACCACTTGTACTGCCACCCAAGACTACCCTTCTGAAAACGTGAATGCAGCTTATGGCACCTATCCTCAACCCGCTTATCAAGCACGTCCTCAAGGTGACCGTAATTTGCTTAGCTACCGCTCCAACAACTACCTCTCACCACCCGGTTTTCCTCCTACCAACCCAAACCAACAACAAACCCTCAACCGCCCTCCTCAACAACAACAACAACCTCGTACACCATACATACCACCTCACAAACAGCAACAACCACCTCAACGAAACAACCAAGTTTACCAGCAACCTGCTTATCAACCACCCGCATACAATGCTCCTCCCAACCAACCAAACGCTTTACACCAAGATGTGGAAACCTACATGAGGACTAACGATGTGATCGTGGGAAATCTTCAGCGGGAAGTGCTCAACTTGAAAGCTGACCTGGTCAAACAAGGGAACGATATGAGAGTTGATATGCGAAACACCTTGGATAGTCAAACGAATGACTTAAAAAACATGATGGCTAGTTTCTTCCAAGGTAATCAACCCTCTTCTTCGGGTACTCTTCCGAGTAACACCGTTGCGAATCCAAGAGGGGAGATGAAAGCAATCACCACTCGCAGTGGCAAAGGTACCAAGGAACCCGAGCTTCCTATACCTCCACCGGTGATTGTGACTAAGGAGAACGAGTCACCTGCTCCTATTCCTCATCCTTCTCCATCCCCAATTTCTCCGCCTCTTACTTCTACCCCTCCTCCACCCAAGGATGTGAGTGATCCTATTCTCCCGAAGCCTTCCTCTTCTTCCAATATAACTTATCCATCAAGGTTGAGGAAAGAGAAGCTCCAAAGCAAGGACGATATTCAAGTTTCGAACTTTCTTAAAATGTTCAAACACTGAATTTCAATATCTCCTTCGCTGAGGCTCTCGCTCACATGCCTAAATACGCGAAAATGTTTAAAGATCTTCTGAGTGACAAGGAAAAGCTTCTTGATATTGCCAACACCCAACTTAATGAGAATTGCTTTGCAGTGCTCTTAAGGAAATTGCCAACCAAGCTTGGTGATCCGGGTCGTTTCTTAATCCCTTGCAATTTCCCGGGAGTAGAGAATTGCATGGCCTTAGCCGATCTAGGTGCCAGTATTAATCTAATGCCTTTAAGCGTTTGGAAGCAATTATCTCTCCCTGAGCTAGTCCCCACCAAAATGACTTTGGAATTAGCTAACCGTACGGTTGCTTATCCAGTGGGGATAGCCGAAGACGTCTTTGTAGGAGTCGACAAATTCACTTTTCCTGTCGATTTCGTCGTCGTCGACTACGAGATGGACCCCCGTGTTCCCTTGATCGTGGGTCGTCCATTCCTGAGGACCGGTCGCACTCTCATCGATGTTGAAGCCGGAGAGCTTATCATGAGAGTGGGTGACGATAAAATCGTCTTCAACATGGGAAAGTTGTCTAAACAACCTTATTCATACGAGAGTGTTAATTGTATTGACGTTCTTGATGAGGCTTGTGAAGCACACTTCCAAAATGCTTGTAAAAGTATTCCTACCTCTCATCCCACTGTTGAAACCGTTTCCTCTATTGATTCATCACTGTCTCTCTTTGGAGAAAGTGATTTGTTTTGGAACAATCTTGAAGCCACCATAGGAGATGTGAACTTAGCTAATGATGATTCTCCCACCGATGGGGATGAAGACATGAATTTCTTTGACAACCTTCTCAATGAAGACAATCCTTCTCCTCCATCTCCCACGGTTATTTCTATCGATACTCCGACTTCGAATCCGCCTCCCGTCAAAAATCCTCCGGATTTAGAACTTAAGGAGTTGCCGCCTCATCTCGAGTACGTGTTCCTTGAAGAAGAGAAGAAGTCGCCCGTCATTATCGCAAAGGACTTGAAGGAAGAAGAAAAATCTCGCCTCATCGCCGTGCTTAAAGATCACAAGAAGGCTATTGCTTGGAAAATCTCTGATATTCGTGGAATTGATCCTCACTTCTGCACACACAAAATTCTCATGGAGGACGACTTTAAGCCCACAATTCAAAGCCAACGAAGGGTGAACCCAAAAATCCATGAAGTCATCAAAACAGAGGTTATCAAACTTCTTGATGCGGGTATGATTTACCCTATTTCGGATTCACCATGGGTTAGTCCAGTCCATTGTGTGCCTAAGAAAGGCGGCATCACCGTTGTGCCCACTGCAAACAACGAGTTGATTCCTACCCGTCTTGTTACTGGGTGGAGAGTTTGTATAGACTACCGCAAACTCAATGATGCCACGAGAAAGGATCATTTCCCTCTACCTTTTATGGACCAAATGCTTGAACGTTTAGCGGGTAATGAATATTACTGCTTTCTTGATGATTTCTCGGGTTATTTCCAAATACCCATCGATCCACAAGATCAAGAGAAGACAACATTCACTTGTCCCTATGGCACATTTGCTTACAAAAGAATGCCTTTTGGCTTATGCAATGCCCCCGGGACTTTCCAAAGGTGCATGTTAGCTATCTTCCATGACATGGTTGAACAAACCATGGAAGTCTTCATGGATGATTTCTCGGTCTTCGGGGATTCCTTCTCTTCCTGCCTTGCCAATTTGGAACGTATGCTTCAGCGGTGCGAAGACACTCACCTTGTTCTGAATTGGGAAAAATGCCATTTTATGGTAAAAGAAGGCATCGTGCTAGGACACAATATCTCCAAAGCCGGTCTTGAAGTAGACCGTGCTAAAGTCGATGTTATCGCTAAGTTGCCTCCACCTTCAACCGTGAAGGGTGTGAGAAGTTTTCTGGGTCATGCGGGCTTCTACCGTCGATTCATCAAATATTTTTCTCAAATCGCTCGCCCGATGACCCACCTCTTGGAAAAAGATACTCCTTTTATCTTTTCCAAAGAGTGTCTTGAAGCCTTCAACACGCTTAAGGATAAGCTAACTAAGGCACCAGTCTTGGTTACCCCTAATTGGGAGCTGCCTTTCAAGTTGATGTGCGATGCTAGCGACTTTGCTATTGGAGCGGGTTTGGGCCAAAGAGTGAACAAACACTTCCAACCGATCCATTACGCTAGCAAGACAATGACGGGGGCACAATTGCATTATACGACAACCGAAAAAGAGCTTTTAGCTGTTGTCTATGCCTTTGAAAAATTTCGCCCCTATCTTGTCCTTTCCACCACAATCGTTTATACCGATCATTCCGCGTTGAAGTACTTGTTGACAAAGCAAGATTCCAAACCAAGACTTCTTCACTGGGTTTTGCTACTCCAAGAATTTAAAATCGAAATTCGCGATAAAAAAGGAGCTAAAAACCTAGCCGCGGATCATCTCAGTAGACTTGAGGATCCTTACCAAGGGGATCATCCGAACAAAGAAATCAATGATTCTTTTCCCTTGGAGACCTTAATGTCTATCAATTCAAATTCTGATGAGACCCCGTGGTTTGCGGACATTGAAAACTACTTAGCGGGTGGAATTCTCAAGGAAGGGTTAACTTCCCAACAAAAGAAAAAGTTCTTCAACGACATTAAGACTTACTTTTGGGATGACCCTTACCTATTCAAACAATGTGCCGATTTGATTATTCGCCGATGTGTTGATGGACCGGCAGCTTTAGAAATCCTTGACGCTTGCCACAAAGGACCCACCGGTGGTCACTTTGGTCCCAACTACACCGCCAAAAAAGTGTTTGACTCGGGATTTTATTGGCCCACCATATATCGTGACGCTCACAATATGGTTAAACGTTGTGATGCTTGCCAAAAACAAGGAAAGATCACACATAAAGACGAGATGCCTCAGAATTTCATTCAAGAATGTGAAATCTTTGATGTTTGGGGTATCGACTTTATGGGGCCATTCCCTTCTTCTAAAGGAAACAAATACATCCTTGTTGCCGTTGACTATGTTTCAAACTGGGTTGAAACCAAAGCTTTACCTACTAATGACGCAAGGGTGGTTTGTAACTTTTTGAAATCTCTATTCGCTAGATTCGGTGTGCCTCGTGCCATTATTAGTGATCGCGGGACTCATTTTTGCAATGACCAATTTGCAAGAGTCATGGCTAAGTATGGTGTAAATCATCGTCTTTCCACCGCCTACCACCCACAAACTAATGGCCATGCTGAAATATCCAACCGAGGATTAAAGCGAATTCTGGAAAGAACCGTGGGAGAGCATCGTGCCTCATGGGCTGATAAACTTGATGATGCTTTGTGGGCTTTTCGTACCGCATACAAGACTCCAATTGGTTGTACACCATATCGTCTCGTGTACGGGAAAGCATGCCACCTCCCCATTGAGTTGGAGCACAAGGCTTACTGGGCCTTGAAGTGGCTAATTTTGATATCAACAAAGCCGGGACCTACGCAAGATCTAACTCAATGAGCTGAATGAACTCCGTAATGAGGCTTATGACAATTCTTTGATCTATAAGGAGAAGACTAAGCTCATTCACGACTCTAAGATTAAGAACCGAGAGTTCCAAGTTAGAGACAAAGTTTTACTCTTTAACTCTCAGTTGAAAATCTTTTCGGGCAAGCTGAAATCTCGTTGGTTCGGCCCATTCACCATTGCCCAAATTTTTCCATATGGTACTCTCGAGCTCGCTCAACCTGATGGACCGAATTTTAAGGTGAATGGCCAACGAGTGAAGTTGTACTTTGGTGAGGACACCTCTCAGGAGATGATTCCATCCCTCACCACGTTTCCCATGAACTAGTTTTGGGTCGAGTCAGGCTCGTGACTCGGTTATCCAAAACAAGCGCTCCTCGGGAGGCAACCCGAGTATCTATCCTTTTCCATTTAACTGCCTAAGTGTAGGGGGACCTCTATAGGTGTTTGTTTTTGTGTGGTGATGTGATTACAGGGATAAGTGCACTCTTGGAATCTCTGAAGAACCGTGCTCCCGTGTTATCCGAAATCCGGTTCTATCTCTCAACTATCATGATTCAATTTTCTTCATACTCACATTTGAAATTGATCACATTAGTCGTCTCTTCCTTAACTTGAGTTAACCAACGTGCACAATGTCATAAGTGTAGGGGAGATTTTTCCCACATGCTTAAACATTGAGGACAATATTTATCTTAAGTGTAGGGGGGACTTCTATCGAAGTTTTAAGTGGACTTTTCCATGAAAATGCCTTCATTTAACCAGAAAATCATCTTTTTCAACATTTTTCAAATTTTTTATTAACTTTGGCCATTTAGTCGTAATTTTTAAATTTTTATCGTTGCTTTCATATGTATATATCCTGTATAAAAGTCAAAAATAAATAAATAAATAAAGTGGTGTAGCTAGTTTAGAAGTCTTTGACATATTAGGCCCGTTGCGTTTATTTTTACTCAACCCGAATAGACTTAGCCAAGTTTATTCTAGCTAGTATCCTTAACCATGTAGACCTTAATTGGTTTATTAGGCTAAGTATCCACGAGTCTCATTACTTGAGATTTTAAATTGTGGAGGACGAGAAATGATAGAGTCAATTATGAGTCGGTATTCTTGCACAAGCTCACTTGGTGTAATTATCTGCCTATTCTCCCATCACTTGCTAATAATTTATCTGCAATAAGTAAGGTCGTACGATTTGAAAAGTTACTTAGCTTCTCGCTTAAGATCGTTTAAAAGTTGCTCGGTAATGATAAGAGTTCATAGCCAAGGCATAACTTATGAAGCGGGGCGCGAAGATTGGCGAGTCCGAAAAGGCCCTAACAAGGCATGAGGATTCCATTTTATTGCTAAAGATCCAAAGTGATGTGAAAAGCATTATTCCCAAAGTCAATATGAAGGATCAAGACTCACGACGAAAAGCAATCAACTCCCATAAAGATCATGGAGAAGTCTATCCGAAAAGACCCTAACAAGGTATGAGGATAAATAGATCCAAGTCCGAAAAGGAGGCAGATCGTTGTATCTCAAAATCCCAATTAGAGATTAAAGAAATAATCATGAAGTCGTGGTCAACAAAGTTGGAGTACCCCTCAAAAGTCTCCAAGTGAAGAAACTCTATTAACGATGAGAAGACCATTATCTCAAGCACGTCTCTCTAGATATGAAGTATGAAGTACATGCCAAATATCGGCCCGAGAAAGGTCTCAAATCGTGAACCGAGTTATGCCAAGATATGAACTTTTTGATATCCCGAGAAGCAGTTTTAAGAGATTTTGTCCTTTAGCTAACTATTGATCAAATCGTCCTACTTTGCTTTCAGCCTAAATAAACTATCGAAATAAGTCCAAAAATGCATCTTCATGATCATTCTAAGACAAAAATAAAATATAAGAGATACACCTAGGAATAAGGGAGTTTAATCATATAATTAAGCCATGTGTGTATGTGTTTGATTTACTAACTTATAATAACAATGATCTCGTTTTTAAGCTTAGTTTGGGGAACGTGAAACTTGAGGGTGATAAATCTTCGCAGCACCAAAGCCCTAATGTAAGTCATTGATCTCTTTGCAAGTTATTTCCATGTAGCTATTTTTAAGTGAAAATGGTTTTCTATCCTTTTGTTTACTTTAAAGTTTTTATTTCTTTTGGTACTTTAATTTTGTTTAGTAGTATTTTAATAAGGCCAAGGTTGATTGATTATGAGAAAAGTGTAAATTTGCTTTATCACTAAGCATTGCATGAGGGCATGGCAATGGTTAAGTGTAGGGGATTTGATAGGTGTGTAAATACCCATCCTTTTTCCACTTAATTCTGACTAAAACGAGACCAAAACACGTATTTAATATCATTTGTTTGGAATTATGCGTGGTATTTGTGTTTATTGTGTTTTCAGAGCCAACCGGATAAATATTGAAGAAAACATGGGATTGCACGGGTTTTATGGAAGAAAAAGACTCAAGACGAAGTCTATTGTCCAAGAGATGCAAAAGATTTGAAGTCACTGGGCCTATTTGAAGATTTATCGAAGAAAAGGACCAAAGATGGAAGATTTACATAAGTCGAAGAAACTCAAGTCTATTAAACGAAGAAATTAAAAGACGAGTTGAATTTAATCGACGACGAATCCCGAATCAGAATCGAAAACGTCAACTTTTCTGAAAAGACGAGAAGACAAGAAGAACGGGAGAAAGCCCACTCACCAACCAAAGGGAACACCTATATAAAGGGTTCCCTTCACACTTTTAGTTCATTTTTTTCATTTTCCCTTCTTTTTCTCCCTTTCTGTTCGTAGTCATCACCAACACCACTAGGGTGTTTGGTGATTTTGATTTTTGTTTTCCAAATCTTGTAGTTAATCCTTGTCTTTTGTTTGTTCAACATTAATTAATCAGTACAATCTTTCATTTCATCTTGTTCATCTTCATCTTTTGTTTCAAAGTTAAAGTTCTTATTTGGTTGATTTGATCTTCAAAAGTTGTTGGGTTTTATGTTTTTATTGATGGGATTTGTTGTTATTGATTAGTATAAGATTCGTGTTTAGTTTTATTTAAGTTTTGGTGAAAAACTTGGTGATTTTTGGCTTGAATTCGTGTTCCCCTGTGTTTTCTGTATCCTACTGTTCTTGAGTTTTTCTAAGTTCTGAACAACGTTCTGAACAAAGTTCTGAACGAAGTTCCGAACGAGGTTCCGAACGAGGTTCCGAACGAGGTTCCGAACGAGGTTCCGAACGAGGTTCCGAACGAGGTTCCGAACGAGGTTCCGAACGAGGTTCCGAACGAGGTTCCGAACGAGGTTCCGAACGAGGTTCCGAACGAGGTTCCGAACGAGGTTCCGAACGAGGTTCCGAACGAGGTTCCGAACGAGGTTCCGAACGAGGTTCCGAACGAGGTTCCGAACAAGGTTCCGAAGAAGGTTCCGAACAAAGTTCCGAACGAAAGTTCCGAAGAAAGTTCCGAAGAAAGTTCAGAAGAAAGTTCCGAATCAAGGAGTTGACATCTTTTCATTCGGAAAAGTTTCGAATCAGTAAGAACTTCCGAATCATTTTCTTTTGAGCATTTCGAATTAGAATTAAGTGATATTTACTGTTTCCTTTTTTTTTTGAATACTTAAATTTTAATTCAAGTTTTATTAATTGCTATCAAATTAATTAATTGCTTTTAGTTTATGTTTACATCTTAGTGCATTTAAACCTTTATTAGATTAAAAATCCAAACCCCCTATTTGTCACCAAAAACAAATCATTCCACTTATAACCGAGATCAATTCGAGAGGATATCGAGAGAATATAGAATCCACCATAGTAAAAACCAATGTATTACTCATCAATCATATATATATATTTTTTGTTAAAATCATGACTTGTAAATGTTATATCGTTATAAACATTATAGTATATATATACTCAGGCAAAAATATTTATTTTTGACTCGACGAAATTTCGACAGCCTTTCGGTGTAAATTTTAATTTACCAAAATTTATCTTAACAAATTTTCCTACACGATTTCTAACGAAAATTCGGCAGCCTTTCGGCGTCACGTAAAAATTTGCCATTTTTAGTAAGTACTCAAACCTCGTCCTAAAACCCCTATTTTCAACACTTTCTCAATCGCCAGTATTTCAACAAGTCATTTTCCGCAATAGTATCAATTTCCACTTCCAACGCTCAAACTTTTAACGGTACACCAAGTATTCACATTTCGCGCTAATACCCTTTTACAAAACAAGTCCAACATTCATATACAACTTTTAGTAACCATTTCGACACTTAAAACATCTCCGTTTGACTTGAAAACGTCGTTTCGACCACTTTAAAAAGCTAGACAGCAAACACTTATAGTGTTTTTCACAAAAATTAAGTTTTCCGACAAAGAAATTTAAACGACCATATCTTACTCATTTTAGCTCCGTTTTTAGCCCATAATATATCGAAACGAAGGTATTAACTTATACTTTCATAATATCGTAGTAAACTAGTGTCAAAACAATTTTTACGACCCTCTACGCCTCTTATAAAAATCGGACAGATTGTATATTTTTCGTAAAAACTCATTTTCGACCATTTTCAAGCGTAACCACTAGTAGTAACGCTACTAGTTCCCTCCAATTATTCATAAACACCAACAAAATCAAAGATTTTTCTTCAAGTTCACAAATCTAAAATATACATACTTATATTTTTCACAAGTCTTTCAATTAAACCATTTTCATGTATGGATCTAATAGATCCACACATAATTCCATAGATCTTAAAATATTTCATGACCAAAAATAGTTTTTATCATTTTATTTCAAGAAAATACTTGATGAGTAACATGCATGCATAGATCTACAAAGATTATGCATGAAGAATGAAAAGATGAAAAAGGTTTAAGAAGTAACCTTGAGTAACGACTCTACGTAATCACAACGACCCGATCTACGCTCTAACCCACTAATAATCAACAAGAACTCTACTTCTACAACTTCAACCCAAAAACTACTCAAATCAACAAACCAAGAATAACCATTCTTCTTTATGCTTGTACAAACTCTAGGGTGTATTTATTTTATGTTAATTCTTCTTAAAATGAAGCTTTAAGAAATCAACAATGGTGGAAAATGGTTTTGTATGTGTGCCGTGAGTTTTGAGAGAGAGAGAGAGATGTGTGTTTTTTGTTTGTGAAGTGAAGAGTGAATAATGTGTGAATTATTTGAGGTGATATAGGTTAATAAGTTAAAAAGTGTAAGGAGTGTAAGCTTAACCTTAAAATAGTAAAGAGTAAGATTTTCGTGCATCATGCACATGGTGGTGATATTTGGCCGGTTATGGGGGTCCCATATGGGGTAAATTATTCAAAATTTTTACTATGGTAACTAGTTAAAAGGTTTAAGGTAAAAAGGTTAGTTAGGTTTAGGTAAATATCTAAAAGTATATAGTTAAGTTTAAAATTACGTAAAACTTAAAATTTGACGAAATATATTAAATTTACGTTTTTTCGACGAAAACTGATATTTTATAATTGGTAAAGTATTTTATGCATGTTAACGACGGTTAAACGTAAAAACGACGTAAAATACGAAAACGCGATACGTTAATTAAATATTCACAGTAAATACGATTTAATACGATAAATAGCAAAAATACTAAAATACAGGCATATAAACATATACAGAAATATTTAAATACGCTGCTCAAGGAAATACGATCACGCTGTTAAAAACTAAACAGTTAAGCACATAATTCACAGATAACGAATAATCTCATGGGTTATCGTGAATTCATTGACCGTCTCAGCAATTTGGTCAGGTTCACAGAAAATGTTCAGAATAATGACTGAGCACAGTGTCAGGCCATTACTCGTCAGCAAACAGTTTTTCAGAAGACGCAGGATAACTTCCCGGTTCCAACACAGTTAAATCACATAGTTGACTAAATAAAAAGTCAAAGGGTAAAATGGTCATTTTACAAAGTAGAGAAAATTACCAGGTGTTATAATACACATGTGAGAGTTGGCCATGCAATAGAATCATCAAAATGAGTGAGATATGATCAAAACAAGATGAGTGTGCTAATCTGAATAGTCTGTTTTGTAGGGACTATTAAAGATAGTTAAACATCGAATGAGCAGTAGCTATAACTAACTTATTTTTAGCACATAATATGAAGTTTATGCCATCCAAAAATGAGCTTCTATCTCATTATAGAACTCAAGATATGATAAAAATGGTGAAGATGAAACTAAAAATCAGATTTTGAAGAATTAATGTTTAATACTATTATATAAACACTCAAATAATATAGTATAAAATGTGAAATTAAAACCCACTAACTTATAAATTTCATTTATATAAATTTGTATAAATTTAAATAAATGGACACTTTATAAAAATGGTAGTTGAATAAGATCTATAAGTTATAAAAACTATAAACATGATTTTTACGACTTTTTCGGCTATTACCGTAAAATTAACATTTTTCGCCAATTAAGACTTAGACGATCAAACCCGTCTAATGTAAAGTTTTTAAAAGTCATATACTGATGTATAAGTACCTAATACAAGTAAAAACCGATAAAACCCGAACTATAGGACATACGGACATTAACGAGCTAAGTTAGCATATTTGGACTATTAATTTAACTAAATAAGTTAAACACTTATAAAAATTAGTTATTGGGCTTAACCCATTTGGGCCCAACATGTAAAGTATAAATACTGATAATACAAGTATAAAATGGGTTAATACAAGTTAAAGAACTTATAATAAGCTTATTGGACCTAAAATATGTAAATAGGTAAAACTAGTAAACTAGTAAAAAGTTACAATTACATAAACACTAAAATGAGTAAATAAGAATATATAAACCCACTTGATCATCATCATATGTACAATATCATCATATGTATATTGTTAGTTTGATACAGTCATTGGACAAAAGTCTAAGACCGATTATTATTTATATAGGTTTCCGTGACCGAAGCACGCCCGTAGCCGATAATCCACCTTTCATTATCAACGTGAGTTCATAGCCTCGCACTCTTTTAAATGTTTTATAAAGTGATTTGTAAATCCGCGAGGGAGATAACATGCTAGTTTTTGATAAAATAGAACACAATTAGTCCCGATGGTATGCTTAATGATATGGACCCGAATGATGCGATGACCCAATAAACGAGATAAAAAGGATTATTAGTAGTTAGGTTATGTCACTTAAAGTCCCATTAGCATGAATTGTAAACTACCGGGATTTGGTAGACGCTTATGCATATGATAGTACTATTTGGGGACGATCACCTCAGTTCGCTCCTTGACGGTTGATCCCCGTCGTACCACATTGATTGGTAAGCGAATTTATGTATGAGAAGATTTACATAGCGTGATTTTTGTGACGACGCGCTAACTTAGATGGGCAAATTGTTTGTCGGGTTCGCGGCCCATTGTTTTGATAGTAAGGTAACAATATCATGCGGCTAATAATAATCCAAAATGTATTCCAATACAATTCAATGATGATAATAATATTACCTATAATGGTAATATTGAGGCTACGGTCTCATGGACGGTTTAAGATGTATGCTTTGATTTATATATTGCCTGACTAGCAATACAGGGACTTACTTCTGATATTATATTTGTGTTCTGATTTCAACGATTGTTTTATATAACAGTTTCATTAAACTCTATGAATTCACTCGGCATTCGCTGATATGATTTTTGCATGTTTTTATCTCAGGTGCTTGAAGGTAATCCGTATGGAGATCGACTCTGATGGCCCACATAATAATAAAAATGTTCATTCGATCTATGTTTTGTAAACTTAATGACCTGTATAATTTGAGACCTGTTGTACACTTTAAAACTTTTTATCGAATGAATGTATGTTGCACCTTGTACAACCATTTTTATGTGTTGTCTATGATTGGAGTTATTGTGTTATCCCGTAACACTCTAAAAGACTCTTCCGCTGTACCGATACGAAATTTGAGAGTGTTACAGGAATCCTCACCCCTCCATGGAAGTATGGAGGGGTATATATAGCCTAGACACACATGAACTATTCTAACTTAACAAAACTAGTCCCTGCATATGTGGCTATATTAAACTATTGTAATTCCGTAAATGGCGCTCACATTTTAGGGCTAACACAGTTTATACTTTTCTCTCCACCATAAACCTTCAATTCAATTTCGAGTACAATCCACAAAGTTTTAGGCAAAAATCAAAGAAGAAAAAGTGCTCATCATCATCTCCTCTACAATAAGATGCCACTTAATTTGATCAAGATGGAGTGAAGAAGAAACACACAAATCGAAAATGAAGAACGAATTCAACCTCGTATTTTATAGGTGGCACAACCAAATTGGAAGCAACACGTCAACCAGTTCATCTCGTCGCCTATAAATACAAGGAGATCTCCTCACTTCAATATGGTTAGATTAGGAGTATATAACACATAGTTAGTGTAAAGTTAGAACAGGAGTAGTTAGTTTAGTTTCACAGCTTTTGATTTCTAGTTACTTAGTTAGTTAGAAAATTAGTTTCGATCCGGTACATCTTGTTGTAAAAGGTTACTTTTTCTACCATTAATAAAACTCGAAGTTTTTTTATTACTCATGTTGTTTCTATGAATCTGATATTCTATTTCATTCTAAATCGATATCATGCTTAGTTATTTTCTCTCCTTAACCATTAATGAATTCTAAAGTTTTTATTTTCACTTTTCTTCTTTAATGTCTAAAAAATATTTGTTAAGCTCCTTTACTGTCATATGTGAAGATTAGCTTATGAGTTTCTATTATAACTATATCCTGTTTGTCAGTTGTTAAAAATCTAGTGTTCTCCATTAAAGAATTCAGTTTTCATTTCTAGTAAATAAGCTCTCTGATTTTTCAATTTATTTTGTCATAAGCTCGAAACAGCTTATGAGATATTCACTCAGTCTTTTCAATACATTTCTTTACATATTTTAGGACTGTGATAGTTTTGAGTTGTTGTTAGGTTATCAGCTTGTCCCTCATTCATCAAAACTAATAAACGTTCTGATAAGCTCAGAGGAGCTTAAGAGTTTGTTAGTAGGAAAGTTCGGATGCTCTCAATGAATGTACCATTGATTTCTTTTATTGATCAGAGCATCATATACATTTTTCTGTTCGCATAATATTCTGGTTTCACATATTTTGTAGGTGTCTGTTTTGATTCCATATATCGGTGCAGCAGCTTTGTCGTTTGTTTCCTTCAGTCTCGATTCCTTCGATGCAGACAAGTTTTGTTGAGTTGTAGACGGTTGATTTCAAAAAAATGGAGATAGTATAGAGGTGTTTACTGTTCATCAGATTAGTCGAAAGAGGAAGTTGGAGGTGTGAACGAAAAAGTAAGCTCAGTACTTGCTTCATCGACAAAGGAGGCTTGATATTTCTTGGTTAAGCACGTTTTATATTTTCTACTTAGTTAGTTAAACTTTCTAGTGTATTGATTGTAGTATAAATCTTGTTGTTATCAGTGTTAGTTGTTTACATATTGAATGACCTATTTTAGCTCTTTGCTCATTAGTCTTTTAGCTTAAAAAGCTTTGTATTATGCATATTGCTAGGTTAGAAATAATCTAGTCAGCTTACAGGTCTACTAGGAACGTTAGTGCATATATTCAATTAGAAGTTACTTGGTTCAAAGTAAAACGTCAGTAGACAATTAGGAAAATTTCATAAGAAAACTGTATGGTCATTTTGAGTTCTTAGGTGTTGATTTTGTATAGGAATTTCTCTTTGTTCAATAGGTTTGAAAACGTGTTTTGTTTGTGATCTGTGATCTTTAGTGTGTAGAGTGATACTGTTAATTATTTTCTTATTCGATAGCTTATTGGATCTGTACCAAAAAGCTCTTTAAAAGCTCAAGATAGTTGGTTTTAAGAAGTACATAGCAAACTTGTTCTAAAGTTATGATTTTGTTAAAGTTTAGTAGTGTTATGCGTTTGGTCCTTCACTTTGTATACTCCTATTACAGTCACAATCCTCTGTTAGGGAAATAGGTTAAATCTTTTACGAGTTAGGTCCTTATTGAAACTAATCTGTTTAAGTTGATCAGATTTTGGGCTTTTATTCATTTTGGGTCTTTTGGGCTTTTATTAATTTCGGACCAGCATATTTGGTAATCAGTTTAGGCCTGGTTGTATCAAAATTGATTTAACTTTGAATTAGAAGATTAATTAGACTTGTATTTTTAGTTATAATAAAAATTGTTTTAGAATTACATTTTGTAATTTTGCAATTTTACTTTGTAGTATAAATTTGTATTTTGCGTTTTTATATTTTGTGCATTTAATTGTGGTAAGTGAAATGTTTTAGATTAGTACGTATATGTAGTAATAGTATAATATTTTACACTTTTTACATGCTTTGTGCAAAGTATTCATAGAAACCAAACAAGATTTTATAACCAAAAACAATAAAGTCAAACTTGAAAAGTTATATCAATTCGATTAGATACCGAGACGAAACGATACTAAAAACGAACATTACTGCTTCAATCAGTTAATAGTTTCTTTTTTCAGCTACTCCATTTTGTTCAGGAGTGCCAGCTGAAGAGAAGTTTTGTGATATTCCCATTTCATCACAAAAAGCTTCAAGCTGTTGATTCTTGAATTCAGTCCCATTATCATTTCTTAGAGCTTTTACTCTAACTTCATTCATGTTTTCTGTGACACCCCGGGTAGGGTCAAGATATGCGGAAAATATCCCCGGAGATGTCACAAGGGTGGATCGATAGCATATAGTCCATGGAGCATAAGATAAAGATTATTTAAATCAGATTACATATTTGACAACAAAATATTAAAAATTGTCTTAAACATGACAGAAGTTGATTGTTTACGTTTCCCAAATCGAACCCCGGATGAGTCCTACAATGCAGATTACTAAGATGCTGGAGACCATGCACACACCACGTACTAACTTCATATTCCTGTGCAAAACATACTAATGGGTCAACATAAAGTTGGTGAATTTACAGATTTTAACAATTACTTAGTTTGGACATATAATAATCATATAAGCAATAATGCACAAAGCATTCTTACTAAAATGTAAATAACATTTGTTTATTATTAGAAACTGAAGCTTAACCTCATAGTCCTCAACAGATGAGGACGTAGTGTCTTACAGAAAGACACCCATTCCAGTTCCAACATGGTATACGTCTGTTGTCCCGGCCAAGGTACAGTGAGCATGACTCACCTAGACGGGGATGGTCAATCCCTAATAGATCTATTTATAACATTCGGGCGATTTACAACAATTTAACAGTTTCAATAGTAAGCAATCATAATCCAGTTTATACAATCCAGACGTGTCCAATATATGTTTGCATATTTTCTTTCCCAAAAGGGAAAGTTTTATCAAAGTTTAAATGGGGCTGTAAACTCACCTGGGAGTAGGAAATTGTTTGTTTAGTACAGGTATCTAAATAAAGCTCACACCAAAGTTATGCCTAATCAGATAGTACAGTCTTAATAGATAGTACAAAGAACATATATGTATGCTTATAAAGATTTTATTCAGTTCATTCATACTATGGTATTTATCTAAATAACCGTAGCTCAAGTAGCATCAATATTCATTTAAACTTATTTATATAAGTTTCATTTCTAAGTTCACATCACATGTTTAACTATCAATATGAGTTAGCATACATGTATTTATAGTAATCATCTAATCTTACAATTAAGTTTTACATTTAAGTAAACATAAAAGAGAATGTTTCACTTAAAAATAAATCTGTGTTTATAGTACTTGTATTAATAACATCTCGTTAAATTTCATAACCACGTTCTATATTTAAGTAACCATAAGGAGTTTTACTTATAACATATTTACGTAGTAATATTTAATTTAATTAACGTTCACATAATTTTATTTCTTAAAAGTATATGAGTACATGTATTAACAATACATATTCATAATTGTTTATACAATTATTTCCTGAAGTAAATATATATATATATATATATATATATAATATTTTATTTAACTTTAAAGTTTCCACAAATTACTTTAAAATTTATAAAATAATTTATACTTAAGAATTTATACTTTAATTCTTATGGTCTAAGTATTTTAATTATGTTTTATTATAATTAAAATAGATTTTAGGGTTAGGGCTTGGAAATGTTTCGAAATGTGGCAAAACTAGTCCTTTTATAATTTTAAACAAGTAAACTTTCGGATTATTACACATCTGGTACCTAGGGCTTGTTTAAGTTTTGGTTTATGGCAGATTTAGTCCCCCTAGGATTATCTAGGTTTTGTAACTATATAAAAATTACAAAACAGCCCCTAGGGCTTCTTTAAGTTTCGGCGATTTACAAGAATAGTCCTTAGGGTTATAAAATGACAAAATAACTTTTAGAAAATTCCCAAAATGGTCCCTAGGGTTTAATTTACCACGGATAATATTTATTAAACCCTAGACTTTTGGATATTTACATTTTTAGTCCTTGTGTTTACTAGTTTATCAAAACAAGTTTCATAAGTTACGGTTTTAGTCCTTAAGTCTTATAAATTGTCATTTTCATCCAAAAAGTTTTTATAAATTATATTTTACTATAAAAACTTTTATTTTAACATTCAAACTTTATATGGGCTCATTAGGTCCATTAAGTTTTGGATTAATATTTCATGGGCTTGAATAGTCCATTACCACTACTCCATATTTATGTAGGTTTTAACTTAGGACATTCGTATAAGTTTATTATGAGCTTATTCATGTTGTTTTAAATATAAAATAAAAGAATAAAACTTATACTTGTTTTATGTGATGTTCCAATTTAGATCTATCTATGTACAAATCAAGTAAACAAGTCATAAGTTCAAAATGAGATCTAAATTATGTCTAGACCTAAAATCAATCATATATCCATGTTTACTCATATATAGTACACGGCCATATTTCTAAATCTTGGTATTTCCAAGATGAACATATTAGCTAGTTTTAAAGTCTTGTAAATTGATAGTTGTAAAATCACACTTGTTTAGGAAAACAAGGCAATTAGGGTAAGTATTAACGAGTAGTTTAGGAAAACCACAAGTTATGACCCAAATAAGAGTGAGTCCGTTCTCGAGGAGGAACATGTGTTGTGTAATGAATTGATTAATGTTTGTGATTGTATTGAGAAGAAAAGAAAATAGAAATAAGAAAGAAATGACGGTTACGAAGACGGATCGAGCTAAGACGAAAAAGTCGTTCACGTAAAACCGTAAAAACTACAAAATTAAAAATTTTAAACCTAAAAATTAATTAAAAGCTAAAAGTAAGTCCAAAATAATATAAATAAGAATAAAAATCCAATAAAAATATTTTAAAACCTTTTATTAATTAAATATTCAATTTTAAATGCTAATTAAAGCCCTAAAATTAGATATGATTAATCAAAATGTCCAAAATATGATTTTATTGAACTAATAACTAACTTATATTATTAAAAGACTAAAAAGTATTTTTCCTAATTTTTAAAAACTATTTTTCTATTTTTAAATTACTAAAAACTATTTTAAAACTAAAATAATTATAAAAAATATTAAAATATTGCTAAAAATAATTTCACAATTTTAAAAATCCTATTTTACTCTAATGAACAGTAGAAAAATGAAAAAGTTTGAAAAATATAAAATTTACCACTAAAAGAGAAAAATAGTTTAATAAAAACCCTAATTAACTTAAATTAATTCTAAAAAATAATAAAAAGATGAACAGTAGAAACTTTTTATACCAAAAATCTTAAAATCTTTTTCTAAGTCTATGAAAATTGATTAAACAGAAAAATATTAATTTTTTGGCACTAAATGCCAAAAAAAAGAAAATAAAAAGTTAAATAAAAATGCAATTTAATCTAAAAAATATAAAATGAACAGTAAATAAAAATCTAATTAATCAGAAAAATCAAAAATTAAATTAGAAAAATAATGGAATTGGTTTCAGACCCTAATTCACAATTTAACCCACAAAAGACAAAAATTTAAACTTTCTGAAAGTGACACTTGTGAAGCTTTGTCTGCTAGTGAAGCAGTACTAAAGAGTGTATTAGCAGGGGAAACCTTTTTCCCACTGCTAGTGCAATTTCAAGGTCTGGTGACCTTTGAGCTTAGGAAAGCTCTTTGGAGGGCTTGTTTTTGGACAGTAAGGCACCCCCACACCAATTGGGTTGTGGGGAGTCTGAGTAAACACAAAAACACACCAATTACTAGCAAAGATCAAGCACAAATGCACAATAAAGTTTCTGATGAAGCTTGTTGTATCTGATGAATAGGATGCTGGTTCAAATGGCACAAAATTGAATTTCAAATGTTAAGAACTTGCACACAATGACACCAAATATCATACAAGCCCTACACAATCCTCAAGCAACCTAGATTCTAGCAATGAACAAGACTTGGAGGCTCAGATTCACACAAAAATCAGACACAAGAGGCAGTTACTGATTTTAGCTAGTGAGCACCATTTTTTAGCATGCACAAGTGTTTAAAACTCCACAAAACTGAAAACCAATTACACTTACAACCTAATAGCAACCTAGTGAGTGTTGTAAACCAGTTTTAAACCAAGATTGATGTCAATAATCCAAGTTAAACCCTTATCCCAAACACCCCTTTGTTTCTGAAATTCAAAATTATCAAACCAATTGCTTATGAAACTTATCAAAACAACCCTAAATCACTTCTAACATATCTAATATCATCAAATGAGCATAATCAAACAGCTTTAACAACACATGAACAACTTTTCACAAAATTCATGCAAATCACAAAACTGAAAATAAAGGGACAAGGTGGTTACCTTGTTGGACCTACATCCAGGCCCAACAATGGCTGCTTAGCCACCTCCAACAGACCCGGGTCTGTGCAGAACCTTGGACAAAAACAAGCTTCAATGGAACCTGCTAAGAATCAATGAACAAACAAAATAACCAAAAATCTGATTTTTCTTCCAAACTCCTTTTTGAAACCTTAAAATCCAACAAACCTTGGAACAATGAACACCTTTTTAAACAAGTAACACTTCTGAAAACTCAAGATTCCAATCCACTTTCACTTAATGGAATCTTAGGTTTTCTAAAAATTTTAAAGAGACCTTTTGAAACCTTTTTGAAAACTGAAATAAACACCAAATGTTTATCAAAAGAAATATGGAACTTAGATTTTATCAAGCTAACACCAAACTTTAAAAATAATAAAAGGAGTTATAATTCAGCAAATACACCAATTTTATAAATATTTAAAAGGAATTACAATAACTTGAAAAAAATCTGGAACAAGAGCTTAAAGGTTCACAACTCGAACCTTTATATACAATAAGATAGAATAATCTAGAGTATCTAAACCCTAGCTTGAAAAGCCCTAAAATGCCCTTTTGAAAAGTCTTCAAGTCTTGGTCAAAAATCGTCCATGTGACATGCCAGCTGCAAAAGGTGATCTTGAGTCGTTCATAGAGTTCCTTTGGGAGAAAGGAAGGATTTTGAGCCATTGGATTGCTGTTCCCACTTTGTCTTCATCTTCACATGTGATGTGGGTAGGCTGTTGAGGGGACAAAAGGTACAAGGGTCGTTTTCTGGGTGTGTTGGTGTGTTGGGAGTGGGGTTGTGAGTAAAACCCCTAAAGTTAATTAGGATCAAGGTTAAAAATTAAGTTGATTAGAGCTGGGGTTTTTTAGGGTTTGTGGGGATGAAGGTGGTTAAATAGTTTAGTTTGATTAGGATTAGGGATTAATTTGTTGTTTCCCACGTTTTTATTTTATTTAAACCGTTTGAAAAGTTTACAAGTTAAGTGGAAGGGTGACTGGGATGGGGGTGTGACGTGGTGGGATGATATTGGTGGGAGGAGGTGACGTGGGAGGATGATTGGTTGTGGTGTGTTTCCTTGTCTGGCAAAAACAGTCCCTCAATTCCTTTTGTTCTTTCACTTTGTATTAAATGGCAACAACTTCAAATTCCTTCACAACAACTTTGGCAAACTTGTCATTTTTAGCACAACCTTTCCTCAAACTTTAAGCAAGGGCCATTAATGCATATTCTTCATTCTCCAAGGACTTTTTTGTAACATCTTGATAATTTAGGGACCTCAATGCATTTTATGAGTTTTGCAAGGGTATAAATTGCCAAGTCTTCAAAAATGAGGGACCAATGTTGCCAATCCTCAATTCTTCAAGGTCTATTTTGGAAATTCCAGACTTGGGCCCGGTTCATTGTGCGGCTTCGTTTCCCGTGTTCGTTTTTGAATGATTCTTGTGATCTTTTTGTCTTTTCCTCAATATCCGTACCTAAAATACACAAGTAACAAACACAAGCATATATTTGGCAGTTTTAATGATATTTTATGTATTTTAAGCCCGATTTGGACGATGAGACTATGTATAAAAGCAGTCTCATCACTCCCCCATACTAAACCATTTTCGTGCCCTCACGCAATGCTAGAATAAAGTATCATAGCACCTCCAAAATTCATTTTTATTCACTTTATTGGATGATAAACTAGCTACACTACCACTATTACTACTACTTGTGTTATAGACATAATGTATGATTTTCATCGCAAAATGGGATGTTTAGGTTCATAGAATAAGAACACGTGAATGCTTCGTTAGAAATAATTTCATCGTCCTCGATTTTCACTTCAATTCCATGCCAAGCGTGCAACGAGATCATTGTCATTATAAGTTAGTAATGCTAACACTACTCATATGCCCTAATCACGTACTTATCCTCCCATTATTCCTAAGTTGTATCTCTTATATTTTATTTTGTCTTGAATGTTCACGAGGATACATTGTTGACTTATGCGATAATAGAGATTTAGGTCTAAAAATAGAGTCCTAACGGTGTAACTAAGACCATCAAATCAATAACCCCTCCTAATAGACAACGATGTCAAAAAAATTAAGTTGACAAGAAGAATCGATAAACACGGTTTTATAACGGTTTTGAACATGAGACTTATTACCAAGACTTTTATACGCCCCCTAACGGAAGGGCCTTATTATCTTTGGTTTACCTCCATCTTTTATTCAACTTCGCCATGAAGCTTTTATTATGACTTCGGTCTTGCCTTGCCTTTTATTATCCGCCTCATCGGTGGTTTTATTAGCCAAAGACGTATATCCTCACGCTAAAGCGAATTTTGGATCTTTAAAGCTTCGAAGATTAAGGCTTGATTCACTTTCAATTTTGCATAGATTTTAGGCCTTGTGGGGCTTCAAATTGTTTGCTAGATTTAGGTAAGCACTTGAAATCTTATTATTAGGTGAAGCTTTCGATTATTCGGGTGCCAATACTTCAAAACCGTGACGCTGGCGATACCTTAATGTCTTCCCAATTTAATTACACGGAAGCTACTAGAAAAGACTAGAAACCCAACAATCCTAACTAAACCGCTAAGTCAATATTTATTAAGCAAAAAATATTTACAAGCGAAGGGAGAATAAGCAAACAACGAGAACACATGAGTTTTTGAAAGAATACGAGTACTCTACGTTTAGCATAGTAACTTATAATTAACTCTATCATTTCTCGTCCTCATTTAAGAGACTTAGCCTAATGTGAAGTTAAGGAATCAAAGCTAAGTGCTCAACACGCATGGTCGAGTCAAAAATTACTCTTATTCTCGCCATCGGAAAACCTACATTCGTGTCTTTAAACACTTATAAAACATGAGAAAAATTTTAAAATTTGGCCATTTTTAGCCTTATTTTGCAACAAAAAGATAAACTTTGGAAAGCGTGAAGGTTTGGCAAGGCAAGTATCTATTCACCCCCCCATACTAAAGTTAAACATTGTCCTCAATGTTTCGAGTCTAGGGGTGCAAATACCCCCATACTAGAGACGTAGTCGAATGCCTAATCTAGCATGGAAAGGGTGTAACCGTTAAATTAATAGCCGTTTATGAAGTGTGCTAAAAACCTAAGGTTAGAACATCAAAGGATATATCATTTGGATATTGAGAAAGTCTCCAAAGCAAACGATCGAGTGCTCCCATAAAACGAACACGAGAGGCTCCAATCGTGAAGATCATGATCTAAAAACCACAATACACAAACAACCACGGAACAAAGTTAGGAAGGGCACAAATCCCCTCACATTAACTAATTAGAAAGCAATAATATGTACATGGATAAGCATGGGTCTCCCCCACGAGGCACCTTGTTTTTGATAACCGAGTCAAAAGCTCGACTCGAATCCCCATAAATGTGATCATTTAGGGATTATCATGGTATGGTCAATTTTTGGTGGGGCTTACATGATAAACAAGGCCCAAAAACAACCGGTATTAAGGACTAAGTCCTTTGATGGTGCAAAATACCGGGATCGAAGATGGCGTTCTCGTTTTCATTGGAAATACAAATCAACGCCACTTCATCGTGTGCCAACACAAACTCAAAGAGTTTCAACAAAATAGGAGAGAAGAAATAGAAGGGTGGGACAATGGGTAAGTCATAGAAACATTGAGCTACTCGAGGTAGACTCACACCAATCAAATAGAAAGATTTTTCATTTATTGCATCGGTGGAAGACCGAGATTTCCCTTTATAAGCAATTCCAGGATCAAATATCTCGTCCTCAGTGGAGAAAGGGGAGGGAACATAAGGGGATTCCCCCACACTAAGTCCACACAAAGCATCGTCAAAAGGAGAAGACGAGCTTGTAGTACTCAATACACGTGGTGATGACGGAGTTAGAATTGTAGAAAAGTCTTTTAAATTCAATTCAAAATCTTTTCCTTTTTCATCTTTTAAACTCTCCTTATGAAAACCCGATTTAATTATGTCAAAAATATTTTATGTTTCTAAAGCAATGTTAGTCACACTAAAAATTCTCACATTTGAAAACGGTTTTGGTATAGGTGGTGGTAAGTTTTCAAAACGTTTGTCGACAAAGAAAACTTCCCCATCGGGATCAACACATTCATCATCCGAAGAATCATTCACAATTGGAATCGTAGGCTTAACACTCTTAACCTCCACCGGCGGAGGGGACGGAACTTCATTTTTCTCAACAACTTCTAAAACTCTTTTGGAAATCTTTTTACAAATGTTTTTGATGGGATTGACATTGTACAAAGATGTGATAGAATACACATGAGAAAGTGTGGAGTTTTGGGTTGCATTAATGACGAGTTCTTCCTCATTGAAACGAAGAGTGATTTTCCTTGCATGCACATCGATAAGTGCTCTCGAGGTATCCAAAAATGATCGACCTAAAATTAGCGGAACTTTAGGATCGATGGGAATGTCAACAACAATAAAGTCTACGGAATAGTAGAACTTTCCAACTTTCACAAAGACGTCCTCGGCAACTCCACAAGCTAGAATCGTAGAATGATCGGCCATCTCGATTGACATTCTTGAAGGAGTGAGATTGGGAAGATTGAGCGATTTAAAAATCTCAAGAGGCATCAAATTTATACTAGCACCAAGATCGGCCAAGGCGTAGCATTCTTCCATGTCTTGTATAGCACATGGGATTAAAAACTTGCCGGGATCATCGACTTTTTGAGGTATGCGGCTTAGAAAAACCGATGAACAACTAGATGATATTTGCAATTTTTCTTTGTTATTCAACATACTTTTGAAGTTCGCGGCAAATCGAGGCATCGTGACTAAGGCGTCGGCAAAACTTATATTAAATTGCAAGTCACGAAACATTTTCATAAAAAGTTCAAATTGATAATTATTTCGTTCTTGTGCCTTTTCCTTGTCTCGTCTTGAAGGGTAGGGTAAGGGTGGTGTGGGTTGAGGCATAGGCATCGGACTTGGAATCTCGGGTTCCACGATTGGTGTTGGTTCAACCGTAGGTGTGGTTTGAGCGGTACTTCGTGGGCTTGGAATTTGCTCCTTTTCGACCACCACCTCGGGTTCTTTCTCTTTTTCCTTTTCCATAGAAGTACTTGGACGAGAAATGGGTTCTTTGAAAGTTTTACCACTACGAGTAGTAATAACCTTCAATTCTCCTTTTGGGTTCACGATGGTATCACTAGGAAGACCACCCGAAGAAGAGGGCTTACACATGATAGCTTCAAACATTTTTACCATACGGTCTTCAAACTTAGATTGCCTAGCATCCGCTTTTAACTATTCTTGCTTAATCTCATGTTGACCTTGCTCCATTTTTTGTTGATTTTGTTGGAGTCTTTGAACGTTTCCTTCCATTTTATTAACATGAGTCTTAAGTTCATTAGCAAGTTCGTTTTTAAGCTCGTTTTTCAACTCGGATCTTAAGCTAACCATTTCACGTTGCATATTATCAAACTTAGCATCATTAGCCTTAGCATATTCAAAAATTCTCCTTGAAGATTTTTGGTGTGATCATTTTTGAAAACCTTGTGTGGTAGTTTGAAAATCACGGTTTTGGTTTTGATTTGAAATTTTCCCATTTCCACTTTGATAATTACCCTTGTTGTAATTCCTTTGATTTCCTTGATAATTACCACCTTGGTTGTTGTTTCGATAATTATTAGCATTTTGATTTGGTGGAGCTAGATTTTGGCGGGAACCTTGTCCGTTTTGGTTATAAGTTCCCGTGGCTACATAAGCACTCGAAGTGTTACCATCCGCGGTAATGCACTCGGAAAGATCATGAGCTCCACCACACGACAAACAACTCTTAGAAACCGCTTTAACCGAAGGGGAATTCGAAGCTTCTTGAGCTTTCCAATGGGACATAAGGTTAGCAAATCTATCAAAAAACCGATTTTCTTCATTTGCTTCATCATGTAAAGCATTAATGCTACGAGACGATGATGAGCCCATTTTGGCAACACTCGGTGTGTTACGAGGGCTATAAACCTTAGACCTATTCTCAATTATCACCAAAGCTTCCTCGACCGTTTTACAGAAAAAATTACCACCCGCGGCGGCATTTAAATAATCTCTTTCATGATCATTAAGTCCATTGTAAAACGTGTCAATTTGGTGCAAGTCGGAAAAACTGTGATGAGGACATTCATGTAACATCTCCTTAAACCTATTCCAAGCCGTTGAAAAAATTTCATTTGATTCTTGTGAAAATTTAGAAATCTCGTTTTTCAAATGCGTAGTCTTAGAGGGCGGAAAAAATTGGTTCACGAATTTTGAAACGAGATCCTTCCACGTCAATATAGAATTGGGTGGCTCTTTCTCTAACCAAATTTTAGCGGGCCCCGCTAAGGAATACGGAAAAAGCATCATCTTAATCGAGTCATTCGAGACATCCTTAAATTTGCAAGTGGCGGTAAGACGATTAAATTGGCGGATATGGTTGTGTGGATTGTCCTTCTCATCACCATGGAATTTGTTGTTTTGTATCATCGACAACAAACCCGTTTTCACCTCAAATTTCTCCGCAAGGATAACGGGAATCACAATAGCTTCTCCATAACCCTCGGTGGGTGCTTGAAGTAACTCCATCATAGTTCGATTCGCCATGGTTGGTGCTTCTCGTACAATGGGTTCGTCAATAGGAGACTCCTCACTAGAATGAGTTGGAGTGGGAGTTTTGTTCTTTCGTCTACGTGCACGTTTTGCTTGATTACGAGTTAGCATAAACGTCACGTACAACGAGGAGACGAGCAAAGAAGAATTTTTTTGGTGTTTTGTATTTTTCAATTTTTTTGTGGTTTTTGATGGTATTAACTTTTTTGGAAATTGGTGAATGTATTAAGTAGACAAAAATCTACAAATCTCCTCCTTAATCAAATCTCTCGATTAACGAAGCCTCAAGGAATGAAAACGATCACGTGAAGTGAACGCCTTCGATGACTTTAGAACGATGGTGGAACACCAAATCGTTCAAGAGGGTTTAATCAATAGAAACCAAGAAAATATATATGATATGTAATAATACTTTGGGCGGCAAAACCCTCGATTAGCTCTCAAAATCAAATACGCACAAGCAAGCAGAGGGAACGAGGCGGTGCGAAGCACTTAAGATCCTTTTTTCTTTAGGTCGTGAAATACAACCGCCTTATACCCACCTTATAGTTTGTATTTTTCAAAATCGAGCTTCACGAAAGTATTTATCTATTTTTGCCTTTTTCCTTTGGTTTGAGATTCGAATACAATGATTGGGTAATGACCTCCCAAGTCAAGGTTGTGATTGCTCACGTATTTGGAGTACTTGTGAATTTATTGTTCTACGTATACAATATAGTAATAGTATTCACACAAAAACCAAAAAACGATAATACGTATTAGTAGAGTGCTACTAATACAAATACTAATTATGGCTATTATAAAAACAACAATTGTTCAATCAAAACACAACACGCCTCCCCGGCAGCGGCGCCAAAATGATAGTTGTAAAATCACACTTGTTTAGGAAAACAAGGCAATTAGGGTAAGTATTAACGAGTAGTTTAGGAAAACCACAAGTTATGACCCAAATAAGAGTGAGTTCGTTCTCGAGGAGGCACGTGTGTTGTGTAATGAATTGATTAATGTTTGTGATTGTATTGAGAAGAAAAGAAAATAGAAATAAGAAAGAAATGACGGTTACGAAGACGGATCGAGCTAAGACGAAAAAGTCGTTCACGTAAAACCGTAAAAACTACAAAATTAAAAATTTTAAACCTAAAAATTAATTAAAAGCTAAAAGTAAGTCCAAAATAATATAAATAAGAATAAAAATCCAATAAAAATATTTTAAAACCTTTTATTAATTAAATATTCAATTTTAAATGCTAATTAAAGCCCTAAAATTAAATATGATTAATCAAAATGTCCAAAATATGATTTTATTGAACTAATAACTAACTTATATTATTAAAAGACTAAAAAGTATTTTTCCTAATTTTTAAAACTATTTTTCTATTTTTAAATTACTAAAAACTATTTTAAAACTAAAATAATTATAAAAAATAATAAAATATTGCTAAAAATAATTTCACAATTTTAAAAATCCTATTTTACTCTAATGAACAGTAGAAAAATGAAAAAGTTAGAAAATATAAAATTTACCACTAAAAGACAAAAACAGTTTAATAAAAACCCTAATTAACTTAAATTAATTCTAAAAAATAATAAAAAGATGAACAGTAGAAACTTTTTATACCAAAATCTTAAAATCTTTTTCTAAGTCTATGAAAATTGATTAAACAGAAAAATATTAATTTTTTGGCACTAAATGCCAAAAACAGAAAATAAAAAGTTAATTAAAAATGCAATTTAATCTAAAAAATATAAAATGAACAGTAAATAAAAATCTAATTAATCAGAAAAATCAAAAATTAAATTAAAAAAAATGGAATTGGTTTCTGTAAAACCTGTAAATTTCAGGTTTTGACTCTGTCAACATTGTGTACGTCACCCCATGATATCTATATATTTTATTATATTTCCTTTGCATGAAATCCTTTGAACAATCATATGCATCACATGAGCATACATCATTCTAATTATCTGAACAGGAAAACAACTATATCACAATTTTTATTGTGACTATGAGTATTTTTAATCATAAAGGCATGACCACATTTGTATGGCTATATTTCAATAGCATACTGGACAACAAATGATCTATTGTAAAGGACTTTAAGTCATCTGAACATAAGCTCACTTGCATACATCTCGCTAATTTTCTAAAAATCCAACGTCATGATCACAATTAATAACTGGCTATTTATATATATAAATATTCATAAATTGGATAGTTTATATATTTTCACACTATAAATGATTTTAAACTACGATGACAATTACTTATACACCTGAACACTACAATAAAGCATTTTATATTTCTGTTATATATTTTGTATTAATAAAATCACCTAAGGACCATACTTTCACCAAAAGGCTATAAACGTAACCAAAATTACTTAAACTCAAACGTACTCACAATATTATAACCTTAACTCATTTAACACTCACCTAAACACAAAAATTAAACACAAGTCGAACCTAGACTTATACTAAACCGTATATATTTATATATATACTTAACCATAACCCTTTTATACCAAAACTCCTACCCTCCTTACCAATTGTCTAAATATACACTAATATATATACACAATACACAAATTTCACTTTTCTTTTTACTTGAACCCATAAACCGCCGGTTTTTACCTTGTAAACCATGGGAAAACTTGTACATTTTGGGTAATTAAGGATAGTACTAGGAACACTATTTGGAAACTATGTCACACATCACTCTTGTTTGTTTTGCCTTAGCCGTGTATACCCACAACACCACACAACAAACCTTGTACAACATGACAATAAATGGAAACACTCAAGGACTTACCACTTGCCCCTTTTGAACCCTATATGTGACGGCTAAACAAGACACCCCTAGCAATCATGTACATCTTGATGCATTTATGGGAAGTCCTTGCCAAGTACATTGCAAAATACTCCCAATCTTCTTCCCTCTCTCTTGCCGTGTCTCACCCCTAAGCCACAACTCATTCTCACATTTGGATATTTAGGAGCTAAGTTACACATTCACTCACCCTCACCATAAATTCGGATCAAAGAAAACTCTCCCACATATCACCTAGAGTTAACCGAATATACTCCATCTCATTTACTACAAAATCTATGAACTCCAAGTATTAAAGTCTAAGCATTCAAAGCTCCTAGGACTCGTGTAATAACAAGCCGACGCCATCACTACTCTCTTTTGTCACCATTTTTGATCAATCAAGTAAGTAAAAACTCCACTAGACCTATTTCCATATTCCTTTTACTTTCCATCTCATATCATGCATGTATAAGCTTAGGGAATGAACCTAGGTTGCCATGCATACGTAAAACCTCCATGAAAATGCCATCCAAGTGACATATAAGCCACGGCTTATATAATGGGTGAACCTTTCGTGCCTTAGAATCCTTATTCATGTGCTAGCATGTTGGACACCTTGCTTAAAAACCTTAGGAATGAACTAGTTATGAATGAGCACCTTAAAAATATTCATGTTGTAAAATAAGCCGAACCACTAGCATATATAAGCCATATTGTATTATATAAGCCACATCGTATAAGCCTTAAAAATCCATCTAAACCGAAGTACTACTAAAATAAGCTAGCTTGACAATTAAAAATCAATATAAGCCGAGACCTAGATAAGTTTATTTAAGCACTTAGGAAATTAAGCCTAAAAATATAAGCTATGAATATATAAGCCGAATATTGTAAGCCCTAATATAAGCCCAAAAGCCTCCAAAATATAAGCTCATGATTTACTAGTGGGAAAATATAAGCCTTAGTCAAGAAAATGATAAATTTATATAAGCCACACTAATAAGCCGAAACATATAAGCTTAAAAACTAAACTAGTGTTGTAAATAAAACTTAATATAAGCCCACTAGTTAAGGCCCAATAGTAAGAAAATTACCATTTACTAATTACCCTAAACTTTAACTAAGCCCGATAACATTTTACCCCAACCGGACCTTAATGGGCCGCGTAGCCCACTATTAAAAACCAACTAATTACTTTTTGTGCCAAAAGTGTCACATGGTGAAAGTTTGGGCCCGAGAGTGAAACTAGTAAAAACTATGAAATAATTTTCGTGACTATTGAATAGTCCAAGGGGTGTTTGTGTCAGTTTTGAAAGTATAGGGTAAACAAAAATCAACCGTGAGCCTTAAATAAACTACGAGGACCTTTTATGCCATTTTGAAACTTAAATCAAGCCCTAATCCCACTTATATTTATGCCGTGGGATTGGAGGGGGCTATTTTGCCAATTCTCGGAAGATTATCAAGCCCTAGGGAGCATTTTCGTAAAATGGGATAACCAACAAGGACTAACGGTGTAATAAATTTAACGGATGTAAACTTAAGGATAAATTTTTCTAAACAATTATATTTACAAAGAATTATCATAGTTTTTAATTAAATAATAAAACTTGTCATTTGTAAGATGAATTATTTTAGTTATTTACAAACCGTACGATATTGACAAAACTCGTTAACCATTTCCCTTTGAAACCTTAATAAGGTATAAGTTATTTCTTTATAATAAATAAGGCATGGGTACTTATTTAAATTACGATACCTTAAAACAAATTTATAAACACTTATATATATATATTTCTTGAACAAAAATATATATACATACCTTTAATGCACTATTAGAACAAACACTTAAGCCAACATAACAACCATAAATTATGATCATGTATTTTTCATATGTACCATTCATCATGCATAATTATTGTTGCATTCACTGAGACATCTAAATTACTTAGGTAATTTCTCCAGTTCGTGACTATACTGTGACATCATCCTCACTACCTCATTATCACTAAGGTGAGTTCATGGCCCCATCTTTACTGTTTTATAACTGGGGGAGAAAACATACAAAACTATTTATATGCAAGCATGCACAGACAACAACAATTTATTTGCCTACTGTTTGCCCCATTCCCGTGGACTGTATTAGTTAATAGTGTAGCGCGAAATGTATGGATAGATCTATTCGGGTATTGACAACACCCGGCCTGTCGTGATCAGCTGTCACGTATTGCTTAGGCCGAGCAGCAGGTTTATGTCATTGTCGGATTAAGGGAAACCTCATCAGGATAGACCCAATGGGCGTACTGAGAATCATGTCTAGCTTCTATTACAGGGCAGTAGGAACTACTGTAGTATTGGGCTGTGATGTCCTGCTACCTTCGTGGTGCTTTGCATATTGATACATTATTTAATTAAACCTGTGAATTCACCAACCTCGTGTTGACCCACACATTTTACTTTTATGTTTTCTCAGGAAAGTAAGCAGGTTCAAGCATTGAATTCCAGCATTATAGGAAAGCATCATGTTGACCATTGGGCTAGGATATTTATTTCTGTTTTATAATAAAAGTGGTTTACTTTTGGACAAGATACTAAATGTGTACGATTAATTCATGTAATATGTATTCAAATGATATTATAATCATTGCTCTATATGCTATGTGTTATCGATCCACCCAAGTAACACCCCAACTACTTTTCCGCTGCATTTGACCAACTTGGGGGTGTTACAGAAATGGTATCAGAGAGCATAGTTATAGAGAACTAGATCAAAAACTTAAAAAAAAAATTAAATAATAAAAATTTTAAACTGGACTATAACTGAACATAAAAATCAATCTAAAAAGAAAAATTCATTTTTGGGGAACCTATAAGTTAGGCATATGGCATTTTAGAGCATGCATATTATGTGAACTAACTTCACATTGATTTATTCCCTCATGGCAAATAAATTACATAAGTATCTATTTATACTTTTGACATCATGCTTAAAAGCTTTTAAAACCTCATCGCATATGCATCATGAAAAACCTTTTATATTGTGTAAGTTGAGAACTTGCTCAAACTATAAAATATTACTTTCAGATTTCATGACGACGCCCACTATTGTTACTACTTTCGAGGAGCTTATGGTTCCTACCATTACACCTTTGTCATCGACGTCAGTGTTAGCTGGACCTGCTTCCAATACAGAGTCCAGAGATGACCAGCAGGACGGGGTCATCGTACTCACAGATTCACCTACTCCTTCACCACCCACTGCATCTCCTTCTACACCACTTCTGGTAGTACCTGCATCCCCTCCTAGAGAGGTGGACCAGGTCGTACCTTCTCTACCATCCTTACCACCACCTTCCGTACCTAGCACTTACCCCACCAGTGTCTTGCCACCTCGTAAGAGGAGACATGACACTATCCCTGACTCGACCTATGAGGTTGGAGAGGGATCAGGAGCCGGGCAGGCTAGACTTAGTGCCCTTCAGGCACAGGTTGATGCACTCACGGCCCGACAGGCACAGGATACCACCCTTATCCACTCTCTACTACAGGCGGACCAGCAGGGTCGCACCATGCTCCAGGAGAGACTAGACTCTCTCTATTGGGCCATAGCCGGGGAGTCATACACCACCCGGGAGACCATACACTGGCTATTGGATGAGGTAGCTTACCTCCGTTACCGCTTAGCTTCATTGGAGAGTCATTCCTACGAGACTCGAGCCGCCATCTACACACAGGAGGACACCTTTAGGACCTTCGTGGATTTGACCGATCTCCGTCATCAGGGGATCACTACAGAGACAGAGCAGTTACGGAGTGCCGACACTGCACGTCAGCAGCAGCTACTAGAGGCCTTGAGATACACTAGAGAGACCCGGAGTGCCGTGATCCGTATGCAGGACGAGCGTGCACCACCAGCTGGACCACCTGCACCTGCAGGCAGCCATACTAGTGTAGGATAGATTTTTAGTAGTTGTACATCATGACAAGCACTGAGTTGCATCTCAGCTCACATGATTTATTTCTTTCGTACTTGTATTCCTTTCTGTTGTATTCGTAGTACCTGACCTTAGTAGGTAGGATATCTTTTGGTTGTATTACAAACATATGTACCACTATTTCAGACAGGTTGCTATGACTCTGTCTTAGATCGGTTGTACTTGTACTATACTGTTGTTTGCCAGAAATAGCATGTTACCGTTCACTTGTTTGTTTACATTTATATTATTTTGAACTCGTAACGGATTATCAAATTTGTTGTGAATTCTATGCATAAACATTACCCATGCAGTTTAATATAACCATCTTTTATCAGCTAACAAATCTCAGTCTTTCTTATAGAAAAATGCCACCAAGACGCGCACGCCCAAACCCGCAGAAACACCTGCGACGACTATGTCTGATGCACAACTTAGAGTACTGATTGAACAAGGCATCACTAACGCCTTAGCTGCCAGGGAAAACCGCCCCAGCGGAACCCATGGAGACAGTGAAAACTCTAATAACCGAAACCGCGAAGCTCGAGGATGTACTTACCCTGACTTCCTAAAGTGCAAGCCCAGCTATTACAAGGGCAAGGAAGGGGTAGTCGAGCTCATGCAATGGTTTGAGAGGACTGAGACCGTGTTTCGTATTAGTGACTGTACTGAAGAGAACAAGGTGAAATTCGCCACTTGTACACTTTTGGAACATGCACTCACGTGGTGGAACTCACAAGTTGCTACCCTCGGACACGATGGAGCCTATGGGATGACATGGGATGCGTTGAAGGAAAAGCTTACCATGAAATACTGTCCACGTAGTGAAATCAAAAAGCTGGAGATCAAATTATGGAATCTCAAATGCACCAACTTCAATATTACGGGTTACAATCAGAAGTTCCAGGAACTAACTTTGATGTGTACCCGTATGTACCCAAAGGTGTCGGATAAGATAGAGAAGTACGTTAGTGGACTTCCAGACGCTGTTCATGACAGTGTGCTTGCATCCCGACCTACTACCATCGAGAGTGCTATTGAGTTTGCCACAGAATTAGTGGACAAACGTGGTCGTGATCATATGATTAGACAAGCAGAACACAAGAGGAAAGTCGATGATAACTATCGTCATCATCCCCAGACTCAACAGCCCAAGAGGCAAGGCTTAGGTCAAGTCTGCAGTGCTGTTTCCTCAGGACCACCACCATACGTAGGAAACAAACCAAAATGCTCAAAGTGTAACTTCCATCACTACCCCACTGTTGGATGCCGAAGACCAGAGCAGGACAGTGCATATGTTCCAACCAACAGGAACAACTTCAGTGCCAACAACAAGTCCCACAACGGCAACAGGCATAATTCCCGTGGAGGTGGATACCAAGGAAGCCGCCAGCTCACTGGCAGTGGAAACATGGCTCGTAAGGAGATCCGTTGCTTTGGTTGTGGAGAGATTGGACACATCAGACCTGACTGTCCAAAGCGTAAGAATGAAAGCCAAAGCAGAGCACCTGCCAGAGTTTATGTCATAGGAGAGAACAGGACCAACCCCGACTCCAATGTAGTTACTGGTACGTTCCTTCTGAATAATCGCTATGCAAATATTTTATTCGATACGGGAGCCGATAGGAGTTTCGTATCCACTGAATTTGGTAGCTTACTAGGCATTTTACCAACCCCGTTAGATAACTGTTACAGAGTCGAATTAGTAGACGGAAAGATCATTGAAACTAATACCATCATAAGAGGCTGTACTTTAAACCTTCAAAATCACCCATTTGATATTCAATTAATACCCATACAACTAAGTAGTTTTGATGTCATCATTGGTATGGACTGGTTAGCCAAGTATCATGTAACTATTGTGTGTAACGAGAAACTAGTCCGTATACCATGGGGAAGCACAGATCTGATTATCCGAGGAGACGGAAATTCGGATAAAACAGACACTAGGTTGAGTGTGATCTCGTGCACCCAAGCCCAGAAATATCTACTAAAAAGATACCCTATCTTTTTAGCGCATATTTCTAAAACAGATCAAGAAGAAGAACCCAAGGAGAAACAAATCAAGGATGTACCCATCGTCTGTGATTATCCTGAAGTCTTTCCAGACGACTTGCCAGGATTACCTCCGACCCGTCAAGTTGAATTTCAAATAGACTTGGTGCCAGGAGCGGCACCTGTAGCTAAAGCACCCTACCGTTTAGCACCTACCGGGATGAAAGAACTCGCGGAACAACTCAAAGAACTGTCAAATAAAGGCTTTATCAGGCCCAGTTCCTCGCCTTGGGGAGCCCCAGTATTGTTTGTCAAAAAGAAAGACGGTTCATTCCGAAAGTGTATCGATTACAGAGAACTGAATAAGTTAACTGTGAAAAACCGTTACCCGTTACCACGAATCGACGACCTATTTGATCAACTACAAGGATCAAGTGTGTACTCCAAGATCAACTTACGATCCGGGTATCACCAATTGAAGGTCAGATAAGAGGACATACCAAAGACAGCTTTCAGAACACGATACGATCATTATGAGTTCCAAGTCATGCCATTTGGACTAACTAATGCACCAGCTATATTCATGGATCTCATGAATCGAGTATGCAGACCCTATCTGGATAAGTTCGTGATAGTGTTTATTGACGACATTCTCATCTATTCCAAGAATGAGCAAGAACACGGAGAACATCTGGCTCAAGTACTAAAACTGCTTAAGGAAGAAAAGCTGTACGCAAAATTCTCAAAGTGTGATTTTTGGATCCCTAAAGTACACTTTCTCGGTCATGTGATTGACGACAAGGGAATCCAAGTTGACCCTGCAAAAGTCGAATCCATGAAAGATTGGACATCTCCCACATCGCCGAAGGAAATTCGTCAATTCTTAGGTCTTGCCGGTTACTACCGACGATTTATCGAAGGTTTCTCTAAGATTGCCAAACCAATGACAAAGCTCACCCAGAAAGGTATAAATTTCGTGTGGGAAGAAAAAGAAGAAGCTGCATTCCAGACCATCAAACAAAAGTTATGTTGTGCACCTATTTTGGCCTTACCAGAAGGTAACGAAGACTTCGTTGTCTACTGTGACGCCTCGCACAAAGGGTTGGGAGCTGTGTTGATGCAGAGACAGAAAGTGATTGCTTATGCTTCAAGACAACTGAAGAAGCACGAGCAGAATTACTCCACCCATGATCTAGAACTTGGATCCGTAGTTTTTGCCTTAAAAATCTGGAGGCACTACCTGTACGGGACCAAATGCACAGTTCATACTGATCACAAGAGCTTACAACACATTCTAGATCAGAAAGAATTAAACATGAGACAACGTCGTTGGATAGAATTACTCAGCGACTATGACTGTGACATCAAATACCACCCAGGAAAAGCAAACGTAGTTGCAGATGCACTAAGCCAAAAGGGAACTGATCCTCCCATGAGAGTTCGAGCCTTAGTCATGACCATTAATTTGGACCTACCCAAACAGATATTAGAGGCCCAACTCCAAGCATAGAAGCCTGAGAATATCGGGAAGGAAGACATAGGAGGAATGCTTAGGACGGACCTAAGCAAGGAGAAGTTAGAAGCTAGAACGGATGGAACGTTGTGTCTACACGGAAGAAGCTGGCTACCATGTTACGGAGACTTGAGGAACGTGATCGTGCACGAATCCCATAAATCCAAGTACTCCATACATCCCGGATCCGAAAAGATGTATCAAGACGTGAAGAAATTATACTGGTGGCCGAACATGAAAGCAGACATTGCCACCTACGTGAAGAAATGTTTGACTTGTGCTAGAGTTAAAATAGAACATCAGCGACCATCAGGTTTGCTGGTTCAACCCGAAATACCAAAATGAATATCACCATGGATTTCATCACCAAACTCCCTACATCGTCCCACGGTTACGATATAGTTTGGGTAATCGTAGACCGCCTCACAAAATCAGCTCACTTCCTACCAATCAAGGAAAACGATTCTCTGAGCAAATTAGCCAAAACGTACTTAAAGGAAGTTGTGACGAGACATGGGATACCAGTCTCAATCATCTGCGATAGAGATGGCAGATTTACATCAAACTTTTGGAAAGCTTTTCAAAAAGCTTTAGGGACAAACCTGGATATGAGTACCGCATACCATCCACAGACAGACGGTCAGAGTGAACGAACAATCCAAACACTAGAAGACATGCTGAGGACATGTGTGATCGACTTTGGAAAGGGATGGGTCGAACACATTCCATTAGTGGAGTTCTCCTACAATAACAGCTACCATGCCAGTATTAAGGCGGCACCATTTGAGGCTCTCTATGGCCGCAAATGTCGTTCGCCAGTATGCTGGGCAGAAGTGGGAGAATTTGAACTGACAGGACCCGAACTAATCCAAGAGACTACTGAGAAGATCACCCTCATCAAGCAACGAATTCAAGCTGCCCAGGATAGACAGAAGAGTTATGCCGACATGAAACATAAACCTATGGAGTTTGCTGTAGGTGATCGTGTCATGCTAAAGGTATCACCTTGGAAGGGTGTTGTACGGTTTGGGAAACAGGGAAAGCTAAATCCACGTTACATAGGACCTTTCAAAGTGATTGCCAGAATTAGAGAGGTCGCCTATCGCTTAGAGTTGCCCTAGCAGTTGAGCCGAGTACACCCTACATTCCACGTCTCAAACTTGAAGAAGTGCTACGCAGATGAACCTTTAGCAATGCCATTGGAGGGAGTCCATTTTGATGACAAACTTCAATTTATAGAAGAACCAGTGGAAGTCGTGGAGAGAGAAGTTAAGAAGTTGAAACGAAGCCAAATCCCGTTAGTTAAAATATGATGGAACTCTAGGAAAGGTCCCGAATTTACTTGGGAACGCGAAGACTCGTTTAGAGCCAAGTACCCGCACCTTTTTACCTAAGCAGTGACGTCATCTTAAGCTTTGAGGACAAAGCTAAAATAACGGGTTTATGCTGTAAAACCTGTAAATTTCAGGTTTTGACTCTGTCAACATTGTGTACGTCACCCCATGATATCTATATATTTTATTATATTTCCTTTGCATGAAATCCTTTGAACAATCATATGCATCACATGAGCATACATCATTCTAATTATCTGAACAGGAAAACAACTATATCACAATTTTTATTGTGACTATGAGTATTTTTAATCATAAAGGCATGACCACATTTGTATGGCTATATTTCAATAGAATACTGGACAACAAATGATCTATTGTAAAGGACTTTAAGTCATCTGAACATAAGATCACTTGCATACATCTCGCTAATTTTCTAAAAATCCAACGTCATGACCACAATTAATAACTGGCTATTTATATATATAAATATTCTTAAATTGGATAGTTTATATATTTTCACACTATAAATGGTTTTAAACTACGATGACAATTACTTATACACCTGAACACTACAATAAAGCATTTTATATTTCTGTTATATATTTTGTATTAATAAAATCACCTAAGGACCATACTTTCACCAAAAGGCTCTAAACGTAACCAAAATTACTTAAACTCAAACGTACTCACAATATTATAACCTTAACTCATTTAACACTCACCTAAACACAAAAATTAAACACAAGTCGAACCTAGACTTATACTAAACCGTATATATTTATATATATACTTAACCATAACCCTTTTATACCAAAACTCCTACCCTCCTTACCAATTGTCTAAATATACACTAATATATATACACAATACACAAATCTCACTTTTCTTTTTACTTGAACCCATAAACCGCCGGTTTTCACCTTGTAAACCATGGGAAAACTTGTACATTTTGGGTAATTAAGGATAGTACTAGGAACACTATTTGGAAACTATGTCACACATCAATCTTGTTTGTTTTGCCTTAGCCGTGTATACCCACAACACCACACAACAAACCTTGTACACATTGACAATAAATGGAGACACTCAAGGACTTACCACTTGCCCCTTTTGAACCCTATATGCGACGGCTAAACAAGACACCCCTAGCAATCATGTACATCTTGATGCATTTATGGGAAGTCCTTGCCAAGTACATTGCAAAATACTCCCAATCTTCTTCCCTCTCTCTTGTCGTGTCTCACCCCTAAGCCACAGCTCATTCTCACATTTGGATATTTAGGAGCTAAGTTACACATTCACTCACCCTCACCATAAATTCGGATCAAAGAAAACTCTCCCACATATCACCTAGAGTTAACCGAATATACTCCATCTCATTTACTACAAAATCTATGAACTCCAAGTATTAAAGTCTAAGCATTCAAAGCTCCTAGGACTCGTGTAATAACAAGCCGACGCCATCACTACTCTCTTTGTCACCATTTTTGATCAATCAAGTAAGTAAAACTCCACTAGACCTATTTCCATATTCCTTTTACTTTCCATCTCATATCATGCATGTATAAGCTTAGGGAATGAACCTAGGTTGCCATGCATACGTAAAACCTCCATGAAAATGCCATCCAAGTGACATATAAGACACGGCTTATATAATGGGTGAACCTTTCGTGCCTTAGAATTCTTATTCATGTGCTAGCATGTTGGACACCTTGCTTAAAAACCTTAGGAATGAACTAGTTATGAATGAGCACCTTAAAAATATTCATGTTGTAAAATAAGCCGAACCACTAGCATATATAAGCCATATTGTATTATATAAGCCACGTCGTATAAGCCTTAAAAATCCATCTAAACCGAAGTACTACTAAAATAAGCTAGCTTGACAATTAAAAATCAATATAAGCCGAGACCTAGATAAGTTTATTTAAGCACTTAGGAAATTAAGCCTAAAAATATAAGCTATGAATATATAAGCCGAATATTGTAAGCCCTAATATAAGCCCAAAAGCCTCCAAAATATAAGCTCATGATTTACTAGTGGGAAAATATAAGCCTTAGTCAAGAAAATGATAAATTTATATAAGCCACACTTATAAGCCGAAACATATAAGCTTAAAAACTAAACTAGTGTTGTAAATAAAACTTAATATAAGCCCACTAGTTAAGGCCCAATAGTAAGAAAATTACCATTTACTAATTACCCTAAACTTTAACTAAGCCTGATAACATTTTACCCCAACCGGACCTTAATGGGCCGCGTAGCCCACTATTAAAAACCAACTAATTAATTTTTGTGCCAAAAGTGTCACATGGTGAAAGTTTGGGCTCGAGAGTGAAACTAGTAAAAACTATGAAATAATTTTCGTGACTATTGAATAGTCCAAGGGGTGTTTGTGTCAGTTTTGAAAGTATAGGGTAAACAAAAATCAACCGTGAGCCTTAAATAAACTACGAGGACCTTTTATGCCATTTTTGAAACTTAAATCAAGCCCTAATCCCACTTATATTTATGCCGTGGGATTGGAGGGGGCTATTTTTCCAATTCTCGAAAGATTATCAAGCCCTAGGGAGCATTTTCGTAAAATGGGATAACCAACAAGGACTAACGGTGTAATAAATTTAACGGATGTAAACTTAAGGATAAATTTTTCTAAACAATTATATTTACAAAGAATTATCATAGTTTTTAATTAAATAATAAAACTTGTCATTTGTAAGATGAATTATTTTAGTTATTTACAAACCGTACGATATTGACAAAACTCGTTAACCATTTCCCTTTGAAACCTTAATAAGGTATAAGTTATTTCTTTATAATAAATAAGGCATAGGTACTTATTTAAATTACGATACCTTAAAACAAATTTATAAACACTTATATATATATTTTTCTTGAACAAAAATATATATACATACCTTTAATGCACTATTAGAACAAACACTTAAGCCAACGTAACAATCCATAAATTGTGATCATGCATTTTTCATATGTACCATTCATCATGCATAATTATTGTTGCATTCACTGAGACATCTAAATTACTTAGGTAATTTCTCCAGTTCGTGACTATACTGTGACATCATCCTCACTACCTCATTATCACTAAGGTGAGTTCATGGCCCCATCTTTATTGTTTTATAACTGGGGGAGAAAACATACAAAACTATTTATATGCAAGCATGCACAGACAACAACAATTTATTTGCCTACTGTTTGCCCCATTCCCGTGGACTGTATTAGTTAATAGTGTAGCGCGAAATGTATGGATAGATCTATTCGGGTATTGACAACACCCGGTCTGTCGTGATCAGCTGTCACGTATTGCTTAGGCCGAGCAGCAGGTTTATGTCATTGTCGGATTAAGGGAAACCTCATCAGGATAGACCCAATGGGCGTACTGAGAATCATGTCTAGCTTCTATTACAGGGCAGTAGGAACTACTGTAGTATTGGGCTGTGATGTCCTGCTACCTTCGTGGTGCTTTGCATATTGATACATTATTTAATTAAACCTGTGAATTCACCAACCTCGTGTTGACCCCCATATTTTACTTTTATGTTTTCTCAGGAAAGTAAGCAGGTTCATGCATTGGATTCCAGCATTATAGGAAAGCATCATGTTGACCATTGGGCTGGGATATTTATTTTTGTTTTATAATAAAAGTGGTTTACTTTTGGACAAGATACTAAATGTGTACGATTAATTCATGTAATATGTTTTCAAATGATATTATAATCATTGCTCTATATGCTATGTGCTATCGATCCACCCAAGTAACACCCCAACTACTTTTCCGCTGCATTTGACCAACTTGGGGGTGTTACAGTTTCAGACCCTAATTCACAATTTAACCCACAAAAGACAATAATTTAAACTTTCTGAAAGTGACACTTGTGAAGCTTTGTCTGCTAGTGAAGCAGTACTAAAGAGTGTATTAGCAGGGGAAACCTTTTTCCCACTGCTAGTGCAATTTCAAGGTCTGGTGACCTTTGAGCTTAGGAAAGCTCTTTAGAGGGCTTGTTTTTGGACAGCAAGGCACCCTCACACCAATTGGGTTGTGGGGAGTCTGAGTAAACACAAAAACACACCAATTACTAGCAAAGATCAAGCACAAATGCACAATAAAGTTTCTGATGAAGCTTGTTGTATCTGATGAATAGGATGCTGGTTCAAATGGCACAAAATTGAATTTCAAATGCTAAGAACTTGCACACAATGACAGCAAATATCATACAAGCCCTACACAATCCTCAAGCAACCTAGATTCTAGCAATGAACAAGACTTGGAGGCTCAAATTCACACAAAAATCAGACACAAGAGGCAGTTACTGATTTTAGCTAGTGAGCACCATTTTTTAGCATGCACAAGTGTTTAAAACTCCACATAACTGAAAACCAATTACACTTACAACCTAATAGCAACCTAGTGAGTGTTGTAAACCAGTTTTAAACCAAGATTGATGTCAATAATCCAAGTTAAACCCTTATCCCAAACACCCCTTTGTTTCTGAAATTCAAAATTATCAAACCAATTGCTTATGAAACTTATCAAAACAACCCTAAATCACTTCTAACATACCTAATATCATCAAATGAGCATAATCAAACAGCTTTAACAACACATGAACAACTTTTCACAAAATTCATGCAAATCACAAAACTGAAAATAAAGGGACAAGGTGGTTACCTTGTTGGACCTACATCCAGGCCCAACAATGGCTGCTTAGCCACCTCCAACAGACCCGGGTCTGTGCAGAACCTTGGACAAAAACAAGCTTCAATGGAACCTGCTAAGAATCAATGAACAAAGAAAATAACCAAAAATCTGATTTTTCTTCCAAACTCCTTTTTGAAACCTTAAAATCCAACAAACCTTGGAACAATGAACACCTTTTTAAACAAGTAACACTTCTGAAAACTCAAGATTCCAATCCACTTTCACTTCATGGAATCTTGGGTTTTCTGAAAATTTTAAAGAGACCTTTTGAAACCTTTTTGAAAACTGAAATAAACACCAAATGTTTATCAAAAGAAATATGGAACTCAGATTTTATCAAGCTAACACCAAACTTTAAAAATAATAAAAGGAGTTATAATTCAGCAAAAACACCAATTTTATAAAAATTTAAAAGGAATTACAATAACTTGAAAAAAATCTGGAACAAGAGCTTAAAGGTTCACAACCCGAACCTTTATATACAATAAGATAGAATAATCTAGAATATCTAAACCCTAGCTTGAAAAGCCCTAAAATGCCCTTTTGAAAAGTCTTCAAGTCTTGGTCAAAAATCGTCCATGTGACATGCCAGCTGCAAAAGGTGATCTTGAGTCGGTCATAGAGTTCCTTTGGGAGAAAGGAAGGATTTTGAGCCATTGGATTGCTGTTCCCACTTTGTCTTCATCTTCACATGTGATGTGGGTAGGCTGTTGAGGGGACAAAAGGTAGAAGGGTCATTTTCTGGGTGTGTTGGTGTGTTGGGAGTGGGGTTGTGAGTAAAACCCCTAAAGTTAATTAGGATCAAGGTTAAAAATTAAGTTGATTAGAGCTGGGGTTTTTTAGGGTTTGTAGGGATGAAGGTGGTTAAATAGTTTAGTTTGATTAGGATTAGGGATTAATTTGTTGTTTCCCACGTTTTTATTTTATTTAAACCGTTTGAAAAGTTTACAAGTTAAGTGGAAGGGTGACTGGGATGGGGGTGTGACGTGGTGGGATGATATTGGTGGGAGGAGGTGACGTGGGAGGATGATTGGTTGTGGTGTGTTTCCTTGTCTGCAAAAACAGTCCCTCAATTCCTTTTGTTCTTTCACTTTGTATTAAATGGCAACAACTTCAAATTCCTTCACAACAACTTTGGCAAACTTGTCATTTTTGGCACAGCCTTTCCTCAAACTTTAAGCAAGGGCCATTAATGCATATTCTTCATTCTCCAAGGACTTTTTTTGTAACATCTTGATAATTTAGGGACCTCAATGCATTTTATGAGTTTTGCAAGGGTATAAATTGCCAAGTCTTCAAAAATAAGGGACCAACGTTGCCAATCCTCAATTCTTCAAGGTCTATTTTGGAAATTCCAGACTCAGGCCCGGTTCATTGTGCGGCTTCGTTTCCCATGTTCGTTTTTGAATGATTCTTGTGATCTTTTTGTCTTTTCCTCAATATCCGTACCTAAAATACACAAGTAACAAACACAAGCATATATTTGGCAGTTTTAATGATATTTTATGTATTTTAAGCCCGATTTAGACGATGAGACTATGTATAAAAGCAGTCTCATCATAAATATTTACCAAAAACAAATCATAATTATCTAGGTTACATGCATGTTCCCAAGGTTATTATTATTCCAAGAAAACAAGGTATAGCCCACGGCTATATTATTTTCTCCCAATATTCCATAAGATCTATAGGCTTATTTCATGTTTATCATGTTAAGTTAACACTTATTACAAGATCTAGGTTGTATAATAACATGCATGTACATCTAACTCATTTTGGGTCATATAAAACCCACGGCTACAAATATTCACATAAGCTACTTTGATTTTTAATATTCCATTTAACATGTTACCTTTCATATTCCATGATTCAAAACTTAGAAAACCAATCATATAGTCTCCACTTAATTTAGTCGTGACCTTTAAGGTCATGGTTTTCTTGATCTTTGAGTTGCACAAGTTCATTTCATGAGATCTATGGTTATTAGTTAACCAAAGTTCCATAAAACAAGATTTGTAACTCATGCAATGTCTAGATTTATAAAAGGTTTCATATGGGTTTTAAATCAAGTTTAAACATAACATATAAGTCATAAGTTTCTTATTAAAAGATTTTTAAATCATGAACATGATTTGCATAAATATGTCGTGACCTATAAGGGTCATAGCTTTATCAAATCTTGGTTTTTAACACTTTATTTACTTGTGTTTATATGTGTATGATGATGCATGCATGAAAGAATGAAAGAATATGATGTGTATACCTTTTTGCCTATATGTTACCAAGTAAGATCTATATGAACAAGGAGGTTAGAGATCTATTCAAGATGATGAGGGAGACTCCAATTGTTAACCAAGCCGTGACCTATAAGGTTCGGCTAGGGCTTGGTATAATACTTCCAAGGATGATGATTATGCTACCTATAGATTTGGGATTACTATGAGGCAAGGATCTAGTAGATCTAGTGAACAAACTTGGATTTTTGGTGGCTTATAATCGAATTGCTTGAGAGAAAAAGGGAGGAGAGGGTGAGATCTAGTTGAGAGTGAATATGAAGAGTATGTGTGTGTTTTCAGCTAAAAGAAGAGAGAAAGGAAAGCAAGGGTGTGAACACCTAGGTAAGAGCAATAGTGCCAAGTGTAGACACTTGTGTTCCCAATGCATGACACTTGCATTTCCAAGGCTTCTCTTCACCTTCCACCTTAGAATTTGCGTGTTATTCTTAGTAAAAAGGGAAGATGGGCTTCAAGTTGTGGGCTCTTGTTGGGCTAGCACACAAGGTAGTGGACATTTGGGTTAGTCCAAAGTGTATACATATATAAGTTTGTAATGTACACATACTTATATGTATGTAATACTACCCCATGCAACGTTTTCCCACAAATTGGTTTAAGTGTTAGGCATATATAGTTGTTGTAACTTTCAATACTTATGATCTTAGTCTTATGTACCAAGTTTAGTTATGCATCATATTTCCATAGCAAAGTAGTAGTAGAAGTATAAGTACATAGTGATCAAATACACACATAACTTATAGATGCACAACACAAGAGTGATTATTCTAGGATTTATGGGTGAATCTTATTACATGAAATCATGGTAAAATCATGGATTTTACAGCACCACCCAGTTATTTTAGCTTTATCCTCAAAGCTACTAAAACGTAGTTATCTTTTAAGTGAAAAGATGAGGGTATTTGGCTTTGAAGATGTCTTCTCGTTCCTAGGTGTACTCGGGGCCTCTCTTTGAGTCCCATCGTACTTTGATTAATGGGATGCGGCTACGTTTCAACTTCTTGGTCATCCTCTCCATGATTTCCACTGGTGTCTCAGTGTATTGAAGTTGGTCATCGATATGGACCCCCTCTAAGGGCATAACCAAAGGTTTCTCTACGTAGCACTTCTTCAGATTTGACACATGAAAGGTGGGGTGTATCCGACTTAACTGTGGCGGAAAATCTAAGCGGTAAGCCACTTCCCCGATCTTGGCTATCAGTTTGAAAGGACCCACATATCGTGGATTCAACTTTCCCGCTTCCCAAATCGTATAATTCCTTTCCATGGTGATACTTTTAACATGACGTGATCTCCTTCTTTGAATTGCACGGGTCTATGTTTCTGATCCGCGTAGCTCTTTTATCGATCACGAGCAGCTTGCAATCTTTGCTTTATAAGGACGATTCAGTCTGTAGTCTCCTGAATCAATTCAAGCCCAGTGAGTTGGCACTCGCCTACCTCTGCCCAACATACAGGAGAACGGCATTTCCTTCCATAAAGGGCTTCAAAAGGGGCTGCCTTGATACTGGCGTGATAGCTGTTGTTGTAGGAGAACTCAACCAAAGGTATATGCTCGACCCAACTATTTCCAAAATCAATCACACATGCCCTTAGCATGTCTTCCAGAGTTTGAATAGTTCGCTCACTTTGACCATCCGTTTGGGGATGATAGGCGGTGCTCAGATCCAGTTGGGTACCCAGGGCTCGTTGGAGAGCCTTCCAAAAGTTGGAGGTGAATCTGCTGTCCCGGTCACAGATTATTGAGACTGGTACCCCATGTTTGGTTACAATTTCCTTAAGGTAGGTCCTTGCCAACTTGGATAAGGAGTCGGATTCCTTAATGGGTATGAAATGAGCAGACTTGGTGAGTCGGTCGACTATCACCCAAATGGCATCATATCCACGAGATGATTTTGGGAGTTTGGTCACGAAATCCGTGGTGATATTTTCCCACTTCCATTCAGGTATCTTAGGCTGTACCAGTAGACCGGATGGCCTTTGGTGTTCTGTTTTGACACGCGCGCATGTCAGACATTTCTGAACATAAGTGGCGATGTCAGCCTTCATGTTGGGCCACCAATACAATTTCCTCATATCCTGATACATCTTTTCCGATCCTGGATGTATTGAGTATTTGGATTTATGTGACTCATGCATGATTATGTCCCTCAAATTCCCGTAACGGGGTAACCAACTCCTCCCGTGTAAGCACAATGTTCTGTCCACCCTTGGTTCCAGTTTCTATTTAGAGAGATCAGTTTGAAGCATTCCTCCTATATCTTCTTTCCAGAGGTTTTCGGGTTTCTGTGCTTGAGTTTGTGCTTCAAGGATTTGCTTGGGTAGATCCAAGTTGATGGTCATGGTTAGGGCTCGTACCCTCATGGGTGGGTCTTTATCTTTACGGCTTAGTGCATCAGCAACTACGTTTGCTTTACCTGGATGGTATTTGATTTCACAATCGTAATCGCTTAACAGTTTGATCCAACGACGCTGCCTCATATTAAGTTCTTTTTGATCTAATATGTGTTGCAGGCTCTTGTGGTCGGTGTACACTGTACATTTTGTCCCGTAAAGGTAATGCCTCCATATTTTTAAGGCAAAGACCACTGCTCCAAGTTCTAAGTCGTGGGTAGTGTGGTTTTTCTCATGCTTCTTCAGTTGTCTAGAAGCATAGGCAATCACTTTCTTTGTTTGCATTAGCACTGCTCCCAATCCTTTATATGAGGCGTCACAATATACCTCAAAGTCATCATTGCCCTATGTAAGGATAGGAGAGGCGCACTACACAACTTCTGTTTTATCAATTGGAAAGCTGATTCTTCCTTTTCTCCCCAATTAAATTTTACTCCTTTCTGAGTGAGTTTTGTCATTGGTTCGGCTATTTTGGAGAAGTCTTCAATGAATCGACGATAGTATCTGGCGAGTCCTAGGAATTGGCGGATCTCCGTTGGTGATTTGGGATATGCCCAACTCTTGACGGATTCAACCTTTACAGGATCTACGTGAATACCATCGCTGTCAATGAGTGTCCTAGGAAATGGACTCTGGGTATCCAGAAATCGCATTTGGAAAATTTGGCATATAGCTGCTCTTCCTTGAGTATTTTCAGTACTTGGGCCAGATGCTCAGCATGGTCTTGCTTGTTTTTGGAGTAAACAAGTATGTCGTCGATGAAGACTATTACGAATTTGTCCAAATAGGGTTTACATACCCGGTTCATGAGATCCATGAATATTGCCGATGCATTTGTCAACCCAAAAGGCATAACTCTAAATTCAAAATGACCATAACGAGTTCTGAAAGCTGTCTTAGGGATATCTTCTTCCCGGACTCTCAGTTGATGGTACCCAGACCTCAGATCAATCTTAGAATACATGCTTGATCCCTGGAGTTGATCAAACAAGTCGTCAATGCGAGGTAAAGGATAGCGATTCTTTATCGTTAGTTTGTTCAATTCCCGGTAATCGATGCACATTCGAAAAGAACCTTCTTTCTTCTTGACAAACAGAACGGGGGCTCCCCATGGAGAAGAGCTAGGCCTAATGAATCCTTTTTCTGATAGTTCCTGGAGTTGTTTGGCCAGTTCCTTCAATTCTGATGGTGCTAGCCTGTAGGGTGCCTTAGCTACAGGTGAAGCCCCAGGAATTAAATCAATCTTGAATTATATCTGTCGTACTGGGGGCATACCCGGTAGTTCCTCAGGAAATACCTCGGGAAAATCTCGGACAATTGGCACATCCTCGATTCTGATCTCTTCAGGTTTGTCTTCTTCCTCTATTTTGGAGATGTGTGCTAGGAAGATAGGGCATCCTCTGGTCAAGTACCGTTGTGCTTTGGTGCAAGAAATGACACTAAGTCTAGTGTTGATTATATCAGGGTTACCATCCCCTCGTACAATCAAGGTTTCATCTCCCCAAGGTACACGAACCAGTTTTTGATCACATACGATGACTGCATGGTACTTCGACAGCCAATCCATGCCAATGATGACATCAAAGCTACCAAGACGTACTGGGATCAAATCGATGTCGAACGGGTGATTGGAGAGGTTTAAAGTACAACCTCGAATAATGGTGCCAACTGTCACGATGTTTCCGTCAGCTAGTTCTACCGTATAGTAGGAGTCTAAGACCGATGGATTAATTTCCAATACTCTACTAAATTCTGTTGAGATAAAGCTTCGATCTGACCCGGTGTCAAATAGGACAGATGCATATCATTGGTTTAGTAGAAATGTACCGGTGACGATGTTAGATATTGAATTGGCTTGGGCATCGCCAGTCATGTATACTTATGATGGGGTCCCTTTGTTGTCCTCCTTCTAGTTGGCCAATTTGGGACAATCAAGTCTTACATGCCCAGAGGTCCCACACCCGTAACATACTACAACTTTCTTTGGCTCATGATGACTTTCACTCGCGGGGTTTTGGTTCCCTTTACATTGCTTTCCAGCATCATTATGGTAGTCGCACTTTAAACACTTAGGTTTGGATCCTAAGTATTTCTTGTTGCGGGTTGTGGAAGTAGTATCATCAGTTTGCTCAATACGTTGTCTTTTGGAAGATCGTCGGGGCCGACTACGAGTAGTTCTACTCGACTTCCGCTTGTTGTCCGTTTGTCTTTCGGACAGGTTGTGAGCTCGCTTGTTGATCAGCTATGTCGCGAATTCCATTTCACCTTCTATGGTAGTGGGTTGTGAAGCTAGCACACTGTCATGAATGTTGTTAGGGATTCCACTGACATACTTCTCAATCTTGTCACTCCTTAGAGGGAACATTCTGGCGCACATCAAGCTTAACTCTTGAAATCTTTGGTTGTACCAAGGATATCATTGTTCTCACACTTGAGATCCCACAGCTCGACTTCCAACTTCTTCATCTCTCCTCTAGGACAATACTTCTCAGTATTCTTTCCTTGAGGTTGGACCAAGTAAGAGTATAGGCAGTGTCTTGTCCAAGGATGGAGACCACAGAATTCCACCAGGTAAGGGCACTCTCAAGTAGGGTGCACGTGGCAAACTTAACTCTGTTCTCGTCAGCACAACCGCTGATGTGGAAAACTGTCTCTAGTATTTCAAACCATTGCATCAATTCAATGACTCCTTCTTTTCCTCGGTAGTATAAGGGTTTGCATTTCAAGAAGTCGGGGTATGAACAACCCTTGTTGAAGTTGTTCTGTGTATGTTGTGATTCGGTTCACTGCTCATATTAAATTCTCTGGCTGTCATAGCTTCCGAAATGCCTTCACCAATCATCTCTCTGAGTTGAGCAGTGGTAACATTATGAGTAGCTTCAGGAGCCTCGGCGTGAGCGATGTTGGAAGCGATTGCATTTTTGGGTTTGATCGCGTAATCATCATTTGTCTATAATCACACACAAAATGAGACTATTAGTTCAAACGTTAGTGCAAGTTTTATATTATTTGCAAGAGATGATTTCATGCGTAAAATTCATAACAAATTTGGATAACCTGTCAGGATTTCATAATATAATATTTTGCACAAAAGATATAACATAAGAGAATGATTGCATGCAAATTTCCATAAGGAATTAAACATTCATCGAGCATATCAAATCCAGGACAGAGACTTAGCTAGCCTTGTCCTGGGTAATGGTACACATAGTCTTAAGTACATCGAATCCCAAAAATACATGCCAGAAAAGAAAGGTACAGCACATAAATGTATCAACAAAATCTTGAAAAGAATAAAAGTACGAAGGTCTCATATTATGATGGCTGGGATACAATCCGTAAGCTTGTAATAATATACAAGAATTCTGGTACATCTATACTAGTCTTGCCTAGATGATCCACTAGGCATGGTTGGTGCTGATGGTGTTGATGAAGCTGGTGGAGCTACAAATGCTCTTCGGGAACCCTGCAATGCTCGAATTGTTGCTCGGGTCTCCTTGAGTACATGAAATGCTGTCAGCAAATGGGTCCGGAGCCTATTGGTGGTCCCCCGGAGATGAGTCATCTCTACTGTAATCCCGTCATGTCGGACGGTGGCGAGATCACAAAAGATAGAAAACGATTGCTCCTGAGCAGATAGGGCCGTATGGGTCTGATTCTGAGGACCCTCCATGACCTGGATACGTTGGTGAAGACGACGGTTTTCCTCTATGAGCCACTTCAATGCCTTATTAGTCTTAGCCCGGACACCCTTAGTGGCCTGGGCTTCTCTTCTCATGGTGCGGGAGAAAGTGTCAATATGATCATGGATGATGGTGCGGCCTTGTTGGCCGGCCACCAGTAGATTGCGGAGGTCCAATATCTCTTTCTCCTGGTGTGTAGCTAGTGCAGCAATCTGAGCCTGAACGGGATCGACATGTCTCGCTCTGGAGCCTTCCCTGGTCTCATAAGTAGATACAGGTACGGACCCGGAGAAATGGTCCGATGATAAGAATGGAGGCACGGAAGGTGCTAGGCTAGGAGGAACCTGGTCCTTTTCCATCGAGGTTGGGGCCAGTATAACTGATGTGGAGGTAGGAAATGGATCCTTTGGGAGTACAGCCTCGATAGTTGGGTCATCCTCTAAATCCGAGGCTGACAACCATCCATACTGCGCCGATCGTGGAGATGAACAAACAACTGGGGTAGGAGATACCACTGGTAGAAGAGTCGTAGATGTAGTAGGCGAAGTCATGATGCTCTGAAATAATATCATTTTAAGTTTGAAGTGAGTATAGGCTTACAAACAAAGAATAATATTATTGAGATTACATGCTTTATGAAATATATCCCTTCTTAGACAATTATTAGAATGTTTTAAGGTTACAAATATTTATACTTATACATATATATGTACTATCATGTAAGTAGTTCATTTATCAGTTAGTAAGTGTGAAATTTAGTTTAATATTACTCATATTCGGATTTCAGTATTTTACTATATAGTGTAAAATTTTCAAGTTTAGCACGTCTGACATATAGCAATACCTTACTAAACAGTATTAATAATCAAACTTAGTGAAGATATATATATATATATATATATATATATATATATATATATATATATATATATATATATATATATATATATATATATATATATATATATATATATATATATATATATATATATATATATATATATATATATATATATATATACAATTAGTTCACATAGCATAAAATGCCCTAAGATCTATATGCTTAAATAAGACGGTCCCAAAATAAAATCCCATAAAGAGTTTTATAAGTTATAGCCCAGTTTTAAATAAAAGAAAAATCATTTTATTTTTATTTTATTTAAAAATTTATCTGGTTCCCTATAACTAATGCTCTGATACCATTCTCTGTGACACCCCGGGTAGGGTCAAGATATGCGGAAAATATCTCCGGAGACGTCACAAGGGTGGATCGATAGCATATAGTCCATGGAGCATAAGATAAAGATTATTTAAATCAAATTACATATTTGACAACAAAATATTAAAAATTGTCTTAAACATGACAGAAGTTGATTGTTTACGTTTCCCAAATCGAACCCCGGATGAGTCCTACAATGCAGATTACTAAGATGCTGGAGACCATGCACACACCACGTACTAACTTCATATTTATGTGCAAAACATACTAACGGGTCAACATAAAGTTGGTGAATTTACAGATTTTAACAATTACTTAGTTTGGGCATATAATAATCATAGAAGCAATAATGCACAAAGCATTCTTACTAAAATGTAAATAACATTTGTTTATTATTAGAAACTGAAGCTTCACCCCATAGTCCTCAACAGATGAGGACGTAGTGTCTTACAGAAAGACACCCATTCCAGTTCCAACATGGTATACGTCTGTTGTTCCGGCCAAAGCACAGTGAGCATGACTCACCCAGACAAGGATGGTCAATCCCTAATAGATCTATTTATAACATTCGGGCGATTTACAACAATTTAACAGTTTCAATAGTAAGCAATCATAATCCAGTTTATACAATCCAGACGTGTCCAATATATGTTTGCATATTTTCTTTCCCAAAAGGGAAAGTTTTATCAAAGTTTAAATGGGGCTGTAAACTCACCTGGGAGTAGGCAATTGCTTGTTTAGTACAGGTACCCAAATAAATCTCACACCAAAGTTATGCCTAATCAGATAGTACAATCTTAATAGATAGTACAAAGAACATATATGTATGCTTATACAGATTTTATTCAGTTCATTCATACTATGGTATTTATCTAAATAACCGTAGCTCAAGTAGCATCAATATTCATTTAAACTTATTTATATAAGTTTCATTTCTAAGTTCACATCACATGTTTAACTATCAATATGAGTTAGCATACATGTATTTATAGTAATTATCTAATCTTACAATTAAGTTTTACATTTAAATAAACATAAAAGAGAATCTTTCACTTAAAAATATTAATCTGTGTTTATAGTACTTCTATTAATAACATCCCGTTAAATTTCATAACCACGTTCTATATTTAAGTAACCATAAGGAGTTTTACTTATAACATATTTATGTAGTAATATTTACTTTAATTAACGTTCACATAATTTTATTTCTTAAAAGTATATGAGTACATGTATTAACAATACATATTCATAATTGTTTATACAATTATTTCCTGAAGTAAAAATATATATATAAAAAAAAATTATTTAACTTTAAAGTTTCCACAAATTACTTTAAAATTTATAAAATAATTTATATTTAATTCTTATGGTCTAAGTATTTTAATTATGTTTTATTATAATTAAAATAGATTTTAGGGTTAGGGCTTGGAAATGTTTCGGAATGTGGCAAAACTAGCCCTTTTATATTTTTAAACAAGTAAACTTTCGGATTATTACACATCTGGTACCTAGGGCTTGTTTAAGTTTCGGTTTATGGCAGATTTAGTCCCCCTAGGATTATCTAGGTTTTGTAACTATATAAAAATTACAAAACAGCCCCCAGGGCTTCTTTAAGTTTCGGCAATTTACAAGAATAGTACTTAGGGTTATAAAATGACAAAATAACTTTTATAAACTTCCCAAAATGGTCCCTAGGATTTAATTTGCCACGGATAATATTTATTAAACCCTAGACTTTTGGATATTTACATTTTTAGTCCTTGTGTTTACTAGTTTGTCAAAACAAGTTTCATAAGTTACGGTTTTAGTCCTTAAGTCTTATAAATTGTCATTTTCATCCAAAAAGATTTTATAAATTATATTTTACTATAAAAACTTTTATTTTAACATTCATACTTTATATGGGCTCATTAGGTCCATTAAGTTTTGGATTAATATTCATGGGCTTGAATAGTCCATTACCACTACTCTACATTTATGTAGGTTTTAACTTAGGACATTCTTATAAGTTTATTATGAGCTTATTCATATTGTTTTAAATCTAAAATAAAAGAATAAAACTTATACTTGTTTTATGTGATGTTCCAATTTAGATCTATCTATGTACAAATCAAGTAAACAAGTCATAAGTTCAAAATGAGATCTAAATTATGTCTAGACCTAAAATCAATCATATATCCATGTTTACTCATATATAGTCCACGGCCATATTTCTAAATCTTGATTTTACAAGATGAACATATTAGCTAGTTTTAAAGTCTTGTAAATATTTACCAAAAACACATCATAATTATCTAGGTTACATGCATGTTCCAAAGGTTATTATTATTCCAAGAAAACAAGGTATAGCCCACGGCTATATTATTTTCTCCCAATATTCCCATAAGATCTATAGGCTTATTTCATGTTTATCATGTTAAGTTAACACTTATTACAAGATCTAGGTTGTATAATAACATGCATGTACATCTAACTCATTTAGGGTCATATAAAACCCACGGCTACAAATATTCACATAAGCTACTTTGATTTTTAATATTCCATTTAACATGTTACCTTTCATATTCCATGATTCAAAACTTAGAAAACCAATCATATAGTCTCCACTTAATTTAGCCGTGACCTTTAAGGTTGTGGTTTTCTTGATTTTTGAGTTGCACAAGTTCATTTCATGAGATCTATGGTTATTAGTTAACCAAAGATCCATAAAACAAGATTTGTAACTCATGCAATGTCTAGATTTATAAAAGGTTTCATATGGGTTTTAAATCAAGTTTAAACATAACATATAAGTCATAAGTTTCTTATTAAAAGATTTTTAAATCATGAACATGATTTTCATAAATATGCCGTAACCTATAAGGGTCATAGCTTTATCAAATCTTGATTTTTAACACTTTATTTACTTGTGTTTATGTGTGTATGATGATGCATGCATGAAAGAATGAAAGAAGATGATGTGTATACCTTTTTGCCTATATGTTACCAAGTAAGATCTATATGAACAAGGAGGTTAGAGATCTATTCAAGATGATGAGGGAGACTCCAATTGTTAACCAAGCCGTGACCTATAAGGTTCGGCTAGGGCTTGGTATAACACTTCCAAGGATGATGATTATGCTACCTATAGATTTGGGATTACTATGAGGCAAGGATCTAGTAGATCTAGTGAACAAACTTGGATTTTTGGTGGCTTATAGCCTAATTGCTTGAGAGAAAAAGGGAGCAGAGGGTGAGATCTAGTTGAGAGTGAATGTGAAGAGTATGTGTGTGTTTTCGGCTAAAAGGAGAGAGAAAGGCAAGCAAGGGTGTGAACACCTTGGTAAGTGCAATAGTGCCAAGTGTAGACACTTGTGTTCCCAATGCATGACACTTGCATTTCCAAGGCTTCTCTTCACCTTCCACCTTAGAATTTGCGTGTCATTCTTAGCAAAAAGGGAAGATGGGCTTCAAGTTGTGGGCTTGTGTTGGGCTAGCACACAAGGTAGTGGACATTTGGGTTAGTCCAAAGTGTATACATATATAAGTTTGTAATGGACACATACTTATATGTATCTAATACTACCCCATGCAACGTTTTCCCACAAATTGGTTTAAGTGTTAGGCATATATAGTTGTTGTAACTTTCAATACTTATGATCTTAGTCTTATGTACCAAGTTTAGTTATGCATCATATTTCCATAGCAAAGTAGTAGTAGAAGTATAAGTACATAGTGATCAAATACACATATAACTTATAGATGCACAACACAAGAGTGATTATTCTAAGATTTATGGGTGAATCTTATTACAGGAAATCATGGTAAAATCATGGATTTTACATTTTCAACCTGCCTGATGAAGGAGATGATGACATCAGTTGCATTACTTTTCCTTTTTAGGAAGAAAATCCATGTATACCTTGAGAATTAATCAACAATGACCAAGGTATATTTGTTGTGATTGATGGTCTGTGGTTTAACAAGTCCAAACAAATCCATGTGAAGGAGATGTAAGCACTTGTTAATAGAGAATGATTGCCTGGTCTTAAAGGATGACCTGTGGTGCTTTCCCTTAACACAAGCTGAACAAGTCTTGTCTTTTGTGAAAGTCACAGGTGGTAGACCAGCAACCAAGTTTTGTGTGGCTAGCTTGTTGATGTTCTTGAAGTTGAGATGAGAGAGTCTTTTGTGCCACAACCAATTGACATATCAGAGGCCATAGCAAGAAAACAATTTGAGCTGTCTTCTGAGCAAGAGGCCATATTGATGACATACACATCTCTTCTTCTTGGTGCAATTAACACCACATCATTATTTTGGTTGAATATGGTTCCTTGAGTCTTGGTAAACAAAACCTTGTAGTCAGCATCACACAATTGGCTAATGTTTATGAGATTGTGCTGAAGAACATTCACATATGCAACCTTTGTGAAGGTTATTCCATTGCAGTTAACTGAGCCATATCCCTCTGTGTCGCCTGAAGAGTTATCCCCAAACACCACTTTAGGACCAGGCTCTTTTGAATATATGTGCAGGTATTGTTGAACTCTTGTCATGTGTCTAGAACAGCCACTATCTAGATACCAGACCGATTCCTTGAGATGTTTCTACACAACAGATTAGTTCCTATGGTGAACCCACTTTCTAGTGGGTTCCCTAAATTGCTGATTAGCAACTCTTGAGTTCCTGTAGAACTTGTGACGATGTGAAGGACAATTGGCTCTGTCATGGTTGTACCTTCCACGGATGTCACATCCCAGAAAGTCACTGCACTCATCTGAGTAATGGTCTGTAAATCCACAATATTTGCATGGAGGGTAAGATCTGTAATTACCTGATGGTGTCCTAGTAGCCTGTTGTCTGTCCCTAAAAGGTGTATGGGATCTCTTAACAGCCATTTGTTTATCATGATCTATGGTCATGTGATGAGAATTTTTACACACATTACAGTAAGGTTTGACAAACATTTCACCTTTGGGTTCTCCTAGAATAGACTTAGGTTCAGATGAAGTAGAGCATTAAGCGGAAGGCTTAATATGTTCTTTTAAGAATTCTAATTATTTAATCAAATACAACAAGCGTTCTTCAATTAAGGATTTAACTTTGTTCACAGGGTTTGTTGAGACAGAATTATAGACATTTTGCTTAACAGATTGTTTTGCAGGCACAACAAAAAACTTAGTTGGTGGTGTCTCAACATCTGGTTTGGGTTCAGCCTTAGCTCCTCTAGAAGAGCTACTGGGTTCAACTCCAGAGAGTTTAGGTAAAGATGGTAAAGGTGTAGTGCTATCAATTACATCTTCAGAGACAGGTACATTAGCTAAGAGTAGATCAGACATATGTATAGTCTCTGTAGATTTGAAAACAATCTCTTTGGGTTTCTTAAGGGCCTTCATTTTTTTTCTTTTAGCAGTAACATCCCTCATCAAGTAATTCATTTATAGTGAACCTACTGCACAGCCATTTTTCTATAACCTTGTGTAGTTCAGCTACTTGATCATTTAAGGCAGTGTTTCTTAAAGACAACTTATTAACCTCATTTTGAAGAGTTATGTTTTCAGAGTTAACCTGTTTTAAAGTTTCACATTCAGCCTTAGCAGTCAACAATTCAAGTTTAACAGAGTGAAATTTATCAAGCAGGTTATTTCTTTGTTCCTCAACAAAGTGTAAATCAACAATGGTATAATCAAGGACATGTTTGCGTTCATCACTTTCAGACATAGAGATAAGCCTGTGTACCTTTTTCATTGTGATGTCAACCCATTGTCCTGATCTAGCATCTCTTTTTCCAACAGCTGGTTCATCCTCAGCGATTGCCATAAATGCCCTGACCCTGGTAGTGTCCTCTTCATCCGATGTCAGCGGCTCATCATTCCAATCATAAGCTTCAGCTACCAACCCTTTCTCTGTCCTTTTATCACCCTGTTTCTTCTTCAACAGAGCTTCTAGCTTCAAATTCATCTGTTCCAACTCAGCCTTTAGTGTCGTGTATTTGTTTTTGTAATCCTTTTTCTCATTATCAGAGGAATTGGATTGGTGAGATGAGTTGTTTTGTTATGATTTGAACTTGTAAGGTTTGAATGATGAAGGGTAAGATGGTGAGGATGTTTTTGTGGATGGACAGTTTTTTTGAAAATGTCCAAGTTTTCCATAAGCAAAGCAAGTCTCTTTTGATTTGTCAGATGGTTTACTAGCTGATCCTACTCTCCCTGACCTTTTGTAGAATCTTCTTTGATTGGCTAGTAAAGCTCTTTCACGAAACTCTGCATTAAGGTCTATCATGAATTCTTGGCTGCTACGAGTGTCTTCTTCAACATCAGTGTCGCTGTCATGAGAATGTGAGGTAGAAATCAAGGCTTTGGATGTTGCTCCCTGAACTACAAATCTTTCAGACTCAGATTTGTATATGGTATCAATCAGCCCTTCTTCATAATTGTATTTTCCATATAGCTGAGCCAACGTATCATTCTTGATGGAGTTATTGGCTCTCTGAGTCTGATTCATGCATAGCCATTTTCTGGGAATGTTGTTGACAATGTGGCATTTACTTCAGCTTGTGGAATGGTGACTTCATTCATAGCAAGGTCGTTGAGAAGAATCTTTAGCCTTGTATATGTCTGTTGTACCTTCTCACCTTCAAGTGCCTTGAAAGCATTAAACTGAAGCCTGAGTGCCTGAATCTTGGTTTCTCTGGTTTCAGAGGGTCCTTCGTGACCTAGGATGAGGCTATCCACATTTGTTTGGCTGTTGGACATTAAATCACTGATTTCATGATGTGTTTTGGAAGACAGGAAATGATAGTGCTTTTGAGACGTTTATCTTGGTTTGCCAATTTCCTATCAGCTGGAGTCCAATGCTTGAGAGGTTTGGGAAGAGGATTCTCATCAGTAGATGTAAGCGCCATGGTAACATATGGTAAATTTTCTAGAATTTCTAGAAGAAATGGTTCAAGTCCATCTAGATAGACAAGAAATTGACTTTTCCAACATGCAAAGTCATCTTCATCAAATACTGGCACATTAGTGACATGAGATCCACCTATTGAATCGAGAAGTTGAGGAAGATGATCTTCATTTTGAGTGGGGGTTACTCTTGGTGAATTTGGAGGTGGTGGTGTGTTGTTCCCAGAAAGCGAATTTGGTGGTGGTGGGGTGTTGCTCGTTTCAGGCATGGTGGATCTTGATTATAAAACTTAGAACGATGTTTATGAAGGTTTTAATATCAAAAAATGTTCTGATACCAATTGTAAGTCCCTAAACCTAGCTTGAAACGATTGAGAAAGATAATTAACACAAGTAAATACTTTTCAAACGTAAGACTTTATTATTGTATAACAAGTATTACATGGTTATGGATAACACAGTTTGATGACAATGTGTTGTGTACACTTTGGACAAAATAAAGCTAACTTATGAACACAGGCATAGTTGTTAGTTCTAAAAGTTCTAAAGAGTTAATGTGTGAAATCTAACAAAGTGAACAACCTTAACTCTAGCCTACATATCCTATTTATAGTGGTTCGAGGTTGACTTCTAGTGCTGGTTGATGGTGACTACACAAAACAGACAATGTCAGACATCTGTCACAAGGTGCTCTTCTATTCTTGGTAGTCTGCCACAACGCTTTAGGGAAACAGAGCTGACATAGTTTCCCTTTTCTTCATACCTTGTACTTTAGGCTGCAAAACTTCCTGCCTAAACACTTAGGTATGTCCAAAGTGTATTGAGTGTTAACAGGGTATTGCCACCCCTGTTAACACTTAACCACTCTGAGTCCCTGATACATCTCGACTGTTATCCATCACATCCAATGAGTATGTCTTCAAGTAATCTTCGACTTTCTTGACAATGTCTCTGACATGAACTCCTCTATAGTTGCTCACAGAGACTTAGAACTCTGTGAGTCTTGGGTTACTTGCCTGTCACCTAGGCACAGGCAAGTTAATATCAAACAGCTTTATATGAGTTTAAATCTATGACTAAGGTAATCTAACAAACTTAGATTCCCAACATAACTAGACGCTAGTCAATGTAATCACGATATTTGAAATATGTCCAAGTGGGAGCTGAAAGTTTATGGACTTATATTTAATAGTCGTGTGTTAGGATCGAACTCGAGATTACGGGATTGCACTTAATACGTAAAGAGTTAATTTATTTAATAAATATATTTATTAAATTTATTAAATTAAATCGAGTTATAACTTTAACGACCGTTAAATAATTAAGAGTTAAGTATTAACGAGCGTTGTGGAATTAAAAGGAAGAAGAAAAGAAGGTTCCGGAACCCCCCACGAGGGGATGTTCGTCGGTCGGTTATGGAGACAAGGGGGAAGGAAAATTTTCCTTTTATAGTTTTTACTTGGGATACAAGAATTTCTAGGCCTATATAAACATACCCTCACCCTCATAATTCAATACACAATCTCTCCTTCTCTTTCTCTAGCCGATCGCAACACCAAACCCAACAAAGGGTTTCAGTTGGTTTTGTTTGGTTTTCAGTTTAGCTTATAATCTAGTCCTAGCCCCTCTCTAGGATTGTTGGGTAGATTTTCCACAAGCGTAGAAGCTTGATTTACACGTGCTAGACTCACGGTTAGCTCGTTTTATTATGTGTGTACAAGAACGTAATATAGTCTTACTTTAGACTATATCTTAGTGGTGTTCATTATTAACCCTAATTGGTGATTCGTTCTTTATCTTGTGAATTTGCTTTAGCTAAAAGGTACGTAACCATAATTCGATTAATTATAATTGTGTTATTATGATCTTGTTAAATCGCTTCCGCTATATGTGTGCTTTGATCTCGTTTAGGGTTTTGTATAATTGTTATGAACTAATAAACCTTCACATATAAGTCATGGGGAAGGGTTTTTGGGAGTGGGAATAGGTTAAGTATCAGGGTAATCATGGTTCTGGCAAAGATGAGGGTTAAACATTGATTAAGGGTTAAGTAATTCTAGGGTTGATATGTTCTTGTTGGGTTGATTTGGGGGGTTTTGATTAGGTTTAGGGGGAACAGTCCTTGTTTACCGCGTAATTTAGGTAATAAAAAATTATGTTTAAAAATTGGTTATTACTAACCTGTTAATGGGATCCAACTTGGCACAAGGGAATGGGTTGGGTTATGGTCGATTTTGGGCTCGGGTAGAAAAGGGTTGGTGGGCTTAGGTGGATAGGTTGGTTAAAATGGGTATTAGGGTTTTTCGTTTGGGTTTGAATATGTTAAATAGTTTCGTTGTTAGCACATTTGGTCCCTCCCTGATAGCAGCACCCTTATACATCCTTGCAAAATGGCTTTTCACCATTAGTCCTTTTGTTAACTATAGTAGTAACAAGGACTAATGGTGTGATTTCTTCAAACATAGAAGTCTTTTCTTGTAAAGTATTCAATCTTTAGGGACCCCTTTTGTATATTTGGAATTCTTAGGAGTATAAAGTGACAATCTTCAATTGTTGAGGGACCATTCTTGACAATCTTCAAAACTTCAAGGGTATTTTTGGAAATTCATCGTTCGAGTCCGGTTCTTTGTGCGGCTTCGTTTCCCGTGTTCGTTTTTGCTTGATTCTTGTAGTCTTTTGTTGAATTCACGATATACGTACCTAAAATACACAATGAACACACACAAGCATATTTTGGGGTATTTTATGATATTTTTACTCGTTTAAGCCCGATTTTGACGATGAGACCATGTATAATTGCGGTCTCATCACTCCCCCATACTAAACCATTGTCGTTCCCTCACGCAATGCTAGAATTAAGTATCGTAGCACTTCCAAAATTCATTTTTATATGACAATTTATTGAAACGTAAATTTAATTTAACTACTACTTGTGTTTTAGACATAATGTATTGTTTTCATCGCAAAAATGGGACGTGTAAGATCATAGAATAAGAACACGTTAATGCTTCGTTTGAAATAATTTAGTCGTCCTCGATTTTCACCAATTCCATGCTAAGCGTAAAACAAGATCATTGTAATTATAAGTTAGTAATGCTAACACTACTCATATGCTCTAATCACGTACTTAAACTCCCTTATTCCTAAGGTGTATCTCTTATCTTTTATTTTTGTCTTAATGATCACGAGGATACATTTTTTACTTATGCGTGAATAGGTATTAGGTCCAAAAATAGAGCCTTAACGGTGTAATCAAAATCATCGAATTAATAATTTCTCCTAATAGACAACGATGTCAAAAAATTAAGTCAACGAAAAGGATCGATAAACACGGTTTTAGAACAGTTTTGAACATGAGACTTATTACCATGAATTTTTTGACCCACCTCATTATCGGTGGCTTTGATTATCATGGTTTACCTCCATCTTTTATTCAACACCGCCATGGAGCTTTTATTATGACTTCGGTCTTACCCTTGTCTTTTATTTAACCTCACCATGAGGTGTTTATTATGACTTGACGTATATCCTCACGCTAAGGAGAATTTTGAATCTTTAAGGCTTCAAGATTTAAGACATTCACTTATATTTTTCATAGATTTTTCGGCCTTGTGAGCTTCAAATTTTTGCTTGATTTAGGTGAAGAGGAACTTAAAATTCTTATTGGGGAAGCCTTTGATTATTCGGGTGCCAATACTTCAAAACCGTGACGCTGGCGATACCTTAATGTTTTCCCAATTTAATTACATGGAAGCTACTAGAATCAATTAGAAACCAACAATTAAGACTAAACCGCAAAAAACCTATTTATTAACAAAATTTATATAAAAGCGTGGGGAGAAAAAGCAAATAATTAAAGCACATGAGTTTTTGAAAGAATACGAATATTCTACGTTTAGCATAGTAAATTATAATTAACTCTATCATTTCTCGTCCTCAATTTAATGAGACTTAGCCTAATAAGTTAAGGAATCAAAGCTACTCTTATTCTCACCAACGAAAAACCTACATTCGTGTCTTAAACACTTATGAAAAACAAGAAAAATTTAAAAATTTGGTCATTTTAGCTTTATTTTGCAACAAAATGATAACAAAAAGACGAAAATTGGATTGTGTGATGACGTAAGCAAGGTAAAGCATCTATTTACCCCTATACTAAAACTAAACATTGCCCTCAATGTTTCGAGTCTAAGGGTGAAACACCCCCATACTAGAGACGAAAAGTCGAATGCTTAATCTTGAGCATGGAAAGGGTAAAACGAATAATCTCAAACTTGTTTATGAATTATGCTAATAAGATAATCATTAGAACATAAAAGGATATCATCGGATATCAGAATCTTCAAAGGCAACGATCGAAGCTCGAGTGATACGTAAAACGAACACGAGAGGCTTCAATGATGACGATGAACCTAATAAATCATAATCACAAACAACCACAGAAAAAAGGTTGGAAGAGCACAAGTCTCCGCATTACACTATTAGAATGCAATTATATTTACAAGGATAAGCCTGAGAATCCCCCACGAGGCATCTTGTTTTTAATAACCGAGTCAAAAGCTCGACTCGAATCCCTATAAATGTGATCATTTAGGTATTATCATGGTTTGGTCATTTTTGATAGGGCTTACATGATAAATAAGTCCCAAAAGTACATGAAGTAACCCGATATTAAAATACCGGGGTCAAAGATAGCGTCCTCATTTTCGGATGAAAGACGAAACAACGCTACTCCAACCGATAGCAAAACCCCAAAGGGGTAGAAGAAAGTAGATAAGAAGTAGAAGGGTGGGTCAATGGGTGGGCCAATAAAATGAGCTACTCGAGGTAGACTCACACCAAGAAAATGAATAAATTTTCCATTTATTGCATCGATGGAAGACCGAGATTTCCCTATAAATGCGATTCTAGGATCGAATATCTCGTCCTCGGTTGAGATATGTGAGGGAAAATAAGGGGCCTTCCCCACACTAAATCCACACTCACACTCGTCAAAAGGAGTAGATGAGGTGGTAGCACTCATAAAATGCGGTGATGACGGAGTTAGACTTGTAGAAAAATCATTTAAATCAATTTTAAAATATTTTCCTTTTTCATCCTTTAAAAACTCTTTATTAAAACCGATTGAATTATATCGAAATTATTTGTCGTTTCTAAGACGATGTTAGGCACACTAAAAATTCCCACATTTAAGTCACGGGTGGGGGTGGTAGATTGTATAATTTATCAAAACGTTGATCAACAAAGAACACCGCCCCCTCAGGGTCAACATATTCGTCATCCTCATGAACATCGATGTCATCGATTTCTTTATCATAGATAGGCTCATCAAACCACGGTTTGTCGTTCCCCTCATTAATGATTTTAGAAACTCTCTCGAAGAGATCACGATCAAGCACGAAAGCATCATTCTTTGGTGAGGATCGTTGATAAGTTAGATCCTCACGAACATGGTAAACGTCATTCTCATTTGAGGAGTGTTGATAAGGTAACTCCTCGAGAATAGGATTTTGGGTCACGTAAGTTGGTTCGTCATTATGAATGAGACGTTCCAACTCATCAAGTTCGGCCTCGATATTGGAAAAATCAACCTCACTTGTAGGTGGAGGTGGAGGTAAAAGAGCAAGCTCTCGTTCAATAATTTCCTCAATCTTGGGCTCGAATTCAAAACCATCATACTCACCACACGAAGAATTCTTTTTGGGAGAATCAAAAATAGCTTGTGGATTTTTGAGTATGTGATCAATTTCGGAAAAATCGCCATCATCATCTTCAAAGAAAGAGTCGATGTGAGCACTCACAACCATGGTCTTACAAGTCGATCGACTATGCTTACGTGACTCTTCAACGATGAGCGGATCGGTATCGATAAAACCTTTCACCTCAATGGATATTGGGCTAGGAAATGGAGGCACTTCAATAGATTTAGAAGTTGAATCCTCAAAGACGTGGTCCTTTGAAGGTGGTGAAAACGAGTCCATTTTAGTCATTGTCGTGATGGCACTAACGTCTCCCTTCAGAATTGGTTGTTCACTTGCTTCGCCGAATACATCCCAATACGATTTTTCATCCATAAATTTACGAATACCTTTTTCAATTAAGTACACGTATTCTTTATCATTAAAATCTTCATCTCTAAAACCTTTACTTTTAATTCTTTTAAAACATGAATCTAGCCTCATTTTTTCCGCTAAAGTGTGAGCTTTGAAATTATCAAATTTTTAAACCTCGGTTTTGTCATGATCATTTGAAATTTGGGATCTACTTGCGAAAAAGTGCATTTTATCCTCCCCATATTACATAGTTAATTTCCCACCGTGAACGTCGATTACGGCTCGAGCAGTCGATAAAAAGGGTCGACCTAAAATAATGGGACATTTAGGGTCACACTCGTAATCGGAAATGACGAATTCCGCGGGAAAAACAAACTTTCCAATTTTAACATAAACATCCTCGGTTGTACCAATTGGTTTTCATAGTGTACAATTTGCTAGCTCGATTGTCATGTTCGTGGGGGTAAGTCTTGGAAATTTCATCAATTTCCAAAAAGAATGAGGCATGAGATTGATTCTAGCACCTAAATCGGCAAGGGCTAAACATCCCTCAATCTCGGGAAAATCACAAGGTAGTAGAAATTGGCCAAGATCCTCTTCCTTTCTCGGCATATGCCTTTTGGGTTTTTTAAAAAGGATCGAAGCACAAGTTTCCTCAAGGGTCACTTTGGTAAGGTCGATAAAGCTCTCTTTTTGAACCGTGGATGGAATTCGAGGTACACGAGGGTGTGCACTCTTTTCCTTGGTCACCACGTTCATCCCCTCGACTTTAGAACATGAAGGCGTTTTAAAAGTCGAGGGTTGAGAAGAAGGAACAACTCTAAAATTATTAAGGGTTGGGGTAATCATACGACCTTTTTCATGAGACGAGGCGGCTTTAACATGTTCCTTCGGATTAGTAACGATGTCACTAGGTAACGTACTCGATGATGCACCCGAAGTCTTGTTCATTATGGCCGAAAACATCTTTTTAATGTCGATTTGTCCTTATTCAATTTTAGTATTTTGACATTTCAATGTATTGCAAAATTCTTTTTTCGAAGTACCAATTTGTCCCTCTAATCGTCTCATATTAGCCTCATTCATTTTCATGTAATCTTGAAACTCGTTTAACGAACTATTTTGATTAGAATTAAAGTTCCCTTGGTTTTGATTATTTCTTTGAAAATTCCCTTGATTACCGCTTGAAAAACTGTTTCCTTGATAGTTGTAAATTAGCACTTGTTTAGGAAAACAAGGCAATTAGGGCAAGCGTTAACAAGTGATTTAGGAAAACCACGAGTTATGACCCAAAGTGGGGATCGTTCTCAAGGAGGCTTGGTGTGTGTGTAATGAAATGATTAACTTTGTGATTATATTGTTATGAGAAAGAAAATAGAAAGGGGATAAGAAGAGAATGACGGTTACGATGACGGATTACACTAAGACGAAAAGGTCATACACGTAAACCGTAAAAAAAACCAAAATTAAAAATTTATCCTAAAAATTCCTAAAAATCCAATAAAATATTCTAAGGGTTTACAAAAAATCCAAACTTGCTAAAACCTTTTAATTAATTAAATATCAACTTTTTAATGCTAATTAAAGCCCTAAAAATCAATATTAACAAATTAAAAGTCCAAATCAAGATCTTAAAGTTTTTAAACCTTTAAAATAACCTAATTAAGCTAAAAAGTATTTTTCAAAATTTTAAAACCACTAAAAACTATTTTTAAACAATTAAAAACTATTAAAAACTATAAAAACTTAAAATAATTCTAGAAAATAACTGAAAGACCTTAAAAATATTTAGAAAGTTGTAAAACTCCTAATTAAGTGTCTAGAATCTAGGAAAAATATAAAAACTTAGAAAATCAGACTTTTAATTTTTAATAATAAAATAATATTAAAATATTGATAAAAATCCAAAAATCCTAAAAAGTCTAAAAAGTTGTAAACTAGCTCAATTTAACCTAAGTAACTCAGAAATGAACTTGAAATTACCTAAATACCCTTAATGGGCCTAGAAAATGGGCTAAACCCAAACAGACTCCTTATTGGGCCAAAATGAGCCCAAAGTGAAAAAGTGGCCCAAATAAGCCCAAAAAGCACTACTTGACTCAAAATTTGATTTTAAACAACTTTTTCCAAAGGCCCAAAAGCTGAAAATGTGAAATAAGCAAGCTTATACCAAACAGCTTATTCTTAATGGGCTTTTTGGCCCATTAAGCTATAAGTTAATGCCATAAGCTCAAATTAGACACACAAGCTTCTTTTGTCCTAAATAAGACTTCTGTAAAAAGAAATTTGAAATAAGCCAAAGGAATAAGCCTGAAAATGCAAAAAGCAATCTACATAAAATGACAAAATAGTCGTTTTTGAGTTCTAGGCCACCCCAAGAGCTGATTCAAGTTTCTAAAGCTTTTAAATGACTTAAATATGCTAAATCAACAAAAAAAATTCAAATAAGCTTACTCAATAAGCTGGAAAAAGCAAATAAGCACTTATGAAAAAGTCAAATAAGTTGGTTTTCTAGCAAAAAGTCAAAGTCAAAGTCCAATAAGCTCCAGTCTAATCAAATGGGTCAAATAATGAAGATCTATCACAAAAAAATAAGTTGTTGCAGGTCTGGATAAGCTAAAATAGCTTATTGATAAGCTAAGAACAAATTAACACTAGCAGGGGCTAGTTTGTGGTGTCGAGCAGTGGGAACTTTTCCCACTGCTTGACTTGTTGACTTTTTTGTCTTTAGTGACTTTTTTGGAGATTCAGATTTCACAAAGGCACCCAATTGATCAGTGGATCAAGAGGAGTCAATTACAATAAAAAAAATCAACAATCCAACAAGCCAATTTGTATAGTTAATTCAATTAAGCACCAGATCTAGCCCAGACTTGAACAAATAAGCAGATGAGGTTCAATAAGCACTTAGAGCACAATTCAGCCAGCCAAACTTAACCAAATGCATACACATGCAATATTAAACTTAAATAAGCAAGTCTAAACAGGTTTCATGTAATGATTCAAAGTTTTAAGCAAGATTCAAGCACTTAAAGTTACTGATGAACACAAGAACATGTAGTTTTCACTTTTGCTGATGCAATTGACCAACAAGCCAGATTCAACCACTCAAATCTATCACATATGTTATATAAATGATGTTTAAACAACTTTCAACCCTAAGCATGCACAAATTCTAGATTTCACCAAAATCTTAGGTCAAAAACAGTTAAAATCAACAAGTTATAGCACAATGTTTGATTTGAGATTTCAAACTTAGAAACTTGCAGTAAAATACTCTCAACCAAGCATATATCAGATAACAACCACAAATACACACTTTCCACAACACAATAACACTTTTTAATCTCAAACAGGTAATCCCAAACACCCCTTTAACTTTTCAAAACCAAGTTTTTCAAATCAAAAGTGAGATTTAAGACCACCCAAGCTAAAATTAACACAATAACAGATGTATATAGCATATGCAAGCAAGATTAAGCCACAAAATTCACAAGAACACAAGCAACACTCAAATATCACAAATATCCAAAGTATTTTTAGATTTTGAGATTAAGGGTGTGTACCTCATGGATGTACATCCACACCTACGAATTTTGAGCTTATGTACTAGCAAGAACAAGTACAAGCTTCCTTAAACAACCCTGCTAAGAATCAACAAAGTTAGAAGCACATTTATCAAAACAGAAATATGAAAACTTCTTGATTAATGCAACTCTTACCCTCCACACTTGATTATCCCCAAGTTATAAGCTTCACCACACCTTGATAACACAATATCAAGATGCTATGATCAGCCCTATAGCCCAAGAATTCCAAGATAGACCAAGAACTTAGCAAAATATCAAGAAAATGGAAAATGTGCAAACTTTTGCACACTCCTCTTTTGAAAACAGGTTTTTTGATTCAAGAATAAGGAACAAAGAACAATAATAAACAGATTATAACAATGGCACTTGGTCTTTCTTCAACAAACTTAACACAATTTCATTAATCAGAAAAGAGGATTTACAAGTTTGTGAACAAGGAAAAACCAAAAGCAAACGTAAATGCAGGGTCCTAAGGCCTTTATATAGGCTACATTGTGAACTAGAAAGCTGAAAAATAAGTGAAACCTTATCCTTGAACTTCTAGAAATGCCCTTGAAGCTTTTTGAATTCTTGTGAATCATGTGACTCTTTCTTGTTGTTTTATGGTAGCTGGCAAGGAGAAAGAGTATCCAAGGGCTTGTATCAAGCTTAGGATGTAAGCTGAAATCTCCAACGTTGGATTGCTGCCACAATTTTGGCAGTTAGCTCAATGGTGTAGAAGGGGAATCTCATGTGGGGATCCTTGGTTATGTAGCATGTGTTTTGGGTGTTGGGATGTGATTAAGGGATGGTTAATCATCATTCTGGAGCAGATTAACCTTTAATTCATAGCAAATAAAAAATCCCCAATTTGGATTATGAACTTCAAGAACAGGTTTTTGATCTGTTTAAGGAGTGATTAACATTTATATAAATGTTTAAGGCGCCAAGGATTAAGAAAATAATAAACCTGGTGAGTGGATTGCTTAGGTGGAGGGATGGTGGATTTTGATTGGTTGTGGAGTGGTAGTGGGGCACGTGTCACCCCACTACTGGTCTAGGTAAGTATTGTGTCGCCCAGGTTTAACCCCCTCTCTTTCTTTTCCTTGTCATTTCAGTTTAAAAAGTTGTCAACGCCAAATCCCTTTGTATCAACTTTTCCCTTTTTACACTTTTGCCCCAAATGGTTTATAAAGTGAATTCAGGGGTAATTCTTGCCAATTCTTGATTCTTGAAGAGCTGATTTGGTATTTTCTTCAAGGATAATGGTATAAACTTGTATGATTGACATTTTGGAGGACTGAAATTGCCAATTCTTGTTTGATGAGGGACCATTTTTGCCAAATCTTCAAAGTCAAGGGTCCTTTTGGTCATTTTGATATTTTCAAAGGACCAATCTTGTAATTCTTGTAACTTGGAGTCCTTCTTGGTATGTTTGAATTTGAGGATGATAAATATTGACATTTTAGTTTTGTTGAGGGACTAAACTTGCCAATTCTTCAAAGTGGAGGGCCCTTCTTCATAATTCTTCAAATCTTCAAGGGTTTTCTTGGGAAAATTCTTCATTAGGGCTTGGTTCATTGTGCGGCTTCGTTTCCCGTGTTCGTTTTTGCATGATTCTTGTGATCTTTTGTCATTTTCTCAATATACGTACCTAAAATACACAAGCAACAAACACAAGCATATATTTGGGTATTTTGATGATATTTAATGCATTTTAAGCCCTTTTTGGACGATGAGACTATGTATAAAAGCAGTCTCATCACTCCTTGATTAGCCCTTGTTCCATTTTTTGTTGGTTTTGTTGTAACCTAGTTACATTTCCTTCCATCTTGTTGGTATGGATTTTAAGCTCATTAGCTAACTCATTTTTCAACTCTTTCTTCAAGTCGTTCTTAAACTCGGATCTTAGGCTAATGATTTCTCTTTGAATATTGTCAAACCTAGCATCATTCCCATTAGCGTATTCAACAAATTCATTTGGAAGATCTTTCAAAGTTTGAAAACTTTTGTTGTTGTTTTGAAAATCATTTTGATTTTTGTTTGAAACTTGATTATTAGCCCCTTGATTACCATAGTTTCCCTTGTAACCAACTTGATTGTTGCGATAGTTGTTGTTAGCATTTTGATTTGAACCAAAACCTGGTGGAGTCAATTGATTAGAGCGGGTAACTTGACCGTTTTGGTTGTAAGTTCCCGTGGCCGCGTAGGCACTCGAAGTGTTACCACCGTTGGTAATGCACTCGGAGAAATCATGACCTCCACCGCAATACATGCATGAAACCTCAACCGCTTTAGCCGTAGCGGGAGCACTTGGTTCTCCTACTTTGAATTCAATAAAAAGACCTTTAAGCTTATCAAAGATTTTGTTTTCCAAGTTCGCCTCAATTTGGCAAGCATCGTTGGTAGTAGACAAAGAAGGTGAAGCCGAAGACGAAGCCATACGAACACTAGACGTGCTACGAGGACTATACACCTTAGATCTATTCTCAATTATCACCAAAGCTTCCTCAACCGTTTTACACAAAAAATTACCACCCGCGGCGGCGTTAAGATAATCCCCCTTTCATGATCATTAAGTCCATTGTAAAACGTGTCAATTTGATGCAAATCGGAAAAACCGTGATGAGGACATTCATGTAACATTTCCTTAAACCTATTCCAAGCCGTTGAAAAACTTTCATTAAACTCTTGTGAAAATTGTAAAATCTCGTTTTTCAAGTGCGTAGTCTTAGAGGGCGGAAAAAATTGGTTCACAAACTTAGACACGAGATCCTTCCACGTCAATATAGAATTGGGTGGCTCTTTCTCCAACCAAATTTTAGCGGGCCCTGCTAGAGAATACGGAAAAAGCATCATCTTAATCGAGTCATTAGAGACATCCTTAAACTTACAAGTGGTGGTAAGACGATTGAATTGGCGGATATGGTTGTGTGGATTGTCCTTCTCATCACCACGGAATTTGTTGTTTTGGATCATCGACAACAAACCCGTTTTTATTTCAAAATTCTCCGCAAGGATAGCGGGAATCACAATAGCCTCTCCATAACCCTCGGTGGGTGCTTGAAGTAACTCCATCATAGTTCGATTCGCCATGGTTGGTGCTTCTCTTACAATGGGTTCGTCAATAGGAGACTCCTCACTGGAAAGATTAGGAGTGGGAGTTTTGTTCTTTCGTTTACGTGCACGTCTTGCTTGATTACGAGATAGCATAAACGTCACGTACAACGAGGGGATGAGCAAAGAAGATTCTTTTTGGTGTTTTGTATTTTTCAATTTTTTTGTGGTTTTTGATTGTATTAACCTTTTTGGATTTTGGTTAATGTATTAAGTAGACAAAAATCTACAAATCTCATCCTTAATCAAATCTCTTGATTAAAGAAGCCTCAAGGAATGAAAACGATCACGTGAAGTGAACGCCTTCGATGACTTTAGAATGTTGGTGGAACACCAAAACGTTCAAGAGGGTTTAATCAATGAAACCAAGAAAGTATATATGATACTTAATAATACTTTGGGCGGCAAAACCCTCGATTAGCTCTCAACATCAAATACTCACAAGCAAGCGGGGAAACGAGGTGGAGCGAAGCACTTAAGAGCCTTTTTCCTTAGGATATATTTTATAATATCCTCCTTATACCCACCTTATAGTTTGTATTTTTCAAAATCGAGCTTCACGAAAGTATTTATCTATTTTTGCCTTTTTCTTTGGTTTGAGATTCGAATACAATGATTGGGTAATGACCTCCCAAGTCAAGAATTGTGATTTCTCACGCATTTGGAGTACTTGTGAATTTATTGTTCTACGTATACAATATAGTAATAGTATTCACACAAAAATCGAAAAACCGATAATACGTATTAGTAGAGTGCTACTAATACAATAGATATTATGGCTATATAAAAACAACAATTTCCAAATCAAAACACAACACGCCTCCCCAGAAGCGGCGCCAAAATGATAATTGTAAATTAGCACTTGTTTAGGAAAACAAGGCAATTAGGGCAAGCGTTAACAAGTGATTTAGGAAAACCACGAGTTATGACCCAAAGTGGGGATCGTTCTCAAGGAGGCTTGGTGTGTGTGTAATGAAATGATTAACTTTGTGATTATATTGTTATGAGAAAGAAAATAGAAAGGGGATAAGAAGAGAATGACGGTTACGATGACGGATTACACTAAGACGAAAAGGTCATACACGTAAACCGTAAAAAAAACAAAATTAAAAATTTATCCTAAAAATTCCTAAAAATTCCTAAAAATCACTAAAAATCTACTAAAATATTCTAAGGGTTTACAAAAAATCCAAACTTGCTAAAACCTTTTAATTAATTAAATATTAACTTTTTAATGCTAATTAAAGCCCTAAAAATCAATATTAACTAATAAAAAGTCCAAATCAAGATCTTAAAGTTTTTAAACCTTTAAAATAACCTAATTAAGATAAAAAGTATTTTTCAAAATTTTAAAACCACTAAAAACTATTTTTAAACAATTAAAAACTATAAAAACTTAAAATAATTCTAGAAAATAACTGAAAGACCCTAAAAATATTTAGAAAGTTGTAAAATTCCTAATTAAGTGTCTAGAGTCTAGGAAAAATATAAAAACTTAGAAAATCTGACTTTTAATTTTAGTAATAAAATAATATTAAAATATTGATGAAAATCCAAAAAATCTAAAAAATTCTAAAAAGTTGCAAACTAACTCAATTTAACCTAAATAACTCATAAATGAACTTGAAATTACCCAAATACCCTTAATGGGCCTAGAAAATGGGCTAAACCCAAAACAGACTCCTTATTGGGCCAAAATGAGCCCAAAGTAAAAAAGTGGCCCAAATAAGCCCAAAAAGCACTACTTGACTCAAAATTTGATTTTTAACAACTTTTTCCAAAGGCCCAAAAGCTGAAAATGTGAAATAAGCAAGCTTATACCAAACAACTTATTCTTAATGGGCTTTTGGGCCCATTAAGCTATAAGCTAATGCCATAAGCTCAAATTAGACACACAAGCTTATTTTGTCCTAAATAAGACTTCTGTAAAAAGAAATTTGAAATAAGCCAAAGGAATAAGCCTGAAAATGCAAAAAGCAATCTACAGAAAACAACAAAATAGTTGTTTTTGAGTTCTAGGCCACCCCAAGAGCTGATTCAAGTTTCTAAAGCTTTTAAATGACTTAAATAAGCTAAATCAACAAAAAAATTTCAAACAAGCTGACTCAATAAGCTGGAAAAATCAAATAAGCACTTATGAAAAAGTCAAATAAGTTGGTTTTCTAGCAAAAAGTCAAAGTCAAAGTCCAATAAGCTCCAGTCTAATCAAATGGGTCAAATAATGAAGATCTATCACAAAAAATAAGTTGTTGCAGGTCTGGATAAGCTAAATTAGCTTATTGATAAGCTGAGAACAAATTAACACTAGCAGGGGCTAGTTGTGGGTGTTGAGTAGTGGGAACTTTTCCCACTGCTTGACTTGTTGACTTTTTTGTCTTTAGTAACTTTTTTGGAGATTCAGATTTCACAAAGGCACCCAATTGATCAGTGGATCAAGAGGAGTCAATAACAATCAAAAAAATCAACAATCCAACAAGCCAATTTGTACAGTTAATTCAATTAAGCACCAGATCTAGCCCAGACTTGAACAAATAAGCAGATGAGGTTCAATAAGCACTTAGAGCACAATTCAGCCAGCCAAACTTAACCAAATGCATACACAAGAAATATTAAACTTAAATAAGCAAGTCTAAACAGGTTTCATGCAATGATTCAAAGTTTTAAGTAAGATTCAAGCACTTAAAGTTACTGATGAACATAAGAACATTCAGTTTTCACTTTTGCTGATGCAATTGACCAACAAGCCAAATTCAACCACTCAAATCTATCACATATGTTATATAAATGATGTTTAAACAACTTTTAACCCTAAGCATGCACAAATTCTAGATTTCACCAAAATCTTAGGTCAAAAACAGTTAAAATCAACAACTTATAGCACAATGTTTGATTTGAGGTTTCAAACTCAGAAACTTGCAGCAAAATACTCTCAACCAAGCATATATCAGATAACAACCACAAATACACACTTTCCACAACACAATAACACTTTTTAATCTCAAACAGGTAATCCCAAACACCCCTTTAACTTTTCAAAACCAAGTTTTTCAAATCAAAAGTGAGATTTAAGACCACCCAAGCCCAAATTAACACAATAACAGATGTATATAGCATATTCAAGCAAGATTAAGCCACAAAATTCACAAGAACACAAGCAACACTCAAATATCACAAATATCCAAAGTATTTTCAGATTTTGAGATTAAGGGTGTGTACCTCATGGATGTACATCCACACCCACGAATTTTGAGCTTATGTACTAGCAAGAACAAGTACAAGCTTCCTTAAACAACCCTGCTAAGAATCAACAAAGTTAGAAGCACAATTATCAAAACAGAAATATGAAAACTTCTTGATTAATGCAACTCTTGTCCTCCACACTTGATTATCCCCAAGTTATAAGCTTCACCACACCTTGATAACACAATATCAGGATGCTATGATCAGCCCTATAGCCCAAGAATTCCAAGATAGACCAAGAACTTAGCAAAATATCAAGAAAATGGAAAATGTGCGAACTTTTGCACACTTATCTTTTGAAAATAGGTTTTTTTATTCAAGAATAAGGAACAAAGAACAATAATAAACAGATTATAACAATGGCACTTGGTATTTCTTCAACAAACTTAACACAATTTCATTAATCAGAAAAGAGGATTTACAAGTTTGTGAACAAGGAAAAACCAAAAGCAAACATAAATGCAGGGTCCTAAGGCCTTTATATAGGCTACATTGTGAACTAGAAAGCTGAAAAATAAGTGAAACCCTAGCCTTGAACTTCCAGAAATTCCCTTGAAGCTTTTCAAATTCTTGTGAATCATGTAACTCTTTCTTGTTGTTTTGTGGTAGCTAGCAAGGAGAAAGAGTATCCAAGGGCTTGTATCAAGCTTAGGATGTAAGCTGAAATCTCCAACGCTGGATTGCTGCCACAATTTTAGGAGTTAGCTCAATGGTGTAGCAGGGGAATCTCATGTGGGGCTCCTTGGTGATGTAGCATGTGTTTTGGGTGTTGGGATGTGATTAAGGGATGGTTAATCATCATTCTGGAGCAGATTAACCTTTAATTCATTGCAAATAAAAAATCCCCAATTTGGATTATGAACATCAAGAACAGGTTTTTGATCTGTTTAAGGAGTGATTAACATTTAAATAAATGTTTAAGGCACCAAGGATTAAGAAAATAATAAACCTGGTGAGTAGATTGCTTAGGTGGAGGGATGGTGGATTTTGATTGGTTGTGGAGTGGTAGTGGGGCACGTGTCACCCCACTACTGGTCTAGGTAAGTATTGTGTCGCCCAGGTTTAACCCCCTCTCTTTCTTTTCCTTGTCATTTCAGTTTAAAAAGCTGTCAACGCCAAATCCCTTTGTATCAACTTTTCCCTTTTTACACTTTTGCCACAAAATGTTTTGTAAAGTGAATTCAGGGGTAATTCTTGCCAATTCTTGATTCTTGAAGGGCTGATTTGGTATTTTCTTCAAGGATAATGGTCTAAACTTGTATGATTGACATTTTGGAGGACTCAAATTGCCAATTCATGTTTGATGAGGGACCATTTTTGCCAAATCTTCAAAGTCAAGGGTCCTTTTGGTAATTTTGAAATTTTCAAAGGACCAATCTTGTAATTCTTGTAACTTGGAGTCCTTCTTGGTATGTTTGACTTTGAGGATGATAAATATTGACATTTTAGTTTTGTTGAGGGACTAAAATTTCGAATTCTTCAAAGTTGAGGGCCCTTCTTCATAATTCTTCAAATCTTCAAGGGTTTTCTTGGGAAAATTCTTCATTAGGGCTTGGTTCATTGTGCGGCTTCGTTTCCCGTGTTCGTTTTTGCATGATTCTTGTGATCTTTTGTCATTTTCTCAATATCCGTACCTAAAATACACAAGCAACAAACACAAGCATATATTTGGGTATTTTGATGATATTTAATGCATTTTAAGCCCTTTTTGGACGATGAGACTATGTATAAAAGCAGTCTCATCACTCCTTGATTAGCGTTTTATTGAAAATTTCGAGTTTTGATTGTTGTTGTTGTCTCGATTTTGCCAACTCAAATTACGACCTTGATTATAACCTTGATTACCATGATTATTTCCTTTAAAATTGTTTTGGTTTTGATTTTGAAAATCATTTCCACGATTAAAATTGTTGCCTTTATTATAATTTCCTTGTGATGGACCCGTGTTGTTTTGATTTTGAAAATTGTTTTTTCCATTTAACGCGTTTACACTCGACGTTTGGCCATCCGTAGTCGCACACTCGTAATAATTATGAGGTCCACCATACAACGTACACGAAACCTCAACCGCTTTCATCGTAGCGGGAGCGTCTTTCTTTTGCATTTCGATCAAGAACGACGTAAACACATTCGTCAACTTATCGACTTTTGCGTCAACCCTCTCAATCGCGATTAGAATTACTAATATTGGCGACATCGGCAACATTCGGTGTGTTACGGAGTTGAAAAACCTTGGATCGATTTTCGATAATCATTAAAGCGTCTTTCAGAGTTTTACACAAAAAATTGCCACCGACGGCGGAATTTAACGAATCCTGTTCTTGAAAATTCAGACTGTTATAAAAAGTGTCGATTTGGTGTAACTCGGAAAATCCATGGTGAGGACATTGCCTAATCAATTCCTTAAAACGATCCCACGCGTCTCTAAACGACTCATTCGACTTTTGTTCGAACCTCGTGATCTCGTTTTTGAAAAACGTCGTCTTAGACGGCGGAAAGAAATGATTAACGAACTTGTAACCGAGATCCTTCCACGTAATTATGGAATTTGGTGGCTCTTCTCGTACCAATCCTTGGCGGCATCATCGAGCGAGTACAGAAAAAGCATAAGCTTAACGAGAACGATGTCAACGTTTTTAAACTAGCTCGTGGCCAAAAGACGATCAAATTTTCAAATGTGATCGTGAGGATTATCTCCTCACGACCTCTGATAACTAGGTTTTACTCAGTTAAAAAGTTCGTTGAAATCAGTTCAATTCGAATTGATTATTGGTTAACAGTGTGACTCGGTCGTTCTTGGTGGAATATAAAGGGAAAAGTTATCTATTTTAAACTATAGTAAAATGAAAATGTAAATTTAAATAAAAATGTAAAAGGAATGAAAATGTCGTTAAGTAAAAGAGGAAGTTTGAAATTTAAAACTAAATAAAAGCCTTAACATAAATAACAAAATGATGAGAGCGATAAACTAAATAAATCTTAAATAAAAGACGTAAACGAATTAACTATAAAAGCTTTGAGGAAAAATAAATGACGAAATATCAAAACTCGACAAAATGTAAATTGGACAACTTAATAAAGACGTGAACTTAAAATAAAACTAAGACAAAACAAATAAAATAAAAACTAAGTAAAAGGCGGGAAAAATAAAATGGATTTGAAGTTAAAACGAAAAATAAAAATAGACATCAAAAACTGAACCCATCGGAATGTAGTCGTTGGAATCCCGTCGGAATGCTGTCACAACAAAGCCGTCGGAATCCTTAGTCGGAAAGTATATAAAACAAAGCTATCGGAATACAAGAAAAAGGAAAGCAATCGGAACACATGAATGACTTCTATCGGAATGTAGTGAAAAACAAGTCCTATCGGAATCCCAAAAGGAATCCTCGTCGGAATGCAAAACCCTATTCCGATCTTATGATCGGAATAGTAGGGAAGCTAGTCGGAAAGCAGATCGGAAAGGGGAAACCCAATTCTGATGGCTTGATCGGAATACAAAAGGTCAATCAAGAAAACTTTTTAGACGAAATCAAAAGGGAAATAAGCAAAACTGAATAAGCTAAGTTTTAAATAAGCACTAATCTAAGCTTTATCAAATCTATATTTAAACTAACTAAATAAGAACGATTAAAACTTACAAAACTATAAATAAGCAACTTTTTAAATCAAACTTTAAAAGGACAAAACTTTTAAGTAAACTTTAAATCAATAAGCTAAATACAAAATAAGCCAATAAGCATGTCAAGCTCAAAGCTCATTCATATTAAAACTTATAGATGAATAAAAAGATAAACTTTTTAATCAAATAAACATTAAGATGAAATAAAATCAAAGATTAACATGAATCAACGATAAACAAAGTAAGAAAGGTAGAAGAAGATGATTAAAAACTTGAATTTAAAAAGATGAAAGATCAAAGATTTAAAAAAAGATTAAAGAGAAAGCTTGAAGAACATTAAGAGAAACTAGAGAGAGAAAGTATATTAATCTACTCCTACTTACCTTACAATAATAAAACTAACTAAAAATTATCTAACCCCTCCTAATGACACATTAGGAGAGTATTTATAGGAAGAGTACATGTAATGATGCTTTCTTCTTTCTTTCTTCTTGTCTCGCCTCGATTTAATTTCTTTGTCTTTCTTGACGTCGTCTCGGGATTTGTCGATATAAATTGAACTTGTCTTATAATTTCTTCAATAATTAGACTTGAGTTCTTCGACTTCATTAAACTTCCGTCTGACTTTTCTTCGATAAATCTTCAAAATAGGCCTTGGACTTCCTTTCTTTTTTCACTCTTGATCTTTTGACTTCGTCTTTTCTCGTTTTCATCGATAAAAGCCCGCGAAAGCCCGTGTCTTCTTCCTTTTTCATCTTTTGGTCCTAAAATACAATAAAAACACAAACCACACATAATTCTGACATTTACGACATAAAATACACGTTTTGGCTTGGTTATTATTATAGTTAAGCAGTAAAAGGATGGGTGTTTTCACACCTATCAAATCACCTACACTTGACCATTGCGATCCCTCGTGCAATGCATTAATTACAAAGCAAGCTTTACATTTTTCATCATAATCAATCCATCTTGGCCTTTATTAAAGAGATGAAATATTTAAAGGAATAAAACAAGTAAAGAAATCAAAAACTTACCTTGGGGTTTTGGAATGTCATGATTGGTTATCACCCTCAAGTTTCGCGTTCCCCATACCAAGCTTAAAAACGAGATCATTGTTATTATAAGTTAGCAAACTAGCATAAACTCATGTGGGCCAATTATTCACTTAGACTCCCTTATTCCTAGGTGTATCTCTTATATTTTATTGTTGTCTTGAATGATCACGAAGATGCATTGTTGACTTATTTCGATAGTTATTTAGGCTGAAAATAAAGTAGGACGATTTAATCAATAGTTAGCTAAAGGACAAAATCTTTTAAAATTGCTTCTCAGGACCTCATAAAGTTCATATCTTGACATAACTCGCTTCACGATTTGAGACCTTTCTCGGATCGATATTTGGCATTGACTTCATACTTCAAATCTTGAGAGACGTTCATGAAATAATGGTCTTCTCTTCATAATAAGAATTTCTTCACTTGAAGTTTTTGAGAGATTCTTCGTACATGGACCACGACTTCTTCATTTTTCTCCAATCTTTATTTTGGACTTTGAAATAAAACGATCCGCCTCCTTTTAGGACTTGGATCTATTTATCCTCATACCTTGTTAGGGCCTTTTTGGATAGACTTCTCCATGATCTCTAGGGGAGTATTTCCTTTTAGTCGTGTGTCTCGATCCTTCATATTGATTTTTGATAAATGATTCTTCACATCACTTGGGATCTTTAGCAACAAAATGTAGCCCTCATGTCTTGTTAGGACCTTTTTGGACTCGCCAATCTTCGCATCCCGCTTCAATACGTTATGCCTTGGCTATGAACTCTAATTAATACCGGGCAACTTTTAAACGAACTTGGGCTAGAAGCTAAGTAACTTTTCAAATCGTACAACCTTATTTATTGCAATTAAATTTATTAGCAAGCGATGGGAGAAAAAGCTCATAATTAACTCACATAAATTTATGAAAGAATACCAAACTTATAATTGACTCTGTCATCTCTCGTTCTCCACAATTTAAAATCTCAAGGAATGAGACTCGTGGATGCTTAGCCAATTAAATCAAAGTTTTGGGTTTTCAAGTCATCTATAGGATCTTGCAAATTCTTATACTTTTTCAAGTTTAGAATTTTCATTTTAAAGTTCCCATGATAAACGACTTTCTAGGATCAATTATAGGAACTTGCGAAAAGTTCTTGTTCTTAACCCGTGAGAGTTAAGACTTTCGCGTTTTAAAGTTCCCTATATAAAAGCCTAGCAAAACTTGACTTAAACACGTTAAGGATACTAGCTAGAGTAAACTTGGATAAGTAAACTCGGGTTGAGTCAAAAGATTCACAACGTTGAAAAATTAAAACCACTTTATTAAAAATTTTATTCTAGCAAGGAAAGTAAGTGAAGATAACAAAGGAAAATACTACTATACTACTAGGCCAAAATAGATTAAAAATTTTGAAAAATGTCGAAAAATCAACTTTTCCGGTTAAAATGAGGGAAAATTCATAGGAAAGACCACTTAACTTCGATAGAAGTCCCCCCTACGCTTGATATAAACAATGTCCACAATGTTTAAGCATGGGGAAGTAAACTCCCCTACACTTAGGACATTGTGCACTTTGTTTAAATCTTGCTAAGGAAATTACAACTAAAGTGATTCCTATTTTAATATTGGAAAATATAAAATAGAGAATCAAAAGAGTTTAGGATAAAGCCGGGAAGACGGGTACATGGGATCACGGTTCGTCACAAGTCATCAATAATGGATCTTTGAAAGCTCGAATCCCTGCACATGATAAGAAAGAAAACAACAATCACATATAAGGGTGTCCCCTTACACTTATTATAAAAACAAAGAAAAAGGATAGATATTGCGGGTTGCCTCCCGAGAAGCGCTTGTTTTTGTTAACTGAGTCGTGAGCCTGAATCGACCTTGATTAGCATGGTAAGAAGCTTGAAACACATCCACCGGGATCAAATACATGGTTTTCGTCCATCAAATAGCAAAGGCTTAAGGCGAACAAGGCAAGCCAAAGAAGAGTAGGCAAGGTTCCCTTAAGCAATGATGGAGGACGGTGGTAAAGTGTATGATGAAGTGCAAGCATATCTCCATAAGTTCTAAAAATCTTTCCTTTTATTTCATCAGATGGATACTGAGATGGCTTCAAAATTGCAATACCGGGATCGAACACCTTTTCCTTTAGGGGAAAATAACACTCAAGCTCAGTGGTCCTTGAAGAAGATCCGCTCGTAAATCGCACAATCTCATCCTCAGAAGGTGGATAAAGAGGTGTCAAGACATAAGTACTGCGGATATCGGTGTCTTCCGGCTTCTTCTCCTTTGAAATGGGTTTCTTCATATCCAAAGGAGGATAAAGAGCATCATCAAAGTCCAAAGGAGGAGAATCACTCTCATTTGGGAAGTAAGTGTTGAGAAAAGTAGCAAAGTATTCCTCAAATGAGTAGTCATCCAAAGTAGTATCAAGCATGGTTGGTGGAGGATCTTCATCAAAAGTAGGTGCAAGGTCATCATGTGAAGAATCACTTGAAAGAGTATCGACATCCTCAAAATCATCATAAGTTGGCATGTCTGGATACTCGAAAACAAAATTATCATAATCATCCATATCAGAACTAGAATCATCATCATAGTCATCATAGATCGGTGGAGATTCATGAATTGGTGGAGGATCCACATTGAGGAGAAAATCATCAAAATCCTCCACATCGTCTTGGAAAAGTGGATTATCATGGGAAGACTCGAAAAGAGGATTATCATATACAACAAAGTCATCAAGATTAAAACTTTCTAAAGTAGAAGTAAGCTCTTCATGAAGCACATTAATCATTTTCGCGGATTCTTTTCCATTTGTATTACTTTTAATCTTCCCCATCTTAAAAACTTGAGCATCATTCCCGACCCTTAAGATTAATTCACCTTCGGCAACATCGACTAAAGCTTTTCCGGTTCTCAAAAATGGCCGTCCAAGTATTGAGGGAATATGAGGGTCCATTTCATAATCAACAACAACAAAATCGACCGGGAAAGTGAAGGTACCAACTTTAATAAACACATCTTCGGCAATACCAACGGGGTAAGCGAGAGTGCGATTTGCTAGCTCAAGAGTCATCTTTGTCGGTGTAAGGTCGACTAATGATAGCTTCTTCCACACACTTAATGGCATCAAATTAATACTTGCCCCTAGATCGGCTAAGGCAGTAAATTCTTCATCTTTGTTAAAAATGAAAGGCAACACAAAACGACCGGGATCTCCAAGTTTTTCCGGAAGTTCTTTAAGAATGACTGCAGAACAGTTTTCATTTAAGCGTGTGTTGACAAACTCAGCCATCTTTTCCTTCTTGTTAAGAAATTCCTTGAATGCTTTGATGAATTTCAGCATTTGGGCAAGTGCTTCAACGAGGCTGATGTTGAAATTCATTTGAGAGATCATCTTCATAAAAGAAGTGACTTGAGCATCCTCTTTAGTAAGCAATTTGCACTTGTCTAGCCGAGAAGGATAAGGAATGTTGGGTTTAGGTGGTGTGGGTGTAGCAGGTAAAGGTTGAGATGTTGAAGGTTGAGAAGTAGAAGGTTTAGAGGTGGTAGGTGGGGTTGGTGGAGGGTTCTGTTTGGGTACTTCTTCCGTGAGAGGTGGAGACGATAATGGAGAACTAGTACTAGGTGTGGTAGTAGGAGGGATAAATGGAGGTGGAGGAGGTGTAGATGGAGTAACGGGAGGAGGGGTAAAAGGTCCTACTAGAGTTGCTCCACTTCGAGTAGTAATAGCACTCACATTCGCTCTAGGGTTTGTTTCGGTGGTAGAAGGAAGAGCACCTTGAGGACGAAGGGTTTGTAACATTTTAACGAATTTCCTATCCGTAGACTCTTGAATTTGTCTACTAGATTCTTGCATTGCTTGCATGATTTTCTCATGTTCATTCAATTTTTGCAAAACCAAGTCCATTGGCAGATGAGGTAAATTGAACCCTTGTTGTTGAAACCTATGTTTGGGTATTGGTTATAAGGTGGAAAACCTTGAGGATTGAAACCTTGGTGTTGAAAACCTTGGTTTTGCATGTGATAGTTTCCATGGTTTGCATTGGAGCCCCTCACATTGGTATTACCTTGAAAATTAGCTCTTGGCGGCCCTTGGTTGTTTTGGTTAGGTTGTGGTGGTCTTTGTTGAAAACCGGGTGGAGCCAAGTAATTTGTCGAGTTGTAAGACAAGTGATTAACATCGACATTAGGCTTGAAATGAACTCTCTAGGTGTTGTTGTAAGCATACACTTCCCCGTGAGATTGATCATAAGCTTTATCACAATTAGCATAAGAGTGTGGCCCACCACAAGTTTCACAAATTATATTAATAGCATTGTTGTTTTTTGGCATTGTTAACGGCTTGTAAAGCAAGTGCTTCAACAACCGTAGTAAGCTTATCAAGTCTCCTTTCGGTATCACTAGTGCTAGCACTAGCCACATTAGCCTGAACACTTTTGGTTTGCACTTTAGATTTATTCTCAATACCCATGCTGCATTAGAAGACTTAACCAAAATGTTACCCCCCGAGGCACTATTTAGTGAATCTTGGTCATTCATGCTTAAACCATTGTAAAAAGTGTTAATTTGATGCAATTTTGTAAAACCATGTTGTGGACACTTTCTTAAAAGTTCCTTAAAACGATCCCAAGATTCACTAAATGTCTCACCGTACTTTTGTTCAAAGTTAATGATTTCAGTCCGCAAAGCGGTAGTACGTGAGGGTGGGAAAAAGTAATTGATGAATTTGGTCTCTAAATTCGACCACGTAAGAATACTTTGTGGCGGTTCCTTATCAAGCCAATGCTGGGCTTGTCCCTCTAAGGAGAAAGGAAAAAGTTGCAAGCGAATTACCTCTTGTGAAACCCCATTAAACTTGACCGTATTAGTGAGTTGAAGAAACCTTTTGCTATGGTCATGAGGATCATCAAGTGTACGCCCCAAGAATGGTTGAGCAGAGACCATTTGAATGAAGTCGAATTTGAGCTCAAAGTTGTTGGCTCCAATCTCGGGTATGACAATAGCATCGGTGTTGCCCTCTACGTGCGATTGCAAAAGCTCGATCATTGGTCGATTGTCCATGGTGACAATAGGTTGAGTTTCGACTTTGGCTTGAGTTGCTTTCTTCTTACGAGCACGGGTACGCATACACACCTACAAAAGGAAAAGAAAGATAGACAAGAAATATTTTTGGTTTTTTATGTTTTTCTATTTTTTTTTAATTTTTGAAAATTTTATATTTTTTGGATTTTTGAAAAATTTAGAAAATTAGACAAGAAAAATAACGTTCAAGAGTGAACGGATCCCAAAATCCAACGCGTCTCTCACTAAAAACCGTTAATCTTAGCGAAAAGAGCCGGCAGCGGCGCCATTTGATAACTAGGTTTTACTCAGTTAAAAAGTTCGTTGAAATCGGTTCAATTCGAATTGATTATTGGTTAACAGTGTGACTTAGTCGTTCTTGGTGGAATATAAAGGGAAAAAGTTATCTATTTTAAACTAAAGTATAATGAAAATGTAAATTTAAATAAAAATGTAAAAGGAATGAAAATGTCGTTAAGTAAAAGAGGAAGTTTGAAATTTAAAACTAAATAAAAGCCTTAAAGTAAATAACAAAATGATGAGAGCGATAAACTAAATAAATCTTAAATAAAAGACGTAAACGAATTAACTATAAAAGCTTTGACGAAAAATAAATGACGAAATATCAAAACTCGACAGAATGTAAATTGGACAAATTAATAAAGACGTGAACTTAAAATAAAACTAAGACAAAACAAATAAAATAAAAACTAAGTAAAAGGCGGGAAAAATAAAATGGATTTGAAGTTAAAACGAAAAATAAAAATAGACATCAAAAACTGAACCCATCGGAATGTAGTCGTCGGAATCCCGTCGGAATGCTGTCACAACAAAGCCGTCGGAATCCTTAATCGGAAAGTATATAAAACAAAGCTATCGGAATACAAGAAAAAGAAAAGCAATCGGAATACACGAATGACTTCTATCGGAATGTAGTGAAAACAAGTCCTATCGGAATCCCAAAAGGAATCCTCGTAGGAATGCAAAACCCAATTCTGATCCTGTGATCGAAATTGTCGGGAAGCTAGTCGGAAAGCAGATCGGAAAAGAGAAACCCTATTCCGATGGCTTGATCGGAATACAGAAGGTAAATCAAGAAAACTTTTTAGACGAAATCAAAAGGGAAATAAGCAAAACCGAATAAGCTAAGTTTTAAATAAGCACTAATCTAATCTTTATCAAATATCTATTTAAACTAACTAAATAAGAACGATTAAAACTTACAAAACTATAAATAAGCAACTTTTTAAATCAAACTTTAAAAGGACAAAACTTTTAAGAAAACTTTAAATCAATAAGCTAAATACAAAATAAACCAATAAGCATGTCAAGCTCAAAGCTCATTCGTATTAAAACTTATAGATGAATAAAAAGATAAACTTTTTAATCAAATAAACATTAAGATGAAATAAAATCAAAGATTAACATGAATCAAAGATAAACAAAGTAAGAAAGGTAGAAGAAGATGATTAAAAACTTGAATTTAAAAAGATGAAAGATCAAAGATTTAACAAAAGATTAAAAAGAAAGCTTGAAGAACATTAAGAGAAACTAGAGAGAGAGAAAAGTATATTAATCTACTCCTACTTACCTTACAATAATAAAACTAACTAAAAATTATCTAACCCCCTCCTAATGACACATTAGGAGGGTATTTATAGGAAGAGTACATGTAATGATGCTTTCTTCTTTCTTTCTTCTTGTCTCGACTCGATTTAATTTCTTTGTCTTTCTCGACGTCGTCTCGGGATTTGTCGATATAAATTGAACTTGTCTTATAATTTCTTCAATAATTAGACTTGAGTTCTTCGACTTTATTAAACTTCCGTCTTTAGACTTTTTCTTCGATAAATCTTCAGAATAGGCCTTCGACTTCCGTTCTTTTTGCACTCTTGATCTTTTGACTTCGTCTTTTCTCGTTTCATCGATAAAAGCCTGTGAAAGCCCGTGTCTTCTTCCTTTTTCATATTTTGGTCCTAAAACACAATAAAAACACAAACCACGCATAATTCCAACATTTACGACATAAAATACACGTTTTGGCTTGGTTATTATTATAGTTAAGCAGTAAAAGGATGGGTGTTTTCACACCTATCAACCTCTAAAATTTGTTGCTTGGATTAAACTCAACATGCCACTTTTGATTTCAAAATTCTCCGCTTCGATTGCGGGAATAACGATCGCGTCTCCATAACCCTCCATGGGTGCTTGGAGCAACTCCATCATCGTACGATTCTCGGCCATCTCGTCTACGGTTTCGACAACAAAATTAGGAACGTTCATTTCTAAATCACGTTTTCATTATCGATTCCTTCAATTTCGATTGTGTCGATTCGATACGTCGCTAGAATTCGTATTGTCCTTCGATCGAGTGCGCATGCACTAACGTAAAGAATGGGGGTTGCAAAGAAGATTCTTTTGGGGGGTTTTCGGTTTTTCAATTTTTTTGTTTTTTGAAGGTTTTTTAATTTTATTTTATTTTTGTTTTTTTGGTGTATTACGTAGAAATTAATCTACAAAAATTATCCAATAATCAAAGGTCTTAATTAATGAATCCAAGAAGAATGAAGGAATTTACGTAAAGTAAAAACCCTCGTCGACTTTGAAACGTTGGTGGAAAGCCAAAACATTTCGAGGTTCAATATTTAAAGATCACAAAAATAGATGTATTAATACTTGAATGGCAAACCCTTAATCAGTCGTCACTAAATCGATACGCACAAGCGAGCGGGGAAAACGAGGCGGCGCGAAGCACTTAAGAGCCTTTTCTCCTTAGGTCGTGAAATACAACCGCCTTATACCCACCTTATAGTTTGTATCAATTGAGATTGAATTTCTTAAGAGTATTTTTCTATTTCTCCTTTGATTTTTGTTTGATCGATACACTTGATAATGAACGGAACGCCCACTATCGAGGTGCGATTTCTCACGTATTTAGATAATATTGTTTATTAATTGTGCTACGTGATATAATATAGTATTCACAAAAACAAAACGAAAACGATAAAATGAAAATGATTTTGTATGTTAATTGAGGAACAATTTAACACGTTTTATTTGGATATTTATAATATAGTAAGAAAAATAAAAACGTGTATGTACGATATTTACGCTTTTCAAAAATGAAAAGCAAAAACGCACTACTCACACAAACACGATATATATAAGGCACTAAAGAAACCTTCCCAGCAGCAGCGCCAAAATGATAGTAGTAAAATATACCCTTTTAGGAAAAAGGAATATAAACGGTAAGTATTAAACTTTATGTTTTAGGAATAACGCAAAATCGAATATCCAAGTTCGTTCTCGAAGGAGGTGTATGTGTTATGTGCCAATATTATAAAAATCGATGTTTGGATTAGTGACCTTTTTTGATTGAGAAAGATTGGAAAAATAAGACGAATTACGCTAAAAATTACACTACGACGGTTAAAACGTAAAATCGTAAAACTCGACGAAAAATGAAAATCAACTAAAAATGACGAAAATTAAAACTTAAGTTCTAAAAATTATAAATAAGACAAAAATAAAAACCATAATTTGCAAAAGTATTTTAATTAATTATTATTCATTTTTAAAGTTTAATAAAAAAACATAAAATTAAATAAAATTAAAGAAAAGTCAAAATGCAAATTTTATGTTTTGTAAACCTTAATTATATTAAACTATTTCTAAAAATTATTTTTTGAAAAATTATAATTACTTTTATCTAATTTTAAATTACTTTCTAATATTTTAATCTAAAAATAACCCTAATAAAATAATTAATAAAGAAAAAAAACTACTTTTACTTTCTAAAAATCCTAAATGAATAACTGAACAAAAGAAAAATGAAACAGCTCCAAAAAACTAAAACAAATAAGCTATAATCACCTTATTAGGTCTCGAATAGAAATTAAATAAGCAAAGCAGAACACCCCTTATATTTTACCCTAGGGAAATTCTTAATGATAAAGACCCTAGGGCGCGGTGGTGAGTGTGTTGGTGTGTGGGTGAAAGGGCGCAGGTTCGAGTCCTGGCCCTTTTACTTTTTGGTAAAAACAAAAATATTTTTCTTTGTTTTAACTAGTGCACAGTAACTTAATATACTCAAAAACACAAATAAAATTTCAAATTAAGACGAATTATGAACTCAACAACATCTTGTTTTCTCTTTGTTCTTTTTCTCTTGTTCTCTGGGGGATTATGGATGCCCGACTAAGGATGGTTGTATTGATTGGGCACAAACGGCACCCTCACTTGCGTTTTGAAAGTGAGGAGTCAATAACACTCAAAGATAACACAAACGAATCACAAATAATTCACCAAAAATCCACATCTTGCAAACTTGAACAAAGATGAGGGTTGTGGGAATGCTAACGCACGCAGTGGGCTACTTGCTAGTCTTAAGGCTACCTAAAGTTAACCAAACCCAATTTCCATGTGATGTAACCTAAAACAAACTTAAATGAAACTTGTGACCCAAGATTTAAACAACAAACCCCAAAACCTAAGCCTAGATACCTAATGATTAGCAAAATGGGGGGTTGTGGAGCTTTACGGCAATACATTAAGCTTCAAGACTAATTAACGCTATCTAAGCCTTAACAAACTTCAAGTACCATACATTGCACCATTGGCTATACCCCTACACTACTGGATTCCAAAAGCACAAGTTATAAAACACAAAAATAAACCAATAAACCTTACTGATGCTTTCTGTGACAGAAAGAATGAGATGTTGGGTTGTTTTACAAGATTAGTGACTACAACTAGACCTAAAGACCTTAATAGGCTGTAAATAGTTAATAGCACTCAAGACAAAACTATAGAAATCCTAACCTAAGCTAGATCTAACTGTAACCAAAACTCTATGGCAAAGAAAAAAAATCAAAGAAAAAAGCTTAAGCCTACTACGTAAGACAAAATAACAACTTGTTGATGCAGTTGGTCTATTGGTGACTTTTGGTAGTACTTAGAAGCTTCTACAAGTTATTTTACCATAAATAACTGCAATACAAGCTTGAACAATCTAAAATATAACTACTCATCAATTTTCAAGTTCTAAAAACTCAACTTTTTAACTCCTAAAGGCCTACTGGTATAATATGCAGTTTTCTAGCTAAAGTTTGGAACATATGAACTCTACTTAACCACCTATCTAACATAAACCACTACTCAAATTTTAAGTTAAACTAACAATAGAGACTGTGAAGGCCTGTTTGGTTGATCAAGGTTGTCACTCACCCTTTTAAACCAGCAGATCCAAACACCCCTTAAAGTACTTATGTGTAAAAAAATCAAACAAACTTGCTGTAAATCAAATCAAAAACATTTTAATCCTACTCTAACATGCATCTTAACATAAAAGAACATGAATTAAACATGGAAATTACACAAAGAATACATATAGCAAAAAATTTCAATAAGCAAAAAAATAAAAAGATAAGCTAAGAGAAAGGGGGTTCAAGGTCAAGACTTGATACCATCAGCTTTGGTAATTGCTCAGCTGCACTCAAAGGCTCATGGGAAATGATAATTACTATGATGAAAGCTCTTGGTTGTTGGTTCTACTACAGAACCTAAGAGATGCTTAGGCTGCGTTTAGTTGGATGAAAAACACCCTGTTTTTTACAAAATGTTTTATAGAAAACAAGGAAAACAGAAAACGCGTTCAAATCATCGTTTTCTAGAAATATTTTCTAGAAAATGCAAAATCCATGTTTTACCCTTTTGCACACAAAACAAAAAACTCCTTTTTTTGTTTTCTAAGTTTTCCTTTAAACATAGAAAATTCATTTCCCCCTTTGTTTCCTTTATAGTTTTGGAAAATGGAAAACATAAATTTCTCCAACTAAACGCGTTTTCTACATTTTTAAGTGTTTTGTGGAAAAAGAAATCTCTTTTCTTTTTTTACAAAATAGAAAATAGAAATGATGGAAAATATTTTCCAACTAAACGCACCCTTAATATCTTCAAAAGAAAAGAAAAATTATGGATAATCTTTGTTCTTCCATCCTGCACAACAAAAATAAAGAAACTCCAAGTAACCAAACTTTTATAAACTCTCTTTGTCAGATAGAGCTTATGAAAGCTTATGCTACAGTAAGATGTCAAAAAAAAGGAAAGAAAACAAGAGATTTTGAATAATCCTTGTTAAAACAAACTTGAAAGCCAAACTTGAGAATGAACCAACTGAAATGAACAGCTTTCAAAAGCTTGTTACACTTGTTTGGTGTCAACAAACAAGCATAAAAACCTCTTAAAAACCGGATCTCAAAGAAAAATTTTGACCAAAAATAAACTTTTGACACAAAAATCTTTTTGATAGAGATGAAACTAAAATTGCAAGGTTTTTATAACTTTAACTATTTATATAAAAAAAGTTTACAAATATCAAATTATGAAACAAGATGAAAGTCACAGGTCGACTTCTCTCTTTATAGTACTACTTAGAAGGTACTATAATGCAAGAAATACATAAACCCTAATAAGATTAATTCCCTATAATGCCCTTTGATGAAATTTGAAAAATTGGTCAATGAATTGGCCTCATGTGATCTTATGTCCTTGTTTGTTGAGATACAGCTGTGGAAAATGTATCATGGTCGTTGGATGACGAGTAAGCAACACGAAATTCCTGTGGTGCGTTGATCATCTGATGTGGATTCCTTTTTTGCCAAATATAGAGGAGCAGGGGAACATGTAAGGGACCATACAAGTCACGGGGAAGGGTTTTTGGGAGAGGGAATAGGTTAAGTATCAAGGTAATCATGGTCTGGAAAAGATAAGGGTTAAACATTAGGTGGTTAAGGGTTAAGTAATTCTAGGGTTGATATGTTCTTGTTGGGTTGATCTAGGGGTTTTGATTAGGTTTAGGGGGAACGGTCCTTGTTTACCGCGTAATTTAGGTAATAAACAATTACGTTTAAAAATTTGTTATTACTAACCTGTTAATGGGATCCAACGTGGCATAAAGGAATGGGTTGGGTTATGGTCGGTTTTGGGCTCGGGTATAAAAGGGTTGGTGGGCTTGGGTGGATAAGTTGGTTAAAATGGGTATTAGGGTTTCTGTTAGGGTTTGAATAGGTTAAATAGTTTTGGTTGTTAGCACATTTGGTCCTTCCTTGTTAGCAGCACCCTTATACATCCTTGCAAACACAGTCCTTGGTCCTTTCACCGTTAGTCCTTTTGGATTTTCACCATTAGTCCTTTTGGCTTTTCACCATTAGTCCTTTTGTTAACTATAGTAGTAATAAGGATTAATGGTCTGATTTCTTCAAACATAGAAGGCTTTTCTTGTAAAGTATTCAATCTTTAGAGACCCTAATAACAAGGTTTTTAGCCAAGTATGAAAATTTGTTCGTCTCGATTCAGTTCGAATTGACTATTGGTTAAAAGTGTGACTCAGTCGTTCTTGGTGAATAAAAAGAAAATGCCGTTGATTATCTATAACTAATTAAAAAGTAAATGCGAAAAGTAAAAAGAATAAACTAAAGACGAATGACAAATAATAAAGAAACGTAAAACAAGAGGAATATTAAAAACTAAAAATTAAAACGATATTAAAACGAATATTAAAACAAATATTAAAAGAAACAATTAATAAAAGTAAAAGCGCAAATAAAAAAATAAAAATAAACTTTTCGAATTAAAAATAAAACTTACTTAAATAAAAATGAAATCAATTGTATTATAAAACTATTTTAAAAAGAAACGAAACAAAGAATAAAAACGTAAATTAAAACAAAACAATTAATAAAAATAAATCTAAAAGAAGAAATTAACTTTCGACTTGAAAATAAAGTTTATCTAATGAAAAAGGAGGAAATAAAACTAAAAGGGTACTTTAAAGCTAAACGAGGCAAAACCTAAAGCGGGTACTAAAAAAAATAAAACTTGAACTTTACGAAAAAATATTAATTTTATAATTAGAAGAAAAATTCAACTAAAAATACGTAACTTTCAGAAATAAAATCGGAACAACTTTCAGATTAAACTAAACAATTACGGAACAATACTAAAAACTAACCAAGCAAGCAGCCTAGCAGCTGGAAGCAGCCAGGCTACCTGGTCAATTTGGCGCCAAAAATTGCTAAGCAGACAGCTTAGCATGTCAACATGTTTATACGGAATGTCTATATGGAATGTCTATATAAGGCTTATCCGGAATTTTATTTCATTGCTTATACGGAATAAAGTTCATAATTCTTATCCGGGGAAATTCTTTATACAGAATACTTTTTAAATTCTTATACGGAATAACATATTATGACTTTATACGGAATAAATTTTTTTTGCCTTATCCGGGAAAAGTTCATTTTACCTATCCAGAATAACTTTTTTTTTGCCTTATCCGGGATATCTGAATTGAGGTGTTATCCGGAATCTGAAAATTGGAACTTATCCGGAATATTGGGGTTTACTAATTCGGAATAATTAAAAATGACCAAAATGAAAATAAGCTAGAATCTAATAAGCACTTGTCTAAAAACTTAGCCAAATCAATTTTAAGAAAAAGCAAATAAGCCAAAATTTAAAAACTTTTAAAAATACTAAATAATAAACATATTTAAAAACAACTTTTTATAAAATAAACTAATAAGCTCTTATCTAAAAACTTAACCAAATTGATTTTAAGAAAAAGCTAATAAACCAAAATTTAAAAACTTTTAAAAACACTAAATAATAAAAATATTAAAAATGCAACTTTTTATAAAAATTAACTAATAAGTACTTAATTAAAAATAAGGAAATTAACACAATAAGCACTAAAACACTAGAAGCTATAAAAATCAAACACTAAAAGATCAATAAGCACAATCAATCAAAAACATCAATCAAACAAGAACATGATTAATTAGACTACATGATTATCAAAATTAAACAAGATTAAAAAGATTAAGAAAGGAAGAATGAGAACGATTAATTGAAAAAGCTTGAAATTAAAATGATTAAGATTCAAATTACAAGATTAATGAAAAAGCTTAAAACTTTAAAGAAAAAAACTAGAGAGAAAAAGTATTAAGCTACTCCTAATCCTAAACTAATCTACTCCTAAAAATGACTAACCACCTCCTAATGACACATTAGGAGGGTATTTATAGGAGGAGTAAAATGTTGATGCTTTCTTCATTCTTTCTTCTTGTCTCGACTCGATTTAAATTCTTTGTCTTTCTCGACGTCGTCTTGGGATTAGTCGATATAAATTAAACTCGTCTTATCATTTTCTTCTTTAATTAGACTTGGTTCTTCGACTTCATTAAACTTCTGTCTTTAGACTTTTTCTTCGATAAATCTTCAGAATAGGTCTTGGACTTCCGTTCTTTTTGCACTCTTGATCTTTTGACTCCGTCTTTTGTCTTTTTATTCGATAAAAGCCCTTGAAAGCCCGTGTTTTCTTCCTTTTCATATTTTGGTCCTAAAACACAATAAAACACAAACCACGCATAATTCTGAGTTTTACGACATAAAATACACTTTTTGTGTTGTTATTATTGGAAATAAGTGGTAAAAAGATAAGTGTTTTCACACTTATTAAATCCCCTACACTTGACCATTGCAATGTCCTCATGCAATGCATTAATTTCAAAGCACGGTTTACATTTTTCATCATAAATAACCCACCCTGGCCTTTATTAAAAAGATAGAAATATATACAAAACAAGTAAAGAAATCAAAGACTTACATTGGGGTTTTGGCTGTCATGAATGTTTATCACCCTCAAGTTTCACTTTCCCCAAACCAAGCTTATAAACGAGATCATTGTTATTATAAGTTAGCAAACTAACACAAACTCGTGTGGCCCAATTATTCACTTGGACTCTGATGTCGTAGAAATACGTCTTTTAGGAAAAAGAGCGTATAATGGGCAAGTATTAAACTCGACGATTTAGGAAAACCGACGAATCGAATAAATGCGGGTTCGTTCTCGAAGGAGGTGTGTGAGTTAGATGCCAATTATATAAAATCAAGAGTTTGGATTAGTGACATTTATTATTTTAGAAGGAAGAATTAAAGACGAGCTACGACTACAATTAAACTACGACGAGTGACGTAAAACGCGAACGTAAATACGTAAAACGTGAAAAAAAATTAAAAAAAATTAACCTAAAATTTAATTAAAACATAAAACTAAGTCTAAAATAATATAATAAGGATAAAAACCCAATAAATAAATTTTAAAACCTTTTATTAATTAAATATTCAATTTTTAATGTTAATTAAAGCCTAAAAATTAAATATAATTAAGAAAAAGCCCAAAATATTATTTTATTGAACAAATAACTCACTTACATTATTTAAAAACTACAAAGTATTTTTTCTAAATTTTAGATACTATTTTTCTATTTTTAAAACTCTAAAAACAATTTTTAAACTAAAATAATGATTAAAAATAATAAATTAATCCTAAAAATAATTTGACTATTTTAAAAATACTAAATTATACTAATGAACAGTAGAAAAATGAAAAAGTTTGAAAAAAGTAAAAATTTTCACTAAAAGACAAAACAGTTTATAATAAAACCCTAATTAAACTTAAATAAAATCTAAAATTACTAAAAAGTGGTAACAGTAAAATATTTTTAAACTAAAAGTCTTAAAATATTTTTCTAAGTCCAAGAAATTTTTAGAACTGAAAAATATTAATTTCTTACACTAAAAGACAAAAATCAGTAATTAAAAAGTAATTTAAAATACAATTAAATCTACAAATACTAAATGAACAGTAAACAGAAAATAAACTTAATAGAAAAATCAGAATTAAAATAAGAAAAATTACAAAATTAAAATCAAGTTTTAATTCCTAAATATGACCACTAAAGACAAAAAATGTAGAAATCCGAAAGTGACACTTTGTGGATTTTTGTCTGCGTGTATAGCAGTACCAAGTTTTGTACTGTCAGTGGGAAGTTGGTTCCCACTGCTTTCAATAAAAAAACGAACTGGGCACTTTTGTGCTTGTATCTTGCTTGTTACTTGGTTTTGTGGGCACACAAAGGCACCCCCACAACCAGTTAGGTTGTGGGGAGTCAAATAAATAGGAAAAACACAAGCTTGTTCACAAAATTTTCACACAAATAGGCAAAATCAGTCACTGTATGTGCACAAACAGACCTGAGCACTAGTTGTTGGTCTGTTTGACCACAAGGTGGATTTTGATCACTCAAATCTTACTCAACTTGTATCCAAACTAAACCTAATTACTTCTTTATCCTAGATTACCCTAGTCTCCAACAAGTAACAAGGTTTGATGGACAGAAAATGATATTAACCTGTTGATTTTAAAGCTTGATTACAAAGACCAGTTTTTGCCAAGAGTGTGCATACAAACTTTCAAAACCTATCTGAGATGATCCAAACTAACCAAACAGCCTATCTTAAAAAACTATTAGAAACATGTTTTAGGGTATTTATGACTTAGTGTGTTTGCATAAGCACCCACAACCCACTACAACCAAACACACCTATAACTTTTGGAAACATATTTTTTTGACAACATTTTTAACAAATAACCACCAAATGAGATTAACACTTATACTAACATGATTTAATCATCAAATCAACACAGAACAATAAAAAAAATCTCCCATTCTCAAGCATGCAAACCCAAATTCATCTAAATTTTAACAAAAGTAAGGGAAAGAAATCGTTACCAACTATAGGCTTGCTCAGCCTATAGATACACCTAAGTCTTGACCCTTGGATGCTAATGATAGACGAGGGAAGCTTGCAAGTGAAGATGGTAGTTATGTCGATGGCTCTTCAGCAGAACCCCAAACCAAATGAACAGAACTAGAAATTGGAATATGGAAATGAGACAGATCTTTTGCTCCTGCACACAAACAAAGTCCAAGAAGTAGAAGCCCTTCAAGAGCTTTTGTCAAAAGCTCTTGAAGAAGCTTTTACTACAGTGACACATAAACAAGTAAGATATCCAATCAAGGTTTTTGAAAGACTCCAACTTTAAAAAACAAACCTTGAATTCTTCAAAAAAATAACACAAGTTTAAGAGCTCAATACATAAGCTAATTTGTCAAAATAGTTTATGCATTGACTGATAGACTTGTGGGTCTCAAACAAAATTTTCCAACTCTTTTGAAAACCTTTTGATGATAAACCGAATTTAAACTGATGAATTTAAATAACAAGTAAATGAAAAACAAGAAATTTAATGGAACTCAAATTTTCATTTCATTCAAATTACACTGAAAAGTGAAGAACAAAAATTTGGAACAAAAGCTAACACTGCTACTTCTATCCTATTTATACAAGAACAAAGAGGATCCATAAACCCTAGCCCTGATATTTGAATGTACAAAAATGCCCTTGGATCTTCGAACGAATATGCCAGTTGTGATTCTTTGGTTTGAATAGTCTTGAGTCAAAATCAAACCATGTGATCATGGTTTGGAGTGTTGTTGAGTCGCCAGTTGTGAAAATCCATCCAAAGCGTCCATAGTAGTGTAGAGAGCACAAAATTAATCCACGTCGTTGGATTCCTGTACCAAGTTTGGAATCTTGTTGCAGGGGTGCATGTCGAAGGGACCACTAGCGAGGGTGATGGGTTTTTGGGGAGTGGGGATTGGTGTCGACACCCTGAATCAATGATCTGGCAAGTTAGGTTGCTTAATTTTGGTTAATTATCAAAGGGGTGATTAGGGTTCATAAGGTTAAGTTGGGGATAGCTAGGAGTGTGATGTGAACAGGATTAGTTTCCCTCCCAGGTTTAATAATTAAAAACGAGTTTAAAAAAAATAAGTGGGGATTTGACTTTGCTTTGACCAGTTAAATAAAAAAAACCGGGTTTGGGTTAAAGGGTTTGGTAAATGGGTGGGTAAAGGGTGACGTGGGGTTTTGTGATTGGTGGGTATAGGGTTATATGGGTTGGGTTAATGGTAGTTGGGTTTGGTGGGTTAAGTAGGTTTTCTTTTTAACAGCTTTGGTCCCTCCCCGTTAGCACCATCTTTGTAACAGTTTGCATTCATGGTCCATAGTCAATTGCACCATCCGTCCTTGGTTCATTGCATCATAAGTCCTTTGTAACTATGAAGTACTTGTGATGACTTTCTTCAAATCTCAGGGGTTTAACTTGTAAAGTATTCAAACTTTTAGGGACCCCAAAGTAATTTTAAGATTCTTAGGGGTATAAAGTGTCAATCTTCAAAAGTTGAGGGGCCATTCTTTACATCTTTTAATTCTTCAGGGGTCTTTTGGAAAATCTATGATTTAGGTCTGGTTCTTTGTGCGGCTTCGTTTCCCGTGTTCGTTTTTGCTTCATTCTTGTGATATTTTGTTGATTTCACGATATCCGTACCTAAAATACACAAGACACAAATACAAGCATATATAGGGGTATTTTCATGATATTTTAAGCGTTTTAAGCCCGATTTGGACGATGAGACTATGTATAATTGCAGTCTCATCAGACTCCCTTATTCCTAGGTGTATCTCTTGTATTTTATTGTTGTCTTGAATGATCACGAGGATGCATTGTTGACTTATTTTGATAGTTTATTTAGGCCAAAAATAAAGTAGGACGATTTAATCAATAGTTAGCTAAAGGACAAAATCTTTTAAAATTGATTCTCGGGACCTCTTGAAGTTCATATCTTGGCATAACTCGCTTCACGATTTGAGACCTTTCTCGGACCGATATTTGGCAGCGACTTCATACTTCGAATCTTGAGAGACGTTCTTGAAATTATGGTCTTCTCTTCATAATAGAAATTTATTCACTTGAAGTTTTTGAGAGATTATTCATATTTGGACCACGACTTCTTCATTTTTCTCCAATCTTTATTTTGGACTTTGATATACAACGATCCGCCTCCTTTTAGGACTTGGATCTATTTATCCTCATACCTTGTTAGGGCCTTTTTGGATAGAATTCTCTATGATCTTTAGGGGGTATTTTCTTTTCGTCGTGTGTCTCGATCCTTCATATTAATTTTCGATAAATGATTCTTCACATCACTTTTGGATCTTTAGCAACAAAATGTAGCCCTCATGTCTTGTTAGGACCTTTTTGGACTCGTCAATCTTCGCATCCCACTTCAATAAGTTATGCCTTGGCTATGAACTCTAATTAATACCGAGCAACTTTTAAACGATTTTGTGCTAGAAGCTAAGTAACTTTTCAAATCGTACAACCTTATTTATTGCAGATAAATTTATTAACAAGCGATGGGAGAAAAAGCTTATAATCAACTCACATAAATTCGCGAAAGAATACCAAACTTATAATTGACTCTATCATCTCTCGTTCTCCACAGTTTAAAATCTCAAGGAATGAGACTCGTGGATGCTTAGCCAATTAAATCAAAGTTTTGGGTTTTCGAGTCATCTATAGGATCTTGCAAACTCTTAGACTTTTTTAAGTTTAGAATTCGCATTTTAAAGTTCCCTTGATAAACAACTCTCTAGGATCAATTATAGGAACTTGTGAAAAGTTCTTGTTCTTAACCCATGAGAGTTAAGACTTTCGCATTTTAAAGTTCCCTATATAAAAGCCTAGCAAAACTTGACTTAAACACGTTAAGGATACTAGCTAGAGTAAACTTAGATAAATAAACTCGGGTTGAGTCAAAATATTCACGACTTTGAAAAATTTAAAACCACTTTATTGAAAATTTATTCTAGCAAAGAAAGTAAATAACGATAGCAAAGGAAAATACTACTATACTACTAGGCCAAAATAGATTAAAGATTTTGAAAAATGTCGAAAAATCAAATTTTCCGGTTAAAATGAGGACAAATTCATGGAAAAGCCCACTTAACTTCGATAGAAGTCCCTCTACACTTAATATAAACATTGTCCTCAATGTTTAAGCATGTGGGAGTAAACTCCCCTACACTTAGGACATTGTGCACGTTATTTAAATCTTGTTAAGGAAATGACAACTAAAGTGATTCCTATTTTAATATTGAAGAATATAAAATAGAGAATCAAAAGAGTTTAGGATAGAACCGGGAAGACGGGAACACGGAATCACGGGTCGTCAAAAGTCATCAAGAATGGATCTTTGAAAGCTCGAATCCCTGCACATGATAAGAAAGAAAACAACAAACACATACTAGGGTCTCCCCCTACACTAATTAGAAAAACAGAATAAAAGGATAGATAATTGGGTTGCCTCCCAAAAAGCACTTGTTTTTGTTCACCAAGTCACGAGCCTGACTCGTCCCCGAATTAAATAGTCCATGGGGAAGCCTCGAATGTAATACTAGGATCAAAGACATTGTCCTCGTTCCCGGAGGACACTAATAAAGGAGAGGCCGAAGGATAAGTATTAAAGGGTAGAAAAGTCCTCTCAACATACGAAAAGTATGTGAGGTTGTGATCCACGGGAGGTGGGGTGGGTAAAGGAAGCACATTGTCATCCCCCAAAGACAATGGATATTGACCAAGCAGCAAAGCCGTAAAGGTGTTAATCAAGGAATGGTCAATGTCATCCCCCGGGTCAAAGCACTCATCCTCGGTAATGGTTTCTAAAGGTTGGGATAAAAGGTGCTCGGGAGGGGGACTTGGGACAATATCTTCATGCAGCAAATTATCAAAAAGAATATCCCCCTCCGTGTCATCATCATCAATACCCGGAGGTATTGAAAGAATGTCGATTTCCTCCATAGTTGTATCATTATTCTCAACTGAAGTAATAGACGGAGGTAAAGACTCAGAAATAGGAGCAGAATTCAACGCTTCAATTTTAGCAATAAGAAGATGAAGTTTCAGTAATTTGTCGCGAAGAATAACGTCTTCCACCTCATCTACAAGACCAAGTTCAGTGGTGAACTTCTCGTATGTCGGAGAGAATAAGTCAACATCGCCGTCATCGCCCGGAGGAGAAGGAGAAATTTCAAAAGTGAAATTCTCATAGCATGGATAAAAATCATCATCATTAAGAGCGACCTCGTCCGTAAGCTCAGCAAAAGTAGGGACATCACAAACCACATCAAAAAATTTATCAAGACCAAAATCACTAATATCACTCGATGTATCGCTATCCTTAGACGCATTAGGGATATCAAGAGCAGGAGTAGTAATCTCAGAAGATGGGTTGAGATTATAAATATCATCCTCGTCATCATCATAATAGTAGTATGGACGCACAAGAGGAGGAGTATAATCACTAAGATTAGATACTTGTTCTTGTTGCTGTCGCTTTTCCTCCTCCCTTGTTTCGTGTATGCTAGCTAATTCTTGTTAAACTTATTGAAGTGTATTCAAAAAATTGGCTCGTTCTTCTTCACACATTCCAACAGAAGGTTGATGATCGAGGGTGTATTATGGGGGCTCAAAATGGTGAAAACCAGAATTATAGCACGGATGTGGTCCATCATAAATCATTGGTTGAAAAGAAGTAGAACACGGGTTTGGCTCATAATAATTCATCGGCTGACAATAAGAAGTATCGTGAGGGCCCCCACAATTGTTGCAATACGGGTTTGAGGAAAACCCGGTGCTTCTTGTAGATAGTTATTACCATTGGCATAATTGTAACCCAGTTCTTGCTCGCCATGAGGCGGGTATCGAATTGGACACGAAACATGCCAATGAGAATCGCTTCCACAATATATGCAAGGGAGGGGAGTGGGTGGATTAGAAGAAAAGGATGAATTAGTCGGATTGCACGATGGACAAAATCCAAATAGTAAATCTGTTGAAATGGGTGGAAGATCTTTTCCGCATTGCTCGCAAGAACACCATTGACATTATTCGCACCCATATAATCGTCTCCCACACCCTACACAATGGACATAGAATCCATGAAGAATTAAAAATTAGAGGGGTTGAGAAAAAGAATTAAACACAATCGAGGGTTAAGAGGAATATTTTTGGTGCAAAACTTTGAAAAAGAGATGCTTTTTATGACTTTTTAAATGTTTTTGTATTTTTGAAATTTTTGATTTTTTACGGATTTTTGAAAGAACATTTTGAAAACTGCAAGAAAAATAACGTTCACGAGTGAACGGATCCCAAAATCCAACGCGTCTCTCACAAAAACCCGTTAATTTTCACGAAAAGAGCCGGCAGCGGCGCCATTTAATAACAAGGTTTTTAGCCAAGTATGAAAATTTGTTCGTCTCGATTCAATTCGAATTGACTATTGGTTAAAAGTGTGACTCAGTCGTTCTTGGTGAATAAAAAGAAAATGTCGTTGATTATCTATAACTAATTAAAAAGTAAATGCGAAAAGTAAAAAGAATAAACTAAATACGAATGACAAATAATAAAGAAACGTAAAACAAGACGAATATTAAAAACCAAAAATTAAAAAGATATTAAAATGAATATTAAAACAAATATTAAAAGAAACAATTAATAAAAGTAAAAGCAAAAATAAAAAAATAAAAATAAACTTTTCGAATTAAAAATAAAACTTACTTAAATAAAAATGAAAGCAATTGGATTATAAAACTATTTTAAAAAGAAACGAAACAAATAATAAAAACGTAAATTAAAACAAAACAATTAATAAAAATAAATCTAAAAGAAGAAATTAACTTTCCACTTGAAAATAAAGTTTACCTAATGAAAAAGGAGGAAATGAAACTAAAAGGGTACTTTAAAGCTAAACGAGGCAAAACCTAAAGCGGGTACTAAAAAAAATAAAACTTGAACTTTACGAAAAAATATTAATTTTAAAAATAGACGAAAAATTCAACTAAAAATAGTAACTTTCAGAAATAAAATCGGAACAACTTTCAGATTAAATTAAACAATTACGGAACAATACTAAAAACCAACCAAGTAAGCAGCCTAGCAGCTGTAAGCAGTCAATTTGGCGCCAAAAATTGCTAAGCAGGCAGCTTAGCATGTCAACATGTTTATACGGAATGTCTATCCGGAATTTTATTTCATCGCTTATACGGAATAAAGTTCATAAGTCTTATCCGGGGAAATGCTTTATACGGAATACTTTTGAATTCTTATACGGAATAAATATTTTTTGCCTTATTCGGGAAAAGTTCATTTTACTTATCCGGAATAACTTTTTTTTTCCTTATCCGGGATATCTGAATTGAGGTGTTATCCGGAATCTGAAAATTGGAACTTACCCGGAATATTGGGGTTTACTAGTTCCGAATAATAAAAAATGACCAAAATGAAAATAAGCTAGAATCTAATAAGCACTTGTCTAAAAACTTAGCCAAATCAATTTTAAGAAAAAGCTAATAAGCCAAAATTTAAAAACTTTTAAAAATACTAAATAATAAAAATATTTAAAAACAACTTTTTATAAAATAAACTAATAAGCTCTTATCTAAAAACTTAACCAAATTGATTTTAAGAAAAAGCTAATAAACCAACATTTGAAAACTTTTAAAAACACTAAATAATAAAAATATTAAAAATGCAACTTTATATAAAAATTAACTAATAAGCACTTAATAAGGAAATTAACACAATAAGCACTAAAACACTAGAAGCTATAAAAATCAAACACTAAAAGATCAATAAGCACAATCAATAAAAAACATCAATCAAACAAGAACATGATTAATTAGACTACATGATTATCAAAATTAAACAAGATTAAAAAGATTAAGAAAGGAAGAATGAGAACGATTAATTGAAAAAGCTTGAAATTAAAATGATAAAGATTCAAATTACAAGATTAATGAAAAAGCTTAAAACTTTAAAGAAAAAAACTAGAGAGAGAAAATATTAAGCTACTCCTAATCCTAAACTAATCTACTCCTAAAAATGGCTAACCACCTCCTAATGACACATTAGGAGGGTATTTATAGGAGGAGTAAAATGTTGATGCTTTCTTCATTCTTTCTTCTTGTCTCGACTCGATTTAAATTCTTTGTCTTTCTTGACGTCGTCTTGGGATTTGTCGATATAAATTGAACTCGTCTTATAATTTTCTTCTTTAATTAGACTTGGTTCTTTGACTTCATTAAACTTCTGTCTTTAGACTTTTTCTTCGATAAATCTTCAGAATAGGTCTTGGACTTCCGTTCTTTTTGCACTCTTGATCTTTTGACTCCGTCTTTTGTCTTTTTATTCGATAAAAGCCCGTGAAAGCCCGTGTTTTCTTCCTTTTTCATATTTTGGTCCTAAAACACAATAAAAACACAAACAGGATTTGAACCTGTGACCTCAAGGTTATGAGCCTTGCGAGCTACCAAACACGCATAATTCCGACTTTTACGACACAAAATACACGTTTTGGTCTTGTTATTATTGGAAATAAGTGGTAAAAAGATAATTGTTTTCACACTTATTAGACCCATTTTTTATATTTGGAATTCTTAGGGGTATAAAGTGACAATCTTCAATTGTTGAGGGACCACTCTTGACAATCTTCGAAACTTCAAGGGTATTTTTGGAAATTCATCGTTCGGGTCCGGTTCTTTGTGCGGCTTCGTTTCCCGTGTTCGTTTTTGCTTGATTCTTGTAGCCTTTTGTTGAATTCACGATATCCGTACCTAAAATACACAATGAACAAACACAGGCATATTTTGGGGTATTTTATGATATTTTTACTCGTTTTAAGCCCGAATTGGACGATGAGACCATGTATAATTGCGGTCTCATCAAGCGTATTTCTTAGTCTTATATTTTTCTTTCCATGTCCCCAAACGGCTGGTACCCTAGGACAGACTCGAGCATGGAGAGGACGTGCATAAGATGGGAGTTACCTTATACTTCTTTCCCTTTTGCACTTCATTTACTTTATGCTATTTTGAGTTTATGTTTGGGGGCCGATATTTAGTTTCGGCTTTCCTTTATGGTCATTTATGTTTTAGGACATATTACCTTGCATGCTTTGATGACACGCCATAATTATTATGTAACGGTCCACTTATCAAAGTGGGGTGTTACACTTTGTCTTCTCCCATTTGAACCTCTGAAGTCTCTTGCTGTCTACCAGCGATTCTTAGGTTCACTTGTAAACTTAAGTCTCGAATCAAGTTTACTTGTTCAAAGGGTTCTATCTTTATTTTCATTCAACAAGTGTAATCCATAATACTTTGTAATACTTTGTTTATAAGTTAATAAAGCATTACGCGTTTGAAAAGTAAAATCACTAAGTGTTATATTTGGTTTCGAGTTATAGTATTACAATAGGCGTATTCTGGGATTTTCAAGTGTTACGATGACTCCACTTTTTTATATAGATTTAGAGGCTATTTGTTTTAGCTTATATAACGTAATCCTATTTCGGCTTATATAACATAAGCCTCAATTTAGTGGCTTATTTGGAGACTTGTGGGCTTATCTAAGTTTGTTAGTATATAATAAACTTATATAAGCCCATAAGTTACCAATAAGCTTAAAAATTTAGGGTTTATGAAATATAAGCCGAAATATGGCTTATTTTCTGCTTATATAACGTAAGCCCCAATTTTATGGCTTATTTTGAGACTTAGGGGCTTATATAAGTTTATCATGATATAATAAACCTCCAAATAAAGCACAAAATTAGGGCTTATGTTATGTAAGCCGAAATGGGCTTACATTATATAAGCCAAACCAAACATCCCCTTAATAAAACAATTTATTTTATACTAAAAACCTCATATTTCATTAATAAAAATAAAAGTACACTATTTGTTAGTAAAATGATGCATTTATATATAAAAACAGTTGAAAAAGGGTAATAACTACCCTCAAACGGTCAAAAAATTCTCAAAATAGCCGTTATTAAACAGTCGAATTTAAAAAATCCCACAGCGCGACCTACGGTACAGTGATGGGACCGTCTGCTCGCGTTTTCGCCCACCATTTAGGCCGGCTAGTTCGGCGCAAAATCCCAAAACCCCATAGACGGTGTGACTTTGGTGTCTTTATCTCAAGCCGTTAATAATGAATCCCAAAACGCATTATACCGAGCCCTCTTATGATTTTGATGATGGCAAAGAGAGTGACGACAATGAAGCTAAAATGTGAAGAAAATAGTAACGTGTCACTACTTTGAAAGTAAATGCACAAGATGTAGTAATTTGCAATTGTCATTTTATCGACACGTCAATTTTTTGTCATTTATTTTACACATAAAAGTTAGTTTACATTATCTCGATCCCAGATACCCAATTCAAACACAAACCATTATTAAAAACAAAAACCAAAAAGCACAAACTAACTTCTCGTTGGTTAAATGACAATGCCATCAACAGAATAAACTAGAGGTGGCAAAAAGGACGAGTGGACATGCACGAGCAACAGACAAACCAGACACGGGCTAAAACAGGCCAGGGATAAACAGGAAGATTTTTAAAATTTAGGTCAAATTTGCGCGGGCCAAACATGCACAAGGTAAACGAGCAAAATAAAAGACGTGGCAGTTAGAAACCCGTTGGTTAAACTTGGTTTAGTTGGCTAGTATTTTATGAATTCGTCAATATTTTACGCCTTTTCTCATTTGTTACATATTCGACTGTTTTTTTACGTTTTTGTTAGGATTTTTATGTTTTGTAAATTTCTTTACGTTTACGCCAATAGTTTTACGTTTTGTTCGATCATTTACGTTTTCGTCGCTGATTTTTCGTTGTCGTCAGTTTTTTTTTATATTTCGTCCCATTTTTATGTTTCGTCAATGTTTTTTTGTGTTTTGTTAGCTTTTCTGCGTTTTCGTCCGATTTTTTACGTTTCTGTCAGTTATTTTACGTTTACGTCATTATTTTTACAGTTTTATCAGTATTTAATGTTTTTGAGTATCTTACATTTTTGTTAGTATTTTTACGTTTACGTCAGATTTTTTACGTTTTCGTTCGTATTTTTACCTTTTCGTCAGTCTTTAACGTTTCGTCCGATTTTTTTTACGTTTTCGGCAGTATTTTTACGTTATTGTTTATTTTTTAACGTTTTCGTCAGTAATTTTATGTTTTTGCAGCTTTTTACGTTTTAGTCCCGGTATTGCGTCTCCGTTAATTTTTTTACGTTTTTGTCATTGTTTTTACGTTACTGTCAGTTTGTTTACGTTTTTGTTAGTTTTTTTTAACGTTGTTTTATGTGAGTCCGATTTTTTACGTTTACGTCAGTTATTTTACATTTACGTCAGTATTTTTATGTTTTTTTCAGTTTTTACTGACTAAACCTAAATTAACTGACGAAAACTTAAAGATATAGAAGGAAACATAAGTAACTGAAAAAAGTAATAAGAGTGACGGAGACGTAAAAAATGTAAAAATGGGAAAAAAACGTAAAAAAAACTAACGAAAACGTAAAATTAATAACGAAAACGTAAAAACCCCGAATAAAAACGTAAAAATACAGACGGTAACGTAAAAAATCGGACGAAAATATTAAAAACAAGACAAGAACGTAAAAATATAACAAAAAACGTAAAAACAGACGAAAACGTAAAAAATACTGCCGAAAACACAAATAAAATGACTAATACGTGAAATACGGTCGAAAAACGTAATAACTCAGACGAAAATGTAAAAATACCCACAAAAACGTAAAATACTGGCGAAAACATAAAAAATCGGATGAAAACGTAAAAATACTGACAAAAACGTGGCAAATCGGACGAAAACATCCGAAAACGTAAAAATATCGACAAAAACGTAAAAATACTGACGGAAACGTAAAAAATCTAAAGAAATGTAAAAGTACATACAAATGTAATAATACTAAAGAAAACGTAAAATTTTGGAGAAAACGCAAAAAAATCTGACGAAAAGGTAAATATACTAATGAAAACGTAAAGATATAGATGAAAACGTAAAAATATTGATGAAAACGTAAAGATACTAATGAAAACGTAAAAAAATCGGACGAAAACGTACAAATACGGATAAAACATAAAAAATCAGAACAAAACATAAAAATAAAAATACTAGTCAAATAAAAGATCTGACTAAAATAGTTTGACATGATTTTTTTCCACTCATTTTAGATTAAACAATATTGAAGGGCAAAAGAATGTTTTCTAAGAGGAGAGAGTATGGTGGAGGGAGGAAGATCCTTTCAAGTTAGAGCTAACTTGATAGGTAAAGTTAGCCAATTACAATGAAGGTAAATACAAATGGGCTTCTTGAATTTCACTAAATAAACTTTTATACATTTCACTACTGTCACATCAACGTCACATTATCACAAAGCAACTAACCAAAACACTCACTTTGTCATGTCACACACTTCCCTCTCCACTTTGACCCATCAATATCTTTATTTTTTTTATTTTCATTTTCACACAAATTTAAATTAATTTCATTCAATAAAAATTACAAATATTTAAATAAAAATACAAATACATAATTTAAAATACGATACGAAATAAAAAAAATAAGAAAATTAAAACGAACACAAATTAATTTTGGCATGAATATTTGGCCATTATTTCTGCTTGTTATCGAAGAACACACAACCTATCGGGTTCCGGCATTGCCTCGGCATCAACCGCGAGAAATTGGAAATCAGACAACTGCATCTGCCTCTCCTCCTTAGCCATTTTGGAATCATACACGGATTTACCGGTACATTTTTTATGCATTGCATCTTTTAGTATTTCCTTCACTGACCTCGAGGATCCTTCGCTGGTGCTCTCAGTTGTTTTAGATTTTGTCTTCTTGGCGGCTCAAGCTTTTTCCGCGGGTCGAGGACGAGCATCGGGACCGAGTACTTCCTTGTGATCACCACATCAACGCCTACCATTCCGACCCATTTTTGTTGTTGTCTGAGAATCCTCCAAGCGTAAACGTAAGCAAATTGTTTCCCTTTATACGCGGCAGCATATTCATCCTTCGCAGCTTCCAAAACATCATCCTCATTCATACCACTCTTACGATTTACTCTTTGATAAATTCCTTGAAACAACCTTGAAAAACCACTCAAGGGTGGTCTAGTGGCAAAAAGATTTGTGGCTATCACTCCAAAGTGTGTGAGGTCTCAAGTTCAATTCCCACTAGGTGCAAACAACCTTGAAGTGGCCACGCCAACCTCCTGAAAAGGGAGGGCTTTACCTGGTTTGAGTCTGTGTGGCGGTGGGCTCAAACCCCGTAGATTAGTCGGTCAATGAGTCGGAAATCACGGTTTCCAAAAAAAAAATCCCTTGAAACTTTTAAGAATCGGGATGCATCTGACTACATTTTCTCGTAATAATGTTCTTTGTACGATGTATCTCGGTTGTAGCCGCGTTGAAATCTCTAAGAATCTGCTCCCAAAAACAATCAAGGTTTTGATCATTTTCAATTTCGGCGTTCTCCGACACACCAACCCAACAATTGGCCAATAGTATCTATTTGATCACGATTCTAACGTGCGGGAGCCTGAGACGGAGCTTCCACGAATTCTACGTCATCATCGTCATCTGCAGACAAATCAACGACTTTTTTTTTATCTTTTTATGCGGGTGTCTTTTCCGGATGGTGGTTGTGACATCCACACTTTGAATTGTGTTTCTGGCACTTGTTGTTGACTTTGAAAATTTTGGAATTGGTTGTTAAATTGTGAGTTTTAAAACGCGAGTTGTTGTTTTTGGTAAATTTGTTCGGGTGTCATTGGGGAAAATAGTTTTGAGCAAAAGGAGGGTACGGGAATTGGGAGTCAGATGGAAATTAAGAAGAAGATGAAATGAAGTTTTGCGACGATGGTGTCGAGGGGTTTGAAGATGACGAAAGATTCAGATTGCTTGTGTTGAGAAGCCCGGTGAAATTGAGATGTGAGAATTGGCCATCTACAACAAACCAACGAATTCACGACTTGCATCTAAGGTCCTTAAAAAAAAAAAAAAAAAAAAAAAAAAAAAAAAAAAAAAAAAAAAAAAAAAAAGTTTGCATGTAACGTATTGCCATATTAGATTAACGAGAGGTGCTCATGATTTGAGTTTGTTGTCCAACGGGGGGTACCAAGCCTAAAATAAAGTTTTGATGAATAAAATATGCAGTTAGTTAGGACCACCAGCTTTTGTTTATTGGAATAGTAGATCCACAAAATTTGATGGTTACATAGGATCCTCTCTTCTTTTTAAAACCACCTCACTTGCATCCTTTTATGGGATTTTTGTATTCCCATCATTTATTATTATCAACCACCCACCCACATACACACATCACATACATAACTTTCATCACCTTCCTTCTTTCACAACTCTAGCATCTCCTCACTTTCATATCACAATCCTTCTTATTTTATCACTCCTTTTACTTATCTACCACCGTTAAGCAATGGATGATAATGAGGCTACAAACCCTAACGCCGTTAAACCACTCACATTCTCCTCCGACATTGACATTGACAGTGCAGTTTCTACACCTTACGCTAGTGCGCCGTCAAGCCCCGGCCGTCACGCCGGTTTCTTCTACAGTGCTCCGACAAGCCCCAGCCACCGGAACTCGGGTTTAGAAACGGCGGCTGGAGGTTCCTTTGAGTTTGAATTAACCACTGGACAACCTGTTATCGGAACCATGACGTCAGCAGATGAGCTTTTTTTTAACGGTCAGATCCGTCCTATGAAGTTATCTTCTCATCTTCAATGTCCACAAGACGTCATGACGTCAGATGACGCTAGAGGTCGTGATTTCACGCCGCGTGACCGGAGGAGACGCGCTAGATCTATGTCGCCGTTCAGAAGCACCGGCGCGTGGCTTGATGAGTCTAATGAAATTAGTGACATTAACGCTTTTAATGAGGAGTTGAAAGAGGAAGAGGAAGCTCACGCGCCGTCTTCCGGCGCGTCGTCTAGATCGTCTTCGGTCGGACGGAACTCGAAGCGGTGGGTGTTTTTGAAGGAGTTGCTCTTGTATAGAAGTAAGAGTGAAGGCAGGAATAGAAACCCTAGGTTTTGGTCCAAAAAGGTTTCAGAGTCGAAAACCGATGAAATCGAGGTCCCCGCGGTAAAAGTGGCGCCAAAGAAGGCGAAAAAGGCATGGGAATCGAAAACGAATGAAAACGAGGTGCCAGTGGCTAAAACGGCCCCGAAAAAGGCTGTGAATGGAGGAAGTGTCAATAGGAAGATGAAAGGAGGACGATCAGCGCACGAGGTGCATTACACGGCGAATAGAGCACAAGCAGAGGAGATGAGGAGGAAGACCTTTTTGCCGTATCGGCAAGGGTTGTTGGGCTGTTTAGGGTTTAGTTCTAAAGGTTATGGAGCTATGAATGGTTTTGCTAGAGCATTGAATCCTGTTTCGTCACGGTAACACGAATGTGAACTAGTCAAAAGAAAGGCGAGCGCGGACTTGGACTCTTGAATAACGACTTGTGTACACGGATCAGTGTCCGAGCCTGAATTTGCATTTGGATTGATTATGGTGGTGGTAGTATAGGACTTTTTGTTGCAATTTTCTTATGCATATGAATGTTCCAATTGTAATCAAAACCTATTATGTAAATATCTGATTTGCCACTAATGTTGTGGTGATTTCATTTTGTGTTTTTTTATGATAGAACTTGAACATCATTTTCACTTGACCTTAATTGTTGAGGTGTTGCATTCTTACCTTTCCTTTCATTCGGGAAAGCTGGGTTTGGAAATTTGATGACTGGTATCAGATAATCCTTTATCCGTTTTTATCTTCCGAAACTGCTCCACGACTAACCACAAGGTAGTACAGTTTCATTGCACTCGTCTCTTTCGTAAACAGTGACAGAAATGAAACTCCAAAGTCGCATGTTATCAAAATTTTGGCTTGTTCGCGTATGTCTCCGGCCAACGGCCTTCGAACTATACGTTAGGTCCCGGTTATTGGCCGCGGGGTCGGCAATTAATGAACTGATAAGGGCGGCTAGCATTTAATGCCACAAGTCTGAGAGAAAGAGAAAAGCAAAAAGGATTTAATCTATTAACCAGCGTACATGTATCGACCCAACGGGTAAAGAGCTACACCGCCGCCTGGGGAACAAATCCCTTGATTTGTGGGAAAGATCTTGCCTTGGACTTGGAGCATAATCTATTGATGTAACTAAACATCCAGGTACATTTAGTGGAGTAGTATAAATACTCCCCACATTTAATACACAAAAATCTAACTTAAGATACATACTCACCATTGTTACTCTTAAATACTCCTAGTGCACTCCGGTATTCTACACCGGACACCATCCAAGAGAAAGTTACTTACTTTTACACCGGAGCTTGGTCTCAGGGTCACACCTGGGGCGAGGCTAACGTGTGTTGCCTTGTGTTCGTAGGTTCATCACCAAGACTCAAGCAACACGATCATTGTGACCGAAGCTGATTTACTCGGGACAAGCTAGCCGGGGAATTTTGCTTCAACAATTGGCGCCATCCGTGGGACCTTAAACTCGAATCTCCACAAAACAGCTATCTATGGCAGGAGTGACGGGAGGGTCACCCATACCGTTATCTCCAGACCGCGATCCCGCAACCGTGGAGAAGGAGACTGAAACACCTTCAAACCTACAAGAAAAGATTTTGGAAAGCAAGAGCGTTTTGCAAAATTTTGTGGAGCGCCATAACGCTGTGTCCAAAAAGCCTATCTCGCCTACGAGGTTGGTCTTTGAAGACGACCTGCGGGATGTGCAAAGAAACAAAAATGAGGCATAGAAGGTTCAAAAGGAAGCTAACACGCCAGTAGACGATTTACAAAAACCTTTTAAGGACATTATCGCTTCTCCGTTCACTACAAGAATCATACAGTTCTCTTCACTGAAACATATACTACCCGCAACCATCAAGTTATACACGGGAGCCACAAATCCTAACGATCACATCACTCGTTTCGCTGGTGCAGCCAACTCGGGAGAATGGCCGATGCCGGTGTGGTGTAGATTTTTTCAGCAGACGTTGGACGGAGCTGCAGGAGGATGGTTTGAGAGGTTGCCGAGGGGTAGAATAGATAACTGGGATGACTTAAAGGACCAATTTCTAGAGAGATTCTCTCTAAGAAGAAAGAGCCTCAAAACCCCCACGGAGATCACCACCATCATCCGCAAGGCTCATGAGACCTTGGCAGTATTCAAGGAACGTTGGATAGATGAAGCTAGCTATATCCAGGGAGTGCCTGAGGTGATGAAGATGTCAGCTTTTGTGAATGGTTCTAAATGTCCGGAGCTAGCCCGACGTTTCTCGGACGATAATCCAGCAACAGTGGTAGAAATGATGCAAAGAGTGGATGATTTCATATAATCTGAAGAGGTCTTCAGGAACACCGAGCTGCCACAAGGAGAAAATGGCAGCGGAAGTTCGAAGTATGGCAGGGAAGAAAGATACTTCTCTCCCGGAACACGTGGACGCAACAGAGGTCGTCAAAGGAACGACTATTGATCCAAGCCCGATTTTTCCCCCTATGTGCCTCCGGTGAACCAGAATCAGGGAAGAGGGGCATCATATCAACGTCCCGGATTGCAATCTTTAACCTAGTTCCCTAAGGAGATCCTAGCCACCGAGCTACAATTGTGTCTTCCCCCACCACCGCCAACCAAAGGCATGGTCCGGCCGGAAAACATGGATAAATATTGTGATTATCACCAAGAAAAAGGACATCTCACCAACGATTGTCACCAGTTAAAAACACAGTTGGAAGCCGCTTTGGAATCCGGCAAGTTGAATCATCTTGTGAAAGATTTGCGAGGAAGGGTGAATAGGGGAAATCAAGGAAGAGGAAATGGAGATTTCAAAGGAAAAACAATAAATATGATAGAAGGCAGGTATAGCGGCATGAAGAGAAAAGAGGTGTGTAAGATTGAAGTTGATTGGATGAACACCCCCATCACTTTCCCTCCGGTTACTGATGCCGAGGCATCCGATGATCCTTTGATATTTGAAGCCGAGGTGGAAGGATATTGGGTAAAAAGGGTGTTCGTGGACGAAGGTGCCACGATGCAGGTCATGTTCGAGCATTGTTTTCTGAATTTGGATCCCTCGATTCGAAAAAGACTGACCCCCGATCACACAAAGGTTTTAAGCTTTTCAGGAGAGGAAACCACACCCCTTGGAAAGATTGATCTGGAAGTAACCTTCGGATCACACGACCTAACAAGACGAACAATAATGAGCTTCACGGTGATTAGGGTACCATCCCCTTATAACATCATACTTGGGAGAACCGGGATCAGGGAATTAAGAGTTGTACCCTCCACGGTGCACTTAGCCATAAAATTCCCCACCCCCAATGGAATTGCAACAATAAGGACTAATGCACGAGCGATCTATGAATGCAGAGTCATAGAGGATGGACAGAAGATAGAAAAGATGAAAGAAACGGCCGTAGGAAAAGAATTGGACAAGTGGCTCGCCCACGAAAAGTTTAACCAACAACAAAGGATAGCGGGAGATATGACAGATCAGATCTGTGTTAACCCCGGATATCCGGAATAGTTAGTCACTATCGGAAGATTGTTTACTAAGAAATGTTGATTGCAGCTCATAGACTTGTTAAGAAATAATGCTGATGTGTTCGCATGGGAGCCTTCGGACATGACTGGGGTATCGAGAAGGATAATAAAACATTCGTTGAATGTCAATATAGAGGTCGCTCTGGTTGCACAGAAGAGAAGGAAATTGGGGGAAGAAAAAAGTCAAGCAGTCAAAGGGACGTAACGGAGCTGGTGAAGGCTGGCATCATACGACCGGTGAGGTACCCAACATGGATTTCCAACCCTGTTCTAGTAAAGAAGCCAAATGGTGATTGGCGAATGTGCATAGATTTCAAGAACCTCAACTCCGCTTGTCCTAAGGATTACGATCCCTTGCCAGACATAGATGTAAAAATAGGGGCAGTCATGGGGTATAAATTCAAATGTTTCCTAGACGCCTATAAGGGATATCACCAAGTGCTGATGGACGAAGCAGATGAAGAGAAAACAACGTTCTACACCGATGAAGGCACATACTGCTATACAAAAATGCCTTTCGGTTTAAAGAACACCGGAGCCACCTATCAAAGGTTGGTGGATTCAGCATTCAGTTCACAAATTGGCACGAATTTGGAAGCATACGTAGATGATTTGATGATCAAAAGTAAAACCGAGGAAGACATGCTTGTGGATATCCAATAAACCTTTGACAATTTGAAAAGAATTAACATGAAATTAAACCCAAAGAAGTGTTCATTCGGGGTTGAAGAAGGAAAATTCCTGGGATACATGGTAACCTCAGAAGGTATAAGAGCAAACCCCAAAAAGACAAAAGCAATCACAGAAATGAGATCTCCAAAAACGTTAAAAGAAATGCAGTCTTTAAGCGGTAAGCTAGCAGCACCCAATCGCTTCTTGTCTCGGTCAGCCGAAAGGTCAATGCCATTCTTTGAAACACTGAAGAATATCACCAAAGAGAATAAAGAAGAATTCCGTTGGACGGACAAGGCTGAGGAAGCTTTCCAGCAACTCAAGAAGGCAATCCTAGATCTCCCATTGTTAACCTCTCCTATCAAATGGGAAGTTTTATATATGTATCTTGCCGCGTCCAAAGAAGCAGTCAGGAGTGTGCTTTTAGCGGAACGAAACGGGATGCAAATGCTGATAAGATATGTAAGCCGGACGCTACATGACGCTGAGAAAAGATACGCTCTGTTGGAAAGATTGGTGCTTGGATTGTTGCATTTGTCACGTAGATTGAGGAGATATTTTGAGGCTCACGACATTCATGTCATAACGGACCAACCTTTGAAACAAATACTAAGCAAATCTGAAGCCTCAGGAAGATTGGCAACATATGCAGTGGAATTGGGAACATATGAAATTTTTTATGTCTCTCGAAATTCTATCAAGGGGCAAGTATTAGTTGACTTCCTGAATGAAGCTCCTTTGCATCAACAAGATGCCGCAAGAATTTACAGAATATCCGAAGAAGAGGAACCGGAGGCTCAATGGATGCTATTCACAGACGGGGCGGCCAATAGTAAAGGAGCCGGCGCCGGGCTGGTGCTAATCAATCCGGAAGGAGTGGAGTTTACATATGCCTTAAGATTTAACTTCAATTGCTCAAATAATGAAGCCGAGTACGAAGCACTTTTGGCTGGACTCCGGTTAGCCGAAAAGATGGGGGTAAAGAAGTTACGAGCCAAAGTAGACTCAAAGCTGGTAGCTTGTCAAATCAAGGGAGAATTTGAAGAAAGCGATGATAAGATGTCTAAGTATCTGGCCAAGGTCAAAGAACGCCTTCCCACCTTCACAGAGTTCAGCATCGAACACATCCTCCGGAACAAGAACCAAAGGGATGATGTTTTGAGTAAGCTCGCCTCGGTTGCATTCAACCACCTCACCAAGGAAGTATTGGTAGAATATTTGGACGCAAGGTCTATCGACGTGCAAGAAGTCAATGACATAGTGGAGGAGGAAGAAGAATGTTGGATGACACCCATTAAAAGATGTTTGTAAGAAGGAATATGGCCACAAGACCCAGAAAAAGCCAGAAATCTGAGAATGAAGATCTCACAATACACCATGGAAAAGGGGGTTTTATTCAAAATGTCATATTTATCTCCGATGTTGAGGTGTGTTGGCCCATTGCAAGCAAATTATATCATCCGAGAGGTCCATGAGGGAGCCTCCGGGATGCATGCCAGATCAAGGTCGGTTGTTGCAAAGATAATGCGACAAGGATACTTTTGGCGCACAATGCATCAAGATGCGTGGGACGAGATCTCTAAATGCGATTCATGTAAGATACACGGTCCCATACCAAGACTCCCCAAGACAAATCCGACTTCGATAACGGCACCATGGCCTTTCTACCAATGGGGGATGGATATCTTGGGACCAACCAGTGGAAAATCCGGCAACATCAAGTTTGTGATTGTAGCAATTGACTATTTCACCAAGTGGATTGAAGCCAAACCGGTGGCCAAAATAACTAGAAAAGAAGTTAAAAAATTCGCTTGGGAGAATATCGTTTGCATGTTTGGGTTGCCAGGGGTGATAGTAACTGATAATGGCAAGCAGCTGATAGACGGGTCGTTCGGGAAATGGTGTGACAAATGGCACGTAAAGCAGATGACCACCGCAGTAGCACACCCGCAGGCCAACGGCTTAGTTGAGAGAGCAAACAAATCGCTGATGCATGGTTTAAAGGCCAGATTAGGAAGAAGGATGACCAAATGGGTCGATGAGCTACCCCACGTACTATGGGCGCATCGGACAATGCTCAAGACTAGTAATGGGGAGACTCCCTTCAGCCTCACTTATGGGAGCGAGGCTGTATTTCCTGCAGAAATAGGCATCCCGTCAGCAAGAACGTTGCTGTTTGACGAGAACACAAATGAAGAAGAGCTGCGGTTGAATCTAGACCTGCTCCAAGAAAGAAGAGAGGTCGCGGCCATACAGGAGGAAAAATACATGAAGAAGGTTGAGCAGTATTATAACAAGCAAGTCAGACCATGCTCTTTCAAAGTGGGAGATTTCGTCTACCGCAATATGGCCAGCAGGCAGGAAAAAATTGGGAAACTCGGCCCTAACTGGGAAGGACCCTACAGAGTGGTGGAAGCTTATCAAACCGGATCATACAAGTTGGAGACCCTAGACGGAAAGGAGATACCGCGTACTTGGCACGCGACCAACTTACAGAAGTGCTTTATGTAATATGAACAATGTACGAGTATTGCCAATGAATGAAAATTTCCTTTCTCTAAACATAATTAATTGCAGTAGTTATAAACCTCGGCTTAGCTAACCGGAAGGTATATAAGTACGCGTTAAAAATGTAGGACGCGCCTCGGGAGGTAGTCCGGAGACAAATTGATTGTGGTAAATTATACCCCTTAGGAAAAAGGCGTAAATGCGGTAAGTATTAAACAAATGATTTAGGAAAATCAAGTGTTAATGACCCAAATAGATTCGTTTCCCAAGGAGGTATATGTGTGTGAATAATTCGTATGATTTGAGATTAATATGAGAAAGAAGGGGTGAGAAAAGAGAATGACGGTTACGTTAAAATTACACTACGACGACTAAATTAAAAACCGTAAAAAGTGATAAAATAAAAATTAATTCTAAAAATTCCCAAAAATTCCCAAAAATCAAATAAAATAAGCTAAGAGTGTACAAACGATCAAAACTTTTTCAAACCTTTTAATGAATTAAATATTAATTTTTAAATGCTAATTAAAGCCTAAAAAGTCAAATAATTATTAAAAAGCCCAAATAAAGATTTTTCACTTTGTAAACCTCTTAAATGACTGAATTAGAATAACAACTATTTTTATGAAATTTTAAACTAAGGAAAACTATTTTTAAATGATTAAAAACTATTAAAATATTAAAATAATTCTAAAAATTAAGAAAATGATGCTTAAATTAATCTAAGAGTTTTAAAAATCCTAACTTAATGTATTTGACCTAAGAAAAACGTAAAAGTTGCAAAATTGTGAAAAATGAAATTTAAAAATAAAATAATATTAAAAATCTAAAAATTATAAAAAAATTCTAAAAACTTGCAAACTAGTTTATTTTAACCTATATAATCAGAAAATAAAAGTGGAATTACCAAAATGCCCCTATTGGCCCCCCAAATGGGCTAAAAACAAAAACAGTGTATGAAAATAGGCTTTTTGGCCCAATAAGATGATCCTCAACCAAATAAGCTGAAAATCACCAGTCTGGATTAAAATTCAATTCTAAACACAAAAGTCTGAAGGCCCAAAAGCTGAATGTGAGCTTATCACAACTTAATAGAACAACAACTTATTCTTAATGGGCTTTTTGGCCCATTAAGCTATAAGCCAATGCCATAAGCTCTAATTTGACACACAACCTTCTTTTGAGATGCTTAAGAGATATGTGAAAAGAAATTTCCAATAAGCTCAACCAATAAGTAAAAAATAAGCAAAGTAAAATTTCACTAAAAGACAAAATAGTCGACTTGGAGTTCTAGACCACCTTAGACCTTGATTCGAGTTACAAAAGACTCTAAATGACTTAATTAAGACAAATCAACAAAGAAAAATTCAATAAGCCAAGCCAAATAAGTTGAATAAGCACTGATAAGCACTTATGTAAAAGTCAAAGTAATTGGTTTTCTAGTCAAAGCTCAAAGTCAACCCCTCAAATGCTCCAGTATGAACAAATGGGTCAAATAAGTAACACCTATTACAAAATTAAAGTTGTTGCAAGTTTAAATAAGCTAGAACAGCTTATTGATAAGCTATTCAAGAAATAACACTAGCAGTGGCTAGCAGCAGGGGAAAGGAGTTCCCACTGCTTTGACTATTGACTTGATGATTCTGAGAGATCCAGTTGGATTAAATGGAAAAAAAAGGCACCCTTACAACCAGTGAGTTGTAAAGAGTCAATATCAAACAAGAAATCACAAATTAATCCAGCCAATAAGCACAGAATAAGCGAACAGTCACCAGATATAGCACAGGCCTTGAAATAAGCAGATTATGAACTAATAAGCATTTTAAGCATGAATAAGCCAACCAAACTGAACCATATGCATACACAAGCTATAATAATGTCCAATAAGCACAAATAAACTTGTTTCAAACACTAGATCGAAGATTAGAAGCAGATTCAAGCTTATGCAGTTACTGATGAACAAAGGCAATATCCAAAACCCTTTTGTTGATCTAAATGACCACCAATCCAATTTTAAACCTTCAAATCTATTTCCTTGGTTGATTTAACTAAAACTTAGCACTTGTTAGCCCTAGTCTACACTTAGATATAGGTGTCCCCAAAATTTTAGCCAATATTACCAAGTTAATAAGATTTTATAGCCCTTTGTTAGATTTAGGTGATTCAAACCACAAAGCATACAGATAAATGCCTAAAAACACTTATGAAACAATAACCAATTATAAACAACCAAGTACACCCACTCAAGTTGCCTCAAATCCTGGTATATCAGTTAACCCAAACACCCCTTTATAAACTGATTTCTCAAGTTTTCAAAGGACTTGTGTGATTTAACCCACAAACCAAGATCTAATCAATCTAGTAACAACAATCAAAACTCAAAACACCAAATTCAACCACAAAATCACACAATCAAGCAATAAATCTCAGATTCACTAAAATTCATGCAATATTAAGAAAAATGAAAAAGGTTTAGAGATGCAAACCTCCAAGACTCACATCCAAGCCTTGGATTGTTTGAGCTGAGGTGCTAGCAAAACAAGCACCAACTTCCTTGTACCTGCTAAGATCAACAAACCACAAAGATGAACACAAAACTATGAAAACTGATTTTTTTGAAAACAAGGATTTAAACCATAAAACCTTTCCTCAAAAACAATCAAAACAAATTATGGAACTCAGACTTTAGCTAATCAATCACCAAAATTTTACAAAAATACAAAAGGAAATTCACAATTTTAGAAAATCAAACTTTCATTTCATAAAAAGGAATACAAAGACTTAGCTAAAATCTGGAACAAAGGGACTCTCACATGTTAAGGTCTCCTTTTATAGACGACTAAGATGATTCTAGAAGGGAAAATACATCAGAAACCCTAGCTGTGAATTCTCAAAATTGCCCTTGGCCTTCTAGACGCGTGTGAGGTGTATGAGCTGTCCAATTTGATCTTGGCTGTTCATTTTATGCTCGGGGACCAAGTAGTAAGCTAAAAGCGTTGATCTTGCCACCTAGGATTGCTTGGAGAGGAGGGTGTCATATGATTGGGTAACGGGTTGAATGGTGGGGTCCTTTGGTGAGTGGGGATTGGGAATTTTGGTGTGGGATGAGTTTATGTGTGTGTGAATTAAGCGTAGGACTGGGTAATTTTAGTTTACCCGTTGTTTAAGTGGGAAGAGTTACTGGGATTCATAAGGTAAACAGTAACAAGTTTTGATCCGATATTAGGGGAAGTGTTTGTGTTTGGCGCAATAAACATTCAAATGTTTATTTTGTGGCAACTATGGTCCTTAGCCTTTGGAAAAACTTGTATAACAAGTTTATTTTCTTTGTAAACTCGTTTCCTTTTGTAAAACAAGTTTCTGAATTTAGGTTTTGGCCACAAAAATTTTCTAAACAAGGATTTAGGGCTTTTTCAAGTTTAGGCTAATTACAATTTCAGTCCTTTTGATATTTAAACCATTTTTAAAGGACTAGAAATGTAATATTCTTGAACTTCAAGGGTTTCTTTGGATCTTAGACTTTATGAAGGACCATTCTTGACACTTTGGATTTGTTGAAGGACTAATCTTGCCAAATCTTCAAAGATGAAGGACCTTTTTGTAATTTTGATAAAATTAAGGGACCAAACTTGTAATTATGAATATACAAGGGTATTAAGTATCATTTCTTCATAAATGAGGGATCAATCTTGTACATCTTCAAGTCTTCAAGGGTTTTTCTTTGATAATTCACAAACTAAGGCCCGGTTCATTGTGCGGCTTCGTTTCTCGTGTTCGTTTTTCCTTGTTCTTGTGATCTTTTGTCTTTTTCACGATATCCATACCTAAAATACACAAGTAAACAAACACAAACATATATATGGTATTTTATGACATCTTTATGCATTTAAATCCCGAAAATAATGATGAGATCATGTATAAATGCTATCTCATCACTCCCCCATACTAAACTATTGCCGTGCCCTCACGCAATGCTAGAATAAAGTATCTAAGCATCTCCAAAAATCAATTTTATTAACCTTTATTGGAAAGTAAAACTTACAACAATACTACGAAGATGTGTAAAGACATAATGTATGATTTTTATCACGTGTGTGACTTTTAGGGTCAATGAATAGAAACAAGTTAATGTCTCATAGAGTAAAGTTCGTCATCCTTGATTGTCATACATTCCATGTTAAGTGAAAAAATGAGATCATTGTTGGTACAAGTCACAATGCTAATACTACTCATACGTCCAAATTGTGTAATACTTTTTCTCCCCGCAATCCTAGTTATTATGAACGAAAAGGTTTCTAGCATTTTTTAACTATTTTTCATGGATCACAAGTGATTCATATTGACTTATTTGAGTATTTATTAGTCCGAAAATAAAGTAGCACGATTTAAGTGATAGTTAGCCGAAGGACAAAATCTTTTAAAAAGGCTTCTCGAGTATCTCTTTAAGTTCATATCTTGGCATAACTCGTTTCACGATTTGAGACCTTTCTCAGACCGATATTTGGCATGTACTTTATACTTCAAATCTTGGGAAGACGTTCTTGAAATTATGGTCTTCTCTTCATATTTTGGAATTTATTCACTTGACATTTTTGAGAGATTCTTCATACTTGGACCACGACTTCATCATTTTTCTTCAATCTTTATTTTGGATTTTGATATACAATGATCCCTCCTTTTTGGACTTGGATATATTTATCCTCATACCTTGTTAGGGTATTTTTGGATAGACTTTCTCCATGATCTTTAGGGGAGTAATTGCTTTTCGTCGTGTGTCTCGACCCTTCATATTGATTTAAGAATAATGATACTTCACATCATCTTGGATCTTTAGCAACAAAATAGAGCTCCTCATGCCTTGTTAGGGCCTTTTTGGATCTTCACCAATCTTCGCATCCCGCTTCAATAAGTTATGCCTTGGCTATGAAATCTATTCAACCCTGAGCAAATTTTAAACGATCTTGTGCTAGAAGCTAAGTAACCTTTCAAATCGTACGACCTTATTTATTGTAATTATTTTTATTCCTAATGTATTGATCTTATGGGAGAAAAAAGCCACAATTAAAAACATATGAGTTTTTGAAAGAACATTTTCATGTTCTACGTTTAGCATGATCAGTTGTCTAACTCTATCATTTCTCGTTCTTCACTATTTAAAGACCTCTAATTAAAGAGACTCGTGAATACTTAGCAATGCAAGTCAAAATTAAGCCAAATTTGGATTAGCTTTCATTAAGACTATATCAAATTGAAGTTTTGGGTTTTCAAGCCACCTATAGGATCTTGCACTTTCTTGGACTTTTTCAAGTTTAGAAAATGCATTTTATAGTTCCCTTGATAAGTGACTTTCTAGGACCAATTATAGGAACTTGCGAAAAGTTCTTGTTCTTAACCCGAATGAGTTAAGACTTTTGAGTTTTAAAGTTCCCTATATAAAATTCTAGCAAAACTTGATTCAAGCGGGTTAAGGAATGTAAAGGGCTCCAAATGCCCATCAAGTAAAAAATTAACTCTTATTCTACCCATCGGAAAATATACATTCGTGTCTTAAAAACACTTATGAAAACTAAGAAAATTTTTAAAATTGGCCATTTTTAGCCTTATTAGCAACAAAACGTTGAAAGTTGGAAAACGTGAGGGCATAGCAAAGCAAGTATCTATTCACCCCCCATACTAAAATTAAACATTGTCCTCAATGTTTCGAGTCTAAAGGTGGAGCACCCCCATACTAGAGACAAAGAGTCGAATGCTTAGGATCTAGCATGGAAAGGGTGATCAACAATATATCTAAAGCCGTTTATGAATTATGCTAAAAGATAACTGTTAGAACAATAAAGGTATGTCATGGATTCGTGAAAAACTATTCAAGCAAACGATCGAGGGTCACGTAAACGAACACGAGAGTCTTCAATCGTGGCGATGATGATGATCTAGATAACACATTCATAAACAACCACGAGACAACGAGTTGGAAGGGCACAAATCCCTCTCATTAAACTATTATAGAGCGATAATATATATACAATGGATAAGCATGGGATCTCCCCCATGAGGCACCTCGTTTTTTATTACCGAGTCATGAGCTCGACTCGATCCCCTCTAAATGTGATTATTTAGGGATAATCTTGGTATGGTCAATTTTTGGTGGGGCTCACATGATAAACAAGGCCCAAAAAGCAACCGGTATTAAGGACTAAGTCCTTTGATGATGCAAAATACCGGGATCGAAGATGGCGTTTTCGTTTTCATTGGATAAACAAACCAACGCCACTTTAAAACGTGCCATAAAATCAAAGAGTTTGAAGAAAGATATGAGAAGTAGAAGGGTGGGATAATTGGTAAGACAAAATTTTGAGCTACTCGAGGTAGACTCACACCAAGAAAATAGATATAGTTTCCATTTATTGCATCGGTTGAAGACCGAGATTTCCCTTTACATGAAATTCCGGGATCAAAAATCTCGTCCTTGGTGGACAAGGATGAGGGAACATAAGGGTTTCCCCCATACTAAAACCACACAAAACATCGTCAAAAAGGAGTAGACGAGCTTGTAGTACTCAAAACACGTGGTGATGACGGAGTTAGATTTGTAGAAAAATATTTTAAATCACATTCAAAATCTTTTCCTTTTTTATCTTTTAAACTCTCCTTATGAAAACCCGTTTTGATTATGTCGAAAACATTAGGTGTTTCTAAGATGATGTTAGACACAGTAGAAATTTTCACATTTGAAAACCGTTTTGGTGGTGGTAAGTTCTCAAAACGTTTATCGATATAGAAAACCTCCCCATCGGGGTCAACATATTCGTCATCCGAAAGATCTTCTGTAAGAACCGGCAACTTATCAACACTTTTCAAGAATGAATGTTCCAGGTGAGGCGAAAGATTTTTCATTTCAAGTATTGACGGTTTCTTGATTATAGGTTTAACACTTATAACCTCCACCGGCGGAGGAAATGGTAAATCGTTTTTGGTGACATTTCCTAAAACTCTTGGTGAAAATTCCTTGCAAACGACATTGGTTGAATCACCATGGTTTAAAGTTGCAATAGAATATACATGAGAAAGCTTGGAGTTTTGTGTTGCATTGATGATAAGTTCTCCCTCATTGAAACGAAGGGTGATTTTTCTAGCATGAACATCAATAAGTGCTCTCGATGTATCAAAAAATGAACGACCCAAAATGAGAGGAACTTTTCGATCTATAGGAATGTCTACAACGATAAAGTCCACGGGATAGTAAAACTTTCCGACTTTGACGAAGACGTCCTCGGCTACTCCACATGCTAAAATCGTAGAATGATCGGCCATCTCGATTGACATGTTCAAAGGAGTAAGAGCCGGAAGTGAAAGCGATTTGAAAATCTCAAGAGGCATTAAATTAATACTAGCACCAAGATCGGCCAACGCGTAGCATTCCTCCATATCTTGAATTGCACACGGAATCAAAAATATACCGGGATCACCAACTTTTTGTGGTATGCGGCTAAGAAAAACCGATGAAAAACTAGACGATTGTTGTAACTTCTCTTTGTTATTCAACATACTTTTGAAGTTTGTGGCAAATCCCACAAACCGAGGCATCATGATTAAAGCGTCGGCAAAACTTATGTTAAAATGTATATAACGAAACATTTTTATAAAAACCTCGAATTGATAATAGTTCCGTTCTTGTGCCTTTTCCTTGTTACGTCTCGAAGGGTAAGGTAAGGGTGGTGTGGGTTGGGCATTAGGCAATGGCCTTGGAATCTTGGGTTCCATAATATGTATTGGTTCAACCGTATGTGTGGTATGAGCGGTACTTCGTGGGATTGTGATATGCTCCTTTTCGACCATCACCTCGGGCTCTTTCTTGATTTCCTTCTCCGTAGAAGTACTTGGACGAGAGATTGGTTCCTTGAAAGTTTTACCACTACGAGTAGTAATAACCTTCATTTCTCCCCTCGGGTTGTTAATGGTATCACTAGGAAGACCACCCGAAGAAGAGGGTTTACACATGATTGCTTCAAACATTTTTGCCATTCGATCTTCAAATTTTGATTGCCTTAAATCCGCTTTTAACAACTCTTGCTTAATCTCATGTTGTCCTTGTTCCATCTTTTGTTGATTCTGTTGAATACGTTGAACGTTTCCTTCCATTTTATTAGCATGAGTTTTCAATTCATTAGCAAGTTCGTTTTTAAGCTTGTTTTTCAACTCGGATCTTAAGCTAATCATCTCACGTTGCATGTTATTAAACTTAGCATCGTTTGCTTTTGCATAATCCAAAAATTCCATTAAGATTTTTAGTGTGAGAATTTTGAAAACCTTGTGTAGTGTTTTGAAAATCACGGTTTTGGTTTTGATTTGAAACTTGTCCATTCCCACTTTGATAATTCCCTTTGTTGTAATTACGTGAATTTCCTTGATAACCACCATTTTGATTGCTGTTTCGATAATTGTTAGCATTTTGATTTTGTGGAGCTTGATTTGGGCGGGAACCTTGGCCGTTTTGGTTGTAAGTTCCCGTTGCTACATAAGCACTCGAAGTGTTACCATCGGCGGTAATGCACTCAGAAAGATCATGAGCTCCACCACAAGATAAACAACTCTTTTCAACTGCTTTAACCGATGCGGAATTCAAAGCATCTTGTGCTTTCCAATGTGTCATAAGAGTCAAAAACCTATCGAAAAACCGATTTTCCTCATTTGATTCATCATGTAAGGCATTAATGTTACGAGACGATGACGACGACGATGAACCCATATTGGCAACACTCGGTGTGTTACGAGGGTTGTAAACCTTAGATCTATTCTCGATAATCTTTAAAGCTTCATCGGTCGTTTTGCACAAAAAATTACCACCCGCGGATGCATTCAAATAATCTCGTTCATGGTCATTAAGCCTATTGTAAAAAGTATCTATTTGATGCAATTCCGAAAAATCATGGTGTGGATATTCATGTAACCCTCTTTAAAATCGTTCCCATGCCATTGAAAATTTTCATTCTTACGTTCTGCAAACCTTGAAATCTCATTTTTCAAATGTGTTGTCTTAGATGGTGGAAAAAATTGGTTCACAAACTTAGAGACGAGATCACCCCATGTCAAAATCAAATTTGGCGGTTCTTTCTCGAGCCAAATTTGTGTGGGTCCATCCAACGAGTATGGAAACAACATCATCTTAATGGCGTCATGCGGAACATCCTTAAACTTGCTTGTTGCGGTGAGACGACTGAAATTCCGTATGTGATAATGCGGGTTGTCTTTTTCATGACCTCTAAACTTGTTTGCTTGTAACATCGACATTAAACCCGTCTTAATCTCGAAATTCTCCGCAAGAATGGCGGGGAATCACAATAGCTTCTCCAAAACCCTCGGTGGGTGCTTGAAGCAACTCCATCATATTACAATTAGCCATGGCGACTATTGGTTCTACAACGGGTTCGACAATTGGAGTTTGTTCTTCAATCAAAGGATCTTGATTTCCTTGGCTTTGACGACGTTTACGAGCTCGTTTTGCTTGATTATGAGTTAGCATAAACTTGACGAAGAATGGGAGGTGAGCAAAGAAGATTCTTTTAGGTGTTTTGTGGATTTTCAGTTTTTTTTGTGTTTTTGATTGTTTTTAATTTTTTTGGATTTTGTGTGTATTCGTAGACAACAATCTACCAAATCTCTCCTCGAATCAAACTCTTGATTAAAGAAGCCTCAAAAGAATGAAAACGATCACGTAGAGTGAACGCCTTCGATTGACTTTAGAACTTTGGTGAAAACCAAATTGTTTAAGAGGGCTTAATCACAAAGAAACCAAGCAAATATATATGATACGTAATAATACTTTGGGCGGCAAAAACCTCGATTAGCCTTCAATCTCAAAATACTCACAAGCAAGCGGAGAAACGAGGGGGCCGAAGCACTTAAGAGCCTTTTTCTTTATGGTATATTTTATAATACCCGCCTTATACCCACCTTATAGTTTGTATTTTTCAAAATCGAGCTTCACGAAAGTATTTATCTATTTTTGCCTTTTTCTTTTTGTTTGAGATTCGAATACAATAATTAGGAGATCAAATCCCAATTAAGGTTGTGTTTTCACACTTTTTCGGATATTTTGTATTTGTTGTGATACTTAATACAATATAATAATAATATTTCACAAGAAAAACGAAAAAAACCGATAATACGTATTAGTAGAGTTCTACTAATACAAATACTATTTATGGGTAATATTAAAAACAAAATGACAAATTAATCACGACACACCTCCCTGGCGGCGGCGCCAAAAATGATTGTGGTAAATTACATCCCTTAGGAAAAAGGCGTAAATGCGGTAAGTATTAAATAAATGATTTAGGAAAATCAAGTGTTAATGACCCAAATAGATTCGTTTCCCAAGGAGTTATATGTGTGTCAATAATTCGTAATGATTTGAGATTAATATGAGAAAGAAGGGGTGAGAAAAGAGTATAACGGTTACGCTAAAATTACACTACGACGACTAAATTAAAAACCGTAAAAAGTGATAAAATAAAAATCAATTCTAAAAATTCCTAAAAAATTACCAAAAATTAAATAAAATAAGCTAAGAGTTTACAAACGATCAAAACTTTTTCAAACCTTTTAATTAATTAAATATTAATTTTTAAATGCTAATTAAAGCCCTAAAAATTCAAATAATTATTAAAAAGCCTAAATAAAGATTTTTCACTTTGTAAACCTCTTAAATGACTGAATTAGAATAAAAAATATTTTTATGAAATTTTAATGTAAAACCCGCGTGCTTTTACCATGAATAGTGCCCTTAAGATCGTACGTCCTAGATTAAAACTTACCTTATTCAGTATCGATCACATTCATGTGCTAATAATCAAGCAAGTGCATACGTGTATGACATGACAAGTATCGTTTACGTACGAACCCATGATAAACAATTAATAAATATGTCACGTGAACGTAATTAAATCAAGATCAACATTTAAAATACGAACTAGAATAATTACGTAAATACATATAATATAATTACGAGCGTTAAGATTACGGTAAACTACATGATAAAATAAACAGAAACGCTTCAGACACGAACACGTTTAACCACGAACGAACACGAAACATCGGGACACGAGAAAACATTTGGGCTACCCCTTGTGGGCCCCATATCCACGAATTAAGGAAGAGAAATGGGCCTAGCCCATCATTTTTACTAAACAAGGGGGGGTAAGGGAAAATTAGCTAGTCATTTTTCACTTTTCAAAAGAATTAACCAAAAACCTAATTTTGTTCTTCCTCCTCCCCTTTTCTTTCATTTGTGCCGCCACCTATAACACCACCATAGGTGGTTGTTTGTTGATTTTGATCATAAATTCAAGAGTTAGAAACCGTGTTTGTTCATCCTCTTTCAAGATACGTAGTGGTATACCTTTCTAACCCTTCTTTTTAAATTCTTTTTAATTCTTTTAATCTTTGATTATTTTCATGAACATGTTATTATTTTTCTTATTAAAACATGGTAATTAATCATTGATCTAACATGTTTTGGAATTAAATAAAATCAAAGAATGATTTAAAAGGGGTGTTAGTTTAGGCCGCCTAGCAAACAAACCCGAGGGGGGTTTGGTTTGCTATTGCCGCCACCACCAAGACCATTTTTGGTCTTGGTTGGCTCATGTGGGACCCACGGCAGCAAGGAGGCACACGTGCCCCGGGTTTGGCTCGGGGTACGGTGTCGAATTCATGCCCGATTCATGGTTCGTTGGTTAAAATCATGATCTATGTTACATGTAATTTTTATGAAACATGAACTTTGGATATAATTAATTAATGACATGAAATATTAATTAAATCATGACTTAGGTTATTTTAATTATTAGTTTAACATGACATTAATTTAACCTAAGTATTTTATGTTATAAGTTATAATTAATTAATTATTAAAACATGCCTATAATTAATTAATTTAGACATGACTTAGGTTATATTATTATTAATAATAATACACATTTTAACCTAAGTATTTTCATTTCATTTTAATTAATACATGTTACACTTTAATTAAGATGCTTAACCTATAGTTTAATTAAAATACATGAGATAATAATTAAACTATACACTATATCATATGACTTAAGAAATCAGCTTATAAACACTTAGACTTATATGTTAGCTTATGTAACCAGCTTAATTCTAATTATGGAAACCTTCTATATATGGAAATCTATCTATTTCAGGCAGCTAATCTAATTATGGAAACCATCTATATATGGAAACTTATTTAATTAAGGCAGCTGATCTATTTTTGGAAACTTTCTATTTTTAGAAACTAATCTATTTTAAGTAGTAAATTCTATTTTTGGAAACTTTCTATTTTTGGAAACTTTCTATTTTTGGAAACTTTCTATTTTTGGAAACTTTCTATTTTTGGAAACTTTCTATTTTTGGTAACTTTCTATTTTTGGAAACTTTCTATTTTTGGAAACTTTCTATTTTTGGAAACCTGCTATTTTTGGAAAGTTACTTATTATTACACAGTAAGTATAATAATACATGAAACACCAGTAATACTTAATTAGATTAATCAGAATACCAGATAAACACAGTTTAAGGCTTTAAACAGTGAACCATGACCTAAAACATACCAAATCAGCTAAAATGAGACACAAAACCCAGTACGTAATCAGTGAATCGATACTTATACACGTGTGTATTCATGTAGCGTTAGTGATCCAGAAGTAGGAGTCTTTTCTTCCGTTCATTCACTGGACTTGAGGTACGGATTCCCGTCCTTTCAGTATGGACATTCCTTCCTTATTAGGATTTCCCCGTATGCAGCCAACTGTTTTCCCCAGCATTTGTTTTATTGTTTTGAACTGCTTATGTTAATTTAGCATAAACTATAGCCATATACAAGCATGACCAGTTTCACCTAGTTATGGAGGTACCATAACCATAGCATTGGAGGCACCGATGTTATGACTTCCCCACGGCGGAGTGATTGCTCGTGGCGTCCCTTTTCAGTTTGGCCATATTATTATATCAGTCGGGGCGTATGGGTGCATCCTAGTTACATGTTTTATTCAGTTTATCATGGTGAATGTGGTGTGTGCCTTGCACCCTTCACAAGGAGTTGATCCCTCCTACCCAAATCAGTATATTGATTAGAGGCATCCCCTCTAATCAGCATGATGAGGTCACCCCTCCAAGTATTCATGCACGTGACCTTTTCATGACCTATATGGGCTATGGTATTTATATGTTAAAACAGTTTTCACAAGTTAAACATAAGGCTTTTCAAACTATAAAACCAGTTTTTCTTGATACTTAACCAGTTACTCAGAACTTAGTCTTCCGCTGTTATATGTTACATGCTTATCCTATTTCATGCTTTATTGTACATCCGTGCACTGAGCGTCTTGCTCAGCCGTTACTTTCCTTTCCATGTCCCAAAACGGCAGGTACCCAAGACTCGAGCATTTGGAGGACGCACATAGGATGGAAGCTGCCAGAGACTTCTTTTCCTGTTTGCCTTCATATAGTTATGCTTGTTTAGTCTTTATTCAGTTCATTTCCTTTATTTATGTTTTGGGCTTATGTTTGGGAAACGATGTTTGATTCCGGTTTTCCCTATGGTCATGTATGTTTTACTACATATCACCTTGCATGCTTTGATGACACGCCATAATCACGCGTGACATTCCATTTATCAAAATGGGGTGTTACAATTATGGTATCAGAGCCAAGGCTTCGACCTGTAGGCTCTAAAACTCGACCTGTGACTAGTGGGTAGTCACCAGGAGCTTCCTAAGCCAACGTTTGTTATTCCACGTATTGATGTTTCAGCGCGTTGTTGTTTCAACCATTACGTTTTCAGCACCTTTTTGTTTTAGCCATGACGTTTTCAGCACCTTGTTGTTTTCACCATGATGTTTTCACCAGTATCGTCTTACTAATATGGAATGAACAACCGTCATCCATACTTAGTTATGTGTCATTGTCTATGCATGATGTTCCTCGTGAACTGTGACGATGTAGACTGACCCCAGTAGTTCATAATTTTCACATAAAAATTTTTCTGTTAAGTTTTGACAATGACTTTTAATTATTATGTTTCATGCATTCATGCATTTATATCATATGTCATCTGTTACAGGAATTTTGACTAAGTAATGGTTGGTACAGGACTGGCCCTATTTAGTCGCATGTGCTTTTATCGAAACTTTTAACCTTGGGACCGACCCATAGGCGTCCCCTCGCCATGTCTTTTGTTTTGGAACCGACCCATAGGCGTTCCCTCGCACATATAAAGGTTTTATAAACTACATTACGCATTCATGCACTGTTTTTCTTGCATAAAATTTTTCTCATGATTTAAATTGACATAAAATTTTTTTTCATGTCCCATCATAAGTTATTATGTTTTTATGTCAAGTATGCCTTCATACTGTCATGGTTAACTTCAGTTTCATGCTGATTATGTTATACACTTCTTCGTAATAGATGGTTTCATGTTTCCTCATGATAATTCCGTCTTCATGTTGATTATGTTTCATGCCTCTTTTGTTATTTACGTTGTCCTGCAAGACATTGTTAGATTTCTCTAATCATGCTTTCATGATAGTCATGGTTGGTTTTCATTGATCATGCTGTCAGGCAAATCATCGTTGAATTTTGTGTAACCACACTTTAGCGTTTCTCTATGCAACCAGAATGATGTCTATGCTAATACTGCCAGGTTATCATGATGGTTTTCCTAACCGTTTAACCGGTTTACTTTCCTTAAATTAGGACAAATGATCGAGCCCATACCGATCATTTCATGTGTATTCCATGTGTACTCCACGTACCGGATTTCATGTGTATTACATGTACCTTAATCCATGTGTATTTCACTTGCAATACTTCACGAGTATTCGCTAGTCGATTCTAAATCATCTCAGGCGTATGTTCACTTACTGATATTCTACAAGATTGTCGATGCCGCTCATAGCTTGGAGATGTCACTGAAGGTTGATGCTGCTGATGTTGGGAGACGCTACGAGATGCTGATGCTGATGCTGTTCACAACCTGGAGATTCTAAAAGACGAAGACAAAGGCGTCGGAGCAAAGCAATTGGACGAGAAGATGCTTCACCATCAGACAATTCCCATCAATCATTGTCCTAAATTCATAGTTACATGTCACACGTCGTTCGGCTGTCATTTCAGCCATATGAGTGCAAACCAGTACCAGCCAGCCACTCAGCTAAATAGTTACATGAGTCACGGTCATGAGAATGACCGTCATGGAACCTACAGACAAGACGATAGTAACCATTACCATGACAGAAAATATCCTAGAAATCGCAACCGAGGCTCTGGCCGCGGACATGATCAGACATACAAATGATCAGTAGTCCAACCGATCCGCCAATTCTGGCATATTAACCTAATATTTGTAGTTCTAATTGTTTCACATCTCGAGACACATGTCAAGACATCAGTCAAGACACATGTCTCACGTATACTTTCTGAGGACACATGTCAAGATACCAGTCAAGGCATATGTCACGCTCACATTTCTCAAGACACGAGTCAAGACACATGACTCACGTCTAATTATGGAACATTTCTAAGAAATTCAGGGTACCCTCCAAGGGTATATCTATGTTGTTGTGCCATGTATTAATCAGGCCACAAGAATTTCAATACCGTTATCAGCGCATCAGTGAGAACTGTCACGTTGCCGACGTCACTTTCATTTCTTTCACCATAGTTCATATATTCATGACCATGAAGGACGCCTTTCGTATTCCCACGTATACGACGGTTTTCCGTCATCTTAATGATGAGATCCAAGCTGCTAACGCATTTTCCTCGGACAGACACGAGATGAATTTTTTTTTATCTTAATTATGGACTATGAACAGCACACCATGCTACGATTCATAATTATGTACAGTAATGTTCAGGCTCCTGAATACTTCAGCTTGATTTTCCATCGGAATATCTGTGCAAATTTTCTACGCTTACAAGCATGTGCATTGTTAGCCATGGTCGCTAAAATTTTCTAGCTGTCAGTAAGACACAACCACTTAACTCTTTTACGCACAGCCAGTTGATTATTCCAAAGTCTTCCTATACATTCTAGCAGAACCTACTAGGAGAAGGATGGTACCATGAGATTATGTGTCGACTACCGTTGACTTAAACAAATCACCATTCATGACCGTTATTCTCCTCCACGTATTGACGACATGTCCAATCAACCGTATAGTGTTAATCACTTTTCCAAGATCGAACTCATAATCATGCTGCCAACAGTGACGAGTAAAAGAGCAGGACATGTCCATGACTGCTATTCGTACACGACTCGGTCACGCTAAATTTATGATTTTGAATTAGTCTCATCAATGCTCCAACCGCATTATGGACTTAATAAATTGAGTTTCCATGAACTCCTAAACAATTTTATCAGCGTTTTCATTGAGGATAACCTGATTTCCTGTAAGCCCAGAGAAGAACAGGAGGACCATATCTGCACTATGTTACAAATTTTATGCCAAGAGAAATTTTACCCTAGAAAATTTTCCAATATCAATTCTGTTTCATAACAGTGACACGCTGAATCACATGGGTTTCTATGGTTAATCTTACCATGACTCAGCTTATGCGTAAAGAAGAGAACCCTACACTACATTAGGTGTTCTAGGAAATCCTACGCTAGGAGAAGTCTAGATTCAGAGACTCAGATTTTCGCAACCTTCCATGTATCAAGTTTCTACGAAGCAGGATACAGTTACGTTCATATCTTCATACCTGTTATACAAACAGACTAAGATAGGACACCAACAGACGGGTATGTTTTCATCATATGAAATTGTGAATCGAAAAGGGACAAGATCTCCATGGATTTTAGTTACCAGATTTCAGCAAACTCAGAAGAAGCATGATGCTATCTGGGTTATTGTCAACAGTTTGATCAAGTCTGCAGAATCCTTACATCCGTACGGATTTCAGAACCAACAGATTGAACAAACATGTTCCAGCCAAGGCTCATCCGATCACTTGGCAATCCCTCAGCTATCGGTCAGACAAAGATTCGTAATTGTACTCCTAACTTACTTTACGTCTTCATTCTAATTCTACGACTTGCTTTCACGCTCACGTTCATGACACTATTCACGTTCATGATCGTATTTTGGCTTACGATTTTACGTTCATTTCTTTTCTCATTCTGGGAAGGTTGCAAGAACTTGTGAGACCAGACCCAAGTTTAGTATAACCCTCCATCATCAGATAGACGTTTCACGTCATATTCCACGTCTCACCTTGTAGCGTTTGGCGTTACCGCCATTATATTCTATGATCACGATATGTCTCACATGTCATGTTCATTCCACGTTCCTCATATCATGATCAAAATATGTTACACGTATCATGGATCACGATATGTTTACTCATACTACACTCGCCATATCTCCACGTAGCACGTTCAAAATTTTTCACGTATCACGTTCAAAATGTTTCACGTACTACGTTTCTTTATGTCTCGCGCATCGTTTCAAACTATCAGTTAAGTCAGATGGTCTTGCATCGTAACGTTTCAGTACCCTTGCACGTTAACTCTTATTTCCTCGATCGAATTTAGGGGATCTACCTTCCGTTGAAACCAAGAATTTCTTCGTATTCCAAGTCAAGGTCAGGAGGACCAAGATTTATCATTAGTGTCAGGATCTTCTGAAGGAACCGTTCCAAGAGGGAGGCCACTTGGAAACGGACAAGTTCATCCGGACTTCTTATCCATTTTTCTCTTATCGATTAGATATGTCCTTTCAGTCACGTCACGTTCCATGTCTTTTCAAGACATGTCATGTTCCACGTTCCCTTCTACCATGTCACCTTCATTTCCGTTATTTTGCATACCTTTCCAGTTTGATTCGGGTATGTTTCGCTTTCAGTTACTTTATCTATAATTCGGGGACGAATTATTCTTTTTAGGGGGGAAGAATTGTAAAACCCGCGTGCTTTTACCATGAATAGTGCCCTTAAGATCGTACGTCCTAGATTAAAACTTACCTTATTCAGTATCGATCACATTCATGTGCTAATAATCAAGCAAGTGCATACGTGTATGACATGACAAGTATCGTTTACGTACGAACCCATGATAAACAATTAATAAATATGTCACGCGAACGTAATTAAATCAAGATCACCATTTAAAATACGAACTAGAATAATTACGTAAATACATATAATATAATTACGAGCGTTAAGATTACGGTAAACTACATGATAAAATAAACAGAAACGCTTCAGACACGAACACGTTTAACCACGAACGAACACGAAACATCGGGACACGAGAAAACATTTGGGCTACCCCTTGTGGGCCCCATATCCACGAATTAAGGAAGAAAAATGGGCCTAGCCCATCATTTTTACTAAACAAGGGGGGGTAAGGGAAAATTAGCTAGTCATTTTTCACTTTTCAAAAGAATTAACCAAAAACCTAATTTTGTTCTTCCTCCTCCCCTTTTCTTTCATTTGTGCCGCCACCTATAACACCACCATAGGTGGTTGTTTGTTGATTTTGATCATAAATTCAAGAGTTAGAAACCGTGTTTGTTCATCCTCTTTCAAGATACGTAGTGGTATACCTTTCTAACCCTTCTTTTTAAATTCTTTTTAATTCTTTTAATCTTTGATTATTTTCATGAACATGTTATTATTTTTCTTATTAAAACATGGTAATTAATCATTGATCTAACATGTTTTGGAATTAAATAAAATCAAAGAATGATTTAAAAGGGGTGTTAGTTTAGGCCGCCTAGCAAACAAACCCGAGGGGGGTTTGGTTTGCTATTGCCGCCACCACCAAGACCATTTTTGGTCTTGGTTGGCTCATGTGGGACCCACGGCAGCAAGGAGGCATACGTGCCCCGGGTTTGGCTCGGGGTACGGTGTCGAATTCATGCCCGATTCATGGTTCGTTGGTTAAAATCATGATCTATGTTACATGTAATTTTTATGAAACATGAACTTTGGATATAATTAATTAATAACATGAAATATTAATTAAATCATGACTTAGGTTATTTTAATTATTAGTTTAACATGACATTAATTTAACCTAAGTATTTTATGTTATAAGTTATAATTAATTAATTATTAAAACATGCCTATAATTAATTAATTTAGACATGACTTAGGTTATATTATTATTAATAATAATACACATTTTAACCTAAGTATTTTCATTTCATTTTAATTAATACATGTTACACTTTAATTAAGATGCTTAACCTATAGTTTAATTAAAATACATGAGATAATAATTAAACTATACACTATATCATATGACTTAAGAAATCAACTTATAAACACTTAGACTTATATGTTAGCTTATGTAACCAGCTTAATTCTAATTATGGAAACCTTCTATATATGGAAATCTATCTATTTCAGGCAGCTAATCTAATTATGGAAACCATCTATATATGGAAACTTATTTAATTAAGGCAGCTGATCTATTTTTGGAAACTTTCTATTTTTAGAAACTAATCTATTTTAAGCAGTAAATTCTATTTTTGGAAACTTTCTATTTTTGGAAACTTTCTATTTTTGGAAACTTTCTATTTTTGGAAACTTTCTATTTTTGGAAACTTTCTGCTTTTGGTAACTTTCTATTTTTGGAAACTTTCTATTTTTGGAAACTTTCTATTTTTGGAAACTTGCTATTTTTGGAAAGTTACTTATTATTACACAGTAAGTATAATAATACATGAAACACCAGTAATACTTAATCAGATTAATCAGAATACCAGATAAACACAGTTTAAGGCTTTAAACAGTGAACCATGACCTAAAACATACCAAATCTGCTAAAATGAGACACAAAACCCAGTACGTAATCAGTGAATCGATACTTATACACGTGTGTATTCATGTAGCGTTAGTGATCCAGAAGTAGGAGTCTTTTCTTCCGTTCATTCACTGGACTTGAGGTACGGATTCCCGTCCTTTCAGTATGGACATTCCTTCCTTATTAGGATTTCCCCGTATGCAGCCAACTGTTTTCCCCAGCATTTGTTTTATTGTTTTGAACTGCTTATGTTAATTTAGCAAAAACTATAGCCATATACAAGCATGACCAGTTTCACCTAGTTATGGAGGTACCATAACCATAGCATTGGAGGCACCGATGTTATGACTTCCCCACGGCGGAGTGATTGCTCGTGGCGTCCCTTTTCAGTTTGGCCATATTATTATATCAGTCGGGGCGTATGGGTGCATCCTAGTTACATGTTTTATTCAGTTTATCATGGTGAATGTGGTGTGTGCCTTGCACCCTTCACAAGGAGTTGATCCCTCCTACCCAAATCAGTATATTGATTAGAGGCATCCCCTCTAATCAGCATGATGAGGTCACCCCTCCAAGTATTCATGCACGTGACCTTTTCATGACCTATATGGGCTATGGTATTTATATGTTAAAACAGTTTTCACAAGTTAAACATAAGGCTTTTCAAACTATAAAACCAGTTTTTCTTGATACTTAACCAGTTACTCAGAACTTAGTCTTCCGCTGTTATATGTTACATGCTTATCCTATTTCATGCTTTATTGTACATCCGTGCACTGAGCGTCTTGCTCAGCCGTTACTTTCCTTTCCATGTCCCAAAACGGCAGGTACCCAAGACTCGAGCATTTGGAGGACGCACATAGGATGGAAGCTGCCAGAGACTTCTTTTCCTGTTTGCCTTCATATAGTTATGCTTGTTTAGTCTTTATTCAGTTCATTTCCTTTATTTATGTTTTGGGCTTATGTTTGGGAACCGATGTTTGATTCCGGTTTTCCCTATGGTCATGTATGTTTTACTACATATCACCTTGCATGCTTTGATGACACGCCATAATCACGCGTGACATTCCATTTATCAAAATGGGGTGTTACATTTAAACTAAGGAAAACTATTTTTAAGTGATTAAAAACTATTAAAATATTAAAATAATTCTAAAAATTAATAAAATGATGCTAAAGTTAATCTAAGAGTTTTAAAAATCCTAACTTAATGTATTTGACCTAAGAAAAAAAATTAAAAGTTGAAAATTGTGAAAAATAAAATTCAATAATAAAATAATATTAAAATATTATTAAAAATCCAAAAATTATAAAAAATTCTAAGAACTTGCAAACTAGTTTAATTTAACCTAAGTAATCAGAAAATGAAAGTAGAATTACCAAAATACCCCTATTGGGCCCCCAAATGGGCTAAAAACAAAAACAGTGTATGAAAATGGGCTTTTTGGCCCAATAAGATGAAACTTAACCAAATAAGCTGAAAATCATCAGTCTGGCTTAAAGTTCAATTCTAAACACAAAAGTCTGAAGGCCCAAAAGCTGAATGTGAGCTTATCACAGCTTAATAGAACAATAGCTTATTCTTAATGGGATTTTTGGCCCATTAAGCTATAAGCCAATGCCATAAGCTCTAATTTGACACAGAACCTTCTTTTGAGATGCCTAAGAGATCTGTGAAAAGAAATTTCCAATAAGCTCAACCAATAAGTTAGAAATAAGCAAAGTAAAATTTCACTAAAAGACAAAATAGTCGACTTGGAGTTCTAGACCACCTCAGACCTTGATTCGAGTTGAAAAAGATTCTAAATGACTTAATTAAGACAAATCAACAAAGAAAAGTTCAATAAGCCAAGCCAAATAAGCTGAATAAGCTGATAAGCACTTATGTAAAAGTCAAAGTAATTGGTTTTCTAGTCAAAGCTCAAAGTTAACCCCTCAAATGCTCCAGTATGAACAAATGGGTCAAATAAGTAACACCTATTACAAAATTAAAGTTGTTGCAGGTTTAAATAAGCTAGAACAGCTTATTGATAAGCTATTCAAGAAATAACACTAGCAGTGGCTAGCAGCAGGCGAAAGGAGTTCCCACTACTTTGACTATTTGACTTGATGATTCTGAGAGATCTAGTTAGATTCAATGGAATACAAAGGCATCCTTACAACCAGTGAGTTATAAGGAGTCAATATCAAGCAATAAATCACAAATTGATCCAGCCAATAAGCACATAATAAGCAAACAGTCACCAGATATAGCACAGACCTTGAAATAAGCAGATTATGAACTAATAAGCATTTTAAACATGAATAAGCCAACCAAACTGAACCATATGCATACACAAGCTATAATAAAGTCCAATAAGCACAAATAAACTTGTTTCAAACACTGGATCAAAGATTAGAAGTAGATTCAAGCTTATGTAGTTACTGATGAACAAAGGCAATATCCAAAACCCTTTTGCTGATCTAAATGACCACCAATCCAATTTTAAACCTTCAAATCCTTTTCCATGGTTGAGTTAACTAAAACTTAGCACATGTTAGCCCTAATCTACCCTTAGATCTATGTGTCCCCAATATTTTAGCCAATATTACCAAGTTAATCAGATTTTATAGCCCTTTGTTGGATTTAGGTGATTCAAACCACAAAGCTTGCAAATAAATGCCTAAAAACACTTATGAAACAATAACCAATAATAAACAACCAAGTACACCAAGTCAAGTTGCCTCAAATCCTGGTATATCAGTTAACCCAAACACCCCTTTGTAAACTGATTTATCAAGTTTTCAAAGGACTTGTGTGATTTAACCCACAAACCAAGATCTAATCAACCTAGTAACAACAATCAAAACTCAAAACACCAGATTCAACCACAAAATCACACAATCAAGCAATAAATCTCAGATTCACTAAAATTCATGCAATATTCAGAAAAATGAAAAAGGTAAAGAGATGGAAACCTCCAAGACTCACATCCAATCCTCGGATTGTTTGAGCTGAGGTGCTAGCAAAACAAGCACCAACTTCCTTGTACCTGCTAAGATCAACAAACCACAAAGATGAACACAAAACTATGAAAACTGATTTTTTTGAAAACAGGGATTTAAACCATAAAACCTTTCCTCAAAAACAATCAAAACAGGTTATGGAACTCAGACTTTAGCTAATCAATCACCAAACATTTACAAAAATACAAAAGGAAATTCATAATTTCAGAAAATCAAACTTTCATTTCATAAAAAGGAATTACAAAGACTTAGCTAAAATCTGGAACAAAGGGACTCTCACATGTTGAGGTCTCCTTTTATAGATGACTAAGATGATTCTAAAAGGGAAAATACATCAGAAACCCTAGCTATGAATTCTCAAAATTGCGCTTGGCCTTCTAGACGCGTTTGATGTGTATGAACTGTCCAATTTGATCTTGGTTGTTCATTTTATGCTTGGGGACCAAGTAGTAAGCTAAAAGTGTTGATCTTGCCACCTAGGATTGCTTGGAGAGGAGGGTGTTATATGATTGGGTAACGGGTTTAATGGTGTGGTCCTTTGGTGAGTGGGGATTGGGAATTTTGGTGTGGGATGAGTTTTTGTGTGTGTGAATTAAGCGTGGGACTGGGTAATTTCAGTTTACCCTTTGTTTAAGTGGGAAGAGTTACTGGGTTTCATAAGGTAAACAGTAACAAGTTTTGATCCGATATTAGGGGAAGTGTTTGTGTTTGGCGCAATAAACATTCGAATGTTTATTTTATGGCAACTATGGTCCTTAGCCTTTGGAAAACTTGTATAACAAGTTTATTTTCTTTGTAAACTCGTTTCCTTTTGTAAAACAAGTTTCTGAATTTAGGTTTTGGCCACAAAAACTTTCTAAACAAGGATTTAGGGCTTTTTCAAGTTTAGGCTAATTATAATTTCAGTCCTTTTGATATTTAAACCATTTTTAAAGGACTAGAAATGTAATATTCCTCAACTTCAAGGGTTTCTTTGGATCTTGGACTTTATGAAGGACCATTTTTGACATTTTGGATTTGTTGAAGGACTAATCTTGCCAAATCTTCAAAGATGAAGGACCTTTTTGTAATTTTGACAAACTTACGGGACCAAACATGTAATTATGAATATACAAGGGTATTAAGTGTCATTTCTTCATAAATGAGGGATCAATCTTGTACATCTTCAAGTCTTCATGGGTTTTTCTTTGATAATTCACAAACTAAGGCCCGGTTCATTGTGCGGCATCGTTTCTCGTGTTCGTTTTTCCTTGTTCTTGTGATCTTTTGTCTTTTTCACGATAGCCATACCTAAAATACACAAGTAAACAAACACAAGCATATATATCGTATTTTATGAAATTTTTATGCATTTAAACCCTAAAAAGAACGATGAGATCATGTATAAATGCCATCTCATCACAAATCAAAAGCGGTCTAGTACTGATGTCTCCCAAATAAACAAGAAAATTGTATAAGTATAGGACGCGCCCCAGGGGTAGTCCGGAGACAAATTAAAAGCGGCTCGGTGCCGATGTCTCCCAAAGAAGTAAGAAAATATGCAAGTGTAAAAAACACATGTACGGGACGCGCCCCACGGGTAGTCCGAAGACAAATCAAAAGCGGCCTGGTGCCGATGTCTCCCACGAATAGTCTAAAAACACTTGTGTAAAAAAACACAAGTTTAGGACGCGCCCGAAGGGCAGTCCGGAGACAAACTAAAAGCGGCATGGTGCCGATGTTTCTCGTTAAAACATATATTGTTATATATATAGTGTAAAGCATAAAACGCAGTAGATAAAGCAAGAGGCACACATATTATTAAAAGAAAAGTGGTAGAAGAAGTCACAGGTGAAACTTGTCCATAAATGTTACAAAACACGATTAAAAGAGATAAATACTCCAGGAAACGGTTACAAAATACACCGGCATACCGGGCCTTCATTCCTTTGGCTGTTTGTTGTTGACCTGAGAGCCTTGATCATTCTGGGTAGGATCTAGGGTAGAACCGACACCATTTCCTAAGGCTTGAGAAGAATTGGCATTACCAGAAGCAGAGGGGTCTCCGGAGGAAAGTACCAGAAACTTTTCAGCTGGAGTAAGTTGCATGATATCCACCACCGGGAGCCTATTGGCACCAGCCACCTTATTAATAAAGGGATACTCGGCCCAGAATAGGGTGGTGAAATCTTCTTTCCAAGTCTTTGCAGCCTCCACATCCAAATTGTCTGCCGCAGCAATTGCCTTTGTGATCTCCTCAGGTGTGCGTTTGAACTCCACAGCTTTCATAAATCCACTATTAAAGACGGCGTTGGCTTTCAAGGACAAAGACCTGCGGTACTCATAGCTAGCAAAGAGTTTACGAACAAGGATTGGAATGCCATCTCTCACAAGGACCTGTTTGTCCACTTCGGCTTGGGCAAGAAGGGAAGTCAAGTGACGGTTATCACCTTCCAACTCCTTTATCCTATCAAATTCCTTGGTGTGATTGTGGGTCCTCTCGGCATGAAATCTCTCCAGCTCCACGACCCTTTTGTCCTTTGACTCCAGCAAGTTTCGGAGGTCTTGAACATCTTTTTGCAGCCTCTCAATCATACCAAGATGTTCTTGCTCTCGGCTCAAACACCCATTATAATTGTCTTCCAGCTTCTTGTGAGCCAGAGCCATTTGATCCAACATTGTCTTCCCAGATGCAAAGAGACCCTGCACGCCTTGTTGAGCAGAAGACAAACGATGGTGTTCACGACTCAAAGCCTCATACCTTTTCATCAACTCAGAGAGAGTAAGGGTACTTCTGGCCAAATCTTGGTAAGAATGACTTAGCACGTCATAGTTCGAAAGCAATGAAAGCTCATTTTGCTCTGCCGGGGTAGCCAAGTGGAACAACAACTCACGGGACGAATAATGGGAGTCAATAAGAACATCCTCGTCTATCCTCCATGGAGGAACAAACCGACGTAATGGTCCTCCTTCCTGAAAGGTAGGTCCGGAACCTCCTAAAAAGAATACAAGAGACTAAGTAAATAAAGATAAGAGGGAAGAGAAAGGAAAAGGGAGAACGGGAATGACAACAAAGTAAACTAAAAGTAAGAATACCTGTAACATCATCAGTATGAGTATTATCATTAGCAGGAGAAGACTGATCACTAAGATTGATGTGCGGAGGGGTCTTCGGTTCGCTACCGCTAGCCTTGCTAAGCTTGCCCTGAGTTAGAGAAGGATGTGAATGATTAAGAGGAGAGGTAGAATGCACCTCAGTATCCTCAGTCCCTGATGATCCATCCCCTTTCACAGTCTTCCTCTTAGTTCTACGACTCGAAGCCTCACCACCTTGCGGTCTCTTCTTAGCATTCACAACAATATTATTACCCTCGCTACGAAGACGGGCAGCCAGGATCTTGGGATCCGGAATAGTTACAGCTACCTGTTGAGGGTTTAGAGCAGGAATTTTGGCACCAACGGGTAAGGGTTGCGGTAACTTGAGGAGGGGGATTCGGTATTGTGGCATTTTCATCCCGGCCAACTTTGGCGTTATCAAAGGAAGGGAGCTTTAGAAACTCGTCCATGTTAATTTCTGCATGGAAGAAAAAACATAGTGGTTAGAGCGAGCAAAAATAGCCCGTGGAAACAAGATAAACAAAAAGTCATATATAAGTACAATTTTTATCAAGATCAACAACAATACGATGGAGGGGAGGGTTCTCATAAGGACACCACAAACCAGAAAGGAACAACAAATGCCTGTGAGGAGGACGGAGGGATATAGGATTATCCGCGAGCAACTTAGCGTGATGTTCATTGAAGTGAGTAGGGAAATAATCGTGGACATCTGTGTCCCTGTCTCTCCAAGGCATAGCATGAGGAATGACCCTCCTATCAATTAAAAACAACTTACGTTTCCAACCCTTCAAGCTAGAAGCTTTCTCTCTAAAAAATTTACCATATTTTGCGGGCCAGCGGCTCTCGAAAGAAAACCAGTGCCCTTGTTTGCACAACCTATAAAAGACTCAGAAAAGGTTGACGGTGGTAGGAATGTTTAGGCTGCGGCACCGTATCTCGAACATAACCACACGATTAACACTCATCGGTATCAACTGAGAAATATGTACACGGAAGTACCAGATGATGGCCAAGAAAAAGCTAGAAAAAGGGATCCGTAGTCCTCCGTGTTGGGAATAAATATAAGTGTATTCATTACCCCTGCTAGTTGGTCAATGGTTCCCCTGCTAGAGTAACTTCCCCCTGCTAAATAACAAAGGCAGTGGGATTGGTTCCCCTGCTGAAGTCAAAGGCCCTGCCGCTAGAGATAAACTTGGAATAGATTATAACGCGTTTCTGTTACTACTCCGAGATACTTTCCAAGTTTGTTAGTAGTAATCTTGTACGTGAGTCCTTGTACTATAAAAGGACCCACTAGGTTATCATGCAATGTGTGTCTTTCTCTGTTGTCTTTCATTTCATACTTTAAGGTTTTTGTAACCCTAATACCATTAGTGGGTATTCATATATCTTGGATATATTAAAGTTTAACGTTTGCTTTAATCATTTGTTCTTGTGCTAAACACTACATTCAGCATATTGTTTAGTTACTTTGTATTGCAAAGTTTCTCTAGTGTTAGATTGAATATATTCTCTCTATCACAACCCTTAAACAAGCTAAGGTTTAAGATCTGAGTTTGGGATCAACAAGTGGTATCAGAGATTGTTGAGAAACTTTGATTAAACCAAGAACAAAACATCTCACACAATCAACATCAACCATGTCTTCAGATTCCAATTCATCCTCAACCAACAACAATGCCCTCAAACTACCCATTCTAGATCCTGAAAACTTTGAACTATGGGAATTCAGAATTCAACAATACCTTAAGATGGAACACTATGTTATATGGGAGATCATAGAATTTGGTGATCAATTTCCAAAGACTATACAAGTTGAAGATGGTGGTAAGGGAGAAGATAAATATGAAAGCTCCAAAGGTGAAGCCAAGAAGAAGTCTGCTGCTCTGGCTGACAAGGAAATACTGGCAAGAAGGCATGATGTCAGGGCTCATAGTTCCTTGCTGTTGGCTCTACCTGATAGACGTCAGCTAAGATTCAGAAAGTTCAAAACAGCTAAGGAACTCTGGGAAGAAATAGGCAAAACATTTGGAGGAAATGAAGCCACAAAGAAGAAGAAGAAAAATCAAATGCTTGATCAGTTTGCTTCTTTCAAAGCAATTGGTGATGAAGCAATTGGTACTATCTATAATAGGCTTCAAGATCTGGTTGCTTAGTTGGAGTTATTTGAAATAGAAGTGACCAGAGAACAGGTGAATACCAGGTTTCTTAACAGTCATCAGAAAGAATGGTTCGTCTACAAAGCTATTTGGCAGAATAGGGATGACATAGATGGTAAGAACATTGATGACATATACAATAACTTGAAAGTGTTTGAGCCAGTGGTCAATGAGATGAAGTCATCAGGAACCATCCCCACCAATTCAAGTGGATCTACTGATTCCCCTGATAACATGGCTTTCATATCTCACAGCAGTGGAATCTCCAAAGGCAGTGGAATCGAAGTTGGCCCTGCCACCCATTCCCCTGCTACTAGATCTGGATGATCTTATGATGAAGAAAGGCCTGCAACATTCATCCTTGACACTGCTTGTGCTTTCATAGCATCCCAAAGGCCACAAGGATCTTCAGTGTTACATGAAGATCTGAGTCAAATCAGTAAGCAAGGACTGGAGGAGATGGACATCAAGTGGAACATGGCTCTACTGAGTATGTGAGCCAACAGGTTTTACAAGAAGTATGGGAAGAAGATCTCCATCAATCCTTCTGATGTAGCTGGATTTGACAAAACAAAGTTTGAATGCTACAACTGTGGCAAGAAAGGTCATTTTTCTAGGGAATGCAGAGGACCTAAGACTGACAACAACTATAGGAAGGAAAGCAGGGATAATGATTATGGTGCTAAGGATATGGTAGCTATGCAGGGGATAGATGGAGCAAGTGGATGGGATTGGAGTGCCATGACAGAGAGTGTTGAAAGAAATCAAGCCTTGGTTGCTGAGGAAAAGGAGGAAGATTTTTCTCTTATGGCCATGTCAAGCTCTAGCTCAGACAATGAAGTATATGACGATTCATATTGTACTAAAGCTTGTAGGAAAAATACTGAGTCATTGAATGATCAAATAAGAAAGATAAAAGTTGATTACATTAATTGTGACAATGACCTTGATAACTACAAACGTGCTTTAGAACAGCTAGAGTCCACCATAAGTGAGTATAAACAAAGAGAATGCGATTATAGAGATCACATTGAAAAAGTTCGTTTTCTCGGTATCTCTTCGAATTGATTTCCGGTTAATTGTGTGAGATTAGTTGTTCTTGGTGAAACAAATATTTTTGGTTTTGGAAAAATAAATGTGCAAGACTTAATAATAAAGGACGGGAAATTAAAACTAAAACTAGTTGAAACGTAAACGGTGCAATATTTAAAACGTTAAAAGAAAATGGCGAGAATTGAAATGAGGTAAAATTAAGACTTAGCGAAAAGTAAATTGACAATTAAATAAAAATACAAACGAAATTAAAATGGACTAAAAGTAAAACAAGAAAAATTAACCCTTTGACTAGAACAAAGTAATAAAACAAATCAAAACCATCCAATCGGAATACACCCAAAAAGGTGTCCCGATCGGAATGTATTCCGATCGGATGATCGGAAAGTTGTAATTTACTTGTAATCGGAATGTGACAAAAGACATGATCGGAATGTTACACAGAAAGACTAATCGGAATATGGGGCAAGGATTCAGATCAGAATAACCAGGAACCACTATTATCGGAATGTTTAAATAAGACTCAGATCGGAATAAGAAGAATGCTGAGATCGGAATACGAAAATGCATATGATCGGAATGTAGAAAAACAATACAATCAGAATAAGCAAAAGTAAATCAATCGGAATGTTAACAAAACTTGTACAATCGCAATACTGAAAACAAGCCATGATCGGAATGGAAAAGGGGCAAATCGGAAAGTTTAAAACCCTTTTCCGATTGGGCAATCGGAAAAGGGGTTTGCTTGGTCGGAAAGTACGATCGGAAAGGATTTCCCTTTTCCGATTGGGTTCTTTGATCCGAAATATAAGCTAGATCAAAAAGCTATGGAAATAAGCTTTTAACCAAAACTAGGACGAATCTATGATGAAACGGATCGAATAAGCACGAACATCAACTTACCAAACTTAAAAATAAGCAAACTTTTGAATCAAAATATAAAAAGGTGAACTTTTAAGCACGAAAACATGAATGAACAACACGGATCATAAGTAATTCGCACCAAAAGTAAACAAGAATCAAGAAAGGAAGATGAAAGATTAAGACAAGAAAATCAAAGATTAAAGAACAAATAATGAAAACTTACTTGAAAATTAAAATGATTAAAAGTGCATAAAAATTAATTAAAGTGAAAGAAATGAAATGACAAGAAATGAAAATGGTGGAAGAGTGGTTTGTCAAGCCACCAACAACATGAAATGAAAGGGAACTAATCTATATATAGGGGTGATTAGGGAGGAGCTTAGGAAGCTTCCTCCCTCTTTCCTCTTTTCCTTAATTGCAAAGTTAAGTCCTTCCCTTCTTTATCTTTTGTTAATTTTGGACTTAATGACTTTGTCTCGGGATTTCTTTGAACTCGTCTCGACATTTCTTCATAAATAAGACTTGAGTTCTTCGGCTTTTAGTAAACTTCCGTCTTTTGACTTATTCTTCGATAAATCTTCAGAATTGTTCTTGGACTTCCGTTATTTTTCCACTCTTGATCTTTCGACTTCATCTTTCGTCTTTTTCTTCGATAAAAGCCCTTGAATGCCGTGTTTTCTCCACTTTTTACTTTTTCGTCCTAAATTACAACAAAAACACAAACCACGCATAATTCCGACATAAATGACATAAAATACACGTTTTGGCTCGGTTATTATTGTAATTTAGTGGTAAAAAGGATGGGTGTTTTCACACCTATCAAGAGATGTTTAAGAAAATAATGATTCCATTAAGGAATTAACTGCTGAACTAGAAGTTTTTAGATCTAATAAAAGGATAGATGAAGAAACTATTGAAAAATTTGGAAAAGCTTCTAAAGATTTAACTAAAGCAGTTGAAATTGGACAGTCTCCAAGGGACCAAACAGGTTTTGGTGTCAAAAATGAGCATGCTACCATACCACCACCACCTGCTATTATTCATGCACCTTTTCCTAGAAAAGATTTGTCTTGGATTGGTCTCTCTTGTTTCAAGAAGCAGGAAGATATTGAATTTGACTTAAGTGCATACATACCTAATAATCTAGAAACAGATGAACCACTAGTGAAAACCAGTGCTGTTAGGGACTTTGAAAAGGAACAAATTTCTTTAAAACAGTGGAAAATTGATAACCATGTTCTCTTTTCAAGAGAAGGACTTTTTGGTAGATATTCTAGTTCTAAGAGTAGCTCATCCAAATCTAAAACAAGATCAAAGTCCTCTAAGCCCACTGTTAAATATGCTGGTATGTATAGGTCTGTTAGAGGTAATCAGAGAAATTGGAATGATCAAAAGTCTCATCAATTAGGAGAGGACTTTGTGATAAACACCAAACCTTGTTTCACATGTGGCAGTTTTGATCACACTTATCAAGATTGTCAGGCACCAATGGAAGTGGTGGCTGAAAATCCCTTAAAAGATATGCAACCAAAAGCCATTCTTTTGAATGCAGGGGCAAAATCCTTTTCCCCTGCCAAGTATGTTGCCCCTGCCTTAAGAAACAAGGTTTTTGACAAGTATGTTAATCCTGCTCTAAGGAAGGTGAATGATGCATATCCCAAGACCAGCTCTTCCATGACAAACCCAGCACCTCATAATGCATATAAATCTGTCTCTAGACCTTACCAACACATCAATAGAGGCCAAAACAAAAGATGGGTTCCTTCTGCTAAGCATAGGGACTCCCTTGCTTAATCTGGGGTATCCCCTGCTAACAAAGTTTTGCCCTCTAGGAACATGGGCAGATGGGGAAAAGCTGTGAAAGCCCCAGCTCGTTGGGTTTGGGTACCCAAAAGGGGTGCTCAGTCTAATGGCGTATCTCCAGTCTTTGATAAGCTATCTTATATTGATACACGAGGTAGATCCAAGTCTGTAATGGCTTGGGTCCCCAAGAAAAACTAATTTGTTTTTCTTTTTGTAGGTGACAAAGAAGACCAGGGATGATAAAGCATATTGGGATAGTGGATGCTCAATGAGCATGACTGGACATAAATCTTATCTGTCTAACTTTGTTTCCCTGCATGACAATGATGGTGTTTCTTTTGGAGATGGGCATGGAACAATCACAGGAAAAGGAACTATTGTCACCAATAGGATGACCTTTGACAATGTTTACTTGGTGAAAGAGCTCAAGTACAATCTCTTGAGTGTGTCACAAATGACTGATAACAAGAGTTTTGTCTTTTTTACAGATACTGAATTTGTCTCACCACCCAATACTCCTATTGTACTCAGAACACCAAGACAAAAGAATATGTACACAATTGATCTCAAGGACATCTCTCTTCAAGACAATGAAACCTGTTTCATTGTCAAAGCCACAGTTGATGAATGTAAGAAATGGCATAGAAGACTTGGTCATCTTAATTTTAAGAACATGAACAAACTAGTAAAATATAATCTGGTTCATGGTCTTCCTTCCAAGTCCTTTGCCAATGATCATACTTGTGCTGCTTGTCTAAAAGGGAAGCAACATAGAGCATCTTGCAAATCAAAAACAAGTATGTCCACTACCAAGCCATTGGAATTACTGCATATGGATCTTTTTGGTCCTACTTCTGTGGCAAGCATAATGAAGAAATGGTAATGCCTAGTGATTACTGATGATTTTTCAAGGTTCACATGGACATTCTTTATGTTTGAAAAGAGTGACACAACTGATGTACTCATTGTGTTCATCAATCAGATTGAACTTTCCAAAAGTATGAGGGTAGTAACCATGAGATCAGACAATGGTGGTGAATTCAGAAACAAGAAACTGGACACTTTCTGCATAAACAAAGGAATAAAGAGGGAATTCAGTATTGCAAGAACACCTCAACAAAATGGAGTTGCAGAAGGAAGGAATAGGACACTCATTGAAGCTGCAAGGACTATGCTATCTGATTCTAAGCTTCCAGTTATCTTTTAGGCTGAGGCTTTAGTCACTGCTTGTTATGTTCAAAACAGGGCCTTGGTGGTTAAGGCACATAACAAGACCCCTTATCAGCTGTTCAATGGAAGACCTCCTTTAATTGACTTCTTTAGACCATTTGGATGTCATGTGATCATTTTAAACACAATTGACAATCTAGGAAAGTTCAGTGAAAAGGGGGATGATGGGTACTTTGTTGGTTATTCATTAAACAACAAGGGATATAGGGTCTTTAACAAAAAGACAAGCAAAGTGACAGAAAATCTTCATGTGGATTTTCTTGAAGACAAGCCTGAAGATGTACAAACAGGTCCTGATTGGTTCTTTGATATTGAGGTTCTTTCAAAGTCTATGAATTATGTACCTGTTGCCTTGCAAAATACTAATATTTCATGTACTAAAGAACCAACTGGTGTGGATAAGCCACCATTGAGGTATATGAATGTACCCTCACTGTTTCCCATTGAAGCTGCTCCAAAAACAGGTGAAGAAGATGATACATCTCAAAGGAAAGAACAGTCAATCTCTTCCCCTGCTAAGTCAACTTCTAAAAGCAGTGGAATGGCTGAAAGCAGTGGAATCCAGGATTCCCCTGCTAGATCTATTGCTTCCCCTGCTACCAAAGATCCAGCTGTCAATGACATCAATGATGAAGAAAGAGAATCCCCACTCATTTCCTCATCTTCACCTATATCTGGTGGTCCACTCATGTCCAGCAGTGGAAGCAGAATAATAAGGAGTGGAGGTCCAAGTTATTCAGAGCTGCATTCAGCTCATCAGCATCTATCTCTAGGTCATGCAGTATCATTTGAAAGCTCTTTTGAGGAGTTCTTTCCCAATCAAGATAGCCCCATCAATTTTGATTTGGAAGAGGATGAAACAGAAGTAATCATGAGCATGCAGCCTACCTACAGAATCAATAAGGATCACCCCCTATCACAAATCATTGGTGATCCTAAAGCTCCTAGACATACAAGGTATTCAACAAAGGAACACAGCTTCATTGCAAACATCACCATGAAGTTTAATCATGACAACATGCAATGTTGTCTGTTTACTGCATTTTTGTCACAAGAAGAGCCAAAGAAGATTTTTTAGGCTTTAAACGATCCAAGTTGGGTTGAAGCTATGGAAGAGGAGCTCTTACAGTTTAACATTCACGAAGTTTGGATTCTGGTAGATTGTTCAAAATGGGCAAGGCCTATTGGGACAAAGTGGGTGCTCAGGAACAAAAAGAATGAGAGGGGTATAGTAGTCAGAAACAAAGCAAGACTAGTGGCACAGGGATATACACAGGAAGAAGGCATTGATTATGAGGAAGTCTTTGCTCCAGTAGCCAGAATTGAAGCCATTAGATTATTTCTTGCTTATGCTTCATTCATGGACTTCATAGTGTACCAAATGGATGTTAAGAGTGCCTTTTTATATGGCACCATTGATGAAGAAGTCTATGTTATGCAACCACCAGGGTTTGAAGACCTAGAACACCCAAACAAAGTGTACAAGGTGAAAAAGGCTATGTATGGACTTCACCAAGCTCCCAGGGCCTGGTATGGAACTCTTTCTAAATATCTGTTAGATAATGGCTTCAACAGGGGGAAAATTGACCAGACCCTGTTTATCAAGAAACAAAAGGGTGACTTTCTTTTGGTACAAGTCTATGTTGATGACATCATCTTTGGATCCACAAACTCTATGCTTAGAAAAGAGTTTGCCAAGATGATGCAGGACAAGTTTCAAATGAGTGCCAGGGGTGAACTCAACTTCTTCTTGGGGTTACAATTTCAGTAGAGGAAAGATGGGATATTCATCTCACAAGACAAATATGTGGCTGAAATTGTGAAGAAGTTTGGCATGTGTGAGGGAAAGAAAGTTTCCACACCAATGGACAAGGATCATCCTTGGGGCAAATATGGTCCTGGAAAGCTTATTGATGTCAGGAATTACAGGTCTATGATTGGATCTCTTATGTACCTTACAGCTTCAAGACCTGACATCATGTTTGTAGTCTGTTTATGTGCAAGATACCAAGTGGCACCCACATAGTGTCATCTATTTGTTGTGAAGAGAATTTTTAGGTATCTAAAGTGTCATCCAACTTTAGGACTTTGGTATCCCAAGGAGTCACCATTTGAGCTGATATCCTACTCAAATAGTGATTATGCTGGTGACAACAATGATAGGAAGTCTACAACAGGTGGATGCCAATTTTTGGGAAGCAGGCTTATATCTTGGCAGTGTAAGAAGCAGACTATTATGACCACATCCACAACTGAAGCTGAGTATGTAGCAGCTGCTGCATGCTGTGGTCAAGTTCTTTGGGTTCAGAACCAACTGCTTGATTATGGGTATAATTTTCATCAAACCAAGATATTTATTGACAAAAACAGCACCATTTGCATTATTAAGAATCATGTTTTTTCACAGCAAGACTAAACATATTGAAATAAGACATCATTTTGTTAGAGACTGTTTTGAAAAAGGGTTGATTGTCCCAGAGAAAATTGATACAGAACTTAATGCTGCTGATCTTTTGACAAAAGCTTTTGAAGTGGGGAGGTGTCAGTACTTGGTTGCAAGTATTGGAATGGTTTCTCCCTAAAAATTGATGTCTATTTTGTCTTGTATACCCATGATTGTTTTATTGCTGTTGTTGTATATATGTTAGTCATTTTTTTCCATCACTTTTCATTCCACTGCTTTTGAACAAAGATTCCTCTGTTGGGGTTCTTTCCCCTGCTAAGAGTTCTTCTCTTAACCTGGGTTTGTTCTTTTTAAAAGTGGTTATATGTGGTTTTAGACTAACAATGCAGAGATTCAAATGGTGCATGCTACACTCATGGGAGAATCAGGTATATGCTCTATGTATTAGGGGAGGTTAGGTTACACCTTTGGGATTTAGGGTATCCTTAGGATACTTATATATGATTCTACATCATATCCATTGGTGAGTAAGGGTTCAGAATGATGAAGACTTGCTGCAAAGCTTGTCAGAATTCTGAAGCCTTGAGGCACTATAATGTGTACTTATACTTCTTTATTAAACAGCTTATTGTCTAGATTTAGATGTTTAGTACATATTGCCAAGACTAACTGACCATAGGTAAGGGAAAGGTAGGGATGGTGACTAGGGTATGATTATTTTCTTGGGTTGACCAGGTACAGGGTTACTTAAGTGTTAAGTTTTCTTGTTGAGAACTTTGCTGAATGGAGGACTCTTGAGTCTTCGTGTATCTACCTTGTCTCTACAAGGGTGTGCATTAGAGCAGATCTATTTAGAATTGATCTCCTCATGATTATGTCTAATATCCCTGGGAAAGATTCCCCTGCTTTCAACTTGTGATTCCCCTGCTTGATCAACATTCCCCTGTTTGACCGTTGACCGACAATACCGTTACCCTGCTTATAGCCGTTGGGTCTGCTTACAAAAATTTTAGTTAAGGAATATTTTATTCTTTTCAAAAGATATTTAAGGCGCTTTCTTCGCTGATTGGTAATCTTTTCTTTATTATTTCAAATAAATTACTTTTTAATCAAGATTTATCTTTGATATTTTTGCAATTTGAATTTTTGGTCCAATCACAGCTCTTCAATTTGCCTATAAAAACTTAATTCTCTTAACCAGCAGGTCCATCTCTCTCCCTCGACTAAATCCCACCTAACTCTCACCATTATAAACCTTCAAACGTTCTCAACATTTATCATGTCTCTCAAAATTGATGCTAAATCACAATCAAATTGCTCTTTTACATGATGAACCAGCAGAATTCGTTGATGTAGTGGCATTTCTAAAATCTTCATATTTTAGAGTGGCTCTTCTCATCAATCCTAGGATTTACACCTCACACATCCAGTATTTTTGGTCTAAATCCATGACCAAAACAGTGGATGGAGAGGTAATAATTCAAAGCACAGTAGATGGTCATCCCAAGGTGATTACACTTGACTCAATCAGAGACAAGCTTGTTCTGGATGATGAGGATGGGATAACCAACCTACCTGAGGCTGAAATCTTTGAGGGTCTTGTTAAATTGGGGTACACTCTTTCTGATGATCAAAAATGTAAATTTGCTAAAGTTTAGTTTGCCCCACATTGGAAATATTTGATTCATACAATTTTGCAATGTTTGTCACCCAAAACCACTGCTTTTAATGAATTTGGTAGTGAAGTTGCTTCTGCCCTGATTTGCTTAGCAACAGGGAGGAAGTACTGTTTTTCTCAAATAATTTTTAAAGGAATGGTTAAAAATGTTACAAGCAATACCTAATTTTGTATGTACCCAAGGTTTACACAACTTTTGCTGAATATGAGTAAACATGGTCCTATCAAACACACAAGATATTTTTCAGCCACCAAACACTCTACCAAACTGTTTACCACACTTCTTGCACCATCTCCACAATTTTCTGGCAGGGTTGTTCCACTCACTTCCATCATGATTAAACAAATCAGACAAGAAGCTGCTAAAAAAAAGTAGCCATACACAAACCATCTGATTCCCCTGCCAAGACTCTATCCCCTGCCAGTACTCTACCCCCTGCTGATCCAAAACATGAAAGGAGAACCAAATCCAGGTTTGCCAGGTCTCCCTTGCCTGGTGGATCTTCACAAGTAGCAGAGAGGAGAGCCTCCAAAAGGTTGGAGTACTATGAGGGTTTTGCTGCCACTACTGTCTCATCCTCAAGGGGTGAGCAGGACAGTGACACCATCAGTAAGTCCTCTCCCTCACTCAGTAATACCCAAAAAGGGGAGCAATCCCCTTCTAGGGTTTAGAGCAGAATGCAACCTATGTCTATCTTGGAATTGACGAATATGTGCATTAGCTTGAAAGCAAAATGCACAACTTGTACAAACTGTCAAAAAGCAAGGTCTGGTTATCAATAATCTGGAAACCATACTTGCTACAGTTGAGGGGAGGAGAAAGCCCAAGCTTATCATATCTACAAATGAGGATGCTTCCAAAGGGGAGGAAGTTCCTAACACAGATGAATCTACTCAATGGTATGCATATCCTGGTGAACAGGATCTTAAACAAGGAAAGGTAGCAAGTGCTGAGAAAGGGACTGAGAAAGAAAGTGCTGAGAAAGGAAGTGATAAGGGGAGTGCCACAAAAGAGATTCCTCAAACATTGCTGACTATGGGCAATCAAGAAGAAGCCCCTGCTTCAAAGATTTCCCCTGCTAAACCTGATCCCCCTGCTGTAAGTTCTTCCCCATGCTAAACCTATTACTCAAACATTTGTTAGGAAAAATAGAAGGTAACCAGCTCAGAAGGGAATTAAAATTGGAGAACCTGCACCTAAAGCCAAACCAGCACCAGCAGTGGATCTAAAAGACAAGGGAAAAGGGATCATGGTTGAACCGCCCAAGAAAAATTACAAGCATAGAATTCTTGAACAACAAAGGGCTCAAGAAGAATATGATGAACATGTAACTCTCAAACTTCAACAAGAGGAGATTGATATGCAGGATCAGAGAATGCAAAAGATGAGGCCCAAAGAGATGCTTAAGCAAATTGAAATCATGCATAGAGAGTTGGATGACAGGGTGCCTCATGTTCAAGAGTTTCTAGATCAATTGGAAAAGGAGTTGGTGAATGATCCTTTGGAAGACAGGTATGAATTGATTTGTATAGTTTACAAGTATCAAAATGAATATCTGGAAAGAAGGGCAAATCAGATTCAGAAGGAAAAATATTTGAGGTCTGAGAAGGGGAGGCTGGCACACTACAAAGTTTTGCTCAAAAGACACAAGAAGTGGACTGATGGTAATTTCAGAGACATGACTTTTGAGGAGATAGAGAAGGCAGTCAGACCAGTTCTAAGAGAGTTAAATTTGGAAGACTTCATAGCTACCAACACTCCTAAGGAAGATGAGTATCTCAGGAGGCAAAATGAAGTGTTACAGAGAGCTAGGGAATCCAGAAAAAGAAAGGCTGAAGGAACAACAATGGAAACAACATAAGCAGGTGCATCATCACAAGCAGGTGCATCATCACAAGCAGGTGCATCAACTCAAGCAGGTGCAAGTTTGCTAGCAATTGAGAGATCTGTACTCAATGCACAAAGGGAAACCAAAAGACTCAAGAGGATGGAAAAAGTTGGTATAGTTACTAAGGAGACTCAGCGTCCCTCAAATGAAGAAATTGATAAACAGCTAATTGTGCAAGAAAATGATGAAATCTCACCTAGTGAGTTTGTGAAGAAATTTACCATAGTGGAATATGCTGTTTATGAACACAAGGGGATGACTTGGTGTCACACCCCAACATGGTGGAATATGGGGCGCGACGTATGTATATCATCACAACATGGCGTGTCTATAGAGATAACTAAATGAAATGGAAATGTCATAAAATGGTGACACAAATGTCATGACAATATCTCCACAAAATGCAGGAGTCTAGGCAAGTAGGTAACAGTCCTACCTCTTACCCAAGACAAATAATTACCACAAACAAAACATCATAAAGGTGTCCACAAAGTATCACTTATCCAAAACATATAGAAATAAACTAAGAAGGAACGGGGATCTCCTTCTAAATGCAATCCTAATGCCTCCGAAACTAGCCACTTCTATTCTCATGCTTAACCACACTCTCACCTGAAAGAGACACTAAAACACGTCAACATAAAGTTGGTGAGAGTCATAGGTTTAGACTCCAACGCCAAAATCAAACCATAAGCTGTGAATAATAACCAAATTTAAGAACATATGGACCATGTGATACAAACATGCATTAACAACTAATATTCAAGATTTAACAAACCAAACCAAATCCAAATCCAAATCCAAGGCTCCCAGCCTTACCAAACACCATGGTCCCATAGGCGCCCATACACCTATGAACCAATCCCAAGGCCCCGCCTTGTCATCATCCCCTTGGTACCAAGTCAAAACATAAAACAATCATGAATCAACTAGCAGTTAATCACATAAGTATGCACAAGTCCATCACCAAACACAAAACATTCACAGCATAATTTATAAAAACAAGACAGTGTCTCTTCCATCCCATCTGGAATTCAAAATCATTAGTAGACATGGGACCATGAAACTCACCTGATTGAGCTTCTCCAAAAATCCGCGCACTAGCAAAAAGCTAACAAACAAAAGCACACAATCAAAACATGAACCAAACACTAAAACGGCTCATCAACCTATGATGGACATCTAGCCTTCTCCCATATATTTTCCTCATTCATATGTTCTAAACACCCCATTACCCTTCCCTAACAAGTCCTTAACTTGGTTAAGTTTGATAGCTAACCCGTTCGTATTTTACACAAAACAGTCCCAACTTTTAGGTCTCCAAACTATAAGTCAAACGCCCACCTAACCATACCCATGACCTCTGTAAAGGAAACCCTATGCCCATACATATGTTAACTAACTCCTCCCCTTTGCCCCAACCTTAAAGCTACTGTTAAGGCCCAGATATATATATATATATATATATATATATATATATATATATATATATATATATATATATATATATATATATATATATATATATATATATATATATATATATATATATATATATATATATATATATATATATATATATATATATATATATATATATATATATATATATATATATATATATATATATATATATATATATATATATATATATATATATATATATATATATATATACTTTTGTCTATCCGGATTTTATTGATTTTGAACATACAAAACGTTTGTTATGATTAGGGGGTCTTACCCTAACCCATTTTCTTAGCCCCTCCCCTGGTCTCTTATTTAATATATAAACCAACTCCCATGCCCATTATAGGGTTCAAATGTACATCTAAGTACCTCAATCACCTTAAAACATTAAATTAAAACCGACTGATTTCAAAACTGTTTTGACCTCCGACTGTTGTAACCTATTTTTGACCCACTTCCCGACCTCCAATTTAGTTCTCGTTTATTGATTTTGAAAGCCAACTCAATTACCTTTACAGGGGTACCAAGATCGAAATTTAAAAGTTTGTAGAACTTCAGATATGATCAAAACAATGACACAAAAATTCTGCCCAGTTTTTAATGACTAATTTAATATGATTAACCTAATTAATTATTCATAACTTATTTAATCACAAACCCTAATTATTCTAAACACTGTTATATCACAAGAACTTAGGTTTTTAATTTATAATAAACCCTAGATCCATCATATATTGATTATAAAAACATTAAAAACAATTAAATTGAAAAGGGATTTGAGGTTTTACCTTAAGATTAATGGAAGATAAAAAAAACAATGAAACCCTAAAAAAACTCTTGTGACCGTCGACTTTTTTTCCCTCTAGGATTAATGATGTGTTTTTGTTTATAACAATGCTTTATATAATTAACATACTAATCCTAGCCCAATACAATGTTTCCTTTTTTTTCCTTTTTTTTGTTTAAGTCGTATAAACCGACTATATACCCCTTTTTTATTTATTTTTCTTTTTATTTATTATTATTACTTTACTAATATTTCCTTAAATTTACTTATTTATTTCAGCCCCTAAAGTTTCTAAAATCTCAAAACCGAGAAACTAGTCAATTTAACGCGTTTACCGTAAAAGACGTAAAATATACAGTTTTTAAAAAAATCTTCAATTTTGAAATAAACTTTATAACTAAGTCCTAAATGACTTAAAACCATCCCGAAAAATACTCACCTGACTAAACACCTTACCCGAGACCTCTAAATGCTAAACCCCAAATCCTAAAAAAATATAATTTACTATAATACTTATACGTATACGTAAACACCAAAATAACACCATTTCATTTCATAGTCACTAATTGTGAGCTCATGAACATGAAATAACCGTTACTTGATTTACTTATGAGTACTTTATACCCATATACGATATCCACACCAACCTCGTTCACGCAAAATAAACATGTAAACACGCTAATCATATAGTCACACATAAATTAACCTAAAAAATAGGACCAAGTGACGAACCTCAAAACCACGGTTGTCACATCACTTCCTCCTAATAGAAATCTCGTCCCGAGATTTACTCCTTAGGATCGTCATTATCAATTAGCTGAGGATACTTGATCCTCATAAATCCTTCCCGTTCCCACGTGAACTCTAGTCCACGTTCCAAATTCCATCTACCCATAACTACGGTATATTACCTTTTTTATCCAACGTCCTAGCTTCACGACCCAAAATCTCTATCGGCTCTTCGATAAAACGAAGACTCGTATCCATACTAATATCATCTAACGGTACTTGCAAGTCAGTTTTTTCTAAGAATTTCCTTAAGTTTGATACATGAAATACGTCATGCACACTACTCAATTCCTCCGGTAATCTCAACCTATACGCCACTAGCCCAATCCTTTCAAGGATTTCAAATGGACCCACAAATCTAGGTGCTAACTTCCCTTTTCTTTCCCAACCGCATCACCCCTTTCCATGGTGAAACCTTTAGCATAACTTTATCTCAAATCTCAACGGCTTACGCCTCTTATCCGCATAGCTCTCTTGTCGGTTCTTTGCTATTTTCAACCTCTACTTAGTCACTGCCACCACCTCCATAGGTTTTCTGATCCACCTTCGGTCCAATAATTTGGTCGCTTCTAACTTCATCCCACTGTAACGGTGATCCACCTCATCTCCTATGAATTAACTCCAGCAGTTTCTACTACAATTCCTATCACCATACCTAACGGCTTCTATCCTCTACGGATTTTCCATCATTCGAAAGTTCTACCAACCTTAAACACATCCAATGGTATATGCAGGATTGCATAACCAAAAGCTTCCCATAATATTCACAAGAAACATGTCATAACCACCACCTCATCCTTGCTTTCCCATGCTCGGCACCAAGTAACTAACCATCCTTCATACTAACATGTGTTACACCTTTTCTCTAGGTGGACGTTCCATTGTTCATGACTAATAACCTCTTGCTCTAACGGTTTCTCTTCAATATCACCCCACTATCTTCACAAACTCTTGCTCCCTCGAATCATTCTTCCTTCATACTACTTTTCGCTTGTCTCTCCACAATCTTAATTTCCATACCATCTTATATCCCGTCTTCAGCCTATAATTTAGGTGTTTCCTCCTTTATTCCTTACATCCTCATCAATGGGGAATATGCCCCTCTCACCGGTGAATCTCTCTTTGTAGGAGAATTCTTCCTAATATAATGCGTTCTCCAACTATCTCCAAATCTCACGCCAATGCTCTAGGCGTCTTTCTCAATTACCCCTATAGTATGCTCATACCAAACATTAGTCTATCAACGGTATACTACGCTTGCTTCCCATCGTTTCTTCCCTTGCCATAATCCTTCATAAGGCATTCCATACATATTAGGCTAACTTTTACGCAAAACCCTCTATTCCATCACATCCGTACGCAATCCTTCCAAGTTCTCAACTACGTAACTTCTCATTCCTCTTGAAATATGAGATGAATTAGTCAGTCTATCGACTATCACCCAACTCTCGTCGTACTTATTCCTCCACCCCATTATTTATCCCTTTCACCAACTTCATCCTTACATCACCCTTTCTAAGCTACTCCTATCTATGTAGGAAGTATTGTCTACGTCCCTTTTCTCCATATGATTGTCCAAGCCACGCAACATACATGTTGACTCGTTCTCTGCTTTAGACAACTCAACTCGTGCAACCTACATCCTTCATCCAAACCACCCTAATACGTCATCCATATAGTTCAAGTTCGTCTCAGCTTTACTTCATTCTTCTTATTCCATGTCTCATCAACCATGCTTGCCTTTCCCAGATGGTACTTGGCCTTGCAATTTTCTTTCATCACTTAACTCCACCCATCACCTTTTAAAAATGTTCAATCAAGATGATTAAATATGTGTTGGAGACGTTCATGATCTATATAGATCATTCTCTACGTCTCGTACCCCAAATGCCTCTAGCATTCTAGGCAAATATAACAATCCAACTCCACTAACTAAGTCTATCTAGTTCTTCCAAATCTTTAGTTCCCACAACGTATAAACAACCTCCTTTCTTTGTCGTTCCCATATACATCCAAATCCTTGCTCCACGTATCGTCATGCTTCGCGAATTCATCCAGTCCTTCCGATAATTCCAAGATCTGCTCATTATCCAATCCACCTCTTCAGCCTCCAAAACGCTTCCTCACCCTTCTTCACTTTGCCCCTTGCTGGTTCCACGATATGCCATCATCTCTGACTACTCGTCCTGGCCAACTTAATCCTAAAACGCACACTTGAAAATCTCACGTATAATTCCCTTTCCTAACAACTCCAAAACCAACTCATAATTCGCCTCACTCTCCTTCTTAGATTTTAGTAGATCAAGATGTCGTTGATGCTCCCGATGACAACTCGTTTATATATTGTCATGCACCCCCGGTTCATTGACTCCATGAAAACTGCTAGCGCCTCGGCGAAGCCAAAATCATAACCGTAAACCCAAAGCGTTCATACAACATCCTTAGTAGTTTCAACTACGTCCTCCTTGCACCCTCTCTTAGAAGCAATACGAATAAATTTCTACCTCGTTCTACTCGCGAAAATCTACACGTATTCTAAAAGACCAATACTTCCTCTTATCAGACCACTCAACAGCTTTTCACAGCCAATCTACTACTAAGCAACTCAAACTTTACCTTGCATCCGTTGCAATTTCTAACAACTCTTGCTCTTAAAAATCATTCCATCAACAATTTCCTTGAAAAGGCACTAACTACAACTCCTCTCACTTCTCCTACTTGCTCTATTTATGGTTCTACCTCACAGTAATAGGCAAACCTACTAAATCTCAGGAAATTTTCGGAAAACTTACATGCCTTACGAACAATCATAAATACCTTTGAGGTATTATATCCCTTCCAACACTCTCTATGGCGTGTTACTTGTGCCAATATCCATACATTATACAAATCTCTATTCATCTCCATTGGCACTCCTAAGAGACCTCATGACCACATTAGTTCGTCTACGAACTTTTAACTCTTTCATCCCCACTAAGGGCATTCCGACCATTCTCTCAGGGCCACCTACTTAATCGTGTAGGCGCGACCAAGTCTTTCATATGTCTACCTCAACGCTCCCAATCAATACGAACCCAAAACTACATCCTGAATCCACTAGATACGATCAACGAATCAAACCCACGGATAACTAACGACATTTCACGTGCACGAGTTAAAACAGACCAAAACCACGAAAACTCAAAAGGAAAACTCAAACATGTACCAATTCAAATGACTCATGACAACGGAAAATGATCCAAGAAACAGTTAATGGCAACCAAAACATCTTGTGCCCCGTGACATATTATTTAAACCGTGCACAAGATCGACTTATCCAAAAGAATATTTTTTTTTCTTTCCTCACCACATCTATGTGACTCAAACAATCTACAAACAACCTTCTAGACGATCTCGAAACTCAACTCAAAGACTAGGTATCCCGTGCATCCCAAATCATAAAAAAACTACTATTCAAAACTCAACCTTGAACCCGTCACTTGTACCAAAATTTCGATCAAGCTACTGACACCCCATGACTATACATGCCAAATATTTGAAAAGTACATTCCGAGTACATAATTTTAGGCTTTTGAATCACCCAAAAAGCTTTAAAAACGAACAAGTTATGACCAAAACAGTTTTATACTAGTTGTTTTTTAAAAAAAATTAAAGAATCCTCTTAGTGATTAACGTAATCCTTTTTAAATGAAAAGAAATAAATGTATGTGAAATTTTCATGAACTTTGTTTAGTCTTGCATAAATAATTATAAATGACGTATATCGATTAAACTCACTTATATGAGATATTTAAGTAGGAAAATTTTATTTTGCTTTATTTTAAAGAACGTCTTTTAGAATTTGAAATAAATAAGTGTTGATTACAAAAAAAACTTATTTTATATCTTGTTGCAAACACGACTCCTACACCCTACCCTTATTTTACCGAATACAACCAACAATCTAACTATATAGTAGATTTCCAAGTCCTTTTTTCAATATATACCGACCGAAAGAAATGTAAGACTCAACACAAAAGATTTCATTATCCCAAAAGAGATCCCAAGTTATTTCAATAGACTTAAAACCAAAAACACCATTTTAAAACAGACACGTGAAATAGGAAACTCGAAGAATACACTACAACGGAGGTTGAATATCTAAAAATAAGCGAGCTAGCCACCCTCCTAAGGATACAATCGTTAATTGTAGGGGATCATACATATATAGGAATATTAGGATACATATACTCAAATCCGTCCAACATCTACTATACAAGCATGTATTAATCCTCTTTCATGCAATCATACTTGGAATCCATTGTAGTTGTGGTACTTGTATAACTATGTTGGCCACCATACTTATACAATTACCCTTTCTCCAATGCACTCCCTCCTATGATGACACTTATAAGAATCAATACAACACATAACACATAAATCCATCAACTCACCTAAGCACATAACCACATAAACAATAAGGTCAAAAACTCCAACTAATAAAATAACATAGTCAAACTCTTGGAATACAGAAATCCATAGTCTAGCTAAAACAGCATAAACAAAATCCAAAACGAAAACATAATCAATTATAAGTCATGTCGCCCATCAGAATGGAAACACCTTAAAATCCTTCCTACGCATGTACTCTTAGTAACTCGAACCGCCACATGATTCTTAGGGAACATGACTTAAACATCAAAAGAAAAATAATATACCTCAGGTACATAAAATAACTCAACAAAAGATAGAAACTACCCTGTACCAAATTATGTACTATAATGTACAATATAAGCAAAATACAAACTAGCATGGACGATTATGGTTCAACCCGCACTAGTCACAACCCGGAAAGAAAATAACATGTGGCTAAGTATGAACTACTATGGTCCAACCCATACTAGTCAAAACTTAACACACATCGCAAGTAAAACCCAATAACATCAAGAAAAACTTCAATTAATATCAAATGCACACATACTCCTATGACGCCTATATGCGAGGACCCTTATGCTATAGACTATGCTATGAGACTAGGCAACCTAATTCTCTATAACCATTGTCTCTGATACCATTCTGTCACACCCCAACATGGCGGAATATGGGGCGCGACGTATGTATATCATCACAACATGGCATGTCTATAGAGATAACTAAATGAAATGGAAATGTCATAAAATGGTGACACAAATGTCATGACAATATCTCCACAAAATACAGGAGTCTAGGCAAGTAGGTAACAGTCCTACCTCTTACCCAAGACAAAAAATTACCACAAACAAAACATCATAAAGGTGTCCACAAAGTATCACTTATTCAAAACATATAGAAATAAACTAAGAGGGAACGGGGATCTCCTTCTAAATGCAATCCTAATGCCTCCGAAACTAGCCACTTCTATTCTCAAGCTTAACCACACTCTCACCTGAAAGAGACACTAAAACACGTCAACATAAAGTTGGTGAGAATCATAGGTTTAGACTCTAACACCAAAATCAAACCATAAGCTGTGAATAATAACAAAATTTAAGAACATATGGACAATGTGATACAAACATGCATTAACAACTAATATTCAAGATTTAACAAACCAAACAAATCCGAATCCAAATCCAAGGCTCCCAGCCTTACCAAACACCATGGTCCCATAGGCGCCCATACACCTATGAACCAATCCTAAGGCCCCGCCTTGTCATCATCCCCTTGGTACCAAGTCAAAAGATAAAACAATCATGAATCAACTAGCAGTTAATCACATAAGTATGCACAAGTCTATCACCAAACACAAAACATTCACAACATAATTTATAAAAACAAGACAGTGCCTCTTCTATTCCATCTGGAATTCAAAATCATTAGTAGACATGGGACCATGAAACTCACCTGATTGAGCTTCTCCAAAAATCCGCGCACTAGCAAAAAGCTAACAAACAAAAGCACACAATCAAAACATGAACCAAACACTAAAACGGCTCATCAACCTATGATGGACATCTAGCCTTCTCCATATATGTTCCTCATTCATATGCTCTAAACACCCCATTACCCTTCCCTAACAAGTCCTTAACTTGGTTAAGTTTGATACCTATCCCGTTCGTATTTTACACAAAACAGTCCCAACTTTTAAGTCTCCAAACTATAAGTCAAACGCCCACCTAACCATATCCATGATCTCTGTAAAGGAAACCCTATGCCCTTACATATGTTAACTAACTCCTCCCCTCTGCCCCAACCTTAAAGCTACTTTTATGGCCCCGATATATATATATATATATATATATATATATATATATATATATATATATATATATATATATATATATATATATATATATATATATATATATATATATATATATATATATATATATATATATATATATATATATATATATATATATATATATATATATATATATATATATATATATATATATATATATATATATATATATATATATATATATATATATATATATATATATATATATATATAGATACTTTTGTCTATCCGGATTTTACTGATTTTGAACATACAAAAAGTTTGTTATGATTAGGGGGTCTTACCCTAACCCATTTTCTTAGCCCCACCCCTGTTCTCTTATTTAATATATAAACCAACTCCCATACCCATTATAGGGTTCAAATGTACATCTAAGTACCTCAATCACCTTAAAACATTAAATTAAACCCGACTGATTTCAAAACTGTTTTAGCCTCCGACTGTTGTAACCTGTTTTTGTCCCACTTCCTGACCTCCAATTTAGTTCTCGTTTCTTGATTTTGAAATCCAACTCAATTACCTTTACAGGGGTACCAAGATCGCAATTTAAAAGTTTGTAGAACTCCAGATATGATCAAAACAATGACACAAAAATTCTGCCCAGTTTTTAATGACAAATTTAACATGATTAACCTAATTAATTATTCATAACTTATTTAATCACAAACCCTAATTATTCTAAACATTGTTATATCACAAGAACTCAGGTTTTTAATTTATAATAAACCCTAGATCCATCATATATTGATTGTAAAAACATTAAAAACAATTAAATTGAAAAGGGATTTGAGGTTTTACCTTAAGATTAATGGAAGATAATAAAACAATGAAACCCTAAAAAAACTCTTGTGACTGTCGACTTTTTTTTCTCCAGGATTAATGATGTGTTTTGGTTTATAACATTGCTTTATATAATTAACATACTAATCCTAGCCCAATACAATGTTTCCTTTTTTTTTCTTTTTTTTTGTTTAAGTCGTATAAACCGACTATATACCCCCTTTTTTTTCTTTTTATTTATTATTATTACTTTACTAATATTTCCTTAAATTTACTTAATTTATTTCAGCCCCTAAAGTTTCTAAAATCTCAAAACCGAGAAACTAGTCAATTTTACGCGTTTACCGTAAAAGACGTAAAATATACAGTTTTTAAAAAAATCTTAAATTTTGAAATAAACTTTATAACTAAGTCCTAAATGACTTAAAACCATCCCGAAAAATACTCACCTGACTAAACACCTTACTCGAGACCTCTAAATGCTAAACCCCAAATCCTAAAAAAATACAATTTACTATAATACTTATACGTATACGTAAAGACCAAAATAACACCATTTCATTTCATAGTCACTAATTGGGAGCTCATGAACATGAAATAACCGTTCCTCGATTTACTTATGAGTACTTTATACCCATATACGATATCCACACCAACCTCGTTCACGCAAAATAAACATGTAAACACGCTAATCATATAGTCACACATAAATTAACCTAAAAAATAGGACCAAGTGACGAACCTCAAAACCACGGTTGTCACACTTGGTGGAAGCCTACAAGAGCTGACAATACAGCACAGACATTTCTAAGTCTAGATGTCATGTTTCAAACTTTGGGTATTGAGGACTTAGATGATATGTGGAAGATTTTGAAGAAGACCTTTGCTGCAAAGCCTCCTACTGTGGATGGTGTAGAGAAGGATTAGGTGATCTGGGAATGCATGCATAGGATGTATGAGCATGAACCGTTTGATCCCATATTTGATGTAGTCAATGGAGGAAATTTGTTGTATTGGAAGCTATTTACCAATTCTGGGGTGTATGAGATAGTCATGGAAGGGGTAAGTGTTAACTTGGTTAATCATCGTTATTATCCTTTCAATCAAGAGACCTTGAAGAAATTGGCATAGGCTGACTTGATTGTAGATGCTAAAGCACCTGTTGCTTATGATCTAGTAAGGATGATGTACAGTCAGCTTTGGCCAGGAACTTTGTAAGCACCCTCATCAACTAGTATTTATTCAGAAACTTGTCTTTAGGTGAAAGCACAAGTTTAGGGAAGGATTGTTAGGAATAAATATAAGTGCATTACCCCTGCTAGTTGGTCAATGGTTCCCCTGCTAGAGTAAGTTCCCCCTGCTAAATAACAAAGGCAGGGGGATTGGTTCCCCTGCTGAAGTCAAAGGCCCTGCCGCTAGAGATAAACTTGGAATAGATTATAACGCGTTTCTGTTACTACTCCGAGATACTTTCCAAGTTTGTTAGTAGTAATCTTGTATGCGAGTCCTTGTACTATAAAAGGACTCACTAGGTTATCATGCAATGTGTGTCTTTCTCTGTTGTCTTTCATTTCATACTTTACGGTTTTTGTAACCCTAATACCATTATTGGGTATTCGTATATCTTTGATATATTAAAGTTTAACGTTTGCTTTAATCATTTGTTCTTGGGCTAAACACTACATTCCGCATCTTGTTTAGTTACTTTGTATTGCAAAGTTTCTCTAGTGTTAGATTGAATCTATTCTCTCTATCACAACCCCTAAACAAGCTAAGGTTTAAGATCTAAGTTTGGGATCAACACTCCGTATTTCAGATATTCCTCATAAATGCCAATAAACCGTTCTGGAAGTCGATCCATGGTCAATAAGGGATCCGGTAATTGAGGGCGAAGTTCATCAGGGATAGGTATTTCCTTATGATAAGTTTAAGATCATCCCTAGTCAAAGTAGAAACCTTAATGTGCATATCACATTTTGGATCACGAAAGGCGTTGACGTCGTCCTCCTCATCAAAACCACTAACAGACATGACACGAACAAACAAGAAAAGAGCCTAGAAAAATCAAAAGGGGGAACGAAGCGCACACCTGTGGAATGAAATGTCTGCCGAGGCGAAGAAACACAACAATGGAGAAAAGAAGAAAAGAAAACGAAATGAAAATGAGAGAAAAGGGAAGTATTTATAGTAAAGGAGGGGACACTAAAGTGATGTTTCACAATTTCCAAAGCTTAATTTTCACCATAAAAGGAAAACGAGCACACGTGACATGGCAAGGGAAACGGCAGCTCTTATAATTTCTTCATTTATTAGACTTGGGTTCTTCGACTTGTAAATCTTCCGTCTTTGGTCCTTTTCTTCAATAAAAGCCCGTGAAAGCCCGTGTTTTCTTCCCTTTTCACATTTTGGTCCTAAAACACAACAAAAACACAAACCACGCATAATTCCGACATTTACGACATTAAATACACGTTATGGTCTTGTTTTTAATTGTTTTAAGTGGTAAAAGGATTGGTGTTTCCACACCTATCAACAGCGCAGAGGGAAGCGTTCCAAGTGGGTGCCAGAAAGATTAGGGTAAGACAAAGGCAATTAAGGATCAATTAATGCGAAGAACTGTATTTATTAAAACTATCGATAAGGACAAATGACAAAACGACAAACATAATCAAGTATCACGCCGTCAGCCGAGGCTAACACCGTAATACTGGGGGGACATGTTCGCGTATGTCTCCGGCCAACGGCCTCCGGACTATACGCTAGGTCCCGGTTATAGGCCGCGGGGTCGGCAATTAATGAACTGACAAGGGCGGCTAGCATTTAATGCCACAAGTCTGGGAGAGTGGGAAAAGCAAAAGGGATTTAATGTATTAACCAGCGTTCATGTATCGACCCACCGGGTAAAGAGCTACACCGCCGCCTGGGGAACAAATCCCTTGATTTGTGGGAAAGATCTTGCCTTGGACTTGGAGCCTAATCTATTGATGTGACTAAACATCCAGGTACATTTGGTGGAGTAGTATAAATACTCCCCACATTTAATACACAAAAATCTAACTTAAGATACATACTCACCATTGTTACTCTTAAATACTCCTAGTGCACTCCGGTATTCCACACCGGACACCATCCAAGAGAAAGTTACTTACTTTCACACCGGAGCTTGGTCTCAAGGGTCACACCTGGGGCGAGGCTAACGTGTGTTGCCTTGTGTTCGTAGGTTCATCACCAAGACTCAAGCAACACGATCATTGTGACCGAAGCTGATTTACTCGGGACAAGCTAGCCGGGGAATTTTGCTTCAACATGGCTTATCAATTTGAAGGATGATTCTGTTCCTTGGCATGGACAATACCATGTTGTAAGGACGAGTGGCTTCCAGCATTTACACATGTAGGGCTATATACAGTTAGAGGCTGCTAAGCTAAGTTAACATACAAGTGGCTACTATCCCTGTTGAACTTGAAACATTCTTATTCTCATGTCAATTGGTGAACACTAGTTCCTGTTTCTAGCATTGCCACACTTATGAAAGTATGGAGTGTTTCTAGCATTGCTACACTTCATACTGATGCAAGTATACATGAACTCCACGGAAAAGATCTTTTAAATGAACGGCGTCGCTATTAAATGATTTAAATATGTTGAAAGCAACCCAATGTATATTTATCCGAGACCTCTTATTTTCATATTCTTAAACTATACGTTCTTAATCAAGTTTAGTTATTGATCATCTGTAAATACTTGGGAAACAGCCAACAGGTTTTTGGGACAACATGACCCATATTAAAAGGTTGTCTGTTTTGGGATGCAGAAATGTGTTAATGGGGTACGCAACTTTTTAATTTTTTTTAGGAGGGTGTGCACTTAACCATTGTCAATTGTTAGTTAAAAACAAGATAACACTATTCCATGTTATTAGTCACTTTGAAGGAAAACTAACCTTAACTATTGTCAATTGTGTTAGTTTCCAATCATCAGAATATGTACAAACTCATATCCTGGACCATTTACTTGTAACTACTGTGTTTTTGGTCATATGCATTTTTTAAAACAGTCATCAATTGTACCCCCGACTCTCATTCGATTTATTACATTCTCTGACTCCCGCATCCTTTATCGTTTCACTCCCTTTATAAACTGTGTACTGTCGCCTCCATGGGAAACCTACATGTGGACATAAACTATTACCATAAAAATTTTGTTAAAAAAAACTAAAGGTACCAGATGAGCATTTAAAATGCAATTGTAAGTTTTATGGAATATTGGATTGTAAAAGTCGATATCATTCTAGGAAGATTCGTGGGTCGGACGATCAAATTTAGTTTTTCATCGTCCTTTCTATCATGACTGATGGATCATTGCATACGTCTGCTACAAAGATACAACGGACTATTGTTTGTCCCCACAACAACTAATTTTCTCAAAGTCCTTAGGGTCATGAACTATTAAGGGGAAGTTGAGAGGCAGAGATGCAGAGTACACATACAATGAGGCTGCTTAGTTACTACGTATTTTGTTATGGTACATATTGACAATACATTTGAAAAAGCTTTCGCTTTACCAATTTTTTATGATACGTTTCCATCTTTTTTGTTTTGAATAGTTGAACCGCATGTTGATGTGTGAAGTCCATGTAAAATATCTTACAACATGAATGGTATACATCTCAATCATTCTTTGACAGAATGACTTATTACATACACATCTTAGGACTAATTAGCATAAAGGGAGGTGTCACTACCCATTTTACCTAAAACCTTGTTGACTTTGGGTATTACAGTAATACTGATGACCCATATAACCTAAAACTCTAAAAGTATTTTGACTAAGGTAAATACTTTATGTATGTTTTGGTTATTTTTGAAAGTGAACTGAAGTATTTTTAAATGTTTTATGAGCACATATCAGACCATTGCAAGACTTCTAACTCCTACGTTTTTGGTCATTACATTCTCTGAATTCCGCATCAGAACCTTTCTCCTTCTTCACGTTCTTTCTCATCTTTTTCCGGCCACTCCCATGGCCCATGGGGAATTTGAATGTTGAGATTAAGTATTCTACTAAGATTATTTGTTAAAAATGCCGCAAAGAACCATATGCCTAGTTTAAATTCTACTTTAAGTTTTATGCAACACTGGTTTCATTCTAGGATGAATGGTGGATCGGACAATCAAAGCTCAGTTTTTTGTCCGTCCGTTCTATTATATCTGAAGATTGATTGCATACTTAATGTTGCTGTAGACACACTTGTTTTACTATTTTGATAAACCAATAAAAAAGTTTAGAGATCGTATTATTAGTGTATATTTGTATATCAGCCCAACTAACATATGTAAGGCTCGACCCATGTAGTTCTGTAACCCTAGCATACACGTGTATATATATGTGGTTCATTGTAATGAGATAGACACACAATATTTACCAAATCATATTCTATTATATGGTATCACAGCCTTGAATAACCTTCCTTTTCTTTCTCCAATTATCCCGTCTTCTTCTCCCCGCCGCCCTCTAAACCCAAGATCCGCCTCCTTGGCCATCGAAGACATAAATGAAAACAACACCCATCCCAAACCCACAACCACCAATGAAAAGGCATACGACATCACCAACATTAAGAGCTATATCCCTCTGGTTATTGACCTCAGCGAGCTCAACTATGACTCGTGGAGTGAATTATTTACTCTTCACTGCAACAGTTTTGGTGTCCTGAACATCATCAACGACACGTCTTCTAGTGATGAACAAGCTACCGAGGAGTGGGGCAAGCATAACTCACTAGTTAAGCTTTGGATCTTCGGCACCATCAGCAAGCCTCTCCTCCAACGTGTGCTCAAGAAGAACGTCTCTGCTCATGACGTATGGACGAACCTCAAAAATATCTTTCATGACAACAAGAATGCCCGTGCAATGCAACTTGACAACGATCTCCGTACCATCGAACTCGGTACTCTCTCTATTACCGAGTATTTCCATAAGATCAACCGCATCACGGACCTCCTGGCAAACATCGATTCACCCGTATGCTATTAACGGCTTAACAGACAAATATGAAGGAGTGGCGGGCATTATCTGTCATCGCGACCCTCCACCGACGTTCGCTCAAACGCAGTCCATGCTTCTTTTGGAGGAAAGTCGTCTTGACCGCAAGACGAGTCGTCAAAGTTCTCGAGACTCCTCGTCTTCATCCTCGGTCTTTGTTGCCACCAAAAATCCCAATCGGAACCACGGTGCTCGCGACTCCTCTAACAACAATTAGGTATGTCGTAACTTTCAAAAGGGTGTTTGCAACTTTGTGAAAGGTGTCGTTACATACATGTGCATCCGAATGGCACTCGAAATGGGGAAAACCATCGTGCTTCGGCTTCTCAGTTGTCTCCAATTGGTCACAATATGCATGGTTCTAATCCACGTTTGCATGGTGTTGGTCAAAACTCACATGGTCAGAAAGTTAGCAAACTAGCTTATGCACCTGGTGTCATGCATGGTCCTACTCCCGCTTCATATATTCAACAAAGAACCACTCCACCACAGCCTATTGGATCACGTAGAGTACTTGGGCCTGCAACTGGTACTATGGCATTTGGCCCAACTATTGCTTTTGGGTCAACTGGTCCACCAATTCCAGCTAACTATAATGGTGGCCAACTACAGAGGACTTATTGGGGACCTCATATTACTTACGGCCCATACACTTATCAAGCCACCGCCCTTCCTCAAGCTTTTAATGCAATGACGCTTCAGGACTACGGTGATTCGGTTTGGTATATGGACACCGGCGCCACCTCTCATCTTGCATCGGACACAGGTAAGCTCACATCGATTTATAATAATAGTACTATTTCATCTATTTTGGTTGGTAACGGTAATTCCATTCATGTTACTAAATCCGGACATAGCATGTTTCCTACTCTTAATAGACCACTCCACCTTCATAACGTCCTTGTTACACCAAACATAATTAAAAATCTTATATATGTTCGCCAATTTACTCGCGATAACAATTGTTCAATTGAATTTGACCCATTTGGTTTTTCTGTGAAGGACCTTTGGACCCACCACCTACTCCTCCGATGTAATAGCAATGGAGATCTCTACCCCTTCTTGCCTCCCACGTCTTCACCTTCCGCTTTTGTGTCAACCAATCAATCTACGTGGAATCAACGACTCGGTCATCCGGGAAATGAAGTGTTGCATTTTTTAGTTTCCAATAAAATGATTCATTGTAATAAAACTAAGTCTACAACTTTGTGCCATGCTTGTCAACTTGGCAAACATGTCAGGCTTCCTTTTTCCATTTCCAATTATTGTGTCGAGAAAATGTTTGACATTATACACTCGGACCTTTGGACCTCACCAATCCCGAGTGCAAGTGGTTTTAAATAATATGTGATTTTCTTAGATCATTTCTCTCACTTTCTTTGGATTTATCCATTACGTAAGAAATCAGATGTGTTTGAAAAGTTCTTACAATCCTATGTATGTGTACACCCAATTTAAAGTTGAAATAAAATCGTTCCAATGTGACCATGGTGGTGAATTTGACAATCACCAATTCCACTCACTCTTTGACAAACATGGAATACAATTTAGATTCTCATACCCTAAAACATCCCAACAGAACGACAAATCAGAAAGAATGATACGAACCATAAACAATTTAATCTAAACCCTTCTCTTTCAAGCAAAACTCCCACCATAATATTGGGTCGAAGCTCTAAATATGGCCATCCATCTCTTAAACATCTTACCATCTACTGCTATAAATAATGAGGTCCCATTCACAAAATTATTTAACAAAACCCCTAAATACAACCACCTTCGCGTCTTTGGTTGTTTATGTTATCCACATCTTTACACCTCTCACAAACTCGAACCTCGATCTACTCGATGCATATTCCTCGGTTACCCATCCAATCACCGTGGTTTTAGATATCTTGACCTCACCGCTAACAAAGTTATCACCTCTCGTCACGTAATCTTTGACGAACACATCTTTCCATACCAGACACCTATCACCAATCAGCCTAACTCATATACCTTTTTAGACACCCCAGATGAGCCCTCCCAAATATCACTTCGATTATTAACCACGCCAACTTACCAATAACCCTCTACCTAATTATCACCCATTTCTCCTCAACCTACATTAACCCAATCCACTCCCTCACCTATGACAACTCAATTCAACCAAACAACAAACGAGCTTCAACTAACCACTATCGAACCTCAAACCACTAACATCGAAAACCAACCCCCGATCCAAACCACAAACAACCAACACCAGCCCAACCAACCCACTACTTTCGCATAAAAAACGCCTCAATCCAATACGCCTTCAGCCACAACCCACCCCATGGTCACTAGATCAAAAGTCGGCACGGTCAGAAAGAATCCCAAGTTCTTCGGTCACGTTTCTACCCCATCTCACATACCTCGTTCTCATATACATGCCCTTCGCGACCCTAATTGGAAACACGCTATGCTAGATGAATATAATTATATTATTACTAATGGTACGTGGGTTCTTGTTCCCCGACCACAAAATGTGAATGTTGTGCGCTCTATGTGGCTTTTTAAACATAAGTTTCATGCAGATGGCTCTCTAAGCAGGTACAAAGATCGTCTTGTGGCCAATGGTCATAGCCAACAGTGGGGAATCGATTATGATGAGACCTTTAGTCCAGTTGTAAAACCGGCTACTATACGCACAGTTCTTAGCCTCTCTGTCTCTCGTGAGTGGCCTATTCATCAGCTTGACGTGAAGAATGCATTTCTTCACGGCCATTTATCAGAGACAGTTTATATGCGCCAACCTCCTGGTTTTGTTGATCAAGCTCATCCAGATCATGTTTGTCTTTTGAAGAAGTCCCTTTATGGCCTTAAACAGGCCCCTTGTGCATGGTTTCAGTGGTTTTCTAGTTATGCCATTCGTGTTGGATTTAAGCATTGTCGCACTGATTCTTCCCTCTTTGTTTATCAACAGGCCACCGAGACGGCTTACCTATTATTGTATGTTGACAAAATCATATTTACAGCATCTTACTACTCTTCTTCGGCACATTATCTCCTCACTTCACGATGAGTTTGCTATGACTGATCTTGGCCTTCTCAACTACTTTCTTGGCATCTCTGCCAAGCGGACCTCTAAGGGCTTATTTCTGTCACAGACTAAACATGACACCGAGATACTTGAGTGTGCTCACATGCTTAATTACAACCCTTGTAAGACTCTTGTTGATACTGAGTCAAAGTTTGGGCGACCTCTAAGGGCTTATTTCTGTCACAGACTAAACATGACACCGAGATACTTGAGTGTGCTCACATGCTTAATTGCAACCCTTGTAAGACTCTTGTTGATACTGAGTCAAAGCTTGGGCCGGATGGGGACCCTGTTGAGGATCCAACATTGTTTCGTAGCCTTGCCGGTTCTCTACAGTACCTTACCTTTACACGGTCTGACCTGTCATATGCCGTTCAACAAATATGTTTGTTCATGCACGACCTACGTGAACCTCATTACACATCTTTGAAGCGCATCATGTGGTATGTTCGTGGCACTATTGATCATGGTCTCAAGCTTTATTGCTCCACCACCACTCAGCTTACTGCTTATTCTGATGCTGATTGGGACGGGTGCCCCACTACTCGGCGCTCCACCTCTGGTTATTGTGTCTTCCTTGGAGACAAGCTGCTCTCTTGGTCATCCAAACGACAACACGTTATTTCTCGCTCGAGTTCCAAGGCTGAGTATCGTAGTGTCGCTAATGCAGTTTCCGAGACCACATGGATTAGGAACCTTCTTCGAGAGTTGCTAGTTCCTCTTCGCACTACTACATTGGTCTATTGTGATAACATAGAGATAGACATTCATTTGATTCGTTATCTTGTTTAGGGTGAGCATGGTTCGGTTTGGTGCGGTTTTTGACTAAAACCGAACCGCAACCGCATTTGTGGTTTATATAAAAATAGAAACCGCGCCGAACCAAAAACCGCGGTTCCGGTTTTGCGGTTTTTTGCGGTTTTTGTGGTTTTTAATCGCACCGAACCATTACCTGTGACTTATATAATAATTGTGGTTTTTTGCGGTTTTTTGTTTAAAATGTTGATTTTTTTCGGTTATAAAAATGTATAAATTGAATCTAACAAACACTTTACTAATAACTTATATGAATATCAATGATAATATGCACTAGAAGTCTTATAACTCGCATAAAATATTCGATGTGACGTTTTTCAATATAAAAATAGTTATTGTGTGGTGCGGTTCGGTTTTGCGGTTTTTCCTTTTTCTTAAAACCAAACCGTCGGTTTTTATCGCGGTGCGGTTTCTGCGGTTCGGTTTTTGCGGTTTTGCGGTTCGCGGTTTGGTTTCTGCTCACCCCTAATCTTGTTGCTACCGGCCACGTTCGCGTTCTTCATGTGCTATCTCGCTACCAATATGCTGATATTTTACTAAAGGGCTTCCGTCTCCACTTTTTGCTGGGTTTTGGTCTAGTTTGAGCGTGCAACCACCTCCCGCTCCAACTGCGGGGGCATATTAGTGTAAATTTGTATATCAGCCCAACTAACATATGTAAGGCTCGTCCCATGTAGTTCTATAACCCTAACATACACGTGTATATATATGTGGTTCATTGTAATGAGATAGACACACAATATTTACCAAATCATATTTTGTTATACGTATTAGTTTTCATCTAAGATATCACATTCCGGTATTTTAAGTTTTCATCTAAGATATCCATTCCGGTATTTTACTATACATGTTGATGATACCAAATATGAAAACATAATCCTACTAGAAACACATTACTGTGACATACAATGGGGTATATTGGGGCATATTGAACAACAACATTTTCTTTCTTGAACCAATGTGGCATATTAAACAGGAACATTTTCTTTCTTGGACCAAGTTTGGGCAAACGACTCATACAGCACATATCTAATTTACACCATCTATGTATTCTTCGGAAAATTGATACCTAGTTCAATATAAAATCACATTATTCTTGGTAATTTTAGTGTTATCACATGTATTTTGTGTAATTGTGTTTTACTTAGAGACCAATGGCCTTAGACATGTTCAAAAAATGGCCTAGACAAGTTTAGCTAAAGACGGGTTAGGAGATGCGGAGTGCACGCTCGTCAAAGTTAGCTTGATATCTCCACAACCAAGATGCGGGGTTAAGGGACAGCGCCCCTTGCGGGGTCAAGGGGCAGATCCCCTTGCTGGGGCCCCGCTGCCGGGTCAGCGGGCAGGGGTCGAGGGGGAAGCGCCCTCGCGGGGTTTGGGGCATCTTTTCTTAACCAACACGACAGTTAGAAAATAACTGTAAAATAGTTATTTTGTCTGGTTATTTCCACCAGAGTTGGTCTCTTCAACAAAACAGAACATTCATAAATATTCTAAGGTTTCTTGATTGATTTCTCGTCCTTAAATTTCAATTGCAATCTTCCTTATACGATTGAATATTTCGTGAACCCGAGGCATATAGGGTCGAAATACTTTGATCTGAAAGTGATTACACGATTCAGATTGATATCCAGATTATAACCATTCACACATACAAATTTTAATTATCGCAATAAACAGACACCCATGTTGTAAACTTTGAGAGTTTGAATAAACCTGAATGGGTCAGATTTGAAAGAATTATTTGAAGATACACCTGCCTAATATTTACTTTCAAGCAAGTACAACTCTTGAAGTAATACAGGTTAAGGTCTGAGACAAGAGGATCCCTTGTCTCCTTTTCTATTTATAATTGCAATGGAAGAATTCCACATTGATATGATGGAAACAAGAGTAATTTAAAGATTTTACTAGTGAAAAAGATTCGTTTTTCTCGGTGTCCAATCGAATTGATTTCCGGTTAAAAGTGTGACTCAGTCGTTTTTGGTTAAGAAAAAGGGAAGTTTGGTTATCTATTTCTAAGTAAAAGGTAAATGCCAGTAGTAATAAAAATAAGCTAAAACAATTAACTAATAATAACGAAACAATATAAATAATAAAACGTAAGTTAAAGCAAAACAATTAATAAAAATAAAACTAAACGAAGAAGCTAAACGAATAACTGGAATTTCAGAGAAATGACTATTTTCGGAATAATGAACAAATTCAGAGAAATGTAGTATTTTCGGAATAATTGACAAATTCAGAGAAATGTAGTATTTTCGGAATAATGAACAAATTTAGAGAAATGACTATTTTCGGAATAATGAACAAATTCAAAGAAATGACTACTTTTGAAATAATAAACAAATTCAGAGAAATGACTATTTTCAGAATAATGAACAAATTCAGAGAAATGACTATTTTCAGAATAATGAACAAATTCAGAGAAATGTAGTATTTTCGGAATAATTGACAAATTCGGAGAAATGTAGTATTTTCGGAATAATGAACAAATTCAGAGAAATGACTATTTTCGGAATAATGAACAAATTCAGAGAAATGACTATTTTCGGAATAATGAACAAATTCAGAGAAACGACTATTTTCGGAATAATGAACAAATTCAGAGAAATGACTATTTTCAGAATAATGAACAAATTCAGAGAAATGACTATTTTCGGAATAATAAACAAATTCAGAGAAATGACTATTTTCAGAATAATGAACAAATTCAGAGAATATGGTGCAATCTTCGGATAATCAAAACCCTTTTCTGAAGATCCTAAAGATCAGAAAATAGATACAGTAACAACTAAAAACAAGGAAAATAAGCTATGATGAACACAAATCAAATAAGCAATTAACTAAAACTTAATCTAAAACACTTTTAAGAAAAACTAATTCAACCATAAATCAAAAACTTTAAAAACACTAATTAATCTAAATAATAAAAATCAACTTTTAATAAAATAAAGTAATAAAAACAACTTAACTAAAATCAAATCAAACACATAATAAGCTATAAAATCAATAATCCAACACAATCAAAAACATAAAAACGTAACAATTAATCAAATAAGCATGACAATACCCAAATAAGCATAAAGATTAAGCAAAACAAGAAAGGTAAAATGAGAGATTAATAATAAAAACTTGATTAAAAATAAGATTCAACAACAATTAAAAGTAAAATTAAAGGACTTACAAATTTAAGGTGCAAGACAAGGAATTTAAATTGACAAGTAAATAAATGACATGAAAATTAAATTGGAAGAACTATGTGTCAAATAGCCAACACCTCCTAATGTGTCATTAGGAGGGTATTTATAGGAGGATTAGTAGTATGTCTTGATGCTTTCTTCCTTTTCTCGTCTTTACGTCTTTATAAATTCTTCGACTTTTTCGACTTTGTCTCGGGATTATTTGAACTCGTCTTATAATTTCTTCATTTATTAGACTTGAGTTCTTTGACTTCATTAAACTTCCGTCTTTAGACTTTTTCTTCGATAAATCTTCAGAATAGGCCTTGGACTTCCGTTCTTTTTGCACTCTTGATCTTTTGACTTCGTCTTTTGTCTTTTTCTTCGATAAAAGCCCGTGAAAGCCCATGTTTTCTTCCCTTTTCACATTTTGATCCTAAATCACAACAAAAACACAAACCACGCATAATTCTGACATTTACGACATAAAATACACGTTTTGGCTTGGTTATTATTATAATTAAGTGGTAAAAGGATAAGTGTTTTCACACTTATTAAATCTCCTACACTTGACCATTGCAATGCCCTCATGCAATGTATTAATTACAAAGCAAGTTTTATATTTTCCATCATAATTAACCTACCTTGGCCTTTATTAAACATAAGACATTAAGATAGAAAATTATAAAATATTCATAGGAAGAAAACAAGTGAAGAGATAAAAGACTTACATTAGGGTTTTGGAATGTCATGAATGTTCATCACCCTCAAGTTTCACGTTCCCCATACCAAGCTTAAAAACGAGACCATTGTTATTATAAGTTAGCAAACTAACACAAACTCATGTGGCCCAATTATTCACTTAGACTCCCTTATTCCTAGGTGTATCTCTTATATTTTATTGTTGTCTTGAATGATCACGAGGATGCATCCTTGACTTATTTTGATAGTTATTTAGGCCGAAAATAAAGTAGGACGATTTAATCAATAGTTAGCTAAAGGACAAAATCTTTTAAAACTGCTTCTCGGGACCTCATAAAGTTCATATCTTGGAATAACTCGCTTCACGATTTGAGACCTTTCTCGGATCGATATTTTGCATTGACTTCATAGTTCAAATCTTGAGAGACGTTCATGAAATAATGGTCTTCTCTTCATAATAGGAATTTCTTCACTTGAACTTTTTAAGAGATTCTTCATACTTGGACCATGACTTCTTCATTTTTCTCCAATCTTTATTTGGGATTTTGATATACAACGATCCGCCTCCTTTTAGGACTTGGATCTATTTATCCTCATACCTTGTTAGGGCCTTTTTGGATAGATTTATCCATGATCTTTACGGGAGTATTTGCTTTTCGTCGTGTGTCTCGATCCTTCATATTGATTTTTGATAAATGATTCTTCACATCACTTTGAATCTTTAGCAACAAAATGTAGCCCTCATGTCTTGTTAGGACCTTTTCGGACTCGCCAATCTTCGCATCCCGCTTCAATAAGTTATGCCTTGGCTATGAACTCTAATTAATACCGAGCAACTTTTAAACGATCTTGTGCTAGAAGCTAAGTAACTTTTCAAATCGTACAACCTTATTTATTGCAATTAAATTTATTAGCAAGAGATGGGAGAAAAAGCTCATAATAAACTCACATAAATTCATGAAATAATACCAAACTTATAATTGACTCTATCATCTCTCGTTCTCCACAATTTAAAATCTCAAGGAATGAGACTCGTGGATGCTTAGCCTATTAAATCAAAGTTTCGGGGTTTCAAGTCATCTATAGGATCTTTCAACTTCTTAGACTTTTCAAGTTTAGAATTCGCATTTTAAAGTTCCCTAACGACTTTCTAGGATCAATTATAGGAACTTGCGAAAAGTTCTTGTTCTTAACCCGTAAGAGTTAAGACTTTCGTGTTTTAAAGTTCCCTATATAAAAGCCTAGCAAAACTTGACTTAAACACGTTAAGGATACTAGCTAGAGTAAACTTAGATAAGTAAACTCGGGTTGAGTCAAAAGATTCACAACGTTAAAAAATTAAAACCACTTTATTAAAATTTATTCTAGCAAAGAAAAATAATGATAACAAAGGAAAAACTACTAGGCCAAAATAGATTAAAATTTTTGAAAAATGTCGAAAAATCAATTTTCCGGTTAAAATTAGGACATATACAAGGAAAATCCCACTTAACTTCGATAGAAGCCCCCCTACACTTAATATAAACATTGTTCTCAATGTTTAAGCATGTGGGAGTAAACTCCCCTACACTTAGGACATTGTGCACGTTGTTTAAATCTTGCTAAGGAAGAAACGACTAAAGTGATTCCTATTTTAATATTGAATAATATAAAATAGTGAATCAAAAGAGTTTAGGATAGAACTGGGAAGACGGGTACACGCAATCACTGGTTGTCAAAAGTCATCAAGAATGGAGCTTTGAAAGCTTGAATCCCTACACATGATAAGAAAGAAAACAACAAACACATACGAAGGTCTCCTCCTACACTTATTAGAAAAACGGAATAAAAGGATAGATAATCGAATTGCCACCCAAATAGCGCTTGTTTTTGGTAACCGAGTCACGAGCCTGACTCGTCCATGAATTAAATGGTCCATGGGGAAGCCTCGAATGTAATACCGGGATCAAAGACCTTGTCCTCATTCCCGGATGACATTAATAAGGGAGAGGTCGGAGGATAAGTCTTGAAGGGTAGAAAAGTCCTCTCAACATACAAAAAGTATGTGAGGTCGTGATCCACGGGAGGTGGGGTGGGTAAAGGAAGTACATTGTCATCCCCAAAAGACAATGGATTCACTCCAAGCGGCAAAGCCGTAAAGTTATCATTCATAGAATAGTCAATTTCACCTCCCGGGTCAAAGCACTCATCCTCGGTAATGGATTCTGTTGGAGTGATTCACACGACTATATAGGATATAGAAATAAAGATGAAGATTAAACCAAAAAAAAAAAGATTAGATTAGATGAAGGAAAAGAGAAAAACAAGGTTGTGAATTCCTAGTGAGAGAAACACATACGTTTCTCTCTCTACAAACAAAGGAATGGAAAAACACACACCACAAATGAGGTGCCTTGGGCCTTTTATACTATACGTCTAATGTATGGAAGGCCTTCCTCATTTGTGGGTTCGAGACTAATTTCCGTTACATACATAACATTATACTAGAACTCTCAACACCGTTAAGTAGCATTTTCCACGAGTTTCGCAACGGTTTAAATACTTCTAACAAACTCCCCTAAGGGGTGGTCATGTAATATGTGACTTCACTTCTTTGGTGTTGTTGACTTTGAAGCTGGTTGTCTTGAGAGTTCCTTCATTGTTCGTTTCATGACTTGTGATCTTGGATCTTTGATCTTTGCCTTGACTTGTTCTTGTAACTTTGCCAGCTTGTGTTCTTGTGTCTTTCTCCACATACTCATGTTTTGTGTTGACTTGAAAGCTTGTTAACAATCTCCCTTGATCATCAGAGTAGCGGAAGTCTTTGTCTTTAGATGTTCTTGAGATTTCTTTATTTATATGAGCATGTGGTCTTGAATTACGACTTCTTGAAGTTACGCCACCGTTTGCATTCCTCCGGTTTCCCGTTATACAGTAAGAATATTGTACCTGTGATTAGGTAAGTTCAAAGAACTTCCTTGACAGGGTTTCCGGCTGTGGTAGCCGTTCTCAATACTTGAATTTATCAAAAGATAATTCATAGTAAAGAGTAAATCATACAGTTCCATTCTGTTGATTAAGTCGTCAATTCAATTTCCTGGAACAAGTTTGAATCAATTAAGAATCAAACCATCGTTTCTTTCCAGTTGACACAAGTTTGATTCATATAGAATCGCACAAGTTACCTACCGCAGTGCTGTTTGATGATGACACTGGAAGGATTTCCATTCGTCACTGTAAATACTGAAAAGTATTACTCTGAATGTTCTGGCAAGATCATAAAGATATTGCGTAGAGACCTGGAACGAGTTTGAATCAATTAAGAATCAAACCACTGTTGCTTTCCAGTTAGCATATGTTTAATTCAAACTGAATCGTACATATGACCTACCGCAGTGCTGTTTGATGTTAACACTGGAAGGATTTCCATTCATCACTGTGAATACTAGAGAGTATCACTCTGAATGTTCTAGCAATACCACAAGGATAGAGCGTAGGACTCTGTAAATTATCGCTTGTGTTCTAATGATGAACAACAATTGATATAAGGAATAAGTGTCCTAATGAGATTTTTTGATGAATCTCGTTGGCTCTAGACTCTATAAGTGCACGTTTATTTGGTGATCGGAGGCTGGAGCAGACTGCCACCTATTCAATATCTACTATCTCGGAGTGAGAAAGTCGATAGAAATAAGTTGAACTCCGTGACAATAAAACAAACTTCTTTTGAGAGAAGCTTGAGTAGGCTGGGAGGGGTTGTGCATTGCATCACTGGGTCCATGATGCTTTGTCTTCAATACCAGAAATCATCAACGTGATTCTGATAGTAGATGTATTGACCCGGTTTCTGCCTAAGTTGTATGGAGGGCTTCTTTCTTTACACCCTTTATCCTTACATTTCTTTTTCATTCTTCAACCCCTTTAATGCTTACCAAGACGTCATAACTAGCACCTTGTTGTGATTGTTCCAATGCTAGCTTAAGTCATTAGTCGGCATTTTCCCCGTACACTCAACTACTCCATCTTTCCTAAGGACATCTAAATTCTAATGGATTGTCCCTGGGAAGATCCCTCCGGTTCTGGTTGGATCATAGGACGAATAACTAACCACATTTTGACACCAATGCCGTTGTGAATTAATGTGTTGAAGGGTATAGATATCGAAACCAGAAAAACCTGTTGAAAAAGCAATCAAGGTGTTGAAGAAATCAGAGTTTACACCTTGAAGGTTTTTTTATATCACCCAAAATGCTCCCCCTACATATGTGCATCAAAAAAGGAAAGGTTTTTGCACATATTAGGAAGAGAAAGCACTTATATCAAAGATCGTATCCAAGATAACACATTTTAATCACTATTCTCCCCCTCAAAAATTGCATGAAATTGAAATTTTTGTGAAATTAGTGATGAAACATGGAGAGAATAATGTGTCATGAAACTTTGGAACAAATGTTTATGAAATCATTATACTCCCCCTTGAAAAGAGATTCTATTTAAATAGGAGAGTATATGAGCACATTGTTTTAAAATACCTTGAAAAATTATGCTCAAAAGTCCGTGAAAATTGTGTTCATGAGCTTAAAACTTTGAATGTTTTGATATAATCTCATGACCGAGAAAAACGAATTTCTCGTTGTTAAGGATAAGTCAACGACTTTCCTTTCTTTTGGGGACCGCGTTATAGTCTGACATGTGACTATAAGCCATTATGAGAAGAAAGTAGAAAAGACATGTTCTGAAAACATTTGAACTCTCATTCGAACTTTATGTACGTACCCGTGTCGTTATTGAGCGACATTTCTAAGTACGTCCATATTATCGATGCTGAGAGACATGTCGGAGAAGAATATTTTGATATTTTTGAAAGATTTTCTCATTTTTTATTTTGTTTTTATAGGTTTTATATTTTTGTATTTTGATTTTATGATAGATATATACAAGGTTACTGCGAATGTGCAAGACACTCAAGTTCATCTAGAGTGAAACTACGCATACCAAGTCGACGAACCAAGAATTCAAATCTTTCTTAAGAAAGAGGTTTAGTGAAGATGTCGGCTAGTTGGTATTCCGTCTTGACAAAATACAGTTCGATCGTTCCTCTTTCCACATGCTCCTTAATGAAATGGAATCGGACAGAAATGTGCTTGGTCTTGGAGTGTTGGACCGGGTTGCAGGATATGGCTATGACTGATTGTGAATAAAAATAAATAGGAACTTTGTTAAAGTGAAAGCCATAATCCGTGAGTTGTGTTCTCATCCAAAGGACTTGAGCACTACACACGGATAGAATATTTTGGGTTAGTAGAACCAAATATAATATCATCTACATAGACCTGAGCCACCAAGATGGCGTTGCCGTAGTGCTTGATAAATAACTTTGGATCAATGGTTCCTTTGCTGAAGTGATTTTGTAGAAGAAATGATGATAATTCGTCGTACCATGCCCTCGGTGCTTGTTTCAAACCATAAATTGCCTTTTTCAACTTGTAGACATGGCTTGGATGTTCGGTATTGATGAAACCTTCAGGTTGACATACATACACATCTTCTTTTAACGGCCCATGCAAGAAAGCCGTCTTCACGTCCATTTGATACACAGTGAACGATTTGTGTGCAGCATATGCCAAGAAAATCCTAATAGCTTCCATCCGAGCAACCGGGGCGAAGGATTCAGCGAAATCAATTCCCTCCTGCTGTTTATAACCTCTCACAACTAACCGAGTCTTGTTCCTAATGACCGTTTGCTCCTCATCCATCTTGTTTTTGAATAACCATTTCAGGGTAAGCAGATTGATATTGTCCGGTCGAGGTACTAGTCCCATACATCAAGTCGGGTGAACTGATTTAGTTCTTCTTGCATAGACTCAATCCATGATGCATTGGTCATTGATTCTTTCACACTTGTTGGTTCTATTGTGCTGACTGATAGTGCATAGATACACATATCACCATCGGTACGTATCTGATTACGTGTTGAGACTGGTCGTGTGAGATTTCCAATCACTTGAACCAAAGGATGATTCTTAGTCCATTTGTGTTCATGTGGAAGTGTATGAGAAACTTGATGCGAGCTCGACGGATCCACATATGGTGTTGAAGGCTGAGTAGTACTTGTGGAAGCCGCAAATGGATTAACAAACTCATGTTCGTTGAGCATCGCATTGTTTGCATTTTCAGCAACTATTTCATTCTGAAGATGAACATGATTAGGAATTTGCTGAGAATGTTGTTGAGTTGCGTCAGCAGTCGAAGAAGTGGTTGGAATATTTGGAGGCAATATGGTTGAGGTTGACGTAGATGGTGTAGAAGTAGATGCCGCTGGTGTAGATGCAGTCGTAGGTTCTTGAACTACCGTAGCAGGTGCAGCCAGGGCATTTTGAGGAACACCAAATGACGAAGGACCCTCCATATATTCATCATAGATTGGCCCAAATAAAACTTCCAAGTCACGTTCCGATGGTTGTAACGATGAGATTGTTGACGGTGCAAATTGAAGCGCGAGTCCTGAACTTACGTGTCTAGAAGTCTGACCTTGAAGCTCGGGATGTGAACTTCTATGCTGAGAGGCCTTACCCGAGAGTTCTTCAAAGGTAACGTTCATGGTCTCCCTTACCTTTCTTGTCCTTCGATTATAAACCCTGTAAGCACAAGCAGTTGAAGAATAACCAATGAAAAAGCCAATATCACCTTTAGGTTCAAGTTTACCGATATCTTCACGATCATTCTTGGGATAACATAATGCACCGAAGACATGTAAAAATGAGATATCTGGTTTTCTTCCATTAATGATCTCATAAGGTGTTTTGTTGAAACGGGTGTGAATTATTGAGCGGTTTTGAGTATAACATGCAGTTGCTATAGCGTCAGCCCAAAGAAATAACGGTGCACTGGAGGAGAGAAGCATCGTCCGAGCAGCTTCAACTAACGTACGATTTCTCCGTTCCACAACTCCATTCTGCTCAGGAGTTCTTACAGCCGAAGTCTGATGAGAAATCCCAACTTCGTCAAAATAAGCTTTCAATTTCAGATTGGCGAATTCTGTTCCGTTATCCGTTCTCACAATAATGACAGGGGCTTGCAGTAGTAATGATGTTTTCTTAAGGAAATTAATAATTACATCGGGGGCCTCATCTTTCGAAGCAAGAAAATGAACCCATGTGTAACGAGAATAGTCATCCACAATGAAAAGGACATACCGCTTTCCATTAATGCTTTTGATTCTCATTGGGCCACACAAATCCATATGTAGGAGATGTAACCTATTCGTTGAGTTGGGAACAGGTTTGGGTTTGTGATGCTTCTTCTTACTTTTACCTTGCTCACATGAAGGACAAAGATGGTCTTTTGTATATTTGAACTTTGGAAGACCCGTAACGAGATCATCTTTCGCGAGTTGGGTGATGGCATCAAAATTGAGATGAGATAACCTTTGATGCCATAACCATGACTTTGTTGATGTGACTCGGGCCATGAGACAAATTGGAGAAGCAGCAGACATTTGAAAAAGATCAATGGTGTAAAGGTTGGTGGTACGATTTCCTTTCAACAAATCAATTCCTTCAAGATCTCTTACAAAACATGTATGACTTCTGAAAGTGACCTCCAAGTCTGAATCACAAAATTGCCCAACCGAGAACAAATTATGTCCCAAGCCATCAACAAAGGAGACTCTGGTGATGATAATATTTCCCCAATGAAGATTACCATAGCCTAGAATTGTCGCAACATGATCATTTCCAAATCAAACAGTTCCCATGAAATGCCATACAAAGTTTTTGAGAAGGCTTCGATTCCCAGTCATATGTTTGGAACAGCCCGAGTCCACGCACCAGAGACAAATTTCAACAGCCTGCCAATGATAAAAGAAGAAAATATTTTGGCAACCGATGAAATAGGTTCCTGTAAGGTTAGATGATAATTACGCCATATCACATACCGACATTTCACAGTCAGTATGAGATCTACTAGTGTCGATAATTTTGCCACTACAGTCAAAATTTCTACTAGTAAGCAACCATTTAGAGGTGAATCTAGGGCTACTAGGCTTAGCAAGACTTTCTGTGGACCCTACATGCGTACTTTTTGGAACATACACCTTAGCCTTAGGAGTGCGTTGTTGTTCACTGACTGACAGCTTGTCAATTCGAGTGTAACCACCATAATTCAACCCATTCATAGTTAACCACAAGCATCATGACTAAAAGTAAAGAAACATTTATTACATTTAGAACAAATAACTTCAGATTTTTCATTCCGAATATCAAGCTTAAAGTCATTACATTCAGAATAATTAGGTTTCTGATTATGATTAAAAAGCGGTAAATTCCTAGGGTGTTCTTCTACTTCCACATTATTGATCTTGGGGCGACTACTTCTAGAGGCAAAAGGGACCCTATCATTCCTTGTATTGCTCGTAGGTTGTGGCCTTCTGCTCTTAGTGTAGTTGTTTATTTTTGTTGAAGAAGACACGCGTCTATTAGAATTAGCACTTTTTAAATCAATAACTTGTGGTTGAGTTATAGTGATTGGTTTTTTGCTAACGCTTGCTTTACGTTTTTTGCTAGGCACAGAGGGAGAACTAACACGAAACATTCCTGGGGCAATCACAACAGTTTTCGTTCCAGCAACCTTGGGAAAAGGTGTCACAGCAATACGAGTGGGTCCCGAGGTTGCTGGTTTCTGGATCATCGTATCCACAATCGAGCTAGGTTCAGAAGTCTTATCTTTTAACAAGGCTTTTAACTTACAGTTCTCACAGATTTTATCAATAAGTTTCTGATAGACAGACTTACTTTGTTCAACAGCCCGCTTATATGAAGCAACAACAGATTCTAAATCTGCAATCTTAGCCTTAAGCTTCTGAACATTACCACCACTAGCACTCTCTAACCCTGACGAGGCCAAATTCGTTTCCGAAACCCCTCCTAACTGAGCCTGCAACCGTGTGATTGTTTGTTGCATTTCATTGTAAGCTTTTTCATACGAAATCTTGTCATATTTGCATTCATCACATTTTTTGACAAATTTATTCCAAAGATCGGTGAATTCTTTATCCTTTTTAATGACATACGATTCCATTTTCTATTTCATAAGATCAAGCTCAGTTTGGAGGTTTTCATTATGCGACATAGAGGTACCTAACTCAACAGGGCTACTATCAATACAATCACAAGCTTTAGAGAGGCGTTCAAGATCGTTTTCCTAAACTTTGATTTTATCAAGAGATTCATCAGCTTCCTTCGTAAAAGATTTAAAGTCTTCAACAAAGTTGGCTAATTCTTTTAGAAAAGCGTTTTCCAAATTTCCTAACCGAGCATCTACTTGATTAATAATCAGATTAATATCATTTTGAAGAATTTTCTGTACCTCAATCTGAACAGGTGATGTAAAATTACCTCCAGTTATTTTTGAATTAACAACACGTTTAAGGATGACAAAGTTATCTTTAAGCTCGTTTAGAAATCGGCGTGTGATACTCGGTTTAGGAGGGTCATCAGACAATTCCTCACTTTGTAGTAAAAGCATTTCAGTACTCGTTTTAGACCGAACAAAAACAGTTGGAGGATTAATTTTCGGATAATAAATGGGTATCACTTCTTTATCAAGCTTTTTCATTCTTAAACGAGTCTCTACAGCAAGTTTAGTAGTTTCCTCGGAATCATGCACACTAGGAGGATCATGCTCATCAGACAATAGCACACTACCATTATATAAAGTTTCATTAGTGGCTTGAACTTGCTTAAGGTATTCGGGATTAGGGGGAAGAGGACAACCTAAAGCCAGTTTGTATCGAGTGTAATTTATCTCATTCACTTTTGGTGCGAGCATATTTATCGTCTGCATAGTTTGGCCACGTTTTACTAAAAGGTTGTCTAATTCTCTAATCCTATCATGCGCTTTGCAAAAATCCTCAAGAAGCCCATCTTCTCGAATTTTGAAATCATGTTTCAGCTTTTTTCTTTCTTCTTTTAAATCAGAAACAATAGATTTTTCAGTTGAAAGCTGTTTATTAAGAGAAGTGATTTCATCATTCAATTCGCTTATCTTTTTAGCACTACTTAAGTGTAAGGCATTTAACTTCTTAGTTGTGCATTTTTCTTGATAAACCGATGTAGCATGAGCTTGTTTAAGTTCCTTGATTTTAGCATGATGAATCTCAAAACTTTTCTCTCGTTCCTTATATCCCGCAAGCTCAGTGGTCAATTTGGCATTAGTTTCTCTAAACTTATTATTAACCACTGTAGCATGATCTACATCCTTAGCAAGCTTATCAAATAGAGATTTATAATACGCATGTGTCTCATCAGGAAGGGTTGTAGGCTGAGCAACTTGATCCACACCAAGGTCCACACTAGGCTCATTCGAAATAATATTACTATTATTCGTTTGATCCTCGTGTGTCTCATTGTAGGGCTCAAGCATCTCAGTATACTCTTCCTCTTGATTAGACATATTATATATATCATTATCATCAAAACTTGGGTGTACCTCAGAGGGACCGTCTGAATCATAGACGGGAGCTCTGTCATCATGTATTCCTGAGGTTGATGCTTGCTGTAAGTTTGCCATCAAGATGTAGTTGGCATTCACCTCTTCTTCCTCGTCATATTCTGCAGCAGAAGCCATAAGATCACATTCCTCAGCTTGAAGTGGAATCCCTGCCTCTTCCTTTTGTGCTATAAGAAGCTGAGGCTGAAGATAAGCAGCATCCCTCTTCTTTTTGGCTGTGCAATCTCTAGCATAATGACCAAATCCCCTACAGTTGTAGCACTAAACCTGACGATTGTTGTTTCCATTTCCCGTACCAGTATTCTCAGCCCTTGCAGCCACAATGTTTCCCATCTGGTTACCAACCGCTGGCACAACTATTAACCCATTCTGATTACCCGCATTCGAAACACCCAGATTTTGACCACGGTTTTGACCATACTGATTTCCTGCATTGCCAACGGTCTGCCCAACATTCTGACCATATTGTTAAAACTGAGTCCCCGTGTTTCCAGCAACTACCAATTGGCGATCTTGATTCGCATTCATGAAAGGTTGAGCAATCTGCCTATTTCTAGTGTTCGAGGAGATTCTCTGATTGTTGTTGGTGGGGTTAATGGTGAATTTGAATGCCTTTGCAAGAAGGGCAAGACCAGTATTAATAGCATGAGTAGGATCGATGATGTCATCAAAACAGGCAATGGGTTGTTGTAAGTAATTCATAGCAGCAGGAGGTTGATATCCATAAGTAGTGAGTTGTTGTTATGGCATGAAGTTACTTGATGAGGGTTGATGGTAGGGTACCATGGGATATGACATAGATGATGGAGAGTTTGCCATAAAAGCCACTCTTGTGTCTTGGCACGTCTTTCTGCCCTAACTTCGTTAGCTTCATCTTGATTCATCTTCAGATAGTCATAAACTTGAGTGTAGTCCACGACATGAAGTTCTTGGTTTGATTGACAAGAGTGACATATCGTGACCATTCAGAAGGAAGATTATCAAGAAATTTGATGTTGGCAGCAATTTGTGCAGGTTCATGTTTGTTTCTTCTAAGATGGTTCATGAGGGTTGAAAACCGATGATAATAAGGTTCAATTTGTTCCCCTTCAGTAGACGTAAATTTCTCCCATTCACGAAGCAACTTAGTTTCCTTTTCTTGTAAACCGATTTCACTACCCTTCATCATTTTCTGAATCCTAAGCCACATCTCGTGTATGGTTTCACAACTATCGACAGCAGCATAAACATCTTCAGGAAGTCCCATAAGAATGACTTGAATTGCTTGATCATCAGCGTCGAGTTGTTTGGATTCAGCTTCAGTTAATTCTTCATCTGTTTGCTCATGACTTGAGTCAGCTACTGGGTTAGCATTCGTAGGGTCCCCAGGCACAATAATTGTTCTTCTAACATACGGACCCTTTTGAATCGAGTTGACAATCAACTTTCCCAAATGTTTACATTTTGCATAACGAAGGAGACGACTAGCCCATGTAGTGTAGTTCTCCTTGGTAAGCATGGGTGGACGATTCTCAGTACCCGCAGCATAAATATCTTTTTGAGACGTCATCGTAGAAGTCGTGTGAAAAACAGGATCTCAATTCGTAGAAAGCGTGTGATGTTGTTGAAATTCCGAAACTTCAAATTTTTTCAGTCCGACAATAAATTCCTTAGTCCGACAAAACGGTAAGCTGGAAAATTTTGTATCGCCAAATTTTGAAATTGAGTTAGAAATAGCCAAAAACTAGTAGGGAAAAATTTTGATTTTACTTGACCTAAAAATTTTAACTCGTTTTTTTTGTTATTTTTTTAATCTTCGTGTAAACTATGTACCGGGACTAGTCTAGATGGTGGCTAAGTCTAAAAATTACTCAAACAAAATTTCCATCAGAATGCCCATCGGAATATTCTGTCGGAATGATGATCGGAATGATCTATCGGAATGTTGATCGGAATGATCTATCGGAATGTTGATCGGAATGTCCTTCTATCGGAATGTTGGATATGTCAGAATGTTGATCTGTCGGAATGTTGATCTGTCGGAATGTTGATCTGTCGGAATGTTGATCTGTCGGAATGTTGATCGGAAAGTCCTTCTATCGGAATGTTGGATCTGTCGGAATGTCTAGATCGCAATATAGCTAAAACAAATTGGACAGAGTAACGACTCACAAATCCCTTAAGACCGTCGGTCCCAGATCACAATGTACGATCGGAATGTCACGTCGGAATAAGGTATCGAAATCCAGTGATCGCAAAGTAGAACCAAATGGTTATTGCGATCAAACCACGCTCACTTGTACTTTCCGATGGAGACCTTTTCTAGAATTTCGGAATGATGAAAACCAGAAAGTTTTGAACGTTTGATCCAAGAAAGTTTGAGTTTTAACCAAAACCAAGATACCAAAATCACTACAACACGATTAAAGGAGGTATACGACTTAACAAACACTAACAAACACGAAATTTTTTTGATGATTTGGCAATAAACACTCAAAAACACACGTTATGCTTACAACGAATCCTTTGGCGAATGATACCACTTGTTGGAGTGATTCACACGACTATATAGGATATAGAAATAAAGATGAAGATTAAACCAAAAAAGAAAGATTAGATTAGATGAAGGAAAAGAGAAAAACAAGGTTGTGAATTCCTATTGAGAGAAACACATACGTTTCTCTCTCTACAAACAAAGGAATGGAAAAACACACACTACAAATGAGGTGCCTTGAGCCTTTTATACTATATGTCTAATGTATGGAAGGCCTTCCTCATTTGTGGCTTCGGGAGTAATTCCCGTTACATACATAACATTATACTAGAACTCTCAACATCGTTAAGTAGCATTTTCCACGAGCTTCGCAACGGTATATTATATGACCATCACTTTAAATACTTCTAACAGTTTCGAAAGGATGGGATGAAAGGTGCTCGGGAAGGGGACTTGGGACAATATCTTCATGCAGCAAATTATCAAAAAGAATGCCCCCCTCTGTGTCATCATCATCAATACTCGGAGGTATTGAGAGATTGTCGATTTCTTCCATAAATGTGTCATTATTCTCAGCGGGAGTAATAGGCGGAGGTAAAGACTCGGAAATAGGAGCAGAATTCAACGCTTCAATTTTAGAAATAAGAAGATGAACTTTCAGTAATTTGTCGCGAAGAATAACGTCTTCTACCTCATCTACAAGACCAAGTTCAGTGGTGAACTTCTCGTAAGTCGGGGAGAATAAATCAACATCGCCTTCATCGCCCGGAGGAGAAGGAGAAATTTCAAAAGTGAAATTCTCATAGCATGGAGAAAAATCATTATCATTAAGAGGGACCTCGTCCGTAAGCTCAGCACAAGTCGGTACATCACAAACCTCATCAAAGAATTTGTCCAGACCAAAATCACTAATCTCACTCGGTAACTCACTATCCTTAGATGCATTAGGGATATCAAGAGTAGGAGTAGTAATCTCAGAAGATGGGTTGAGATCATAGATATCACCCTCGTCATCGTCATTATAATAGTAGTATGGACGCACAAGATGAGGAGTATAAGCACTAAGATTAGCTACTTGCTCTTTTCGTTGATCCTCTTGACATTTTTCGATGTATTTATTGACAGCTTCTTAAAGTCTTTGAAATTGGCCAAAAAGAGTGGCTAGTTGCTCAGCAGGAATTACAAAAGAGGGTTGATGATCGAGGGAGTGTTGTGGGGGCTCAAAATTTTGAAAACCAGAATTATAGCACGGATGTGGCTCATAATAATTCATCGGTTGAGAAGAATTAGAACACTAATTTGGCTCATAATAATTCATCGGCTGACAATAAGAAGTATCGTGAGGGCCCGCACAATTATTGCAACACGTGTATTGAGAAAAACCCGGTGCATGTGGCAGATAGGTATGACCATTGTCATAATTGTAACCCGGTTCTTGCTCGTCATGCGACGGGTATCAAATAGGACACACAATATGCCAATGAGAATCGCTTCCACAATATATGCAAGGGGGGAGTAGGTGCATTAGAAGCAAAGGATGAATTAGTCGAATTACACGATGGACAAAATCCAAAATGTGAAAATTGTGAATTGAAAATGGTAGGAAGATCTTTTCTGCATTGCTCGCAATAACACCATTCACATGATTCGAAACCATATAATCATCTCATACACCGTACGCAATACGAATCCATGAAGAATTAAAAGTAAGAGGGGTAGAGAAAAAGAATTAAACACAATAGAGGGTTAAGAGGAATATTTTTGGTGAAAAACTTTGAAAAAGATATGCTTTTTATGAATTTATAAATGTTTTTGTATTTTTGAAATTTTTTTGAAATTTTTTTTTATGAATTTATAAATGTTTTTGTATTTTTGAAATTTTTATGAATTTATAAATGTTTTTGTATTTTATGGATTTTTGAAATTTTTTTGAAAAATGCAAGAAAAATAACGTTCACGAGTGAACGGATCCCAAAATCCAACTTTTCCCACAAAAACCGTTAAACTTCACGAAAAGAGCCGGCAGCGGCGCCATTTAATTTAAAGATTTTACTAGTGAAAAAGATTCGTTTTTCTCGGTGTCTAATCGAATTGATATTCGGTTAAAAGTGTGACTCAGTCGTTTTTTGTTAAGAAAAACGGAAGTTTGGTTATCTGTTTCTAAGTAAAAGGTAAATGCGAATAATAAGAGAAATAAGCTAAAAACAATTAACTAATAATAACGAAACAATATAAATAATAAAACGTAAGTTAAAGCAAAACAATTAATAAAAATAAAACTAAACGAAGAAGCTAAACGAATAATTGGAATTTCAGAGAAATGACTATTTTCGGAATAATGAACAAATTCAGAGAAATGTAGTATTTTCGGAATAAGTGACAAATTCAGAGAAATGTAGTATTTTCGGAATAATGAACAAATTCAGATAAATGACTATTTTTGGAATAATGAACAAATTCAGAGAAATGACTATTTTCGGAATAATGAACAAATTCAGAGAAATGACTATTTTCAGAATAATGAACAAATTCAGAGAAATGACTATTTTCAGAATAATGAACAAATTTAGAGAAATGTAGTATTTTCGGAATAATTGACAAATTCAGAGAAATGTAGTATTTTCGGAATAATGAACAAATTCAGAGAAATGACTATTTTCGGAATAATGAACAAATTCAGAGAAATGACTATTTTCGGAAGAATGAACAAATTCAGAGAAATGACTATTTTCGGAATAATGAACAAATTCAGAGAAATGACTATTTTCAGAATAATGAACAAATTCAGAGAAATGACTATTTTCGGAATAATGAACAAATTCAGAGAAATGACTATTTTCAGAATAATGAACAAATTTAGAGAATATGGTGCAATCTTCGGATAATCAAAACCCTTTTCCGAAGATCCTAAAGATCAGAAAAATAGATACAGTAACAACTAAAAACAAGGAAAATAGGCTACGATAAGCACAAATCAAATAAGCAATTAACTAAAACTTAATCTAAAACACTCTTAAGAAAAACTAATTCAACCACAAATCAAAAACATTAAAAACACTAATTAATCTAAATAATAAAAATCAACTTGTAATAAAATAAACTAATAAAAACACTTAACTAAAATCAAATCAAACACACAATAAGCTATAAAATCAATAATCCAACACAATCAAAAACATAAAAACATAACAATTAATCAAATAAGCATGACAATACCCAAATAAGCATAAAGATTAAGCAAAACAAGAAAGGTAGAATGAGAGTTAATAATAAAAACTTGATTAAAAATAAGATTCAACAACAATTAAAAGTAAAATTAAAGGACTTACAAATTTAAGGTGCAAGACAAGGAATTTAAATTGACAAGTAAATAAATGACATGAAAAATAAATTGGAAGAACTATGTGTCAAATAGCTAACACCTCCTAATGTGTCATTAGGAGGGTATTTATAGAGGATTAGTATGTCTTGATGCTTTCTTCCTTTTCTCGTCTTTTGTCTTTATAAATTCTTCGACTTTTTCGACTTTTTCGACTTTGTCTCGGATTATTTGAATTTCTTCATTTATTAGACTTGAGTTCTTCGACTTCATTAAACTTTCGTCTTTAGACTTTTTCTTCGATAAATCTTCAGAATAGGCCTTGGACTTCCGTTCTTTTTGCACTCTTGATCTTTTGACTTCGTCTTTTGTCTTTTTTTTGATAAAAGCCCGTGAAAGCCCATGTTTTCTTCCCTTTTCACATTTTGATCCTAAATCACAACAAAAACACAAACCACGCATAATTCCGACATTTACGACATAAAATACACGTTTTGGCTTGGTTATTATTATAATTAAGTGGTAAAAGGATAAGTCTTTTCACACTTATTAAAGAGACAAAGGAGTCTTCAAAGGTGTCGAAGTAGGAAAGAATAAGGTGGCGATTTCGCACCTCCAATACACAGACGATGCTCTTCTTGTAGGTGAATGGTCCGATTTGAATGTAGATAAAATTTGATCAGAATCTTATGATGCTTTCAAGTATCCTCGGGCTTAAAGTTAATCTCAACAAAAGTCATCTTTTGGGTGTGGGGGTGAAAAGTGGTCTTTAGAGTAGTGAGGTCTATTAAATGTAAAAATGCAAGTCTTACTTTCATATACTTAGGAGTTCCTGTTGGTTCAAGTATGAGGAAACTAAATAGCTAGGATCCTGTAATCACTAAAATTTAAGATAAATTGGCGAAATGGAAGGCGAAATCTCTTTCATTTGGTGGGCATTTGACTCTCATCAAAGGTGTCATGTCAAGTCTACCAACTTATTACTTTTCTCTTTTCAAGGCACTAACTTCAATTATCAAATTGCTTGAACATATCCGCATAAAGTTTTTTTTGGCATGGTCGGACTAGCGAAAAGAAAGTTTCATGGGTCTCTTGGAGTAAAGTTGTTGCTCCTATGAAGTCGGGAGGTCTCGGGATAGGTTCTCTTAAAAGCCTTTAATCTTAGTCTTCTTTCTAAATGGTTGTGGATATGACACACAAACAAGGATGCCTTATGGTACCACACGTTACATTAGATTCATGGCTCAAAAGGAGGTGATTTTCAAAATTATGCTTCTATCGACATAAAAGGTTTGTAGGTATAACATTCTAAAAGCGTGTAATGAGGTGAATACTCTCAATACTCCCATTTATTTCTTCTTTAAACGTTCTATTGGTGAGGGAGACTCAATTAAATTTTGGAAAGAATAGTGGCTTGGCACTTTTAGGCTATCCTATATTATATGCTTTAGAGTCCACAAAAGATTGCAACATCTCTAAGCGCTTGTTCAAACTGAATGACCGTCTTTCATCGGTATGGAATTGGCGTTGTCCTCTTCGTAACGGAAGAGAAAAAGAGGAAATGGATAGTTTGGCTTGCTTAATTCAAGGAGTGGATTTAAAGTCAGGTCTGGATGGTTGGAGTTGGGCTCTTGAGAGGTCCGGAAAATTCACGGTTAAATCTCTTCGGGTCAAATTAGATGAAAATATTCTCACTTTATCCCATGAAAAAACAAGATTAAATTATTTAGTTCCGAAGAAGGTAAACATTTTAGTATGGTGAGCTGACAAAAATAGCCTTACAACCAGATTTAATCTAGACAAGAGGAGTATTGATTTGCATTCGGTTCTCTGCCCAATGTGTTGAAGATGTTGAAACATTACACCATCTGATGGGTCGATGTTCTTCGTCTCATAGCATCTAGAATTTCATTCTTAAGTGGTGGAGCTTCTTCGTTACAGGGGATCTCGACTACAAAAGGGTTAGCAATTTTGCTAATTGTTTGAGCACCGAGGAAAAAAGAATGTTATCGTCATTCTATCTCCAATGTTTTGAAGCTGCATATATGGAGAAGCAGAAATGCTAAAGTCTTCTTCCTAAAGGAGGCTAACGTTGCATGTTATCAAACTTAGCATCGTTTGCTTTTACATAATCCAAAAATTCTCCATTAATATTTTTAGTGTGAGCATTTTGAAAACCTTGTGTAGGGTTTTGAAAATCACGGTTTTGGTTTTAATTTGAAACTTGTCCATTCCCACTTTGATAATTCCCTTTGTTGTAATTACGTGAATTGCCTTGATAACCACCATTTTGATTCTTGTTTCGATAATTGTTAGCATTTTGATTTTGTGGAGCTTGATTTGGGTGGGAACCTTGGCCGTTTTGGTTGTAAGTTCCCGTTGCTACATAAGCACTCGAAGTGTTACCACCGGCGGTAATGCACTCGGAAAGATCATGAGCTCCACCACAAGATAAACAACTCTTTTCAACCGCTTTAACCGATGCAGAATTCAAAGCATCTTGTGCTTTCCAATGTGTCATAAGAATCGAAAACCTATCGAAAAACCGAGTTTCCTCATTTGCTTCATCATGTAAGGCAAAATGTTACGAGACGATGACGACGACGATGAACCCATATTGGCAAAACTCGGTGTGTTACGAGGGTTCTAAACCTTAGATCTATTCTCGATAATCTTTAAAGCTTCATCGGTCGTTTTGCACAAAAAATTACCACCCGCGGCGGCATTCAAATAATCTCGTTCATGATCATTAAACCCATTGTAAAAAGTATCTATTTGATGCAATTCCGAAAAATCATGGTGTGGACATTCATGTAACATTCTTTAAACCGTTCCCATGCCATTGAAAAACTTTCATTATTACGTTCTGTAAACCTTGAAATCTCATTTTTCAAATGTGTTGTCTTAGATGGTGGAAAAAATTGGTTCACAAGCTTAGAGACGAGATCACCCCATGTCAAAAGCGAATTTTGGCGGTTCTTTCTCGAGCCAAATTTTTGCGGGTCCATCCAACGAGTATGGAAACAACATCATCTTAATGGCGTCATGCGGAACATCCTTAAACTTGCTTGTTGCGGTGAGACGATTGAAATTCCGTATGTGATAATGCGGGTTGTCTTTTTCATGACCTCTAAACTTGTTTGCATGTAACATCGACATTAAACCCGTCTTAATCTCGAAATTCTCCACAAGAATGGCGGGAATCACAATAGCTTCTCCAAAACCCTCGGTGGGTGCTTGAAGCAACTCCATCATAGTACGATTAGCCATGGAGACTATAGGTTCTACAACGGGTTCGACAATTCGAGTTTGTTCTTCAATCAAAGGATCTTGATTTCCTTGGCTTTGACGACGTTTACTTGCTCGTTTTGCTTGATTACGAGTTAGCATAAACTTGACGAAGAATGGGAGGTGAGCAAAGAAGATTCTTTTGGGTGTTTTGTGAATTTTCAACTTTTTTTTTATTGTTTTTAATTTTTTTGGATTTTGTGTGTATTCATAGACAACAATCTACCAAGTCTCTCCTCGAATCAAACTCTTGATTAAAGAAGCCTCAAAAGAATGAAAACGATCACGTGGAGTGAACGCCTTCGGTTGACTTTAGAACTTTGGTGAAAACCAAATTGTTCAAGAGGGTTTAATCACAAAGAAACCAAGCAAATATATATGATACGTAATAATACTTTGTGCGGCAAAACCCTCGATTAGCCTTCAATCTCAAAATACTCACAAGCAAGCGGATAAACGAGGCGGCGCGAAGCACTTAAGAGCCTTTTTCTTTAGGGTATATTTTATAATACCCGCCTTATACCCACCTTATAGTTTGTATTTTTCAAAATCGAGCTTCACGGAAGTATTTATCTATTTTTGCCTTTTCTTTTTGTTTGAGATTCGAATACAATAATTAGGAGATCAAATCCCAATTAAGGTTGTGTTTTCACACATTTGGAGATATTTTGTATTTGTTGTGAATATAGTAATAATATTTCACAAGAAAAATGAAAAAACCGATAATACGTATTAGTAGAGTTCTACTAATACAAATACTATTTATGGCTAATATTAAAAACAAAATGACAAATTAATCACGACACACCTCCCCGTGGCGGCGCCAAAAATGATTGTGGTAAATTACACCCCTTAGGAAAAAGGCGTAAATGCGGTAAGTATTAAACAAATTATTTAGGAAAATCAAGTGTTAATGACCCAAATAGATTCGTTTCCCAAGGAGGTATATGTGTGTGAATAATTCGTAATGATTTAAGATTAATATGAAGAAAGAAGGGGTGAGAAAATAGAATGACGGTTACGTTAAAATTACATTACAACGACTAAATTAAAAACCGTAAAAAGTGATAAAATAAAAATTGATTCTAAAAATTCCCAAAAATTAACAAAAATCAAATAAAATAAGCTAAGAGTTTACAAATGATCAAAACTTTTTCAAACCTTTTAGTTAATTAAATATTAATTTTTAAATGTTAATTAAAGCCCTAAAAACTCAAATAATTATTAAAAAGCCCAAATAAAGATTTTTTACTTTGTAAACCTCTTAAATGACAGAATTAGAATAAAAACTATTATTATGAAATTTTAAACTAAGGAAAACTATTTTTAAATGATTAAAAACTATTAAAATATTAAAATAATTCTAAAAATTAGGAAAATGATGCTAAAGTTAATCTAAGAGTTTTAAAAATCCTAACTTAACGTATTTGACCTAAGAAAAATGTAAAAGTTGCAAAATTGTGAAAAATGAAATTTAATAATAAAATACTATTAAAAATACAAAAATTATTAAAAATTCTAAAAACTTGCAAACTAGTTTAATGTAACCTAAATAATCAGAAAATGAAAGTGGAATTACCAAAATACCCCTATTGGGCCCCCAAATGGGCTAAAAACAAAAATAGTGTATGAAAATAGGCTTTTTGGCCCAATAAGATGAAACTTAACCAAATAAGCTGAAAATCACCAGTCTGGCTTAAAATTCAATTCTAAACACAAAAGTCTGAAGGCCCAAAAGATGAATGTGAGCTTATCGCAGCTTAATAGAACAACAGCTTATTCTTAATGGGCTTTTTGGCCCATTAAGCTATAAGCCAATGCCACAAGCTCTAATTTGACACACAACCTTCTTTTGAGATGCCTAAGAGATCTGTAAAAAGAAATTTCCCATAAGCTCAACCAATAAGTCAGAAATAAGCAAAGTAAAATTTCACTAAAAGACAAAATAGTCGACTTGGAGTTCTAGACCACCTCAGACCTTGATTCGAGTTGAAAAAGACTATAAATGACTTAATGAAGACAAATAAACAAAGAAAAGTTCAATAAGCCAAGCCAAATAAGCTGAATAAGCTGATAAGCACTTATATAAAAGTCAAAGTAATTGGTTTTCTAGTCAAAGCTCAAAGTCAACCCCTCAAATGCTCCAGTATGAACAAATGGGTCAAATAAGTAACACCTATTACAAAATTAAAGTTGTTGCCGGTTTAAATAACCTAGAACAGTTTATTGATAAGCTATTCAAGAAATAACACTAGCAGTGGCTAGCAGCAGGGGAAAGGAGTTCCCACTGCTTTGACTATTTGACTTGATGATTCTGAGAGACCCGGTTGGATTTAATGGAAAACAAAGGCACCCTTACAACCAGTGAGTCGTAAGGGGTCAATATCAAGCAAGAAATCACAAATTGATCCAGCCAATAAGCACAGAATAAGCAAACAGTCACCAGATATAGCACAGACCTTGAAATAAGCAGATTATGAACTAATAAGCATTTTAAGCATGAATAAGCCAACCAAACTGAACCATATGCATTCACAAGATATAATAAAGTCCAATAAGCACAAATAAACTTGTTTCAAATACTGGATCAAAGATTAGAAGCAGATTCAAGCTTATGCAGTTACTGATGAACAAAGGCAATATCCAAAACCCTTTTGTTGATCTAAATGACCACCAATCCAATTTTAAACCTTCAAATCCCTTTCCCTGGTTGAGTTAACTAAAACTTAGCACTTGTTAGACCTAGTCTACCCTTAGATCTAGGTGTCCCAGAAACTTTAGCCAATATTACCAAGTTAATCAGATTTTATAGCCCTTTGTTGGATTTAGGTGATTCAAACCACAAAGCTTGCAGATAAATGCCTAAAAACACTTATGAAACAATAACCACTAATAAACAACCAAGTACACCCACTCAAGTTGCCTCAAATCCTGGTATATCAGTTAACCCAAACACCCCTTTGTAAACTGATTTCTCAAGTTTTCAAAGGACTTATGAGATTTAACCCACAAACCAAGATCTAATCAACCTAGTAACAACAATCAAAACTCAAAACACCAGATTCAACCACAAAATCACACAATCAAGCAATAAATCTCAGATTCACTAAAATTCATGCAATATTCAGAAAAATGAAAAAGGTTTAGAGATGCAAACCTCCAAGACTCACATCCAAGACTTGGATTGTTTGAGCTGAGGTGCTAGCAAAACAAGCACCAACTTCCTTGTACCTGCTAAGATCAACAAACCACAAAGATGAATACAAAACTATGAAAACTGATTTTTTTTTTAAAAACAAGGATTTAAACCATAAAACCTTTCCTCAAAAACAATCGAAACAGATTATGGAACTCAGAATTTAGCTAATCAATCACCAAACTTTTACAAAAATACAAAAGGAAATTCACGATTTCAGAAAATCAAACTTTCATTTCATAAAAAGGAATTACAAAGACTTAGCTAAAATCTGGAACAAAGGGACTCTCACATGTTGAGGTCTCCTTTTATAGACGACTAAGATAATTCTAGAAGGGAAAATACATCAGAAACACTAGCTATGAATTCTCAAAATTACCCTTGGCCTTCTAGACGCGTTTGATGTGTATGAGTTTTCCAATTTGATCTTGGTTGTTCATTTTATGCTTGGGGACCAAGTAGTAAGCTAAAAGCGTTGATCTTGCCACCTAGGATTACTTGGAGAGGAGGGTGTCATATGATTGGGTAACGGGTTGAATGGTGGGGTCCTTTGGTGAGTGGGGATTGGGAATTTTGGTGTGGGATGAGTTTGTGTGTGTGTGTGTGAATTAAGCGTGGGACTGGGTAATTTCAGTTTACCCTTTGTTTAAGTGGGAAGAGTTACTGGGTTTCAAAAGGTAAACAGTAACAAGTTTTGGTCCAATATTAGGGGAAGTGTTTTTGTTTGGCGCAATAAACATTCAAATGTTTATTTTGTGGCAACTATGGTCCTTAGCCTTTGGAAAAACTTGTATAACAAGTTTATTTTCTTTGTAAACTCGTTTCCTTTGTGTAAAACAAGTTTCTGAATTTAGGTTTTGGCCACAAAAACTTTCTAAACAAGGATTTAGGGCTTTTTCAAGTTTAGGCTAATTACAATTTCAGTCCTTTTGATATTTAAACCATTTTTAAAGGACTAGAAATGTAATATTCCTGAACTTCAAGGGTTTCTTTGGATCTTTGACTTTATGAAGGACCATTCTTGACATTTTGGATTTGTTGAAGGACTAATCTTACCAAATCTTCAAAGATGAAGGACCTTTTTGTAACTTTGACAAACTTAAGGGACCAAACTTGTAATTATGAATATACAAGGGTATTAAGTGTCATTTCTTCATAAATGAGCGATCAATCTTGTACATCTTCAAGTCTTCAAGGGTTTTTCTTTGATAATTCACAAACTAAGGCTCGGTTCATTATGTAGCTTCGTTTCTCGTGTTTGTTTTTCCTTGTTCTTGTGATCTTTTGTCTTTTTCACGATATCCATACCTAAAATACACAAGTAAACAAACACAACATATATATGGTATTTTATGACATTTTTATGCATTTAAAGCCCGAAAAGAAAGATGAGATCATGTATAAATACCATCTCATCACAAATCAAAAGCGGTCTAGTACCGATGTCTCCCAAATAAACAAGAAAACTGTATAAGTATAGGACGCACCCCAGGGGTAGTCCCGAGAAAAATTAAAAGCGGCTCGGTGCTGATGTTTCCCAAAGAAGTAAGAAAATATGCAAGTGTAAAAAACACATGTACGGGATGCGCCCCACGGGTAGTCCGGAGACAAATCAAAAGCGGCCTGGTGCCGATGTCTCCCACGAATAGTCTAAAAACACTTGTGCAAAAAAAACACAAGTGTAGGACGCGCCCCAAGGGCAGTCCGGAGACAAATTAAAAGCGGCCTGGTGCCGATGTCTCTCGTTAAAACATATATTGTTACATACAGTGTAAAGCATAAAACGTAGTAGATAAAGCAAGAGGCACGCATATTATTAAATGGAAAGTGGCAGAAGAAGTCACAGGTGAAACTTGTCCATAATGTTACAAAACACGATTAAAAGAGATAAATGTTCTAGGAAACGGTTACAAAATACACCGGCATACCGGGCCTTCATTCCTTTGGCTGTTCGTTGTTGACCTGAGAGCCTTGATCATTCTGGGTAGGATCTGGGGTAGAACCGACACCATTTCCTAAGGCTTGAGAAGAATTGGCATTAGCAGAAGCAGAGGGGTCTTCGGAGGAAAGCACGAGAGACTTTTCAGCTGGAGTAAGCTGCATGATATCCACCACCAGGAGCCTATTGGCAGCAGCCACCTTATTAATAAAGGGATACTTGGCCGAGAATAGGGTGGTGAAATCTTCTTTCCAAGTCTTTGCAGCCTCCACATCCAAATTGTCTGCCGCAGCAATAGCCTCTACGATCTCCTCGGGTGTTTGTTTGAACTCCACAGCTTTCATAAATCCACTATTGAAGATGGCGTTGGCTTTCAAGGACAAAGACCTGCGGTACTCATAGCTAGCAAAGAGTTTACGAACAAGGATCGGAATGCCATCTCTCACAAGGACCTGTTTGTTCACTTCGGCTTGGGCAAGAAAGGAAGTCAAGTGACGATTATCACCTTCCAACTCCTTTATCCTATCAAAGTCCTTGATGTGAGTTTGGGTGCTCTCGGCATGAAATCTCTCCAGCTCCACGACCCTTTTGTCCTTAGACTCTAGCAAGTTTTGGAGGTCTTGAACATATTTTTGCGGCCTCTCAATCATACCAAGATGTTCTTGCTCTCGGCTCAAACACCCATTATAATTGTCTTCCAGCTTCTTGTGAGCCAGAGCCATTTGATCCAACATGGTCTTCCCAGATGCAAAGTGACCTTGCACGCCTTGTTGAGCAGAAGACAAACGATGGTGTTCACGACTCAAAGACTCATACCTTTTCATCAACTCAGAGAGAGTAAGGGTACTTCTGGCCAAAGCTTGGTAATAATGACTTAGCACGTCATAGTTCGAAAGCAATGAAAGCTCAGTTTGCTCTGTCGGGGTAGCCAAGTGGAACAACAACTCACGGGACGAATAATGGGAGTCAATACGAACATCCTCGTCTAACCTCCACGGAGGAACAAACTGACGGGATAGTCCTCCTTCCTGAAAGGTAGGTCTGGAACCTTCTAAAAAGAATACAAGAGACTAAGTAAATAAAGATAAGAGGGAAGAGAAAGGAAAAGGGAGAACATGAATGACAAAAAAGGAAACTAAAAGTAAGAATACCTGTAGCATCATCAGTATAAGTATGGTCATCAGCAGGAGAAGACTGGTCACTAAGATTGATGTGCGAAGGGGTCTTCGGTTTGCTACCGCTAGCCTTGCTAAGCTTGCCCTGAGTTGGAGAAGCATGTGAATGATTAAGAGGAGAGGTAGAATGCACCTCAGTATCCTCAGTCCTTGATGATCCGTCCCCTTTCACAGTTTTCCTCTTAGTTCTACGACCCGAAGCCTCACCACCTTGCGGTCTTTTCTTAGCATTCACAACAGTATTCTTACCCTCGCTACGAAGACGGGCAGCCATGATCTTGGGATCCGGAATAGTTACAGCTACCTGTTGGGGGTTTAGAGCAGGAATTTTGGCACCAACGGGTAAGGGTTGCGTAACTTGAGGAGGGGGGTTCGGCATTGTGGCATTCGCATCCCGGCCAACTTTGGCGTTATCAAAGAAAGGGAGCTTTAGAAACTCGTCCATGTAAATTTCTGCATGGAAGAAAAACAATAGTGGTTAGAGCGAGCAAAAATAGCCCGCGAAACAAGATAAACAAAAATTCATATATAAGTACCATTTTTATCAAGATCAATAACAATACGACGGAGGGGAGGGTTCTCATAAGGATACCACAAACCAGAAAGGAACAACAAATGCTTGTTAGGACGACGGAGGGCTATAGGATTATCCGCGAGCAACTTAGCGTGATGTTCATTGAAGTGAGTAGGGAAATCATCGTGGACATCTGTGTCCCTGTCTCTCCAAGGCATAGCATGAGGAATGGCCCTCCTATCATTTAAAAACCACTTACGTTTCCAACCCTTCAAGCTAGAAGTTTTCTCTCTCAAACATTTACCATATTTTGCGGGCCAACGGCTCTCGAAAGAAAACCAGTGCCCTTGTTTGCACAACCTATAAAAGACTCGGAAAAGGTTGACGGTGGTAAGAATGTTTAGGCTGAGGCACCGTATCTCGAACATAACCACACGATTAACACTCATCGGTATCAACTAAGAAATACGTACACGGAAGTACCGGATGATGGCCAAGAAAAAGCTAGAAAAGGGGATCCGTAGTCCTCCATGTTTCAGATATTCCTCATAAATTCCAATAAACCGTTCTGGAAGTCGATCCATGGTCAATAAGGGATCCGGTAATTGAGGGCGAAGTTCATCAGGGATACGGTATTTCCTTATGATAAGTTTAAGATCATCCCTGGTCAAAGTAGAAACCCTAATGTGCATATCACATTTTGGATCACGAAAGGCGTTGACGTCGTCCTCCTCATCAGAACCACTAACAGACATGACATGAACAAACAAGAAAAGAGCCTAGAAAAAATCAAAAGGGGGAACGGAGCGCACACCTGTGGAATGGAGTGTCTACCGAGGCGAAGAAACACAACAATGAAGAAAAAAGAAAAGAAAACGAAATGAAAATGAGAGAAAAAGGAAGTATTTATAGTAAAGGAGGGGACACTTAAGTGACGTTTCACAATTTCCAAATCTCAATTTTCACCATAAAAGGCAAACGAGCACACGTGACATGGCAAGGGAAACGACAGCGCAGAGGGAAGCGTTCCAAGTGGGTGCCAGAAAGATTAGGGTAAGACAAAGGCAACTAAGGAGCAATTAATGCCAAGAACTGTATTTTTTAAAACTAGCGATAAGGACAAATGACAAAACGACAAACATACTCAAGTATCACGCCGTCAACCGAGGCTAACACCGTAATACTGGGGGACATGTTCGCGTATGTCTCTGGCCAACGGCCTCCGGACTATACGCTAGGTTCCGGTTATTGGCCGCGGGGTCGGCAATTAATGAACTGACAAGGGCGGCTAGCATTTAATGCCACAAGTCTGGGAGAAAGGGAAAAGCAAAAGGGATTTAATGTATTAACCAGCGTACATGTATCGACCCACCGGGTAAAGAGCTACACCGCCGCCTGGGGAACAAATCCCTTGATTGGTGGGAAAGATCTTTCCTTGGACTTAGAGCCTAATCTATTGATGTGACTAAACATCCAGGTACATTTGGTGGAGTAGTATAAATACTCCCCACATTTAATACACAAAAATCTAACTTAAGATACATACTCAACATTGTTACTCTTAAATACTCCTAGTGCACTCTGGTATTCCACACCGGACACCATCTAAGAGAAAGTTACTTACTTTCACACCGGAGCTTGGTCTCAAGGGTCACACCTGGGGCAAGGCTAACGTGTGTTGCCTTGTGTTCGTAGGTTCATCACCAAGACTCAAGAAACACGATCATTGTGACCGAAGCTGATTTACTCGGGACAAGCTATCCGGGGAATTTTGCTTCAACATGGATTATCAATTGAAGGATGATTCTATTCTTTGGCATGGACAATACCATGTTGCAAGGACGAGTGGCTTTAATAAGTGTGAAAACACTTATCCTTTTACAACTTAATTATAATAATAACCAAGCCAAAACGTGTATTTTATGTCGTAAATGTCGGAATTATGCGTAGTTTGTATTTTTTGTTGTGATTTAGGACCAAAATGTGAAAAGGGAAGAAAACACGGTCTTTCACGGGCTTTTATCGAAGAAAAAGACAAAATACGAAGTCGAAAGATCAAGAGTGCAAAAAGAACAGAAGTCCAAGGCCTATTCTGAAGATTTATTGAAGAAAAGTCTAAAGACGGAAGTTTAGTAAAGCCGAAGAACTCAAGTCTAATTAAGGAAGAAATTACAAGACGAGTTTAATCAATCCCGAGACCAAGTCGGAAAAGTCGAAGAATTTAGAAGACGAAAAGACGTGAAGAAGAAGAATGAAGCAACACATGCTAGTCTCCCTAATCACCTATAAATACCCTCCTAATATCACATTAGGAGGTGTTGGCTATTTGACACATAGTTCTTCCACCTTTAATTACTTGCACTTTTCTTAATGTCATTTATTTAATTGTCATTTAATTACCTTGTCTTGCACCTTAAATATGTAAGTTTAATCTTTACTTTTAATTGTTGATCTTAATTTTAATCAAGTTTTAATTAATCTCTCATTCTACCTTTCTTGTCTTGATTTAATCCTTATGCTTATGTGCTTATTGTCATGCTTATTTGATTATTTGTTATGTTTTTATGTTTATGATTGTGTTAGCTTATTGATTTTATAGCTTATTGTGTTTTTCTTAAATTTAATTTAGTGCTTATTAGTTAATTTTTATAAAAAGTTGATTTTTAATATTTTTATTATTTAGTGTTTTTAAAAGTTTTAAAATTTTGGCTTATTAGCTTTTTCTTAAATTTGATTTGGTAAAAGTTTTAGTTAAGTGGTTATTTGTTTTTAGCATAATTTTTAGATTTTTAGCTTATTTGCAACTTCTTGTTATCCGGGTTTTCAATACCCTAGTATTTCGTATAAGTGTCCACACCAGATTCCGAATAGCCTACATGTGTGATTCCAGATAAAGGAGTATAGCAAGCATTCCGGATAAAGCTTCATTTGGTGAATTCCGGATAAGGGGCAGATTCAGATTACGGATAAGGGTGACAGCCTTATTCCGGATAAGCAGCTTGTTAGTGATTCCGGATAGTGACAGTATTTGGATTCCGGCTCAGGTTTTGTTTATCCTCTGTTTTATTTTCAAGCATTTATTTTTCCTGCCAATTTTCTTTAAGTGTTATTTTAATTGTTTGCATTTTTATTATATTGTCAATTTTACTTTTCGTCGAGTCTTAATTTTTGTCATTTAATTAATTTACTTTTTAAGTTTTTAATATTGCAAATTTACATTTTAATTAGTTTTACTTTTAATTAACCGTCATTTACCTTAAAGTTTTGCACATTTACTTTACTGCAACGACCAATCTATTTGTTCCCACCAAAAGAAGACTGAGTCGCACTTAAACCAATAGTCAATTCGAAGAGACTGGAACAACGATATTTTTAACTGAGTGAAATCGTAGTTATTAAATGGCGCCGTTGCTGGCTCTTTTCGTAAAGATTAACGGTTTTCTGTGAGAGACGCGTTGAATTTTGGGATCCGTTCACTCGTGAACGTCATTTTTCTTGCTTAAAATTTTTTCAAAAATCCATAAAAATTAAAATTGTTAAAAAATCCACAAAAAAATTAATTAAAAATTTTCAAAAATCCAAAAAGATTTTTATTTTTATTTTTACACGTACATATATATTCTCTATTTCTTTGGTATCTTTTTCTTTTGCTTTTGCAGGTGTATGCGTACTAGATCTTCAACTTATTCAGAGCCCGAGACTCGTGAAGATTTAGATATGGCTGGTGTAAACAATTGTTGGGTCAAAAAGTTGATGTGGCAGAAACTCAAAAACGAAGAAAACATGAAGATTTTGTCTAAGCGTTGTCAAGAGCAATCTAAGCGTTGACAAGAGCAAATCCAAGGTTGACAAAGCAAGCATTGTCATGTACAATCCAAGCATTGTCATGTACAATGTAAGCATTGTTAGAAACGTAGACAAAGAAGCTTATGGAAGCTTCTATTTAGATAAACATGCAAGATATATTCTGCATAAGTTTATTTAAGTAGAAGATTTACATGTTTATTTGATTTTATCTCTTGTAAACCCTAATCCTTACACTATAAAAGGAACCAAGGGTCTTAGGTTTTATTCATAACTCATATTCATAATGTAAACCTAAAAGCGTGTGTCGACTAGACGTGGGATTCAATGTATACACGTCTAGTGGTTGTTTGTTATTAATATAATGAACAATCCAATTGTTTAATTCATGTGTTTTGTGTCCAAACACCTTATTAATGGTTGTTGTTCTAATTCCGCTTTGATTATGTTAATCATATGAACAATGATCATTCCTAGTAGCTTAAAGATCCATGAAACCAAGGTTTCCACAATTGGTATCAGAGCCTCGTGGCTGGTGATGCTAGGACCAACAAGGTGTTCGTGTTTTGAGAAGAAAAGAAAAATCTGTATAGGTTTTTCTGGGCGATTTTGTGTGCGCAGCAGTATTCATAAGGCCATAACTTTTTATTGAACCGTTGGATCGCCACGAAATGTTTTGTGTGTGTTATACACACATATATCTAGATATCCACTGGAGGGATTGTTGTGATCTATCCCCAAGAAAAAGTTATTAAGCGTCAAAGTCAGCAGGGGTCATATGCTGTTTTCTGTGAACAGTAATAGTAAAAACGCGATCTCAACTTCGTTAACCGTTGGATCTTCGTGATTTTTGAACTGTAGATTCTTGACACTTGTGTCTAGAATCTCACCGAAGGGATTTTCGATCTGAGCCTTAATGAAGAAGTTATTCAAGGTTGAAGTTCGCTGTTTAAGGTATTAATATTCTTGCTTTTTCATAAAATCATGACCTAGGGTTCCTCAAACCCTAGATCGACATAAAAAGCAGTATGTTATGAGGTTGTAGCTGTTGTGATTCAAGTTAATTCGTCATGCTATGATGTTAGGGTTTATGGTGAAACCCTAGATTCGTTTTTGTATTAAACCCTAAATCTGTTCAAAAGTATAAAGAGAAGTGTGATGGGTTTTGGCTACTCGCATGGTCCAAGAAAACAAAGAATGGTTTGTTTGTGTTGTAGGGTCCCAGGCAGAAAAGAGCTACGCGACTGTTTTGTTGTTCGAATTGTTAAAACAGTATATGTTTTCTGTGATTGTGGGTCCCATAACTTGCTGTAAAGAAAAAGAAAAGTACAAGGACATGCGTTGGACGTGAGGTTCACATGGGATTCATTATTGAAGTGTTGTACCCTACAACTGTGGTCCAATGATACTATTTATGTCTTCACTTCTGTTCAAGGTCCTACATATATGTGTGTTAACATATGTTCACGTGAATTATAGAGCTTTGGGATGTTTGGTACAAACAGCGAAGACATTATATGTCATGATACTCGTTCAAACAACATGGATACAAGGATAAATGTTTTGTCTTCATTCAGTGGTCCTAGCAAATTGTGCAAAGAATTGATTCACGTGAAGTACAAAGAATTGGTCCCAGCAATGCATCAAACGTGGGTCAACAAGTACATAGCATAATTGTGCAATTAGTTTATTGAAGAATTGATTCACGTGAGGTAGGGGAAAAGTGAAAGCAATAGCTATGGAAAGTAAATTCGAATATTTGTTTCCTTAATATTTATCACGTGGGCCAAAGATGCTGTTAATTGTTTGACTAAATATGGGATACATATATTTAAACGTGAAGTGAGTATGATGTCAGAAGACGTGAGTTGAGATAGAATACAAAGAATTGAGACGCTGACGAGGTTTTAAGTTTCACGCTGACACTTGTTATTTTGACGCTGACAAGAATAAGTCGAACGCTGACAGATAGCGTTGACATGAGTTGTCCGAGAAACGCTTGATCAAGCGTTGATAGGTGTTTTCCGATATCAGACAATGCATGTGATTAAGATATTGGACAATGAAGGTTCTCGGATAACAAAAGAATGGCTGCTGTTAGAGAAAATTGATACGTTTTTAGCACACAAAAAGGTGGAATTTACACACAAAGGTACATGGAATCTCCGTTTTTATTTAGAATATCAAGATGATATTAATGGCTCGGATATTTTTACAAGGAGTAAATGATTTTTAAGTAAGTTAGAAACAATTCATGAAGACTTTGATTGATATTAGAGTATGTAGTCGGGATAGCCTTGTGAAAGAGTTATTCGCTAACATCTTTTACATATGAAGATATTGGTTCATTAAGACTTATCATGAAGAGGTGTTGGCTTAAGGGGAAGAATTCTTATGGTAAGTTTGATGATTGAATAAGATTTTCGCGAGTTTGTGTTCTATCATATCTTAAAGTCATGCACTTCCAGCCACTGACTTTTAAGGTAACTTGTTTGTGCCTACATTGTTACTGGTGAAGTGATGCAAGATCTAGGAATATGTGATTTTTCTTATGGTACTCTATGCACATATTTTCTATCACTTGAAGGAGTTACATTATTGTGCTCAGTGTCTCACAAAGGATGAGGATTTTTGTATCAGCAACGCACTTCATCACATCGTACAAGATATGGAACATAGGTTTGGGTTATTCTACTTCTACATCAAGAATATTATATCTATTTTTCTTCAAGATCATTACACAGAGCCTACATTTGGAGAATCTTCAAGATTGCATACATTATTTACTTTCCTGTTGATGTGACAAAAAGGAGAAGACATACATGCTACACTTGAGGGGAAGCAATTTGAAGATCATGTACAACTTACAAGAGATACACATAGAGTTTTGCCGACATCAACTAGGGGAAGATTGTTGGGTCAAAAAGTTGATGTGGCAGAAACTCAAAAACGAAGAAAACATGAAGATTTTGTCTAAGCGTTGTCAAGAGAAATCTAAGCGTTGACAAGACCAAATCCAAGGTTGACAAAGCAAGCATCGTCATGTACAATCCAAGCATTATCATGTACAATGTAAGCATTGTTAGAAACGTAGACAAAGAAGCTTATGGAAGCTTCTATTTAGATAAACATGCAAGATATATTCTGCATAAGTTTATTTAAATAGAAGATTTACATGTTTATTTGATTTTATCTCTTGTAAACCCTAATCCTTACACTATAAAAGGAACCAAGGGTCTTAGGTTTTATTCATAACTCATATTCACAATGTAAACCTAAAAGCGTGTGTCGACTAGACGTGGGATTCAATGTATACACGTCTAGTGGTTGTTTGTTATTAATATAATGAACAATCCAATTGTTTAATTCATGTGTTTTGTGTCCAAACACCTTGTTAATGGTTGTTGTTCTAATTCCGCTTTGATTATGTTAATCATATGAACAATGATCATTCCTAGTAGCTTAAAGATCCGTGAAACCAAGGTTTCCACATAAACAACAACAATAACCCACCGCACCTCAACAATAATAATAACAACAATGTTCCCCCACCTGATCTTAGAACAATGGAGGAGCTCTGTCAACCTACGATGAATGGACGAGGAGGACCGATTGCGCCGATGCAAATCACGGCTCCGGAGTTTTTGTTGAAGCATCACATGATCCAACAAGTCCAAAACACTTGTCCATTTCGCGGATTACCGGATGATGATGCCAACAAACACCTTGACAAATTCATTACCGTTACTCAAAGCATGAAGTTGCCCGGTGTTACTATGGATTTTCTTCGCGTTCACCTATTTCCACACACCTTATCTCACCATGCCAAAAAATGGTTTGATCGTCTTCTGAAGAATTCAATTCATACTTGGGATGAGATGACTCAACCATTTTTATCACGCTACTTTCCACCATCCATGGTCACGAGCCTTGGAAATCAAATTAGTGGATTTACTCAAGAACCTGATGAATCACTTTTTGATGCTTGGGAACGATATAATGTTTTGATCGATCGATGTCCAAACCACAACATGCTCCCCGTCACCTTAATTGATACTTTCTACAATGGTTTAACTTTTCGTGATCGTGATACGATTAATGCAGCCGCCGGTGGCACATTTATGAAAAGAATACCTGAGGAGTGTAGAGAGCTTATAGAGAACATGACCACTCACCACAAAAATTGGTATTCATCCGCATCCTCAAGATCAAACCCGAGAGTCAATGTGTCTTCTACTTCTTCAAACCCTGATATCACCGAATTGACCCGCGCAATGGTCAAAATGAGCAAGAATATGCAACTTTTGGCTACAAATCAACAACAACAAGTTAAAGCTGTATCACTTTCTTGTGAGACTTGCGGCGGTCCTCATTCATACACTGGTTGTCCTTCTACTCAAGACAATCCGGAAAACATGTATGCGGCTTATGGTAACTATTCAACAGAAAACTATCAAGCCCGACCTCAAGGTGATCGTAACTTGCTAAGTTACCGTTCTAACAACTTTCTTTCACCCGGTTTTTCTCCTCAAAACCACAACCCCAACAACTACAATAGAAGAAACCCAAACCCACCTCGAGCTTCTAATCCTTATCACCCACCCACTCAACAAGCACCACTCATTAATCAAGATGTTGAAGCTTTCATGAGAACCCAAGGAGAGCAAATCAAGAATCTGCAAAGCCAATTCATCAATTTGAAAGGAGATATCACTAAGCAAGGTAATGATATTAGATCCGAGCTTCGACATGATATACAAACCTCTTTTAACACTCAAACAAATGATTTGAAGAATATGCTGGCTAGTTTCTTACCAACTACTCAACCCTCTACTTCGGGCTCTCTACCTTCAAATACCGTCACCAACCCAAGAGCGAATGTGAGTGCTATTACTACACGTAGTGGAGCTACCTTAGTAGGACCATCTATCCCTCCCCCAGTTACACCATCTACACCTCCTCCACCACCATTTATCCCTCCTACTCCCATGCCTAGTATTAGTTCTCCATTACCGTCTCCACCTCTTAATGACGAAGTACCCAAGAAAAACCCTCCACCAACCCCACCTTCCACCTATAAACCCAATATTCCTTATCCTTCTCGCTTAGACAAGGTCAAATTGCTCACCAAGGATGACATTCAAGTGTCGAATTATTTGAAAAAGATTTCAGGACTGACCATTGATACAAGGCTTTTACCTAGTAAGAAAATTATCGTTGAACCAATCTCTTCGAATTGAAAAATGGATTAAGTGTGTGACTCAGTCGTTCTTTGGTGAAACAAATAGTTGTGTCGTTGTAGTATTTAAAAGTGCAAAACAATTAAAGTAAAATGACTTAAACGTAAATGGCGGTAAATTAAATCTAAGTCTAATTAAAAGTAAAGGGTGCAATATTAAAACTTTGAAAAGTAAATTAATTAAATGACGGGAATTTAAAAGCGTGACGAAAATTAAGATTGACAAAGTATTAAAATGTAAACTTAACAATTAAACAAGACAAAATATGAAACAAACTTACCGTCGGAATGTGATCGGAATAATAACCCTACCTTCTGATCGGAATGTGGCCTCGTCGGAATAACCCTTACTTTCCTGATCAGAATATGATCGGAAAGAGGTCTCGTCGGAATACACCCCACCAATCGGAATGAAATCAGAGACACCCCTATCGGAATGTGGATCTGAATCCATTATCGGAATGTAACCTAAGGAGATCTCATCGGAATGTGGTACTAGGTCCCGTCGGAATATCACTCAAAAAACCCCTGTCGGAATGCAAATCGGAATTCTTGTTGAATCTTGAAACCCTTTTCCGATGGTAGATCGGAATCCCCGTCGGAATACAAAACCCTTTTCCGACGGGTAGTAATCGGAATATAGTAAAGAAAACACAAAATAAGCACAACTAATAAGCTATTAATCAAATAAGCACACAACGAAAAACTTAATGGAAACCGTACGAGAAAAAGCTAATAAGCTAAACTTCAAAGACTTTTGAAAACACAAAATGAAAAAGGTATACGAAAACAAACTTTATATAAAAAATAACTTTTATAAAAACTTAAGAAACTTTAAGATAAACACAAATAAGCTATAAAAATCAATAATCCAAAACAATCAAAAGCATAAAAACATAACCTTTAATCAAATAAGCATTATAATAAACACATAAACATAAAGATCAAACAAAGAAAGAAAGGTAGAATGAGAGATTTAAACAAGAAAAGTAAAGGTGCAATAAAAATAAAAGTAACTTACTTGGAAAATAAGGTGCAAGACAAGGTAATTAAAGTGAAATAAAGTAAATATGCAAGTAAATAAAATGGAAGAAATAGTGTGTCAAACTATCCAACAAAATGAAAATGATTTATCTTATGACTATTTATAGGGGAGGATTAAGGAGTGCTTAGGAAGCTTCCTCCCCTCCTTCATTTTCTCTTAATTGCACCATTAGGTCCTTAAGCCTTTAATCTTCTTTAATCTTGGACTTTAATGACTTTTGGCTCGGGATTTCTTTGGACTCGTCTTTTAATTCTTCAATAAATAAGACTTGAGTTCTTCGGCTTTTAGTAAACTTCCGTCTTTTGACTTTTTCTTCGATAAATCTTCAGAATTGGTCTTGGACTTTCGTTCTTTTTGCACTCTTAACTTCTTGACTTTGTCTTTCATCTTTTTCTTCAATAAAAGCCCGTAAATGCCCGTGTTTTCTCCACTTTTCACCTTTTCGTCCTAAATCACAACAAAAACACAAACCACGCATAATTCCGACATAAAAGACATAAAATACACGTTTTGGCTTGGTTATTATTGTAATTAAGTGGTAAAAAGGATGGGTGTTTGCACACCTATCAAATCCCCTACACTTGACCATTGCAATGTTCTCATGCAATGCATTAGTTACAAAGCACGTTTACATTTTTCATCATAATCAATCCACGTTGGCCTTTATTAAAGAGATAGAAGATTATAAACATTCAAAGTAAAGAAATCAAAAGCATACCTTGGGTTTTGGAAATGTCATGAATAATCATCATCCTCAAGTTTTCACTTTCTCCAAACCAAGCTTAAAAACGAGATCATTGTTATTATAAGTTAGCAAACTAACACGAACTCATGTGGGCCAATTATTCACTTAGACTCCCTTATTCCTATGTGTATCTCTTATATTTTATTGTTGTCTTGAATGATCACGAGGATGCATTGTTGACTTATTTCGATAGTTTATTAGGCCGAAAATAAAGTGAACGATTTAATCAATAGTTAGCTAAAGGACAAAATCTTTTAAAACTGCTTCTCGGGACCTCATAAAGTTCATATCTTGGCATAACTCGCTTCGCGATTTGAGACCTTTCTCGGACCGATATTTGGCAGTGACTTCATACTTCAAACCTTGAGAGACGTTCATGAAATAATGGTCTTCTCTTCATATAGGAATTTCTTCACTTGAAGTTTTGAGAGATTCATAATTGGACCACGACTTCTTCATTTTTCTCCAATCTTTATTTTGGACTTTGATATACAACGATCCGCCTTCTTTTTGGACTTGGCTTTATTTATCCTCATACCTTGCTAGGGTCTTTTTGGATAGACTTCTCCATGACTTTTGGGGAGTTTTTGCTTTTCGTCGTGTGTCTCGATCCTTCATATTGATTTTCGATAAATGATTCTTCACATCACTTTTGGATCTTTAGCAACAAAATGTAGCCCTCATGTCTTGTTAGGACCTTTTTGGACTCGCCAATCTTCGCATCCCGCTTAAATAAGTTATGCCTTGGCTATGAACTCTAATCCATACCGAGCAACTTTTAAACGATCTTGGGCTAGAAGCTAAGTAATTTTTCAAATCGTACAACCTTATTTATTGCAGATAAATTTATTAGCAAGCGATGGGAGAATAGGCTCATAATTAACTCACATAAATTCCCGAAAGAATACCAAACTTATAATTGGCTCTATCATCTCTCGTTCTCCACAGTTTAAAATCTCAAGGAATGAGACTCGTGGATGCTTAGCCTATTAAATCAAAGTTTTGGGTTTTCGAGTCGCCTATAGGATCTTGCAAATTCTTAGACTCTTTCAAGTTTTAGAAATCGCGTTTTAAAGTTCCTTTGATAAACGACTCTCTAGGATCAATTATATGAACTTGCGAAAAGTTCTTGTTCTTAACCCGCGAGAGTTAAGACTTTCGCGATTTATAGCTCCCTATATAAAAGCCTAGCAAAACTTGACTTAAACATGTTAAGGATACTAGCTAGAGTAAACTAAGATAAGTAAACTCGGGTTGAGTCAAAAGATTCACAATGTTTGAAAATTAAAACCGCTTTGTTAAAAATTTATTCTAGCAAGGAAAGAAAATAACTACACAAAAGTAAAACTAACAGGCCAAAATAGATCAAAAATTTTGAAAAATGTCGAAAGATTTTCCAGTTAAAATGAGGACAAATACAAGGAACAGACCACTTAACTTCGATAGAAGTCCCCCCTACACTTAATATAAACATTGTCCTCAATGTTTAAGCATGTGGGAGTAAACTCCCCTACACTTAGGACATTGTGCACGTTGTTTAAATCTCGCTAAGCAAAATATAACTAAAGAGATTCCTATTTTAATATTGGAAAATATAAAATAGTGAATCGAAAAGAGTTTAGGATAGAACCGGGAAAATCGAACACAGAATCACGGGTCGTCAAGAATCATCAAGAGTAGATCATTGAGCGCTCGAATCCCTGATATAAGAAGAGAGGAGAGGAAATAGCAAACACCAATGGGTCTCCCCTACACTTAGGATAAAGAAATCTAAAAGATAGATACATGGGTTGCCTCCCAAGAAGCGCTTGATTTTTGATTACCGAGTCGTGAGCCTGACTCGACCTTGATCATCATAGGAAGAAGCATGAAACATATCCACTAGGATCAAAGACATAGTTTTCGTCCATCAAATAGCACAAGCTTAAGGCGAACAAGGCAAGCCAAAGAAGAGTAGGCAAGGTTCCCATAAGCAGCGATGGAGCACGGTGGAAGCAAGGGTGAAGTGGTGCAAGCAGATTTCCATAAGTTCCAAAGATATTTCCTTTTATTTCATCAGGTGGATACTGAGATGGCTGCAGAATATCGATACCGGGGTCGAACACCTTTTCCTTTAGGGGAAAATAGCACTCAGGTTCAGCAGAGTGTGAAGATGATCCATGATGAAAATGCACAACCTCGTCCTCAGAAGGGGGACAAAGAGGTGTTAAATCATATGTGCTGTGGATATTGGTGTCGACCGGTTTCTTCTCCTTTGAAAGAATTTTCTTCAAATCCAAAGTAGGATCAAGACGATAATCTTCAAAGTCTAAAGGAGGAGCATCACTCTCATGAGGGAAGTAAGTGTTGAGAAACGTAGAGAAGTCTTCCTCAAAAGAGTAATCATCCAAAGTAGGATTAAGCATGGATGACGGAGGATCTTCATCATGTGAAGAATCACTCGAAAGAGTATCGGCCTCATCAAAATCATCATATGTGGGCAGATCGGGATACTCAGAAGTAAGGTCATCATAATCATCCGAATCTGAGCTAGAATCATCATCATAAGCATCGAAGATCGATGGAGAATCATAAATGGGTGAAGGTTCCAAATCGGAGAGAGAATCATCCACATCATCTTGAAAAAGTGGATTATCAATGCAAGAGTCGAATAGAGGATTGTTGTTGATGACAAAATCATCGAGCACATTAATCATATTCACTGATTCTCGTCCAAAGGATTTGCTTGTAAGCTTCCCCATTTTGAACACTTGTGCATCATCCCCGACTCTTAAGATTAACTCACCTTCGGCAACATCAACTAAAGCTCGTCCGGTTCTCAAGAATGGCCAACCAAGTATTAAAGGAATACGAGGGTCCATTGCATAATCAACAACGACAAAATTGACCAGGAAAGTAAATGTGCCAACTTTGATGAACACATCTTAGGCAATACCAACGGGGTAAGCGAGAGTGCGATTTGCAAGTTCAAGAGTCATCTTTGTTGGAGTAAGGTCGGGTAATGATAGTGTTTTCCAAACACTCAAAGGCATAAGATTAATACTAGCCCTGAGATCAACTAGGGCAGTAAATTCTTCGGTTTTGTTGAAAATGCACGGCAACACAAAACGACCGGGATCTCCAAGCTTTTCCAGAAGTTCTTTAAGAATAACTGCAGAGCAGTTTTCATTTAAGCGTGTGTTGGCGAGCTCAATCAACTTCTCCTTCTTGTTAAGCAATTCCTTGAATGCTTTGACAAATTTCGGCATGTGGACAAGTGCTTCAACAAGGCTTATGTTAATGTTCATTTGAGAGAGCGTCTTCACATAGCTTGACACTTGACAGTCATTCTTGGTTAGCTCGTTGGTCTTGCCTAGCCGTGAAGGATATGGGATATTAGGTTTGGGTGGTGAAGGTGAAGGTGGTAAAGGTTGAGATGTTGAAGGGTTCTTCTTGGGAACATCGTCATAACGAGGCGGAGACGGTAATGGTGCACTAATACTAGGTGTAGGAGGAGTAGGGATAAATGGTGGTGGAGGAGGTGTAGATGATGGGGGCTAGATCGGTGGTCCTACTATGGTGACTACACTACGGGTAGTAATGGCACTTACATTTGCTCGCGGATTGGTGACGGTGTTTGAAGGTAGAGAACTCGAAGAAGAGGGTTGAGCGGCGGGCAAGAAACTAGCAAGCATATTCTTCAAATCATTTGTTTGATTGCTGAAGGAGGATTGGATATTATCGCGAAGCTCGGATCTAAGGTCATTTCCTTGCTTGGTAATATCTCCTTTCAGATTGATAATTTGGCTCTGTAGATTCTTGATTTGCTCACCTTGGGTTCTCATGATGGCTTCAACATCGGGGTTAATGGGTGGGGCTTGTTGGGCGGGTGGGTGATAAGGTGTAGAAGCTCTTGGTGGGATTTGGTTGCTTCTATTGTAGTTGTTGGCGGGGTTGTGGTTTTGAGGAGATAAACCGGGTGAAAGGTAGTTTTTTGATCGGTAACTCAGCAAATTTCTATCCCCTTAAGGTCGAGCTTGGTAATTTTCCGGTGAATAATTACCATAAGCTGCATACACATTTTCCGGATTTCCTTGTGTAGAAGGACAATCGGTGTATGAGTGAGGACCGCCACATGTTTCACAAGAAGGTGTAACCGCTTTAACTTGTTGTTGTTGGTTTGAAGCGAGAAGCAAAATACTTTTGTTCATTTCAGTCATCATGCGGGTGAATTCGGTCATATAAGGGCTTGCTGAAGTTGAAGAAACATTGACTCTCGTGTTGTTCCTTGAAGAAGTGGAGGAATCCCAGTTTTTATGATGTGTAGTCATGTTCTCAATAAGCTCTCTACACTCCTCGGGTCTCCTTTTCATAAATGTGCCACCGGCGGCTGCATTAATCGTATCACGATCTCGAAAAGTCAAACCGTTGTAGAAAGTATCAATCAATGTGACCGGAAGCATGTTGTGGTTTGGACAACGATCGATCAAGACATTATATCTTTCCCAAGCATCAAAAAGAGATTCATCGGGATCTTGCATGAAACCGCTGATTTGATTGCGAAGGCTCGTGACCATGGATGGTGGAAAGTAGCGCGACAAAAAGCGTTGAGTCATGTCATCCCAAGTATGAATAGAATTTCTCGGGAGACGATCAAACCATTTCTCGGCGTGATGTGATAAAGTATGTGGGAAGATTTGTAGGCGAAGAACATCCATTGTGGCACCAGGCAACTTCATGCTTTGGGTGATTGTAATGAACTTGTCGAGGTGTTTGTTGGCATCATCATCAGGCAATCCACGGAATGGGTTAGTTTGCACTTGCTGAATCATGTGGTGCTTCAACGAAAACTCCGGAGCCGTGATTTGCTTCGGCGCAATCAGTCCTCCTCGTCCAAACATGGTAGGTTGACAAAGCTCCTCCATTGTCCGAAGATCCGGCTGTGGAAGAACATTGTTGTTATTGTTGAGGTGCGGTGGATTATTGTTGTTGTTAACACCTGACATACTTAAATCTTCTCGAGTCTTGGGCTCTTGATAATTAGAAGATCTAGTACGCATACACCTACAAAGGCAAAAGAAAATAATACCAAACACAAAGACAATATATATACACAATAAAAAAAAAATCTTTTTGGATTTTTGAAATTTTGGATTTTTGAAATTTTTAATTTTTATGGATTTTTATCAATTTTTAATTTTTATGGTTTTTTGAAATTTTTATGCAAGAAAAATAACGCTCACAAGTGAACGGATCCCAAAAAGCAACGCGTCTCTCACAGAAAACCGTTAATCTTTACGAAAAGAGCCGGCAACGGCGCCATTTGATACAAGGATTTTACCTAGTAAGAAAATTATCGTTGAATCAATCTCTTCGAATTGAAAAATGGATTAAGTGTGTGACTCAGTCGTTCTTTGGTGAAACAAATAGTTGTGTCGTTGTAGTATTTAAAAGTGCAAAACAATTAAAGTAAAATGACTTAAACGTAAATGGCGGTAAATTAAATCTAAGTCTAATTAAAAGTAAAGGGTGCAATATTAAAATTTTGAAAAGTAAATTAATTAAATGACGGGAATTTAAAAGCGTGACGAAAATTAAGATTGACAAAGTATTAAAATGTAAACTTAACAATTAAACAAGACAAAATATGAAACAAACTTACCGTCGGAATGTGATCGGAATAATAACCCTACCTTCTGATCGGAATGTGGCCTCGTCGGAATAACCCTTACCTTCCTGATCGGAATATGATCGGAAAGAGGTCTCGTCGGAATACACCCCACCAATCGGAATGAAATCAGAGACACCCCTATCGGAATGTGGATCGGAATCCACTATCGGAATGTAACCTAAGGAGATCTCATCGGAATGTGGTACTAGGTCCCGTCGGAATATCACTCAAAAACATCCCTACCGGAATGCAAATCGGAATTCTTGTTGAATCTTGAAACCCTTTTCTGATGGTAGATCGGAATCCCCGTCGGAATACAAAACCCTTTTCCGACGGGTAGTAATCGGAATATAGTAAAGAAAACACAAAATAAGCACAACTAATAAGCTATTAATCAAATAAGCACACAACGAAAAACTTAATGAAAACCGTACGAGAAAAAGCTAATAAGCTAAAATTTAAAGACTTTTGAAAACACAAAATGAAAAAGGTATACGAAAACAAACTTTATATAAAAATAACTTTTATAAAAACTTAAGAAACTTTAAGATAAACACAAATAAGCTATAAAAATCAATAATCCAAAACAATCAAAAGCATAAAAACATAACCTTTAATCAAATAAGCATTACTTCTAGCAGATTTAACAACTTGGTGAACAAATTCAACCCAAATCAATCAAGCAGGGGACTTTTCTGATTTTAACTAGTATTACCAAAAACTAAGCATACAAATATGATTTCCAACCCTCTAATCTGAAACCTAAATGCTTATATCACATAGCAGTAACCAAAGAATAGTTTTAACACAGGTTTTAACTCAAGAATTTGTCACCAATCTTGATTAAACAGCTAATCCAAACACCCCTTTAGTTTCTGAATATAAAGATTTTACAAAGCAAATCACATCAAATCTAAACCAAATTGATTCTAATGACTCTAAACATGCATATTACCAGTAATAAAGCAATATCCAACCAATAAGCAAGCAATCAAATAATTTTCATGCAATTTTCAAAAATCTCATACAAAATCAGTAAAACTAATAACTCAAAAAGGAAACAAGGGCTACCTTGTTGGGCCTACATCCAGGCCCAACAGTGACTGCTTTGTCACCTCCAATAGACCCGGGTCTATGCAGATTACTGGAACAAATCAAACTCCAAAACCTGCTAAGAAAATGAAACACAAGAACAATACAACTTTTCTGATTTTTCTGAAACTTTCTTAAAACCTTTCTCACAAACTTGAACCAATGATACTTAAAAACAACTTCAATATCAGATAACCAAGAACACTAGTCCACTTTCACTTCATAATGTTGCTTGGATTTCTGAGATTAACAGAATATTTTCAAAACCTTTTTTTTGAAAACCTTAAACACTCAAAGTGTTACACAATTAAAATGGAACTCAGTTTTTAGCTTTCTAACACACACACACAACTTTTAACAATTATAAAAAAGGAATTACACTTGTTTTTAACACAAATACCAAACTTTTTATATCATCAAAAAGGAACTACAATGGTGAAAGCTTAAAAACTGGAACAAAGTGAATAGAGACACAGGCGTCTCTATTTATACAAATAGATAGAACTATCTAGAACTACTTAACCCTAGTTCTTGAATTGCCAATAAAGCCCTTGGTGTTTGACTGAATTTTTGGTCAAAAAATGGAATCTTGTGAGTCTTGTACTTGGCCAGCTGTTGGAACTTCATCTTGGACGTTTGTTTGAGCTTGGAGGACAAGGAGTTGATCTCAAACGTTGGATGTGTCGGGTCTAGGGTTGGGGGAAAACGATGGGTGCAGGGGAGGGTCACACAAGACACATGGGTGTGTCTTGTGGTGATGTGGAATGTGGGTTTTGTTGAGAAAGTAGGTAATCAAGGATCTGGAGGGTTTGGATCAAAAACCCTTTGGTTTGAATTTAATTAAGCCTGGAAAAATTAGGGTTTATATGGTGATTAAGGGAGTGTTCAATCCAAAAAAGGAAAGGGTTTATTTAAATTTGTTGTTTGGTGGGAAAAGGGAAAATGTTGACTGGGGGGTTTGACTGGGTTTAGTAAATTAAACCGGGTTTGTTTTGGGTGGGTATTGGGTTGGTCAGTGGGTAGGGTCGGGTAAATGGGTTTTTGGGTGGGTTATGCTGAGGTGTCAGGTTTTGGTTGGGTGTAAGGGTTTGTTGGTTTGGCAGAAAAGACCCCCAAGCTTCCTTGTTTTGTTCAAGTTGTAACAAATAGCCATCAGCGCCCATTTAACTCTTAACAACTTTGGAGGACTTGTCAAAATTGGCACAAATACTTCCAAAACTTTTCCAAGGGTTTCTTTTGCATATTCTTCATTTTCCAAAGGCTGATCTTGTATAGTCTTCATTCCTTAAGGACCATTCTTGTACGATTGACATTTGGAGGGTCATTTGTGACAAGTTCTTCAAAGATGAGGGACTAAAGTTGCCAATCTTCAATTCTTCAAGGGCATTTTTGTAAAATCTAAACTTGGGCCCGGTTCATTGTGCGGCTTCGTTTCCCGTGTTCGTTATTGAATGATTCTTGTGATCTTTTGCCAATTCCTCAATATCCGTACCTAAAAATACACAAGTAACAAACACGAGCATATATTTGGTATAATTTATGATATTTTATGCAATTTAAGCCCGTTTTGGACGATGAGACCATGTATAAAAGCCGTCTCATCAAAACGTTTGCCAACTAAGACAAGTGAATCATCTCCTCAGGTCACCTCTAGCACAAGAAAAGAAAACTGTGAATCCCCGAATGGTTCTAAGATAGATATCGCTAACCCATATAAAAGCAACTCCTAATGAGAATGTAGGTACCAAAGTCTACGTTCAACACGAACACAGCGGTCCGATCTTTACATATCGTTCAACTAAGTACACTCTCAGAGTTTGGCTACTAAAGAAGTTGATATCAGAGAAACAAGTGTCTCAGGGGATTCACAGTTAAACATTGTGTATTCCAGGACTTACAGTCACATAACAGACTGTAACTCGCTCTCAAAAGACAGGAAAGTTCATCCCGATGATGACTTATCCTCAAACCGAGAAATTAAATTTTCTCAGACATGAGCTTACATTTAAAACTATTCAAGGGTTTTTAGCTCGTGTAAAGGACTTATAGTCACATCACAGACTATAACTCGTTCATCAGAGAAAGGGAAGTTTATCTACGCAACGATAACTTACCCTCAAAAGGAGAAATTAATTTTTCTCGAGCACGAGCTATTATTAAGATTATTCAAAGATTTTAAGCTCGTGTACAGGACTTACAGTCACATAACAGACTGTAACTCGCTCTCAAAAGACAAGAAAGTTCATCCCAATGATGACTTATCCTCAAAACGAGAAATTAAATTTTCTCGGACACGAGCTTACATTTAAAACTATTCAAGGGTTTTTAGCTCGTGTAAAGGACTTATAGTCACATCACAGACTGTAACTCATTCATTAGAGAAAGGGAAGTTTATCTACGCAACGATAACTTACCCTCAAAACGAGAAATTAATTTTTCTCGGGCACGAGCTATTATTAAGATTATTCAAAGATTTTAAGCTCGTGTACAGGACTTACAGTCACATAACAGACTGTAACTCGCTCTCAAAAGACAGGAAAGTTCATCCCGATGATGACTTATCCTCAAAACGAGAAATTAAATTTTCTCAGACACGAGCTTACATTTAAAACTATGCAAGGGTTTTTAGCTCGTGTAAAGGACTTATAGTCACATCACAGACTGTAACTCGTTCATCAGAGAAAGGGAAGTTTATCTACGCAACGATAACTTACCCTCAAAACGAGAAATTAATTTTTCTCGGGCATGAGCTATTATTAAGATTATTCAAATATTTTAAGCTCGTGTACAGGACTTAAAGTCACATTACAGTCTGTAACTCGATCATCAAAGAAAGGAAAGTTTATTACCGATGATAAGCTTATCCTAACAATGAGAAATTAATGTTTCTCGGGCATGAGCTTATATAAAAAACATTCCAAGTTTTCAAGCTCATGCACATTGGCTCCTCGTTAAATGACAGACGATGACCCGGACTTTAGAGACAGGGAAGTTTATCTACGCAACGATAACTTACCCTCTTAACGAGAAATTAAGTTTTCTTGGACACGAGCTTATCCTAAAACCATTCAAAGGTTTAAGCTCGTGTATAAGGCTCATCATTAAATATCAGATGATGACCCGATCTTCAAATAAAGGAAAGTTTATCGCTGATGATAAACTTATCCTCATTAACGAGAAATTAAATTTTCTCGGACGCGAGCTTACATTAAAACTATTCAAAAGTTTTAAGCTCGTGTAAATGGCGTATAATCACATTTCAGATTATGCCCCAGACCTTAAAGAAAGGAAAGTTAATCGCCGATGATAAACTTATCCTTACAACGAGAAATTAATTTTTCTCGAGCATGAGCTAATAATAAAAACATTCAAAGTTTTTAAGCTCATGCACAATGACTTATAGTTAAATATCAGACTGTAACTCGGACTTTAATTTTAGAAAAGTGATGTAATGGTTTTACTACTCTTTAGGAAAAGAGAGCAAAAGTGGCAAGTATTAAGTGTCGGTTTAGGAAAACCAAGCACTAATGACCCAAAATGGGGATCGTTCTCAAGGAGGCTTGGTGTGTGTGTGTAATGAAATTATTAACTTTGTGATTATATTGTTATGAGAAAGAAAAATAGAAAGGGGATAAGAAGAGAATGACGGTTACGAAGACGATTTACACTAAGATGAAAGAGTATACACGTAAAACCGTAAAAGTACCAAATTTAAAAATTTTACCCTAAAAATTCCTAAAAATCACTAAAAATATTCTAAGGTTTTACAAAAAATCCAAACTTGCTAAAACCTTCTAATTAATTAAATATTAACTTTTTAATGCTAATTAAATCCCTAAAATCAATATTAACTAATAAAAAGTCCAAATCAAGATCTTAAAGTTTGTAAACCTTTAAAATAACCTAATTAAGCTAAAAAGTAGTTTTTAAAATTTTAAAACCACTAAAAACTATTTTTAAACAATTAAAAACTATTAAAAGCTATAAAAACTTAAAATAATTCTAGAAAATAATTGAAAAACCCTAAAAATATTTGGAAAATTGTAAAATTCCTAATTAAGTGTCTAGAACCTAGGAAAAATATAAAAACTTAGAAAATCAGACTTTTAATTTTTAATAATAAAATAATATTAAAATATTAATAAAAATCCAAAAATCCTAAAAATTCTAAAAAGTTGCAAACTAGCTTAATTTAACCTAAGTAACTCATAATGAACTTGAAATTACCTAAATACCCTTAATGGGCCTAGAAAATGGGCTAAACCTAAAACAGTCACTTAAATGGGCCAAATTTGGCCTAATAAGAAAAAGTTTGTAAAAATGGCCCAAAAAGCACTACTTGACTCAAAATTTGATTTTAAACAACTTTTTCCAAAGGCCTAAAAGCTGAAAATGTGAAATAAGCAAGCTTATACCAAACAGCTTATTCTTAATGGGCTTTTTGGCCCATTAAGCTATAAGCTAATGCCATAAGCTCAAATTAGACACACAAGCTTCTTTTGTCCTAAATAAGACTTCTGTAAAAAGAAATTTGAAATAAGCCAAAGGAATAAGCCTGAAAATGCAAAAAGCAATCTACAGAAAACGACAAAATAGTCGTTTTTGAGTTCTATGCCACCCCAAGAGCTGATTCAAGTTTCTAAAGCTTTTAAATGACTTAAATAAGCTAAATCAACAAAAAGTTTTCAAATAAGCTGACTCAATAAGCTAGAAAAAGCAAATAAGCACTTATGAAAAAGTCAATTAAGTTGGTTTTCTAGTAAAAAGTCAAAGTCAAAGTCCAATAAGCTCCAGTCTAATCAAATGGGTCAAATAATGAAGATCTATCACAAAAAATAAGTTGCAGGTCTGGATAAGCAATTATAGCTTATTGATAAGCAAACTGAAAATTTGTACTAGCAGGGGCTAGTTTTGGGTGTTGAGCAGTGGGAACTTTTCCCACTGCTTGACTTGTAGACTTTTTTGTCTTTAGTGACTTTTTTGGAGATTCAGATTTCACAAAGACACCTAATTGATCAGTGGATCAAGAGGAGTCAATAACAATCACAAACACAATCACCCAATTAGTACAGTTTAATCAATTAAGCACCAGATATGACACAAACATGAACAGATAAGCATATTAGGTTCAATAAGCACTTTTAGCAATATTCAGCCAGCCAACTTAACCAAATACATACACAAGCTATATTAAACTTAAATAAGCAAGTCTAAATAGGTTTCATGCAATGATTCAAAGTTTTAAGCAAGATTCAAGCACCTTAAGTTACTGATGAACACTAACACATGCAGTTTTATACTTTTGCTGATGCACTTGACCAACAAGCCATATTCAAACCTCCAAATCTATCACATATGTTATAATAATGATGTTGAAACAACTTTTAACCCTAAGCATGCACAAATTCTAGATTTCACCAAAATCTTAGGTCAAAAACAGTTAAAATCAACAAGTTATAGCACAATGTTTGATTTGGTGTTTCAAGACTGAAAACTTGCAGCAAAATACTCTCAACCAAGCATATATCAGATACAAAGCACAAACACAAACTTGTATGATTGACATATTAGAGGACTGAAATTGTCAATTCATGTTTGATGAGGGACCACTTTTGCCAAGTCTTCAAAGTCAATGTTCCTTTTGGTAATTTTGATATTTTCAATGGACCAATTTTGCCATTCTTGTAACTTGGAGTCCTTCTTGGTATGTTTGACTTTGTGGAGGATACTGGTTGACAATTTAGCTTTGTTAAGGGTCTAAATTTGTGAATTCTTCAAAGTGGAGGGCCCTTTTTGCAATATTGACAAACTTTAGGGACCAAACTTGTAAGTGTGAAGATACAAGGGTATAAAGAGTCAATTCTTTCATATTGGAGGACCCTTCTTCATAAATCTTCAAGTCTTCAAGGGTTTTTCTTGGTAAAACTTCATTAGGGCTTGGTTCATTGTGCGGCTTCGTTTCCCGTGTTCGTTTTTGCATGATTCTTGTGATCTTTTGTCATTTTCTCAATATCCATACTAAAAATACACAAGAAACAAACACAAGCATATATTTGGCATTTTTAATGATATTTAATGCATTTTAAGCCCTATTTGGACGATGAGACTATGTATAAAAGTAGTCTCATCACTCCCCCATACTAAACAATTGTCGTGCCCTCACGCAATGCTAGAATAAAGTATCGTATCACCTCCAAAATTCATTTTTATTCACTTTATTGAATGATAAACTAGCTACACTACTACTATTGCTACTACTACTTGCGTTTTAGACATAATGTATGATTTTCATCGCAAAATGAGGCGTTTAGGTTCATAGAATAAGAACACGTGCATGCTTCGTTAGACATAATTTCATCGTCCTCGATTTTCACCCCAATTCCATGCCAAGTGCGCAACGAGATCATTGTCATTATAAGTTATTAATGCTAACACTACTCATATGCCCTAATCACGTACTTATCCTCCCAATTATCCTAAGTTGTATCTCTTATATTTTATTTTGTCTTAAATGTTTCACGAGGATACATTGTTTGACTTATGCGATAATAGAGATTTAGGTCTAAAAATAGAGTCCTAACGGTGTAACCAAGACCATCAAATCAATAACCCCTCCTAATAGACAACGATGTCAAAAAAATAAGTCAACAAGAAGGATCGATAAACACGGTTTCATAACGGTTTTGAACATGAGACTTATTACCAAGACTTTTATACGACCCTAACGGAAGGGCCTTATTATCTTTGGTTTACCTCCATCTTTTATTCAACTTCGCCATGAAGCTTTTATTATGACTTCGGTCTTGCCTTGCCTTTCATTATCCACCTCATCGGTAGTTTTATTAGCCAAAGACGTATATCCTCACTCTAAGGCGAATTTTGGATCTTTAAAGCTTCAAAGATTAAGGCTTGATTCACTTTCAATTTTGCATAGATTTTTCGGCCTTGTGGGGCTTCAAATTGTTTGCTTGATTTGGCGAGCACTTGAAATGTTATTATTGGGTGAAGCTTTTGATTATTCGGGTGCCAATACTTCAAAACTGTGACGCTGGCGATACCTTAATGTCTTCCCAATTTAATTACACGGAAGCTACTAGAAAAGACTAGAAACCCAACAATCCCCACTAAACCGCTAAGTCAATATTTATTAAGCAAAAAATATTTACATGAGAAGGGAGAATAAGCAAACAACGAGAACACATGAGTTTTTGAAAGAATACGAGTACTCTACTTTTAACATAGTAACTTATAATTAACCCTATCATTTCTCGTCCTCATTTAAGAGACTTAGCCTAATGTGAAGTTAAGGAATCAAAGCTAAGTGCTCAACACGCACGATCGAGTCAAAAATTACTCTTATTCTCGCCATCGGAAAACCTACATTCGTGTCTTCAAACACTTATAAAACATGAGAAATTTTTTAAAATTTGGCAATTTTTAGCCTTATTTTGCAACAAAACGATAAACAAAAAGATAAACTTTGGAAAGCGTGAAGGTTTGGCAAGGCAAGTATCTATTCACCCCCCCATACTAAAGTTAAACATTATCCTCAATGTTTCGAGTCTAGGGGTGCAAACACCCCCATACTAGAGTCGTAGTCGAATGCCTAATCTAGCATGGAAAGGGTGTAACCGTTAAATTTAAAGCCGTTAATGAAGTGTGCTATAAACCTAAGGTTAGAACATCAAAGGATATATCATGGATATTGAGAAAGTCTTCAAAGCAAACGATCGAGTGCTCCCATAAAACGAACACGAGAGGCTCCAATCGTGAAGATCATAATCATCTAAAATCAACAATTCACAAACAACCACGGAACAAAGGTTGGAACTACACAAATCCCCACACGTTACTACATTTGAAAGCGATAATATGTACATAGGATAAGCATGGGACTCCCCCACGAGGCACCTAGTTTTTGATTACCGAGTCATGAGCTCGACTCGATCCCCTCAATACTAATTATCATTGGGGAAGGTGATTTGGTCGAGGTAGTTTAAGTATGGAACTTCCCCACCAAAGTAGTGCTTCAACCTATGTCCATTCACCTTGAAATTGGGGCCATCATTTTGAGCTAGCTCGATGGTCCCATATGGAAATACTTTAGTCACGGTGAATGGACCGGACCAACGGGATTTCAACTTACCGGAAAAGATTTTCAAACGAGAATTAAAAAGCAAAACTTGATCCCCAATGTTAAAAACCTGGTTTTTAATTTTAGAATCATGCAACTTTTTAGTTTTTTCTTTATAAATTAATGAATTTTCATAAGCAATATCCCTTAATTCATCCAATTCATTTAATTGCATTTTCTGGTGTTTTCCCGTGGTCTCCATATCATCATTACAATGCTTTAGGGCCCAATAAGACTTGTGTTCCAATTCGATTGGCAAGTGACAATTTTTTCCAGACACAAGCTTATAGGGAGTGCACCCAATGGACGTCTTATGAGCGGTCCTAAAGGCCCATAAAGCATCGTCTAACTTATCCGACCAAGATTGTCGGTTTTCCCAAATGGATCTCTCCAAGATCCTCTTAAACGCTCGGTTTGAAACCTCGACTTGCCCACTCGTTTGTGGGTGATAAGCCATAGAATGCCGATGTGTAACCCAATATTTCCTTAGGACCCTTTCGAATTGGTCGTTACAAAAATGGGTTCCACGATCGCTTATGATCGCACGAGGGGTTCCAAACCGAGAAAACAAGCTTTTCAAAAACTTGACTACCACACGAGCATCATTGGTGGGCAAAGCCTTAGCTTCCACCCACTTAGATAGGTAGTCAACCGCAACAAGGATGTACTTATTACCACGAGATGATGGGAACGACCCCATAAAGTCGATGCCCCAAACGTCAAATATCTCACACACTTAGATGATATTTTGTCGCATTTCATCTTTTTGTGAGGCTTTTCCTTGTCGTTGGCAAGAGTCACACGACTTCACAAGATCTTGTGCATCTCGGTAAATAGTAGGCCAAAAGAAGCCGGCATCAAACACCTTCTTAGCCGTGAGATTGACACCATGGTGACCACCCGTGGGTCCCTCATGACAAGCTCTAAGGATATTAGAAGCTTCGGTGCCAAATACACAACGTCGGACGATTTGATCCGCACAAGTTCGAAACAAGTAAGGGTCGTTCCAAAAGTAGAACTTGACGTCACAAAAGAATTTTCGTTTTTCTTGAGTCGTCATACCCTTGATGATGAAGTTATCCGCATGGTAATTTGCAAAGTCCGCAAACCATGGGGTGGAAGAATCAAGCTTAGAATTCACTACACCAAGTGTCTCGAGCGGAAATGTTTCAGTGATTTCCTTGGGCTCATAAACACTTTGGTGAGGATCTTCCAAACGAGAAAGATGATCGGCCGCTAGATTCTCGGCTCCTTTTTTGTCAACAATTTTGTGATCAAATTCTTGAAGGAGGAGAATCCAACGAAGTAATCTCGGTTTTGCATCTTGTTTAGCCATAAGATACTTGATAGCCGAATGATCCGTATACACTATTCATTTTGTGAAGACGAGATAAGGTCGAAATTTCTCAAATGCATACACCACGGCAAGGAACTCCTTCTCCGTTTTAGTGTATTTAAGTTGAGCCTCGGTCATCGTCTTGCTAGCATAGTGAATAGGCAAGAAGTGCTTTTCATGACGTTGCCCCAATACGGCCCCAATAGTGTAATCACTAGCATCACACATGAGCTCAAAGGGGAGGTTCCAATTGGGAGCAACAAGAATGGGAGCTACGGTAAGTTTCCTCTTAAGGATTTCAAAGGCTCGTACACAATCTTCGTCAAATACAAAACGTGCCTCTTTTTCAAGAAGATGTGTAATAGGTCGAGAAATCTTTGAAAAATCCTTGATGAATCGACGATAAAAGCCCACGTGGCCTAGGAAACTCCTAACTCCCTTAACGGTTTTGGGATGAGGTAATTTGATGATGACGTCTACCTTAGCTTGATCTACCTCAATCCCCGCTTTCGAGACCTTGTGCCCTAAGACGATTCCAATTTTAACCATAAAATGACATTTTTCCCAATTGAGCACAAGGTTGGTTTCCTCACAACGTTTCAACATTCTCTCAAGATTCGACAAACACGAAGTGAACGAATTACCAAACACGGAAAAGTCATCCATGAATACTTCCATCGTCTTCTCGATCATATCATGAAAAATAGCCATCATGCACCTTTGGAAAGTTCCCGGTGCATTGCAAAGTCTGAATGGCATTCTACGATAGTCAAACATTCCATATGGACACGTAAACGTAGTTTTTTCTTGATCACGAGGATCGATGGGGATTTGGAAGTAACCGGAAAACCCATCTTAAAAGCAATAGAAATCATTTCCCGCAAGACGCTCCAACATTTGGTCCATGAAGGGCAAGTGAAAATGGTCTTTTCGAGTGGCTTCATTCAACTTTCGATAGTCAATGCACACTCTCCATCCGGTCACGAGTCTAGTGGGAATTAACTCGTTGGCATCGTTTGGCACAACGGTCATTCCTCCCTTCTTAGGGACACAATGAATAGGACTCACCCAAGGGCTATCGGAAATAGGGTAAATCATTCCCATGTCAAGGAGTTTAAGGACCTCCTTTTTGATGACGTCGTGAATTTTGGGGTTCACCCTCCTTTGACATTGGATTGCGGGTTTGTAATCTTCCTCCATTAAGATTTTGTGGGTACAAAATTTGGGATCGATCCCCTTAATGTCGGATAACTTCCACGCAATTGCCCCTTTGTGATCCTTTAGAACATCGACAAGTGCGGTTTTTTCATCATCCGAAAGTTCCTTCGCAATAATAACCGGCAACTTGTCACCCTCCTCCAAATAGACATATTCGAGATGAGGAGGTAAATCTTTCAACTCGAGGATAGGTGGTTCCTCAAGTGAAGATTTGGGCTCGATACTCATAACCTCCTCGGGTGGAGGAAATGGGAAATTGTTAAGAAAATCCTTGATTATCGAGAAGTCCTCATCGTTGTCGAGGTCTTCATTACAAGTACGTGGAACATCGAATTCTTCCAACGTAAAACCACCACCTTCAAATGGAGTGAAGGTTGGTGTCGAGTTATCAAGGATGGGATCTAACATAGTGGGATTGCCACTATTTTCATCATCACCAAAACCTAGAACTTCTTGTGAAAATTCCTCGCAAACCACGTCAATCATATAAACGAGGTTTATGGTTGCAACGGAATAAACATGAGAAATTTGAGAGTTTTGAGTTGCGTTTATAACAAGTTCCTCGTCGTTGAAACGTAAGGTGTTCTTTCTAGCATGAACATCGATCAAAGCCATAGACGTATCTAAAAAAGAACGACCTAATATGAGAGGAACTTGAGGATCCGTGGGAATATCGACAACGATAAAGTCTACGGGATAGTATAACTTTCCCACTTTCACAAAACGGCTTCCGCCAATCCACATGCGGGAATCGTGGAATGGTCGGCCAACTCGATAGACATTAGTGAAGGAGTAAGATTAGAAAGATTGAGCGACTTGAAGATTTCAAGTGGCATCAAGTTAATGCTAGCACCAAGATCGGCCAAGGATATCTTGGATTACACAAGGGATCAAAAATTTACCGGGATCACCGACTTTTTGAGGTATGCGATTAAGATAAACCGACGAACAACTAGACAATTGATGCAATTTCTCCTTGTTGTTCAACATACTCTTAAAGTTAGCGGCAAATCGAGGCATCATGACCAAGGCATCAGCGAAACTCACATTAAAGTGCAAATCACGAAACATTTTCATAAAAAGCTCAAATTGGTAATTGTCACGCTCTTGACGTTTCTCCTTCCTAAGTCTCGATGGATAGGGAAAAGGTGGTGTGGGTTGAGGCATAGGCATAGCCTTTGGAATCTTGGGTTCCAATGTTGGTAATGGGTTAACCGTAGGTGTGGCATGAGCGGTACTTCGTGGGATTGGGACATGCTCCTTTTGGAACACCACCTCGGGTTCTTCCTCAATTGCCTCCTCCGTAGCAGCAATTGGTTGAGGAGTCGGTTCCTTAAGTGTCTTACCACTACGTGTGGTAATCACTTTCATCTCTCCCTTAGGGTTTGATACAGTGTTGCTAGGAAGACTACTCGAAGACGGTTTGCACATAATTGCCTCAAACATAGAGTGAGATTTTATCTTCAAACATGGATTGCCTCTTCTCGGCTTTAATCATTTCTTCTTTAATCTCATGTTGCCCTTGTTCCATTTTTTGTTGGTTTTGTTGTAACCTTGTTACATTTCCTTCCATTTTGTTGGTAGGGATCTTAAGTTCATTTACTAACTCATTTTTCAACTCTTTCTTCAAGTCGGTCTTAAACTCGGATCTTAAGCTAATGATTTCTCTTTGAATGTTGTCAAACCTAGCATCATTCCCATTAGCGTATTCAACAAATTCATTTGGAAGATCTTTCAACGTTTGCAAACCTTTGTTGTTGTTTTAAAAATCATTTTGATTTTTGTTTGAAACTTGATTATTAGCCCCTTGATTACCATAGTTTCCCTTGTTGTAATTGTTTTTGAAACCAACTTGATTGTTGCGATAGTTGTTGTTAGCATTTTGATTTGAACCAAAACCCGGTGGAGTCAATTGATTAGAGCGGGTAACTTGACCGTTTTGGTTGTAAGTTCCCGTGGCTGCGTAGGCACTCGAAGTGTTACCACCGTTGGTAATGCACTCGGAGAAATCATGACCTCCACCATAATACATGCATGAAACCTCAACCGCTTTAGCCGTAGCGGGAGCACTTGGTTCTCCAACTTTGAACTCAATCAAAAGACCTTTAAGCTTATCAAAGATTTTGTTTTCCAAGTTCGCCTCAATTTGGCAAGCATCGATGGTAGTAGACAAAGAAGGTGAAGCCGAAGACGAAGCCTTACGAACACTAGACGTGCTACGAGGACTATACACCTTAGATCTATTCTCAATTATCACCAAAGCTTCCTCGACCTTTTTACACAAAAAATTACCACCCGCGACGGCATTAAGATAATCCCTTTCATGATCATTAAGTCCATTGTAAAACGTGTCAATTTGATGCAAGTCGGAAAAACCGTGATGAGGACATTCATGTAACATTTCCTTAAACCTATTCCAAGCCGTTGAAAAACTTTCATTAAACTCTTGTGAAAATTTTGAAATCTCTTTTTTCAAGTGCGTAGTCATAGAGGGAGGAAAAAATTGGTTCACGAACTTAGACACGAGATCCTTCCACGTCAATATAGAATTGGGTGGCTCTTTCTCCAACCAAATTTTAACGGGCCCCGCTAGAGAATACGGAAAAAGCATCATCTTAATCGAGTCATTAGAGACATCCTTAAACTTGCAAGTGGCGGTAAGTCGATTGAATTGGCGGATATGGTTGTGTGGATTGTCCTTCTCATCACCACGGAATTTGTTGTTTTGGATCATCGACAACAAACCCCTTTTCACTTCAAAATTCTCCGCAAGGATAGCGGGAATCACAGTAGCCTCTCCATAACAATCGGTGGGTGCTTGAAGTAACTCCATCATAGTTCGATTCGCCATGGTTGGTGCTTCTCTTACAATGGGTTCGTCAATAGGAGACTCCTCACTAGAAAGATTAGGAGTGGGAGTTTTGTTCTTTCGTTTACGTGCACGTCTTGCTTGATTACGAGTTAGCATAAACGTCACGTACAACGAGGGGATGAGCAAAGAAGATTCTTTTGGTGTTTTGTATTTTTCAATTTTTTTGTGGTTTTTGATTGTATTAACCTTTTTGGATTTTGGTGAATGTATTAAGTAGACAAAAATCTACAAATCTCCTCCTTAATCAAATCTCTTGATTAAAGAAGCCTCAAGGAATGAAAACGATCACGTGAAGTGAACGCCTTCGATGACATTAGAACGTTGGTGGAACACCAAAACGTTCAAGAGGGTTTAATCAAATAAAACCAAGAAAGTATATATGATACTTAATAATACTTTGGGCGGCAAAGCCCTCGATTAGCTCTCAAAATCAAATACTCACAAGCAAGCTGGGAAACGAGGCGGCGCGAAGCACTTAAGAGCCTTTTTCCTTAGGATATATTTTATAATATCCGCCTTATACCCACCTTATAGTTTGTATTTTTCAAAATCGAGCTTCACGAAAGTATTTATCTATTTTTGCCTTTTTCTTTGGTTTGAGATTCGAATACAATGATTGGGTAATGACCTCCCAAGTCAAGGTTGTGATTTCTCACGTATTTGGAGTACTTGTGAATTTATTGTTCTACGTATACAACATAGTAATAGTATTCACACAAAAAACGAAAACCGATAATACGTATTAGTAGAGTGCTACTAATACAAATACTATTTATGGTTAGTATATAAAAACAACAATTCCAAATCAAAACACAACACGCCTCCCCGGCAGCGGCGCCAAAAAATGATGTAATGGTTTTACTACTCTTTAGGAAAAGAGAGCAAAAGTGGCAAGTATTAAGTGTCGGTTTAGGAAAACCAAGCACTAATGACCCAAAATGGGGATCGTTCTCAAGGAGGCTTGGTGTGTGTGTAATGAAATGATTAACTTTGTGATTATATTGTTATGAGAAAGAAAAATAGAAAGGGGATAAGAAGAGAATGACGGTTACGAAGACGATTTACACTAAGACGAAAGAGTCATACACGTAAAACCGTAATAGCACCAAATTTAAAAATTTTACCCTAAAAATCACTAAAAATATTTTAAGGTTTTACAAAAAATCCAAACTAGCTAAAACCTTCTAATTAATTAAATATTAACTTTTTAATGCTAATTAAAGCCCTAAAATCAATATTAACTAATAAGAAGTCCAAATCAAGATCTTAAAGTTTGCAAAACCTTTAAAATAACCTAATTAAGCTAAAAAGTATTTTTTAAAATTTTAAAACCACTAAAAACTATTTTTAAACAATTAAAAACTATTAAAAGCTATAAAAACTTAAAATAATTCTAGAAAATAATTGAAAAACCCTAAAAATATTTGGAAAATTGTAAAATTCCTAATTAAGTGTCTAGAACCTAGAAAAAATACAAAACTTAGAAAATCAGACTTTTAATTTTTAATAATAAAATAATATTAAAATATTAATAAAAATCCTAAAATCCTAAAATTTATAAAAAGTTGCAAACTAACTTAATTTAACCTAAATAACTCAGAAATGAACTTGAAATTACCTAAATACCCTTAATGGGCCTAGAAAATGGGCTAAACCCAAAACAGTCACTTAACTGGGCCAAATTTGGCCCAATAAGAAAAAGTTTGTAAAAATGGCCCAAAAAGCACTACTTGACTCAAAATTTGATTTTAAACAACTTTTTCCAAAGGCCCAAAAGCTGAAAATGTGAAATATGCAAGCTTATACCAAACAACTTATTCTTAATGAGCTTTTTGGCCCATTAAGCTATAAGCTAATGCCATAAGCTCAAATTAGACACACAAGCTTATTTTGTCCTAAATAAGACTTCTGTAAAAAGAAATTTGAAATAAGCCAAAGGAATAAGCCTAAAAATGCAAAAAGCAATCTACATAAAACGACAAAATAGTCATTTTTGAGTTCTAGGCCACCCCAAGAGCTGATTCAAGTTTCTAAAGCTTTTAAATGACTTAAATAAGCTAAATCAACAAAAAGTTTTCAAATAAGCTGACTCAATAAGCTGTAAAAAGCAAATAAGCACTTATGAAAAAGTCAATTAAGTTGGTTTTCTAGCAAAAAGTCAAAATCAAAGTCCAATAAGCTCCAGTCTAATCAAATGGGTCAAATAATGAAGATCTATCACAAAAAATAAGTTGTTGCAGGTCTGGATAAGCAATTATAGCTTATTGATAAGCAAACGGAAAATTTGTACTAGCAGGGGCTAGTTTTGGGTGTTGAGCAGTGGGAACTTTTCCCACTGCTTGACTTGTAGACTTTTTTTGTCTTTAGTGACTTTTTTGGAGATTCAGATTTCACAAAGGCACCCAATTGATCAGTGGATCAAGAGGAGTCAATAACAATAAAAAATCACAAACACAATAACTCAATTAGTACAATTTAATCAATTAAGCACCAGATATGACACAGACATGAACAGATAAGCAGATTAGGTTCAATAAGCACTTTTAGCAATATTCAGCCAGCCAAACTTAACCAAATGCATACACAAGCTATATTAAACTTAAATAAGCAAGTCTAAACAGGTTTCATGCAATGATTCAAAGTTTTAAGCAAGATTCAAGCACCTTAAGTTACTGATGAACACTAACACATGCAGTTTTATACTTTTGCTGATGCACTTGACCAACAAGCCAGATTCAAACCTCCAAATCTATCACATATGTTATAATAATGATGTTTAAACAACTTTTAACCCTAAGCATGCACAAATTATAGATTTCACCAAAATCTTAGGTCAAAAACAGTTAAAATCAACAAGTTATAGCACAATGTTTGATTTGGTGTTTCAAGACTGAAAACTTGCAGCAAAGTACTCTCAACCAAGCATATATCAGATACAAAGCACAAACACAAACTTTCCACAACACAATAACAAGTTTTAATCTCAAACAGGTAATCCCAAACACCCCTTTAACTTTTCAAAATCAAAATTTTCAAATTAAAAGTGAGATTTAAGACCACCCAAGCCGAAATTACCACAAACAGATATATATAGCAGATTCAAGCAAGATTAAGCCACAAAATTCACAAGAACACAAGCAACACTCAAATATCACAAATATCCAAAGTATTTTCAGATTTTGAGATTAAGGGTGTGTACCTCATGGATGTACATCCACACCCACGAATTTTGAGCTTATGTACTAGCAAGAACAAGTACAAGCTTCCTTAAACAACCCTGCTAAGAATCAACAAAGTTAGAAGCACATTTATCAAAACAGAAATATGAAAACTTCTTGATTAATGCAACTCTTGTCCTCCACATTTGATTATCCCCAAGTTATAAGCTTCACCACACCTTGATAACACTAGATCAGGATGCTATGATCATCCCTATAGCCTAAGAATTCCAAGATAGACCAAGAACTTAGCAAAATATCAAGAAAATGGAAAATGTGCAAACTTTTGCACACTCCTCTTTTGAAAACAGGTTTTTTTATTCAAGAATAAGGAACAAAGAACAATGATAAACAGATTATAACAAAGGCACTTGAGCTTTCTTCACAAAATTCATACACATTTCATTCAACTGAAAATGAGCTTTACAGATTTGTGAACAAGGAAAATTCAAGAGCAGCTGAAATGTAAAGCCTAAATGCCTTTATATAGGCTAGATTGTGAACTACTAAGCAATAAAAAACATAAACCCTAGCTTGTAGAATCCCTGAATTGCCCTTGTGAACTTTTGAAAACTTGAGGATCATGTGACTCTTCCTTGTTTGTTTATGGAGCTGGCATGATGTATTTGCATCCAAAGGCTTATAACAAGCTTAAAAAGTAAGCTGCAATCTCAAACGTTGGATTGCTGTCCCAATTTTGGCAGTATGCACAACCTTGTAGCTGGGGAATCTTGTGTGGGACAAGGGAGTGAGGTGGCAAGGTATTTTAAGGTTGGGTTATGATTAAAAGACCATTAATCAATAAACTGGAAAGAATTAGGGTTTAATTCAAAGTATTAAACAAACCCCTAATTGTGTTCATAAGCTGAATAGTGGAGAGTTTGATCCGGATTAGGGGTGGATTAAGTTTAAAAAGTTGTTAATGGCGCCAATGTTTAATAAACATTAAATCAGATGAAGTGGAGTGTGACATGGCAGCTGGGTGAGTTGTGATTGGGTGATTTGTGGTAGTGGGGCACGTGCCAAGTGCTGGTAGGTCTAGGTAAGTATTGCTGTCTGCCCCTTTTGGTCCCTTAACTCCTTTCTTTCTTTCACTTTGTAAATAATCACATTTAATCCGTTTTCCTTTGTTATCAAACTTTCCATTTTCACACTTTTGCCCCAAAAAGTTTTGTAAAGTAAATTCAAGGGTATTTCTTGCCAATTCTTGATTCTTGAAGGACTGATTTGGTATTTTTTTCAAGGATAATGGTCTAAACTTTTATTATTGACATTTTGGAGGACTGAAATTGTCAATTCATGTTTGATGAGGGACCACTTTTGCCAAGTCTTCAAAGTCAAGGGTCCTTTTGGTAATTTTGATATTTTCAAAGGACCAATTTTGCCATTCTTGTAACTTGGAGTCCTTCTTGGTATGTTTGACTTTGTGGAGGATATTGGTTGACAATTTAGCTTTGTTGAGGGACTAAACTTGTCAATTCTTCAAAGTGGAGGGCCCTTTTTGCAATATTGACAAACTTTTGGGACCAAACTTGTAATTATGTAGATACAAGGGTATAAAGTGTCAGTTCTTTCATATTGGAGGACCCTTCTTCATAAATCTTCAAGTCTTCAAGGGGTTTTCTTGGGAAAACTTCATTAGGGCTTGGTTCATTGTGCGGCTTCGTTTCCCGTGTTCGTTTTTGCATGATTCTTGTGATCTTTTGTCATTTTCTCAATATCCGAATCAAAAATACACAAGCAACAAACACAAGCATATATTTGGTATTTTTAATGATATTTAATGCATTTTAAGCCCTATTTGGACGATGAGACTATGTATAAAAGTAGTCTCATCAGAAAGTTTATCTTTAATGATAACTTATCCTCGTAACGGGAAATTAATTTTTCTCGGTCATGAGCTTGTAGTAAAACATTCCGGTTTTAAGCTCATCAAGGAAAGTGTATCTTTTAAATAAGAGAACTTTTCCTCCTAACGAGAAATTTACCTTTCTCGGTCATGAGCTTTACGTTAAAATATTCAAAAGTTTTCAAGCTCATGAAAACGACTTCTAAGTAAATGTCAACTTAGGACTCGCTCTTCAGTTAATAGGAAAGTTTATCACCGATGATAAACTTATCCTCACAACGGGAAGCTTACAACTTCTCGGACTTGAGCTCGTTTTATAAGATATTCAACATCTTCAGCTCAAGTAGTTGGTTTTCAAAACAATGAACACAATTTTTCGAGAATTTCTCAAAAGGTTTTTCTAAATCTTTCAAAATTGTGTGTTCAAAAATGTTTTGATAAAAAGAGCATGTCTTCTGGAATCGATAATATTTACGATACTAGAAATTTCATTCAATAATGACACAGGGTTGTAAATAAAGTTCAAGCAGAAGTTCAAATGTTTTAAAACATGCTCAAAATGGCTTGCTATCATTTCAAATAGTAACCCGCTTTTCATATTAAAGTCAAGCATTTCACCAGAAAGCTTTGACTCAACAACGGGAATTAATTTTCTCGGGCATGTTTACTTTATAACCATGTAAGGGATTGTGTTTCAGTAATAACACAATCTAACACGAATATATGTACGTGTCAGTGCATTTATTTGTTAAAACAAGAGAAATCTTGTTTTTATGAAGTTATCATCTCCACCAATCATAGAAATTTACAATTGATATCTACATACTCGACAATACGAATACTCAAACGGCGACTACAGCTCTTTCAATAGAAGACGGGTCAACAATTGAGGGGGAGCAATTGTCCAGCACTCAAAATCTTTGACGCCGAAAGTGCCAAGTTCACATATTGGTGTCAAGACAACGATATCAATCGTACGCATGGAGTCAAGAGATAACTTCAGACGTGACGAGGCGACCAACATTCGTGAACAAGAACCACGTGATTATATCATATGATGTTCTCCATCATTCAGGTCCAACCTCGTATATTGCTAATCTTGTGAATACATTATCATATATGATCTGTGTACGTGATAAATACCTTACACTTGTGTTTAAAAGGTCTTTAATTTACGTTTCAAGTACACTCTCATTAATTTGAGGGGGAGCTTGTGAAAAGCATGACGATAATTGGATTTGCATTTTCTCCCAGATTTTCTTAAAACATTATTAAATCAATTGATATTAAAAACATCGATTGGGTTAATATTTTTAATATGGGGGAGAAGATGTGATTTAATAATGAGATCAATCAATCAAATGGTTTGACTTAACGTGCTAGCTCATCCCAACATGTGCGAAATGTTTTCGGATATCGTGGCATATGTTAAGGGGGAGCAAAATGGATTTGCACTTCAAAATGGATTTCATGGTGACATACACTTACCCAAAACATCTCTATTCATGACGGTGAAGATTGTGGTGACATAAGGATGGTAGGTGTAAAATCCATGATTTTACCATGATTTTATGTAATGAAATTTCACCTATTAATCCTAGAACACAAACTCATGTGTTTTATTTCCATGGGTCATGTGTGAACTTGTCTAACTTGTACATATACTTTTACATACATGCTTGTTGTAATAAGATTCATAATGTAAACCTTGTACCTAAAACTAGGGATAACAAGTAGTAAGATGTATACTTAATATTAGAAATATACAACACTTAATAAAAATTTGGAAATATACTACATTAGGTAATGTAGCCATGTATATGTGTACATGAAGAATAAGAGCTCACTTAAACTCTTGGACTAGCCCAAGAATAGATGCTATTGTGTGTAAGTCCAACATAAGCCCAAGCCAAGGGCCCATTACCCATTTTTGGTTTAAATGTACACGGCACCTATAGGTGGAAGAAGGAGAGTTGCTTTGGAAATGAAGAGTATGACACATGTCATGTACTCCCTTCCCAATGCAATCTCACCCTTTTGCCTTCCTTCTCTCTCCCCTTTTAGCTAGGATTTCACACACATACATTCTCTATATTCTTATGCAAACTCTCTCTCCTTTTTCTCTCTCTCACACAATTCGACTATAATCCACAAAAATCCAAGATTTGTTCATCCAATCTACTAGATCCTTGTCCCATAGTAATCACCAATCATTTGGTAACATCATCATCATCTTTGGAAGCATTGTAACAAGCCCTAGCCGAATCTATAAAGGCCACGGCTTAGTTATCTTTAGGGTTTCCTTCACCATCTTGACTAGATCTCTAGTCTCCTTGTTCATATAGGTCTTCCTTGGTTACATTTAGGCAAGAAAGGTATACTCATTATGTTTCTTCATTTTCACTTGCATGCATCATCATCCATCTATAAACACATGTATATGACTTGTTAAAAATCAAGATTTGGTAATAGCCGTGATCTTAAAGGTCACGGCCTATATTTGTGTACCACTAATCATAGTTAAAAATCTTTTAATAAGAAATCCATGACTAGTACTATATGTTTAAGCTTGATTTAAAATCATATAAAACATTTTATAGACTTAGTGTAGCAAGGGTTACAAATCTTACTTTATGGGACTTTGGTTAACAAATAATCATAGATCTCATAAAATAAACATGTGTAACTCAAGAACCATGAAAACCATGACCTTAAAGGTCACGACTAAATTAAATGGTGACCATATGATTCATCAACTTAGTTTTAAAAATGGAATATGAAATGTAACATACTAAATGGAATGTTAAAAATCACAAATACAACTTATGTGTATAAATGTAGCCGTGGGTTACACTAGCTAAAATGGGTTAGATGTACATGCATGCTTATAAAAACCTAGATCTAATGATAAGTGTTAACTTAACATGGTATACATGAAATAAGCTAGTAGATCTAATGGGAATATTGGGAGGGAACAATATAGCTGTGGGCTATACATTGTTTCTTGGAATGATGGTAGCCTTGGAAACATGCATGTAACCTAGATAATCATAATGTGTTTTTGTAAATAATTACAAGATTTAAAAACTAGTTAAAGGGATATCTTGGAAATACCAAGATCCAAATCTATAGCCGTGAGCTATATATGAGGGTACATGGATCTATGTTTGATTTTTAGGTCTAGACATAGTTTAGATTTCATTTTGAACTTGTGACTTATTTTCTTGATGTGTACATAGTTAGATCTAATTTTGTAACACATATAAACTACATGCAACCTTAAAAAGGAGACTTGACTTATGTTAATAAGCTATAACTAATTATAGCCATAGGTTATAAGCTCCTACTAGAGCTTATGACTTACTTGTAACCTTATGACACACCTAGATCTAATTTGGTATAACACATAAAATGAATTTTTAAGTTTATTCATCTATTTTTATTGGAAACTAAATATTAATAAGCTCATAATAAGCTTATAAGGATATCCTAAGTAAAAACTTATATAAAATGAAAAGTAGTGTTAATGGACTACTTAAGCCCATGAAAAGTTAACCTAAAACTTAAATGGACCCAATAAGCCTATTTGATAAATTATAGTAACTAAAATGGACTTAAGAATACACTAGGCCCATTTAACTAATTAAAAGGGACTTGAAAATATAGTTAAGCCCATTAAAATTCCCATTAGATGTTTAGCCCATTTAATGAGCCCATATACAATTTTGTATGTTGAATAAAAGTTTTTATAATAAGATATAACTTATAAAAACTTTTTGGGATGAAAATGACAATTTATAAAACTTAAGGACTAAAACCATAACTTATGAAACTTATTTTGATAAACTAGTAAGCACAAGGACTGAAAATGTAAATATCCAAAATTCTAGGGTTTAATGAGTATTATCCGTGGCAAATTAAACCCTAGGGACCATTTTGGGAAGTTTCTAAAAGTTATCTTGTCATTTTAAAATCCTAAGGACTATTTTTGTAAATTGCCGAAACTTAAAGAAGCCCTAGGGGCTGTTTTTGTAAATTTAGTAAAATTACACAACCTAGATCTAACTAGGGGGACTAAATCTGCCATAAGCCAAAACTATAACAAGCCCTAGGTGCTAAATATGTAAAATCCGAAAGTTATACTTGTTTAAAAATATAAAAGGACTAGTTTTGCCATATTCCAAAACATTTCCAAGCCCTAACCCTAAAATCTATTTTAATTATAATAAAACATAATTAAAATACTTAGACCATAAGAATTAAGGTATAAATTCTTAAGTTTAAATTATTTAATAAATTTTAAAATAATTTATGGAAACTTTAAAGTTAAACAAAATATTTTATATATTTTTTTATATATAAAATATTTATATTTACTTTAGGAAATAATTGTATAAACAATTATGAATATGTATTGTAAATACATGTACTCATGTACTTTTAAGAAATAAAATTATGTGAACGTTAATTAAATTAAATGTTACTACGTAAATATATTATAAGTAAAACCCCTTATGTTTACTTAAATGTAGAACGTGGTTATAAAATTTAACGGGATGTTATTGATACAAGTACTATAAACATAGATTAATAATTTAAGTGAAACATTTTCTTTTATGTTTACTTAAATGTAAAACTTAATTGTAAAATTGAATGATTACTATAAATACATGTATGCTAACTAATATTAACAGTTAAACATTTGATGTGAACTTAGAAATGAAACTTATATGAATAAGTTAAATGAATATTGATGCTACTTGAACTATGGTTATTTAGATAAATACCATACTATGAATAAAATGAATAAAATCCGTATAAGCATACATATATGTTCTTTGTACTATCTATTAAGACTGTACTATCTGATTAGGCATAACTTTGGTGTGAGCTTTAATTGGATATCCGTATTAAACAAGCAATTGCCTACTCCCAAGTGAGTTCACAGCCCCATATAAACGTTGATTAAACTTTCCCTTTTGGGAAAGAAAATATGCAAACATATATTGGACATAACTAGATTGTATAAACTGGATTATGATTGCTTACTATTGAAACTGTTAAATTGTTGTAAATCGCCCGAATGTTATAAATAGATCTATTAGGGATTGACCATCCCCGTCTGGGTGAGTCATGCTCACTGTGCCTTGGCTGGGACAACAGACGTATACCATGTTGGAACTGGAATGGGTGTCTTTTTGTAAGACACTACGTCCTTATCTGTTGAGGACTATGGGGTTAAGCTTCAGTTTCTAATAATAAACAAATGCTATTTACATTTTAGTAAGAATGCTTTGTGCATTATTACTTCTATGATTATTGTATGTCCAAACTAATTAATTGTTAAAATCTGTAAATTCACCAACTTTATGTTGACCCCGTTAGTATGTTTTGCACAGGAATATGAAGTTAGTACGTGGTGTGTGCATGGTCTCCAGCATCTTAGAAATCTGCATCATAGGACTCGTCAGGGTTCTATTTTGGAAACAAAAACAATCACCTACTGTCTCATTTAAGATAATTTTTTTTTATTTGTTTAAATAAACATGTAATCTGATTTAACTTACTTTTATCTTATGCTCTATGGACTATATGCTATCGACCCACCCTTGTGACATCTCCGTGGATATTTCCGCATATTTTGACCCTACCTGGGGGTGTCACAGTAGGATAGGTTAAAGTCCAATGATTCCTCTAGAACCAGAGGAATTTTCCCAAAGACATTACATAGCTAGAAATAGTAGTCCTTAGGAAAGATAGAGAAAGATTGTGAACGTAGCTGAATGCCGACCAAGTACATAAGTTAGCACTGGAACAATCACAACAAGGTGCTAGTAATGACGTATTGGTAAGCATTGAAGGGGTTTAAGAATGAAAAAGAATTGTAAAGATAAAGGGTGTAAAGAAAGAATCCCTCCTTACAACTTAGGCAGAAACCGGGTCAATACATATGCTATTAAGATCATTGTTTAATGATTCTCAATATTTAAGACAAACATCATGGACCTAGTGATGCAAGGCACAACCCATCCCAGCTAACTCATATATCTCTTAAAAGATATTTGTTTTAATCACACGGAGATAACACATTATCTATAGATTTATTCACTCCGAATAAATTGGTATTGAAATGGTGGCACTCCTCTCCAGCCTCCGATCACTAAAAATTCAAAATGCACGATTGAGTCTATAGCCATTGGAGATCATCAAATATCTCATTAGGACACACTTTCATATTTCCTTGCTTCCTCACACACTGTGAAAAGTAAGAAAGATCATAAGAGTCCTACGCAAAATCTTCATGACATTGCCTGAACATCCGAGTAATACGAAAGTATTTACAATGAAGATGGAAATCCTTCTTGAGCGAATATCAAAAAGCTCATGGTAGGTGACTTGTGCGATTCTTTATGAATCAAACTTGTGATAACTGGAAAGCAACAGTGGTTTAATTCTTAAATGAATTTAAACACGTTCCAGGCCTCTACGTAATATCTTAATGATCTTGCCAGAACACTCAGAGTGATACCTTAGTGTTCACAGTGATGAGTGGAAATACTTCTAGTGTTAACCTCAAACAGCACTTGGTAGGTAACTTGCAAGATTCTATACGAATCAAGCTCGTGACAACTGGAAAGCAACGATGGTGCGGTTCTTAATTGAATTTCACTTGTTCCAGGAACATGAATTGACGGCTTCAAATCATGCGGATATTATTATCCAAATGATTCACTCTTTATGTTCACAGTCAGCTTTGGACGTTAGAATAAAGAGAACGGGTTTACCCGCGAAATCTTGTCAAGGAGGTTCTTAATTGAAACTACCTGCCACAAGTACGATATTTAATATCGTCCAACGGTCTTCACCGACCAGCGATAAAATGCTACCGAATTAGAATGAAATGTTCAAGGCCATTTCATCCGTGTATATGTTTTGTTGCTAACTGTCTTATGCAGCGTAACAAGAAGGTGGCATTGCGGTGTACAATCCAGAAGAAGTCGTCACCACATGCTTATACTGTATGCACTTAATACTTCATCAAATTCAAGAAAGTCAAAAAGTCAAGTCTTCCGCTGTATCAAACTCTGAAGCTTTCAGGAATTTATAGAAGTATAAGTATGTGGAACATGAAGTCACGAGGAGGCAAATATCACAAGTGATGAATGCACAAGGTCAAAGCAAGGACACATGCTCAAGACCAAAGTCAAAGATCTCATCAGCATATTTGCAAGAACAAGATCGAAGACTCAAGCATAGTATGCTAGGTTTAAGATTTTGTAAAATGGTGTGACCTCCCTTTGGGGGAGATTGTTGGAAATACGTTTTTCCAAGAAAAGTCTCGGTCACATCATTGTTAGCATAGATCACGAGCTATAGACTATTTAGGACATTGTAACTTTGAGTGACCTCCCTTTGGGGCAGATTGTTGGAAATAAGTTTTTAGGTATTTAGAAAGGATCAGTCACTCCAATGATATTGGGCTCGTGATCCAATATAGCCCATATAGCCCACATGTAGGGTGGGCTATATATACCCCCTCCTAGCATGTTAGGAGGGGTTGCTCATTTTGTATTTTCACTTCTCATTCAATAAACTAACTTTCTCTCTCTACCTCTCTCCTTCTCTTCTTTCTCTCTCTAGTTGATCTTCCATTTCCATTCATCTCAATAGATAATCATAACTTGCTCAATCCTTAGAAAACGTAGACTTACAATCATCTCTTATTTTATTTCATGTTGCCCTTGTTCCATTTTTTGTTGGTTTTGTTGTAACCTAGTTACATTCCCTTCCATTTTGTTTGTATGTATTTTAAGCTCATTTGCTAACTCGTTTTTCAACTCCTTCTTCAAGTCGTTCTTAAACTCGGATCTTAGGCTAATGATTTTTCTTTGAATATTGTCAAACCTAGCATCGTTTCCATTAGCGTATTCAACAAATTCATTTGGAAGATCTTTCAAAGTTTGCAAACCCTTGTTGTTGTTTTGAAAATCATTATTTTGTTTTTTGTTTGAAACTTGATTGTTAGCCCCTTGATTCCCATAGTTTCCTTTGTAATTGTTTTTAAAACCAACTTGATTGTTTCGATAGTTGTTGTTAGCATTTTGATTGGGAGCAAAACCCGGTGGAGTCAATTGATTAGAGCGGGTAACTTGACCGTTTTGGTTGTAGGTTCCCGTGGCCGCGTAGGCACTCGAAGTGTTACCACCGTTGGTAATGCACTCGGAGAAATCATGACCTCCACCACAATACATACGTGAAACCTCAACCGCTTTAGCCGTAGCGGGAGCACTTTGTTCTCCAACTTTGAATTCAATTAAAAGTCCTTTAAGCTTATCAAAGATTTTGTTTTCCAAGTTCGTCTCAATTTGGCAAGCATCGATGGTATTGGAAAAAGAAGGTGATGCCGAAGACGAAGCCTTACGAACACTCGATGTGTTACGAGGACTATACACCTTAGATCTATTCTTAATTATCAACAACGCTTCCTCAACCGTTTTACACAAAAAGTTACCACCCGCGGCGGCATTTAGATAATCCCTTTCATGATCATTCAAACCATTGTAAAACGCGTCAATTAGATGCAAGTCGGAAAAACCGTGATGAGGACATTCATGTAACATTTCCTTAAACCTATTCCAAGACGTTGAAAAACTCTCATTAAATTCTTGTGAAAATTTTGAAATCTCGTATTTCAAATGTGTAGTCTTAGAGGGCGGGAAAAATTGGTTCACAAACTTAGAAACGAGATCCTTCCACGTCAATATAGAATTGGGTGGCTCTTTCTCTAACCAAATTTTAGCGGGCCTCGCTAAGGAATACGGAAAAAGCATCATCTTAATCGAGTCATTAGCAACATCCTTAAATTTGCAAGTGGCGGTGAGACGATTGAATTGGCGGATATGGTTGTGCGGGTTGTCCTTTTCATCACCACGGAATTTGTTGTTTTGGATCAACAACAACAAACCCTTTTTCACTTCAAAATTCTCCGCAAGGATAGCGGGAATTAGAATAGCCTCTCCATAACCCTCAGTGGGTGCTTGAAGTAACTCCATCATAGTTCGATTCACCATGCTTGGTTCTTCTCTTACGATAGGTTCGTCAATAGGAGACTCCTCACTAGAAAGATTAGGAGTAGGTGTTGACTCCTTTCGGTTTCTTCGTTTACGTGCACGTCTAGCTTGGTTGCGAGTTTGCATAAACGTCACGTACAATGTGGGGATGAGCAAAGAAGATTCTTTTTGGTGTTTTTAATTTTTCCAATTTTTTTTTTGGGTTTTTGATTGTTTTCACTTTTTTTTGGATTTTTGTGATTGTATTAAGTAGACAAAAATCTACAAATCTCCTCCTTAATCAAATCTCTTGATTAAAGAAGCCTCAAGGAATGAAAACGATCACGTGAAGTGAACGCCTTCGGTGACTTTAGAACGTTGGTGGAACACCAAAACGTTCAAGATGGTTTAATCAAATGAAACCAAGAAAATATATATGATACTTAGATAATACTTTGGTTGGCAAACCCTCGATTAGCGCTTTTTATCTAAACACTCACAAGCAAGCGGGGAAACGAGACGGCGCGAAGCACTTAAGAGCCTTTTTCCTTAGGGTATATTTTATAATACCCGCCTTATACCCACCTTATAGTTTGTGTTTTTCAAAATTAAGCTTCACGAAAGTATTTATCAATTTTTCCTTTGATTTCTTGTTTGAGATTCGAATACAATGATTATGTAATGACCTCCCAATCAAGGTTGTGTTTTCACACTTTTGGAGTACTTTTGAATTTATTGTTCTACGTATACAATATAGTAATAATATTCACACAAAAAACGAAAACTGATAATACGTATTAGTAGAGTGCTACTAATACAAATACTATTTATGGTTAGTATAAAAACAACAATTGTTCAAATCAAAACATAACACGCCTCCCCGACAGCGGCGCCAAAATGATGTAGTGTTTTTACTACTCTTTAGGAAAAGAGAGCAAAATAGGGAAAGTATTAAGTGTCGGTTTAGGAAAACCAAGCACTAATGACCAATGAAGTTCAAGTTCGTTTCCCAAGGAGGCAAGTACGTTGTGTTAAGAATTGATTAATGGTTTGTGATTATAATTTATGAAGAAGGAAAATAGAAGAGAGATTAGAAGAGAATGACGGTTACGATTACGAATTAAACTAAGACGAATGGTCGTGCACGTAAAACCGTAAAAAGTGACAAAATTAAAAATTTACCCTAAAAATTCCAAGAAATTTACAATAAATCCTAAAAAATGTAATTAGAGTTTACAAAAAATCAAAAATCACTCAAACCTTTTATTTAATTAAATAATAATTTTTTAAGGCTAATTAAAGCCCAAAAAATCAAATTAATTAATAAAACGCCCACAATGAGATTTTCTAACTTGTAAACCTCTAAAATGACTTAACTACATTTATAACTATTTTTGAAAATTTTAAAATTAATTAAAACTATTTAAAAATAATTAAAAACTATTAAAACTTAAAATAGTTCTAAGAATTAATCTAGTGACAATAAAAATATTCTAAAAATTGTAAAATTCCTAAATTAATGTATTTGAACTATGAAAAATGAAAAAACTTGAAAAATCTAAATTTTAATTTTTAATAATAAAATAATAATAAAATATTAATAAAAATCCAAAATTTATAATAAATTCAAAAAAGTTGCAAACTAGCTTATTTTAACCTAAATAATATAGAAATGAAGTTGAAATTACAAAATACCCTTATTGGGCCTAGAAATGGGCTAAAAGTCCAAACAGACCCCTTAATGGGCTCAAATAGGCCCAATAAGAAAAATATTGTCCAAATAAGCCCTAAAGCTCCTATGTGACTTAAAATTTGATTTTAAGAACAAAACTTTGAAGGCCCAAAAGCTGAAAATGTGTTTAAGCTAGCTTATTTCAAAGCAGCTTATTCTTAGTGGGCTTTTTGGCCCATTAAGCTATAAGCTGATGCCATAAGCTCAAGTTTGACACACAAGCTTCTTTTGAGTTAGTTAAGAGATCTGTAAAAAGAAAATTGGAAAAATCACAAGAAATAAGCCTAAAATAAGCCAAAACTCTTTTCACAAAATGACAAAATAGTCGTTTTTGAGTTCTAGACCACCTCAAGTGCTGATTCAACTTTCAAAAGCTTTTAAATGACTTAATTAAGCTAAATAATCAAAAAGTTTTCAAATAAGCAAAAGCAATAAGCCAGAATAAGCAGATAAGCACTTGTTTAAAAGTCAACTTAATGAGTCTTCAAGTAAAAAGTCAAAGTAAAAGTCTAATAAGCTCCAGATCAAATAAATGGGTCAAATGAGGAAGATCTATCACAAAAAATAAGTTGTTGCAAGTCTGGATAAGCCAATTTGGCTTATGAATAAGCTGAATGATGATTAACACTAGCAGGGGCTAGTTTTGGAGTCTGAGCAGTGGGAAAAGTTTCCACTGCTTGACTTAATTGACCTTTTGTCTTATATGACTTTTTTGTGGATTCAAGTTAAGCAAAGGCACCCAAATTATCAGTTTATCATAAGGAGTCAATAACAATCACAATAACACGATTACAAACAGCCAATTAGCACAGATTAATCAACACATCACCAGATCAGTCACAGACATGAACAATAAGCAGGTTTCACTCAATAAGCAGTTTTAGCAAAAATCAGCCAGCCAAACTTCACCAAATGCATACACAAGCTAAAATAAATTCAAATGACCAAATCTAAACAAGTTTCATGCAATGGTTCAAGGTTTAGATCAATATTCAAGCACAAAATAGTTACTGATGAATAAGAACAAGCAGACTTTTTTACTTTGCTGATATACTTGACCACCAAGCCAATTTTAAACACTCAAATCTTCAAATCAGGTTACACAAACTTTGATTTAACACCTTTTAGCCTTAAACATGCATATACTCTAGGTATTTCCAAAATTTTAGGTCAAAAACAGTCAAAACAAGTGAGTTATAGCACAATCTTTAATGTGAGGTTACGAAGCTGAAAACTTGCAGGTTTTAGCACACAACCAAGTGAATAGCAGATACTAACTCAAACAACCAACTTCCAATAAAACAATAACAATCTATGCACTTAAACAGATAATCCCAAACACCCCTTATCTTTTTCAAATCAAGATTTAAACAAGTATAAGTGTATTTCAGTGTTACCCAAGCCCAATCAAACACAATAACAGTTATATTATGCAGTATCAAGCAAGATTAAGACACAAATTCAATAAGAACACAAGCAATGCACCAAATCACCAAAAATCAAGTATTTAAGCAGATGTTGGGCAAAAAGGTTCAAACCTCATGGATGTACATCCACACCCACGAATTTTTGAGCTTATGTGCTAGCAAGAACAAGCACAAGCTTCCACAAACAACCCTGCTAAGATTCAACAAAGTTAGAAGCAAAAATATAAAACATAAAGGTGACAACTTGAAAAATAAACTTGATTAATGCAACCTTGTTCCCACACTTGATTATCCCCAAGTTATAAGCCTCACAACACCTTGATAACACAATATCAGGATGCTATGATCCACTTATAGCCCAAGAATTCCAAGGTTTAAACCAAGACTTAGCAAAATATCAAATTTTGATCCTTTGTGCAATTTCTTGCACAAGGTTAAAAAACACGTTTTGAGATTCAAGTTTAGTTAACATTAAATAATAACAAGCAGAATAAGAGATTGGCACTTGGTTTTTCTTCAAAGATTCAAACACTTTTCATTAAACTATGAACAAGGATTTACAGAACTTGAACAAAGGAAAAATCAAGAGCAACTGGAAATGAATGAGGTCCTATGCCTTATATAGGCTACAAAGGAACTACTAAGAACATAAAAATGTAACCCTAATGCTTGGTGAAGTCCCCAATTTGCCCTTTGAACTTTTTAATATCTTGAAGATCATGTGACTTTCTTTGGCAGGTTGTGGAGCTGGCAAGGTGGAAATTGCATCCAAAGGCTTCAAATAAGCTTAGAAAGTAAGCTTGGATATTGGACGTTGGATGTTGACAGGGTTTTTGGCAGCTTGTTCAAAGGTGTAGCAGGGGAATCTTGTGTGGGGTTCTTGAGTGATGTGGCATGAGTTTTTAAGGTTGAGATGTGATTAAGAGTCCCTTAATCATCAATCTGGATAATATTGGGGCCTAATTACAAGTAATTAGGGAAAACCCAATTGTGTTCATCACGTGAATAGTGGTGGTTTTAATCTTGTTTTGGTTTTAAAAAAATGTTAACCGTCATAGTTTAAACTTAATTAAATAAGTTTAAACCGGGTTAGTGGGGTGGGGTGATGTGGCAAGGTTTTGAGTTGTGATTGGTTGAAATTTGGTAGTGGGGCACGTGTCACAAGTTAATAGGTCTATGTAACTTCTTGTGTCTGCCAAGTTAAACCCTCCATTTCTTCCTTTCTTGCTACTTTGGTTTAAACATGCCAAAATCCAGATTCTTCTGTTAATGAAGTTTCACTTTTCACACTTTTGCCCCAAATACTTTTCCAAAGTATTTTAAGGGGTATTTCTTGCCAATTCTTGATTCTTGAAGGGCTTTTTTGGCATTTTCTTCAAAGATAATGGTCTTGACTTGTATTGTTGACTTTTTGGAGGAATAATATTGACAAGTCATGATTGTTGAGGGACCATTCTTGCCAATTCTTCAAAGTGGAGGGCCCTTTTTGCAAAATTGACAAACTTTAAGGACCAAACTTGTAATTATGAATATACAAGGGTTTAAAGTGTCAATTATTCAATATTGGAGGGCCCTTCTTGCATAATCTTCATTTCTTCAAGGGATTTTCTTGGAAAATCTTCATTAGGGCTTGGTTTATTGTGCGGCTTCGTTTCCCGTGTTCGTTTTTGCATGATTCTTATGATCTTTTGTCATTTTCTCAATATCTGTACCTAAAATACACAAGTAACAAACACAAGCATATATTTGGCCATTTTCATGATATTTAATGCATTTAAAGCCCGTTTTGGACGATGAGACTATGTATAAAAGCAGTCTCATCATGAAGCAATACATTAAGGGTTTTATAAGACCCCCATGTTTACCTTGGCACAACGAAATAATATTTTTGGGGGTATTACGTCAAGATATGAAAGCACAGTAACAGAAAAACAACTCAAAAGAGTGTTTAAATAAACTTTGTTAAATTTTTATAATTTATCATTCAAAATCAGATATTTTCAATAAAACAACTTGTACATACTTTGTACAATCACAGGTTCCCGAGATCTAGAAAATAGGTTTGAATGACAAAAATTCCCATGTCTATATCTCTCCATGTCATCATTATGTTGCTCCATGTTATCAATTATCAAAACCTGAAATATATGCTTAAAGTCAACACAAAGGTTGAGTGAATTCATAGGTTTAAAAATCATTTGAATACAAGATCCTTTTCTTTTTTCTTGACCTACGTTATTATTCGCCCGTAAAATAAATTAATCAATGCACTAAGCTTATGATACCGCAACTAGACATATTAGAAACCCACAATTTCCCTTATGAGGAAGTCTGCCAAACTATCCTGCTTAGCAAAATAAAGTATGCATGTTTGACCACTGAGGTGCTAGCAAGTCCGACTTGCCCATACAAGAGATGTCAGTCTCCAAATAGTACTATTTAAAATATTAGCGCTCATTTAAAGGAATTGATTTACGGTTTATAATTAAAAAGGGACTTTCAAGGCAGCAGTAAACATAGTGTCGATAATCATATCTGAGAAGCATACCAAAATACTTGTATTCCAGTTTAACATATATCCCCCTCACGGGTTTTCAAATCATTTATAAAATATATCAAGTGAGGCTATGAACTCACCTTAGGTACAGTAAATCTTGTCAGGCTTATATCACACAGAATAACTTGAGCTAACAAACAAGAACTTGATCTTACACCAACCTGTTTTAACATATTTGGTATAGTATTAAGTCTTTAATTTTGGAGTTCAATATTCTTGTTACATTATTTATGTATTCTTATAATTGTGATAATATTGCATCATCGTTCGGTCCATTATACTTAGAAGCCATTCTATAAAAGTTTGAGGAGCGAGGGCACTTTAAATCGTAAACCCAACAACTAAGTCAGAACATAATATCAAGATGGAACATCTTTGTACAAAGTTCCCTACTAACATGATACATAATAATATATTTTTAGAAATTTCTTCAAAAGTTGGTATGTTTCTCTTATATTTATATCTTCATCCTTTAGTTTCATAATTGGCAAAAATAGTCCTTACACTTTATAATAATTTAGAAAATATGTTTCATCATATAGTTTTTTTATCCATATAGTTTTATAAATTACTAAAATGATCTTTTAAGTTTAGAATTTAAGAATAATTACCTTTTTAACACTTAATTTCATAAGTTTAGCATATTTACACTTTTAACCCTTAAGGGTATAGTTTTAATATTTACAATTTAAACCCTCAATATTTAACCTTAGGGTCTCAAAGTTTTGAAAATTTATTACTATAGCTTTAACTCTCATAAATGATACTTTTGGCCCAAAATGTTAAATAGTTTCAAAAATGACAGTTTTAGTCCTTATACTTATAAAAATCATATAACTTCTTTAAAAATATACCAAATGATCTATGATTTTAAAACAAAGTTTCAAAAAACATTTATAATCATAATAAAAACATTTGATTGGAATTATAGCTATTCAAATGGGGTTTTCTCATTATTTTATGTAAAATACAAAACTAGGGTTTTAAGACATCTTTAACTTATAACTTTCATTTAAATTGATGAAATGACTTAGTTTCTTTTATATTATCTTTCTAACATAATTTTGGAATTATAAAAAGTCTAATACATCATTATAACAAGATCAAAGCTTACTTAACATGAGAATTACCTTGGTAGCTCCAAAATGGCTCCTTATGACTTCTTATGAACACTACTAGCTATCAAAGCTTCAAAAGATTCAATGGCTTCCATCTAGACCTGGTTTCTGGTCTTGGGGGATGTTTTAAGACGTATATAGAGGTGTAAATGTAGAATGAGTAGGAGATACTAAGAAAACGGGTACGAGTTTCAAATGAAGACTATACGCCTCTATTTATACTTGTAGCAATACTTAGCCTCCAAGTTCCAGCCTAGGACGTGTAAGATAGATAGGAGAGTAACTAAGGTATGCTATAGAATATCTACACAAGTTTATAGGTCCGAGATTTGATCTAATCTTCCCTTGTGGCTAATATAAGGTCACGACAACATTAGGATAGGAATGGTGATGTGTAGCAAGCAAGGAGGTGATGCACCTGCTTTTATACATTTCTAAAATATCTTAGGACTTATAAATATATGGTTTTTAAACTTGGAATGGAGGAAAATGGTTTAAAAAGTGTTTTGAAAGGAAAATACAAAACCGGGTTTAGAAACTAAGGCTTGTAACTTATGGTTTGTGTTTTTGGTGATTAAGGACTTAGGAAAGTAATTAGTGAATAATTAGGGCTTAATTAAGGTTTAGACATTCTATTTAATAGATTTGGGTCCTTGGTTTGAAGTTTAACAAAGGTTTGATGTGAAAATGGGAAGTATACTTTTGTAGATTAGGGTTTACTAATGATCTAGGGTTTAATCTTAGTAAATGTGATTATACTCCTCTTAGCTACTGATTTAAACTTAATTTAGGTCCTATACATTTTGTCTTAAGTGTCCAAAGAGTACTCATACTTGGTTTAATGGTTTAGTTTAGGTAAACATGTCTGAAGGGTGAAAATACCTATTTTGACCTAATTTACAAGTCATGCATTGAAATCTTATACCTTATGCATTAGGGTACTTGCACATTTTCTTAACATAATGTTATAATCTTACTGAAGTCCTATGAGTATTTGTAGACGTGTCCTAAAATACTAGGTAATGATTCCATGTAGATTTCTTAATATAAGGGTTTCTATATTATTAAGCCTAATGACTTTCTATTTTAGGTAATTAGGGTTTATATCTTAATGTATGCTTATTATAAGTCTTATACAGTATGTTTAAGAATTCTATAGGTTCTACTTTCTTAGTTTAAGGGTTTATATAGGGTATTTATAATCTAAGGTTAATTATGGGAGCTTAAGATCATATGCTTTGAAAACTTGTACTTTATGCTTTAATAATTTGTAACTTAATTTAAAATAAATGTATTACCTTAATATGATACTTATTTGAGTTTTATAATTACTTGCAAAATATTAGGCTTTAATTCATTATTGAATGGATTTTATAAGCTAATCTTGGTTTTAGGTCATTTTCTTGTAATTAGCTTGAGATTAGTGAATATTTGTACTTTGTGATTGCTTAACTTTTCTTTGTATTGTATATTAGAACTAATATATTGTATTTATTATAGATTCATAGTTCTTGTATAATTATATTGCTTAAAATATTGTTTATAAAGGTTTTTTGGTGATGATCTAGACTATTATGTACACTTATTTGTACTCCAACTTTGTATAACTTATTCTTACTTATTCTTTATATAATTTTATACTTTCTATATGATAGTATAATCCTTGTTATTATTGCTTGTTTACTTATTCATATGTATTATGTATTTATACTTTTGTCATCTTTGAATTCATTATTTATTTATAGGGATTCTAGGGTTTCTAAGGGATATTAGGGTATCATTATATTTATTGAAATGTTGTTATTTATAAGTATGCTTGTTAAATCACTCATAAACTTATACTTGTTAAGTTTACAACATATAGGAATATGTTCATATGGTAATTCAGGTAGGAAAAGTAGTTCATCTTACCAAGTAATGCATAAAAAAAAATATCTAATGGATTTTCCATTTACATTAAACATAATATATATGATACTTGTAAAATTTATGGGTCGTCATAGCCTCTTCGCCTTAAAAAAATCTTGTCCCGAGATTAAAATAATAAGGTGTTTATTTATCTTGCATTCAAATTTATGTGAAATTTAGTGTACTAAAGAGAGGTATAGTTCTTGCATTCAAAAATTTATTCTAATATTCTATTCATATACTAATGAATACGACTTGTATGTTGTTATTTATCTTACAACTAATTTCTTTTTCTAGAGTTATTATAAATGAACATTTATAAGGTGTTTATTTTATATTTTAATTTTTAAGATCGTAATGTAATCTATAAAGATCATTAGGATAAATATAAAGCGTACCGATAAATCAGATAAATTCTATTAAAATACGAAAGGAAGTATGATTTTAAATAAATATGTCATTAAAATATTGAATTGATTATTACCTTTTTCAAAATTAACGAGGTTTATAAGGAAAAGATCCTTTTACAATAAATACTAAGAAAAGAATTGAGATTATTTTCGATAAAGTTTCTCTCAAAATTTACTATTTAAATTTTATAAATAGTTACTATTTATTATAAAGTTTTATATTCTAACAGTATCTTTATAGGATAAGTATAATTCCAGGTAATATAATGCATACTTGGAGTATGAATTTCTAATATTTGGATAATTCTCTCACTTTAATCATAGATAATATAAGGGATAATATTCTTCTTAATGTATTTAAAACTATAGATATTGGTACTCTATGTCAACAGATTATTTTGGGTATAATCTTGTCAAAGTCTCTATATCGTTAGTAAAATACAATTGACAATAATCCGGATGGCATTACATCCTAAGAAATACTGAGAAATCTTATTACTTGTTCTTAACTTTCTTTATACGGGAAATCAAGGTTTTGAACATTCATAAGTTTAGATTTTACATTCTTATTAAAATATAAATACATAATATATTACAAATGAGTTGTACTACCAGATAATAAAATAACACTTACAAGAGATGTAATTAAAACACATAGATTTCATTGATAAAACTCACATATATTCATTACATATATTTATTTTCAAGATACGAAAAAAGAGAATTTAGAAATTAGCCTTGCTCCAACAGTATCATGTTTGATGACCTTTCTTAAAGCAATTCTGACATTTAGCTAAGCAGGATCCTTTGTGAAGTAGTAGACACATTACACAATGAGGAAGCTTTCCAGCATAATTTTTGTGTCCAAGTGTTTTGGGAATTCTAAATGAGTTGGGATTTGGGTAATATAAGTAAGGAAAATTGGGATCTAATAAGTGTGTAAACACTTATCCTTTTACCACTTAAAACAATGAAAAACGAGACCAAAACGTGTAATTAATATCGTAAATGTCGGAATTATGCGTGGTTTGTGTTTTTGTTGTAAAATAGGTACAAATGATCAAAAGGAAAGAAAACACGGGATTTCACGGGCATTTATCAAAGAAAAAGGTAAAGATAAAGTCAAAGAACCAAAAGTGCCAAAAGAATGAAGCTTGGAGGGCTAAGGATGAATATTTAATGAAGTTTTAACAACGAGGACTATTTTTGCCATTCTCCAAAGTCATCCACTAATAAACCACATGGAAGAGCACAAAATTACGAAGTCAACGGTCCCGACCTCGCGCCGTAACTCCTCACGGTTTATTTTCTATGAATTTTTTAGTGTTGGACTTCCCAGCGGGTCACCCAAGCTAGTACTACTCTCGCCCAAGCACGCTTAACTACGAATATTTTATGGGATCTAGTACATTAGTGTTGGTACGAGGTGGTAGAGAATGACAGAGGTGGCAGAGAATAACGAGGTGGCAGTTGACTAAGCTTTTCAGACCAATCAGGGGATGACACGTGGCATATGGCGCATGTCAGTACAAGCTGGGCGTGTGTCAGGCTTATGATAAGAAGGTGAAGGCATGTGATCCCATAAACTTAGCCTCTAAAGAATAAAAGGCAATGAAAAGACTAAAATACCCCCACTTGTAGCTACTTATATAAAGCCCCCATCTCATTGTATTTAGCTAGTTTATTTTCACATAGTAGTAGTTTAAAATTTCTCTCTAAAGTAGTTGTATTTTCTCTTTTCAAGTTTTATACCTAGCTTATTCATTAAGCTTTTTCATATTAATAAAATTCATGTTTTAGCTTATTCTCTTAGCTTATTCTCATTCTTCCTTTCTTTATCTTTTCTTAATAATCTAGCTTATTATTTTGGGATTAGTTTTTATAACTTTTTCCAAATAAGTTAAGATTTATATATAACTTTGAAATAAGTCATCTTATTTCAAGCTTATTGTGGGCTAATTTTTATAGATGTAGCTTATTGTGGGTGATTTGTTCATTTAGCTTTCAAGCTTTTTGAATCACATAAGTTTTAAGCTTAGGCTTACTACTTATTAATAAGTTAGTTTTTTTAGTTAATTACTTTTAGTTTATATCTATTAGTCGTTTAGATATATTAGTTTTAGGGTATAGGAATGAACATTTCTATGGTTGGTTTTGATCAAAAAGGTGATTTTGTACAAGTTTTTGATGGTCATTTTATAAAAGTAAGTAAATAGTAAAATCCAAATTTTTATGTTTTAAAAATGTCTTAACTTATAGCCTATGGTTGTAGATAATTTTATTAGCTTCTATTTGATATAAGGTGGAGCTTCTAGCTCCAAACCAGCGCGAAGTTATGATGTTTTGATTGATCGTGTACCGGGAGACGAGTATCGGCACACCATATAGTTGTTGTCGATATAGGGATCAAATCTCGGGGACTCTAAATGGAAGTTTTGAAATATGGAAAAACCTACTGATAATGAGGTGTTTACCTTAGAGGTTGAGTTTACTTTAAAACCCGACGTCGGTTTTGTAAACGGAGTCGTTTAAATAAGTTAAAACGGTTGTATGAAAAACTAACGTAAATCTGTCCGGATTTTGTAGTTTGAAAATGAGTCGGGTAAAGGACTTTAAAAGTAAATTCATTTGATAAACTTGTAAAAGGACTTTCTATATATAGTAAGTTAGTTTATCGAGTCGGTTCATAAACGTTTGATAAGTTTAAAAGGGGTAAATAAGCTAGTACATGTCGTATGTACCGGCGGACTTTGTTAAAAGTGTAAAATGGTAAAGTAAATGTGTAGTAATGTATGATAAAGTTATTTATATCGTTTTCTCTCGAGTTTATCGTCACTTTATGAGTTTGAGTTCGATGTTGTTATATATATATGATTTAATTCTCGAGTCATTATTAATGAACGCACCTTAATTGATAGGTAGCGGTTCTCGTGTTTGAAAGGCATCCATTATCATCGACGATCATCTCGCTAGATCTCTTATACTAAGGTGAGTCTATAGCCTCGCATTTTATGCTAGCTACTAAATGTTTTATACCCGCGAGGGAGATACATGCTATTTGAAAATAAATGAACACAAGTCATGAGTAATTGTTGGACCCGAATGATGCCTAAAGTTGATTACATTGTATTGAGTACCTTGTTGCTAAAGACCCTAAATTCATGAGCCGTTAACTAACTTCTGACTTGATGTTGTGAGTCGGGAATAGCCGCTTATTCTATTGACAGTACTATTGGGTTGACCACCCTATCTGAGACCAGGACATTACGTTGAGTAACCCGCTGGGAAGGATAATTTTACGTGAATAAGAATGTGGTATTCTAGCAACTGATACCCTAGAGGGGAAATGGTTTTATTCTAGTCATGCCGGCATTTGGCGTGGGTGACTATTTGGTTAAGGGGTCGGTGTCATGAGCTTAAATACAATGTTAATTATGATTATTATTATTATTATTGCCTTGAATATAGATTGTGTGTACGAAAATTCTATAAATGATTATGATTGATTTTCTTCTTGTGCTTAAATGTGATTTGATAAACGTATAGACTCGCTCAACATTATTGTTGACTCGTTTTAGCATGTATTTCAGGTAATAGGAGGTGATGGAGCATGGAGCTTTACTGTGGAGGTTGTGGCTTGGCTTTTGGAAGAATGTTGGTCTAAAAACTATTTCTATCCTTTACTGTTGAACAATTTACTTTATGTTGTGTACTGTACTAAACTTGTGTTGGTTGTTGGTCGAGATCCATGGGGACTAAACGCTTTACTCTGGTGTCTTTTTAGTACAATCATGGGATGAAATTTATGTTTTAGACCTATTATGAAAATCTTGTTTATATTTTGTGTAAACGTCTCACTTTTGAGTCGTTCAATATACCTTGTGTGATGATGCTTGTTTCTAACACTCAATTGTGTATTTCCGCTGCGCAGTGTAAATTGGGATGTTAGTGATTGGTAATTAGAGCTGCAAGTTATAGATAACTGGGTCGATTTTGAAAATTGTCCCAAACTATAACTTTGGTGTCGAAAGTATTTATTTTTCAAAAGCACACAATCCTCTGCAACGCTCCGGTAAGATCACTTTTAGTTTTGTTTTGCATTGTAGATGTATCCCTCAAAACTAAAATGATTTCCCGAGTATTTATTAAGTAGTTACTACGATATTGTATTAGAATTATTGAAAGTACGCTGAGTGCTTGTCAGTATCATATTTATTTTGTTTGCGAGAATTGCATAAACATCATTTGCATTGTGTTGCATAACATGGATTATGTATGACATTTGCATAAGCATGGCATACTAATTATTATTTTATTAACGATGACCTTAAGTATCCTTGAACCCTTATAATTGTAGAAAATGGCTGGTTTACCTCGTGAGGATGGATGGATTGATATTACTAATGTAGTGGATGGTGAGGAAGTGGATAACTTTGGTGCTAGTGACGATGAGGAGCCTTTTGAATTTTTAGATGATGGGATTCCACTTACTGCAGTTGGTTAGACAGAGCCTGAGTTGATACAAGGTAGTTATGTTCCAAGGGTTAATGTTGTGCCACAGACTGTTCTAGATTGTCAGCGACCTGTTGTTCGTTCTACGACGCCTACTTGTGATGCTTATATTAGCAGTTTGCCTGGGATTGCATTTGCTAGGGGTGATGTTCCTGTTGAGTCGAGTAGTGTTGCTAGTGCTCGATCTATTCATGATGGTATTCCTAAGGTTTGTTGTCCAGGTCCTAGGTCTTATGATGATTTTTTCTGGTTTCTTAAGAAGTTTGATAGGTCTTTGTTTGAAATGTATTTGGTTGAGACTCGTGTGATTAGGAGGTTTGAGCAGAATGAGAAAAAGTTTGACATGTTTGTTGGTAGTGTGAGGAGATCCGAGTTTGTTAGGGCAAGAGAAATGGATGAAGTTGTTAGATTAACATCTATGGTGTTAAATTTGAGTGGGCAGGTTGAAAGGTTACGTAGGGAGCAAGAAAGGAATGCAAGGTTGGATGCATGGGTTTTGCCTATGAGATCTTTTCCTAGTAGAGGTGTTGTGAATCATGATGTGCCGAATCAGGTTGAAGCTCAAGTGTTGGTGAGGCCAAGTGAAGGAAGTAGTCGAAAGGGGAAGGAAAAAGTGGAGGAAGAATATGAGGATGATGATAGCAGCAGTGATGACGAGCCGATGTACAAGAAGCTGCGGGGATCTGATGTTTAGTTCTTTTCTGTTGTTTTTATTAGCCTTGTTGTAATAGAACTTATGTATACTCGTACTGTAGTTTGTGATGAAACTTAATGACTGTTAAGTTTGCTGTGATGAAGGATTGTAGTGACATTAGTTGTCATAATTTTGTGTAAATTTTCCAATGCAATCCAAATTACCTTCATGACTTATGATTTGTCTTATTAGTTCTTGTGTGAATTGGTTATTGATTCATTGTGAATTGTGTTGTTGGTGCATGTAGTATCCATGTTACATCTTGATAGAGAAATCCTTCTTCTTATCTTGATATAAATACTTACTTGTTCTTTTTCTGTTATGGTCATATAGGAAGGAGTTGTGAGGCATTTTTCTGACTTTACTAAATTATTGTTTGGTTAGTTTTCCTGTAAACATGCCGCCTAAATTGACGACTGCTACTGTTAATACCATGATTGAGCAAGCTATCGCTAGAGCTTTAGAAGCTGAACGTGCGGCGAGGAACCAAGAGGCTGAGAAAAGGAATGCTGTTGGTCAGGTTGGAGGGAATGTTGAAAATCAGGTTGGAGGTAATGCTGATGAACAAGCGGGAGGAAATGATGCGGGACAAGTTGGAGGTAATGTTGCTGTTCAGCAGGTTCAGAAGGAATGTTCTTATGCTAGTTTCATGAAATGTGGACCTACCTAATTTCGTGGTACTGGTGGTGCATTGGAATTAAGGAGGTGGATTGAAAAGATTGAAAGTACTTTTGAAATCAGTGGATGTTCAGAAGCTAGTAAGGTGAAATTTGTTGCAGCTACTTTTCAGGATGATGCATTGAGTTGGTGGAATAGTCAAGTAGCTACTGTAGGGTTGGTTGAAGCTAATGCTAGAACATGGACTGTGACCAAGGGACTGTTAACTGCTAAGTTTTGTCCTGAGGAAGAGTTAGGTCAGTTGGAAGATGAATTGAGGCATTTGGTGCTGAGAAACAATGATATTGTGGCTTATAAAAGGAGATTTTCTGATTTATGTTTGTTATGTCCTGATGCTTTTGCTGATGACCGTAAGAAGATGAAGCAGTATATTAGGGGTGTATCTAGTAATATCAAGGGAGAAACTACTTCGTCGAAACCCAAGTCATTTGATGAAGCTGTTCAAATGGCTCATGCTTTAATCGATGTAAAGCTGCAGGATCAAAAGGATAGTACTGTTGAAGGGAATAAGAGAAAGTGGGAAGCTGCACACTCAAGCCAAGGGCAGAATCGAGGTGGTTATCGTAATAACAATAACCAAGGACCGAATAGGAATCAACAGTATAATTTGGGAAGGAATGATGGTGTTCGTGCTGCCACAAGAAATCAAGGTAACAAAGTGAATCCGAAGTGTGGTTGATGTAATCTGTATCATGTTGGAAATTGTCCACCTGCTTTCAACAAGTGAGGGAAGGTCGGACATAAGATGGCATATTGTAGAAAGAAGGGTGTAGCCACTGGAGCTAATACTGTTAAGGTAGTTAACTATTCTAAATGTGGAGGCCGTAGACATAAGCAAGGGAACTGCCCGAGGGTTGGCATACGACAGGGAGGCAATGTTGCTGCTATTGCTGTTGGGATTGCTGCTCCAGCCTATGTCGTGGGAGATGCTGACAAACCTCAAGGGCCGAACGTGGTGACTGGTACGTTCTTATTTGATGCTTGTTATGCTAGTGTGTTATTTGATTCTGGATCCGATAGAAGTTTCGTACATGTTAGATTCAACCAGCTATTGGATAGAGAACCAGTGAGATTGACAACTAGTTATAATGTAGAGTTAGCTGATGGTAAGGTTGTAAGCACTAGTTCTATACTGAAAGGTTGTTACTTGAAGTTAGGTAATTATGTGTTTAGTATTGATTTGATGCCCATAGAATTAGGATCTTTTGACGTGATTATTGGAATGGACTGGTTAGTTAGAAATGATGCAGTAATTGTTTGTGGAGAAAGATTAGTTCAAATACCGCTAAGGAATAAGGTATTGACTGTGAAAGGAGATGAATGTACTTCTCGTTTGAGAGTTGTTTCTTGTTTAAAGATGATGAGGTATATAGAAGCAGGTTGTGATGTGTTTCTTGCACAGATAAGTAATGATGGTGTCAATGAAAGGAAATTGGAAGATGTGCCTGTCTTTAGAGAGTATTCTGAGGTTTTCCTTGAGGAATTGCCAGGATTACCACCGCATCGTGAAGTGGAGTTTCGTATTGATTTAGTGTCGGGTGATGTGCCTGTTGCTCGTGCACCGTATCGTTTAGCTCCATCTGAGATGAAAGAATTATCTGATCAATTGAAGGAATTGATGGATAAGGGATTTATTAGACCGAATTCGTCGCCATGGGGTGTGTCTGTTTTGCTTGTTAGGAAGAAAGATGGTTCTTTTAGAATGTGTATTGATTATAGAGAGCTTAACAAGTTGACTGTCAAGAATTGGTTTCCATTGCCGAGGATTGATGATTTGTTGAATCCTTGCAACTGGTCTAGAGTCTAGTGTATACTCGAAGATCGATTTGAGGTCTGGGTATCATCAACTGAGAGTTAGGGAAGAAGATATTCCTATAACAGCTTTCCATACTTGATATGGACTTTTGGATTTCAAGTGATGCCTTTTGGGTTACCAAATACGCCTGTTGTATTTATGGATTTGATGAATCGTGTATGCAAGCCGTATTTGGATGAGTTTGTTATCGTATTCATTGATGATATTCTCGTTTACTCCAAGAGTGAAGGGAACATGAGAAGCATTTGAGAACAATTTTGGAATTGTTAAAGAAAGAGAAGCTGTATGCGAAATTATCTAAGTGTGAATTTTGGTTGAAATCAGTGCAATTTTTGGGGCACGTGATTGATAGTGAAGGTGTTCGTGTGGATCCTGCTAAGATTGAGGCAATTAAGGATTGGTCAGTAACGAAGACGCCGACTGGAGTTCGCCAATTTCTTGGTTTGCTGGGTATTATAGAAGGTTTATTGAGAAGTTTTCGCTAATTGCTAAGCCGTTGACTAAGCTTACAGAAAAGAATCGAGTGTTTGAATGGGGATTGGAAGAGGAATCTGCATTTAGTATGTTGAAGGATAAGTTGTGTTCTGTGCCGATATTGTCTTTGCCAGAAGGATCTGAGGATTTTGTGTGTACTGTGACGCGTCCCATAAAGGATTTGGAGTTGTATTGATGCAAAGGGAGAAAGTAATAGCGTATGCATCGAGGCAATTGAGGAAGCATGAAGAGAATTACACTACGCATGATTTAGAACTTGGGGTTGTTATTTTTGCTTTGAAGCTGTGGAGACACTACTTGTATGGAACCAAGTGTGTGGTTTTCACTGATCATAAGAGTTTGTAGTATATTTTGGATCAAAAGGAATTGAATATAAGGTAAAGGAGATGGGTTGAGTTGCTATGTGATTATGACTGCGAGATTCGTTACCATCCTGGTAAAGCGAATGTGGTAGCTGATGCACTTAGTAGAAAGGAAAGAGATAAGTCTATAAGAGTTAGAGCTTTGACAATGATGGAAAGTGTTGATTTGACAAAGCGATATTGAAAGCCCAAACTAATGGTTTGAAGGAAAAGAACGTTGAGGCAGAAAATTTGGGTAGAATGTTGAAACCTTTGTTTGAAGTAAGGTCGAATGGATTGAGGTATTTTAAGAATAGGATTTGGTTACCGTTGTGTCCGTCTGAGAAAGATTCTTTAGGAGTGCGAGATTTTGGTGATGAATGAATCTCATAATTCGAAGTATTCAATACATCTTGGATCGGACAAGATGTATCAAGATCTTAAGAAAGTTTATTGGTTTCCGAATATGAAGGCAGATATAGCACAGTATGTTAATAAGTGTTTAACTTGTGCGTAGGTGAAGACTTAACATAAGAAACCGTCTAGATTATTAGTGCAACCTGCGATTCCTAAGTGGAAATGGGAGAAGATTACAATGGATTTTGTGACAGGTTTGCCAAGGACTGCAAATGGTAGTGATATGATATAGGTGATTGTAGATAGATTGACTAAGTCTGCTTACTTTTTGCCAATGAAGAAGACAGATAGTATGGAGAGGTTCACAACAGTGTATTTGAAGGAGATTGTTTGTCGACATGGTGTGCCTTTGTCGATAATTTCTGATCGTGATAGTAGGTTTACTTCAGAATTTTGGAAGTCTTTGCAGAAAGCTATGGGAACGGAGTTATGTTTAAGTACATCATATCATCCGGAAACGGATGGACAAAGTGAAAGAACGATTCAAACGTTAGAGGATATGCTTCGTGCATGTGTGATTGATTTTGGAAATGGTTGGGATAAGAATTTTCCATTGGTTGAATTTTCGTACAATAATGGTTATCATTCTAGTATTAACGCCGCTCCATTTGAAGCTTTGTATGGACGTAAGTGTAGATCACCAGTGTGTTGGAGTGAGGTAGGAGAAAGTCAATTGACTAGGCCTGAAATGATATTTGAGACGACTGAAAAGATTGTGCAAATTAAGAAGCGTTTGTTATCTGCTAGAAGTAGACAAAAGAGTTATGCTGATAACAGAAGAAAACCATTGGATTTTGAAGTAGGAGACATGGTTATGCTGAAAGTTTCTCCATGGAAGGGAGTAATTCGTTTTGGAAAGAGAGGAAAGTTGAGCCCGAGATATATTGGACCATTTAAGATTATCCAAAGGATTGGATTTGTGGCTTATAAGTTAGAGTTGCCTGATGAGCTTAAGGCTATTCATAATAATTTTCATGTGTCTAATCTGAAGAAATGTTTAGCTGAAAGGGATGTGGTGATTTCATTGGAGGAAATTCAACTTGATGATAAGTTGCATTTTATGGAGGAACCTGTAGAGATAATGGATAGGGAAGTTAAGAAGTTGAATCATAGTAGAATTCCGATTGTGAAGGTCAGATGGAACTCTAAACGTGGGCCAGAGTTTACGTGGGAACGTGAGGATTTCTTTAAGGACAAGTATCCTCGTTTGTTTAGGAAGGATTAAGCGCCGCGGACGTCGTTTCTTTTAAGAAGGGGGGATGTGACAACCCAAAACCGAGGTCATTGCTTAATCTTATTTTACGATTATTTTTGAAATTTTTGGATGAGTCTGAATGATATTTATTTTGGGAGGTTTATGTTTAAACCGATGTTGGAAGGTTTATATTTTATATTTAATAAGTATAAGGAGTATTAGCAAGCGTGATGTCAATGGATGCCAAATATTTTGCGTTTTATTGTCGGTTGTTCGATTTTTGTCATTTTTGATGTCTTATTTTAAATGACGTGTTAAGTCGAGTCGGGAGTTGATATTATTATTTTTGAGGTACGTTTTAAATTTTTAAAAGTATCTTTATGAAACCCGAGCCCCGTAAATATTTTCAAAATTGACTAATAGTTATTTCCCGCTTTTTAGCTAACTATTTTCATTTTGAGCCACAATGAAGAGAAGACCATTATTTCATGAACGTCTCTCAAGGTTTGAAGTATGAAGTCGCTGCCAAATATCGGTCCGAGAAAGGTCTCAAATCGCGAAGCGAGTTATGCCAAGATATGAACTTTATGAGGTCCCGAGAAGCAGTTTTAAAAGATTTTGTCCTTTAGCTAACTATTGATTAAATCGTTCACTTTATTTTCGGCCTAATAAACTATCGAAATAAGTCAAGCAATGCATCCTCGTGATCATTCAAGACAACAATAAAATATAAGAGATACACCTAGGAATAAGGGAGTCTAAGTGAATAATTGACCCACATGAGTTCGTGTTAGTGTACTAACTTATAATAACAATGATCTCGTTTTTAAGCTTGGTTTGGAGAAAGTGAAAACTTGAGGATGATGATTATTCATGACATTTCCAAAACCCAAGGTATGCTTTTGATTTCTTTATTTTGTATGTTTTTAATTTTCTATTTCTTTAATAAAGGCCAGCGTGGATTAATTATGATGAAAAGTGTAATCTTGCTTTGTAACTAATGCATTGCATGAGGACATTGCAATGGTCAAGTGTAGGGGATTTGATAGGTGTGAAAACACCCATCTTTTCTACCACTTAATTACAATAATAACCGAGCCAAAACGTGTATTTTATGTCTTTTATGTCGGAATTATGCGTGGTTTGTGTTTTTGTTGTGATTTAGGACGAAATTGTGAAAAGTGGAGAAAACACGGATATTCACGGGCATTTACGGGCTTTTATTGAAGAAAAAGATGAAAGACGAAGTCAAGAAGTCAAGAGTGCATAAGAGCGGAAGTCCAAGACCAATTCTGAAGATTTATCGAAGAAAAAGTCAAAAGACGGAAGTTTACTTAAAGCCGAGAAACTCAAGTCTAATTTATTGAAGAAATTAAAGACGAGTTCAAAGAAATCCCAAGCCAAAAGTCCTTAAAGTCCAAGTTCAAAGAAGATTAGAAGAAAAGGACTAAGCATGCAATTAATGAAGATTAAAGAAGGAAGGACTTAAGCTTGTAATTAAGAGAAAAGGAAAGAGGGGAGGAAGCTTCCTAATCCTCCCTTATATATAGTTAGGACTAGATAATCATTTTTCTTGTTGGCTAACTTGACAAATTAGCTCTTCCACATTTATTTTCTTGCACATTTAAATACTTGTCAATTTAATTACCTTGTCTTGCACATTAAATTCCTTTAATTTCAAGTAAGTTTCCATTTAATTCTTGTCAATCTTTACTTTATCTTGTTAATCTCTCATCTACCTTTCTTAATCTTTGATTTTTATGTTTATGTTGTGTTCATGTTCATGTTCTTATTTTGATCAAGCGGTTTTTGATTATTGTGGTTAAATTTGTTTGTTTGTTGATTTAAACTGTTTGTTTATGATTAATTGATGTTTTGTTATTAGCTTAATTAAATCGATTGTTTGATTTTGTTTAATCTGTGATATATTACTTGTTACTGTGATCCCTTGTTCTTCGGGGAAGTTGTTGCTGTATCTGATCTTTCCAGGTGAAGTTCCGAGCCAAGAGAAGAGAAGGTATTCATTCGGAACTCAAAAGTTCCGGATCAAGAGGTCTCATTCGGAACTCCAAAAGTTCCGACTCAAGTATTGCTCATTCGGAAGTCTCAAACTTCCGGACGAAAACTTTCGGATCAAGGGAAAAGTTCCGGATCAGCACATTCATTCGGAACTCTAGAAGTTCCGAACGAAACTTTCTAGTCAAGACTTCCGAACAAGACTTCCGAGTCAAGACTTCCGGACGAAATCTTCCGGATCAATTCTTCCGAACCGAAGTTCCGGGTCAAGAGGTTCATTCGGAACTCAAAAAGTTCCGGATCAACTTAAAAGTTCTGAAACAAGGTTTTGCGGCTTTGGAAGTTCCGACTCAAGATTGTATTCATTCGGAAGTTGAAAGTTCCGAGTCAATCCAGTTCATTCGGAAGTTTTGAACTTCCGAATCAAGGTATCTTTCAGGTTCTTTTTAGTCTTTCTTTTTAATTTCTGTCTTTTATTTTCAAGTTTTATTTTTGTCCCGCCTTTTATTTAATTGCAATTTAAAATTATTTGCCTTAGCTTTATTTTAAACTTGCCTTAGTTAGTTTAAAATTTGCGTCATTTACTTTAGCGCCCTTTAATTTCAGTCACGTTTTAAATACTTGCACTTTATTTTAATTAGACTTAGATTTAAATTAACGCACTTTTTCTTTAATTGTTCTGCACCTTTATTTAAAAACAACCAAAAATATTTGTTTCACCAAAAACAATAGAGTCACATAGAGAACCTAGATCAATTCGTTAAGATAACGAGAACAACAATTGAACCTAGATCAAATAGATTATTTGGCTCTATAGATTCTTGATTTGCTCACCTTGAGTTCTCATGATGGCTTCAACATCAGGGTTAATGGGTGGGGCTTGTTGGGTGGGTGGTTGATAAGGATTAGAAGCTCTTGGTGGGATTTGGTTGCTTCTAATATAGTTGTTGGCGGGGTTTTGGTTTTGAGGAGAAAAACCGGGTGAAAGGTAATTGTTGGATCGGTAACTCAGCAGATTTCTATCCCCTTGTTGTCTAGCTTGGTAATTTTCCGGTGAATAATTACCATAAGCTGTATACACATTTTCCAGATTTCCTTGTGTAGAAGGACAATCGGTGTATGAGTGAGGACCGCCGCATGTTTCACAAGGATTCACAACCGCTTTAACTTGTTGTTGTTGTTGGTTTCAAGCGAGAAGCGTAATACTTTTGCTCATTTCAGTCATCATGCGGGTGAGTTCGGTCATATCAGGGTTTGCTGAGGTGGAAGAAACATTGACTCTCGGGTTGTTCCTAGAAGAAGCAGAGGAATCCCAGTTTTTATGATGAGTAGTCATGTTCTCAATAAGCTCTCTACACTCCTCGGGTCTCCTTTTCATGAATGTGCCACCGGCGGTTGCATTGATCGTATCACGATCTCGAAAAGTCAATCCGTTGTAGAAAGTATCAATTAAGGTCACAGGGAGCATGTTGTGGTTTGGACATCTATCGATCAAGACATTATATCGCTCCCAAGCATCAAAAAGAGATTCGTCAGGGTCTTGCATGAAACCGCTGATCTGATTGCGAAGGCTCGTGACCATGGATGGTGGAAAGTAGCGCGACAAAAAGCGTTGAGTCATATCTTCCCAAGTGTGAATAGAATTCTTTGGAAGACGATCAAACCATTTCTCGGCATGATGCGATAAAGTATGTGGAAAGAGTTGTAGGCGGAGAACATCCATTGTGGCCCCAGGCAACTTCATGCTTTGAGTGATTGTAATGAACTTGTCAAGGTGTTTGTTGGCATCATCATCAGGCAATCCACGGAATGGGTTTGTTTGCACTTGCTGAATCATATGGTGCTTCAACAAAAACTCAGGAGCGTTGATTTGCATCGGCGCAATCGGTCCTCCTCGTCCAAACATGGTAGGTTGACAAAGTTCCTCCATGGTCCGAAGATCGGGCTATGGAAGAACATTGTTGTTATTATTAGGGTGCGGTGGATTATTGTTATTAACACCAGACATACTTAAATCTTCTCGAGTCTCGGGCTCTTGATAATTAGAAGATCTAGTACGCATACACCTGAAAATGCAAAATAAAAGAAACCAAACACAAAGACAATATATATACACAACAAAAATAAAATCTTTTTGGATTTTTGAAATTTTTAATTTTTATGGATTTTTATCAATTTTTAATTTTTATGGTTTTTGAATTGTTTATGCAAGAAAAATAACGCTCACAAGTGAACGTATCCCAAAAAGCAACGCGTCTCTCACAGATAACCGTTAATCTTTACGAAAAGAGCCGGCAGCGGCGCCATTTAATATTTCGATTTTACTCAGGTTCAATTGTTGTTCTCGGTATCTTAACGAATTGATCTAGGTTCTCTATGTGACTCTATTGTTTTTGGGGAAACAAATATTTTTGGTTGTTTTTAAATAAAGGTGCAGAACAGTTAAAGAAAAAGTACGTTAATTTAAATCTAAGTCTAATTAAAATAAAGTGCAAGTATTTAAAACGTGACTGAAATTAAAGGGCGCTAAAGTAAATGACGCAAATTTAAAACTAACTAAGGCAAGTTTAAAATAAAGCTAAGGCAAATAATTTTAAAGTGCAATTAAATAAAAGGCGGGAAAAAAATAAAACTTGAAAATAAAAGACAGAAATTAAAAAGAAAGACTAAAAAGAACCTGAAAGATACCTTGATTCGGAAGTTCAAAACTTCCGAATGAACTGGATTGACTCGGAACTTTCAACTTCCGAATGAATACCTTCTCTTCTCTTGGCTCGGAACTTCACCTGGAAAGATCAGATACAGCAACAACTTCCCCGAAGAACAAGGGATCACAGTAACAAGTAATATATCACAGATTAAACAAAATCAAACAATCGATTTAATTAAGCTAATAACAAAACATCAATTAATCATAAACAGACAGTTTAAATCAACAAACAAACAAATTTAACCACAATAATCAAAAACCACTTGATCAAAATAAGAACAAGAACATGAACACAACATAAACATAAAAATCAAAGATTAAGAAAGGTAGATGAGAGATTAACAAGATAAAGTAAAGATTGACAAGAATTAAGAGGAAACTTACTTGAAATTAAAGGAATTTAATGTGCAAGACAAGGTAATTAAATTGACAAGTATTTAAATGTGCAAGAAAATAAATGTGGAAGAGCTAATTTGTCAAGTTAGCCAACAAGAAAAATGATTATCTAGTCCTAACTATATATAGGGGAGGATTAGGAAGCTTCCTCCCCTCTTTCCTTTTCTTTTAATTACAAGCTTAAGTTCTTCCTTCTTTAATCTTCATTAATTGCATGCTTAGTCCTTTTCTTCTAATATTATTTGAACTTGGACTTTAAGGACTTTTGGCTTGGGATTTCTTTGAACTCGTCTTTAATTTCTTCAATAAATTAGACTTGAGTTTCTCGGCTTTAAGTAAACTTCCGTCTTTTGACTTTTTCTTCGATAATCTTCAGAATTGGTCTTGGACTTCCGTTCTTTATGCACTCTTGACTTCTTGACTTCGTCTTTCATCTTTTTCTTCAATAAAAGCCCGTAAATGCCCGTGAATATCCGTTTTTTCTCCACTTTTCACAATTTCGTCCTAAATCACAACAAAAACACAAACCACGCATAATTCCGACATAAAAGACATAAAATACACGTTTTGGCTCGGTTATTATTGTAATTAAGTGGTAGAAAAGATGGGTGTTTTCACACCTATCACACAACTATCGCAAAATTGCAACCAAGGTCCCTCATGCACTATATAAAAGCTTAAAGAAACACACACACTCACAAATTCTCCACTAAATTTTTTCACCATCTCCTCTTTCTCTCTCTAAATTGACGAAACTTCACCCACCCTACCAAAACCAAACTTCAATCAAATTTAACTTGATTTTGAGGATGATTTGAGCTAAACCAAAGCAAGACCCACTCTTATAATTGATCAAGGATCATTTTGGTATAAGAAAGTCTTACATGCAAGGCATTTTTATTTTTTTGATGTTGGTAGGTAGAAAGCATGATCATGCATGGTGTTCTTACCATGATCAATGGTGATTGTTGCAAGAATTTTGTTAAAAACTTCATTTTGATCTAAAATTTTTAATTTTGATGATTATTTGACTGTTATGGTTCATATATGTTGATATTAGGGTAGAGGAATGAACATTTCTATGGTTGGTTTTGATCAAAAAGGTGATTTTGTACAAGTTTTTGATGGTCATTTTATTACAGTAAGTAAACAGTAAAATCCAAATTTTTATGTTTTGAAAATGGCTTCACTTCTAGCCTAGGGTTGTAGATAATTTTATAAGCTTCGATTTGATATAAGGTAGAGCTTCTAGCTCCAAACGAGCGCGAAGTTATGATGTTTTGATTGATCGTGTACCGGGAGACGAGGATCGGCACTACATATAATTGTTGTCGATATTTGGATCGAATCTCGGGGAATCTAAATGGAAGTTTTGAAATATGTAACCTACTGATAATGAGGTGTTTACCTTAGAGGTTGATTTTACTTTAAAACCCGAGTGTCGGTTTTGTAAACGGAGTCGTTTAAATAAGTTAAAACGGTTGTATGAAAAATTAACGTAAATCTGTCCGGATTTTGTAGTTTGGAAATGAGTCGGGTAAAGGACTTTAAAAGTAAATTCATTTGATAAACTTGTAGGAGGACTTTCTATATATACTAAGTTAGTTTATCGAGTCGTTTCATAAACATTTGATAAGTTTAAAAGGGGTAAATAAGCTAGTACATGTAGTATGTAACGGCGGACTTTGTTAAAGGAGTAAAATGGTAAAGTAAATGTGTAGTAAAGTATGATAAAGTTATTTATATCGTCTTCTCTCGAGTTTATCGTCACTTTATGAGTTTGAGTTCGATGTTGTTATATATATATATATGATTTAATTCTCGAGTCATTATTAATGAACGCGCCTTAATTGATAGGTGGTGGTTCTCGTGTTTGAAAGGCATCCATTATCATCGACGATCATCTCGCTTGATCTCTTATACTAAGGTGAGTCTGTAGCCTCGGTTTTGATGCTAGCTACTAAATGTTTTATACCCGCGAGGGGGATACATGCTATTTGAAAATAAATGAACACATGTCATGAGTAATTGTTGGACCCGAATGATGCCTAAAGTTGATTACATTGGTATTGAGTACCTTGTTGCTAAAGACCCTAAATTCATGAGCCGTTAACTATCTTCTGACTTGATGTTGTGAGTCAGGAATAGCCGCTTATTCTAATGATAGTACTATTGGGTTGACCACCCTATCTGAGACCAGGGCATTACGTTGAGTAACCCGTTGGGAAGGATAATTTTACGTGAATAAGAATGTGGTATTCTAGCAACTGATACCCTAGAGGGGCAATGGTTTTATTCTAGTCATGCTGGCATTTGGCGTGGGTGACTATTTGGTTAAGGGGTCGGTGTCATGAGCTTAAATACAATGTTTATTATGATAATTATTATTATTATTGCCTTGAATATAGATTGTGTGTACGACAATTCTATAAATGATTATGATTGATTTTCTTCTTGTGTTCAAGTGTGATTTGATAAACCTATAGACTCGCTCCACATTATTGTTGACTCGTTTTAGCATGTATTTTAGGTAATAGGAGGTGATGGAGCATGGAGCTTTGCTGTGGAGGTTGTGGCTTGGCTTTTGGAAGAATGTTGGTCTAAAAACTATTTCTTTCCTTTACTGTTGAACAGTTTACTTTATGTTGTGTACTGTACTAAACTTGTGTGGGTTGTTGGTCGAGATCCATGGGACTAAACGCTTTACTCTGGTGTCTTTTTAATACAATAATGGGATGAAATTTATGTTTTAGACCTATTATGAAAATCTTGTTTATATTTTGTGTAAACGTCTCACTTTTGAGTCGTTCAATATACCTTGTGTGATGATGCTTGTGTCTAGCACCCAATTGTGCATTTCCGCTGCGCAATGTAAATTGGGGGTGTTAGATGCATCTTTTTCATACTTGATTATTGGGTTTTTGAAATCTAAAGGTAATACTTCTGCAACATCTGAAGCCTCCAAAGGTGAAAGCTTTATATTCTTTCTTATCACAGCTTCACTTGGATTCAATTTATCAAGTACTTGAAATTCAATGGGAATTCCCTTCTTCACTGGCCTTGGTACAATGGAAGCCCTCTTGATATGCATGTTTTCTTCAATTTCTTCTTTCCTTTCATCAAAAAGAAGTCTGAGAGTATTTGCCTCACAAACACGTTCCCAAATAGGATATGCATAAAACTTCATCTCTTCAAAGGACAACTTCTTCAATTTCTCATAGGTCCATCCCCCTTGATGAAACCTAAGAAGCGTATTATAGAGCTCTCTTCTATCCCTTTTGAGCTCAAAAAGTACCTTACTAGCCTTATGCTTTAAAATCACCTTGCAATCCTCTTGAACTCTCAACAGAATCTCAGAACCCCAAATTTGTCCAGTAAGTGACATGTCTGGATTCTCTACAATTGAAGATTCCCATGCAAAATACATATCCAGTACTTCAGGCATATCAAAATCTACCTGCATCTTCAACTCTCTAAGCTTTTCCCTATATAACTCATCCTCCCCATACTCTAATCTTTCTTGTTCTTCATTTATCATTACACCAGAACCGGAACTCTCATCATCACTACCATCTTTATTGCTTTCAATAGCAGTCTCTACCCTATCATGTTCCTCAAGTTGTGCAGCCAAAATAGAATCAAAATGTACCTGAGCTGCATCCTTAGGTACTTGTACTTCTTCCATAATCCCTTTACCTTTATCCAAAGCTCCAATAGTTGGTAATGTGAGTGATGGTACTTGTGTATAAATATCCTTGATGATAACTAGTGGTTGGAATACAACAGTCATACCTGCAAGTCTGTCCATATGATTTGCTCTTTTCAGCATTCAAATCTTGAATGTCAGCGGCTGACTTTGTGACTTTCTACATCATCTCTAAAAATGAAATCTTCTTGGGAGTAACCAAAGAAATGTCAATGGCTGGCTTCTCCTTCAAACTTTTCAGTGCCTCAACTATCTCCACACTCTCATAAGAACCACCTTATTGTGAGCCCTTGTTACTCATATTTACTGGCTCATCCTCCTCTTTGGAAGAATCCTCCTGCCTTCTCTTACTATGGGCCGCTTCCAAAATAACTATCCTCTTCCTCAATGACGTGAGTTCAAGGCCTTGACCTGTATAAGGTTTGCATTTTACTTTTGCAAGCGCATGCAAACCACTATCAATTCCATAGCTGATAAAGGTTCCAGTCTGCCCTCCTCTATCATGGGGATTTGACCCCCCAAGAGAGAATCATTGGGCATTGATGTGGTCTTAATGATGTTGTGACTGTCTTGACCTGCTTCTAAGCCAGTATCAATAGTCCTAGCCCCACCCATGTTACCAACCAAACTTATGGTAATGATTCTCTCTGCTACATGGATATGATCACTAGAGGAGAACACTCCAGTAGTCCTTTGGCATTTCTAAAACCTATAGTCATGGTGTTCCGAAGATGAAGTGGAATGGGGTCTGTTTGGGTGTGGGGGTCTGTTTAGGTTTGGGGAATATTGGTGTCAGCGTTTGGGCTGGCTGCGTCAACGCCGACATTGTGAGTGTCAGCGCCTGATGGTTGAGGGTCAAGGTCCATATGTTGTGGTGATGGAGAGGGTCTGGTTGTGGTTGAGGATGTGTAGCTGCCTGAATGACAGCTTGTATAGCTGGGTGAGGGGTAGGTCTCTGAAAGGTGGGGTATTCATGTTGCCAAACAAAGTTTTCTTTTGAGTAGGGACCTCATAAAAATCATCATGGTCCCTACGACAATATATTTTTTCATCAAAAACCATTTGTAAAAACCTAGGGTAAGCAAGAGTCATCTTGTTACCCTTGTTGTGACACATGCCATCAAAAATCATTTTGGAAAAATTAAATTTTTGCCCATTTGCAATGCAAACAAGAGCACAACCGATGGTTCGATTGATTTCATTGAAAGAAGAGCATTTGGGACTCAAACATTGTAGGATAACATGGATCAGGTACTTCCAAGCTAGGGGAAATTGTTGTTTAGTATATTTGTTTATGTGCCCAACAGGGGGCAAATCATATCCCAAGCCTTGAAGCCCTAACTCTAGCTCTGCTAGGGGAAGGGTTGTTATTCCATCAGTATCATCAAGGCGTAAAGCCTGATGAATTAGAGCTTCAGTAACAACCCATTGAAGCCCATGAATAGTGCCAACCAATGTAAGCACTCCATCATTTGTTTTGGAACTAACAGTGTTCCAAAACTGCTTGATGTGTTTGATAGGGACGAGTAGAGTATGAGAAAGTGCATACCTTGGAGGAGACGCCATCAAATACCCAATCATCTTTGTGTATTGGGGGTGCAAAGTGTTATCTTCAACAATATAAGCCACCATATTATGTTGGCTTCTGAACCCTAATTCCACACCAGTAGGTTTAAACTTTGGTGCCATGTGAATATGTTGAGAAAACTGTGATATGTTAACAATGGAGGTATGAAGGTTTTGAGAAATTTAGGAGACAAGAATATTAGTTACCCTATTTGAAAGAAAGGATCCAAATTTATAGGAGAGGTATTAGCACACTATTGGTTGAAATATGATGCAGTTATATTCAAAAAGTAATCATCACAATCTTGAAAAATATAAAACTTATCTCATTCATTAATTAAAAGTTACCAACTCTCTAAAATGACGGTCCATATTTTCGTCAAAAATAACAACTGGGTGGGCCCTAATGTTTTCAACAGTCAAAAAGTAAACATCAGCGTGTAACGGCTATATTCTTGTCAGCGTTGAAATTTTGCCAGGTCAGCGTTTAAATTAGTCTTATCAGAGTTGGAAGTAAACTATGTCAGTGGCAAAAAAATAAAAATAATAAAAAAAACAAAAGTCCTTAACAAAGAAGTTTACCCTAGTAAATATAACTCTTATACTGAAAAGACTATAGGGTGGCAAGCATTGTCCAATCATGCACACTTGCATAAGCAAGATAGACATAATTGTCCTTAAGTGTCCCTTGCTAACCAAAATCCTTAACAATGAAGAAATCTCATATAAACTCTTTGTAACTTCCCAAGTAAGCCCAATAAAAATTTAAACCAAGTCTCCCAACCGACCAATCCCAATTCTAGGTCAAAACGTCTTGGCAACATGCACAGTATATCAACTTTGCATGCTACAGTGCCTCAAGAACTAGAAATTCCAATTCTTACTCACCAGTGGACACAATCTATAATTGTGATAAGAGTATTCTAAGAATACCCAAAATCCTAAAGGTTTCCTAAACCTCCCTTTAAACTAGGATATAGATAGTTGCAAAATAAAAAGTATATGACAAAAATTTATGTCAAGATAGGAATGTAAATAGTCCAAGCATCATAAATAAACTTTAGACACATTCCTTGTAAGCTCCAAAGATCCATAATCAACTCTGTATCCAATTTTATAATGCTCATAATGCCTGAATGTTTAGATCAAAAACCACAAAACTAACATGTTGCTGTCAGTGGCCATTTTAACACTTGTTAGCGTTCAAATAACCTCTGTCAGTGTTAGAAAAATAAAGTGGAAAATCTAATACTTTACAAAGATCAATAACAGTGCACATCCTGTACATACTATATAATGATTTCAAAAACACATTTAGCTGAGATTGATCATTCCAATACTTGTGACCAAGTACTGGAACCTCCCTATATCAAAAGGTTTAGTTAAAAGATCAGCCACATTTTCTTCTGTGTCTACCCTATCTGGATGTATTAAACCTTTTTCAAAATAATCTCTTATAAAATGATTCCTAATTTCTTTATGTTTTGTTTTATAATGATGTAGAGGATTCCTAATAATGCATAATGTACTATTATTATCTACAAATATCTTGGTATGCATAAAATTATACCCGTAATCGAACAGCTGGTTTTGTATCCATAGAACTTGTCCACAACAAGCAGCTGCAGCCACATACTCTGCTTCAGTAGTAGAATTTGCCACCACTGTTTCTTCCTTGCATTGCCAAGATATGAGTCTACTCCCAAGAAATAAGAATCCACCAGTTGTGGATTTCCTATCAAACTTATCACCTCCATAATTATTGTAAAACCAGCATGCTTTTACCATGAATAGTACCGTTAAGATCGTACGTACTAGATTAAAACTTTCCTATTATAGCATGATTACAATTACGTGTTAGGATTTTACGTATTACGTACGTGTTAGAACACGATAAGTATTTACTACGCACGAGCACGTAATAATTATTTGACAATAATTAATCACGAACATGCGATCATGAAATCATGAACGTAATTAAATCACGAACTACTATTAATTACATATATATATTTATTACGGGCGTAAATAAATATATTAGGTCACGGAAATTATTAACGAGAACACATTAAACGCGAACACAAATAATCACGAATGAGTAACTAAACATCGAGACACGGAAAACGGTACGGGTACCCCATGTGGGGCCCCTACCCATGGCTACAAGGGAGAAATGGGCCAAGCCCATTTCAATTTTCACTAAAAAGGGGGTTAATGGAAAAACACTACTCATTTTTTTTCACTTTACAGAGGATTTCACAAAAACCTAAAAAGTTCTCCTCCTCCTTCTTTTCTTTTTTTGGCCGCCACCCTCGAACACACCAAAGGGGTGTGATTTGATCTTTGATCTTGGAATTGTTGCTAGTGTTCGTGTTTGTTCATCATTGTTTAGATCCACGCATTCGGTAATTCTTGTAACCCTTTTCTTTTGATTTAATCTTTTAAATAATTAAGAACATGATATGTTTTTCTTAAAAACCTAATTAAATCATAGATCTATCATGAAATTGGTTTTAGTATAAATCAAAAGGGATGTTTAAGGGGTGTTTGTTCCTGGCCGCCGCCTAAACCGAACCCGAGAGGGTCTCGGTTTGGCTATTTGGCCACCACCGAGACCATATGGTCCCGGTTGGTTGGTGTGGGTCCCACGGCAGCAACAAGACAAGGGTAACCCCGAAGTGGTTCGGGGTATGGTGTCGATTTCATGTCCGGTTCATGGTTCATAGTCAAGATCCGGTTCACGGTGTATGTTAAGATTATTTTTCTTTTATAATCTTATGTTAAAATTAAATTAATAAACATAACATGATTAATTTAATAACATGACTTAGATTATTTAATTATTAAAATCATGAAATTATTAACCTAAGTATCTTATATTTTTTTGACTTATAAATTAATTAATTATTTGAAAACCATGGTTATAATTAATTAATTAACATGACTTAGGTTATATTATTAATAAATAATAATACATGTTTTAACCTAAGTATTTAACTTTATTTAATTAAAAACATGTTATACTTTAATTAAATATTTTAACCTATAGTTTATTTTAATTACATGAAATAATTAATAAACTATACATTATATCATATGACTTAGAAAATAATCATGAAAACACTTAGGCTTATATACTTAGCTTATTTAACCAGCTTATTTCTAATTATGAAAACTTTCTATTTTTAGAAACTTAATTAAATAAGGCAGCTAATCTATTTATGGAAACTTTCTATTTTTAGAAACTTATTTATTTTAGGCAGCTAATCTATTTATGGAAACTTATTTAATTAAGGCAGCTAATCTATTTATGGAAACTTTCTATTTTTAGAAACTTATCTATTTTAAGCAGTAATTCTATTTTTGGAAACTTTCTATTTTTGGAAACTTTCTATTTTTGGAAACTTTCTATTTTTGGAAACTTTCTATTTTTGGAAACTTTCTAATTTTGGTAACTTTCTATTTTTGGAAACTTTCTATTTTTGGAAACTTTCTACTTTAGGAAACCTACTATTTTTGGAAAGTTACTTATTATTACACAGTAAGTATAATAATACATGATATACCAGAAATACTTAATCAGGGTAAACATAATATAAGATAAACACGGTTTAAGGCTTAAAACAGTAAAACTGATAAGAACATATAAAATAAGCTAAGACATGACATAAAACCAGTTACGTATTTAGTAAGCGATTACTTATTCATGTATGTATTTATGTAGCATTAGTGATACGGAAGTAGGATTCCTCTCAGTTCATCTTCTTCGTTCATTGGACATAAGGTACGGATTCTCGTCCTTTCAGTATGGACATTCTTTCCTTATTAGGATTTCCCCGTATGCAGCCAAATGTTTTCCCGTAGTATAAGTATGTGTTTGAATTGCCTATGTTTAAATTAGAATACCTATAGCCATATACATGCATGACCAGTTTCACCTAGTTATGGAGGTACCATAACCATAACATTAGAGGCACTGATGTTATGACTTCACCACGGCGGAGTGATTGCTCATGGCGTCCCTTCAGCTTTTGGCCATTTTTATTATATTTATCATGTGGGGCGTATGGGTGCATCCTAGTTACATGTTTTCAGTCAGGATTTCATGGTGAATGTGGTGTGTGTCTTGCATCCTTCACAAGGAGCTGATCCCTCCTACCCAAAAACCAGTATATTAAATTAGAGGCAGCCCCTCTAATTTTCATGATGAGGTCACCCCTCCAATATTCATGCACCGGTGGATTTTCATGACCTATATTGGCTAATGGTAAAATATGATAAACAGTTTTTAAAAGATAAACATAAAGCTTTTCAAAGTACAAAACCAGTTTTATCAAGACTTAATCAGATTACTCGGGATTTAGTTTCTTCCGGTGTTATATGTTATATGCTTATCCTATTCATGCTTTATTCTACATCCGTGCACTGAGCGTATTGCTCAGCCGTTTTCCTTTTCTATGTTCCCAAAATGGCAGGTACTCAGGGACGCTCGTAGACTTTAAGAGTACGTGCATATGGACTGGAAGCTTCCTAGCCTTTCTTTACTTTCTGCATTACTTTTGTTTTGATACACTTGCTATGGACATTGTTTAGTCCTTCCCTTTACTATACTATGTTTTTGTGTGATGAGCTTTACTTTTGGACTACCGATGTTTGATTCCGGTATTTTCCTTTTATGGTCATGTAATGTTTAGACATTTTTCCTTGTATGCTTTGATGACACGCCATAATTACATGTGACATTTCCATTATCAAAATGGGGTGTTACAATTATGGTATCAGAGCCAAGGCTTCGACGTGTAGGCTCTCAAATATGACATGTGATTAGTGGGTAGTCACTACGGTCTTCCTAGAACTAACAGTTGTTTTCATGCATTCATCATTTTTACGCATACATATATATGTCATTGTCGCAGATTTATGACTAAGTAATGGTTGGTACAGGTCTGGCCCTATTTAGTCGTATGTGTTTTATCGAAACTTTTAAATTTGGGACCGACCCATAGGCGTCCCCTCGCCATGTCTTTTGTTTTGGGTGAACTGACCATAGGCGTTCACTCTCGAGCATGCAAACATTTTCATAAAACTGCATCATGCATTGATACATAAAGATTTTCTTGCATAAAATTTTTCTCTGGAAATTTTGGTATAAATTTTTTTTCATGTATATATATATTTTATATTTTGATCTGTTTAATCATATGTTTATGTTATACTGTCAGATGGCAAACACAGACAATCTCTGGGCGATGTTTGCAGCTGCTGATGCAGAAATGCAAGACGTCCTTCATCAGAACGACGGCTATCCTCCCCCGCCTAACATCTTCCCAATAGAAGGAAGGAATCGGCTCATGAGGGAATACTATACCATTAGACAGCGACCTGACAAAGACAGCAATGACTTCATGCAACGCTTTCTTCGCTACGCTGGTGTCCTGAGAACAGCTGCAGGCACCACTGAAGAGCAGGCACTACATTTTCGTTGGGCTCTTAATCCAAGGATCGCCAATAACTTATCAGGTGCTTCGTTGGATAGGGTAGCACAAGTGGCAGATTCAGCACGTAGACTGGAAATGCTGCAGGAGAGAGATGAGTTCCGGGAAGCTGAGAGACCCGACAAGAGGTAAACATCGTATTCTAGCGGTGATCTATCCGTATACGTTCCATATATGTCAATTATTCATCTCTTTAAATGTATCTTCCAGGCAGAAAACTAGGGACCGGTCTCAGCCGGCTACTCAGCAACAGCCTCATCAGACCAAGGGAAACGGTCAGACAAACGACCGTTCTGCTACGGATAGGCGTGGCGGTAATGATAATTACCGTAACAACGCTGGACACTCCAACAGCAGCAGGTCCTAATACTTACGCATTTTATTATGATTTCATGTCATAACTCATATTCTGAAACTTTGGCAAAACTTCTACCAGGAACCATGGAAACGGTATGGACCAGAACCAGAGAGGTTCACAGCCTAGCCGTCCAGCCATCACTGGTATTCAATCCTACGATTTTCCGCATTGTCCTTTGTACCCTATTATCATGTCTTATGTAAAATGTTTTATCAGGTTCCCAGCCAGCCAGAGCACCTGCTGGAGGATTTTCCCATCCTCTTTGCTCTACTTGCCATCGTAGGCACCCAGGGCCATGTCGCCGTAATATTGACGCGTGCTTCAAGTGTAGTCTTCCTGCCATATCATGAAGGATTGCCGTAAGGGCGAGATGTAGGGTACATCGGGACATGCTGATTCCAAGCCGCCTCCTACTACCGGGCGTGTTTACACGACATCTCGAGACCAGGCCAACAAGTCTACAGGTACCATCACTGGAATCTTGTATATGTATGGTCAAGCTGCATGTGTTCTTTTCGATACGGGTGCTACTCACTCGGTTATTTTTACTGCTTATGCTAAGAACATTAGGATGCTCCTCATGCCACTAGAAAATAGGCTTACTATTTCCACGCCTTTGAGGGACTCTGTATTAATCACCCATGTATACAAGAGCCTTCCCCTAGAATTCGACGATAAGGTTCGACCTGTTGACGTACTTCCGCTGGACATGAATGACTTCGACATGATTTTGGGCATGGATTGGCTATCCAATCATCATGCTACCATAGACTGCCATTCATATCGAGTTATCTTCGGTGATGTTAATGCACCAGAGTACATTCATAACGGGTTCATACCCGGACGGTCTGTACAAATCATATCTACCCTGCAAGCGCATGCACTACTGTCACATGGCTGCGAGGGTTATCTAGCTACGGTTCACGACATGGATGCTGAATCCCCATCAATTCAGGATCAACCTATAGTGTCGGAATTCCAAGATGTTTTTCCAGCAGAACTTCCGGGCATACCACCTGCAAGAGAAGTGGAATTTAGTATCGAGCTTATTCCAGGAGCTGAACCAATCTCCAAGGCTCATTATCGCATGGCTCCCATAGAGCTGAAGGACCTAAAGGATCAACTGCAAGAACTTCTTGAACGAGGTTTCATTCGACCGAGCGCATCTCCATGGGGCGCACCGGTCTTGTTCGTTAAGAAGAAGGACGACAGTATGCGTCTTTGCATAGATTATCGCGAGCTCAACAAGATTACTATCCGGAATAGATATCCACTGCCACGTATTGACGATCTGTTTGACCAACTCCAAGGTGCCAAACACTTCTCCAAGATTGATCTTAGGTCAGGCTATCATCAGCTACGGGTCAAGGAGCAGGACATCGCTAAGACTGCCTTTCGTACCCGCTATGGCCACTACGAGTTTGTAGTTATGCCATTTGGCCTGACAAATGCTCCAGCAGTGTTCATGGATTTGATGAACAGAATCTTCTATGAATTTCTGGACAAGTTCGTCATCGTCTTCATCGATGACATCCTGATTTTCTCAAAGTCCAAGGAGGAACACGAAGACCATCTTCGTACAGTACTACAGATTCTTCGCCAGAAGCAGCTGTATGCTAAATTCTCCAAGTGTGAGTTCTGGTTAGACAAGGTGGCATTCTTAGGTCACATTGTATCAGCAGAAGGAATCATTATGGATCCAGCGAAGGTTGAGGCCATTACTAAGTGGCCAAGGTCGACATCAGCGACGGAAGTCCGCAGTTTCTTAGGCTTAGCTGGCTATTACCGTAGGTTCGTGGAGAACTTTTCCCGCTTCGCACTACCATTGACCAAACTGATGCGGAAAGGGGAGAAATTCGTCTGGACTGAAGAACGAGAGAAGAGCTTTGAAGACCTGAAGCAGAAGCTAGTATCTGCACCTATTCTTACTCTCCCATCTGGTACGGGTGAATTTCAAATCTACAGCGATGCATCGGGGAAGGGACTTGGCTGTGTTCTCATGCAACATAGGAAAGTGATCGCGTACGCTTCACGGCAGCATAAGCATTATGAAGAAAATTACCCCACGCATGACTTGGAACTTGCTGCAGTCGTGTTTGTATTGAAAATATGGAGGCACTACTTATATGGAGAATCATGTGACATTTTCACGGACCACAAGAGCTTGAAGTATATCTTCACTCAACGTGAATTGAACATGAGCCAGAGGAGATGGTTAGAGCTGTTGAAGGATTATGACATTAATCTACAGTATCATCCCAGAAAGGCAAATGTAGTAGCAAATGCTCTTAGCAGGAAGTCCGGAATGATCAACGGCATTAAAATCGAAGAGGAAATCATAAGAGAATTGGAGCGACTAGACATCGAAATCATGGTACCTAGACAACAAGGTTACTGGGCTAATATTAGAGTAGAACCCGAGTTACTCTCTAAGATAAAGGAAGCTCAGAAGGATGACGGAGAAATCTGGGCGATAGTACAGAACTTGGAGAAACAGACAGAATTCAGAGTAGATGCAGATGGTATCGTATGGCAGGGCACGAGACTTTGTGTTCCTGATAACCAAGAACTCCGGGAAGCCTTGTTAGCTGAAGCTCATAGCTCCCCATTATCTATACATCCTGGTTCGACTAAGATGTACCATGAAATCAAGCAGTACTTTTGGTGGAGTGGTATGAAACAGGATGTGGCCACTTACGTCTCCAAATGTCTTACCTGCCAGCAGGTTAAGATCGAGCATCAGCGATATGGCGGTCTTCTTCAACCGTTAGATATTCCAGAGTGGAAGTGGGACAAAATCACCATGGATTTTGTTACTGGTCTTCCGCCTACCAAGAGGAAGCACGATGCAATTTGGGTTATCGTTGATCGACTTACCAAATGAGCTCATTTCTTACCGATCCGTAAGGAAGATCTGGTAAGTAAACTCGCCGATACGTACAGAAGAGAGATCATGCGACTCCACGGTGCACCATCCAGCATCGTCTCAGACAGAGATCCTCGATTCACTTCGCCCTTTTGGAAGAGTCTACAGAAAGCTTGGGGTACACAACTTAAGCTTAGCACGGCATTTCATCCTCAAACGGACGGACAGTCGGAACGAACGATTCAGACATTGGAAGACATGTTGAGGTCATGTGCGTTGGAATGGACGGGTGATTGGGACGATTAGATCTGTTTGGTGGAATTTGCATACAACAACAGTTGGCACTCGAGTATCAAGTGTGCTCCTTTCGAGATGTTGTATGGTAGAAAGTGTCGCGCTCCAATCTGCTGAGATCAGGTTGTCGAGCGAACACTTGAAGGACCAGAAATCATAGAGATGACCAATGAAAAGATCGTAGTAGCTAAGCAGAAAATTCAAGAAGCACGGTCACGTCAGAAGAGTTACGCCGATAAGCATCGTAGGGACATACATTTTAATGTAGGAGATCACGTCTTCCTTAAGGTTTCGCCGACACGTGGTGTTAGACGCTTCGGGATTAAAGGGAAGCTCAGTCCTCGTTTCATCGGACCGTTTGATATCATTGAACGAGTCGGTGAAGTATCTTACCGATTGGTGTTACCTCCGCAGCTTTCGCATGTGCACAATGTGTTTCATGTGTCCTTACTCCGAGGGTACCAGTATCATCCCCTTCACATGGTTAAATATCCACTGGAACAGATACGTGAAGATCTCACTTTTATAGAATAACTCGAACGAGTTCTTGACAGACAAGAACGAGTCATGAGAAGGAAGACGATTCCATTCGTCAAAATCCTATGGAGGGATCATACCGAGCGGGAAGCCACTTGGGAAACAGAGGATTCTATCCGGGCTTCTTACCCACATTTCATATTTTGAATTCGGGTATGTTCTTCTTTTCCAGTTTACTTTATCTATAATTCGGGGACGAATTATTCTTTTTAGGGGGGAAGAGTTGTAAAACCCGCATGCTTTTACCATGAATAGTACCCTTAAGATCGTACGTACTAGATTAAAACTTTCCTATTATTGCATGATTACGATTACGTGTTAGGATTTTACGTATTACGTACGTGTTAGAACACGATAAGTATTTACTACGCACGAGCACTGATAGGTGTGTAAACACCCATCCTTTTTACCACTTAATTACAATAATAACCGAGCCAAAACGTGTATTTTATGTCTATTATGTCGGAATTATACGTGGTTTGTGTTTTTGTTGTGATTTAGGACGAAAAGGTGAAAAGTGGAGAAAACACGGGCATTCACGGGCTTTTATTGAAGAAAAAGATGAAAGACGAAGTCAAGAAGTCAAGAGTGCAAAAAGAACGGAAGTCCAAGACCAATTCTGAAGATTTATCGAAGAAAAAGTCAAAAGACGGAAGTTTACTAAAAGCCGAAGAACTCAAGTCTTATTTATTGAAGAATTAAAAGACGAGTTTAAAGAAATCCCGAGCCACAAGTCATTAAAGTCCAAGATTAACAAAAGATTAAGAAGGGAAGGACTTAATGGTGAAATTAAGAATAATGAAGGAGGGGAGGAAGCTTCCTAATCCTCCCCTATATATAGTCATTAGCATTTCATTTTTTACTTTTGTTGGCTAAGGTGACAATTAGTCTTCCACCTTTTAATTACTTGTCATTTACTTTTCATGTCAAATTTAAATACTTGTCTTGCACTTTTAATACCTTTTAATTCCAAGTAAGTGTTTTTAATTTTGTTGCTTTAATCTTTATTTACATTTGATCGAGTTTCTTTTCATCATTCTCCTTCTACTTTTCTTCTTTTTGGTTCGGCTTAATTTCGGATTAAGCTAGCTTTTGCTTAATCCATTTTCTTATTTGATTAAAGGTTTTGTCTTTTCTCTTCTTTTTCATACGAAATAGCCATAAGTTTGACAATCTTATGTGCTTATTTGGTATTTAGCTTAATTGATTTCAAAGTTTTCTTAAAAGTTTTACTTTTTAAGTTTTAATTTCATTAAGTTTCGTCTTTTATATTTTGAAAGATGTTAACTTTTTAGCTTATTGTCTCGTTTTGTTTCCATTTCATTCAAGTTCTTTGTTACTGCTTATTAGAATTAGCTTATTTGGATTTGAGCTTATTACGAATTTGCATTCCATCGGAAAGTAAGGGTTCCTACACATTGCGACGGGTGCATTCTCCACATTCCGATCGTGACAGGTTAGGACAAAGGGTTGCATTCCGATCCGGGATTGCGATAGAAGTAACATCACCCTCATTCCGATCTGGGATTGCGATCGCACATTGCGATCGCACATTCCGACGGCTCTTGAGGTTTACTTAGTCGAAGTGCTGCCCAAATTTTCTTAGCATCTTTCCGATCTGGGCATTGCGATCTGACACATTCCGATCTGGACCATATTCTGATAGGTTACATTCCGATAGGTTGCACCTTTTGTTCCGATAGCACATTCCGATCTGGATTCCGATAGTATGGTGACAACATTCCGATAGTGGCTTCTGATGGTTGTGGTTTTGGAATTATAGTTTTGCTTTGTTTTGTTTTTTTTAGTTACAATTTAATTTTCGTCACGCTTTAATTCTAAGTCACTTAATTTCATGCCATTTATTTTTAAAATAGACATAGATTTATTTTAACGTCATTTTACTTTTACTTTTACGTCATTTACACCTTTAAGTCCTTCTCTTTTAATTACTACAACGATACAACTTTTGTTTCACCAAAGAACGACTGAATCGCATAGTTAACCATGATCAATTCGAAGAGACCACAACAACAAACTTTAAACTTTCTTACTAGGGAAACCCGTGTATTAAATGGCGCCGCTGCCGGCTCTTTTCGTAAAGATTAACGGTTTTCTGTGAGAGACGCGTTGCTTTTTGGGATCCGTTCACTTGTGAGCGTTATTTTCTTGCACAAAAAAAAAATTCAAAAAATCCATAAAAATTAAAAATTTCAAAAATCCAAAAAGATTTTATCTTTATTGTGTATATATATTTTCTTTGTGTTTGGTTTCTTTTTCTTTTGCATTTTCAGGTGTATGCGTACTAGATCTTCTAATTATCAAGAGCCCGAGACTCAAGAAGATTTAGCTATGTTAGGTGTTAACAACAACAATAATCCACCGCACCTCAACAATAACAACAATTTTCTTCCACAACCCGATCTTCGGACCATGGAGGAGCTTTGTCAACCTACCATGTTTGGACGAGGAGGACCGATTGCGCCGATGCAAATCAACGCTCCGGAGTTTTCGTTGAAGCACCACATGATTCAGTAAGTGCAAACAAATCCTTTTAGAGGACTGCCTGATGATGATGCCAACAAACACCTCGACAAGTTCATTACAATCACCCAAAGCATGAAGTTGCCTGGTGCCACAATGGATGTTCTTCGCCTAAAACTCTTCACACATACTTTATCGCATCATGCCGAGAAATGGTTTGATCGTCTCCCGAAGAATTCTATTCACACTTGGGATGACATGACTCAACGCTTTTTGTCGGGCTACTTTCCACCATCCATGGTCACGAGCCTTCGCAATCAAATCAGCGGTTTCATGCAAGATCCCGATGAATCTCTTTTTGATGCTTGGGAAAGATATAATGTCTTGATTGATCATTGTCCAAACCACAACATGCTCCCTGTGACCTTAATAGATACTTTCTACAACGGAACATGACTACTCACCACAAAAACTGGGATTCCTCTGCCTCTTCAAGGAACAATCCGAGAGTCCATGTTTCCTCCACCTCAGCAAACCCTGATATGACCGAACTCACCCGCATGATGACTGAAATGAGCAAAAGTATCACGCTTCTCGCTTCAAACCAACAAGAACAACAAGTTAAAGCGGTTGCTAATCCTTGTGAAACATGTGGCGGTCCCCACTCATACACCGATTGTCTTTCGACTCAAGGAAATCCGGAAAATGTGTATGCTGCTTATGGTAATTAGGCACCGGAAAATTACCAAGCTCGACCTCAAGGGGATAGAATTTTGCTGAGTTACCGGTCCAACAATTACCTTTCACTCGGTTTTTCTCCTCAAAACCAAAACCCCGCCAACAACTACAATAGAAGCAACCAAATCCCACCAAGAGCTTTTAATCCTTATCACCCACCCACTCAACAAACCCCACCCATTAACCACGATGTTGAAGCCATAATGAGAACCCAAGGTGAGCAAATCAAGAATCTGCAGAGCCAAATTATCAATCTTAAAGGAGATATTACCAAGCAAGGAACTGAAATTAGATCCGAGCTTCGAGATAATATTCAATCCTCCTTCAGCAATAAAACCAATGACTTGAAGAATATGCTTTCTAGTTTCTTGCCCGCCGCTCAACCTTCTTCTTCAAGTTCTCTACCTTCTAACACCGTCACCAATCCGCGAGAAAATGTGAGTGTTATTACTACTCGTAGTGGAATTACCATTGTCGATCCACCGAGCTCGCCCCCATCATCTACACCTCCTCCACCAACATTTATCCCTACTCCTCATACACCTATTATTATTGCACCATTACCGTCTCCGCCTCGTCATGACGATCTATCTAGGAAGGACCCTTCAACATCTCAACCTTTACCTACACCTTCACCTTCACCACCCAAACCCAATATCCCTTATCCCTCTCGTTTAGGCAAGACCAAAATTCTAACCAAGGATGACTCTGAAGTGTCACGCTATGTGAAGATGATCTCTCAAATGAACTTCAACATTAGCTTTCTTGAAGCACTTGTCCACATGCCCAAATTTGTCAAAGCATTTAAGGAATTGCTTAACAAGAAGGAGAAGCTGATTGAACTCGCCAACACACGCTTAAATGAAAACTGCTCTGTAGTTATTCTTAAAGAACTTCCGGAAAAGCTTGGAGATCCCGGTCGTTTTGTGTTGCCTTGCGTTTTCAACAAAACCGAAGAGTTTACTGCCCTTGCTGATCTCGGGGCCAGTATTAGTCTTATGCCTTTGAGTGTTTGGAAAACACTATCATTACCCGACCTCACTCCAACAAATATGACTCTTGAACTTGCAAACCGCACTCTCGCTTACCCCGTTGGTATAGCCGAAGACGTGTTCATTAAAGTTGGCACATTCACTTTCCGGGTCGATTTTGTCGTTGTTGATTATGAAATGGACCCCCGTATTCCTTTAATACTTGGTCGGCCATTCTTAAGAACCGGACGAGCTTTAGTGGATGTGGCCGAAGGTGAGTTAATCTTAAGAGTCGGGGATAATGCACAAGTGTTTAAAATGGGGAAGCTTACAAGCAAATCCTTTGGACGAGAATCAGTGAATATGATTAATGTGCTCGATGATTTTACCATCTACAACAATCCTCTATTCGAGTCTTGCAATGATAATCCACTTTTTCAAGATGATGTGGATGATTCTCGGTCAAATTTAGAACCTTCTCCCATTTATGATTCTCCACCGATCTTTGATGCTTATGATGATGATTCTAGCTCAGATTCGGATGATTATGATGACCTTACTTCTGAGTATCCCGATCTGCCCACGTATGATGATTTCAATGAGGCCGATACTCTTTCGAGCGATTCTTCTCATGCTGAAGATCCTCCGCCATCACTCGATCCTACTTTGGACGATTACTCATTTGAGGAAGACTTCTCTGAATTTCTCAACACTTACTTCCCTCATGAGAGTGATGCACCTCCTTATGATTTTGAAGACTATCGTCTTGATCCTACTTTAGATTTGAAGAACATTCTTTCAAAGGAGAAGAAACGGTCGACACCAATATCCGCAGAACATATGATTTAACACCTCTTTGTCCCCTTCCTGAGGACGAGGTTGTGCTTCTTCGCGGATCTTCTTCACACTCTGCCGAGCCTGAGTGCTATTTTCCCCTAAAGGAAAAGGTGTTCGACCCCGGTATTGATATTGTGCAGCCATCTCAGTATCCACCTGATGAAATAAAAGGAAATATCTTTGGAACTTATGGAAATCTGCTTGCACCACTTCACCCTTGCTCCCACCGTGCTCCATCGCTTCTTAAGGGAACCTTGCCTACTCTTCTTTGGCTTGCCTTGTTCGCTTTAAGCTTCTACTACTTGATGGACGAAAACTATGTCTTTGATCCTGGTGGAAATGTTTCATGCTTCTTCCTATGATGATCAAGGTCGAGTCAGGATCACGACTCGGTAATCAAAAATCAAGCGCTTCTTGGGAGGCAACCCATGTATCTATCTTTTAGCTTTCTTTATCATAAGTGTAGGGGGAGACCCGTCGGTTTGCTTTCCTCTCCTCTCTTAATCAGGGATTCGAGCTTCAATGAACCACTCTTGATGATTCTTGACGACCCGTGATTCCGTGTCCACTTCTTCCCGGTTCTATCCTAAACTCTTTTCGATTCACTATTTTATATATTTTCTCAATATTAAAATAGGAATCTCTTTCGTTGTCTCTTCCTTAGCGAGATTTAAACAAAGTGCACAATGTCCTATTGTAGGGGAGTTTACTCCCACATGCTTAACATTGAGGACAATGATTATGTTAAGTGTAGGGGGGACTTCTATCGAAGTTAAGTGGCCTTTTCCTTGTATTTGTCCTCATTTTAAACGGAAAATCATTTTTTCGACATTTTTCAAAATTTTTGATCTTTTTGGCCCATTAGTTTTTACTTTTGTATAGTTATTTTCTTCCCTTGTTAGAATAAATCTTTAATAAAGTGGTTTTAATTTTCAAACATTGTGAATCCTTTGACTCTACCCGAGTTTACTTATCCTAAGTTACTCTAGCTAGTATCCTTAACGTGTTTAAGTCAAGTTTTGCTAGACTTTTATATAGGGAGCTATAAAACGTGAAAGTCTTAACTCTCACGGGTTAAGAACAAGAACTTTTCGCAAGTTCCTATAATTGATCCTAAAGAGTCGTTTATCAAGGGAATTTTAAAACGCGATTTCTAAACTTGAAAAAGTCTAAGAATTTGCAAGATCCTATAGGCGACTCGAAAACCCAAAACTTTGATTTAATAGGCTAAGCATCCACGAGTCTCATTCTTTGAGATTTTAAACTATGGAGAACGAGAGATGATAGAGCCAATTATAAGTTCGGTATTCTTTCGTGAATTTATGTGAGTTAATTATAAGCCTATTCTCCCATCACCTGCTAATAAATTTATCTGTAATAAATAAGGTTGTACGATTTGAAAGTTACTTAGCTTCTAGCCCAATATCGTTTAAAAGTTGCTCGATATGGATTAGAGTTCATAGCCAAGGCATAACTTATTGAAGCGGGATGCGAAGATTGGCGAGTCCAAAAAGGCCCTAACAAGGCATGAGGGATATATTTTGTTGCTAAAGATCCAAAAGTGATGTGAAGAATCATTTATCGAAAATCAATATGAAGGATCGAGACACACGACGGAAAGCAAAAACTCCCCAAAAGTCATGGAGAAGTGTATCCGAAAAGACCCTAGCAAGGTAGGAGGATAAATAGATCCAAGTCATAAAAGGAGGAGGATCGTTGTATATCAAAGTCCAAAATAAAGATTGGAGAAAAATGAAGAAGTCGTGGTCCAAGTATGAATCTCTCAAAACTTCAAGTGAAGAAATTCCTATATGAAGAGAAGACCATTGTAACACCCCATTTTGATAAATGGCATGTCACGCGTAATTATGGCGTGTCATCAAAGCATGCAAGGTAATATGTAGTAAAACATACATGACCATAGGGAAAACCGGAATCAAACATCGGTTCCCAAACATAAGCCCAAAACATAACAAAGTAAATGCACTGAATGAAAGACTAAACAAGCATAAATATATGAAGGAAACAGGAGAAGAAGTCTATGGCAGCTTCCATCCTATGCATGTCCTCCAAATGCTCGAGTCTTGGGTACCTGCCGTTTTGGGACATGGAAAGGAAAGTAACGGCTGAGCGAAACGCTCAGTGCACGGATATACAATATAGCATGAAATAGGATAAGCATGTAACATAAAACAGCGGAAGACTAAGTTCTGAGTAGACTGGTTAAGTATTGAGAAAACTGGTTTTATAGTTTGAAAAGCCTTATGTTTGTCTTATGAAAATTGTTTTAACATATATATACCATAGCCCATATAGGTCATGAAAAGGTCACGTGCATGAATACTTGGAGGGGTGACCTCATCATGCTGATTAGAGGGGATGCCTTTAATTAATATACTGGTCTGGGTAGGAGGGATCAACTCCTTGTGAAGGATGCAAGGCACACACCACATTCACCATGAAATACTGAATAAAACATGTAACTAGGATGCACCCATACGCCCCACATGATATAATAATATGGCCAAAACTGAAAGGGACGCCACGAGCAATCACTCCGCCGTGGGGAAGTTATAACATTGGTGCCTCCAATGTTATGGTTATGGTACCTCCATAACTAGGTGAAACTGGTCATGCTTGTATATGGCTATAGATGATGCTAATTAACATAAGCAGTTCAAAACAATAAAACAAATACTGGGGAAAACAGTTGGCTGCATACGGGGAAATCCTAATAAGGAAAGAATGTCCATACTGAAAGGACGGGAATCCGTACCTCAAGTCCAGTGAATGAACGGAAGAAAGACTCCTACTTCTGGATCACAAACGCTACATGAATACACACGTGTATAAGTATCGAATCACTGATTACGTACTGGGTTTTATGTCTCATCTTAGCTTACTTTGTATATTTTAGGTCATGGTTTACTGTTTAAAGCCCTATCTGTGTTTACCTTGTACTCTGATTAATCTGATAAAGTATTACTGGTAATTCATGTATTATTATACTTACTGTGTAATAATAAGTAACTTTCCAAAAATAGCAGGTTTCCAAAAATAGAAAGTTTCCAAAAATAGAAAGTTTCCAAAAATAGAAAGTTACCAAAAATAGAAAGTTTCCAAAAATAGAAAGTTTCCAAAAATAGAAAGTTTCCAAAAATAGAAAGTTTCCAAAAATAGAAAGTTTCCTAAAATAGAAGGTTTCCAAAAATAGAATTCACTCCTTAAAACAGATCAGTTTCTAAAAATAGAAAGTTTCCAAAAATAGATCAGCTGCCTTAATTAAATAAGTTTCCATATATAGAAGGTTTCCATGATTAGATTAGTTGCCTTATTTAATTAAATTTCTATAAATAGAAGTTTCCATAATTAGAATTAAGCTTGTTGCATAAGCTAAAATATAAGTCTTAGTGTTTATAAGCTTATTTCTTAAGTCATATGATATAGTGTATAGTTTAATTATTATTTCATGCATTTTAATTAAACTATAGGTTAAGCATTTTAATTAAAGTATAACATGTTTTAATTAAAATGGAATAGATTACTTAGGTTAAAATGTATATTAATATGTATTAATAATATAACCTAAGTCATGTCTAAATTAATTAATTATAAGCATGTTTTAAATAATTAATTAATTATAACTTATAACATAAAAATACTTAGGTTAAATTAATATCATGCTAAATTAATAATTAAGAAATAACCTAAGTCGTGGTTTAATTAATATCTCATGTTATTAATTAATTTATATCCTAAGTTCATAATTCATAATATTAACATGTAGCATAAATCATGATTTAACCAACGAACCATGAATCGGGCATGAACTCGACACCGTACCCCGAGCCAACTCGGGGTACTTGTGTCCCCTTGTTGCCGTGGGTCCCACATGCACCAACCAAGACCAAAATGGTCTTGTTGGTGGCGGCTAAAAGCAAACCGAACCCCCCTCGGGTTGGTTATACTAGGCGGCCAAAAACAAACACCCTCATATATCATCCTTCGATTTTAATTAACCCCAAAACATGTTAGATCTATGTTTAATTATCATGTTTTAACAAAAATAAAAATAACATGTTCATGAAAATAATTAAAGATTAAAAAGAAATGAAAAGAAAGGTTTGAATGATATACCAATACGTAGCTTGAAAGAGGATGAACAAACACGGTTTATAGCAATGATTTTTGTGATCAAGATCAATCAACAACCACCTTTGGTGGTCTTAGGGGTGGCGGCACAAAGAGAGACCAAGGAGGAGGAGAGAAAACCTTTTTAGGTTAAATGCTATTTTGCTTGAATGTAAAAATGAAATGCATATTTACCATAACCCCCCCTCTCATGTAAAAGTCAATGGGCCAAGCCCATTTTGGTTATGTGTGCCATGGGTATGGGGCCTCACATGGGGTACCCGTACCTTTTCTCGTGTCCCGATGTTTCGTGTTCGTTCGTGGTTAAACGTGTTCGTGTTTAAAGTGTTTCTGTTTATTTTATCATGTAGTTTATCGTATTATTTACACTCGTAATTAAATACTTACGTAATTATTTTAGTTCGTGTTTTAAAATGGTGATCATGATTTACATATGTTCACGTGAAATATCTATTAACTGTTTATCATGAGTTATACGTAATCGATACTTATCATGTCATACACGTATGCACTTGCTTGATTATTCGCACATGAATGTGATCAATACTAAATAGGGTAAGTTTTAATCTAGGACGTACGATCTTAAGGGCACTATTCATGGTAAAACCATGCGGGTTTTACAATTCTTCCCCCCTAAAAAGAATAATTCGTCCCCGAATTATAGATAAAGTAACTGGAAGCGAAACATACCCGAATCAAACTGGAAAGGTATGCAAAATAACGGAAATGAAGGTGACATGGTAGAAGGGAACGTGGAACGTGACATGTCTTGAAAGGACATGGAACGTGACGTGATTGAAAGGACATATCTAGTTTATGAGAGAAAACGGATAAAAGTCCGGATGAACTTGTCCGTTTCCAAGTGGCCTCCCTCTTGGAACGGTTCCTTCAGAAGATCTTGACACAAATGATAAATCTTGGTCCTCCTGACCTTGACTTGGAATACAAAGAAATTCTTGGTTATCAACGTAAGGTAGATCCCCTGAATTGGATCGAGGAAAAAAGAGTTAACGTGCTAGGGTAACTAAAACGTTACGATGCAAGACAATCTGACTTAACTGATAATTAGAAATGATGCGCGAGACATAAAGAAACGTAGTACGTGACAAATTTTGAACGGGATACGTGAAAAATTTTGAACGTGCTACGTGGAGATATGGCGAGTGTAGTATGAGTAAACATATCGTGATCCATGATACGTGTAACATATCTTGATTATGATATGAGGAACGTGGAATGAACCTGACATGTGAGACATATCGTGATCATAGAATATAATGGCGGTAACGCCAAATGCTACAAGGTGAGACGTGGAATATGACGTGAAACGTCTATCTGATGATGGAGAGTTATACTAAACTTGGGTCTGGTCTCTCAAGTTCTTGCAAACTTCCCAGAATGAGAAAAGAAATGAACGTAAAATCGTAAGCCAAAATACGATCATGAATGTGAATAGTGTCATGAACGTGAGCGCGAAAGCAAGTCGTGGAATTAGAATGAAGACGTGAAGTAAGTTAGGAGTATAATTGGGAATCTTCGTCTGACCCGATAGCTGCGGGATTACCAAGTGGTCGGATGAGCCTTGGCTGGAACATGTCCGATCAATCTGTCGGTTCTACAATCCTTGCGGATGTAATGATTCTGCATACTTGATCAAACTGTTTGCAATAACCCAGATAGCATCATGCTTCTTCTGAGTTTGCGTTAATCTGGTAACCAACCCCATGGAGATCTTGTCCCATTTCAATTCACAATTTCAGATGATAAAAACATCCCAGTCTGTTGGTGTCCTATCTTAGCCTGTTTGTATAACAGGTATGAAGATATGAACGTAACTGTATCCTGCTTCGTAGAAACTTGATACATAGAAGGTTGCGAAACTGTGAGTCTCTAAATCTAGACTTCTCCTAGCGTAGGATTTATAGAACACCTAATGTAGTGTAGGGTTCTCTCCTTTACGCATAAGCTGAGTCATGGTAAGATTAACCGTAGAAACCCATGTGATTCAGCATGTCTCTATAATCAAACAGAATTGATATTGGAAAATTTTTTAGGGTAAAATTTCTCTTGTCATAGAATTTGCAACATAGTGCAGATATGGTCTTCCTGTTCTTCTCTGGGCTTACAGGAAATCAGGTTATCCTTAATGAAAACACTGATGAATTTGCTATGAGTTCATGGAAACTCATTCTTATAATGTCGTTAGAGTATTGATGAGACTAATTCAAAATCATAAATCTAGCATGACTGAGTCGTATACGAATAGCAGTCATGTACATGTCCTGCTCTTTCACTCGTCACTGTTGGCAGCATGATCATGAATTCGATCTTGGAAAAGTGATTAACACTATAAGGTCGATTGGACATGTTGTCAATACGTGGAGGAGAATAATGGTCATGAATGGTGATTTGTTTAAGTCGACGGTAGTCGACACATAATCTCATGGTACCGTTCTTCTCCTTGTAGGTTCTTCTGGAATGTATAGGAAGATTTTGGAATAATCAACTGGCTATGCGTAAAAGGACTTAAGTAGTCGTGTCTTACTGACAGCTAGAAAATTTTAGCGACCATGGCTAACAAGGAACCTGCTTGTAAGCGTAGATAATTTGTACGGATTTTCCTGATGGAAAATCAAGATGAATGTATTCAGGAGCCTGAACATTACTGTACATAATTATGAATCGTAGCATGGTGTGATGTTCATAGTCCATAATTAGGATAAAATTCATCTCGTGTCTGTCCGAGGAAATGCGTTAGCAGCTTGGATCTCATCATTAAGCTGAAGGAAAACCTTCGTATACGTGGGAATACGAAAGGCGTCCTTAATGGTCATGAATATTTGAAATATGGTGAAAGAAATGAAAGTGACATCGGCAACGTGACAGTTCTCACTTATGCGCCGGCAATGGTATTGAAATTCTTGTGGCCTGATTAATACATGGCACAACAAAATGGATATACCCTTGGAGGGTACCCTGAATTTCTTAGAAATGTTCCATAGTTGGACGTGAGTCATGTGTCTTGACTCGTGTCTTGGAACTATATGCATGAAATATGTCTTAACTGGTGTCTTGATATGTGTCTCGAGACATAAAACAATAGAACTACAATATTAGGCTATTATGCCAGACTTGGCGGATCGGTTGGACTACTGATCCTTTGTATGTCTGATCACGTCCGCGGTCGGAGCCTCGGTTGCGATTTCTAGGATAGTTTCTGTCATAGTAGTCGTTACTATCGTCCTGTCTGTCAGTTCCATGACGATCATTCTCATGACGGTGATTCATGTAACTATTCAGCTGAGTGGCCGACTGGTACCCGTTTGCACTCATATGGTTGAAATGACAGCCGAAAGACGTGTGACATGTACTAAGAAATAGGGAAAATGATCGATGGGAATCGTCTGATGGTGAAGCATCTTCTCGTCCAATTGCTTTGCTCCGACGCCTTTGTCAGCAACATCAACCTTTAGTAACATTTCCAAGTTATGAGCAGCATCAGCAATCTTGTAGAATATCAGCAAGTGAACATACGTCTGAGATGATTTAGAATCGACTAGCGAATACTCGTGAAGTATTGCAAGTGAAATACACATGGATTTAGGTACGTGTAATACATGTGGAACACAGTACATGGAGTACACGTTGAATGCACATGAAATGATCGGTACGGCTCGATCATTTGTCATGATTTAAGGAAAGTATACCGGTTAAACGGTTAGGAAAACCATCATGATAACCTGGCAGTATTAGCATAGACATCATTCTGGTTGCATAGAGAAACGCTAAAGTATGGTTACACAAAATTCAACGATGATTTGCCTGATAGCATGATCAATGAAAACCAACCATGACTATCATGAAAGCAGAATTCAATGAAATCCAACAATGTCTTGCAGGACAACGTAAATAACAAAAGAGGCGTAAAACATAATCAACATGAAGACGGAATTATCATGAAGAAACATAAACCATCTATCACAAAGAAGCGTATAACATAATCAGCATGAAACTGAAGTTAACAATGACAGTATGAAAACATACTTGACATAAAAACATAATAACTTATGAGGGGACATGAAAAAAAAAATTTATGCCAATTTAAATCATGAGAAAAATTTTATGCAAGAAAAACAGTGCATGAATGCGTAATGTAGTTTATAAAACCTTTATATGTGCGAGGGAACGCCTATGGGTCGGTTCCAAAACAAAAGACATGGCGAGGGGACGCCTATGGGTCGGTCCCAAAGTTATAAGTTTCGATAAAAGCACATGCGACTAAATAGGGCCAGTCCTGTACCAACCATTACTTAGTCATAATCCCTGCAACGATGATACATGAAACATAAATAAATGAGACTCATCTGTCAAAACTTATCAGAAAAAAAAAAATTTATGTGACTAATTATGAACTACTGGGGTTCAGTCCACATAGGCACAGTTCACGAGGAACATTATGCATGAAACAGTGACACATAACTAAATATGAATGACGGTTGTCCATCCATATTTGTAAAACAATACCGATGAAAACATCAAGGTTACAACCTCGAGGTGCTGAAAACATCATGGTTAAAACAACAATGCGCTGAAAACATCAATACGTGGAATAACAAACGTTGGCTTAGGAAGCTCTTGGTGACTACCCACTAGTCACAGGTCGAGTTTTAGAGCCTACAGGTCGAAGCCTTGGCTCTGATACCATAATTGTAACACCCCATTTTGATAAATGGCATGTCACGCGTAATTATGGCGTGTCATCAAAGCATGCAAGGTAATATGTAGTAAAACATACATGACCATAGGGAAAACCGGAATCAAACATCGGTTCCCAAACATAAGCCCAAAACATAACAAAGTAAATGAACTGAATGAAAGACTAAACAAGCATAAATATATGAAGGAAACAGGAGAAGAAGTCTATGGCAGCTTCCATCCTATGCATGTCCTCCAAATGCTCGAGTCTTGGGTAGCTGCCGTTTTGGGACATGGAAAGGAAAGTAACGGCTGAGCGAAACGCTCAGTGCACAGATATACAATATAGCATGAAATAGGATAAGCATGTAACATAAAACAGCGGAAGACTAAGTTCTGAGTAGACTGGTTAAGTATTGAGAAAACTAGTTTTACAGTTTGAAAAGCCTTATGTTTGTCTTATGAAAACTGTTTTAACATATATATACCGTAGCCCATATAGGTCATGAAAAGGTCACGTGCATGAATACTTGGAGGGGTGACCTCATCATGCTGATTAGAGGGGATGCCTCTAATTAATATACTGGTCTGGGTAGGAGGGATCAACTCCTTGTGAAGGATGCAAGGCACACACCACATTCACCATGAAATACTGAATAAAACATGTAACTAGGATGCACCCATACGCCCCACATGATATAATAATATGGCCAAAACTGAAAGGGACGCCACGAGCAATCACTCCGCCGTGGGGAAGTCATAACATTGGTGCCTCCAATGTTATGGTTATGGTACCTCCATAACTAGGTGAAACTGGTCATGCTTGTATATGGCTATAGATTATGCTAATTAACATAAGCAGTTCAAAACAATAAAACAAATACTGGGGAAAACAGTTGGCTGCATACGGGGAAATCCTAATAAGGAAAGAATGTCCATACTGAAAGGACGGGAATCCGTACCTCAAGTCCAGTGAATGAACGGAAGAAAGACTCCTACTTCTGGATCACTAACGCTACATGAATACACACGTGTATAAGTATCGAATCACTGATTACGTACTGGGTTTTATGTCTCATCTTAGCTTACTTTGTATATTTTAGGTCATGGTTTACTGTTTAAAGCCCTATCTGTGTTTACCTTGTACTCTGATTAATCTGATAAAGTATTACTGGTAATTCATGTATTATTATACTTACTGTGTAATAATAAGTAACTTTCCAAAAATAGCAGGTTTCCAAAAATAGAAAGTTTCCAAAAATAGAAAGTTTCCAAAAATAGAAAGTTACCAAAAATAGAAAGTTTCCAAAAATAGAAAGTTTCCAAAAATAGAAAGTTTCCAAAAATAGAAAGTTTCCAAAAATAGAAAGTTTCCAAAAATAGAAAGTTTCCTAAAATAGAAGGTTTCCAAAAATAGAATTCACTGCTTAAAATATATCAGTTTCTAAAAATAGAAAGTTTCCAAAAATAGATCAGCTGCCTTAATTAAATAAGTTTCCATATATAGAAGGTTTCCATGATTAGATTAGTTGCCTTATTTAATTAAGTTTCTATAAATAGAAGTTTCCATAATTAGAATTAAGCTGGTTGCATAAGCTAAAATATAAGTCTGAGTGTTTATAAGCTTATTTCTTAAGTCATATGATATAGTGTATAGTTTAATTATTATTTCATGTATTTTAATTAAACTATAGGTTAAGCATTTTAATTAAAGTATAACATGTTTTAATTAAAATGGAATAGATTACTTAGGTTAAAATGTATATTAATATGTATTAATAATATAACCTAAGTCATGTCTAAATTAATTAATTATAAGCATGTTTTAAATAATTAATTAATTATAACTTATAACATAAAAATACTTAGGTTAAATTAATATCATGCTAAATTAATAATTAAGAAATAACCTAAGTCATGGTTTAATTAATATCTCATGTTATTAATTAATTTATATCCTAAGTTCATAATTCATAATATTAACATGTAGCATAAATCATGATTTAACCAACGAACCATGAATCGGGCATGAACTCGACACCGTACCCCGAGCCAACTCGGGGTACTTGTGTCCCCTTGCTGCCGTGGGTCCCACATGCACCAACCAAGACCAAAATGGTCTTGGTGGTGGCGGCTAAAAGCAAACCGAACCCCCCTCGGGTTGGTTATACTAGGCGGCCAAAAACAAACACCCTCATATATCATCCTTTGATTTTAATTAACCCCAAAACATGTTAGATCTATGTTTAATTATCATGTTTTAACAAAAATAAAAATAACATGTTCATGAAAATAATTAAAGATTAAAAAGAAATGAAAAGAAAGGTTTAGAATGATATACCAATACGTAGCTTGAAAGAGGATGAACAAACACGGTTTATAGCAATGATTTTTGTGATCAAGATCAATCAACAACCACCTTTGGTGGTCTTAGGGGTGGCGGCACAAAGAGAGACCAAGGAGAAGGAGAGAAAACCTTTTTAGGTTAAATGCTATTTTGCTTGAATGTAAAAATGAAATGCATATTTACCATAACCCCCCCTCTCATGTAAAAGTCAATGGGCCAAGCCCATTTTGGTTATGTGTGCCGCGGGTATGGGGCCCCACATGGGGTACCCGTACCTTTTCTCGTGTCCTGATGTTTCGTGTTCGTTCGTGGTTAAACGTGTTCGTGTTTAATGTGTTTCTGTTAATTTTATCATGTAGTTTATCGTATTATTTACACTCGTAATTAAATACTTACGTAATTATTTTAGTTCGTGTTTTAAAATGGTGATCATGATTTAATTATGTTCACGTGAAATATCTACTAACTGTTTATCATGAGTTGTACGTAATCGATACTTATCATGTCATACACGTATGCACTTGCTTGATTATTAGCACATGAATGTGATCAATACTAAATAGGGTAAGTTTTAATCTAGGACGTACGATCTTAAGGGCACTATTCATGGTAAAAGCATGCGGGTTTTACAACCATAATTTCATGAACGTCTCTCAAGGTTTGAAGTATGAAGTCGCTGCCAAATATCGGTCCGAGAAAGGTCTCAAATCGCGAAGCGAGTTATGCCAAGATATGAACTTTATGAGGTCCCGAGAAGCAGTTTTAAAAGATTTTGTCCTTTAGCTAACTATTGATTAAATCGTTCACTTTATTTTCGGCCTAATAAACTGTTGAAATAAGTCAAACAATGCATCCTCGTGATCATTCAAGACAACAATAAAATATAAGAGATACACCTAGGAATAAGGGGGTCTAAGTGAATAATTGGCCCACATGAGTTCGTGTTAGTTTACTAACTTATAATAACAATGATCTCGTTTTTAAGCTTGGTTTGGAGAAAGTGAAAACTTGAGGATGATGATTATTCATGACATTTCCAAAACCCAAGGTATGCTTTTGATTTCTTTACTTTGAATATTTGTAATTTTCTATCTCTTTAATAAAGGCCAACGTGGATTGATTATGATGAAAAATGTAAACTTGCTTTGTAACTAATGCATTGCATGAGGACATGGCAATGGTCAAGTGTAGGGGATTTGATAGGTGTGTAAACACCCATCCTTTTTACCACTTAATTACAATAATAACCGAGCCAAAACGTGTATTTTATGTCTATTATGTCGGAATTATGCGTGGTTTGTGTTTTTGTTGTGATTTAGGACGAAAAGGTGAAAACTGGAGAAAACACGGGCATTCACGGGCTTTTATTGAAGAAAAAGATGAAAGACGAAGTCAAGAAGTCAAGAGTGCAAAAAGAACGGAAGTCCAAGACCAATTCTGAAGATTTATCGAAGAAAAAGTCAAAAGACGGAAGTTTACTAAAAGCCGAAGAACTCAAGTCTTATTTATTGAAGAATTAAAAGACGAGTTTAAAGAAATCCCGAGCCATAAGTCATTAAAGTCCAAGATTAACAAAAGATTAAGAAGGGAAGGACTTAATGGTGCAATTAAGAAGAAATAAAGGATGGGGAGGAAGCTTCCTAATCCTCCCCTATATATAGTCATTAGCATTTCATTTTTTACTTTTGTTGGCTAAGGTGACAATTAGTCTTCCACCTTTTAATTACTTGTCATTTACTTTTCATGTCAAATTTAAATACTTGTCTTGCACTTTTAATACCTTTTAATTCCAAGTAAGTGTTTTTAATTTTGTTGCTTTAATCTTTATTTACATTTGATCGAGTTTCTTTTCATCATTCTCCTTCTACTTTTCTTCTTTTTGGTTCGGCTTAATTTCGGATTAAGCTAGCTTTTGCTTAATCCATTTGCTTATTTGATTAAAGGTTTTGTCTTTTCTCTTCTATTTAAGTTTTCATACGAAATAGCCATAAGTTTGACAATCTTATGTGCTTATTTGGTATTTAGCTTAATTGATTTCAAAGTTTTCTTAAAAGTTTTACTTTTTAAGTTTTAATTTCATTAAGTTTCGTATTTTAAATTTTGAAAGATGGTAACTTTTTAGCTTATTGTCTCGTTTTGTTTCCATTTCATTCAAGTTCTTTGTTACTGCTTATTAGAATTAGCTTATTTGGATTTGAGCTTATTACGAATTTGCATTCCATCGGAAAGTAAGGGTTCCTACACATTGCGACGGGTGCATTCTCCACATTCCGATCGTGACAGGTTAGGACAAAGGGTTGCATTCCGATCCGGGATTACGATAGAAGTAACATCACCCTCATTCCGATCTGGGATTGCGATCGCACATTGCGATCGCACATTCCGATGGCTCTTGAGATTTACTTAGTCGAAGTGCTGCCCAAATTTTCTTAGCATCTTTCCGATCTGGGCATTGCGATCTGACACATTCCGATCTGGACCATATTCCGATAGGTTACATTCCGATAGGTTGCACCTTTTATTCCGATAGCACATTCCGATCTGGATTCCGATGGTATGGTGACAGCATTCCGATAGTGGATTCCGATGGTTGTGGTTTTGGAATTATAGTTTTGCTTTGTTTTGTTTTTTTAGTTACAATTTAATTTTCGTCACGCTTTAATTCTAAGTCACTTAATTTCACGCCATTTATTTTTAAAATAGACTTAGATTTATTTAAACGTCATTTTACTTTTACTTTTACGTCATTTACACTTTTAAGTCCTGCTCTTTTAATTACTACAACGATACAACTTTTGTTTCACCAAAGAACGACTGAATCGCATAGTTAACCAGGATCAATTCGAAGAGACCACAACAATGAACTTTAAACTTTCTTACTAGGCAAACCCGTGTATTAAGCACGTAATAATTATTTGACAATAATTAATCACGAACATGCGATCATGAAATCATGAACGTAATTAAATCACGAACTACTATTAATTACGTATATATATTTATTACGAGCATAAATAAATATATTAGGTCACGGAAATTATTTAACGAGAACACATTAAACGCAAACACAAATAATCACGAACGAGTAACTAAACATCGAGACACGGAAAACGGTACGGGTACCCCATGTGGGGCCCCTACCCGCGGCTACAGGGGAGAAATGGGCCAAGCCCATTTCAATTTTCACTAAAAGGGGGTTAAGGGAAAAACACTACCCATTTTTTTTTCACTTTACAGAGGATTTCACAAAAACCTAAAAAGTTCTCCTCCTCCTTCTTTTCTTTTTTTGGCCACCACCCTCAAACACAGCAAAGGGGTGTGATTTGATCTTTGATCTTGGAATTGTTGCTAGTGTTCGTGTTTGTTCATCATTGTTTAGATCCACGCATTCGGTAATTCTTGTAACCCTTTTCTTTTGATTTAATCTTTTAAATAATTAAGAACATGATATGTTTTTCTTAAAAACCTAATTAAATCATAGATCTAACATGAAATTGGTTTTGGTATAAATCAAAAGGGATGTTTAGGGGGTGTTTGTTCTTGGCCGCCGCCTAAACCGAACCCGAGAGGGTCTCGGTTTGGCTATTTGACCACCACCGAGACCATATGGTCCCGGTTGGTTGGTGTGGGTCCCACGGCAGCAACAAGACAAGGGTATCCCCGAAGTGGTTCGGGGTATGGTGTCGATTTCATGTCCGGTTCATGGTTCTTAGTCAAGATCCGGTTCACGGTGTATGTTAAGATTATTTTTCTTTTATAATCTTATGTTAAAATTAAATTAATAAACATGACATGATTATTTTAATAACATGACTTAGGTTATTTTAATTATTAAAATCATGAATCTATTAACCTAAGTATTTTATATTTTTTGACTTATAAATTAATTAATTATTTAAAACCATGGTTATAATTAATTAATTAACATGACTTAGGTTATATTATTAATAAATAATAATACATGTTTTAACCTAAGTATTTAACTTTATTTAATTAAAAACATGTTATACTTTAATTAAATATTTTAACCTATAGTTTATTTTAATTACATGAAATAATTAATAAACTATACATTATATCATATGACTTAGAAAATAATCATGAAAACACTTAGGCTTATATACTTAGCTTATTTAACCAGCTTATTTCTAATTATGGAAACTTTCTATTTTTAGAAACTTAATTAAATAAGGCAGCTAATCTATTTATGGAAACTTTCTATTTTTAGAAACTTATTTATTTCAGGCAGCTAATCTATTTATGGAAACTTATTTAATTAAGGCAGCTAATCTATTTATGGAAACTTTCTATTTTTAGAAACTTATCTATTTTAAGCAGTAATTCTATTTTTGGTAACTTTCTATTTTTGGAAACTTTCTATTTTTGGAAACTTTCTATTTTTGGAAACTTTCTATTTTTGGAAACTTTCTATTTTTGGAAACTTTCTATTTTTGAAAACTTTTTATTTTTGGTAACTTTCTATTTTTGAAAACTTTCTATTTTTGGAAACTTTCTATTTTAGGAAACCTGCTATTTTTGGAAAGTTACTTATTATTACACAGTAAGTATAATAATACATGATATACCAGAAATACTTAATCAGGGTAAACAGAATATAAGATAAACATAGTTTAAGGCTTAAAACAGTAAAACATGATAAGAACATATAAAATAAGCTAAGACATGACATAAAACAAGTTACGTATTTAGTAAGCAGATACTTTTCATGTATGTATTTATGTAGCATTAGTGATACGGAAGTAGGATTCCTCTCAGTTCATCTTCTTCATTCACTGGACATAAGGTACGGATTCCCGTCCTTTCAGTATGGACATTCTTTCCTTATTAGGATTTCCCCGTATGCAGCCAAATGTTTTCCCGTAGTATAAGTATGTGTTTGAATTGCTTATGTTTAAATTAGAATACCTATAGCCATATACATGCATGACCAGTTTCACCTAGTTATGGAGGTACCATAACCATAACATTAGAGGCACTGATGTTATGACTTCACCACGGCGGAGTGATTGCTCGTGGCGTCCCTTCAGCTTTTGGCCATTTTTATTATATTTATCATGTGGGGCGTATGGGTGCATCCTAGTTACATGTTTTCAGTCAGGATTTCATGGTGAATGTGGTGTGTGCCTTGCATCCTTCACAAGGAGCTGATCCCTCCTACCCAAAAACCAGTATATTAAATTAGAGGCAACCCCTCTAATTTGCATGATGAGGTCATCCCTCCAAGTATTCATGCACGGTGGATTTTCATGACCTATATTGGCTAATGGTAAAATATGATAAACAGTTTTTACAAGATAAACATAAAGCTTTTCAAACTACCAAACCAGTTTCATCAAGACTTAATCAGATTACTCGGGATTTAGTTTCTTCCGCTGTTATATGTTATATGCTTATCCTATTCATGCTTTATTGTACATCCGTGCACTGAGCGTATTGCTCATCCGTTTTCCTTTTCTATGTTCCCAAAACGGCAGGTACTCAGGGACGCTCATAGACTTTAAGAGTACGTGCATATGGACTGGAAGCTTCCTAGCATTTCTTTACTTTATGCATTACTTTTCTTTTGATACACTTGCTATGGACATTGTTTAGTCCTTCCCTTTACTATACTATGTTTGTGTGTGATGAGCTTTACTTTTGGACTACCGATGTTTGATTCCGGTATTTTCCTTTTATGGTCATGTAATGTTTAGACATTTTTCCTTGTATGCTTTGATGACACGCCATAATTACATGTGACATTTCCATTATCAAAATGGGGTGTTACAATTACTGTCTGAATAGCCAATAAGCTCTAATGGAGAATCTTTAGGATACCATAATCCCAAGGTGGGATAGCACCTAAGGTATCTAAAATTCTTTTAACAGCATGAAGATGACACTCTTTGGGAGTCACTTGATGGCGTGCACATGCACACACAGGAAACATGATATCATGTCTAGAGGGTGTAAGATACATTAATGAACCAATCATTGATCTATAATGCCTGACATCAACATGTTTTCCATCTCCAGTCTTTCCCCAAGGGTGTTCCCTATCCATGGGTGTGCTAGCCCGTTTTTCATGAGGAGAAAAACCAAACTTCCTCAAGATCTCAGCCACATACTTCTCTTGAGAGATAAAGATACCATATTCTTTCTGTTGCACATGTAAACCTAGAAAGAAGTTCATCTCTCCCATAGCATTCATCTTGAATTTATCTGTCATGATCTTGGAAAAGTCTTCACTCATATTTGGATTCAATGATCCAAAGATAATATCATCCACATAGACTTCTACAAGAAAAAAACCCTTGCCAATCTTCTTGGTAAATAGTGTCTAGTCTATGGTACCCCTCTTAAACCTATTTTCCATAAGATAAATGGATAGTGTACCATACCATGCACTTGGGGCTTGATGAAGTCCATACATTGCTTTCTTGACTCTATATACCTTGTCTGGATACTCTGAATCTTCAAAACTTGGAGGTTGCATAACATACACTTCCTCCTCAATTATGCCATATAAGAAAGCACGTTTCACATCCATTTGATAAACTGTGAAACCCATGCAAGAAGCATAGGCTAGGAAAATCCTTATTACTTTAATTCTTGCAACAGGTGCACAAACCTCTTCATAGTATATCCCTTCTTCTTGTGTATAGCCCTGAGCAACTAAATGTGACTTGTTTCTGACCACAATCCCTCTTTCATCCTTTTTATTCCTTAGAACCCAACGTGTCCCAATAGGTCTGACATACCTTGGACAGTCCACTAGCTCCCAAACATCTTGAATTGCAAACTGGTGAAGCTCATCCTACATTGCTTCAACCCAGCTTTGTTCTTTAAGACCTTCAAAAATATTCTTGGGTTCCTTTTGTGACAGAAAACAGGCAAACAAACATGCTTGCACAAGAGGGGTATCTTCCTTCTTGTGAATATAAGCAATAAATCCACCTTGAGTCTAATGAGTCCTCCTTGTTTGGACAGGAGTCTGAATGTCACCAAATATTTGCGAAGGAGGATGATCTTTGGCTACCTTTGTAAGTATTCCACCCCCCAAATAGTGAGTTGTCATGTATAGTGGACTCCATGTTGCCAATATCATTTTCAAAACTACTCCCATCCCCACTTGAATTAACATCTTGATTGGGTATGGGATCTTCAACATGTTCAAACATATTTCTGTTGGAGGAAGAGAATAAATTTCCATACAGGTTGTCAGCGTCTGAATTCAACGTGTTAGCGTCTGAATTTACTTTGACAGCGTCTGAAGATGCATGCATGAATTCATCAACTCGTTTTTCTTGTGGCCTTTCTTCCTCCTTTCCAGCAGCAGCAGATGCTTGCACAAACCCATCAGTCCATATAGGTATGGTGACATAATCAAATATGGAAGTTGGCTCAACTGCATGTGATCCTTCTTCTTTAGCAACCTGTGTACCAGAAAAACGTCTTCAAAACGCAAGTTGTTTGTGATAAGAGTGTGTTGAGAATTATTTATTAAGTGTCAAGTACCGTTAGTGTTATTCAAGTACTGTTAGTTATCTTTCAAGTACCATTAGTGTTAACGCGATACATAGTAAGTACTGCTACTTATAAAGTAAGTAATGCTATATTGATTAGGACGAATATATCTTTGTATAAGATATGTCATAGTTATAGTTAGAGTATATCTTATGTGATATACTTACATAGTTAAAATATTGATAATATATCGTCTGTGATATATTTATCTTTATAGAATATTCTAAGGTTTCTAGGGTTCCTTACTCTATAAAAGGAACATAGGTACACTGTCATTCATGTACCTCGTTAAAGTCGATTAATAAGAGAATCGAATAGTTAAAAGTAATTCTGTTCTTCTTTGCTTTATAAGTTAGATTCCACATAACTTATTTAGTTTGAGTAAGAGTTCTCAAAGTGTTTTAGTTTGATTACAAACTACTATACTAGTTCTTAACAGAATATAGATCCAATCAAAAGGATCAACAAGTGGTATCAGAGCTTGTTGAGAAACTCTAAAAAAGAAGAACACAACCCCATACACTCCACTCACACAAAAAACTCAATGTATCAACATGGTGATGAAGCTCACTTGAATGATGTTCAAAATCATGATCCAATACCACAGGGACAACCACAAGTTGTGCATCCTGCACCAGCACAAGGTGTTCAAGCCGTGAATGATGTCGCTACCTCTACAACTACAACACCTTCTCATACTCTTTCTGCTGTCAAACTCCCAGTGCTCAAAGGTGACAATTATAAGACATGGGCTATGCAGATGGAACATTACTTGAATCACACAAATCACACTATGTGGCAAGTTATCAAGAATGGGAGTACACCTAAGAAGCTACACTGGTTGCCTGATGGTACATGCTATACTCTACCTGCTGTGACTACTAAGGGGTACAAGCAGAGATCAGAGAGAGAAAAGCCAGAACTGCTTTGGCTATGGCTCTTTCAGAAGACATCTTACCCAGCTTTCATCATTATAAGGATGCCAAGGCTATATGGGATGCCATAAAACTTAGATTTGGAGGTACTGAAAAATCTAAGAAGATGAAGAAGATTTTTCTTAAGAAAGAATTTGATAACTTCTTAGTTTCCAGTATAGAGGGAATACATGGTGGCTATGGAAGATTCAGTAAGCTGCTTATTCAATTGGCAGTTTATGGACAAGTAATTCCGAATGAAGAAGCTAATCTAAAATTCTTAAGGAGTGTTCCACAAGAGTGGAAAGCAATGGCTATGCACTTCATCACAAGAGATGATCTGGAAATAATTCCTTTTGATCATCTCTACAACAATCTTGGAGCATACGAGATGGATGTGAAAGGCATTGAGGTGACCAAGGCAACAACTACAATAAAGTCTAACTTGGATTTTGTGTCAGAAACAGCGGTACTTATTTTCATAATACCTCTAGTAGATCAAGCAGCAGTACATACTTCACAAATACCGCTGGGGGACTTACAAGCGGTACTTACCCACAAAGTACTGAAGGCAGCCCCATAGTCTCTCAAAATCCATATAGAAGATCTTTACCATTGTTTAGTGACAATGATGCCTTCTCATTATTTGCTGGACAAGACAATAGGACAAGATTAACACTCAATGACTTGTTTCAAATGGATGATACTGATGTTGATGAGATGGATCTTAAATGGCAAGTTGCTATGGTGTTAGTAAGATCTAACAGGTTCTTCAAGAAGACTGGAAGAAAGATGACTGTTGATCCTAATGAGACATTAGGATATGACAAGTCCAAAGTTGAATGCTATAACTGTGGAAGGAATAGAAACTTTGCAAGAGAATGCACTAGAGACAAAGCTGAGAGTAGCAGTCAAAAGTCCAAGAACAGCTATAGAACCAGTCCAAGAATAACTGAAAGTTTTCCAAAAGGAAATAACAGGAGTCCTAAAGGAAGCAAAGCATTCGTGACTATAGATAGAGTGGTGAACTGGGTTGAAGATGAAGAAGAAGAAGAAGAAGAGCTTGGTTTAATGGCTCTCTTACATGAAGATACTGAGGTACATCCTTGTTCTAAAGACTATGTTCTTAAATTTAATAGCTTAAAAGTAGAACTAAAGGAACAATATCAAAAAGTCAACACATGCACTGTAGAACTAAATGCTTTTAAACAGGGTGTTGCTAAGTTAGAAGAAAATATAGTTTTGTATAAAAACGGTCAACAAAACTGTGAAGAGAAAATAAGAATTTTAACTCTTCAAATGAGGGAAAAAGATGTGGAAATTAAAGCCTTTAAAAGACAACTTTTGAAAGTGACAGCGGACAATGAAGCTTTAAAATCCAGTCTTTATAATGAAAGGGAAGTGATTAATCATTGGCAAAAGTGTAACACTCTCATTTTTCGTATCGGTACAGCGGAAGGGTCTTTCAGAGTGTTACGGGATAGCACAATAACTCCAATCATAGACAACACATAAAAATGGAAGGTTTAACAAACATTCATTCGATAAAAAGTTTCAAAGCGTACAACAGGTCCCAAATTATACAGGTCATTAAGTTTACAAACCATAGATCGAATGAACATTTTTAATATTATGTGTGGGCCATCAGAGTCGATCTCCATCCGGATTACCTTCAAGCACCTGAGATAAAAACATGCAAAAATCATATCAGCGAATGCCGAGTGAATTCATAGAGTTTAATAAAAACCGTTATATAAAACAATCATTTACATTCATTTAAAATCAGAACACAAGTATAATATCGGAAGTAAGTCCTCATATTGCTAGTAAGGCAATATATAAATCAAGCATACATCTTAAACCGTCCATGAGACCGTAGTCTCTATATTACCATAATAGGTAATATAGTCATCGTTAATAGCGTCGTTATCATATATAAGATACATCGTATTTGAATTTATATATGTTTTATCTGAATTATATAGGATTATTATTAGCCGCATGACATTGTTACCTTACTATGAAAACAGCGGGCCGCGAACCCGACAAACAATTTGCCCATCTAAGTTAGCGTGTCGTCACAAAAATCACGCTATGGAATCTTCTCATACATAAATTCGCTTACCAATCAATGTGGTACGACGGGGATCAACCGTCAAGGCGCGAACTGGGGTGATCGTCCCCAAATAGTACTATCAAATGCATAAGCGTCTACCAAATCCCGGTAGTTCACAATTCATGCTAATGGGACTTTAAGTGACATAACCTAACTACTAATAATCCTTTTAGTCTCGTATATAGGGTCATAGCATCATTGGGGTCCATATCATTTATCATACAATCGAGACTACTTGTGTTCTATTTTTATAAAAATCTAGCATGTTATCTCCCTCGCGGGTTTACAAATCATTTTATAAAACATTTAAAAGAGTGCGAGGCTATGAACTCACGTTGTTAATGAAAGGCGGATTATCGGCTACGGTCGTGCTTCGGTCACGGAAACCTATATAAATAATAATCGGTCTTAGACTCGGTCCAATGACTTTTATCAAAATAACAATATACATATGATGATTTTGTACATATGATGATGATCAAGTGGGTTTATACATCCTTGTTTACTCATTTTAGTGTTTACGTCTTGGTAACGTCTTACTAGTTCACTAGTTTTACCGATTTTACCTATTTTAAGTCCATTAAGTCTTTTATAAGTTCTTTAACTTGTTTTTACCCATTTTATATCTATATTATCAGTATATATATTTTTCATGTTGGGCCCAAATGGGTTAAGCCCAATAAGTTCTTTTTACAAGTTTTTATCTTATTAAGTCCAATTATTAGTCCAATATGTTTAGTTAGCTCGTAAATGTCTGTATTTCTTATAGTTCGGGTTTTATCGGTTTTTACTTGTCTTAGTTACCTATACATCAGTATATGACTTTTATAAACTTTACATTAGACGGGTTTGGTCGTCTAAGTTTTATTTGGCGAAAAACGTTAATTTTACGGCGATAGCCGAAAAAGTCGTAAAAATCAAGTTTATAGTTTTTATTACTTATAAATATTATTTTACCACCATTTATATAATATACCCATTTAATTAACCTTTTATACATTTATACAAATAAGTTTTATAAGTTAGTGGGTTTATATTTTTACATTTTATACATTATAATGTGAGTGCTTATATAATATTAATAAACATTATTTCCAAAAATCTGATTTTTAACTTCATGTTCACCATTTTTAACATATCTAGAGTTCTATAATGAATTAGAAGCTCAGTTTTGGATGGCATGATCTTCATAATATGTGCTACAATTAACTTAGTTATAGCTACTGCCCATTTTGAGTTTAACTTGCCTTAACAGTCCCTACAAAACTGTATATTCAGATTATACCACCTAACTTGTTTTGATCATATCTCACTCATTATTTTGATTCCATTGCATGACCAACTCTCACATGTGTATAAAATCTTCTACTTACTGTAAATGGATCAAACCATGCAATTTTATCAGTTAATCTTTTAGTTTTCTACTGTTTTTATACAGCAAACTAAATAATCAATATTTTAGCTTCATTTCTTATGGTTATCATCATTTTTAAGCATATTTATCAACACTTGATCCCCACACAACATTTTTATCATCATATATACATCATATACATATACAAAATGAAAGAAAATACATTTGTTCTTTACAAAATAACAAGAGAAAAATGGAGAGGATGATCTTCTTTACCAATCCAAGTGGATTTCTTGTTTTAGGAAGACAAGAACTTGATGAACACAACAAGTATCTCCAAGACCATCAAATATCAAGAACATAGGTTGGAAAATCAGCCCTAGGACACAAGAAAATCACCTCCAAAGTTGTTGATATGGCCACCAAATGATCAAGGCTTCAAGAGAACACCTTAATAGAACTAGTAAACATGTGGTTTATGGCTAGAAAAGATCAAATGGGGTGTTTGTTTGTTAATAGTGGACGGCAAGGGGATGGAGTTGAGAGGATTTTGATGTTGGTTTTGCATGTGAGAAATGGTGTAGGTGAAAACAAGTTGCTTGTTTTGTGGTTTAGTGGAATGGTTAGCTTGAAATGTAAGCTTAGGCTTACACTTGTGTAAGTTTAGCTAACATGATGCCACCTTGATGGTGTGGTGTCATGTTTGGCCGTCCATACCATGCTAGTGGGGTGGGACAATGTGTTTTGTCCCATCTCACTAGTTTACGAGTATTTCTCGATTCTAGTTTTCTCGATTTGCGTGCCCTCGGGTCGTTTTACGAAAAACGTTTTTATAAATTATGAATCACCGTCACAAAACGAGTCCAATAAAAATTGTCTCATCAAAAACGGAGTTCAAAAACGTAAATACGTAATCCTAAGGTTTCCGGTTTAGTCGTAAAAGACGCCAAATTATGCACGTAAGCCCAAATTTAAATCCGTAAATTGTGAGTTCGTCAACCAACACAAAAATAAGTTTCAAAATATTATATGAGAAAATATTTCACTACCTGAAAATGTTAGATTGTCACAGCTTTTCCTCCTAAAAGGGATCACCGTCCTCGTGATCCATTTCATTTGGATGTCCGTTTCTTATTGAAATCGAAGAGGTGCGGATATTTCTTCCATATTTCATCCTCTCGTTCCCAAGTATACTCCGGTCCATGCTTTGAATTCCATCGGATTTTGACAATAGGTATCCGACTTTGTTTCAGTTGCTTTACCTCACGTTCCATAACTTCTACGGGCTCTTCGATAAAATGCAACTTCCCATCTATTCGAACCTTACCTAACGGAATTTTCTCATCACTCACTGCTAGACATTTCTTCAGATTAGATACATGGAATGTGTTGTGAACACCATGAAGTTCTGGGGGTAACTCTAGTTTGTAAGCCACCGGACCTACTCTAGATAAAATCTTAAAGGGTCCAATATAACGGGGATTCAATTTCCCTCGTTTTCCAAATCTGATAACGCCTTTCCATGGCGATACTTTCAACATTACTCGGTCACCCACTTCAAACTCCATTGGCTTTCGCCGCACATCCGCGTAACTTTTCTGTCTACTACGGGCAGTCAACAACCTCTTCTTAATCTGAACTATCATCTCCGTAGTCTCCCGGACCAATTCCGGTCCCGTGAGCTGGGTATCCCCAACTTCACTCCAACATACAGGAGATCTACACTTCCTACCATACAAAGCTTCAAACGGTGTAGCCTTAATACTAGATTGGTAACTATTGTTATACGAAAACTCTGCTAACGACAAATGTTTATCCCAATTCTTACCAAAGTCTAACACACAAGCTCTCAACATATCTTCCAGTGTTTGTATCGTCATTTCACTCTGCCCATCAGTTTGGGGGTGATAAGCAGTGCTCATATCGAGATTCGTTCCCAAAGATCTTTGGAGAGATTTCCAAAAATTCGATGCGAATCTAGGATCTCGATCTGAAATGATCGATACAGGCACTCCATGCTTGCATACAACATTATCAAGGTATATTCGAGTCAGCTTCTCTAGTGAGAACTGCTCCTTAACCGGAATGAAGTGTGCTGATTTGGTCAGTCTATCGACAATAACCCAAATCGAATTGTTTCCAGATGATGTTCTAGGAAGCTTGGTGATAAAGTCCATCGTAATTCGCTCCCACTTCCATTCAGGAATCTTTGGCTGTTGAAGTAGTCCTGATGGCTTTTGATGTTCGGCTTTAACCCTAGCACAAGTCAAGCATTGAAGAACATACATAGCTATGTCAGCTTTCATATTCGGCCACTAGTACAACTTCTTCAAATCATGGTACATCTTATCAGATCCCGGATTAATGGAATACTTAAATTTATGGGATTATAACATAATCAAATCTCTTAAGTATCCAAAATTAGGTATCCACATACGACCTCTTAAGCATTTCACTCCATCAGCTCTAACCTCTAAAGGATCTCCTTCTCCTCGGAACCCTTCATTAACAAAATTCTCCTTCTTACAAGCTTCTATTTGCGCATTTCTAATTTGCTCAGGCAAATTATTGTGCACGGTCAAGACTAGAGAACGCACCCTGATAGGCTCTCTATCTTTCCTACTCAACGCATCAGCAACAACATTGGCTTTTCCTGGGTGATATTTTATATCACAATCATAATCACTTAACAACTCTATCCATCTTCGTTGCCTCATGTTCAATTCCTTCTGGTCGAGAATATACTGTAGGCTTTTGTGATCGGTGAATACCGTACACTTGGTGCCATACAGATAATGTCTCCACAATCTAAGAGCAAAGACTACAGCTCCTAACTCAAGATCATGAGTAGTATAATTCTCCTCATTCTTCCTTAATTGCCTAGAAGCATAAGCTATCACTTTCTCTCTCTGCATCAAAACAGCTCCATAACCTCTAAGAGATGCATCACAATATACTACAAAATCTTCACTCCCGTCGGGTAATGATAAGATTGGCGCACTACATAATTTTTGCTTCAATGTCTGAAATGCTCCATCTTCATCACTTCCCCAAACGAAAGGTTTATTCTTCTGAGTAAGCTTAGTCAAGGGTTTAGCTATCAAAGAGAATTCTTTAATGAATCGCCTATAATAGCCAGCCAATCCTAAGAATTGTCGCACTTCCGTTGGCGTTGTCGGTGCAGACCAATTCTTAATAGCTTCAACCTTTGCAGGATCAACATGAATTCCATCTCTGTTAATCACATGACCAAGAAATTGCACAGAATCTAACCAGAAATCACACTTCGAAAACTTAGCATACAACTTTTCATCCTTCAACAAATTCAAAACAATCCTCAAATGTTCTCTATGCTCATCTTCATTCTTAGAATAGATTAGAATATCGTCAATAAACACAATCACAAATTTATCCAAGTAGGGCTTGCACACTCGATTCATTAAATCCATGAAAACCGCAGGTGCGTTAGTTAACCCAAATGGCATTACTTGAAATTCATAGTGTCCATAACGAGTTCTAAATGCAGTTATAGGAATATCTTCTTCACGGACACGAAGTTGGTGATATCCTGACCGCAAATCTATCTTAGAATACACACTAGATCCTTGCAGTTGATCAAACAAATCATCAATCCTAGGTAAGGGATATCGATTTTTAATTGTCAACTTATTCAGTTCCCTATAATCAATGCACATACGAAAAGATCCATCCTTCTTCTTAACGAACAAGACTGGAGCTCCCCAAGGCGACGAGCTCGGTCGAATAAAACCTTTATCAGACAACTCCTTAAGTTGCTCAGATAACTCCTTTAATTCAGAAGGGGCTAATCGGTAAGGCGCACGTGCCACCGGTGCAGCACCAGGAATTAAATCGATTCGAAACTCTACTTGCCTTATCGGTGGAAGTCCGGGTAAATCTTTAGGAAATACCTCAGGAAATTCACAAATAATAGGTACATCTTCCAATCGTTTCTCCCTAGACTCATTCCCGGTCACTTGAGCTAAGAATAACTCACAACCGTTCCTGATGTACTTTTGGACTTTAATACATGAAACGATTTTCAAACGGGATTCACCTCGACTACCATCAATTACTAACGTCCTATTCCTAAGAAGAATCTTAACCTTCTTCTCTCCACATAAAATAGTAGCATTATTCAACGACAACCAATCCATACCAATAATAATATCAAAACTACCTAATTCTATCAACATCAAATCAATCGGAAAGGAATGGTTCAAGAGATTTAGAGAGCATCCTTCTAATAGCTTATTAGTTTTCACTAATTTACCATCAGCCAATTCCACCTCGTAACTGGTACTTATCTCAACAGGTTCAATATCAATAAGGGCACTAAATTTAGTGGATACAAAGCTCTTATCGGCACCCGAATCGAATAAAGAAACAACATAATGATTGTTGAGTAAAAACGTACCGGTAACGACATTCGGATCCTCTTTCTTCACCTCAATTGTTCCAAGTTGGTAGATACCACCCTGGGGGTTTCTTCCAGGTACAATCGCTTTAAACTTGGGGCATTCCGATTTCCTATGACCTTCTTCATTACAGTTGAAGCAAATGGTTCCCTTCTTACACCTTTCAACCTTGTGTCCAAGCTTTCCGCAATTTCGGCACTTCCAGCAGTCGCCAGCATGCCTCTTGTTGCCACACTTAGGACATCTATCATCGTTGCGTGGTGTGTTGTTGGTAAGAGAATTTGCATTCCCCTTTCTCTTGTTCTGACGGCGATTGAAATTCTTCCTATTATCACCTCTATCTACACGATCACTGTCTCCTTTTCTTTTCTCACCAACACGGGCTTCATCTTCCTTATCCTGAATTATCTGTCCAATGAGTTGGTAAGCCATTCGAACAGCATCATTAATGGTCAGTGGTTTAGATGATGTCACGTCCCCCTGGATATTCCTGGTTAACTCTTTCACATATTGTTCAATTCGGATCTCTTCGAGTTCAACCAATCGAGGACATAGCAAGGCCAACTCATGGAATCGATTCGTGTAACTATCAATGTCCACACCTTTCATTCTCAGATGAATCAACTCTTGTTCTAACCTAATGATCACACTACGAGGACAAAACTCCAAAGTCATCCACTTCTTAATTTCAGCCCAAGGAGTAGCATTAGCAGCATCAAGACCCATGAAAGCAATTCTCCCGTTCCACCAAGTCAACGCACGACCTTTAAGAGTAGCCATAGCAAAAGTCACCTTATCTTCCTCCTTACACTTACTAATCCTAAACACCGATTCAATCTTTTCAATCTACTGGCTTAGTCCTACTGCACCTTCAGTTCCATTAAAAGGTAGAGGTTCACACTTCATGAACGTCACATAAGTACAGCCACCAACTTCAGGTGCATTCGTTCCAAGTCCTCCTACATTTCCTCCAGCATTAGCATTCACATTATTAGCATTCACATTCACATTAGTACCGCCAATTCCACTACCGCCAGCTCCACTACCGCCAGCTCCACTACCGCCAGCTCCACTACCGCCAGCTCCACTACCGCCAGCTTCACTTCTAGTATTTGCCATAAATTCAGTCATAGATGCGGTAACTTGCTCCGTAATAATCCTACGTACATCATCCTCAGTCACAGCCTTCTTGGGCGGCATAGTTCTATAATTTCACAATTTCAAAGCATTAAGCATTCATCCAACAAAGGATTCATATAATATGGATCGAATTCATAATCAAGATGCAAATAAGGCACAATATGGAATTCAAGACAAGATACATATTTCATTCGATCTGAAACAAAAGTATTGTCTTAGTACATCCCATATCAAAGTTCTAACACTATATACACTCAAAATTCGTGCCACGTCTATTACTAACAGGTTGGTTCAGTCAAAGCTACAAAAGCACAAAAGATATAAAGGTCACTACTAAAAACGGACTGGTCTACTGAGAACCGCCAGATGGTCCATCATCCATCGTCTTCTGAATCTTCGTCGGACGATCACTAGACACATCTTCAGCTGGGCGCTTACGGATTACTCCTCTTTCAACCATGTCAGCATAAAATCTACTGTTCCATCCCACATATATATTCAACTCCTTTTCAGCTTTCTCACGCATCACACGAGCCACACTCAACTGAATCTCCATAGAATTCACCTTTCTCTTCATTGCAGCAAACTCACGACTTTCCAACACCGATAACCTCCTAAAAGCCTCATTCAATCCACGCTCTACATCACTCAAATCCAAACTAAGCAATTCTCGTTCTTTCTCGCCAACCTTTGTCTTCGACTCCAAATAAGCAACCTGAGTCTGAACAACACCTAATCCAACCTCTGTCATACAACTCTTAACACGGGAAGCATCTAGATCACGTCTCAAGGCCCATGGTGCAAGACCATCAATATGAGTAGCCTCTCGAGCACTAGACGACTCTCCTATCTCACGTCTACGGGTAGCAATACCATCGGTACCGTCAGGTGCTTCGTCATCCTCATCCTCCTCCGATTCAGAATCAGATTCAGACGATTCAGACATTTCATCCCTAGGTAACTCATCCTCAGAATTAGACAAACAAACTGGTGGGGGCAAAGGCTCGCCCTCTGGAACATCATACGGGTAAATAAGCTCGGCCTCCTCATCGTCATCAACCTCAACATCTATACCTACGTCCTCCTCGACATCCTCGTCGTCAATCTCGTCATCTAAATTATCTAACCCAATCTCATCATCGTTCTCAATATCGACATTCTCAATATCCACATTCTCAATATCCACATTCTCAATATCATTCTCTACTAAGTCAACCTGAGGGGCAATCTGATCTCCTAGTCCTAACTCGGGCTCGGGATCCTCAAATGGTTCCTCCTCATCATCGATATCATAATCTACTAAGTCTAAATAAGGATCATCTTCTATATTAGGTTCGGGAATAGCATGGTTTTCTACAGGAATATTAGGGTCAGCCATGACAATCTGCATTTATATATATATCTCGTATTAGGATAACATACTAGTTAAACAATTACATAATGAAATCATGATATGTACATATATATAAATTAGATTATATATATCAAAATATATATCTTCTCAATAGGGCTTGTTGTTATCGTCGGAGATCTCTGGCACCGTTATAGTCAAAAGATTTTTCAAATATTTTCTCAAATGTTCATTGTCAAAAGATTTTGAAAAGTTTTCTTCAAAACCTTGGTTTTTAAAATCCTTTGTTCTCTATAACGAGAGCTCTGGTACCAAACTGTAACACTCTCATTTTTCGTATCGGTACAGCGGAAGGGTCTTTCAGAGTGTTACAGGATAGCACAATAACTCCAATCATAGACAACACATAAAAATGGTTGTACAAGGTTTAACAAACATTCATTCGATAAAAAGATTCAAAGCGTACAACAGGTCTCAAATTATACAGGTCATTAAGTTTACAAAACATAGATCGAATGAACATTTTTAATATTATGTGTGGGCCATCAGAGTCGATCTCCATCCGGATTACCTTCAAGCACCTGAGATAAAAACATGCAAAAATCATATCAGCGAATGCCGAGTGAATTCATAGAGTTTAATAAAAACCGTTATATAAAACAATCATTTACATTCATTTAAAATCAGAACACAAGTATAATATCGGAAGTAAGTCCTCATATTGCTAGTCAGGCAATATATAAATCAAGCATACATCTTAAACCGTCCATGAGACCGTAGTCTCTATATTACCATAATAGGTAATATATTCATCGTTAATAGCGTCGTTATCATATATAGGATACATCGTATTTGAATTTATATATGTTTTATCTGAATTATATAGGATTATTATTAGCCGCATGACATTGTTACCTTACTATGAAAACAGCGGGCCGCGAACCCGACAAACAATTTTCCCATCTAAGTTAACGTGTCGTCACAAAAATCACGCTATGGAATCTTCTCATACATAAATTCGCTTACCAATCAATGTGGTACGACGGGGATCAACCGTCAAGGCGCGAACTGGGGTGATCGTCCCCAAATAGTACTATCAAATGCATAAGCGTCTACCAAATCCCGGTACTTCACAATTCATGCTAATGGGACTTTAAGTGACATAACCTAACTACTAATAATCCTTTTAGTCTCGTATATAGGGTCATAGCATCATTCGGGTCCATATCATTTAGCATACAATCGGGACTACTTGTGTTCTATTTTTATAAAAATCTAGCATGTTATCTCCCTCGCGGGTTTACAAATCATTTTATAAAACATTTAAAAGAGTGCGAGGCTATGAACTCACGTTGTTAATGAAAGGCGGATTATCGGCTACGGGCGTGCTTCGGTCACGGAAACCTATATAAATAATAATCGGTCTTAGACTCGGTCCAATGAATTTTATCAAAATAACAATATACATATGATGATTTTGTACATATGATGATGATCAAGTGGGTTTATACATCCTTGTTTACTCATTTTAGTGTTTACGTCTTGGTAACGTCTTACTAGTTCACTAGTTTTACCGATTTTACCTATTTTAAGTCCATTAAGTCTTTTATAAGTTCTTTAACTTGTTTTTACCCATTTTATATCTATATTATCAGTATATATATTTTTCATGTTGGTCCCAAATGGGTTAAGCCCAATAAGTTCTTTTTACAAGTTTTTATCTTATTAAGTCCAATTATTAGTCCAATATGTTTAGTTAGCTCGTAAATGTCCGTATTTCTAATAGTTCGGGTTTTATCGGTTTTTACTTGTCTTAGTTACCTATACATCAGTATATGACTTTTATAAACTTTACATTAGACGGGTTTGGTCGTCTAAGTTTTATTTGGCGAAAAACGTTAATTTTACGGCGATAGCCGAAAAAGTCGTAAAAATCAAGTTTATAGTTTTTATTACTTATAAATATTATTTTACCACCATTTATATAATTTACCCATTTAATTAACCTTTTATACATTTATATAAATAAGTTTTATAAGTTAGTGGGTTTATATTTTTACATTTTATACATTATAATGTGAGTGCTTATATAATATTAATAAACATTATTTCCAAAAATCTGATTTTTAACTTCATGTTCACCACTTTTAACATATCTAGAGTTCTATAATGAATTAGAAGCTCATTTTTGGATGGCATGATCTTCATAATATGTGCTACAATTAACTTAGTTATAGCTACTGCCCATTTTGAGTTTAACTTGACTTAACAGTCCCTACAAAACTGCTTATTCAGATTATACCACCTAACTTGTTTTGATCATATCTCACTCATTATTTTGATTCCATTGCATGACCAACTCTCACATGTGTATAACATCTTCTACTTACTGTAAATAGATCAAACCATGCAATTTTATCAGTTCATCTTTTAGTTTTCTACTGTTTTTATACAGCCAACTAAATAATCAAGATTTTAGCTTCATTTCTTATGGTTATCATCATTTTTAAGCATATTTATCAACACTTGATCCCCACACAACATTTTTATCATCATATATACATCATATACATATACAAAATGAAAGAAAATACATTTGTTCTTTACAAAATAACAAGAGAAAAATGGAGAGGATGATCTTCTTTACCAATCCAAGTGGATTTCTTGTTTTAGGAAGACAAGAACTTGATGAACACAACAAGTATCTCCAAGACCATCAAATATCAAGAACATAGGTTGGAAAATAAGCCCTAGGACACAAGCAAATCACCTCCAAAGTTGTTGATATGGCTACCAAATGATCAAGGCTTCAAGAGAACACCTTAATAGAACTAGTAAACATGTGGTTTATGGCTAGAAAAGATCAAATGGGGTGTTTGTTGGTTAATAGTGGACGGCAAGGGGATGGAGTTGAGAGGATTTTGATGTTGGTTTTGCATGTGAGAAATGGTGTAGGTGAAAACAAGTTGCTTGTTTTGTGGTTTAGTGGAATGGTTAGCTTGAAATGTAAGCTTAGGCTTACACTTGTGTAAGTTTAGCTAACATGATGCCACCTTGATGGTGTGGTGTCATGTTTGGCCGTCCATACCATGCTAGTGGGGTGGGACAATGTGTTTTGTCCCATCTCACTAGTTTACGGGTATTTCTTGATTCTAGTTTTCTAGATTTGCGTGCCCTCGGGTCGTTTTACGAAAAACGTTTTTATAAATTATGAATCACCGTCACAAAACGAATCCAATAAAAATTGTCTTATAAAAAATGGAGTTCAAAAACGTCAATACGTAATCCTAAGGTTTCCGGTTTAGTCGTAAAAGACGCCAAATTATGCACGTAAGCCCAAATTTAAATCCGTAAATTGTGAGTTCGTCAACCAACACAAAAATAAGTTTCAAAATATTATACGAGAAAATATTTCACTACCTGAAAATGTTAGATTGTCACAAAAAGTCCTCTAAAGGATTGAGAAAACTGATTAATTCACAAATGGGGTGTTATGATAAGTCAGGCATAGGATATATTGAAGACCAACCTGGGATAACTTAAGCTGACAAGGACTTATCAAAGGGTATTTTTGATAGTTCTAGTGAGTCAGATATTAGACCTGAGAATGATAGATATGCTAAAGGAATGAAGGCAGTTCCTCCACCACTATCAAGAATTTTCATGCCCCCTAGTAATGATACAAGTATAGAGTTAGAAGAACCAAAGGTTAAAAATACCTCAAACTCTAGTACTTTATCCTAAGATAAGACTGTTGTGACCAAGAACATTGTTTATCCACCTTTAATGAACAATTTTGTTTCTGAAGATCTAAGACTAGTTCTGCTCCCAAGCAGGTAAAAACTCCTAGCAAGATATTGGAAAATGATGTAAAACATAATAAAACCAAGAGGGGTGGGTTAGGTTTTGAGAAACTTAAGTAAAAAAAACTTTTTGGGTCTTCTTTGAGAAGAAAAGGATGTTATGTTTATGGTAGTCTATGTCATTTTATCAAAGATTGTACTTTGCATGAAGATAAAATTGTGAAACAAAAGGCTGAACAAAAGGTCATGAAATATAGTAATGGGAAAAATGCACAGGTTAATAGGAATCAGAAACTTAAGAATGACAAACCTAAGTTTGATCACTCAAAAAGGGGTACTTATGAAACAAGGTATAGTACCTTTGAAGTCTAGTAAACCATGTACCGGAAAGTCTAGACCTGCAAGTACTGCTAGACCAAACTTAAGTACTGTTGGTTCAAATTTTGTCAAACGAAGTTCTCTAAGACTTCAAAGAATGTTTTTGAAAAAGCCAAAACATCTAGAAGTAAGTTTAATAAACAAACCAGTGCAAATGTGGGTTCCTAAAAGAGAAAAATCATGTGTTGGAGCAAGTACTGCTAAAAAAGTACTTAAGGCAAAGAAGTCTGAGCACATAGAGTCACCCTATGTCTTTGACTACATAAATGAAACCATGAAGTATAAGAGTAAAATCAGCATTACTAGGAATGCTTCTGAACAGACTCTTAAGTGTGTAGGTCCCACAAGATCCGATCCAAATGTGGCTTGGGTCCCTATTAAAAACTAATAAGTTTTGTTTATGTGCAGGGGCATCTAATTGATGAATTTAAAGACAAATGTATAGTAGATAGTGGATGCTCAAGACACATGACAGGGAACAAAGATATCCTTGCTGAATTTGAAGAATTCAATAGAGGACCAGTAGCCTTTGGAGGTAGCAAACGTAGAATTACTGGCAAAGAGAAAATCAATACAGGGAAGTTGGAATTTGAAGATGTGTTCTTTGTGAAAGAATTCAACGAGTTCAATCTCTTTTCTGTATCACAAATGTGTGATAAGAAGAACAAGGTGTTGTTCACATACAAAGACTTGTTGGTGCTGTCTAAAGACTTTGAGATGCCTAAAGAATATCAAGTAGTGCTTAAAGTACACAGGCAAGAAAATATGTACACCTTTGATCTTCATACTATTACTCCAACAAGTGGTATTACATGTTTGCTAGCTAAGGCTTCTTATGATGAGTCTAATTTATGGCATAAAAGGTTAGGTCATGTGAATTTCAAGAATCTTAAAAGATTAGTGAATAGGAATTTGGTTAGAGGGTTATCTAACAAATCTTTTCAAAATGATTTCACATGTGCTGCTTGTCAAAAAGGTAGACAACATAGAGCCTCTTGTAAGACCAAGACTGTCAATACTGTGACAAAGCCTTTGCAACTCTTGCATATGGATTTGTTTGGTCCAGTTTCTGTAAGAATCATTAGTCATAAGACCTTTTGTCTAATCATAACTGATGATTATAGCATATTCAGTTGGGTTTTCTTTTTAGCTCTTAAGAGTGAAACCAATGAATTACTTAAGGATTTTATCACTTTAGTTGAAAAGCAGTTCACTAAAAAAGTTTTAATCATTAGGACAGATAATGAGGCAGAATTCAAGAATGCTGAATTTGATGAATTCTGTAGGTCTAAAGGCATTAAGAGACAATTTAGTAATCGTAGGACTCCACAATAAAATGGAGTAGCTGAAAGGAAGAATAGGACACTAATTAAGACTGCTAGAAATATGCTAGCTGATTCTCTTTTTCCAAATACCTTTTGGGCAGAAGCAATCAACACTGCATGTTATGTGTTAGATAGAGTCTTAGTGACCAAGCCTCAAAACAAAAAACCTTATGAACTTTTGACTGGTGTTAAGCCTACCATTAGTCATTTAAGACCTTTTGGATGTCATGTGTCTATACTAAATACCCTTGATCATTTGGGAAAGTTTGATGGAAAGTCTGATCCAGGATATCTTGTAGGATATTTATTGCAAAGTAAAGCATATAGGGTTTATAATTTGGCATATAAAAAGGTTGAAGAAAATGCCCATGTTAATTTCTTAGAAAATAAACCCAATGTCCCAGGAATAGGTTATGCTTGGATATTTGATTTAGATTAGCTAACTAACTCCATGGATTACTATTTTGTGCAAAAGGATTGTCAAACTAACAATGCAGGTGAGGAGTCTAGTGCAACTAATGTAGGTACTCAAGAAGAAGTTTCTTCATCAGATGATAATGTTCATATCTATGTACCCAATATGCCTACTGTTACTCCCATGTCTTCTACTCCCAAGAAGCAAACCATGCCATCAATAGATGATCAAGCCTCCCAAGAGCTTCAGAGGCTTCAAGATCAAGAAAAGAATGCTACAACTGTTAATAAGCATTCAGGAAAAGAATCTTTTGAGTCACAACACTCAACAGTACATACTACACCTAGCGGTACTTCATCTGCAAGTACTGCTAAGTCAAAATCTGCAAAGTCTGTTGATTCATTAGAAGATATTTTACAAGCTATGGACGATGAAGATGTGCTTGCTAGTCCAGCTGAAGGAATCTTCTCCAAAGCTTCCTATGATGAGCAGGATGCAGTAACTGATTTCAACAATTTGGAAACAGAAATTCCAGTCATTTCTATTCCCACTCATAGAGTCAACAACAACCATCCTACTACACAGATCATTGGAGATCCCAAGTCTGTTGTACAAACCAGAAGACTTCAAACCAATACTGAAACTCATGCACTTGTGAGTTATGTCAAACAACAGCAGAGAACTAATCATAAAGATACTCCGCATTGTTTGTTTTCCTGTTTCTTATCACAAGTAGAGCCCAAAAACATTTCTCAGGCTCTTGATCAAGAAAATTGGGTAGATTCCATGCAAGAAGAATTAACACAATTTTAGCTACAAAAGGTTTGGATTCTTGTGGATCTTCCCTCAGGTAAGAGAGTAATTGGTACTAGATGGGTTTTCAGGAACAAGAAGGATAAAAGAGGAGTTGTTGTGAGGAACAAGGCAAAACTTGTTGCTCAAGGATATAAATAGGAAGAAGGGATAGACTATGATGAGGTTTTTGCACCAGTGGCAAGGATAGAAGCCATTTAGGTTATTTTTTTCCTTTGCAACATATATGGGTTTTATAGTCTATCTAATGGATGTGAAAAGTTCCTTTCTTTATGGTACTATTTTAGAGGAGGTATATGTCTCACAACCTCCAGGTTTTGTAGATCCTAAATTCCCCAATAGAGTCTACAAGGTTATCGAAGCACTTTATGGTCTACATCAAGATCCTAGGGCCTGGTATGCAACTTTATCGAATTTTCTGTTAGAGCATGGATATAGGAGAGGAACCATTGACAAAACTCTGTTCATCAAGAAGAATGCTAAGGATATTATTCTAGTTCAAGTCTATGTTGATGACATCATTTTTGGTTCTACCAAGAAGTCATGGTGTGAAGAGTTTGAGGCTTTGATGAAAGGAAGATTTCAGATGAGTTCTATAGGAGAACTAATTTTCTTTTTCGGACTGCAAGTCAAACAAAGGAAAGATGAAATATTTATCAGCCATGATAAGTATGTTGCTAAAATATTGATGAAATTTTCATGTATGGATAGAAGGAGTACAAGCACACCTTTTGAATCTAAGAAGTCTTTATCAAAATATGAAGATGTTGAAAGTGTTGATATTCATCTATACAAATAAATGATTGGTTCATTGATGTATCTTACTACTTCAAGGCCAGATATTATGTTTGCTGTGTGTGCCTGTTCAAGGTTCCAAGTCAATCCAAAGGTGTCACATCTACATGCTGTGAAGAAGATTTTTAAGTATCTTAAAAGTCAACCGAATTTAGGTGTCACATCTACATGCTGTGAAAAAGATTTTTAAGTATCTTAAAAGTCAACCGAATTTAGGATTATGGTATCCTAAGGATTCCACCTTTGAATTGGAAGCTTACTCAGACAGTGATTATGCTGGAGATAATAATGATAGGAAATCCACAACAGGAGGTTGTCAATTCCTAGGCAGAAGACTCATGTGACAATCCGTCAATTTATGGTTGATATTTTAATCTCAAATATTATTTAAAAACATTATTTTAATGTTATAATATGAACTCACTTATTTTTGGAGTAATTTGGATTTACGTCTTGAAGTAGCGTCGACTACGTCTAAACCGGAGGATTCAACGTTACGTGCTTACGTTTACATACATCGTCTTTGGTGACAGTCCGACATTTCAGAAAATAAATTTATCCGTGAATATTATTTTGGAATTTTAAATTTGTGTTGGTTCATAAACTCACAAATTTACGAGAAGAGATTAGGACTTACGATTTTAATTTAACGTCCTTTACGACTAAACCGGAAACCTTAGGATTAAGTATTTACGTTTTCGAACTCCGTTTTTGATGAGACAATTTTTATTAGATTCGTTTTGTGCCGTTGATTCATAATTTATAAAAACGTTTTTCGTAAAACGACCCGAGGGCACGCAAATCGAGGAAACTAGAATCGAGGAGTACCCGTAGATAAATGGGGTTGAGACAAGTGGGACACTTGCCCCACCCCCACTCAAAACCGGTCCTAACTAGCTACACACCCTTGAGGTGTCATCTTGAGGTTGCTAACTTAACACTTGTCCATTAAGCTTACACATTAGGCTACCTTACCAACAAAACCATCAACCTTTACCACTTATCTCATTTCATCCATGCAAAACAACCACCATTTTCTCTCTTGGCTCTCATCTTGCCGTCCACCATCTCACCCTAAACATCCATTTTGATCAAAAATTAACCATGAATTCATATGTTATCTCTACATATGATGAAGCTCTTTTTAAACCCTATTGATTGGTGGTGATTATAACATTCAAGGAGGAGTTTCCATAGAGTCTTGGGGCTGATTTTCCACAAGGATTTTATGAAGATTGGTGGTCTTGAAGATGGTCTTGGTTATTCACAAGTTTCTCTATCAAAATCCATGTTTTGATCACAACCTATATCATCATGGTGGTATAAAGATTGTTCTCCCTATCTTTTTGTTATTTTGATTATGTAATCATGTATTTTATTTCCTATTGTATATGTATATGATGATAAAAGTATTGTGTGGGGATTTGGTGTTGATAAATATGCTTAAAAAGGTTAATAACCATGAGAAATAAGGCTAAAATCATGCTTATTTAGTTGGCTGTATAAAAACAGTATGTAACTAAAACTTGAACTGATAAACTTGCATGGTAGAATCCATTTACAGTAAGTACAAGATGTTATACACATGTGAGAGTTGCCATGCAATGGAATCATTATAATGAGTGAGATATGATCAAAACAATATGGGTGTGCTAATCTGAATAAGCTGTTTTGTAGGGACTGTTAAGCATAGATAAACTTAAAATAAGCAGTAGCTATAACTAAGTTAAATGTAGCACATAATATGAAGATCATGCCATCCAAAAATGAGCTTCTAATTCATTGTAGAACTCTAGATATGATAAAAATGGTGAAGATGAAAATAAAAATCAGATTTTGAGAATTAATGTTTATTATTATTATATAAGCACTCAAAATTATATTGTATAAAATGTAAAATTAAAACCCACTATCTTATGAATTTTATTTATATAAATTTTTTAAAGGTTAAATAAATGGATAAATTATATAAATGTTAGTGGAACAATACTTACAAGTAATAAAAACTATAAACTTGATTTTTACGACTTTTTCGGCTATTACCGTAAAATTAACGTTTTTCGCCAATTAAAACTTAGACGATCAAACCCGTCTAATGTAAAGTTTTTAAAAGTCATATACTGATATATAAGTAACTAATACAAGTAAAAACCCATAAAACCCGAACTATAGGACATACGGACATTAACGAGCTAACTAAGCATATTGGACTAATAATTGGACTAAATAAGTTAAACACTTATAAAAAGAACTTATTGGGCTTAACCCATTTAGGCCCAACTTGTAAAGTGTAGATACTGATAATATAAGTATAACATGGATTAAAACAAGTTAAAAAAAACTTATAATAAGTTTATTGGACTTAAAACACGTAAATAGGTAAAACTAGTAAACTAGTAAGAAGATACCAATACGTAAACACTAAAATGAGTAAAAGGGAATATATAAACCCACTTGATCATCATATATATATATAATCATCATATGTATACATAATTGTTATTTTTATAAAGTCATTGGACAAGGGTCTAAGACGAGTATTATTTGTCTAGGTTTCCGTGATTGAAGCACGTACCGTACGTCTGAATTGCCGATAACCCGCCTTCCCACATCAACGTGATTTCATAGCCTCGCACTCTTTTAAATGTTTTTATGAAATGTTTTATAAACCCGCGAGGGAGATAACATGTTAGTTTTTATAAAATAGGACACCATTTGTCCCGATTGTTTGTTTATTGATTTGGACCCGAATGATTGTATGACCCGATTGTATGACCCGATAAATGATTAAAGGACCCGACAGATGAAATTAAATAGATTATTAAAGTTAGGTTATGTCACTAAAAGTCCCATTAGCATGAATTGTGAACTACCGGGATTTGGTAGACGCTTATGCATTTAATAGTACTATTTGGGGACGATCACCCCAGTTCGCGCCTTGACGGTTGATCCCCGTCGTGCCACATTGATTGGTAAGCGAATTTATGTATGAGAAGATTTCCATAGCGTGACCTTTGTGACGACACGCTAATTTAGATGGGAAAATTGAGTATCGGGTTAGCTACCCATTGTTTGTTGTAGTAAGGTAACAATGTCATGCGGCTTCTCAGAATCCTAGAGGCATCTTTATTAATCAATCCAAGTTTGCTCTTGAATCCTTAAAGAAATATCACTTTGAAAACTGTGACCCCGTGGATACTCCAATAGTGGAGAGATCCAAGTTAGATGAAGATAAGGAAGGGATAGCTGTCGATCCTAAACTTTACCGTGGAATGATCGGCACCCTTCTCTATCTGACTGCTAGCAGGCCTGATTTGCAATTTGCTATAGGCATGTGTGCCCGGTATCAGGCTCGGCCTACCGAAAAGCACTTACATGTTATGAAAAGGATCTTTCGGTATCTAAAAGGAACACTTAATCGTGGTCTGTGGTATCCGAAGGATTCCTCTATTGCACTAATTTCATATGCAGATGCAGATTATGCCGGGTGTCAAGATACCAGACGTAGCACTTCTGGCAGTGTGCAACTCCTTGGAGATAGACTTATTAGTTGGGCATCAAAAAGGCAGAAAAGCGCTGCGATATCAAGTACTGAGGCTGAATACATTGCTATGTCCGGTTGTTGTGCTCAAGTTCTTTGGATGAGATCACAATTGACTGACTACGGTCTTGGATTCAACAAAATCCCGATGTACTGTGATAACAAAAGTGCAATCGCTCTATGCTGCAACTATGTTCAACACTCTCGAGCAAAGCACATTGACATCCGCTACCATTTCATCAAGGAGCAAGTGGAAAATGGAGTGATCGAACTATACTTCGTCAACACTGAGTATCAGCTGGCCGATATATTCACAAAGGCCTTAGATCGAGGACGCATCGAGTTTTTGATCGAAATGCTAGGCATGAAATCATTTTCACCAGCGACACTTAAGGAGTTGGCAGAAGAGTCTGAAGAATAGTACTGGTAAACTATTCTCGAGTATCCTTTGATCGTGATCTTGTATATTATAGTACATACTTAAACCATCAAAAGCAAAATACAAAAATATAAAATCAAGAAAAACCATAAAAAATATAAAACTAAGAAAATCCATAAAAAATATAAAACCAAGAAAACCCAAAAATATTTTTCTTTTCAACTCGGGCATGTCTTTTAGTACGGTAATATTTACGGCTTTAGAAATGTCGATTACTATTGACACGACGCCATAAATAGAGTCCGTATAAAAGTTGTACAAGTTTTAAAACATGCCCATTATGGCTTGGAGTTATTTCAGACTGCAACCCGCCTTTCGCATTAAAGTCACGTATTTCCTCTGAAAACGTTGGCTCACAACGGGAATTAATTTTCTCGGGCAAGGTTTACTTGAAAACCTTGTAAGGGGCTAAGTTTACATTATAACTTGGTCTAACACAAATTAGTGTACGTTTCAGTGCACTTATTTTGTTAAAATAAGAGAAATCTTATTGCCCCTAGAATCGTTTTTAGAAAATCATTAAACAGAAAAGGTCTTCATATGATAATTGTCCCATTAAATGCCATGACTACAGCTCTTTAATTAGAAAACGGGTCACCAATTGAGGGGGAGCAAATATCATATCATTTTGAACATGATTTGGTCTTCATATTATCTTGTCTGTCATCTTTCTGTATGTGCATTATGTGCAATGTGTGCCTTCTATGGGGTTTATTTTAAGTTGGCATTAGGTTTTATTGGCGTGTCTCATTTATAGGGATATTGGCTAGAAAGATTTACCTTAGTAAGTTGTTAACTAGTTTTATGCCATCCATCAAAATTGGGGGACCAATCTGCAAGTTTTGCAAAAATTGGTTAGAAACATTGACCTAAGTCAAAACTTCCACCCCCATTTTGTGTTACCCTGCAACCGATTCACACACACCCTTAATTTTTTCTGCCTGCCGCCATTCAGATTTGCCAAATCCTTCCATCAATTCGTGTTTTTTCTTTGTGTGTCTATATTTTGCTGTGATTTCCTCTCAGGTACGCCTACAAAACATATCCATAACTATTGTTTCTGCGTTTTGTGATTACAATTTTTGTTCTTCTCGGTTTGTTCTAATTGGTCTAGGGTTTCGATGTAAACTTGATAAACATAATGTTTGACAAAGGGGATTTAATCTTTATCAGGTTTTTAAACACTGTTTTTGAATTTATCTGCTTAAAACAGCTTAAAAACCATAAAAAACGCAAAAGTTTAGATCCACCTAGGAAACTCCGCCCAGATTCCGATGAAGATAAGGTATAATTTCCGATTGGTCATTCCGATCGGTTATTCCGATCGGATTCCAATTGCATATTCCGATTGATTTGTAAGATCATTCCGATTGGACACTAAGATAGAACATTCCGATTGGACACTAAGATTGAACATTCCGATTGGACACTAAGATTGAACATTCCGATTGGACACTAAGATTGAACATTCCGATTAGCCTTATATTAGGTTATTCCGATCGGTTCATTCCGATCGGTCTTTCAGAATGGATATTCCGATTGGTCCTTTCAGATTGGTTCTTTCCGATTGGTGCTTTCCGATTGGTGCTTCCGATTGGTGCTTTCCGATTGGTGCTTTCCGATTGGTGCTATCCGATGGGTGCTTCCGATTGGTGCTTTCCGATTGGTGCTTTCCGATTGGTGCCTTCCAATTGGTTCATTCCGACTGGCACATTGTCATTCCGATGAGGTGTATAGCATTCTGATTTGGGACTATGAGATTAGAGATTCTTCTTTGCTTATGTTGATAGATTGTTTCCTATATAAGTGGTCTTATAGTATTTGCGAAAAGATTGTTGTGGCATCATCACTTTAAGCTAGCATGCCTTCACACTATGCAATTGCCTTAGATTATCTAATGATTTCGACCTAGATTGCATTATTTACTTATTAGGCTTTAAGTAAATTAGGGCCACTTTCACGAAACCAAGTTTTATTGAAATAAATTAATTTTATCTCTTAAGAATACTTGAAAGGTTTCTTATTACAGAAGTTCCTCTTATTTAATAAGTTGACTCCTCTGTAAACAAAAGAGATAAAAATTACTTATTCAATGTCTTGCGTTTTGTTTCCAGGCCATGGAAGACAAAATTTCATCATTGTCTTGCCCTCTGTTCAAGCCTTCTATTGTTTGGGTTGACGGAAATCCTACAATTCCTGATGTAGTGGTTGAAACTAAACCAAAACCCACTGAAGTGTTGGTTGAATCTAAACCAAGACCTACTGAGGTGTTAGTAGAAATGCAACCTAGACCTACTGAGGTTCTGGTTATGAAAACCAAGATACCCAAATAGTTTAAGAATTAATGTTAGGTTGTTATCCATTTAGAATAAAATGTCTTTGGCATGTCTGTGTGTTGTTGTATGTAAGGACCTAGTCCAACTGAACCATGTTTGTATGGTGTTTCTCTATTATATGTGGTAATAATTGATATGTGTTATTCCCTATAGCTTCAACTTGATATAGACTTAAGATATATATATTTTGTATATCATTTGTGCTTATTTCATCAAAGCAGGAACCATGTCAATTACAAGAGAACAACAACAACAATCAGATCTCGCATTAGTACCACTCAATGCCCGACTACCACTTGCAGAGAACAACTTTCGTCTGAAAGAGGATTTTGATCCAAACATCGCTGCTTTGAAAGTTGCAATGGACATTCTTGACATGTCACCCATTAAAGATGCCCTTAGAGCTACTGCCTCAGTTCCAGAAATCTACATTCATGAATTTTGGGCCACAACATCGATTACTGCAGCAAAGGAAGCATCTAAGACATCGATCACTTTCACAATCAACAAGCAAAACTTTACTCTTGACTTAAGCTTATTCAGGAAGTTGTTCAAGTTTCCCAAATTAGCAAAAGGAGAAAAGTTTGTGCCTAATCCAAAAACAGAAGAAGTGCTTCAAGTACTTAGAGCTTTAAACTATGAGGGTAACATTCAAAATCTATCTCAGTTCTCTACTGCACGCATTGGTCAACCATGGAAAGCAATCGTCATCATCATAGCCAGGTGCCTCACTTCAAAGGCTCGTGGTTATGACCAACTGAGACCACCTCAGGCTCATATACTTTGGGGCCTATACACTGCATCTAAAGTAGATTATGCTCTACTTCTTTGGCAAGAAGTGTGTTACCAATTCACCGGTACCAAGAAGAAATCATTGCATCTTCCGTTTCCAAGATTCACAAAACTTATCATCAACCATTTCATGAAGAGTGATCCTTCTATTGACAAGCGTGGAAACTTCTTCTACCATACATCAGATGATGACCATGTGTTGGATCAAATGGGTGACGAGAAACATCCCAGTAAGTACTCACTGATTCCAGCTTTAGTGCCTGACACCATGATCAATGACGGGATCAAGGACAGTGAACCTTACAAACAAATGCTTCTGGACATTGAAACACAATATAAAAGGGTAAATGCAGATCCATCCGAAAAACAAAAGGGTAAAAGGAAAAAGACTGTTGTCAAACGCCAAAAGACTTCTTCACCCCAAACCAAAGGTAAAGCTAAAGGGAAAGAGCAACTACGTGATGAAGATGCGGATGAACAAGATCCCTTAGTACAAATGTCTGAAGAAAAACAGACGCGGATTGCACAAAAGTTAAGTAGGATGGAGGCACAGAAAACCGGTAGTGGTTCTAGATCCAAAACTCCTGCCGAGTTAGCACTGGAAGCTTTTGGAGATCCAGACGATCCAACTGATGAAGAGGAACAAGATCCCAGACTAGAGGAAGAACTCACAGACCCAACAAATCAAGATGATGACAACGTAGATGATTATATCAACTACGATTATGAAGATCAAAATCTGGAAGGTGGAACAAATATGGAAACAATTCTGTACGATGACGTCAATCTTAGCAAACCACTTCCACCTCCTTCATCAATAATAGCAGCAGAAGATGCTCATCTGACGATGTTTCCTATACAACAAAACATACCCCCTCCACCACCAGTCTTCAGCACTGTTGTAACAACCGTCCCGCCGAGTGAACCTACAATCGAGACCATTCAACCTGTATCAACCACCACCCCCGTAATTACACCCACACCATCACCGATAATCAATCAACCTGTATCAACCACCATCCATGTAATCACACCTACGCCGCCACCGGTAACCCATCAATCTGTATTAACCACCACCCAAGTGATTACAACGATGCCTCCACCGATTGTCGATCCTCTTGTGCCAACAACTGCCCCAGTAATTGTACCAACATCGCCACCTATCCTCGAACAACTTGTACCAACCACCATCCAATCCACAACCTCGTTAGCAATTGCAGTAACTCCTCTACCAACAACAACAGCAGTACAACTAGCATCCACTCCCACTCCATTTCTCACAATCAATGATCCACTCATTCAGCAACTCCAACAACAAATGGAATCACAGGCAAAAACTATTGCGGCATTGGAGAAAAGGATAAATCATGTTAAGGCACGTGACGAACGAAAACAAAAACGTGATGACAAAAAACTTCAAGAATCATTCGAAGGTGTCATTAGACTTAAAAAGCAACAAACACAATTTCTTGCTGAAAAGGACGCACGTGACAAAGAAAATGCTGCATTTCTCGATTCCATCAATGATTCAATGACTAACATTATCCAGCGTGAAGTTAGGGCATGTGTACATCAGGAGCTTCCAGCATTATTCATAAATGGCCTTACTAACTTACAATTAATGCAAACATTGGAGACTCGGTTAACCAACATTGAGTCACCCATCACAGAAGCTCAACACGAATTACAAAGAGCTCTTCGTAAGGTCATAATGGAAGCTTCCAACACATCACCAGTAGAAGACACTATAGTTCCCCAATCTTCCAAGAAACAGAAACGACAGGAGTCAGAAAATGAGGAAGAAGAGGAAAAGAATGAGGAGGAAGAACACTCTGATAAAAATGAAGAAGAAAAGAACGAGGAAGAGGAAGAGGAAGAGGAAAAGGACGAGGACGAGGATGAGGACGAGGATGATGACAAGGATGAGGATGAGGACGAGGACGAGGACGAGGATGAGGATGAGGACGATGGGGAGGATAAGGATGACGATGAGGATGACGAGGATGACGATAGTGATGCGGATGACGATAATGGGAATGGTAAGGATAAGGAGAAAGGGGATGGTGATAAGGATGAAGGTAATGGCACCAATGGAGAAGAATCTGAAGAATCTGATGCACGTTCAAAAGAAAAAGTTGCTGATAAACAAGCTGAGAGTGAACACATCACCACTGACGAGCATGATGAAACCACTAACAAAACCACAGGTAAGTCATCTGAACCAGCTCTTACTAGTGTATCACAAGTAGATCCTATACTACCACTAGTACAAGCCGAACCAATGATTGAAGACGAACCATCACCGTCTGTGGAACATCACTCTCCACCGCCTACTCTTGTTCAGCATCACACAGAAACAGCCACAGGTACTTCTTCTGTACCGGTTCCTACTAATATCTCATCCACAGCACCTGTTGAACCCAAACCTATGCAAGAAGACGACCCGATACCATCGGTGATACATAACTCTCCCCCTCAGCATTACATTGATATGGATATTGACGAGTTAAATCAACCAGATCCTGAGTTTGCCGACACGTTCACTGTTGATGAGACGGTTCCCGTACAGCCATGGCTTACACAAGCAGCAACTGCACGTATAGTTTCTGACAGTGAAAAGGCGGACCTCACACAATTCCTCAATAATCCTATCGACTTCTCTGGATTCTTGATGGATAAATATGGAGTGCCTAGCATTGATACAAATTTACTTCAAACAACGATCAAAGACAAGAACTTCTGGGCTTCCATGAAGATTGCCGAAACTGAGGGAGAATATCATTTTAATGAGCTCATGAAAGCAATCAAGTCAGCAGCATCAGGTGAACAAGCTCCGATCCTTCTTCCACTAACACCCTCAATTATTGCAGCCGCCAAGGATCTGCCAATGTAATACTTCACCAACCGTGATCTTGACTACTTAGAAAACGGCGCGGACAAGTATGCTACATCATTAACAATGGGCAAAGCAGTAAATTTGGAGGATATCCCTTGGATTGAAGACAAAGTTTCAAAACTATGGAGCAAAAAGCTTGTCAAAGAATATGATCAATATGCGGAATTAGGCATCTCACATTGGCGGGGCAACAAGAGGTCCGCTTACTACTTCTATAATCACACCAAGGAAGGTACACCTATAAGTGCAACCCGTCGAATCTCCAGCATACAGGGCGTTAACTTTCACCAGATCTTCGGATATTCGTATTTGAAGGACATCATATTCAAGCGAGAAGACGGTAAGATTTATAGTGTCAGTGAAGGGGATCTTCAATTCCTACGACTTGAAGATATTGAAGATTTTCTACTCCTTTTGGTTCAAGGCATGGTTCCTCACTTAGACCCCGATGAAGTCATTGCTCTAAGTTCCAACATTCGCCAATTTACTCGTCGAATTGTAATCAAGCAAAGGGTTGAGGATTTACAACTCGGGGTAGAGAGTTACCAATCCAGACTAAATCTGGAACGACCTCACACAACACCAATGAGTCGTTTTCACCAAGGTAAGGAACCATACATAGGTACACTTAAACCAGAGATGGGCATATTCTACCTGAATGAAGCAGAGGTCATGCAATACATGCGACTCTCTGAACTACACAAGTTCAGCGATGGCACTCTTAAGCATGTACGTGACAAGCTGTTGATGCTCAACTCAGGACAAGGTCTTCCAGAAGTAAAGTACCAATGGGTAGGCCGATTCAAGAAGAGTGCCACCCACACCATCCAGGTGATTGAGGAAAAGTTAAGGCATCGACGGTTGATCCGCAGCATTGAACGATTCGTGGGGGGCAGACCATATGGAGCACATCACAGGCTCGTGGGCCGATCCATCTAATGGGTCGTACTATTTCAGGTTTACTCCATATTAGTTAATTTGTGAATATGTTAATATTTTAAATACTGTGCTTTTGTGGCTTGTTGTAGTGTTAAAGTATGATAATTTTTCAAGAATTTCTCACGAGATTCTAAATCTTTCAAAATATATCATACTAAAGCACTACAACTACCCCTTATTAACTTAAGGGGGAGCATGAACATGTTCTATGGCCAAACATCGATTTCATTTTTACCCAAAGACCGGTTAATCCATTCAATATCCCAAATATTAATGGTTAACATTTTGGATAAGGGGAGAAAATGGGATTAAGGAGATTTAAATGATACTTGGCTAAAAGATGAACAAGACTTAACGATTATCCGTCTTAATATGTGTAAAGCACGTGTTAAGGGGGAGCGTTTTTGATGAACAAAACACCTAAGGTACACAACTTTTGATTTCAATATCACAAGTACCTTAAGTGATTTTCAATGATTTTTCATGGTGGCAATTCCTTCCCAAAACACACTTAATTCACGACGAATGTGGTGACAAAAGGGTGGTAGGAATAGGTTTAGTCCAATGATTCATCAGAGCCGATGGAATCTTCCCAAGGACAATTCCCTAGATAGAATTAGAAGTCCTAGGAAAGATGGAGAAAGAATGTGAACGTAGCTGAATGCCGACCAAGTACTTAAGCTAGCACTGGAACAATCACAACAAGGTGCTAGTGATGACGTATTGGTAAGCATTGAAGGGGTTGAAGAATGAAAAAGAATTGTAAAGATAAAGGGTGTAAAGAAAGAAGCCCTCCTTACAACTTTAGGCAGAAACCGGGTCAATACATATGCTATTGAGGTCATTTTTGCTAATGATTCTCGGTATTGAAGAAAGACATCATGGACCCAGTGATGCAATGCACAACCCTTCCCAGCTAACTCAAATATCTCTCAAAAGGTATTTGTTTTAATCATACGGAGATCAACACGTGATCTATTGGTTTATTCACTCCGAATAGACTGGTATTGAAAAGGTGGCACTCCTCTCCAGCCATCGCTCACTAAATCAAAACGCACAATCGAGTCTAGAGCCAAGAGATCATCAAAAGTATCATTAGGACACTTTCCATTTATTCCTTGCTTTCTCACACACTGTGAAAAGTAAGAGATTTTCATGAGTCCTACGCAGTATTCCTGTAATATTGCCAGAACATCCGAGTAATACGCAAGTATTACAATGAAGATGGAAATCCTGCTTGAGCCAACATCAAACAAGCTCATGGTAGGTTACACGTGCGGTTCTTTTAGAACCAATCTTGTGAAAAACTGGAAAGAAACAGTGGTTTAATTCTTAATTGAACTTAAACTCGTTCCAGGCCTCTACGCATTATCATATGATCTTGCCAGAACACTCAGAGTGACTCTTTATTGATCACAGTGACGAGTGGAAATCCTTCTAGTGTTAACATCAAACAGCACTTGGTAGGTGACGTGCAAGATTCTTTATGAATTGAGCTCGTGACAACTGGAAAGCAACGATGGTGAAAATCTTAATTGAAATTCACTTGTTCCAGGTTTCATGAATTGACGGCTTCAAATCACAAGGATAAATTATCCAAGTGATTCACTCTTTATGTTCGCAGTCAGCTTTGGACGGTCGAATAAAGAGAACGGGTTTACCCGCGAAATCCTGTCAGGAAGTTACTTAATTGAAACTATCCGTCACGGGTACGATATCTATTATCGTCCAACGGTCTTCACCGACCGGAGGTAAAATGCTACCAAATTAGAATAAAATGTTCAAAGCCATTTTATTCGTGTCGTTGCTGTGTACCTGTTAAAGACGGTGGCGTTGCTGTGTACCTGTTGAAGACGGTGGCGTTGCTGTGTACCAGTTAAAGACGGTGGTGTTGCGGTGTACCTGTAGAAGTCATCCCACATGCTTATGTCTTTCTGCATCAAAGTTCAGCAAAAATTCAAGAAAGTACAAGATGAAGTCTTCCGCTGTAACAAACTCTGAAACTTTCGAGAATTCAACAAAAAGACATAAGTGTGTGGAACATGGAGTCACGAGGAGGCAAAATTCACAAGTAGGCAAAGATCGCACGTGAAAGGCCAAAAGAACATGTTCCAAGCAAAAAGGCTGATATCATTCAACACATATTCACAAAAGAAAAGAAAAAGAAAGAAAAGAAGACTACGAGCTCAAGAACAAAATCTAACATGCTAGATTAGGACTTTGTAAATTTGGAGTGACCTCCCTTTGGGGGAGATTGTTGGAAATACGTTTTACGCATTTAGAAAGTCTCGGTCACTCCAACCATGTAGTTATAGGCTCGTAGTTAAGTTAAGTGTTATTTATTACATAGCCCGACCCATGAGCATGTTCATGGGCCGGAAGACCAAGTCCTTTAAGGACTTGGGGTATTTAAACCTCTTTCCACCATGGAAAGAGGTGTTGGTTGTTTATTTCTCACTTTTGCATAATACAAGTTTCTTTCACTTCTCTCTCTAACTTTCTCTCTCTAGAAAAACATCAACCCTCTTGATTCATAAAGATTATCATTGTTCCACACCTTTTGAAAAGAATTGCTTTTAATGATTTTTCAATGTTTTTGTATTTTTTGAAGAGTTTTATATTTTTAGGATTTTTTGGAAATTTTTATAGCAAATGAAAATAACGTTCAAAGAACGGATCCCAAAATGCAATGCGTCTCTCACTAGAAACCGTTTATCTTAACGAAAAGAGCCGGCAGCGGCGCCATTTAATACTTGGATTTTACACCTTCGTATAAAATAATTTCGTTGTTCCGATCTTTTCGAATTGAAAACCGGTCTTAAGTGTGACTCAATTGTCTTTTGGTGAATCAAGAGAATGGTTTGGTTTGTTTGTTTTAAACTATTAGCAGGTAATTAAAGTGTCGTTGCGTAAATGGAAGAATTAAGATTAATACTAAAGTGACTAGTAAACATAAAAGCTTGAAAACTTAAAGGTAACAATGGGAAAGTACTAGCACACTAAATAAAAGTAACACTTGGAAAATTTACTAAAAATAAAAACTTGGTTGAAAAGTACTAAAAGAAAGTAAGAACGGAGTTTAACAAAACAAAACAATCGGACTAAACCCCAAAAGGTAACCCGATCGGAATGTATTCCGATCGGTTGATCGGAAAGATGGTAAAACTTGTGATCGGAATGTGGGATGATGCCCACAATCGGAATATGTAAACTTTGACCAAATCGGGATGCTGAACAAAACTGCCAATCGGAATACGGGATAAATCCCAATCGGAACAAGTAAAAACCTTACCGTCGGAATATGAGCGAAGCCACCAATCGGAATGCTTGGTGATGCCAGTCGGAATTCACAAACCCTTTTCCGATTGGATCGATCGGGAAAAGGGTGGAAGTCTGCTCGGAATGAGTGCCAATCGGAAAGGGGTTTTGAACCCTTTCCTAAAATTGTGGAAATCGGAAAAGCTAGGTAATAAGCTAAAGTTATAAGCTAATACCCGAAACTTATCAATCCAAATACTTAATCGAATCAAATAAGCACTTTAATCAACTTATCTAACTCGAAATCAAACAACTTTTTAGATTAAACAATAAAAACATAAACTTTTTAATAAAACTTTTTAATAAGAAAAATAAGCTAATCATAAAAATAAGCCAATAAGCACAAAAGTCTTAAAGCTTAATCAAATGAAAACTTATAAAATGATCAAAAGATTAACTTTTTAAGCACGAAATCATTAAGAACAACACGGATCTATTGATAATCGCACCAAAATCAATCTTAAATCAAAGAAAAGTAGAATGAGATTAAGAAATAAAAGCTTAAAATAGAACTTGATTAATAAAATAAGCAATACAAAGTGTTTAATCTTGAAAATTTAAAAGAAAAAGATGAACTAGTGAGAGAAAGTTTAAGACTTTCTCTCTCTAAAAACTAGAGAAAACTAAAAAAATGAAAATTAACTAAAAACTCTAACCACCCTCCTAATGACTATTAGGAGGGTATTTATAGGGAAGGTGGAAGGAGTGCATGTGTTGCATCTTCTCTCTTGCTTTCTTCACGTTTTCTCGACTCGACTTTAATTCTTCGTCTTTGTCGTCTCGGGATTTGAACTTGTCTTTTTAATTTTCTTCTTCTATTAGACTTAAGTTCTTTGACTTCGTTAAAACTTCCGTCTTTAGACTTTTTCTTCGATAAATCTTCAGAATAGGCCTTGGACTTCCGTTCTTTTTGCACTCTTGATCTTTTGACTTCGTCTTTTCCCGTTTTCTTCGATAAAAGCCCGTGAAAGCCCATGTTTTCTTCCTTTTTAATATTTTGGTCCTAAAACACAATAAAAACACAAACCACGCATAATTCCGACTTTTACGACATAAATCACACGTTTTGGTCTTGTTTTTATTGGAAATAAGTGGTAAAAGGATAAGTGTTTTCACACTTATTAAATCCCCTACACTTGACCATTGCAATGCCCTCATGCAATGCATTAATTTTAAAGCACGGTTTACATTTTTCATCATAAATAACCCACCTTGGCCTTTATTAAATACTAAACATAAAAGATAGAAATAAGTAAAGAAATTAAAAACTTACATTGGGTTTTGGTGGCCATGAACATTTATCATCCTCAAGTTTCACGTTCCCCATACCAAGCTTAAAAACGAGATCATTGTTATTATAAGTTAGCAAACTATCACGAACTCATGTGGGCCAATTATTCACTTAGACTCCCTTATTCCTAGGTGTATCTCTTATATTTTATTTTTGTCTTGAATGATCACGAGGATGCATTGTTTGACTTATTTCGATAGTTATTTAGTCCGAAAATAAGGTGAACGATTTAATCAAAAGTTAGCTAAAGGACCAAATCTTTTAAAACTGCTTCTCGGGATATCAAAAAGTTCATATCTTGGCATAACTTGGTTCGTGATTTGAGACCTTTCTCGGGCCGATATTTGGCAGCGACTTCATACTTCGAATCTTCGAGAGACGTTCTTGAAATTATGGTCTTCTCTTCATAATAGGAATGTCTTCACTTGAAGTTTTTGAGAGATTCTTCATCTTTGGACCACGACTTCTTCATTTTTCTCCAATCTTTATTTTGGACTTTGATATACAACGATCCGCCTCCTTTTAGGACTTGGATCTATTTATCCTCATACCTTGTTAGGGTCTTTTCGGATAGACTTCTCCATGACTTTTGGGGAGTTCTTGCTTTTCGTCGTGTGTCTCGATCCTTCATATTGATTTTCGATAAATGATTCTTCACATCACTTTTGGATCTTTAGCAACAAAATGTAGCCCTCATGCCTTGTTAGGGCCTTTTCGGACTCGCCAATCTTCGCGCCCCGCTTCATAAGTTATGCCTTGGCTATGAACTCTCGTCATTACCGAGCAACTTTTAAACGATCTGGGGCTAGAAGCTAAGTAACCTTTTAAATCGTACAACCTTATTTATTAGCAGATTAATTTATTAACAAGCGTAGGGAAAATAGGCTCATAATTAACTCACATAAATTCACGAAAGAATACCGAACTTATAATTGACTCTATTATCTCTCGTTCTCCACAGTTTAAAATCTCAAGGAATGAGACTCGTGGATGCTTAGCCTATTAAATCAAAGTTTTGGGTTTTCGAGTCGCCTATAGGATCTTGCAAATTCTTAGACTTTTTCAAGTTTAGAAATCGTGTTTTAAAGTTCCCTTGATAAACGACTCTCTAGGATCAATTATAGGAACTTGCGAAAAGTTCTTGTTCTTAACCCGTGAGAGTTAAGACTTTCGCGTTTTATAGCTCCTTATATAAAAGCCTAGCAAAACTTGACCTAACACGTTAAGGATACTAGCTAGAGTAAACTTAGGTAAGTAAATTCGGGTTGAGTCAAAGTGTTCACGACTAAGAAAAATCTAAAACCACTTTATTAAAACTATTCTAGCAATGGAGAGAAAATAAACGTGACAAAGGCAAATACCACTATACAACTAGGCCAAAATAGATTAAAATTTTTGAAAAATGTCGAAAAATCAAATTTTCCGGTTAAAATGAGGGCAAATTCATGGAAAAGACCACTTACTTCGATAGAAGTCCCCCCTACACTTGAGATAAACATTGTCCTCAATGTTTGAGCATGTGGGAGTAAACTCCCCTACACTTAGGACATTGTGCACTTTGTTTAAATCTTGCTAAGGGAAGGACAACTAAAGTGAATTCAATGTGAACATATAGAATATGAAATATTGAATCACAAGAGTTTAGGATAGAACCGGGAAGATGGGAAACACGGTATCACGGTTCGTCAAAAGTCATCAAGGTGGATCTTTGAAGCTTTAATCCCTGCACAGCACAAGAAACAAGACAACAAACATATGCGGGGCTCCCCTACACTTATTATGAAAGCAGTAAAGGATAGAACACGGGTTGCCTCCCGAGAAGCGCTTGTTTTTGTTCACCGAGTCATGAGCCTGACTCGACCCAATTTTAGTTCATGGGGAACGTGGTGAGGGATGGGATCATCTCTTGAGAGATGTCCTCACCAAAGTACAGCTTCAAACGCTGGCCATTCACCTTGAAATTGGGCCCATTCGGCTGAGAAAGCTCAATGGTCCCATAAGGAAAGACTTTGGCGACGGTGAATGGACCAGACCAGCGGCTCTTCAACTTGCCAGAGAAGATCTTCAACCGAGACTTAAAGAGTAAGACTTGATCACCAACGTGGAACTCTCGGTTCTTGATTTTAGCATCATGGATAATCTTCGTCTTTTCCTTGTAGATCAGCGAGTTCTCATAAGCTTCATTCCTCAGTTCATTTAGCTCGTTGAGTTGAACCTTGCGATGATCACCGGCTTTGATGATGTCGAAGTTAGCCCACTTCAAGGCCCAGTGCGCCTTATGTTCCAGCTCGATGGGCAGGTCAGGCTTTCCCGTACACAAGACGATAAGGTGTACAACCGATCGGGGTCTTGTAAGCAGTACGGAAAGCCCACAGAGCATCATCTAACTTATCGGCCCACGCGGCACGATGCTCTCCCACAGTACGCTCCAAAATTCTCTTCAAGCCACGATTGGAAATCTCAGCTTGCCCATTGGTTTGGGGATGATAGGCGGTGGAAAGATGGTGAGTGACACCATAATTTGCCATGACTCTTGCAAATTGATCGTTGCAAAAATGAGTCCCGCGGTCACTGATGATAGCACGAGGAACGCCAAATCGAGTGAAAAGCTGCTTCAAAAAGTTCACAACCACCCTCTCATCATTCGTAGGAAGAGCCTTAGCTTCAACCCATTTAGAGACGTAGTCGACAGCGACGAGGATGTACTTGTTTCCTTTGGATGATGGAAATGGCCCCATAAAGTCGATGCCCCATACGTCAAAGATTTCACATTCCTGTATGAAATTTTGAGGCATCTCATCCTTATGTGTGATCTTGCCTTGACGTTGGCAAGCATCACAATGCTTAACCATTTCGTGAGCGTCACGATAAATGGTGGGCCAGTAGAATCCAGAATCAAACACTTTCTTAGCGGTGTAGTTGGGACCAAAGTGACCACCGGTGGGTCCTTTGTCGCAAGCTTGGAGGATGTCAAAAGCTGCCGGTCCGTCAACACATCGACGAATAATCAGATCAGCACACTGTTTAAATAGATAAGGGTCATCCCAAAAGTAAGTCTTAACATCGTTCAAAAACTTCTTCTTCTGTTGGGATGTTAACCCTTGGATGAGAATACCACCCGCTAAGTAATTTGCAATGTCCGCAAACCACGGGGTGCCATCAAGATTGAGGTTTATAGACATTAAGGTCTCAAGGGGGAAAGAGTCATTGATCTCTCTGTTCGGATGATCCCCTTGATATGGATCCTCAAGTCTGCTCAGATGATCCGCGGCCAGGTTTTCGGCTCCCTTCTTGTCACGAATTTCAATGTTGAATTCTTGAAGGAGCAAAACCCAGCGAAGAAGTCTTGGCTTAGAATCGTTCTTTGTCATCAAGTACTTCAACGCGGAATGGTCCGTATATACGATGGTGGTGGATAAAACAAGATAGGGGCGAAATTTTTCAAAAGCATAGACAACAGCTAAAAGCTCTTTTTCGGTTGTCGTATAATGCAATTGAGCCCCCGTCATTGTTTTGCTAGCGTAGTGGATTGGTTGGAAGTGTTTATTCACTCGTTGGCCCAAAACCGCACTAATAGCAAAGTCGCTAGCATCGCACATCAATTCAAAACGCAGCTCCCAATTAGGGGTAACCAAGACCGGTGCCTTAGTTAGCTTATCCTTAAGAAGATTGAAGGCTTCGAGACACTCTTTAGAAAAGATAAAAGGAGTATCTTTTTCCAAGAGGTGGGTCATCGGGCGAGTGATTTTAGAGAAATCCTGAATGAATCTACGATAGAAGCCCGCATGACCCAGAAAACTTCTCACACCCTTCACGGTTGAAGGTGGAGGTAATTGGGCTATGACATCAATTTTAGCACGGTCGACTTCAAGACCGGCTTTAGAGATTTTGTGTCCTAGCACAATGCCTTCTTTTACCATAAAATGGCATTTTTCCCAATTCAGAACAAGGCGAGTGTCTTCGCACCGCTTAAGCATACGTTCCAAATTGGCAAGGCAAGAAGAGAAGGAATCCCCAAAGACCGAGAAATCATCCATGAAGACTTCCATGGTTTGTTCAACCATATCATGGAAGATAGCCAACATGCACCTTTGGAAAGTCCCTGGGGCATTGCATAAGCCAAAAGGCATTCTTTTATAAGCAAATGTGCCGTAGGGACAAGTGAATGTTGTCTTCTCTTGATCTTGGGGATCGATGGGTATTTGAAAATAACCCGAGAAACCATCAAGAAAGCAGTAATATTCATTACCCGCTAAGCGTTCAAGCATTTGGTCCATAAAAGGTAGAGGGAAATGATCCTTTCGCGTGGCATCATTGAGTTTGCGGTAGTCTATTCAAACTCTCCACCCAGTAACGAGACGGGTAGGAATTAACTCGTTGTTTGCATTGGGCACAACGGTGATTCCGCCTTTCTTAGGCACACAATGGACTGGACTAACCCATGGTGAATCCGAAATAGGGTAAATCATACCCGCATCAAGAAGTTTGATAACCTCTTTTTTGATGACTTCATGGATTTTAGGATTCACCCTTCGTTGACTTTGAATTGTGGGCTTAAAGTCGTCCTCCATGAGAATTTTATGTGTGCAGAAGTGAGGATCAATTCCGCGGATGTCGGAGATTTTCCAAGCGATAGCGCGTTTATGCTTCTTCAATACAGCGACAAGTCTTGCTTTTTTGTCTTCTTTCAGATCCTTTGCGATGATGACCGGTAGCTTCTCGTCGTCTTCCAGAAAAACGTACTCAAGATGAGGAGGTAGGTCCTTAAGCTCGAGAGTAGGAGGATCCTCAATAGATGGTGAAACTAACGATGGATCATCATTAATCACCTCTTTAGGAGAAGGAGGAGACAAAGGGTCCTCATTGAGAAGTCTCTCAATAGTACGAATATCTTCATCCCAATTGGTGGACAAATTATCATACTTAATATCGAGAGGACCCAAGCTAGCTTCGAAATCATCCAAGTCACTTTCTCCAAAAGGAGTCAATGCTGGAGCGATTGAGGCAACGGTCTCAACATTGGGTAGAGAAGAAAGAGTACTTTTGCAAGCATCATGAAAATGTTCTTCACAAGCCTCATCGAGAACATCAATAGCATTAACACTCTCATACGAATAAGGTTGCTTATAAATCTTACCCATGTTGAAGACAATTTTATCGTCACCAACTCTCATGATTATTTCGCCTGCGGCTACATCAATGAGAGTGCGACCGGTCCTCAGAAATGGACGTCCAACGATTAATGGAACACGGGGATCCATCTCGTAGTCAACGACAACAAAATCCGCCGGGAAGGTGAATTTGTCGACGCCAACAAAGACATCTTCGGCTATCCCCACTGGATAAGCAACCGTACGGTTGGCTAATTCCAAAGTCATTTTGGTGGGGACTAGCTCGGGGAGAGATAATTGCTTCCAAACACTTAAAGGCATTAAGTTTATACTGGCACCTAGATCGGCTAGGGCCATGCAATTCTCTACTCCCGGGAAGTTGCAAGGAATCAAGAAGCTACCCGGATCACCAAGTTTGGTGGGCAATTGCCTTAAGAGCACTGCGGAGCAATTCTCATTAAGGTGGGTCTGAGCAATGTCAAGAAGCTTTTCTTTATCACTTAGAAGATCTTTAAACATCTTAGCGTATTTGGGCATGTGAGCGAGAGCCTCGGCAAAGGAGATGTTAAAATTCAGTTGTTTAAACATTTTAAGAAAGTTCGAAACTTGAATATCATCCTTGCTCTTTTGCTTCTCTCTCCTCAACCTTGAAGGATAAGGTATATTGGATGAAGAAGAAGGCTTTAAGGGAATAGGATCACTCACAACCACGGGTGGTGGGGAAATGGGGATAGAAGGTGAAGGAGGTGTGGAAAGTTGCTCGTTTTCCTTGTTCACAATCACCGGTGGAGGTGTAGGAAGCTCGGGTTCCATATAACCTTTTCCACTACGAGTGGTGATTGATTTCATCTCCCCTCTTGGATTCGCAACGGTATTACTCGGAAGAGTACCCGAAGAAGAGGGTTGATTACTTTGGATGAGCGAACCAATCATATCACGAAGGTGAAGAGCTTGATTGTTAAAAGAGTTTTGCATGTTGGCATTAATATCATTGCTGTGTTTGGCCATGTCATTCCTTAGCTCGGCTCGAATATCGCTCCCTTGTTTCACCATGTCATTCTTCAAGTTGACAAATTGACTCTGAAGATTCGTCACCAACTCCCGATTAGTCTTCATGAATGTCTCGACTTCTGGATTCACTGCCATTGGTGGATTGAGAGGTGGAGCCTGGTAAGCTTGAGAATTTCCTTGAGTTGGGTATGGGTTTCTTTGGGATTGATATTGATTTTGAGCACGAGGTTGGGATTGGTTGTTTCGGTTATAGCTTTGTTGTTGGTTTTGGTTTGCAGGAGGGAAACCGGGAGGAGCAAGATAATTGTTGGAACGATAACTTAACGAGCCACGGTCTCCTTGAGGGCGAGCTTGATAGCCTCCCGTGGGATAAGTGTCGTAAGCTGCGTTAACGTTTTCAGAATAATTGCCTTGAGTGGAAGGACAATCATTGTAAGAATGAGGGCCACCACATGTGTCACAAGAAATAGCAACGGCTTTAGCTTGTTGAAAGTGGTTTGTGGCCATGGCCATGAAATTCTTGTTCATTTCAGCGAGTTGTCGAGAAATTTCAGACATTTCAGGATTGGAGGTAGTAGAAGAAACATTGACTCTCGAATTGGATCTTGAGGATGCGGATGAATCCCAATTCTTGTGGTGGGTAGTCATGTTTTCGATCAACTCTCGACACTCCTCCGGTCTCCTTTTCATAAAAGTACCACCGGCAGCGGCATTGATCGTGTCACGATCACGAAAAGTGAGACCATTGTAAAAGGTGTCAATGAGAGTGACGGGGAGCATATTGTGATTAGGACAGCGGTCGATCAAATCATTGTAGCGTTCCCAAGCATCGAAAAGCGATTCATCATTCTCTTGCATAAATCCACTGATTTGGTTACGAAGGCTAGTGACCATGGATGGGGGAAAGTAGCGCGATAAAAAACGTTGAGTCATGTCATTCCACGTGTGAATAGAATTCTTAGGAAGACGGTCAAACCATTTTTCGGCATGGTGAGAAAGCGAGTGTGGAAAAAGTTGGAGGCGAAGGTCATCCATAGAAACACCGGGGCACTTCATGCTTTGGGTAATGGTAATGAATTTGTCGAGGTGTTTGTTGGCATCATCATCCGGAATTCCACGAAACGGGTTCGTTTGCACTTGTTGGATCATGTGATGCTTCAACAAAAACTCCTGAGCCGTGACATGCATCGGCGCAATCGGGCCTCCGCGTCCGTTCATGGTGGGTTGGCACAGTTCCTCCATGGTTCGTAAATCAGGTAGGAGAACATTGTTGTTGTTGTTGTTGTTGTTATTCAAATTGTGTTGAGGTGGGTGATTATTGTTGTTATTAACACCAGCCATATCTAAATCTTCAAGAGTCTCGGGCTCAGAATAGTTGGAAGATCTAGTACGCATACACCTGCAGAAGAAAAATATACACAAAGAATATCTATATAATCTTTTTGGTGCAAAACCTTTTGTTGGAAATACGTTTTACACATTTAGAAAGTCTCGGTCACTCCATCCATGTAGTTATAGGCTCGTAGTTAAGTTAAGTGTCATTTATTACATAGCCCGACCCATGAGCATGTTCATTGGCCGGAAGCCCAAGTCCTTTAAGGACTTGGGGTATTTAAACCTCTTTCCACCATTGAAAGAGGTGTTGGTTGTTTATTTCTCACTTTTACATAATACAAGTTTCTTTCACTTCTCTCTCTAACTTTCTCTCTCTAGAAAAACATCAACCCTCTTGATTCATAAAGATTATCATTGTTCCACAATTGGTATCAAGAGCATGGGATGAAATAAAGGTTGGTTTTGTGTTGTTCATGTTCACTTTGGTGTGTTCATGTGTTTTTGATTGATCTTTACCCAAGTTTCAATTTTTTTTCGTGTTTTTGACTCTCCAAGTGCTCCATATATCTTCTAAATACCTTTAGTAGTGTTTTGGGTGTTTTGGTTTGGTTCAAATCACGTTTTTCTTGTCGAAAATCTCATTTTTTAGCCTAAAAAGTTCGTAACAGTACCGTTATTCCGATCAGCACAATCGGAAAAGGGTTTAAGGATTCCAATCAGTCAAATCGGAAAAGGGTTTACATATTCCAATCAGTATTCCGATTGGTAAGGATTCCGACAGGGCTTTCCGATTGGCAAGGATTCCGATTGGCTAGTATTCCGACGGGTTTTCAGATTGGCTAGCATTCCGACGGGTTTCAGATTGGTAAGTATTCCGACCAAGTATTCTTCAACATTCCGATTGGTTAGTATTCCGACCGGTTTTCAGATTGGCTAGTATTCCGACGGGTTTCAGATTGGTAAGTATTCCGACCAGGTATTCTTCAACATTCCGATTGGTTAGTATTCCGACCGGTTTTCAGATTGGTTAGTATTCCGACCGGTTTTCAGATTGGTGAGTATTCCGACCAGGTATTCTTTAACATTCCGATTGGTTACTTTTAGCATTTCGACGAATTAATTTGAGACTTACGACACTTTGAGATTTTCACATTGAGACTAAGAAGTTTGGGTATTGAGATAGTATTTTCAACTTAGAGGATTTCGTTTCAAGTTTGTAATCTATCACAAAAACACACAACATCTTTATTTCAACAACATTAAAACACTTAACCTTATTTCATTGTTCGATCATCTTTGATAATCTTTTTTCAAGGGATCACAACATGAATTCACATTCATTTATGCCAACTATGACTTCACTCACCGATATATCGATCATTTCGGGTACCGATACTCGCCCGCCTTTGCTCATCAAAGATTTATTTGAATCATGGCAAAGTCGCATGAGAAGGTACATCATGGGCAAACAAAGTGGTCGACTTATGCTAGAATAAATTGACAAAGGTCCATTAGATTGGGGAGAGGTTACAGTCAACAATGTGACAAGGCCAAGGCAGTATCATGAGTTAACCGATGCCAACAAACTCATTGCAGATGCCGATGAAAGGGCTGTTCAGACAATTCTTCAAGCCCTTCCACCTGATATCTTAAGAATGGTGAGTGAACATAAAGTGGCCAAGAATCTTTGGGATCGACTTGCGGTTTTGCTACAAGGGACATCTCTCACTAAGCAAGAACGAGAATGTCAATTATATGATTTGTTTGATAGATTCCAATACATTTCAGGGGAGACTCTTCATGATTTTTACTGGCGTTTTACTACTCTGATGAATGACATGAATGTCTATAATCTAAGGATTGAACAATTTCAGTTAAACACCAAGTTTTTGAACACACTACCCCCTGAATGGAGTCAATATGTGACGGATGTCAAAATGATTCGTGATCTACACAAGTACAATTTAGATCAACTATATGCTTTCTTACAACAACATGAGAAGCATGTGATCCAAAACCGAATCTCTCAAGGACCTTATCATGAACCAATGGCATTATTGGCAAATCATCCTACACTGTCATATCACAACTCTCAGCTTGCTTTAGGACACAAATCTTCATATCAACTTGTGTATCAAACACCAAGCTTTCCACAGTACTCGATTCTGCCACCGCCACCAACATCTTATCACCAACCAGCAACATCATCATCACAAGGAGATTCACACCCATCACCTTATGCTTCACATCAGTATTCACCATATCAACCTCCCACCAACCCTGTTAGTACCTATCCACAACTCGAGGCTCCTCAACATCATTACTCACATCAAGAAAGTGTTCTAACCAATCAGTTTGTTGCTCAACCAGCATCAGCATTATACTGTGAAGATGACATCCCTGTCCCTGAATTGAAACAAGGAGATAGCCCTACTGAAATCCTAGCTCTGTTGTCTGCATTTTTAAGTCAAACTTTGAACAAACGAGGTTACCGAGGTTCAGCACCAACTAACAATCAGTTAAGGAACTCGTCTAACTCTCGACAACAGGAAACAATTCAGGACGGCAGGGTCATGGTGCAACCACTTCAAGGGAGATCAAATTCGTCTACTGCTGGTGCACGTTCATCCAATACTACTGCTACAAGGGCTAACAGCACTGGTAAAATGAAGGTGGTTATTTGCTACAACTGCAAAGGGGAAGGGCACATGGCCCGAGAATGCAAGTAGCCTAAGAGGAGAAGGGACGACACATGGTTTAAGGAGAAGATTTACCTGGTGAATGCTCAAGCCCAAGGTCGTGAGCTTGATGAAGAAGAATTGGCATTCCTTGCAGATCCAGGAGTAGCGGAAACTGATCGTCTCACAACAGTCATCACCAACAATGCTGCTTATCAATGTGATGATTTGGATGCATATGACTCGGATTGTGATGATTTTAACACCGCCAAAGCAGCTCTTATGGCAAATCTTTCACTCTATGGGACTGATACCATTGCTGAGGTACCAAATACTGCTACAGATACTAGCATTGTACCTCATCAAGTTGAGCAAATGTCTGAGTATTCGGAAGAGCCTCCGGTGGTTAGTAATTCAATCGATGAGACAAACAATGATAGCAATAACATTGCAAGTCCTCAGATTTTGAGTGAACCACAACCGGAAGCTCCTATGACTATTAATTCGTCTGCTCAACCTGATTTGGTTATGGTCCCTGCATCTTTGCTTAGCCAAATGAATAATGCAGTCCTTGAAACCCTTAATGCTAATCAGACTTTATCTGCTGAGCTTGCTTTGCATAAGGACAAGGTTAAAACCTTGGAAATGACTCCTGTGTCCACTACCTTAACCAATCCTGAATTTGATAGGTTTAGGAAAGTTCAAATGGACAATCTGCTTGAAATTGAAAGTTTAAGAGCAAATCTTTCGAATGAGCTTAAAGAAAAAGAGTCAGTCGTCACTAATTTTCAACAACTTCAAACAGATTTTGAAATTCTGGAATCCAAACAGCTTGAAATGGAAATTAAGACGTCTAACAGAATAAAAGAAACGGAACATAAGCTTTTAAAACAATATGCTGCTTCACATCTAGTCCACTTGTTTCATGCTTCATTTAAAGAGTTCAACTTATCGCGTCTCATAGACTTACCACCTAACCCGGGTTATGCAAAGCAAGCACTTAACCACAACCCCCGACTATATGATGCAACTAAGTTAGGATTGGCATTAGATCCGATAGTGTTCTCAAGTGATTCTATGACACCATATGATGAAAAGCAGTTAAAATTACTTTTGACATATCCTGAATATGATTATGCTTCAATGAATGCAAAAAATGCCACAATAGATCTTAGAACTCGTTTTAATATGAAAAAGAAAACTCTCCAAACATCCACTTTCATGCCGACTAGAGAATGCCTTAGTATAATTCCTACACTTGTCAACTCGGACAAACCAAAGGAAATTCCTAAGAATCTTCCCCCGGTTAGTACGGTAAGGCTCAGTATTGAAGAGCTTGGGCAATACCTTACCGATTTTGACAAGGTCATCTTGGAATGTACGACTTCAACGGCTCAAACTGCTGGAGAATGGGCATTCGAACACATGAAATCGGTGTTTGAAGAAGCGATCGTTCCGTTTGTGAACCATATTAAACAAGGAGTCTATGATCTAGTGTGTAATTTATAATTTGAAATTGGTGAAGTTCAAAAAGTTTTCAATAACATGGATGATGCTTATGAACAACACTTAATTGAAAAGGAAAAGATCTTATCAGAATATGACCGCTTTTTAGAACATATGGTGTCTCTTGAAGTGATGCAAGTTGTTACTGTTCAATATACTCATGAAATTTCATCTACTGTGAATATTTGTGATGATGTGCATAAATCTGTGAATATTAATGAACATGTGAATACTGTAGAAAATCATTCTTGTCATGAATCCAACGCTGAATTTTTAAAGCTTCAGGATTCATATAATACACTTTCAAAAAGTTTTAACGAGCTTCAACAACATTCTATATCTCTTGAAATTGAGAATCAATCTAAAAATGAAACTCTTTCAAAACTAAATGATGGTGGAAACTCCGTTGAGACAAGTGACAAGATGATTCAGATGGTTCAAAATTTAGAAGCAGAAATGATGAGACTTAAGAGAGAATTAGTAGAAACAAAAATGGAACTAGAGGCTGCAGAGGCTAACAATCATGTCCTAGAAACTAGAATTAATTCTATACTAGGAGAGCGTGAACAAGTAAGGCAGGGAGACTCACAAATTTCTGGTTCAATAGAAGAACACCTCGCGTTTAATGCGACAGATCGAAAGTCTTTAATTGACAAACTGAACAAGAAATGTGAGGAAACCTCTGACCTAAAAATTCAGCTCATAGACAAAAACATGGTTTTGGCCGAGTTAAAGGAGACACTTCTTCTCACCCGACAAGAAGTTGTTAATAACTTAGCTAGCAATTCTGCACTGTCCTCTAGTGCTCCAACAACCAAGTCAGTAGTGCTTTATAAGAATCCGCTCCATAAGAAAAACCCGGTTACCTACGATGACTATATGAGGAATGTAACTAAGCACGTAGATCTGGTTAGGGATATTTTAGATGAGTTGTATGCGCTAGATCCCTTAAGCAGTTACTACTACACAGCTCATGAATATATTAAGCGTGTTCAATATTGCTTAGCATATTTGCAATATATAGGCAAACCGGGTTCTGCACTACTTACTAATCGACCCATTGCTGTAACTCCATTCAACAAGACTCCAGGAGCAAAACCATCACTGGCACCATCAAGTAAGGCACCTTTAAAAACTGTAACTAATGTTCCCTTGGCTTCTACAGGAGTAAATGTGTCCACTAAGGCTAAAGGATCTCGAGGAAAGAAAGATAGGATCAAGCCTTCCACTAATAGGACTGAGAAGAAGAAAGTAGAAGTGCACCCTAGGAACGTTATTTCAGTTTTCAATAAAAAGAATCATGTAGCTAAGACAAAAGGTCCTCTTTATGAGTGGAAACCTAAGCAAAGTGTGAATTCTAATGCGAAATGTTGGAATTGTAACGAATGTATGTTTTCTAAGCATCATGATTTATGCCTTATTGATCACGTGAATGAAATGCATGCTATTAAGAACAATCTTGAATGGACTCCAACAGGGAAGAAATTTACCCAAGTTGGGTGGCAATGGAAACCCACTGGTAGGACCTTTACTGCAAATGGAACTACGTGCCCTTTAACTAGGATCACATCCACAGAAGTTAGGTCTAAGCGTCCTTTAAATAGGAACACTAGCACTAAGAAATGGAAAAAGCGCCCTTTAACTAGGTCTGCCCCCACTAATGTGCCTACCAGTGGTATTGTCCCCAGTCAAAAAGTACCTCAGAATACTAGACAACTAGAATCTAAGCCAACCACTAGTAAGAAAATCTGGAAACCTAAAGTTTTGTCTGATAGCAAATCTAAGATAACTATATCTGTACCTGCTAACTCAGAAGAACAATTAGAATCCGATACATCGTCTGTGTTTGGTAAAATTTTCAGGTCGTCCAAATTATTCTTTGGTATTTGGACTCGGGGTGCTCCAAACATATGACTGGAGACCGCTCGATGCTCAAAAATTTCGTCAGCAAGTTTCTAGGAACGGTAAAATTCGGCAACGACCATATTGCAAAGATTATGGGTTATGGTGAATATCAAATTGGGAATGTCACGATTTCAAGGGTTTACTATGTAGAGGGACTTGGTCACAATCTATTCTCAGTAGGGCAATTCTGCGATTCTAACCTTGAAGTGGCCTTTCGACAACATACTTGCTTCATTCGCGATCTTGCAGGAAATGATTTGTTAAAGGGTTCTCGAGGGGATAATCTCTATACTTTGTCTATTCAAAACATGATGGCCGCCTCTCCTGTTTGCTTACTCTCCAAAGCATCTAAGACCAAGTCATGGTTGTGGCATCGTCGGTTATCTCATCTTAACTTTGATGCTATTAACCATTTGGCTAGAAACGAACTTGTTCGTGGTCTTCCGAAACTTAAGTTCGACAAGGATCATTTATGTTCCGCATGTTCATTGGGGAAAAGCACCAAGAAATCTTACAAACCTAAAGCAGAAGACACCAACCAAGAACCACTGTATCTTTTGCACATGGATCTTTGTGGGCCAATGCGTACAGCTAGTGTGAGTGGTAGAAAATACATCCTCGTCATAGTGGATGATTTCTCAAGGTTTACATGGGTAAAGTTTTTAGCATCTAAGGATCAAGCACCAGAGTATATCATTACCTTCTTAAAGATGATCCAAGTACGTCGTAATGCTACTGTTCGCCGCATTCGGACTGATAACGGCACTGAGTTCGTTAATCAGACTCTTCGAACTTATTATGAAAAGGTTGGTATTTCTCATGAAACATCTGTGGCTCGCACTCCACAACAAAATGGTGTCGTTGAAAGACGTAACCGTACACTTATGGAAGCTGCTCGAACTATGTTGATTTATGCGAATGCTCCTTTATTCTTATGGGCTGAAGCAGTGGCAACCGCATGTTATACCCAAAACCGCTCAATCATTCGCAAACGTCATGGTAAAACTCCATATGAGCTACTTCATGGACACAAACCCGATATTTCATATCTTCATGTGTTTGGTGCACTTTGCTATCCAAATACAAATAGTGAAAATCTGGGAAAACTTCAACCGAAGGCTGATATTGGAATTTTCATTGGCTATTCACCTGCAAAGAAAGCTTACCGGATTTATAACCGTCGTCTTGGCAAGATTGTAGAAACTTTGGATGTTGATTTTGATGAGCTGACAGCGATGGCTTCTGAGCAACACAGCTCTGAACCCGCATTACACGAGATGGGAACCGGTACAATCAGTTCCGGATTACTCCCCAACAATCCTACTTCTCCATCATTTTTAGCACCAACAAGGTCCGAGTGGGATAAATTATTTCAACCTATGTTTGATGAATTTTTCGATCCACAGAGTAATGATTCTCCAGAAACTGCAGCAGTAGCTCCGATTCCCGTAGTTGTTGCTCAAGATAATGGAAATCTATCCGAGGCATCTACTGTTACTCTTGAACATGATGTCCCATCCCCCACCGATTCTCAAACAACACCTGAATCATCACCCCCACTCGTTCCTAATGATGTTGAAGAGGAACTATATGATCACGATCTGGAATTTGCTCACTTACAAGAGCTTCCCTTCTTCGGTTCACCTATACCTGATGACCCTACGGGTGCGTCTACCTCAGAAGAAGCTCCTGCAATCGTTCACTCTCGACCACCACGGATTGAAACTCACAACACTAAATGGACAAAGGATCACCCAATCCGCAATATTATTGGTGACATCGATCGACCAGTCTTAACACGCCATCAACTCCAAGAACATGAATTATATTGCTATTTTGATGCATTTCTGTCAGACACTGAACCTAAAAACTGGCAACAAGCCATGACCAAATCATCATGGATTGAAGCCATGCAAGAGGAACTCAATGAATTCCAACGTCTTGAAGTGTGGGAATTAGTTCCGTTACCCAGCAACGTTGAAATCTTGACACTGTTGTGGGTATACAAGGTTAAGCTCGATGAGTTAGGTAGTGTGCTGAAAAACAAAGCTAGATTGGTCGCTAGAGGTTACAAACAAGCTTTGGGTATCAATTTTGAAGAATCCTTTGCTCCTGTTGCACGATTGGAGGCAATTAGACTCTTCCTTGCTTATGCTGCTCACATGAATATGATCGTCTACCAAATGGATGTTAAGACGGCATTTCTTAATGGTGAATTAAGGGAAGATGTCTATGTAAGCCAGCCGAATGGATTCGTCAATTCAGAGTATCCTAATCATGTGTACAAGCTCAAGAAGGCTCTTTACGGGTTGAAACAGGCTCCACGCGCGTGGTATGATCTCTTATCAACGTATCTCATCTCCAAAGGCTTCTCCAAAGGCAAAGTGGACCCAACATTATTCATTCTCAAGGAGGACAACGACATGATACTGGTACAAATTTATGTTGATGATATAATATTTGCTGCTACTAATCAACGTTTGTCTGACCGTTTTGAGAAAATTATGTCCACACGTTTTAAGATGTCGATGATGGGAAAAATTTCATTTTTCTTAGGGTTGCAAATTTCTCAGAATCCTAGAGGCATCTTTATTAATCAATCCAAGTTTGCTCTTGAATCCTTAAAGAAATATCACTTTGAAAACTGTGACCCCGTGGATACTCCAATGGTGGAGAGATCCAAGTTAGATGAAGATAAGGAAGGGATAGCTGTCGATCCTAAACTTTACCGTGGAATGATCGGCACCCTTCTCTATCTGACTGCTAGCAGGCCTGATTTGCAATTTGCTATAGGCATGTGTGCCCGGTATCAGGCTCGGCCTACCGAAAAGCACTTACATGTTATGAAAAGGATCTTTCGGTATCTAAAAGGAACACTTAATCGTGGTCTGTGGTATTCGAAGGATTCCTCTATTGCACTAATTTCATATGCAGATGCAGATTATGCCGGGTGTCAAGATACCAGACGTAGCACTTCTGGCAGTGTGCAACTCCTTGGAGATAGACTTATTAGTTGGGCATCAAAAAGGCAGAAAAGCGCTGCGATATCAAGTACTGAGGCTGAATACATTGCTATGTCCGGTTGTTGTGCTCAAGTTCTTTGGATGAGATCACAATTGACTGACTACGGTCTTGGATTCAACAAAATCCCGATGTACTGTGATAACAAAAGTGCAATCGCTCTATGCTGCAACTATGTTCAACACTCTCGAGCAAAGCACATTGACATCCGCTACCATTTCATCAAGGAGCAAGTGGAAAATGGAGTGATCGAACTATACTTCGTCAACACTGAGTATCAGCTGGCCGATATATTCACAAAGGCCTTAGATCGAGGACGCATCGAGTTTTTGATCGAAATGCTAGGCATGAAATCATTTTCACCAGCGACACTTAAGGAGTTGGCAGAAGAGTCTGAAGAATAGTACTGGTAAACTATTCTCGAGTATCCTTTGATCGTGATCTTGTATATTATAGTACATACTTAAACCATCAAAAGCAAAATACAAAAATATAAAATCAAGAAAAACCATAAAAAATATAAAACTAAGAAAATCCATAAAAAATATAAAACCAAGAAAACCCAAAAATATTTTTCTTTTCAACTCGGGCATGTCTTTTAGTACGGTAATATTTACGGCTTTAGAAATGTCGATTACTATTGACACGACGCCATAAATAGAGTCCGTATAAAAGTTGTACAAGTTTTAAAACATGCCCATTATGGCTTGTAGTTATTTCAGACTGCAACCCGCCTTTCGCATTAAAGTCACGTATTTCCTCTGAAAACGTTGGCTCACAACGGGAATTAATTTTCTCGGGCAAGGTTTACTTGAAAACCTTGTAAGGGGCTAAGTTTACATTATAACTTGGTCTAACACAAATTAGTGTACGTTTCAGTGCACTTATTTTGTTAAAATAAGAGAAATCTTATTGCCCCTAGAATCGTTTTTAGAAAATCATTAAACAGAAAAGGTCTTCATATGATAATTGTCCCATTAAATGCCATGACTACAGCTCTTTAATTAGAAAACGGGTCACCAATTGAGGGGGAGCAAATATCATATCATTTTGAACATGATTTGGTCTTCATATTATCTTGTCTGTCATCTTTCTGTATGTGCATTATGTGCAATGTGTGCCTTCTATGGGGTTTATTTTAAGTTGGCATTAGGTTTTACTGGCGTGTCTCATTTATAGGGATATTGGCTAGAAAGATTTACCTTAGTAAGTTGTTAACTAGTTTTATGCCATCCATCAAAATTGGGGGACCAATCTGCAAGTTTTGCAAAAATTGGTTAGAAACATTGACCTAAGTCAAAACTTCCACCCCCATTTTGTGTTACCCTGCAACCGATTCACACACACCCTTAATTTTTTCTGCCTGCCGCCATTCAGATTTGCCAAATCCTTCCATCAATTCGTGTTTTTTCTTTGTGTGTCTATATTTTGCTGTGATTTCCTCTCAGGTACGCCTACAAAACATATCCATAACTATTGTTTCTGCGTTTTGTGATTACAATTTTTGTTCTTCTCGGTTTGTTCTAATTGGTCTAGGGTTTCGATGTAAACTTGATAAACATAATGTTTGACAAAGGGGATTTAATCTTTATCAGGTTTTTAAACACTGTTTTTGAATTTATCTGCTTAAAACAGCTTAAAAACCATAAAAAACGCAAAAGTTTAGATCCACCTAGGAAACTCCGCCCAGATTCCGATGAAGATAAGGTATAATTTCCGATTGGTCATTCCGATCGGTTATTCCGATCGGATTCCAATTGCATATTCCGATTGATTTGTAAGATCATTCCGATTGGACACTAAGATAGAACATTCCGATTGGACACTAAGATTGAACATTCCGATTGGACACTAAGATTGAACATTCCGATTGGACACTAAGATTGAACATTCCGATTAGCCTTATATTAGGTTATTCCGATCGGTTCATTCCGATCGGTCTTTCAGAATGGATATTCCGATTGGTCCTTTCAGATTGGTTCTTTCCGATTGGTGCTTTCCGATTGGTGCTTCCGATTGGTGCTTTCCAATTGGTGCTTTCTGATTGGTGCTATCCGATGGGTGCTTCCGATTGGTGCTTTCCGATTGGTGCTTTCCGATTGGTGCCTTCCAATTGGTTCATTCCGACTGGCACATTGTCATTCCGATGAGGTGTATAGCATTCTGATTTGGGACTATGAGATTAGAGATTCTTCTTTGCTTATGTTGATAGATTGTTTCCTATATAAGTGGTCTTATAGTATTTGCGAAAAGATTGTTGTGGCATCATCACTTTAAGCTAGCATGCCTTCACACTATGCAATTGCCTTAGATTATCTAATGATTTCGACCTAGATTGCATTATTTACTTATTAGGCTTTAAGTAAATTAGGGCCACTTTCACGAAACCAAGTTTTATTGAAATAAATTAATTTTATCTCTTAAGAATACTTGAAAGGTTTCTTATTACAGAAGTTCCTCTTATTTAATAAGTTGACTCCTCTGTAAACAAAAGAGATAAAAATTACTTATTCAATGTCTTGCGTTTTGTTTCCAGGCCATGGAAGACAAAATTTCATCATTGTCTTGCCCTCTGTTCAAGCCTTCTATTGTTTGGGTTGACGGAAATCCTACAATTCCTGATGTAGTGGTTGAAACTAAACCAAAACCCACTGAAGTGTTGGTTGAATCTAAACCAAGACCTACTGAGGTGTTAGTAGAAATGCAACCTAGACCTACTGAGGTTCTGGTTATGAAAACCAAGATACCCAAATAGTTTAAGAATTAATGTTAGGTTGTTATCCATTTAGAATAAAATGTCTTTGGCATGTCTGTGTGTTGTTGTATGTAAGGACCTAGTCCAACTGAACCATGTTTGTATGGTGTTTCTCTATTATATGTGGTAATAATTGATATGTGTTATTCCCTATAGCTTCAACTTGATATAGACTTAAGATATATATATTTTGTATATCATTTGTGCTTATTTCATCAAAGCAGGAACCATGTCAATTACAAGAGAACAACAACAACAATCAGATCTCGCATTAGTACCACTCAATGCCCGACTACCACTTGCAGAGAACAACTTTCGTCTGAAAGAGGATTTTGATCCAAACATCGCTGCTTTGAAAGTTGCAATGGACATTCTTGACATGTCACCCATTAAAGATGCCCTTAGAGCTACTGCCTCAGTTCCAGAAATCTACATTCATGAATTTTGGGCCACAACATCGATTACTGCAGCAAAGGAAGCATCTAAGACATCGATCACTTTCACAATCAACAAGCAAAACTTTACTCTTGACTTAAGCTTATTCAGGAAGTTGTTCAAGTTTCCCAAATTAGCAAAAGGAGAAAAGTTTGTGCCTAATCCAAAAACAGAAGAAGTGCTTCAAGTACTTAGAGCTTTAAACTATGAGGGTAACATTCAAAATCTATCTCAGTTCTCTACTGCACGCATTGGTCAACCATGGAAAGCAATCGTCATCATCATAGCCAGGTGCCTCACTTCAAAGGCTCGTGGTTATGACCAACTGAGACCACCTCAGGCTCATATACTTTGGGGCCTATACACTGCATCTAAAGTAGATTATGCTCTACTTCTTTGGCAAGAAGTGTGTTACCAATTCACCGGTACCAAGAAGAAATCATTGCATCTTCCGTTTCCAAGATTCACAAAACTTATCATCAACCATTTCATGAAGAGTGATCCTTCTATTGACAAGCGTGGAAACTTCTTCTACCATACATCAGATGATGACCATGTGTTGGATCAAATGGGTGACGAGAAACATCCCAGTAAGTACTCACTGATTCCAGCTTTAGTGCCTGACACCATGATCAATGACGGGATCAAGGACAGTGAACCTTACAAACAAATGCTTCTGGACATTGAAACACAATATAAAAGGGTAAATGCAGATCCATCCGAAAAACAAAAGGGTAAAAGGAAAAAGACTGTTGTCAAACGCCAAAAGACTTCTTCACCCCAAACCAAAGGTAAAGCTAAAGGGAAAGAGCAACTACGTGATGAAGATGCGGATGAACAAGATCCCTTAGTACAAATGTCTGAAGAAAAACAGACGCGGATTGCACAAAAGTTAAGTAGGATGGAGGCACAGAAAACCGGTAGTGGTTCTAGATCCAAAACTCCTGCCGAGTTAGCACTGGAAGCTTTTGGAGATCCAGACGATCCAACTGATGAAGAGGAACAAGATCCCAGACTAGAGGAAGAACTCACAGACCCAACAAATCAAGATGATGACAACGTAGATGATTATATCAACTACGATTATGAAGATCAAAATCTGGAAGGTGGAACAGATATGGAAACAATTCTGTACGATGACGTCAATCTTAGCAAACCACTTCCACCTCCTTCATCAATAATAGCAGCAGAAGATGCTCATCTGACGATGTTTCCTATACAACAAAACATACCCCCTCCACCACCAGTCTTCAGCACTGTTGTAACAACCGTCCCGCCGAGTGAACCTACAATCGAGACCATTCAACCTGTATCAACCACCACCCCCGTAATTACACCCACACCATCACCGATAATCAATCAACCTGTATCAACCACCATCCATGTAATCACACCTACGCCGCCACCGGTAACCCATCAATCTGTATTAACCACCACCCAAGTGATTACAACGATGCCTCCACCGATTGTCGATCCTCTTGTGCCAACAACTGCCCCAGTAATTGTACCAACATCGCCACCTATCCTCGAACAACTTGTACCAACCACCATCCAATCCACAACCTCGTTAGCAATTGCAGTAACTCCTCTACCAACAACAACAGCAGTACAACTAGCATCCACTCCCACTCCATTTCTCACAATCAATGATCCACTCATTCAGCAACTCCAACAACAAATGGAATCACAGGCAAAAACTATTGCGGCATTGGAGAAAAGGATAAATCATGTTAAGGCACGTGACGAACGAAAACAAAAACGTGATGACAAAAAACTTCAAGAATCATTCGAAGGTGTCATTAGACTTAAAAAGCAACAAACACAATTTCTTGCTGAAAAGGACGCACGTGACAAAGAAAATGCTGCATTTCTCGATTCCATCAATGATTCAATGACTAACATTATCCAGCGTGAAGTTAGGGCATGTGTACATCAGGAGCTTCCAGCATTATTCATAAATGGCCTTACTAACTTACAATTAATGCAAACATTGGAGACTCGGTTAACCAACATTGAGTCACCCATCACAGAAGCTCAACACGAATTACAAAGAGCTCTTCGTAAGGTCATAATGGAAGCTTCCAACACATCACCAGTAGAAGACACTATAGTTCCCCAATCTTCCAAGAAACGGAAACGACAGGAGTCAGAAAATGAGGAAGAAGAGGAAAAGAATGAGGAGGAAGAACACTCTGATAAAAATGAAGAAGAAAAGAACGAGGAAGAGGAAGAGGAAGAGGAAAAGGACGAGGACGAGGATGAGGACGAGGATGATGACAAGGATGAGGATGAGGACGAGGACGAGGACGAGGATGAGGATGAGGACGATGGGGAGGATAAGGATGACGATGAGGATGACGAGGATGACGATAGTGATGCGGATGACGATAATGGGAATGGTAAGGATAAGGAGAAAGGGGATGGTGATAAGGATGAAGGTAATGGCACCAATGGAGAAGAATCTGAAGAATCTGATGCACGTTCAAAAGAAAAAGTTGCTGATAAACAAGCTGAGAGTGAACACATCACCACTGACGAGCATGATGAAACCACTGACAAAACCACAGGTAAGTCATCTGAACCAGCTCTTACTAGTGTATCACAAGTAGATCCTATACTACCACTAGTACAAGCCGAACCAATGATTGAAGACGAACCATCACCGTCTGTGGAACATCACTCTCCACCGCCTACTCTTGTTCAGCATCACACAGAAACAGCCACAGGTACTTCTTCTGTACCGGTTCCTACTAATATCTCATCCACAGCACCTGTTGAACCCAAACCTATGCAAGAAGACGACCCGATACCATCGGTGATACATAACTCTCCCCCTCAGCATTACATTGATATGGATATTGACGAGTTAAATCAACCAGATCCTGAGTTTGCCGACACGTTCACTGTTGATGAGACGGTTCCCGTACAGCCATGGCTTACACAAGCAGCAACTGCACGTATAGTTTCTGACAGTGAAAAGGCGGACCTCACACAATTCCTCAATAATCCTATCGACTTCTCTGGATTCTTGATGGATAAATATGGAGTGCCTAGCATTGATACAAATTTACTTCAAACAACGATCAAAGACAAGAACTTCTGGGCTTCCATGAAGATTGCCGAAACTGAGGGAGAATATCATTTTAATGAGCTCATGAAAGCAATCAAGTCAGCAGCATCAGGTGAACAAGCTCCAATCCTTCTTCCACTAACACCCTCAATTATTGCAGCCGCCAAGGATCTGCCAATGTAATACTTCACCAACCGTGATCTTGACTACTTAGAAAACGGCGCGGACAAGTATGCTACATCATTAACAATGGGCAAAGCAGTAAATTTGGAGGATATCCCTTGGATTGAAGACAAAGTTTCAAAACTATGGAGCAAAAAGCTTGTCAAAGAATATGATCAATATGCGGAATTAGGCATCTCACATTGGCGGGGCAACAAGAGGTCCGCTTACTACTTCTATAATCACACCAAGCAAGGTACACCTATAAGTGCAACCCGTCGAATCTCCAGCATACAGGGCGTTAACTTTCACCAGATCTTCGGATATTCGTATTTGAAGGACATCATATTCAAGCGAGAAGACGGTAAGATTTATAGTGTCAGTGAAGGGGATCTTCAATTCCTACGACTTGAAGATATTGAAGATTTTCTACTCCTTTTGGTTCAAGGCATGGTTCCTCACTTAGACCCCGATGAAGTCATTGCTCTAAGTTCCAACATTCGCCAATTTACTCGTCGAATTGTAATCAAGCAAAGGGTTGAGGATTTACAACTCGGGGTAGAGAGTTACCAATCCAGACTAAATCTGGAACGACCTCACACAACACCAATGAGTCGTTTTCACCAAGGTAAGGAACCATACATAGGTACACTTAAACCAGAGATGGGCATATTCTACCTGAATGAAGCAGAGGTCATGCAATACATGCGACTCTCTGAACTACACAAGTTCAGCGATGGCACTCTTAAGCATGTACGTGACAAGCTGTTGATGCTCAACTCAGGACAAGGTCTTCCAGAAGTAAAGTACCAATGGGTAGGCCGATTCAAGAAGAGTGCCACCCACACCATCCAGGTGATTGAGGAAAAGTTAAGGCATCGACGGTTGATCCGCAGCATTGAACGATTCGTGGGGGGCAGACCATATGGAGCACATCACAGGCTCGTGGGCCGATCCATCTAATGGGTCGTACTATTTCAGGTTTACTCCATATTAGTTAATTTGTGAATATGTTAATATTTTAAATACTGTGCTTTTGTGGCTTGTTGTAGTGTTAAAGTATGATAATTTTTCAAGAATTTCTCACGAGATTCTAAATCTTTCAAAATATATCATACTAAAGCACTACAACTACCCCTTATTAACTTAAGGGGGAGCATGAACATGTTCTATGGCCAAACATCGATTTCATTTTTACCCAAAGACCGGTTAATCCATTCAATATCCCAAATATTAATGGTTAACATTTTGGATAAGGGGAGAAAATGGGATTAAGGAGATTTAAATGATACTTGGCTAAAAGATGAACAAGACTTAACGATTATCCGTCTTAATATGTGTAAAGCACGTGTTAAGGGGGAGCGTTTTTGATGAACAAAACACCTAAGGTACACAACTTTTGATTTCAATATCACAAGTACCTTAAGTGATTTTCAATGATTTTTCATGGTGGCAATTCCTTCCCAAAACACACTTAATTCACGACGAATGTGGTGACAAAAGGGTGGTAGGAATAGGTTTAGTCCAATGATTCATCAGAGCCGATGGAATCTTCCCAAGGACAATTCCCTAGATAGAATTAGAAGTCCTAGGAAAGATGGAGAAAGAATGTGAACGTAGCTGAATGCCGACCAAGTACTTAAGCTAGCACTGGAACAATCACAACAAGGTGCTAGTGATGACGTATTGGTAAGCATTGAAGGGGTTGAAGAATGAAAAAGAATTGTAAAGATAAAGGGTGTAAAGAAAGAAGCCCTCCTTACAACTTTAGGCAGAAACCGGGTCAATACATATGCTATTGAGGTCATTTTTGCTAATGATTCTCGGTATTGAAGAAAGACATCATGGACCCAGTGATGCAATGCACAACCCTTCCCAGCTAACTCAAATATCTCTCAAAAGGTATTTGTTTTAATCATACGGAGATCAACACGTGATCTATTGGTTTATTCACTCCGAATAGACTGGTATTGAAAAGGTGGCACTCCTCTCCAGCCATCGCTCACTAAATCAAAACGCACAATCGAGTCTAGAGCCAAGAGATCATCAAAAGTATCATTAGGACACTTTCCATTTATTCCTTGCTTTCTCACACACTGTGAAAAGTAAGAGATTTTCATGAGTCCTACGCAGTATTCCTGTAATATTGCCAGAACATCCGAGTAATACGCAAGTATTACAATGAAGATGGAAATCCTGCTTGAGCCAACATCAAACAAGCTCATGGTAGGTTACACGTGCGGTTCTTTTAGAACCAATCTTGTGAAAAACTGGAAAGAAACAGTGGTTTAATTCTTAATTGAACTTAAACTCGTTCCAGGCCTCTACGCATTATCATATGATCTTGCCAGAACACTCAGAGTGACTCTTTATTGATCACAGTGACGAGTGGAAATCCTTCTAGTGTTAACATCAAACAGCACTTGGTAGGTGACGTGCAAGATTCTTTATGAATTGAGCTCGTGACAACTGGAAAGCAACGATGGTGAAAATCTTAATTGAAATTCACTTGTTCCAGGTTTCATGAATTGACGGCTTCAAATCACAAGGATAAATTATCCAAGTGATTCACTCTTTATGTTCGCAGTCAGCTTTGGAGGTCGAATAAAGAGAACGGGTTTACCCGCGAAATCCTGTCAGGAAGTTACTTAATTGAAACTATCCGTCACGGGTACGATATCTATTATCGTCCAACGGTCTTCACCGACCGGAGGTAAAATGCTACCAAATTAGAATAAAATGTTCAAAGCCATTTTATTCGTGTCGTTGCTGTGTACCTGTTAAAGACGGTGGCGTTGCTGTGTACCTGTTGAAGACGGTGGCGTTGCTGTGTACCAGTTAAAGACGGTGGTGTTGCGGTGTACCTGTAGAAGTCATCCCACATGCTTATGTCTTTCTGCATCAAAGTTCAGCAAAAATTCAAGAAAGTACAAGATGAAGTCTTCCGCTGTAACAAACTCTGAAACTTTCGAGAATTCAACAAAAAGACATAAGTGTGTGGAACATGGAGTCACGAGGAGGCAAAATTCACAAGTAGGCAAAGATCGCACGTGAAAGGCCAAAAGAACATGTTCCAAGCAAAAAGGCTGATATCATTCAACACATATTCACAAAAGAAAAGAAAAAGAAAGAAAAGAAGACTACGAGCTCAAGAACAAAATCTAACATGCTAGATTAGGACTTTGTAAATTTGGAGTGACCTCCCTTTGGGGGAGATTGTTGGAAATACGTTTTACGCATTTAGAAAGTCTCGGTCACTCCAACCATGTAGTTATAGGCTCGTAGTTAAGTTAAGTGTTATTTATTACATAGCCCGACCCATGAGCATGTTCATGGGCCGGAAGACCAAGTCCTTTAAGGACTTGGGGTATTTAAACCTCTTTCCACCATGGAAAGAGGTGTTGGTTGTTTATTTCTCACTTTTGCATAATACAAGTTTCTTTCACTTCTCTCTCTAACTTTCTCTCTCTAGAAAAACATCAACCCTCTTGATTCATAAAGATTATCATTGTTCCACACCTTTTGAAAAGAATTGCTTTTAATGATTTTTCAATGTTTTTGTATTTTTTGAAGAGTTTTATATTTTTAGGATTTTTTGGAAATTTTTATAGCAAATGAAAATAACGTTCAAAGAACGGATCCCAAAATGCAATGCGTCTCTCACTAGAAACCGTTTATCTTAACGAAAAGAGCCGGCAGCGGCGCCATTTAATACTTGGATTTTACACCTTCGTATAAAATAATTTCGTTGTTCCGATCTTTTCGAATTGAAAACCGGTCTTAAGTGTGACTCAATTGTCTTTTGGTGAATCAAGAGAATGGTTTGGTTTGTTTGTTTTAAACTATTAGCAGGTAATTAAAGTGTCGTTGCGTAAATGGAAGAATTAAGATTAATACTAAAGTGACTAGTAAACATAAAAGCTTGAAAACTTAAAGGTAACAATGGGAAAGTACTAGCACACTAAATAAAAGTAACACTTGGAAAATTTACTAAAAATAAAAACTTGGTTGAAAAGTACTAAAAGAAAGTAAGAACGGAGTTTAACAAAACAAAACAATCGGACTAAACCCCAAAAGGTAACCCGATCGGAATGTATTCCGATCGGTTGATCGGAAAGATGGTAAAACTTGTGATCGGAATGTGGGATGATGCCCACAATCGGAATATGTAAACTTTGACCAAATCGGGATGCTGAACAAAACTGCCAATCGGAATACGGGATAAATCCCAATCGGAACAAGTAAAAACCTTACCGTCGGAATATGAGCGAAGCCACCAATCGGAATGCTTGGTGATGCCAGTCGGAATTCACAAACCCTTTTCCGATTGGATCGATCGGGAAAAGGGTGGAAGTCTGCTCGGAATGAGTGCCAATCGGAAAGGGGTTTTGAACCCTTTCCTAAAATTGTGGAAATCGGAAAAGCTAGGTAATAAGCTAAAGTTATAAGCTAATACCCGAAACTTATCAATCCAAATACTTAATCGAATCAAATAAGCACTTTAATCAACTTATCTAACTCGAAATCAAACAACTTTTTAGATTAAACAATAAAAACATAAACTTTTTAATAAAACTTTTTAATAAGAAAAATAAGCTAATCATAAAAATAAGCCAATAAGCACAAAAGTCTTAAAGCTTAATCAAATGAAAACTTATAAAATGATCAAAAGATTAACTTTTTAAGCACGAAATCATTAAGAACAACACGGATCTATTGATAATCGCACCAAAATCAATCTTAAATCAAAGAAAAGTAGAATGAGATTAAGAAATAAAAGCTTAAAATAGAACTTGATTAATAAAATAAGCAATACAAAGTGTTTAATCTTGAAAATTTAAAAGAAAAAGATGAACTAGTGAGAGAAAGTTTAAGACTTTCTCTCTCTAAAAACTAGAGAAAACTAAAAAAATGAAAATTAACTAAAAACTCTAACCACCCTCCTAATGACTATTAGGAGGGTATTTATAGGGAAGGTGGAAGGAGTGCATGTGTTGCATCTTCTCTCTTGCTTTCTTCACGTTTTCTCGACTCGACTTTAATTCTTCGTCTTTGTCGTCTCGGGATTTGAACTTGTCTTTTTAATTTTCTTCTTCTATTAGACTTAAGTTCTTTGACTTCGTTAAAACTTCCGTCTTTAGACTTTTTCTTCGATAAATCTTCAGAATAGGCCTTGGACTTCCGTTCTTTTTGCACTCTTGATCTTTTGACTTCGTCTTTTCCCGTTTTCTTCGATAAAAGCCCGTGAAAGCCCATGTTTTCTTCCTTTTTAATATTTTGGTCCTAAAACACAATAAAAACACAAACCCCGCATAATTCCGACTTTTACGACATAAATCACACGTTTTGGTCTTGTTTTTATTGGAAATAAGTGGTAAAAGGATAAGTGTTTTCACACTTATTAAATCCCCTACACTTGACCATTGCAATGCCCTCATGCAATGCATTAATTTTAAAGCACGGTTTACATTTTTCATCATAAATAACCCACCTTGGCCTTTATTAAATACTAAACATAAAAGATAGAAATAAGTAAAGAAATTAAAAACTTACATTGGGTTTTGGTGGCCATGAACATTTATCATCCTCAAGTTTCACGTTCCCCATACCAAGCTTAAAAACGAGATCATTGTTATTATAAGTTAGCAAACTATCACGAACTCATGTGGGCCAATTATTCACTTAGACTCCCTTATTCCTAGGTGTATCTCTTATATTTTATTTTTGTCTTGAATGATCACGAGGATGCATTGTTTGACTTATTTCGATAGTTATTTAGTCCGAAAATAAGGTGAACGATTTAATCAAAAGTTAGCTAAAGGACCAAATCTTTTAAAACTGCTTCTCGGGATATCAAAAAGTTCATATCTTGGCATAACTTGGTTCGTGATTTGAGACCTTTCTCGGGCCGATATTTGGCAGCGACTTCATACTTCGAATCTTCGAGAGACGTTCTTGAAATTATGGTCTTCTCTTCATAATAGGAATGTCTTCACTTGAAGTTTTTGAGAGATTCTTCATCTTTGGACCACGACTTCTTCATTTTTCTCCAATCTTTATTTTGGACTTTGATATACAACGATCCGCCTCCTTTTAGGACTTGGATCTATTTATCCTCATACCTTGTTAGGGTCTTTTCGGATAGACTTCTCCATGACTTTTGGGGAGTTCTTGCTTTTCGTCGTGTGTCTCGATCCTTCATATTGATTTTCGATAAATGATTCTTCACATCACTTTTGGATCTTTAGCAACAAAATGTAGCCCTCATGCCTTGTTAGGGCCTTTTCGGACTCGCCAATCTTCGCGCCCCGCTTCATAAGTTATGCCTTGGCTATGAACTCTCGTCATTACCGAGCAACTTTTAAACGATCTGGGGCTAGAAGCTAAGTAACCTTTTAAATCGTACAACCTTATTTATTAGCAGATTAATTTATTAACAAGCGTAGGGAAAATAGGCTCATAATTAACTCACATAAATTCACGAAAGAATACCGAACTTATAATTGACTCTATTATCTCTCGTTCTCCACAGTTTAAAATCTCAAGGAATGAGACTCGTGGATGCTTAGCCTATTAAATCAAAGTTTTGGGTTTTCGAGTCGCCTATAGGATCTTGCAAATTCTTAGACTTTTTCAAGTTTAGAAATCGTGTTTTAAAGTTCCCTTGATAAACGACTCTCTAGGATCAATTATAGGAACTTGCGAAAAGTTCTTGTTCTTAACCCGTGAGAGTTAAGACTTTCGCGTTTTATAGCTCCTTATATAAAAGCCTAGCAAAACTTGACCTAACACGTTAAGGATACTAGCTAGAGTAAACTTAGGTAAGTAAATTCGGGTTGAGTCAAAGTGTTCACGACTAAGAAAAATCTAAAACCACTTTATTAAAACTATTCTAGCAATGGAGAGAAAATAAACGTGACAAAGGCAAATACCACTATACAACTAGGCCAAAATAGATTAAAATTTTTGAAAAATGTCGAAAAATCAAATTTTCCGGTTAAAATGAGGGCAAATTCATGGAAAAGACCACTTACTTCGATAGAAGTCCCCCCTACACTTGAGATAAACATTGTCCTCAATGTTTGAGCATGTGGGAGTAAACTCCCCTACACTTAGGACATTGTGCACTTTGTTTAAATCTTGCTAAGGGAAGGACAACTAAAGTGAATTCAATGTGAACATATAGAATATGAAATATTGAATCACAAGAGTTTAGGATAGAACCGGGAAGATGGGAAACACGGTATCACGGTTCGTCAAAAGTCATCAAGGTGGATCTTTGAAGCTTTAATCCCTGCACAGCACAAGAAACAAGACAACAAACATATGCGGGGCTCCCCTACACTTATTATGAAAGCAGTAAAGGATAGAACACGGGTTGCCTCCCGAGAAGCGCTTGTTTTTGTTCACCGAGTCATGAGCCTGACTCGACCCAATTTTAGTTCATGGGGAACGTGGTGAGGGATGGGATCATCTCTTGAGAGATGTCCTCACCAAAGTACAGCTTCAAATGCTGGCCATTCACCTTGAAATTGGGCCCATTCGGCTGAGAAAGCTCAATGGTCCCATAAGGAAAGACTTTGGCGACGGTGAATGGACCAGACCAGCGGCTCTTCAACTTGCCAGAGAAGATCTTCAACCGAGACTTAAAGAGTAAGACTTGATCACCAACGTGGAACTCTCGGTTCTTGATTTTAGCATCATGGATAATCTTCGTCTTTTCCTTGTAGATCAGCGAGTTCTCATAAGCTTCATTCCTCAGTTCATTTAGCTCGTTGAGTTGAACCTTGCGATGATCACCAGCTTTGATGATGTCGAAGTTAGCCCACTTCAAGGCCCAGTGCGCCTTATGTTCCAGCTCGATGGGCAGGTCAGGCTTTCCCATACACAAGACGATAAGGTGTACAACCGATCGGGGTCTTGTAAGCAGTACGGAAAGCCCACAGAGCATCATCTAACTTATCGGCCCACGCGGCACGATGCTCTCCCACAGTACGCTCCAAAATTCTCTTCAAGCCACGATTGGAAATCTCAGCTTGCCCATTGGTTTGGGGATGATAGGCGGTGGAAAGATGGTGAGTGACACCATAATTTGCCATGACTCTTGCAAATTGATCGTTGCAAAAATGAGTCCCGCGGTCACTGATGATAGCACGAGGAACGCCAAATCGAGCGAAAAGCTGCTTCAAAAAGTTCACAACCACCCTCTCATCATTCGTAGGAAGAGCCTTAGCTTCAACCCATTTAGAGACGTAGTCGACAGCGACGAGGATGTACTTGTTTCCTTTGGATGATGGAAATGGCCCCATAAAGTCGATGCCCCATACGTCAAAGATTTCACATTCCTGTATGAAATTTTGAGGCATCTCATCCTTATGTGTGATCTTGCCTTGACGTTGGCAAGCATCACAATGCTTAACCATTTCGTGAGCGTCACGATAAATGGTGGGCCAGTAGAATCCAGAATCAAACACTTTCTTAGCGGTGTAGTTGGGACCAAAGTGACCACCGGTGGGTCCTTTGTCGCAAGCTTGGAGGATGTCAAAAGCTGCCGGTCCGTCAACACATCGACGAATAATCAGATCAGCACACTGTTTAAATAGATAAGGGTCATCCCAAAAGTAAGTCTTAACATCGTTCAAAAACTTCTTCTTCTGTTGGGATGTTAACCCTTGGATGAGAATACCACCCGCTAAGTAATTTGCAATGTCCGCAAACCACGGGGTGCCATCAAGATTGAGGTTTATAGACATTAAGGTCTCAAGGGGGAAAGAGTCATTGATCTCTCTGTTCGGATGATCCCCTTGATATGGATCCTCAAGTCTGCTCAGATGATCCGCGGCCAGGTTTTCGGCTCCCTTCTTGTCACGAATTTCAATGTTGAATTCTTGAAGGAGCAAAACCCAGCGAAGAAGTCTTGGCTTAGAATCGTTCTTTGTCATCAAGTACTTCAACGCGGAATGGTCCGTATATACGATGGTGGTGGATAAAACAAGATAGGGGCGAAATTTTTCAAAAGCATAGACAACAGCTAAAAGCTCTTTTTCGGTTGTCGTATAATGCAATTGAGCCCCCGTCATTGTTTTGCTAGCGTAGTGGATTGGTTGGAAGTGTTTATTCACTCGTTGGCCCAAAACCGCACTAATAGCAAAGTCGCTAGCATCGCACATCAATTCAAAACGCAGCTCCCAATTAGGGGTAACCAAGACCGGTGCCTTAGTTAGCTTATCCTTAAGAAGATTGAAGGCTTCGAGACACTCTTTAGAAAAGATAAAAGGAGTATCTTTTTCCAAGAGGTGGGTCATCGGGCGAGTGATTTTAGAGAAATCCTGAATGAATCTACGATAGAAGCCCGCATGACCCAGAAAACTTCTCACACCCTTCACGGTTGAAGGTGGAGGTAATTGGGCTATGACATCAATTTTAGCACGGTCGACTTCAAGATCGGCTTTAGAGATTTTGTGTCCTAGCACAATGCCTTCTTTTACCATAAAATGGCATTTTTCCCAATTCAGAACAAGGCGAGTGTCTTCGCACCGCTTAAGCATACGTTCCAAATTGGCAAGGCAAGAAGAGAAGGAATCCCCAAAGACCGAGAAATCATCCATGAAGACTTCCATGGTTTGTTCAACCATATCATGGAAGATAGCCAACATGCACCTTTGGAAAGTCCCTGGGGCATTGCATAAGCCAAAAGGCATTCTTTTATAAGCAAATGTGCCGTAGGGACAAGTGAATGTTGTCTTCTCTTGATCTTGGGGATCGATGGGTATTTGAAAATAACCCGAGAAACCATCAAGAAAGCAGTAATATTCATTACCCGCTAAGCGTTCAAGCATTTGGTCCATAAAAGGTAGAGGGAAATGATCCTTTCGCGTGGCATCATTGAGTTTGCGGTAGTCTATTCAAACTCTCCACCCAGTAACGAGACGGGTAGGAATTAACTCGTTGTTTGCATTGGGCACAACGGTGATTCCGCCTTTCTTAGGCACACAATGGACTGGACTAACCCATGGTGAATCCGAAATAGGGTAAATCATACCCGCATCAAGAAGTTTGATAACCTCTTTTTTGATGACTTCATGGATTTTAGGATTCACCCTTCGTTGACTTTGAATTGTGGGCTTAAAGTCGTCCTCCATGAGAATTTTATGTGTGCAGAAGTGAGGATCAATTCCGCGGATGTCGGAGATTTTCCAAGCGATAGCGCGTTTATGCTTCTTCAATACAGCGACAAGTCTTGCTTTTTTGTCTTCTTTCAGATCCTTTGCGATGATGACCGGTAGCTTCTCGTCGTCTTCCAGAAAAACGTACTCAAGATGAGGAGGTAGGTCCTTAAGCTCGAGAGTAGGAGGATCCTCAATAGATGGTGAAACTAACGATGGATCATCATTAATCACCTCTTTAGGAGAAGGAGGAGACAAAGGGTCCTCATTGAGAAGTCTCTCAATAGTACGAATATCTTCATCCCAATTGGTGGACAAATTATCATACTTAATATCGAGAGGACCCAAGCTAGCTTCGAAATCATCCAAGTCACTTTCTCCAAAAGGAGTCAATGCTGGAGCGATTGAGGCAACGGTCTCAACATTGGGTAGAGAAGAAAGAGTACTTTTGCAAGCATCATGAAAATGTTCTTCACAAGCCTCATCGAGAACATCAATAGCATTAACACTCTCATACGAATAAGGTTGCTTAGAAATCTTACCCATGTTGAAGACAATTTTATCGTCACCAACTCTCATGATTATTTCGCCTGCGGCTACATCAATGAGAGTGCGACCGGTCCTCAGAAATGGACGTCCAACGATTAATGGAACACGGGGATCCATCTCGTAGTCAACGACAACAAAATCCGCCGGGAAGGTGAATTTGTCGACGCCAACAAAGACATCTTCGGCTATCCCCACTGGATAAGCAACCGTACGGTTGGCTAATTCCAAAGTCATTTTGGTGGGGACTAGCTCGGGGAGAGATAATTGCTTCCAAACACTTAAAGGCATTAAGTTTATACTGGCACCTAGATCGGCTAGGGCCATGCAATTCTCTACTCCCGGGAAGTTGCAAGGAATCAAGAAGCTACCCGGATCACCAAGTTTGGTGGGCAATTGCCTTAAGAGCACTGCGGAGCAATTCTCATTAAGGTGGGTCTGAGCAATGTCAAGAAGCTTTTCTTTATCACTTAGAAGATCTTTAAACATCTTAGCGTATTTGGGCATGTGAGCGAGAGCCTCGGCAAAGGAGATGTTAAAATTCAGTTGTTTAAACATTTTAAGAAAGTTCGAAACTTGAATATCATCCTTGCTCTTTTGCTTCTCTCTCCTCAACCTTGAAGGATAAGGTATATTGGATGAAGAAGAAGGCTTTAAGGGAATAGGATCACTCACAACCACGGGTGGTGGGGAAATGGGGATAGAAGGTGAAGGAGGTGTGGAAAGTTGCTCGTTTTCCTTGTTCACAATCACCGGTGGAGGTGTAGGAAGCTCGGGTTCCATATAACCTTTTCCACTACGAGTGGTGATTGATTTCATCTCCCCTCTTGGATTCGCAACGGTATTACTCGGAAGAGTACCCGAAGAAGAGGGTTGATTACTTTGGATGAGCGAACCAATCATATCACGAAGGTGAAGAGCTTGATTGTTAAAAGAGTTTTGCATGTTGGCATTAATATCATTGCTGTGTTTGGCCATGTCATTCCTTAGCTCGGCTCGAATATCGCTCCCTTGTTTCACCATGTCATTCTTCAAGTTGACAAATTGACTCTGAAGATTCGTCACCAACTCCCGATTAGTCTTCATGAATGTCTCGACTTCTGGATTCACTGCCATTGGTGGATTGAGAGGTGGAGCCTGGTAAGCTTGAGAATTTCCTTGAGTTGGGTATGGGTTTCTTTGGGATTGATATTGATTTTGAGCACGAGGTTGGGATTGGTTGTTTCGGTTATAGCTTTGTTGTTGGTTTTGGTTTGCAGGAGGGAAACCGGGAGGAGCAAGATAATTGTTGGAACGATAACTTAACGAGCCACGGTCTCCTTGAGGGCGAGCTTGATAGCCTCCCGTGGGATAAGTGTCGTAAGCTGCGTTAACGTTTTCAGAATAATTGCCTTGAGTGGAAGGACAATCATTGTAAGAATGAGGGCCACCACATGTGTCACAAGAAATAGCAACGGCTTTAGCTTGTTGAAAGTGGTTTGTGGCCATGGCCATGAAATTCTTGTTCATTTCAGCGAGTTGTCGAGAAATTTCAGACATTTCAGGATTGGAGGTAGTAGAAGAAACATTGACTCTCGAATTGGATCTTGAGGATGCGGATGAATCCCAATTCTTGTGGTGGGTAGTCATGTTTTCGATCAACTCTCGACACTCCTCCGGTCTCCTTTTCATAAAAGTACCACCGGCAGCGGCATTGATCGTGTCACGATCACGAAAAGTGAGACCATTGTAAAAGGTGTCAATGAGAGTGACGGGGAGCATATTGTGATTAGGACAGCGGTCGATCAAATCATTGTAGCGTTCCCAAGCATCGAAAAGCGATTCATCATTCTCTTGCATAAATCCACTGATTTGGTTACGAAGGCTAGTGACCATGGATGGGGGAAAGTAGCGCGATAAAAAACGTTGAGTCATGTCATTCCACGTGTGAATAGAATTCTTAGGAAGACGGTCAAACCATTTTTCGGCATGGTGAGAAAGCGAGTGTGGAAAAATTTGGAGGCGAAGGTCATCCATAGAAACACCGGGGCACTTCATGCTTTGGGTAATGGTAATGAATTTGTCGAGGTGTTTGTTGGCATCATCATCCGGAATTCCACGAAACGGGTTCGTTTGCACTTGTTGGATCATGTGATGCTTCAACAAAAACTCCTGAGCCGTGACATGCATCGGCGCAATCGGGCCTCCGCGTCCGTTCATGGTGGGTTGGCACAGTTCCTCCATGGTTCGTAAATCAGGTAGGAGAACATTGTTGTTGTTGTTGTTGTTGTTATTCAAATTGTGTTGAGGTGGGTGATTATTGTTGTTATTAACACCAGCCATATCTAAATCTTCAAGAGTCTCGGGCTCAGAATAGTTGGAAGATCTAGTACGCATACACCTGCAGAAGAAAAATATACACAAAGAATATCTATATAATCTTTTTGGTGCAAAACCTTTTGTTGGAAATACGTTTTACACATTTAGAAAGTCTCGGTCACTCCATCCATGTAGTTATAGGCTCGTAGTTAAGTTAAGTGTCATTTATTACATAGCCCGACCCATGAGCATGTTCATTGGCCGGAAGCCCAAGTCCTTTAAGGACTTGGGGTATTTAAACCTCTTTCCACCATTGAAAGAGGTGTTGGTTGTTTATTTCTCACTTTTACATAATACAAGTTTCTTTCACTTCTCTCTCTAACTTTCTCTCTCTAGAAAAACATCAACCCTCTTGATTCATAAAGATTATCATTGTTCCACAATTGGTATCAAGAGCATGGGATGAAATAAAGGTTGGTTTTGTGTTGTTCATGTTCACTTTGGTGTGTTCATGTGTTTTTGATTGATCTTTACCCAAGTTTCAATTTTTTTTCGTGTTTTTGACTCTCCAAGTGCTCCATATATCTTCTAAATACCTTTAGTAGTGTTTTGGGTGTTTTGGTTTGGTTCAAATCACGTTTTTCTTGTCGAAAATCTCATTTTTTAGCCTAAAAAGTTCGTAACAGTACCGTTATTCCGATCAGCACAATCGGAAAAGGGTTTAAGGATTCCAATCAGTCAAATCGGAAAAGGGTTTACATATTCCAATCAGTATTCCGATTGGTAAGGATTCCGACAGGGCTTTCCGATTGGCAAGGATTCCGATTGGCTAGTATTCCGACGGGTTTTCAGATTGGCTAGCATTCCGACGGGTTTCAGATTGGTAAGTATTCCGACCAAGTATTCTTCAACATTCCGATTGGTTAGTATTCCGACCGGTTTTCAGATTGGCTAGTATTCCGACGGGTTTCAGATTGGTAAGTATTCCGACCAGGTATTCTTCAACATTCCGATTGGTTAGTATTCCGACCGGTTTTCAGATTGGTTAGTATTCCGACCGGTTTTCAGATTGGTGAGTATTCCGACCAGGTATTCTTTAACATTCCGATTGGTTACTTTTAGCATTTCGACGAATTAATTTGAGACTTACGACACTTTGAGATTTTCACATTGAGACTAAGAAGTTTGGGTATTGAGATAGTATTTTCAACTTAGAGGATTTCGTTTCAAGTTTGTAATCTATCACAAAAACACACAACATCTTTATTTCAACAACATTAAAACACTTAACCTTATTTCATTGTTCGATCATCTTTGATAATCTTTTTTCAAGGGATCACAACATGAATTCACATTCATTTATGCCAACTATGACTTCACTCACCGATATATCGATCATTTCGGGTACCGATACTCGCCCGCCTTTGCTCATCAAAGATTTATTTGAATCATGGCAAAGTCGCATGAGAAGGTACATCATGGGCAAACAAAGTGGTCGACTTATGCTAGAATAAATTGACAAAGGTCCATTAGATTGGGGAGAGGTTACAGTCAACAATGTGACAAGGCCAAGGCAGTATCATGAGTTAACCGATGCCAACAAACTCATTGCAGATGCCGATGAAAGGGCTGTTCAGACAATTCTTCAAGCCCTTCCACCTGATATCTTAAGAATGGTGAGTGAACATAAAGTGGCCAAGAATCTTTGGGATCGACTTGCGGTTTTGCTACAAGGGACATCTCTCACTAAGCAAGAACGAGAATGTCAATTATATGATTTGTTTGATAGATTCCAATACATTTCAGGGGAGACTCTTCATGATTTTTACTGGCGTTTTACTACTCTGATGAATGACATGAATGTCTATAATCTAAGGATTGAACAATTTCAGTTAAACACCAAGTTTTTGAACACACTACCCCCTGAATGGAGTCAATATGTGACGGATGTCAAAATGATTCGTGATCTACACAAGTACAATTTAGATCAACTATATGCTTTCTTACAACAACATGAGAAGCATGTGATCCAAAACCGAATCTCTCAAGGACCTTATCATGAACCAATGGCATTATTGGCAAATCATCCTACACTGTCATATCACAACTCTCAGCTTGCTTTAGGACACAAATCTTCATATCAACTTGTGTATCAAACACCAAGCTTTCCACAGTACTCGATTCTGCCACCGCCACCAACATCTTATCACCAACCAGCAACATCATCATCACAAGGAGATTCACACCCATCACCTTATGCTTCACATCAGTATTCACCATATCAACCTCCCACCAACCCTGTTAGTACCTATCCACAACTCGAGGCTCCTCAACATCATTACTCACATCAAGAAAGTGTTCTAACCAATCAGTTTGTTGCTCAACCAGCATCAGCATTATACTGTGAAGATGACATCCCTGTCCCTGAATTGAAACAAGGAGATAGCCCTACTGAAATCCTAGCTCTGTTGTCTGCATTTTTAAGTCAAACTTTGAACAAACGAGGTTACCGAGGTTCAGCACCAACTAACAATCAGTTAAGGAACTCGTCTAACTCTCGACAACAGGAAACAATTCAGGACGGCAGGGTCATGGTGCAACCACTTCAAGGGAGATCAAATTCGTCTACTGCTGGTGCACGTTCATCCAATACTACTGCTACAAGGGCTAACAGCACTGGTAAAATGAAGGTGGTTATTTGCTACAACTGCAAAGGGGAAGGGCACATGGCCCGAGAATGCAAGTAGCCTAAGAGGAGAAGGGACGACACATGGTTTAAGGAGAAGATTTACCTGGTGAATGCTCAAGCCCAAGGTCGTGAGCTTGATGAAGAAGAATTGGCATTCCTTGCAGATCCAGGAGTAGCGGAAACTGATCGTCTCACAACAGTCATCACCAACAATGCTGCTTATCAATGTGATGATTTGGATGCATATGACTCGGATTGTGATGATTTTAACACCGCCAAAGCAGCTCTTATGGCAAATCTTTCACTCTATGGGACTGATACCATTGCTGAGGTACCAAATACTGCTACAGATACTAGCATTGTACCTCATCAAGTTGAGCAAATGTCTGAGTATTCGGAAGAGCCTCCGGTGGTTAGTAATTCAATCGATGAGACAAACAATGATAGCAATAACATTGCAAGTCCTCAGATTTTGAGTGAACCACAACCGGAAGCTCCTATGACTATTAATTCGTCTGCTCAACCTGATTTGGTTATGGTCCCTGCATCTTTGCTTAGCCAAATGAATAATGCAGTCCTTGAAACCCTTAATGCTAATCAGACTTTATCTGCTGAGCTTGCTTTGCATAAGGACAAGGTTAAAACCTTGGAAATGACTCCTGTGTCCACTACCTTAACCAATCCTGAATTTGATAGGTTTAGGAAAGTTCAAATGGACAATCTGCTTGAAATTGAAAGTTTAAGAGCAAATCTTTCGAATGAGCTTAAAGAAAAAGAGTCAGTCGTCACTAATTTTCAACAACTTCAAACAGATTTTGAAATTCTGGAATCCAAACAGCTTGAAATGGAAATTAAGACGTCTAACAGAATAAAAGAAACGGAACATAAGCTTTTAAAACAATATGCTGCTTCACATCTAGTCCACTTGTTTCATGCTTCATTTAAAGAGTTCAACTTATCGCGTCTCATAGACTTACCACCTAACCCGGGTTATGCAAAGCAAGCACTTAACCACAACCCCCGACTATATGATGCAACTAAGTTAGGATTGGCATTAGATCCGATAGTGTTCTCAAGTGATTCTATGACACCATATGATGAAAAGCAGTTAAAATTACTTTTGACATATCCTGAATATGATTATGCTTCAATGAATGCAAAAAATGCCACAATAGATCTTAGAACTCGTTTTAATATGAAAAAGAAAACTCTCCAAACATCCACTTTCATGCCGACTAGAGAATGCCTTAGTATAATTCCTACACTTGTCAACTCGGACAAACCAAAGGAAATTCCTAAGAATCTTCCCCCGGTTAGTACGGTAAGGCTCAGTATTGAAGAGCTTGGGCAATACCTTACCGATTTTGACAAGGTCATCTTGGAATGTACGACTTCAACGGCTCAAACTGCTGGAGAATGGGCATTCGAACACATGAAATCGGTGTTTGAAGAAGCGATCGTTCCGTTTGTGAACCATATTAAACAAGGAGTCTATGATCTAGTGTGTAATTTATAATTTGAAATTGGTGAAGTTCAAAAAGTTTTCAATAACATGGATGATGCTTATGAACAACACTTAATTGAAAAGGAAAAGATCTTATCAGAATATGACCGCTTTTTAGAACATATGGTGTCTCTTGAAGTGATGCAAGTTGTTACTGTTCAATATACTCATGAAATTTCATCTACTGTGAATATTTGTGATGATGTGCATAAATCTGTGAATATTAATGAACATGTGAATACTGTAGAAAATCATTCTTGTCATGAATCCAACGCTGAATTTTTAAAGCTTCAGGATTCATATAATACACTTTCAAAAAGTTTTAACGAGCTTCAACAACATTCTATATCTCTTGAAATTGAGAATCAATCTAAAAATGAAACTCTTTCAAAACTAAATGATGGTGGAAACTCCGTTGAGACAAGTGACAAGATGATTCAGATGGTTCAAAATTTAGAAGCAGAAATGATGAGACTTAAGAGAGAATTAGTAGAAACAAAAACGGAACTAGAGGCTGCAGAGGCTAACAATCATGTCCTAGAAACTAGAATTAATTCTATACTAGGAGAGCGTGAACAAGTAAGGCAGGGAGACTCACAAATTTCTGGTTCAATAGAAGAACACCTCGCGTTTAATGCGACAGATCGAAAGTCTTTAATTGACAAACTGAACAAGAAATGTGAGGAAACCTCTGACCTAAAAATTCAGCTCATAGACAAAAACATGGTTTTGGCCGAGTTAAAGGAGACACTTCTTCTCACCCGACAAGAAGTTGTTAATAACTTAGCTAGCAATTCTGCACTGTCCTCTAGTGCTCCAACAACCAAGTCAGTAGTGCTTTATAAGAATCCGCTCCATAAGAAAAACCCGGTTACCTACGATGACTATATGAGGAATGTAACTAAGCACGTAGATCTGGTTAGGGATATTTTAGATGAGTTGTATGCGCTAGATCCCTTAAGCAGTTACTACTACACAGCTCATGAATATATTAAGCGTGTTCAATATTGCTTAGCATATTTGCAATATATAGGCAAACCGGGTTCTGCACTACTTACTAATCGACCCATTGCTGTAACTCCATTCAACAAGACTCCAGGAGCAAAACCATCACTGGCACCATCAAGTAAGGCACCTTTAAAAACTGTAACTAATGTTCCCTTGGCTTCTACAGGAGTAAATGTGTCCACTAAGGCTAAAGGATCTCGAGGAAAGAAAGATAGGATCAAGCCTTCCACTAATAGGACTGAGAAGAAGAAAGTAGAAGTGCACCCTAGGAACGTTATTTCAGTTTTCAATAAAAAGAATCATGTAGCTAAGACAAAAGGTCCTCTTTATGAGTGGAAACCTAAGCAAAGTGTGAATTCTAATGCGAAATGTTGGAATTGTAACGAATGTATGTTTTCTAAGCATCATGATTTATGCCTTATTGATCACGTGAATGAAATGCATGCTATTAAGAACAATCTTGAATGGACTCCAACAGGGAAGAAATTTACCCAAGTTGGGTGGCAATGGAAACCCACTGGTAGGACCTTTACTGCAAATGGAACTACGTGCCCTTTAACTAGGATCACATCCACAGAAGTTAGGTCTAAGCGTCCTTTAAATAGGAACACTAGCACTAAGAAATGGAAAAAGCGCCCTTTAACTAGGTCTGCCCCCACTAATGTGCCTACCAGTGGTATTGTCCCCAGTCAAAAAGTACCTCAGAATACTAGACAACTAGAATCTAAGCCAACCACTAGTAAGAAAATCTGGAAACCTAAAGTTTTGTCTGATAGCAAATCTAAGATAACTATATCTGTACCTGCTAACTCAGAAGAACAATTAGAATCCGATACATCGTCTGTGTTTGGTAAAATTTTCAGGTCGTCCAAATTATTCTTTGGTATTTGGACTCGGGGTGCTCCAAACATATGACTGGAGACCGCTCGATGCTCAAAAATTTCGTCAGCAAGTTTCTAGGAACGGTAAAATTCGGCAACGACCATATTGCAAAGATTATGGGTTATGGTGAATATCAAATTGGGAATGTCACGATTTCAAGGGTTTACTATGTAGAGGGACTTGGTCACAATCTATTCTCAGTAGGGCAATTCTGCGATTCTAACCTTGAAGTGGCCTTTCGACAACATACTTGCTTCATTCGCGATCTTGCAGGAAATGATTTGTTAAAGGGTTCTCGAGGGGATAATCTCTATACTTTGTCTATTCAAAACATGATGGCCGCCTCTCCTGTTTGCTTACTCTCCAAAGCATCTAAGACCAAGTCATGGTTGTGGCATCGTCGGTTATCTCATCTTAACTTTGATGCTATTAACCATTTGGCTAGAAACGAACTTGTTCGTGGTCTTCCGAAACTTAAGTTCGACAAGGATCATTTATGTTCCGCATGTTCATTGGGGAAAAGCACCAAGAAATCTTACAAACCTAAAGCAGAAGACACCAACCAAGAACCACTGTATCTTTTGCACATGGATCTTTGTGGGCCAATGCGTACAGCTAGTGTGAGTGGTAGAAAATACATCCTCGTCATAGTGGATGATTTCTCAAGGTTTACATGGGTAAAGTTTTTAGCATCTAAGGATCAAGCACCAGAGTATATCATTACCTTCTTAAAGATGATCCAAGTACGTCGTAATGCTACTGTTCGCCGCATTCGGACTGATAACGGCACTGAGTTCGTTAATCAGACTCTTCGAACTTATTATGAAAAGGTTGGTATTTCTCATGAAACATCTGTGGCTCGCACTCCACAACAAAATGGTGTTGTTGAAAGACGTAACCGTACACTTATGGAAGCTGCTCGAACTATGTTGATTTATGCGAATGCTCCTTTATTCTTATGGGCTGAAGCAGTGGCAACCGCATGTTATACCCAAAACCGCTCAATCATTCGCAAACGTCATGGTAAAACTCCATATGAGCTACTTCATGGACACAAACCCGATATTTCATATCTTCATGTGTTTGGTGCACTTTGCTATCCAAATACAAATAGTGAAAATCTGGGAAAACTTCAACCGAAGGCTGATATTGGAATTTTCATTGGCTATTCACCTGCAAAGAAAGCTTACCGGATTTATAACCGTCGTCTTGGCAAGATTGTAGAAACTTTGGATGTTGATTTTGATGAGCTTACAGCGATGGCTTCTGAGCAACACAGCTCTGAACCCGCATTACACGAGATGGGAACCGGTACAATCAGTTCCGGATTACTCCCCAACAATCCTACTTCTCCATCATTTTTAGCACCAACAAGGTCCGAGTGGGATAAATTATTTCAACCTATGTTTGATGAATTTTTCGATCCACAGAGTAATGATTCTCCAGAAACTGCAGCAGTAGCTCCGATTCCCGTAGTTGTTGCTCAAGATAATGGAAATCTATCCGAGGCATCTACTGTTACTCTTGAACATGATGTCCCATCCCCCACCGATTCTCAAACAACACCTGAATCATCACCCCCACTCGTTCCTAATGATGTTGAAGAGGAACTATATGATCACGATCTGGAATTTGCTCACTTACAAGAGCTTCCCTTCTTCGGTTCACCTATACCTGATGACCCTACGGGTGCGTCTACCTCAGAAGAAGCTCCTGCAATCGTTCACTCTCGACCACCACGGATTGAAACTCACAACACTAAATGGACAAAGGATCACCCAATCCGCAATATTATTGGTGACATCGATCGACCAGTCTTAACACGCCATCAACTCCAAGAACATGAATTATATTGCTATTTTGATGCATTTCTGTCAGACACTGAACCTAAAAACTGGCAACAAGCCATGACCAAATCATCATGGATTGAAGCCATGCAAGAGGAACTCAATGAATTCCAACGTCTTGAAGTGTGGGAATTAGTTCCGTTACCCAGCAACGTTGAAATCTTGACACTGTTGTGGGTATACAAGGTTAAGCTCGATGAGTTAGGTAGTGTGCTGAAAAACAAAGCTAGATTGGTCGCTAGAGGTTACAAACAAGCTTTGGGTATCAATTTTGAAGAATCCTTTGCTCCTGTTGCACGATTGGAGGCAATTAGACTCTTCCTTGCTTATGCTGCTCACATGAATATGATCGTCTACCAAATGGATGTTAAGACGGCATTTCTTAATGGTGAATTAAGGGAAGATGTCTATGTAAGCCAGCCGAATGGATTCGTCAATTCAGAGTATCCTAATCATGTGTACAAGCTCAAGAAGGCTCTTTACGGGTTGAAACAGGCTCCACGCGCGTGGTATGATCTCTTATCAACGTATCTCATCTCCAAAGGCTTCTCCAAAGGCAAAGTGGACCCAACATTATTCATTCTCAAGGAGGACAACGACATGATACTGGTACAAATTTATGTTGATGATATAATATTTGCTGCTACTAATCAACGTTTGTCTGACCGTTTTGAGAAAATTATGTCCACACGTTTTAAGATGTCGATGATGGGAAAAATTTCATTTTTCTTAGGGTTGCAAATTTCTCAGAATCCTAGAGGCATCTTTATTAATCAATCCAAGTTTGCTCTTGAATCCTTAAAGAAATATCACTTTGAAAACTGTGACCCCGTGGATACTCCAATGGTGGAGAGATCCAAGTTAGATGAAGATAAGGAAGGGATAGCTGTCGATCCTAAACTTTACCGTGGAATGATCGGCACCCTTCTCTATCTGACTGCTAGCAGGCCTGATTTGCAATTTGCTATAGGCATGTGTGCCCGGTATCAGGCTCGGCCTACCGAAAAGCACTTACATGTTATGAAAAGGATCTTTCGGTATCTAAAAGGAACACTTAATCGTGGTCTGTGGTATCCGAAGGATTCCTCTATTGCACTAATTTCATATGCAGATGCAGATTATGCCGGGTGTCAAGATACCAGACGTAGCACTTCTGGCAGTGTGCAACTCCTTGGAGATAGACTTATTAGTTGGGCATCAAAAAGGCAGAAAAGCGCTGCGATATCAAGTACTGAGGCTGAATACATTGCTATGTCCGGTTGTTGTGCTCAAGTTCTTTGGATGAGATCACAATTGACTGACTACGGTCTTGGATTCAACAAAATCCCGATGTACTGTGATAACAAAAGTGCAATCGCTCTATGCTGCAACTATGTTCAACACTCTCGAGCAAAGCACATTGACATCCGCTACCATTTCATCAAGGAGCAAGTGGAAAATGGAGTGATCGAACTATACTTCGTCAACACTGAGTATCAGCTGGCCGATATATTCACAAAGGCCTTAGATCGAGGACGCATCGAGTTTTTGATCGAAATGCTAGGCATGAAATCATTTTCACCAGCGACACTTAAGGAGTTGGCAGAAGAGTCTGAAGAATAGTACTGGTAAACTATTCTCGAGTATCCTTTGATCGTGATCTTGTATATTATAGTACATACTTAAACCATCAAAAGCAAAATACAAAAATATAAAATCAAGAAAAACCATAAAAAATATAAAACTAAGAAAATCCATAAAAAATATAAAACCAAGAAAACCCAAAAATATTTTTCTTTTCAACTCGGGCATGTCTTTTAGTACGGTAATATTTACGGCTTTAGAAATGTCGATTACTATTGACACGACGCCATAAATAGAGTCCGTATAAAAGTTGTACAAGTTTTAAAACATGCCCATTATGGCTTGTAGTTATTTCAGACTGCAACCCGCCTTTCGCATTAAAGTCACGTATTTCCTCTGAAAACGTTGGCTCACAACGGGAATTAATTTTCTCGGGCAAGGTTTACTTGAAAACCTTGTAAGGGGCTAAGTTTACATTATAACTTGGTCTAACACAAATTAGTGTACGTTTCAGTGCACTTATTTTGTTAAAATAAGAGAAATCTTATTGCCCCTAGAATCGTTTTTAGAAAATCATTAAACAGAAAAGGTCTTCATATGATAATTGTCCCATTAAATGCCATGACTACAGCTCTTTAATTAGAAAACGGGTCACCAATTGAGGGGGAGCAAATATCATATCATTTTGAACATGATTTGGTCTTCATATTATCTTGTCTGTCATCTTTCTGTATGTGCATTATGTGCAATGTGTGCCTTCTATGGGGTTTATTTTAAGTTGGCATTAGGTTTTACTGGCGTGTCTCATTTATAGGGATATTGGCTAGAAAGATTTACCTTAGTAAGTTGTTAACTAGTTTTATGCCATCCATCAAAATTGGGGGACCAATCTGCAAGTTTTGCAAAAATTGGTTAGAAACATTGACCTAAGTCAAAACTTCCACCCCCATTTTGTGTTACCCTGCAACCGATTCACACACACCCTTAATTTTTTCTGCCTGCCGCCATTCAGATTTGCCAAATCCTTCCATCAATTCGTGTTTTTTCTTTGTGTGTCTATATTTTGCTGTGATTTCCTCTCAGGTACGCCTACAAAACATATCCATAACTATTGTTTCTGCGTTTTGTGATTACAATTTTTGTTCTTCTCGGTTTGTTCTAATTGGTCTAGGGTTTCGATGTAAACTTGATAAACATAATGTTTGACAAAGGGGATTTAATCTTTATCAGGTTTTTAAACACTGTTTTTGAATTTATCTGCTTAAAACAGCTTAAAAACCATAAAAAACGCAAAAGTTTAGATCCACCTAGGAAACTCCGCCCAGATTCCGATGAAGATAAGGTATAATTTCCGATTGGTCATTCCGATCGGTTATTCCGATCGGATTCCAATTGCATATTCCGATTGATTTGTAAGATCATTCCGATTGGACACTAAGATAGAACATTCCGATTGGACACTAAGATTGAACATTCCGATTGGACACTAAGATTGAACATTCCGATTGGACACTAAGATTGAACATTCCGATTAGCCTTATATTAGGTTATTCCGATCGGTTCATTCCGATCGGTCTTTCAGAATGGATATTCCGATTGGTCCTTTCAGATTGGTTCTTTCCGATTGGTGCTTTCCGATTGGTGCTTCCGATTGGTGCTTTCCAATTGGTGCTTTCCGATTGGTGCTATCCGATGGGTGCTTCCGATTGGTGCTTTCCGATTGGTGCTTTCCGATTGGTGCCTTCCAATTGGTTCATTCCGACTGGCACATTGTCATTCCGATGAGGTGTATAGCATTCTGATTTGGGACTATGAGATTAGAGATTCTTCTTTGCTTATGTTGATAGATTGTTTCCTATATAAGTGGTCTTATAGTATTTGCGAAAAGATTGTTGTGGCATCATCACTTTAAGCTAGCATGCCTTCACACTATGCAATTGCCTTAGATTATCTAATGATTTCGACCTAGATTGCATTATTTACTTATTAGGCTTTAAGTAAATTAGGGCCACTTTCACGAAACCAAGTTTTATTGAAATAAATTAATTTTATCTCTTAAGAATACTTGAAAGGTTTCTTATTACAGAAGTTCCTCTTATTTAATAAGTTGACTCCTCTGTAAACAAAAGAGATAAAAATTACTTATTCAATGTCTTGCGTTTTGTTTCCAGGCCATGGAAGACAAAATTTCATCATTGTCTTGCCCTCTGTTCAAGCCTTCTATTGTTTGGGTTGACGGAAATCCTACAATTCCTGATGTAGTGGTTGAAACTAAACCAAAACCCACTGAAGTGTTGGTTGAATCTAAACCAAGACCTACTGAGGTGTTAGTAGAAATGCAACCTAGACCTACTGAGGTTCTGGTTATGAAAACCAAGATACCCAAATAGTTTAAGAATTAATGTTAGGTTGTTATCCATTTAGAATAAAATGTCTTTGGCATGTCTGTGTGTTGTTGTATGTAAGGACCTAGTCCAACTGAACCATGTTTGTATGGTGTTTCTCTATTATATGTGGTAATAATTGATATGTGTTATTCCCTATAGCTTCAACTTGATATAGACTTAAGATATATATATTTTGTATATCATTTGTGCTTATTTCATCAAAGCAGGAACCATGTCAATTACAAGAGAACAACAACAACAATCAGATCTCGCATTAGTACCACTCAATGCCCGACTACCACTTGCAGAGAACAACTTTCGTCTGAAAGAGGATTTTGATCCAAACATCGCTGCTTTGAAAGTTGCAATGGACATTCTTGACATGTCACCCATTAAAGATGCCCTTAGAGCTACTGCCTCAGTTCCAGAAATCTACATTCATGAATTTTGGGCCACAACATCGATTACTGCAGCAAAGGAAGCATCTAAGACATCGATCACTTTCACAATCAACAAGCAAAACTTTACTCTTGACTTAAGCTTATTCAGGAAGTTGTTCAAGTTTCCCAAATTAGCAAAAGGAGAAAAGTTTGTGCCTAATCCAAAAACAGAAGAAGTGCTTCAAGTACTTAGAGCTTTAAACTATGAGGGTAACATTCAAAATCTATCTCAGTTCTCTACTGCACGCATTGGTCAACCATGGAAAGCAATCGTCATCATCATAGCCAGGTGCCTCACTTCAAAGGCTCGTGGTTATGACCAACTGAGACCACCTCAGGCTCATATACTTTGGGGCCTATACACTGCATCTAAAGTAGATTATGCTCTACTTCTTTGGCAAGAAGTGTGTTACCAATTCACCGGTACCAAGAAGAAATCATTGCATCTTCCGTTTCCAAGATTCACAAAACTTATCATCAACCATTTCATGAAGAGTGATCCTTCTATTGACAAGCGTGGAAACTTCTTCTACCATACATCAGATGATGACCATGTGTTGGATCAAATGGGTGACGAGAAACATCCCAGTAAGTACTCACTGATTCCAGCTTTAGTGCCTGACACCATGATCAATGACGGGATCAAGGACAGTGAACCTTACAAACAAATGCTTCTGGACATTGAAACACAATATAAAAGGGTAAATGCAGATCCATCCGAAAAACAAAAGGGTAAAAGGAAAAAGACTGTTGTCAAACGCCAAAAGACTTCTTCACCCCAAACCAAAGGTAAAGCTAAAGGGAAAGAGCAACTACGTGATGAAGATGCGGATGAACAAGATCCCTTAGTACAAATGTCTGAAGAAAAACAGACGCGGATTGCACAAAAGTTAAGTAGGATGGAGGCACAGAAAACCGGTAGTGGTTCTAGATCCAAAACTCCTGCCGAGTTAGCACTGGAAGCTTTTGGAGATCCAGACGATCCAACTGATGAAGAGGAACAAGATCCCAGACTAGAGGAAGAACTCACAGACCCAACAAATCAAGATGATGACAACGTAGATGATTATATCAACTACGATTATGAAGATCAAAATCTGGAAGGTGGAACAGATATGGAAACAATTCTGTACGATGACGTCAATCTTAGCAAACCACTTCCACCTCCTTCATCAATAATAGCAGCAGAAGATGCTCATCTGACGATGTTTCCTATACAACAAAACATACCCCCTCCACCACCAGTCTTCAGCACTGTTGTAACAACCGTCCCGCCGAGTGAACCTACAATCGAGACCATTCAACCTGTATCAACCACCACCCCCGTAATTACACCCACACCATCACCGATAATCAATCAACCTGTATCAACCACCATCCATGTAATCACACCTACGCCGCCACCGGTAACCCATCAATCTGTATTAACCACCACCCAAGTGATTACAACGATGCCTCCACCGATTGTCGATCCTCTTGTGCCAACAACTGCCCCAGTAATTGTACCAACATCGCCACCTATCCTCGAACAACTTGTACCAACCACCATCCAATCCACAACCTCGTTAGCAATTGCAGTAACTCCTCTACCAACAACAACAGCAGTACAACTAGCATCCACTCCCACTCCATTTCTCACAATCAATGATCCACTCATTCAGCAACTCCAACAACAAATGGAATCACAGGCAAAAACTATTGCGGCATTGGAGAAAAGGATAAATCATGTTAAGGCACGTGACGAACGAAAACAAAAACGTGATGACAAAAAACTTCAAGAATCATTCGAAGGTGTCATTAGACTTAAAAAGCAACAAACACAATTTCTTGCTGAAAAGGACGCACGTGACAAAGAAAATGCTGCATTTCTCGATTCCATCAATGATTCAATGACTAACATTATCCAGCGTGAAGTTAGGGCATGTGTACATCAGGAGCTTCCAGCATTATTCATAAATGGCCTTACTAACTTACAATTAATGCAAACATTGGAGACTCGGTTAACCAACATTGAGTCACCCATCACAGAAGCTCAACACGAATTACAAAGAGCTCTTCGTAAGGTCATAATGGAAGCTTCCAACACATCACCAGTAGAAGACACTGTAGTTCCCCAATCTTCCAAGAAACGGAAACGACAGGAGTCAGAAAATGAGGAAGAAGAGGAAAAGAATGAGGAGGAAGAACACTCTGATAAAAATGAAGAAGAAAAGAACGAGGAAGAGGAAGAGGAAGAGGAAAAGGACGAGGACGAGGATGAGGACGAGGATGATGACAAGGATGAGGATGAGGACGAGGACGAGGACGAGGATGAGGATGAGGACGATGGGGAGGATAAGGATGACGATGAGGATGACGAGGATGACGATAGTGATGCGGATGACGATAATGGGAATGGTAAGGATAAGGAGAAAGGGGATGGTGATAAGGATGAAGGTAATGGCACCAATGGAGAAGAATCTGAAGAATCTGATGCACGTTCAAAAGAAAAAGTTGCTGATAAACAAGCTGAGAGTGAACACATCACCACTGACGAGCATGATGAAACCACTGACAAAACCACAGGTAAGTCATCTGAACCAGCTCTTACTAGTGTATCACAAGTAGATCCTATACTACCACTAGTACAAGCCGAACCAATGATTGAAGACGAACCATCACCGTCTGTGGAACATCACTCTCCACCGCCTACTCTTGTTCAGCATCACACAGAAACAGCCACAGGTACTTCTTCTGTACCGGTTCCTACTAATATCTCATCCACAGCACCTGTTGAACCCAAACCTATGCAAGAAGACGACCCGATACCATCGGTGATACATAACTCTCCCCCTCAGCATTACATTGATATGGATATTGACGAGTTAAATCAACCAGATCCTGAGTTTGCCGACACGTTCACTGTTGATGAGACGGTTCCCGTACAGCCATGGCTTACACAAGCAGCAACTGCACGTATAGTTTCTGACAGTGAAAAGGCGGACCTCACACAATTCCTCAATAATCCTATCGACTTCTCTGGATTCTTGATGGATAAATATGGAGTGCCTAGCATTGATACAAATTTACTTCAAACAACGATCAAAGACAAGAACTTCTGGGCTTCCATGAAGATTGCCGAAACTGAGGGAGAATATCATTTTAATGAGCTCATGAAAGCAATCAAGTCAGCAGCATCAGGTGAACAAGCTCCGATCCTTCTTCCACTAACACCCTCAATTATTGCAGCCGCCAAGGATCTGCCAATGCAATACTTCACCAACCGTGATCTTGACTACTTAGAAAACGGCGCGGACAAGTATGCTACATCATTAACAATGGGCAAAGCAGTAAATTTGGAGGATATCCCTTGGATTGAAGACAAAGTTTCAAAACTATGGAGCAAAAAGCTTGTCAAAGAATATGATCAATATGCGGAATTAGGCATCTCACATTGGCGGGGCAACAAGAGGTCCGCTTACTACTTCTATAATCACACCAAGCAAGGTACACCTATAAGTGCAACCCGTCGAATCTCCAGCATACAGGGCGTTAACTTTCACCAGATCTTCGGATATTCGTATTTGAAGGACATCATATTCAAGCGAGAAGACGGTAAGATTTATAGTGTCAGTGAAGGGGATCTTCAATTCCTACGACTTGAAGATATTGAAGATTTTCTACTCCTTTTGGTTCAAGGCATGGTTCCTCACTTAGACCCCGATGAAGTCATTGCTCTAAGTTCCAACATTCGCCAATTTACTCGTCGAATTGTAATCAAGCAAAGGGTTGAGGATTTACAACTCGGGGTAGAGAGTTACCAATCCAGACTAAATCTGGAACGACCTCACACAACACCAATGAGTCGTTTTCACCAAGGTAAGGAACCATACATAGGTACACTTAAACCAGAGATGGGCATATTCTACCTGAATGAAGCAGAGGTCATGCAATACATGCGACTCTCTGAACTACACAAGTTCAGCGATGGCACTCTTAAGCATGTACGTGACAAGCTGTTGATGCTCAACTCAGGACAAGGTCTTCCAGAAGTAAAGTACCAATGGGTAGGCCGATTCAAGAAGAGTGCCACCCACACCATCCAGGTGATTGAGGAAAAGTTAAGGCATCGACGGTTGATCCGCAGCATTGAACGATTCGTGGGGGGCAGACCATATGGAGCACATCACAGGCTCGTGGGCCGATCCATCTAATGGGTCGTACTATTTCAGGTTTACTCCATATTAGTTAATTTGTGAATATGTTAATATTTTAAATATTGTGCTTTTGTGGCTTGTTGTAGTGTTAAAGTATGATAATTTTTCAAGAATTTCTCACGAGATTCTAAATCTTTCAAAATATATCATACTAAAGCACTACAACTACCCCTTATTAACTTAAGGGGGAGCATGAACATGTTCTATGGCCAAACATCGATTTCATTTTTACCCAAAGACCGGTTAATCCATTCAATATCCCAAATATTAATGGTTAACATTTTGGATAAGGGGAGAAAATGGGATTAAGGAGATTTAAATGATACTTGGCTAAAAGATGAACAAGACTTAACGATTATCCGTCTTAATATGTGTAAAGCACGTGTTAAGGGGGAGCGTTTTTGATGAACAAAACACCTAAGGTACACAACTTTTGATTTCAATATCACAAGTACCTTAAGTGATTTTCAATGATTTTTCATGGTGGCAATTCCTTCCCAAAACACACTTAATTCACGACGAATGTGGTGACAAAAGGGTGGTAGGAATAGGTTTAGTCCAATGATTCATCAGAGCCGATGGAATCTTCCCAAGGACAATTCCCTAGATAGAATTAGAAGTCCTAGGAAAGATGGAGAAAGAATGTGAACGTAGCTGAATGCCGACCAAGTACTTAAGCTAGCACTGGAACAATCACAACAAGGTGCTAGTGATGACGTATTGGTAAGCATTGAAGGGGTTGAAGAATGAAAAAGAATTGTAAAGATAAAGGGTGTAAAGAAAGAAGCCCTCCTTACAACTTTAGGCAGAAACCGGGTCAATACATATGCTATTGAGGTCATTTTTGCTAATGATTCTCGGTATTGAAGAAAGACATCATGGACCCAGTGATGCAATGCACAACCCTTCCCAGCTAACTCAAATATCTCTCAAAAGGTATTTGTTTTAATCATACGGAGATCAACACGTGATCTATTGGTTTATTCACTCCGAATAGACTGGTATTGAAAAGGTGGCACTCCTCTCCAGCCATCGCTCACTAAATCAAAACGCACAATCGAGTCTAGAGCCAAGAGATCATCAAAAGTATCATTAGGACACTTTCCATTTATTCCTTGCTTTCTCACACACTGTGAAAAGTAAGAGATTTTCATGAGTCCTACGCAGTATTCCTGTAATATTGCCAGAACATCCGAGTAATACGCAAGTATTACAATGAAGATGGAAATCCTGCTTGAGCCAACATCAAACAAGCTCATGGTAGGTTACACGTGCGGTTCTTTTAGAACCAATCTTGTGAAAAACTGGAAAGAAACAGTGGTTTAATTCTTAATTGAACTTAAACTCGTTCCAGGCCTCTACGCATTATCATATGATCTTGCCAGAACACTCAGAGTGACTCTTTATTGATCACAGTGACGAGTGGAAATCCTTCTAGTGTTAACATCAAACAGCACTTGGTAGGTGACGTGCAAGATTCTTTATGAATTGAGCTCGTGACAACTGGAAAGCAACGATGGTGAAAATCTTAATTGAAATTCACTTGTTCCAGGTTTCATGAATTGACGGCTTCAAATCACAAGGATAAATTATCCAAGTGATTCACTCTTTATGTTCGCAGTCAGCTTTGGACGGTCGAATAAAGAGAACGGGTTTACCCGCAAAATCCTGTCAGGAAGTTACTTAATTGAAACTATCCGTCACGGGTACGATATCTATTATCGTCCAACGGTCTTCACCGACCGGAGGTAAAATGCTACCAAATTAGAATAAAATGTTCAAAGCCATTTTATTCGTGTCGTTGCTGTGTACCTGTTAAAGACGGTGGCGTTGCTGTGTACCTGTTGAAGACGGTGGCGTTGCTGTGTACCAGTTAAAGACGGTGGTGTTGCGGTGTACCTGTAGAAGTCATCCCACATGCTTATGTCTTTCTGCATCAAAGTTCAGCAAAAATTCAAGAAAGTACAAGATGAAGTCTTCCGCTGTAACAAACTCTGAAACTTTCGAGAATTCAACAAAAAGACATAAGTGTGTGGAACATGGAGTCACGAGGAGGCAAAATTCACAAGTAGGCAAAGATCGCACGTGAAAGGCCAAAAGAACATGTTCCAAGCAAAAAGGCTGATATCATTCAACACATATTCACAAAAGAAAAGAAAAAGAAAGAAAAGAAGACTACGAGCTCAAGAACAAAATCTAACATGCTAGATTAGGACTTTGTAAATTTGGAGTGACCTCCCTTTGGGGGAGATTGTTGGAAATACGTTTTACGCATTTAGAAAGTCTCGGTCACTCCAACCATGTAGTTATAGGCTCGTAGTTAAGTTAAGTGTTATTTATTACATAGCCCGACCCATGAGCATGTTCATGGGCCGGAAGACCAAGTCCTTTAAGGACTTGGGGTATTTAAACCTCTTTCCACCATGGAAAGAGGTGTTGGTTGTTTATTTCTCACTTTTGCATAATACAAGTTTCTTTCACTTCTCTCTCTAACTTTCTCTCTCTAGAAAAACATCAACCCTCTTGATTCATAAAGATTATCATTGTTCCACACCTTTTGAAAAGAATTGCTTTTAATGATTTTTCAATGTTTTTGTATTTTTTGAAGAGTTTTATATTTTTAGGATTTTTTGGAAATTTTTATAGCAAATGAAAATAACGTTCAAAGAACGGATCCCAAAATGCAATGCGTCTCTCACTAGAAACCGTTTATCTTAACGAAAAGAGCCGGCAGCGGCGCCATTTAATACTTGGATTTTACACCTTCGTATAAAATAATTTCGTTGTTCCGATCTTTTCGAATTGAAAACCGGTCTTAAGTGTGACTCAATTGTCTTTTGGTGAATCAAGAGAATGGTTTGGTTTGTTTGTTTTAAACTATTAGCAGGTAATTAAAGTGTCGTTGCGTAAATGGAAGAATTAAGATTAATACTAAAGTGACTAGTAAACATAAAAGCTTGAAAACTTAAAGGTAACAATGGGAAAGTACTAGCACACTAAATAAAACTAACACTTGGAAAATTTACTCAAAATAAAAACTTGGTTGAAAAGTACTAAAAGAAAGTAAGAACGGAGTTTAACAAAACAAAACAATCGGACTAAACCCCAAAAGGTAACCCGATCGGAATGTATTCCGATCGGTTGATCGGAAAGATGGTAAAACTTGTGATCGGAATGTGGGATGATGCCCACAATCGGAATATGTAAAATTTGACCAAATCGGGATGCTGAACAAAACTGCCAATCGGAATACGGGACAAATCCCAATCGGAACAAGTAAAAACCTTACCGTCGGAATATGAGCGAAGCCACCAATCGGAATGCTTGGTGATGCCAGTCGGAATTCACAAACCCTTTTCCGATTGGATCGATCGGAAAAAGGGTGGAAGTCTGCTCGGAATGAGTGCCAATCGGAAAGGGGTTTTGAACCCTTTCCTAAAATTGTGGAAATCGGAAAAGCTAGGTAATAAGCTAAAGTTATAAGCTAATACCCGAAACTTATCAATCCAAATACTTAATCGAATCAAATATGCACTTTAATCAACTTATCTAACTCGAAATCAAACAACTTTTTAGATTAAACAATAAAAACATAAACTTTTTAATAAAACTTTTTAATAAGAAAAATAAGCTAATCATAAAAATAAGCCAATAAGCACAAAAGTCTTAAAGCTTAATCAAATGAAAACTTATAAAATGATCAAAAGATTAACTTTTTAAGCACGAAATCATTAAGAACAACACGGATCTATTGATAATCGCACCAAAATCAATCTTAAATCAAAGAAACGTAGAATGAGATTAAGAAATAAAAGCTTAAAATAGAACTTGATTAATAAAATAAGCAATACAAAGTGTTTAATCTTGAAAAATTAAAAGAAAAAGATGAACTAGTGAGAGAAAGTTTAAGACTTTCTCTCTCTAAAAACTAGAGAAAACTAAAAAAATGAAAATTAACTAAAAACTCTAACCACCCTCCTAATGACTATTAGGAGGGTATTTATAGGGAAGCTGGAAGGAGTGCATGTGTTGCATCTTCTCTCTTGCTTTCTTCACGTTTTCTCGAATCGACTTTAATTCTTCGTCTTTGTCGTCTCGGGATTTGAACTTGTCTTTTTAATTTTCTTCTTCTATTAGACTTAAGTTCTTTGACTTTGTTAAAACTTCCGTCTTTAGACTTTTTCTTCGATAAATCTTCAGAATAGGCCTTGGACTTCCGTTCTTTTTGCACTCTTGATCTTTTGACTTCGTCTTTTCCCGTTTTCTTCGATAAAAGCCCGTGAAAGCCCGTGTTTTCTTCCTTTTTAATATTTTGGTCCTAAAACACAATAAAAACACAAACCACGCATAATTCCGACTTTTACGACATAAATCACACGTTTTGGTCTTGTTTTTATTGGAAATAAGTGGTAAAAGGATAAGTGTTTTCACACTTATTAGAACCATTACCCAAAAGCCTCATGCCACTAGTACCTTTCCGAGAAGTCTAGTTGAATGATCAAGTCATTTCATACTAGTGACTCATTTGATAATTATTGATAAAGGAGTTATAGGATTGGAAATTAATTGTTGATCATATCGAGCTTTTATTGCCCTTTTAAGGTTTAAGAATAAAGATTGAAAGTATTGGAGAATGAAGTAGGATATCGAATTGAGTATTAAATTGGTTGAAACTTGAATAAAGTAAAATTTAACCCGTATGGAATATGAGATTATTAATAGAAGTCATTAAGTTTTGTAATTGAATTATAAGGTTTTAATTGATTGTTGATTCGTGTTAAGGGTCGTTCCTAGGCCATTTATCCACTAACGAGGATGCCCAGTGTCCAAGAAATGAGTTGAAGAAATCTTCTTCTGAATTGGGACCGATGGATCTTCCGGGACATGTGGAACACCTAATGACTCTTGTAGATTAGTATTCATTATGGTATCTTTTAAAAAATCCCTAACTTAACTGAGACATCAGTTGGTAGGATGAGTTCTGAGAATTGTATGACATAGTGACACGTAATGTGTTACGGTACAATTTTGACTTGTTTGTAATTAATGAAAAGACTACATTTGATTGCTAAATTCTACATGTATCGATGTTATCTATCTTTTATTGCTTCACCCTAATGTTCGCATTAGTGATGCAACCATTGAACAAGTACTCATCTTGATTTGAGTTACGTTGTGAATTATTCTTCGTAAGTGCCATCGAGGTCATGAACCTCCTGATTATTTGGCTAAGCTCATTTCCTATCGTATTGTATTTAATTCTTGGTGAACAACTCTTCATCACACTTTTGCAGATCACTCATTATTTTTATAAGATAAAACAGTATGCCTTGAGAAAAATTGAATTTTCATCACTATAAGGATTATTCAAAGTGAGATTTATAAGTGATTGATATCAAAATGAAGTTGTTTATGAGACGCTTTGGAAACTTAATTATTTCCATAACAAAGAAAATCTTTGTAAATTTATTTTTGATTCTTATTTAAGAATTAAGCCTGAAAATGTTTTTATTATAAATATGATGATAAAATTTTGACGAACTGAGTATTGCATCGTTAATCTTGAAATTGTATATAGTTGCGCGCCTACATACAATTTGGAATGGACCATGCAAGACTGATTAGTAGTCACCATAAAACTAATGAATAAACACTACATTTTCTTTGAAGATTGTGAAAGATTGAATTTTATGAGATCTGCAAGAAGTGAAAAATAAGGCCATAGTGTTACGGACACCTATATATGTGCCTGTAGCATCTATTCTTCTGAGTCGAATTTACTCATCTGTGGAAATTTTCTTAATTGACAATTGATATTCCCTCTTTGTCCAATTCTCCCGTGGTGAGATTCTTAGGAAAAGTATTTGATTACCGAGTGTTGATACCCGACTGGATATATCGACGTTCTTATCATTTCTTATGATTTGATTTCATTTGAAAGACGTGGGTAACGATCCGAGGAGCTTTCGAATGCGTACTCAAATTATGAAAACATGGGATATATTCATATTCGTTAAATGTTTTCGTCTGTATCTGATTTGAAATTCTCTCGCATAGATTATGCGTTGACCTTACTCTTTTAATGGTAGTTATGTCTCCTGATATCCCTGGATTTGTGAAGGATTATGAGTTATTATTAGTCTTTTGAGAAGTTCACATCTTATCGACGACAATGAAACTGGAAAGTTAATAGTGCCAGTAGAATGGATTGATTGATTATGACATGACGACATTGTCTTAATTGATGGGAACTCGAGTAGAATTCCACCTAAATGATAAGATGCTGATTATCAAAAGTGATCTAAATGATTCTTGATGGGTGACCGTATCCTGTATTTAGACTTGAATTATAACGTGAATGGCTGTAAATTAGTCATAGATACTATAATCTAGAAGAACCTAATATGAATTTATTAAAAAGATGTTTCTATTATCTGAAACTTTAGGAGGTATTTATTGGTAAATTACATAGACTTTTGCCATTAAGGCAAGTTGAAATTGGTATTGATTATATTTCCGGTGCGGCACTTGTGGCTTGTGCACTGTACGTCAACACCATCTGAATTTAAGGAATTACCGTACAACTGAGAGTTGTCGGAGAAAGATTTTATTCTACCGAGCTCGTCATCATGAAGAGCTATGGTGTTATCATTCCTTATATTTATAGATTACTGTCAACTGAGTAAATTGACAATCGAAAACGAAATCCATAACTCGAAATGGAAGATTTGTTCGATCAATTACAAGGTTCAAGCGTATGTTTTAAAGATTTGATCCACGGAATGGTTATTATCAACTTCGCATCTGCAAAGAAGATTATCTATTCCAATCAAACATCCGGTATTTGTAATGAACGTTATGAGTTTCACGTGATGCCGTTTGGATTGACTAATGCACATGTAGTATTCATAAATTTGGTGAATCTCGTGCGTAGGCTGTAATTTGATAAATTCATGCTCGTGATCATTAAGGACCATTTGTTTGTTTATAAGAATAAGAATGAGTTAATAATTAGTTATAGACTGCCCTAAATTGGCCGAACAATAAAAACATGTACCTTGAATAATTAGCATGAGATTAAAGACTTAAACCTTTACATTATTTGACTATGTGATTAATAGATAATGGAATCTATACTGACTCTTCAAATTAGAGCCATTTAAGACTTTGGGTTTTACCAGAAAGAAAATGGAAATATGTTTTGACAAATGTTTTAACAAAGGATTTTAAAAGGATTATTCCCTTATACACAAAACATTTTACTAAACTCCTGTTTAGGGATAAATGTTTTTGCATACCTTAGGACAACTTAAGAAGGATTGAGGAAAAACCATTTAAACCATAACTTGAAATTTGAAGCAACAATTTTTGCTTTTCAACTAAGAAAATTTTGACCAAAGTATAACCAAAGATTTTTCAAACATTTACGAATCTTATTAATTATTTTCGATAAATCAAGAAAAATCTTGTTAATTAAATTCAAATATATTTTGAACATTTTTTTAATTGGTCGAACTAAGAAAATTAAAAATTTTTACGTTATGTTTCATAAAAATTAAATGTTTATTATTTAATTAATTGTAATAATTATCGACGCTTTAAACGCTGGATTGAGAAAAACTGATAAAAATGATAGATGAGACGAAACTGAAACTTAGAAAATATGAAGAAAGGTGAACGTAATTACTGACGCATAATATAGAAAGAATATCTAAGTGAATTGTGGACATGATAATTATATCATCATGAGAAGTGAATATAGATACCGACGCATTATGTAGAAAAGATAAAGAACCAGTTAGGACATGTTCCTTAATAATGAAGGTGCAAAATAAATTGCCGAACGATATAAAAATAAACAATGTTTGTAAAAAGGATAATATAGATAATAACAAGGGATTCACGACTAATATGAATCATTAAGATTGAGAAGCCGATGGCATTAAATGTTTTAAAGGGCCGTTTATGGTTGCCTAAATATGGAAGATTGTGAGATGTAGTTAAATTGGAAATCTTGTAAGTATAAGTATTATATGTATGTCATTTTTGACTAAAAGTACCTTTGTCTGAAGAAGTTGTACTAATGACAAATTATGAAGGCAGACATCGCCTCATACATTAGTAAATGTCTAGCTATTTCAAAGGTCATCATCTGAATTTGATTCGATTTGGTTCATCGTCGACAGACTGACCAAATCTGCTAATATCATTCCTGTTAATGATAGAATCTTGATGAAGAAAATGACTCTTTTGTATTTAAAGGAGTTGTGTAAACATGGGGTGCCTATATCGATCATCTCTATCAAGATCCTCGCTTCGCATCGAATTTCTAGAGATTTGCTCAGAAATCATTGAGAACGAACATTGATGAGAGTACTATGTACCACCCCAATCGAAGGGACGAGGTAAAGTAACGATACAAAATACTATAAGCGTTGTACTATGTTTGAATTATTGACCTTTGGTAATAGACCGTATAATCGTTTTCCTTTAGAAAGATTATCATTGGTAATCATCGTATTAGGATTGAGATCGAATCTTGTTAAGATTTAGAAATTAGAGCATCTGTAAGAAGGAGTTGAGATGAAGACACCCGACATACACCCATTGTGAGTTGGACATGTCTTTTAGGTTTAAGGTTTCCTATAATGGCGAACCTAACCTTGCAAAATACCCAACCCGCGAGACCTGAAATGATTGTTGGAATTAGGATCTGATTATTGACTGCCGGTAGTGGGCAGGAGGTTATGTGAATATGAAATGTAGATCTTGAAGTGCCAGATGGGTAGCGAAGTTATGCCAAAAATTTTAACCTTGGAAAAATGAATTAATGATCTGACAAATCATGGGATATAAGTCCCCATTGTATGGGACCATTGAGATGATGTAAAAGTTGGGATTGAAAGGCATATAACCTGGATCTACCCTAGGACTTCAAGAGCTGCGTGAAATATGTTTCGTATATCGAACTTGATGGAATATCTATCAAGTGAAAATCTGAATTCTTCTTAATAAAGCTTAGATCGGCGAAAAGTTGCATTCTTCAGAAACCCGTGAACATCATGGATAGAGAAAGTAAGTCAATATTTAGCCTGATCTTATTCCCGTAGTTATGTTTGATGAAACTCGCGTATTGTAATGGATTACACTTGTGAGAAAAGACCGAATGTGGAGGAAATACCCACATGGCTTTAACTCTATAAGAAGCAAGTAGTAAGATGATCTTTGAGGACAAAGATCCTGTTTAGGGGTAAATGCTGTGACAATCCATCAATTTATGGTTGATATTTTATTCTCAAATATTATTTAAAAACATTATTTTAATGTTATAATATGAACTCACTTATTTTTGGGAAGTAATTTGGATTTACGTCTTGAAGTAGCGTCGACTACGTCTAAACCGGAGGATTCAACGTTACGTGCTTACGTTTACATACACCGTCTTTGGTGACAGTCCGACATTTCAGAAAATAAATTTATCCGTGAATATTATTTTGTAATTTTAAATTTGTGTTGGTTCATAAACTCACAAATTTACGAGAAGAGATTAGGACTTACGATTTTAATTTAACGTCCTATACGACTAAACCGGAAACCTTAGGATTATGTATTTACGTTTTCAAACTCCGTTATCGATGAGACAATTTTTATTAGATTCGTTTTGTGTAGTTGATTCATAATTTATAAAAACTTTTTTCGTAAAACGACCCGAGTGCACGCAAATCAAGGAAACTAGAATCGAGGAGTACCCGTAAATAAATAGGGATGAGACAAGTGGGACACTTGCCCCACCCCCACTCAAAACCGGTCCTAACTAGCTACACACCCTTGAGGTATCATCTTGAGGTTTCTAACTTAACACTTGTCCATTAAGCTTACACATTAGGCTACCTTACCAACAAAACCATCAACCTTTACCACTTATCTCATTTCATCCATGCAAAACAACCACCATTTTCTCTCTTGTCTCTCATCTTGCCGTCCACCATCTCACCATAAACATCCATTTTGAGCAAAAATTAACCATGAATTCATATGTTATCTCTACATATGATGAAGCTCTTTTGAAACCCTATTGATTGGTGGTGATTATAACATTCAAGGAGGAGTTTCCATAGAGTATTGGGGCTGATTTTCCACAAGGAGTTTATGAAGATTGGTGGTCTTGAAGATGGTCTTCACAAGTTTCTCCATCAAAATCCATGTTTTGATCACAACCTACATCATCATGGTGGTATAAAGATTATTCTCCCCATCTTTTTGTTATTTTGATTATGTAATCATGTATTTTATTTCTTATTGTATATGTATATGATGATTATATGATGATAAAAGTATTGTGTGGGGATTTGGTGTTGATAAATATGCTTAAAAAGGTTAATAACCATGAGAAATAAGGCTAAAATTATGCTTATTTAGTTGGCTGTATAAAAACAGTATGTAACTAAAACTTGAACTGATAAACTTGCATGGTAGAATCCATTTACAGTAAGTACAAGATGTTATACACATGTGAGAGTTGCCATGCAATGGAATCATTATAATGAGTGAGATATGATCAAAACAAGAGGGGTGTGCTAATCTGAATAAGCTGTTTTGTAAGGACTGTTAAGCATAGATAAACTTAAAATGAGCAGTAGCTATAACTAAGTTAAATGTAGCACATAATATGAAGATCATGCCATCCAAAAATGAGCTTCTAATTCATTGTAGAACTCTAGATATGATAAAAATGGTGAAGATGAAAATAAAAATCAGATTTTGAGAATTAATGTTTATTATTATTATATAAGCAGTCAAAATTATATTGTATAAAATATAAAATTAAAACCCACTAACTTAAGAATTTTATTTCTATAAATATGTTAAAGGTTAAATAAATGGATAAATTATATAAATGGTAGTGGAACAATACTTATAAGTAATAAAAACTATAAACTTGATTTTTACGACTTTTTCGGCTATTACCGTAAAATTAACGTTTTTCGCCAATTAAAACTTAGACGATCAAACCCGTCTAATGTAAAGTTTTTAAAAGTCATATACTGATATATAAGTAATTAATACAAGTAAAAACCGATAAAACCCGAACTATAGGACATACGGACATTAACGAGCTAACTAAGCATATTGGACTAATAATTGGACTAAATAAGTTAAACACTTATAAAAAGAACTTATTGGGCTTAACCCATTTAGGCCCAACTTGTAAAGTGTAGATACTGATAATATAAGTATAACATGGATTAATACAAGTTAAATAAAACTTATAATAAGTTTATTGGACTTAAAACACGTAAATAGGTAAAACTAGTAAACTAGTAAGAAGATACCAATACGTAAACACTAAAATGAGTAAAAGGGAATATATAAACCCATTTGATCATCATATATATATATATATATAATCATCATATTTATACATAATTGTTATTTTTATAAATTCACTGGACAAGGGTCTAAGACGAGTATTATTTGTCTAGGTTTCCGTGATTGAAGCACGTACCGTACGTCTGAATTGTCGATAACCCGCCTTCCCACATCAACGTGAGTTCATAGCCTCGCACTCTTTTAAATGTTTTTATGAAATGTTTTATAAACCCGCGAGGGAGATAACATGTTAGTTTTTATAAAATAGGACACCATTTGTCCCGATTGTTTGTTTATTGATTTGGACCCGAATGATTGTATGACCCGATTGTATGACCCGATAAATGATTAAAGAATCTGATAGATGAAATTAAATGGATTATTAAAGTTAGGTTATGTCACTAAAAGTCCCATTAGCATGAATTGTGAACTACCGGGATTTGGTAGACGCTTATGCATTTAATAGTACTATTTGGGGACGATCACCCCAGTTAGCGCCTTGACGGTTGATCCCCGTCGTGCCACATTGATTGGTAAGAGAATTTATGTATGAGAAGATTTCCATAGCGTGACCTTTGTGACGACACGCTAATTTAGATGGGCAAATTGAGTATCGGGTTAGCTACCCGTTGTTTGTTGTAGTAAGGTAACAATGTCATGCGGCTTATAATAATCCACAAATAACGAAATACTGCTATATGCACTAAATTACAATGAATTGCCTGACTAGCAATACGGGGTCTTATTCTTGATTTTATGTTCGTGTTTTGGTTTTACATAACCATATTCATATAACGGTTGTTATTTAACTTTATACAACGTTATAAAACGTATTGTATGATGTTTTTACGACTTCGGTTCGTATAATGATTTTGAAGGCAAAAGCCAATATTATGATTTTTGATAAAGATTTGTATAAAATGACTTTGGCTATTTTATGGCCTATTACAAAGACTTGTACAAAATGATTTTCGGTAATAATTTTATACCGATGTTATATTGATGGATTTAATTAAAACTCTATGAATTCACTCGGCGTTTACGCTGACCTTCTCTTTTAACATGTTTTATCTCAGGTACTTGAAGGTAATTCTCGGGAAGACAACAAGAATTCATGGCCCGCACTTAAATAATAATTTCCATTCAAATGCTTTGTATAACTTGTATGAAATACAATGACTTGGGACCTATGTAAATCTGATATTTATGAATAGAAATACTTTATTATTAAACGACGCGATTTTTAACCGTTGTCTATGATGTGAGTAATGTGCTATCCCGTAACACCAACGAGTCTTCCGCTGTATTGAATTGTGTAAATTTGGGGGTGTTACAGTTTGGTAGCAGAGCTCTCGTTATAGAGAACGAAAGATTTTTAAAAAAAACTAAGGTTTTGAATTAAACATTTCAAAATATTTTAACTATAAACATTTTTCTAAAAATGTCAAAAAAAAATCTTTTGACTATAACGGTGCCGAAGATTCCCGAGTTACCAACAAGGCCAGACTGAGAAGTGTTATTTTAATATATATATATATATATATATATATATATATATATATATATATATATATATATATATATATATATATATATATATATATATATATATATATATATATATATATATATATAACTTGGATTATATACATATATGATTTAATTTGATTACATGATTGTTTGATGATTATTTTTATATTTATACGAGGTATTTATACGACGTAGATTGTCACAAGGTACCCTTAACTCCCCTAGCGAATCAATCGAAGCTATTCCCGTAGGAATTCTAGCTATTCTAGATCTAAACCAATTTGTGGATATTTATGATCCCAACAAATGTTTGATATTCGTAGAAATGTAGATATTAGTTGATTGTGAAATTGAAGAAGAATTGGTGAGATTAAAACTGATATCGATGTCATGACGATCTTTCCTTATAGAGTGGAGTTTGACAAAACGTTACCACCTAGAAAGATGTCATCTGATTCGTTGTCACCCAATTCTTAAATTTGAAATCGAAAGGGTGAATGTTGCACTTGAGGCTGTCATTGAAACCATTACCCAAAAGCCTCATGCCAAAAGTACCTTTCCGAGAAGTCTAATTGAATGATCGAGTCATTTCATACTAGTGACTCATTTGATAACTATTGTTGTAAGAGCTATAGGATTGGAAATTAAGTGTTGTTCACATCGAGCATTTATTGCCCTATTAAGGTCTAAGAATAAGGTTGAAAGTATTGGAGAATGAGGTAGGATATCGCATTGAGTATAAGTTGATTGAAACTTGAATAAAGTAAAAATTTAACTTGTATGAAATAAGAAATTGTTAAGAGGAAGTTGTTGAGTCATGTGATTGAATTATAAGGTTTTAAATTATTGTTAGTTTGTGTTAAGGGTTGTTCCTAAACCATTGTCCAATAAGGAGGATGCCCAGTGTCCAATAAATTAATTGAAGAAATCTTCTTCTGAATTGGGACCAATGGATCTTTCGGGACATGTAGAACACCTAATGACTCTTGTAGATTAGTATTCATTGTGGTATCTTTTAAAAATAATCCCTAACTTAACTGAGACATCAGTTGGTAGGATAAGTTCTTGGAATTGTATGACATAGTGACACATAATGTGTTACGGTACATGTAACACCCCCAAATTTACACGTTTCAATACAGCGGAAGACTCGTTGGTGTTACGGGATAGCACATCACTCACATCATAGACAACGCATAAAATGGTGTCGTTTAATAATAAAGCATTTCCATTCGTAAATATCAAATTTACATAGGTCCCAAGTCATTGTATTTCATACAGGTTATACAAAGAATTTGAATGAAAATTATTATTTAAGTGCGGGCCATGAATTCTTGTTGTCTTCCCGAGAATTACCTTCAAGTACCAGAGATAAAACATGTTAAAAGAAAAGTTCAGCGATAACGCCGAGTGAATTCATGGAGTTTAATAAAACCAAATATATCATCGGTATATAATTATTACCGAAAATCATTTTTGTACAAATCATTGTAATAGGCCATAAAATAGCCAAAGTCATTTTATACAAATCCTTATCAAAAATCATAATATAGGCGTTTGCCTTCAAAATCATTATACGAACCATTGTCGTAAAAACATCATACAATCCGTTTTATAACGCTGTATAAAATTAGATAAAAACCGTTATATGAGTATGGTTTATGAAAAACCAAAACAAGAACATAAAATCAATAATAAGACCCCGTATTGCTAGTCAGGCAATATATTGTAATTCAGTGCGTATGGCAGTATTTCGTTATTTTTGGATTATTATAAGCCGCATGACATTGGTACCTTACTACAACAAACAACGGGTAGCTAGCCCGAAACTTAATTTGCCCATCTAAATTAGCGTGTCGTCACAATAATCACGCTTGTGTAAATCTTCTCATACATAAATTCGCTTAAATAAATGTGGCACGACGGGGATCAACCGTCAAGGCGCGAACTGGGGTGATCGTCCCCAAATAGTACTATTATATGCATAAGCGTCTACCAAATCCCGGTAGTTCACAATTCATGCTAATGGGACTTTTAGTGACATAACCTAACTTTTAGTGACATAACCGAACTATAGGACATACGGTACGTGCTTCAATCACGGAAACCTAGCCAAATAATACTCGTCTTAGACTCTTGTCCAATGACTTTATAAAAATAACAATTATGTATACATATGATGATTTTATATATATGATGATGATCAAGTGGGTTTATACATTCTCATTTACTCATTTTAGTGTTATGTATTGGTAACTTTTATACTAGTTTACTAGTTTTACTTATTTACATGTTTTAGGCCCAATAAGCCCATTATAAGTCCATTACCTTAAATTAGACCATTTTATACTTTTATTATCAGTATTATACTTTACATGTTGGGCCCAAGTGGGTTACGCCCAATGAGTAAGATTATAAGTGTTTAGCCTATTTAGTTGTATTATTAGTCCAATAACGCTAACTTAGCCCGTTAATGTCCATATGTTATATAGTTCGGGTTTTATCGGTTTTTACTTGTATTAAGTACTTATATATCAGTATATGTCTTTTAAAAAGTTTACATTAGACGGTTCCGACCGTCTAAGTTTTTATTGACGAAAAACGTTAATTTTACGGTACTAGCCGAAAAGACGTAAAAATCATGTTTATAGTTTTTATAACTTATAAAACTTACCAAACTACCATTTTTATATAACGTCCATTTATTTATCCTTATACATATTTATATAAATGAAATGTATAAGTTAGTGGGTTTTAATTTCACATTTTATACTATATTATTTTGAGTGCTTATATAATACTATTAAACTTTAATTTCACAAAATCTGATTTTTAGTTTCACTTTCACCATTTTTATCATATCTTGAGTTCTATAAGGAGATAGAAGCTTATTTTTGGGTGACATAAACTTCATATTATGTGCTACAAATAAGTTAGTTATAGCTACTGCTCAATCCATGTCTAAGTATCCTTAACAGTCCCTACAAAACAGACTATTCAGATTGGTATACTAATTTTGTTTTGATCATATCTCACTCAGTTTTATGATTCCATTGCATGGCCAACTCTCACATGTGTATGACATCTTATAATTACTGTAAATTGATTCAACCATGCTATTTTATCAGTTTATAATTTGGTTACTTACAGTTTTTATACAGCCTTCATATTTAGCAAGATTTTAACCTTGTTACCTATGGTTTTCCATCTTTTTAACCATATTTATCAACACCAAATCCCCACACAATATTTTTATCATCATATTTTCATCATATACATATACAATAGGAAAGAAAATATAAGATTACATAATCAAAATAACAAAAGGATAGGAAGAACAATCTTTATACCACCAAGATTAAGTAGTTTATGATCAAGGCTTGAATTTTTGATGGCAAAACTTGTGATGGATCAACACCAACTTTGAAGACCACCAATATTTGTAGAGTTCTTGTAGAAACCAGCCCTTGGACATCACCAAATCACCTCCTTGGATGTTAGAATCACCTCCAATCTTCAAGGCTTCAAAGGAGCATCATCATGTGTATGAGTAACACATGATGTTATGGCTAAAATAGATCAAATGATGGTTGTTGTTGATGATTGTTGGACGAAATGAGGGAGAGAGGGAGGATAGTATGAGTGGTTTTGCATGTGTAAATGAAGAAATGGTTTGTGTTAGATGGTTTTGTTGGTTTGATAGCTTACTTGTTAAGCTTAGGCTAACAAGTGTAGCTTGTAAGCTACAAACTTGACACCTCATGGTGTTGTGTCATGGTTTTGGCCATCCCATGTTAGTGGGGTGGGGCAAAACTTGTTTTGTGTCATCCCACTAATTTACGGGTATTCCACGATTCTAGTTTCCTCGATTTGCCTGCCCTCGGGTCGTTTTACGAAAAACGTTTTTATAAATTATGAATCAACAGCACAAAACGAATCTAATAAAAATTATCTAATCAAAAACGGAGTTCGAAAACGTAAATACGTAATCCTAAGGTTTCCGGTTTAGTCGTAAAGGACGTTAAATTATAATCGTAAGTCCTACTCTCTTCTTGTAAATTTTTGAGTTTATGAACCGACACAAATTTAAAACTCCAAAATAATATTCACGGATAAATTTATTTCCTGAAATGTTTGACTGTCACCAAAGACGGGGTATGTAAACGTAAGCACGTAACGTAGAATCCTCCGGTTTAGACGTAGTCGATGCTACTTCAAGACGTAAATCCAAATTTCTTCCCAAAAATAAGTGAGTTCATAATATAACATTAAAATAATGTTTTTAAATAACACTTGAGAATAAAATATCAACCATAAATTGATGGATTGTCACAGCATTTACCCCTAAACAGGATCTTTGTCCTCAAAGATCTTTTTATATTATTACTCGCTTCTTATAGAGTTAAAGCCATGTGGGTATTTCCTCCACATTCGGTCTTTTCTCACAAGTGTAATTCATTACAATACGTGAGTTTCATAAAAAATAACTACGGGGGTACGATCAGGATTAATGTTGACTTACTTTCTCTATCCATGATGTTCACGGGTTTTTGATGAATGCAACTTTTCGCCGATCCAAACTTCATTAAGGAATAATCAGATTTTCATTTGATAGACATTTTATCAAGTTCGATATACGAAACATAATTCACGTAGCACTTGAAGTCCTAGGGTAGATCCAGCTTATATGCCTTTCATACCAACTTTTACATCATCTCTATGGTCCCATACTACGGGGACTTATTTCCCATGATCTTTCAGATCATCTATTCGTTTTTCCAAAGTAAAAATTTTTGGCATAACTTCGCTACCCATCCTGCACTTCAAGATCTACATTTCATATTCATATAACCTCCTGCCTACTACCGGTAATCAATAATCAGATCCTAATTTCAACAACCATTTCAGGTCTCGCGGGTCGGGTATTTTGTAAGGTTAGGTTTGTCGTCATAGAAAACCTTAAACCTAAAAGACATGTCCAACTCACAGTGGGTGTATGTCGGGTGTCTTCGTCCCAACTCCTGCTTACAGATGCTCTCATATTTAAGATCCTCACAAGATTCAATCTCGATCCAAATATGATGATTATCAATGATAGTCTCTCCAAAGGAAAGCGATTATACGGTTTATTACAAAAGGTCATTTATTCAAGCATAAAACAACACTTCTAGTGTTTTGTATCATTACTTTACCTCGTCCCTTCGATTGGGGTGGTAAACAGTACTCTCATCAAGGTTCGTTCCCAATGACTCTGAGCAAATCTCTAGAAATTCGATGCGAAGCGAGGATCTTAATAGAGATGATCGATACAGGCACACTATGTTTACACAATTCCTTTAAATACAAAGAGTCATTTCTTCATCGAGAATCTATCATTAACAGGAATGATATTAGCAGATTTGGTCAGTCTGTCGACGATGACCCAAATCGAATCAAATTCAGATGATGACCTTTGCAATAGTTAGACGTTTACTAATGTATGAGGCGATGTCTGCCTTCATAATTTGCCATCAGTACAACTTCTTCAGATAAAGATACATTTAGTCAGAAATGACATGATTAGAATACTTATACTTATGAGATCCCAACATAACTAAATCTCGAAATCCTCCATATTTAGGCAACCACAAGCGGCCTTTTATACATTTAACGCTATCGGCTTCTCAATTATAATGGTTCACATTAGCCACGAACCCCTTTTATTATCTATATTATCCTTCTTACAAGCATCGGCTATTTTTAAATTGTTTGGCAATTTATTTTGCACATTCATTATTAAGGAACACATCCTAATTGATTCTTTATCCTTTTTACATAATGCGTCAGTATTTACATTCATCTTTCTTGATGCAATAATTATCATGTCTATAATTTACTCAGAAATTCTTTCTTCATATTTTCTAAGTTTTAGTTTCGTCTCAACTATCATTTTTATTAGTTTTGTTCAATCCGACGTTTAAAGCGTCGATAAATATTACAAGTAATAAAATAATAAATATTTAATTTTATGAAACGTAACCGTAAAAATTTTAAATTTTCTCAGTTTGTCTAATTATAGAAAAATGCTCAAAATAAATTTGAATTTAATTAATACGATTTTTGTTGATTTATCGAAAATAATTAATAAGATTCGTAAATGTTCGAAAAATCTTTGGTTATACTTTGGTCAAAATTTTCTTAGTCGAAAAGCGTAAATTATCGTTTCAAATTTTCAAGTTATGGTTTAAATGGTTTCCTCAATCCTTCTTAGGTTGTCTTGAGGTATACACAAACATTTACCCCTAAACAGGAGTTTATTTAAATGTTACGGGTATAAGGGAATAATCCCTCAAAAGTTCTTTTTGATAAAACATTTGTCAAAACATATTTGCACTTTATTTTTGGTAAAACCCAATGTCTTAAATGACTCTAATTTTTGAAATGTCAATATAGATCCCATTATCTTATTATCACACGGTCAAATCATGTAAAGGATTAAGCCGTTAATCACATGTTAATTACTCAAGGTACAGGTTTTCATTGTTCGGTCAATTCAGGGCAGTCTATAAATAATTATTAACTCCTTCTTATACTTAGAAACAAACAAATGGTCGTTAATGATCACGAGCATGAATTTATCAGATTACAGCCTACACATGTGATTCACCAATTTTATGGATGCTACATGTGCATCGGTCAATCCAAACAACATAACATGAAACTCATAATGTTCATTACGAGTTCTGAATGTAGTGATTAGAATATATAATCTTTTTCGCGGATGCGAAATTTATGATAACCATGCCGAGGATCAAAATTTTTAAAACATACGCTAGAACCTCGTAAATGATCGAACAATCTATCATCTTGGGTAGTGGATATAGATTTTAATCGTCAATTTACTTAGTTCACGGTAATCAATAAACATAAGGAATGATAACACCATAGCTCTTCATGATGACGAGCTTCGTAGAATAAAATCTATCTCCGACAACTCTCTCAGTTGTACGGTAATTCCTTTAATTCAGATGGTGCTGACGTAAAGTGCACATGCCACAGGTGCAGCACCGGGAATATAATCAATACCAATTTCAACTTGCCTTAATGGCGAAAGTCTAGGTAATTCACCAGCAATTACCTCCTAAAGTTTCAGATAACGGAAACATCTTTTAATAAATTCACTTTAAGTTCTTTCTAGATTACAAGATCTATGATTAGTTTATAATCATTCATGGTATAATTCAAGTCTAAATGCCGGATATGGTCATAAATCAAGAATTATTTAGATCACTTTTGATAATCAACATCTTTTCATTTTGGGGAATTCTACTCGAGTTCCCATCAATTAAGACAATGTCGTCACGTCATAATCAATCATTCCATTCTACTGGCACTATTAACTTTTCAGTTTTACTGCCATCGATAAGATGTGAACTTCTCAAAAGACTAATAATAACTCATAATCCTTCACAATTCAAGGATATATGGAGACATAACTAACCTTAAAAGAGTAAGGTCAACGCATAATCTATGCGAGAGAATTTCAAATCAGATACAGGCGAAAACATTTAATGAATATGAATATATCCCATGTTTTCATAATTTGAGTGCGCATTCGAAAGCTCTGCGGATCGTTACCCAGGTCATTCAAATGAAATCAAATCAAAAGAAATGATAGGAACGTCAATATATCCAGTCAGGTATCAACATTCGGTAATCAAATACTTTTTCAAAGAATCTCACTACGAGAGAATTGGACAAGAAAGAGAATATCAATTTTTCAAATAAGACAATTTCCACAGATGAGTAAATTCGACTCAAAAGAATAAATAGTACGGGCACATATGTAGGTGTCCCTTGCAATATGTCCCTATTTTTCACTTCTTGTAGATCTCATAAATTTTTAATCTTTTCATAACTTCAAAGAAAATGTAGTGTTTATTAACAATTTCATGGTGACTACTAATCAGCATTGCATGGTCCCTTCCAAATTGTATGTAGGCGTGCAACTATATACAATTTCAAGATTAACGATGCAATACTCAGTTCATCAAAATTTTATCATCATGTTTATAATAAAAACATTTTCATTCTTAATTCTTAAATAAGAATCAAAAATAAATTTACAATGATTTTCTTTGTTATGAAAACAATTATGTTTTCCAAGGTGTTTTATAAAAAACTTCATTTCGATAACGATCACTTATAAATCTCACTTTTAATAATCCTTATAGTGATGAAAATTCAATTTTTCTCAAGGGATACTATTTTATCTTCTTAAAAACAATGAGTGATCTGCAAAAGAGTGATCAAAATTCGTTCACCAAGAACTAACTACAATATGATAGGAAATGAGCTTAGCCAATTAATCATGAGGTTCATGACCTCGATGGCGCTCAAAAAGAATAATCTACAACGTAACTCAAATCAAGATGAGTACTTGTTCAATGGTTGCATCACTAATGCGAAGATAAGGATGAAGCAATAAAAGATAGATAACATCGATACATGTAGGATTTAGCAATCGAAGGTAGTCTTTTCATTAATCACAAGCAAGTCAAAATTGTACCGTAACACATTACGTGTCACTATGTCATACGATTCCAAGAACTCATCCTACCAACTGATATCTCAGTTAAGTTAGGGATTTTTAAAAGATACCACAATGAATACTAATCTAAAAGAGTCATGGGGTGTCCCACATGTCCCTGAAGATCCATCGATCCCAATACAGAAGAAGATTTCTTCAATTTATTTATTGGACACTGGGCATCCTTGTTAGTAGCCAATAGCCTAGGAACAACCCTTAACACAAATCAAAAATCAAATAAAACCTTATAATTCAATCACAAAACTCAACAACTTCCTCTTAACAATTTCTCATTTCATACAAGTTAAATTTTACTTTTATTCAAGTTTCAACCAAGTTATACTCAATTCGATATCCTACCTCATTCTCCAATACTTTCAACCATATTCTTAATCCTTAAAAGGGCAATAAAAGTTCGATATAATCAACACTTAATTTCCAATCCTATATCTCTTACAACAATATTTATCAAATGAGTCACTAGTATGAAATGACTCGATCATTCAATTAGACTTCTCAGAAAGGTACTAGTGGCATGAGGCTTTTGTGTAAAGGTTCCAATGACAGCCTCAAGTGCAACATTCACCCTTTCGATTTCAATTTAAGAATTGGATGACAACGAATCAGATGACATCTTTCTAGGTGGTAACGTTTTGTCAAGCTCCACTCTATAAGGAAAGATCGTCATGACATCGATATCATATTTAATCTCGCCAATTCTTCTTTAAGATCACAATCAACTAATATCTACATTTCTACGAATATTAACCATTTTATTAGGATCATAAATATCCAAAACTTGGTTTAGATCTGGAATAGCTAGATTTCCTACAGGAATAGCTTCGATTGATTTACTAGGGGAGTTAGGGTTCCTTGTGACAATCTACGTTGTATAAATACCTCGTATACGTATTGAAATAATCATCAAACAATCATGTAATCAAATTACAACATATATATATAATCCAAGCTATATATATATATATATATATATTAAAATAACACTTCTCAGTCTGGCCTTGTCGGTAACTCGGGAATTCTTCGGCACCGTTATAGTCAAAAGATTTTTAGACATTTTGAGAAAAATGTTTATAGTTAAAAGATTTTGAAATGTTATATTCAAAACCTTAGTTTTAAAAATCTTTCGTTCTCTATAACGAGATCTATGATACCAAACTGTAACACCCCCAAATTTACATGTTTCAATACAGCGGAAGACTCGTTGGTGTTACGGGATAGCACATCACCCACATCATAGACAACGCATAAAAATGGCGTCGTTTAATAAAGCATTTCCATTCATAAATATCAAATTTACATAGGTCCCAAGTCATTGTATTTCATACAGGTTTTACAAAGCATTTGAATGGAAATTATTATTTAAGTGCGGGCCATGAATTCCAGTTGTCTTCCCGAGAATTACCTTCAAGTACCTGAGACAGAACAAGTTAAAAGAAAAGGTCAGCGATAACGCCGAGTGAATTCATAGAGTTTAATAAAACCAAATATATCATCGGTAAATAATTATTACCGAAAATCATTTTTGTACAAATCATTGTAATAGGCCATAAAATAGCCAAATTCATTTTGTACAAATCCTTATCAAAAATCATAATATAGGCGTTTGCCTTCAAAATCATTGTACGAACCATTGTCGTAAAAACATCATACAATCCGTTTTATAACGCTGTATAAAATTAGATAAAAACCGTTATATGAGTATGGTTTATGAAAAACCAAAACACGAACATAAAATCAATAATAAGACCCCGTATTGCTAGTCAGGCAATATATTGTAATTCAGTGCGTATGGCAGTATTTCGTTATTTTTGGATTATTATAAGCCGCATGACATTGTTACCTTACTACAACAAACAACGGGTAGCTAGCCCGAAACTCAATTTTCCCATCTAAATTAGCGTTTCGTCACAATAATCACGCTTGTGTAAATCTTCTCATACATAAATTCTCTTACCAATCAATGTGGCACGACGGGGATCAACCGTCAAGGCGCGAAATGGGGTGATCGTCCCCAAATAGTACTATTATATGCATAAGCGTCTACCAAATCCCGGTAGTTCACAAAGCTAATGGGACTTTTAGTGACATAACCTAACTTTAATAATCCATTTCATTTCATCTATCGGGTCATTTAATCACTCATCGGGTCATACAATCATTCGGGTCCAAATCAATAAACAGACAATCGGGACAACTAGTGTCCTATTTTATAAAAACTAACATCTTATCTCCCTCGCGGGTTTATAAAACATTTCATAAAAAAATTTAAAAGAGTGCGAGGCTATGAACTCACGTTGATGTGGGAAGGCAGTTATCGGCGATTTGGATGTACGGTACGTGCTTCAATCACGGAAACCTAGACAAATAATACTCGTCTTAGACTCTTGTCCAATGACTTTATAAAAATAACAATTATGTATACATATGATGATTTTATATATATGATGATGATCAAGTGGGTTTATACATTCTCATTTACTCATTTTAGTGTTATGTATTGGTAACTTTTATACTAGTTTACTAGTTTTACTTATTTACATGTTTTAGGCCCAATAAGCCCATTATAAGTCCATTACCTTAAATTAGACCATTTTATACTTTTATTATCAGTATTATACTTTACATGTTGGGCCCAAGTGGGTTAAGCCCAATGAGTAAGTTTATAAGTGTTTAGCCGATTTAGTTGTATTATTAGTCCAATAACGCTAACTTAGCCCGTTAATGTCCGTATGTTATATAGTTCGGGTTTTATCGGTTTTTACTTGTATTAAGTACTTATATATCAGTATATGTCTTTTAAAAAGTTTACATTAGACGGGTCCGACCGTCTAAGTTTTTATTGACGAAAAACGTTAATTTTACGGTACTAGCCGAAAAGACGTAAAAATCATGTTTATAGTTTTTATAACTTATAAAACTTACCAAACTACCATTTTTATATAATGTCCATTTATTTATCCTTATACATATTTATATAAATGAAATGTATAAGTTAGTGGGTTTTAATTTCACATTTTATACTATATTATTTTGAGTGCTTATATAATACTATTAAACTTTAATTTCACAAAATCTGATTTTTAGTTTCACTTTTACCATTTTTATCATGTCTTGAGTTCTATAAAGAGATAGAAGCTCATTTTTATATGGCATAAACTTCATATTATGTGCTACAAATAAGTTAGTTATAGCTACTGCTCAATCCATGTCTAAGTATCCTTAACAGTCCCTACAAAACAGAGTATTCAGATTGGTATACTAATTTTGTTTTGATCATATCTCACTCATTTTTATGATTCCATTGCATGGCCAACTCTCACATGTGTATGACATCTTATACTTACTGTAAATTGATTCCACTATACCATTTTATCAGTTTATCATTTGGTTACTTACTGTTTTTATACAACCATCATATTTAGCAAGATTTTAACCTTGTTACCTATGGTTTTCCATCTTTCTAACCATATTTATCAACACCAAATCCCCACACAATATTTTTATCATCATATTTTCATCATATACATATACAATAGGAAAGAAAATACAAGATTACATAATCAAAATAACAAGAGGATAGGAAGAACAATCTTTATACCACCAAGATTAAGTAGTTTATGATCAAGGCTTGAATTTTTGATTGCAAAACTTGTGATAGATCAACACCAACTTTGAAGACCACCAATATTTGTAGAGTTCTTGTAGAAATCAGCCCTGGGACATCACCAAATCACCTCCTTGGATGTTAGAATCACCTCCAATCTTCAAGGCTTCAAAAGAGCATCATCATGTGTATGAGTAACACATGATGTTATGGCTAAAATAGATCAAATGAGGGTTGTTGTTGATGATTGTTGGACGAAATGAGGGAGAGAGGGAGGATAGTATGAGTGGTTTTGCATGTGTAAATGAAGAAATGGTTTGTGTTAGATGGTTTTGTTGGTTTGATAGCTTACTTGTTAAGCTTAGGCTAACAAGTGTAGCTTGTAAGCTACAAACTTGACACCTCATGGTGTTGTGTCATGGTTTTGGCCATCCCATGTTAGTGGGGTGGGGCAAAACTTGTTTTGTCTCATCCCACTAATTTACTGGTCGTTTTACGAAAAACGTTTTTATAAATTATGAATCAACGGCACAAAACGAATCTAATAAAAATTGTCTCATCAAAAACGGAGTTCGAAAACGTAAATACGTAATCCTAAGGTTTCCGGTTTAGTCGTAAAGGACGTTAAATTATAATCGTAAGTACTAATCTCTTCTCGTAAATTTGTGAGTTTATGAACCAACACAAATTTAAAAATCCAAAATAATATTCACGGATAAATTTATTTCCTGAAATGTCGGACTGTCACCAAAGACGGTGTATGTAAACGTAAGCACGTAACGTAGAATCCTCCGGTTTAGACGTAGTCGATGCTACTTCAAGACGTAAATCCAAATTTATTTCCAAAAATAAGCGAGTTCATAATATAACATTAATATAATGTTTTTAAATAACACTTGAGAATAAAATATCAATCATAAATTGACGGATTGTCACAGTACAATTTTGACTTGTTTGTTATTAATGAAATGACTACCATTGATTGCTAAATTCTACATGTATCGATGTTATCTATCTTTTATTGCTTCTTTCTAATGATCGCATTAGTGATGCAACCATTGAACATGTACTCATCTCGATTTGAGTTACGTTGTGGATTATTCTTTTGGAGCGCCAGCAAGGTCATGAACCTCATGATTATTTGGCTAAAGCTCATTTCCTATCATATTGTAGTTAGTTCTTGGTGAACAAGCTTTCATCACTCTTTTGCATATCACTCATTGTTTTTATAAGATAAAACAGTATCCCTTGAGAAAAATTGAATTTTCATCACTATAAGGATTATTCAAAGTAAGATTTATAAGTGATTGTTATCGAAATGAAGTTGTTTATAAAACACCTTGGAAAACTTAATTGTTTTCATAACAAAGAAAATCTTTGTAAATTTATTTTTTATTCTTATTTAAGAATTAAGCATGAAAGTGTTTTATTCTAAACATGATGATAAAATTTTGACGAACTGAGTATTGCATCGTTAATCTTGAAATTGTATATAGTTGCGCGCCTACATACAATTTGGAATGGACCATGCAAGGCTGATTAGTAATCACCATAAAACTGATTAATAAACACTACATTTTCTTTGAAGATTGTGAAAGATTAAATTTTATGAGATCTGCAAGAAGTGAAAAGTAGGGACATAGTGTTAGGGACACCTACATATGTGCCTGTAGCATCTATTCTTCTGAGTCGAATTTACTCATCTGTGGAAATTATCTTATATGACAATTGACAATTCTTTCTTGTCCAATTCTCCCGTAGTGAGATTCTTAGGAAAAATATCTGATTACCGAGTGTTGATACCCGATTGGATGTATCGACGTTCCTATCATTTCTTTTGATTAGATTTCATTTGAATGACCTGGGTAACGATCTGAGGAGCTTTCGAATGCGTACTCAAATTAAGAAAACATGGGATATATTCATATTCATTAAATGTTTTCATCTGTATCTGATTTGAAATTCTCTCGCGTAGATTATGCGTTGACCCTACTCTTTTAATGGTAGTTGTGTCTCCATATATCCTTGAATTTGTGAAGGATTGTGAGTTATTATTAGTCTTTTGAGAGGTTCACATCTTATCAACGGCAATAAAACTGAAAAGTTGGTAATGCCAGTAGAATGGATTAATTGATTATGACATGACGACATTGTCTTAATTGATGGGAACTCGAGTAGAATTCCCCTAAAAGATAAGATGTTGATTATCAAAAGTGACCTAAATAATTCTTGATGGATGACCATATCCTGCTTTTAGACTTGAAATTTATACCATGAATGGTCATGAACTGATCATAGATCTCGTAATCTAGAAAGAACTTAAAGTAAATTTATTAAAAGATGTTTCTGTTATCTTAAACTTTAGGAGGTATTTGTTGTTGAATGATTGTGGTAAATTACAACTCTTGTTTAGGAAAACAAAGAGCGTAAACGCGGTAAGTATCAAGTGATGATTTAGGAAAATCAACACTAATGACCCTTAAGGTGTGAAAGTTCGTTTCACAAGGAGGTATATGTGTGTGAGAAATTTGTTAAATGTTTGTGATTAATGAATGGTTTAGAAGGGGATGAGAAAAGAAGATGACGAAGACGTAAAAATAAAAATAAACACTACTAGAAAGTTAAAACGTAGAACCTTAAAAACCACAAAAATAAAAATTAATTCTAAAATTACCAAAAATTCACCAAAAATCAAAGTAAATAAACTAAGAGTTTACCAATGATCAAAACTTTTTCAAACCTTTTAAATAATTAAATATTCAATTTTTAAATGCTAATTAAAGCCCTAAAAATCAAATAAATTATCGAAAAGCCCAAATAAAGATTTTTCAATTGGTAAACCTCTAAAATGACCTAAAAAGATTAAAAACTATTTTTAAAAATTTTTAAACTAATAAAAACTATTTAAAATGATTTAAAAACTATTAAAACTTAAAATAATTATAAAAATTAATCTAAAAGAGATAAAATTATTCTAAAAGTTGCTAAATTCCTATTTTAATGTATTAAACCTAAGAAAAATGTAAAAAGTTGGAAAATGTTAAATTTTAAAAATAATAATAAAATAATAATAAAATAATATTAAAAATCCAAAAATTATAAAAAATTCTAAAAACTTGCAAACTAGTTTATTTTAACCTAAATAATCAGAAAATCAAAGTGAAATTACAAGAATACCCCTATTGGGCCCTCAAATGGGCCAAAACCAAAAACAGTCAACACAAATGGGCTTTTGGGCCCAAAAAGTCAAACTTGGCCCAATTGACTTGGAAAAGCCCTATCTGACTCAAAATTCAATTCTAAGAACAAAACTCTAGAGGCCCAAAAGATGAATATGAGCTTATCACAGCTTATTTAACACACAGCTTATTCTTATTGGGCTTTTCAGCCCATTAAGCAATAAGCTAATGCCATAAGCTCTAATTTGACACACAACCTTCTTTTGGGATGCTTATGAGATCTGTAAAAAGAAATTTTGAAAAAGTTCACTCAATAAGCCAGAAATAAGCAAAGTAAAGATTCACTAAAAGACAAAATAGTCGTTTTAGAGATTTAGGGCACCTCAGGACTTGATTCAACTTGCAAAAGATCACAAATGGACTCAATAAGCCAAATCAATCAACAAAAATCCAATAAGCACAACCAATAAGCCAGAATAAGCACAAATGAACTTATGAAAAAGTCAATGGAGTTGGTTTTCTAGTCAAACCCTAAAGTCAACCCACCAAATGCTCCAGTATGAACAAATGGGTCAAATAATGAGCACTTATTACAAAAACAAAGTTGTTGCTGGGTAAAATAAGCTATTATAGCTTATTGATAAGTTGAACCCAATTTTACACTATTAGTGGCAACTAGCAGGGGAAAGGAGTTCCCACTGCTTTGACTATTTGACCAAGCTTATATGAGAGTTCTGGTTTGATTCAATTGGAAACAAAGGCACCCTTGTAATCAGTGAATCACAAGGAGTCAATAGCAACAAGAAAATCACAAATTGGTTCACACAATAAGCCACAATAAGCCAAACAGTCACCAAATATGCACCAGATATGGAAATAAGCAGTTAAGCACTTAATAAGCAGATTTAGACTGAATAAGCCAACCAAACTTAACAGGATGCATACACAAGCTATATAAACTATAGATAAGCATAAAGCAACAAGAATCAAATACTGAATCAAAGAGAATTAACAAAAATAAGCAAGTGAAGGTTACTGATGAACACTAACATGCAATTGATGAACACTAACTCTTTGCTGATCTATTTGACCACAGATCCAATTTCAAGCCTCAAATCCTACTTCCCTGGTGTAGTTTACCTAGATTTAACACTTGTTAACCCTAGTCTATGATTAGATCTAGGTGTCCCCTAAATTTCAGCCAAATTCACCAAGTAAACAAGATTTTATGACCCTTTTTATGAATCTATGTGTTTCAAACCTTAAAACCTGCAAACAGATGAACAAATGCACTTAACAAACAGATACCAACACTTGCACACAACAAACAACAGCTTAGCAAACCACAAATCCAATTCAAGCAGTAGACCCAAACACTCCTTAATCTTCCACTTAACAAAGAAACTTATGATTTTAACTAATAACCTATTGATTTTAATGATCAAAAACACTTACTAGGTAGAAACTAACACAATCAAACTCAAAAATCACCAGCACAAACACAAATACTCAAAATCTAAGCACCAAATCAAAATCAGTCATAAACATGAAATTTTGAGAGGAATCTTAACAAGGGATTATACCTGCCTTCCACAACATCCTAGGAAGGCCAGCTATGCTCCTTGGACCTTGTTCAACAACTAGAACAAGACCAAGGTACTGCAACAAAGATGATCAAAGCCTGCTGATGTTCAAAGTAGAACAAGGCTTTGATTATGATATGTCTTCAACACAAGCAACAAACAAACTCAACCAAAGGCATAGAACCCTTCTCAGGCTTGGTGTCAACAAGCTTGAAGGAGCTCAAGGCTTATGGCTAAGGGTTAGTAACAAATATAAGCCAAAATCAGAAACAAGGACTTCAAGGCCTTTGAACCTTGAAAACCTTTCAAACCTAGACGTGCCTTAACCACAAGGTTAAGGAAGGTCTAATCAATCAAATGGAACTCAGAATTAGGCTACTCAAACACCAACTTTTAATCAAATCAAAAAGAGAATTCAAAAATTTAAGAAATTCAAATTTTATTAAACTTAAAAAGGAATTACAAAGATTGATAGCCTAAAACTGGAACAAAGGGACTCTCACATGTTGAGGTCTCCTTTTATAGGCAAATGCCTGGCTAAACACTATTCACAAACCCTAGTAACTAAAATTCCTATTCTATCCTTACAGAATCTTCTAGGTGTGTTGCCAGCTGTTTTGGTTGAATCCTGGACGTTTGTTGAGTGCTTAGGGACCATGTAATGATTTGCAGCCCTTGATTTTGCCAAGTAAGGATCAAGTGCCAAGTGTCGTATTGTGAGTGGGGATGGGGGTATCATTCTGCTAGTGGGATTTGGAGTTTAAGGTGTGGGATGTGATTGAGGTGATGTGAATCACACGTGGGATTACTCAATTTTGATTTCCCCTTTGTTTTACTCCTTTTTGATCCTGGGTAAAAACTTGTTCTTGCCTGGTAAAAATCCCAACAGTAAGTGTTTGGCGCATTTTTAGGGATTTAAACTTTGGGATATGACAGTTTTGGTCCTTGAGTTTTGGAAAAGAGTGAATAACAAGTTTATTTGTTAAAACAAACGTGTTCCTTTGTTATACAACTTTCACCACTTGGCAGTTTTGGCACAAACTTTCCAAAAAGTGTTTCAAGGGTTATTTTTGACACTTTTGCATATTTCAAGGGCTGATTTCGGACAATGTTGATCTTCAAAGGTCTTCAATGTATCTTTGGCTTGATGAGGGACCATAATTGACAATTTGGAATTGTTGAGGGACTAATCTTGCCATTTCTTCAAATTTGAAGGACCTTTTGTGTAATTTTGACAAACTTAAGGGACCAAACTTGTATTTATCAATATACAAGGGTTTTAAGTGTCATTTCTTCAATAAATGAGGATCAAACTTGCACATCTTTAAGTCTTCAAGGATAAATGTTGAATATTCCATGATTAGGGCCCGGTTCTTTGTACGGCTTCGTTTCTCGTGTCCGTTTTTCTTGTAACTTGTGATCTTTTGTCTTTTTCACGATATCCATACATAAAATACACAAGTAAACAAACACAAGCATATATATGGTATATTATGATATTTTTATGCATTTAAAGCCCGAAAAGAACGATGAGATCATGTATAAATGCCAGCTCATCACTCCCCCATACTAAGCCATTGCCATGCCCTCACGCAATGCTAGAATAAAGTATCTAAGCATCACCAAAGTTAAATTTTATTAACCTTTATTGAAAAGTAAAAGACTTGCAACATACTACGAAGATGTGTAAAGACATAATGTATGATTTTCATCACAAAAAGTGACTTTTAGGGTCAAAGAATAGAAACAAGTAAATGTCCCTTAGAGTAAACTTCGTCATCCTTGATTGTCATACATTCCATGCTAAGTGTAAAAACGAGATCATTGTTGGTACAAGTCACAATGCTAACACTACTCATACGTCCAAATTGTGTAATACTTTTTCTCCCCGCAATCCTAGTTATTATAAAAGGAAATGGGTTACAAGCATTTTTTATCTATTTGTCATGGATCACAAGTGATTCATATTGACTTATTTGAGTAGTTATTAGTCCGAAAGCAAAGTAGCATGATTTGATCAATAGTTAGCCGAAGAACAAAATCTTTTAAAACGGCTTCTCGTGTATCTCCTTAAGTTCATATCTTGGCATAACTCATTTCACGATTTGAGACCTTTCTCGGACCGATATTTGGCATGTACTTCATACTTCAAATCTTAGGAAGACGTTCTCGAAATTATGGTCTTCTCTTCATATATTTGGAATTTCTTCACTTGACGTTTTTTGAGAGATTCTTCATATTGGACCACGACTTCATCATTTTTCTTCAATCTTTACTTTGGATTTTGATATACAACGATCCGCCTCCTTTTCGGACTTGGATATTTTATCCTCATACCTTGTTAGGGTCTTTTTGGATAGACTTTCTCCATGATCTTTAGGGGAGTAATTGCTTTTCGTCGTGTGTCTCGATCCTTCATATTGATTTAGGAATAATGATACTTCACATCATCTTGGATCTTTAGCAAAAATAGAGCTCCTCATGCCTTCTTAGGGCCTTTTTGGATGATCGCCAATCTTCGCGTCCCGCTTCAATAAGTTATGCCTTGGCTATGAACTCTATTCAACCCCGAGCAACTTTTAAACGATCTTGCGCTAGAGGCTAAGTAACCTTTCAAATCGTACGACCTTACTTATTGCAATTATGATTTATTCCTAATGCATTGATCTTATTGGAAAAAAGCTACAATTAAAAACATGAGTTTTTGAAAGAACATTTTCATGTTCTACGTTTAGCATGATCACTTGTCTAACTCTATCATTTCTCGTTCTTCACTATATAAAGACCTCTAATTAAAGAGACTCGTGAATGCTTAGCCATGCAAGTCAAAATTAAGCCACATTTGGATTAGCTTTCATTAAGATTATATCAAATCAAAGTTTTAGGTTTTCAAGCCACATATAGGATATTGCACTTTCTTGGACTTTTTCATGTTTAGAGAATGCGTTTTAAAGTTCCCTTGATAAGTGACTTTCTAGGATCAATTATAGGAACTTGCGAAAAGTTCTTGTTCTTAACCCGAAAGAGTTAAGACTTTCGCGTTTTAAAGCTCCCTATATAAAAGTCTAGCAAAACTTGAATTGAGCGGGTTAAGGAATGTAAATGGATCCAAATGCCCATCAAGTCAAAAATTAACTCTTATTCTACCCATCGGAAAATATACATTCGTGTCTTAAAAACACTTATGAAAACTAAGAAAAAGTTTTAAAATTTGGCCATTTTTAGCCTTATTAGCAAAACAAAACATTGAAAGTTGGAAAGCGTGAGCGCGTAGCAAAGCAAGTACCTATTCAACCCCCCATACTAAAAGCAAACATTGTCCTCAATGTTTCGAGTCTAAAGGTGGAGCACCCCCATACTAGAGACGAAGAGTCGAATGCTTAGGATCTAGCATGGAAAGGGTGATCAACAATATATCTAAAGCCGTTTATTAAGTATGCTAAAAGATCATTGTTAGAACAATAAAGGATATGTCATGGAATCGTGAAAAACTTCTTCAAACGAACGATAGAGGCTCACGAACACGAGAGTCTTCAATCGTAGATGATGATGATGATCTAGATAACACAATCACAAACAACCACGAGACAACGAGTTGAAAGGGTACAAGTCCCCTTATTAGTTAATAGTAAGCATAAAAGATAAGCATGGGATCTCCCCCACGAGGCACCTCGTTTTTTATTACCGAGTCATGAGCTCGACTCGATCCCCTCAATGCTAATTATCATTGGGGAAGGTGACTTGGTCGAGGGCAACCATTGAAGGAATTTCCCCACCAAAGTAGTGCTTAAGCCTATGTCCATTCACCTTGAAAATAGGACCATCATCTTGAGCTAGCTCAATGGTCCCATAAGGAAACACTTGTGTAATGGTGAACGGACCCGACCAACGAGATTTCAATTTCCCGGAAAATATCTTAAGACGAGAGTTAAAAAGCAACACTTGATCACCAACGTTAAAAACCTGGTTTTTAATCTTTGAATCATGAAACTTTTTAGTCTTTTCTTTAAAAATTAATGAATTTTCATAAGCATTATCTCTTAATTCATCCAATTCATTCAATTGTATTTTCCAGTGATCTCCCGCGGTCTTCAAGTCAAAGTTTGCATGCTTAAGGGCCCAATATGCCTTGTGCTCCAACTCAATGGGCAAATGAAAATTCTTCCCGTAGACTAGCTTATAAGGAGTGCACCCGATAGGTGTCTTATAAGCGGTCCTAAAGGCCCATAAAGCGTCATCAAGTTTGTCGGACCATGAAGCACGGTTTTCTCCAATTGACCTCTCTAAAATCCTCTTCAAAGCTCGGTTCGAAACCTCGACTTGCCCACTCGTTTGCGGGTGATAAGCCGTAGAAAGACGATGAGTAACTCCATATTTCTTTAGAACCTTTTCGAATTGGTCATTACAAAAATGGGTTCAACGATCGCTTATAATAGCATGAGGGGTTCCGAACCGAGAGAATAGTTGCTTCAAAAACTTCACTACCACACGAGCATCATTAGTAGGTAAAGCCTTAGCTTCAACCCACTTAGAAAGGTAGTCCACCGCGACGAGGATATATTTGTTGCCATGAGACGATGGGAACGGCCCCATAAAGTCTATTCCCCATATGTCGAAAATCTCACACACTTGAATTATATTTTGCGGCATTTCATCACGTTGAGACGATTTTCCTTGACGTTGGCACGAATCACACGACTTTACAAGTGCGTGTGCATCACGATAGATAGAAGGCCAAAAAGAGCCGGCATCGAACACTTTCTTAGCCGTGAGATTAGCACCGTGGTGACCACCCGTGGGTCCCTCGTGACAAGCTCTAAGGATATTAGAAGCTTCGGCACCAAACACACAACGTCGAACGAGTTGATCCGCACAAACTCGAAAGAGATAAGGGTCGTCCCAAAAATAGAACTTGACGTCACGAAAGAACTTTCGTTTTTGTTGTGTCGGCATACCCTTGATTATGAAATTGCCCGCATGGTAATTTGCAATGTCGGCAAACCATGGGGTGGTGTCTTTAGAATTCACTACACCGAGAGTCTCAAGAGGAAATGTTTCGGTGATTTCCTTGTTCTCAAAAACATCTTTGTGATGATCTTCTAGACGAGAGAGATGATTGGCCGCTAGATTCTCGGCTCCTTTTTTGTCAAGCACGGTGACATCAAATTCTTGGAGGAGGAGCATCCAACGAAGCAATCTCGGCTTAGCATCTTGCTTAGCTAAGAGATACTTGATAGCCGAATGGTCGGTATACACGATGCTTTTAGTCAAGACGAGATAAGGTCGGAATTTCTCAAAAGCATAGACCACAGCAAGGAATTCCTTTTCCGTTGTGGTGTACTTTAATTGAGCCTCGGTCATCGTCTTACTAGCATAATGGATAGGGCGGAAATGCTTGTCATAACGTTGCCCTAAGACGGCCCTATAGCATAATCACTTGCATCGCACATGATTTCAAAGGGTAATTCCCAATTAGGAGCAACAAGAATGGGAGCTTCGGTAAGTTTCCTTTTGAGAGTTTCGAAAGCCTTAACACAATCCTCATTGAAGTTAAAAGGAGCATCCTTCTCGAGAAGGTGTGTCATAGGTCGAGAGATTTTTGAAAAGTCCTTGATGAAACGACGATAAAAGCCCGTGTGGCCTAGGAAACTCCTAACTCCCTTAACGATTTTGGGATGAGGTAACTTGGCGATGACGTCTACCTTAGCTTTATCGACCTTAATCCCCGCCTTTGACACCTTATGTCCTAAGACGATTCCTTGTTTACACATAAAATGACATTTTTCCCAATTAAGCACAAGATTGGTTTCTTCACAACGTTTTAACATTTGCTCGAGATTAGATAATCATGACGTGAACGAATTGCCAAACACCGAAAAGTCATCCATAAACACTTCCATCGACTTCTCGATCATATCGTGAAAAATAGCCATCATACACCGTTGAAACGTACCCGGTGCATTACAAAGTCCGAAAGGCATCCTACGATAAGCGAACGTTCCATAAGGACACGTAAAAGTAGTCTTCTCTTGATTACGAGGGTCGATAGGGATTTGAAAGTAACCGGAAAAACCATCTAAAAAGCAATAGAATTCATTTCCCGCAAGTCGCTCCAACATTTGATCCATGAAGGGCAAAGGAAAGTGGTCTTTACGAGTGGCGTCATTTAACTTTCGGTAGTCAATACACACCCTCCAACCGGTCACAACACGAGTGGGAATTAACTCGTTGTTTTCACTAGGCACAACGGTCATTCCTTCCTTTTTAGGGACACAATGGATTGGGCTCACCCATGGGCTATCGGATATAGGATAAATCATTCCCGCGTCAAGGAGTTTAAGGACCTCCTTTTTAATGACATCGTGGATTTTGGGATTCACCCTTCTTTAAATTTGAATTGCGGGTTTGTATTCTTCCTCCATTAAAATCTTGTGAGTACAAAATTTTGGGTCAATACCCTTAATGTCGGATATTTTCCACGCAATTGTCCCTTTATGAGCCTTAAGAACTTTCAAGAGCTCGGTTTTTTCATCATTAGCAAGACCTTTTGCAATAATAACCGGCAACTTGTCATCACCTTCCAAGAATGCGTATTCAAGGTGAGAAGGGAGATCTTTCAATTCAAGGATAGGTGGTTCCTCGATTGAAGATTTTGGTTCAACACTCATAACTTCCATCAGCGAAAGAAATGGTGGAATAGAAGTATCATCACTAATCAACACCTCATCTTCATTGTCGATTTCATTTGAAGTGAGATCACCTCCTTGGAATGGAGTGAGATTTGGTGTGGAATTAGCAAGAATCGGATCCAAAATAGTGGGATTGCCACTTGACGAGCTATCGGAAAAACCTAACACTTCTTGTGAAAACTCATCGCAAACCACATCAATGATGTCAATGTGATTGATGGTAGCGATTGCATAAACATGAGAAGGTTTCGAGTTTTGAGTATCGTTTATAACAAGTTCCTCTTTGTTGAATCTCAAAGTGATAGTTCTCGCATGAACATCGATAAGCGATCTCGAAGTGTCTAAAAATGAACGTCCTAAAATTAGAGGAACTTGAGGATCCGCGGGGATGTCAACTACTATAAAATCAACGGGATAGTAGAACTTCCCCACTTTCACGAAAACATCTTCGGCAACTCCACATGCCATAATCGTAGAATGATCGGCCATTTCGAAAGACATGTTCGAAGGAATGAGAGCCGGAAGCGAAAGCGATTTCCAAATGGAAAATGGCATCAAATTAATGCTCGCACCAAGATCGGCCAAGGCGAGGCATTCTTTCATATCTTGTATGTCACAAGGAATGAGAAACTTTCCGGGGTCACCAACTTTTTCCGGTATGCGGTTAAGATAAACCGAAGAACAATTAGCAAGCATTGAAAGCTTTTCCTTATCGCTCATCATAATTTTAAAAGGGGAAGCGAAACGAGGCATATACAACAACGCGTCGGCTAAACTCACATCAAAATGCACTTGTTGAAACATTTTTATAAAAAGCTCGATTTGTTGTTTGTTACGTTCTTGCTATTTCTCTTTGTTTCGTCTCGAAGGGTAGGGTAAAGGTGGTGTGGGTTGGTCATTAGGCAACGGCCTTGGAAACTCGGGTTCCACAATTGGTATTGGTTCAACCGTAGGTGTGGTATGAGCGGTACTTCGTGGGATTGTAATGTGCTCCTTTTTGACCATCACCTCGGGTTCTTTCTCGATTTCCTTCTCCGTAGAAGTACTTGGACGAGAGATTGGTTCCTTGAAAGTTTTACCACTTCGTGTAGTAATAACCTTCATTTCTCCCTTCGGGTTTGCAATGGTATCACTAGGAAGACCACCCGAGGAAGAGGGTTTACACATGATTGCTTCAAACATCTTAGCCATTCGGTCCTTAAATTTTGATTGCCTAGCATCCGCTTTTAATAACTCTTGCTTAATCTCATGTTGTCCTAATTCCATCTTTTGTTGATTTTGTTGAAGCTGTTGGACATTTCCTTCCATTTTGTTTGCATGAGTTTTAAGTTCATTAGCAAGTTCATTTTAAGCTCGTTTTTCAACTCGGATCTTAAGCTAATCATCTCACGTTGCATGTTATCAAATTTAGCATCATTTACTTTAGCATAATCCAAAAATTCTCCTTGCAAATTTTTAGTGTGAGCATTTTGAAAACCTTGTGTAGTGTTTTGAAAATCACGGTTTTGGTTTTGATTAGAAATTTGTCCATTCCCATTTTGATAATTCCCTTTGTTGTAATTGCGTGAATTGCCTTGGTAATTACCTTGGTTGTTGTTTCGATAATTGTTAACATTTTGGTTTGGTGGATCTTGATTTTGGCGGGAACCTTGACCGTTTTGGTTATAAGTTCCCGTTGCTACATAAGCACTCGAAGTGTTACCATCCGCGGTAATGCACTCGGAAAGATCATGAGCTCCACCACAAGACAAACAACTCTTAGCAACCGCTTTAACCGAAGCGGAATTTGAAGCTTCTTGAGCTTTCCAATGGGACATAAGATTAGCAAATCTATCAAAAAACGATTTTCCTCGTTAGCTTCATCATGTAAGGCATTAATGCTACGAGACGATTGTGACGATGATGACGAACCCAAATTGGCAACACTCGGTGTGTTACGAGGGCTATAAACCTTAGATCTATTCTCGATGATTTGTAAAGCCTCATTTGTCGTCTTGCACAAAAAATTACCACCCGCGGCGGCATTCAAATAATCTCGTTCATGATCATTAAGCCCATTATAAAAAGTATCAACTTGATGCAATTCCGTAAAATCATGGTGTGGACATTCATGTAACATTTCTTTAAATCGTTCCCATGCCATTGAAAAACTTTCATTATTTCTTTGCACAAATCGTGAAATCTCATTTTTCAAGTGTGTTGTTTTAGATGGTGGAAAAAAATTGTTCACAAACTTAGAAACGAGATCGGCCCATGTCAAAATCGAATTTGGCGGTTCTTTCTCGAGCCAAATTTTTGTGGCTCCATCTAACGAGTATGGAAACAACATCATCTTAATGGCGTCATGTGGAACATCCTTAAACTTGCTAGTGGCGGTGAGACGGTTAAAATTCCTAATGTGGTAGTGCGGGTTGTCTTTCTCGTGACCTCTAAACTTATTTTCTTGCAACATCGACATTAAACCCGTCTTAATCTCGAAATTCTCCGCAAGGATGGCAGGAATCACAATAGCCTCTCCAAAACCCTCGGTGGGTGCTTGTAGCAACTCCATCATAGTACGATTAGCCATGACGACTTCTTGTTCTACAATAGGTTCAACAATTGGAGGTTCTTCTACAATCAACGTCTCTTGATTGGCTTGCTTTTGAAGACGTTTACGAGCTCGTTTTTCTTGATTACGAGTGATCATAAACTTCACGAAGAATGGGAGGTGAGCAAAGAAGATTCTTTTTGGGTGTTTTGTGAATTTTCAATTTTTTTGTGTTTTTGATGATATTTAATTTTTTTTGGATTTTGGTGTACTTTCGTAGACAACAATCTACAAAATCTCTCCTCGAATCAAACTCTTGATTAAAGAAGCCTCAATGGAATGAAAATGATCACGTGGAGTGAACGCCTTCGAATGACTTTATAACTTTGGTGAAAACCAAATTGTTCAAGAGGTTTTAATCACAAAGAAACCAAGCAAATATATTATACGTAATAATACTTTGGGCGGCAAAACCCTCGATTAGCCTTCAATCTCAAAATACTCACAAGCAAGCGGGGAAATGAGGCGGCGCGAAGCACTTAAGAGCCTTTTTCCTTAGGGTATATTTTATAATACCCGCCTTATACCCACCTTATAGTTCGTATTTTTCAAAATCGAGCTTCACGAAAGTATTTATCTATTTTTGCCTTTTTCTTTTTGTTTGAGATTCGAATACAATAATTGAGTGATGAAATCCCAATTAAGGTTGTGTTTTCACACTTTTAGAGATATTGTGAATTTATTGTGATACTTAATACAATATAGTAATAATATTTGTACAAGAAAAACCAAGAAAACCGATAATACGTATTAGTAGAGTTCTACTAATACAAATACTATTTTGGTTAATATTAAAAACAACAATTCAAATTAATCACGACACACCTCCCCGGCAGCGGCGCCAAAATGATCGTAGGAAAATTACAACTCTTGTTAGGAAAACAAAGAGCGTAAAAGCGGTAAGTATCAAGTGATGATTTAGGAAAATCAACACTAATGACCCTTAAGGTGTAAAAGTTCGTTTCCCAAGGAGGTATATGTGTGTGAGAAATTTGTTAAATGTTTGTGATTAATGATTGGTTTAGAAGGGGATGAGAAAAGAAGATGACGAAGACGTAAAAATAAAAATAAACACTACTAGAAAGTTAAAACGTAGAACCTTAAAAACCACAAAAATAAAAATTAATTCTAAAAATTACCAAAAATTCACCAAAAATCAAAGAAAATAAACTAAGAGTTTACCAATGATCAAAACTTTTTCAAAACTTTTAAATAATTAAATATTCAATTTTTAAATGCTAATTAAAGCCCTAAAAATCAAATAAATTATCAAAAAGCCCAAATAAAGATTTTTCAATTGGTAAACCTCTAAAATGACCTAAAAAGATTAAAAACTATTTTTAGAAATTTTTAAACTAATAAAAACTATTTAAAATGATTTAAAAACTATTAAAACTTAAAATAATTATAAAAATTAATCTAAAAGAGATAAAATTGTTCTAAAAGTTGCTAAATTCCTATTTTAATGTATTAAACCTAAGAAAAATGTAAAAAGTTGGAAAATGAGAAATTTTAAAAATAATAATAAAATAATAATAAAATAATATTAAAAATCCAAAAATTATAAAAAATTCTAAAAACTTGCAAACTAGTTTATTTTAACCTAAATAATCAGAAAATCAAAGTGAAATTACCAGAATACCCCTATTGGGCCCTCAAATGGGCCAAAACCAAAAACAGTCAACACAAATGGGCTTTTGGGCCCAAAAAGTCAAACTTGGCCCAATTAACTTGGAAAAGCCCTATCTGACTCAAAATTCAATTCTAACAACAAAACTCTAAAGGCCCAAAAGCTGAATATGAGCTAATCACAGCTTATTTAACACACAGCTTATTCTTATTGGGCTTTTCAGCCCATTAAGCAATAAGCTAATGCCATAAGCTCTAATTTGACACACAACCTTCTTTTGGGATGCTTATAAGATCTGTAAAAAGAAATTTTGAAAAAGCTCACTCAATAAGCCAGAAATAAGCAAAGTAAAGATTCACTAAAAGTCAAAATAGTCGTTTTAGAGATTTAGGGCACCTCAGGACTTGATTCAACTTGCAAAAGATCACAAATGGACTCAATAAGCCAAATCAATCAACAAAAATCCAATAAGCACAACCAATAAGCCAGAATAAGCACAAATGAACTTATGAAAAAGTCAATGGAGTTGATTTTCTAGTCAAACCCTAAAGTCAACCCACCAAATGCTCCAGTATGAACAAATGGGTCAAATAATGAGCACCTATTACAAAAATAAAGTTGTTGCTGGTTAAAATAAGCTATTATAGCTTATTGATAAGTTGAACCTAATTTTACACTATCAGTGGCAACTAGCAGGGGAAAGGAGTTCCCACTGCTTTGACTATTTGACCAAGCTTATATGAGAGTTCTGGTTTGATTCAATTGGAAACAAAGGCACCCTTGTGATCAGTGAATCACAAGGAGTCAATAGCAACAAGAAAATCACACATTGGTTCACACAATAAGCCAAACAGTCACCAGATATGCACCAGATATGGAAATAAGCAGTTAAGCACTTAATAAGCAGATTTAGACTGAATAAGCCAACCAAACTTAACAGGATGCATACACAAGCTATATAAACTATGGATAAGCATAAAGCAACAAGAATCAAATACTGAATCAAAGAGAATTAACAAAAATAAGCAAGTGAAGGTTACTGATGAACACTAACATGCAATTGATGAACACTAACTCTTTGCTGATCTATTTGACCACAAATCCAGTTTCAAGCCTCAAATCCTACTTCCCTTGTGTAGTTAACCTTGATTTAACACTTGTTAACCCTAGTCTATGATTAGATCTAGGTGTCCCCTAAATTTCAGCCAAATTCACCAAGTAAACAAGATTTTATGACCCTTTTTATGAATCTATGTGTTTCAAACCTTAAAACCTGCAAACAGATGAACAAATGCACTTAACAAACAGATACCAACACTTGCATACAACAAACAACAGCTTAGGAAACCATAAATCCAATTCAAGCAGTATACCCAAACACTCCTTAATCTTCCATTTAACAAAGAAACTTGTGATTTTAACTAATAACCTACTGATTTTAATGATCAAAAACACTTACTAGGTAGCAACTAACACAATCAAACTCAAAAATCACCGACACAAACACAAATAATCAAAATCAAACCACCAAATCAAAATCAGTCATAAACATGAAATTTTGAGAGGAATCTTAACAAGGGATTATACCTGCCTTCCACAACATCCTAGGAAGGCCAGCTATGCTCCTTGGACCTTGTTCAACAACTAGAACAAGACCAAGGTACTTCAACAAAGATGATCAAAGCCTGATGATGTTCAAAGTAGAACAAGGCTTTGATTATGATATGTCTTCAACACAAGCAACAAACAAACTCAACCAAAGGCTTAGAACCCTTCTCAGGCTTGGTGTCAACAAGCTTGAAGGAGCTCAAGGCTTATGGCTAAGGGTTAGTAACAAATATAAGCCAAAATCATAAACAAGGACTTCAACGCCTTTGAACCTTGAAAACCTTTCAAACCTAGATGTGCCTTAACCACAAGGTTAAGGAAGGTCTAATCAATCAAATGGAACTCAGAATTAGGCTACTCAAACACCAACTTTTAATCAAATCAAAAAGAGAATTTAAAAATTTAAGAAATTCAAATTTTATTAAACTTAAAAAGGAATTACAAAGATTGATAGCCTAAAACTGGAACAAAGGGACTCTCACATGTTGAGGTCTCCTTTTATAGGCAAATGCCTGGCTAAACACTATTCACAAACCCTAGAAACTGAAATTCCTATTCTATCCTTGCAGAATCTTCTAGGTGTGTTGCCAGCTGTTTTGGTTGAATCCTGGACGTTTGTTGAGTGCTTAGGGACCAAGTAATGATTTGCAGCCCTTGATTTTGCCAAGTAAGGATCAAGTGCCAAGTGTCGTATTGTGAGTGGGGATGGGGGTATCATTCTGCTAGTGGGATTTGGAGTTTAAGGTGTGGGATGTGATTGAGGTGATGTGAATCACACGTGGGATTACTCAATTTTGATTTCCCCTTTGTTTTACTCCTTTTTGATCCTGGGTAAAAACTTGTTCTTGCGTGGTAAAAATCCCAATAGTAAGTGTTTGGCGCATTTTTAGGGATTTAAACTTTGGGATATGATAGTTTTGGTCCTTGAGTTTTGGAAAAGAGGGAATAACAAGTTTATTTGTTAAAACAAACGTGTTCCTTTGTTATACAACTTTCACCACTTGGCAGTTTTGGCACAAACTTTCCAAAAAGTGTTTCAAGGGTTATTTTTGACACTTTTGCATATTTCAAGGGCTGATTTTGGACAATGTTGATCTTCAAAGGTCATCAATGTATCTTTGGCTTGATGAGGGACCATAATTGACAATTTGGAATTCTTGAGGGACTAATCTTTCCATTTCTTCAAAGTTGAAGGACCTTTTGTGTAATTTTGACAAACTTAAGGGACCAAACTTGTATTTATCAATATACAAGGGTTTTAAGTGTCATTTCTTCAATAAATGAGGATCAAACTTGCACATCTTTAAGTCTTAAAGGATAAATGTTGAATATTCCATGATTAGGGCCTGGTTCTTTGTACGGCTTCGTTTCTCGTGTCCGTTTTTCCTTGTAACTTGTGATCTTTTGTCTTTTTCACGATATCCATACCTAAAATACACAAGTAAACAAACACAAGCATATATATGGTATATTATGACATTTTTATGCATTTAAAGCCCGAAAAGAAGGATGAGATCATGTATAAATGCCATCTCATCACTGAATTACCTAGACTTTCGCCATTAAGGCAAGTTGAATTTGGAATTGATTATATTCCTGGTGCTGCACCTGTGGCGTGTGAACTGTACGTCAGCATCATCTGAATTAAAGGAATTACCGTACAACTGAGAGAGTTGTCGGAGAAAGATTTTATTCTACCGAGCTCGTCATCATGAAGAGCTATGGTGTTATTATTCCTTTTATTTATTGATTATCGTGAACTAGGTAAATTGACGATTAAAAATCTATATCCACTACCCAAGATGATAGATTTGTTCGATCATTTACAAGGTTCTAGCGTATGTTCTAACGATTTGATCCACGGCATGGTTATCATCAATTTTGCATCCGCGAAAAAGATTACCTATTCCAATCACTACATCCGGTACTTGTAATGAACATTATGAGTTTCACGTGATGTCGTTTGGATTGACTAATACACATGTAGCATCCATAAATTGGGTGAATCACGTGTGTAGACTGTAATTTGATAAATTCATGCTTGTGATCATTAAGGACCATATGTTTGTTTATAAGAATAAGAATGAGTTAATAATTATTTATAGGTTGCCCTGAATTGGCCGAACAATGAAAACCTCTATCTTGAATATTTAACATGTGATTTAAGGTTTGATCCTTTACATAAAATGACCGTTTGATGGTAAGATATATATATATATATATATATATATATATATATATATATATATATATATATATATATATATATATATATATATATATATATATATATATATATATATATATATATATATATATATATATATATATATATATATATATATATATATATATATATATATATATATATATATATATATATATTGACTCTTTAAAAATTTGAGCCATTTGAGGCTTAGGGTTATACCAAAAAGGAAGTGTAAATGTGTTTTGACAAATGTTTTAACAAAAGAACTTTTGAGGGATTATTCCCTTATACCCAGAACATTTAACTAAACTCCTGTTTAGGGGTAAATGTGTGTGTGTACTGCTAGACAACCTAAGAGGGATTGAGGAAACCGTTAAACCATGACTTAAAATTTGAAACGACAATTTTTGCTTTTCAACTAAGAAAATTTTTAAAGAATAAACGAAGGTTTTTCGAACATTTATGGATCTTACTAATTATTTCCGATAAATCAACAAAAATTGTGTTAATTAAATTCAAATTTATTTTGAACATTTTTATATAATTGGACAAACTGAGAAAATTTAAAATTTTTACGCTTGCGTTTCATAAAATTAAATATTTATTATTTAATTACTGGTAATAATTATCGACGCTTTAGACGTCGGATTGAGTAAAACGGATAAAAATGATAACTGAGACGAGATTAAAACTTAGAAAATATGAAGAAAGAAATTTTGAATGAATTCGGTCATGATAATTATTTCATCAGGAAAGGTGAAAATAGATACTGACACATTATTTAGAAAAGATAAAGAACCAACTAGGACATGTTCCTTAATAATGAAGGTACAAAATAAATTTCCGAACAATTTAAATATGAACAATGTTTGTAAAAAGGATAATATAGATAATAAAAGGGGTTCGCAGCTAATGTAACCCATTAAGAATTGAGAAGCCGATGGCGTTAAGTGTTTTAAAGGCCACTTGTGATTGCCTAAATATGGAGGAATTTGAGATTTTGTTATGTTGAAATCTCGTAAGTATAAGTATTCTATTCATGTCATTTCTGATTTAATGTATCTTTATTTGAAGAAGTTGTACTGATGGCAAATTATGAAGGCAGACACCGCCACATACATTAGTAAACGTCTAGCGATTGCAAAGGTCATCATCTGAATTTGATTCAATTTGGGTCATCGTCGACAGACTGACCAAATCTGCTAATATCATTCCTGTTAATGATAGATTCTTGATGAAGAAATTGACTCTTTTGTATTCAAAGGAGTTGTGTAAACATGGTGTGCCTGTATCGATCATCTCTATCAAGATCCTCGCTTTGCATCGAATTTCTATAGATTTGCTCAGAAGTCATTGAGAACGAATCTTGATGACAGTACTGTATACCACCCCAATCGAAGGGACGAGGTAAAGTAACGATACAAAATACTATAAGTGTTGTTTTATGTTTGAATAATTGACCTTTGGTAATATACCGTATAATCATTTTCCTTTGGAGAGATTATCATTGATAATTATCGTATTAGGATCAAGATCGAATCTTGCGAGGATATATATTAGAGCATCTGTAAGCAGGAGTTGGGATGAAGACACCCGACATACACCCATTGTGAGTTGGACATGTCTTTTAGGTTTAAGGTTTCCTATGATGGCGAACCTACCCTTACAAAATACTCGACCCGCGAGACCTGAAATGATTGTTGAAATTAGGATCTGATTATTGACTGCCGGTACTGGGCAGGAGGTTATGTGAATATGAAATGTAGATCTTGAAGTGCTAGATGGGTAGCGAAGTTAGGCCAAAAATTTTAACCATGGAAAAATGAATTGATGATCTGAAAGATCATGGGATATAAGTCCCCGTTGTATGGGACCAATGAGATGATGCAAAAAGATTGGTTTGAAAGGCATATAAGTTGGATCTACCCTAGGACTTCAAGAGCTGTGTGAATTATGTTTCGTATATCGAACTTTATAAAATGTCTATCAAGTAAGAATCTGATCACTTCTTGATAAAGTTTAGATCAGCGAAAAGTTGCATTCATCAAAAACCCGTGGACCTCATGGATAGAGAAAGTAAGTCAACAATAAGCCTGATCTTATTCCCGTAGTTATGTTTGATGAAACTCGCGTATTGTAATGGATTACACTTGTGAGAAAAGACCGAATGTGGAGGAAATACCCACATGGCTTTAACTCTATAAGAAGCGAGTAGTAAGATAAAATGATATTTGAGGATAAAGATCCTGTTTAGGGGTAAATGCTGTGACAATCCGTCAATTTATGGTTGATATTTTATTCTCAAGTATTGTTTAAAAACATTATTGTGATGTTATATTATGAACTCACTCAATTATGGGAAGAAATTTGGATTTACGTCTTGAAGTAGCATCGACTACGTCTAAACCGGAGGATTCTACGTTACGTGCTCACGTTTACATACATCGTCTTCGGTGACAGTCCGAAATTTCAGAAAATAAATTTATCCTTGAATATTATATTGGGATTTTAAATTTGATTTAGTTCATAAACTCACTAATTTACGAGAAGAGATTAGGACTTACGTGAATAATTTAACGTCCTTTACGACTAAACCGGAAACCTTAGGATTACTTATTTACGTTTTCGAACTCCGTTTTTGATGAGACAATTTTTATTAGATTCGTTTTGTGCCGTTGATTCATAATTTATAAAAATGTTTTTCGTAAAACGACCCGAGGGCACGCAAATCGAAGAAACTAGAATCGAGGAATACCCGTAAATTAGTGGGATGAGACAAAACAAGGTTTGCCCCACCCCACTAATATGGGACGGCAACACTTAGCTACAACACACCTTAGGTGTCAACATTTAACAAGTAAAAGTTACACTTGTCTTACCAAGCTTAATATGTAAGCTATCAAAACTAAAAACCACTAAATCAAACACTTCTCCATTTCCATCCATGCAAACCACCACAACTTTCTCTCTTTCCTCTCTAATATTCGTCCCATATTCACCACAACACCACCATTTGATCTTAAATTAACCACAATATCATGTGTTATTCACACATATATTGAAGAACCTTCGAAAATATGAAGATTGGATGTGATCTTAACCTATGAAAAGGAGTTTTCATGAGGTTAAAGGGCTGAAATCATGGAGGTGTTAATCTATCCAAAGGACCCAAGAAGTTTCCTTGCTAAAGTTGAAGATTTGATAACAAGAACCTAGTCTTGTTCATCAAAAAACCCCATCTATTCATCACTAATGGTGGTATAGAGATTGTTCTTCCTATCCTTTTGTTAATTTGATTATGTAATCTTGTATTTTCTTTATTTATGTATATGTATATTATTATGAATGATGATTAAAAATATTTTGTGGGGATTTGGTGTTGATAGATTTGATAAACATGGGTAAAAAGATGAAAAACCACATGTAAAAATGGTTAAAATCTTGCTTAATGTGATGGCTGTACAAAAACAGTAAGTAACCAAATGTTAAACTGATAAAATGGTAAAGTGGAATCAATATACAGTAATTATTAGGTGTTATACACATGTGAGAGTTGGCCATACAATGAAATCATAAAAATGAGTGAGATATGATCAAAACAAGTTTAGAGTGCAAATCTGCTTACACTGTTTTGGACGAATTTATTAAAATATTTAGAGGTTGATTCATTAGTAGCTATAAAGGAATAAAATGAAGAACATATCATTTAGTTTATGTGATAAAAATTTGAGGTCCTATCTCCATATAGAACTCTAGATATTGACATTTGATTGAACTTAAAATTTAGGACTGATTTTGTGAAATTAAAGTTTAATATTATTATATAAGCACTCAAATAAATATAGTATAAAATGTGAATTAAAATCCACTAACTTATATATTACATTTATATAAATATGTATAAGGATAAATAAATGGACATTTTATAAAAATGGTAGTTTGGTAAGTTTTATAAGTTATAAAAGCTATAAACATGATTTTTACGTCTTTTCGGCTAAAACCGAAAGATTAACGTTTTTGTTAAATAAAACTTACACGGTTGGACCGGTCTAATGTAAACTTTTATAAACTCACATACTGATGTATAAACATATATAACAAGTAAAAATCGATAAAACCCGAGCTTTACAACATATAGACATTAACGGGCCAAAGTAGCCTTAATGGACAATAAACCCGACTAATTTGGTAAAACACTTATAAAATTACTTATTGGGCTTAACCTACTTGGGCCCAACATGAAAATTATAATACTGATAATAAAAGTATAAAATGGTCTAATTTAAGGTAATGGACTTATAATAGGCATATTGGACCTAAAACATGTAAATAGGTAAAACTAGTAAACTAGTATAAAAGCTACCAACACATAACACTATAATGAATGAGTAAAGATGTATAAACCCACTTGATCATCATCATATATATATATATAAAATCATCATATGTATACATAATTGTTATTTTGATAAAGTCATTGGACAAAAGTCTAAGACGAGTATTATTTGTCTAGGTTTCCGTGATTGAAGCACGTACCATACATCCGAATTACCGATAACCCGCTTTCCCACATCAACGTGAGTTCATAGCCTCTCACCCTTTTAAATGTTTTTATGAAATGTTTTATAAACCCGTGAGGGAGATAACATGTTAGTTCTTATGAAATAGGACACTAGTTGTCCCGATTGTTTGTTTATTGATTTGGACCCGAATGATTGTATGACCCGATGAATGATTATATGACCCGATGTGTGAAATGAAATGGATTATTAAAGTTAGGTTAAGTCGCTAAAAGTCCCATTAGCATGAATTGTGAACTACCGGGATTTGGTAGAAGCTTATGCATATAATAGTACTATTTGGGGACGATCACCCCAGTTCGCGCCTTGACGGTTGATCCCCGCCGTGCCACATTGATTGATAAGCGAATTTATGTATGAGAAGTTTTACACAAGCGTGATTATTGTGACGACACGCTAATTTAGATGGGCAAATTGAGTTTTGGGCTAGCTACCCGTTGTTTGTTGTAGTAAGGTAACAATGTCATGCGGCTTATAATAATCCACAAATAACGAAATAATGCTACATGCACTGAATTACAATGAATTGTCTGACTAGCAATACAGGGTCTTATTCTTGATTTTATGTTCGTGTTTTGGTTTTACATAACCATATTCATATAACGGATTTTATTTAACTTTATACAACTTTATAAAACGTATTGTATGATGTTTTTACGACTTTGGTTCGTATAATGATTTTGAAGGCAAAAGCCAATATTATGATTTTTGATAAAGATTTGTACAAAATGACTTTGGTATTTTATGGCCTATTACAAAGACTTGTACAAAATGATTTTCGGTAATAATTTTATACCGATGTTATATTGATGGATTTAATTAAAACTCTATGAATTCACTCGGCGTTTTCGCTGACCTTCTCTTTTAACATGTTTTATCTCAGGTACTTGAAGGTAATTCTCGAGAAGACAACAAGAATTCATGGACCGCACTTAAATAATAATTTCCATTCAAATGCTTTGTAAAACTTGTATGAAATACAATGACTTAGGACCTATGTAAATCTGATATTTATGACTGGAAATACTTTATTATTAAACGACACGATTTTTACGCGTTGTCTATGATGTGAGTAATGTGCTATCCCGTAACACCACCGAGTCTTCCACTGTATTGAATTGTGTAAATTTGGGGGTGTAACAAAATAGATGTTCAATTTCCTGTATCTTCAACTCCACCACCACAAAGACAAATTTGGTTTCACAAGAAACAGTCTTTGCAAGTACTGTCCAGATCAAGAATGAGCATTGGATCAGACAAGACTAAAGAGGTGCAAGTTAAAAAGATAGGTTCAGTGGAAGAAAGAGTATCTGTAGATACACAAGTGATTGAAGAAACAAATGTGTCTAATACTGGTGAAGTCAACTTTGTTGAAGATCCAAGTACTGCTAAGCCAACTAAGCCGACTGCAAGTACTGCTGACATTGTTGAAGACCAAAGTACTGCTAAGCCAACTAAGCCGATTGCAAGTACCGCTGGTGATCATCATTCACTAGAAAGTCAAACTCCATTTGGAGAGGATGAGACCTTAGCCTAAATACTGCTTGACTTAAGAGAGAAGAATTCAGCTGAGAAAGCAAAACAAGCAGAGGCAGAGAAGAAGACACAACAAGAAGTTCTTACCAAAAAGGATCAAACTAAAGGTTAGAAATTTCAAGCTTCACACCCTACTAAAGGTATAGTTATTCAACAGCTAGCTGATGAGGAAAGACCTTCCAAGCTGAAGAAGAAGCTACCTAAGATTAATCCAAAGGATAAGGGGAAGAAGCAAATACTATGAGAATCTAAAATTGAAAGTGATTCAGATGAAGACATAAGCAAAGTCATGTATAGATTTAATCAATTAGACCATGATGAGGAATATGCTCTTATGTAAGCTCAAATTCGTGAAGAAGACTTACAAGAAGAACTTGAAGCTAAGCAGCATTTGCTAGAAGCTAAGAGAATACAGCAAGAATGGAACATACAAGTGTATATAGGATTCAAGCTGAATTACATGCAAGTGAGCTTCTTACAGACTCATTTATAGCTGAAGAGAGAGATTCTTATGATGAAGAAGAGAAATCAAAGTTGATTGATGATCTAGTAAGGGAGCAACAAAGATTCTTTGCTTATAAGAGAAGAATAGAAAAGATTAAGCCTCTAACTACCATGCATATTAGGAATCAAATGATGAACTTTCTCAAGAAAGTTAAGGGTTTCACTCATATTCAGCTGGTCAAAAAGAATTTTGAAGAAATCAGGACTTTGCATGAGCAACATAAGAGAACCGAATTGAAATTTGTTGAGATTGGATATGAAGCAGATAGAATGGCTGTTGAAAGACAAAGAAGACATCTGCAACAACAAAGACAATTTGGAAGCATTCCTAGAATTGAGCCAAGTACTGCTGAACCTACAAATACATCTCCAACTATCAAGACCACTTATGTGAGGAAGAATAGAAAGAAGAAGGTAAGTTCAAAGGAGGAAGAGACTGCTCAAAGAATGAATGAAGGAGATAAAGCTCAAGATATTGCTCAGACTGAAAATGTACAAGTAGTACATACATAGTCAACAGTACATGTTGAAGAAACAGTACATACAAACTTGGAAGAGGGTTCAACAGAATTTGAGAGAACCTCCAAGGGTGTTAAAAGGAAAAGATCAACAAAGGCAAAACAGAAAGCCAAGAGGGCTAAGTCAACAGCAGAATATAGTGATGACGATGAGAGCTTGAAGAAGTACTTGAAGATAGTAAAATTTGAAGATCAATGTATTGATACATAGATTTTTGGAAAGAGATCATCTATTGTTAGATGGATATACTCTATGGATCAAGGAGTGGAAGCTCATGGAATTCAAAGAACTGATGGCACAACAAGAATATTCAGACTTTTGGAAGATATTCTTCACATTCTTGACATACAAGATATTCAGGATCTTTTCAGGTTAGTTCAAGAAGCCAGTGTAGGTAAAACTGAAGTATCACTATTGTATAGGGAAATGCTCTTCATGTATGAACAACACAACTATGATCAAGAAATGTTGAAGGAATTAGAGAATCTGGTTCCTAGTTACTGGAGATATTATAGGTCATTGGATTGTAATAAGTGTGTAAACACTTATCCTTTTGCAACTAAAATCAAGGAAAAACAAGACCTAATCATGTGTTTAATGTCATAAAAGTCGGAATTACGCGTGGTTTTGTGTTTTGTGTGTTAAATAGGTAAAAATGATCAAAAGAAGAGAAAACACGGGATTTCACGGTCAAATGTTTAAGAAAAGTCCAAAAAGGGACGAAGACAAAGTCAAAAGATCAAAAGTGTGCCCTAGTTAACGAAAACTGGTTAAACTGACACGAGTTTGAAGAAACGATCAAAGAAGCCGAATTCAAGTTCGAGTTTTAACGGATTTTACTTTTTGAAGATATTCGAGCCAAGTGGGTCCCACTTACACTTAATGGACTCACAAGCCCATTTAAGGAAACGAGTAACCTAAATACATGGATCATAAAGCCCAAATTGCTTAACAAAAAATGAGACGGAAGGAAACATGATGAATTGGGTCAGGCCCATTTGGCTAGTTACACGTTACTTTCAAAGTTGGTAAACAAAAGATGGTCAACAAAAGACATGGTTTACAAGTGATGAATAACAATTCATTACTTTCGGTCAACTCTCACCCCTCATCACACACGTATCAAACCCTCACATCTCTCACATTGTTTTATAAAAACATTTTTTACCCACCCTCACTTATTCTTTTCGATACAAAATAATCCATCCTCACCCACTCCTTCATCTCTCCCACACCAAAAATGAAACATAACTTTTTACCCCCTTTTCCAAAACCTAATCAGTAAAAATAATTTGGGGATTTTCACAATTAAGGGGCGCGTGTAATTCACACCCCTTAATTAAATCCCCACTCTTTTCGGAACATGAAGATGGAGTTGATTTGGTGATGTGGTCCTTTCTCCTATTCTGTTTGGATGAAACAAATCACCACAAACCAATCCTCCAATAGGAAGGCTCCACATCAGATGCAAACTAGCACAAGAAACACAACCCATCCACGGTGGCAATCCGTGTGATGGGTAATGTGTTCTCAGCCGTTGACCAAGGGAAGAAAAGAGAGAGAGAAGAATGAAGAAATCAAGGGCTAGGATCCATTAGCTTGGGCATCAAGGAGAACCTAGAAGGTTCGGGGTTCTCCTATAAAACCCCCCTCTTATCATGTAATTTGGATGCACTTTATTATTTTTTTTTTCTGCAAAAATTAGATTAGACTTAAAATTGTAATTTCTCTCTCAAGTATTGTATTTAATTTTTAATTATTAATGAAAAATTTACTTTCAATTTTAATTCGTATCTCTTTCTCATTTAAAGTTACTTGCAATTTAAATTTATTCTAAGTTTTGGATTAATTAAATTGAAATAAAGGTATAGATTAATTTCCCTACTGGAGGTTAAATAAAAAATAATAGTAATAAAAAGAAAAAAAAAGGGGATTCGAAGAATATTGAGGTTCGTTTGGTACTGTTGGTTCGAATAGTTGTGTGTTTGGTTAGAGATGTTTCTGGTTCGACTCGAGATGATGAAGGTGGTGTTCGTTTTCGGTTAACAAGACGGCTCAGCGCCGCTCTTCGTCGCAACGGGTATCGACACCAGGTTCTCCTCCTTCACTTTTATTTTCTTTGTTCAGTTTAGAATAATATTAGTTATATGATTGTTTAAGTTAATTTGCTTGTTTTAAGATTATAGTCTGTTTGGATTTGCTTATTGTTTGCTTATAGTTATTTATTATGTAGAACTGCTTATTTAGGATGTTTGCTTGCTTATTTGATTCTCATTTTATAGCTTATTAGTTATTTGTCATATCATTTTATAGTTTATCAGTCTTCTTTTTATATGCTTATTTCCTTGTACTGTTATTGCTTTCAACCTCTGAGTAGTAATATAATTCCAAAATAATATTAATCATTTAAAAAAAAGACATCAACGGGACTCGAACCCATGACCCCTCGCATACCAGTCCAATGCTCCTTCCATCTCATCTAATGCTTGTTTTATGTTTGTTTCTGTTTAGTTTAATTAATATAGGATTTTTATTAGTGGCAGTTTTTATTAAATAGTTTAATTAAGTTTTTATAGTTTAATTAAGTTTTAATTAAAAAGTTTTATTTTCTTTTAATACGTTTTTTATAAAAATAAAAAGACAAAAAAATATTTTATTTACTTTTATAATTTTAAATTTACTTTCTTTCATTTTGTTTTGTTTATTTAAAAGTCTTTATTTTTAGTTTTTATAAAAAAAAATTTAATTAGTTTTTAATTAAGTTTTATTTAAAAATTATATTTTTGCGTCAATTTATTAGTCTAAAATAGTTTAGTTTAAAATTAATTAGTTTAAAATTTAGTTTAAAATTGTTTTTATTTAAAAAGTCATCAGTTTAAAATTAGATTTGTTTTAAAATAGTTTTAATTAATATTAGTTTCATTTTTAAATTAGATTAAATAGTTTTTAAATAGCCTTTATTTTAAGTAGTTTTTAATTAGTTAAAAATACAAAAAGTTATCTTTACCAAAAACAAGTTAAGTCGATACGTAAAACCGGAAATCAATTCGAGTGAGTCGAGGAAAAACGAACATTAATTGCAAAACATATAAAATCCTAGTTTCAAATTGGCGCCGCTGCCGCTTCGCTCGTACGATTGACGATTTTTCGTGAAGACGTTTGGATTTTGGGATCCGTTCGCTTTGAACGTTACGTTTCTTGCAACAAAAAATCAAAAATACAAAAAAATCAAAAACTTAAAAAAAAATTAAAAAAATCACAAAAGCAATTTCTTTCCTAAGAATTGCACCAAAAAAATTAAAAAACAAATCCAAAAGTAATACTTTTTCCTAAAAGTATTACACCAAAAAATATTACGTATTAGTGTTAATTTTTATTTCGATTTCTTTCGATTTTTCTTGTAAATATATATTTTTCTAAAAAATACAAAAAGATTTTTTCTTTTACTATAATATATTACGTAGCACAATAAATTACCTACTTTTCAAATAAGCCTTAGTTGGGATTTCATCACCTAACTATTGTAGTCGCATCCATAACGAAAAAAGGGCAAAATAGATAAATACTAGTAAGACGTTTGAACTCGACATATACAAACTATAAGGTGGGTATAAGGCGACGCGCTATAAAAGGCCATCTAAGGAAAAAGGTTTTTAAGTGCTTTGTGCCACCTCGTTTCCCCGCTTGCTTGTACGTATATTGAGAGGGATGATCGATTATTGGTTTGCCGACTCAATTAGTATTTAAGTATATATTTTTGCAGCTTTTTACTATTGCTCATCGAGAGGGAAAATCCTTTTCCTCTCAAAGTCGACCGAGGTAACCTACCTCATTCCAAAGTTTTAATTGTATGCGCACTCGCGCGCGTACATACATACCGAGTGGTGTACCAAACTCTTCCAATTCTTCCAAAAAGAAGAAGAAGAAGAATAACAAAAAGACCGTCATTCAAGCCGATCCCGAGAATCGTGCTTTCGACAATACAATGGAAACGGATAACCGACCTATGCTCGAAATTTTGCAATCTCACGTTGAAGGAAACGATGACGCTATCGTTGTCCCCGCAATTGGAGCAAATAATTTTGAACTCAAATCGGATTTAATTAAAATGGTTTCCGCTATCCCATTTTTGGGTCGTTCCCAATATGACCCCCATGATCATATCAAGAGATTTACCCAATTGTCCAATACCGTCAAATACAATGGGGTGCCACAAGAGGCCGTTTTCCTTCAACTTTTTCCTTTTTCCCTCGAGGGACAAGCCCGGATTTGGCTTGATAAGGAACCACCCCAAAGTATTACAACATGGATTGATTTAGAGACCAAGTTCATTAACTACTTTTTTCCACCATCACGGACCACCTCTTTAAGGAATGAAATAATCTCCTTTGAGCAAAAATATGGGGAACGGTTTAGTGAGCCTTGGGATCGATTTAAAGAACTTTTGAGAAAATGTCCACAACACGGTTTCACCAAAGTGCATCAAAGTAATACGTTTTACAATAGTTTAACTCTAAATGACCAAGACTCACTTAATAGTGCCGCGGGGGGAAATATTCTTGTGAAAACCATGACCGAGGCTTGGGCCATTATTGAAAACAAGGCTAAAGTACAAACCAAGAGTGTTAGGGCCACTTTGGCAAGTGCTAGTTCTAGTGAGAGTGACAAGAGAATCGATAAACTCACTTCGCTTGTTGAAACACTTGCTTTAAAAACCGACGCCCTCACTACACATGTGCATGCCGTGAAAGAAAATAGTGAAACGTGTGAGACTTGTGGTGGACCACATTCATATTTTAATTATGACAAGGTTTATAATCAACAACAACAAGTTTGTGCTTTTAATGCTAATGAAAGGGTTCCATTTAAACCTAATGTTGATGTTAACCATTTGTCTTACAAGAGTACTAATTATTTGGCTCCCCCGGGTTTTGTAGCACCTCAAAGACCACCCCCACCCGCCCAAAATACCCAATACCAAAATAGGAACCAAGGTCCTCAAATGGGTAATTTTCAAGAAATGGTCAAAATCAAGGGTTTCAAAATAATCAAGGTTTTTACAATAACAACGATTTTCAAACTCAATATCAAAATCAAAGTTTTCCTAATCAAGGGGTTAATAATCAAGGGTTCAATCACATGAATATGCAAAACCCTCAAATGGACTTGGTTCTACAAAAATTGACCGAACATGAGAAAATCATGAAAGCTATGCAAGAGTCTACTAGACAAATGCAAGAGTCCAATGATAAGAGATTTTTGACTATGTTGCAAACCCTTAGACCCCAAGGTGCCTTACCATCCAATACCGAGATTAACCCTCGTGCTAATGTGAGTGCTATCAATACTCGAAGTGGAGGCAATTTAGTGGGACCTTCCATCTCTTCGCCCATAAAGGAGAGACAAGGCCCGGAGGTCATAATGAGTAATCCTACTCCCCCTCCTGTGATTCCGCCCACTACCACTCCTAGTACTAGTGTTCCATTGCCGAAAGAGCCTATCCCTACGGTTGTTCAAGAAGCGAGTCCTTCTCCTTCTCAACCTTCTAAGTCTACGCCTAATATTCCTTATCCATCTAGGTTAGGCAAGGCTAAAGTGCTCACCAAAGATGACATTCATGTCTCCAACTTTTTGAAGATGATTTCCAATGTCAATGTTAACGTTAGCCTTATTGAAGCACTTGCTCAAATGCCAAAATTTGTCAAAATGTTCAAAGATTTGCTCAATAAGAAGGAAAAGATGGTTGAGCTCGTTAACACCCGTTTAAATGAGAATTGTTCCGCGATTCTTCTCAAAGAGCTTCCCGAAAAGCTAGGAGATCCCGGACGATTCGTGTTACCTTGCTCGTTTCCACAAATCGATGATTGTATGGCTTTAGCGGATCTCGGTGCTAGCATCAATCTTATGCCACTTTCGGTATGGAAACGATTATCATTACCCGACCTTGTACCGACTCGTATGACTCTCGAGTTAGCTAATCGAACTCTCGCATACCCCATGGGTATTGCCGAAGATGTTTTTGTTCGAGTTGGTACATTCACTTTTCCCGTGGACTTTGTTGTTGTCGACTATGAGATGGATCCTCGTATTCCGTTAATACTTGGTAGACCATTCTTACGATCCGGAAGAGCTTTAGTTGATGTAGCCGAAGGGGAATTAATTCTTAGGGTCGGGAATGATCAACAAATTTTTAAAATGCGGAAAATGGTTAATAAAACAAATGAAAAAGAATCGGTCAATATGATTGATGTGCTTAATTTTGATAATGAAGAAAGTTTTATCAATCCTTTTGAAGCTAAAAAGTTTAATATCAATGATTTTGTCGTATACTCAAATCCACTTTTTGACACTTCAAATGATAATCCACTTTTTGAAGAAAATGGGGAAACTAATTTTAGTAATGTCTCGTCCCTAAGTGATCATTCCATTTCGGATTTTGAGAATGCTAATAGTAAGGACACTTATTCAAGTGCTCACTTCCCTTTCGATCTTAGGGAGACACCTTTAGAGCCTCCAATTTTTACTCCCATTTATGAAACCGATAGTGATGACACTTTCTCAAGTGATCACACTATTTTCGGCTTAGAAGACTCGTCTTTTGACCCACCCACTTTCGACCAACCCATTTATGATTCACCAATCTTTGATACCTACGATGATGACACTCCTTTAAGTGATCTCATTTCCTTGAGTTTTGACGAGACACCGAGTGAGCCTAATGATCCTATTATCTCTATGAGTGATTCTCCCATTCTTGAGTCTCCCTTTGACTCTTATATTCCTAACTTGGGGGTTATGACTTTTGAGGAAGACCCTCCACCTTTAGAAGTTGTCCCTATTTTAGAGGATATTCCATTCGAGGAGGATTTAGATAAATTTCTAAACTCCTATTTTCCTCACGAGGAAGAGTTTTCCTATGATTCCGATGATACTTATGTTTTCACATCGAGTTCGGAAGAGGACGACTCCCCCATTTCGGATCAAAATGACATTTTGAGCTTAAATGTCAATACCTCTTGCCATTTTCCCGTTAAGGAATCGGTATTTGATCCCGTCATAGAGACTTTTGTGCTATCATTTCCAAATCACCTTATCCTTCCTTTGATGAGATCGTTGCCTAAGGATTCCCCACTTTTCATTGACTTGCGTACCACCTCGGGGTTTATTTCCTTTTGTGATGGAAATTATGTGTTTGACCCAGGTGGATTTTCATGGGGTATTCCTTATATGACTTTGTTTCACCCTCTATCATGGAGAGATTTTCCTCCCTTGGAAATCTCGGTTTTCCATGATTTTCCCATTTGAATGATCACATTCTGGAATTCGAGTCGAGCTAGAGACTCGTGATGAAAAATCAAGCATCATTTAACTAGGTTAGATTTTTACCTTTTCCACCCTTTATACCCTTTTTCACCTTCACCCATTTTCACCAATAAGTGTAGGAGGAGCCAAGTAGGTTGTTGTGTTGTGATGTTGTGTGCAGGGACATGAGCTTTAATGATCCACTTTTGGTGCTTTTGACGTGACCCGTGTTTCCCGTGTACCCGGTTCCTTCGATAAGTTTTTGCTATTGTGATTCAATCTTGTATATAAATTAAACGAATAATTGTAATCACTTTAGTTGTCCTTTCCTTAGCTCGATTTTAAACAACGTACTCAATGTCCTAAGTGTAGGGGAGTTTATTCTCCCACATGCTTAAACGTTGAGGAAAATGTTTATATTAAGTGTAGGGGGGATTTGTATCGAAATTTTAGTGGCCTTTTCCATGAATTTGACCTCATTTTACCGGAAATTTTTAAAAAGTTTCAACGTTTTTCAAATTTTTGATCTATTTTGGCCTAGTAGTATTTTTCATTTATTTTCTTTTCTTTTGTCATCGCGTCGTATTTATATTTTCTATTTTAAGAATAAAGTATAATAATAAATAAATAAATAAAATGGTTTTAAACAAGTTTAGATGTCTTTGATATATCAGGCCCGTCGTGAATATTTTGACTCAACCCGAGTTTACTTATCCAAGTTTACTCTAGCTAGTATCCTTAACCATATGGACCTTAATTGGTTTATTAGGCTAAGCATCCACGAGTCTCATTCCTTGAGATTTTAAATTGTGGAGAACGAGAGATGATAGAGTTATTTATAAGTTTGGTATTCTTTCATTAACTTATGTGAGTTAGTTATGAGCTTTTTCTCCCATCGCTTGTTAATAAATATATTTGTAATAAATAAGGTTGTACGGTTTGAAAAGTTACTTAGCTTCTAGCACAAGATCGTCTAAAAGTTGCTCGGTATTAATTAGAGTTCATAGCCAAGGCATAACTTATTGAAGCGGGACGCGAAGATTGGCTTATCCAAAAAGGCCGTAACAAGGCATGAGGATACCCGAGTCCAAAAAGGCCCTCACAAGGCATGAGGATTCACTTTTTTTGCTAAAGATCCTAAGAGATTGTGAAGATCATTAATCCAAATCAATATGATGGATCAAGACACACGACGAGAAGCAATTATTCCCCTAAAGATCATGGAGAAGTCTATCCAAAAAGACCCTAACAAGGTATGAGGATAAATAGATCCAAGTCCGAAAAGGAGGCGGATCGTTGTATATCATAATCCTAAATAAAGAAGAGGATAAATGAAGAAGTCGTGGTCAACGTTTGAAGCATCTTTCACTCCTAATGAAGATGTCTACCAAAATGAAGAGAAGACCATAATTGCAAGATCGTCTCTCAAGATTTGAAGTTTGAAGTACAAGCCAAATATCGGTCCGAGAAAGGTCTTAAATCGTGAAACGAGTTATGCCAAGATATGAACTTTATGAGGTTTCGAGAAGCAGTTTTAAAAGATTTTGTCCTTTAGCTAACTATTGATTAAATCATCCCACTTTATTTTCGGCCTTAATAAATTATCGAAATAAGTCAAAAATGCATCCTCGTGATCATTCAAGACAAAAATAAAATACAAGAGATACACCGTAGGAATAAGGGGGTCTAAGTGATTAATTAAACCACATGAGTAAGTGTTAGTTGTGCTAACTTGTAATAACAATGATCTCGTTTTTAAGCTTAGTGTGGGGAACGTGAAACTTGAGGGTGATTTATATTCATGACACCAAAGCCCTAATCTACGTCTTAGATTTCTTTACAAGTTTCTTCCATCAAATAATTTTGAAGTTAATAAATTATTTTAACTTTTGTTTCCTTTAAAAGTTTTTATCTTTTCGTCATAATAGTAGTAATTATAATAAAGGCCGAGATGGATTAATTATGAGAAAAATGTAACTTATGCTTTAAAATAATGCATTGCATGGGGTCATTGCAATGGTCAAGTGTAGGGGATTTAATAAGTGTGTAAACACTTATCCTTTTGCCACTAAAATCAAGGAAAAACAAGACCTAATCATGTGTTTAATGTCATAAAAGTCGGAATTACGCGTGGTTTTGTGTTTTGGTGTTAAATAGGTACAAATGATCAAAAGAAGAGAAGACACGGGATTTCACGGTCAAATGTTGAAGAAAAGTCCAAAAAGGGACGAAGACAAAGTCAAAAGATCAAAAGTGTGCCCTAGTTCACGAAAACTGGTTAAACCGACACGAGTTTGAAGAAACGATCAAAGAAGCCGAATTCAAGTTCGAGTTTTAACGGATTTTACTTTTTGAAGATATTCGAGACAAGTGGGTCCCACTTACGCTTAATGGACGCACAAGCCCATTTAAGGAAATGAGTAACCTAAATACATGGATCATAAAGCCCAAATTGCTTAACAAAAAATGAGACGGAAGGAAACATGATGAATTGGGCCAGGCCCATTTGGCTAGTTACACGTTACTTTCAAAGTTGGTAAACAAAAGATGGTCAACAAAAGACACGGTTTGCAAGTGATGAATAACAATTCATTACTTTCGGTCAACTCTCACCCCTCATCACACACGTATCAAACCCTCACATCTCTCACATTGTTTTATAAAAACATTTTTTTACCCACCCTCACTTATTCTTTTCGGTACAAAACAATCCATCCTCACCCACTCCTTCATCTCTCCCACACCAAAAACGAAACATAACTTTTTACCCCCTTTTCCAAAACCTATCAGTAAAAATAATTTAGGGATTTTCACAATTAAGGGACGCGTGTAATTCACACCCCTTAGTTAAATCCCCACTCTTTTCGGAACATGAAGATGGAGTTGATTTGGTGATGCGGTCCTTTCTCCTATTCTGATTGGATGAAACAAATCACCACAAACCAATCCTCCAATAGGAAGGCTCCACATCAGATGCAAACTAGCACAAGAAACACAACCCATCCATGGTGGCAATCCGTGTGATGGGTAATGTGTTCTCAGCCGTTGATCAAGGGAAGAAAAGAGAGAGAGAGAGAGAAGAATGAAGAAATCAAGGGCTAGGATCCATTAGCTTGGGCATCAAGGAGAACCTAGAAGGTTCGAGGTTCTCCTATAAAACCCCCCTCTTATCATGTAATTTGGATGCACTTTATTTTTTTTTAATTTCTGCAAAAATTAGAATAGACTTAAAATTGTAATTTCTCTTTCAAGTATTGTATTTAATTTTTAATGATTAATGAAAAATTTACTTTCAATTTTAATTCGTATCTCTTTCTCATTTAAAGTTACTTGCAATTTAAATTTATTCTAAGTTTTGGATTAATTAAATTGAAATAAAGGTATAGATTAATTTCCCTACTGGAGGTTAAATAAAAAATAATAGTAATAAAAAGAAAAAAAAAGGGGGGTTCGAAGAATATTGAGGTTCGTTTGGTACTGTTGGTTCGAATAGTTGTGTGTTTGGTTAGAGATGTTTCTGGTTCGACTCGAGATGATGAAGGTGGTGTTCGTTTTCGGTTAACAAGACGGCTCAGCGCCGCTCTTCGTCGCAACGAGTATCGACACCAGGTTCTCCTCCTTCACTTTTATTTTCTTTGTTCAGTTTAGAATAATATTAGTTATATGATTGTTTAAGTTAATTTGCTTGTTTTAAGATTATAGTCTGTTTGGATTTGCTTATTGTTTGCTTATAGTTATTTATTGTGTAGAACTGCTTATTTAGGATGTTTGCTTGCTTATTTGATTCTCATTTTATAGCTTATTAGTTATTTGTCATATCATTTTATAGTTTATTAGTCTTCTTTTTATATGCTTATTTCCTTGTACTGTTATTGCTTTCAACCTCTGAGTAGTAATATAATTCCAAAATAATATTAATCATTTAAAAAAAGGCATCAACAGGACTCGAACCCATGACCCCTCGCATACCAGTCCAATGCTCCTTCCATCTCATCTAATGCTTGTTTTATGTTTGTTTCTGTTTAGTTTAATTAATATAGGATTTTTATTAGTGGCAGTTTTTATTAAATAGTTTAATTAAGTTTTAATTAAAAAGTTTTATTTTCTTTTAATACGTTTTTTTATAAAAATAAAAAGACAAAAAAATATTTTATTTACTTTTATAATTTTAAATTTACTTTCTTTCATTTTGTTTTGTTTATTTAAAAGTCTTTATTTTTAGTTTTTATAAAAAAAATTTAAATTAGTTTTTAATTAATTTTTATTTAAAAATTATATTTTTGCGTCAATTTATTAGTCTAAAATAGTTTAGTTTAAAATTAATTAGTTTAAAATTTAGTTTAAAATTGTTTTTATTTAAAAAGTCTTTAGTTTAAAATTAGACTTGTTTTAAAATAGTTTTAATTAAAATTAGTTTCATTTTTAAATTAGATTAAATAGTTTTTAAATAGCCTTTATTTTAAGTAGTTTTTAATTAGATAAAAATACAAAAAGTTATCTTTACCAAAAACAAGTTAAGTCGATACGTAAAACCGGAAATCAATTCGAGTGAGTCGAGGAAAAACGAACATTAATTGCAAAACATATAAAATCCTAGTTTCAGATTGCATATTTTGGATATAGATGATGTTACCTACTATATGCTACAACAGAAGAGTTATCCATTCAAAAGAAGATTGTTGGAAAGAATGTTGGAAAAACAATTGGAAGTTACAGAAGAATCTGTTAATGCTTTGGAGTTGATCAGAATGGGTAAACAACAAATCAAGGATTTTAAAGATAAGGAAGAAGCTGAGAAAGAGGCTTAAGTGTTTGACTTTCAGTCACACTTCAGAAATGGTTCTCAGTTCACCATGTCTAACACACATAAGAACTGGCTAGAACATAAGCAAAGGGTTTATGGTAAAGACTTCTCATATCCGTTGAAAGTTGGTAGTTTGCTAAAAACTATATTGTTCTGACTCACCCTTTTTCGAGACAAAGAGTTGGCTAGTCCCAGACAAACGGTACTAGGTAAATATTTCATCAACTCCGTTGATGGTTGACAATTTACCAAAAATTGTAGGGTTATCAGTACACCTTATTCTTCATGAATAGAGTATTGGCTATTCCAGAATGTATGGCTAACTGGTAAAGAATATATCAAATCCGTTGATAGCTGGTGATTTGCTAACAATCATGAAGCCAATACAAATTGGTTTTTGTTGTTAACTGTTTTATTTCAGGTATGAAGATTGCAAGTGATATTGATTAAAATACGTCTTTTAGGAAAAAGAGCGTATAAGTGTGGCAAGTATTAAACTCGACGATTTAGGAAAACCGACAAGTCGAATAAATTCCAAGTTCATTCTCGAAGGAGGTGTGTGTATTAATGTGCCAATATATATGAAATCAAGTTTGGATTAGTGACGTGTTAGGTTGAGAAGAGAAAAAGTAAAGACGAGCTACAACTACGATTACGCTACGACGTTGACGTAAAACGATGACGTAATTACGTAAAACGCGACGAAATTAAAAATTAAACTTATAAATTAATTAAGAGATTACACTAAGTCTAAAATAATATAAATAAGGATAAAAATCCAACAAATATATTTTAAAACCTTTTATTAATTAAATATTCAATTTTTAATGCTAATTAAAGCTCTAAAATTAAATATAATTAACAAAATGTCCAAAATATTATTTTACTGAACTAATAACTCACTTATATTATTTAAAGACTAAAAAGTATTTTTCCTAAATTTTAAAAACTATTTTTCTATTTTTAAATCACTAAAAACTATTTTTAAGCTAAAATAATCATAAAAAATAATAAAATAAAGCCAAATATGATTTGACATTTTTAAAGATCCTAAATTATACTAAAGAACAGTAGAAAAATGAAAAAGTTTGAAAAATATAAAATTTTTCACTAAAAGACAAAACAGTTTAATATTAAAACCCTACTTAAGCTAAATTAATTATAAAAAATAATTAAAAAGTGAACAGTAAAATAATTTTTGACTAAAAATCTTAAACACTTTTCTAAGTCTAACAAAATTTTTAAAACTGAAAAATAATGATTTTTTACACTAAATGCCAAAAACAGAAATTAAAAAGTAATTTAAAATAGCTATTTAATCTAAAAATTACTAAATGAACAGTAAAATAAAAAATAATTAAACAGAAAAATCCTAAATAAAATAAGAAAAATATTGAAACAGGTTTAAAGTCCTAATACCTAATTTTGCCCACAAAAGACAAAAATTCAAGTTACTGATGTTGACACTTTGATTGTTTTTGTCTTCTTGCTTAGCAGTACAAACCAATGCACTAGCAGGGGTAACTGAGTTCCTACTGCTAGTGCAAAATTCAGGTCTGGTGATGATTCAGCTTAGGAAAGCTGATGTGCTTGATTTATATTGGACAATGGGGCACCCCCACAACCAGTTGGGTTGTGGGGAGTCTATAAATGCAATAAAACACACACTTACAGAGCAAAAATCACACAAAATATGCTCAATTAAGTTACTGTTCAACAGAAAGGGGGGCTGTGAACAGTTTGCTGGTTCAAGGTGCACAATTAGTGAGTTTCAAAGGCCAAATACTAGCACAAAAACTTATCCAATCACACACAACTGGTTACCAACCCTAGGTGGACTTATCATCTAACAATTAACAAAATTTCAAGTAAAATGTTACACTAAATCTAGCATAAACAAGGATTTGCTGATTTTTATGATATGTGTATCATACACAAAAGCATATAAACTGATTTTCTCTACCAAGAATGAAACAAACTAACAATTGTGACCTACCAAGACCCTAAGTAGTGTATTTAACTGGTTTTTAAGACAAAAGCTTGTCAAACTACCTTCTTAAAACCCTAATCCAAACACACCCTTATTTTCTGAAAATTAAAATTTGCAAATCAAATGCTTTTAAAACTTTACCACACTGATTGTAAATGATCTAAACATGCATATAAACCTATATTAAGCATAATCAAACAAAGAAATAAACACAAACACAGATTTCACAACAACACATAAGCATCACATAAATTTCAAAATTTTCAACCTATTTGGGTTCAAGCCGTACCTTAGGTTGGCTGATGCCTTCAAACAAGGGGGTATGAGAGCTTTTGTGAGCTTATGCATGTAGAGAAACCCATTGGTTGGAATCCATTAAGGACCCAAGGGTCTTAATATCTTCAATCTTGCACAAAGGAAAATGAAAATGAGATGAAGTGGTGAGCCTTGTCTCTTGGTTTCCTTCACAAACACCACTAAACAAGCACAGACTTCAAGTAGAAAAGGCTACAAGCTTTTGGCTTGTAGCTTTTGCTACAGTAAACTGTTAAGAAAGATGAAAACAAGATTTGTATGAAAATCTTTTAAAGACAGTGAAGAAAACAAGCTTGTGAAAACTTCTTTTTGAAACTCTAAACTTAAACACCAAGACTTAATATGAAGCTGAAATCAAAGCACAAGGTCCACTTTCACTTTCCTTGTGCTTGGATTCAGATTTCTTAAAAATCTTTTTTAAAAAGGTAACATGAACTAATTCTTTGAACCAAATTCCTTTTAATGATCAAGAACTGAAATTCTGAAAAATGAAACGTTATACTAAGTAAAAACAGTAGATGGAACACAATCCTTTGCAATTTAATCAAAATACTTTAAATATTCATTTAGAAAATTTAAGAATGAAATTGGAACAAAGGGAATGCCACATGTTGGCTTCTCCTTTTATAAGTTACAAAAGACTATTCTAGAAAACTGAATAAAAAAATACATTTGCTAAACCCTAATCATGGAAATTCCTTGTTTGCCCTTTGTTTGAAAATTTGGTCAAAAGTGTTCCCATGTGATTTTGATGAAGACAGCTGGATTGGAATGATCTTGAACGTTGGTTGACCATTGGGGACCAAGAAATCTCTTAGAGCCGTAGATTTCACTGTGCACATTTGTTTTGTAGCCAAGTTTGTTGCAGGGGAGCATGTGGGAGGGTCCATAAGGTGAGAGTGATAGGTTTTGGGAGTTGGGAATGGTTTGGGGTGGGTTTAATCAATTATCTGGAGGTTTAGGAATAAAACCCCTTTGATTAAGAGGGGTAATTTAGGATTGGGTTTTTAGGGTTTATGTGTGGGAGGGAAAGGGGATTAGGTATTTTAATCCGGATCTGGGGTGTTAAGTTTTAAAAACGTGTGTTTCCCCCACTTTATTAATTAAACAAGTTTAATAAAAAAGGGTTCAAAAAGAGTTGTGACCGGGTTGTATAAAGATTTGGACTGGTCTTTATCTTTCAAAAATAACAAAACACCCCCTTGACTCTCTTCACATCTTCATTTTGTAATAATCAGCCAAAATCTCATTTTCCTTTGTTAAATGTTTAGGCAGCTTGTCAAATTTGGCCCAAAAACTTTGTAAACTTGTTTCAAGGACTTCTAATGCATAATTTGCATTCTTCAAGGGTTTCTTTTGACAAGTCTTGATAATTGAGGGATCTTTCTTGTATAACTTCATTCATGGAGGGCTAATGTTGACAAATCTTCAAAAATAAGGGACCAATGTTGCCAATCTTCAAAACTTCAAGGACCATTTTGGAAATTCATGAATCGGGTCCGGTTCTTTGTGCGGCTTCGTTTCCCGTGTTCGTTTTTGCTTGATTCTTGTAATCTTTTGGTGGATTCACGATATCTGTACCTGAAATACACAATGAACAAACACAAGCATATTTTGGGGTATTTTGATGATATTTTAAGCGTTTTAAGCCCGATTTGGACGATGAGACTATGTATAATTACAGTCTCATCACTCCCCCATACTAAACCATTGCCGTGTCCCCACGCAATGCTAGAATTAAGTATCATAGCACTTCCAAAATTCATTTTATGATGACTTTTATTATAGACATAAATTTAAATAAACTACTACATGCGTTTTAGACATAATGTATTGTTTTCATCACGAAAAGGTGACTTTTGGGATCATAGAACAAGAACACGTGAATGCTTCGTTAGAAATAATTTCGTCGTCCTCGATTTTCACCCAATTCCATGCTAAGCGTGTGACGAGATCATTGTTATTATAAGTTAGCAACACGATCACATCTCATGAGTGTTAATTACGAACCTAAACTCCCTTATTCCTACTTGGTATCTCTTATATTTTATTTTGTCTAAATGATCACGAGGATACATCATTGACTTATGCGTGAATAGAGATTAAGTCTAAAAATAGAGTTTTAACGGTGTAACCAAAATCATTAAATTAATAATTCACCCTAATAGACAACGATGTCAAAAAATTAAGTCAACAAGAAGGATCGATAAACACGGTTTTATAACGGTTTTGAACATGAGACTTATTACCAAGACTTTTATAGGCCCCCTAACGGAAGGGCCTTATTATCTTTGGTTTACCTCCATCTTTTATTCAACTTCGCCATGAAGATTTTATTATGACTTCGGTCTTGCCTTGCCTTTTATTATCCGCCTCATCGGTGGTTTAATTAGCCAAAGACGTATATGCTCACGCTAAAGCGAATTTTGGATCTTTAAAGCTTCGAAGATTAAGGCTTGATTCACTTTCAATTTGTGCATAGATTTTTCGGCCTTGTGAGCTTCAAATTTTTGCTTAATTTAGGTGAGCACTTGAAATCTTATTATTAGGTGAAGCTTTCGATTATTCGGGTGCCAATACTTCAAAACCGTGACGCTGGCGATACCTTAATGTTTTCCCAATTTAATTACATGGAAGCTACCAAAACAAATTAGAAACCAACAATAGTGACTAAACCGCTAAATCAATATTTATTAAGAATTTATTATGCAAAAGCTTGGGGAGAATAAGCTAATAATTACTACACATGAGATTGTGACGATTACGAGACTTATAAATAACTCTATCATTTCTCGTCCTCATTTAAGAGACTTAGCCTAAAAAGCTAAGGAATCGAAGCTAAGTGCTCAACACGCACGGTCGAGTCAAAAATTACTCTTATTCTCACCATCGGAAAACCTACATTCGTGTCTTAAACACTTATGAAAAACTCGAAAAATTTTAAAATTTGGCCATTTTAGCCTTATTTGCAACAAAACGATAAAAGATGAAATTTTGGATTGCGTGTTGACGTAAGCAAGGTGAATTATCTACTCACCCCCCCTATACTAAAACTAAACATTGTCCTCAATGTTTCGAGTCTAGGGGTGAAAACACCCCCATACTAGAGACGAAGTTGAATGCTTAATCTCGAGCATGGAAAGGGTAAAACGAATAACCTAAAAGCCGTTTGTGAATTATGCTAATAAGAAAAACGTTAGAACATAAAAGGATATCATCGGATATCGGAATCTCCAAAGGCAACGATCGAGGCTCGAGTGATCCTTAAAACGAACACGAGAGGCTTCAATGATGACGATGAACCTAATTAATCACAATCACAAACAACCATGAAACAAAGGTTGGAAGAGCACTGATGAGACTGTAATTATACATAGTCTCATCGTCTAAATCGGGCTTAAAACGCTTAAAATAACATCAAAATACCCAAAAATGTGCTTGTATTTGTTCATTGTGTATTTCAGGTACGGATATCGTGAATTCACCAAAAGATTACAAGAATAGAGCAAAAACGAACACGGGAAACGAAGCCGCACAAAGAACCAGGCCCAAGTTTGGAATTTGCAAATATGACCTTGAAGTTTTGAAGATTGGCAACTTTGGTCCCTCATTTTTGAAGACTTATCACAAATGACCCTCCACTAATTCATTTGTATAAGTTTCATCCCTAAAGTTTGAAGACTTTACACATCTAGCCCTTGAAGAATGGTGAAATTACATTAAAAGCCCTTGGATTAGTTTTGATAAACTTGTTGTGGCAAAAATGAAAGAAAAGAAACTTTCTTATAAGGGAAAATTCGTTTGGGGCTGTTTATAACTCAAATGACAAGAGCTAAGAAGCTTGGGGACCAAAAATAACAAACATCAAAACCCAACCCCACCACTCATCATACGACACATCACCACCCCACCAATCCCACCTCCCCACGTCACACCCTCCATCCCAGTCACCATCCACTACTTTTTTTTAAATAAACCTGTTTTATTTAACCAAAAACTGGTGGTAAACACTAAGTTCAAAATCCTTAATCCCCAATTACAATCAAACGCCCCTGTTTAATAAACCCCCACCCCTTAAACCCTAATCCTCTAATTTCTTCAAAACAAGGGGTTATTAACCCTAACTATCCAGAAACGAGATTAACCCCCTCACAAACCAAACCCACCAACAATATTCCCTTCACACTCAACCCATGTGGACCTCCCATGTTCCCCTGCTCATCCATTTTGGGCAAAATCAGAATATAGCCAGGAGATCAACGACTCTTGTGATTTCCTTGTTCCCCAAGAGCAAATGAAGGCCTCAGATTAATTCTACAGCTGTCACTCACGAGATTCCCATTTGACCATTTTCAAAATCAGTCAAGATCAAGGGCAAGACTGGAAATTCCTGAATTAGGGTTTAGGGTTTTCTTTTCTATGTATTATTTTATTATACATTCTAGAATAGTCTTCAATCCATTATAAATAGCAGTTGGCTTGTAACTGTTATGTTTGTTCCAGTTTTATTGTACAAATTTTAAAAAGTAATGAAAATGAAAAGTTTGAAACTTATGCAATAAATACTGAGTTCCTTTAGTTTAATCTTTAAATTATCTCAAGTTTAGTTTAAATTCTCAAAAGTATTCATTTATCTTAAATTTTCAGAAATTCGTCTTCTTTAGTGTGTTGTAAAAGTTTTTTTTAAGCTTGATGGTTAAAAGAGAATTAAGTGAAAGTGGATCTCCCTTTTAAAAATCAGTTTGGTGAAAGTCTTTTATAAAGATTCCAAGATTTAGTGTTCCAAAATTTCAAAAGATTTCAAGAAAATCAGTTTTTTTAGTTTTTATCATTTACTGTTCAAAAAGCCATAAGCTTCTAGCTTATGGTCTTTTTGAAACAAGAATCTGTTTGTTTGTTGGTTTGTGTTTGTGCAGGTTTTCAAGAACAAGATCAACAAGTCATTTCATTATTCCATTTTATTTCATTAGAAGATATTCTTAAGCTTAGGGTCCTTCCAGGATTCCTTCAACAAGCTTCTCTACATTTTTTCTCATAAGCTCCTTCAAGTCCTTTAAGCTGAATTGGTGAAGGCATCAACAGGTCACAGCTTGAACCCACCACTATCTTTGTTTTGGCTTGAAATTTGCATGTGTTGAATGAATGTGTGTGAATCTTGTTTAATTGTTAGCCTAAGTATTTGTTTGAGTTTATTCATGTGCTTGATGCTAGTTAGAGGTAATTTTAATCAGTTTGGGTAGGGTTTAAACTCATTAGGTTTGTTAAATCTTGATTTTCAGAATTAAGGGGGTGTTTGGGTCTGCATGATAAGCTAGGATTTTGACTAATTCTTGGGTTAAAAACAGCTTAGACTATCTCCCTTGGTAGAAGTTAAGTGTATTTGGTGTCTTGATTCCAGTTTGGATAGGATTTAAAAAAAGTTGTATGTTTAAAATGTGTAGAAACTAGCTAAAATACAGTAAGTCAATTTTCTGCTTTGTTTTAATATATCTTGCCTTCAAATCTTGTAAACTGTTAAGTAGTAGGGTCATCTAGGATTTCAATTCAGTTTTTAGTGTTTTGATTGTGTATGTGAAGATTTGGTGAGCCAAAACTCACCAAATCACCATTTGCATCAGCAAAGAAGTCCCACAGACCCTTTCTGAATATCAGTAACTTATTGGCCCTTGTTTGTTGATGAGACTGCTTTTATACATAGTCTCATCTTCCAAATAGGGCTTAAAATGAATTAAATATCATCAAAATACCCAAATATATGCTTGTGTTTGTTGCTTGTGTATTTTAGGTACGGATATTGAGAAAATGACAAAAGATCACAAGAATCATGCAAAAACGAACACGGGAAACGAAGCCGCACAATGAACCAAGCCCTAATGAATACTTTCCCAAGATCAACCCTTGAAGATTTGAAGAATTATGAAGAAGGGTCCTCCAATTATGAAGAATTGACACTTTATACCCTTGTATCCTCATAATTACAAGTTTGGTCCCTAAAGTTTGTCAAAATTACAAAAAGGACCCTAAACTTTGAAGATTTGGCAAGTTTAGCCCCACAACAAAGCTAAATTGTCAACCAATATCATCCACAAAGTCAAATATATCATGAAGTCCTTCAAAGTACAAGAAATGACAAGTTTGGTCCTTTGAAAAAGTCAAAATTACACAAAGGACCCTCAACTTTCAACAATTGGCAAAAATGGTCCCTCAATCATCAATACTTGGCAATTTCAGTCCTCCAAAATATCAACTATGCAAGTCTAGACCATTATCATTGAGGAAAATATCAAGACAGTCCTTGAAGAATTCAAAAATGGCAAGAATTACCCCTGATTACACTTTGTAAAAGTTTTGGGCCAAAAATGCAAAAGTGCAAAAGTTGTTAAGGCATAAATGGGCGTTGATAGGGTTTTATACTGAAAGACAAGGAGTAAAGAATCAAGGGGTTAAAGCTGGCCAACATGAAAGATACCTAGACCAGTGACAAGCTGCCACGTGCCCCACTAAATCAAACCCACCAATCACCACATCTCCTGGCGCCACATCACCAATCCACTCACCCCATTTAACTAATTAACTATTTAGTTAGTTAATAATGGCGCCTAACACGTTTTTTAAATCCTTAAACAGATCAAATGGCTTGTTCTTCATGTTCTTAACAAAAATTGGGCTTTTGTTATTTACTCAAAATTAGACATTAATTGTTTCCAGAATTATGATTAAGGATATTGTTAACTAATCCCAACCTTAATATATGCCACCTCATCAACCAAGGGTGCACATGAAAGGTGCCCTGCTACACACTTTTGGGGATACTGCCAAAACCAGCCAGAGAATCAACCATCCAGAAACAGATCAAATTCCAACAGCTATCTCCTTCACATACGTCCAAGAATCAGTCACATGAAGCATATGAGTTCAAATTCAAGAGGGCATTTTTGGAACTTCAACCATTAGGGTTTTTAGTTTTTAGCTGTTCCTTAGTCACTTGTAAGGCTATATAAAGCCACTTAGGCCTTCACATTTCAGTTTGCTTTTGATTTTTCCTTGGTTCAAGTTTCTGTAAATCCTATTTCTAAGTTAATGAAATTGAGTTTGAAATCTTGAAGAAAAGTCATTGGCCAATCTTATTTACTGCTCTCATTTGTTATATGCTTGTTAGTTCTTGAAGTTCAAAACCTGTTTTCAAAAGAGGAGTTTGCAAAAGTTTGCATATTTCCTCATTTTCTTGATATTTTGCTAAGTCTTGTTCCAATCTTGGAATTCTTGGGCTATAGGGCTGATCATAGCATCCTAACTGAGTTGGTTAAGGTGTGGTGAGGCTTATAACTTGGGGATAATCAAGTGTGGGGTAACAAGTTTGCATTAATCAAGTTTTTCAAAGTTTCTGATTTTTATGATATTGTGCTTAACCCTTGTTCAATCTTAGCAGGCTTATTGTGGAAGCTTGTGCTTGTTCTTGCTAGCACATAAGCTCAAAATTCGTGGGTGTGGATGTACATCCATGAGGTTTGCATACTTAATCTCAAAATCTGCTTAAATTGTGATTTTTGGTGATATTTGTATGAAACTTGTGTTCTTGTGAATTTTGTGGCTTGTTCTTGCTTGAATCTGTTTATTATACTTGTTTTAGTGTTAATTGATGCTTGGTTGGCCTGAAATCTCATTGTGCTTTTGAAAATTTTGATTTGAAAAAGTTAAAGGGGTGTTTGTGTCTACTGGTTTATGCTTGTAACTTGTTATTGTGTTAAGTGAAGTTGTTGTTTATGCTTTGTATCTGCTATACCTTTGTTTGAGAGTGTTTTGTTGCAAGTTTTTGGGTTTGAACACTTGAATTAATCAATATGCTATATAGACCTTGTTTCTGCTTGTTTTGACCTAGGATTTTGGGAACACTTAGTGTGTATGCATGCTTAGGGATAAAAGTGGTTTAAACAAAGTTAATATAACCTGTTTGAAAGATTTGAGGTGTTGAAATTGGCTTGTGTGTCAAATACATCAGCAAAAGTAGAAAACTGCATGTGTTAGTGTTCATCAGTAACTTTCATTGCTTGAATCTTGCTTAATTCTTTGAACCAGTGCATGAAACCTGTTTAGACTTGCTTATTGGAGTTTATTATAGCTTGTGTGTGCATTTGGTTGAATTTGGCTGGCTGATTTGTGCTAAAACTGCTCTTAAGTGCTAAACTGCTTATTGTTCATGTCTGTATCATGTCTGATGAATGATTGATTAAACTGTATCAATTGGGTGTTAGTGATTGTGTTATTTTGATTGTGATTGACTCCTTTTGATCCAAAGATCATTTGGGTGCCTTTGTGAAATCTGAATCTCCAAAAAAGTCACTAAAGACAAAAAGTCAAAATAGTCAAGCAGTGGAAAAAGTTTCCACTGCTCAACATCCAAAACTAGCCCCTGCTAGTGCAATTTTGTCATCAGCTTATCATTAAGCTATTCTAGCTTATTCTGACTTGCAACAACTTATTTTTTGTGATAGATCTTCATTATTTGACCCATTTAAGTAAACTGGAGCTTATTGGACTTTGACTTTGACTTTTTACTAGAAAACCAACTTGTTTGACTTTTAACATAAGTGCTTATTTGATTTTCCAGCTTATTGAGTGTGCTTATTTGAAAGGTTTTTGATTATTAAGCTTAGTTTTGTCATAAGAAACAATTTGCAACTTGAATCAGCTTCTGAGGTGGTCTAGATCACAAAAACGACTATTTTGTCGTTTTGTGAATAAGTTAGTGACTTGTTTCTGGCTTATTAAGTGGGTTTATTTGAAAATTCTTTTTGCAGAAGTCTTTGTTAGGTCAAAAGAAGCTTGTGTGTAAAATTTTAGCTTATGGCAACAGCTTATAGCTTAATGGGCCAAAAAGCCCATTAAGAATAAGCTGCTTATTATAAGTTGGCTTATTTCACATTTTCAGCTTTTGGGCCTTTGGAAAAAGTTGTTTAAAATCAAATTTTGAGTCAACCTGTGCTTTTTGGGCTTATTTTGAACACTTTTTCTTATTGGGCCTTAATTAAGCCCAATAAGGGACTGTTTTGGGTTTGGCCCATTTTCTAGGCCCAATAGGGGTATTTAGGTAATTTCACTTTCATTTCTAAGTTATTTAGGTTAAATTAAGCTAGTTTGCAAGTTTTTAGAATTTTTTATAATTTTTGGATTTTAATATTATTTTAATATTATTTTATTAGAAAAAATTAAAAGTCTGATTTTCTAGGTTTTAATAATTTTCCTAGGTTCTAAACACTTAATTAGGATTTTTGCAACTTTCCAAATATTTTTTTAGGTCTTTTAATTATTTTTTATAATTAATTTAAGATTTAATTGATTTTAGGAGTTTTTAATTGTTTAAAAATAGTTTTAATTGGTTTTAAAATTTTAAAAAATAGTTTTTAGCTTAATTAGAGTATTTTTGGGGTTTACAAACTTGAAAATCTTATTTAGGGCTTTTTAATAATTAATTTTGATTTTTAGGGCTTTAACTAGCATTAAAAAGTCATTATCTAATTAATTAAAAGGTTTTTGCAAGTTTTGATTTTTTGTAAACTCTTAGAATATTATTAGGGATTTTTGGGTAATTTTTAGAAATTTTTAGGTTAAGATTTTAATTTTGGTGGTTTTTACGACTTTACGTGTACGCCTTTTTAGACTTAGTTTAATCCGACTTCATAACCGTCATTCTCTTCTAATCCCTTTTCTATTTTTCTTTCTCAATAATAATCACAAATTAATCCATATCATTACATGCATAACACACTAGCCTCCTTGAGAACGAACTTACTTAGGGTCATTCACACACGGTTTTCCTAAATCGTCGTGCTCACTTGCCCTACTTTGTGCATCCTTTTCCTAAAGGTGTACAAAACCTCAACATCATTTTGGCGCCGCTGCCGGGGAGGCGTGTTGTGTTTTGATTTGGCATTGTTGTTTTTATACTAACCATAATTATTATTTGTATTAGTAGCACTCTACTAATACGTATTATCGTTTTTTTGTTTTTGTGTGAATATTATTAATATATTGTATAGGTAGAACAATAAATTCACAAGTACTCCAAATATGTGAGAAATCACAACCTTGACTTGGGAGGTCATTACCCAATCATTGTATTCGAATCTCAAACCAAAGAAAAAAGGCAAAAATAGATAATTACTTTCGTGAAGCTTAATCTTGATAATACAAACTATAAGGTGGGTATAAGGCGGATATTATAAAATATATCCTAAGGAAAAAGGCTCTTAAGTGATTCGCGCCGCCTCGTTTCCCCGCTTGCTTGTGAGTATTTGATTGTGAGAGCTAATCGAGGGTTTTGCCGCCCAAAGTATTACTATGTATCATATATATTTTCTTTGTTTCCATTGATTAAACCCTCTTGAACGATTTGGTGTTCCACCATCGTTCTAAAGTCATCGAAGGCGTTCACTTCACGTGATCGTTTTCATTCCTTGAGGCTTCTTTAATCAAGAGATTTGATTAAGGAGGAGATTTGTAGATTTTTGTCTACCTAATACATTTCACCAAGTTCCAAAAAGGTTAATACAATCCAAAACCACCAAAAAAAATTGAAAAATACAAAACACCAAAAAGAATCTTCTTTGCCCGTCCCCTTGTTGTACGTGATGTTTATGCTAACTCGAAATCAAGCAAGACGCGCACGTAAACGAAAGAACAAAACTCCCACTCCCAACAATTCTAGTGAGGAGTCTCCTATTGACGAACCCATTGTAAGAGAAGCACCAACCATGGCGAATCGAACTATGATGGAGTTACTTCAAGCACCCACCGAGGGTTATGGAGAGGCTATTGTGATTCCCGCAATCCTTGCGGAGAATTTTGAGGTTAAGACGGGTTTGTTGTCCATGATTCAAAACAACAAATTCCGTGGTGATGAGAAGGACAATCCACACAACCATATCCGCCAATTCAATCGTCTTACCGCTACTTGCAAGTTTAAGGATGTATCTAACGACTCGATTAAGATGATGCTTTTTCCGTATTCCTTAGCGGGGCCTGCAAAAATTTGGTTAGAGAAAGAGCCACCCAATTCTATATTGACGTGGAAGGATCTCGTGTCTAAGTTTGTGAACCAATTTTTTCCGCCCTCTAAGACTACGCACTTGAAAAACGAGATTTCAAAGTTTTCACAAGAATTTAATGAAAGTTTTTCAACGGCTTGGAATAGGTTTAAGGAAATGTTACATGAATGTCCTCATCACGGTTTTTCCGATTTGCATCAAATTGACACGTTTTACAATGGACTTAATGATCATGAAAGGGATTATTTGAATGTCGCCGCGGGTGGTAATTTTTTGTGTAAAACGGTTGAGGAAGCTTTGGTGATAATTGAAAATAGATCTAAGGTGTATAGTCCTCGTAGCACGTCTAGTGTTCGTAAGGCTTCGTCTTCGGCTTCACCTTCTTTGTCTAATACCATCGATGCTTGCCAAATTGAGGCGAACTTGGAAAACAAGATTTTTGATAAGTTGAAAGGACTTTTGATTGAGTTTAAAGTTGGTGAACCAAGTGCTCCCGCTACGGCTAAAGCGGTTGAGGTTTCTTGCATGTATTATGGTGGAGGTCATGATTTCTCCGAGTGCATTACCAACGGTGGTAACACTTCGAGTGCCTTCGCGGCCACGGGAAATTACAACCAAAACGGTCAAGTTTCCCGCTCTAATCAAATGACTCCACCGGGTTTTGGTTCAAATCAAAATGCTAACAACTATCGCAACAATCAAGTTGGTTTTAAGAACAATTACAATAAGGGAAACTATGGGAATCAAGGGGCTAATAATCAAGTTTCAAACAAAAATGATTTTCAAAATAACAACAAAAGTTTGCAAACATTGAAAGATCTTCCAAGTGAGTTTATTGAATATGCTAGTGGGAATGATGCTAGGTTTGACAACATACAAAGAGAAATAATTAGCCTAAGATCCGAGTTTAAAAACGACTTGAAGAAAGAGTTGAAAAATGAGTTAGCTAATGAACTTAAAATCCACACCAACAAGATGGAAGGAAATGTCACTAGGTTGCAACAAAACCAACAAAAGATGGAACAAGGGCAACATGAGATTAAACAAGAGATGCTTAAGGCCGAGAAAAGGCAAACCGAATCCGTATTGAGGCAATCTAATTTTGAAGATAAAATCTCATCTATGTTTGAGGCAATAATGTGTAAACCGTCGTCAAGTGGTCTTCCTAGCAACACCATATCCAACCCTAAGGGTGAGATGAAAGTGATTACCACACGTAGTGGTAAGACACTTAAGGAGCCGATTCCTCAACCAATTGCTCCAACGGAGGAAGCAATTGAGGAATAACCCGAGGTGGCGGTCCAAAAGGAGCATGTCCCAATCCCACGAAGTACCGCTCATACCACACCTACGGTCGACCCATTACCATCATCGGAACCCGAGATTCCAAAGGCTATGCCTACTATGCCTCAACCCACACCACCTTTGCCTTACCCATCGAGACTTAGGAAGGAGAAACGAAAAGAGCGCGACAACTACCAATTTGAGCTTTTTATGAAAATGTTTCGTGATTTGCATTTTAATGTGAGTTTCGCCGATGCTTTGGTCATGATGCCTCGATTTGCCGCTAACTTTAAGAGTGTGTTGAACAACAAGGAAAAATTGCACCAATTGTCTAGTTGTTCGTCGGTTTATCTTAATCGCATACCTCAAAAAGTCGGTGATCCCGGTAAATTTTTGATCCCTTGTGAAATCCAAGACATGGAAGAATGCTTCGCCTTGGCCGATCTTGGTGCTAGCATTAACTTGATGCCACTTGCAATCTTCAAGTCGCTCAATCTTCCTAATCTTACTCCTTCACTAATGTCTATCGAGTTGGCCGACCATTCCACAATTCCCGCATGTCGTTTGGCGGAAGACGTTTTTGTGAAAGTAGGGAAGTTCTACTATCCCGTAGACTTCATTGTTGTTGATATCCCCACGGATCCTCAAGTTCCTCTCATTTTAGGTCGTTCGTTTTTAGATATGTCTATGGCTTTGATTGATGTTCATGCTAGAAAGATCACCTTACGTTTCAACGACGAGGAACTTGTTATAAACGCAAATCAAAATTCTCAACTTTCTCATGTTTATTCCGTTGCAACCATAAACCTCGTTGATATGATCGACGTGGTTTGCGAGGAATTTTCACAAGAAGTTTTAGGGTTTGGTGATGAAGAAACTAGTGGCAATCCCACTATGTTAGATCCAATTCTTGATAATTCGACACCAACCTTCACTCCATTTGAAGTTGGTGGTTTTACGTTGGAAGAATGTAATGTTCCACGTACTTGTGACGAAGACCTCGACAACGATGAGGACTTCTCGATTATCAAGGATTTTCTTAACGATTTCCCATTTCCTCCACCCGAGGAGGTTATGAGTATCGAGCCCAAATCTTCACTTGAGGAACCACCTATCCTTGAGTTGAAAGATTTACCTCCTCACCTCGAATATGTCTATTTGGAGGAGGACGACAAGTTGCCGGTTATTATTGCGAAGGATCTTTCGAATGATGAAAAAACTGCACTTGTCGATGTTCTAAAGGATCACAAAGGGGCGATTGCGTGGAAGTTATCCGACATTAAGGGGATCGATCCCAAGTTTTGTACCCACAAAATCTTAATGGAGGAAGATTTCAAGCCAACAATCCAAAGTCAAAGGAGGGTGAACCCCAAAATTCACGACGTCATCAAAAAGGAGGTCCTTAAACTCCTTGACGCGGGAATGATTTACCCTATTTCCGATAGCCCTTGGGTGAGTCCTATTCATTGTGTCCCTAAAAAGGGAGGGATGACCGTTGTGCCAAACGATGCCAACGAGTTGATTCCCACTAGACTCGTGACCGGATGGAGAGTGTGCATTGACTATCGTAAGTTGAATGAAGCCACTCGAAAAGACCATTTTCCCTTGCCTTTCATGGACCAAATGTTGGAGCGTCTTGCGGGAAACGATTTCTATTGCTTTTTAGATGGTTTTTCCGGTTACTTCCAAATTCCCATCGATCCTCGTGATCAAGAAAAAACTACGTTTACGTGTCCATATGGAACGTTTGCCTATCGTAGAATTCCATTTGGACTTTGTAATGCACCGGGAACCTTTCAAAGGTGCATGATGGCTATTTTTCATGATATGATCGAGAAGACGATGGAAGTCTTCATGGATGACTTTTCCGTGTTTGGTGATTCCATTACTTCGTGTTTGTCGAATCTAGAGAGAATGTTGAAACGTTGTGAGGAAACCAACCTTGTGCTCAATTGGAAAAAATGTCATTTTATGGTTAAGAGTGGAATCGTCTTAGGGCACAAGGTCTCGAAAGCTGCTTATAATAAGTTGGCTTATTTCACATTTTCAGCTTTTGGGCCTTTGGAAAAAGTTGTTTAAAATCAAATTTTGAGTCAACCTGTGCTTTTTGGGCTTATTTTGAACACTTTTTCTTATTGGGCCTTAATTAAGCCCAATAAGGGACTGTTTTGGGTTTGGCCCATTTTCTAGGCCCAATAGGGGTATTTAGGTAATTTCACTTTCATTTCTGAGTTATTTAGGTTAAATTAAGCTAGTTTTTAATTTTTTAGAATTTTTTATAATTTTTGGATTTTTAATATTATTTAAATATTACTTTATTAGAAAAAATTAAAAGTCTGATTTTCTAGGTTTTTATAATTTTCCTAGGTTCTAAACACTTAATTAGGATTTTTTCAACTTTCCAAATATTTTTTTAGTTTTTTTAATTATTTTTTATAATTAATTTAAGATTTAATTGATTTTAGGAGTTTTTAATTGGTTTTAAAATTTTAAAAAATAATTTTTAGCTTAATTAGAGTATTTTTGGCGTTTACAAACTTGAAAATCTTGTTTAGGGCTTTTTAATAATTAATTTTGATTTTTAGGGCTTTAACTAGCATTAAAAAGTCATTATCTAATTAATTAAAAGGTTTTTGCAAGTTTTGATTTTTTGTAAACTCTTAGAATATTATTAGGGATTTTTGGGTAATTTTTAGAAATTTTTAGGTTAAGATTTTAATTTTGGTGGTTTTTACGACTTTACGTGTACGCCTTTTTAGACTTAGTTTAATCCGACTTCATAACCGTCATTCTCTTCTAATCCCTTTTTCTATTTTTCTTTCTCAATAATAATCACAAATTAATCCATATCATTACACACATAACACACTAGCCTCCTTGAGAACGAACTTACTTAGGGTCATTCACACACGGTTTTCCTAAATCGTCGTGCTCACTTGCCCTAATTTGTGCATCCTTTTCCTAAAGGTGTACAAAACCTCAACATCATTTGTGCAATTTTTGTGTGTTACTTATTGATTTTATTGCAATTATAGACTCCCCACAACCCAACTGGTTGTGGGGGTGCCTTATTGTCCAGTAAAAAGCCATCAAAAAGCTTTCCTAAGCTTGTCATTTTTTTGTCACTTTTTTTACACTAACAGTGGGAACTAAGTTCCCACTGCTAGCACTTTTGTTCCCCCTGCTTAGCTAAAAAACAAAAAGTGGCACATGTCACTTTCAGATATTTTCTTTTTTTTGTCTTTAGTGACCTTAAATAGGTTTTAGGTTTTGAAACTTTTTTTCATTATTTTTCTTATTTTATTTCTGATTTTTCTGTGTATTTAATTTTTATATTACTATTCATTTTGTATTTTTCACATTATATTGCATTTTTAATTAACTTTTAATTAGGCTGTTTTTGTCTTTTAGTGGTAAAAACTAATATTTTTCTGTTTTAAAATTTTTCTTAGATTTAGAAAATTAATTTAAGGTTTTTAGTTTAAAAATATTTTACTGTTCACTGTTTTAATTATTTTTTATAATTAATTTAGCTTAATTAGGGTTTTAATTAAATTGTTTTGTCTTTTAGTGCAAAATTTTACATTTTTCAAACTTTTTCAATTTTCTACTGTTCATTAGTGTAATTTAGGATTTTCAAAATTGTCAAATTAATTTTGGCATTATTTTATTAATTTTTATGATAATTTTAATTTAAAAATAGTTTTAAGTGTTTTAAAAATAGAAAAATAGTTTTGAAAATTTAGGAAAAATAATTTTTAGTCTTTAAATAGTATAAGTGAGTTATTTGTTCAATAAAATAATATTTTGGACATTTTGTTAATTATATTTAATTTTAGGGCTTTAATTAGCATTAAAAATTGAATATTTAATTAATAAAAGGTTTAAAAATATATTTGTTGGATTTTTATTCTTATTTATATTATTTTAGACTTATTTTAATCTTTTAATTAATTTTTAGGTTTAATTTTCAATTTTGTCACGTTTTACGTATTTACGTTCGCGTTTTACGTCAACGTCGTAGTTTAAATCGTAGTCGTAGCTCGTCTTTACGTTTTCTCTTCTCAACCAAAAACGTCACTAATCCAAACTTGATTTTATATAATTGGCACATTAATCCATACACCTCCTTCGAGAACGAACCCGCATTTATTCGGTTTTACGGTTTTTAATTAAATCGTACTACTTAATACTTGCCGCTCATACGCGTTTTTCCTAAAACGTGTACGATTTACCTACATCAATTTTTGGCGCCGCTGCCGGGGAGGTGTTTTAGTGTTGCCATTATTAGTATCGTGTTTGTGTGAGTAGTGCGTTTTTGCTTTTCAATTTTTGAAAAGCGTGAATATCGTACATACTCATTTTTGTTATTTTTCTCTATTATATTATAGTATCCAAATAAATCGTGTTTAATTTTCCTAAGTTAAACACACAACAATCTTATACTATATTGTAGATATATTGGTTTTCGTTTTTCTTGTGAATATATTACTATATTGTACTTACGTAAGAACAATAAATATACAAGTACTCCAAAAGCGTGAAAACGCAACCTTGATTCGGGATTTCATCACTCGATCATTGTATTCGAATCTAAAGCAAAAGTTTAAAGGCAAAATAGATAAATACTTTCGTGAGGCTTAATTTCAATTAACACAAACTATAAGGTGGGTATAAGGCAGTTGTATTTCACGACCTAAGGGAAAAAAGCTCTTAAGTGCTTAGCGCCGCCTCGTTTCCCCCGCTTGCTTGTGCGTGTTTTGAGAAAGAGGGCTAATCGAGGGTTTGCCGCCCAAGTATTATCTACGTATATTATATTTGCTTGTGTTTTCAAGATTAAACCCTCTTGAACGTTTTTGTGTTCCACCAACGTTCTAAAGTCATCGAAGGCGTTCACTGCACGTGATCGTTTTTATTCTTTGAGGCTCCTTTAATCGAGAAAGTCGATTCGAGGAGAGATTTGTAGATTTGTGTCTACGTAATACATCAAAAATCCAAAAAAATTAAAAAACAATCAAAAACCAAAAAAATTGAAAAATCGAAAAACCGCAAAAAGAATCTTCTTTGCTACCCCCCATTCTACGCTTAGTTCATGCGCACTCGATCGAAGGATTATTCTAATTCTAGCGAAGCTTCGAATCGACGCAATCGTAATCGAAGGAATCGACGACGTAGACGAGAATTATAAACCGACGTTCCTAATATCGTTGTTGAAGAAACCGTAGAGGAGATGGCCGAAAATCGTTCGATGATGGAATTGCTCCAAGCGCCCACCGAGGGTTATGGAGACGCGATCGTAATTCCCGCTATCGAAGCGGAGAATTTTGAGATTAAGAGCGGAATGCTTTCGTTGATTCAAGCTACGAAGTTTCGAGGTCGTGAAGCCGATAATCCTCACGACCATATTCGGAATTTTGATCGTCTTTTAGCCACGAGCAAGTTTAAGAACGTTGACACCGATGTCGTCAAGCTTATGCTTTTTCCGTACTCGCTCGATGGTGCCGCCAAGGATTGGTACGAGAAAAAGCCACCTAATTCGATAACTACGTGGAAGGATCTCGTCTCCAAGTTCGTTAATTATTTTTTCCCACCGTCTAAGACAACGCTTTTCAAGAATGAAATTACGAAATTTGAGCAAAAACCGAATTAATCTTTTAGAGGCGCGTGGGATCGCTTTAAGGAATTGCTTAGGCAATGTCCTCACCATGGTTTTTCCGAGTTGCACAAAATCGATACATTTTACAACGGTCTTAATTTTCAAGAACAAGATTCGTTGAATTCCGCCGCCGGTGGCAACTTTTTGTGTAAGACTCCGAAGGATGCATTGATAATTATCGAAAACCGATCCAAGGTTTACCAACTCCGCAACGCACCGAGTGTTGCCAATGTCGCCAATGTTAGTAGCTTTAATCGCGACATTGAGAGGGTTGATGCGAAAGACGATAAGTTGACGAATGTGTTTACGTCTTTTCTCGTTGAAATGTAAAAGAAAGACGCTCCCGCTACGGTGAAAGCGGTTGAGGTTTCGTGTACGTTTTGTGGTGGACCTCATAATTATTACGAGTGTGCAGCTATGGATGGCCAAACGTCTAATGTGAGTGCGTTAAATGGAAACAACAATTTTCAAAATCAAAATAACGCGGGTCCATCACAACAAGGAAATTATAACCAAGGCAAAAATTTTCAAAATCGAAACAATTTTCAAGGAAATAATCAACAAGGAAATTTTTCGAATCAAAATCAAGGAGGTTATAATCAAGGTCGTAATATAACTTGGCAGAATCGAGACAACAACCAAAACTCGAATTTTTCAAACAACAACAAACAAGGTAACAATTTTTCAAGTGGTAATCAAGGAAATTTCAAAGAAGTAATCAAAACCAAGGGAACTTTAATTCAAATCAAAATAGTTCGTCAAACGATTTTCAAAATTACATGAAAACGAATGAGGCTAATATGAGACGATTAGAGGGAGAAATTGGTACTTTGAAAAACGACTTTTCTAATACATTGAAATTGCAAAACACGAAGATTGAGCAAGGTCAAATTGACATAAAAAAGATGTTTTCGGCCATAATGAACAAGTCCTCGGGTGCGTCATCGAGTTTGTTACCTAGTGACACCGTTGCAAATCCGAAGGAACAATGTAAAGCCGCCTCATCTCGTGAGAAAGGTCGTGTGATTACCCTTAACCTTGAAGGATTCCGTGTTGTTTATCCCTCTCAACCCTTGGCTTCTAAGATGTCTTCTTGTTCTAAAGTCGATGGGGTGAACGTGGCGACCAAGGAAAAGAGTGCACACCCTCGTGTACCTCAAATTCCATCCACGGTTCAAAAAGAGAGTTTTATCGACCTTACCAAAGTAACCCTTGAAGAAACTTGTGCTTCGATCCTTCTTAAAAAACCCAAAATGCGTATGCCGAAAAAGGAAAAGGATCCGGGCCAATTTATATTACCTTGTGATTTTTCCGAGATTGAGGGATGTTTAGACCTTGCCGATTTAGGTGCTAGCATCAATCTCATGCCTCATTCTCTTTGGAAATTGATGAGATTGCATTCACTTACCCCCACGAACATGACAATCGAGCTTGAAAATTGTACTCCACTTATACCAATTGGAATAGCCGAGGATGTCTATGTCAAAGTTGGAAAGTTTGTTTTTCCCGCGGATTTCATTATATCCGATTACGAGTGTGACCCTAAATGTCCCATTATTTTAGGTCGACCATTCTTATCGACGGCTAGAACCGTAATCTACGTTCACGAAGGGAGACTTACTATGAGATATAGGGATGAGAAAATGGACTTTTCGCTAGAAAATCCCAAGGGTTTAATGAAAATGAAAAAACCGAGGTTTCAAAACCTAATGATTCAAATCCTAATGATTTTAAAATGTTCACTTTAGCGGAAAGAATGAGGCTTAATGCATGTTTTGAAATAATTAAGAGAAACGGTTTTAAAGATGATGATTTTAATGATAAAGAGTACGTGTACCTAATTCAAAAGGGTATGAGTAAATTTATGGATGAAAACTCACTTTGGGATGTTTTTAGCGAAACAAGTGAAACACCAATTCCGAAGGACGACGTTAGTGCCATCACGACAACGACCAAAATGGGCTCGTCTTCACCACCTTCGAAGGACCACGTCTTTGAGGCTTCAACTTCTAACTCCATCGAAGTGCCTCCTTTGCCTAGCCCAACACCTGTTGAGGCTAAAGGGTTTATCGACATCGATCCTCTCGTCTTAGAAAAGTCACCTAAGCATAGTCATTCGACTTGTAAGACCATGGTTGTGAGTGCTCACATAGACTCTTTCTTTGACGATGACGATGGCGATTTTGCCGAGATTGATCACGTACTTCGAAATCCACATGCAATTTTTGATTCTCCTAAAAAGAAACATGTGAAGTACGATGATTAAGAGTTTGATACCGAGATTGAGGAAATCATTCAACGAGAGCTAGCTCTTATGCCTTCACTTCCACCTACGAGTGAGGTCGATCTTTCTAAAATCGAGGATGAACTTAATGAGTTGGAACGTCTTATTTTCGATGACGAACCAACTCATGTGACCACTAAAAATCCAATTCTCGAGGAGTTACCTAATCAACACTCCTCAAATGAGAATTACGTTTACCACATTCGAGAGGATTTAACTTATCAACAATCCTCACAAAAGAATGATGGTTTCGTGCTTGATCGTGATCTTTTCGAGAGAGTTTATAAGATACTCAAGGAGGGGAATGACAAACCGTGGTTTGACAAGCCTATCTTTGATGAAGAAATCGATGAGATCGACGTTCATGAGGATGACGAGTATGTTGACCCCGAGGGGGCGGTGTTCTTTATTGATAAACGCATTGAGAACTTATATAATCCACCACCCCTAACCACGACTTAAATCTGAGGATTTTTAGCGTGACTAATTTTGAATTTGACACGCCAAATATTTTCGACATTATCAAATCGGGTTTTCATAAAGAGTTTTTAAACGATGAAAAAGGAAAAGATTTTAAAAATGTTTTAAAAGATTTTTCTACAAGTTTAACTCCGTCATCACCGTGTTTTATGAGTGCTACCACCTCGTCTACTCCTTTTGACGATGGTGTGTGTGGATCTAGTGTGGGGGAAGCCCCAAATGTTCCCTCACATTTCTCCACCGAGGACGAGATTTACGATCCCGGAATTGCTTATAAAGGGAAATCTCGGTCTTCCACCGATGCAATAAATGGAAAATATTTTCGTTTGCTTGGTGTGAGTCTACCTCGAGTAGCTCATTTTATTGACTTACCCATTGCCCAACCTTTCTATTTCTCATCTCTTTTCTTCTACCCCATTGGGTTTCATGTTGGAGTGGCGTTGTTTCGTCTTTCATCCGAAAACGAGGACGCTATCTTTGACCCTGGTATACGTATATCGGGTTTTTAAAGTACTCCACGTACGTTTGGGCCTTCTTTATCATGTAAGTCCCACCAAAAATGACCATACCATGATTATCCCTAAATGATCACATTTATGGGGATTCGAGTCGAGCTTTTGACTCAGTTATCAAAAACAAGGTGCCTCGTGGGGGATTCTCATGCTTATCCTTGTACATATTATTGCTTTCTTAGTTAACGTAACGAGGGGACTTGTGCTCTTCCAACCTTTGTTCCGTGGTTGTTTGTGATTGTGATTTATTAGGTTCATCATCATCATTGAAGCCTCTCGTGTTCGTTTTACGGATCACTCGAGCTTCGATCGTTGCCTTTGGAGATTCAGATATCCGATGATATCCTTTTATGTTCTAACGTTTATCTTATTAACATAATTCATAAACGGCTTTTAGGTTATTCGTTTTACCCTTTCCATGCTCGAGATTAAGCATTCGACTTCGTCTCTAGTATGGGGGTGTTTACACCCCTAGACTCGAAACATTGAGGACAATGTTTAGTTTTAGTATGGGAGGGTGAGTAGATACTTCACCTTGCTTACGTCAACACGCTATCCAATATTCATCGTTTTGTTATCGTTTTGTTGCAAATAAGGCTAAAAATGGCCAAATTTTAAAATTTTTCGTATTTTTCATAAGTGTTTAAGACACGAATGTAGGTTTTCCGATGGTGAGAACGAGAGTAATTTTTGACTCGACCGTGCGTGCTGAGCACTTAGCTTCGATTCCTTAACTTTTTAGGCTAAGTCTCTTAAATGAGGACGAGAAATGATAGAGTTATTTATAAGTCTCGTAATCGTCACAATCTCATGTTTAGTAATTATTAGCTTATTCTCCCCACGCTTTTGCATAATAAATTGTTAATAAATATTGATTTGGCGGTTTACTCACTATTGTTGGTTTCTAATTTGTTTTAGTAGCTTCCATGTAATTAAATTGGGAAAACATTAAGGTATCGCCAGCGTCACGATTTTGAAGTATTGGCACCCGAATAATAGAAAGCTTCACCTAATAATAAGATTTCAAGTGCTCACCTAAATTAAGCAAAAAAATTGAAGCTCACAAGGCTGAAAAATCTATGCCCAAATTGAAAGTGAATCAAGGCTTAATCTTCGAAGCTTTAAAGATCCAAAATTCGCTTTAGCGTGAGGATATACGTCTTTGGCTAATAAAACCACCGATGAGGCGGATAATAAAAGGCAAGGCAAGACCGAAGTCATAATAAAAGCTTCATAGTGAAGTTGAATAAAAGATGGAGGTAAACCAAAGATAATAAGGCCCTTCCGGTAGGGGGCGTATAAAAGTCTTGGTAATAAGTCTCATGTTCAAAACCGTTATAAAACCGTGTCTATCGATCCTTCTTGTTGACTTAATTTTTTGACATCGTTGTCTATTAGGATGAATTATTAATTTAATGATTTTGGTTACACCGTTAAAACTCTATTTTTAGACTTAATCTCTATTCACGCATAAGTCAATGATGTATCCTCGTGATCATTAAGACAAAATAAAATATAAGAGATACCAAGTAGGAATAAGGGAGTTTAGGTGTGTAATAACACTCATGGGATGTGTTCGTGTTGCTAACTTATAATAACAATGATCTCGTTACACGCTTAGCATGGAATTGGGTGAAAATCGAGGACGACGAAATTATTTCTAACGAAGCATTCACGTGTTCTTGTTCTATGATCCCAAAAGTCACGTTCTCGTGATGAAAACATTACATTATGTCTAAAACGCGTGTAGTAGTTTATTTAAATTTATGTCTTCAATAAATGTCATTATAAAATGAATTTTGTAAGTGCTGCGATACTTAATTCTAGCATTACGTGGGGACACGGCAATGGTTTAGTATGGGGGAGTGATGAGACTGTAATTATACATAGTCTCATCGTCCAAATCGGGCTTAAAACGCTTAAAATATCATCAAAATACCCAAAAATGTGCTTGTATTTGTTCATTGTGTATTTCAAGTACGGATATCGTGAATTCACCAAAAGATTACAAGAATAGAGCAAAAACGAACACGGGAAACGAAGCCGCACAAAGAACCAGGCCCAAGTTTGGAATTTGCAAATATGACCTTGAAGTTTTGAAGATTGGCAACTTTGGTCCCTCATTTTTGAAGACTTATCACAAATGACCCTCCACTAATTCATTTGTATAAGTTTCATCCCTAAAGTTTGAAAACTTTACACATCTAGACCTTGAAGAATGGGGAAATTACATTAAAAGCCCTCGGATTAGTTTTGATAAACTTGTTGTGGCAAAAATGAAAGAAAAGAAACTTTCTTATAAGGGAAAATTCGTTTGGGGCTGTTTATAACTCAAATGACAAGAGCTAAGAAGCTTGGGGACCAAAAATAACAAACATCTAAACCCAACCCCACCTCTCATCATACGACACATCACCACCCCACCAATCCCACCTCCCCACGTCACACCCTCCATCCCAGTCACCATCCACTACTTTTTTTAAATAAACCTGTTTTATTTAACCAAAAACTGGTGGTAAACACTAAATTCAAAATCCTTAATCCCCAATTACAATCAAACGCCCCTGTTTAATAAACCCCCACCCCTTAAACCCTAATCCTCTAATTTCTTCAAAACAAGGGGTTATTAACCCTAACTATCCAGAAACGAGATTAACCCCCTCACAAACCAAACCCACCAACAATATTCCCTTCACACTCACCCCATGTGGACCTCCCATGTTCCCCTGCTCATCCATTTTGGGCAAAATCAGAATATAGCCAGGAGATCAACGACTCTTGTGATTTCCTTGTTCCCCAAAAGCAAATGAAGGCCTCAGATTAATTCTACAGCTGTCACTCACGAGATTCCCATTTGACCATTTTCAAAATCAGTCAAGATCAAGGGCAAGACTGGAAATTCCAGAATTAGGGTTTAGGGTTTTCTTTTCTATGTATTATTTTATTATGCATTCTAGAATAGTCTTCAATCCATTATAAATAGCAGTTGGCTTGTAACTGTTATGTTTGTTCCAGTTTTATTGTACAAATTTTAAAAAGTAATGAAAATGAAATGTTTGAAACTTATGCAATAAATACTGAGTTCCTTTAGTTTAATCTTTAAATTATCTCAAGTTTAGTTTAAATTCTCAAAAGTTTTCATTTATCTTAAATTTTCAGAAATTCGTCTTCTTTAGTGTGTTGTAAAAGTTTTTTTTAAGCTTGATGGTTAAAAGAGAATAAAGTGAAAGTGGATCTCCCTTTTAAAAATCAGTTTGGTGAAAGTCTTTTATAAAGATTCCAAGATTTAGTGTTCCAAAATTTCAAAAGATTTCAAGAAAATCAGTTTTTTTAGTTTTTATCAGTTACTGTTCAAAAAGCCATAAGCTTCTAGCTTATGGTCTTTTTGAAACAAGAATCTGTTTATTTGTTGGTTTGTGTTTGTGCAGGTTTTCAAGAACAAGATCAACAAGTCATTTCATTATTCCATTTTATTTCATTAGAAGATATTCTTAAGCTTAGGGTCCTTCTAGGATTCCTTCAACAAGCTTCTCTACATTTTTTCTCATAAGCTCCTTCAAGTCCTTTAAGCTGAATTGGTGAAGGCATCAGCAGGTCACAGCTTGAACCCACCACTATCTTTGTTTTGGCTTGAAATTTGCATGTGTTGAATGAATGTGTGTGAATCTTGTTTAATTGTTAGCCTAAGTATTTGTTTGAGTTTATTCATGTGCTTGATGCTAGTTAGAGGTAATTTTAATCAATTTGGTAGGGTTTAAACTCATTAGGTTTGTTAAATCTTGATTTTTAGAATTAAGGGGGTGTTTGGGTCTGCATGATAAGCTAGGATTTTGACTAATTCTTGGGTTAAAAACAGCTTAGACTATCTCCCTTGGTAGAAGTTAAGTGTATTTGGTGTCTTGTTTCCAGTTTGGATAGGATTTAAGGAAAGTTGTATGTTTAAAATGGGTAGAAACTAGCTAAAATACAGTAAGTCAATTTTCTGCCTTGTTTTAATATATCTTGCCTTCAAATCTTGTAAACTGTTAAGTAGTAGGGTCATCTAGGATTTCTATTCAGTTTTTAGTGTTTTGATTGTGTATATGTGAAGATTTGGTGAGCCAAAACTCACCAAATCACCATTTGCATCAGCAAAGAAGTCCCACAGACCCTTTCTGAATATCAGTAACTTATTGGCGCTTGTTTGTGCAATTTTTGTGTGTTACTTATTGATTTTATTGCAATTATAGACTCCCCACAACCCAACTGGTTGTGGGGGTGCCTTATTGTCCAGTAAAAAGCCATCAAAAAGCTTTCCTAATCTTGTCATTTTTCTGTCACTTTTTTTACATTAACAGTGGGAACTAAGTTCCCACTGCTAGCACTTTTGTTCCCCCTGCTTAGCTAAAAACAAAAAGTGGCACATGTCACTTTCAGATATCTTCTTTTTTTTGTCTTTAGTGACTTTAAATAGGTTTTAGGTTTTAAAACTTTTTTCATTATTTTTCTTATTTAATTTCTGATTTTTCTGTTTATATAATTTTTATATTACTGTTCATTTAGTATTTTTCACATTATATTGCATTTTTAATTAACTTTTTATTTTGCTGTTTTTGTCTTTTAGTGGTAAAAACTAATATTTTTCTGTTTTAAAATTTTTCTTAGATTTAGAAAATTAATTTAAGGTTTTTAGTTTAAAAATATTTTACTGTTCACTGTTTTAATTATTTTTTATAATTAATTTAGCTTAATTAGGGTTTTAATATTAAACTGTTTTGTCTTTTAGTGCAAAATTTTACATTTTTCAAACTTTTTCAATTTTCTACTGTTCATTAGTGTAATTTAGGATTTTCAAAATTGTCAAATTAATTTTGGCATTATTTTATTATTTTTTATGATTATTTTAATTTAAAAATAGTTTTAAGTGTTTTAAAAAGAGAAAAGTAGTTTTGAAATTGTAGAAAAAATACTTTTTAGTCTTTAAATAATATAAGTGAGTTATTTGTTCAATAAAATAATATTTTGGACATTTTGTTAATTATATTTAATTTTAGGGCTTTAATTAGTATTAAAAATTGAATATTTAATTAATAAAAGGTTTAAAAATATATTTGTTGGATTTTTATTCTTATTTATATTATTTTAGACTTAGTTTAATCTTTTAATTAATTTTTAGGTTTAATTTTCAATTTTGTCACGTTTTACGTATTTACGTTCGCGTTTTACGTCAACGTCGTAGTTTAAATCGTAGTCGTAGCTCGTCTTTACGTTTTCTCTTCTCAACCAAAAACGTCACTAATCCAAACTTTATTTTATATAATTGGCACATTAAACCATACACCTCCTTCGAGAACGAACCCGCATTTATTCGGTTTTACGGTTTTTAATTAAATCGTACTACTTAATACTTGCCGCTCATACGCGTTTTTCCTAAAACGTGTACGATTTACCTACATCAAGAACAAGTCCCCTCGTTACATTAACTAAGAAAGAGATAATATTTACAAGGATAAGCATGAGAATCCCCCACGAGGCACCTTGTTTTTGTTAACCGAGTCAAAAGCTCGACTCGAATCCCCATAAATGTGATCATTTAGGGATAATCTTGGTATGGTCATTTTTGGTGGGGCTTACATGATAAACAAGTCCCAAAAGCAACCGGTACTAAGGACTAAGTCCGTTGATGATGCAAAATACCGGGATCGAAGATGGCGTCCTCGTTTTCATGGGCTAAACGAACCAACGCCACTTCAACACATGCTCGAACCCCAAAGGGGTAGAAGAAAAGAGATAAGAAGTAGAAAGGTGGGGCAATTGGTAAGTCAAACTTATGAGCTACTCGAGGTAGACTCACACCAAGCAAATAGATACGATTTCCATTTATTGCATCGGTGGAAGACCGAGATTTCCCTTTACAAGCAATTCTGGGATCGTAAATCTCGTCCTCGGTGGAGAAATGGGAGGGAACATTTGGGGCTTAACCCACACTAAAACCACACCAACCGTCGTCAAAAGGAGTAGAAGAGGTGGTAGCACTCACAAAACGCGGTGATGACGGAGTTAAACATGTAGAAAAATCTTTTAAAACATTTTTAAAATCTTTTCCTTTTTCATTGTTCAAAAACTCTTTATGAAAACCCGATTTGATGATGTCGAAAATATTTGGCGTGTCGAATTCAAAATTAGTCGCGCTAAAAATCCTCACATTTAAGTCGCAGTTAGGGGGTGGTGGATTGTATAAATTCTCATAACGTCGATTGACAAAGTACACCGCCCCCTCGGGGTCTACATACTCGTCATCCTCATGAACGTCGATCTCATCGATTTCTTCATCGAAGATAGGCTTGTCAAACCAAGTTTTGTCATTCCCCTCCTTGAGTATTTTAGAAACTCTCTCGAAAAGATCACGATCAAGCACGAAACCATCATTCTTTTGTGGGGATTATTGATAAGTTAAATCCTCACGAATGTGGTAAACGTAATTATCATTTGAGGAGTGTTGATTAGGTAACTCCTCGAGAATTGGACTTTTGGTGGTCACATGAGTTGGTTCGTCGTCGAAAATAAGACGTTCCAATTCATTAAGTTCATCCTCGATTTTGGAAAGATCGACCTCACTCGTAGGTGGAAGTGAAGGCATAAGAGCTAGCTCTCGTTCAATGATTTCCTCAATCTCGGGATCAAACTCGTAATCATCATACTTCACATGAGAAGAGGTCTTTTTGGGAGAATCCTCAAAAATGGCATGTGGATTTCGAAGTACGTGATCAATCTCGGCAAAATCGCCATCGTCATCGTTAAAGAAATAGTCGATGTGAGAACTCACAACCATGGACTTACAAGTCGAATGACTATGCTTAGGTGACTTTTCTAAGACGAGAGGATGGATGTCGATAAACCCTTTAGCCTCAACAGGTGTTGGGCTAGGCAAAGGAGGCACTTCGATGGAGTTAGAAGTTGAAGCCTCAAAGACGTGGTCCTTCGAAGGTGGTGAAGACGAGCCCATTTTGGTCATTGTTGTGATGGCAGTAACGTCGTCCTTCGGAATTGGTGTTTCACTTGTTTCGCTAAAAACATCCCAAAGTGAGTTTTCATCCATAAATTTACACATACCCTTTTGAATTAGGTACACGTACTCTTTGTCATTAAAATCATCATCTTTAAAACCGTTTTTCTTAATTCTTTCAAAACATGCATTAAGCCTCATTCTTTCCGCTAAAGTGAACATTTTGAAATCATTAGGATTTGAATCATTAGGTTTTGAAACCTCGGTTTTTTCATGATCATTAAAAACTTGGGATTTTCTAGCGAAAAAGTCCATTTTGTCATCCCCATATCTCATAGTAAGTCTCCCCTCGTGAACGTCGATTACGGTTCGAGCCGTCGATAAGAATGGTCGGCCTAAAATAATGGGACATTTAGGGTCACACTCGTAATCGGATATAACGAAATCCGCGGGAAAAACAAACTTTCCAACTTTGACGTAGACATCCTCGGCTATTCCAATTGGTATAAGAGGCGTACAATTTGCAAGCTCGATTGTCATGTTCGTGGGGGTAAGTCTAGGCAATCTCATCAATTTCCAAAGAGAATGAGGCATGATATTGATGCTAGCACCTAAATCGGCAAGGGCTAAACATCCCTCAATCTCGGAAAAATCACAAGGTAATAGAAATTGGCCCGGATCCTCTTCCTTTCTCGACATACGCCTTTTGGGTTTTTTAAGAAGGATCGATGCACAAGTTTCTTCAAGGGTTACTTTTGTAAGGTCGATAAAACTCTATTTTTGAACCGTGGATGGAATTTGAGGTAGACGAGGGTGTGCACTATTTTCCTTGGTCGCCACGTTCACCCCATCGACTTTAGAACAAGACGACGTCTTAGAAGTCGAGGGTTGAGAAGAATAAACAACACGGAATCCTTCGGATTAGCAACGGTGTCACTAGGTAACGAACTCGATGACGCACCCGAGGACTTGTTCATTATGGCCGAAAACATCTTTTTAATGTCAATTTGCCTTGCTCAATCTTCGTGTTTTGCAATTTTAATGTATTAGAAAAGTCGTTTTTCAAAGTACCAATTTCTCCCTCTAATCGTCTCATATTAGCCTCATTCGTTTTCAGGTAATGTTGAAAATCGTTTGACGAACTATTTTGATTCGAAATAAAGTTCCCTTGGTTTTGATTACTTCTTTGAAAATTTCCTTGATTCCCACTTGAAAAATTGTTGCCTTGATTGTTGTTGTTTGAAAAATTAGAGTTTTGATTATTGTCTCGATTTTGCCAAGTTATATTACGACCTTGATTATAACCTCCTTGATTTTGATTCGAAAAATTTCCTTGTTGATTGTTTCCTTGAAAATGGTTTCGGTTTTGAAAATTGTTGCCTTGGTTATAATTCCCTTGTTGTGATGGACCCGCGTTATTTTGATTTTGAAAATTGTTGTTTCCATTTAACGTACTCACATTCGACGTTTGGCCATCCGTAGCCGTACACTCGTAATAATTATGAGGTCCACCACAAATCGTACACGAAACCTCAACCGCTTTCACCGTAGCGGGAGCGTCTTTCTTTTGCATCTCAACGAGGAAAGACGTGAACACATTCGTCAACTTGCCGACTTTCGCATCAACTCTCTCAATGTCGCGATTAGAACTACTAACATTGGCGACATTGGCAACACTCGATGCGTTGCGGTGTTGGTAAACCTTGGATCGGTTTTCGATAATTATCAATGCATCTTTCGGAGTCTTACACAAAAAGTTGCCACCGGCGGCGGAATTCAACGAATCTTGTTCTTGAAAATTAAGACCGTTGTAAAACGTATCGATTTGGTGCAACTCGGAAAAACCATGGTGAGGACATTGCCTAAGCAATTCCTTAAAACGATCCCACGCGTCTCTAAAAGATTCATTTGGTTTTTGCTCAAATTTCGCAATTTCATTCTTGAAAAACGTCGTCTTAGACGGTGGGAAAAAATAATTAACGAACTTGGAGACGAGATCCTTCCACGTAGTTATCGAATTAGGTGGATCTTTCTCGTACCAATCCTTGGCGGCACCATCGAGCGAGTACGGAAAAAGCATAAGCTTGACGACATCGGTGTCGACGTTCTTAAACTTTCTCGTGGCTAAAAGACGATCAAAATTCCGAATATGGTCGTGAGGATTATCGGCTTCACGACCTCGAAACTTCGTAGCTTGGATCATCGAAAGCATTCCGCTCTTAATCTCAAAATTCTCCGCTTCGATAGCGGGAATTACGATCGCGTCTCCATAACCCTCGGTGGGCGCTTGGAGCAATTCCATCATCGAACGATTGTCGGCCATCTCCTCTACGGTCTCTTCAACAACGATATTAGGAACGTCGGTTTCTAATTCTCGTCTACGTCGTCGATTCCTTCGATTACGATTGCATCGATTCGAAGCTTCGCTAGAATTGGAATAATCCTTCGATCGAGTGCGCATGCACTAAGCGTAGAATGGGTGGTAGAAAAGAAGATTCTTTTTGCGGTTTTTCGATTTTTCAAATTTTTTTTGTTTTTGATTGTTTTTAATTTTTTTGGATTTTTGAATGTATTACGTAGACACAAATCTACAAATCTCCCCTCGAATCGATCTTCTCGATTAAAGGAGCCTCAAAGAATGAAAACGATCACGTGGAGTGAACGCTTTCGATGACTTTAGAACGTTGGTGGAACACCAAAACGTTCAAGAGGGTTTAATCTTGAAAACACAAACAAATATAGTATACGTAGATAATACTTGGGCGGCAAACCCTCGATTAGCCCTCTTTCTCAAAACACGCACAAGCAAGCGGGGGAAACGAGGAGGCGCTAAGCACTTAAGAGCCTTTTTTTCTTAGGTCGTGAAATACAACCGCCTTATACCCACCTTATAGTTTGTGTTAATTGAAATTAAGCCTCACGAAAGTATTTATCTATTTTGCCTTTAAACTTTTGTTTTAGATTCGAATACAATGATCGAGTGATGAAATCCCGAATCAAGGTTTCGTTTTCACGCTTTTGGAGTACTTGTATATTTATTGTTCTTACGTAGATACAATATAGTAATAATATATTCACAAGAAAAACGAAAACCAATATATCTACAATATAGTAAAATGATTGTTTTGTGTTTAATTTAGGAAAATTAAACACGATTTATTTGGATATTATAATATAATAGAGAAAAATAACAAAAATGAGTATGTACGATATTCACGCTTTCCAAAAATTGAAAAGCAAAAACGCACTACTCACACAAACAGGATACTAAAAATAATGGCACACTAAACACCTCCCCGGCAGCGGCGCCAAAATGATATTGAGTAAAATACGTCTTTTAGGAAAAAGAGCGTATAAGTGCGGCAAGTATTAAACTCGACGATTTAGGAAAACCGACAAGTCGAATAAATTCCAAGTTCGTTTTCGAAGGAGGTGTGTGTATTAATGTGCCAATATATATGAAATCAAGTTTGGGTTAGTGACATTTTAGGTTGAGAAGAGAAAAAGTAAAGACGAGCTACAACTACGATTACGCTACGACGTTGACGTAAAACGATGACATAATTACGTAAAACGCGACGAAATTAAAAATAAAACCTAAAAATTAATTAAGAGATTACACTAAGTCTAAAATAATATAAATAAGGATAAAAATCCAACAAATATATTTTAAAACCTTTTATTAATTAAATATTAAATTTTTAATGCTAATTAAAGCCCTAAAATTAAATATAACTAACAAAGTGTCCAAAATATTATTTTATTGAACTAATAACTCACTTATATTATTTAAAGACAAAAAAGTATTTTTCCTAAATTTTTATAACTACTTTTCTATTTTTAAATCACTAAAAACTATTTTTAAGCTAAAATAATCATAAAAAATAATAAAATAAAGCCAAAAATGATTTGACAATTTTAAAGATCCTAAATTATACTAAAGAACAGTAGAAAAATGAAAAAGTTTGAAAAATATAAAATTTTTCACTAAAAGACAAAACAGTTTAATATTAAAACCCTACTTAAGCTAAATTAATTATAAAAAATAATTAAAAAGTTAACAGTAAAATAATTTTTGACTAAAAATATTAAAACACTTTTCTAAGTCTAACAAAATTTTTAAAACTGAAAAATAATGATTTTTTACACTAAATGCCAAAAACAGAAATTAAAAAGTAATTTAAAATAGCTATTTAATCTAAAAATTACTAAATGAACAGTAAAACAAAAAATAATTAAACAGAAAAATCCTAAATAAAATAAGAAAAATATTGAAACAGGTTTGAAGTCCTAATACCTAATTTTGCCCATAAAAGACAAAAATTCAAGTTACTGATGTTGACACTTTGACTGTTTTTGTCTTCTTGCTTAGCAGTACAAACCAATGCACTAGCAGGGGTAACTGAGTTCCCACTACTAGTGCAAAATTCAGGTCTGGTGATGATTCAGCTTAGGAAAGCTGATGTGCTTGATTTATATTGGACAATGGGGAACCCCCACAACCAGTTGGGTTGTGGGAGTCTATAAATGCAATAAAACACACACTCACAGAGCAAAAATCACACAAAATATACTCAATTAAGTTACTGTTCAACAGAAAGGGGGGCTGTGAACAGTTTGCTGGTTCAAGGTGCACAATTAGTGAGTTTCAAAGGCCAAATACTAGCACAAAAACTTATCCAATCACACACAACTGGTTACCAACCCTAGGTGGACTTATCATCTAACAATTAACAAAATTTCAAGTAAAATGTTACACTAAATCTAGCAGAAACAAGGATTTGCTGATTTTTATGATATGTGTATCATACACAAAAGCATATAAACTGATTTTCTCTACCAAGAATGAAACAAACTAACAATTGTGACCTACCAAGACCCTAAGTAGTGTATTTAGCTGGTTTTTAAGACAAAAGCTTGTCAAACTACCTTCTTAAAACCCTAATCCAAACACACCCTTATTTTCTGAAAATTAAAATTTGCAAATCAAATGCTTTTAAAACTTTACCAAACTGATTGTAAATGATCAAAACATGCATATAAACCTATATTAAGCATAATCAAACAGAGAAATAAACACAAACACATATTTCACAACAACACATAAGCATCACATAAATTTCAAAATTTTCAACCTATTTGGGTTCAAGCCGTACCTTAGGTTGGCTGATGCCTTCAAACAAGGGGGTATGAGAGCTTTTGTGAGCTTATGCATGTAGAGAAACCCGTTGGTTGGAATCCATTAAGGACCCAAGGGTCTTAATATCTTCAATCTTGCACAAAGGAAAATGAAAATGAGATGAAGTGGTGAGCCTTGTCTCTTGGTTTCCTTCACAAACACCACTAAACAAGCACAGACTTCAAGTAGCAAAGGCTACAAGCTTTTGGCTTGTAGCTTTTGCTACAGTAAACTGTTAAGAAAGATGAAAACAAGATTTGTATGAAAAATCTTTTAAAGACAGTGAAGAAAACAAGCTTGTGAAAACTTCTTTTTGAAACTCTAAACTTAAACACCAAGACTTAATATGAAGCTGAAATCAAAGCACAAGGTCCACTTTCACTTTCCTTGTGCTTGGATTCAGATTTCTTAAAAAGCTTTTTTAAAAAGGTAACATGAACTAATTCTTTGAACCAAATTCCTTTTAATGATCAAGAACTGAAATTTCTGAAAAATGAAACGTTATACTAAGTAAAAACAGTAGATGGAACACAATCCGTTGCAATTTAATCAAAATACTTTAAATATTCATTTAGAAAGTTTTACAAAGAAATTGGAACAAAGGGAATGCTACATGTTGGCTTCTCCTTTTATAAGCTACAAAAGACTATTCTAGAAAACTGAATAAAAAAATACATTTGCTAAACCTTAATCCTGGAAATTCCTTGTTTGCCCTTTGTTTGAAAATTTGGTCAAAAGTGTTCCCATGTGATTCTGATAAAGACAGCTGGATTGGAATGATCTTGAATGTTGGTTGACCATTGGGGACCAAGAAATCTCTTAGAGCCGTGGATTTCACTGTGCACATTTGTTTTGTAGCCAAGTTTGTTGTAGGGGAGCATGTGGGAGGGTCCATAAGGTGAGAGTGATAGGTTTTGGGAGTTGGGAATGGTTTGGGGTGGGTTTAATCAATTATTTGGAGGTTTAGGAATAAAACCCCTTTGATTAAGAGGGGTAATTTAGGATTGGGGTTTTAGGGTTTATGTGTGGGAGGGAAAGGGGATTAGAGATTTTAATCCGTATCTGGGGTGTTAAGTTTTAAAAACGTGTGTTTCCCCCACTTTATTAATTAAACAAGTTTAATAAAAAAGGGTTCAAAAAGAGTTGTGACTGGGTTGTATAAAGATTTGGACTGGTCTTTATCTTTCAAAAATAACAAAACACCCCCTTGACTCTCTTCACATCTTCATTTTGTAATAATCAGCCAAAATCTCATTTTCCTTTGTTAAATGTTTAGGCAGCTTGTCAAATTTGGCCCAAAAACTTTGTAAACTTGTTTCAAGGACTTCTAATAAATAATTTGCATTCTTCAAGGGTTTCTTTTGACAAGTCTTGATACTTGAGGGATCTTTCTTGTATAACTTCATTCATGGAGGGCTAATGTTGACAAATCTTCAAAAATGAGGGACCAATGTTGCCAATCTTCAAAACTTCAAGGACCATTTTGGAAATTCATGAATCGGGTCCGGTTCTTTGTACTGCTTCGTTTCCCGTGTTCGTTTTTGCTTGATTCTTGTAATCTTTTGGTGAATTCACGATATCCGTACCTAAAATACACAATGAACGAACACAAGCATATTTTGGGGTATTTTGATGATATTTTAAGCGTTTTAAGCCCGATTTGGACGATGAGACTATGTATAATTACAGTCTCATCAGCAAGCAAAGAAGTATTCAAGAAGAAAATACTTAGAAGGTTTTGTCTCATCAAATCAAGATTGAAGTTCATGATTCAGAGTTCATAGATTTAACTCAAGAAGACAATTACTGATGCTGCAAAGATAAATGAATGTTTACAAGACACAAGAAGATCATAGTTTGAAGACAAAGATGTTGATCCCAAACTTAGATCGATTTAGCTTGTGTAAACGAGATTAAATCAAGTTAAACACGTAGAGAAACTTTGTTGTGTATAAAACAATTTAAGTATTATGCGGAATTAATACTCAAACAAGAACACACAAACAATTGTAAAACAAACTTTCACTTTGATTGATTAGAACAAATTTGCTTATAATGAAAGTGTTTAACTAATGAAAACTTATATGAAAAAAAACTAAAGGTCTTCTTTTATAGTCATAAGAAGCCTTGTACAAGAGTTTACATATCAGCTATTCTAGGTAAAGATAAACATAGAAAATACATTGTTGATCATATCTTTACTACGTGTAGACTAAGTCTTCTATCAGTTCTTGACTTCATCCTATCAACGCTTGACATCTTCCTGTCAACGCTTGATCTGTCAACGTTTGTTTTCTTCTTATCAACGATTGTTTTCTTCTTGTCAGCGTCCAAGTGTACTGGCTACATTTTATTCCAAACAATCCTCCCCTAAACTTGATATCTACTCTAGCAATCAAGTTTCTAAATAAAAATTAAGAACGAGGAGGAATCTTACAAAACTTATCATATTGGTAATAAACATGGCTAATCAAATCTTTGGCCACGTCACTTGAATAGTCAATCTCCAGCTGTGTTGTCTTCATTTTGTCCAAAACTTATTTGGACATGGGATACTCAACATCTACAAGAAGATACATAGCAAACTTTGTAGAACTCAAATAATACACACCAACAGCTGAATACAAACACCATTGAAGTCCACTGATATCATCCTCAAGATCCTTCCAAACAGAATCTTCTTCTTCTGTTGCACAAATTCTCTTGAATGTTGACAAAAGCTATATTCCATTGACTGAAGTAGGTGCTTCAGTCTCATACTTGGTCAGCAACAACCTCCAAAGGTCTGCCAAGTCTTCCCTATCCATACTTGCAAAGAGAGACATAAGAGTAGTAAATGTGTGTACCGCTTTCGCATATCTGCCAATCATAGCTAATGATAGGGTTTCTGGCATCAAGAGGTAACACTTGTACCATATCTGAAGCTTCCATGGGTGAGAGCTTAATGCTCCTTCTAAGAACAGCTTCACTGGGAGTCACTTTATTTAAACCTTTAGGGAACTCAAGTGGAACTCCCTTCTTCAAAGGCCTTAGTACAATCATAGCCTTCTGAATCTCCATCTCTTCTGCAAGTTCTTCTTTCCTTTCATCTGAAGGAAGTCTGATAGTATTCATCTCTTGCACTATGCCCAAATGGGATAAGCCTTATACTCCAATTCTTCAAAGGATAATCCCTGCAATTTCTTGAAGGTCCATCCTGTTCCATGACATCTGAGTAACATGTAGTAAAGCTCCCTTCTATCTCTCTTCAGCAGTGAGAAAACATTGCTAGCCTTATGCTTCAGAATGACCTTGCAATCTCTTTGAACTCTTAGAAGAATCTCCAATCCCCAAATTTGATCTGAAATTGTCATATTTGGATTCTCCAGAACCTATCTTCCGAAGCATGGTACATCTGAGCAACTTTTGACATATCATAGTCTACTTGCAATTTTAACTCTCTAAGCTTCTCCCTTGCCAACTAATCACCATATTCAAGTCTTTCTGGTTGTTCAATTATCATAACACTTGAATCTGAACTCCCTTCATCACTTCCTTCTTGTTCTTCAGAAGTAACAACAAATGGTGATTCACCAACCTTCTTCATTTCTTGTTCCACAAGTTGTGCAGCCAACATGGAATCAAACTCTACTTGAGCTGCATCCTTTGGAACTTCTGTTTCTACCATGATTCCTTTACCCTTATCTATTGGATCAATGATGGGTAAAGATGATGATGGTACTTGTGAAGACACTTCCTTGATGATAGCTGATGACTGGAATACATCAACCATATTTGCAGGTCTGTCAACACTCAAATTCTGTATGTCAGCGCCCAACTTACTCTTGTCAGCGCTTGGTGTGTCAGCGTCTAAAGTCTGCTTGTCAACGCTCACCTTACTCGTCTCAGCGCCTCTTGTGAACTGCTCCATCATTGTTGTAAAGGACAAGTTCAAGTTTGTAGGAGTAACCAAAGATGTATCAAAACCTGGTTGCTTCTTCAATTCAGTAAGGGATTAAGCAACACCCAAAGATTCTCCATCATGTGAGCCTTTGTCACTCACATTGATCTGCTCATCATCCCCTTTGGAAGATTCCTCCATACCACGCCTATTGTTAGCATCCTCCAAAAGAACAATCCTCTCCCTCAATTGCTTGAGTTCAAGGCCTTGTGTACTAACTTTTTGTACCAGGTCTGCATTTTGCTTTTGCAAGCTAATGCAGACAGCCGTCAATTCCAACATTGTATATGGTTCCAATCTGCCCTCCTCTATAATGGGTATTTGACCTCCCAAAGCAGAGTCATGGGGTATGGATGAGGTCTTAAAGATGTTAGGACTGGCTTGGCCTGCATCTAAGCGAGTACTAATAATCCCAGCCTCATCCATAGCACCAACCACACTTGTGGTGGTGGTTCTCTCTACAACATGGCTAGGACCACTAGTGGAGAACACTCCAGTAGTCCTTGGGTGTTTAATTAACCTATATTCAGGGGGTGTAGAAGATGATGTGGATTAGGTGGTAGTTTGAAGGTTAAGGGGTGTTTGGGTCTGTGAAGGAAAGGTGTCAACGTTTGGATTACTTGTGTCAACGCCAACATTTAATGTGTCAGCGTTGAAGGATTATTGGTCAATTTCCATGTGTTGAGGTGAAGGTAAAGGGTCTGGTATTGGGTCAAGTTGTGGTTGTGGATCTGGTTGAGGTTGTGCTGCTGCAATAACATCAAGCATAGCTTTGTTGAGGGGTAAGTCTCTGTGAGGGGGTGAGTTCATATTACTAAAAATAGCTTTCTTTTGCACAGGGATCTCATAAAAATCATCATGATCTCGTATGCAGTACCTTTGTTCATCAAAAACCATTTGTAAAAATCTGGGATAAGCCAAAGTCATCTTATTCCCCTTTTTTTACACATGCCATCAAAAATTAGTTTAGAAAAATTATACTTTTGCCCATTTGTAATGCACACAATTGCACTAGCAATTGATCTATTAATTTCATTATGTGCAGTACATTTGGGACTCAAACATTGAAGGATGACATGTATTAAGTACTTCCAGGCTGGGGGGAATTCTTGTTTATGATATCTATTTAAAGTACAATCTTCAGGGAAAGGATACCCCAAAGCCCGAAGTCCTTGTTCTATCTCATTAATGGGGAGAGTGGTTATACCATCTGCATCATTAAGATGCAAATCCTGGTGAACCAAGGCTTCAGTAACCACCCAAATACGCCCATGAATAATAGCTGTTAATGTAGTCACATTATTAAGCGTTGAGGAACTAACAGACATCCAAAATTGCTTAATATGAGTGACAGGAATGAGAGGAGCATGAGAAAGTGCATACCTATGTGGAGATGCATTCAAATATGCCACCATCTGGGTGTATTGTGAAAACAAAGTATCATCAGCCTCCAAATAAGCAATCATATTGTGCTGACTTCTGAATCCCAATACCAAGTCATTTGGTTTAAACTTAGGCGCCATAGATGTAGAAAGCTGTTTGTGAAAGATTGTAAAAGATGAATTATAGGAGAAAAGTTGTTAGACAAGAATAAGAGTACCCTGTTTAAAAAGTAGGAGCCAAATATATAGGAGTGATAGGCACATGTGATTGGTCAGAAATAAGGCAAGTATTTTCAAAATATAATGATGAAAATATTGAAAAGAAAATAAGTTATCTTGTGCATTAATTAAAAGTTATCTACTCCTAAAATTACGGCCTCAATTTTCGTCAAAAATAACAACTGGGTAGGACCCAATGAGTGTCAACGGTCAAAAATAACCCATCAATGCCCAACGACTATATTCTTGTCAACGTTTGCCAAAGCCATGTCAATGTCTAAATTGGTCACAACAATGCTTGGAAAAATATTTGTCAGCGTCCAAAAATAAAAGTAATAAAAATGAAAAAGGACCTTAACAAAGTAATTTATCCTAGTGAAGATAACCTATAAACTGAAAATTATTATAGGGCGGCAAGCACTGTCCAGTTATGCACACTTGCTTATGCAAGATAGACATAAGAGTCCTCTAGTGTCCCTTGCTAACCAAAATTCTTAACAGTTAAGATATCTCATAAAATTCCTTGTAACTCCCAGGTAAACCCAATATAAATCATACCCAAGTCTCCCAACAGACCACATCCAATTCTAGGCCAAAAAGGTCTTGGCAGCATGCATAGTATATCAACTTTGCATGCTACAGTGCCTCATGAGATATAAAACTAACTCATACTCACCAATGGACACAATCTAGAATTATGATAAGAGTATCATAAGAATACCCAAAAGTCCTAAAGGTTTCTAAAACCTCCCCTTAAACTGTGATGCATAAGTTGCCAAATAATATGCATGTAAATAAAAATATATGTCAAGATAGGAATATAAATATTTCAACCATCATCCATAAATTGAAACATGCTCTAATGATTCTCCAAGGATCCATAGGCAACTCTATATCCAATGGTACAATGCTAACAACGCCTGCACACTTAGATCAAAAACCACAAAACTAACATGTTGCTGACAACGTCAAGATAACACTTATCAGCGTTAAGATAAACTTTGTCAGCGTTAGACAAATAAAGTGGAAAATCTAACTTCTCAAAAAGACCAATAACAATGCACATCCTTTACATACTTTTACACTAAGACCCCAAAACACATATTAAGTGAGATTGATCATTCCAATACTTTTTACCAAGTATTGAAATCTCCCAGTATCAAAAGGTTTGGTTAATAAATCAGACACATTTTCTTCTGTGTCAACCCTATCTGGTTGTATTAAACCCTTTTCAAAACAATCTCTTATAAAATGATGTCTAATTTCTATGTGTTTTGTTTTAGAGTGATGTACAGGATTTTTAAGAATGCATAAAGTGTTGTTATTGTCTACAAAAATCTTTGTATGCATGAAATTATACTCATAATCCAACAGCTGGTTCTGAATCCATAAGACTTGTCCACAACAAGCAGTTGCTGCTACATATTCTGCTTCAGTTGTAGAATTTGCCACCACTGTTTGTTTCTTGCATTGCCAAGAGATCAATATGCTCCCAAGAAACTGACATCTACCAATTGTGGATTTTCTATCAAACTTGTCACAACCATAATCACTGTCTGAATATGCAATAAACTCCAATGGTAAATCTTTTGGATACCATAATCCCAGGTCTAGAAAACATCGAAGGTATCTAAAGATTCTCTTGACAGCATGAAGATGACACTCTTTGGGAGCCACTTGATGGCGTGCACATGCACACACAACAAACATAATGTCAGGTCTTGAAGCTGTGAGATACATCAATGAACCAATCATTGATCTATAATGCCTGACATCCACATCTTTTCCATCTCCAACTTTTCCCCAAGGGTGTTCTCTATCCATAGGAGTACTAGCCCTTTTCTCATGTGGAGAAAAGCCAAATTTCTTCAAGATTTACGCTACATATTTATCTTGAGAGATGAAGATACCATCTTCTTTTTGCTGAACTTGTAACCCTAGAAAGAAGTTCATCTCCCCGATTGCCCTCATCTTGAATTTGTCTATCATGAGCTTGGAAAAGTCTTCACTCATCTTTGGGCTTGATGAGCCAAAGATGATCTCATCCACATAAACTTGGACAAGTAAGAAATCCTTACCAGTCTTCTTTGTAAATAAGGTCTGGTCTATGGTGCCCCTTTTGAATCCATTTTCCACCAGATAGGTGGACAATGTGCCATACCATGCTCTTGGGGCTTGATGAAGTCCATACATAGCTTTCTTGACTCTATATACCTTGTCTGGATGCTCTGAATCCTCAAAACCAGGAGGCTGCATTACATAAACCTCCTCTACAGTTGTGCCATAAAGAAAAGCATTCTTCACATCCATTTGATAGACAGTAAAGCCCATGCAGGAAGCATAGGCTAGAAATATCCTTATATCCTCAATCCTTGCAACTGGTGCAAAGACCTCCTCATAGTCTATCCCTTCCTCTTGTGTATATCCTTGAGCCACTAAATGTGCCTTGTTCCTGACCACAATACCTCTTTCATCCTTTTTGTTTCTAAGAACCCATCTTGTCCCAATAGGTCTGACAAGTCTAGGACAATCAACCAACTCCCAAACATCCTGGATAGCAAATTGGTGAAGCTCATCTTGCATTGCTTCCACCCAACTTGGTTCCTTGAGAGCATCAAAAATCTTCTTGGGTTCCTGTTGTGACAGAAAACATGCAAACAAACATGCTTGAACAAGAGGGGTATCAACCTTCTTGTGAATATTGGCAATAAATCCTCCAAGATTCTGATGAGATCTTCTAGTTTGAACAGGAGACATCACATCACTAATAATTAGAGAAGAGGGGTGATTTTTTATTGTAGAAGTAAGCACTCCTCCCTCAGAAAGTGTGTTGTCTTCAATCTCATCTTCCATGTTACCAATATCTTCTTCAGACTCTCTTCCCTCAATATCTGAATGAACATCTCCATTTCTATTTGAAGGTTCACCTTGTTCAAAATTGGAAGAAAAAATATGGTCAAGAGAGCTGTCCGCGCCTGGATCATGGCTGTCAACGTTTGAGCCATCAACGTATGAAGTTGTCTTGTCAGCGCCAGATTTTCCTTTGTCAGTGCCTGAAAGATCATGCATGTTGTCAACTGGTGATACTTGGGGACCACGATTTTCCTTTCCAACAGCAAATGCATCTGTCCATATGGGAATAGTGACATACTGAAGTATGGGTGATGATTGTCTGCTTGTGATCCAACCTCTTTATTAACCTGTATACCTGAAACATCAACAACTAGTTCTTCCACAACATTTGAAGTTACCTTCACAATGTTTGAATTAGTAACAGGCATATAATTCAAAGTTCTAGATAGAGGTTCCAAGTCAAATAACCAATTTGGACCACTTTCAGGATCACTAGGTTTACTTTCTAAAAACCTAACATGTACTTTTTCAAGTATACTTTTTTTCCTTCTTAATGTAAACCCTATATCCTTTACTCTGCACTGAATAACCCATGAAGTAGCCTTCATCACCTTTAACACTAAATTTACCTAAGGCATCACTAGTATCCAACACAACTACATGATAACCAAAAGGCTTAAGAAAACCAACATTGGGTTTCCTTCCCCAAAGTAACTCATAAGGTGTTTTGTTATGAATCTTGTTGACTAATGCTCTATTCTGAACATAACAAGCTGTATTTACAGCCTCAACCCAAAAAGCAATGGGAAAGTGAGCATCAGCCAACATAGTCCTGGCTGCTTCTATGAGGGTTCTATTCTTTCTCTCAACAACCCCATTTTGCTGTGGGGTTCTGGCTACACTAAACTGTCTAGTAATCCCTTTCTTGGCACAAAAATCATCCAACAACTTATTTCTAAACTCACCACCATTATCACTTCAAAGCATCTTAACTTCATTACCAGACTTCTTCTCAATTTGGTTAATAAAGTTAATTCAAGTATCAGCAGTGTCACTTTTCAAAGCTAAAAAGAAAGTCCAAGTAAACCTAGAAAATCATCAGTGATGACAAAATAGTAAGATTTACGATTCAAGCTTTCTATATTAGTTGGACCAAACAGGTCCATATGCAGCAAGTGAAGTGGTTTAGAACTAGAGTGCACCTGTTTAGACTTAAATGAGACCTTGTGTTGTTTGCCTTTAAGGCATGCAACACAAGAGTGGTTATTGTGGAAAGCCTTTTCAGGCAAACCATCAACCAAACCATGTCTCACAAGTCTGTTTATATTTTTAAAATTAATGTGCCCTAATCTCCTGTGCCAAAGATTACTCTCATCAACTGAAGCCTTAGCATAAAGACATGACAAGTTATTATTCATCCTAATTCCATTAAGATTCACATTATAAATGACCTTATGCCTAGGTGTTCTATAATCAATGAATTTCTCATCTGGTATTTTAAAATCCTTGCTCAACACCAAGCATTCAGTGTCAGTGAAAAGAACCTTATTTTTGTTATCACAAACTTGTGATACACTAAACAGATTATAGTCAAGTTCTTTTAACAGAAATACATTTTCAAAAAGCAAATTGTTGGTGAGAAGAGTTCCTTTGCCTGTGATAGTTCCATATCCGCCTCCAAAGTAAACTTTATCACCATCCTTAATAGGAGTGAAGTTTGTGAGATAATCTTCCTTCCCAGTCATGTGCCTAGAGCATCCACTATCCCAATAGCCATAATCATTAACCTTCTTTTGAATGCCTTGCACATAAAGAAAACAAATTAGTTTTCTTTGGGAACCCAAGCCTGAGCATTCTTGGATTCATTTGGTTGTTCAACAAGAACAGACTTAGTCCTCATAACAACCCCTTGTTCATCCCTTTTTTGATTAAACACCCAGTTAACCCCAATTGGTTTTGTTCTGACCTTTGAAATATAATTAAATCTGTTACAAGTCATAGAAATCCCATCTGAATTAAGGTTTTGATCTTGCTTAGGTCTCTAAGACAAGCTATAAGAAGCTTAAGACCCTTTTTCCTTTGGTTGCAAATATTTACCATTATTTGGTATGGCAACGTTTTTGTCAGCGTTTGATTTTGTCTTGTCAACACTGAAATTACCCTTATCAGCGTTGAACCTAGGGTTTGCTACAGGAACCCATTGTCTATTAGACCAGGTATTGGTCTTCTGAAAAGGTCTTTGTCCATAAGTATTAGACCCTTTAGTAAATAATGGGGCAGGTCTAACAACTTGTGGACTTTACTGAACAAAAGTTTTAGGTTTGATAGTGTTTGACTTTTTGTCAGCGTTGACCTTTGAAGCATTGACACACTTATAGGCTAAATGTAAAAAACTACCACAAGTATAACAGGCTTTTCTAGACATAACTCTAGGTATAGAAGAAAAGAAACCTGTTCCATCATCACTAATTTGGCTTTTTGGTGATCTAGTTTTTCTATATATTTCTGCATATTTAATACTTGGTTTTCTAACAACCTTTGAACCAAGGTCAACAGTCTTGCCAGTGATTGGGTTTGTCACTTTGATAGGTGTAGACTCATTTGGACTTTCACTAAGCATGCCACCCTTGACAAACAAGGTAGGATTGGCTTTCTTCCATTGGTCCAAATCAGTCAACTTCTTCCTATATTCTTCTACTAGGGTAAGAACTCTTGGTGGAGGAATAAATTCATCTTCTTGGAGTTCTGGTAAACAAATCCAAGATAAGTCCTTTCTTTGGACACCATAGAAGTCCCCAGCTGGTGGTGGAACACCAACAACTCTTTCATCCCAATCCCATTCAAATCCCTAGAATCCCTTTGTTTACTAACACATTCTCCTAGGGTTTGTGAGGCTTTATCAAATCTCTGAATTTAAAGATCTACATTATCCTTATTCTTGATAGCCTCATCTAACTTAGCCTGTAATTCAGCATTGACTCTCTCCATGATGTTTCTAATATCAGTACTAGCATTTAAATCATGTTTTAAGATATTGATTTTATCTTTTAGGTCAAGCTCCATTCTCTTATACTCAGCTACAGTCTTTTCAGTTTGAGTAATAGCAAGTTGATAATTAGACAACTTGCATCTTTCATTACCTACATCCATTGACAATCATAAAACTTCTTTGTTAAGTCTTTCAGTATTTAGAAGACAACCCTTACTACAAAAAGCATCATCATATACCTCATTGTCTGATGAAGATGAGAAGTGTGCCATGAGAGCATAGTGAACATGCTCTTCTTCTTCCATCTTAGCAACCAAAGTTTATTCTCTTCCTCATCCTTAGCCAAATAGCTCCAATCCCATCCAACACCATCAATTTCTTAAATTACAACCATGGCTTTTGGATCCTGAGCCTTAATGATTTGGCTTGAGGGTTTTCCAGCATTAGATCTTCTTGGTGATCTGCATTCTCTCATAAAGTGTCCTATACGATGACAATTGTAACACTCAACCTTGGATTTATCAAATCCAGCAGTGTCCTTAGCATTAAAAGTCATATTCTTCTTGAATCTTCTATTCCATCTGTTTGCTCTTATACTTGCAAGAGCCATATTCCACTTTATGTCCATCTCCTCCAAATGCTCATCACTAATTTGCTCAAGGTCCTCATATGTAATCACTGAACCATTGGGCAATGAAGCAATGTATGCACACACAGTATCTAGAACAATACCAGCTGGCTTAACTCTTGGTGAGTCAATTTTCTATGTGTCAGCGTCTGAATGCGAGGCGTTACCAGGATATGATCCAATGTTGAAACAAGTTGATCCAGTAACGGGGTGCATGTATGACTCCTTTTGATCAAATTGACCTTCACTATGTGAGAAGAATGCCATGTTTCCATTGGTAGACTTGCTTCCATGATCCAAAGAATTTCATTCTCTATTAGCCTCAGTTTATTGTAAACATCATCAAAAGTAGAACTTTTGTGAGTGTTATTAGCAATTATAAACCTTGCTTTAATCTTCCATGCATCACCAAGGCTTTTTAGAAAAGTGGAGATGATATCAACATCACCAAGCACTGTTCCCACGAAGGACAGTTTGCTTGTAATGTCAAGAAGTCTGCTTCTCACACTACTTAGCTTCTCATTAGGTTGAGCCTTAAAAACAACATACTCATGCAAGAGTTGCTTCTTTTTCTCTTGCACAGTATCAGCATTACCACCATAAGCAACTTCAAGAGTTGTCCAAAGATCATTTACAGACTCATAGCTTCTGTATTTGTGCTGATTTTCTTGTCCCAATGAGAGTTTCAGAATGCTTAGGGTTTTCATGTCGACCCTTCTCTTTGCTATGTCCTCAGTTGAGACAGCTCTACCATCTTCAGGTTTTTCTCTTCGATCCTCTTCAGTAGAACCTTGAACAGCTGTTCTTTGTTGGATGGCATCTGCAATCTTTTGAACCTTATTGAATGTGTTTCCATATTCAATAATTTCCCATAGGGTGTAGTCATGGATTTGTAGATATTGCTCAAAGTTTAATTTCCACAGCTCAAAATTGTCTAGGTCTAGCATGGGAATCTTGATGTTGTGGGTTGAGGAGGAGGAGGAGTTTGCTTATGGGGTAGACATGATGTTTTTAGGGTTTTGTGAAAATTAGGGTTTTTGGCGATTTAGGGTTCTTGTGTTCTTTAGATCAAAGTTTCTCAACAAGCTCAGATTCCACTTGTTGATCCCAAACTTAGATCGATTTAGCTTGTGTAAACGAGATTAAATCAAGTTAAACACGTAGAGAAACTTTTTGTGTATAAAACAATTTAAGTATTATGCGGAATTAATACTCAAACAAGAACACACAAACAATTGTAAAACAAACTTTCACTTTGATTGATTAGAACAAACTTGCTTACAATGAAAGTGTTTAACGAATGAAAACTTATATGAAACAAAACCTAATGGTCTTCTTTTATATACATAAGAAGCCTTGTACAAGAATCTACGTATCAGCTATTCTAGGTAAAGATAAACATAGAAAATACATTGTTGATCATATCTTTACTATGTGTATACTAAGTCTTCTATCAGTGCTTGACTTCATCCTATCAACGCTTGACATCTTTCTGTCAACGCTTGATCTGTCAACGTTTGTTTTCTTCTTATCAACGCTTGTTTTCTTCTTGTCAGCGTCCAAGTGTACTGGCTACATTTTATTCCCAACAAAAGATGATGTTCATGTTGTTTGAAGATTATCTTATCAGAAGAAGATCTACATTGAAGTGTTTGGCTACATTCAGTTGGATACAAGTATAAATTACCAAGTTCATCCAAGGATGAAGGAAAGAATGAAGATATGTATTCTAAATACATCCAATACAAGAGAAACAAGAAGAAAACAAGTTATCATTCTTGTTTAGGGGAGGATTGTTTGGAATTATTTGTTAAGTCTCAAGTACCGTTAGTGTAATTCAAGTACTCTTAGTTATCTTTCAAGTACCGTTAGTGTTAACTCGGTACATAGTAAGTACTGCTACTTATAAAGTAAGTACTGCTATATTGATTAGGACGAATATATCTTTGTATAAGATATGTCATAGTTATAGTTAGAGTATATCTTATGTGATATACTTAAATAGTTAGAATATTGATAATATATCGTCTGTGATATAGTTATCTTTATAGAATATTCTAAGGTTTCTAGGGTTCCTTACTCTATAAAAGGAACATAGGTACAATGTCATTCATGTACCTCATTCAAGTCGATTAATAAGAGAATCGAAAAGGTAAAAGTAATTTTGTTCTTCTGTGCTTTATAACATAGATTCCGCATAACTTATTTAGTTTGAGTAAGAGTTCTCAAAGTGTTTTAGTTTGATTACAAACTACTATACTAGTTCTTAATAGAATATAGATCCAATCAAAGGGATCAAAATAGTGCCTTTGCCAATGATATTTCCATAGCCTCCACCAACGTACACTTTGTCACCATCTTTAATGGGGATAAAATCTGTCAAATAATCTTCCTTCCATGTCATGTGCCTAGAGCATCCACTGTCCCAATATCCATGATCATTGACCTGTTTTTGAATGCCCTGCACATAAAGAAAATAAATTAGTTTTCTTTGGGAACCCAAGCCTGTACAGACTTGGATTCATGTGGTTGTTCAACAAGAACTGACTTATTCCTTGTAACAATCCCCTGTTCATCCCTTTGTGGCCTGAACACCCAATTTACCCCAATTGGTTTAATAATGACCTTTGAGAGATAATTAAATCTGTTGTAGGTCAAAGAAATTCCATCTGAATTAGGGTTTTGGTCTTTTTTAGGTCTCCATGTCAAACTAGATGAAGCTTTAGACCCCTTTCCCTTAGGTTGTAAATACCTATTGTTACTTGCTGATGAGACTGCTTTTATACATAGTCTCATCGTCTAAATTGGGCTTAAAATGCATTAAATATCATCAAAATACCCAAATATATGCTTGTGTTTGTTACTTGTGTATTTTAGGTACGGGTATTGAGGAAATGACAAAAGATCAAAAGAATCATGCAAAAACGAACACATGAAACAAAGCCGCACAATGAACCAAGCCCCAAGTGATGATTTTCCAAGAATAAACCTTGAAGATTTGAAGATTATGTAAGAAGGGTCCTCCAATATTGAAGAATTGACACTTTAAACCCTTGTATATTCATAATTACAAGATTAGTCCTTAAAGTTTGTCAAAATTGCAAAAAGGACCCTCAACTTTGAGAATTGGCAAGAATGGTCCCTCAACAATCAAGACTTGTCAATTTCAGTCCTCCACAAAGTCAACAATACAAGTTAAGACCATCATCTTTGAAGAAAATGCCAAAACAACCCTTCAAGAATCAACAATTGGCAAGAAATACCCCTGAAAATACTTTTGAAAAGTATTTGGGGCAAAAGTGTGAAAATTGGAACTTGTATAACAAAGGAAAATGAGTTTTGGCTGTTTGACTAGCAAGTGAAAGGAGTTGAAGAATTAAGGGGTTTAACTTGGCAGACAACCAAAGTTACCTAGGCCAACCAACACACGCCACATGCCCCACTCACCCCATCCCACCAATCACATTCCACCAATTTGCCACCTCAAATCCCACCCATAACCGGTTTAACAAACTTATTTATTAAGTTTAAAATTGGGCGGTTAACAACTTTTCAAAACTTAATATGGATTAAACTCAATATTATTCACCAAGAACACGAATTAGGGGAATGTTTAATCCTTTGAATTAAACCCTAATTCTTTCCAGATTAGTGATTAACCTATCCCTAATCACATCCCAACCTTAAAATGGACACCTCGCCACCGCACAACCCCACACAAGATTCCCCTGCACATGTTTTTTGGGATACTGCCAAGACATGCCAAAAGATCAACAAACATTTTTAGCTTTGTTTCCAAGCATCATTCTTCGCCTTTGGATACACTTACAACCTACCAACTCATACAAACGGCCAAAAATTAGTCACATGTTCAAGATAGTTCAAAATCGTCAAGGGCATTTGTGTAACTTCATTAGCTAGGGGTTTTAGCTTTCCTTTATGTTTCTAGAATCTTTGTAGCCCTATATAAGGCACCCTTATTCATAGTTTAGTTCTTGTTCTTAGTTTTACTTTGTCAAGCCTTGTAAAGCCATTTTTCTGAAATTAATAGAATTGTTGTATTGTGTTGTGATTGAAACTGAGTTCCATTGATTATTATTGGGTTAAGTAGTTTTATTGTCACGTTTTTGTACTTAAACAAAACCTTGAACAAGTCCAAGATAGCCTATAAGCCTTTGAGTCCATTTGTTCTTGACTGAGTTCAAGAATTTGGCATGTGCTTTGGTGAGGATTGTTCATTGAGGTGTTTCTTTAAGTGACATAAGTCACAAATCAACTAGCTTGAGCAATATTGGAATTTAGTTATATGTTTTTATAACAAAATCAGTCAAGTGGTTTGCTAAGTACTTTTGGTTCAACAGCTTGCAGATTGAACTTAAGGGTGATCATAGCCTCCTAATCTTGGTTGATTTAGGGGTGGTGAGGCCTTAAGGAATGGTACAAGGCTTGTGAGAGCCTAAGTGTTTCAAAGACTTGACCTTTTGTCACCTTGATTTATCTGATTTGTGCTAACCTAGGCTCAAGCCTTTGGCTAGGCCTGTTTGTTGTTCTTAGCAGGGGGAAGCTGGTGCTTGTTCTTGCTAGCACCTCAGCTCTTTGATTCCAAGGTGTGGATGTACATCTTGGAGGTTTTATTCTCAAAACTTCATCTTTCTGATTAAGCTTTGGTATTTTTAGTGATTTTGTGATTTTGTTGGTATAAGTGTGTTTTTATGCTTGCAAATTGGTTATTGATTCACTTGTGGTATGTTATGATGCTAAACTAGGCTTAAATCAACCTTGATAAGACTTTTACTTTGTTAAAATTGAGTTTAAAAAGTTAAAAGGGTGCTTGGGGTTGACTGATTGTTCAAGTTTGTGTGATTTTGAGTTGAAATTGTGGTATTGTTTGAGTGTGTATCTGATATTGAGGTATTAGTGTTCTGATATATGCAAGTTTTGTGCCTTGAAACACCTAATCAAACAAGTGGATATAAAATCTTGAATATTTTTAGTTTTGCTCTTAAATCTTGTGCACACCTAGATCTTATGTTAACCTAGGGCTAACAAGTGTCGAATCATTGTTAATGCAACATATGTGATTGATCTGAGGCCTTGAATTTGGATTTTGTGCCAAGTAGATCAACAAACTTTGTTCTTATGTTCTTCATTGTTCATTAGTAACTGCATGTGCTTAGATCTTGTTCATTTGTTGGATTTGTTGCATGAAATGTGTTAATCTGTGTTACTCTAAGTTGTTTTGAGCTTGTGTATGCATTTGGTGGCTTGTGGTTAGCTTTTAAAGTAGCTTATAACTGCCATACCTGCTTATTACTTGTCTAGAATACATCTGGGCAAAGATTGAATTAACTGCACTTACTGGCTGGGTGATTTTGTGATTAATTGCTTGTTATTGTCTCCTTGTGATTCACTGATCACAAGGGTGCCTTGATTGTCCAAAGAAACCAAGTGAAACTCTCTAAAAATCCAAGTCAAAAAAATTAAGGCAGTGGGAACTCCTTTCCCCTGCTTCTAGCCACTTCTAGTTATATTTTGTGTTCAACTTATTAATAAGTCATTATGGCTTATTCCAATGTGCAACAACTTATTTTTTGTAATAGGTCTTAATCTTTTGAGCTTATAAGTGAATCTGGAAGTTTACAACTTTTGGTTTTAAGTTTTTACTAGAAAACGACTATTTTGTCTTTTACAAAATTAGCTTATTGTTTATTTCAGCTTATTAAGTGTTCTTATTGAAAATATTTTTGTTGATTAAGCTTAGTTAAGCCATTTGAGACTTATTGCAACTTGAATCAGCTATTGAAATAGTCTAGAACTCAAAAATGACTATTTTGTCGTTTTGTGAAGAGGGCTTTTGCTTATTTCAGGCTTATTCCTTGAGCTTATTTCAAGTTTCTTTTTGCAAATAGATTAATTAGGTCAAGAGAAGGACGTGGGTAAAATCTTAGCTTATGGCATTAGCTTATAGCTTAATGGGCCAAAAAGCCCATTAAGAATAAGCTGTTTTGAAATAAGCTAGCTTAAGCTCATTTTCAGCTTTTGGGCCTTTGGAAAATTGTGTTTAAAATCAAATTTTAAGCTTGATTGAAGCTTTTGGGCCATTTCTAAGGACTTTTTCTTATTGGGCCCAATATTAAGCCCATTAAGGATCTGTTTGGGTATTTGGCCCATTTGAAGGCCCAATAGGGGCATTTTTGGTATTTCAAGTTCATTTTCTGTTTAATTAGGTTAAAATAAACTAGTTTGCGACTTTTTAGAATTTTTTATAATTTTTGGATTTTTAATATTATTTTAATATTATTTTATTATTAAATTTCAAATTTTAGATTTTTCAAGTTTTTATATTTTTCTTAGGTTAACTACATAAAGTTACGAATTTTACTGTTTTTAGAATTTTTTATTGTCTTTAGATTAATTTTTATAATTATTTTAAGTTTTAATAGTTTTTAAATAGTTTTTATTAATTTTAAAATTTTCAAAAATAGTTTTAAATTAAGTTAGGTCACTTTAGAGGTTTACAATTGAAAAAATTCTCATTTTGGGCTTTTTGTTAATTAAATTTATTTTTTGGGCTTTAATTAGCATTAAAAAATTAGTATTTAATTAAATAAAAGGCTTGAGTGATTTTTGATTTTTTGTAAACTCTAATTACATTATTTAGGATTATTTGCAATTTTCTAGGAATTTTTAGGGTAAATTTTTAATTTTGCCACTTTTTACGGTTTTACGTGTACGACCATTTCGTCTTAAGTTAATTCGTCATCATAACCGTCATTCTATTCTTATCTCATTTATATTTTCTCTTCTCATAAATATAATCACAAAGTTAATCATCTCTCTACCCAACACACTAGCCTCCTTGGGAAACGAACTTGAACCATATTGGTCAAAAGTGCTTGGTTTTCCTAAACAGACACTTAATACTTTCCCTATTTTGCTCTCTTTTCCTAAAGAGGTGTCAAAACCAATACATCAATTTTGGCGCCGCTGCCGGGGAGGCGTGTTGTGTTTTGATTTGGCAATTTTTGTTTTTATATACTAACCATAAATAGTATTTATATTAGTAGCAATATACTAATACGTATTATCGGTTTTCGTTTTTTTATGTGAATACTATTAATACATTGTATACCTAGAACAATAAATTCACAAGTACTCCAAAAGTGTGAAAACACAACCTTGACTTGGGAGGTCATTACCCAATCATTGTATTCGAATCTCAAACCAAAAAAAGGCAAAAATAGATAAATACTTTCGTGAAGCTCGATTTTGAAAAATACAAACTATAAGGTGGGTATAAGGCGGGTATTATAAAATATACCCTAAGAAAAAAGGCTCTTAAGTGCTTCGCGCCGCCTCGTTTCCCCGCTTGCTTGTAAGTATTTTGAGATTGAAAGCTAATCGAGGGTTTTGCCGCCCAAAGTATTATTAAGTATCATATATACTTTCTTGGTTTCATTTGATTAAACCCTCTTGAATGTTTTGGTGTTCCACCAACGTTCTAAAGTCATCGCAGGCGTTCACTTCACGTGATCATTTTTATTCCTTGAGGCTTCTTTAACCAAGAGATTTGATTAAGGAGGAGATTTGTAGATTTTCGTCTACTTAATACAATTTCAAAAATCCAAAAAAATTGAAAAAGTTAAAATCACCAAAAAGAATCTTATTTGCTCATCCCCACGTTGTACGTGACGTTTATGCAAACTCGCAATCAAGCAAGACGTGCACGTAAACGTAGAAACCGAAAGGAGTCAACACCTACTCCTAATCTTTCTAGTGAAGAGATTCCAAGTGAGGAACCTATTGTAGAACAAAGAGCTATCATGGCTAATCGTACTATGATGGAGTTGCTTCAAGCACCCACCAAGGGTTTTGGAGAGGCCATTGTGATTCCTGCCATCCTTGCGGAGAACTTCGAGATCAAGACGGGTTTAATGTCTATGCTTCAAGCCAACAAGTTTCGCAGACACGAAAAAGACAACCCATATTTTCACATTAGGCAATTCAATCGTCTCATCGTGACAAGCAAGTTTAAGGATGTACCACACGATGCCATTAACATGATGTTGTTTCCATACTCGTTAGATGGACCCGCCAAGATATGGCTCGAGAAAGAACCCCCAGATTTGATTTTGACGTGGGGTGATCTCGTTTCTAAATTTGTGAATCAATTTTTTCCACCATCTAAAACAACACATTTGAAAAACGAGATTTCACGATTTACTCAAAGGTCTAATGAAAGTTTTTCAATGGCTTGGGAAAGGTTTAAAGAAATGTTACATGAATGTCCACACCATGATTTTTCCGAATTGCATCAAATTGACGCTTTTTATAATGGGCTTAATGATCATGAACGAGATTACTTAAATGCCGCCGCGGGTGGTAATTTTTTGTGCAAAACGACTGGTGAGACTTTAAAAATCATTGAGAATAGGTCTAAGGTTTATAGCCCTCGTAACACACCGAGTGTTTCCACTATGGGTTCGTCATCGTCGTCTCGTAACATGAGTGCCTTACAAGATGAAGCAAATGAGGAGAATCAGTTTTTCGATAGGTTTTCGACTCTTATAACTCTTTGGAAAGCACAAGATGCTTTGAATTCCGCTTCGATTAAAGCGGTTTCCAAGAGTTGTATTTCGTGTGGTGGAGTTCATGATTTTTCCGAGTGCATTACCGCGGATGGTAACACTTCGAATGCTTATGTAGCCACGGGAACTTATGACCAAAACGGTCAAGGTTCACGCCAAAATCAAGCTCCACAAAATCAAAATGCTAACAACTATCGAAACAACAATCAAAATGGTGCTTACCAAGGAAATCAACGTAACTTCAACAAGGGTAATTATCAAAGTGGAAATGGGCAAATTTCAAAACAAAACCAAAACCGTGACTTTCAAACTACTACACAAGGTTTTCAAAATGATCACACCAAAAATCTTCAAGGAGAATTTTTGAATTATGCTAAAGCAAACGATGCTAAGTTTGATAATATGCAACGTGAGATGGTTAGCTTAAGATTCGAGTTGAAAAACGAGCTTAAAAACGAACTTGCTAATGAACTTAAGACTCATGCTAATAAAATGGAAGGAAATGTTCAACGTCTCCAACAAAATCAACAAAAAATGGAGCAAGTTCAACATGAAATTAAGCAAGAGTTGTTAAAAGCGGATGCTAGGCAATCCAAGTTTGAAGATCGAATGGGAAAAATGTTTGAAGCTACCATGTGTAAACCTTCTTCTTCGGGTGGTCTTCCTAGTGATACCATCATAAACCCGAAAGGAGAATTGAAGGTTATTACTACTCGTAGTGGTAAAACTTTCAAAAAACCCATTTCTCGTCCAAGTACTTCTACGGAGAAGGAAATAGAGAAAGAACCCGAGGTGGTGGTAGAAAAGGAGCAAATTCCAAGCCCACGAAGTACCGCTCAAACCACACCTACGGTTGAACCAATACCAATAGTGGAACCCGAGATTCCAAGGCCGTTGGCTATGCCCCAACCCACACCACCCTTACCTTACCCTTCAAGACGAAACAAGGAAAAGGCACAAGAATGAAATAATTATCAAATTGAACTTTTTATGAAAATGTTTCGTGGCTTGCATTTTAATATAAGTTTTGCCGACGCCTTGGTCATGATGCCTCGATTTGCCGCAAACTTCAAAAGTATGTTGAATAACAAAGAGAAATTGCAAAAGCCGTCTAGTTGTTCTTCGGTTTTTCTTAGCCGCATACCTCAAAAAGTCGGTGATCCCGGTAAATTTTTAATCCCATGTGCAAACAAGATATGGAGGAATGCTACGCCTTGGCCGATCTTGGTGCTAGTATAAATTTTATGCCTCTTGAGATTTTTAAGTCGCTTAATCTTCCTAATCTCAGTCCTTCAAGAATGTCAATCGAGATGGCCGATCATTCTATGATTCTAGCTTGTGGAGTAGCCGAGGACGTCTTCTTGAAAGTTGGAAAGTTCTACTATCCCATAGACTTTATCATTGTTCACATTCCCATCGATCCAAAAGTTCCTCTAATTCTAGGTCGATCATTTTTGGATACCTCGAGAGCACTTATCGATGTGCATGCTAGGAAAATCACTCTACGTTTCAATGAGGAAGAACTCGTCATAAATGCAACTCAAAACTCTACGCTTTCTCATGTGTATTCTATCACGTATTTGAACAATGTTAATCCCATAAAAAACAATTGCAAAAGGATTTCAAAAAGAGTTTTAGGAGTTGATGATAAAAACGATTTTCCGTCCCCTCCGCCGGTGGAGGTTAAGAGTGTTAAGCCTACGTTTCCAGTCACGAATGATTCTTCGGAAGATGAATATGTTGACCCCAATGGGGTGGTTTTCTTTGTTGACAAACGTTTTGAGAACTTACCACCACCAAAACCAAAACGGTTTTCAAATTTGAGAATTTTTAGTGTGACTAACATTGTTTTAGAAACACCAAATATTTTGACATAATCAAATCGGGTTTTCATAAGGAGAGTTTAAAAGATGAAAAAGAAAAAAAAATTGAATTGGATTTTAAAGATTTTTCTACGATGCTAACTCCGTCATCACCTCGTGTTTTGAGTGCTACAAGCTCGTCTTCTCCTTTTGACGATGCTTTGTGTGGACTTAGTGTGGGGGAAGTCCATTATGTTCCCTCCCCTTTCTCCACCGAGGACGAGATATTTGATCCCGGAATTGCTTATAAAGGGAAATCTCGGTCTTCCACCGATGCAATAAATGGAAAATCTTTCTATTTGATTGGTGCGAGTCTACCTCGAGTAGCTCATGGTTTTTATGACTTACCCATTGTCCCACCCTTCTATTTCTTCTCATCTATTTTCTTTAAACCCTTTGGGTTTGTGTTGGCACATGTTGAAGTGGCGTTGATTTGTTATTCCAAAGAAAACGAGAAAGCCATCTTCGATCAGTTATTTGGCACCATCAAAGGACTTAGTCCTTAGTACCGGTTGTTTTTGGGCCGTGTTTATCATGTAAGCCCCACCAAAAATTAACCATACCATGATTACCCCTAAATGATCACATTTATGGGGGATTCGAGTCGAGCTTTTGACTCGGTTATCAAAAACAAGGTGCCTCGTGGGGGAGACCCATGCTTATCCATGTACATATTATCGTTTTCAAATTATTTAATGTGAGGGGATTTGTGCCCTTCCAACCTTTGTTCCGTGGTTTTTTGTGATATGTGGATTTTAGATGATCATGATCTTCGCGATTGGAGCCTCTCGTGTTCGTTTTATGGGAGCACTCGATCGTTTGCTTTGAAGACTTTCTCAATATCCATGATATATACTTTGATGTTCTAACCTTAGGTTTATAGCACACTTCATAAACGGCTTTAAATTTAATGGTTACACCCTTTCCATGCTAGATTAGGCATTCGAATACGTCTCTAGTATGGGGTTGTGTGCACCCCTAGACTCGAAACATTGAGGACAATGTTTAACTTTAGTATGGGGGGTAATAAGATACTTTCCTTGCCAAACCTTCACGCTTTCCAAAGTTTATCTTTTTGTTTATCGTTTTGTTGCAAAATAAGGCTAAAAATGGCCAAATTTAAAAATTTTTCTCATGTTTTATAAGTGTTTGAAGACACGAATGTAGATTTGCCGATGGCGAGAATAAGAGTAATTTTTGACTCGACCGTGCATGTTGAGCACTTAGCTTTGATTCCTTAACTTCACATTAGTCTAAGTCTCTTAAATGAGGACAAGAAATGATAGAGTTAATTATAAGTTACTATACTAAACATAGAGTACTCGTATTCTTTTAAAAACTCATATGTTCTCGTTGTTTGCTTATTCTACCTTCGCTTGTAAATATTTTTTTAAATAAATATTGACTTAGCGGTTTAGTCTTGATTGTTGGGTTTCTAGTCTTTTCTAGTAGCTTCCATGTAATTAAATTGGGAAGACATTAAGGTATCGCCAGCGTCACGGTTTTGAAGTATTGGCACCCGAATAATCAAAAGCTTCACCCAATAATAAGATTTCAAGTGCTCACCTAAATCAAGCAAACAATTTGAAGCTCACAAGGCCGAAAAATCTATGCAAAATTGAAAGTGAATCAAGCCTTAATCGTTGAAGCTTTAAAGATCCAAAATTCGCCTTAGCGTGAGGATATACGTCTTTGGCTAATAAAACCACCGATGAGGTGCATAATAAAAGGCAAGGCAAGACCAAAGTCATAATAAAAGCTTCATGGCGAAGTTGAATAAAAGATGGAGGTAAACCTATGATAATAAGGCCCTTCCGTTAGGGGGCGTATAAAAGTCTTGGTAATAAGTCTCATGTTCAAAACCGTTATAAAATCGTGTTTATCGATCCTTCTTGTTGACTTAATTTTTTGACATCGTTGTCTATTAGGAAGGGTTATTGATTTGATGGTCTTGGTTACACCGTTAGGACTCTATTTTTAGACCTAAATCTTTATCATCGCATAAGTCAAACAATGTATCCTCGTGAAACATTCAAGACAAAATAAAATATAAGAGATACAACTTTGGAAAATGGGAGGATAAGTACGTGATTAGGGTATATGAGTAGTGTTAGCATTACTAACTTATAATGACAATGATCTCGTTGCACGCTTGGTAAGGAATTGGGGTGAAAATCGAGGACGATGAAATTATTTCTAACGAAGCATTCACGTGTTCTTATTCTATGAACCTAAACGTCCCATTTTACGATGAAAATCATACATTATGTCTAAAACGCAAGTAGTAGTAATAGTAGTAGTGTAGCTAGTTTATCGTTCAATAAAAGTGAATAAAAATAAATTTTGGAGATGCTACGATAATTTATTCTAGCATTGCGTTAGGGCACGACAATGGTTTAGTATGGGGGAGTGATGAGACTGCTTTTATACATAGTCTCATCGTCCAAATTGGGCTTAAAATGCATTAAATATCATCGAAATACCCAAATATATGCTCGTGTTTGTTACTTGTGTATTTTAGGTACGGATATTGAGGAAATGACAAAAGATCACAAGAATCATGCAAAAACGAACACGGGAAACGAAGCCGCACAATGAACCAAGCCCCAAGTGATGATTTTCCAAGAATAAACCTTGAAGATTTGAAGATTATACAAGAAGGGTCCTCCAATATTGAAGAATTGTCACTTTAAACCTTTGTATATTCATAATTACAAGATTGGTCCGTAAAGTTTGTCAAAATTGAAAAAAGGACCCTCAACTTTGAAGAATTGGCAAGAATGGTCCCTCAACAATCAAGACTTGTCAATTTTAGTCCTCTACAAAGTCAACAATACAAGTCAAGACATCATCTTTGAAGAAAATGCAAAAACAACCCTTCAAGAATCAATAATTGGCAAGAAATACCCCTGAAAATACTTTTGAAAAGTATTTGGGGCAAAAGTGTGAAAAATGGAACTTGTATAACACAGGAAAATGAGTTTTGGCTGTTTGAATAGCAAGTGAAAGGAGTTGAAGAATTGAGGGGTTTAACTTGGCAGACAGCCAAAGTTACCTAGGCCAACCAACACACGCCACCTGCCCCACTCACCCCATCCCACCAATCACATTCCACCAATTTGCCACCTCAAATACCACCCATAACCGGTTTAACAAACTTATTTATTAAGTTTAAAATTGGGCGGTTAACAACTTTTCAAAACATAATCTGGATTAAACTCAATACTATTCACCAAGAATACGAATTAGGGGAATGTTTAATCCTTTGAATTAAACCCTAATTCTTTCCAGATTAGTGATTAACCTATCCCTAATCACATCCCAACCTTAAAAATGGACACCTCACCACCTCACAACCCCACACAAGATTCCCCTGCACACGTTATTTGGGATACTGCCAAGACTTGCCAGAAGATCAACAAACCTTGTTTAGCTTTGTTTCCAAGCTTCATTCGTGGCCTTTGGATACACTTACAACCTGCCAACTCATACAAACGGCCAAGGGCAAGGACATTTGTGTAACTTCATTAGCTAGGGTTTTTAGCTTTCCTTTATGTTTCTAGAATCTTTGTAGCCCTATATAAGGCATCCTTATTCATAGTTTAGTTCTTGTTCTCAGTTTTACTTTGTCAAGCCCTGTAAAGCCATTTTTTGAAATTAATAGAATTGTGGTATTGTGTTGTGATTAAAACTGAGTTCCATTGATTATTATTGTGTTAAGTAGTTGTATTGTCACATTTTTGTACTTAAACAAAACCTTGAACAAGTCCAAGATAGCCTATAAGCCTTTGAGTCCCTTTGTTCTTGACTGAGTTCAAGAATTTGGCATGTGCTTTGGTGAGGATTGTTCATTGAGGTGTTTCTTTAAGTGACATAAGTCACAAATCAAGTAGCTTGAGAAATATTGGAATTTGGTTATACGTTTTTATAACTAAAATCAGTCAAGTGGTTTGCTAAGTACTTTTGGTTCAACAGCTTGCCAATTGAACTTAAGGGTGATCATAGCCTCCTAATATTGGTTGATTAAGGGGTGGTGAGGCCTTAAGGAAAGGTACAAGGCTTGTGAGAGCCTAAGTGTTGCAAAGACTTGACCCTTTGTCAACTTGATTTATCTGATTTGTGCTAACCTAGGCTCAAGCCTTTGGCTAGGCCTGTTTGTTGTTCTTAGCAGGGGGAAGCTGCTGCTTGTTCTTGCTAGCACCTTAGCTCTTTTATTCCAAGGTGTGGATGTACATCTTGGAGGTTTGTATTCTCAAAACTTCATCTTTCTGATTAAGCTTTGGTATTTTTAGTGATTTTGTGATTTTGTTGGTATAAGTATGTTTTTATGCTTGCAAATTGGTTATTGATTCACTTGTGGTATGTTATGATGCTAAACTGGGCTTAAATCAACCTTGAGAAGACTTTTATTTGTTAAAATTGAGTTTAAAAAGTTAAAAGGGTGTTTGGGGTTGACTGATTGTTCAAGTTTGTGTGATTTTGAGTTGAAATTGTGGTATTGTTTGAGTGTGTATCTGATATTGAGGTATTAGTGTTCTGATATATGCAAGTTTTGTGCCTTGAAATACCTAATCAAACAAGTGGCTATAAAATCTTGAATATTTGTTGTTTTGCTCTGAAATCTTGTGCACACCTAGATCTTATGTTAACCTAGGGCTAACAAGTGTTGAATCATTGTTAATGCAACATATGTGATAGATCTGAGGCCTTGAATTTGGATTTTGTGTCAAGTAAATCAGCAAACTTTGTTCTTGTGTTCTTCATTGTTCATCAGTAACTGCATGTGCTTAGATCTTGTTCATTTGTTGGATTTGTTGCATGAAATGTGTTAATCTGTGTTACTCTAAGTTTTTTTGAGCTTGTGTATGCATTTGGTGGCTTGTGGTTAGCTTTTACTAGCTTTTAAAGTAGCTTATAACTGCCAGACCTACTTATTACTTGTCTGGAACACATCTGGGCAAAGATTGAATTAACTGCACTTATTGGCTGGGTGATTTTGTGATTAATTTCTTGTTACTGACTCCTTGTGATTCACTGATCCCAAGGGTGCCTTGATTGTCCAAAGAAACCAAGTGAAACTCTCTAAAAATCCAAGTCAAAAAGTCAAGGCAGTGGGAACTCCTTTCCCCTACTTCTAGCCACTACTAGTTATATTTGTTGTTCAGCTTATTAATAAGTCATTCTTGCTTATTCCAATGTGCAACAACTTATTTTTTGTAATAGGTATTAATCTTTTGAGCTTATAAGTGAATCTGGAAGTTTATAGCTTTTGGTTTTAAGTTTTTACTAGAAAACGACTATTTTGTCTTTTTCAAAATTAGCTTATTGCTTATTTCAGCTTATTAAGTGTGCTTATTGAAAATCTTTTTGTTGATTAAGCTCAGTTAAGCCATTTGAGACTTATTGCAACTTGAATCAACTCTTGAAATAGTCTAGAACTAAAAAACGACTATTTTTTTTGTGAAGAGGGCTTTTGCTTATTTCAGGCTTATTCCTTGAGCTTATTTCAAGTTTCTTTTTGCAAATAGCTTAATTAGGTCAAGAGAAGGACGTGGGTAAAATCTTAGCTTATGGCATCAGCTTATAGCTTAATGGGCCAAAAAGCCCATTAAGAATAAGCTGTTTTGAAATAAGCTAGCTTAAGCTCATTTTCAGCTTTTGGTCCTTTGGAAAATTGTGTTTAAAATCAAATTTTAAGCTTGACTGGAGATTTTGGGCCATTTCTGAGGACTTTTTCTTATTGGGCCCAATATTAAGCCCATTAAGGATCTGTTTGGGTATTTGGCCCATTTGAAGGCCCAATAGGGGCATTTTTGGTTTTTCAAGTTCATTTTCTGTTTAATTAGGTTGAAATAAACTAGTTTGCAACTTTTTAGAACTTTTTATAATTTTTAGATTTTTAATATTATTTTAATATTATTTTATTATTAAATTTCAAATTTTATATTTTTCAAGATTTTATATTTTTCTTAGGTTAACTACATAAAGTTAGGAATTTTGCAGTTTTTAGAATTTTTATTATCTTTAGATTAATTTTTATAATTATTTTAAGTTTTAATAGTTTTTAATTGTCTTTAAATAGTTTTTATTAACTTTAAAATTTTCAAAAATAGTTTTAAATTAAGTTAGGTCATTTTAGAGGTTTACAATTGAAAAAATCTCATTTGGGATTTTTGTTAATTAAATTGATTTTTTGGGCTTTAATTAGCATTAAAAAATTAGTATTTAGTTAAATAAAAGGTTTGAGTGATTTTTGATTTTTTGTAAACTCTAATTATATTATTTAGGATTATTTGCAATTTTCTAGGAATTTTTAGGGTAAATTTTTAATTTTGCCACTTTCTACGGTTTTACGTGTACGCCCATTTCGTCTTAGTTTAATTCGTCATCGTAACCTTCATCCTCTTCTTATCTCATTTCTATTTTCTCTTCTCATAAATATAATCACAAACTTAATCATCTCTCTACACAACACACTAGCCTTATTGGGAAACGAACTTCAACCACATTTGTCATAAGTGCTTGGTTTTCCCAAACCGACACTTAATACTTTCCCTATTTTGCTCCTTTATCCCAAAGAGGTGTGAAAACCAATACATCACTTGGTCTAACACAAGGTCTAACAGCAGCTAGTTTTGGCATTTTCATACCAAACATGGAGTTGTCAGCATTGCATTTGTTCCTGTCAATGTTGAATTTGTTCCTATTAGCGCTGAATTTGTTCTTGTCAGCGCCCAAATTGGGGTTTGCTACAGGAACCCATTATCTGTTAGACCAAGTGTTGGTCTTTCGAAAGGGTCTTTGTCCATTAGTATTAGTCCCTTTAGAAAAGAAGGGAGCTGTTCTAATGGCCTATGGACCTGTTTGGACAAAAGGTCTGGGTTTGACCATGGTTGACCTATTGTTAGTGGTAGATTTAGAGCCACTGACACATTTATAGGCCAAATGAGAAAAACTTCCACATATGTAACAAGCCTTTCAAGACATAACCTTAGATCTAGTGTGAGATCTCGTATTATTCCTTGTAATTATTTTACTCGTATTCATTATTTTAATCATTGTTGGTACGTATTCGAAATTATAAAATTATTTTTATTTTATAAGTCCATATTTATTTGAATCAAATATTTTGATTTAAAATCACCCACGCGCATTTTTACAAACGTTTACTTGAATCAACGGAACGAGAACCGAGGGCTAAATATTTCGACTTAAAGATATTTATATTTACATTGTATTAAGTCTAGACTGATAACGGGCACATTAATAAATTCTTGTATTTCATATTTTTACTGTCGAATGTTTCCATGTTCGATGTTTTCGATGTTTTCATTAAATGGCGCGTTAAGTCGAGTCGGGAGTCCATATTATCTTATTTGGGTGCCTTTAACTTTTGAGAAAGCATTTTTTTTACGTAACCCGGGCCCCGTAAATATTTGAAATTTGACTAATAGTCATTTCCCACTTTTTAACAATAGTATTTATTTTATGGTCCTAAAGTTTAATACTTGACAACTTTAACCCTTATACTTAACTAGCCATATTTAAACCATTTATTCTTTCCACTAACTCACACATAACATTTAATAAAAAAAAGACATCACCCTCACCTCCTTCACCCCTTTGCCGTTAGAACCCCAACCAAAAACACCATAATTTCTTCATCATCCATCTTGATCAATCCAAAACTAAATAAAGACCACTTCCTAATTTTGAAAGGTGCATCTTTTGGTACAAAATTTGTACACATGCAACCACTTTTGAAGTTTTGATGATTTCAAGGTTGATTATGTGTTTGATGTTTAAAAGTCTAAAGTTTTGATTTTGATCTTTTGATTTTGATGCATGCAAGGGTTTAGGATGTTTAAGGATGATATTAGGATGATTTTTTGAGTGGGAAATTGACTAGATTTTGTTGTAAACATCATTTGATATGATTTTCAAAGTACCAAATTTAGGCAGAAAGTTGAGGAAGGTTTTGGGTATCTTAAACTTGTTTTATTATTAAACTAATAAGATAGGGCTGTAGATATTTTTTTGAGCTTCGATTTGATATAAATTAGAGCTTCCAACTCCAAACGAGTTGGAAATGGCGTTAGTTTGATTATTCGTGTACCGGGAGACGAGTATCGACACAATCTAAATTTTGTTGTCGATATTTGGATCGAATCTCGGGGACTATAAGTTGAGTTTTAAAAATTTTCAAAGGAACTTAGGGTTGTGAGTCTATTATCAAACTCAAGTTTCGGTTCTATAAATGGTATTGTTTAGAAAGGTCAAAAAGGTTTTACGAGTCAAAGACGTAATTCTGTCCTGATTTTGTAACCCGAACATGTGTCGGGCAGTGAGTCTTAGAAGTAAAAACTTTTGACGAGCTTTTTATATGTCTTTCTATAGATGTTAAGTGAGCTTCTCAGTTAGTACCATAAACATTTGACGTGTCTAAGTGAGGTAAATCAGCCGGTACATTTGGTATGTGTCGGCAGATTTTATCGTGTACATTGTCTAATAAAAGTATATTTTTAGATGGAGTTTAGAAGTACCCCTTGCTTGGTTTTTCTCATGTGTCATAATTTGATTATGTATTCATTTAATTCAAGTGTTTTTAAAAACATTTATTTCGTGTCTTCTAAACTTTCGCGTCCCGTTAACATAGGTCTCGGATGACTTAAGGTTGCTTGGTTTTCTGTTGTTTCTACTGAGCCCTCCAGTTTCGTGTTGATTCCACCATATAGCTAAGGTGTGTTCATAGCCCCTCTAGCTAGTTGTTCATTGTTTCAAAACACGGGGTGAGATTAACATGTTGGAACACAATCTTTTAAACTGTATGCTATCTAGAACTGTATGCTACTAGATGAATTCATTGATATTATTGCCTTTAGTCTCTAGCCTTAAGTTTCCTCTCCTGATCATGAACCGTTAATTGTCCTGGTGCATTGCGCAAAGCGCGAATTTTATGGGTGGATCCATCGGGATTGACTATCCCCGTCCCGATTACCTTGACGCACTTACATTTGTTTTTACTTGAGTATTAGGCTGGATACTCACTAGAGGAACTTACAATTTGATAAGCTTCGGTTCATGAACTAAATAGCAATAATATATCATGACTATGGAGAATGTACATAGTCATCCCCCCCAGTACTTGTTTTTACAAAGTATATTGTGTTCCATTACTTAGCTTTCTAAACCTATGAATATCACTCAACTTTTTGTTGACGGGTTTTACATGTTTTAATCTCAGGTAATACTGCTTAATGGGCTTGGACGAGGTACCGCAGGATGTTGGCAGCTTGGAAAGATATGTGTTGTGATATGTTTATGCTTTGTTATAAATGACGTTGTTAAAGTCTTCCGCTGATCTTTTGTCATCTTAAAACTTTAAACTATGTTGTTCTGATACTTTGTTATGATTCAAAACTTGTGCGACCGATACTATAAATCTCTGATAAATTATGATGTAATATGTATGAGTTTTATAACTCATTGTTACTTGTACCTTGAAGTGTGATCCCCTCGTTGCCTAGTTGTTCCATGTCAGATTTTGGGGGTCTCACAAATTGGTATCAGAGCGATGGTTATAGAGAACTGAGTCATTTTCAAAACTTAGTCTATAACTAAATTTCAAAATATTTCATTCTTTACAAATTTCAAACAAAGAATCTGCCAATGTTGTTCAATATCTGCGCGGGTAACTCTCTAATCCTTATTGTTTACCTTAATTATTGTTATAATATTTCATACTTTGATTTCATTTGAAATATTACATTGGTTTCATTGTGATACGTATTACCTCCTTCCAAACCCCTCTTACTTAAAATTATATATATATATATATATATATATATATATATATATATATATATATATATATATATATATATATATATATATATATATATATATATATATATATATATATATATATATATATATATATATATATATATATATATATATATATATATATATATATATATATATATTCCACTCCTTAGTGTTGTATTCCTTGTTGACAATCAGTTATGCATATCTAAAATCTCTTCTTATTCTATTTTCTCCAAATTCATGAATCTTGAAGTAGCATACTTATACAAGTTCACATTGAATTTTGTATTGTGTTGTTGATAGAAACATGCCGCCTACCAGAATTCATAGAGCTGATGGACCCAGGAGATCCTGCCGGGCTACTATGGGGAGAGTTATTGCAATAAAGGGTAAAGAAAGCTGTTGCTAAATATGAAAAGAGCCGAGAGAGTCAAACTAAAGCTGAAGGTTCTTCAAGCACAAAAGGATGTTCACACAATACCTTCATGTCTGGAAAACCCCACTCGTTCAAAGGGACCGAAGGTGTCGTTGGTTTGACACGTTGGTTTGAAAAGATGGAGCAAGTATTTGGAACTTGCAAATGTGCTGAAGAGGATAAGGTAATTTATGCTGCTAGTACTTTGGAAAGTATTGCACTTACCTGGTGGAATGGAAATATTAATACCTTAGGTCTTGATAACGCAAACCAAATCCCTTGGAGCGAGTTCAAAATAATGATGACTACGGAGTACTGCCCTGAGACTGAGATAGCTCGGATGGAACACGAGCTATGGAACTTACAAATGAAAAATGATGACATTGAAGCCTACACCAATAGGTTTCATGAGTTGGCCTTAATATGTCCTGAAATGGTTCCAGACGAGAAGAAGAAAATCAAAAGGTATGTCTAGGGCTTTCTTGAAATGATTAAAGGACACATTACTTCAACAAAACCTTCTTCCCTACATGAAGCAGTGAACATGGCTCGTGAATTGGTCGAACAGTCTATAGAAGGTAAAGCTGCTAAGTTAGATGCTGATAACAAACGGAAATGGGAGGATAATAGAGGAAACAATCAAGGAAATAATCAGGGTAATAACCGAAACAACAACCGAGGCAATGATAGAAACTCCAACAAGAACAATAACCGACAAGCCAACAAGAGACAAGAAACAGGAACCGTGTATGCAGCTGCTCCTTCTACTCCTGCTGTTCCAGCTGCTCCTGCTGATCCTACTGCTCCTGTTACTCTTGTTGCTCCTATTACTCCTACTACTCCTGTTGGAAATCGAGGTTACATTGGGAATCTGCCTAGGTGTGATCGATGTAATTGGCATCATCCTGTTGGTGTGTGTCCTACTAAATGAACAGTTTGTAATAGGTTTGGCCATAAGGAAGGAATCTGTAATGTGGTGTGTTATGGCTATGGTGAAAAAGGTCAATTCCAGAATAGGTGTCCAAAGGCTAAGGATCCGCAGAATGATGGAGCTCGAGGTAGAGTGTATCATGTGGGAAATAACGCTCAGCAAAATCCTAAGGTGATCGCGGGTACGTATATTCTTAACGATCATTATGTTACTGTTTTATTCGATTCCGGTGCGGAGAAGAGTTTCGTGTCTTCTGATTTCACTCCTTTCATTGATATTACTCCTTCTGCTTTAGACACTAGCTATGAAGTAGAACTAGCAGACGGTAAGATTGTTAGTACCAATACAGTCTTGTGTGGTTGTACCCTTGATTTGCTTAGTCATTTGTTTTTAATTAATCTTTTACCGACGCGTCTCGGCAGTTTTGATGTTATTGTTGGTATGGATTGGTTAGCGTCTCATCGTGTTGTCATTGTTTGTTCTGAGCGAATCTTGCGTATTCCTCTTTCTTCGGGTAAAACCTTAGAAGTTCGCGGTGAGAAGCCAGATGACAATCCGAATTCTCTTCTTTCTATCAAGGCTGATCAGAAAAAGCTTGATGATATTCGTATCGTTTGTGAATTTCCTGGAGTTTTCCCAGACGACTTGTCGGGATTACCTCTTGTACGTGAAATTGAATTCCGTATCGATCTTATTCCGGTTGCATTGCCTGTTGCCAAATTGCCTTATCGTTTAGTCCCGTCTGAGATGAATGAATTATCAAATCAACTTAAGGAATTACAAGAGAAAGGTTTCATCAGACCGAGTCATTCGCCGTGGGAGCGCCTGTGCTCTTTGTTAAGAAAAAGGATGGTGCAATGAGAATGTGTATAGACTACAGGGAATTGAATAAGATGACAATCAAGAATCGTTACCCTCTCCCTTGTATAGACGACTTATTTGACCAATTGCAAGGTGCGTGCTGCTTTTCCAAGATAGATCTTCGTTCAGCTTATCATTAGTTAAGAGTGCATGAAAGTGACATCTCCAAAACCGCATTTAGAACTCGTTATGGACACTTTGAATTTATCGTTATGCCATTCGGTCATACCAATGCTCCTGCCGTTTTTATGGATCCAATGAACCGTGTCTGCAAACCCTACATTGATAAGTTTGCCATAATCTTTATTGACGACATCCTCATTTACTCGAAATCAGAAAAAGATCATGAAAATCATCTTAGAACCATCTTAAGTCTTTTGGAGAAAGAAAAGTTGTATGCCAAATTCTCTAAGTGTGAATTTTGGTTGAAAGAGGTTCAGTTTTTAGGACACGTGGTAAATCAGGATGTTATATACGTGGATCCTAGTAAAGTTGAACCAGTTAAGAATTGGAAATCTCCTAAATCGCCTACTGAGGTCCGTTCATTTCTTGGGTTAGCCGGATATTAACGCAGATTCATCGAAAACTTCTCCAAGATTGCTAAGCCTTTAACCCTGCTTACACAAAAGAACAAGGAATACATTTGGAATGAAGAGCAAGAGCAAGCCTTTTGCTTATTAAAGGACAAATTGTGTAATGCCCCAGTGTTAACACTTCCTGACGGACCGGATGATTTTGTTGTTTATTGTGATGCATCTCACCAAGGTTTCGGGTGTGTCTTAATGCAGCGAGGAAAAGTGATTGCTTATGCCTCCAAGCAACTTAAAACCCATGAACAGAACTATACTACAGTTAGGTGCAGTAGTATTCGCCTTAAAAATATGGAGACATTATCTTTATGGGACGAAAAGTGTGATATACACTGATCATAAGAGTCTCCAGTATATCTTTAACCAAAAGGACTTCAACATGCGACAAAGACGTTGGTTAGAACTTCTTAACAACTATAAATGTGAAATTAAGTATCACCCAGGAAAGGCTAATGTTGTAGCTGATGCCCTAAGTAGAAAGGAAAGACTTAAACCTATGAGAGTACGTGTTATGAGCATAACCATTTAATCTAGCATTAAGGCTAAGATTTTAGAAGCACAACAAGAAGCTGCAAAGGACTTTAAGGCTCTAGCAGAATTGCAACGAGGATTAGATGGTCAGTTTGAAAGGAAAGAAGATGGAAAAATTTACTTTGTTGGACGATTATGGATTCCATTAGTTGGAGGATTAAGAAAGTTAATAATGGACGAAGCTCATGCTTCAAGATATTCGATTCACCCTGGTGCAAATAAGATGTACTATGGTTTAAGGAATATTTACTGGTGGCCAGGTATGAAAAAGGACATAGCAGAATACGTTAACAAGTGTCTGACTTGTTTAAAGATTAAAGCAGTACATTAGAAACCCTCAGGTCTTTTACAACAACCAGAAGTCCCAGAATGGAAATGGGAAAATATTACAATGGACTTAGTCACAAAGCTGCCTAGAAGCAGTGGTGATTTTGATGCAATTTGGGTAATTGTTGATAGATTAACCAAATCTGCTCACTTTCTTCCTATTCGTGAGGATTATAAAATTGATAGATTGGCTCGAATCTACATCAATGAGATTTTTGCAAAGCACGGAGTGCAAATATCAATTATTTCTGATAGGGGTGGTCGTTTTGCATCACATTTCTGGAAAGCACTTCAAAAGGCGTTGGGTACGCAACTATTAATGAGTACAACATATCACCTAGAAACGGATGTACAAAGTGAAGGCACTATTCAGACTCTGGAAGACATGCTGCGAGCATGTGTTATGGATTTTGGTGGCAGCTGGGACACTCATATACCTTTGGTTAAATTCTCCTATAATAATAGTTATCATAAAAGTGTCAACTGTTCACCGTTCGAGGCTTTATACGGACGTAAGTGCAGATCGCCAGTGATATGGAACGAAGTAGGTGAAATTCAACTGATAGGACCTGAATTAGTCATAGAAACTACAGACAAGATTTTACAGATTAGGGAAAGGCTGAAAACTGCTAGAAGTCGTCAGAAAAGTTACGCAGACAAAAGACGCAGACCTCTTGAGTTTCAAGTCAGAGACCATGTGCTGTTACGAGTATCTCCATGGAAAGGTATCGTGAGGTTCGGTAAAAGAGGAAAACTTGCGCCACATTTTGTAGGACCATTCGAGATCGTCGAGCGTATTGGTTCAGTAGCCTATCGACTGAAGTTACCCCAGGAGTTAAGTTGTGTTCACGACGTATTCTATGTTTCCAATCTTAAGAAATGCTTAGCCGAATCAGATGTTCAGATCCTGTTAGAAGAAATAAGGGTGGACGAGAAAATGTACTTCATTGAAGAACCAATAGAGATCGTGGATCACCAAGTCAAGAAGCTGAAACGTAGTTGGATTCCTATCGTTAAAGTTCGTTGGGATTCACGACGGGGTGCTGAGTTCACTTGGGAAAGTGAAGACCAGTGCAAGGCTAAGTATCCCCATCTGTTCTCGTCTTCTTCTTCCATCTCCAGTTAAACTTTGAGGGACTAGAGTTCCTTTAGGGGGAAGACTGTGAGATCTCGTATTTTTCCTGGTAATTATTTTACTCGTATTCATTATTTTAATCATTGTTGGTACGTATTCGAAATTATAAAATTATTTTTATTTTATAATTCCATATTTATTTAAATCAAATATTTTGATTTAAAAGCACCCACGTGCATTTTCACAAACGTTTACTTGAATCAACGGAACGACAAACGAGGGCTACAAATTTTGACTTAAAGATATTTATCTTTGCATTGTATTAAGTCTAGACTGATAACGGGAACTGTAATAAATTCTTTTATTTCATATTTTTACTGTCGATTGTTTCAATGTTCGATGTTTTCGATGTTTTCTTTAAATGTCGCGTTAAGTCGAGTCGGGAGTCCATATTATCTTATTTAGGTGCGTTTTAACTTTTGGGAAAGCATTTTTTTACGAAATCCGAGCCCCGTAAATATTTGAAATTTGACTAATAGTCATTTCTCACTTTTTAACAAAAGTATTTATTTTGTGGTCCTAAAGTTTAATACTTGACAACTTTAACCCTTATACTTAACTAGCCATATTTAAACCATTTATTCTTTCCACTAACTCACACATAACATTTAATAAAAAAACACATCACCCTCACCTCCTTCACCCCTTTGCCGTGAGAACCCCAACCAAAAACACCATAATTTCTTCATCATCCATCTTGATCAATCCAAAACTAAATAAAGACAACTTCCTAATTTTGAAAGGTGCATCTTTTGGTACAAAATTTGTACACATGCAACCACTTTTGAAGTTTTGATGATTTCATGGTTGATTATGTGTTTAATCATTGTTTTTAGCATGTTCATGGTTAAATTCTATGGTTTAGATGTTTAAAAGCCTAAAGTTTTGATTTTGATCTTTTGATTTTGATGTATGCAAGGGTTTAGGATGTTTAAGGATGATATTAGGATGATTTTATGAGTGGGAAAATGACTAGATTTTGTTGTAAACATCATTTGATATGATTTTCAAAGTACCAAATTTAGGCAGAAAGTTGAGGAAGGTTTTGGGCATCTTAAACTTGTTTTATTATTAAACTAATAAGATAGGGCTGTAGATATTTTTTTTAGCTTCGATTTGATATAAATTAGAGCTTCCAACTCTAAACGAGTTGGAAATGGCGTTAGTTTGATTCTTCGTGTACCGGGAGACGAGTATCGACATAATCTAAAATTTGTTGTCGATATTTAGATCGAATCTCGGGAACTATAAGTTGAGTTTTAAAAAATTTCAAAGGCTGTTTTTGGACTATAAACATAGGGTTGTGAGTCTTTTATCAAAATCAAGTGTCGGTTTTATAAATGGTATTGTTTAGAAAGGACAAAACGGTTTTATGAGTCAAAGACGTAATTCAGTCCGGATTTTGTAACCCGAAGATGTGTCGGGCAGTGAGTCTTAGAAGTAAAAACTTTTGACGAGTTTTTTATATGTCTTTATATAGATGTTAAGTGAGCTTCTCAGTTAGTACCATAAACATTTGACGTGTCTAAGTGAGGTAAATCAGCCCGTACATTTGGTATGTGCCGGTAGATTTTATCGAGTACATTGTCTAATAAAAGAATATTTTTAGATGGAGTTTAGAAGTACCCCTTGCTTTGTTTTTCTTATGTGTCATAATTTGATTATGTATTCATTTAATTCAAGTGTTTTTATAAATATTTATTTCGTGTCTTCTAAAGTTTCGCGTCCCGTTATCATAGGTCTCAGATGACTTAAGGTTGCTTGATTTTCTGTTGTTTCTACTGAGCCCCCCAGTTTCGTGTTGATTCCACCATATAGCTAAGGTGAGTTCATAGCCCCTCTAGCTACTTGTTCATTGTTTCAAAACACGGGGTGAGATTAACATGTTGGAACACAATCTTTTAAACTGTATGCTATCCAGAACTGTATGCTGCCAGATGAATTCATTGATATTATTTCCTTTAGTCTCTAGCTTTAAGTTTCCTCTCCTGATCATGAACCATTAATTGTCCTGGTTCATTGCACGAAGCGCGAATTTTGTGGGTGGATCCATCGGGATTGACTATCCTCGTCCCGATTACCTTGACGCACTTACATTTGTTTTTACTTGAGTATTAGGCTGGATACTCATTAGAGGAACTTACACTGAGTTAAGCTTCGGTTCATGAACTAAATAGCAATAATATATCATGACTATGGAGAATGTACATAGTCATCCCCGCCAGTACTTGTTTTTACAAAGTATATTGTGTTCCATTACTTAGCTTTCTAAACCTATGAATATCACTCAACTTTTTGTTGACAAGTTTTACATGTTTTAATCTCAGGTAATACTACTTAATGGGCTTGGACGAGGTACCGCATGATGTTGGCAGCTTGGAGAGATCTATGTTGTGATATGTTTATGCTTTGTTATAAATGACGTTGTTAAAGTCTTCCGCTGATCTTTTGTCATCTTAAAACTTTAAACTATGTTGTTATGATACTTTGTTATGTTTCAAAACTTGTGGTACCGATACTATAAAACTCTGATAAATTATGATGTAATATGTATGACTTTTATTTCGTCATCTTTCGTGTCACTTATAACTCATTGTTACTTGTACCTTGACGTGTGATTCCCTCGTTGCCTAGTTGTTCTATGTCAGATTTTGGGGGTCTCACATCTAGATTAAAAGTAACCTGTCCCATTAATACTTTCTTGACTTTGGGGTGATCTAGGTTTCCTATATATTTCAGCATATTTAACAATAGATTTGGTCTTAGTTGTAGAGCCAAGGTCAATAGGTATTCCAGTGGTAGGATTAGTGATGGATATTGGTTTAACTTTAGATTCCTCATCACTAAGAAGCCATCCCTTAACAAAAAACATAGGGTTGGCCTTCTTCCACTGTTCAAGGTCAGTTACTTTCTACTTTATTCCTCAACTGGGTAAAGCACTCTAGGTGGAGGAATAAATTCCTTTTCTTGGAGTTCTAGGATACCAGTCCAAGAGATATCATTTTTCAGGACACCATGGAAGTCCGATGCAGGTAGTGGAATGGCAGCATATTCTTTCATCCCCATCCCCTACATGTCCTTAGGGTTTTTATTCTCTAACACACTTTTCTAGGGTTTGGCTGGCTTTTTCAAAATTTTCAATTTTAAGCCCTACATTCTCTTTATCTTTAATGGCTTCACTTAACTGAAGTTGTAAGTCAGCTCTACATTTCATTAAAGACTCCCCAGCTTCATTATTGACTCTCAGATCTCTATATAAAATATTAATTTGATCTTTTAGGTCTAATTCCATTTTCTTATATTCTTCTATCATCCTTTCAGATTGTGCAAGTGCCATTTGATAGTTTGCAAGTCTAGTGCTTATGTCAATAACATCTGATTTTACTTTTAAAATTTCTTTGTTATGTTTTTAAATATTTAACCTGCACCCTTTACTACAAAAAGCATCATCATATACCTCATTATCTGATGAAGATGAGGAGTTGGCCATGAGAGCAAAGTGAACTTTCTCTTCTTCTTCCTTTTTAGCAATCAAAGCTGGATTCTCTACCACATCCTTTACCATAAAGCTCCAGTCCCATCCAATGCCATCAATATCTTGCATGGCGACCATAGCCTTTGGATTAGCATCTTCAACATTGATGATTTGGCTTGAATTCTTTCCAGCATAAAATCTTCTTGGAGATCTGCACTCCCTCATGAAGTGTCCCATCCTACGGCAGTTATAGCACTCAACCTTGGATTTGTCAAATCCAGCTGTGTCTTTTGCATTAAAGTTCGTCTTTCTTCCAAATCTCATGTTCCATCTGTTAGCCCTTATGCTTGCAAGTTCCATATTCTACTTGATATCCATCTCTTCTAAGTCAGCATCACTGATTTGATCAAGATCCTCATAGGTAACTAAGGAACCATTAGGTAATGCAGGAATGTAGGCACATACTGTATCCAAATCAATACTATAGAAACTAAAAGGGGGGTTGCATAGTTTTCATCGGTTTATCTCCTAATTAAAATTCCTTTCAATTAGGTGAGTGCACAAAACTATCTTTTACTTGAAAACTAGTTGCATAATGATTAGCTTAAATTCTAATGCATTAACAATGTGTAGTAAGTATAATGATAATGAATGTAAGTAATGAGTAAGGAAAGAAACAACCTAGTAGGAAGACACCAAGATTTATAGTGTTTCGGCAACAAGGCTCTATCCTCGTTCCTACTCCACTCCTCGAGTACACCCTTTACTCGAGATTTCCACTATATCCACAAGATCCCTTCTTGGCGGAGAAAACCTTACAACGTCGCTTACATTATTTTCCGACACTAAGCTAAATGTCGAGACCTAGTCTTAGCTAGGACCAATCTACACAACGTCGCCCACTTCACCATTTTACGGCACAAGGCTAGATGTTGAGTTCTAATCCAAAGCAAGAATCAATCTTCACAACGTTGCCTACTTCACCATTTTCTGACACAAGGCTTGATGTCGAGTTCTAATCTAAAGCTAGAACCAATCTTCACGACTCTTCATTTTGAAGCTAAGTGAGAACTTCACACAACACAACTACATATCACTTTATAATTTAGTGAGAACTCACAAGACACAACCACATCACTTTATAGTTTAGTGAGAACTCTAATCCAAGTATTCATATATAGCTTAGATGAACACAACTAGTCCAAGTGTTCACAAATACATTGGATCTACACAAGACACAAATAAACAAATGATGAACATGACTAGATCTTTAGGAGAAGGTGATCTTCATCAATGCTTCATCTTTAATCACATCACAAGTGTGTGAGTGATCTTATCTTTGGACAATGTAAAAAAGGAGATCAAGAGGATAATCATGATTAAACATACTTAACACATTAAGTGATCATTTATAAATGACTAGGATTAGATAGGAGAAAGAAGGCTGAAAGAGATGTCCAAAAAGGGTTAATGAAAATGCAGATTTGATCCACTATTTATAGGAGACAAGATCCCAACGGCTATCTTGGGGTGGTTCCTTATCTACCTAGGCAGTTCCTTATCGATAGGGAACAACGTAGGGACTTAAGGAATCGCGGGTACTAGACTCCGTTCCTTTTTGTCTTTTAGTGAATTTGAAATATCTGAGGCTGTTTAAACCTTTAAAGGATATTCTTATGGCATTTGGAATATGCCATATTCAAATTTACATTTTCATTTTAATAAAACATTTTCTTAAAAGTAAAGTTTATTAAAAGTCTTTTGTTACATTTGACAAAAGTGAGTTTTAAGGCTAATCACTTTTATTATCACTAAACATGATTAAGATATGTTAGTGTAATGATTATTACCTTGATGATAGTGTTTGTTAGATAATTCGTTTTATGATTGTGCTTGACAATAAATGTCTTTGTAATTTTTCGTGATCAAAACTAAGAAAGATTAATTAGTACTAACAATGTTTTTAGGCATTAATTTGCATTAACAATCTCCCCCTTTTTGATTACGACAAACTATAAACTCATTCACGGAAAATACAACTTTATTCGAATTATTAACGAGTTTATCACTATCATTTCTCCCCCTTTATCGAAGCAAAAAGGTTAGCACAAGTCTTTAAAGAAGAAAAGAACCAGACTTTTGCTAGTAGCTTCCCCTTGGTGCTTACTCCCCCTTGCTTGGGGCACCAAGAAATGAGCTAAGGTGACATGCTACACAAAGGTTAGAAGAAAGAAAAGAAACACCAATGTATGTATGTCCATTACTTACTAACTAACTTGAGAGGGACGAGGAAAAGAAATCTCAAATTAGAAGCAAGCATTTGCTAAGTATGTCCAAAGAGTGTGTATTGACAACATAATAGTTCAATTCGTGGAATAAAGGGAGAAAATAAACATCAAAACCAATCAAAGATGATTTAAAGTGTCAAGGGGTTAAAATTTAGAATTTATGGAATCACCCATAATTAATTTTAAGTTTTAACAATGATCAACTCTTTAATAAATGTGTGAAATAGAATTAGTGGGAAAGATGACACACATAACATTCATATTACCCAAATATGAAATAACATAAAAGAGAAATATTCATACACACAATATGAATATTTAAAGCAAAAATAGGCAAAATAAACCACAAAGCATAAACTACTCTAATAGTGATAATCTTCCAAGATTGCTTAAGTTTTATTGACCCAAACAACTAAAGTACAAAATGTGCCTTAGTTGGAAAAGAAAGACGACAAAGAATCATTCTAAGTTTTGTTCACGGGAACAAAAACATTGAGAGGGGGTCGAGTGAGGAGGAATTCAAGGAAATTTAACTTGTCATAGATATGAGCAAGTTCAATTTTTTGAAAACGACAACAAGCACATGAGGAACCATGATGCAAAACAAAGTCGTTAGATGGGGGAGGTCTATCAAAATTAAATGTTGGTAGAGAGGGAGATAATGGTTAAGATATGTTTTCACAATGCCTAGTGGATAGGTCATTGAGTTGAGGAGAGTTGAAAGGTTTTGGTGGTGGTGGAAGAATTTCCTTTTCTCTGGTAATTGGATTTATAGAGTAAGTCTCATTCCAATACTGAGTCGGAGAGAAAGAGGAATTCTTAGAGGATTTTGGAGAAGAAGAATCGTGAGGATTATTGTTCTTTTTGATCCAAACGTGTTTAACCGAGATTTTCGATTTCTTTGAAAGCTTAGAAGAAGAAGCTTTAGGTTGAGAAGTTTGTGATAAAGAAATGCCAAGGTTAGGAAATGAAGAATTAGGCATTATGAGGGATGAAGAAAAGAACTCCCAAAAGAGAAGAATTTAAAGAAAATAGACAAGGCAAATATTTGAAATGAAAAAGAAAGGTTTTAGGAAATGTTTAGCCAAATTGGGTAAACAATGAATCTTAACTAAGACAATTGTCAAAGAAGAAAGGCCAAAAATAAGCCAAGAACGGCTTTACTGTGCGCGGTTCCTTAATATAGTCCGCGGTTCCTTATCGATATGGAGCCACCTCGGGGCTAAGGAGCCGCGTCCAGTGGACAGAAACCTTGATTTTCAAAAGATTTGGAGAAAAATAAGACTTTTTCAAAATTTTGCAAATCTTGGATTTTTACCTCTTTTAGCACTAGAGTATGATAGGGTTGCATAAAAACAACACATTCACAAAGAATGTCTTCACAAAGGGTGACAAGATATTTAGATAACATTTTGGTCCAATTTTAAGTCAAGTTTTTAGAGGTTGTGATAAATTTAGGTTCAATTTTAAATAAATTGAAGTTGTTTAATGTAATCCCCATAGACTAAAACACATAAAAACTAAATCAATAAACCATCCACATGAGAAAATCATATAGGAAAAGAAAGGAAATACAAGAAATAAAAAGACAATTAACTACTACAAAGATAGCTAAAACTATGTCTTTAATTCATAAACCTCTTTGGCTTGACCTTCTTTAAAAAGCATGTTATTTTGAAAACCATCATTCATCTCCTAGGAGGAGGCATGGAGAACAAGGCAAGCAAGAAATCATGCAACCTTCTATGAAGACCAAGCATCTCCAACCTTAGGTTTTGAATGATGTAGTTATTATAGAGATAACATGGGCAATTTACACCATGAGCTTCTAGGAACCCAAAGAAGTAAGGATCACCCATGAAGTGGGGAATAGGAATGTCCAAAATAGGAGCATTAGTGTTAGAGGGTGGAGGAGGTGGTGGAGGCATAGTGTCCAAGGGTGAGATGGGAGAATTTGGTGGAGTGAAAAGAGAGGTAACCAAATGCTTAAGTACAAAGGGAATGCTTTGTAAAGGTTTTGGTTGAGAAATCCCATCCAAATGAGGACTAGGGGTGAAAGGTGAAGAAAACTCATTCATTCTTGATTGGGATGAAGAGGAGGTAGAACAATGTGAATGGTTAGTACCATGGGTTGAGTTTATCTTTCATGGAGCAAGGGGTGGTGAAGATAAAGAAGAAATAAGAATGGAAGAGATCTCATTTTTGGGAGTGTGAAAAGATGAAGAACCAATGTTAGGTATCTTAATCTTAATTTTGAGGCTTCTTTTGGAGGAGGAAGTTTTGGAAGAAGTGGATGTTCTAGTAGACACCATGGTTGTGTGTTAAGGTTTAAATAAGAGAGGGTTTAAGAAGATAAATGAATGATCCAAACTAGTAACGGCTTAAAATCATTTTAGGTGAATAATGAAATTATGTACCCCTAGTTTAGGAAAGTGCATGTTTTTGCAAAAAATTTATCAAAGTTTTACACAGATTAAGGAAAGCAGTGTAAAGCATTATGTCGAAACAAAGACAGGCGGTTCCTTATGTAGGTCCGCGGTTCTTTATCGCTAAGGAACCGCGGGTTCGATAAGGAACCGCGACCAGTGGTGTCAAAAATTTTCATTTCCTCAAATTTTGCTCAGCCCAGATTTCACACAGGTAAATAGCAAGCCAAAGTTAACTATAAATCAAAATCTAGGAAGCTAACAAACACATAATATGCATAAAGCTATTTAAATCGAAAGATCGACTAGATAGTTAATTAAGGATTAAAATAGTTAGTAATCCAAACAGGTAGTAATAGTTAATACACACAAAAAAATTCAACACCATAAAACATGTCCAACAACATGTTCATCATGAATCCAATCCAAGTCATCATCTCTTCTTCTTTCCAAGTCCTTTGATCAATTTCCCCAAGTACTTGAACCTACCTCTTGACTCAACTCAATGTTCATGTAACTCACCTTGTGTTCTAAGATTTGTCCGATAGACATCCTCAGGACTAAGGTTCTCCAGAATTTCACTATTAGCATGGTCAGAAGGAGGAGATAGGTCTTCTAACCCGTCCATGAATGATTTAGTGGAGGGGTGGGAGTTACTCGAAGAGCCGGAATGAGAATTTGTACCTATGCCATCACCATCACTTGTTGGCATAGAAGTGTCCTCATCATCGAACTCTTGTTGGTCGGCTTTTCTTGAACCTCTATCACTTCTAGGCTTTCTTTCATATACCTCTTGAGTAGGCAACATTACCCGTTGAACCGGTTGAATGCGAGAAAGATTGAGATTAGGAAAGTCACGAACAACCCTTTTTAAGAGGCGAGTAAGGAGCATGGCATATGGGAGGTTTGTTTTAGGCTTGGAGATAACATAATTGATCCGTCGAGCGATAAAAAATGCTAAATTTTACTTGGTTTCGGTAAAGATGCAAAATATCATATGCACTAAACATGCCGAAAATGATCCCGATTACCACCAAGACAAAATACATTTTCTCTAAGGATGTTGGCCCATTGGACCATATCATCATTAAGGTCGCTTAAGGGAACCTCATGACGTTTCACCGAACGTCTTTTAGAATGAAGGCTTCTTACAACGGTTCTATTACGCACTTTGGAAATGATGTCTAGGATGAAGTCAAGTTCAACTTCCAAGTGGCCATTTGGAGGACAATCGTTGGACTCAAGGAGAGCTTCAAAATTCCATTTATCCGTGAACCGACAAGTGCCCTTAAATGGCACACCAAGAATTTGACCAAAGGACTCGAGAGAGTATTGAATGAGTTGACCATTCAAGATGAACCTAACAAACATTCTACCATTTTCTATAATGAGAGCATAAGTGCTAAACAACTCCAAGACGAATTGGGGGTAAATGTCTTCTTCTATGTATAACAAACAATCGAACCCAATTTGTTCAAACATAGACTTTATGTAAGCATAATTCCTAATGTCCTCTTGGACAACTCTACCCTCGCGGAAACAACAGATTTGAAGGGAACGATTGGTGTTGGTAAGTTAAGTTGAGTGACAAAAGTCAACAAGGTTAGGCATATATTGTCAGTGTCTTGGTGATCTTTTTGATATCTTGATGGCATGATTTGTACCTAAATACAATAGACAAGAAATATTTCTCCAATCACTCATATAAAAAAAAATAAAAAATCAAAAGATGAGAATGTGTTTCATCATTGCTTGACAAACAAAGGATTAATCCTTGTCATTCTCATGTTCACAATGTACCCATTTCATCATTGACCAAAACATATAAACTATGTAGAGTCAACAATGAACTAGAACATTGGTTTTTCAAAACAAAGATTTTAGGCAGGCATTAACAATGTAATTACCCATTTGTTCATAGGTTCATCTCAATTCCATCAATTAACAAAAAAAATTTAGTCAAAAATTCAGATTGTTCTACAAGTGGGTTTTAGTGAAATCTTAATGAATATGAACTTAAGGAATCATAGTAAAATAACTATGTCAACCCACATTCCTATCAAGGTTCTAATTCAATTTCAATTTTAAAAATCCCCAATTATGAAAGGATGAATCCTAGAACAAAATAAATGAAATTGAATGAGACTACTTACAATTAATTGATGTTTGATGAAGGATGAGTGAAACCCACAACTTGGAATCAATTAATTTGAGTGATTGAAGGTTTTTGAAGCTTCAACAATGGTGGAAAAATAAAAACCCGTCGGCTATGAGAAAGAAAGAGAGAGAAGGGTTTGTTTGAAAAAGGGTATTTTATAAAAACTGGCGCTCTGACAAAGTTCCTTCTCGCGGTTCCTTATCGATAGAGAACCGAGTGTTTGAACCACGAGAGATAAAGAGCCACCTACAAAGGCAGGTTTCTATCAAAGAAAAACAGTGAATTTTTGAAAACAAAAAATTTTAAAATACTTAAAAATATATATTAATCCTTTTAGGATATCATTGGATCACCACGACACTAGGTAATAATGCTTTATTGAAGGATTACGAGTTGAATCGAGATAGGAAAAGACCGAAACAATCAAACGACTACTCGTAGCAAAGAAGCAAAGGGGAGAGGAGTCAATGGAAGTGAATAAAGACCAAAAACATTGCTCAAGAGACAAATGACATTCTTCAAATTGAGGAGGTGTAGAGCTTGTGTCATATATAGTGGATTAAGACGTGCCTTTCCGGCGAAAGTCTAAACAGCTTTAGTAATGAATTATACCAAGCAATTTTTATGCATAGAATAAGATCATTTTAAAGAGCAGTCTTATTCTATTTCAAAAAATGAGCAAAGTATAGATTCACTTTCTCTCCCACATGGTCGGATAATTATTGCTAGAATTAACAATAACAATATCCTTGGAATATTTCAATTCCAAATGTGTAAAATCCACCTACAACTTAATGAAGTAGTTTGGTATCTCAAGGGATTCACTAATCATCTTAGAGATGAGCTTAATTACGCAAGTTACACATGATATTGGGCCTACTAACCGTAAGGGTGCAAACCATGGAAATCATGCTTGACACTTTAAGCTTCTACTAACTCACCCTACATCTCCATAGTGAGTCAAGTATCCAAGCAATGAAGGTATGAGATGGAAAAAGGAAAGAATCACAAACCACAAATAAATGTCAATGCACGGATACCTAGAACAAGTATATAGTCAATTAATGATCCAAAGAATGATCAATAGGGCGTGTGGAAGAACGAAAGTGTACCTTGGCCACAAATTGGATTCCGAGCTTTCAAGGAACCAATGCAAAGCCCAACTATGACTAATAGTAACTACTAAGTATTCAAGGATTAGTATCACTCCTACCCATCTTGATATCATCATTCAATGATGTTGGAAATCAAAGAAGATGAATCTTCTACAAGTATAAGTAACTCAATCCACAATCAATTGAATGATTTATCTTCATGAGTACCTACACATAACAAGATGAAAACAAGTAGATACATTTCAAGAGTAAATATAAAATGCATTAATACTACTAATCTAGATAAGATGCAATATAATCACTTAAAAGGCTTATTTTAAACAAAAAATAGTTTTGACCAAAGAAAAACATTAGTACAACTTAACCTTCTAATTTGAGGAGACAATGGATCGATTCAAGTTATAAAGTACAATATACTTCAAAGATCATGTGTCACCATCGCTCTGATACCAATTGGAGAAACTAGAAAGGGAGGGTTGAATAGTTTTTCATCGGTTTATCTCCTAATTAAAATTCCTTTCAATTAGGTGAGTGCACAAAACTATATTTTACTTGAATGCTAGTTGCATATTGATTAGGTTCAAATCTAATGCATTAACAAAGGGCCTTTTTGGATACGCCAATCTTTGCGTCCCATTTCAATAATTTATGCCTTGGCTATGAACTCTAATTAATCCTGAGAAACTTCTAAACAATCTTGGGCTAGAAGCTAAGTAATTTTTCAAATCGCGCGACCTTATTTATTGCATTTATTTATTTACAAGTATTGGGAGAAAAAGCATATAATTAACTCACATAAGTTCATGAAAGAATACATAACTTATAATTGAATCTATGACTTCTCGTTCTCCATAATTTAAATATTAAGTAATGAGACTCGTGGATTCTTAGCCTAATAAACCAAAAAAGGTCTGCATGGTTAAGGATACTGGCTAGAATAAACTTAAATAAGTAAACTCGGGTTGAGTCAAAATATTCACGACGGGCCTAATATGTCAAAGACGTCTAAACTTGTTAAAACCATTTTATTTATTTATTGTTTTTCCTTTTTGACTTTATTCATGAAATGGAATTTATACATATGATGGTGATGACAAAAGGAAAGGAAATAAAAGAAAATAAATGGATAATACTACTACGCCAAAATAGATCAAAAATTTGAAAAACGTCGAAAAATATTAATTTTCCGGTTAAAATGAGGACAAATTCATGGAAAAGCCCACTTATCTTTGATAGGAGTCTCCCCTACACTTAAGATAAACATTGCCCTCAATGTTTAAGTATGTGGAAGAATAAACACACCTACACTTAGGACATTGAGTACGTTGTTTAAATCGAGCTAAGGAAGAGACAACTAAAGTGATTTAAATTGCAATATTTATTGATATAAAATACTGAATCACAAATATTAATGGATAGAAACGGTATTTACGGGTACAGGGGATCACATTTCTTCTCAAAAGGCACCAAAAGTGGATCTTGATAGAACAAATCCCTACACAACATCACAAAACAACCACCTACTTGGCTCCCCTACACTTATTGGTGTAAAAGTGGAAAAAGTTGAAATCTATCCTAGTTATCCAATGCTTGATTTATTTATCACGAATCTCTAGCTCGACTCGATTTCCCGAATTTAATTCAAGGAAAACATGGAGAGGGATGGAATCATCTCATGAGAGATGTCCTCTCCAAAGTACAACTTAACCTGTTGGCCATTAAATTTGAAATTGGGCCCATTTGGTTGAGCTAGCTCAATGGTACCATATGGGTAAATTTGTGCCACGGTGAATGGACCAGACCAACGCGACTTAGGTTTTCCCGAAAATATTTTCAACCGAGAGTTAAAGAGTAAAACTTGATCACCAATTTTGAACTCTCGGTTCTTAATCTTAGAATCATGAATGAGCTTAGTTTTCTCCTTATAGATCAACGAATTCTCATAAGCGTCATGCCTAAGTTCATTAAGTTCATTGAGTGGATTTTCCTAAGATCACCGGCTTTATTTATGTCAAAATTAGTCGATTTCAAGGCCCAATAAGCCTTATGCTCCAACTCAGTGGGGAGGTGGCATGACTTTTCGTACACAAGGCGATAAGGAGTACAACCTATAGGTGTTTTATAAGCGGTACGGAAAGCCCACAAAGCATTATCTAATTTATCGGCCCATGAGGCACGATGCTCTCCCACAGTACGCTCTAAGGTTCGCTTAAGTCCATGGTTGGACACCTCGGCTTGACCGTTGGTTTGAGGATGATACGTGGTGGAAAGTCGGTGATTGACACCATACTTAGCGAAAACTGTTGTGAATTGATCATTGCAAAAGTGTGTACCGCGATCGTTAATGATAGCACGAGGCACGCTAAATCTAGCCAACAATTGCTTTAAGAAGTTCACAACCACTCTCGCATCGTTAGTAGGTAAATCCTTTGCTTATACCCATTTGGATACGTAGTCAAGGGCTACGAGGATGCATTTGTTCCCTTTAGGAGAGGAAATGGCCCCATAAAGCCGATGCCCCATACGTCAAATATTTCACATTCTTGTATGAAATTTTGAGGCATCTCGTCTTTATGTGTGATATTCCCTTGTCGTGGGAAAGCATCACCATGCTTAACCATTTCGTGAGCGTCATGATAAATGATGGGCCAATAGAATCCAGAGTCGAAAACTTTCTTTGCGGTATAGTTAGGGCCAAAGTAACCACCGGTGGGTCCTTTGTGGCAAGCCTCAAGGATTTATAGGGCCGCGGGCCCATCAACACACCTACAAATGATAAGATCCAAGGATTGCTTAAAGAGATAAGGATCGTCCCAATTGTAATGCTTAATATCCTTAAAGAATTTTTTCTTTTGTTGGAACGTTAACCCTTCTATAAGAACTCCACCCGCCAAATAGTTTGAAATGTCCGCAAACCATGAGCATCATCAAGATTGGAATTGATAAACATTAAGGTCTCAAAGGTAAAATATTCGTTAATCTCTCTATTGGGAAGTTCCCTTGATAAGGATTATGAAGTCTACTTAAATGATACGCGGCTAGGTTTTCGGCTCCCTTTTTATCACAAATTTAAATTTTGAATTATTGTAAGAGCAAAACCTAACGAAGAAGTCTTGGTTTAGAATCTTGTTTTGTCAATAAGTATTTGAGAGCGGAATGATCCGTATACACCATAGTAGTAGTAAGCACAGGATATGGGCAGAATTTCTCAAAAGCATACACTACGACTAAAAACTCTTTTCGGTAGTGGTATAATGCAATTGAGCCCCCGTCATTGTCGTACTTATATAGTGAATATGTTGAAAATCCTTATTCACTATTTGACCTAAAAACCGATCCTACCGTGAAATCACTAGCATCGCACATTAACTCGAAAGGTAACTACCAATTAGGAGTGACTAAGACCGGTGCCTTAGTCAATTTAACCTTAAGAGTTTCAAAAGAGTCAAGACAATCTTGAGAAAAGATGAAAGGAGCATCTTTCTCTAAGAGATGTGTCATCGGTCGAGCTATCTTTGAAAAATATTGAATGAAACGTCGATAGAAACCCGCATGACCTAAAAAACTTCTCACTCCCTTCACGGTTGTGGTAGGAGGAAATTTAGCAATGACGTCAACTTTAGCACGGTCGACTTGAATACTGGCTTTATAAACTTTGTGACCAAGGACAATGCCTTCTATTACCATGAAATGGCACTTTTCCCAATTAAGAACGAGACAAGTGTTTTCACAGCGTTTAAGCATACGTTCTAAATTAGCAAGGCAACAAGAGAAAGAATCACCGTAGACCGAGAAATCGTCCATATAGACTTCTATAGTTTTTTCAAACATGTCATGGAATATTGCCAACATTCACCTTCGGAAAGTCCCGGGAGCATTGCATAAGCCGAAAGGAATTCTTTTGTAAGTAAATGTTCCATAAGGACAAGTGAATGTGGTTTTCTCTTGGTCTTTTTGATCGATAGGAAAATGATCCTTACGAGTGGCATCGTTGATTTTACGATAGTCTATGCAAACTCGCCAATCCGTAACAAGGCGAGTAAGAATTAACTAGTTGTTTTCGTTTGGAACAACGGTTATTCTGCCTTTCTTAGGCACACAATGGACCGGACTAACCCATGGTAAATCCGAAATAGAGTAAATCATTCTGGCATCGAGTGTTGATTCCAAACATAGATCGATTTAGCTTTTGTGTAAACGAGATTAAATTAAGTTAAACACTTAGAGAAACTTTGTTGTGTAAACAATTCAATTACTATGCAGAATCAATACTTGAATGAAGAACAAACAAAACAAATAAACCAAACTTTCACTTTGATTAATAAATGGACTTGTGTACAATGAAAGTGTAAAACATATATTGAACTAAAACCTAAAGGCCTCCTTTTATAGATTAAGGAACCTTGTACAAGAGTCTACGTATCAGGTATTTTAGGTAAAGATAAACATAGATAACACATTGTCGAACATATCTTTACTAGAATCATAAAACGTGTAGACTAGGTATGTTATCAGTGCTTGGACTTCTTCTCGTCAGCGCTTGATTTCTTCTTGTCAGTGCTTGATTTGACAACGCTTGATTTCTTCCTATGAATGCCCAATTAACTCTTGTCAGCATCTAAGTGTCTTGGCTCATTTTATTCCCAACAATCCTCCCTTAAACTTGATATCTACTCTAGTAATCAAGTTTCTGAATAAAAACTAAGTACAAGGACGATTCTTACAAATACAAATCACTTGTTAATTAGGAAATAAATAAGCCTAATTAAATCTTTGCCAACATCACTTATGTAACCCATCTCCATCTATGTTGAACCATTTTCTTTAAAACTTCCTTGGACATGGGATATTCAGCATCCACAAGAAGATATTCAGAAAACTTTATAGTACTCAAATGATAAACACCAGCTGCTGAATGTAGACGCCATTGAAGTCCGCTGATATCATCTAGATCCAACCATATTGGGACTTCATCATTTTGCTCACACATTCTCTTGAATGTGGACCAAATCTTTATTCCATTGACTGAAGTAGCTGCTTTAGTCTCATACTTGGTCTTCATCAATCCCCAAAGATCTACCAATTCTTCCCTATCTAGGCTTGCAAACAAAGAGATAAGAGTAGTAAAAGTATGTACCTCCTTTCCATATCTTCCAATCATCCAAAACCCACTTGCATCTTCCTCATAATGAACTATAGGGTTTCTGGAATCATAAGGTAATGCCACTACCATATGTGAAGCTTCCAAAGGTGAGAGCTTAACACTCCTTCAAATAACTGCTTCACTAGGATTCACTCTATCCAAATTCTTTGGGAATTCAATTAGAACTCCCTTCTTCAAAGGCCTTGGTGCAATTAAAGCCTTTTGGATCTGCATCTCTTCTACAAGTTCTTCTTTTCTTTCATCTGAAAGAAGTATGATAGTTTTCTTATCTTGAACACTTGCCCATATAGGATAAGAACGAAACTCCAACTCATCAAAGGACAAACCCTGCAACTTCAAGAAAGTCCAACCCCCTTGATGACATATGAGAAGCATATAGTAGAGCTCCCTTCTATCATTCTTAGACTATGAAAGAACATTGCTAGCCTTATACTTCAGAATTATCTTGCAATCTCTTTGAACTCTTATCAGAATCTCCAAACCCCAAATTTGATCTAAAATGGTCATGTCTAGATTCTCCATAATCTTATTCTCCCATGCAAAGTACATCTGAGCTACTTCAGGCATCTCATAATCTACCTGATTTTTCAATTCCTCAAGCCTTTCCTTAGCCAACTCATCACCATATTCAAGCCTTTCTGGATCTTCAATGATCATCACACTTGAATCAGTACTCTCATCATCACTGCCTTTCTTACTCTCAATAGCAGTCTCCTTCATCCTCTCTTTTTCCTCAAGTTGTGTAGCCAAAATAGAATCAAACTGCACTTGGGTTTCATCCTTGGGAACTTTTGTTTCTACCATAATCCCTTTACCCTTATCTAATACATCAATAGTGGGTAAATAAGTTGATGGTACATGTGTAGACACATCCTTGATAATAGCTGATGACTGGGATACATCAACCACACCTGCAGGTTTATCAGCGTCCAAAACCTGAATGTCAATGCTTAACTTACTCTTGTCAACGCTTGGCTTTTTGAATTGCTCCAACATCTCAGTAAAAGAAAATTTTAAATTTGTAGGGGTAACCAATGAAGCATCAAAACATGGTCGCCTCTTCAAATCTATTAGAGCCTTAGCTATACCTAAAGATTCACCTTCATGTGAGCCTTTGTCACTCACATGTCCCTGTTCATCCTCCCCTTTGGAAGAATCCTCCTCTCTAAACCTAGGGTTAGCACCTTCCAAAATATCAATCCTCTCCCTCAATTGCTTGAGTTCAAGGCCTTGTGTGTTGATAGTATGTAAAAGGTCTGCATTTTGCTTTTGCAAGCGAATGCAGACAGCCGTCATTTCCAACAATGTGAAAGGTTCCAATCTGCCCTCCTCTAGAATGGGAATTTGACCTCCTAAAGTAGATTCATGGGGTATGGATGGGGTCTTAATGATGTTAGGACTGGCTTGCTTGCATCTAAGCTAGAACCAATAGTCCCAGCCCCACCCATGTCACCAACCACACTTGTGGTGGTGGTTCTCTCTGCAACATGGCTAGGACCACTAGAGGATAACACTCTAGTAGTCCTTTGGCGTTTTACCAACCTAAATTCTGGGGGTATAAAAGGTGTAGTGGATGGAGAGATTGTTTGAAGATTAAGGGGTGTTTGGGTTTGTGGTAAAAGGGTGTCGGCATTTGGATTTTGAGTGTCAACACCAACATTTAAAGTGTCAGCGTTGAAAGGTTCTTGGTCAACTTCCATTTGCTGGGGTGATGGGTGTTGTCTAGGCAATGGGTTTGGTTGTGGTTGTGGGTCTGGTTGTGGTTGTGGGTCTGGTTGAGGTTGTGCTGCTGCAATAACAGCAAGCATAGCTTGAGTGAGGAGTAGGTTTCTATAAGGTTCAGAATTCATCTTCCCAAAAATTGCTTTCTTTTGAACAGGGATCGTATAAAAATCATTGTGATTCCTATTGTAGTATCTTTGTAAATCAAACACCATTTATAAAGACATTGGGTAAGCAAGAGTCATCTTGCTACCCTTGTTATGACACATGCCATCAAAAATGATTTTTGAAAAATTATATTTTTGCCCATTAGCAATACACACAATGGCACTCCGAATAGATCGGTAGAGTTCATTGTGTGTTGTACACTTGGGACTCAAGTAATGAAGAATGACAAGTTTCAAGTACTTTCAAGCTGGGGGAAATTCCTGTTTGTATATTTTTTTAAATGGTCATCTTCAGGCAAAGGATAACCCAAAGCTTGGAGTCCTTGTTCTAGCTCTGCAATAGGTAGGGTGGTTATACCATCTGCATCATTAAGATGTAAAGCTTGGCAAACCAAAGCATCAGTAACCACCCATGGAACCCCATGGACAATAGCAGTCAATGTAGTCACATCATTAACTGTTAAGGAAGTGACAATATTCCAAAAGTGTTTAATGTGTGTGACAGGGATAAGAGAAGCATGAGAAAGTACATACCTTAATGGGGATGCATTCAAATACTCAACCATCTGAGTATATTGAGGAAACAGAGCATTATCAGCTTGTAAATAAGCAATCATGTTATGCTGACTCCTGAACCCCAATTCCAAATCTATAGGTTTAAACTTAGGCGCCATTGATATAGAAAGTTGTGATAAAAGTTATGGAAGCTGAAGGTTTGAGAAAATTTAGTTAGACAAGAATAAGCAGTTACCCTGTTTAAAAGAAACGAGTCAAATATATAGGAGAGGTGAAAACATGTGATTGGTCAAAACATGAGGCAGTTATATTCAAAATATAATGATGAAAATCTTGAAAAGGATATAACTTATCTCAAGCATTAATAAAAAGTTACCAACTCCTAAAATTACGGTCCATATTTTCGTCAAAAATAACAACTGAGTAGGACCCAATGTTTATCAACGGTCAAAAAGAACTTATCAGCGCCCAACGGCTATATTCTTGTCAACGTTGGAGTTTGCCATGTCAACGTAAAAATTGGTCTTAACAGCGTTTAGAAAGAAACACGTCAGCGTCCAAAAATAAAAATAATGTAAAAGAAAAAGGACCTTAACAAAGTAATTTATCCTAGTGAAGATAACTTATAGACTGAAAATCACTATAGGGTGGCAAGCACTGTCCAATCATGTACACTTGCTTAAGCAAGATAGACATAATCGTGCTCAAGTGTCCCTTGCTAACCAAAGTTCTTAACAATGAAGTTATCTCATAAAATCCTTTGTAATTTCCCAGGTAAGCCCAATAAAAATCATACCCAAGTCTCCCAACCGACCACATCCAATTCTAGGTCAAAAAGTCATGGCAGCGTGCAAAGTATATCAACTTTGCATGCTACAGTGCCTCACGATTTAGTAAACTAACTCTTACTCACCAGTGGACACAATCTAGAATTGTGAAAAGAGTATTATATGAATAACCAAAAAGTCTTAAAGGTTTCCTAAACCTATCCTTAAAATATGATATACAAGTTGCCAAAAATAAAATATGCAATAAAAATTTATGTCAAGATAAAATGTAAACATTCTAACCATCATCCATAAACTTGAACACACTCTAAGTAAGCTCCAAAGATCCATAAGCAACGTTTTATCCATTTGTACAATGCTCATAATACCTGTATAATTAGATCAAAAACCACAAAACTAACATGTTGTTGTCAACGTCCATTTTAACACATATCAGCGTTAAAATAACCTTTTTAGCGTTAAACAAATAAAGTGGAAAACCTAATTTTGTACAAAGACAAATAACAGTGCCTATCCTGTACATACTTTTACAATAAGTTCCAAAAACACATATTAGGTAAGATTGATCATTCCAATACTTGTTACCAAGTATTGAAATCTACCAGCATCAAAAGGTTTAGTTAATAAATCTGCCACATTTTCTTTTGTGTCAACCCTATCTGGTTGTATTAAACCTTTTTCAAAACAATCTCTTATAAAATGATGTCTAATTTATATGTGTTTTGTTTTAGAATGATGTACAAAATTCTTAATAATGCATAAAATACTGTTATTGTCTACAAAAATCTTGGTATGCATAAAATTATACCCATAATCCAACAGTTGATTCTGAATCCATAAGACTTGTCCATAACAAGCAGCTGCAACTACATATTTTGCTTTAGTTGTAGAGTTGTCCACCACTGTTTGTTTCTTGCATTGCCAAGATATTAACCTGCAACCAAGAAATTGGCATCCACCAATTATGGATTTTCTATCAAACTTGTCACCTCCATAATCACTGTCTGAATAACCAATAAGCTCCAATGGAGAATCCTTTGGATACCATAATCCCAAGTTGGGATAGCACCTAATGTATCTAAAAATCCTCTTGATAGCATGAAGATGACACTCTTTGGGAGTCACATGATGGTGTGCACATGCACACACAACAAATATAATGTCAGGTCTAGAAGCTGTAAGATACATCAATGATCCAATCATTGACCTATAATGCATGACATCCACCTTTTTTCCATCTCCAATCTTTCCCCAAGGGTGTTCCCTATCCATGGATGTGCTAGCCCGTTTTTTTATGTGGAGAAAAGCGAAACTTCTTCAAGATTTCTGCTACATATTTGTCTTGAGAGATGAAGATACCATCTTCTTTCTGTTAAACTTGTAAACCTAGAAATAAGTTCATCTCTCCCATTGCACTCATCTTGAATTTGTTTGTCATGAGCTTGGAAAAGTCTTCACTCATCTTTGGACATGAAGAGCCAAAGATGATATCATCCACATAAACCTGAACAAGTAAAAAGTCCTTACCAGTCTTCTTGGTAAACAAAGTCTGATCTATGGTGCCCCTCTTGAATCCATTTTCCACCAGATAGGTGGACAATGTGCCATTCCATGCTTTTGGGGCTTGATGAAGTCCATACATTTCTTTCTTCACTATATACACCTTGTCTGGATGTTCTGAATCTTCAAAACCAGGAGGCTGCATGACATAGACCTCCTCTTCAATGGTGCCATAAAGAAAAGCACTCTTCACATCCATTTGATAAACTGTGAAGCCCATGCAAGAAGCATAGGCTAGGAAAATCCTTATTGCTTAAATCCTTGCAACAGGTGCAAAAACCTCTTCATATTTTATCTCTTCCTCTTGTGTATAGCCTTGAGCAACTAAACGTGCCTTGTTTCTGACCACAATTCCTCTCTCATCCTTTTTGTTTCTAAGAACCCATCTTGTCCCAATAGGTCTGACATATCTGGGACAATCCATGATTGTAGTCTTTTACTACTCTTTAGGAAAAGAGCGTAAATAGCGGAAAGTATCGAACAAATGACTTTTAAGAAAAATCAAGTGTTAATGACCCAATCACTTAAAATGAGAGAAAGTTCGTTTCCCAAGGAGGTATATGTGTGTGAATTAACTTGTAATTTATTTGAGATTAATATTGAGAAGAATGGGGATGAGAGGATGAAAAGACGGTTATGCTAAAATTAAACTATGACGTAAAAGACGTAAACGTAAAGTCGTGAAAAACTACCCAAATTAAAATTTTTATACTAAGACCAAAAACAAAATATCAAAAAGGCTAAAAACAAGTCTTAAATAATATAAACAAAGATAAAAATCCAACAAAGATATTTTAAAACCTTTTATTAATTAAATATTTAATTTTAAATGCTAATTAAAGCCCTAAAATTAAATATAACTAATTCAAATGTTTAAAATATGATTTTATTGAATAATTACTTAACTTATATTATTAGAAGACTAAAAAGTAATTTTCTAAAAATTAAAGCCTATTAAAACTATTTTTAAAACTCTAAAAATGATTAAAAATGATTAAAACCTAATTAAACTTAAAATAATTATAAAAATAAATCTAAAAGCTATAAAAATATTCTAAAAATGGAAAAGGTCCTAATTAATGATAAAGAACTTAAGAAAAATGAAAAAGAAATAAAAATAAAATTTTGATTTTTTAATGAATAAAATAATATTAAAATATTCCTAAAAATAAAAAGTTCTCAAATAAATTCTAAAAAATTCTCAAAAATCCTAAATATTCTAACTAAGAAGAAAATGTAAATTAAAGTTTCTAAAACCTCTTAATTAATTTTATATTAGTTTTTAAAGTTGCTTAAAAATCCTAAAATCTTATAAAACTAAAAATAAGCCAAATTAAAACCCTAATAAGCTGTAAACCTCAAAATATTATTTTAAAAACTAAAAATTATTTTTCCTAAAAATTAAAAATCTTTTTTTATTTTTTATTGATTTTATAAAAAACGTATAATAAATAAATTCTAGAAAATAATCTAATAAAAGGAAAAATATAAAAATTATCTAGAAAAGTCACAAATCTAATAAGGGTCCTAGGAAAAATGAAAATAAGCAAAAACGCTTAACAAATAAGCTGGAAAAATGGTAAATAAGCTACGGCTTTTAAATAAGCAAAGAAATTAAAAACGTGATAAATAACTTTTGAAATCAACCCTTAACGTAAAAAGGTGTCTAGATCAGTGGTAGTTCCCTTAACCCTCCAGCGAGAGGTCTAGGGTTCGAGTCCGCTGCGGGCAACCTTTTTGCAATTTATTCCTTTTTTATTTTTTTCTTTTTAGTACCAATTGTGACACTTAAACAAACTTAATTCCAATCCCAAATCACTTTTCAGCCAAGATTTAAGCTAGATGAATGAACAAAAACGTGACAGACTTCACTTGAATACTTAGCAGCTTATGCTTTTCTTCACAGAATGTGAAGATCACCAAGAGGGCTTGGTGATTGACTTATTTGGTGGTTGTTTTGAAACAATGGGGCACCCTTGTGCTTATTTAAGCACAAGGAGTCAATCAACAAGTAAAAATAAGCACCTAGCTCACACAAATAAGCAAACCAAAGCATACACTAGCCAATTAAGGTTGCTGAGGCAAAGTTTCTAAGTCTGTGGACTTATAAGCTAATAACTAGCACCTTAGTGAGATTCAAAAGACCAAACTTGCACACACAATCACCAAATGGTATATAATCAAACTGCAAACCTCAAATCACCCTAAACTTAACAGAAATCAAAGAATCAAGCTCACAATTTCATGAAATACAAGCAGATTAGTTGATATGCAGGTTTTACTTTATGATTATCTTTTCAAAACACACCAATAGCTTCTATTCTTGCTCTAAACTGAAATACCACTAACAACAAACCTATTCCAATCCTATTTCAACTGGTCTAACACCTTTTAATAACCAAATCAAAAACTTTGCCCTGCTAAAATGCTAATCCAAACACCCTGTTAAATTTGAAAACCAAATATTTAACAAACCAATACACTCTAACACCTATTCAAATTGATCTTAATGGCATCTAGCATGCATACAAACACAATAGAACATGAATCACACAGCTTTAACACACTAATAGCACCAAATCAATCAAGATCACATGAACAGCTACTTTTCTGAAATTTTTCAAAAGGAAAAGGAAATTACCTCAAGGGCTTACATCCAAGCCCTTGGTGGATGAAAATCCACTTCCTTATGCACCCGGGTGCATGCAGATCAAAAATCAACAACCTTCACACCTGTTTAAGACAAATCAAAAAGAAAAACAAGATAATACAACACTATGTATACAATCTGTTTTAACTTTTTCTTTCTTCCTTAACCTATTCCAAAAACTTTTAAACCTTCTTAAAACGTTTTTAAAAACTCTTAATCACTAACAAATCACACCTCTTATTACCAAAACCTGAAACAAATTCTTACCAAAGAATTTCAAATTCCAGAAACCTTTAACTAAATTTTGAAAAACAAAATCAGTTAACCAAATGACAAATGGAACTCAGAATCAAGCTTCACACTACACACAACTTTTAAAAACAATAAAAAGGGATTACACTTGATTAAATCAAAAACCAAACTTTTATTTTTTTAAAAAGGAATTACAAGGAAAAGCTTGAAACTGGAATAAGGGACATCCACAGGTTGGAGTCTCCTTTTATACTATTCATAGAACATACTAGAAGGCTAAAATTAAAAACCCTAATACAGAAAAATCTCTAAAATGCCCCTAAAGCTTCTAGACGATTTTTGGTGTTGAGCTGGCCAAACTTGATCTCATCCGTTTGTTTTTGCGTTGTGATGAAGCAATGCATCTCCACTGTTGATATTGGACACGTCATAAGACTTGGGGACCAAGGCGTGTTCTTATTGGTGGAATGGGAATTTGGGGGTAGGGTCCACACGCGTGGGATTGGGGGTTTTTGGTGTGGGTTGAGTTTGTGTGTGTGGGAATTAAGCGTGTGCAAGTTTAATTGGTTTTTACCCAGGTTTAAGTGAAGGTAATTTCTGGAGGTGTAAAAAGGTGAATAGTTCCCTTTTTGATCCGATTTTGGGGGAACAAATAGTGTTTGGCGCAATTTGGTTTAAATGTTTCAAAACAGACAACTTCAGTCCTTGTCCTTTGGTTTTTTTGGCAAACAAAGTTTTTAGCCCTAAAAACGTGACTCCTTTGTTAATAAGTTTCACACTTTGTCATTTTTGGCACTAAACTTCACACAAAGTTTATCAAGGATCATTTTTGCCATGCTTGGATAATTCAGGGACTGATTTTGGACTTTATTGATCTTCAAAGGTCTTCAATGTCTCTTAATCTTCATGAGGGACCATAATTGACAAATTGATTTTGTTGAGGGACCAATCTTGTCATTTCTTCAAAGTTGAAGGACCTTTTTGCAATTTTGACAAACTTAAGGGACCAAACTTGTAATTATTAATATACAAGGGTTTTAAGTGTCATTTCTTCATTAATGGAGGATCAATCTTGTTTGTCTTCAAGTCTTCAAGGGTATTTGTTGAAAATTCCATGATTAGGGCCCGGTTCATTGTGCGTCTTCGTTTCTCGTGTCCGTTTTTCCTTGTATCTTGTGATCTTTTGTCTTTTTCACGATATCCATACCTAAAATACACAAGTAAACAAACACAAGCATATATATGGTATTTTATGACATTTTTATGCATTTAAAGCCCGAAAAGAACGATGAGATCATGTATAAATGCCATCTCATCACTCCCCCATACTAAGCCATTGCCGTGCCCTCACGCAATGCTAGAATAAAGTATCTAAGCATCACCAAAATTCAATTTTATTAACCTTTAAAAGACTTGCAACATACTACTAGAATGTGTAAAGACATAATGTATGATTTTCATCACCAAAAGGTGATTTTTAGGGTCAAAGAATAGAAACAAGTTAATGTCCCTTAGAGTAAACTTCGTCATCCTTGATTGTCATACATTCCATGCTAAGTGCAAAAACAAGATCATTGTTGGTACAAGTCACAATGCTAACACTACTCATACGTCCAAATTGTGTAATACTTTTTCTCCCCGCAATCCTAGTTATTATAAAAGGAAATGGGTTACTAGCATTTTTTATCTATTTGTCATGGATCACAAGTGATTCATATTGACTTATTTGAGTAGTTATTAGTCCGAAAGCAAAGTAGCACGATTTGATTAATAGTTAGCCGAAGGACAAAATCTTTTAAAACGGCTTCTCGTGTATCTCCTTAAGTTCATATCTTGGCATAACTCGTTTCACGATTTGAGACCTTTCTCGGACCGATATTTGGCATGTACTTCATACTTCAAATCTTGGGAAGACGTTCTTGAAATAATGGTCTTCTCTTCATATATTGGAATTTCTTCACTTGACGTTTTTGAGAGATTCTTCATATAGGACCATGACTTCATCATTTTTCTTCAATCTTTACTTTGGATTTTGATATACAACGATCCGCCTCCTTTTCGGACTTGGATATATTTATCCTCATACCTTGTTAGGGTCTTTTTGGATAGACTTTCTCCATTCTTTAGGGGAGTAATTGCTTCTCGTCGTGTGTCTCGATCCTTCATATTGATTTAGGAATAATGATACTTCACATCATCTTTGGATCTTTAGCAAAAATAGAGCTCCTCATGCCTTGTTAGGGCCTTTTTGGATAATCGCCAATCTTCGCGTCCCGCTTCAATAAGTTATGCCTTGGCTATGAACTCTATTCAACCCCGAGCAACTTTTAAACGATCTTACGCTAGAGGCTAAGTAACCTTTCAAATCGTACGACCTTACTTATTGCAATTATGATTTATTCCTAATGCATTGATCTTATGGGAAGAAAAAGCCACAATTAAAGACATATGAGTTTTTGAAAGAACACTTTCATGTTCTACGTTTAGCATGATCACTTGTCTAACTCTATCATTTCTCGTTCTTCACTATATAAAGACCTCTAATTAAAGAGACTCGTGAATACTTAGCCATGCAAGTCAAAATTAAGCCAAATTTGGATTAGCTTTCATTAAGACTATATCAAATCAAAGTTTTGGGTTTTCAAGCCACCTATAGGATCTTGCACTTTCTTGGACTTTTTCAAGTTTAGAGAATGCGTTTTAAAGTTCCCTTGATAAGTGACTTTCTAGAATCAATTATAGGAACTTGCGAAAAGTTCTTGTTCTTAACCCGAATGAATTAAGACTTTCGCGTTTTAAAGCTCCCTATATAAAAGTTTAGCAAAACTTGAATTGAGCGGGTTAAGGAATGTAAATGGCTCCAAATGCCCATCAAGTCAAAAATTAACTCTTATTCTACCCAACGGAAAATATACATTCGTGTCTTAAAAACACTTATGAAAACTAAGAAAAAATTTTAAAATTTGGCCATTTTTAGCCTTATTAGCAAAACAAAACATTGAAAGTTGGAAAACGTGAGGGCGTAGCAAAGCAAGTATCTATTCACCCCCCATACTAAAAGTAAACATTGTCCTCAATGTTTCGAGTCTAAAGGTGGAGCACCCCCATACTAGAGACGAAGAGTCGAATGCTTAGGATCTAGCATGGAAAGGGTGATCAACAATATATCTAAAGCCGTTTATTAATTATGCTAAAAGATAATTGTTAGAACAATAAAGGATATGTCATGGAAACGTGAAAAACTTTTTCAAACGAACGATGGAGGCTCACGTAAACGAACACGAGAGTCTTCAATCGTAGATGATGATGATGATCTAGATAACACAATCACAAACAACCACGAGACAACGAGTTGAAAGGGTACAAGTCCCCTTATTAGTGAATATAAAAGATAAGCATGGGATTTCCCCCACGAGGCACCTCGTTTTTGATTACCGAGTCATGAGCTTGACTCGATCCCCTCAAAATGTGAACATTTAGGGAAATTCATGGTATGGTCAATTTTTGGTGGGGCTTACATGATAAACAAGGCCCAAAAAGAAACCGGTATAAAGGACTAAGTCCTTAAATGATGCAAAATACCGGGGTCGAAGATGGCGTTCTCGTTTCCATTGGAAAAACAAATTAACGCCACTTCAACATGTGCCATAAACTCAAAGAGTTTGAAGAAAATAGATGAGAAGTAGAAGGGTGAGACAATTGGTAAGACAAACGTTTGAGCTACTCGAGGTAGACTCGCACCAAGCAAATAGATATAGTTTCCATTTATTGCATCGGTGGAAGACCGAGATTTCCCTATACATGAAATTCCGGGATCGAATATCTCGTCCTCGGTGGACAAGGATGAGGGAACATAAGGGGCTTCCCCCATACTAGAACCACACAAAACATCGTCAAAAGGAGTAGACGAGTTTGTAGCACTAAAAATACGGTGTGATGACGGAGTTAGATTTGTAGAAAAATCAATTAAATCACATTTAAGATCTTTTCCTTTGTTATCTTTTAAACTCTCCTTATGAAAACCCTTTTTGATTATGTCGAAAATATTCGGTGTTTCTAAGACGATGTTAGTCACACTAAAAACTCTCACATTTTGAAACCGTTTTGGTTTTGGTGGTGGCAAGTTTCAAAACGTTTATCGACGAAGAAAACCTCCCCATTGGGGTCTACATATTCATCATCCGAAAGATCTTCCGTAGAAACCGGCAACTTATCAACACTTTTCAAGAATGAATGTTCGAGATGAGGCGAAGGATTTTTCGATTCAAGTATTGACGGTTTCTTCTTTGTAGGCTTTGCACTCATAACCTCCACCGGCGGAGGAAATGGTAAATTGTTTTTGGCGACATTCCCTAAAACTCTTGGTGAAAATTCTTTGCAAATGACATTGGTCGAGTCACCATGGTTTAAAGTTGCAATAGAATAGACATGAGAAAGATTGGAGTTTTGTGTTGCATTGATGACAAGTTCTTCCTCATTAAAACGAAGGGTGATTTTTCGAGCATGAACATCGATAAGTGCTCGTGATGTATCCAAAAATGAACGACCCAAAATGAGAGGAACTTTTCGATCGATAGGAATGTCTACAACGATAAAGTCAACGGGATAGTAAAACTTTCCGACTTTAACGAAAACGTCCTCGGCTACTCCACATGCCATGATCGTAGAATGATCGGCCATCTCGATGGACATGTTCGAAGGAGTAAGAGCCGGAAGCGAAAGTGATTTGAAGATCTCGAGAGGCATTAAATTAATACTAGCGCCAAGATCGGCCAAGGCGTAGCATTCCTCCATATCTTGAATAGCACACGGAATCAAAAATTTACCGGGATCACCGACTTTTTGTGGTATGCGGCTTAGAAAAACCGATGAACAACTAGACGTTTGTTGTAACTTTTCTTTGTTGTTTAGCATACTTTTGAAGTTTGCGGCGAATCGAGGCATCATGATTAAAGCATCGGCAAAACTTATGTTAAAATGCAAATCACGAAACATTTTCATAAATAGCTCAAATTGATAATTGTTCCTTTCTTGTGCTTTCTCTTTGTTACGTCTCGAAGGGTAAGGTAAAGGTGGTGTGGGTTGGTCATTAGGCAACGGCCTTGGAAACTCGGGTTCCACAATTGGTATTGGTTCAACCGTAGGTGTGGTTTGAGCGGTACTTCGTGGGATTGTAATGTGCTCCTTTTCGACCATCACCTCGGGTTCTTTCTCGATTTCCTTCTCCGTAGAAGTACTTGGACGAGAGATTGGTTCCTTGAAAGTTTTACCACTTCGTGTAGCAACAACCTTCAATTCTCCCCTCGGGTTGTTAATGGTATCACTAGGAAGACCACCCGAGGAAGAGGGCTTACACATGATTGCTTCAAACATCTTAGCCATTCGGTCCTCAAATTTTGATTGCCTAGCATCCGCTTTCAATAACTCTTGCTTAATCTCATGTTGTCCTAATTCCATCTTTTGTTGGTTTTGTTGAAGACGTTGGACATTTCCTTCCATTTTGTTTGCATGAGTTTTAAGTTCATTAGCAAGTTCATTTTTAAGCTCGTTTTTCAACTCGGACCTTAAGCTAATCATCTCACGTTGCATGTTATCAAATTTAGCATCATTTGCTTTTGCATAATCCAAAAATTCTCCTTGCAAATTTTTCGTGTGAGCATTTTGAAAACCTTGTGTAGTGTTTTGAAAATCACGGTTTTGATTTTGATTAGAGATTTGTCCATTCCCACTTTGATAATTCCCTTTGTTGTAATTGCGTGTGTTGCCTTGGTAATTACCTTGGTTGTTGTTTCGATAATTGTTAACATTTTGGTTTGGTGGAGCTTGATTTGGACGAGAACCTTGGCCGTTTTGGTTATAAGTTCCCGTTGCTACGTAAGCACTCGAAGTGTTACCATCCGCGGTAATGCACTCGGAAAGATCATGAGCTCCCCCACAAGATAAACAACTCTTAGCAACCGCTTTAACCGAAGCGAAATTGGAAGCTTCTTGAGCCTTCCAATGGGACATTAGATTAGCAAATCTATCAAAAAACCGATTTTCCTCATTAGCTTCATCATGTAAGGCGTTAATGCTACGAGACGATTGTGACGAAGATGACGAACCCATATTGGCAACACTCGGTGTGTTACGAGGGCTATAAACCTTAGATCGATTTTCAATGATTTGTAAAGCCTCATTTGTCGTCTTGCACAAAAAATTACCACCCGCGGCGGCATTCAAATAATCTCGTTCATGATCATTAAGCCCATTATAAAAAGTATCCACTTGATGCAATACCGAAAAGTCATGGTGTGGACATTCATGTAACATCTCTTTAAATCGTTCCCATGCCATTGAAAAACTTTCATTATTTCGTTGCACAAATCGTGAAATCTCATTTTTTAAGTGTGTTGTTTTAGATGGTGGAAAAAACTTGTTCACAAACTTAGAAACGAGATCGGCCCATGTCAAAATCAAATTTGGCGGTTCTTTCTCGAGCCAAATTTTTGCGGGTCCATCCAACGAATATGGAAACAACATCATCTTAATGGCGTCATGTGGAACATCCTTAAATTTGCTAGTGGCGGTGAGACGGTTGAAATTCCTAATGTGGTAATGCGGGTTGTCTTTCTCGTGACCTCTAAACTTATTTGCTTGCAACATCGACATTAAACCCGTCTTAATCTCGAAATTCTCCGCAAGGATGGCGGGAATAACAATAGCCTCTCCAAAACCCTCGGTGGGTGCTTGTAGCAACTCCATCATAGTACGATTAGCCATGACGACTTCTTGTTCTACAATAGGTTCAACAATTGGAGGTTCTTCAACAATCAACGATCCTTGATTTGCTTGCTTTTGAAGACGTTTACGAGCTCGTTTAGCTTGATTACGAGTGATCATAAACTTCACGAAGAATGGGAGGTGAGCAAAGAAGATTCTTTTTGGTTGTTTTGTGAATTTTCAATTTTTTTGTGTTTTTGATGATATTTAATTTTTTGGATTTTGGTGTATCTTCGTAGACAACAATCTACAAAATCTCTCCTCGAATCAAACTCTTGATTAAAGAAGCCTCAAAGGAATGAAAACGATCACGTGGAGTGAACGCCTTCGAATGACTTTAGAACTTTGGTGAAAACCAAATTGTTCAAGAGGGTTTAATCACAAAGAAAACCAAAATATAGTATACGTAATAATACTTTGGGCGGCAAAACCCTCGATTAGCCTTCAATGTCAAAATACTCACAAGCAAGCGGGGAAACGAGGCGGCGCGAAGCACTTAAGAGCCTTTTTCCTTAGGGTATATTTTATAATACCCGCCTTATACCCACCTTATAGTTTGTATCTTTCAAAATCGAGCTTCACGAAAGTATTTATCTATTTTTGCCTTTTTCTTTTTGTTTGAGATTCGAATACAATAACTAGGAGATCAAATCCCAATTAAGGTTGTGTTTTCACACTTTTGGAGATATTGTATATTGATTGTGATACTTAATACAATATATTAATAATATTTGTACAAGAAAAACCAAGAAAACCGATAATACGTGTTAAGGGAGTTCCACTTAACACAAATACTTATTATGGATAATATCAAAAACAAAAGCTTCCAAATTAAAGCACAACACACCTCCCCGGCAGCGGCCCCAAAAATGATTGTAGTGTTTTACTACTCTTTAGGAAAAGAGCGTAAATAGCGGAAAGTATCGAACAAATGACTTTTAAGAAAAATCAAGTGTTAATGACCCAATCACTTAAAATGAGAGAAAGTTCGTTTCCCAAGGAGGTATATGTGTGTGAATTAACTTGTAATTTATTTGAGATTAATATTGAGAAGAATGGGGATGAGAGGATGAAAAGACGGTTATGCTAAAATTAAACTATGACGTAAAAGACGTAAACGTAAAGTCGTGAAAAACTACCCAAATTAAAAATTTTATACTAAGACCAAAAACAAAATATCAAAAAGGCTAAAAACAAGTCTTAAATAATATAAACAAAGATAAAAATCCAACAAAGATATTTTAAAACCTTTTATTAATTAAATATTTAATTTTAAATGCTAATTAAAGCCCTAAAATTAAATATAACTAATTCAAATGTTTAAAATATGATTTTATTGAATAATTACTTAACTTATATTATTAGAAGACTAAAAAGTAATTTTCTAAAAATTAAAGCCTATTAAAACTATTTTTAAAACTCTAAAAATGATTAAAAATGATTAAAACCTAATTAAACTTAAAATAATTATAAAAATAAATCTAAAAGCTATAAAAATATTATAAAAATGGAAAAGGTCCTAATTAATGATAAAGAACTTAAGAAAAACGAAAAAGAAATAAAAATAAAATTTTGATTTTTTAATGAATAAAATAATATTAAAATATTCCTAAAAATAAAAAGTTCTCAAATAAATTCTAAAAAATTCTCAAAAATCCTAAATATTCTAACTAAGAAGAAAATGTAAATTAAAGTTTCTAAAACCTCTTAATTAATTTTATATTAGTTTTTAAAGTTGCTTAAAAATCCTAAAATCTTATAAAATTAAAAATAAGCCAAATTAAAACCCTAATAAGCTGTAAACCTCAAAATATTATTTTAAAAACTAAAAATTATTTTTCCTAAAAATTAAAAATCTTTTTTCTATTTTTTATTGATTTTATAAAAAACGTATAATAAATAAATTCTAGAAAATAATCTAATAAAAGGAAAAATATAAAAATTAGCTAGAAAAGTCACAAATCTAATAAGGGTCCTAGGAAAAATGAAAATAAGCAAAAACGCTTAACAAATAAGCTGGAAAAATGGTAAATAAGCTACGGCTTTTAAATAAGCAAAGAAATTAAAAACGTGATAAATAACTTTTGAAATCAACCCTTAACGTAAAAAGGTGTCTAGATCAGTGGTAGTTCCCTTAACCCTCCAGCGAGAGGTCTAGGGTTCGAGTCCGCTGCGGGCAACCTTTTTGCAATTTATTCCTTTTTTATTTTTTTCTTTTTAATACCAATTGTGACACTTAAACAAACTTAATTCCAATCCCAAATCACTTTTCAGCCAAGATTTAAGCTAGATGAATGAACAAAAACGTGACAGACTTCACTTGAATACTTAGCAGCTTATGCTTTTCTTCACAGAATGTGAAGATCACCAAGAGGGCTTGGTGATTGACTTATTTGGTGGTTGTTTTGAAACAATGGGGCACCCTTGTGCTTATTTAAGCACAAGGAGTCAATCAACAAGTAAAAATAAGCACCTAGCTCACACAAATAAGCAAACCAAAGCATACACTAGCCAATTAAGGTTGCTGAGGCAAAGTTTCTAAGTCTGTGGACTTATAAGCTAATAACTAGCACCTTAGTGAGATTCAAAAGACCAAACTTGCACACACAATCACCAAATGGTATACAATCAAACTGCAAACCTCAAATCACCCTAAACTTAACAGAAATCAAAGAATCAAGCTCACAATTTCATGAAATACAAGCAGATTAGTTGATATGCAGGTTTTACTTTATGATTATCTTTTCAAAACACACCAATAGCTTCTATTCTTGCTCTAAACTGAAATACCACTAACAACAAACCTATTCCAATCCTATTTCAACTGGTCTAACACCTTTTAATAACCAAATCAAAAACTTTGCCCTGCTAAAATGCTAATCCAAACACCCTGTTAAATTTGAAAACCAAATATTTAACAAACCAATACACTCTAACACCTATTCAAATTGATCTTAATGGCATCTAGCATGCATACAAACACAATAGAACATGAATCACACAGCTTGAACACACTAATAGCACCAAATCAATCAAGATCACATGAACAGCTACTTTTCTGAAATTTTTCAAAAGGAAAAGGAAATTACCTCAAGGGCTTACATCCAAGCCCTTGGTGGATGAAAATCCACTTCCTTATGCACCCGGGTGCATGCAGATCAAAAATCAACAACCTTCACACCTGTTTAAGACAAATCAAAAAGAAAAACAAGATAATACAACACTATGTATACAATCTGTTTTAACTTGTTCTTTCTTCCTTAACCTATTCCAAAAACTTTTAAACCTTCTTAAAACGTTTTTAAAAACTCTTAATCACTAACAAATCACACCTCTTATTACCAAAACCTGAAACAAATTCTTACCAAAGAATTTCAAATTCCAGAAACCTTTAACTAAATTTTGAAAAACAAAATCAGTTAACCAAATGACAAATGGAACTCAGAATCAAGCTTCACACTACACACAACTTTTAAAAACAATAAAAAGGGATTACACTTGATTAAATCAAAAACCAAACTTTTATTTTTTTAAAAAGGAATTACAAGGAAAAGCTTGAAACTGGAACAAGGGACATCCACAGGTTGGAGTCTCCTTTTATACTATTCATAGAACATACTAGAAGGCTAAAATTAAAAACCCTAATACAGAAAAATCTCTAAAATGCCCCTAAAGCTTCTAGACGATTTTTGGTGTTGAGCTGGCCAAACTTGATCTCATCCGTTTGTTTTTGCGTTGTGATGAAGCAATGCATCTCCACTGTTGATATTGGACACGTCATAAGACTTGGGGACCAAGGCGTGTTCTTATTGGTGGAATGGGAATTTGGGGGTAGGGTCCACACGCGTGGGATTGGGGGTTTTTGGTGTGGGTTGAGTTTGTGTGTGTGGGAATTAAGCGTGTGCAAGTTTAATTGGTTTTTACCCAGGTTTAAGTGAAGGTAATTTCTGGAGGTGTAAAAAGGTGAATAGTTCCCTTTTTGATCCGATTTTGGGGGAACAGATAGTGTTTGGCGCAATTTGGTTTAAATGTTTCAAAACAGACAACTTCAGTCCTTGTCCTTTGGTTTTTTTGGCAAACAAAGTTTTTAGCCCTAAAAACGTGACTCCTTTGTTAATAAGTTTCACACTTTGTCATTTTTGGCACTAAACTTCACACAAAGTTTATCAAGGATCATTTTTGCCATGCTTGGATAATTCAGGGACTGATTTTGGACTTTATTGATCTTCAAAGGTCTTCAATGTCTCTTAATCTTCATGAGGGACCATAATTGACAAATTGATTTTGTTGAGGGACCAATCTTGTCATTTCTTCAAAGTTGAAGGACCTTTTTGCAATTTTGACAAACTTAAGGGACCAAACTTGTAATTATTAATATACAAGGGTTTTAAGTGTCATTTCTTCATTAATGGAGGATCAATCTTGTTTGTCTTCAAGTCTTCAAGGGTATTTGTTGAAAATTCCATGATTAGGGCCCGGTTCATTGTGCGTCTTCGTTTCTCGTGTCCGTTTTTCCTTGTATCTTGTGATCTTTTGTCTTTTTCACGATATCCATACCTAAAATACACAAGTAAACAAACACAAGCATATATATGGTATTTTATGACATTTTTATGCATTTAAAGCCCGAAAAGAACGATGAGATCATGTATAAATGCCATCTCATCAATCCACTAACTTGCAAACATCTTGAATAGCAAATTGTTGAAGCTCATCCTGCATTGCTTCCACCCATCTTGGTTCTTTGAGAGCATAAAAAATCTTCTTGGGTTCCTATTGTGACAGAAAACAAGCAAGCAAACATGCCTAAACAAGAGGGGTATCAACCTTCTTGTGGATATTGGAAATAAAACCTCCTTGATTCTGATGAGACCTTCTTGTTTGAACAGGAGACAACACATCACCAATAATTAGAGAAGGAGGATGATTTTTGATAGTAGATGTAAGTATTCCCCCTTCAAGAATTATGTTGTCTTCAATTTCAGTCTCCATGTTACCAATATCATCTTCAAATTCTCCTCCATCATCACCTGAATGAACCTGTTCATGTACTGTGGAAGGTTCACCTTGTTCAAAAACATTGGAAGAGAATAAATGGTCAAAAGGGTTGTCAACGGCTGAAGTAGGCCTGTCAACGTTTGAGCCATCAACGCGTGAATTTGGCCTGTCAGCGCCAGATTTGCCTTTGTCAGCGCTTGAAGATTCATGTATGTTTTCATCAATTGGTTTCTCTTGTGGACCATCTTTTTCCTTTCCAGCAACAACAACAACAACAAATCCATCTTTCCAAATAGGGATGGTAACATACTCAAGTATGGGAGCTGATTTGACTGCTTGTGATTCTACTTCCTTGTCAACCTGTTTACCTGAAATTTCAACAATTGGTTCTTCCAAAACATTTGAATCCACTTTCACAATGTCTGGATTAGTAACAGGCATATAATTCAATGTCCTAGATAAAGGTTCTAAATTAAAGAACCACTTTGGTCCACTCTCAGGATCACTAGGTTTACTTTCTAAAAACCTAACATGTACCTTTTCAGTATACGTTTTTCTTTCTTAATGTAAACCTAATATCCTCTACACTGCACTAAATAGCCCATAAAATAGCCTTCATCACCTTTAGCACTAAACTTTCCTAAGGCATCACTAGTATCAAGGACAACTACATGACATCAAAAGGGTTTAAGAAAACCAGTATTAGGTTTCCTATTCCAAAATAGCTCATAAGGTGTGTTATTGTAGATTTTGTTGATCAATGCCCTATTCTAAACATAGCAGGCTGTATTCACAGCCTCAGCCCAAAAAGCAATGGGAAAATGAGGATCAACCAACATTGTCCTAGCTGCTTCTATGAGTGTTCTATTCTTCCTTTCAGCAACCCCATTTTGTTGTGGGGTTCTAGGTACACTAAACTGCCTAGTTATCCATTTATTGACACATAAGTCATCTAACAACCTGTTTCTAAACTCACCACGATTATCACTTCTAAGAATTTTAACCTCATTCCCAGTCTTTTTCTCAATCTGATTAATAAAATTAGTCAAAACAGTGACAGTTTCACTTTTCAAAGCCAAAAAGAAAGTCCAAGTAAATCTAGAGAAATCATTAGTTATGACAAAACAAAAATATTTACCGTTTAAGCTTTATATATTAGTTGGACCAAACAAGTCCATATGCAGCAAGTGAAGTGGTTTAGAACTAGAGTGCACAAGTTTATAATTAAAGGAGACTTTGTGTTGTTTGCCTTTAAGGCATGCAACACAAGAATGATCATTTTGGAAAGCCTTTTCAGACAAACCATCAACCAAACCATGTCTCACAAGTCTGTTTATGTTCTTAAAATTTATGTGCCCTAACCTTCTGTGCCAAAGATTACTTTCATCAACTGAAGCCTTAGCATATAGACATGACAAATTATTATTCATCCTAATTCCATTAAGATTCACATTATAAATGTCCTTATGTCTAGGTGTTCTATAATCAATAAACTTCTCGTTATGTATTTTATAGTCTTTGCTTAACACCAAGCATTCAGTATCAGTGAAAAGAACCTTATTTTTGTTATCAGAAACTAGTGATACACTAAAAATGTGATAACCTGAACTCGCGATCATTATTTGATATTATTTATTAATATTTTACGAATAATTCTGAAATTTTTGACGAGTTTGAATGATATGACGATTGATGGTTTTATTTAAAACCGACGTTGAAAGTCTTATTTTTACCTTATTACTAATTGCTAGGATTATTAGTGTGACAACCCAAACCCGAGGTCATTTATTTACTATTATATAATATTATTTAACGAACGATTTTGAAATTTTAAAGAGTTGAATGATATAATGATTGATGGTTTTATTTAAAACCGACGTTGGAGGTCTTATTTTTATCTTTTTATTAATAGCAAGGATTATTAGTGACCACGATATCGATGGATGCCCAAGATTTTATGTTTTATTATTTATTGTCTCGATGTTTATATTTTTGATGTTTTTATTTTAAGTTCGTATTAAGTCGAACTGGGATCATACTATATATTTTGAGTGCGTTTTAACTTTTGAAAAGTATTTTTACGAAACCCGAACCTCGTAAATATTTTCAAAATTGACAATTTACATTTTCCACCCTTAAAACTATTTAATTTTACTTTGGACCAAAACTATCACAAATTGGCAAGACTATTCCCTCCACCACCATATAAAAGGTGATTTTTCTCTCACCTACAACACATACATAACATCACCACCGAAAATTTCTATCTCTCCTCTCTCTCTCTCTAAACAAACCATACACCCCCCCTACCAAATTCATTTGATTTTTTTTACTTTGAATCTTCAAAAACTAAAACATATCTCATGTTGGAAATTCAATGGTGATCATTTTGATATAATTTTAATAACATGCAAGAACATTTAAATTTTGATGATGATCCATGGATGTTTGATCTAAGTTCTTATGATATAGTTGTTGTTAGTGTTGTTTTATATATATATTAATTATTGCATGTTTGAAATTTTGAGTGGGTAAATTTTTGAATGATCATTCAAGGGTGTTATGGGTTAGTTAGGTTGTTGGTGATGATATTAGGATGATTTTAGACAAATGAGAATGATTAAAATGGGATGAAAAATTTATTTAACATGATTTTTAAACATGTATTTTAGACCAGTGGGTAAAAGGTAATTTTTGGAAAACTTACTATTTGAAAATGGTTAAACTAATAGGATTGTGTTGTAGAGAATTCATTTAGTTTCGATTTGATATAAGGTAGAGTTTCTAGCTCCAAACGAGCGTGAAGTTACGTTAGTTTGATTATTCGTGTACCGGGAGACGAGTATCGGCACAATATATAATTGTTGTCGATAATTGGATCGAATCTCGGGGAATAAAAAAAGGATTTTTGAAATGTGTCATGGACTAATTTTAAGTGTTAAGTATGAGGATGTTGAGTTTATTTTCAAAGTCGAGTGTCGGTTTTGTAAACGGAGTAAAATAAATAAGTTAAAAAGACTATATGAGTTGTTGACGTAAAACTGTCCGGTTTTTATAGTTCAAAGATGTGTTGGGCAGGGAACTTTAAATGTAAAATCTTTTGATGGGCTTTTAACAGGTCTTTCCATATATAGTAAGTGACATCTCTGATTAGTCTCATAAGTATTTGATGTGTTTAAGTGGGGTAAATGAGCTCGTATATTTGGTGTGTACCGGCAGATTTTTATCGAGTGTATGGACTAATAAAGTAAACATATAGAAGGGAGTAACATGTCACTTGTATTGTTTTCATTTTGGGTTGGTTGTGATTTTATTATTTTGAGTTTGATGTTACTGAGTATGGATTTTATTCGAGTTTATTTATTGATGAACGCGTCTTATTTGATAGGTTGCGGTTTTTGTGTTTATCGGGCATCAACAATCGTCGAAGATCGTCATACTACTACTATTAATCTAGGTGAGTCTATATCCTCGCTTTTGTAACTGTGTCGAATGATTTTAAAAGCCGCGAGGGGATACATGCTATTTGAAAGTAAAATGAACACAAGTCATGATTGATTGTTTGGACCTGAATGTTGCCTTTGTTGCCTTTGTTGTTTTGAATTGTATAAGTACCTAAATTGCAAAAGTCCCTAAATTCATGAGCCGTTAACTATCTTCTGACTTGATGTTGTGAGTTAGGAATAGCCGCTTATTCTAATAATAGTACTATTGGGCTGACTACCCTATCTGAGACCAGAGCTTTACGCTGAGTAACCCATTGGGAAGGATAATTTTACGAGAATGAGAATTGGTATTCTTGCAATTGATACCCTAGTAGGGGCACGGTGCCGGCTTTAGGCGTGGGTGACTAAGTTAAGGGGTCGGTTTCATGAGCTTAATACAATTCAATAGCTATTGCTATATACCAGAATGCCTGACTAATAGATTGTGTGCACGACAATTCTCTTAAATGATCTTGATTGATTTTTCTCTTGTGTTCAAATGATGATTTGGAAAACCTATAAACTCGCTCGACCATTGTGTTGATGATTTTAAGCATGTATTTCAGGTGATTGAAGTGGATTGCTATTGGAGCTTGCTGGAGAAGGATTGCGGATTGCTTTTGTGGTGATTGGTCTAAAACGGATTTCTTTCCCTTTTGTCATAAAAATAATAATGTACGGTCAAGTACTTTGGTAAATTTTTTGTGGATTTGATAAAGTGTTTGGGGGAACTAAATATAACTCTGATATTTTTAAAATTGTTTTTACTTGGGATTGAATGTTTTAGACAAAAGTTAAATTATATCCTTTTATATTTCAAATGTATGATTTTGAGACCGTTTAAAGTGTCTTGTGTAATTATGTTTGTATTTAGCACCCATATGTGTATTTCCGCTGCGCAATGTAATGTGGGGGTGTTAAAGATTGGTAATCAGAGCTTTTTAGTTATAGCGAATTAGGTCGATTTTTGAAAAATGTCCTAAACTATAACTTTGGTGTCGAAACTATTTTACAAAAGCACACAACTTCTCCGCAAGGCTCCGGTAAGATTATTTGTTTTGTATTGTTTTATAGTTAGATGTATCCCTTAAATCTGAAATGATTTTAAATGTATTTATTAAGTAAATACTATAATGATGTATTGATGTTGTTGAAAGTACGTTGAGTACTTGTTATCGTAATTTTCTTTATGTAATGTATATGTATATAATTTTAAATAATGACCTTATATACCGTCGAGGGTCTAGAACAGTAGACCAGATGATGAACGGTTTTACAACTGATTTCTTACGACTTTTGTCGGGTATGAGGATGTTTTACTTGTTGATGTATGATAGATAGTGGTTGAAATTGGTGTGATTAGAGGGTTGATGTGAAAGAAAGGTGGTTTTAAAGGTTGTATTTGGTATGTGGAGATTTGAGTTTGTTAGGACTTGGAAGATGGATGAGATTGCTAGTCTTGGGTCGATTGTGATGAATTTGTGTGTTTGAATTGAAAGGTTTAAAGAGAAGCAGGTATGTTTTGAAAAGATAAGTAACTGGGAGCCTCATGTGAGATCAATTTTGAGTCAAGCTTGGAAGCTTAGGAATGTTGAAAGTCATACTGAGATTTGCCTGGTGATTAATTTGCCGTGTAGCAGTGAGTATTTGGATTTTGAGAGTGAGATGCCATCATGTTAGGAATTCGACTTTGAAGTGCAAAAGGGGGAAATAGACGAGTGTGATGAAGCTGATAGCAATGTTAAGGAGGATGAGGAGCTGGTGTCTAAGGAACTAATCGCGTAATGGATTTCTTTGTATCTTATTTTCTTTTTGTGATCGAACCTATTTAAACCTTGTGTCATAGCATTGTAATGGAACTTATTATCTTTTAAGTTTGTTCGGTAGATGATTGTAGTGACAGACACTGCCACTATCCTGTTGAATCCTCAACGCAATCTGAATTACCCTCATGATCTATTATGTGCCTTTATTAACTCTTTTAAGTTTTGGTTGATGAACCATTGTAGGTTGTGTTGTTCGTGCATGTAGTATCCATGAGATGTCCTGATAAAGAATTCCTTCTTTTATATTGATATGTATACTTATCATGTTTCTTTCCTTTGTGATGATGGAAGAAGGAGTAAGGGAAGCATATTTCTGTCATTAGTAGATCGCTATGTGAGTAAGTTTCTTGAAATATGTTGCCAAAGCTAACAACTGCTACTGTGAACACTATGATCGAACAAGTTATTGCTAGAGCATTTGGAGCTGGTGGTGCTGTAAGGAATCAAGATGCTGGAGTTAGTTGTGCTGGAGATAATGGTGTTGAAGTCGATGCTGCTAAGAATAATGATGATGTTGCCGAAAATAATGATGATGCTGCTGAACATAATAATGATGCTGCTGATCCAGATGATAGTGTTGTTGCTGTTCTGCAAGTTCGAAAGAATATATATATGTTGGTTTTTGGAAGTGGGGTTCTACGCAGTTTTGTGGTATTAGTGGTGCATTAGAATTTCATTGATGGATTGATAAGATAGAGAGTACTTTTGAGATTACTGGATGTTCAGAAATTAATAATGTGAAATTTGTTGCGGCTATATTTCAGGATGGTACACTAAGATGGTAGGATACCAAGTGACTACTATAGGATTGGTTGTGACTAATAGTAAGGCATGGACCATGATGAAAGGACTATTGACTGCTAGGATTTTTCCCGAGAAGGAACTAGGACAGTTGGAACCCAGATTGAGATAATTAGTGCTAAGGGATGATGATATTACTGCTTACTGGGAAATTTTTTGAGCTATGTTTGCTATGCCATTATACTTTTGTGAATGACCGTAAAACAACGAAGCAGTACATTAGAGGATTGTCTAGTAATATCAAGGGTGAGGTTATTTCTTCAAGACCTAAATCTTTCGATGAAGCTGTTCAGATGGCGCATGATTTAATGGATGTGAAAGTGCAAGATAGGAAAGATAGTATTGTTGAAAACAATAAGAGAAAGTGGGAATCTGCTAAGTTTAACCAGAATCAAGGTTAGAATGGTGGGGATTACAATAATATGAATAACCAAAGACAGAACCGAAATCAGTATTAAACCATGGAAGGAATGATGGGATTCGTGTTGCCACTGTGTCTGGAAGTAACAAGATAAATCTCAAGTGTGTTTGCTATACTCTATACCATGTAGGTAATTTTCCACAATTGCGACTAGAGTTAGGACAACCTGGTCATAAAGCTGCTAAGTGCAGAACAAGAGGATTAGTTACTAGAATTAGTGCCCCCAGAGTTGTGATATGTTTTAGTCGTGGCGAGAAAGGTCACAAGCAAGGGAATTATACAAGGAAAGGAAATTGACAAGATAGGAATGTTGCCGCTCCGGTTGACGAATGAATGTTGCTGACAAACCTTAAGGTCAGAATGTTGTAAATGGTATATTCTTACTTGAGATTCTTTATGTCAGTATGTTGTTTGATTTCAGATCGGGTAGAAACTGTAGAAATGTAAAGACAGTTGTTTTATCAACGGAGAGTCAATAAGATTGACAATTAACTATGATGTGGAGTTAACCGATGTAAGGGTTGATAGTGTTAGTTTTACACTGAGAGTGTGTTCCTTGAATTTAGGAAGGTAGGTGTTTAGTATCGACTTGATGCTCAAAGAGTTGGAATTTTTAGATGTAGATTTTCAGTATGAATTGGTTAATGGTGCGTAGTGCTGATCCTTGAGATTGGACTAATTTTCACTATAAATTGATTGCTACTGATTTAGATTTTGCTGAGAAACTGAGTGTTGACTGTGAGAAGTGATGAGTGAACTTTCCGTTTGAAAAAGTATCTTGTTTGGAAACAAGGAAGTATGTAGAAGAGGGATATGAGGTTTTTTCTGAAGTTTTACAGAGTTGTTGTCGTCTTGTGAAGAGGGATTCGTGTCGATTGAGTGTTGTAAGCGATAGGTGCAGTACTTCTGCATTTCGTTGTGTAGTGCTTCTGCGTTTTGTTGAGTAGTATTTGTAAGCCTTATCATTTGGCACCGTCAGAATGGAATGAGTTATCCGGTCAACTGCGAGAAGTGATGGATAAAGGATGTATTAGATTAAGTTTTGTTACAGTGATGATCGTCTATGTTGTTTGTCAAAGAAGGATGGATTGTTTCGAACGTGAATCGACTATCGTGAGCTTAACAACTTGACATTCAAGAATCGGTATCCATTAACAAAGATTGATGATTTGTTTGATCCTTGCAACTTGTATAGATCCAGTGTGTAGTCAAAGATCGCTTTGAGACCTAGTTATCATTAACTGAGAGTTAGGAAGAAAGATATTCCTATAGTTTTTTTCGTAATTCATGCAGGTACTTTAAGTAGCATGTGATGTTTTTGGAATGGACGAACGCGTCTGCCGTATTAATGGACTGGATGAATCTTGTGTGTAAGATGTGCTAGGATGAGTTATTCATTATATCTATTGAAGATATTCTATTTTATTCCAAGGGGAAAAGAGGAACATAAGTAGCATATGAGGATGATTTTTGGGATGGTTGGAAAAAGAGAAACTGTATGTAAAGTTTCTTATGTGTGAATGTTAGTTGAAATAATTGTGTTTTAAGGCAATTGATTGACAACAAAGGTATTCGTGAAGATCTTACCAAGATTTAAAAGATTAAGGATTGGTCGGTACCAACGACGCCGACGGAAATCTGTTAATTCCTTGGTTTAAGCTGGGAATAATCAGAGGTTTATCGAAAGGTTTTCACTGATTGTTATACCATTGATTAAGCTGACTAAGAAGAATTAGATGTGTGAGTCCCACTTATACATCTAAATTGTAATTTTCGATATCTAATCCTTATTAGATGGGGAAGCTGTATTATGAACATTGAAGGGTAGGTTGTGTTCTGCACCGATGTTGTCATTGTTGAAAGGATCATAATTATTTATAGTTTGTAGTTTGCTGTGATGTGTCTCATAAGGGTTATGTAGTTGTGGTGTTTGCTTTGAGATGGTAGAAATATTACTTGTATGGAATCAAGTGTGTAGTGATAAAGGATCATAGAAGTTGCTCCATAATTAATTTATTGGGATGATAAAGGAAATGAGTAGGGGATTACCAATTATATATGTCTTAAGTACCTGAGTATGTTGATGGTTATGACTGTGAGTGATTATGACAACGAGATTCGCTGCCATCCGGGAAAGGCGAATGTGATAGCTGATGTACTTATCAGGAATAAAAAGTAAAAAGCTTCTAAGGTTTGAGTTTTGGTAATGACAAAAGTGTGGACTTGATAGAAAGGATATTGAAATTTTAAGTTAGTGGTCTGATATGGAAGGATGTCAAAGTAAGTGATTTCAACATTTTGTCAACTTATGGAAAGGATTTTGTTGAAAAGCCAAGTTAGACGTGGTATATTGAGCACTCCTAACATACCTAAGTTGAGAGAGTGAGACTTAGTGATGAAGGAATCTCACAAGTCAAGTAATCGATACGATTTGGTTTGGGTAAAGATGAAAGTTGAGTTGAGTACTTTGTGTTATACAGAGAATGAAGGGCAGAGTGAAAGGATGATTCAAACATTGAACGGTATGCTTGTGCGCGTGTGATTGACATAGAAGTGATTGAAATTTTTATATGACGATGATTATCATGCTAGTAGTAAGGTTGTACTATTTATGGTACATAAAGAACTTCAATTTGTGAAGGTTAAAGATCGTGAGTTATGGACGTAAGATTAGGTTTTCGGTGTATTGCAGAAATGTAGGTGGAATTGAATGACTGAACTAGAAGTAATATTAACAATATTGATAAAATTGTATGGGTTAAGGACCGTTTAATAGTAACAAGGAGTTGTCAGAAGAGTTATATTTGCAATAGAAGGAAATCGATGGAGTTTGAAATTGGGAAATGTGGTTATGCGTAAGGTATCATTATGAAGAGTGAAATTCGTATTGGGAACAACAAGGAAGGAATTCAACTTGAAGATAAGTTGCTTTTCATAAGAAAGAACTGTGAAGAGTTCCTATGAGGTCGAAACATAGTGAGAATTATATTGTGAAGATACACGTATTCTAGGAATGGATTTGAATTCGTGAAGGAGGCATGAGGATTTCTTTAAGGAAAAGAGTTCTTTTTTGTTCTAGAGGTATGGACTGTGAATATAAGAGAGGCCGAGCGCCGGGACGTCGCTCTCTTTTAGGAGGGTAGGATGTGACAACCCAAACCTGAGGTCATTTATTTAATATTATATAATATTATTTTACGAATGATTTTGAATATTTATAGAGTTGAATGATATGATGATTGATTGTTTTATTTAAAACCGATGGTGGAGGTATTATTTTTAGCTTTTTAATAATAGCGAGGATTATTAGTGACCACGATATCGACGGATGCCCAAGATTTTATGTTTTATTATTTGTTGTCTCGATGTTTATATTTTTGACGTTTTTATTTTAAGTTCATATTAAGTCGAACCGGGATCATACTATTATCATATTTTGAGTTCGTTTTAACTTTTGAAAAGTATTTTTACGATACCCGAGCCTCGTAAATACTTTCAAAATTGACAATTTACATTTTCCACCCTTACAACTATTTAATTTCATTTTGGACCAAAACTATCATAAATTGGCAAGACTAGTCCCTCCACCACCATATAAAAGGTGATTTTTCTCTCACCTACAACACATACATAACATAAACACCAAAAATTTCTATCTCTCCTCTCTCTCTCTAAACAAACCGTACACCCCCCCCAACAAATTCATTTGATTTTTCAAAATTTACTTTGAATCTTCAAAAACTAAAACATATCCTATGTTGGAAATTCAATGGTGATCATTTTGATATAATATTTAACAACATGCAAGAACATTTAATTTTTGATGATGATCCATGGAGGTTTGATCTAATTTCTTATGATATAGTTGTTGTTAGTGTTGTTTTATATATATATATATATATATATACTAGCCGAGTACCCGCGCCTAGCGGCGGCTGTATCTAGTTCCGATCAAAATTTCAGTTACGAATGATTTTTCAATAGTGTAGTGCATTGTTACGGTGTTTTTTAATGGCATTGTTGCATTGTTTTAGAATGGCACGAACGCGTCATTTTAAGTTGTTGTAATCATTTAAAACGATATTAATACTATACTTGAGCGTTATATTTAATAGCCAAGTACTTGGATCGAACGGCGGTGGTATCCATCCTCAACCAAGTTTTAACCGTTGATCATATTTTCTGACGACATGGTTGCATTTTTTGCAAGGTTTTTCATATGACATAGTTATATTGTTTGTTGGGAACGTTGTTTTAAGTTGTGGTGATACATACTTCTTTCGTTTTAATATTATTATGTTTTCTTTTTTTATGTTCTAATTTAATTTTTCACTGTTAATAAGAAAAAAGAAAGTTTGATCAAATTTACTCTTAATAATTAAAAAACTTAGAAAGAATTTAAATTGTTTAACTAAAGGTAAAACTGTTATTCTATTACAAATAAAATAGATAATGTTGTAATAAATGTATTAAAAGACAATAGTTTAAGGGGCAGTTTGGTATCTAGTTTTTGCACGGTTTAGGTTCTTTTCCTGACATAGGGTTGTGATGCAGAAGAGTAAACTCCTCAACTGGGTTTTGTAAGATAGTAATATTTTAGGCATACTTTTTTATTACTAAAATTTGTCAACTATATATTTTAAAATTTTTTATTTCAATAAAGTTTTCAACCACATGTTATTATTTAATTTTTAAAATACAAAATATTTTATTATATATTAAATAAATATAAAATCAATTAAACAAATAAATTTTCTCTCTCCAAAACTTACATCAAATCCAAAATTTACTCAATCTTAAACCTCCTACTTTATAAACCCACATTCAAATTAAAACCCGACTTCAAACAGAACGAACCCTAAAGCATTCACTAAGGTTATCCATACATAAAGTTACAATATTTTGATTATGTATATACTTTTACAAACAATAGTGGAAGATTAGTTCATGCTTACTTGGCATGAAAAAACCTAAAATCTTGATGGATCTTTTCATAATCTAATACATTTAAAATACATCTTATGTTTATAAAGTTTAAAAGGTTTGTGTATAAGGACAATATGTTTATAAAATTAAAAAATTAGTGACCTTGATGATTAATAAACTTCTGTAAAAGTGTAAATATTGGATGCCTTTAAAATGAAAAAAATTATAAAATTGTACTCGTAATATTAATACTCTAATAAATTGGTAGTTATATTTAATAGCCAAATAAAAGAGTCATGATATATACACCTTTCTCTTTTCCCTACGGCAACAATCAAATAAATTATAAGTTGATTTTGTAGCTACGCTTTAATTTACTACTACTCCGTATCATTTTCTTATTTGTGCCCTTTTCTTTTCCCTATGTTTTAGTCAAGATTCACATATATACTACTGTATATAAATCGTTCTGAACTTTTTTTCTTTTAATGCATTGGGAGTAGCGACTCTTTCTTGTCGCTGTCATTACAGTTTCTTTTAATGCAATTGGGAACTTTTTTTAGTCAAAAGATTCTGACAGTCTACAACCCTCGGGTCGTCCAAATATTTTAAAACCGCTTTTTTGCGGTTGTTTTAAATAATTTTGTATAAGATAAAATAACAGCAAAATATTACTGTAAAATTTATAACCTAAAAGAAGAATATACATATTCAAACATAATTTGCCAAACAAAAAGTAAAATATTTAAACAAAGTTTGCCCAACAAAAAGTAACTTGAACCAAATCTATTGAATGTGCCATTGAAAGTAAAAAAAAAAACAGTAGATAAAATGTTTGCACCTCAAAATACAAGATATCAAATTTATACTACAACAACTGTAATTCAATTGAACTATTTAAAATAATATAACGAAATAATATATCGAAATTTAAAAAGAGATCTACACAAAATTTATTTCACCTCAGGTGTATAATAAAAAAAACTATAGTATATAATAAAAAACTAAGAAATAGCAGACTCTGGTATCGGCTACGCAGTGTCCGACGACAAGCAAACATCGTCCGGCAAGCCATATAGATATTCCGGCGCCAGCTGAAATTTAAGAAAGTATTAATAGCAAACTTACATTTACTTGAACTTCAAACAAATAAATTATACTATCTAACATACTTACACAATAGCATACATTAATAAACATTGCAATAAACTCTCTAACGGAAATAGCGGCTGCTCTCCATCGGCAGTGGTTTTCCAGCTGAGTCGGCAGCGACGGCTGGCAAAAAAAAAACTCAAAAGATTAGTAAAAACTAAGATCTAGAAACAAAAACTATAGATTGACATTTATAAATTAAAGATCTATATTCGTAAACTATGGATCCACAAAAATAATTTACAGATCTAGATATATAAATTATAGATATACAAAAAATACCAACAAAACTTATTGTATTGTGGTTTTGACGTCCGACAGAAGTGAAAACAGGGTTGTGATGACGGGGCAGCGATGACCAGCGGAGGTGTCGAAGAGTGGCGGTGGTGAAAATGTTGGTAGTGGAGAGTGTTTGGAGAGGAGTCTTTGTTGTGATTTTTTAGTGAGAGATTTGTGAGGAATGTGTGTTTTTTGCTAAATGAATGGAATGAGAGGGCATGGGTTTGAGTGGTATTTGTTTGTAGGGTAAATGTTTTTAGGGTTGGATGTTGGGTTTAGGGTTTGATGTTGGTTTGGTGTGTGTAAATTTAGGTGTTAATTTAGGTTCGGAAGTCTGAATCTTAAAGTTGAAGGGTTGGATTGTGGTTGGGGATATGCATGCTTTATAAGGGAGTATATATATATATATATATATATATATATATATATATATATATATATATATATATATATATATATATATATATATATATATATATATATATATATATATATATATATATATATATATATATATATATATATATATATATATATATATATATATATATATATATATATATATATATATATATATATATAATTATTGCATGTTTGAAATTTTGAGTGTGTAAATTTTTGGATGATCATTCAAGGGTGTTATGGGTTAGTTAAGTTGTTGGTGATGATATTAGGATGATTTTAGACATATGAGAATGATTAAAATGGGTTGAAAAATTGATTTAACATGATTTTTAAAACATGTATTTTAGACCAGTAGGTAAAAGGTAATTTTTGTAAAACTTACTGTTTGGAAATGGTTAAACTAATAGGATAGTGTTGTGATGAGATGGCATTTATACATGATCTCATCGTTCTTTTCGGGCTTTAAATGCATAAAATGTCATAATATTACCATATATATGCTTTTATTTGTTTACTTGTGTGTTTTAGGTATGGATATCGTGAAAAAGACAAAAGATCACAAGAAACAAGGAAAACGGACACGAGAAATGAAGCCGTACAAAGAACCGGGCCCTAGTTCATGAAATATCCAAGAAAAACCCTTGAAGACTTGAAGATGAACAAGATTGATCCTTAAATTATGAAGAAATGACACTTAAAACCCTTGTATATTCATATTTACAAGTTTGGTCCCTTATTGTCAAAATTACAAAATGGTCCTTCAACTTTGAAGAATTGGCAAGTTTAGTCCCTCAACATTTCTAAATTGTCAAATATGGTCCCTCATAAAGTCAAAGATACAATGAAGACCTTTGAAGATCAAGAATGTCCAAGATCAGTCCTCAAACTATGCAAAAATGGTAAAAATAACACTTGAATACCTTTTGCCAAAGTTTTGGGGTAAAAGTGTGAAGTTTGTAAGTTGATTAACAAAGGAAAACAAGTTAAATGGCTGAAAAACACGTTTTACCCATTTCACCAAAATACAAGGACCCTTCCTGCCATTCCCAAAGTTCAAATGTTACAAACACGCGCCAAACAAACACAACCCACCTTTTTCGAGTCAAAATCTTTACTATTCACCCTTATGAACCCAGTTTTACCTTCACTTAAAACAAAGGGTAAAAACCAATTACCCACACCCGCGCTTAATTCACATGCCCAGAAACCCATCCCACACCAAAAACACTCACTCCCACTCACCATATGACCCCACCATTCAAACCCGTCCACCTATCACATCACACCTTAACCTCCAAGGCATGACACGTGGCCAAATCAACAGCCAAGACTCATTTCTTAACTACAAAGCTAAAATGAACAATCAGGATTTATTTGGACAGCTCAAACATCAAATGCGTCTAGAAGTTCAAGGGGCATTTTAGGGACTTCATAGCTAGGGTTTTCACTTGTAATCTCAGCCCTTGTGGCCTATATAAGGACTCCTCAACATGTGAGAGAGACTTGATCCATTTTTACTCTTTAAACATTGTAATTCCTTTTAAAAATTTATAAAAGTTGGTATTTTAAGAAAATTGTAATTCCTTTTTATGTTTTTGAAAGTTGGTGTTGTTTAAGGGTAATTTTGAGTTCCATTTGATGTTATAAGTGTGTTTAGATCTTGTGGTTTGAACACATTTATGTTTGGTAAGGATTTCAAAGTTTAAAAATCCTTGAAATCAGCCTTCTGATTTTCCTATTTTACTTGTACTAACCCCTATCCAAAAGCTATAAGCCCTTGCAAGTTTGTTGACACCAAGCTAGTAAAGGTTTATCAACCTTTGGATAGGTTGTTTGCTATTTGTGTGGAAGACATAAAGCCCTTGAGTTTCTGGTTTGAAACATCAACCAAGGCACATCTTATCTCCTTTGTTCAAGTACCTTGGTCTTGTTCTAGTTGTTGAACAAGGTCCAAGGAGCATTGTTGATCCTCCTAGGAAGTTGTGGGGGATAGGTATAACCTCTTGTTAAGATTCCTCTAAAAAATTTCATGTTATTGTCTGATTTATACTTTGCCATGTGATTTGTTGATTTTTTGTTTGTGCTTTGTGTTTTATAGTTGGTATCTCTTAGTTGCCACCTAGTTGAGCTATTTGAACCATAAAATCAGTAGGTTGTTTGGAGAAATACAAAGTTTGTTTGAAAAAGGACTAAAACAAGGCTGTTTGGGATTATTGGATCATAAGCCCTTGTGGCCTTGTGCCCTTGGTTCTTAGGGTTTGGGGAGTCTAAACGAGTCATATGCAACAAGTTTTAGTCACTGGTTAAGTTCTAGATGTTTGGAAAAAGGATTTCAAGTTTTGGAAAAATCTAAAAAAAGTGGGTTGAAATTGGTCAAACACATCAGATCTAAAAAAATCTTTGTTTGTTGGATCTAAGGTCTGAAATCTGGTTTTAGAAGAGTTTAGGTGATAAGCTATCTATGCATTATCTGTTTGTTAAATTTGGTGGCTTATTGTGGGTGCTAGAGCTTATCAAAGTTGGCTGAAGTGGTCATTTGCATCAGCAAAGTGACCACCTTAATTTGTGCTTGCATTTGTTGTTCTAGTGTATGCCCTGCTTGTTTATTGCTTGGATCTTGTTTATGTGCTGCTTGTGAGTAGATTTGGCTATTTGGTTTGCTTTGTTGCTGGCTTATAAGCTAACTGGCTTATTAAGCCTTATTTGCAAAAATCTGTCATCATTTGGTCAACTGACCTCTTGATTCACAAGGACTCCACCTTGAGTTCTTCACAAAAGTTGCTTTTAACAAGCTTACAAACAATTCCTAAACATTTGGTGAAATTTGGAGGACTTTGACTTTTGGTCAAATAAGCACAATTTGGCTTATTTTTGAGAACTGCTTATTGGTACATGCAACAACTTGGCTTTTGTAATATGTGTCATTTTTCTCAGCTTAATAACAAATCTGGAAGGTTACAAGTCATTTGATTAAGCTTTTGTTAGAAAACTAGCTTATTTGGCTTTTTCAGCCAGCTTATTTGCTCCTACAGCTTATTCTACTTGGCCTTTTGTGATTTTTATGATTGATTATTCTTAGTTAAGCTATTTGCGAGCTTTTGCAAAACGAATCATCTTCTGAAACAGCCTAGAACTCTAACCCGACTATTTTGTCGTTTTGTGGAATTCTTCTTTGTTTATTTCTGGCTTATTGAGTGCGCTTTTCAAATTTCTTTTCACAGATCTCTTAGGCATCTCAAAAGAAGGTTGAGTGTTTAAGCAGAGGTTATGGCATTGGCTTATTGCTGAATGGGCTTATTGGTCCAATAAGAATAAGCTGTTGACTATTTACGCTGTGATAAACTCAAAACCAGCTTTTGGGCCTTCAGACTTTTGTGTTTAGAATTGAATTTTGAGTCAGATAGAGCTTTTTCAGATCATTTGGGCCAAGTTTGACTTTTTGGGCCAATTTAGCCCATTAAGGTTGACTGATTTGGTTTTTAGCCCATTTAGGGGCCTATTCGGGGTATTTTGGTAATTTCACTCTCATTTTCTGATTATTTAGGTTAAAATAAACTAGTTTGCAAGTTTTTAGAATTTTCTATAATTTTTGAATTTTTAATATTATTTTATTATTAAATTTCAAATTTCACATTTTTGCACTTTTTATATTTTTCTTAGGTTTAATACATTAAAATATGAGTTTTGCAACTCTTAGATTAATTTTATCATCATTTTCCTAATTTCTAGAATTATTTTAAGTTTTTAATCATTTTAAATAGTTTTAATTGGTTTAAATATTCTTAAAAATAGTTTTTAGTCTTAGTTGGTTATTTTAGAGGTTTGGAAAGTGAAAATCTTTAATCGAGATTTTTAATAATTATTTTGATTTTTTGGGCTTTAATTAGCATTTAAAAATTAATATTTAATTAATTAAAAGTTTTGAAAAAGTTTTGATCATTTGTAAACTCTTAGTTTATTTAATTTGATTTTTGGTAATTGTTTGGAGATTTTTAGAATTTATTTTTATTTTAGCTCATTTTATGGTTTTTAATTTTAGTCGTCGTAGTAATAATTTTCACGTCTTCGTCATTCTATTTTCTCATCCCCTTCTTTCACATATTAATCTTAAATCAATTACGAATTATTCACACACCTATACCTCCTTGGGAAACGAACTTTAATTGGGTCATTAACACTTGATTTTCCTAAATCATTTGTTTAATACTTACCGCTTTTACGCTTTTTTTCCTAAAACGTCGTATTTTACCACAATCATTTTGGCGCCGCTGCCGGGGAGGTGTGTCGTGATTAATTTGTCTTGTTTTTAATATTAACCATAAATAGTATTTGTATTAGTAGAAATCTACTAATACGTATTATCGGTTTTTTTCGTTTTTCTTGTGAAATTATTATTACTATATTGTATTAAGTATCACAACAAATTCATAATATCTCCAAAAGTGTGAAAACACAACCTTAATTGGGATTTGATCTCCTAATTATTGTATTCGAATCTCAAACAAAAAGAAAAAGGCAAAAATAGATAAATACTTTCGTGAAGCTCAATTTTGAAAAATACAAACTATAATGTGGGTATAAGGCGGGTATTATAAAATATACCCTAAGGAAAAAGGCACTTAAGTGCTTCGCGCCGCCTCGTTTCCCCGCTTGACTGTGAGTATTTTGAGATTGAAAGCTAATCGAGGGTTTTGCCGCCCAAAGTATTATTAAGTATCATATATATTTACTTGGTTTTCTTTGTGATTAAAACCTCTTGAACAATTTGGTTTTCACCAAAGTTCTAAAGTCATTCGAAGGCGTTCACTCCACGTGATCGTTTTCATTCTTTTGAGGCTTATTTAATCAAGATTTTGATTCGAGGAGAGATTTGGTAGATCTTTGTCTACGAAGATACAGAAAATCTAAAAAAATTAAAAACAATCAAAAACACAAAAAAATTGAAAATCCACAAAACATCCAAAAAGAATCTTCTTTGCTCGCCTCCCATTCTTCGTCAAGTTTATGCTAACTCGTAATGAAGTAAAACGAGCTCGTAAACGTCGTCAAAGTCAAGGAAATGAAGATCCTTTGATTGAAGAACAAACTCCAATTGTTGAACCCGTTGTAGAACAAGAAGCTATCATGGCTAATCGTACTATGATGGAGTTGCTTCAAGCACCCACCGAGGGTTTTGGAGAAGCTATTGTGATTCCCGCCATCCTTGCGGAGAATTTTGAGATTAAGACGGGTTTAATGTCGATGTTGCAAGCAAATAAGTTTAGAGGTCATGAAAAAGACAACCCGCATTACCACATAAGGAATGTTTATAGTCTCACCGCAACTAGCAAGTTTAAGGATGTTCCACATGACGCCATTAAGATGATGTTGTTTCCATACTCGTTAGATGGACCCGCTAAAATTTGGCTCGAGAAAGAACCGCAAATTCGATTTTGACATGGGGTGATCTCGTTTCTATGTTTGTAAACCAATTTTTCCACCATCTAAAACAACACATTTGAAAAATGAGATTTCAAGGTTTACACAACGTAATAATGAGAGTTTTTCAATGGCATGGGAACGATTTAAGGAAATGTTAAATGAATGTCCACACCATGATTTTTTGGAATTGCATCAAATAGATACTTTCTATAATGGGCTTAATGATCATGAACGAGATTATTTGAATGCCACCGCGAGTGGTAATTTTTTGTGCAAAACGACCGATGAAGCTTTAAAGATTATCGAGAACAGATCTAAGGTTTATAACCCTAGTAACACACCGAGTGTTGCCAATATGGGTTCGTCATCGTCGTCATCGTCTCGTCACATTAGTGCCTTACATGATGAAGCTAATGAGTAAAATCGGTTTTTCGATAGGTTTTCAAATCTTATGACTCATTGGAAAGCACAAGATGCTTTGAACTCCGCATCAGTTAAAGCGGTTGATAATAGTTGTTTGTCTTCTGGTGGAGCTCATGATCTTTCCGAGAGCATTACCACCGTGGTAACACTTCGAGTGCTTACGTAGCAATGGGAACTTACAACCAAAACGGCCAAGGTTCCTGCCCAAATCAAGCTCCACCAAATCAAAATGCTAATAACTATCGAAACAACAATCAAAATGGTGGTTATCAAGGCAATTCACGTAACTACAACAAAGGGAATTATCAAAGTAGGAATGGACAAGTTGCAAATCAAAACCAAAACCGTGATTTTCAAAACACTACACAAGGTTTTCAATGCTCACACTAAAAATCTTCAAGGAGAATTTTTGGATTATGCTAAAGCAAATGATGCTAAATTTGATAATATGCAACGTGAGATGATTAGCATAAGATCCGAGTTGAAAAAAGAGCTTAAAAACGAACTTGCTAATGAACTTAAGACTCATGCTAATAAAATGGAAGGAAACGTTCAACGTCTTTAACAAAATCAACAAAAGATGGAACAAGGACAACATGAGATTAAGCAAGAATTGTTAAAAGCGGATTTAAGGCAATCAAAATTTGAAGACCGAATGGCAAAAATGTTTGAAGTAATCATGTGTAAACTCTCTTCCTCGGGTGGTCTTCTTAGTGATACCATTGCAAACCCGAAGGGAGAAATGAAGGTTATTACTACACGTAGTGGTAAAACTTTCAAGGAACCAATCTCTCGTCCAAGTACTTCTACGGAGAAGGAAATCGAGAAAAATCTCGAGGTGATGGTCGAAAAGGAGCATATTACAAGCCCACGAAGTACCGCTCATACCACACCTACGGTTGAACCAATACCAATCATGGAACTCGAGATTCCATGGCCGTTGCCTAATGTCCAACCCACACCACCCTTACCTTACCCTTCGAGACGAAACAAAGAGAAATTGCAAGAACGTAACAAACAACAAGTCGAGCTTTTTATAAAAATGTTTCAACAAGTTCATTTTGATGTAAGTTTAGCTGATGCGTTGTTATATATGGCTCGTTTCGCTTCCACTTTTAAAGGTATGATGAATGATAAGGAAAAGCTTTCAAAGCGTGCTAATTGTTCTTTGGTTTATCTTAACCGCATACCGGAAAAAGTTGGTGACCCCGGAAAGTTTCTCATTCCTTGTGATATACAAGCTATGAAAGAATGCCTCGCCTTGGCCGATCTTGGTGCGAGCATTAATTTGATGCCATTTTCCATTTGGAAATCGCTTTCGCTTCCGGCTATTACTCCTTCGAACATGTCTATCGAGATAGCCGATCATTCTATGATTTTAGCATGTGGAGTAGGCGAGGATGTTTTCGTGAAAGTGGGGAAGTTCTACTATCCCGTTGATTTTATAGTAGTTGACATCCCCGCGGATCCTCAAGTTCCTCTAATTTTAGGTCATCCATTTTTAGACACCTCGAGATCGCTTATCGACGTTCATGCAAGAACTATTACTTTGAGATTCAACGAAGAGGAACTTGTTATAAACGCTACTCAAAACCAGACACCTTCTCATGTTAATGCAATCGCCACCATCAATCACATTGACTTAGTAGATGTGGTTTGTGATGAGTTTTCACAAGAAGTTTTAGGTTTTTTCGATAGTTCGTCAAGTGGCAATCCCACTATTTTGGATCCGATTCTTGCTAATTCTACACCAAATCTCACTCCATTCCAAGGAGGCGATTTTACTTCAAATGAAATAGACAATGAAGATGAGGTGATTATTGTTAATGATACTTCTATTCCACCATTTCTTCCGCCGATGGAAGTTATGAGTGTTGAGCAAAAATCATCAATCGAGGAACCGCCTACCCTTGAATTGAAAGATCTTCCATCTCACCTTGAATACGCATTCTTGGAAGGTGATGACAAGTTGTCGGTTATTATTTCAAAAGGACTTGCTAATAATGAAAAAACCGCGCTCTTGAAAGTTCTTAAAGCTCATAAAGGGGCAATTACGTGGAAAATTTCTAACATTAAGGGTATTGACCGAAAATTTTGTACTCACAAGATTTTAATGGAGGGGGACTACAAACCCGCAATTCAATGTCAAAGAAGGGTAAACCCCAAAATTCACGATGTCATCAAAAAGGAAGTTTTAAAACTCCTTGATGCGGGGATGATTTATCCTATCTCCGATAGCCCATGGGTAAACCCAATCCATTGTGTCCCTAAAAAGGGAGGAATGACCGTTGTGCCTAATGAAAACAAAGAGTTAATTCCAACTCGTGTTGTGACCGGTTGGAGGGTGTGTATTGACTACCGAAAGTTAAATGACGGCACTTGTAAAGACCACTTTCCTTTGCCCTTCATGGATCAAATGTCGGAGCGACTCGCGGGAAATGAATTTTATTGCTTTTTAGATGGTTTTTCCGGTTACTTTCAAATCCCTATCGACCCTCGTGTGGGTCCCTTGACCTTTCAAAAACTATTTGTCTCCTCATTATTCAGAAAAGAAATGATTAAATACTGAGAATTTTTTTAGCATTTACTTGGAAAGTAACTACCTAGTTTCATGTGAAAAACATTTAATATTGAATCAAATATTTAATGAACACATTTATTATCAAGCCAGGCTTTGAGATATTAAGCATCCCTAGCTCAACAACTAGCCTATTAAAAGAAGGTTCAGCCAAAGGCTTTGTGAAAATGTCAGCCAGTTGCAGCTCTGTGGGAACAAAGTGCAGCTCAATATCTCCTTTCATTATGTGATCCCTGATAAAATGATACCTGATATCAATGTGTTTGGTACGAGAGTGAAGAACAGGGTTGTTGGAGATGGCAATGGCGCTGGTGTTGTCATTGAAGATTGGTACTTTGTCAAATAGGAGCACAACAACTGGCAGCAGCGACATATTCTGCTTCAGCTGATGACATAGCCACAAAGTTTTGCTTCTTAGCACTCCATCCAACCAATTTTCCTCCTAGGATTTGACAGCTACCTGAGGTGCTTTTCCTGTCAATACAGCATCCAGCATAGTTTGAATCTGAATAGGCCTTGAGATTAAAGCCTGATCCCTTGGGATACAATAGACCTAGGGAGGTTGTTCCTTTGAGATACATGAAAATTTTCTTAACAGCCACTAGATGGGATTCTTTTGGGTTAGCTTGGTACCTTGCACAGAGACATGTGAAGAATTGGATATCAGGACGACTAGCTGTTAAATACATGAGTGACCCAATCATGCCTCTATATAAAGTCTCATTAACAGAGACCCTTGACTCATCAGGACCCAAGTTGTTGGGTGGAAGCATGGGGCATTTCACTAATGCACAATCAGCTAAGTCATATTTTTTAAGTAAATCTTTAACATACTTTTCTTGATAAATTGAAATTCCCTTAGGACATTCTTTAATTTGAAAACCCAAAAAGTAAGTTAATTCACCCATCATACTCGTCTCATATTTCTTGGTCATTAATTTAGCAAAACGTTAACTAAGATTAACATTATTTGACCCGCAGATGATATCATCCACATAAATCTGCACAATGATGAAATCACTCTTATCCTTGAAGGTTTTGAGTGTTTTATCAGTAGAACCCCTGACAAATTTATTTTCAGTTAAGAAAGTAGAAAGAGTTTCATACCATGCTCTTGGAGCTTGTTTCAGCCCATACATGGCTTTGTGTAATCTATACACATGATTGGGAAACTTGCTGTTATCGAATCCTTCAAGCTGTTCAACATATACTTCCTCAGCCAAATCTCCATTGAGGAAAGCACTCTTAACATCCATCTAATACACAGTGAAGTTCATATATGCAGTGTAACACCCCAAAATGTGATATGCGGAAGCGGTGAAGCTCGGGGGCTGTTACGTCATTGTATCATAGTTCAAGGTCCAAGAGAACGACTCTAAATGAGACGTTTTATAAAAATACCTCGTTGAATTTAAATTAAAAGCATCACAGTACAAAAGGTCTCAGTTTCAAAAGATAGTGCAGCGGAATGTAAAAGTTTTAAACATTAACGAGATAATAGTTCAAAAGCATAAGTAACAAATGTCCGAAGATAGCCAAGAAATGCATGCGGACTCCAAGTACTTCACACAGCAGATACAACTCATCATCAATTACCTGAGATAAATGCTAAATTGGGTCAACATAAAGTTGGTGAGAATATAGGTTTCAAGTAAAAATTCATAGTAGTTCAATTTCAGAATTCATTTCATGTACACATGCAACTATGGAGGTATAGTGCCAAGTGTAGGATAAATTGGGTGTTCACAATATTTATGATAGCTAAGCCCGTGACATCGAAACTAGTGATCCAGTGCATACAATAGATTGCATACATAAATTTTGCCCCAATGGAGTACCCTAGCCAAGATGACTCCGTTCATACAAATGGTACACACTCGTCCGGCGTCAGAATGCCCGAGTGGATGTTGTCAACCCTCAATAGATCTATCCGTAACATAAGAGCTTACTCCAGCAGAGTAACTAACGATTCACGATAGTGGGGACTATGGCTAAAGCAACTTAAGCTATCTCATAAATAGTGTTCACAAAACGTTCACAGAAATCAAGTTTTACTTGCATCCAGAAGCAAGAATCAAAGCATTTATCACATCCCAAAACATTAAACATATAAAAACAGTTTAATAGGGATCTATAAACTCACCTCAAGCAACGATTCAAACCCCACAAGTAAGATCAAATAGTAGCAAGCAACTCTAGCAACAACCTAAATATAATACTATAGTTTAGGCGCTAGCAAATAAGTCACATTAGTTTGTCATGTACGTTACTCATCAATCAAGTATATATTTTGTTGTTAAAATCGTGACATGTAAATGTTATATCGTTTTAAACATTATAGTATATATATACTTAGGCAAAAATATTTATTTTTGACTCGGCGAAATTTCGACAGCCTTTCGGGGTAAATTTTAATTTACCAAAATTTATCTTAACAAATTTTCCTACACGATTTCTAACGAAAATTCGGCAGCCTTTCGGCGTCACGTAAAAATTTGCCATTTTTAGTAAGTACTCAAATCTCGTCCTAAAACCACTATTTTTAACAATTTCTCAATCGCCAATATTTCAACAAGTCATTTTTCACAATAGTATCAATTTCCACTTCCAACGTTCAAACTTTTAACGGTACCTCAAGTGTTCACATTTCGCGCTAATACCTTTTTTACAAAACAAGTCCACATTCATATACAACTTTTAGTAACCATTTCGACACTTAAAACAACTCCGTTTGACTCGAAAACGTCGTTTCGACCACTTTAAAAATCTGGACAGCAACCACTTATAGTGTTTTTCACCAAAAATTAAGTTTTCCGACAACGAAATTTAAACGACCACATCTTACTCATTTTAGCTCCGTTTTTATCCCATAATATATCGAAACGAAGTTATTAACTTATATTTTCATAATATCGTAGTAAACTAGTGTAAAAACAATTTTTACGACCCTCTACGCCTCTTACAAAAATCGGACAGATTGTACGTTTTTCGTAAAAACTCGTTTTCGACCATTTTCAAGCGTAACGACTAGTAGTAACACTACTAGTTCCCTCCAATTATTCATAAACACCAACAAAATCAAAGATTTTACTTCAAGTTCACAAATCTAAAATATACATACTTATATTTTTCACAAGTCTTTCAATTAACCCATTTTCATGTATGGATCTAATAGATCCACACATAATTTCCATAGATCTTAAAATATTTCATGACCAAAATAGTTTTTATCATTTTATTTCAAGAAAATACTTGATGAGTAACATGCATGCATAGATCTACAAAGATTATGCATGGAAAATGAAAAGATGAAAAAGGTTTAAGAAGTAACCTTGAGTAACGACTCTACGTAATCACAACGACCCGATCTACGCTCTAACCCACTAATAATCAACAAGAACTCTACTTCTACAACTTCAACCCAAAAACTACTCAAATCAATAAACCAAGAAAGACCATTCTTCTTTATGCTTGTACAAACTCTAGGGTGATTTAGTTTTATGTTAACTCTTATTAAAATGAAGCTTTTAGAAATCAACAATGGTGGAAAATGTTTGTGTTTGTGTGCCGTGTGTTTTGAGAGAGAAGGAGAGATATGTGTGTTTTTTTTTGAAGTGAAAGTGAAGTGAATAATGAATTATTTGAGGTGGTTTTGGTTAGTAAGTTAAGGTGTGTAAGATATGTAACCTTAAGCTAAATATGGCAAAGTGTAAGATTTTGGTGCATCTTGCACATGGTGCTTGTTTTTGGCCGGTTATGGGGTCCCATATGGGGGTAAATTATTCAAAATTTTTACTATGGTAATTAGTTAAAAGGTTTAAGGTAAAAAGGTTAGTTAGTTTTAGGTAAATATCAAAAAGTATATAGTTAGGTTTAAATTACGTAAAACATAAAAATTTGACGAAATATATTAAATTTACGATTTTTCGATGAAAACAGACATTTTGTAATTGGTAAAGTATTTTATGCACGCTAACGACGGTTAAACGTAAAAACGACGTAAAATACGAAAACGCGATACGTTAATTAAATATTCACAGTAAATACGATTTATTACTATAAATAGCAAAAATACTAAAATACAGGCATATATAAACATATACAAAAATATTTAAATACGCTGCTCACGAAAATACGATCACGCTGTAAAAAACTAAACAGCTAAGCACATAATTCACATATAACGAATAATCTCATGGATTATCATCAATTCATTGACCGTCTCAGCACTTTGGTCAGGTTCACAGAAAATGTTCAGAATGATGACTGAGCACAGTGTCAGGCCATTACTCGTCATCAAACAGTTTTTCAGAAAACGCGGGATAACTTCCCGGTTCCAACACAGTTAAATCACAAAGTTGACTAAATAAAAAGTCAAAGGGTAAAATAGTCATTTTACAAAGTAGGGAAAATTAACAGGTGTTACATCATCCCCTTGATAGAGAAGCTTTGTCCTCAAAGCTTAGGAGTGTCACGGTTTCTAGAGTTGTCAAAGAGTTGCGGATATTTCATGCGAAATTGATCCTCACGCTCCCAAGTGAATTCAGGTCCACGTTTAGAATTCCACCTCACCTTGATGATAGGAATACGACTCTGTTTCAATCGTTTGACCTCACGGTCCATTATTTCAACAGTTTCTTCGACAAATTGCATCTTGTCGTCAATTCGGAGTTCCTCCAATGGTATAACGAGTATCTCATCAGATATGCACTTCTTCAAGTTCGACACATGAAAAGTGTTGTGCACACAGCTCAATGCTTAGGGTAATTCGAGACGATAGGCTACAGTTCCAACCTTTGCCAGAATTTTGAAAGGTCCAATATAACGGGGGTTCAGCTTTCCTCGCTTGCCAAAACGTACTACACCTTTCCAAGGTGATACTTTTAGCATCACTTTGTCTCCCACTTGAAATTCGAGAGGCTTACGTCGAACGTCGGCGTAACTCTTTTGACGATCACGGGCTGCTTGAATTCGGCTCTTGATTTGAAAAATCTTCTCAGTCGTTTCACGGATGAGTTCAGGGCCAGTGAGTTGACTATCCCCAACCTCACTCCAACACACAGTCGAGAGACATTTACGACCATACAACGCTTCAAACGGTGCAGCCTTAATACTGGTATGATAACTATTGTTGTAAGAGAATTCCACTAGAGGACAATGTCTGTCCCATTGCTTCCCGAAGTCAAGGACACAAGTACGCAACATGTCCTCCAGCGTTTGAATAGTTCTCTCACTCTGTCCGTCAGTCTGCGGGTGATAAGCAGTACTCATGTCCAATTGCGTACCCAACGCTTTCTGAAGTGATTTCCAGAATTCCGAAGTAAATCTACCATCTCTATCAGAAATTATCGAGATCAGTATCCCATGTTTTGCGACTATTTCCTTCAGATAAAGTCTCGTGAGCTTATCCATTGAATCATCTTCCTTCATAGCCAAAAAGTATGCAGATTTCGTAAGTCGATCCACAATTACCCAAATTGTGTCGTATCCGTTTGTCGTTTTAGGCAGCTTAGTTATGAAATCCATGGTTATGTTTTCCCACTTCCACATAGGAATTATAGGTTGAACCAACAATCCAGATGGTTTTTGGTGTTCTGTTTTCACTCTAGCGCAAGTCAGACACTTCCCTACATACGTAGCAATTTCAGCTTTCATATTTGGCCACCAATATAGCTTCTTCATATCCTGATACATTTTGTCAGATCCTGGGTGAATCGAATACTTAGATTTATGCGACTCGTGCATAATCACGTCCCTTAGTCCTCCAAACCGTGGTAACCAACTTCTACCATTCAGACATAGCGTTCCATTAGTGCTAGTCTCCAATTTCTTTGTAACTATTCCCCCTAGTTTCTCAGCTTCAACATGTTCAGGCTTAAGAGCTTCGGTTTGTGCTTCACGAATTTGCACTGGTAAGTTCGGATTGATAACCATAGCTAACGATCTAACTCTACGTGTCATCATTTGTTCCTTTCTACTTTGCGCATCCGCCACTACATTGGCCTTCCCAGGGTGGTAACGGATTTCACAGTCATAATCGCTGAGCAACTCGATCCATCGACGTTGTCTCATATTCAGTTACTTCTAATCAAGAATATGTTGTAAACTCTTGTGATCGGTATAGACGACACACTTGGTTCCATACAAGTAGTGTCTCCACAATTTCAAGGCAAATACTACCGCTCCTAGCTCCAAGTCGTGCGTAGTGTAGTTTTTCTCATGTGTTTTCAGTTGCCGTGACGCGTAGGCGATAACTTTCTTCCTCTGCATCAACACAGCTCCCAATCCTTTTGCTGATGCATCACAGTAGACCACAAAGTCTTTCGATCCTTCTGGTAACGATAGAATAGGCGCACTACACAACATTTGTTTCAACTTCTTGAATGCTAATTCCTCCTTATCTCCCCATTCGTATTTCATCTTCTTTTGAGTCAACTTCGTCAATGGTTTCGCGATCTTCGAGAATCCCTCGATGAATCTTCGGTAGTATCCGGCGAGTCCTAAGAATTGGTGAATTTCAGTAGGTGTCGTAGGAGCAGTCCACTCCCTAATTGATTCAATCTTAGCAGGATCAACATGAATCCCCTTGCTATCTATAACGTGACCTAGAAATTGTACTCTTGCAACCAAAAATCACACTTCGAGAACTTAGCGTACAATTCCTCCTTCTTAAGTAATTCCAATATTATCTTAAGATGTTCCTCATGTTCTTTCTCATTCCTTGAGTAAATCAGTATGTCATCGATGAACACAATGACAAACTTGTCCAAATACGGTTTACACACCCGATTCATGAGGTCCATAAACCCAGCAGGCGCAATTGTCAAACCGAACGGCATCACTTGGAACTCATAGTGTCCATACCTAGTCCTAAAAGTAGTCTTTGCAACATCTTCCTCACGGACTCTCAATTGGTGATAACCAGACCTAAGGTCAATCTTCGTGTAAACGCTCAATCCTTGCAACTGATCAAACAGATCATCGATCCTAGGTAACGGGTAACGGTTCTTGATGGTAAGTTTGTTCAACTCACGATAGTCGATACACATCCGAAAACTCCCATCCTTCTTCTTCACAAATAATACTGGATCTCCCCAGGGTGAAGAACTCGTTCTTATGAATCCTTTATCGGTCAACTCTTGTAGTTGCGTTGCTAGTTCTTGCAATTCCGACGGTGCTAAACAGTAAGGCGCTCGAGCAACAGGTGCAGCTCCCGGTATTAAATCGATCTGGAATTCAACTTGTCCAGCTGGCGGTAATCCAGGAAAATCTTCAGGAAAGACTTCCAGAAAATCCCGTACGATAGGTACATCTTCCAACCGTTTTTCTTCCGTCTGCTTTTTAGTAACACAGGCTAAAAATACGTGGCAACCTTCCGACAACAACTTCTGAGCCTTGACACGCGAGATAATGTTCAGTCGTGACTTCCCCTTTCCGTTACTTGTATCCCCTTGTACCTCCAAAACTTCATCACCAAATGGTAAACGAATGATCTTCTCGTCGCATACAATCGTAGCATGATATCTCGACAACCAATCCATTCCGACAATCACGTCAAAACTCCCTAACTCAACAGGCATAAGGTATATTACGAAAGGATGACCTAGAAGATTTAAAGTGCATCCACGAAGTATAGTGTCAGCCTCTATCAACTTCCCATTAGCTAACTCAATAGTGTACTTAGTGTCTAAGGGCGAAGGGGTCACATCAAGCAAAACACTAAAAGCAGTCGACACAAAACTCATATCGGCTCCAGTATCAAATAAAATAGAAGCATAACGACCATTGAGAAGAAACGTACCCGTCACAACGTCGGGGTTTTGTTGCGCTTCTCCTCCTCCTATCACATAGACCCTTCTACGAGCTTTCCCAGCTTTAGCAACCTTTCCTTGGTCCTTGTTCTTTTTCTTTGGGCACTCATTGCTGTAGTGTCCCTTTTGCTGACATTTAAAGCAAGTGACGTTGGCTTTCGTGTTGGGTGGTGACTTACAATCCCTAGCAATGTGTCCAGTTTTCTTGCAGTTGTGACACTGTACATTGCATTGTCCATTATGGTGACGCTTGCATCGATTTCACAGAGGTAACGTCCCATTGTACACTCCCTTTTCCCCAGTACCAGTAGTGTACGCTTTCACGGTGTCTTGCCTCTTATTAGGATAGTTACCATGGTTGTTCCTTTGGTTATTCCCCCATTTTCTCTTGTTGTCCGCGGCATTCCCAGCATTTGCTCGAACAACTTGGTCCATCAGACTGTGAGCCATCCTTATAGCATCACTAACTTTTGTCGGTCCAGACGATGTCACATTCCCTTGAACTCTACCAGGTAAACCCCAAATATAGCGCTCAACCTTCTTTTCTTCATTTGGAACCATTCCAGGACATAGCAAACACAATTCTTGGAACCTCCTAGTGTACGTACCAATGTCATTGTTCTTCACAGCCAGGTTCCACAATTCGATTTCCATTTTCTGAATCTCATTACGAGGACAATACTCCTAAGTCAACAACTTCTTAAGTTCCTCCCAACTCATTCCATACGCCTCCTCGGCTCCAGCCGTCTGCACATGGGTGTTCCACCATGTCAACGCTCCAGCAGCTAAAGTACAAGTAGAATAAGTCACTTGGTTTTCAACAGCACATCCACTAACACGGAACACAACTTCCATCTTTTCAATCCAATGAGCTAATCCGACAGCTCCTTCAGTACCATTAAAATTCAAAGGGTCACAGCTCCTAAAGTCCTTGTAAGTACACGGCTTAGGCGGTCGATTTTCAACATTGTTCGGTGGTGCTTCGTTCACGTTGTTGTTAGCTTGAACGTTTGCCAGTGCAGCAGTCACCCGTTGCGTAATCAGTGCTTCCAATTGTGCGTCAGTCATTCCGTTACGTGTGTTCACCATTGTTTCTCTGCGTTAAGACAACAATACAAATAAGGTTCAAGCACGAATATACACGTTATATATTTATTACGCTAAAATAAAATGCAGAATTTAACAGTACAACAAACATAAAAAGGATAGTCATTGGTCAAAGTCATAAAGTTAAATTCCCATTCATAATCAAAATATTGAGTACATAGTCATAAAATAAGAGTATGATTACATCTAGTCTACTCCAACTAACCGAGTACTACTCTAGTTTAGTGGATACAATACCCAAAAGATAAAGATGTGAATCTACTCTAGAACTAAGCACAATAACGATGAATCTCTAAGTGCGACGACGACGATCACACTCAGCACATCTCGGTGAATCACTCCTCGGGTCTCCATCTGCAGCTCGGTCTCCTCCACGAACTGACTCCAACTCACGCCTCAACCTAGCAACCTCCTCAAGTGTGGTATCCAACAAGTCACGGGTATCCTCGTTATCCTCTAACAATCCAAAAACCGCATCCTCAAGTAGACGAAAACGAACAGCATATGAATCCCTAGCAGATCCTATCATAACAAAACGTGACCTAGGTCTAGAAGGCTCTCCAACATGATGAGTAGGTGGTGTAGTAATAAGTGTGAAAACACTTATCCTTTTACCACTCATTTCCAATAATAACAAGACCAAAACGTGTGATTTATGTCGTAAAAGTCGGAATTATGCGTGGTTTGTGTTTTTATTGCGTTTTAGGACCAAAAGATGAAAAAGGAAGAAAACACGGGCTTTCACGGGCTTTTATCGAAGAAAACGGGAAAAGACGAAGTCAAAAGATCAAGAGTGCAAAAAGAACGGAAGTCCAAGACTTATTCCGAAGATTTATCGAAGAAAAAAAGTCTAAAGACGGAAGTTTAATGAAGTCGAAGAACTTAAGTCTAATAGAAGAAGAAAATTAAAAGACAAGTTCAAATCCCGAGACGACATCGAGAAAAGACAAAGAATTAAAGTCGAGTCGAGAAAACGTGAAGAAAGAAAGAAAGAAGATGCAACACATGCCCTCCTTCCCTATAAATACCCTCCTAATACACATTAGGAGGGAGTTAGTCTTTAATTTTTAGTTTTTCATTTTTCACTTTTCTTTCTAGTTTTAGAGAGAGAAAGTCTTAAACTTTCTCTCACTAAGTTTCATCTTTTATTTTAATCTTTCAAGATTAAACATTTATGAATTGCTTATTTTTTTAATCAAGTTCTATTTAAGCTTTTAATCCTTAATCTCATTCTACATTTCTTGATTTACTTTACCTTTGATCCGATTTGCATATTTCATGCGTATGATTTAATGATTTCGTGATTGAAGGATTAATCTTCTTTGGTTATACTTAAGCTCTTACACGTATAAGTTATAAGCTCGTAATGCTTATTGGCTTATTCAAGTTTTAGCTTATTGAATTTCGGATTTTCACAAAGGATTTGGTCATTACAAAAGTTTCTTTCATAAAGTGTTTGATTTCCGTTTTGAAAAGTCGCAAGTTTAAGCTTTTTGAATCGTCTTAGGCTCCGGTAGAATAGCTTATTGTAGCAGCTTATTGAGTTTTAAAATTTGCCACCAATTTTGAATTAAGTTAGCTTCCATCGCAATCTTAGGGCTTCACACATTCCGACGAGTTTCTACACATTCCGATAGATTTCAGTGTTTTGATCGCAATAACCCATTAGGGTTCTACTTTGCGATCAGGTTGTCATTTCACCCTTATTCCGATCTCGATTGCGACCGCCCATTGCGATCGCACATTCCGACGGGATCAAGGTCTTGGTTAAGACGAAGTGCTGCCCATTTTTCGATAGCAACATTGCGATAGCCATTATTCCGATCTGAATCATTGCGATCTGAAAACATTCCGACGGGTATTTTGTTGTTGCATTCCGATGGGTATTGAGATTGGTATTCCGATTGGTTATTCTAGTGATATTCCAATGGGTTATTCTAGTGATATTCTGATGGTTGTGATTTTGGTATATTCCGATGGACATGAATTGCTTTATTCCGTTTGACTAAGTTTTAAAGTTTTACAAAGTTTTAAGTTTTAAGTATTTTCCTAGTTAACTTTTAGTTTAGTTTTGTCAAAGATTCTACTTTACTCAACGACACTTAAATTACTTGCTAATAAATTAAAATTAGATAAATCAACCAAACCATTCTCTTGTTTACCAAAAGACAATTGAGTCGCACTCTTAACCATTAGTCAATTCGAAAAGACTTGGGACAACAATATTTTATACTTAGCCAAAAGCGAAGTATTAAATGGCGCCGCTGCCGGCTCTTTTCATTACGATTAACGGTTTCTAGTGAGAGATGCATTGAATTTTGGGATCCGTTCTTTGAACGTTATTTTCCTTGCTTTAAAAATTTTCAAAAATCCTAAAAAATATAAAATTCTTAAAAAATACAAAAACATTAAAAAATCATAAAAAGCAATTCTTTTCTAAAGGTTTGCACCAAAAATATTATATAGATATTCTCTCTGTGTATATTTTTCTTCTGCAGGTGTATGCGTACTAGATCTTCGATCTATTCTGAGCCCGAGACTCGTGAAGATTTAGATATGGCTGGTGTTAATAACAACAATAACAACCCACCTCTACCCAATTTGAATAACAACAACAACAACAATGTCCTCCTACCTGATTTACGAACAATGGAGGAATTGTGTCAACCCACCATGAACGGACGCGGAGGCCCGATTGCGCCAATGCACGTCACGGCTCAGGAGTTTTCGTTGAAGCATCACATGATCCAACAAGTGCAAACTAACCCATTTCGCGGAATTCCGGATGATGATGCCAACAAACACCTCGACAAATTCATTACCATAACCCAAAGTATGAAGTGCCCCGGTGTTTCTATGGATGACCTTCGCCTTCAACTCTTTCCCCATTCGCTTTCTCACCATGCCGAAAAATGGTTTGACCGTCTTCCTAAGAATTCTATTCATACGTGGAATGACATGACTCAACGTTTTTTGTCGCGCTACTTCCCCCCATCCATGTTCACAAGCCTTTGTAACCAAATCAGTGGATTCATGCAAGACAATGATGAATCGCTCTTCGATGCTTGGGAACGATACAATGATTTGATCGACCGCTGTCCAAATCACAATATGCTCCCCGTCACTCTCATTGATACCTTCTACAATGGTCTCACTTTTCGTGATCGTGACACGATCAATGCCGCCGCCGGTGGTACTTTTATGAAAAGGAGACCGGAGGAGTGTCGAGAGTTGATTGAAAACATGACTACTCACCAAAAGAATTGGGATTCTTCCGCATCCTCAAAATCTAACTTGAGAGTCAATGTTTCTTCTACTACCTCCAATCCTGAGATGACTGAAATTTTTCGACAACTCGCTGAGATGAACAAGAATTTCATGGCCATAGCCACAAACCACTTTCAACAAGCTAAAGTCGTGCTATTTCTTGTGACACATGTGGTGGTCCTCATTCTTATAATGATTGTCCTTCTACCCAAGGAAATTTTTATGAAAACGTTAACGCAGCTTACGGTACTTATCCCACGGGAGGCTATCAAGCTCGCCCTCAAGGAGACCGTAGCTTGCTAAGTTATCGTTCCAACAATTATCTTGCTCCTCCCGGTTTCCCTCTTGCAAACCAAAACCATAAACAAAGCTATAACAGAAACAACCAATCCTAACCTCGTGCTAACAATCAATATCAATCCCAAAGAAACCCATACCCAACTCAAGGAAATTCTCACGGTTACCTAGCTCCACCTCTCAATCAACCAATGGCAGTGAATCAAGACGTCGAGACGTTCATGAAGACTAATCGGGAGCTGGTGACGAATCTTCAGAGTCAAGTCATCAACTTAAAGGGCGAAATGACGAAACAAGGGAACGATATTCGAGCCGAGCTACGGAATGATATGGCAAAACAGAGCAATGAGATTCGTGCCGACATCAGAGATTCTTTCAGCACTCAAGCGCTTAACATTCGTGATATGATTGGTTCGCTCATCCAAAGTAATCAACCCTCTTCTTCGGGTACTCTTCCGAGTAACACCGTTGCGAATCCAAGAGGGGAGATGAAAGCAATCACCACTCGTAGTGGAAAAGGTTATATGGAACCCGAGCTTCCTACACCTCCACCCGTGATTGTGAACATGGAAAAAGAGCAACTTTCCTCGCCTCCTTCACCTTCTATCCCCATTTCCCCACCACACGTGGTTGTGAGTGATCCTATCCCCTTAAAGCCTTCTTCTTCATCCAATATACCTTATCCTTCAAGGTTGAGGAAAGAGAAGCAAAAGAGCAAGGATGATATTCATGTTTCAATCTTTCTAAAATTTTTTAAACAATTGAATTTTAACATCTCCTTTGCCGAGGCCCTCGCTCACATGCCTAAATACGCTAAGATGTTTAAAGATCTCCTAAGTGATAAGGAAAAGCTTCTTGACATTGCTCAGACCCAACTTAATGAGAATTGCTCCGCCGTTCTCTTAAGGAAACTGCCCACCAAACTTGGTGATCCGGGTCGCTTCTTGATTCCTTGCAACTTCCCGGGAGTAGAGAATTGCATGGCCCTAGCCGATCTAGGTGCCAGTATAAACTTAATGCCTTTAAGTGTTTGGAAGCAATTATCTCTCCCCGAGCTAGCCCCCACCAAAATGACTTTGGAATTAGCCAACCGTACGGTTGCTTATCCAGTGGGGATAGCCGAAGATGTCTTTGTTGGCGTTGACAAATTCACCTTCCCGGCGGATTTTGTTGTCGTTGACTGCGAGATGGATCCTCGTGTTCCATTAATCGTTGGACGTCCCTTCCTGAGGACCGGTCGCACTCTCATTGATGTAGCCGCGGGCGAAATAATCATGAGAGTTGGTGACGATAAAATTGTCTTCAACATGGGTAAGATTTCTAAGCAACCTTATTCATATGAGAGTGTTAATGCTATTGATGTTCTTGATGAGGCTTGTGAAGAACATTTTCTTGATGCTTGTAAAAGTACTCTTTCTTCTCTACCCAATGTTGAGACCGTTGCCTCAATAGCTCCGGCATTGACTCCTTTTGGAGAAAGTGACTTGGATGATTTCGAAGCTAGCTTGGGTCCTCTCGATATTAAGTATGATAATTCGTCCACCGATTGGGATGAAGACATTCGTACTATTGAGAGACTTCTCAATGAAGACCCGTTTTCTCCTCCTTCTCCTAAAGAGGTGACTTATGATGATCCATCGTTAGTTTCACCATCTATTGAGGATCCTCCCACTCTTGAGCTTAAGGACCTACCTCCTCATCTTGAGTAGGTTTTCCTTGAAGACAACGAGAAGTTACCGGTCATCATCACGAAGAACCTGAAAGAAGAAGAAAAAGCCCGACTTATCACCGTGTTGAAGAAGCATAAAAGAGCTATCGCTTGGAAAATCTCCGACATTCGCGGAATTGATCCTCACTTCTGCACACATAAAATTCTCATGGAGGACGAGTTTAAGCCCATAATTCAAAGCCAACGAAGGGTGAATCCTAAAATCCATGAAGTCATCAAAAAAGAGGTTATCAAACTTCTTGATGCGGGTATGATTTACCCTATTTCGGATTCACCATGGGTTAGTCCAGTCCATTGTGTGCCTAAGAAAGGTGGTATCACCGTTGTTCCCAATGCAAACAATGAGTTGATTCCTACCCGTCTCGTTACTGGGTGGAGAGTTTGTATAGACTACCGCAAACTCAATGATGCCACGAGTAGGATCATTTCCCTCTTCCTTTTATGGACCAAATGCTTGAACGTTTAGCGGGTAATGAATATTACTGCTTTCTTGATGGTTTCTCGGGTTATTTCCAAATACCCATCGATCCCCAAGATCAAGAGAAGACAACATTCACTTGTCCCTATGGCACATTTGCCTACAAAAGGATGCCTTTTGGCTTATGCAATGCTCCCGGGACTTTCCAAAGGTGCATGTTGGCTATCTTCCATGACATAGTTGAGTAAACCATGGAAGTCTTCATGGATGATTTCTCGGTCTTTGGGGATTCCTTCTCTTCTTGCCTTGCCAATTTGGAACATATGCTTAAGCGGTGCGAAGACACTCGCCTTGTTCTGAATTGGAAAAAATGCCATTTTATGGTAAAAGAAGGCATTGTGCTAGGACACAAAATCTCTAAAGCCGGTCTTAAAGTCGACCGTGCTAAGATGTCATAGCCAAATTACCTCCACCTTCAACCGTGAAGGGTGTGAGAAGTTTTCTGGGTCATGCGGGCTTCTATCGTCGATTCATTCAGGATTTCTCTAAAATCGCTCGCCCGATGACCCACCTCTTGGAAAAAGATACTCCTTTTATCTTTTCTAAAGAGTGTATCGAAGCCTTCAATCTTCTTAAGGATAAGCTAACTAAGGCACTGGTCTTGGTTACCCCTAATTGGGAGCTGCCTTTTGAATTGATGTGTGATGCTAGCGACTTTGCTATTGGTGCGGTTTTGGGCCAACGAGTGAATAAACACTTCCAACCAATCCACTATACTAGCAAAACAATGATGGGAGCTCAATTGCATTATACGACAACCGAAAAAGAGCTTTTAGCTGTTGTCTATGCTTTTGAGAAATTTCGCCCCTATCTTGTTTTATCCTCCACCGTCGTATACACGGACCATTCCGCGTTGAAGTACTTGATGACTAAGCATGATTCTAAGCCAAGACTTCTTCGCTGGGTTTTACTCCTTCAAGAATTCAACATTGAAATTCGCGACAAGAAGGGTGCTGAAAACCTGGCCGCGGATCATTTGAGTCGACTTGAGGATCCATATCAAGGGGATCATCCGAAAAAAGAGATCAATGACTCTTTCCCCCTTGAGACCTTAATGTCTATAAATCTCAATCTTGATGACACCCCGTGGTTTGCGGATATTGCAAACTACTTAGCGGGTGGTATTCTCATCAAAGGGTTAACATCCCAACAAAAGAAGAAGTTCTTGAATGATGTTAAGACTTACTTTTGGGATGACCCTTATCAATTCAAACAATGTGCTGATCTGATCATTCGTTGTTGTGTTGACGGACCGGCAGCTTTTGACATTCTCCAAGCTTGCCACAAAGGACCCACCGGTGGTCACTTTGGTCCCAACTACACCGCTAAGAAAGTGTTTGATTCTGGATTCTATTGGCCCACCATTTATCGTGACGCTCACGAAATGGTTAAGCATTGTGATGCTTGCCAACGCCAAGGCAAGATCACGCATAAGGATGAGATGCCTCAAAATTTCATACAGGAATGTGAAATCTTTGACGTATGGGGCATCGACTTTATGGGGCCATTTCCATCCTCCAAAGGGAACAAGTACATCCTCGTCACCGTCGACTACGTTTCTAAATGGGTTGAAGCTAAGGCTCTTCCTATGAATGATGCGAGGGTGGTTGTGAACTTTATGAAGCAGCTTTTCGCTCGATTCGGCGTTCCTCGTGCTATTATCAGTGACTGCGGGACTCATTTTTGCAATGATCAATTTGCAAGAGTCATGGCTAAGTATGGTGTCAATCACCGTCTTTCCACCGCCTATCATCCCCAAACCAATGGGCAAGCCGAGATAACCAACCGTGGATTGAAGCGAATTTTGGAGCGTACTGTGGGAGAGCATCGCGCCGCGTGGGCCGGTAAGTTAGATGATGCTCTGTGGGCTTTCTGTACTGCTTATAAGACCCCGATCGGTTGTACACCTTATCGTCTTGTGTACGGAAAAGCATGCCACCTTCCAATCGAGCTAGAACATAAGGCGCACTGGGCCTTGAAGTGGGCTAACTTCGACATCAACAAAGCAGGTGATCATCGCAAGACTCAACTCAACGAGCTCAACGAACTGAGAAATGAAGCTTACGAGAACTCACTGATCTACAAGGAGAAGACGAAGATCATTCATGACGCAAAAATCAAGAACCGAGAGTTCCACGTGGGTGATCAAGTCTTACTTTTTAACACTCGGTTGAAGATCTTCTCTGGAAAGTTGAAGAGCCGCTGGTCTGGTCCATTCACCGTCGCCAAAGTCTTTCCATATGGGACCATTGAGCTTTCTCAGCCAAATGGGCCCAATTTCAAGGTGAATGGCCAGCGTTTGAAGCTGTACTTTGGTGAGGACATCTCCCGTGAGATGATTCCATCCCTCACCACGTTCCCCATGAACTAAATTGGGTCGAGTCAGACTCGTGACTCGGTGAACAAAAACAAGCGCTTCTCGGGAGGCAACCCGTGATCTATCCTTTACTGCTTTCATAATAAGTGTAGGGGGAGCCCCGTATGTGTTTACTGTCTTGTTTCTTGTGCTGTGCAGGGATTAAAACTTCAAAGATCCACCTTGATGACTTTTGAAGAACCGTGATACCGTGTTCCCATCTTCCCGGTTCTATCCTAAACTCTTGTGATTCAATATTTCATATTTTATATATGTTCACATTGAATTCACTTTAGTTGTCCTTTCCTTAGCAAGATTTAAACAAAGTGCACAATGTCATAAGTGTAGGGGAGTTTACTCCCACATGCTTAAACATTGAGGACAATGTTTATCTCAAGTGTAGGGGGGACTTCTATCGAAGTAAGTGGTCTTTTCCATGAATTGTCCTCATTATTTTTCGACATTTTTCAAAAATTTTAATCTATTTTGGCCTAGTTGTATAGTTGTACTTTCCTTTATTATGCTTATCTTCTTTCCATTGCTAGAACAAATTTTCAATAAAGTGGTTTTAAATTTTTCTTGGTCGTGAATATTTTGACTCAACCCGAGTTTACTTACCTAAGTTTACTCTAGCTAGTATCCTTAACGTGTTTAAGTCAAGTTTTGCTAGGATTTTATTTAGGGAGCTATAAACACGAAAGTCTTAACTCTCACGGGTTAAGAACAAGAACTTTTCGCAAGTTCCTATAATTGATCCTAGAGAGTTGTTTATCAAGGGAACTTTAAAATGCGATTTCTAAAACTTGAAAAAGTCTAAGAATTTGCAAGATCCTATAGATGACTCGAAAACCCAAAATTTTGATTTAATAGGCTAAGCATCCACGAGTCTCATTCCTTGAGATTTTAAACTGTGGAGGACGAGAGATGATAGAGTCAATTATAAGTTCGGTATTCTTTCGTGAATTTATGTGAGTTAATTATAAGCCTATTCTCCCTTCGCTTGTTAATAAATTTATCTGCAATAAATAAGGTTGTACGATTTAAAAGGTTACTTAGCTTCTTGCCCCAGATCGTTTAAAAGTTGCACGGTACGATTAGAGTTCATAGCCAAGGAATAACTTATTGAAGCGGGATGCGAAGATTGGCGAGTCCGAAAAGGCCCTAACAAGGCATGAGGGCTACATTTTGTTGCTAAAGATCCAAAAGTGATGTGAAGAATCATTTATCAAAAATCAATATGAAGGATCGAGACACACGATGAAAAGCAAATAATCCCCTAAAGATCATGGAGAAGTCTATCCAAAAAGACCCTAACAAGGTATGAGGATAAATAGATCCAAGTCCTAAAAGGAGGCGGATCGTTGTATATCAAAGTCCAAAATAAAGATTTGAGAAAAATGAAGAAGTCGTGGTCCAAAGATGAAGAATCTCTCAAAACTTCAAGTGAAGAAATTCCTATTATGAAGAGAAGGCCATTAATTCATGAACGTCTCTAAAGATTCGAAGTATGAAGTCGCTGCCAAATATCGGTCCGAGAAAGGTCTCAAATCGTGAAGCGAGTTATGCCAAGATATGAACTTTATGAGGTCCCGAGAAGCAGTTTTAAAAGATTTGGTCCTTTAGCTAACTATTGATTAAATCGTGCACTTTATTTTCGGCCTAAATAACTATCGAAATAAGTCAAACAATGCATCCTCGTGATCATTCAAGACAAAAATAAAATATAAGAGATACACCTAGGAATAAGGGAGTCTAAGTGAATAATTGGCCCACATGAGTTCGTGATAGTTTGCTAACTTATAATAACAATGATCTCGTTTTTAAGCTTGGTATGGGAACGTGAAACTTGAGGATGATAAACGTTCATGGCAGCCAAAACCCAATGTAAGTTTTTAATTTCTTTACTTGTTTCTATCTTTTCATATTTAGTATTTAATAAGGGCCAAGGTGGGTTATTTATGATGGAAAATGTAAACCGTGCTTTAAAATTAATGCATTGCATGAGGGCATTGCAATGGTCAAGTGTAGGGGATTTAATAAGTGTGAAAACACTTATCCTTTTACCACTCATTTCCAATAATAACAAGACCAAAACGTGTGATTTATGTCGTAAAAGTTGGAATTATGCGTGGTTTGTGTTTTTATTGCGTTTTAGGACCAAAAGATGAAAAAGGAAGAAAACACGGGCTTTCACGGGCTTTTATCGAAGAAAACGGGAAAAGACGAAGTCAAGAGATCAAGAGTGCAAAAAAAACGGAAGTCCAAGACTTATTCTGAAGATTTATCGAAGAAAAAAAGTCTAAAGACGGAAGTTTAATGAAGTCGAAGAACTTAAGTCTAATAGAAGAAGAAAATTAAAAGACATGTTCAAATCCCGAGACGACATCGAGAAAAGACAAAGAATTAAAGTCGAGTCGAGAAAACGTGAAGAAAGAAAGAAAGAAGATGCAACACATGCCCTCCTTCCCTATAAATACCCTCCTAATACACATTAGGAGGGATTTAGTCTTTAATTTTTAGTTTTTCATTTTTCACTTTTCTTTCTAGTTTTAGAGAGAGAAAGTCTTAAACTTTCTCTCACTAAGTTTCATCTTTTCTTTTAATCTTTCAAGATTAAACATTTATGAATTGCTTATTTTTTTAATCAAGTTCTATTTAAGCTTTTAATCCTTAATCTCATTCTACATTTCTTGATTTACTTTACCTTTGATCCGATTTGCATATTTCATGCGTATGATTTAATGATTTCGTGATTGAAGGATTAATCTTCTTTGGTTATACCTAAGCTCTTACACGTATAAGTTATAAGCTCGTTATGCTTATTGGCTTATTCAAGTTTTAGCTTATTGAATTTCGGATTTTCACAAAGGATTTGGTCATTACAAAAGTTTCTTTCATAAAGTGTTTGATTTCCGTTTTGAAAAGTCGCAAGTTTAAGATTTTTGAACGTCTTAGGCTCGGGTAGAATAGCTTATTGTAGCAGCTTATTGAGTTTTAAAATTTGCCACCAATTTCGGATTAAGTTAGCTTCCATCGCAATCTTCGGGCTTCACACATTCCGACGAGTTTCTACACATTCCGATAGATTTCAGTGTTTTGATCGCAATAACCCATTAGGGTTCTACTTTGCGATCAGGTTGTCATTTCCCTCTTATTCCGATCTGGATTGCGACCGCCCATTGCGATCGCACATTCTGACGGGATCAAGGTCTTGGTTAAGACGAAGTGCTGCCCATTTTTCGATAGCAACATTGCCATAGCCATTATTCCGATCTGAATCATTGCGATCTGAAAACATTTCGACGGGTATTTTGTTGTTGCATTCCGATGGGTATTGAGATTGGTATTCCGATGGGTTATTCTAGTGATATTCCGATCGGTTATTCTAGTGATATTCCGATGGTTGTGATTTTGGTATATTCCGATGGACATGAATTGCTTTATTACGTTTGACTAAGTTTTAAAGTTTTACAAAGTTTTAAGTTTTAAGTATTTTCCTAATTAACTTTTAGTTTAGTTTTGTCAAAGCTTCTACTTTACTCAACGACACTTAAATTACTTGCTAATAAATTAAAATTAGATAAATCAACCAAACCATTCTCTTGTTCACCAAAAGACAATTGAGTCGCACTCTTAACCATTAGTCAATTCGAAAAGACTTGGGACAACAATATTTTATACTTAGCCAAAAGCGAAGTATTATGTAGAAACAGCAGTAGCAGCTCGAATCCCATGAGTAGGCGAAGCCTCAGGTGTAGTGTGTGAATCAGACATACGAACCTTCTTCCGTGGGCATGACGAATCAGAATCGGACAAAGCTCGAGATCTAACACCGGATGGTCCAGCTCCATCAGCAGGTGGTACAGTATCATCGGAATCAGTATAAACCTCAGCTGGTGGCGTACCCCATAAAGCTTCCCTCTCCTCTCTAAAACGCTGACAGGGAACAGTAGGCTTCTTTCTCAAGTTGGACGTCTTCCTAATCTCACTCCTCCTACTAGGCTCAACTCTCTCAGGTACAACAGTCAAAGCATCAACCCTACTATCCTCATCAGCCTCAGCACCCTCGCTATGACTACTAGCCACAACCATCCTAACGTCAGTATCACTCTCAATCTCATCATCCATGTCCTCATCATCCTCACGATCTACCTCATATCCATCCATATCATCATCACCCTCATGATCTACCTCAACACCATCCATATGATCGTCATGACCTACCTCATGTCCATCCATATCCTCATCACCCTCGTGATCTACCTCAATACCATCCATATCATCCTCATCATCCTCATCGTCCTCACTACCACTAACCCACTCGATCAAAGTACGATGCACAATAGGTGGCATCCCATCAACAACATAAGAAGTATCAGACAACACATCAGGCTCACCCTCATCATCCTCCTCCGGATCCTCGTCAGGGTCATACTCCGCACCTTCCTACTCAGGATCAGCCTCATCTGGGTCATTCTCCGGCTCAACATGATCTGGTACCATCTCAATCTTGTCTTCCCACTCTTCGTCAGCAGAGTCGGGCTGGTAAGAAACAGTAGATGACGACATAACCTGCAACAACCAAAATGCGTATTAAAGCAGTTGTAGGGTATGCATGAAATAATCATGTATAGAAATTAAAGTATGCAAATCAACGAAATGCATATGTATATAATACATATTACGTATTAAATAATATATATTACATATTACTTATAGTGTTATCCTACGTAATACATTACGTAGTACACATATATATATATATACAGAGTAACAAGTAGCCACATCGGTTATAGTCTAGGCCTAAGATGCAAACCTAGTTCTCTATAACCAAGGCTCTGATTACCAATTCTGTAACACCCCAAAATGTGATATGCGGAAGCGGTGAAGCTCGGGGGCTGTTACGTCATTGTATCATAGTTCAAGGTACAAGAGAACGACTCTAAATGAGACGTTTTATAAAAATACCTCGTTGAATTTAAATTAAAAGCATCACAGTACAAAAGGTCTCAGTTTCAAAAGATAGTGCAGTGGAATGTAAAAGTTTTAAACATCAACGAGATAATAGTTCAAAAGCATATGTAACAAATATCCGAAGATAGCCAAGAAATGCATGCGGACTCCAAGTACTTCACACAGCAGATACAACTCATCATTAATTACCTGAGATAAATGCTAAATTGGGTCAACATAAAGTTGGTGAGAATATAGGTTTCAAGTAAAAATTCATAGTAGTTCAATTTCAGATTTCATTTCATGTACTCATTCAACTATAGGAGGTATAGTGCCAAGTGTAGGATAAACTGGGTGTTCACAATATTTATGATAGCTAAGCTCGTGACATCGAAACTAGTGATCCAGTGCATACAATAGATTGCATACATAAATTTTTCCCCAATGGAGTACCTAGCCAAGATGACTCCGTTCATACAAATGGTACACACTCGTCCGACGTTAGAATGCCCGAGTGGAGGTTGTCAACCCTCAATAGATCTATCCGTAATATAAGAGCTTACTCCAGCAGAGTAACTAACGATTCACGATAGTGGGGACTATGGCTAAAGCAACTTAAGCTATCTCATAAATAGTGTTCACAAAGAGTTCACAGAAATCAAGTTTTACTTGCATCCAGAAGCAAGCATCAAAGCATTTATCACATCCCAAAACATTAAACATATAAAAACAGTTTAATAGGGATCTATAAACTCACCTCAAGCAACGATTCAAACCGCACAAGTAAGATCAAATAGTAGCGAGCAACTCTAGCAACAACCTAAATATAATACTATAGTTTAGGCGCTAGCAAATAAGTCACATTAGTTCGTCATGTACGTTACTCATCAATCAAGTATATATTTTTTTGTTAAAATCGTGACTTGTAAATGTTATATCATTTTAAACATTATAGTATATATATACTTAGGCAAAAATATTTATTTTTGACTCGACGAAATTTCGACAGCCTTTCAGCGTAAATTTTAATTTACCAAAATTTATCTTAACAAATTTTCCTACACGATTTCTAACGAAAATTCGGCAGCCTTTCGGCGTCACATAAAAATTTTCCATTTTTAGTAAGTACTCAAATCTCGTCCTAAAACCCCTATTTTCAACAATTTCTCAATCGCCAATATTTCAACAAGTCATTTTTTCACAATAGTATCAATTTCCACTTCCAACGTTCAAACTTTTAACGGTACCTCAAGTGTTCATATTTCGCGCTAATACCTTTTTTATAAAACAAGTCCACATTCATATACAACTTTTAGTAACCATTTCGACACTTAAAACAACTCCGTTTGACTCGAAAACGTTGTTTCGACCACTTTAAAAATCTGGACAGCAACCACTTAGTGTTTTTCACCAAAAATTAAGTTTTCCGACAACGAAATTTAAACGACCACATCTTACTCATTTTAGCTCCGTTTTTAGCCCATAATAAATCGAAACGAAGGTATTAACTTATATTTTCATAATATCGAAGTAAACTAGTGTCAAAACAGTTTTTACGACCCTCTACGCCTCTTACAAAAATCGGACAGATTGTACGTTTTTCGTAAAAACTCGTTTTCGACCATTTTCAAGCGTAACCACTAGTAGTAACACTACTAGTTCCCTCCAATTATTCATAAACACCAACAAAATCAAAGATTTTACTTCAAGTTCACAAATCTAAAATATACATACTTATATTTTTCACAAGTCTTTCAATTAAACCATTTTCATGTATGGATCTAATAGATCCACACATAATTTCCATAGATCTTAAAATATTTCATGACCAAAATAGTTTTTATCATTTTATTTCAAGAAAATACTTGATGAGTAACATGCATGCATAGATCTACAAAGATTATGCATGGAAAATGAAAAGATGAAAAAGGTTTAAGAAGTAACCTTGAGTAACGATTCTACGTAATCACAACGACCCGATCTATGCTCGAACCCACTAATAATCAACAAGAACTCTACTCTACAACTTCAACCCAAAAACTACTCAAATCAATAAACCAAGAAAGACCATTCTTCTTTATGCTTGTACAAACTCTAGGGTGATTTTGTTTTGTGTTAATTCTTGTTAAAATGAAGCTTTTATAAATCAACAATGGTGGAAAATGTTTGTGTTTGTGTGCCGTGTGTTTTGAGAGAGAAGGAGAGATATGTGTGTTTTTTTTTTGAAGTGAAAGTGAAGTCAATAATGAATTATTTGAGGTGGTTTTAGTTAGTAAGTTAAGGTGTGTAAGATATGTAACCTTAAGCTAAATATGGCAAAGTGTAAGATTTTGGTGCATCTTGCACATGGTGCTTGTTTTTGGCCGGTTATGGGGTCCCATATGGGGGTAAATTATTCAAAAATTTTACTATGGTAATTAGTTAAAAGGTTTAAGGTAAAAAGGTTAGTTAGTTTTAGGTAAATATCAAAAAGTATATAGTTAAGTTTAAAATTACGTAAAACTTAAAAATTTGACGAAATATATTAAATTTACGATTTTTCGACGAAAACTGACATTTTGTAATTGGTAAAGTATTTTATGCACGCTAACGACGGTTAAACGTAAAAACAACGTAAAATACGAAAACGCGATACGTTAATTAAATATTCACAGTAAATACGATTTATTACTATAAATAGCAAAAATACTAAAATACAGGCATATATAAACATATACAGAAATATTTAAATACGCTGCTCACGAAAATACGATCACGCTGTTAAAAACTAAACAGTTAAGCACATAATTCACAGATAACGAATAATCTCATGGATTATCGTCAATTCATTGACCGTCTCAGCACTTTGGTCAGGTTCACAGAAAATGTTCAGAATAATGACTGAGCACAGTGTCAGGCCATTACTCGTCATCAAACAGTTTTTCAGAATACGCGTGATAATTTCCCGGTTCCAACACAGTTAAATCACATAGTTGACTAAATAAAAAGTGAAAGGGTAAAATAGTCATTTTACAAAGTAGGGAAAACTACCAGGTGTTACATGCAGCACAAGCAAGGAAGATTCTGATGGCTTCAAATCTTGCCACAGGATCAAATGTTTCATTATAATCAATCCCTTCATACTGTGTATACCCCTGTGCCCACCAGCCTGGCCTTGTTTCTGATGATGTTTCCAATTTCATCCATCTTATTTCTATAGATCCATCTAGTGTCTGTGATGTTCTTACCAGGTGGAGCTGGCACTAGTAGCTACCCACCCATCTTCCACAAGAGCCTCAGCTACTCTCTTAGGTTCAATTTGAGAGAGGAATTCAGCAAAGAGACATTCGTTGGCTGAGGCTGACTCTGAGTCATGAATTCGCTGTCTAGTAGTAAACCCTGCATTAGGTTCCCCAATAATGTTGACAAGAATAATGTGTCGATCTCTTGACCACTTAGTTTGAGGAGCTGGGGAATCATGAACAGGGACACTTGTGGGGGTAGCTGGCACTATTTGAGTTTCATCCTGCTAAATAGGAGGGCTTTCTTCAAAGATGACTTCAGTGTTTGTGTCAACTTCAGCCATATCAATGGGTACAGATTCATTATCATCAGGAGAGTCTTCAAGGGTTTGAAGAGTTGGTGAGTCATCTACAGCAGTTGAGGAAGAGGGACTACAAGAAGGCTGTGGTTCTTCTTCATCAAGTGACTGAGAGGAAGGATCTTCAATGTTGTGTGTAGACAGAGGGTCAAAAGCAGGAACATAAGGAGTGAGAGTGTTGGAGTGATGATGGTGATGATAGGAATTTCTTGGTTCTGAGAATTCATCACTTGGGAAGGAAACGTTTTCATTAAAATCAATTTCATCACCCTTTGTTCCTGTTTTCTGTATGACATCATCATCTTCATTGAATCTGACATGAAAGGTTTCTTCTACTTCTTGTCTTCTGGTATTGAATACCCTGAAGGCTTTGGTTGTGCGAGAGTATCCAAAGAAGAAACCATCATCAGGTTTTTCATAAAATTTTCCAAGTTTATCCCTGTAGTTATAAATGAACAGACGGCATCCAAAAACATGGAAATAGCTGACATCTGTAGCTCTATTTCTGAAAACTTCATAGGAAGTTTTGCCATGTCTTTTGACAATGATTGATCTATTTTGGGTATAGCAAGCAGTGTGAACAGATTCTCCCCAAAATTGCTTTGGTAAAGCTGCACCATTTAACATAGTTCTGGTTGCTTCAATCAAAGTCTTGTTTCTTCTTTCAGCCACACCATTTTGTTTAGGGGTGCCAGCTGAAGAGAAGTTTTGTGATATTCCTTTTTCATCACAAAAAGATTCAAGTTGATGATTCTTGAATTCAGTACCATTATCACTTCTTAGAGCTTTAACTCTAACATCATTCATATTTTCAACCTGTCTGATGAAGGACATGATGGTATCAGCATCATCACTTTTCCGTCTGAGGAAGAAAACCCATGTGTACCTTGAAAACTCATCAACTATGACCAAGGTGTATTTGTTGTGATTAATGGTCTGAGGTTTGACAGGCCCAAACAAATCCATGTGAAGGAGATGTAAGCACTTGTCAATAGAAAATGATTGCCTGGTCTTAAAAGAAGACCTGTGATGCTTTCCCTTGACATAGGCTGAACAAGTCTTGTCTTTAGAAAACATCACTGAAGGTAGACCAACAACCAGGTTTTGTGTGGCTATCTTGTTGATGTTCTTAAAGTTGAGATGAGACAGTCTTTTGTGCCACAGCCAATTGACACTTTCTGAGGCTTTAGTTAGAAAACAATTGGAGCTGTCTTCAGAGCAAACAGCCATGTTGATGACATATACATCTCTCCTTCTTTGTGCAATAAGCACTACATCATTGATGTTGTTGAATATGGTTCCCTGAGTCTCGGTAAACAAAACCTTGTAGTCAGCATCACACAATTGGCTGATGCTAATAAGATTGTGTTTAAGACCATTCACATATGCAACCCTTGTAAAAGTTATCCCATTGCAGTTCACTAAGCCGTATCCCTCTATGTCGCCTAAAGAATTATCCCCAAACACCAATTTAGGACCTGGCTCCTTTGAGTATCTGTGCAGGTATTGTCGAATCCCTGTCATGTGTCTAGAACAGCCATTGTCTAGATACCATACCAATTCCTTAAGATGTTTCTACACACATACATGGAAACAAGTTAGTTCCTATGGTGAACCCACTTTCCAGTGGGTTCCCTGAATTGCTGATTAGCAACTCTTGAGTTCCTGTAGAACTTTTGGCGATGGGAAGGACAGTTAGCTGTATCATGGGTGAAAATTCCACATATATCACATCTTGGGAAGTCACCACACTCATCTGAGTGATGGTCTATGAATCCACAAAATTTACAGGGAGGATAAGGTCTGTAGTTCCCTAATTGTCTGTTAGAAGTCTGTTGTCTCTCCCTAGAAGGCGTTTGAGCTCTCTTAACAACCATTTGTCTATCATGGTCTATGGTCATGTGATGATAGTTTTTACAGATATTGCAATAAGGTTTGACTATCCTTTCACCCTTGGGTTCACCTAGAACAGACTTAGGTTCACGAGAAGTAGAGCATTCAGCGGAAGGCTTAATGTGTTGTTTTAAGAGTTCTACTTCTTTCATTAATGACAACAGGCATTCTTCAGTTGAGGAATCAACTTTGTTCACAGATTTTGTTGAGACAGGCTTAAAGGCAACTTTCTTAACATATTGTTTTGTAGGTACAAAAAATACTTTAGCTGGTGGTTTCTCAACATCTGTTTTAGGTTCACCCTTAGCTCCTCTAGAGGAACTGCTGGGTTCAACTCCTGAGAGTTTGGGTAAGGGTGGTAATTCAGCCATATCTTCAGAGACAGGGTCATCAGTCAAGATGGGATCTGAAATATGAATTGTCTCTATAGATTTGAAAACAATCTCTTTGGGTTTGGTGAGAATTTTCAACTTATTTTTCTTGGCAGAGACATCCCTTTTAATATCAGCAGGTAGTTCATTATTAAGCAATTGATCTATAGTGAACCTACTACACAGCCATTTTTCAATAACCTTGTTTAATTCAGATACTTGATCATTTAAGGCACTATTCATCAAGGTTAACCTATTTACTTCATTTTGAAGGGATATCTTTTCTAAATTAACCCGTTTGAGAGTTTCACATTCAGTCTTAGCATTTAAAAGTTCATTTTTCACAGAGTGAAACTTATCAAGCAAGTTCTTTCTTTGTTCCTCAACAATGTGCAAATCAACAATGGTGTAATCAAGGACATGTTTGCGTTCATCACTATCAGACAGAGAAAAAAGCCTGTGTACCTTTTTCATTGTGATGTCAACCCATTGTCCTGATCTTGCATCACCTTTCCCAACAGCTGGTTCATCCTCAGCTATAGCCATGAAAGCCCTGACTCTAGTCGTATCTTCCTCATCTGAAGTAAGTGGTTCATCATTCCAATCATATGCTTCAGCTACCAATCCTTTCTCTATTTTTTTTATCTCCCCCTTTCTTCTTAGACAGAGCTTCAAGCTTCAAATTCATCTGTTCTAACTCAGCTTTAAGTGCCTTATACTTGTTCTTGTAATCCTTCAAATCATTGTCTGAGGAGTTGAATTGGTGAGATGAGTTGTTGTGTTGTGATTTGAACTTGTAAGGCTTGTTGGAAGATGATGGATAAGAAGGTAAGGATGTCTTTGTGGAAGGACAGTCTTTTTGGAAGTGTCCAAGTTTTTCACAGGCAAAGCAAGTTTCTTTTGATTTGTCAGTTTGTTTTCTAGCTGATCCTATTCTCCCTGATCTTTTGTAGAATCTTCTTTGATTGGCTAGTAAAGCTCTTTCATGAAATTCAGCATTAAGGTCTGTCAAGAACTCTTGGCTGTTGCGTGTGTCTTCTTCAACATTAGAGTCGTTGTCATGAGGGTGTGGGGTAGAGATCAAAGCTTTGGAAGTTGCTCCTTGAACTACAAATCTTTCTGTCTCTGATTTGTATATAGTATCAATCAGCCATTCTTCATAATTGTACTTTCCATAAAGCTGAGCTAAGGTGTCATTCTTGATTGAGTTATTGGCTCTCTGAGTCTGATTCATACTCAACCATTTTCTTGGAAAGCTGTTGACAAATGTGGCATTAATCTCAGCTTGACCAATGGTGACATCATTCATAGCAAGGTCATTGAGAAGAATCTTCAGCCTTGTATATGTTTGTTGAACCTTTTCATCTTCAAGTGCCTTGAAAGCATTGAACTGAAGTCTGAGTGCCTGAATCTTGGTTTCTCTGGTTTCAGAGGGTCCTTCATGACCAAGGATAAGGTCTATCCACATTTGTTTGGTTGTGGCACACTGAATGACAAACTTCATGATGTGTTTGGGAAGATAGGATATGATGATGCTTTTGAGACGTTTGTCTTGGTTTGCCAATTTCATATCAGCTGGAGTCCATTGTTTCAGAGGTTTGGGAAGAGGGTTCTCATCAGTAGAGGTAAGCGCCATGGGAACATAAGGACCATTGTCTAGAATTTCTAGAAGAAATGGTTCAAGTCCGTCGAGATACACGAGGAATTGACTCTTCCAACTAAAAATCTTCTTCATCAAACACTGGTACGCTGGTGACATGAGATACGCCTCTTGAGTCAAAGAGTTGAGGTAGATCATCTTCATTAGGAGGTGGAGGAGTGAGTCTTGGTGAAGTTGGTGGTGCATTGTTGTTGGTGTTCCCAGAAGACGATGGTGGTGCATTGGTTGTTTCCGGCATGGTGGATCTTGGTTATAAAACTGAGAACGATGTTTCTTGAAGGTTTTAATATCAAACACCTCTCTGATACCAATTGAAAGTCCCTAAACTATGCTAGAAACACTAAACTTGACTAATCAACACACGTAATTACTTTTCAAACGTAATACTTATTATTGTATAATAAAGAATTACAAGTGTTATGGATAACACCGTTTGATGACAATGTGTTGTGCACACTTTGAACAACTAAAAACCCTAACTTATGAATACAATCACAGTTGTTTGATTCAATAAGTTCTAAGCATTAATGTGTGAATATTCTCAAAGTGTTAAACATTAATGCTGGGCTACACATCCTATTTATAGTGATACGAGGTTGACCTAAGTACTAGTTGATGGTGACTACACAAGACATTCACTTTTCAGACATCTGTCACAAGATGCTCTTCTATTCTTGGTAGTCTGCCACAATGCTTTAGGGAAACAGAGCTGACACAGTTTCCCTTTTCTTCATAGTCTCGACACACAAATGGAATGTCCAAAGTGTGTTGAGTGTTAACAGGGTATTGCCACCCCTATTAACCCTCAACCCCTCAGAGTCCCTGATACATCTTGGCTGTTATCCATCACAGCCAATGAGTATGTCTTCAAGTAATCTTCAACTTCCTTGACAATGTCTCTGACATGGACTCCTATGAGGTTGCTCACAGAGACTTAGATCTCGGTGAGTCTTGCGATAGTTGCCTGCCTCCTAGGCACAGGCAAGTGACTATCTAACAGCTTGATTTGTGTTTAAATTTATGATACATGGAATCTAACAAACTTATATTCCCAACATTAATTTCTTGGGATGATAAAGGAGATGAGTAGAGGATTACCAGTTATATATTTTGATTACCTGAGTATGTTGATGGTTATGACTGTGAGTGATTATGACTACGGGATTCGCTACCATCCGAGATAGGCGAATGTGGTAGCTGATGCACTTATCAGGATGAAAAAGGGAAGAAGCTTCAAAGGTTCGAGTTTTGGTGATGACAAGAAGTGTGGCTTGATAGAAAGGATACTGGAATTTTAAGTTAGTGATCTGATTTGAGAAGGATGTCAAGGTAAGTGATTTCAACATTTTGTCAAACTTATGGAAAGGATTTTGTTGTAAAGTCAAGTGAGACATGGTATATTGAGCACTCCTAACATACCTGAGTTGAGCGAGTGAGACTTAGTGATGAAGGAATCTCACAAGTTAAGAAATCGATACGTTTTGGTTTGAGTAAAGTTGAAAGTTGAGTTGAGTACTGTGTGTTATACAGAGAATGATGGATAGAGTGACAGGACGATTTAAACATTAGACGGTATACTTGTGCGTGTGTGATTGACATAGGAATTGTTGGAATTTTTATATGACGATGATTATCATGCTAGTAATAAGGCTATACTATTGATGGTACATAAAGAACTTCGAATTGTGAATGTTAAAGATCGTGAGTTATGGACGTAAGTTAGCTTTTCGGTGTATTGCAGAAATGTAGGTGGAATCGAATGACTGAACTAGAAGTTACATTGGCAATATTGATAAGATTGTATGGGTTAAGGATCATTCATTAGTAACAAGGAATTGTCAGAAGAGTTATGTTAGCAATCGAAGAAATCGATGGAGTTTGAAATTGGGAAACGTGGTAATGCATAAGGTGTCGTTATGAAGGGTGAAATTTGTTTTGGGAACCAAAAGGAAAGAATTCAACTTGAAGATAAGTTGCTTTTCATAGAGAGAACTGTGAAGAGTTCTTAAGTGATTGAAACATAGTAAGGATATTATTGTGAAGATACAAGAATTCTAGGTGTGGATCTGAATTTGTGAAGGAAGCATGAGGATTTCTTAAGAAAAAGAGTTCTCTTTTGTTCTAGAGGTATGGAATGTGATTATAAGAGGGGCCGAGCGCCGGGACGTCGCTCTCTTTTAAGAGGGTAGGATGTGATAACCCGAACCCGCGGTCATTATTTAATATTATTTATTATTATTTTACGAATAATTCTGAAAATTTTGATGATTTTGAATGATATGACGATTGATGGTTTTATTTAAAACCGACGTTGGAAGTATTATTTTTACCTTTTTACTAATCGCGAGGATTATTAGTGATTACGGTATCGACGGATGCCCGAGATTTTATGTTTTATTATTTGTTGTCTCGATGTTTATATTTTTAATGTTTTTATTTTAATTGCGTATTAAGTCGAACCGGGATCATATTATTATCATCTATTGAGTGCGTTTTAACTTTTGAAAAATATATTTACGAAACCCGAGCCTCGTAAATATTTTCAAAATTGACAATTTACATTTTCTACCTTGTAAACTATTTAATTGCATTTTGGACCAAAACTATCACAAATTGGCAAAATATACCCCTCCACCACCACTATAAAAGGTTTTTCCACGATCATAAAAATCATTTAAATAAAAATTCACCCACCCGTCCCTTCTCTCTTGTTCTTGCCGTCCACTCCATTATACAAAAACACAATGATCATTGATTTTTACTTTGAATCATGAAAAACTAATTAAAATCTCATCTTTCAAATTCAAAGGGTATTCTTTTGGTATAAATTTTATACACATGCAACAACTTTCAAATTTTGATTATGATCCAAGGTGGTTCGATCTATTTTCTTGTTATATAGTTGTTGTTAGTATTACTATATACATATTTTAAGTATTGCATGTTTGGATTTTTGAGTGGGTAAATTTCTAGATGATGATTCAAGTTGTTTGTGATGATATTAGGATAATATTAGAAGTATGAGATTGATTAAAATTGGTTAAAAAATTGATTTAGGATGGTTTTTAAAAAGGTATTTTAGATCAGTAGGTTCAAGGCCAATTTTGGGTACCTTTTTAACACCCCCAAATTTACACGCAGCGGAATACATCTTTGGGTGCTAAACAATGATAATACAACACATAATTTATAAAGAACGACGCAAAAAGAGACGTTTTAGAAATGGAACGATAAATAAATCAAAGAGTTTGAACAACAAAAGCAATGCACAAATTCATTCCCGTGACCTCCAAGTTTCCACTTCTTGATTACCTGAAATACATGTGAGTAAAACAATCAGCAAAAATGCCGAGTGAATCTAGAGGTTTATGTAATCAATTTAAACACAAGCAAAGATTATAAGTTTGTAGCATGCTTATAAGCATCAAATAATAATTTGCATCAACAATGATAATTGTATATAGCATAATTTGCAATAAGCTCATTGAACCGAGCCCTTAGACACTCCCATATCAGTCTAATAAGACGAGAGATTTATTAATTGTCGGTTACCTCCAGATTATTGGTACATTGCCGTATACCTGACTTCTCAATACAATATGCTCAAACAGTGTGGAGGTCGGGCCTAAGCTTCATTGACAAGTCAACAAAAACTGAACCGGGGCGGCTTCCCCCATAGATCTATTACTTGTACTAGCGGTTAACCCATCATAGGTTAATTAACGGTCCATAATTGAGGTTTTAACAAAGGCAATCACTTAATGCAATTTAAAGGCAACCACGGGTCCATTCATAGAGGGACAAAGCATACCAAAAAAAAATCTTGTGTTCTAAGTTTATAAAACATGTATTCCCCCTCGCGGGTTTAAAATCATTTAATAACTAGTATAAAGCGAGGCTATAGAGTCACCTTAGCCAATAGTGGTAATAAGACGATTGCCGACGATAGATGATGCCTTTCAAACACGAGAACCGCAACCTATCAAATGAGGTGCGTTCATTAATAATAGACTCGAGAAATAAACCATACATAAGAATATAAAACTCGACTCATAAAATCACGGCAAACTCGAGAGAAAACGATACAAGTGATACTATTACACTCTACTATATATTCATTTTATTGTTCTATGCCTTTAACAAAAATCTGCCGGAACATACCAAATGTCCAAGCCGTTTTCCCATACTTAGACACATCAAATTTTTATGATACTACTCAGAGAACTTACTTACTATATGTATAAAGTCCTCTCAAGAGCCCATCAAAAGATTTTACTTCTAAAGTTCCCTGCCCGACTCATCTTTGAATCACAAAATCCGGACAGTTTAGCGACCTTGACTTACGAAACCATTTTGACCATTCTAAACAACTCCATTTGTAAAACCGCCACTTGATTCTAAAAATAGATTCAAAATACTAAACTTGGAGCCTGAGAACAGCCCTTGAATCATTTTGATACTCATTTTATAGTCCCCGAGATTCGATCCAAATATCGACAACAATTTTCGGATTGTGTCGACACTCGTCTCCCGGTACACGAAAATCAAACTAGTGTATCTTCCACCTCGTTTGGAGTTGGAAGGCCTACTTTATATGAAATCGAAGCTAACAAAATTCTCTACAACCCTATCCAATTAGTTAAGCGATTATCATACAGTAAGACCCCCGAAAACAGCCTCTAACCTACTGCCTAAAATCACCTTTCAAAATCTCCCACAAAATCATGTTTTTGATCAATTCTAACAATTTTCCTCATCATCCTACACCCCTAATATCATCCTATATTAATCCTAACACTTGTATCATCATAAAAATCAAAAACCTAAAAATTAAAAATAAGTTTTTAGTGAAAAACTAGCATAAACATCATTTGATGATTACTACTAACACATGCATGATCATTTTGACAAAATTTTTAATTCTTTTAACCACAAAAACTAAAAAGTCCACGGATACAATATAAAATCAATATGATAAGATGATCATACAACTATATAAATGATCAAAATTAATAAAATTAAAAAGTATGATGCATGTAGCTAAAATTTGTACCAAATTGTAGCCCTTTGAAAATCTAGAATGGGACTTGCTTTGTTTTTGGAAGATTCAATGTTGAAAATCAAAGTTTTGGAGGTCTTGTGTTGATGATGGTGTTTGGCAAAAACAAAGGGAGAGGAAGAAAAGTGGTTGTGATTGTTAAACGATTTTTTTAAAAGGAAGAGTGCTAGTGGAATTGTTATATATAGTGTGGAGTTAGGGTAGTTTTTGCCAATTTGTGATAGTTTTGGTCCAAAATGTAAATATTAGTTAGAAAGCAGGAAATGACTAAAAGTCAATTTTAAAAATATTTACGGGGCTCGGGTTTCGTAAAAATACTTAAAAGTTTAAACGCACACGAAAAATAATAATATAACGACTCGATACGTAATTAAAACGATATCGTCGAAAGTATTAAATATCGAAACGATCGATAATAAAATATAAAATTTTTTTAGGCATCCGTCGGTATCGCGATCACTAGTTGTCCTCGTTACTCGTTAAAATATTAAAATATAATATTTAATATCGGTTTCAACTTAAACCGTTAAACATAATAATATTTAACGTTATAAAATACTTGAAAATAATTGAAAATAGAATTAAATTATGACCTTATTTTTACGGGTTTTACAACCTTAATGTGTAAAAATGGTTAAACTAATAGCATAGGGTTGTAGAGAATTTTGTTAGCTTCGATTTGATATAAGGTAGAGCCTCTAGCTCCAAACGAGCGAGAAGTTATGATGATTTGATTATTCGTGTACCGGGAGACGAGTATCGACATAATCCGAAGTTGTTGTCGATATTTTGATCGAATCTCGGGGACTATAGAATGAGTTGTGAAAATGTACAAGGTCTGATGTTTGGTTCTAAACTTAGGGTTGTGAGTCTAGTTTCAAACTCAAGTGTCGGATTTGTAAACGGGATTGTTTAGAATGGTAAAATGGTTGTATGAGTCGGTGACGTAAAACTGTCTGGTTTTTGTAGTTCAAAGATGTGTCGGGCAAGGAACTTTAAAAGTAAAATCTTTTGATAGGCTTTTAACAGGTCTTTCTATATATAGTAATTGATATCTCTGATTAGTATCATAATTATTTGACGTGTTTAAGTTGGGTAAATGAGCTCGTTCATTTGGTGTGTACCGGCAGATTTTTATCGAAAGAATTAACTAATAGAATAAACATATAGAAGGAATGTTAGCCATATATTTTATATAGTCGAAAAAGAATGTAATAGGTCATCTTAGTCGTAAATGGTCTTGTATTGTAATAGGTTATTCGGGAAACCCGGGCTTGGACTTTAAGCTAATATTGTATAAGTTAGGGGCGTAAGCCCAAAAAAAAGCCAAGCCCGACCCAAGGATACTAAACCCACGGCCCATATGCCAAGGGTATATATACCCTCTTCCATGTGTGGAAGAGGGTGTTGGTTCATTTTACTTTCTCTCTCTAGTAAACGAAAACCTTCCACCATCTCTCTTGTTTCTCTCTCTACTTTTCTACTCTTTCTCTCTGTAGAATCTTGTGTTATGGATTAATTGGGATTAACATTTGGTATCAAGAGCCTATAGTAGATAGGTGATTGGAGTTCGTGTGGTATTGCTCTTTTAAAATTCGTGTGTTTTCTTCATATTTAGCTCGAATCATCAAAAGTTTTTGCGTTTTCGTGGTGTTAGTGAGTAGACAAATCATCTACATAGGCGTGGTAGTGATTTGGGTTACTTAGTTTGGTCAAAAACGCAAAAATTTTGGGTGTTTGGCTTGATTTTTGGTGTGAAATCACGTTTTCCATAAGAGTTCTTCATTGTTCCTATTTTTTAGGATCATCTGTCTCAATTTCGCAACTTTTGTCTCAAATTCGCAACTTCTGTCTCAAATTTCGCAATTTCGTCTCCAATTGCGAAATTGTATGCTTTCCTGCATTGCGAAATCTTGCACAATTGTGAATTGCGGATTTACTCCTTAAGGTTATTGCGGAATCATTGCTTAATTTCGCAATCATTGCAGACTTAAACTTTTTGCTGCATTGCGGAATTGTCCATTTTCAAGTATTACGAAATCGAACATCTTGGTAATTGAGAATTTATTGCCAAAAAGTTGCGGATTTAGTGCTTGATTGCGGAATTGTGATTGTGGAATTGTGAATTGCGGAATTTTGAATTGCGAAATTGTGTATTGCGGATTTATGCATTGCGGAATTGTAATAATAACTAGGATTTTACTCAGTTAAATTGTTCTTTGATGTGTGTCTAATCGAATTGATTATTGGCTTAAAGTACGACTCAGTTGAATTTGGTGGAACAAATATTTTTGGTTGTTTTTAAATTTAAATTTGCAAAGACGTAAATATAAGTGTCGTAAAAGTAAATAGCGTGAAATTAAATCTAAATCTAATTAAAATAAATGGTGCGATATTTAAAAGCTTGACGGAAAGTAAAATAATAAATGACTAAAAATTAAAGCGTGGCGGAAATTAAAATTAGACAAGTATTAAAAACAAAGAAAATAACCCCCAATCGGAATATATTCCGATCTTACCGTGATCGGAATACTCAACCCTCCAATCGGAATGTGATCCTACCTCCAAATTGGAATATCGAAAAACCCTCGATCGGAATAACTGTCACTTACACACGATCGGAATGTGCTTGATACCCTAGATCGGAATATTGAGAAGACTCTGGTCGGAATGTTGATCGGAACTACAATCGGAATGTGTCACTCAATCTGATCGGAATAACCAAAACGAACACCTCAATCGGAATATGGGAAGGAGCACCAGATCGGAATAATGGATAAACCACCAATAGGAATACTCAAAACCCCTACTGATCGGAATACCAAAGTCCTCAGATTGGAATGTTATAAACCCTTTTCCGACCAAGCCTAGGAGCTCTGGTCGGAATGTAATTCCCCTTTCCGATTTGACCAATCGGAATACGGCAGAAAAAGTACAAAATAAGCTAATCTAATAAGCTATGATTCTAATAAGCACTAGACGAAATTTCTAAAGCAAACCGATTAAGAAAAAGCTATTAAACGGAAATTTAAAGACTTTTAAGACACGAAATGAATAAGCTTTACGAAAAACGAACTTTAAAACGAAAATAACTTTTATAGAAAACTACATAAACTTGAAAATAAACACAATAAGCTATGAAAATAAATGATTTCAAACAATCAAAAGCATAAAAATGTAATCTTTAAACAAATCAACAAGACAAAAAGCTTATAAATCAAAGATTAAAGAAAGATAGAATGAGATCAACAATATAAAGTAAAGGTGCAAGAATTAAAAGAAACACTTACTTGAAATTAAATGGTAAATAAAGTGCAAGACATGTAAATAAAGGTGCAAGGTAATTAAATGTGCATAAAAGTAAATGTGGAAGAACTAGTGTCACTCTAGCCAACAAAACTAAATGAAATGAAAATGAGAGGTATATATAGGAGATTAGGAGGGTGGTTAGAGGAAGCTTCCTCCCCTCCTTCCTTTCTTCTTAATTGCGCCCTTAAGTCCTTCCTTCTTAATCTTTTTGTTAATCTTGGACTTTGATGACTTTTGGCTCGGGATTTCTTTGGACTCGTCTTTTAGTTCTTTGATAAATAAGACTTGAGTTCCTCGGTTTTAAGTAAACTTCCGTCTTTTGACTTTTTCTTCGATAAATCTTCAGAATTGGTCTTGGACTTCCGTTCTTTTTGCACTCTCGACTTCTTGACTTCGTCTTTCATCTTTTTCTTCAATAAAAGTCCGCAAATGCCCGTGAATTCCCGTGTTTTCTCCACTTTTCACCTTTTCGTCCTAAATCACAACAAAAACACAAACCACGCATAATTTCGACATAAAAGACATAAAATACACGTTTTGGTCCGGTTATTATTGTAATTAAGTGGTAGAAAAGATGTGTGTTTACACACATATCAAATCCCCTACACTTGACCATTGCAATGTCCTCATGCAATGCATTAGTTAAAAAGCACGTTTACATTTTTCATCATAATTAATCCATGTTGGCCTTTATTAAAGAGATAGAAACTATAAACATTCAAAGTAAAGAAATCAAAAGCATACCTTGGGTTTTGGAAATGTCATGAATAATCATCATCCTCAAGTCTTCACTTTCTCCAAACCAAGCTTAAAAATGAGATCATTGTTATTATAAGTTAGTAAACTAACACGAACTCATGTGGGCCAATTATTTACTTAGACTCCCTTATTCCTAGGTGTATCTCTTATATTTTATTATTGTCTTGAATGATCACGAAGATGCATTGTTGACTTATTTCGATAGTTATTTAGTCCGAAAATAAATTGAACGATTTAATCAATAGTTAGCTAAAGGACAAAATCTTTTAAAACTGCTTCTCGGGATCTCATAAAGTTCATATCTTGGCATAACTCGCTTCGCGATTTGAGACCTTTCTCGGACCGATATTTGGCAGCGACTTCATACTTCAAACCTTGAGAGACGTTAATGAAATAATGGTCTTCTCTTCAGATAGATATTTCTTCACTTGAAGTTTTGAGAGATTCATACTTGGACCACGACTTCTTCATTTTTCTCCAATCTTTATTTTATACTTTGATATACAACGATCCGCCTCCTTTTATGACTTGGATCAATTTATCCTCATACCTTGTTAGGGTCTTTTCGGATACACTTCTCCATGACTTTTGGGGAGTTTTTGCTTTACGTCGTGTGTCTCGATCCTTCATATTGATTTTCGATAAATGATTCTTCACATCACTTTTGGATCTTTAGCAACAAAATATAGCCCTCATGACTTGTTAGGGCCTTTTCGGACTCGCCAATCTTCGCATCCCGCTTCAATAAGTTATGCCTTGGCTATGAACTCTAATCCATACCGAGCAACTTTTAAACGATCTTGGGCTAGAAGCTAAGTAACTTTTCAAATCGTACAACTTTATTTATTAGCAGATAAATTATTAGCAAGCGATGGGAGAATAGGCTTATAATTAACTCACATAAATTCACGAAAGAATACCAAACTTATAATTGACTCTATCATCTCTCGTTCTCCACAGTTTAAAATCTCAAGGAATTAGATTCGTTGATACTTAGCCTATTAAATCAAAGTTTTGGGTTTTCGAGTCGCCTATAGGATCTTGCAAATTCTTAGACTTTTTCAAGTTTAGAAATCGCATTTTAAAGTTCCCTTGATAAACGAATCTCTAGGATCAATTATAGGAACTTGCGAAAAGTTCTTGTTCTTAACCCGTGAGAGTTAAGACTTTCGCGTTTTATAGCTCCCTATATAAAAGCCTAGCAAAACTTTACTTAAACACGTTAAGAATACTAGCTAGAGTAATCTCGGGTTGAGTCAAAATATTCACAACGTTTGAAAATTAAAACCACTTATTTAAACATTTATTCTAATAAGGAAAGGAAATAACTATGCAAAGAGCAAAACTAATAGGCCAAAATAGATCAAAAAATTTTGAAAAATGTCGAAAAATTGATTTTCCGGTTAAAATGAGGACAAATACAAGGAAAAGGCCACTTAACTTCGATAGAGGTCCCCCTACACTTAAGATAAACATTGTCCTCAATGTTTAAGCATATGGGAGTAAACTCCCCTACACTTAGGACATTGTGCACTTTTGTTTAAATCTCGCTAAGGGAAAGGAAAACTAAAGAGATTCCTATTTATATATTGAGAAAATATAAAATAGTGAATCGAAAAGAGTTTAGGATAGAACCGGGAAGAAGTAGAACACGGAATCACGGGTCGTCAAGAATCATCAAGAGTGGATCATTGAAGGTCGAATCCCTGATTAAAAGAGGAGAGGAGAGGAAATAGCAAACCAATGGTCTCCCCCCTACACTTATGATAAAGAAAGCGAAAAGATAGATGCATGGGTTACCTCCCAAGAAGCGCTTGATTTTTGTTAACCGAGTCATGAGCCTGACTCGACCTTGATCATCAACGGAAGAAGCATGAAACATATCCACCAGGATCAAAGACATAGTTTTCGTCCATCAATAAGCAAAAGCTTAAGGCGAACAAGGCAAGCCAAAGAAGAGTAGGCAAGGTTCCCTTAAGCAGTGATGGAGCACGGTGGAAGCAAGGTTGAAGTGGTGTAAGCAGATTTCCATAAGTTCCAAAGATTTTTCCTTTTATTTCATCAGGTGGCTGAGATGGCTTAGAGATTGCAATACCGGGGTCGAACACCTTTTCCTTTAAGGGAAAATAGCACTCAGGCTCAGCAGAGTGTGAAGAAGATCTGCGAAGAAGCACAACCTCGTCCTCAGAAGTGGGACAAAGAGGTGTTAACTCATACGTGTTGCGGGTATCGGTGTCGACCGGTTTCTTCTCCTTTGAAAGAATGTGCTTTAGATCCAAAGTAGGATCAAGACGATAATCTTCAAAGTCCAAAGGAGGTGCATCACTCTCATGAGGGAAGTATGTGTTGAGAAACATAGAGAAGTCTTCCTCGAATGAGTAATCGTCCAAAGTAGGATCGAGTGATGGCGGAGGATCTTCATCAAATGTAGGTGCAATGTCATCAGTAGAAGAATCGCTCGAAAGAGTATCGGCATCCTCAAAATCATCAAAGGTGGGCATGTCCGGATACTCAGAAGTAAGGTCATCATAATCATCCGAGTCTGAGCTAGAATCATCATCATAAGCATCAAAGACCGGTGGAGAATCATAAATGGGAGAAGGTTCCAAAGTAGGGAGAGAATCATCCACATCATCATGAAAAAGTGGATTATCGATGCAAGAGTCGAATAGAGGATTGTTGTAGACAACGAAGTCATCGAGCACATTAATCATATTCACTGATTCGCGGCTTCCAAAGGTTGTACTTGTAAGCTTCCCCATTTTAAAGACTTGTGCATCATCCCCGACTCTTAAGATTAACTCACCTTCGGCCACATCCACTAAAGCTCGTCCGGTTCTCAAGAATGGGCGACCAAGTATTAAGGGAATACGAGGGTCCATTTCATAATCAACAACGACAAAATCGACCGGGAAAGTAAATGTGCCAACTTTAATGAACACGTCTTCGGCTATACCAACGGGGTAAGCGAGAGTGCGGTTTGCAAGTTCAAGAGTCATCTTTGTTGGAGTGAGGTCGGGCAATGATAGTGTTTTCCAAACACTCAAAGGCATCAAATTAATACTGGCCCCGAGATCAGCAAGGGCAGTAAATTCTTCAGTTTTGTTGAACACGCAAGGCAACACAAAACGACCGGGATCTCCAAGTTTTTCCGACAGTTCTTTAAGAATAACTGCAGAGCAGTTTTCATTTAAGCGTGTGTTGGCGAGTTCGATCAGCTTCTCCTTCTTGTTAAGTAATTCCCTAAATGCTTTAACAAATTTGGGCATGTGGACAAGTGCTTCTAGAAAGCTAATGTTGAAGTTCATTTGAGAAATCATCTTCACATAGCGTGTCACTTCGGCGTCCTCCTTAGTTAGCATTTTGGTCCTGCCTAAACGAGAGGGATAAGGGATATTGGGTTTGGGTGGTGAAGGTGCAGGTGTAGGTAAAGGTTGAGATGTGGAAGGGTCATTCGTGGGAACTTCATCACGTCGAGGCGGAGATGGTAATGGGGCACTAATACTAGGTGTAGGAGGAGTAGGGACACATGGTGGTGGAGGAGGTGTAGATGATGTTGGTGGGATTGATGGTCCTACGATGGTGACTCCACTACGAGTAGTAATATCCCTCACATTCGCTCGCGGATTGGTGACGGTGTTTGAAGGTAGAGAACTCGAAGAAGAAGGTTGAGCTGCGGGCAAGAAACTAGCAAGCATATTCTTCAAATCATTGGTTTGATTGCTGAAGGAGGATTGAATATTATCTCGAAGCTCGGATCTAATCTCATTTCCTTGCTTGGTAATATCTCCTTTAAGATTGATAATTTGGCTCTGCAGATTCTTGATTTGCTCACCTTGGGTTCTCATGATGGCCTCAACATCCAGATTACTGGGTGGGGTTTGTTGGGCGGGTGGGTGATAAGGATTAGAAGCTCTTGGTGGGATTTCGTTGCTTCTAGTTTAGTTGTTGGCGTGGTTTTGGTTTTGAGGAGAAAAACCGGGTGAAAGGTAGTTGTTAGACCGGTAGCTCAGCAAATTTCTATCCCCTTGAGGTCGAGCTTGGTAATTTTCCGGTGAATCATTACCATAAGCAGCATACACATTTTCCGGATTTCCTTGTGAAGAAGGACAATCGGTGTATGAGTGAGGACCGCCGCATGTTTCACAAGGAGTAGCAACAACTTTAACTTGTTGTTGTTGTTGGTTTGAAGCCAAGAGTTGCATACTTCTGCTCATTTCAGTTAGCACACGGGTGAGTTCGGTCATATCAGGGTTTGCTGAAGTGGAGGAAACATTGACTCTCGGGTTGTTCCTTGAAGAAGCAGAGGAATCCCAGTTCTTGTGGTGAGTAGTCATGTTTTTAATAAGCTCTCTACACTCCTCGGGTCTCCTTTTCATGAATGCGCCACCGGCGGCTGCATTAATCGTATCACGATCTCGAAAAGTCAAACCGTTGTAGAAAGTATCTATTAAGGTCACAGGTAGCATGTTGTGGTTTGGACATCTATCGATCAAGACATTATATCGCTCCCAAGCATCAAAAAGAGATTCATCAAGGTCTTGCATAAAACCGCTGATTTGATTGCGAAGGCTCGTGACCATGGATGGTGGAAAGTAGCGCGACAAAAAGCGTTGAGTCATGTCATCCCAAGTATGAATAGAATTCTTCGGGAGACGATCAAACCATTTCTCGGCATGATGTAATAAAGTATGTGGAAAGAGTTGTAGGCGAAGTTCATCCATTGTGGCACCAGCCAACTTCATGCTTTGGGTGATTGTAATAAACTTGTCGAGGTGTTTGTTGGCATCATCATCAGGCAATCCACGGAATGGGTTAGTTTGCACTTGCTGAATCATGTGGTGCTTCAACGAAAACCCAGGAGCGTTGATTTGCATCGGCGCAATCGGTCCTCCTCGTCCAAACATTGTAGGTTGACAAAGCTCCTCCATAGTCCGAAGATCGGGTTGTGGAAGAACATTGTTGTTATTATTAGGGTGCGGTGGATTATTGTTGTTTACACCTGACATAGCTAAATCTTATTGAGTCTCGGGCTCTTGATAATTAGAAGATCTAGTACGCATACACCTGAAAATGCAAAAGAAAAAGAAACCAAACAAAAAGACAATATATATACACAATAAAGATAAAATCTTTTTGGATTTTTGAAATTTATAATTTTTATGGTTTTTTGAATTTTTTTTTTTGGCAAGAAAATAATGCTCACAAGTGAACGGATCCCAAAAAGCAACGCGTCTCTCACAGAAAACCGTTAATCTTTACGAAAAGAGCCGGCAGCGTCGCCATTTAATAACTAGGATTTTACTCTGTTAAATTGTTCTTTGATGTGTGTCTAATCGAATTGATTATTGGCTTAAAGTACGACTCAGTTGAATTTGGTGGAACAAATATTTTTGGTTTTTTTTAAATTTAAATTTGCAAAGACGTAAATATAAGTGTCGTAAAAGTGAATAGCGTGAAATTAAATCTATATCTAATTAAAATAAATGGTGCGATATTTAAAAGCTTGACGGAAAGTAAAATAATAAATGACTAAAAATTAAAGCGTGGCGGAAATTAAAATTAGACAAGTATTAAAAACAAAGAAAATAACCCCCAATCGAAATATATTCCGATCTTACCGTGATCGGAATACTCAACCCTCCAATCGGAATGTGATCCTACCTCCAAATCGGAATATCGAAAAACCCTCGATCGGAATAACTGTCACTTACACACGATCGGAATGTGCTTGATACCCTAGATCGGAATATTGAGAAGACTCTGGTCGGAATGTTGATCGGAACTACAATCGGAATGTGTCACTCACTCTGATCGGAATAACCAAAACGAACACCTCAATCGGAATATGGGAAGGAGAACCAGATCGGAATAATGGATAAACCACCAATCGGAATACTCAAAACCCCTACTGATCGGAATACCAAAGTCCTCAGATTGGAATGTTATAAACCCTTTTCCGACCAAGCCTAGGAGCTCTGGTCGGAATGTAATTCCCCTTTCCGATTTGACCAATCGGAATACGGCAGAAAAAGTACAAAATAAGCTAATCTAATAAGCTATGATTCTAATAAGCACTAGACGAAATTTCTAAAGCAAACCGATTAAGAAAAAGCTATTAAACGGAAATTTAAAGACTTTTAAGACACGAAATGAATAAGCTTTACGAAAAACAAACTTTTAAACGAAAATTAATTTTATAGAAAACTACATAAACTTGAAAATAAACACAATAAGCTATGAAAATAAATGATTTAAAACAATCAAAAGCATAAAAATTTAATCTTTAGACAAATCAACAAGACAAAAAGCTTATAAATCAAAGATTAAAGAAAGGTAGAATGAGATCAACAATATAAAGTAAAGGTGCAAGAATTAAAAGAAACACTTACTTGAAATTAAATGGTAAATAAAGTGCAAGACATGTAAATAAAGGTGCAAGGTAACTAAATGTGCATAAAAGTAAATGTGGAAGAACTAGTGCCACTCTAGCGAACAAAACTAAATGAAATGAAAATGAGAGGTATATATAGGAGATTAGGAGGGTGGTTAGAGGAAGCTTCCTCCCCTCCTTCCTTTCTTCTTAATTGCGCCCTTAAGTCCTTCCTTCTTAATCTTTTTGTTAATCTTGGACTTTGATGACTTTTGGCTCGGGATTTCTTTGGACTCGTCTTTTAATTCTTTGATAAATAAGACTTGAGTTCCTCGGTTTTAAGTAAACTTCCGTCTTTTGACTTTTTCTTCGATAAATCTTCAGAATTGGTCTTGGACTTCCGTTCTTTTTGCACTCTCGACTTCTTGACTTCGTCTTTCATCTTTTTCTTCAATAAAAGTCCGCAAATGCCCGTGAATTCCCGTGTTTTCTCCACTTTTCACCTTTTCGTCCTAAATCACAACAAAAACACAAACCATGCATAATTCCGACATAAAAGACATAAAATACACGTTTTGGTCCGGTTATTATTGTAATTAAGTGGTAGAAAAGATGTGTGTTTACACACATATCATGTAACCTACTCATTGCGGAATTATATCCATTCACACATTGCGGAATCTTAGCCAGTTTTTGTTCGAGCATTTTGTAGACTTAGCCACTATCTAGACTAGTCTCGGAAAAAAGTTTACACGAAGATCAAAAAAAAAAAAAAAGAGTTAAAATTTTTAGGTCAAGTAAAATAAAATTTTTTCCCTACCAGTTTTTGGCTATTTCTAACTCAATTTCAAAATTTGGCGATACAAAATTTTTTGGCTTACCGTTTTGTCGGACTGAGAAATTTATTGTCGGACTGAAGATTCTCGGAACGCTACGAAATTTTAACCACAATCAAATCACAACACATCTACTAACGATCCATAATCCATACACACCATATCTTCTTCGAGACATCCGTTCAATGGACATCTTCATGGATTCAACACTAACAACGTCCATGACTGAGATGAATAAAGAGAAGATGCAGAATCCAGAGGTTCAGACAAATACTGGGACTCCAATCAGTAAACCTTCTAACAAGGATTATACCACCAAAACCGTTCATGCAATCAAATACAAGATGTCGAAAGCAAAAGAAAGATGCATGGAACACATAAAGTTGCTTCAGTCACACCTTCAAGTTCTTTCAAGAGAAGACCTAAAAGGCACTCGTCTTGAAATTTATTCAAACGGGTATTCTTTCTACTATTTGGTCAAGATGTTGAGACATTCATCAGAACGATGCTACTTAATGTGGACCAACTTCAACAAGAACTTGACAGAGATGATTTTCACGAGATTATATCCATGGAGGTCCTTTTAGCTCTCAACAATCAGTTCCAGCAGTTCATTGACTCAAGTGGCTTATCCAAAAACGATCGAGAATTCACAAGCACATACTTTACCAAATATACTCTCGTAGATCTTCAAGCATTCAAAGAGACACTTCTTCAACATATGAGTAATATAAAGAAGTCAATTACTGAAAGAACACGCCATCAAAGGCAATTTCAAAGAAGGGTGAATCAAAGACTGATGCAGACAAAAGAGTGTAATGTCGATATAGATCAAGCATTGGATGCTTCTTCGGTTGATACAGAGAGCAGCGGGATAGAATCAGAAACGCAGCATATCAATATTAGCTCAGGGAATGATCAAACAACCAATGATGCGGATATCAGACCCATTTATGATGCTCAGCCAATGGCTATGGTACATTTAAATGCTGAATACGATGTTCCCCAACATACTAAGCAATCTGAACCCATTCTTGACACGTATCTAGTGGAAAAGGTTGATAGCAATACCACACCTGATTCATCAGATACGAGTACTAACGGAGGAGAGACTTCTCAGGATGTTGATTCTAAGATTCACGAGCTCGAAACTTTGTTAGCCCAAAAGACAAAAGATTTTGAGGATGCCAAACTCGATTTTTCAATGAAAAATAACAAATTTGAGGCTTATTTTGAAAAACTTGAAAAAGCAAATGTTGTTCTTGAACAAAAGCTGGATCGTAAGATTCAAGATTCAACGCTGAAAAAGAACATTTTATGACACAAATAAATTTGTTAGAATCAAAGTTGGCTTCTCAAAATCCAAGTCCTCCGCCTGCTTCACTAAGTGAAATATCTGTGCAACCTATCGACACTGTAGATAGTAATGACGCGAATGTAGAAAATGACATATTTGAAAATATGAATATTAAGTTAGAACAACGTGTCGCTCAATTACTTATACAAAATGAGCAGTTAAAAGCTCAGATTCAGGAAAAGGTTTTTGCACTGAAAGCGGTGAAAAATGAATTAAGGAAACTAAAAGGAAATAGTGTGGATACTAAGTTAGCAAAACAGCTAGTCTTGGGGAAACCTCCTTCTCAACCAGTCAGCAACTGCTCAGTTGCTAGACAACCGAATGCATTTAAATCTGAACGACCTAAAATGTCGAACCCGAGGTTTGCCTCCCAAGCTGACATGCGTAGCAATTTGTCAAAACCAGTCACTCCACAATCTAGATCCTCCTTAATAAAGACTGTATCTGCAAAACCCGATCACATGAATGCTTCAATAAACTCTAGATCTAGCTCCAAGAACATGCCTAGGCGTAGTTCCAATGACACGGGTCATAAAAGCTATCTAGAGGATGCTCAGAAAAATACTCAAGCAAGAGATAGGACCTTACCACAACCTAGGAGCGTTGTTCACACATCTAGGAATTCTAGACCCTTCTATGATGTGCACAATTCTGCCAACCCTAGGAACTCTATAGCCTTCTCAGATTCTAAGCACTTTGTTTGCAAGAAATGTAACAAATGCGTGTTTAATGCCATTCATGATGATTGTATAACGCAAGTCATGAACAAGGTGAACCACAAAGCTAGAGCATCTCAAAAACGGAACCCTACAGAAAATAGGTTTTCTCCAACTAAGTCTTCCGCTGTGCATGAGAAATCTATGACTCCTAGACCCTGTCTTAGGTGGATACCAACGGGTAGAACCTTCGAAACAATAGGTCTTAGGTGGGGTCCTACTGGAAACATATTTCCCTCTAGCACGAAAAAGGTTCAAGGTGTACCCCAACATGGTTCTCACAAGGATATCACTAACCCACATGTAAGCATACAAACTACTGATGAAAGTGCAGGTAATAAAGTGACGGTTCAACACGAACACCAAGGCTTTCCGTATTCATACCGTTCAACAAAAGACACTCTCAGAGTTTGGTTGCTCAAGAAGTAGATATCAGAGAAATACGTGTCTTAGGGGTTTCACAAGTAAAACTTCACAATGACTTACAATCACATTTCAGGCTGTAACTCGAACATCAAAGAAAGGGAAATTTATCTCTTCAACGATAAGTTACCCTCAAAACGAGAAATTCATATTTCTCGGTCACGAGATTCTATTAAAACTATTCAAAAGTTTTATGCTCGTGTACATGGCTTATAGTCAAATTACAGACTATAACCGGGGCTCACAAGACAGGAAAGTTCATCCCGATGATGACTTATCCTCAGAACGAGAAATTAATTTTTCTCGGATATGAGCTATCTATAAAAATATTCAACGTTTTTAAGCTCATGTACAAAGTCTTACAGTCACATGTCAGATTGTAACTCGTACTTCAAAAATAGGAAAGTTCATCCCGAGTATGATTTATCCTAAAAACGAGAAATTCTATTTTCTCGGACACGAGCTTACATTAAAACTATTCGAAAGTTTTAAGCTCGTGTATATGACTTCTAAGCGCATCACAGCTTAGGACTCGGACCTCAACTAAGGAAAGTTTATCTCGGACGATAACGTATCCCTCTCAACGAGAAATTCATATTTCTCGGTCATGAGCTTCCTATAAAAACATTCAAAGTTTTTACGTTCATGAAAAACGAATTCTAAGTAAATGTCAGCTTAGAACTCATCCTTCCACTTAAGGAAAGTTTATCACGGATGATAACTTATCCTGCACAACGGGAAATTAATTTTTCTCGGTCATGAGCTAGTCACAAAACATTCAAAGTTTTGAGCTCATGTAAATCGGAATTTATTTTAAAACCGTTGAACACAATTTTTCAAGAATTTCTCAAAAGATTTTTCTAAATCTTTCAAAATTGTGTGTTCAACACTCCCTTCCTCATATGTGGTTTTCATATCTCAAAATTGTCATATATTATTTTGATCAATTTTTGAGGGGGAGCGTTTTAAAATCAAGCCTTTTAATGTTGTTGGGTACATCTCTAAAATTTTCATATTTTATGTATCCAACACATTCCAAAAATGATATTAAATCGATCATATATTATTGGTAAAGGCATCTCAACTCCGTACCTCAACATATTTTGTGGTGTCGTTTTTCTAAAATTTTGTCAAATTTTGTCTCAAGACACACATATATTGTTGAGGGGGAGCGACCCGACTGAAAATGTTCCATGATTCATGCGTGCACACATGTTTCTCTCCTGTTGATTTTTCGGAAATTGTCATATTTTAATCAATTGGTATCTCTAATATTATATTTTTATATTAGAGATAGGGGAGAAAATGTGATTAAAATGTAATATATCGCAACATGTGATCTTAAAGACTCAAGTGCAACTCTTTCCTTCACATGCCAAACTATTTCGTATATCGATGCATGTGTGTAGGGGGAGCTTTTTGGAAATGTAAAACTTTCAAAGTGTTAAAAGTTTTGATTTTTATCAAACACTTTGAATGGTTTTCAATGGTTTTATGGTTACGATCTTTACCCAAAACAACCTACTATCCACGACAGAACAATGGAGTCAAAAGGTGGTTTAGGATAGGAAACTAAGTCCTATGATCCAACAAGAACAGGAGGGATCTACCAAAGGACATTCCATAGCTAGAAATAGTTGTCCTTAGGAAAGATGGAGTGGAATGAAGCTGAATGTGGACCAACTACTTAAGTTATCACTAGAACAATCACAACAAGGTGCTAATGATGATGTATTGGTAAGCATTGAAGGAGTTGAATATTCTATGCAACTTAGGTAGAAACCGGGTTAACACATATCTTAAAGACAAGTGTCATGGACCCAGAGATTCGATGCACAACCCTTCCCCAGCCATTCGAGTTTCTCTCAAAAGAAACTTGTCTCATTGTCACGGAGATCAACATGTATCAATTGAATTTCTCACTCCGAGATAGTTAATATCGAAAAGGTGGCAGTCTGCTCCAGCCTCCGGTTACCAAAATGCACTTATTGAGTCTAGAGCCAAAAGAGATCAATCTATCATCTCATTAGGACACAATCGAGTCCTACGCATTATCCTTGTGATATTGCCAGAACATCTGAGTGATACGACTCACAATGAAGATGGAAATACTGCTTGAGCCAGCATTAAACAAGCTCATGGTAGGTAAATTGTGCGATTCTACACGAATCAAACTTGTGAGAACTGGAAAGCAACTAAGTCTCGATTCTTAATTGATTCAAACTTGATTCCAGGTTTCTTCGCAAAATCCGTGTGATCTTGCCAGAACATTCAGAGTGACACTCATTAGTGTTCACAGTGACAAATGGAAATCCTTCCAGTGTCAACATCAAACAGCACTGCGGTAGGTGACTCGCAAGATTCTCTATGAATCAAGCTTGTGACAAATTGGAAAGCAACAATGGTGTGATTCTTTTAGAATCAATCTTCTTCCAGGAATTATGAATTTACGACTCTAATCAGACGGATAATTTATCCTTATGATTCTCTCTTTACGTTCGTAGTCTGCTTTGAGACGGTCGAGTAAAGAGAACTGGCTATTACTGCCGGGAAACCCTGTCAAGGAGGTTCTTAATCGAATCTACCCGATCACAGGTACGGTATCTAATACAGTCTAACGGTCTTCACCGACCGGAGGTAAAATGCTACCGAGTTAGGGTGAAATGTTCAAAGCCATTTCATCCGTGTCTATATATACTGATGCATATCAAGAAGGTGGCGTAGCTGTTTAACCGATGTCGATTCAGAAGTCACAAGAGCACAAGATGGCGATATTCAAGATACTTAAGAATGTAAGAATGTAATAGGTCATCTTGTCACAAGAGCTCAAGATGAACACTATCAAGAATAGATTGAAGATCTCAAGCACTCAAAGTCAAATGACAAAAGCTCAAATAAATATCACAAAGCATGAAGGAAAAAAACCGTTACAAACAAGATCAAGACCAAGATACAAGACCAAAGCAGGAAGATCTCCTATTCAAGAATGTATTCACTCAATCATCTTATGCTTTTTAAGCTTTTTAAGATGACCGATACATTGGGGGAGATTGTTAGCCCTATATTTTATATAGTCGAACAAGAATGTAATATGTCATCTTAGTCGTAAATGGTCTTGTATTGTAATAGGTTAGTCGGGAAACCCGGGCTTGGACTTTAAGCTAATATTGTATAAGTTAGGGGCGCAAGCCCAAAACAAAGCCAAGCCCGGCCCAAGGATACTAAACCCACGGCCCATATGCCAAGGGTATATATACCCTCTTCCATGTGTGGAAGAGGGTGTTGGTTTATTTTACTTTCTCTCTCTAGTAAACGAAAACCTTCCACCATCTCTCTTGTTTCTCTTCTACTTTTCTACTCTTTCTCTCTCTAGAATCTTGTGTTATGGATTAAATGGGATTAACAAGGAACTAATAGTATCACTTGTATTGTTTTCTTTCGGGTTTGTCGTGATTTCATGATTTTGAGTTTGATGTTATTAAGTATGGAATTTATTATTAATGAACGCACCTTATTTGATAGGTTGCCGTTTTTGTGTTTATCGGGCGTCAACTATCATCAAAGGTCATCTTTCTACTGCTATTACTCAAGGTGAGTCTATAGCCTCGATTTTGTAATTGTTTTGAATGATTTTAAAACCCGCGAGGGGGATACATGCTATTTGAAAGTAAAATAAACACAAGTCATGATTGATTGTTTGGACCAGAATGTTGCCTGTTGTTGCCTTGAATTGTGTAAGTACATAAATTGCAAAAGTTCCTAAATTCATGAGCCGTTAACTATCTTTTGACTTGATGTTATGAGTTGGGAATAGCTGCTTATTCTAATGATAGTACTATTGGGCTGACGACCCTATCTAAGACCAGGGCTTTACGCTGAGCAAACTCTGGGAAGGATAATTTTAAGAGAATGAGAATGTGGTATTCTTGCAATTGATACCCTAGTAGGGGCACTGTATTTCATCTAGTCATGCCGGCTTTAGGGGTGGGTGACTAAGTTAAGGGGTCGGTGTCATGAGCTTAACACAATTCTATAGCTATTGCTATATGCCTGAATTCTTGATTAATAGATTGTATGCGCACAATTCTATTAAATGGTCTTGATTGATTTTTCTCTTGTGTTCAAATGATGATTTGGAAAACCTATAGACTCGCTCAACCGTTGTGTTGATGATTTTAAGCATGTATTTCAGGTGATTGAAGTGGATTGCTGATGGAGTTTGCTGGAGAAGGATTGCGGATTGCTTTTGTGGTGTTTTGTCTAAAATAAATTTCTTTCCCTTTTGTCATGAAAATAATAATGTACGGTCATGTACTTTGGTAAATTGTTTATTAAATGGATGGAATCTTTGGGGGACCTAAATGTTACTCTGATGTTTCTAAAATTGTTTTACTTGGGATCGAAGGTTTTAGACAATGGTTAAATTATATCCTTTTATATTTCAAATGTATCATTTTGGGATTGTTCAAAGTTTCTTGTGTAACGATGTTTGTGTTTAGCATCCAAATGTGTATTTCCGCTGCGCAATGTAATTTGGGGGTGTTAAAATAACAGATTATATCAAGTTCATTTACCAGAAATACGTTTTCAAAACGCAAATTGTTGGTGATAAGAGTGCCTTTGCAAGTAATAGTTCCATATCCTTCTCCAAAGTACACTTTGTCACCATCTTTAATGGGGGTAAAGTTGGTCAAATAATCTTCCTTCCCCGTCATGTGCCTAGAGCATCCACTATCCCAATAGCCATAATCATTTACCTGCTTTTGAATGGCCTGCACATAAAGAAAACAAATTAGTTTTCTTTAGGAACCCAAGTTTGAGCAAACTTGGAATCATTTGGTTGTTCAACAAGAACAGACTTAGTCCTTATAACAACCCCTTGTTCATCCATTTTAGGATTGAACACCCAGTTAACCCGAATTAGTTTAGTTATGACCTTTTAAATATTATGAAATCTGTTACATGTCATAGAAATTCTATCTGAATTAGGGTTTTGGTCTTGTTTGGGTCTCCATGTTAAGCTAGAAGAAGCTTTAGACCCCTTTCCCTTTGGCTGCAAGTATTTGTTATTACTTGGTCTAACAGCGTTGGAAACATTCCTGTTAACGTTAAAATTGTTCTTAACAGCGCTGAAATTACACTTGTCAGCGTCAAAACTAGGGTTTGCTACAGGAACCCATTTGTCTGTTAGACCATGTATTGGTCATTTGAAAAGGACTTTGTCCATAAGTATTAGACCATTTAGTAAAGAATGGAGCTGGTCTAATGACTTGTGGACTTTGTTGGACAAAAGGTCTGGGTTTGACCATGGTTGACTTTTTGTCAGCGTTGACTTTTGAAGCACTGACACACTTATAAGCCAAATGTGAAAAACTCCCACAAGTATAACAAGCTTTTCTAGACATAACCCTAGGTCTAGATGAAAAGCACCCTGTCCCATTATCACTAACTTGAATTTTTGGTGACCTAGGTTTTCTATACATTTCTGCATATTTAATACTAGGTTTTCTATTACTAGATGAACCAAGGTCAACAGTCTTTCCAGTAGAAGGGTTAGTCACAATTATGGGTGTAGACTCATTTGGGCTTTCACTAAGCATGCCACCTTTGACAAACAAAGTAGGATTGGCTTTCTTCCATTATTCCAAATCAGTCAATTTCTGCTTATATTCCTCTACTGGAGTAAGAACTCTTGGTGGAGGGATGAATTCCTTTTTGATAACTAGGTTTTACTCAAGTTAAAAATATTCGTTGTTCCAGTCTAATCGAATTGAAAAACTTATGTTTAATGTGTGACTCAGTTGATCTTTGGTGAAACAAAGATGTGTCGGTTGGTTTTAAAATTTAAATGTGTAAAGACTTAAAAGTAAATGTCGTTAAAGTAAAGGGCAAGTATTAAAAGTGCGTAAAAATTAAATCTAAATCTAATTAAAATTAAATGTGCGATATTTAATAACGTGACGGAAAGTAAATTTAATTAAATGACTTAAAATAAAGCGTGACGGAAATTAAAATTAGACAAGTATTAAAATGATAACGTAAAAATAAAACAAGACAAAGTACTAAAAATAACTCCCCAATCGGAATATATTCCGATCAAACACGTCGGAATATACTCCCCTTATCTGTCAAAATGAAGATCAGAAAACCCCAATCGGAATATGTCACTTAACCCAATCGGAATAACCAAACTTTAGCCTCAGATCGGAATGTATAAAACCTACTCTGATCGGAATATGGAAAAGACCTTTGGTCGGAATGTTAATCGGAATCCGTGATCGGAATAGCTGTCACCTTACCTACGATCGGAATACCCAAAATAACACCTCAATCGGAATATGGAGAAGAGCACCAATCGGAATAACTGTCACTGGACCCCAATCGGAATACTACTTACCTTGTCCACGATCGGAATACCAAAGTCCCCCTTGATCGGAATTTTAAAACCCTTTTCCGATTTGTAACAATCGGAATCCGGCAGAAAAAGTGCAAAATAAGCTATAACAATAAGCTATGATTCTAATAAGCACAAGACTAAATCCTAAGGTAAAACCGTGTAAAAATAAGCTACGAAACTGAAAGTTAGAAACTTTTAAGACACGAAAAGGATAAACTTTAAGAAAAACAACTTTTTATATAAAAATAACTTTTGTAAAAACTATATAAACTTGAAAATAAACCAAATAAGCTATGAAAATAAGAGATTTAAAACAATCAAAAGCATAAAAAATCAAATCTTTAAACAACTTAACAAGATAAAAACGTGTAAAGCAAAGATTAAAGAAAGGTAGAAGAAGATTAACAAGATAAAGTAAAGATGCAAGTAATTAAAAGAAACACTTACTTGAAATTAAAGGTAATTAAAGGTGCAAAACATGTATTTAAAGGTGCAAGTAATTAAAGGAGCATAAAAATAAAGGTGGAAGAACTAGTTTGTCAATCTAGCCAACCAAATGAAAAGTGATTAGCTAAAGACTATATATAGGGGATTAGGGAGGTGGTTAGAGGAAACTTCCTCCCCTCTTTCCTTTCTTCCTTAATTGCATGCTTAGGTCCCTCCTCTTCTTTAATCTTTTTGTTAATTGTGCCATTAGTCCTTAAGCCTTCAAATCTTCTTTAATCTTGGTCTTTAATGACTTTTGATCTCGGGATTTCTTTGGACTCGTCTTTCAATTCTTCGATAAATAAGACTTGAGTTCCTCGTCTTTCAGTAAACTTCCGTCTTTTGACTTTTTCTTCAATAAGTCTTCAGAATTGGTCTTGGACTTCCGTTCTTTTTGCACTCGTGACTTCTTGACTTCGTCTTTCATCCTTTTCTTCAATAAAAGTCCGTAAATGCCCGTGAATTCCCGTGTTTTCTCCACTTTTCACCTTTTCGTCCTAAATCACAACAAAAACACAAACCACGCATAATTCCGACATAAAAGACATAAAATACACGTTTTGGTCCGGTTATTATTGTAATTAAGTGGTAGAAAAGATGTGTGTTTTCACACATATCAAATCCCCTACACTTGACCATTGCAATGTCCTCATGCAATGCATTAGTTACAAAGCACGTTTACATTTTTCATCAAAATTAATCCACGTTGGCCTTTATTAAAGAGATAGAAAATTAAAATTATTCAAAATAGAGAAATCAAAAGCATACCTTGGGTCTTGAAAATGTCATGAATAATCATCATCCTCAACTTTTCACTTTCTCCAAACCAAGCGTAAAAATGAGATCATTGTTATTATAAGTTAGTAGACTAACACGAACTCATGTGGGCCAATTATTCACTTAGATTCCCTTATTCCTAGGGGTATCTCTTATATTTTATTGTTGTCTTGAATGATCACGAGGATGCATTGTTTGACTTATTTCGATAGTTATTTAGTCTGAAAATAAAGTGAACAATTTAATCAATAGTTAGCTAAAGGACCAAATCTTTTAAAACTGCTTCTCGGGACCTCATAAAGTTCATATCTTGGCATAACTCGCTTCGCGATTTGAGACCTTTCTCGGACCGATATTTGGCAGCGACTTCATACTTCAAATCTTGAGAGACGTTCATGAAATAATGGTCTTCTCTTCATAATTGGAATTTCTTCACTTGAACTTTTTGAGAGATTCATACTTGGACCACGACTTTTTCATTTTTCTCCAATCTTTATTTTGGATTTTGATATACAACGATCCGCCTCCTTTTATGACTTGGATCTATTTATCCTCATACCTTGTCAGGGTCTTTTCGGATACACTTCTCCATGACTTTTGGGGAGTATTTGCTTTTCGTCGTGTGTCTCGATCCTTCATATTGATTTTCGATAAATGATTCGTCACATCACTTTGGATCTTTAGCAACAAAACATAGCCCTCATGCCTTGTTAGGGCCTTTTCGGACTCGCCAATCTTCGCGTCCCGCTTCAATAAGTTATGCCTTGGCTATGAACTCTACTCCATACCGAGCAACTTTTAAACGATCTGGGGCTAGAAGCTAAGTAACCTTTCAAATCGTAGAACCTTATTTATAAGCAGATAAATTATTAGCAAGCGATGGGAGAATAGGCTCATAATTAACTCACATAAATTCACGAAAGAATACCGGACTTATAATTGACTCTATCATCTCTCGTTCTCCACAGTTTAAAATATCAAGTAATGAGACTCGTGAATGCTTAGCCTATTAAATCAAAGTTTTGGGTTTTCGAGTCGCCTATAGGATCTTGCAAATTCTTAGACTTTTTCAAGTTTAGAAATCGCGTTTTAAAGTTCCCTTGATAAACGACTCTCTAGGATCAATTATAGGAACTTGCGAAAAGTTCTTGTTCTTAACCCGTGAGAGTTAAGACTTTCGCGTTTTATAGCTCCCTATATAAAAGCCTAGCAAAACTTGACTTAAACACGTTAAGGGTACTAGCTAGAGTAAACTCGGATTGAGTCAAAAGATTCACAACGTTTGAAAACTAAAACCACTTATTCAAAGATTTATTCTAGCAAAGGAAGAAAATAACTATACAAAGATAACAACTAATAGGCCAAAATAGATCCAAAATTTTGAAAAATGTCGAAAAATTGATTTTCCGGTTAAAATGAGGACAAATACAAGGAAAAGACCACTTAACTTCGATAGAAGTCCCCCCTACACTTAATATAAACATTGTCCTCAATGTTTAAGCATGTGGGAGGAAACTCCCCTACACTTAGGACATTGTGCACTTTGTTTAAATCTCGCTAAGGAAAAGACAACTAAAGAGATTCCTATTTTAATATTGAGAAAATATAAAATAGTGAATCGAAAAGAGTTTAGGATAGAACCGGGAAGAAGTAGAACACGGAATCACAGGTCGTCAAGAATCATCAAGAGTGGATCATTGAAGCTCGAATCCCTGATTAGTAGAAGAGACGAGAGAGCAAACACCAACGGGTCTCCCCTACACTTATGCTAAAGAAAGCAAAAAGATAGATGCATGGGTTGCCTCCCAATAAGCGCTTGATTTTTGTTAACCGAGTCATTAGCCTGACTCGACCTTGATCATCAACGGAAGAAACATGAAACATATCCACCAGGATCAAAGACATAGTTTTCATCCATCAATAAGCAAGAGCTTAAGGCGAACAAGGCAAGCCAAAGAAGAGTAGGCAGGGTTCCCTTAAGCAGTGATGGAGCACAGTAGAAGCAAGGATGAAGTGGTGCAAGCATGTCTTCAATGGGTCCAAAGATTTTTCCTTTTATTTCATCAGGTGGATACTGAGATGGCTTAAAGACTTCAATACCGGGGTCGAACACCTTTTCCTTCAGGGGAAAATAGCACTCAGGCGCAACCGAGTGTGAAGAAGATCCGCAAAGAAGCACAACCTCGACCTCAGAAGGGGGACAAAGAGGTGTCAAATCATAAGTGCAACGGATTTCGGTGTCGAACGGTTTCTTCTCCTTGGACAAAATGCTCTTCAAATCCAAAGTAGGATCAAGACGATAATCTTCAAAGTCCAAAGGAGGAGCATCACTCTCATGAGGGAAGTATGTGTTGAGAAATTCAGAGAAATCTTCCTCAAATGAATAATCGTCCAAGGTAGGATCGAGTGATGGCGGAGGATCTTCAGCATGTGAAGAATCGCTCGAGAGAGTATCAGCCTCATCAAAATCATCGAAAGTGGGCAACTCGGGATACTCAGAAGTACAATCAAAATCATCCGAGTCTGAGCTAGAATCATCATCATCATAAGCATCGAAGACCGGTTGAGAATCATAAATGGGAGAAGCGTCCAAAGTAGGGAGAGAATCATCCACATCATCTTCAAAGAGTGGATTATCAGTGGAAGACTCGAATAAAGGATTATCGTAGACGGTAAAGTCATCGAGCACATTTATCATATTCACTGATTCTCGGCCTCCAAAGGATTTTCCTGTAAGCTTCCCCATTTTAAAAACTTTAGAATCATCCCCGACTCGTAAGATTAACTCACCTTCGGCCACATCTACTAAAGCACGTCCGGTTGTCAAGAATGGCCGACCAAGTATTAAAGGAATACGAGGGTCCATTTCATAATCAACTACGACAAAATCGACCGGGAAAGTAAATGTGCCAACTTTGATAAACACGTCTTCGGCTATACCAACGGGGTAAGCGAGAGTGCGGTTTGCAAGTTCGAGAGTCATCTTTGTTGGAATGAGGTCGGGCAATGATAGTGTTTTCCAAACACTGAGTGGCATCAAATTTATACTAGCCCCGAGATCGGCTAGGGCAGTAAATTCTTCAGTTTTGTTGAACACGCAAGGCAACACAAAACGACCGGGATCTCCAAGCTTTTCCGGTAATTCTTTAAGAATAACTGCTGAGCAGTTTTCATTTAAGCGTGTGTTGGCGAGTTCAATCAGCTTCTCCTTCTTGCTAAGCAATTCCTTGAATGCTTTGACAAATTTCGGCATGTGGCAAAGTGCTTCAACAAGGCTAATGTTGATTGTCATTTGAGATAGAATTTCCACATATTTCGATACTTGACAGTCATTCTTGGTTAGCTCGTTGGTCTTGCCTATGCGAGAAGGGTATGGGATTCTAGGTTTATAGGTGGAAGGTGAAGGTGTAGTCGGTAAGGGTTGGGATGTTGAAGGGTTATTCGTGGGAACTTCATCACGTCGAGGCGGAGACGGTAATGGTGCACTAATACTAGGTGTAAGAGGAGTAGGGACACATGGTGGTGGAGGAGGTGTAGATAATGGGGGTGGGATTGTTGGTCCTACGATGGTGACTCCACTACGAGTAGTAATAGCACTCACATTAGCTCGCGGATTGGTGACTGTGTTTGAAGGTAGAGAACTTGTAGTAGAAGGTTGAGCCGCTGACAAGAAACTAGCAAGCATATTCTTCAAATCATTGGTTTGACTGCTGAAGGAGGATTGAATGTTATCTCGAAGCTCGGATCTTATCTCATTTCCTTGCTTTGTGATATCTCCTTTCAGATTGATAATTTGGCTCTGCAGATTCTTGATTTTCTCACCTTGGGTTCTCATGATGGCCTCAACATCCGGATTACTGGGTGGGGTTTGTTGGGCGGGTGGGTGATAAGGGTTAGAAGCTCTTGGTGGGATTTGGTTGCTTCTAGTGTAGTTGTTGGCGGGGTTTTGGTTTTGAGGAGAAAAACCGGGTGAAAGGTAGTTGTTGGAACGGTAACTCAGCAGATTCCTATCCCCTTGTCGAGCTTGGTAATTTTCCGGTGAATAATTACCATAAGCTGCATACATATTTTCCGGATTTCCTTGTGTCGAAGGACAATCGGTGTATGAGTGAGGACCGCCACATGTTTCACAAGGATTAGCAACCGCTTTAACTTGTTGTTGTTGTTGATTTGAAGCGAGAAGCGTAATACTTTTGCTCATTTCAGTCATCATGCGGGTGAGTTCGGTCATCTCAGGGTTTGCTGAGGTAGAAGAAACATTGACTCTCGGGTTGTTCCTAGAAGAAGCAGAGGAATCCCAGTTTTTGTGGTGAGTAGTCATGTTCTCAATAAGCTCTCTACACTCCTCGGGTCTCCTTTTCATGAATGTGCCACCGGCGGCTGCATTAATCGTATCACGATCTCGAAAAGTCAAACCGTTGTAGAAAGTATCAATTAAGGTCACAGGGAGCATGTTGTGGTTTGGACATCTATCGATCAAGACATTATATCTCTCCCAAGCGTCGAAAAGAGATTCATCAGGGTCTTGCATGAAATCGCTGATTTGATTGCGAAGGCTTGTGACCATGGATTGTGGGAAGTAGCGCGACAAAAAGCGTTGAGTCATGTCATCCCAAGTGTGAATAGAATTCTTCGGGAGACGATCAAACCATTTCTCGGCATGATGTAATAAAGTATGTGGAAAGAGTTGTAGACGAAGTTCATCCATTGTGGCACCAGCCAACTTCATGCTTTGGGTGATTGTAATGAACTTGTCGAGGTGTTTGTTGGCATCATCATCAGGCAATCCTCTAAATGGGTTTGTTTGTACTTGCTGAATCATGTGATGCTTCAACGAAAACTCAAGAGCGTTGATCTGCATCGGCGCAATCGGTCCTCCTCGTCCAAACATTGTTGGTTGACAAAGTTCCTCCATGGTCCGAAGATCGGGCTGTGGAAGAGCATTGTTGTTATTATTATTATTCAGGTTCGGTGGAATGTTGTTGTTGTTAACACCTGCCATATCTAAATCTTCTTGAGGCTCGGGCTCTTGATAATTAGAAGATCTAGTACGCATACACCTGAAAATGCTAAAGAAAAAGAAATCAAACACAAAGACAATATATATACACAATAAAGATAAAATCTTTTTGTATTTTTGAAATTCTTAATTTTTATGGATTTTTATCAATTTTTTAATTTTTATGAGTTTTTGGAATTTCTTATGCAAGAAAAGTAACGTTCACAAGTGAACGGATCCCAAAAAGCAACGTGTCTCTCACAGAAAACTGTTGATCTTAACGAAAAGAGCCGGCAGCGGCGCCATTTTATAACTAGGTTTTACTCAAGTTAAAAATATTCGTTGTTCCAGTCTAATCGAATTGAAAAACTTATGTTTAATGTGTGACTCAGTTGATCTTTGGTGAAACAAAGATGTGTCGGTTGGTTTTAAAATTTAAATGTGCAAAGACTTAAAAGTAAATGTCGTTAAAGTAAAGGGCAAGTATTAAAAGTGCGTAAAAATTAAATCTAAATCTAATTAAAATTAAATTTGCGATATTTAATAACGTGACGGAAAGTAAATTTAATTAAATGACTTAAAATAAAGCGTGACGGAAATTAAAATTAGACAAGTATTAAAATGATAACGTAAAAATAAAACAAGACAAAGTACTAAAAATAACTCCCCAATCGGAATATATTCCGATCAAACACGTCGGAATATACTCCCCTTATCTGTCGGAATGAAGATCGGAAAACCCCAATCGGAATATGTCACTTAACCCAATCGGAATAACCAAACTTTAGCCTCAGATCGGAATGTATAAAACCTACTCTGATCGGAATATGGAAAAGACCTTTGGTCGGAATGTTAATCGGAATCCGTGATCGGAATAGCTGTCACCTTACCTACGATCGGAATACCCAAAATAACACCTCAATCGGAATATGGAGAAGAGCACCAATCGGAATAACTGTCACTGGAACCCAATCGGAATACTACTTACCTTGTCCACGATCGGAATACCAAAGTCCCCATTGATCGGAATTTTAAAACCCTTTTCCGATTTGTAACAATCGGAATCCGGCAGAAAAAGTGCAAAATAAGCTATAACAATAAGCTATGATTCTAATAAGCACAAGACTAAATCCTAAGGTAAAACCGTGTAAAAATAAGCTACGAAACTGAAAGTTAGAAACTTTTAAGACACGAAAAGGATAAACTTTAAGAAAAACAACTTTTTATATAAAAATAACTTTTGTAAAAACTATATAAACTTGAAAATAAACCAAATAAGCTATGAAAATAAGAGATTTAAAACAATCAAAAGCATAAAAAATCAAATCTTTAAACAACTTAACAAGATAAAAACGTGTAAAGAAAAGATTAAAGAAAGGTAGAAGAAGATTAACAAGATAAAGTAAAGATGCAAGTAATTAAAAGAAACACTTACTTGAAATTAAAGGTAATTAAAGGTGCAAAACATGTATTTAAAGGTGCAAGTAATTAAAGGAGCATAAAAATAAAGGTGGAAGAACTAGTTTGTCAATCTAGCCAACCAAATAAAAAGTGATTAGCTAAAGACTATATATATAGGGGATTAGGGAGGTGGTTAGAGGAAACTTCCTCCCCTCTTTCCTTTCTTCCTTAATTTCATGCTTAGGTCCCTCCTCTTCTTTAATCTTTTTGTTAATTGTGCCATTAGTCCTTAAGCCTTCAAATCTTCTTTAATCTTGGTCTTTAATGACTTTTGATCTCGGGATTTCTTTGGACTCGTCTTTTAATTCTTCGATAAATAAGACTTGAGTTCCTCGTCTTTCAGTAAACTTCCGTCTTTTGACTTTTTCTTTAATAAGTCTTCAGAATTGGTCTTGGACTTCCGTTCTTTTTGCACTCGTGACTTCTTGACTTCGTCTTTCATCCTTTTCTTCAATAAAAGTCCGTAAATGCCCGTGAATTCCCGTATTTTCTCCACTTTTCACCTTTTCGTCCTAAATCACAACAAAAACACAAACCACGCATAATTACGACATAAAAGACATAAAATACACGTTTTGGTCCGGTTATTATTGTAATTAAGTGGTAGAAAAGATGTGTGTTTTCACACATATCACTTTTCTTTGAGTTCTAGTATACCAGTCCAAGATAAATCCTTTCTAAGGACACCATAAAAGTTCCCAGCAGGTGGTGGAATATCAACATACTCTTTCATCCCAATCCCAGTCATATCCCTAGAGTCTCTTTGTTCACTAACACATTTTTCTAGGGTTTGAGAAGCTTTATCAAATCTTTGAATTTTAAGCCCTACATTATCTTTGTTTTTAATTGCCTCATCTAACTCAGATTGTAAGACACCTTTTGATCTCTCCAAAATATCCCTAAGGTGAACACTAACTTTAAGGTCATGAGACAAAACGTTAATTTGATCTTTTAGGTCAAACTCCATTTTCTTATATCAGCCACAACCTTTTCAGTTTGAGCAAGTGCAAGTTGATAATTAGGTAACTTGCATTTTTCATCAAAAACATCTGATTTTAACGTTAAAATTTCTTTGTTAAGTTTTTCAGTGTTTAAACGTCAAACTTTACTACAGAAAGCATCATCATATACCTCATTATTTGATGAAGATGAAGAATGTGTCATGAGAGCATAGTGAACATGCTCTTCTTCTTCCTTTTCTGCAATTGAGGCTTTGTTCTCTTTCACCTCCTTGGCCATAAAGCTCCAGTCCCAGCCAACACCATTAATTTCTTGCATGGCAACCATAGCCTTTGTTTCTTCAACCTTGATGATTTGGCTTGAAAGTTTTCCAACATCAGATCTTCTTGGAGATCTGCATTCTCTCATAAAATGACCCATTCTATGGCAATTGTAACACTCAACCTTGGATTTATCAAACCCAACAGTGTCTTTAGCGTTAAATGTCATCTTCTTCTTGAATCTCCTATTCCATCTATTGTCCCTTATGCTTGCAAGTGCCATATTCCACTTTATGTCCATCTCCTCCAAATTCTCATCACTGATTTGCTCAAGGTCCACATATGTAATCACTGAACCATTGGGCAATGCAGCAATGTATACACACACTGTATCTAGATCAATACCAGCAGGTTTAATCCTTGGTGAGTCAACATTGTATGTGTCAGCGTCTAAATGAGGGGCGCTGATAAAGCTTGATCCAACGTTGACACAAGGTGATCTAGTAACGGGGTGCACATATGACTCCCTTTGATCAAATTAACCTTCACTATGTGAGAAGAAAGCCATGTTTCCAGAGGTAGATTTGCTTCCTTGATCAAAAAGGATTTCATTCTCTACAATCTTCAGTTTATTATAGACGTCATCAAAATTGGAACTTTTGCGAGCATTGGTAGCAATAATAGACCTTGCTTCAATCTTGCATGCATCACCAAGACTTTTAAGAAAAGTGGTAATGATATCATCATCATCATCATACACTGTTCTCATAAAGGACAATTTTCTTGTGATGTCAAGAAGTCTGCTTCTCACCCCACTTAGCTTTTCATTGGGAAGAGCTTTGAACACAGCATACTCATGCAAGAGTTGCTTCTTCTTCTCTGACCACCATAATTGACTTGAAGGGCTGCCAAATCTCTTTGCCAGATTCAAAACCTCTATACTTGTGTTGATTTTCTTGTCCCAAAGAAAGTTTGAGAATGCTTAGAGTTTTCATGTCATTCCTTCTCTTTGCAATGTCCTCGGTTGAGACAGGTCTTCCATCTGAAGGTCTTTCTTTTCGATCCTTTTCAGTTGAGCCCTGAATTGATCTTGCAGCAATAGCATCAACAATCCTAGCAGCCTTATCGATTGTGTTTCCATATTCAATAATTTCCCATAGAGTGTGATCATGAATTTGAAGATACTACTCAAAATTGAACTTCCATAGCTTGAAGTTGTCAGGGTCTAGCATGGGGATTTTAAGATTGTTACTAGAGGAGGAAGTCATCTCTGGAGTAGACATCTTATCTGGTTTTTAGGGTTTCTTGAAAAATTAGGGTTTTTAGGGTTTTGTGTTCTTCTAGATCAAAGTTCCTCAACAAGATCTAATACGACTTGTTGATCGCAAAATTAGATCGATTTAGCATTTGTGTAAACGAGATTAAATCAAGTTAAACACTTAGAGAAACTTTGTTGTGTATACAATTCAAGTACCATGCGGAATTAATACTTGAATGAAGAACAAACAAAACAAATAAACCAAACTTTCACTTGGATTGAAATTGAACTTGTGTACAATGAAAGTGTAAAACATATATTAAACTAAAACCTAAAGGCCTCCTTTTATAGATTAAGGAACCTTGTACAAGAGTCTACGTATCAGCTATTTCAGGTAAAGATAAACATGGAAAAAACAATTGTCGAACATATCTTTACTAGAAACATAAAACGTGTAGAATAAGTATTTTATCAGTGCTTGGACTTCTTCTCATCAACGCTTGATTTCTTCTTGTCAATGCTTGATCTGACAACGCTTGATTTCTTCCTATCAACGCCCAATTAACTCTTGTCAGCGTCTAAGTGTCTTGGCTAATTTTATTTCCAAGATCGAGAAGTTTGATAACTTATTTCTTAATGACTTCATGAATTTTAGGATTTACCCTTCTTTGACTTTGGATTGCGGGTTTAAAGTCATCTTCCATGAGAATTTTATGAGTGCAAAAGGTAGGATCAATTCCGCGGATGTCGGAGATTTTCCAGACAATTGCTTTCTTGTGATTTTGAAGAACTTCAATAAGCCTTGCTTTTTCATCCTCTTTCAAGTTCTTAGCAATAATTATGGGTAACTTATCAACTCCTTCTAAGAAAATGTATTCTAAATAAGAAGGTAAATCTTTAAGCTCTAAATCCGGTGGATTTTTGGTGGAAGACATAGTCAAATTTAGATCATTGTTTGTGTAACACCCTATTTTGACAAATGTAATATCATAGGATAATTATGGCATGTCATCAAAGCATGCAAGGTAAATGTTTAAAACATTAAATGAACATAAAAGGAAATACCGGAAACAAACATCGGTACTCCAACATAAGCTCACACATATGAATATAAGTACTGAAAGGAAAGGACTAAACAATGTCCAAAGAAATAATGTAATGTAATGAATGGATCGGAAATGCATAAAGTAATGAAAGCTGGATAGCTTCCATCCGTATGCACTTTGTCTCAAGGTCCTAAGTGCCTCCTTGAGTACCTACCGTTTGGGAACATGAAAAGGAAACAGCTGAGCGAAAAGCCTAGTGAATGGATATATAGCATAATATGAAAGACATAAGCATAGCAAAGACAAATAGCAGCGGAAATGTATAAGTCCTGGAATACCCGTAAATTAGTGAGATGAGACAAGTATACACTTGTCCCACCCCACTATATGGGACGGCCAAAACAAGGACACTACATCATAAGATGTGTCAAACTTGTAGCAACAAGTTAACACTTGTTCATTCAAGCTTAACATGTAAGCTTGTTAGGACCATTGGAATAGTTCTTTGTAATAGGTAGACTAGGAGGTATGTAGTTCCTCCTGGTCATAGTAGTAGTAGGAGCAAGTCGTGCTCCTGGTCTTATAGAAAGTCAAACATTATTATTTAGTTATTATTCTGTTAGGATATGCATGATATATGTTAGGAAAGGATATGCATATCCGTTTTACACGTTTTGATTAATGATGTATTAAGGTTTCCTTGTAGTATAAAAGGAACCTTAGGCAGAAGGGTTTTACACACCTTCATCAAATATAATTCTAGTTCTTATTAGTATTAGAAATTAGAAAAGGATCAAGTCATTATAGTTATTCTGTTCTTTTTATTCATAGTATTTGTATTCCGCACTTATACTGTGTGATTTGTATAGAGTCTCTCTGTGAATAGACTTGTGATTACAGAAGTCGTTCACCGTTCCTGACAGGCTGCAAGATCCACATCTAGTGGACCCAACAAGTGGTATTAGAGCTTGTTGGCTCTCGATCTGGTTGATGTATAAGGTTTTCATTAGTATTTTCTGTTTTTAAATAAATAAAGCTGCTGATCTAGGTTTTTTTTCCCAACAAACCCTAGATGATTGTTGTTGTTGTTCATATGATATTGCTGCTGCTGATGTTGCTGTTGGAATGATGGTGATTGTTCTAGCTTTGGTGAGTTGATTCTTGAATCAACGATGAACCCTAGAATGATCTATGGTGATGAACATTTCTGGCTGCTGTGATTCGTTTTAGGGTTTTCAAACCTTAGATCGATATGTTATCCTAGCTGTTGTGAGAAGGGCAGGTTCCTGTTCATCATATTGTTCTACTAGCTTTGGTGAGTTGATCATTGATCAATGATGAACCCTAGTAGGACTAGAAGTACTTGATGCCAAGATGTAAGATAAAGATGCTGCTGATTGGTTTATTCGGGAGTCAAGCATGTGGTTTAGGGTTATGGTGTTTTTATCCAAACCCTGGATTGCTTATTTGATGTTACTACTGATGGTCCAACTTGGTGACAAATCGTGTATCAATTTAGGGGTTCGATACACTAAAAGAAATCACGATTTTGGTGGATGAGGAGCCTTTTTAAGATAGTTTGCTCTATGCGTACATTTGCTATCGCTTGAAGGGGTTACATTATTGTGCTCAGTGTCTCATTTATTTGAGGATTTTGTTCGAGCTCGACGTCACGTGGTTAGTGAAAGACATAAGACACAAGTTTGGGAGATTCCGCTTCTTCATCAAATTCGTTATACTTGATTTTCTTCATCAGTGATCTCTCCATAGAGCCTACTGGATTTGCCGTGCGCTTCTTAAGGGGAAGACGATCCTTTTTGAATTGATGTGACAAAAAGGGGAAGAATGCATGGATCAAGGGGAAGCTTAGCCTTCATCTATATTAGCTTCAGGGGAAGCTTGTGCTTACTGGTTTTGTCAAATCAACTAGGGGAAGATTTTTGGGACTTAGATATCTTGAGTTGATATGACAAAACAAGATGAAGGACCTAGTAGTAATATATTAGCTTAAATAGTAAGCTAGGGTTGACATGTAACCCTAGTCCCTCTATTATATAAAGAGGGTAGCACCTTGGTTGTTATTCCCTCATTCACAAACAATGTAAACCATAGGTGTGTGTGCGTTCCTCCTAGTGTCAAGCCTATAAGGCACCAGGAGTAGTAGTTAATAGTTTATTAATAGTAATCATTTCATTAGTGAAAGCCTTGTTCTTTGTTATAATTGTGTTTATTATGATTCCGCTGTGCTTATTACAATCATGATCATGATATCCCAGATGAGTCTAGATCCTAAGACTCAACAAGATTGTTGGGACTTAGATATCTTGAGTTGATATGACAAAACAAGATGAAGGACCTAGTAGTAATATATTAGCTTAGATAGTAAGCTAGGGTTGACATGTAACCCTAGTCCCTCTATTATATAAAGAGGGTAGCACCTTTGTTGTTATTCACTCATTCACAAACAATGTAAACCATAGGTGTGTGTGCATTCCTCCTGGTGTCAAGCCTATAAGGCACTAGGAGTAGTATTTAATAGTTTATTAATAGTAACATTTCATTAGTGAAAGCCTTGTTCTAGGTTATGATTGTGTTTATTATGATTCATCTGTGCTTATTACAATCATGATCATGATATCCCAGATGAGTCTAGATCCCAAGACTCAACAATTGGTATCAGAGCGAAGGGATCAAGCAAAACTCCACAACATAATTCATTATCAATCGACCCCACTGTCTAATCAAAGGTTCCCACTATTTTATATTTTGTTTCCACTAGAAACAATCAACAGAAACAAAAGAAGGGAAGCCGGCATGATCAATCAGTGATCAGGAAACCCCGCCTAGGAAAAAAAGGAAGAATAAAGAAGGAAGGGATTACGCAGTCAGAATAAAAGGAAAGAAAGAAGGAAGGGGTGAGCACACTTACCTAACGAACCGAGGTGAGCACGCAGACCCAACGGCCAGTCACAAAGAAAAGGAAACCATGGAGCATTTTATGGACAACAATCAATAACAGAGTCCATAATATGGAAGCGAGTATTTAATCCTGTAAACATACACGGAAACTCGGAATTCAAGACCATCTATGTCAAACTTTCAGCCATGACGATTCAAGCATAGGGAAGAAGATATCGAGATTGAACACACAAAGATTAACAGATTAGGGGGAATATGTTGGATAATAATCAATCAATCTTAGTTTATGTATTTTTTGTAAATAAGGGCTGCAGGCCCAAACCCAATATTAGTTAGGTTAGCAGTTAGAACGGTTATAAAGTGAAGAGGCACATTTGTTTGGTTTTGTAAACCATCACAACCCTTCACATAAATCATACCGATTAGTGTACTATATATAGGATTCATTGTATACGTTTGTAAGTAACCCATTCATATCAATATAGTTATTTGGGTTCAAACCCCTTATTCAATCTCTTATTCATCCCCTATTGTTTTCTGCCCTATTTATCCGAATATGATGATTGTTTGTTTGATCAATTCGTTCCTGGAATCTCTCTGATACGAGGCTTTTTCCCGTATAAAAATTAATGTTCGTTGAAGTGGTCTAATCGAATTGATAAATGGTTAACTATGCGACTCAACTGTCTTTGGTGGAAACAAAAGTTGTGTCTTGTAGTAAAATTAAAAGTGCAAAAACTATTAAAGTAAATGGCGATAATTAAAATCTAAATCTAATTTAAAATAATTGACGGGAATTTAAAGTGTGACAAGAAATTTAAAAGCCAATTAATGTAAATAACGCAAATTTAAAACTATCCTAGAGGCAAACTTAAAACGCAACTAAAACTTAAACTAAGGCAAGGCTTAAAATAAATCTAAGGCAAGTAAACTTAAAGTGCGACTAAGGAAAAAGGCGGGGAAAGTAAAGCTTAAAAATTAGAAATTAAAACTTAAAAACAGTAACTTGAAATAACCTGAAAACAGCTCATTCGGAATAAACCTTCGTTCGGAATAATCATTCGTTCGGAATGTCACCTTCGTTCGGAATAATTCTTCTTCACTCGGAATATTTACCAAAACCCTTGATCCGGAATATCTAGTTCACCCAGAATAAATGCTTCACTCGGAATAATGGTTCATCCGGAATATGTCACTTATCCGGAATACACCCTTGATCCGGAATAAAAGCTTTATCCGGAATGTTTTCCTTGACTCGGAATATTCTGTTGATCCGGAAAAAATTCTCCAACCCTTCGTTCGGAATGTTCCGAATGAATACCTTTATTCGGAATATTGGATGTTCCGAATGAACTCCTTTATCCGGAATATTGGATGTTCCGAATGAACTCCTTTATCCGGAATATCGGATGTTCCGAATGAACACCTTTGATTCGGAAGAAGTTGTTGATCCGGAATGTTTATTTGGTTCGGAACAATCACAACACCCCTTTGATTCGGAACAACCTGCTTGATTCAGAACAATCAACAAAATACCTTCACTCGGAATATTTGGCTTTGATCCGGAATAAACCTGGGAAAATATTAGCGAAGAACACGGGACAAACAAAAATCTACGAATCTAGACAAAACTAAACAAAATCAACAACAAGATTAAATCAAACTAATCACAAATGATCTAATAACAAATACTAATCAAACCAAATCAAAAACACTAACAATAATAATCAAAATAATCAAAACCCACTTTAATCAAATCAATAAAACATAAAAAACATAAACATGAACAATAAACCATAAAGATTAAAGATCAAATAAGAAAGGAAGATAGAAGATTGACAATAAAAGTAAAGATTGACAATAATTAAAAGGAAACTTACTTGAAATTAAATGAATTTAAGGTGCAAGAAAATTAAGTAAATGACATGTATTTAAATGACAAGTAATTAAAATGGTGGAACACTAATTGTCACACTTAGCCAACAAAATTAATATGAAATCCTAATGGCCTATTTATAGGAGGATTAGGGAGGTGCTTAGAGGAAGCTTCCTCCCCTCTTTCGTCTTTCTTTAATTGCATCATTAAGTCCTTAATCTTCTTAGTTCTTCGACTTTAATGACTTTGTCTCAGGATTTCTTTAAACTTGTCTTGAAATTTCTTCATAAATAAGACTTGAGTTCTTCGTCTTTTAGTAAACTTCCGTCTTTTGACTTTTTCTTCGATAAATCTTCCGAATTGGTCTTGTACTTCCGTTCTTTTTGCACTCTTGATTTCTTGACTTCGTCTTTTGTCTTCTTCTTCGATAAAAGCCCGTGAATGCCCGTGTTTTCTCCCCTTTTCACATTTTCGTCCTAAATCACAACAAAAACACAAACCATGCATAATTCAGACATTTACGACATAAAATACACGTTTTGGCTTGGTTATTATTGTAGTTAAGTGGTAAAAAGGATGGGTGTTTACACACCTATCAAATCCCCTACACTTGACCATTACAATGTCCTCATGCAATGCATTAATTACAAAGCACGCTTACACTTTTCATCACAATCAATCCACATTGGCCTTTATTAAAGAGATAGAAAATTATAAACATTCAAAGGAAGAAAGTAAGTTAAGAAATCAAAAACATACCTTAGGGTTTTGAAAATGTCATGAATGATCATCATCCTCAAGTTTTCACTTTCTCCAAACCAAGCTTAAAAACGAGATCATTGTTATTATAAGTTAGCAAACTAACACGAACTCATGTGGGCCAATTATTTACTTAGACTCCCTTATTCCTAGGTGTGTCTCTTATATTTTATTATTGTCTTGAATGATCACGAGGATGCATTGTTGACTTATTTCGATAGTTTATTAGGCTGAAAATAAAGTGGGACGATTTAATCAATAGTTAGCTAAAGGACAAAATCTTTTAAAACTGCTTCTCGGGACCTCATAAAGTTTATATCTTGGCATAACTCGCTTCGCGATTTGAGACCTTTCTCGGACCGATATTTGGCAGCGACTTCATACTTCAAATCTTGAGAGACGTTCATGAAATAATGGCCTTCTCTTCATAATAGGAATTTCTTCACTTGAAGTTTTGAGAGATTCTTCATACTTGGACCACGACTTCTTCATTTTTTCTCCAATATTTATTTGGGATTTTGATATACAACGATCCGCCTCCTTTTTGGACTTGGATCTCTTTGTCCTCATACCTTGTTAGGGCCTTTTTGGATATACTTCTCCATGATCTTTACGGGAGTATTTGCTTTTCGTCGTGTGTCTCGATCCTTCATATTGATCTTTGAAAAATGATTCTTCACATCACTTTGGATCTTTAGCAACAAAATGTTGCCCTCATGCCTTGTTAGGGCCTTTTCGTACTCGCCAATCTTCGCATCCCGCTTCAATAAGTTATGCCTTGGCTATGAACTCTAATCATTACCGAGCAACTTTTAAACGATCTTGGGCTAGAAGCTAAGTAACTTTTCAAATCGTACAACCTTATTTATTACAGATAAATTTATTAGCAAGCGATGGGAGAATAGGCTTATAATTAACTCACATAAATTCACGAAAGGATACCAAACTTATAATTGACTCTATCATCTCTCGTCCTCCACAGTTTAAAATCTTAAGGAATGAGACTCGTGGATGCTTAGCCTATTAAATCAAAGTTTTGGGTTTTCGAGTTATCTATAGGATCTTGCAAACTCTTAGACTTTTTCAAGTTTAGAAATCGCATTTTAAAGTTCCCTTGATAAACAACTCTCTAGGATCAGCTATAGGAACTTGCGAAAAGTTCTTGTTCTTAACCCGGGAGAGTTAAGACTTTCGCGTTTTAAAGCTCCCTATATAAAAGCCTAGCAACACTTGACTCAAACACGTTAAGGATACTAGCTAGAGTAAACTTAGATAAGTAAACTCGGGTTGAGTCAAAATATTCACAACGTTTAAAAATTAGAACCACTTTATTAAAATTTATTCTAGTAAAGAAAGAAAATAACTATACAAAGGGAAAAACTAATGGGCCAAAATAGATCAAAAATTTTGAAAAATGTCGAAAAATTGATTTTCCGGTAAAAATGAGGACAAATACAAGGAAAACGCCACTTAACTTCGATAGAAGTCCCCCCTACACTTATTATAAACATTGTCCTCAATGTTTAAGCATGTGGGAGTAAACTCCCCTACACTTAGGACATTGTGCACGTTGTTTAAATCTCGCTAAGGAAAAGATTCCTATTTTAATATTGGAAAATATAAAATAGTGAATCGAAAAGAGTTTAGGATAGAACCGGGAAGATGGAAACACGGAATCACGGGTCGTCAAAAATCATCAAGAATGGATCATTGAGCGCTCGAATCCCAGAATATTAGAAGAGAGGAGATAGAAAACACCAACGGGTCTCCCTTACACTTAGGATAAAGATAGCTAAAAGATAGATACATGGGTTGCCTCCCAAGAAGCGCTTGATTTTTGTTCACTGAGTCGTGAGCCAGACTCGACCTTGATTATCATAGGAAGAAGCATGAAACATATCCACCGGGATCAAATACATAGTTTTCGTCCATCAAATAGCACAAGCTTAAGGCGAACAAGGCAAGCCAAAGAAGAGTAGGCAAGGTTCCCTTAAGCAAAGATGGAGCACGGTGGGAGAAAGGGTGAAGAGGTGCAAGCATATCTTCAAAAGATCCAAAGGTTTTTCCTTTTATTTCATCAGATGGATACTGAGATGGCTGAAGAATTTCGATACCGGGGTCGAACACCTTTTCCTTTAGGGGAAAATAGCACTCAGGCTCAGCAGAATTTGAAGATGATCCGCGAAGAAAAGGCACAACCTCGTCCTCAGAAGGTGGACAAAGAGGTGTCAAAACATACGTGCTGCGGATGTTGGTGTCGTCCGGTGTCTTCTCCTTTGAAAGAATTTTCTTCAAATCCGAAGTAGGATCAAGACCATAATCATCAAAGTCTAACGGAGGGGAATCACTCTCATGAGGGAAGTATGTATTGAGGAAAGTAGAAAAGTCTTCTTCAAATGAGTAGTCATCCAAAGTAGGATTAAGCATGTTTGGCGGAGGATCTTCATCATGAGAAGAATCGCTCAAAGAGTATCGGCCTCATCAGAATCATCATAAGTGGGCATGTCGGGATACTCGGAAGTAAAATTATCATAATCATCCCCATAGGAGCTAGAATCATCATCATAAGCATCATAGATCGGTAGAGAATCATATATGGGTGAAGGTTCCAAATTGGAGAGAGAATCATCCACATCATCTTGAAACAGTGGATTATCATTGCAAGAATCGAATAAAGGATTGTTGTAGATGAAAAAATCATCGAGCACATTAATCATATTCGCTGATTCTCTTCCATAGGATTTGCTTGTAAGCTTCCCCATTTCAAAAACTTGTGCATCATCCCCGACTCTTAAGATGAGTTCACATTTATCCACATCAATTAAAGCTCTACCGGTTCTCAAAAATGGGCGTCCAAGTATTAACGGAATACGAGGGTCCATTTCATAATCAACAACGACGAAGTCGACCGGAAAAGTGAATGTGCCAACTTTAATGAACACATCTTCGGCAATACCAACGGTGTAAGCGAGAGTGCGATTGGCTAGCTCAAGATTCATTTTGGTGGTGTAAGGTCGGGCAATGATAACTTTTTCCAAACACTTAAAGGCATTAAATTAATACTGGCGCCGAGATCGGATAAGGCAGTAAACTTATCGGTTTGGTTAAAAGTACAAGGAAGCACAAAACGACCAGGATCTCCAAGTTTTTCCGGAAGTTCTTTAAGAAGGACGGTAGAATAATTTTCATTCAATCGAGTATTAATAAACTCGGCCATCTTCTCCTTCTTCCTAAGCAATTACTTAAACATCTTGATTGTGGCATTTGAGCAAGAGCTTCAACAAGGGTAAAGGTGATTTTCATGCCGGTAATCTTTTCCAAAAACTTAGCGACTTGCATGTCATTCTTTGTCAAAAATGGAGCCTTGTTGAGTCGAGAAGGGTAAGGAATGCTGGGGTTGGGTGGTGGGGTGTAGAAGGTGAAGGTTGAGATGTTGAAGGGTTTAAGGTGGGAGGTGGGGTTGGTGGAGGATTCGTCTTGGGTACTTCTTCACGACGAGGCGGAGACGGTAATAGTGTACTAATAATAGGTGTGGGAGTAGTAGGGATAAATGGTGGTGGAGGAGGTGTAGATGACGGGGGCGGGATAGGTGGTCCTACTAAAGTAACTCCACTACGAGTAGTAATAGCACTCACATTCACTCTCAGATTGGTGACGGTGTTTGAAGGTAGAGAACTCGAAGTAGAGGGTTGAGTGGTTGGTAAGAAACTAGCCAACATATTCTTCAAATCATTTGTTTGATTGCTGAAGGAGGATTGTATATCATTTCGAAGCTCGGATCTAATGTCATTCCCTTGCTTGGTGATATCCCCTTTCAAATTGATAATTTGGCTTTGTAGATTATTAATTTGCTCTCCTTGGGTTCTCATTAAAGCTTCAACATATTGATTGACGGGTGGGGCTTGTTGAGCGGGTGGGTGATAAGGATTAGAAGCTCGAGGTGGGATTTGGTTGCTTCTAGTGTAATTGTTGTTGGGGTTGTGGTTTTGAGGAGAAAAACCAGGTGAAAGGTAGTTGTTTGACCGGTAACTTAGCAAATTTTGATCCCCTTGAGGTCGGGCTTGGTAATTTTCCGGTGAATAATTACCATAAGCCGCATACACGTTTTCCGGATTTCCTTGAGTAGAAGGACAATCAGTGTATGAGAAGCAAGATATTTTTGTTCATTTTGGCCATCATGCTGGTGAATTCGGTCATATCGGGGTTTGCTGAAGTAGAAGAAACATTGACTCTCGGGTTGTTCCTTGAAGAAGAGGAGGAATCCCAGTTTTTGTGATGAGTAGTCATGTTCTCAATAAGCTCTCTACACTCCCCGGGACTTGATATAATGATTTGCTATGGTTCAAATTTAAGTCTCTCGAAATCTTCTCGAATTGATCACGGTTCTAAGTGGAATGATTGTTCTTGGTTACAAATAAGGGGTTTGGTTTTTGGTTATCTAAATTTTAAACTAAATGCAAGTAATTAAAATTTGTCGTTGAGAAAATTAGAAGTCTTAAAATTAAACTACAAATAAGAGCGTGCAACTTTGGAAATTAAAACTTGACAATTCAGAAACTTAAAAACAAGTTGGAAATAAACTAAGTAAAAGAGCGGGAAAAACAAGATTTGAAAAATTAAGCAAAAACAAAATACAAATCTGAGTCCGATCGTACTCAAAAGTAATCCAGATCGCAACCCGATCGTATCCAAAATAACACGATGGATCGTGTTCAAACAGTAGTCCGATCGCACTCAATGCAATGATATCAAGGGGATGGATCGTACTATCCAGTACGATGGGGGGGATCTTACTAACAGATCGCGACTACGATCGCAGCTAGTGATCGTGGTCTTGATCGTGGTTCCAGATCGTAACAATTGATCGCACTCTAGGCGATCGTAGCAGGGACAAGCGACTCGATCGCACCCTAGATCAAAGTAAGTGATCGTGGGCGTGGATCGTACCAGGGAAGGGACAACTGATCGCACTCTAGGCGATCGTAGCAGTAAAACATGTTGAGATGGCAAAGGCGTCCAAAAGGAAATAAACTTAAGCCAATAAGCAGTAACCAATAAGCATACGTAAACTTCTCAAAGAGTAAATAAGCACAAATTCGTTAACTTTTTAAATCTAAGACATTCAAACTTCCATAAAACGTAAATGAGAACCATAAATCTTTTAGAAAACTAAAAGAGTAAATAAGCTAAACAATCAAACAAGCCAATAAGCATGAAGAGCTTATGGCTTATTCGTCCAATAGCTTAATTTGAATTAGATTAATGAAATCCAAAAATACAAAAGCTTAAAACTTGAAATGTAAAAATGAAGAAAAGAAAAATCTTAGTGAGAGAAAGTTGAGAACTTTCTCTCTCTAAAACTAGAGAAAAATGAAAAAAAAAATGAAAAACTAAAAACTAACTAAGAGAGTCCAAATGGTGAAGTGAAGTCCTATTTATAGGCGTGTGATTATGGGCTTGTGAGTGGGCTTTGGTTTTGGGCTTCTTTTCTTCTTTCTTCTTTAGTCTTTTCGTTTCTTAAAATAAACACTTCCGACTTTAGATTTTGAGAAGTGTCGGTGAATAATTCCAACTCGTCTTATAATCTTTTGTTTAATAGACTCGAGTTCTTCGACATATATAAATCTTCCATCTTTGGCTCTATTCTTCGATAAATCTTCAAAAAGGCACAATGACTTCAAATCTTTTGCATCTCTTGGACAATAGACTTCTTCTTGAGTCTTTTTCCTCGATAAAACCCGTGCAATCCCATGTTTTCTTCAATATTCTCCCGGTTGACTCTGAAAACACAATAAACACAAAAACCACGCATAATTCCAAACAAATGATATTAAAAACGTGTTTTGGTCTTGTTTTAGCCAGAAATAAGTGGTAAAGGGATGTGTGTTTTCACACCTATCAAATCCCCTACACTTAACCATTGCCATGCCCTCATGCAATGCTTAGTGATAAAGCAAATTTACACTTTTCTCATAATCAATCAACCTTGGCCTTATTAACATACTACTAAAAAAAAATTAGAGTACTAAGAGAAATCAAAACATTAAAGTAAACAAAAGGATGGAAATAACTTGCAAAGAGATCAAGGACTTACATTAGGGCTTTGGTGCTGCGAAGATATATCATCCTCAAGTTTCACGTTCCCCAAACTAAGCTTAAAAACGAGATCATTGTTATTATAAGTTAGCATATCAGACACTTACACACATGGCTTAATTAAATGCTTAAACTCCCTTATTCCTAGGTGTATCTCTTATATTTTATTTTTGTCTTAGAATGATCATGAAGATGCATTTTTGGACTTATTTCGATAGTTTATTTAGGCCGAAAGCAAAGTAGTACGATTTGATCAATAGTTAGCTAAAGGACAAAATCTCTTAAAACTGCTTCTCGGGATATCAAAAAGTTCATATCTTGGCATAACTCGATTCACGATTTGAGACCTTTCTCGGGCCGATATTTGGCATGTACTTCATACTTCATATCTTGAGAGATGTTCTTGAGATAATGGTCTTCTCTTCTTCACTTGGAGACTTTTGAGGAGTACTCCAACTTTGTTGACCACGACTTCATGATTATTTCTTCAATCTCTAAATGGGATTTTGAGATACAACGATCCGCCTCCTTTTCGGACTTGGATCTATTTATCCTCATACCTTGTTAGGGTCTTTTCGGATAGACTTCTCCATGATCTTTATGGGAGTTGATTGCCTTTCGTCGTGAATCTTGATCCTTCATATTGATTTTGGGAATAATGCTTTTCACATCACTTTGGATCTTCAGCAATAAAATGGAATCCCCATGCCTTGTTAGGGCCTTTTTGGACTCGCCAATCTTCGCGCCCCGCTTCATAAGTTATGCCTTGGCTATGAACTCTTATCATTACCGAGCAACTTTTAAACGATCTTGGGCTAGAAGCTAAGTAACTTTTCAAATCGTACGACCTTACTTATTGCAGATAAATTATTATCAAGTGATGGGAGAATAGGCAAATAATTACACCAAGTGAGCTTGCGCAAGAATACCGACTTATAATTGACTTTATCATTTCTCGTTCTCCACAATTTAAAATCTCAAGTAATGAGACTCGTGGATGCTTAGCCTAATAAACCAATTAAGGTCTACATGGTTAAGGATACTAGCTAGAATAAACTCGTATAAGTCTATTCGGGTTGAGTCAAAATAATCGCAACGGGCCTAATATGTCAAAGACTTCAAAACTAGCTACACCACTTTATGAATATATTTGACATTATTGCGGGATATATACATATGAAAGCAACGAGAAAAAAATAAAATTACGACTAAATGGCCAAAGTTAATTAAAAATTTGAAAAATGTTGAAAAAGATGATTTTCCGGTTAAATGAAGGCACTTTCATGGAAAAGTCCACTTAAAACATTGATAGAAGTCCCCCTACACTTAAGATAAACATTTTCCTCAATGTTTAAGCATGTGGGAAAAGTCTCCCCTACACTTATGACATTGTGCATGTTGGTTAAATCAAGCTAAGGGAGAGACGACTAAAGTGATCAATTTCAAATGTGAGTATGAAGAAAATTGAATCACGATAGTTGAGAGATAGAACCGGATTTCGGATAACACGGGAGCACGGTTCGTCAAAGGTTCCAAAAGTTCATTTATCCCTGTAATCACATCACCATACAAACACAAAGCACCTATAGAGACCCCCCTACACTTAGGAGGTTAAAACAGAAAAGGATAGATACTCGGGTTGCCTCCCGAGGAGCGCTTATTTTTTATAACCGAGTCACGAGCCTGACTCGACCCAAAATTAGTTCATGGGGAACATGGTGAGGGATGGAATCATCTCATGAGAGATGTCCTCACCAAAGTACAACTTCACTCGTTGGCCATTCACCTTAAAATTAGGTCCATTAGGTTGAGCGAGCTCGAGGGTACCATATGGAAAAATTTGGGCAATGGTGAATGGGCCAGACCAACGAGATTTCAACTTGCCCGAAAAGATTTTCAACCGAGAGTTAAAGAGTAAAACTTTGTCTCCAACTTGGAACTCTCGGTTTTTAATCTTAGAGTCGTGAATGAGCTTAGTCTTTTCCTAATAGATCAAAGAATTTTCATAAGCCTCATTCCGGAGTTCATTCAACTCATTGAGTTGGATTTTGCGTAGGTCACCGGCTTTGTGGATATCAAAATTAGCCCACTTCAAGGCCCAATAAGCCTTGTGCTCCAACTCAATGGGGAGGTGGCACGCTTTCCCGTACACAAGACGATATGGTGTACAACCAATCGGAGTCTTGTAAGCGGTACTAAAAGCCCACAAAGCATCATCAAGTTTATCAGCCCATGAGGCACGATGCTCTCCCACGGTTCTTTCAAGAATTCTCTTTAATCCTCGGTTGGATATTTCAGCCTGGCCATTAGTTTGTGGGTGGTAGGCGGTGGAAAAACGATGATTTACACCATACTTAGCCATGACTCTTGCGAATTGGTCATTGCAAAAATGAGTCCCACGATCACTAATAATGGCACGAGGCACACCGAATCTAGCGAACAGCGATTTCAAAAAGTTACAAACCACCCTTGCTTCATTAGTGGGTAAAGCTTTGGCTTCAACCCATTTGGAGACGTAGTCAACGGCTACAAGGATGTATTTGTTTCCTTTAGATGAAGGGAATGGCCCCATAAAGTCGATACCCCAAACATCAAAGATTTCACATTCTTGTATGAAATTCTGAGGCATCTCGTCTTTATGTGTGATCTGATTGTTTTTGGCAAGCATCACAGCGTTTAACCATCTCATGAGCATCACGGTAAATGGTGGGCCAATAAAATCCCGAGTCAAACACTTTTTTGGCGGTGTAGTTGGGACCAAAGTGACCACCGGTGGGTCCTTTGTGGCAAGCGTCAAGGATTTCTAAAGCTGCCGGTCCATCAACACATCGGCGAATAATCAAGTTAGCACATTGTTTGAAAAGGTACGGGTCATCCCAAAAGTAAGTCTTAATGTCTTTGAAGAACTTTTTCTTTTGTTGGGATGTTAGCCCGTCAACGAGAATTCCACCCGCCAAGTAGTTTGCAATGTCCGCAAACCACGGGGTTTCATCAGAAGTCGAGTTGATAGACATTAAGGTCTCCAGGAGAAAAGAATCATTGATTTCTTTGTTCGGATGATCCCCCTGGTAAGGATCCTAAAGTCTATTGAGATGATCCGCGGCTAGGTTTTCAGCTCCTTTTTTATCGCGAATTTCGATTTGAAATTCTTGGAGTAGCAAAACCCAGCGGAGAAGTCTTGGTTTAGAATCTTGTTTAGTTAACAAGTACTTCAACGCGGAATGATCGGTGTAAACGATTGTGGTAGAAAGGACAAGATAGGGGCGGAACTTTTCAAAGGCATAGACAACAGCTAAAAGCTCTTTTTCGGTTGTCATGTAATGCAATTGAGCCCCTGTCATTGTCTTGTTAGCGTAATGGATCAGTTGGAAGTGATTGTTCACTCTTTGGCCCAGAACCGCTCCAATAGCAAAGTCACTAGCATCGCACATCAACTCGAAAGGCAGCTCCCAATTAGGGGTAACCAAGACGGGTGCCTTAGTTAGCTTATCCTTAAGCATGTTGAAGGCTTCAAGACACTCTTTGGAAAAGATAAAAGGAGTATCTTTTTCCAAGAGGTGGGTCATCGGGCGAGAGATTTGAGAAAAATCTTTGATGAATCGACGGTAAAAGCCCGCATGACCGAGGAAACTTCTCACACCCTTCACGGTTGAAGGTGGAGGCAACTTAGCGATAACATCGACTTTAGCACGGTCTACTTCAAGACCGGCTTTGGAGATCTTGTGTCCTAGAACGATGCCCTCTTTTACCATGAAATGGCATTTTTCCCAATTAAGAACAAGGCGAGTGTCTTCACACCGCTTAAGCATACGTTCTAAATTGGCAAGGCACGCAGAGAATGAATCACCATAAACCGAGAAATCATCCATGAATACTTCCATAGTGTCTTCCACCATGTCATGGAAGATAGCCATCATACACCTTTGGAACGTCCCAGGAGCATTACATAAACCAAAATGCATGCGTTTGTAAGCAAAAGTTCCGTAGGGACAAGTGAATGTGGTCTTTTGTTGGTCCTTGGGATCGATGGGAATTTGAAAATACCCAGAGAAACCGTCTAAAAAGCAGTAATAGTCATTACCAGCTAGACGCTCGAGCATTTGATCCATAAAAGGAAGAGGAAAGTGATCTTTTCTCGTGGCATCATTGAGCTTGCGATAATCAATACAAACTCTCCACCCAGTAACGAGACGAGTGGGAATCAACTCGTTGTGTTCATTGGGAACAACGGTTATTCCGCCTTTCTTGGGCACACAATGGACGGGAATTACCCAAGGCGAATCCGAGATAGGGTAAATCAAGTCGGCATCAAGAAGTTTGATAACCTCTTGTTTGATGACGTCATGAATGTGAGGATTAACCCTTCGTTGGCTCTGGATTGCGGGTTTAAAGTCATCTTCCATGAGAATCTTGTGAGTACAAAAGTTCGGATCAATTCCGCGGATATCGGAAATTTTCCAAGTAATTGCCTTCTTATGATCTTTAAGCACGGCGATGAGGCGAGATTTCTCTTCTTTTTTCAAGTCCTTAGCAATGATGACGGGCGACTTCTAATTTTCTTCAAGTAACACGTACTCGAGATGGTGTGGCAACTCCTTAAGTTCTAAATCCGGAGGATTTTCGATGGTAGGCGTATGCAAAGTCGGAGCATCGATAGCAATAACCGTGGGAGATGGTGGAGAAATATTGTCTTCTTTAAGAATGTTCTCAATGAGGCGAAGATCTTCATCCCAATCAGTGGGAGAATCGGCATGTTCTAAGTTCACATCTCCCATGGTGGCTTCCAAATCTTTCCAAAGGAAATCACTTTCTCCAAATAGAGATAGTGATGAGTCAATAGAGGAAACGGTCTCAACATTGGGAAGAGAGGTGGGAATACTTTTACAAGCATCTTTGAAGTGTTCTTCACAAGCCTCATCAAGAACGTCAATACAATTAACACTCTCGTTAGAATAAGGCTGTTTAGACAACTTTCCCATGTTGAAGACAATTTTATCGTCACCCACTCTCATGATAAGCTCACCAGCTTCGACATCGATGAGAGTGCGACCGGTCCTCAAGAATGGACAACCAACGATCAATGGCACACGAGGGTCCATGTCGTAGTCAACGACAACAAAATCGGCAGGAGAAGTGAATTTGTCGACTCCTACAAAGACGTCTTTGGCTATCCCCACTAGATAAGCAACCGTACGGTTAGCTAATTCCAGAGTCATTTTGGTGGGGACTAGCTCAGGGAGAGATAATTGCTTCCAAACGCTTAGAGGCATTAAATTAATACTGGCACCTAGATCGGCTAGGGCCATGCAATTCTCTACTCCCGGGAAGTTGCAAGGGATTAAGAAACGACCCGGATCACCAAGCTTGGTTGGTAATTTCCTTAAGAGCACTGCAGAGCAATTCTCATTAAGTTGGGTGTTTGCAATATCATGAAGCTTCTCCTTGTCGCTAAGAAGATCTTTGAACATTTTCGCGTACTTAGGCATGTGAGCGAGAGCCTCAGCGAAGGAGATGTTGAAATTCAATTGTTTAAACATTTTAAGAAAGTTCAAAACCTGAATATCGTCCTTGCTTTTGAGCTTCTCTTTCCTCAACCTTGAGGGATAAGGTATATCGGAAGAAGAGGAAGGCTTTGGGAGAATAGGATCACTCACATCCTTGGGTGGAGGAGGGGTAGAAGTAAGAGGTGGAGAAATTGGGGAAGTAGAAGGATGAGGAATAGGAGCAGGTGACTCTTTTTCCTTAGTCACAATCACCGGTGGAGGTATAGGAAGCTCGGGTTCCTTGGTACCTTTGCCACTGCGAGTGGTGATTGCTTTCATCTCCCCTCTTGGATTCGCAATGGTGTTACTCGGAAGAGTACCCGAAGAAGTGGGTTGATTACCTTGGAAGAAACTAGCCATCATGTTCTTTAAGTCATTCGTTTTACTATCCAAAGTGTTTCTCATATCAGCTCTCAGATCGTTCCCTTGTTTCACCAGGTCTGCTTTCAAGTTGCGCACTTCCTGTTGGAGATTGTCCACGATCACATCGTTAGTCCTCATGTAGGTTCCAATGTCTTGGTGTAATGCGGTGGGTTGGTTGGGAGGAGCATTGTATGCGGGTGGTTGATAAGCAGGTTGCTGGTAAACTTGGTTGTTTCGTTGAGGTGGATGTGGTTGTTTGTGAGGTGGTATGTATGGTCCACGATGTTGTTGTTGTTGTTGAGGAGGGCGGTTGAGGTTTTGTTGTTGGTTTGGGTTGTTAGGAGTAAAACCGGGTGGTGAGAGATAGTTGTTTGAGCGGTAGCTAAGCAGGTTGCGGTCACCTTGAGGACGAGCTTGATAAGCGGGTTGAGGATAGGTACCGTATGCTGCATTCACATTCTCAGAAGGGTAGTCTTGGGTGGCGGTACAAGTGGTGTAAGAGTGAGGACCCCCGCATATCTCACATGGTTGGCTAACAACATTGACTTGAGCGTCTTGAGCGTTTTTAGCATTGATGTTGTTGGTGTTGTTGGCGGTGTGGGTAACAAGCGATTCAAGAAGCATAGTAATTTTGTCAAGTCGCTTGTCGTTGTCACTAGTACTAGCACTAGCGACATTGGTCCGAACACTCTTGGTTTGCACACGAGACTTATTTTCAATAATATCCCAAGCGGCATTAGAAGTCTTAGCTAAAATATTACCCCCCGAGGCACTGTTTAGTGAATCTTGGTCATTCATGCTTAAACCATTATAAAAAGTATTAATTTGGTGCACTTTGGTAAAACCATGTTGGGGGCATTTTCTTAAAAGATCTCTGAAACGATCCCAAGATTCACTAAAAGACTCATCGTACTTTTGTTCAAATTGATAATTTCATTCCGCAAAGCGGTAGTACGAGAGGGTGGGAAAAAGTAGTTGATAAATTTGGTCTCCAAATCCGTCCACGTCAGAATACTTTGTGGCGGTTCCTTAGCAAGCCAATGTCGGGCTTGTCCCTCTAAAGAAAAGGGAAAAAGTTGTAAACGGTTTACCTCTTGTGGAACACCATTGAATTTGACCGTATTAGTGAGTTGCAAGAATTTCTTGATGTGGTCATGAGGATCATCAATGGTACGCCCCAAGAATGGTTGAGCAGAGACCATCTGGATAAAGCCGGATTTGAGCTCAAAGTTGTTGGCTGCAATCGGGGGTATGACAATTGGATCATCGTTACCATCTACATGTGCTTGTAGAAGTTCAATCATCGGGCGATTATCCGGTAGAGGCTCATTGTTGTTAAGAGGAGGACTGTTATTGTTGTTGTTATTATTGTTGAGAGGTGGGTTATTGTTGTTGTTTCGTACACCGGCCATGTCTAAGTCTTCGAGAGGCTCGGGCTCTTGATAAGACGTTGATCGTGTACGCATGCACCTGCAAAAGAACTAACAAGGCAAAAACAAAGTAGAAATATTTTTGGTTTTTATGTTTTTTATTTTTTTTTTGTATTTTTGAAAATTTTATATTTTTTTAGGATTTTTGAAAATTTTTATGAAAAAGTAACGTTTACGGTGAACGGATCCCAAAATCCAAGTTCTCACAAAAAACTGTTGATCTTAACGAGAAGAGCCGACAGCGGCGCCATTTGATACAATGATTTGCTATGTTTCAGATTTAAGTCTCTCGGAATCTTCTCGAATTGATCACGGTTCTAAGTGGAATGATTGTTCTTGGTTACAAATAAGGGGTTTGGTTTTTGGTTATCTAAATTTTAAACTAAATGCAAGTAATTAAAATTTTTCGTTGAGAAAATAAGAATTCTTAAAATTAAACTACAAATAAGAGCGTGCAACTTTGGAAATTAAAACTTGACAATTCAAAAACTTAAAAACAAGTTGGAAATAAACTAAGTAAAAGAGAGGGAAAAACTAGATTTGAAAAATTAAGCAAAAACAAAATACAAATCTGAGTCCGATCGTAATGCGATCGTACTCAAAAGTAATCCAGATCGCAACCCGATCGTATCCAAAATAACACGATGGATCGTGTTCAAACAGTAGTCCGATCGCACTCAATGCGATGATATCAAGGGGATGGATCGTACTCTCCAGTACGATGGGGGGGGGGTCTTACTAACAGATCGCGATCTTGATCGTGGTTCCAGATCGTAACAATTGATCGCACTCTAGGCGATCGTAGCAGGGACAAGCGACTCGATCGCACCCCAGATCAAAGTAAGTGATCGTGGGCGTGTATCGTACCAGGGAAGGGACAACTGATCGCACTCTAGGCGATCGTAGCAGTAAAACCTACTGAGATGGCAAAGGCGTCCAAAAGGAAATAAACTTAAGCCAATAAGCAGTAACCAATAAGCATACTTAAACTTCTCAAAGAGTAAATAAGCACAAATTCGTTAACTTTTTAAATCTAAGACATTCAAACTTCCATAAAACGTAAATGAGAACCATAAATCTTTTAGAAAAACTAAAAGTGTAAATAAGCTAAACAATCAAACAAGCCAATAAGCATGAAGAGCTTATGGCTTATTCGTCCAATAGCTTAATTTGAATTAGATTAATGAAATCCAAAAATAAAAAAGCTTAAAACTTGAAATGTAAAAATGGAGAAAAGAAAAATCTTAGTGAGAGAAAGTTGAGAACTTTATCTATCTAAAACTAGAGAAAAATGAAAAAAATGAAAAACTAAGAACTAACTAAGAGAGTCCAAATGGTGAAGTGAAGTCCTATTTATAGGCGTGTGATTGTGGGCTTGTGAGTGGGCTTTGGTTTTGGGCTTCTTTTCTTCTTTCTTCTTTAGTCTTTACGTTTCTTAAAATAAACGCTTCCGACACTAGATTTTGAGAAGTGTCGGTGAATAATTCCAACTCGTCTTATAATCTTTTGTTTAATAGACTCGAGTTCTTCGACATATATAAATCTTCCATCTTTGGCTCTATTCTTCGATAAAACTTCAATAGGCACAATGACTTCAAATATTTTGCATCTCTTGGACAATAGACTTCGTCTTGAGTCTTTTTCCTCGATAAAACCCGTGCAATCCCATGTTTTCTTCAATATTCTCCCGGTTGACTCTGAAAACACAATAAACACAAAAACCACGCATAATTCCAAACAAATGATATTAAATACGTGTTTTGGTCTTGTTTTAGCCAGAAATAAGTGGTAAAAGGATGGGTGTTTTCACACCTATCAGGCCTCCTTTTCATAAGTGTGCCACCGGCGGCTACATTAATCGTATCACGATCTCGAAAAGTCAAACCGTTGTAGAAAGTATCAATTAAGGTCACAGGGAGCATGTTGTGGTTTGGACAACGATCAATCAAAACATTATATCTTTCCCAAGAATCAAAGAGAGATTCATCGGGTTCTTGCATGAAACCGCTGATTTGATTTCGAAGGCTCGTGACCATGGATGGTGGAAAGTAGCGCGACAAAAAGCGTTGAGTCATGTCATCCCAAGTATGAATTGAATTCTTCGGGAGACGATCAAACCATTTCTCGGCGTGGTGTGATAAAGTATGTGGAAAGATTTGTAGGCGAAGAACATCCATAGTAGCACCGGGCAACTTCATGCTTTGGGTAATAGTAATGAATTTGTCGAGGTGTTTGTTGGCATCATCATTAGGCATTCCGGCGAATGGATTATTTTGAACTTGCTGGATCATGTGATGTTTCAACGAAAACTCCTGAGCCGTGATTTACATCGGCGCAATCGGTTCTCCTCGTCCAAACATGGTGGGTTGACAACCCTCCTCCATTGTCCGAAGATCGGACTGTGGAAGAACATTGTTGTTGTTATTATTGAGGTGCGGTGAATTATTGTTGTTGTTCACACCTGCCATAGCTAAATCTTCAGGAGTCTCGGGCTCTTGATAATTTGAAGATCTAGTACGCATACACCTGCGAAAGCAAAAGAAAAAGATACCAAACACAAAGAGAATATATATACACTATAAAGAAAATAGAATCTTTTTGGATTTTTGAAAATTTTTAATTTTTATGAATTTTTGGAAATTTTTAATTTTTATGGTTTTTTGAAAATTTTTGAGCAAGAAAAATAACGCTCACGAATGAACGGATCACAAAAAGCAACGCGTCTCTCACAGAAAACCGTTAATCTTTACGAAAAAAGCCGGCAGCGGCGCCATTTGATACGAGGCTTTTGCCCGTATAAAAATTAATGTTCGTTGAAGTGGTCTAATCGAATTGATAACTGGTTAACTATGCGACTCAACTGTCTTTGGTAGAAACAAAAGTTGTGTCGTTGTAGTAAAATTAAAAGTGCAAAAACTATTAAAGTAAATGGCGATAATTAAAATCTAAATCTAATTTAAAATAATTGACGAGAAATTAAAGCGTGACAAAAAATTTAAAAGGCAATTAATGTAAATAACGCAAATTTAAAACTATCCTAAAGGCAAACTTAAAACGCAAATAAAACTTAAACTAAGGCAAGGCTTAAAATAAATCTAAGGCAAGTAAACTTAATGTGCGACTAAGGAAAAAGGCGGGGAAAGTAAAGCTTAAAAATTAGAAATTAAAACTTAAAAACAGTAACTTGAAATAACCTGAAAACAGCTCATTCGGAATAAACCTTCGTTCGGAATAATCATTCGTTCAGACTGTCACTTTCGTTCGGAATAATTCTTCTTCACTCGGAATATTTACCAAAACCCTTGATCCGGAATATCTAGTTCACCCGGAATAAATGCTTCACTCGGAATAATGGTTCATCCGGAATACACCCTTGATCCAGAATAAAAGCTTTATCCGGAATGTTTTCCTTGACTTGGAATATTCTGTTGATCCGGAACAAATTCTCCAACCCTTCGTTCGGAATGTTCCGAATGAATACCTTTATTCGGAATATTGGATGTTCCGAATGAACTCCTTTATCCGGAATATTGGATGTTCTGAATGAACTCCTTTATCCGGAATATTTGATGTTCTGAATGAACACCCTTTGATTCGGAAGAAGTTGTTGATCCGGAATGTTTCTTTGGTTCGGAACAATCACAACACCCCTTTGATTCGGAACAACCTGCTTGATTCGGAACAATCAACAAAATACCTCCACTCGGAATATTTGGCTTTGATCCGGAATAAACCTGGGAAAACAGTAGCGAAGAACACGGGACAAACAAAAAGCTACGAATCTAGACAAAACTAATCAAAATCAACCACAAGATTAAATCAAACTAATCACAAATGATCTAATAACAAATACTAATCAAACCAAATCAAAAACACTAACAATAATAATCAAAATAATCAAAACCCACTTTAATCAAATCAATAAAACATCAAAAACATAAACATGAACAATAAAGCATAAAGATTAAAGATTAAATAAGAAAGGAAGATAGAAGATTGACAATAAAAGTAAATATTGACAAAAATTAAAAGGAAACTTACTTGAAATTAAATGAATTTAAGGTGCAAGACAATTAAGTAAATGACATGTATTTAAATGACAAGTAATTAAAATGGTGGAAGACTAATTTCCACACTTAGCCAACAAAATGAAAATGAAATCCTAATGGCCTATTTATAGGAGGATTAGGGAGGTGCTTAGAGGAAGCTTCCTCCCCTCTTTCTTCTTTCTTTAATTGCATCATTAAGTCCTTAATCTTCTTAGTTCTTCGACTTTAATGACTTTGTCTCGGGATTTCTTTAAACTTGTCTTGAAATTTCTTCATAAATAAGACTTGAGTTCTTCGGCTTTTAGTAAACTTCCGTCTTTTGACTTTTTCTTCGATAAATCTTCAGAATTGGTCTTGGACTTCCGTTCTTTTTGCACTCTTGATTTCTTGAATTCGTCTTATGTCTTTTCTTCGATAAAAGCCCGTGAATGCCCGTGTTTTCTCCCCTTTTCACATTTTCGTCCTAAATCACAACAAAAACACAAACCACGCATAATTCCGACATTTACGTCATAAAATACACGTTTTGGCTTTGTTATTATTGTAGTTAAGTGGTAAAAGGAATGGGTGTTTACACACCTATCACTCTCCGAGTCTAGACCTGTTAACAAAGTGCTATGAGGTCTGCATTTTTGAATTCTGTTTCGTAATCACATCGAATACCATTAACCTTCTTGGAAAACTGATTCTTTATAAGTGTAATAAAGTCCTTGAGAATTGAGTAGGTCTCACTCTTGGCAGCCATGAAGAAAACCTACGTTAACCTACTATACCCATCAGTTACCACAAGGCAGAATTGTTTGTGGTCAATGCTCCTAATAGAGGTAGGACCAAATAAATCCATGTGTAGTAGCTGCAATGGTTCAGTTATAAGGCTGAGAGCAGTAATGGCCTTGAAGGATGTTTTGTTGATCCCAAACTTAGATCGATTTAGCTTTTATGTATACGAGATTAGATCAAGTAATACACATAGAGAAACCTTTGTATATGTTTATGAATCCAAGTGTTATGCAGAATTTAACACTTAAACAAGAACACACAATGATATAAACAAACTTTCACTTTGATTATCAATATCAAACTTGCTTACAATGAAAGTATTTTACGAATGAAAACTTATATAAAACATTAACCTAAAGGTCTTCTTTTATAGACATAAGAAGCCTTGTACAATAATCTACGTATCAGCTATTCTAGGTAAAGATAAATATAGAAAATACATTGTTGTTCCTATCTTTACTAGAACTATTCTAGAATACAATAAACGCGTAGAGTATATCTTCCTATCAGTGCTTGTCTTCAATGTGTCAACGCTTGACTTTATCTTGTCAACGCTTGAGCTGTCAGCGCTTGTTTTGTTCTTGTCAACGCTTGTTTTACTCTTGTCAATGCTCAAGTGATCTGGCCTTAATTTATTCCCAACAATCCTCCCCTAAACTTGATATCCACTCTTATGATCAAGTTTCTGAATAAGCATTAAGGACTAGGAGGAATCTTACAAACCTTCTCATATTGATAGTGAATAAATCTGATCAAATCTTTTGCCACGTCACTTGAATAATCTATTTCCAGCTGAGTGTCCCTCATCTTCTCCAAAATAGCCTTGGATATGAAATACTGACCATCAACAAGTAGATACTCAGCAAACTTTGTAGAACTCAAATGGTAAACACCAGCAGCTGAATATAACCTCCATTGAAGACCACTGAGGTCATCTTCAAGATCCTTCCAAATTGCAGGATCCTCATCTTTTGGTCCACACATTCTTTTGAATGTGGACCAAAGTTTTATTCCATTAGCTGAAGTTGGTGCTTCAGCCTCATACTTGGTCTCCAGCAACCTCCAAAGGTCCACCAAGTATTCTCTATCACAACTTGCAAACAAAGATATGAGAGTGGTAAAAGTGTGTACCTCTTTGCCATATCTGCCAATCTTCCAAAACCCACATTCATCTTCTTCATAGCTCACAATTGGGTTCCTGGAATCTAATGGTAACACTTGCACCATATCTGAAGCTTCTAAAGGTGAGAGCTTGAGGCTCTTTCTGATGAGAGCTTCACTTGGATATAGTGGATCCATATCTTTGGGAAACTCAAATGAAATTCCCTTCTTCACTGGCCTGGGAACAAACATAGCTTTCTTGAGTTCCATTTCTTCTGCAAGTTCTTCCTTTCTTTCATCAGAAAGAAGTCTGAGAGTGTTTGCTTCCTGCACTCTCACCCAAATGGGATAAGCCCTGCTTTCCAACTCATCAAATGTCAAAGCCTTCAACTTCTGATAAGTCCATCCAACTTCATGACATCTGAGCAACATAAAGTATAGCTCCCTTCTATCCCTTTTCAACTCTGAGAGAATATTACTTGCCTTGTGTTTCAAAATTACCTGGCAATCCTTCTGAACTCTAAGAAGAATCTCCAAACCCCATATTTGATCTGAAATGGTCAAGTCTGGATTCGTCATACATCTTTCTTCCCAAGCATTGTACATTTGAATCACCTCTGGCATGTCAAAGTCAACCTGCAATTTCAACTCTCTCAGCTTCTCCTCAGCCAACTCATCACCATACTCAAGTCTTTCTGGTTCTATAATCATCACACTTGAGTCTGAGCTAGCTCCATCACTTCCTTCTTCTGAAGTCACAACAAATGGTGATTCCTTTTTATCTTGTTCCATGATTTGTGCAGCTAATCTTCTATCAAACTCAACTTGAGCTGCATCCTTTGGAACAATCTATTCTACCATTATACCCTTACCCTTATCTGATGGTGCAATGGTTGGTAAGGTAGATGGTGATACCTGTGTAGAAACCTCCTTGATGATAGATGATGACTGGGATACATCACCTTCATGTGCAGGTCTGTCAACGCCCAATTTTGTCCTATCAGCGCCCAAAATATTTCTGTCAGCGTCCAAATTCTCCTTGTCAACGCCCAAATATCCTCCCTCAGCGCCTTTTGTAACCTCTCTCAACATAGCTGTAAATGATAAATTTAAGTTGGTAGGAGAGACTAAGGACGTATCAAAACCTGTTTGTTTCTTCAAAGTTGTAAGGGCCTCAGCAACATCCATTGATTGACCATCATGACTGCCCTTATCACTTAGATTTATTGGATCTTCCTCCCCTTTGGAAGATTCCTCCATACCCCTCCTTGCACTAGCACTCTCAAAAACAACAATCCTCTCCCTCAATTGCTTGAGTTCAAGGCCTTGTGAGCTGACAACTTGTACTAAGTTTGCATTTTTCTTTTGCAAGCTTATGCAGACTGCCGTCAATTCCATAAGAGTCATTGGTTCCAGTCTGCCCTCTTCTAAAATAGGGATTTGACCTCCCAAGTTAGATTCATTGGGCATGGATGAGGACTTAATGATGGTGGGACTGCCTTGGCCAGCATCTAAGCCAGAACCAATAGTCCCAGCCTCATCCAGGTCACCAGCCACACTTGTGGTGGTGGTTCTCTCTGCTACATGGCTAGGACCACCAGAGGAGAACACTCCAGTAGTCCTTTGGCGTTTCATCAACCTATATTCAGGGGGTGTGGAAGATGGTGTGGAAGAATGAGTGGATGTGGGTTGGTTAAGGGGTGTTTGGGTTTGTGAAGGTTGAGTGTCAGCGTTGGAAATAGGCACATCAACACCAACATTGAATGTGTCAGCGTTGAAGGATTCTGAGTCAATTTGCATGTGTTCAGGTGAAGGTAAAGGTTCAGGGATTGGTTCAAGTTGTGGTTGGGGGTCAATTTGTGGTTGAGGGTCTGGTTGGGGTTGTGCTGCTGCAATAATAGCAAGCATAGGTTGGGTTATAGGAAGGTCACGATGGGGTGGTGAGTTCATCTTCATAAAAATAGCTTTCTTTTGCTCAAGGATCTTATAAAAATCATTATGATCCCTTGGGCAGTAACCTTGGACATCAAAAACCATTTGTAGAAAACGGGGATAAGCTAAAGTCATTTTGTTCCCCTTGTTTTTACACATGCCCTCAAAAATCATTTTAGAATAATTAAATTTTTGCCCTGTTGCAATGCACACAATAGCGCTTGCAATGGATCTATTGATCTCATTATGTGTAGTGCATTTGGGACTCAAACATTGTAGGAGGACATGTATTAGATACTTCCAGGCTGGGGGAAATTCCTGCTTATGATACTTGTTTAGAGTACCTTCATCAGGAAAAGGATATCCCAAAGCCCTAAGCCCTTGTTCTATTTCATTTATGGGAAGAATGGCTATACCATCAGCATCATCAAGATGCAAGGATTGGCGTACCAAAGCCTCAGTAACCACCCAAGGTCTCCCATGAACAATAGAAGTCAATGTAGTCACTCTATTAACTGTTGAGGAACTAACAGTGTTCCAAAACTGTTTAATATGTGTGACTGGAATGAGTGGTGCATGAGAAAGGGCATACCTTAAGGGGGATGCGTTCAAATACGCCACCATTTGTGTGTATTCTGGAAACAGAGCATCATCAGCTTCAAGATACGCAATCATGTTGTGTTGAGATCTGAACCCCAATTCCAGTTCTGATGGTCTAAACTTTGGTGCCATTGATGAAAGCTGTTAAATTTAAGTGAAGAAGATGAAGTTGATAAGAGAAAATTGTGTTAGACAAGAAATATAGATACCCTGTTTAAAAGAGGAGCCAAATTTATAGGAGAAGAAAATGCATGTGATAGGCCCAAAAATAGGCAAGTATTTTCAAAAATCAATCATGAAAATATTGAAAAATTATAAGTTTATCTCATGCATTAAATGTAAAGTAACAACTCCCATAATTACGACCTAAAAATATGTCAAAAATTAACAACTGGGTAGGTCCCATTGAGTGTCAACGGTCAAAAATAACCTATAAACGCCCAACGGCTATAATCTTGTCAACGTTTGCCTATAGCCATGTCAGCGTCTAATTTGGTCACAACAACGCTTGGAAAATTCTTGTCAGCGTCCAAAAATAAAAATGTTTTAAAAATGAAAAATGACCTTAACAAGTAATTTATCCCAGAGAAGATAACCAAAAGCTGATAATTATTATAGGGCGGCAAGCACTGTCCAGTTATGCACACTTGCATAAGCAAGATAGACATAACAGTCCTCTAGTGTCCCTTGCTAACCAAAACTCTTAACAACCAAGTTACCTTACAAAATTCCTTGTTACTCCCAGGTAAATCCCATAACAAAATTATTCCCAAGGCTCCCAACAGACCACAACCAATTCTAGGCCAAAAATGTCTTGGCAGCATGCATAGTATATCAACTTTGCATGCTACAGTGCCTCATGATTTAGTAAAACTAACTCATACTCACCTGTGGACACAATCTAGAATTGTGATAAGAGTATCATATGGATACCCAAACATCCTAAAGGTTCCTAAAACCTCCCTTTAAACTATGATACAAAAGCTTGCTAAAATCATGCATGAACATAAAAATTTATGTCAAGATAGGAATGAAACATTCCAACCATCATCCATTAATAAAAACTTATCCAAATGCTTCTCCATTGATCCATAAGCAACTCTGTATCCAATGGTATACTGCTAACACCATCTGCACATTTAGATTGAAAACCACAAAACTAACATTGTTGCTAACAACGCCCCGATAACACATGACAGCGTTGAGGGAAGCTTTGTCAGCGTTAGACAATTATATTGCTGACAACGTTACAAAAACACTTATCAGCGTACAAGCAACCTTTGTCAGTGTTAGAAAAATATAGTGGAAAATCTAAAGCAACAATAAGACCAATAACAATGCATCATCCTGTACATACTTTTACAAAAAGACTCCAAAACACATATTATGTGAGATTGACCATTCCAATACTTGTTACCAAGTATTGAAATCTCCCAGCATCAAAAGGTTTAGTTAGTAAATCTGACACATTTTCCTCAGTGTCAACCCTATCTGGTTGTATTAAACCTTTCTCAAAGTAATCTATTATAAAATGGTGTCTAATTTCTATGTGTTTAGTTTTAGAATGATGTACAGGATTCTTAATGATGCATAAAGTGTTGTTATTGTCAACAAATATCTTAGTATGCATGAAATTATACCCATAGTCCAACAGCTGGTTCTGAATCTACAAAACTTGGCCACAACAAGCAGCTGTAGCAACATACTCTACTTCAGTTGTAGAATTAGCCACCACTGTTTGTTTCTTGCACTGCCAAGATATTAACCTGCTCCCAAGAAACTGACATCCACCAGTTGTGGATTTCCTATCAAATTTATCACCTCCATAATCACTATCTGAATATGCAATCAGCTCCAATGGTGAATCCTTTGGGTACCACAAACCAAGACCAGGATAGCATCTTAGGTACCTAAAGATCCTCTTCACAGCATAAAGGTGACATTCTTTGGGAGTCACTTGATGGCGTGCACAAGCACACACAACAAACATGATGTCAGGTCTAGAGGCAGTAAGATACATCAAGGATCTAATCATGGATCTATAGTGCCTGACATCAACATCTTTCCCATCTCCAATCTTTCCCCAAGGATGTTCTCTATCCATAGGAGTAGTAGCCCTCTTTTCATGTGGAGAAAAGCCAAACTTCTTCAAGATCTCAGCAACATATTTATCCTGGGAGATGAAGATACCATCTTCTTTCTGCTGAACTTGTAAACCAAGAAAGAAGTTCATCTCCCCCATAGCACTCATCTTGAATTTGTCTGTCATAAGCTTGGAGAAATCCTCACTCATCTTTGGATCAGTAGACCCAAAAATGATATCATCAACATTGACCTGCACAAGAAACACATCCTTGCCTTTCTTCTTTGTAAACAGTGTCTGATCTATGGTGCCCCTCTTGAATCCATTGTCCACCAAATAGGTAGACAAAGTACCATACCATGCTCTTGGGGCTTGATGAAGGCCATACATAGCCTTTTTGACTCTATACACTTTATTTGGATGCTCTAGATCCTCAAAACCTGGAGGCTGCATCACATATACCTCCTCAACAATGGTTCCATAGAGGAAGGCACTCTTGACATCCATTTGATAGACGGTGAAGCCCATGCATGATGCATAGGCTAGAAAAATCCTTATAGCTTCAATCCTTGCAACTGGTGCAAAGACTTCCTCATAGTCTATCCCCTCCTCTTGTGTATAACCTTGAGCTACTAACTTTGCCTTGTTTCTGACCACAATGCCTCTTTCATCTCTTTTGTTCCTGAGAACCCATCTTGTTCCTATAGGTCTGACATATCTAGGACAATCAACCAACTCCCAAACATCCTGAATTGCAAATTGGTGAAGCTCATCCTGCATTGCTTCCACCCAACTTGGTTCTTTGAGAGCATCAAATATTTTCTTGGGTTCCTCTTGTGACAGAAAACAGGCAAACAAACATGCTTGCACAAGAGGGGTATCAACATTCTTGTGTATATTGGCAATAAACCCACCAAGACCTTGATGAGATCTTCTAGTCTGAACTGGAGTATTAACATTACCAATGATTTGAGAAGGAGGATGATTCTTTGCTACTGAAGTAAGTATTCCTCCCTCAAAAAGTCTGATATCTTCAACTTCATTCTCCATGTTGCTAATATCTTCTTCATCAGACTCTCTTACATCAACATGAGGATGAACCTCTTCATATAAATTGGAAGGTTCACCTTGTTCAAAATTGGAAGAGAAAAGATGTTCAGTATTGTTGTCAACGCCTGAATCTTGTTTGTCAGCGCTTGGGCTAACAACGCTTGAAGTGTGGTTGTCAACGTCTGAACCATCAACGTCTGAATTGGTCTTGTCAGCGCTAGATTTGCCTTTGTCAGCGCCTGAAGGACCATGCATGTTTGTATCTGGTGGTACTTGGAAACCACCATTATCTTGTCCAGCAGCAGCAGCAGCAGCAGCAAAAGCATCTGTCCAAATGGGAATGGTAACATATTCTAGGATAGGAGATGTCTTTTCTGCTTGTGATCCAACCTTTTCATGAACCTGAGTACCTGAAACATCAACAACTTGTTCCTCCATAACATTTGAAGTTACCTTCACAATGTCTGGATTAGTGACATGCATATAATTTAAAGTTCTAGATAAAGGTTCCAAGTCAAATAACCAATTAGGACCACTTTCAGGATCACTAGGTTTATTCTCTAAAAACCTAACATGTACTCTTTCAAGTATACGTTTGTCCTCTTTAAGATAAACCCTATATCCCTTGCTCTGCACTGAATACCCCATGAAGTAACCCTCATCACCTTTTGCACTAAATTTCCCTAAGGCATCACTAGTGTCTAACACTACTACATGACAACCAAAAGGTCTGAGAAAACCAATATTAGGTTTTCTACCCCAAAGTAACTCATAAGGTGTTTTGTTCTGAATTTTGTTAACCAATGCTCTATTTTGCACATAGCAAGCTGTATTAACAGCCTCAGCCCAAAAGGCTATAGGAAAGTGAGCATCAGCCAACATTGTTCTGGCTGCTTCAATTAGGGTTCTATCTTTCCTCTCAGCAACCCCATTTTGTTGTGGGGTTCTAGCAATGCTAAATTGACTAGTAATTCCTTTCCTGGCACATAAATCATCTAGCTTCTTATTCCTAAATTCTCCACCATTATTACTCCTAAGCATTTTAACCTCATTGCCAGACCTATTCTCAATCTGAGTGATAAAATCAATTAGAATATCAGCTGTGTCACTCTTCATAGCTAGAAAGAATGTCCAAGTAAACCTAGAAAAGTCATCTGTGATGACAAAACAATATGACTTACCATTCAAACTTTCTATATTGGTTGGACCAAAGAGGTCAATGTGTAGCATATGAAGAGGTCTAGAACTAGTGTGCACCTGTTTGGACTTGAATGAGACCTTGTGATGCTTGCCTTTAAGACATGCAACACAAGAGTGGTCATTGTGGAAGGCCTTCTCAGGCAAACCATCAACTAAACCAAGCCTCACAAGTCTATTTATATTTTTAAAATTTATGTGCCCTAGTCTCCTGTACCACAAATTACTCTCATCTACTGAGGCCTTAGCATAAAAACAAGACATATTATTATTCATTTTAATCCCATTCAAATTAACATTATATATGTCCTTATGCCTAGGTGTTCTATACTCAATATATTTCTCATCAGGGATCTTAAAATCCTTGCTTAACACCAAACACTCATTATCAGTAAAAAGAACTTTATTTTTGTTATCACAAACTTGTGATACACTAAAAAGGTTGTAATCAAGTTTTTTTACCAGAAAGACGTTCTCAAAACGCAAATTCTTGGTGAGAAGGGTTCCTTTGCCTGTGATAGTGCCATATCTGCCTCCAAAGTAAACCTTGTCACCATCCTTAATGGGAGTGAAGTTAGTAAGATAATCTCCCTTCACTGTCATGTGCCTTGAGCATCCACTATCCCAATATCCATAATCATTGACCTGTCTTTGAATGCCCTGCACATAAAGAAAACAAGTTAGTTTTCTTTGGGAACCCAAGTCTTAAAGACTTGGATTCATCTGGTTGTTCAATAAGAACAGACTTAGTTCTCACAAAAACCCCATTCTCATCCTTCTTAGGATGAAATACCCAGTTAACCCCAATAGGTTTTGTAATGACCTTTGAAATGTAATTAAATCGGTTGCAGGTCATTGAAATCCCATTATCATTAGGGTTTTGATCTTTCTTGGGTCTCCATGTTAAGCTTGAAGAAGCTTTAGACCCCTTACCTTGTGGTTGCAAATATTTAGGTCTGGTCACGTGTCTGTCAGCGTTAGAATTTGTCCTGTCAACACTGAAATTACCCTTGTCAGCGTTGAACCTAGGGTTTGCTACAGAAACCCATTGCTTATTTGACCAGGTTTTTGTCTTTTAAAATGGTCTTTGTCCATGAGTGTTAGACCTTCTAGTAAAGAATGGGGCAGGTCTAATCACTTGTGGACTTTGCTGCATACAAGGTTTGGGTCTGACAAGGTTTGACTTCCTAACAACGTTGACTTTGTTCCTGTCAGCGCTGAAATTGTTCCTGTCAGCGCTGGCTTTGGGAGCGTTGACACACTTGTATGCCAAGTGTGAAAAGCTACCACAAGTGTAACAAGCTTTTCTAGACACAACCTTAGGTCTAGAAGAGAAGAAGCCTGTTCCATGATTGCTAACTTGGCTCTTGGGAGACCTAGTATTCCTATACATCTCTGCATATTTAATGGTAGGTCTTCTAACAGTATTTGAGCCTAGGTCAACAGCTTTACCAGTGATTGGGTTAGTAACCTTAATGGGTGTTGACTCATTTGGACTTTCACATAGCAAGCCACCCTTGACAAATAAAGTAGGGTTAGCCTTCTTCCACTCATTCAGGTCAGTCAGTTTTTGTTGATACTCTTCAACTGGAGTGACAACTCTTGGTGGAGGAATGAATTCCTCCTCTTGGAGCTCTGGCAAACCAGTCCAAGATAGGTCCTTTTGTTGGACACCATAGAAGTCACCAGCTGGTGGTGGAACCAAAGAGTAATCATTCATCCCAATCCCAGTCATGTCCTTAGGATCCCTTTGTTTAGCCACACAGTCTCCTAGGGTTTGGGTGGCTCTATCAAATCTTTGAATTTTAAGGCCAACATTGTCTTTATTCTTAATGGCCTCATCTAACTTAGCCTGTAATTCACCATTAACCCTTTCCATGATGTTTCTAATATCCATACTAGCATCCAACTCATGTTTTGAGATATTGATTTTATCTTTTAAGTCAAATTCCATTTTCTTGTATTCAGAAACGGTTTTCTCAGTTTCAGTAAGAGCTAGTTGGTAATTAGACAATTTACATCTTTCAGTACTCATATCATCTAATAATCTTAACACCTCTTTGTTAAGTCTTTTAGTATTTAACCTACAACCTTTGCTACAAAAAGCGTCATCATATACCTCATTGTCAGATGAAGAGGAGGAGTGTACCATAAGAGCATATTCAACATGCTCTTCTTCTTTAATATCAGCAACCAAAGCTTTATCCTCTTCAACATTCTTAGCCAGATAGCTCCAATCCCATCCCATACCATCAATTCCTTGAACTGCAACCATGGCTTTGGAATCCTGAGCTTTAACAACCTGACTTGAGGGTTTACCAGCATCAGATCTTCTAGGAGATCTGCATTCCCTCATGAAGTGCCCCATACGATGACAGTTGTAGCATTCAACTTTGGATTTATCAAATCCAGCTGTGTCTTTTGCATTGAAGGTCATTTTCTTCTTAAACCTTCTGTTCCACCTGTTTGCTCTTATACTAGCAAGAGCCATGTTCCACTTGATGTCCATCTCTTCCAAGTGCTCATCACTTATCTGCTCAAGGTCCTCATATGTAATCACTGAACCATTGGGCAAAGAAGCAATGTAAGCACAAACAGTATCCAAATTCAAACCAGCAGGTGTAACTCTTGGGGAGTCACTCTTGAATGTGTCAGCGTCTGAATAAGAGACGTTGACAGGACTTGTTCCAGCGCTGACATATGATGATCCAGTAACTGGATGCATGTAAGAGTCCTTCTGATTGAATTGACATGAGAGAAGAAGGCCATGTTGCTGTTGGTATATTTGCTTCCATGTTCTAAACGAGTTTCATCTTCCAACAGCCTTAGTTTGTTGTAGATGTCATCAAACGAGGAGCTCTTGTAAGTATTGTTGCAAGAATAGATCTTGCCTCAATCTTCCATGCCTCACCAAGACTTTTAAGAAAGGTAGCATTAATGTCAACATCACCAACTTGTGTCCCCATGAAGGACAACTTGCTTGTAATGTCAAGCAGTCTGCTTCTCACACTACTCAATTTCTCATTGGGTTGAGCTTTGAAGACAGCATAATCATGCATGAGTTGCTTTTTCTTTTCTTCCTTAGTGTCTGCATTGCCACCATATGCAACTTCAAGAGCTGCCCAAAGATCCCTAGCAGAGTCATAGCCTCTATATTTGTGCTGGTTTTCTTGCCCCAAAGAGACTTTCAGAATATTTAGGGCTTTCATGTCAACCATTCTCTTTGATATGTCATCAGCAGCCACAGCTCTACCATCTCCAGGTTTTTCTCTCTTATCCTCTTCAGAACATCCAGCAACAGTTGTTCTTGCAGCAATGGCATTAGTAATCTTTTGAGCCTTATTGAATGTGTTTCCATATTCAATAATCTCTCTGAATGTGTAGATCCCTAGATTCATGTTCAAAGTTGAACTTCCACAAGTCAAAGTTGGTTGCATCAAGCATGGGAATCTTGATGTTTGGTAAAGCTGAGGAAGAGGAGGTTATTGCTTCAGACATGATGTTGTTAGGGTTTCTGATAAAATTAGGGTTTTGGTGATTTTTAGGGTTCTGGTGTTCTTTAAGATCAAAAGTTCCTCAACAAGCTCTGATACCACTTGTTGATCCCAAACTTAGATCAATTTAGCTTTTATGTATACGAGATTAGGTCAAGTAATACACTTAGAGAAACCTTTGTATATGTTTATGAATCTAAGTGTTATGCGGAATTTAACACTTAAACAAGAACACACAATGATATAAACAAACTTTCACTTTGATTATCAATATCAAACTTGCTTACAATGAAAGTAGTTTACGAATGAAAACTTATATAAAACATTAACCTAAAGGTCTTCTTTTATAGACATAAGAAGCCTTGTACAATAATCTACGTATCAGCTATTCTAGGTAAAGATAAATATAGAAAATACATTGTTGTTCCTATCTTTACTAGAACTATTCTAGAATACAATAAACGCGTAGAGTATATCTTCCTATCAGTGCTTGTCTTCAATGTGTCAACGCTTGACTTTATCTTGTCAACGCTTGAGCTGTCAACGCTTGTTTTGTTCTTGTCAACGCTTGTTTTACTCTTGTCAGCGCTCAAGTGATCTGGCCTTAATTTATTCCCAACATGCTTTATGTTGTTTGCCTTTGCTGCATGCAAGACAATTGATATCATTTCTGAATTACTTGGGAGGTAAACCAGAAACCAGATTCAGATTCGCTAGTTTGTAAATGGTCTTGAAGTTCACATGTCCCATCCTTCGGTGCCATTTAGTGGCTTTATCTTTTGAGGCTTTAGCAACCAAGCATGCTAGTTGACCAGTAGGATTGACTTCATTCAGCTTGATACTATAGAGGTTGTGTCTTATAGGGATTCTGAGCAGAACTTGTGAGTCATCCGGGAGTTTAAAGTCTTTGGGTAACACTAGTGCATCAGTATCCGTAAAGAGGACAAACTGCTTCTTGTCACAAATCTGAGAGACAGATATCAAGTTAAAGTGTTGAAGTGCTTCCACATAGTAGACCTGCTCAAAATTAAGATTAGGTGTCTGAATCGTTCCTTTGCTAGTGATCCTTCCTTCACCTCCTCCAAAATAGACCTTTCCTCCTTGAAATGGTACAAAGTTAGATAGAAGACTTTTATTTCCTGTCATGCTCCTAGAGCATCCACTATCAACAATTCCTAGAGTAGGATCTTGGTATGGAGTAACCTACAACAACAAGAGAAGAGATATACAAAAGTTAGTGTCTTAAGGGGACCCAAACCTTTTTAGGTTTGAGCCTGCCTTGTGGATCTTTAGTAGATAGCCAAGAAGATTGATGAGATCCACTGTTGTTCTTAGGTTGCCTATTCATCATATGGGTGTTATTGTTTGACCAAGAACAACCTGCTTAGGGCTTAACAGCAGTTCCTAGATTTCCCAACCCAAAATACATGTGGTCAAAATTAAATGCATAATTTGGATTAAAATTCTGAAAATAGTTACTGGTTGATCTATTTGGTATAAATCTAGTGTTTCTCCAATGATCAGAAGCTAATGGAGAGGTCCTTCTAGAAGAAGAAAAAGATTGAGCACATGGGTTTAGTCTTCTAGAAGAATATGGAACAACTCCTGGTGGACCAGGAGCAGGAAATGCTTGATATACAGAAGAATGTTTGTCATAAAAATCACAATCTTTAATCAAATGAAATTCACTCCCACAAACAAAACATGTTTTAAACGACCTTTTATTAGAATGGCATTGTTTCATATTGCTAACTTTATTACACATAATTCTAGGAGAAACATTCATCCTAGGACTCAATAAACCAGGACTGGACACTGTTGAAGTAAAAAAAACTCTCTCTTCACTATTCCTAGCACTAGTAGCAGCATGGTCATTTGACTTGGAACTTGCAGGTCTCGACTCTTTACTTGAGCCACATGATGCAGAGTCACTGGCTTTGTCACTGAAAGAACACGAGACAAAGTCATTAGTATTAGTAGAACTTTTTGGGGACTCATGCATCTGTGATCCATCCAAGTCATTATGCCTAGTAGTTAGTGGGCATGAAAGTTCCTGTAAGAGGTGGAGGGACAGCGTGCATTTCTGCTGCTGGTTTAAACCTATTGTAGCTAGGTGTTCCCTCTTCCTCCTTGTCAGGATCAAAGACACTTGAAAAAGATAAATCAAACACATCTTCTGAATCAATATATTTATCAAATACTAACCCTCTTTTAGTCCTACCAGACATACTACTATCAATTAATTTTGAAATATTCTTAGGTGCCTTTTGCCATTTTTTAAATCTCAGAAGTGTAGCATCTAATTTTTCCTTCATTTCTTGTTTATCTTTGATACTGTCATCTTTTACCTTTTCGGTGTATTTAAGCATATTTGTTGTGTTTTCTAAATCAATGTTCAGTATCCTAATTTTATCCTCGTACTCACGTTGAGTATCTTGAAGCCACCTCTTTTGTTGTTCCAATGTTTTTAAAGAAGCCTTATATGCTTGAACTTCTAAAAAATACTTATCATTCTGATCATTTAAGTCATTATATTGAGACAATAATTCTGAATATTTATCATGACAACCAAGAGGGCAATGTTGTACCTGAGGTGAGATGCCCATAAGAGCAAACTCTTCTGCTTCATCGGCATCAGACAAATTCCCAGCAATCATTGCAAACACGTCAGTAGAAGGGTCAGCTGTTTCCAGGGTAGAATTCTAATGATCATTCTAGTTGACCATAGAGTCAACAGACACCAACGCCTTCTTGTCATCCTTCACCTCCTGAATCTTAAAAGCTGAATATATGCTCTTCTCCTGGTCATGCTTGTTAGGGCATTCCCTTGCAAAGTGACCTTGCTGCTGGCAGTTATAACATCAAACCTTGCTTCTGTCAAACCTTGCTGGCTCTCTTGGGTTATAATTAAATTTTCGACCGGCTTTCTTCTCAAACTTGTGAACCCTAAGAGTGAGCATGGTCATCTGCCATTTGAGATCCATTTCATCCAGGTCAAGTTTATCAACCTGTTTGAAGTCATAAAAAGCAAGTTGCTGTTGAGCATCAACGTCAGCAACAAAAGAGTGAAGAACAGCTTCTACCATGCTACCAGACTTGGCTTTTGGTTCAGGAGTAGAAGTATGCTGAAAATAATGTTAAGAAGACACGGTATTGTTCCAGCGCTGACATATGATGATCCAGTAACTGGATGCATGTAAGAGTCCTTCTGATTGAATTGACATGAGAGAAGAAGGCCATGTTGCTGTTGGTATATTTGCTTCCATGTTCTAAACGAGTTTCATCTTCCAACAACCTTAGTTTGTTGTAGATGTCATCAAACGAGGAGCTCTTGTAAGTATTGTTGCAAGAATAGATCTTGCCTCAATCTTCCATGCCTCACCAAGACTTTTAAGAAAGGTAGCATTAATGTCAACATCACCAACTTGTGTCCCCATGAAGGACAACTTGCTTGTAATGTCAAGCAGTCTGCTTCTCACACTACTCAATTTCTCATTGGGTTGAGCTTTGAAGACAGCATAATCATGCATGAGTTGCTTTTTCTTTTCTTCCTTAGTGTCTGCATTGCCACCATATGCAACTTCAAGAGCTGCCCAAAGATCCCTAGCAGAGTCATAGCCTCTATATTTGTGCTGGTTTTCTTGCCCCAAAGAGACTTTCAGAATATTTAGGGCTTTCATGTCAACCATTCTCTTTGATATGTCATCAGCAGCCACAGCTCTACCATCTCCAGGTTTTTCTCTCTTATCCTCTTCAGAACATCCAGCAACAGTTGTTCTTGCAGCAATGGCATTAGTAATCTTTTGAGCCTTATTGAATGTGTTTCCATATTCAATAATCTCTCTGAATGTGTAGATCCCTAGATTCATGTTCAAAGTTGAACTTCCACAAGTCAAAGTTGGTTGCATCAAGCATGGGAATCTTGATGTTTGGTAAAGCTGAGGAAGAGGAGGTTATTGCTTCAGACATGATGTTGTTAGGGTTTCTGAGAAAATTAGGGTTTTGGTGATTTTTAGGGTTCTGGTGTTCTTTAAGATCAAAAGTTCCTCAACAAGCTCTGATACCACTTGTTGATCCCAAACTTAGATCAATTTAGCTTTTATGTATACGAGATTAGGTCAAGTAATACACTTAGAGAAACCTTTGTATATGTTTATGAATCCAAGTGTTACGCGGAATTTAACACTTAAACAAGAACACACAATGATATAAACAAACTTTCACTTTGATTATCAATATCAAACTTGCTTACAATGAAAGTAGTTTACGAATGAAAACTTATATAAAACATTAACCTAAAGGTCTTCTTTTATAGACATAAGAAGCCTTGTACAATAATCTACGTATCAGCTATTCTAGGTAAAGATAAATATAGAAAATACATTGTTGTTCCTATCTTTACTAGAACTATTCTAGAATACAATAAACGCGTAGAGTATATCTTCCTATCAGTGCTTGTCTTCAATGTGTCAACGCTTGACTTTATCTTGTCAACGCTTGAGCTGTCAACGCTTGTTTTGTTCTTGTCAACGCTTGTTTTACTCTTGTCAGCGCTCAAGTGATCTGGCCTTAATTTATTCCCAACATGCTTTATGTTGTTTGCCTTTGCTGCATGCAAGACAATTGATATCATTTCTGAATTACTTGGGAGGTAAACCAGAAACCAGATTCAGATTCGCTAGTTTGTAAATGGTCTTGAAGTTCACATGTCCCATCCTTCGGTGCCATTTAGTGGCTTTATCTTTTGAGGCTTTAGCAACCAAGCATGCTAGTTGACCAGTAGGATTGACTTCATTCAGCTTGATACTATAGAGGTTGTGTCTTATAGGGATTCTGAGCAGAACTTGTGAGTCATCCGGGAGTTTAAAGTCTTTGGGTAACACTAGTGCATCAGTATCCGTAAAGAGGACAAACTGCTTCTTGTCACAAATCTGAGAGACAGATATCAAGTTAAAGTGTTGAAGTGCTTCCACATAGTAGACCTGCTCAAAATTAAGATTAGGTGTCTGAATCGTTCCTTTGCTAGTGATCCTTCCTTCACCTCCTCCAAAATAGACCTTTCCTCCTTGAAATGGTACAAAGTTAGATAGAAGACTTTTATTTCCTGTCATGCTCCTAGAGCATCCACTATCAACAATTCCTAGAGTAGGATCTTGGTATGGAGTAACCTACAACAACAAGAGAAGAGATATACAAAAGTTAGTGTCTTAAGGGGACCCAAACCTTTTTAGGTTTGAGCCTGCCTTGTGGATCTTTAGTAGATAGCCAAGAAGATTGATGAGATCCACTGTTGTTCTTAGGTTGCCTATTCATCATATGGGTGTTATTGTTTGACCAAGAACAACCTGCTTAGGGCTTAACAGCAGTTCCCAGATTTCCCAACCCAAAATACATGTGGTCAAAATTAAATGCATAATTTGGATTAAAATTCTGAAAATAGTTACTGGTTGATCTATTTGGTATAAATCTAGTGTTTCTCCAATGATCAGAAGCTAATGGAGAGGTCCTTCTAGAAGAAGAAAAAGATTGAGCACATGGGTTTAGTCTTCTAGAAGAATATGGAACAACTCCTGGTGGACCAGGAGCAGGAAATGCTTGATATACAGAAGAATGTTTGTCATAAAAATCACAATCTTTAATCAAATGAAATTCACTCCCACAAACAAAACATGTTTTAAACGACCTTTTATTAGAATGGCATTGTTTCATATTGCTAACTTTATTACACATAATTCTAGGAGAAACATTCATCCTAGGACTCAATAAACCAGGACTGGACACTGTTGAAGTAAAAAAACTCTCTCTTCACTATTCCTAGCACTAGTAGCAGCATGGTCATTTGACTTGGAACTTGCAGGTCTCGACTCTTTACTTGAGCCACATGATGCAGAGTCACTGGCTTTGTCACTGAAAGAACACGAGACAAAGTCATTAGTATTAGTAGAACTTTTTGGGGACTCATGCATCTGTGATCCATCCAAGTCATTATGCCTAGTAGTTAGTGGGCATGAAAGTTCCTGTAAGAGGTGGAGGGACAGCGTGCATTTCTGCTGCTGGTTTAAACCTATTGTAGCTAGGTGTTCCCTCTTCCTCCTTGTCAGGATCAAAGACACTTGAAAAAGATAAATCAAACACATCTTCTGAATCAATATATTTATCAAATACTAACCCTCTTTTAGTCCTACCAGACATACTACTATCAATTAATTTTGAAATATTCTTAGGTGCCTTTTGCCATTTTTTAAATCTCAGAAGTGTAGCATCTAATTTTTCCTTCATTTCTTGTTTATCTTTGATACTGTCATCTTTTACCTTTTCGGTGTATTTAAGCATATTTGTTGTGTTTTCTAAATCAATGTTCAGTATCCTAATTTTATCCTCGTACTCACGTTGAGTATCTTGAAGCCACCTCTTTTGTTGTTCCAATGTTTTTAAAGAAGCCTTATATGCTTGAACTTCTAAAAAATACTTATCATTCTGATCATTTAAGTCATTATATTGAGACAATAATTCTGAATATTTATCATGACAACCAAGAGGGCAATGTTGTACCTGAGGTGAGATGCCCATAAGAGCAAACTCTTCTGCTTCATCGGCATCAGACAAATTCCCAGCAATCATTGCAAACACGTCAGTAGAAGGGTCAGCTGTTTCCAGGGTAGAATTCTAATGATCATTCCAGTTGACCATAGAGTCAACAGACACCAACGCCTTCTTGTCATCCTTCACCTCCTGAATCTTAAAAGCTGAATATATGCTCTTCTCCTGGTCATGCTTGTTAGGGCATTCCCTTGCAAAGTGACCTTGCTGCTGGCAGTTATAACATCAAACCTTGCTTCTGTCAAACCTTGCTGGCTCTCTTGGGTTATAATTAAATTTTCGACCGGCTTTCTTCTCAAACTTGTGAACCCTAAGAGTGAGCATGTTCATCTGCCATTTGAGATCCATTTCATCCAGGTCAAGTTTATCAACCTGTTTGAAGTCATAAAAAGCAAGTTGCTGTTGAGCATCAACGTCAGCAACAAAAGAGTGAAGAACAGCTTCTACCATGCTACCAGACTTGGCTTTTGGTTCAGGAGTAGAAGTATGCTGAAAATAATGTTAAGAAGACACGGTATTGTTCCAGCGCTGACATATGATGATCCAGTAACTGGATGCATGTAAGAGTCCTTCTGATTGAATTGACATGAGAGAAGAAGGCCATGTTGCTGTTGGTATATTTGCTTCCATGTTCTAAACGAGTTTCATCTTCCAACAGCCTTAGTTTGTTGTAGATGTCATCAAACGAGGAGCTCTTGTAAGTATTGTTGCAAGAATAGATCTTGCCTCAATCTTCCATGCCTCACCAAGACTTTTAAGAAAGGTAGCATTAATGTCAACATCACCAACTTGTGTCCCCATGAAGGACAACTTGCTTGTAATGTCAAGCAGTCTGCTTCTCACACTACTCAATTTCTCATTGGGTTGAGCTTTGAAGACAGCATAATCATGCATGAGTTGCTTTTTCTTTTCTTCCTTAGTGTCTGCATTGCCACCATATGCAACTTCAAGAGCTGCCCAAAGATCCCTAGCAGAGTCATAGCCTCTATATTTGTGCTGGTTTTCTTGCCCCAAAGAGACTTTCAGAATATTTAGGGCTTTCATGTCAACCATTCTCTTTGATATGTCATCAGCAGCCACAGCTCTACCATCTCCAGGTTTTTCTCTCTTATCCTCTTCAGAACATCCAGCAACAGTTGTTCTTGCAGCAATGGCATTAGTAATCTTTTGAGCCTTATTGAATGTGTTTCCATATTCAATAATCTCTCTGAATGTGTAGATCCCTAGATTCATGTTCAAAGTTGAACTTCCACAAGTCAAAGTTGGTTGCATCAAGCATGGGAATCTTGATGTTTGGTAAAGCTGAGGAAGAGGAGGTTATTGCTTCAGACATGATGTTGTTAGGGTTTCTGAGAAAATTAGGGTTTTGGTGATTTTTAGGGTTCTGGTGTTCTTTAAGATCAAAAGTTCCTCAACAAGCTCTGATACCACTTGTTGATCCCAAACTTAGATCAATTTAGCTTTTATGTATACGAGATTAGGTCAAGTAATACACTTAGAGAAACCTTTGTATATGTTTATGAATCCAAGTGTTATGCGGAATTTAACACTTAAACAAGAACACACAATGATATAAACAAACTTTCACTTTGATTATCAATATCAAACTTGCTTACAATGAAAGTAGTTTACGAATGAAAACTTATATAAAACATTAACCTAAAGGTCTTCTTTTATAGACATAAGAAGCCTTGTACAATAATCTACGTATCAGCTATTCTAGGTAAAGATAAATATAGAAAATACATTGTTGTTCCTATCTTTACTAGAACTATTCTAGAATACAATAAACGCGTAGAGTATATCTTCCTATCAGTGCTTGTCTTCAATGTGTCAACGCTTGACTTTATCTTGTCAACGCTTGAGCTGTCAACGCTTGTTTTGTTCTTGTCAACGCTTGTTTTACTCTTGTCAGCGCTCAAGTGATCTGGCCTTAATTTATTCCCAACATGCTTTATGTTGTTTGCCTTTGCTGCATGCAAGACAATTGATATCATTTCTGAATTACTTGGGAGGTAAACCAGAAACCAGATTCAGATTCGCTAGTTTGTAAATGGTCTTGAAGTTCACATGTCCCATCCTTCGGTGCCATTTAGTGGCTTTATCTTTTGAGGCTTTAGCAACCAAGCATGCTAGTTGACCAGTAGGATTGACTTCATTCAGCTTGATACTATAGAGGTTGTGTCTTATAGGGATTCTGAGCAGAACTTGTGAGTCATCCGGGAGTTTAAAGTCTTTGGGTAACACTAGTGCATCAGTATCCGTAAAGAGGACAAACTGCTTCTTGTCACAAATCTGAGAGACAGATATCAAGTTAAAGTGTTGAAGTGCTTCCACATAGTAGACCTGCTCAAAATTAAGATTAGGTGTCTGAATCGTTCCTTTGCTAGTGATCCTTCCTTCACCTCCTCCAAAATAGACCTTTCCTCCTTGAAATGGTACAAAGTTAGATAGAAGACTTTTATTTCCTGTCATGCTCCTAGAGCATCCACTATCAACAATTCCTAGAGTAGGATCTTGGTATGGAGTAACCTACAACAACAAGAGAAGAGATATACAAAAGTTAGTGTCTTAAGGGGACCCAAACCTTTTTAGGTTTGAGCCTGCCTTGTGGATCTTTAGTAGATAGCCAAGAAGATTGATGAGATCCACTGTTGTTCTTAGGTTGCCTATTCATCATATGGGTGTTATTGTTTGACCAAGAACAACCTGCTTAGGGCTTAACAGCAGTTCCCAGATTTCCCAACCCAAAATACATGTGGTCAAAATTAAATGCATAATTTGGATTAAAATTCTGAAAATAGTTACTGGTTGATCTATTTGGTATAAATCTAGTGTTTCTCCAATGATCAGAAGCTAATGGAGAGGTCCTTCTAGAAGAAGAAAAAGATTGAGCACATGGGTTTAGTCTTCTAGAAGAATATGGAACAACTCCTGGTGGACCAGGAGCAGGAAATGCTTGATATACAGAAGAATGTTTGTCATAAAAATCACAATCTTTAATCAAATGAAATTCACTCCCACAAACAAAACATGTTTTAAACGACCTTTTATTAGAATGGCATTGTTTCATATTGCTAACTTTATTACACATAATTCTAGGAGAAACATTCATCCTAGGACTCAATAAACCAGGACTGGACACTGTTGAAGTAAAAAAAACTCTCTCTTCACTATTCCTAGCACTAGTAGCAGCATGGTCATTTGACTTGGAACTTGCAGGTCTCGACTCTTTACTTGAGCCACATGATGCAGAGTCACTGGCTTTGTCACTGAAAGAACACGAGACAAAGTCATTAGTATTAGTAGAACTTTTTGGGGACTCATGCATATGTGATCCATCCAAGTCATTATGCCTAGTAGTTAGTGGGCATGAAAGTTCCTGTAAGAGGTGGAGGGACAGCGTGCATTTCTGCTGCTGGTTTAAACCTATTGTAGCTAGGTGTTCCCTCTTCCTCCTTGTCAGGATCAAAGACACTTGAAAAAGATAAATCAAACACATCTTCTGAATCAATATATTTATCAAATACTAACCCTCTTTTAGTCCTACCAGACATACTACTATCAATTAATTTTGAAATATTCTTAGGTGCCTTTTGCCATTTTTTAAATCTCAGAAGTGTAGCATCTAATTTTTCCTTCATTTCTTGTTTATCTTTGATACTGTCATCTTTTACCTTTTCGGTGTATTTAAGCATATTTGTTGTGTTTTCTAAATCAATGTTCAGTATCCTAATTTTATCCTCGTACTCACGTTGAGTATCTTGAAGCCACCTCTTTTGTTGTTCCAATGTTTTTAAAGAAGCCTTATATGCTTGAACTTCTAAAAAATACTTATCATTCTGATCATTTAAGTCATTATATTGAGACAATAATTCTGAATATTTATCATGACAACCAAGAGGGCAATGTTGTACCTGAGGTGAGATGCCCATAAGAGCAAACTCTTATGCTTCATCGGCATCAGACAAATTCCCAGCAATCATTGCAAACACGTCAGTAGAAGGGTCAGCTGTTTCCAGGGTAGAATTCTAATGATCATTCCAGTTGACCATAGAGTCAACAGACACCAACGCCTTCTTGTCATCCTTCACCTCCTGAATCTTAAAAGCTGAATATATGCTCTTCTCCTGGTCATGCTTGTTAGGGCATTCCCTTGCAAAGTGACCTTGCTGCTGGCAGTTATAACATCAAACCTTGCTTCTGTCAAACCTTGCTGGCTCTCTTGGGTTATAATTAAATTTTCGACCGGCTTTCTTCTCAAACTTGTGAACCCTAAGAGTGAGCATGGTCATCTGCCATTTGAGATCCATTTCATCCAGGTCAAGTTTATCAACCTGTTTGAAGTCATAAAAAGCAAGTTGCTGTTGAGCATCAACGTCAGCAACAAAAGAGTGAAGAACAGCTTCTACCATGCTACCAGACTTGGCTTTTGGTTCAGGAGTAGAAGTATGCTGAAAATAATGTTAAGAAGACACGGTATTGCTTGGGCTACTAGCATAGGACATGCGACTATATCCCATAGAACTCACAAAGGCAGAGTTAGCAGGAGTAGGAAAAGAATCACTTATGTATCCCCTCACATGAGGCTCAAAGGTTTTGAGCTTATGAAACAAATCATCAAAATTAATATAGTCAAGCCCACCTTTTGCTTTGAGAGAGATTACCACCTGATTCCATGAGTAGGGTAAGGCTCTGAGAAACCTTGCATTGATATCACCATCGTCAGGTTTCGACCGAAGTTGATTCAACTGGCTCAAAATCTTTTGGAACCTGTCATACCCTTGATGGATACCTTCAGTTTCTGAGATCTTGAAGTTTGTGAATTCATCTTTCAGCATGGATCTTCGAATTTTCTTTGACTCCTCATTCCCACCAAACCTTGCTTTTATTCCATTCCAGATTTCTCTAGCATCATCCAGATGATAGAAGTCACCCATGTGATCATCAGGAAGAGACTGAAGCAAAATAGTTTTTGCTTTGATCTCCTTCTGAACAGCTGTGATTTCTTCATGAGTTTTAGGGTTAAGAAGAGTAATATTACCATTCTTGTCTCTTCCAGTCAACTTCCTGTTGTTTCCATTTAGAATGATCTTCCAAAGGTGTTGATCAATGTTGGTGATCCAACATTCCATCTTCATTGCCCAACTATCATACTCGTCCTTTTTCAGAAGAGGAAACTTACCATTTGTGTTAGAAACCGTAGCAATGATCTGCTGAGGTTGCTGTGTTTTAGGGGTACTATCTTCTCCTGTTTGTGTAGAACTTGAGGCAGACATGATTAAACAAAGATGTTAGTAATGAGAAAAATTTATTCTTCTTGTACAGAGACTCTTCCAGGCTCTGATACCACTTGTTGGGTCCACTAGATGTGGATCTTACAGCCTGTCAGGATCGGTAAACGACTTCTGTAATCACAAGTCTATTCATAGAGAGACTCTATACAAATCACACAGTATAAGTGCGGAATACAAATACTATGAATAAGAAGAACATAATAACTATAATGACTTGATCCTTTTCTAAGAATTTCTAATATTAATAAGAACTAGAATTATATTTGATGAAGGTGTGTAAAACCCTTCTGCCTAAGGTTCCTTTTATACTACAAGGAAACCCTAATACATCATTAACAAAAACGTGTAAAACTGATATGCATATCCTTTCCTAACATATCTCATGCATATCCTAACAAAATAATAACTAAATAATAAAGTTTGACTTTCTATAAGACCAGGAGCACGACTTGCTCCTACTACTACTATGACCAGGAGGAACTACATACCTCCTGGTCTACCAATTACAAAGAACTATTCCAATGGTCCTAACAATCCTCCCCTAAACTTGAATTTGACCTGTTGAGTTCAAGTTTCCTGGTAAATCGTGCAGCAAAGCTTGAGGATTGGAACAACAAAAGAAATAGCAGCATCATAACCAGCAATATAAATAACATAAGAACCGCTGCAACAATGAACACCAGAAGCTTCGTTAAAGCTTGAAACAAATCTGCATCGTGTTGAATCTTCACAGCAACATGAGCAGATTTTATGAGCCTTTACCAAGTAGCTGCTCGCTCTTGGGCTAGCCAGTCTTTATGGTGGAATAAGCATCACCCTGGGAGACCAGAACCCAGCCCAACTCTTGGAACGTGAATCAATGGTGAGTGGGGGGTACCCTGATGATTTTAGGCAGACCATCACAGCCGTCAACGGATTTGATATGTCTTTACCAGAAGTCGTACCCTTCTGGACTCGCCAACTCTTAGCAATGAAGCATCGGTGAGTTGAAAACCCTATAGCTTTGAGCAAGCTATTATAGCTATCAATGGATTTGATAAAATCTTTACCAAGAGCCGTACCCCCTTGGATTAGCCACTTTTCAGTCTAGGACGATGGCAAGTGAAAACCATCCAGTTTTGGGTAACCTGGCAACCATCAACGGATTTGAGAATCAGACCAGAGCCGTACCCTCATGGTGAATCAACTCTTTCTTATCTGTGAGACATGGTGAGTTGAGCACCATTTGTTGTGTGGAGCAGGTTCAACACCAGATGAAACTCCAAACCAGCACAAGTGTGAATCAGTCAAAAGGAACCCAATGTTTTGAAAAAAATATAAGCAGATATTATATTATTCACAAGTGTAAAATCCATCATTTGTTTAAAGTATAAGCAGATATTATATAAAAAGTATTTTTTTTTATTATTTTTTTAACTATCTAGAATGTAAGTCACCAATCATTGTCCATATTGGTGAAAGGAATTGCAGTATAAACATATTAACATAAAACATAAAACAGAAAAACTTACAACATACCCATCACATACCAGACGCAACCACCTTCTCAGCTTGCAACCGAGCTTGTATCCCTTCCACCAGATTAGTAGCCGTAGAAGTCTCATTCCTTGAAGGGGAATTGGAGATCTGTAAGTGACAAGCGAGCATGGCCTCCATAGTAGCAATAGTTAACCGATAGTCCAGATCCGTAAGCATGAATACCATGGCACCAGACTCCAACTCCAAGACATGCACTCCACAGCCAGTATACAGCTTCCATCTCTTGATTACCCAGCGTGGCTGGTCCTTCTAGACACCAGAATGTGGAGCATGTGGAGGAGAATCAAGCATCATCTTCAAGTCAGCCCACATTGTCAGACCAGGCTAGGAGGGAACCTCACTAGGATGAGTAGGCATACCAGCATCCACAAATCCATACAACGACATAAGATCCCGACGATATACCCAAGTCAAAACACCTTGCAAACCCGAAGCATAACGAACATAACCATCACTGATGGAAATCCTATGGGTGAAAGTACCAGGAATAGCCGTGGATGGCTTAATCGTCCAAGCAGTAATAAACCCCGTACCCATTGGCAACTCTGAGTCACTGTCTGATGCTGCATCAATAAGGTTCTCTGGAGCATGCTTCTCATAAGGAACAAACTTGCCACGTCTAGCCATCTTCTTGCGGATGGAACGACGAGGAGTTGGAACACCAGACGAGGTTTCAACCTTTACCTTCGCAGTAGGAACAGAATCAACACCTTGACCAACCAAAGGATCAACGGTAGCTGCACCAGGAGAAGGAGTAGGTTGAGGGTCAGTCACGGGTGTGAGGTTTGTGCCATAACAGGAGTAGCAGTGGTGGTGGTAGTTGTAGCATAGGTGGTGGTGGTAGGACCCAAAGATGAAACAGGATGAGCAACCGAAGGTGTGGGTGTGGTACCAGCAGTAGAAACATCAACAACAGATGGGATACTTGTAGAACCAAGAGGAACATCAGATGAAGAACCAGGAGCAACAGCAGGTTGTGAAGTAGGAACCACTCGTGGAGGAGGACGATAGATGAAACGCTCCGGAACCGGTGTGTTCTGACGCTTGATCATTCTTCGGTATAGATCCTTAAGCTCGTCAAAAGACAATGCCCTAACCCGATCCCATGTCCAACCAACAGTAAAGTGAGCACCCGACTGATATTTGACATACCTCTGCATTAACTTTCTCTCCTCGGTTCTTGTCAAAGGTCTGTTCCGACGCTTTTCACGCAGTTGAGCAGCAAGGGATAATTGTTGCTTACTGATACAAGATTTTACTTAGTTAAAAAGTTCGTTATAGTGGTCTAATCGAATTGATTACTAGTTCAAAGTGTGACTCAATTGATTTTGTTTAAGAAAAATATTTGTCGTTGTAGTATATTAAAAGTACAAAACTTTGAAGTAAATGACGGTAATTAAATCTAAACTAATTAAAACTTAAATTGTGCAATATTAAATCTTTTAAAAGTAAAATGATTAAATGACTTGAAATTAAAGCGTGACGAAAAGTAAATTTGACAATGTAATAAAAGTATAAACTTGAAATTTAAAATAAAGAAAAACGATTAAAATAACACTAAAGTAAAATGGCGGAAAAAGTAAGCTTTAAATATTAAACAAGACAAAATATAAAACAAACCTACCGTCCGAATACATTCCGATCGGAATAGACTCGTCGGAATGTAATCGGAATACCCGATCGGAATAATCCAAAATACCTCCAATCGGAAAATGGTCGGAATACATCTTATCGGAATACCTACCTTGGGTCCTATCGGAATGAGGATTGGAATCCTGGTCGGAATGCTGTCACTACAAGACCTAATCGGAATACCCAACAAACAGACCTGATCGGAATACCACTTAACACCCCTGATCGGAATGTCAAATCGGAATCCTAGTAGGAATATCAAAACCCTTTTCAGATCTGGATGATCGGAATATGAAACCCTTTTCCGACCAGGGTTGGTCGGAATACAATAAAAATAAGGCAAAATAAGCAAAACAAATAAGCTATTACTCAAATAAGCACACAACTAAAAACCTAATCAAAACACATATAAGAAAAACTAATAAGCTAAGATTTAAAGACTTTTGAAAAAACACTTAAACGAAAAAGATATACGAAAACAATTTTTATATAAAAATAACTTTTATAAAAACTTAAGAAACTTTAAGATAAACACAAATAAGATATAAAATCAATAATCCAAAACAATCAACAACATAACAAACGTGACACTTAATCAAATAAACACACCAATAAGCTCATAAACATAAAGATCAAGCAAAACAAGAAAGGTGGAAATGAGAGATTAAAAATAAGAACTTGATTAAAAGAATAGATTCAAAAATTAAAAGACTTACTTGAATTAAAAGGCAAGAATTTAAGGTGCAAGACAAGTAATTAAATGACAATTAAGTAAATGACATGAAAGTAAAGGTGGAGAGCTAAGTTGTCAATTTAGCTAACAAGAGAAAATGAAATGAAATCTAATCTATTTATAGGAGGATTAGGGAGGTGCTTAGGAAGCTTCCTCCCCTCTTTCTTCTTTCTTTAATTGCATCATTAAGTCCTTAATCTTCTTAATTCTTTGACTTTAACGACTTTGTCTCGGGATTTCTTTAAACTCGTCTTGTAATTCTTCAATAAATTAGACTTGAGTTCTTCGGCTTTTAGTAACTTCCGTCTTTTGACTTTTTCTTCGATAAATCTTCAGAATTGGTCTTGGACTTCCGTTCTTTTTTCACTCTTGATTTCTTGACTTCGTCTTTTGTCTTTTTCTTTGATAAAAGCTCGTGAATGCCCGTGTTTTCTCCCCTTTTCACAATTTCGTCCTAAATCACAACAAAAACACAAACCACGCATAATTCCGACATTTACGACATAAAATACACGTTTTGGCTCAGTTATTATTGTAGTTAAGTGGTAAAAAGGATGGGTGTTTACACACCTATCACTTACGCATTAACACCATTGATCGGGGGATACAATTCTGCTCATTCACATCAGCACCCAAGAGATCAGTAAACTGCGAATAATCAGATGTAAGAATAGTGAGCACCCGCATCCAATCATTATCATCCCAATGCATTGCATCATGTTGCAACTGTTCACGTCTTTGCTTCTGAAGAGCTTCTTCCTCAGCCCTAGCAGCTTGATCAATCTCCGCCTGCATTCTTTGTGCAGCCTCCTCCCCCAACCGGTCCTCCTCAAGTTGTCTGTGAGTACGCTTACGAGGGGGTGAGGGTGCATCAGTCATAGGGGCTTTCCCCTTAGGATCATGAGACAAACCAGCAGTAGGACCAGCAGTATCCTCCTTCGTTCTAGGGGTAGCAGCAGTAGGAGGGATGCTTGATGAAGTAGGAGGAATAGGCAAATCAGCATATGGCTTATCAGCAAATGCAGCCTTCGCCAGCAAATTCAAGCCATCCTCCACAAAATCCTCAACATCCTCATCAGAATCAGAGTGAACAACATGCTTCTTCCTCCTCCTCTGCTGTGTCTCCAAGGCTTTAATCCGGTCAGCCATTGGAATAACAAATTCCCTTGTAAGCTTACGATGTTGATTCAAATCTGCCTCCAAAGAAAGAATCCGTTCATGGTACCTGTGCATGAGATCAAGCAAAGAAGGCAGTGTAGCAGGTTCCTCCGCTTTCCCTCTAAGAGGACTTGGATCTGGGAAGGCTTCATTGGAACCAGAAGCAATAAAGGGGTCATCATCATGAGCACGAGAACCAGAGGGCTTCTCAGCAGAGTGAGGTGCTGGACTAGGAGGGGGAGTATCCACAGATGGAGACGAATGTGGCATAGAAGAGGGGCAGCCTTGGAAGTGGATGGCATTTCAACCACCACTTCCTCAACTGGCTCTTCCACCACCACATTAGGTGCACTACCAGCAGGATGCTCCTCCTCCATAGGATCATCTCCTAATGGAAGTTCCTCCTCGGCTTCGGCAGCCGGAGGAACAACATCAGGAGGACCTTGGGCAAGACCCAGCATTGCATCAGTAAGGGGCCTCCATGCCCCCGTAAACCCAAGAGCCATATTGTAGTAAAATCTAGTAGTAAGCTTGGGGGTCTCATACTACTCTCTATCACACGGTAACCACACAAGTATCTGTTGCAAAAACCTAGGATACATTAAAAATTTCTTCCTAGATCTTGTACTAGTCAAATTACTAACCATCCCATCAAACAAATAGCAGGAAAAATTAAACACCCTACCCTGTGCTATGCAGATCAAACCAGTAGCCAAAGGAATGGGAAAGGCATCCTAACTCCCAAACTTGAGGCTTAAGCAGTGAATCAAAAAGTGCACTAGAAGCTTCCACTGGGTGGAAAACATATTCTTTTGGAAGTTAAACTTCCCCCCATGGTTATAACCAATAGCAGCCATCCCCTCCAAAACATCAGCATTGGGGATGGAAACAACACCACCTTCATCTTGAAGATGAAGTGAACTCCTAATAGAAGCTTCAGTAACCACATAATAACGTCCATCAATGGTAGCATGGAGTTCAAGTGGGCGACCCAAAACAGCCACAAGTTCAGCAGTATCCCAAAACTGGCGAATCACACTATCATAAACAATTGGGCAAACAGTAAAAGCATACCTGAGGTTAGAAGCATCAATAAACTCTAGGATGTCTGTGAATTCGTCACGTTTAGGACCATCGCCCAGATATGCTACCTTATTGTGAGTGGGTCGGTAGAACAAAGCAGTAATTGATGTTGATTGGAAGGTGATAGATTAGAGATTGAGAGAGTAGGAGCGTGTATGTGTCTTATGGTTGTGATGAATGAGTCAAGGGGGTAATTGACCATAAATAATGGTCTTGTAACTGTTCATTGACCCCTAATAATGTGGGTTGCCCTTTCAAATTAGGTAGTTAATGCAAAAGTAACCACTTGCCCCTTTTAACTTTATTTGCAAATCCCAGTTACCAAAGTTAAATTAGATGATATATACCAGAATTAGCTCGCGTTGACTAAAAGTCAAAACGCATAAGGGTCAACACTAGAAGCACATGGTGGTCAACAGAAGTCAAGAAGTGAACAGTGACCCAAACCAAGACTAGAAGCTAACCATAAATGATAAGAAAGGATTTTTATCCACTAGAAGTTGAAGACTTCCACCAGAAGTGAGCAAAATCATCCACTGGAAGTAGCACACACCGCAAAAACCCATACAATCTGTTGTTAAAAACTACCAATATGTTAATCTGTGCAAGTAAATATGTACACTAAGCCTCCCCTTAGGCTTAGACTCCCCGCAATCCTAGGTCTCAAGGATTGACCATTCCAATGTGAACCACCAAGTGGTTGAACCGAGGACCATCAAATGCTTTAGTCAACAGATCAGCAACATTATCATCCGTATGAACCTTAAGAACCTGTATCAATTTCTTCTCATTGGCATCCCGAATAAAGTGGTGCCTAATTTCAATATGTTTTGTACGTTGATGAAAAACAGGATTCTTCACAATGTAGATAGTTCTTTGGTTGTCAATGAAAATTTTGGTGTTCATAAAGTTGAACCCATAATCAAGAATCTGATTTTGTATCCACAAAACTTGTCCACAACAACTAGCAGCAGCTACGTATTCAGCTGCTGTTGAAGAAGTAGCTACTATCGTATGTTTCTTGCATTGCCATGAGATAAGTCTTCGACCCAAAAACTGACAACCACCAGTAGTAGATTTTCTGTAATTATTAGCACCTGCATAGTCACTATCACTATATGATTCAAGAACAAAAAGTGATTCTCTAGGATACCACAAGCCTAGCTTGGGTTGAGCCTTGATGTACTTGAAAATCTTCTTGACTGCATTCAAGTTAGAAACCGTTGGAGCCACCTGATGGCTACAACAAGCACTTACTGCAAACATAATATATGGACGTGATGCAGTCAAATACATGAGTGAGCCAATCATGGACCTGTACATGTGAACATTTACCGGAGGATCTGGCTCATTCTTGAGTTTGACTTTAGCAACTTCATAAGGTATTGCTACTGGTCTAAGAGGATCCATATCAAACTTCTGAAGGATCTCATGAACATATTTATCTTGACTTATGAAGATTCCATCCAACTGTTGCTTGACTTGAAGACCAAGGAAAAATGTAAGTTCTCCCATAGCACTCATCTGAAATTCGCCCTTCATCAGTTGTTCAAACTCCTCACACCATTCCTTTTTGGTAGAACCAAAGATAATGTCGTCCACATAAACCTGAACAAGGATAATGTCCTTGGTATTCCTCTTAAGAAATAGTGTTTTGTCAATTGTGCCTCTGCTATAGCCATGTTTCAACAAGAAAGTGGAAAGCCGCTCATACCAAGCTCTAGGAGCCTGATGAAGTCCATAGAGAGCTTTGACCACTTTGTAAACTTTCTTGGGATGAAGGGGATCTACAAAGCCCTTAGGTTGAGTGACATAAACTTCCTCATCAATCTTGCCATAGAGAAATGCACTCTTGACATCCATCTGAAAAACTGTAAAGCCCACATAAGAAGCAAAATCCAAAAATAGACGAATGGCCTCAATCCTAGCAACAGGAGCAAAAAATTCAGTGTAGTCAATGCCTTCAAGTTGTGTATGACCTTGTGAAACCAACCTCGCCTTATTTCTCACCACAATACCCCTTGCATCTTTCTTGTTTTTGAGAATCCATTTGGTACCAATTGTTGTTTTTCCATCCGGCAAACCAACTAGAATCCAAACATTCTGAAACAAGAACTGCTGCATCTCCTCCTGCATAGCCTCCACCCAACTTTGATCTTCAAGAGCATGAGAGATGGATCTAGGTTCAACCTGTGAAAGAAAACAAGCAAACAAAAAATGTTGAAAGTCCGTATGATTATTACGTGATATGAGCAAAAACTCATATCAATTAATCAACAAATCACCCTAAAACACAAGAAAAATACCTAAACTTTGTGCTATAAAGCAGAATTATGTGGTATGTTTTGTGTTTGTGTACAAATAGGTAAGAAGGATGCATTTTCAAGCAAACAAGAAGAAAATCAAGCTAATTGGATGAAAAAGACAAAGAAGGATCAAGAGTGACAAGACTTTGAAGACAAAGGACCTATCTTGACAATCTGCCAAAGTTAAAGGATTAAAAGTGTAAATTTGTCAAAGTCAAGATCAAAGTCAAACATGGTCAATAATGAAGTCAATCAATTCAAAGGGCTTAAATGTTCAAAAATGCAAGTGGAAGGACTGAAATTGTCAAAGAAATGAAGATTCTAGCTAAAAATATCAAACTGCAAAGTACAAGGACCATTTCTGCCAATTTGGAAAGATATTTGTGCTTGATCCGTGTTTAAAGGCTTCAACCAATGAGAAGCAAGTAAATGAATCACTTGGATCGCCAGCTGGCCACTCACAGCAGCCAAACATTTATTAAGCAAATCTCAACAGTGCCTCCACTACTTCTATTTTCAACCAATCAGATGTTGCCATGCAATAATACTTTTATCCAATATGGATTGTGATCTGTGTGCTTCCCTCTCCACCAACCACAAACTAACACGTGGCTTTCTTCTCCAAACAAATTGCCAGGAACGGGATTTAGCTAGAGTACATTTCAGAAGGAGTTATAAACATGAAAAGTGCTCAAAATCCAAAGACGAATTCATCCCAACTATCCAATTAACATAAAAACAACTCAATCAAAAATCCCCAATTAAGTTCTTCACCTGCAAAACTCAATTAGCAGAATTGGGACACTTGGAGCTCATTGATTGGATTGGACACATCACTCTCCCCAATAACTTCACTTTCTCATTCTATAAATAGGGTAGCAGTCTCTCATTTGTACATAGTTAGCTAGTGTGAAAACACACACACACTAGAATTTTTCTCTCTCTCTCTCAATTTTGTTAGTAGTTAGTAGATAACAACTCTAAAGAGCCTGACAACCTCTTGAGAGTCTGTTAGTTAGTTGTAACTACCCTTGTAACTACCTTTTCCATTAATTCAATAAAAATTCAAATTTCCCTCCAATTCTCTATTGTTCTTTATTACTGTTCACACGCCATTGTTACTGCTTGTTTCTAGTGATCATACTTGATCATTAGAAGCCTTGTTGAAGATTTTTGCTGTTCATTTCATCCAGTAGCTGCATACATTGTTCTGATCATTCCACTTGAAGAATTTGGTAGATTTTTGAAGGTTTTGAGTTCAACAATGGAGATTAGCTGTTGATTGATTGTAGATTGGTAGTAACTAGTGCTAAGGTGGTGGTTTAGCACTAGCTAGATAGCTCAGCGCTACTCTACTCCCCAAAGGAGACCTAAGCTAAAAGGTTTTGGTTTTCTGCATTTAAATTCCTCTCAATTGTTGCAGGCATGCTAAATTCCTTGTGTAATCTTGTTTTAATGCATGATCAAGTGTGGTACTGAGTAGATGTTGATGTTTGAGTAGCTCATTTGTAGTCTAGTACTTATTCAGTAGCTTAATTCTCATTACTAGGTGCTTAATATCAGTCAATTTAGCTCATTAGTTCATTAAGAGTTTTAAATTGTTTCATATCTTGAATTTAGTTCTTTTCCATTACATTTCAGTCATTACACTTGGTTTGATATCTGTCTTTAATCATTTCAGCTTTAAACTCAAATCTCCTTTACAAAAGTTCAATCAATTCAATTAAACTTGTGTTTGGGAATAGGAATTCATATCTGTTCAAGTGATTGTAGTTGGTCAATTCTGGTTCTAGTTCATTCAGTAAGTCAAGGCTATCTAGTTTACAAAGTTTTCAGGTCAAGTTTGTAGTCAAACAGGCAATTGATTTTCTAAAAAGTTTGGGTCAGCTTTGAGTAGACTTGATTTCAGAAAGTCTTGATTTTCAATTCATTTCCATGTCTTTGTTTCTTGATGGATTTGCTTGAAACCACTTTCTATTCATCACACAACATCTAGAGTATTAGAGTGTAGCTGGAAATTATACAATATTCAGAGATAAGCTAGAAATAAGCACTTGATTCAACCTTTGAGCAAATGCAATTCCCTGTGATAAAAAGCTTTTCTGATTTCTCATTCTAGCTTATCCACTTCACAAACTTAGCCATTTTCTTTCACAAATCACTTTAAAAAGTGTTCCTGGTTAAGATTTGAACATTTCAGCTTTTTGGAATTTTGGTCAACAAAAGTCAACATAAGCTCATTTTAGCTTATTTTCATTTTCTGAGCTTATTAATGGAACATTTTTTATAAGACAAGACTTCCCCTTCTTCTTTTGAGCTGATTAACAGGTTTTTGCATTAAAATCAAGTTGTGGACGTTTAGCTTATTAGATAGCTTAATGTGTGCTTATTTGAAATAGATTATTAGAGATTCAGTTAGTTTCAGCTTATTTCCTTTTACAAGTCTAGCTAAATTTCAATTTTAAGCCTTTTAAAACTTGTTTGAGCTTATTTGGTCAAGAAACGAGCTTATACGAGCTTATTTTTTTCTCTTAACCCGTTTTGGTTAAAAGTTAAGTGAAAATTGCACATAGGTCCTTGGTTTGTTAAATAGTTAGAACTTTTGCTAATCTTTCCTAATCTTTAGAAATTTGTTAGGTTAAGTCCTTCTATTTTCAAGTTTGTTAAAATTAGTTAGTCAGTTTTCAAAGTAGTTAAAAGTTAGTTACTTTGTTAGTTAAATTTTCACCATTAGTCCAATTTGTTAACTGTTTTTACATAAATAGTCCTTAGACTTTTAGACTTTAAATTTTTGGCATTTAATTTTCATAGAATTTACATTTTCAGTCCTTTCATTTTATAGAATTTACAATTGTGATTTTGATTGAATAAAAATTTGGTTTGTGCAACTTGTTTTACGTATAAGTAGAATTGTATTTTTCATTTTAGCAAGGAGTTGTTTGAATTAGACGTAGAATATCCAAATACTTTTACCAACCAAAAACAATTATAAACTCGATCTTGGTAGGACTTTCAATTTGTTAAGAACTGAGAAAACGAACTTCAACTATACACATTTCAAATGGCGCCGCTGCCGGTTCTTTGACTTTATGAGAGACTATCGATTGACGGTTTTCATTGGCTTTTGGGATCCGTTCACCTCGTGAACTTTATTTTTACGTATCATAAATCAAAAACAATAAAAAAATCAAAAATATAAAAATAAATAAAAACTAAAAAATTAACAAAACAATTCGTTTCCTAAAGAATTGACCAAAGAAAATAAAAAATCCAAAAAGCAATCTTTTTCCTAAGAGATTCCACCCAAAAATATATATTATTGGATTCTCTAGGTTTTTATGTACATATAGTATTTTCTCTTAAAAACTCATAAATACAAAAATATTTTCCATATATTATTATAAGTAAATACGTATACGTATAAGAAAAACCAATTCACATATTCTCCATAAGTATTGCCAAGGCAATACACCGTGTTGGGGGGTGTTCCGGTCCTTGACTCGTGTATCGATCAAACAAAATAAAGCAAGAATAGATAAATACTTCCAATAAGCAACAATTCGAAGAATATAAAAAATTAAGTGAGTAGATAGGCGATGTGCTATAAAATGCCATCTAAGGGTCAATAGGTACTTAAGTGCTTCGCGCCACCTAACCCTCCTGTTCACTTGTGAGTATTCTAAGAAGGAAGGCTTCATTGGGGGTCTTGCACCCAAGTAGTACATACGTATATTATTATTTTCTTGTGGATATTTCATATTGAAACTCGAAGGGGATAATCCTTTTCTCTTCAAAGTCACACAAGAGCTTCTCTCTCATTCCTCGTATTGAGTTGCATGCTCACTCGCGGGCGTGCACAAATACCGATTGGTGTACAACCCCTTCCTCCGAAAAGGAAGAAAAAGAGAAAGAGTAGGAACACCACCGTCCATCAAGCCGATCACGAGAATCGTGCTTTGATTCATCCACAACAAGAAGCCATGGCCAGAGTTGATACTCGTTCTTTGATGGAACGATTGCAATCCAATGTTCACGGATATGCTGATGCTATCAAGATACCTGATATTCCCGTAAACACATTTGAGCTAAAAACGGCTATGATTAACTTGGTTTCAAATACACCTTTTTATGGAAACAAGAATGATAATCCTCATGATCACCTTAAGAGATTTCTTGCTCTTTGCAACACCATTAAGTACAATGGAGTTCCCCATGATGCCATTAAGTTGATATTGGTGCAATTTTCACTAGAGGGTCCGGCTAAGCATTGGTTAGATACACAACCACCCGATAGTATCACCACATGGGATTGTTTCACTACTAAGTTTTTGAACAAGTTCTTTCCCCCATCTAAGACCACGGCTTTGAGGAACTTAATTATAGGCTTTCAACAAAAACCTAGTCAAACCTTTAGTGATGCTTGGGAGGAGTATAGAGAGTTATTGAGGAGATGCCCTAACCATGGATTGGATGAAGTTCACCAAATCAATACTTTCTACAATGGACTTAAACCTCATCACCAAGACTCACTCAATGCTTCCGCGGGAGGGAATATTCTTCTTAAATCCATTCAAGAGGCTTGGTATATTATTGAGACCAAAGCAATGGTGCAAACTAACACACAATTTGATGAAAGAGTCCATGTCATTCAAGAAGGAAGTTCTAAACCATTGGAGACTCAACTCATTTCATGCATTCAAGCATTTACTTAAGCTCAAAAGGAAAGTCAAACATTCATGCAAAACACTCAAAAGATGCAAGAAACGATGATGAATGACTTTATGAAGCTTTCTATGGGCAATCATTCTACAAATGATGTGCATTCCATTACTCTTTCATGTGAGACTTATGGAGGTCCCCATTCCTATGAACAATGTGATAAGTGCAAGGTTATCAAGGGGAATGTTATGCTTACCAAGAGGAACATCGTGAACATTTCAAGCCAAATATCAATCCCAATAACCTTTCTTACAAGTCTCAAAATTACCTTACTCCACCGGGATTCCCACCCCAACCACCCACCCAACCTCAACAAAATCCTCCTCAATTGTTACAAAGGAATCAAGGCCCAATACCACATTACTAAGGGATTAACTACAAGGCACCAAACAATTTTCAACATCAAGGAAATAACTCTTATCCACCACATCAAGGATTTAATCAACCACTTCCACCCTTCCCAAATCAAGGATATTCTCAAATTCCCAATCAAGGTTACCCTCAATCTCAAAATCAAGGATATGGGTTACATGAGACTCATGAGTATGTTGAGAAGAGAATTCGTGAAAGTGAAAAGAGAATGAATGACCAAATGAAACTTTCAATGGATGCACAAACCAATAGGCTTTTAATGGCATTCAATCAAAGACAACAAGGGGCTTTACCATCTAACACACAAACAAACCCAAGGGCAAATGTCAATGCTATTACAACAAGAAGTGGAAAGTCAACAAAGGATCCTTCACCTCCTAAACCTCCTATTGTTAAACCCACTTTTGTTCCTACATGTGACAAGCCTTCTACATCTACTTCACCACCTCAAAATGCTCCCATTCAATCAAACACACCTTCTCAACCTATTCTTACTTCTCCCCTACCTTCCATAACTCTCAATGAAGAAGCTATCCAAGACAAATCTTCCACTACAACACCTACACCTAACCCAACTCTTCCCTATCCTTCAAGGTTGAAAAAGGACAAGTTAAAGAACAAGGATGACATCCAAGTATCAAATTTCTTAAGGATGTTCAAGAAACTCAACATCAACATATCATTTGCGGAAGCTCTTCCTTATATGCCAAAGTTTGCTAAGATGTTCAAGGATTTACTCTCCAACAAGGAAAAATTGGTTTATTTGCCCAACACATCCCTTAATGAAAATTGTTCCGCCGTGCTACTTAAAACCTTACCAACAAAACTTGGAGATCCGGGGCGCTTCCTGATACCTTGTAATTTTCCCGGTGTGGAAAATTGCATGGCTTTGGCGGATCTAGGGGCAAGCATTAACCTCATGCCTTTATCGTTTTGGAAAAAGTTCTCTCTTCCCGAGCTCACTCCCACTAGGATGACCCTTGAGTTAGCCAACCGAACAATAGCTTACCCCGTAGGTATCATGGAGGATGTTTTTGTAGGTGTGGATAAGTTTACCTTTCTGGCCGACTTTGTCGTGGTTGATTATGACATGGATCCTAGAGTTCCTTTGATTGTTGGTAGACCGTTTTGAGAACGGGTCGTACTTCGATAGATGTTGCGAAGGAGAACTAATTATGAGAGTAGAGGATGAGAAAGTGGTGTTTAAGTTAGGGAAAGTTTGTGATAGGAAAGAGGTTAAGGATTCTAAACCTTGGAGACTATTAAAATAGTTGATGTGATAGATGTGGTGTGTGATGAACACTTTCATGATGCTTGCAAGAGTACTAGTGAGGAAATGCCCCATGTTGAAACCGTGGCCTCAATTGCTCCCTCCTTAACACCTTTTGGAGAGAGTGATTTCCTCTTGGAGGAATTTGAGTCCCACTTTCTTGGTGATGATGATTCTCCCATTAATTGGGAAGAAGATATTCTTACTATCCAAAAGTTGCTCAATGAGGACCCTATTCCTTCCCCTATTCCACAAGAAGTTACCAATGATGATCCTTCCATAGTAAAACCTTCCATAGAGAGTCCACCTCCAGTTGAACTTAAGGACCTTCCATCCCACCTAGAGTATGCTTTCCTAGAGGGCAAAGACCAATTACCCGTGATCATTGCTAAAGAGTTGAAAGAGGATGAGAAGGAGAAACTCATTGAAGTCCTTAAGAAACACAAGAAAGCCTTAGCATGGAAAATATACGACATAAGGGGAATTGATCCACATTTTTGTACACACAAAACCCTTATGGAGGATGATTACAAACCTGCCATTCAAAGTCAACGAAGGGTTAACCCAAAAATCCATGAGGTCATTAAAAAGGAAGTGATCAAACTCCTTGATGCGGGCATGATTTACCCCATTTCCGACTCTCCATGGGTTAGCCCGGTACATTGTGTTCCAAAAAAGGGTGGAATCACCGTAGTACCTAATTAAAACAATGAGCTTATTCCTACGAGACTTGTTACCGGTTGGAGAGTTTGTATTGACTATAGGAAACTCAATGAGGCTACTAGGAAAGACCACTTCCGATTACCTTTTATGGACCAAATGCTTGAACGTTTAGCGGGAAATGAGTACTATTGCTTTCTTGATGGCTTTTCGGGTTATTTCCAAATACCCATTGACCCTAAGGATCAAGAAAAGACCACATTCACTTGTCCCTACGGTACATTTGCTTACAAGAGGATGCCTTTTGGCTTATGTAATGCACCGGGGACGTTTCAAAGGTGCATGATGGCAATTTTCCATGATATGATAGAGCAAACAATGGAGGTTTTCATGGATGACTTTTCCGTCTTTGGAGATTCATTTACCTCATGTCTCACCAATTTAGAACGAATGCTTAAGTGTTGTGAGGAAACACGTTTAGTTCTTAATTGGGAAAAATGTCACTTTATGGTGAAAAAGGGAATTGTTTTAGGACACAAAATATCCAATAAGGGATTAGAAGTGGATCGAGCTAAAATTGATGTGATTGCTAAGCTTCCCCCACCCACTACGGTTAAAGATGTAAGGAGTTTCTTAGGTCATGCGGGGTTTTATAGGCGCTTTATACAAGATTTTTCTAAGATAGCTAGACCGATGACTCACCTCTTGGAAAAAGAGGCTCCTTTAATTTTTACCCAAGATTGTTTGGAATCTTTTGAGACTCTTAAGGAGAAATTGACAAAGGCTCCCGTTTTGGTTTCTCCAAATTGGTAATTACCTTTTGAGCTTATGTGTGACGCTAGTGATTATGCGGTGGGGGCCGTCTTAGGACAAAGAGTGAATAAGCATTTTCAACCTATACACTATGCGAGTAAAACCATGACCGGTGTACAACTTCATTATACTACCACGGAAAAAGAGTTGCTTGCTATAGTCTATGCTTTTGAGAAATTTAGACCATACCTTGTGCTATCCAAAACCATAGTGTATACGGATCATTCCGCTTTCAAGTATCTCATGACAAAACAAGATGCTAAGCCTAGGCTTTTGAGGTGGGTTTTTTTGCTTCAAGAGTTTAAGATAGAGATTTGAGATAAGAAAGGAGCCGAGAATTTACCGGCGGATCACTTGAGTAGACTTGAGCATCCTTTTCAAGGAGATTTTCCTAATAAAGAAATCAATGAATCTTTTCCATTAGAGGAGCTCATGTCTATCTCTTCCCAAGAGGATGCCACCCCTTGGTTTGCGGATATAACAAACTATCTTGTGGGGAATGTGCTTATTGGTCTTACTTCCCAACAAAAGAAGAAATTTCTTAAGGAAGTTAAGTACTACTTTTGGGATGATCCTTATCTTTTTAGGCAATGTGCGGACCAAATCATTAGACGGTGTGTAGATGGGCCCGAGGCATTTAAAAATTTAGAAGCATGTCATAAAGGACCTACGGGTGGACATTTTGGGCCCAACTATATTGCCAAGAAAGTCTTTGATTCGGTTTACTATTGGCCTTCCATTTACAAAGATGCCCAAGAGATGGTGAAATTTTGTGATGTGTGTCAAAGACAAGGAAAATTACGCAACATGATGAGATGCCACAAAATTTTATTCAAGAGTGTGAGATTTTTGATGTATGGGGCATAGATTTTATGGGACCTTTTCCATCTTCTAAGGGAAACAAGTATATACTTGTGGCGGTGGATTATGTGTCTAAATGGGTTGAGGCTAAAGCCTTACCTACCAATGATGCTATTGTTGTTGTGAAGTTCTTAAAGCAATTGTTTGCTAGATTTGGTGTACCTCGCGCCATCATAAGTGATCGTGGTACGCACTTTTGTAATGATCAATTCACGAGAGTTATGAAGAAATATGGAGTTAATCATAGACTTTCTACCGCCTATCACCCTCAAACCAATGGTCAAACCGAGGTCACAAATCGTGGTTTAAAGAGAATTTTAGAGAGAACGGTGGGAGAGCATCGAGCTTCTTGGTCGGATAAGCTTGATGATGCTTTGTGGGCTTTTAGGACGGCTTTTAAGACACCAATTGGTTGTACCCCTTATAGGCTTGTCTATGGAAAAGCGTGCCACCTCCCATTCGAGTTAGAACATAAGGCATCTTGGGCTCTCAAGTGGGCTAACTTTGATTTAAACCAAGCCGGTTCACATAGGAAAGATCAACTTAATGAGATGGATGAATTGAGAGCCAATGCTTATGAGAATTCTTTGCATTACAAGGAAAAGACTAAGAAATTACATGATGCTAAGATCAAGAACCGTGAGTTTAAAGTTGGAGATCCGGTTCTCCTCTTTAACTCAAGGTTGAAACTTTTTGCGGGCAAGCTTAAGTCGAGATGGTCCGGTCCATTCACTATTGCCCGAGTGTTTCCATATGGAACTATTGAGTTGTCACAACCCGATGGTCCAAACTTTAAAGTGAATGGTCACCGTGTGAAACATTATTTTGGGGAGGAGATTTCCGTTGAAATGGTCCAAGAGATCCCCATTTTCCCCATGAATTAATTCATTGAGGGAAGAGTCGAGCTAGAGAGTCCTTAACTTAAGCATCGTATAACTAGGTTTAGAGTGTTATAGGTTAGAAATAAGGGTATAGAATTGAGGATAAGTGTAGGGGGAGGCCTTCTTTTGTCTTTATATTGTTTGTAGGGTTGCTCACTCACTACATGATTTGAATCTTATGGAGGAGGCCCTTGTATCCGGTTCACTTCGTTACTATTGTGATTTTTCATAGACACCTTGTGCTTAAAAATGAATTCACTATAGTTGATCTTTCCTTAACTTGGGTTAAGCAACGTCTATTCATTGTCATAAGTGTAGGGGAAGTTTTTATACTTCCATGCTCTTAAACATTGAGGACAATGTTTAGCTTAAGTGTAGGGGGGTCTTCTATCGAAGTGACCTTACCTAGAACTTGTCATTTGATCTTCATAATAACATGGAAAATTAATTTTTCAAACATTTTTCAAATTTTTGATCTATTTTGGCCACCAAAAATATGCATTCATAATTTTTGCATCGATCATTTTCATTTGCATAACACATTTGCATTATAGATATTTCTTCTTTTGTTCTTTTAGAAAAATTGAAAAAGAAAAATATAATAAAAACATGGTTTAACAAGTTTAGACTTCTTTGACATATTAGGCCCGCCATGGATATTTTGACTCAACCCGAGTTTGCTTATCCAAGCATTCTCTAGCTAGTATCCTTAACCATGTAGTCCTTCATTGGTCTATTAGGCTAAGCATCCACTAATCTCATTATTTGATATTTTAAATTTGTGGAGAATGGGAAATGATAGAGTTGAAGCAAGTATAAAAGGGCTAGATAAACTTCATGATTATTACTTGTGGCTAAACCCTTTTCTTCTTAACCTCTATTTTTTTTGCATGTATATATGTTAATAAATAATCAAAAACGGTTTTAATCGATTTGTAATCTCTTATGCATGTTTGTCTAATCATTCATGGTTGATATAAGTACGTCTTAAGATTCTAAGTTAGAATGTTTTATGTGTACTAGACTTAGTCATGCTTAATATTTAGCTGGTGTTTTTCCTTTTATTCTTTTTAACTTTCTTTGTGAGGAATAAAGAAAAATAAGAGCGGCTTACAAAAATGAGTGGCTAGAAAAAAAAAATATTATACAAGACTCCTAAGAGGGGCAGTGAAGTGTTAATTATAGTAACTATTAGATTCCAATATTACCTTGACGGGTTGCGGGGATTTAATAGTTGCTCCAATCCAGTATTACCTTGACGGGTTGCGGGGTTGAAGATCCAAAGTCTCAAAAAGGCGGCGGATGTAAATTATTGCGTGAGTTTTATTTTTCTTTCCTTAGAGAGTGTGTAGCTACTTATGAAAGCATGACATGAGGATTTTACACATAAGGCGAATGACTTATTACTCTTGAAACGGACTTATATTAATTGTGAGCGGTTTTTCAAGTAATGGATGAGAGGATTACTTAGGATTGAAACCATGCTTCCTTAATTTTGGATTTTGCATTTCTTATACTTCACGCTTGAAATAATGAAAAATTTGCCCACAAGCAATTTGCTCAACTAATAACCGGTTCCATATTTAATTGTCATGAATAAGTTGATGCACTTTTTACTTGTGAATACAATGATCCTATTTTTAAGCTTGGTATGGGGAAAGCGAAAATTGAGGGTGATAAATGTCCATGGTACCCAAGCCCTAATCAAAGTCATTGAATTCTTTATGAGTTATTTCCATCAAAACCATTTCAAGAAAATCCAAAAAGATATAAATAGAATTGTTTCTTTTGCATTGCATTGTTAAAAATCAAAATCATGCATCATTGTTACAAATGCTTTTGCTTGGGTTCGGATTTAGTTCTCGGAATCCTCTCGAATTGATCACGGCTCTAAGTGGAATGATTTGTTCTTGGTTAATAAAAAGGTGTTGGTTTGTTTATCTATTTTAAACTAATGACAAATAAGTAAATGTCGAAGAGTAAAATTAAAGCTTTGAAAGATTAAACTAAATTGACAAGTTAAAAGTAAATGCTTGAAAACGTAAAGAAAAGATTAGAAGAATACTTTGAAAACCTAATTAAATTAATACTTAAAAACTTGTTCAATCGGAATATGGAAAATTATTTCTATCGAAATGAATCAAAGACATAAGCATCGGATATCACTAAAACAACCCATCGGAATATCAAAGTGGAGTCCATCGGAATGTTCATGTTTGGTACCATCGGAATAATTAAGATCAAGCTGTCAGAATGATGTCTTATCGGAAAGTCAGATCGGAATATCCAAGAACCCTTTTGTCACAATGTCAGATCGGAATAAGGTAAATAAAAATTGGCCAGAGTTTCGACTTAAAAAGGATCTTAGCCCCGTCGGAATGTGCAATCGCAATAAGCGATCGCAATCCCAGATCGGAATAAGGGGGAGTTACCAACCTATCGCAAAGTAGAACCCACACTTGGGTTATTGCGATACAAATCAAGAAACCGTCGGAATGTGTAAAAGCCCTTGGATTGCAATGGGAGCAAGACAAATCCGAAAATGATGAAAAGCTAAAACTTCAATAAGCACAAACAATAAGCTAACTAATCCAAAACTCAAACGACTCAAAAAGCTTAAATTTGACAACTTTTGAAAACGTAAATCATGAACTTTATGAAAGGAACTTTTGAATGACTAAAGCCTTGATGAAATCCGAAAATAATAAGCTTAAACAAGAAATGAGCCAATAAGCATAGAGGGCCTATAGCTTATACTTGTGAGAGCTTAAAAATGAACAAGAAAGAAACGAACTTACTTATTACACAACCTCAAATCCAATCACGAACAATGAAGGTTTCAGATCAAACTAAAGATTTCGGATGGAAATAAATAGAATTAAAAATTGTAGAAAGAGAATAAAGAACTAAAAAGCTTAACTTGAATAAGATCAATGAAATCCAAAGTACAAAGATCAAAGAAAGCTTAAATTTAAAAGATGAAAACAAAGAAAAAGTTTAGTGAGAGAAAGTTGGGAACTTTCTCTCTCTAAAACTAGAGAGAAAATGAAAACTAAAACGAAGACTAACTAAGTAACACCCCAAAATTGTGAAGTGGAATCTTTATATAGGCGTGTGGTATGGGCTTGTGAATGGGCTTTGGTATCGGGCTTCTTTTCTTCTTTCTTCTTTAGTCTTTACGTTTCGTTAAATAAACGTTTCCGACTTTGGAATTTGAGAAGTGTCGGTGAATAATTCCAACTCGTCTTATAATCTTTTGTTTAATAGACTCGAGTTCTTCGACATATATGAATTTTCCATCTTTGGCTCTATTCTTCGATAAATCTTTAAATAGGCACAATGACTTCAAATCTTTTGCATCTTTTGCATCTCCTGTACAATAGACTTCGTCTTGAGTCTTTTTCTTCGATAAAACCCGTGCAATCCCATGTTTTCTTCAATATTCATCCGGTTGACTCTGAAAACACAATAAACACAAAAACCACGCATAATTCCAAACAAATGATATTAAATACGTGTTTTGGTCTTGTTTTAGCCAGAACTAAGTGGTAAAAGGATGGGTGTTTTCACACCTATCAAATCCCCTACACTTAACCATTGCCATGCCCTCATGCAATGCTTAGCGATAAAGCAAGTTTACACTTTTCTCATAATCAATCAACCTTGGCCTTATTAACATACTACTAAACAAAAATTAAAGTACTAAGAGAAATCAAAACTTTAAAGTAAACAAAAGGATGGAAATAACTTGCAAAGAGATCAAGGATTTACATTAGGGCTTTGGTGCTGCGAAGATTTATCATCCTCAAGTTTCACGTTCCCCAAACTAAGCTTAAAAACGAGATCATTGTTATTATAAGTTAGCATATCAAACACTTACACACATGGCTTAATTATATGCTTAAACTCCCTTATTCCTAGGTGTATCTCTTATATTTTGTTTTTGTCTTAGAATGATCATGAAGATGCATTTGTGGACTTATTTCGATAGTTTATTTAGGCTGAAAGCAAAGTAGGACGATTTGATCAATAGTTAGCTAAAGGACAAAATCTCTTAAAACTACTTCTCGGGATATCAAAAAGTTCATATCTTGGCATAACTCGGTTCACGATTTGAGACCTTTCTCGGGCCGATATTTGTCATGTACTTCATACTTCATATCTTCGAGAGACGTTCTTGAGATAATGGTCTTCTCATCGTTAATAGAGTTTCTTCACTTGGAGACTTTTGAGGGGTACTCCAACTTTGTTGACCACGACTTCATGATTATTTCTTCAATCTCTAATTGGTATTTTGAGATACAACGACCCGCCTCCTTTTCGGACTTGGATCTATTTATCCTCATACCTTGTTAGGGTCTTTTCGGATAGACTTCTCCATGATCTTTATGGGAGTTGATTGCTTTTCGTCGTGAGTCTTGATCCTTCATATTGATTTTAGGAATAATGATTTTCACATCACTTTTGGATCTTTAGCAATAAAATGGAATCCTCATGCCTTGTTAGGGCCTTTTCGGACTCGCCAATCTTCGCGCCCCGCTTCATAAGTTATGCCTTGGCTATGAACTCTTATCATTACCGAGCAACTTTTAAACGATCTTGGGCTAGAAGCTAAGTAACTTTTCAAACCGTACGACCTTACTTATTGCAGATAAATTATTAGCAAGTGATGGAAGAATAGGCAAATAGTTACACCAAGTGAGCTTCTGCAAGAATACCGACTTATAATTGACTCTATCATTTCTCGTTCCCCACAATTTAAAATCTCAAGTAATGAGACTCGTGGATGCTTAGCCAAATAAACCAATTAAGGTCTACATGGTTAAGGATACTAGCTAGAATAAACTTGAATAAGTCTATTTGGGTTGAGTCAAAATAATCGCAACAGGCCTAATATGTCAAAGACTTCTACACCACTTTATTAATATTTTTGACTTTATTGCGGGGTATATACATATGAAAGCAACGATAAAAATTTAAAAATTACGACTAAATGGCCAAAGTTAATTAAAAATTTGAAAAATGTTGAAAAAGATGATTTTCCGGTTAAATGAAGGCATTTTAATGGAAAACTCCACTTAAAACTTCGATAGAAGTCCCCCCTACACTTAAGATAAACATTGTCCTCAATGTTTAAGCATGGGGGAAAAGTCTCCCCTACACTTATGACATTGTGCACGTTGGTTAACTCAAGTTAAGGAAGAGACGACTAAAGTGATCAATTTCAAATGTGAGTATTAAGAAAATTGAATCACGATAGTTGAGAGATAGAACCGGATTTCGGATAACACGGGAGCACGGTTCTTCAGAGATTCCAAGAGTGCACTTATCCCTGTAATCACATCACCACAAAAATACAAACACCTATAGAGGTCCCCCTACACTTAGGAGGTTAAAACAGAAAAGGATAGATACTCGGGTTGCCTCCCGAGGAGCGCTTGTTTTTGATAACCGAGTCACGAGCCTGACTCGACCCAAAGTTAGTTCATGGGGAACGTGGTGAGGGATGGAATCATCTCCTGAGAGATGTCCTCACCAAAGTACAACTTCACTCGTTGGCCATTCACCTTAAAGTTTGGTCCATTAGGTTGAGCGAGCTCGAGAGTACCATATGGAAAAATTTGGGCAATGGTGAATCGGCCGGACCAACAAGATTTCAGCTTGCCCGAAAAGATTTTCAACCGAGAGGTAAAGAGTAAAACTTTATCTCCAACTTGTAACTCTCGGTTCTTAATCTTAGAGTCGTGAATGAGCTTAGTCTTCTCCTTATAGATCAAAGAATTTTCATAAGCCTCATTACGGAGTTCATTCAGCTCATTGAGTTGGATCTTGTGTAGGTCACCGGCTTTGTTGATATCAAAATTAGCCCACTTCAAGGTCCAGTAGGCCTTGTGCTCCAACTCAATGGGGAGGTGGCATGCTTTCCCGTACACGAGACGATATGGTGTACAACCAATAGGAGTCTTATATGCGGTACGAAAAGCCCACAAAGCATCATCAAGTTTATCAGCCCATGAGGCACGATGCTCTCCCACGGTTCTTTCGAGAATTCGCTTTAATCCTCGGTTGGATATTTCAGCCTGGCCATTAGTTTATGGGTGGTAAGCGGTGGAAAGATGATGATTTACACCATACTTAGCCATGACTCTAGCAAATTGATCATTGCAAAAATGAGTCCCGCGATCACTAATAATGGCACGAGGCACACCGAATCTAGCGAACAGCGATTTCAAAAAGTTACAAACCACCCTTGCGTCATTAGTAGGTAAAGCTTTGGCTTCAACCCACTTTGAAACGTAGTCAACGGCTACAAGGATGTATTTGTTTCCTTTAGATGAAGGGAATGGCCCCATAAAGTCGATACCCCAAACATCAAAGATTTCACACTCTTGAATGAAATTCTGAGGCATCTCGTCTTTATGTGTGATCGTGCCTTGTTTTTGGCAAGCATCACAATGTTTAACCATCTCATGAGCATCACGGTATATGGTGGGCCAACAAAATCCCGAGTCAAACACTTTTTTGGCGGTGTAGTTGGGACCAAAGTGACCACCGGTGGGTCCTTTGTGGCAAGCGTCAAGGATTTCTAAAGCTGCTGGTCCATCAACACATCGGCGAATGATCAAATCAGCACATTGTTTGAATAGATACGGGTCATCCCAAAAGTAAGTTGTAATGTCTTTGAAGAACTTTTTCTTTTTCTGGGATGTTAACCCGTCAACGATAATTCCACCCGCCAAGTATTTTGCAATGTCCGCAAACCACAGGGTTTCATCAGCAGTCGAGCTGATAGACATTAAGGTCTCCAAGGGAAAAGAATCATTGATTTCTTTGTTCGGATGATCCCCTTGGTAAGGATCCTCAAGTCTACTGAGATGATCCGCGGCTAGGTTTTCAGCTCCTTTTTTATCGCGAATTTCGATTTTAAATTCTTGGAGTAGCAAAACCCAGCGGAGAAGTCTTGGTTTGGAATCTTGCTTAGTCAACAAGTACTTCAGCGCGGAATGATCGGTGTAAACGATTGTGGTGGAAAGGACAAGATAGGGGCGGAATTTTTCAAAGGCATAGGCAACAGCTAAAAGCTCTTTTTCGGTTGTCGTATAATGCAATTGAGCCCCAGTCATTGTCTTGCTAGCGTAATGGATTGGTTGGAAGTGTTTGTTCACTCTTTGGCCCAAAACCGCACCAATAGCAAAGTCGCTAGCATCGCACATCAACTCGAAAGGAAACTCCCAATTAGGGGTAACCAAGACGGGTTCCTTAGTTAGCTTATCCTTAAGCGAGTTGAAGGCTTCGATACACTCTTTGGAAAAGATAAAAGGAGTATCTTTTTCCAAGAGGTGGGTCATCGGGCGAGCGATTTGAGAAAAATCTTTGATGAATCGACGGTAGAAACCCGCATGACCAAGGAAACTTCTCACACCCTTCACGGTTGAAGGTGGAGGCAACTTAGCGTCGACTTTAGCACGGTCCACTTCAAGACCGGCTTTGGAAATTTTGTGTCCTAGCACGATGCCCTCTTTTACCATGAAATGGCATTTTTTCCAATTAAGAACAAGGCGAGTGTCTTCACACCGCTTCAGCATACGTTCTAAATTGGCAAGGCAAGCAGAGAAAGAATTGCCATAAACTGAGAAATCATCCATGAATACTTCCATAGTGTCTTCCACCATGTCATGGAATATAGCCATCATGCACCTTTGGAACGTCCCAGGAGCATTACATAAACCAAAAGGCATGCGTTTGTAAGCAAATGTTCCATAGGGGCAAGTGAATGTGGTATTTTCTTGGTCCTTGGGATCGATGGGAATTTGAAAATACCCGGAGAAACCATCTAAGAAGCAGTAATAGTCATTACCAGCTAGACGCTCGAGCATTTGATCCATGAAGGGGAGAGGAAAGTGGTCTTTTCTCGTAGCATCATTGAGCTTGCGATAATCAATACAAACTCTCCACCCAGTAACGAGACGAGTGGGAATCAACTCGTTGTGTTCATTGGAAACAACGGTTATTCCGCCCTTCTTGGGCACACAATGGACGGGACTTACCCATTGCGAATCCGAAATAGGGTAAATCAAGCCGGCATCTAGAAGTTTGATAACCTCATGTTTGATGACGTCATGAATTTTAGGATTAACCCTTCTTTGGCTCTGGATTGCGGGTTTAAAGTCATCTTCCATGAGAATCTTGTGAGTACAAAAGTTCGGATCAATTCCGCGGATATCGGAAAATTTCCAAGCAATTGCCTTCTTATGATTTTTGAGCACGGCGATGAGGCGAGATTTTTCTTCTTCTTTCAAGTCCTTCGCGATGATGACGGGCGACTTCTTCTCTTCTTCAAGGAACACATAATCGAGATGGGGCGGCAACTCCTTAACTTCTAAATCCGGAGGATTTTCGATGGGAGGTGTTTTCAAAGTCAGAGAATCGATAGCAATAACCGTGGGAGATGGTGGAGAAATATTGTCTTCTTTAAGAAGGTTTTCAAAGAAATGCATGTCTTCATCCCAATCGGTGGGAGAATCGTCATTTGCTAAGTTCACATCTCCCATGGTGGCTTCAAGATCTTTCCAAAACAAATCACTTTCTCCAAATAGAGACAGTGATGAATCAATAGAGGAAACGGTCTCAACATTGGGAAGAGAGGTAGGAATATTTTTACAAGCATCAATAAAGTGTTCTTCACAAGCCTCATCCAGAACGTCAATACAATTAACACTCTCGTATGAATAAGGTTGTTTAGACAACTTTCCCATGTTGAAGACGGTTTTATCATCACCCACTCTCATGATAAGCTCACCGGCTTCAACATCGATGAGAGTGCGACCGGTCCTCAAGAATGGACGACCAACGATCAATGGCACACGAGGGTCCATGTCGTAGTCAACGACAACGAAATCGGCAGGAAAAGTGAATTTGTCGACTCCTACAAAGACGTCTTCGGCTATCCCCACTGGATAAGCAACCGTACGGTTAGCTAATTCCAGAGTCATTTTGGTGGGGACTAGCTCAGGGAGAGATAATTGCTTCCAAATGCTTAAAGGCATTAAGTTAATACTGGCACCTAGATCGGCTAGGGCCATGCAATTCTCTACTCCCGGGAAGTTACAAGGGATTAAGAAACGACCCGGATCACCAAGCTTGGTTGGTAATTTCCTTAAGAGTATTGCAGAGCAATTCTCATTAAGTTGGGTGTTAGCAATATCAAGAAGCTTCTCCTTGTCGCTAAGAAGATCTTTGAACATTTTCACGTACTTACGCATGTGAGCAAGAGCCTCAGCGAAGGAGATGTTAAAATTCAATTGTTTGAACATTTTAAGAAAGTTCGAAACCTGAATATCATCCTTGCTTTTGAGCTTCTCTTTCCTCAACCTAGATAGATAAGGTATATCGGAAGAAGAGGAAGGCTTTGGGAGAATAGGATCACTCACATCCTTGGGTGGAGGTGGGGTAGAAGTAAGAGGCGGAGAAATTGGGGAAGGAGAAGGATGAGGAATAGGAGCAGGTGACTCGTTTTCCTTAGTCACAATCACCAGTGGAGGTATAGGAAGCTCGGGTTCCTTAGTACCTTTGCCACTGCGAGTGGTGATTGCTTTCATCTCCCCTCTTGGATTCGCAACGGTGTTACTCGGAAGAGTACCCAAAGAAGAGGGTTGATTACCTTGGAAGAAACTAGCCATCATGTTTTTTAAGTCATTCGTTTGACTATCCAAAGTGTTTCTCATGTCAGCTCTCAGATCGTTCCCTTGTTTGACCAGGTCTGCTTTCAAGTTGAGCACTTCCCGTTGAAGATTTCCCACGATCACATCGTTAGTCCTCATGTAGGTTTCCACTTCTTGGTGTAAAGCGGTGGGTTGATTGGGAGGAGCATTGTATTCGGGTGGTTGATAAGCAGGTTGCTGGTAAACTTGGTTGTTTCTTTGAGGTGGATTTTGTTGTTTGTGAGGTGGTATGTATGGTCCACGAGATTTTTGTTATTGTTGAGGAGGGCGGTTGAGGTTTTGTTGTTGGTTTGGGGTGTTAGGAGTAAAACCGGGTGGTGAGAGATAGTTGTTGGAGCGGTAGCTAAGCAGGTTGCGGTCACCTTGAGGACGAGCTTGATAAGCGTGTTGAGGATAGGTACCGTATGCTGCATTCACATTCTCAGAAGGGTAGTCTTGGGTGGCGGTACAAGTGGTGTAAGAGTGAGGACCCCCGCATATCTCACATTGTTGGCTGACAGCATTGACTTGCGCGTTTTTAGCGTTGATGCTGTTGGTGTTGCTGGCGGTTTGGGTAGCAAGCGATTCAAGAAGTGCAGTGATTTTGTCAATTCGCTTGTCGCTGTCACTAGTACTAGCACTAGCGACATTGGTCCGAACACTCTTGGTTTGCACACGAGACTTATTCTCAATGACATCCCAAGCACCATTGGAAGTCTTAGCCAAAAGATTACCCCCCGAGGCACTGTTTAGTGAATCTTGGTCATTCATGCTTAAACCATTATAAAAAGTGTTAATTTGGTGCACTTTGGTAAAACCATGTTGTGGGCATTTTCTTAAAAGATCTTTGAAACGGTCCCAAGATTCACTAAAAGACTCATCGTACTTTTGTTCAAAATTAATGATTTCATTCCGCAAAGCGGTAGTACGAGAGGGTGGGAAAAAGTAGTTGATAAATTTGGTCTCCAAATCCGTCCACGTAAGAATACTCTGTGGCGGTTCCTTAGCAAGCCAATGTCGGGCTTGTCCCTCTAAAGAAAAGGGAAAAAGTTGTAAACGGATTACCTCTTGTGGAACACCATTGAATTTGACCGTATTCGTGAGTTGTAGAAATCTCTTGATGTGGTCATGTGGATCATCAATGGTACGCCCCAAGAATGGTTGAGCAGAGACCATCTGGATAAAGCTGGATTTGAGCTCAAAGTTGTTGGCTGCAAACGCGGGTATGACAATTGGATCATTATTGCCATCTACATGTGCTTGCAGAAGTTCAATCATCGGGCGATTATCCGGTAGAGGCTCATTGTTGTTGTTATTATTGTTGTTGAAAGGTGGGTTGTAATTGTTATTATTGTTTTGAGGTGGGTTATTGTTGTTGTTTTGTACACCGGCCATGTCTAAGTCTTCGAGAGGCTCGGGCTCTTGATAAGACGTTGATCGTGTACGCATGCACCTGCAAAAGAACTAACAAGGCAAAAACAAAGCAAAAATATTTTTGGTTTTTATGTTTTTTAATTTTTAGGATTTTTGAAAATTTATATTTTTTTTTGTGTTTGTGAAAATTTTTATGAAAAAGTAACGTTCACGGGGAACGGATCCCAAAATCCAAGTTCTCACAAAAAACTGTTGATCTTAACGAGAAGAGCCGGCAGCGGCGCCATTTGATACAAATGCTTGTGCTTGGGTACGGATTTAGTTCTCGGAATCCTCTCGAATTGATCACGGCTCTAAGTGGAATGATTTGTTCTTGGTTAATAAAAAGGTGTTGGTTTGTTTATCTATTTTAAACTAATGACAAATAAGTAAATGTCGAAGAGTAAAATTAAAGCTTTGAAAGATTAAACTAAATTGACAAGTTAAAAGTAAATGCTTGAAAACGTAAAGAAAATATTAGACGAATACTTTGAAAACCTAATTAAATTAATACTTAAAAACTTGTTCAATCGGAATATGAAAAATTATTTCTATCGAAATGCATCAAACACATAAGCATCGGAATATCACTAAAACAACCCATCGGAATATCAAAGTGGAGTCCATCGGAATGTTCATGTTTGGTACCATCGGAATAATTAAGATCAAGCTGTCGGAATGATGTCTTATCGGAAAGTCAGATCGGAATATCAAAGAACCCTTTTGTCGCAATGTCAGATCGGAATAAGGTAAATAAAAATTGGCCAAAGTTTCGACTTAAAAAGGATCTTAGCCTCGTCGGAATGTGCGATCGCAATAAGCGATCGCAATCCCAGATCGGAATAAGGGGGAGTTACCAACCTATCGCAAAGTAGAACCCACACTTAGGTTATTGCGATACAAATCAAGAAACCGTCGGAATGTGTAAAAGCCCTTGGATTGCGATGGGAGCAAGACTGATCCGAAAATGATGAAAAGCTAAAACTTCAATAAGCACGAACAATAAGCTAACTAATCCAAAACTCAAACGACTCAAAAAGCATAAATTTGACAACTTTTGAAAACGTAAATCATGAACTTTATGAAAGGAACTTTTGAATGACTAAAGCCTTGATGAAATCCGAAAATAATAAGCTTAAACAAGAAATGAGCCAATAAGCATAGAGGGCCTATAGCTTATCCTTGTGAGAGCTTAAAAATGAACAAGAAAGAAATGAACTTACTTATTACACAACCTCAAATCCAATCACGAACAATGAAGGTTTCAGATCAAACTAAAGATTTCGGATGGAAATAAGTAGAATTAAGAATTGTAGAAAGAGAATAAAGAACTAAAAAGCTTAACTTGAATAAGATCAATGAAATCCAAAGTACAAAGATCAAAGAAAGCTTAAATTTAAAAGATGAAAACAAAGAAAAAGTTTAGTGAGAGAAAGTTGGGAACTTTCTCTCTCTAAAACTAGAGAGACAATGAAAACTAAAACTAAGACTAACTAAGTAACACCCCAAAATTGTGAAGTGGAATCTTTATATAGGCGTGTGGTATGGGCTTGTGAATGGGCTTTGGTATCGGGCTTCTTTTCTTCTTTCTTCTTTAGTCTTTACGTTTCGTTAAATAAACGTTTCCGACTTTGGAATTTGAGAAGTGTCGGTGAATAATTCCAACTCGTCTTATAATCTTTTGTTTAATAGACTCGAGTTCTTCGACATATATGAATCTTCCATCTTTGGCTCTATTCTTCGATAAATCTTTAAATAGGCACAATGACTTCAAATCTTTCGCATCTTTTGCATCTCTTGGACAATAGACTTCGTCTTGAGTCTTTTTCTTCGATAAAACCCGTGCAATCCCATGTTTTCTTCAATATTCATCCGGTTGACTCTGAAAACACAATAAACACAAAAACCACGCATAATTCCAAACAAATGATATTAAATACGTGTTTTGGTCTTGTTTTAGCCAGAACTAAGTGGTAAAAGGATGGGTGTTTTCACACCTATCAATCATATAGTGTAGAGTAGTGTAGATGCATTCCATAATGGTCAAGGTGGATTAATTATGAGGAGAATGTAAATTTGTGCTTTAAAATATAGCATTGCATGAGGACATGACAATGTTCAAGTGTAGGGGATTTGATATGAGCAAAAACTCATATCAATTAATCAACAAATCACCCTAAAACACAAGAAAAATACCTAAACTTTGTGCTATAAAGCGGAATTATGTGGTATGTTTTGTGTTTGTGTACAAATAGGTAAGTGATAGGTGTGAAAACACCCATCCTTTTTACCACTAAATTACAATAATAACCGAGCCAAAACGTGTATTTTATGTCATTTATGTCGGAATTATGCGTGGTTTGTGTTTTTGTTGTGATTTAGGACGAAAAGGTGAAAAGTGGAGAAAACACGGCATTCACGGGATTTTATCGAAGAAAAAGACGAAAGATGAAGTCGAAAGATCAAGAGTGGAAAAAGAACGGAAGTCCAAGACCAATTCTGAAGATTTATCGAAGAAAAAGTCAAAAGACGGAAGTTTACTAAAAGCTGAAGAACTCGAGTCTTACTTATGAAGAAAATACAAGACGAGTTTGAAGAAATCCCAAGACAAAGTCCAAGTATTAAGAAGATTAACAAAAGATTAAGAAGATCAAGGACCTAAGTGTGCAATTAAGAGAAAGAAGAAAGAGGGAGGAAGCTTCCTAAGCTCCTCCCTAATCTCCCTATATATAGTGACCAACCTCATTTGTTTAGAGTTGTTGGTGGCTTGAAAAACCACTCTTCCACCATTTTCATTTCTTGTTAATTAATTTCTTGCATTTTAAATTCTTGTTATGCACTTTTACTTTCTTCAATTCAAGTAAGTCTTTTGATTTTGAAATCTTTTATTTTAATCAAGTTCTTATCTTTAATCATCTTCTTCTACCTTTCTTACTTTGCTTCTCTTTGATTCATGTTCATCCTTGATTTTATTTTCATCTTAATGCTTACTTGATTTAAAGTTTTCTTAAAAGTTCATCTTTTTATAGTTTGATTTTAAAGTTTGTTTATTTTATGTTGATAAGTTGTTATTAATGCTTATTTTGTTCTTTTCATTTTAGATTCGTGCAAGTTTTAGTTTGAGCTTAATCTAATAGCTTATATCTTGCTTATTTTGAATTACATATAAATCGGAAAAGGTAAACCCTTTTCCGATTTGCACTTTCCGATTAGAGCACCTTATTCTGATCACTTAGATCGGAAAAGGGTTTCATTTATTCCGATCTGCTTCCCCACATTCCGATCACCTAGATCGGAATAGGGTTTTAAGGATTCTGATTGCTAGCTTGTTTTAGATTTTCCGTTTGATGCTATTTTACAACATTCCGATCGTGGTGGTTTTCTAGCATTCCGATCTGTTTTCCTTACATATTCCGATTTTACCATTTTTATCTATATTCCGATTATGTCCATTTTGCACATTCCGATCAGCAGTCTTTCCGATGGGGTACATTCCGATCGGATTCCGATTGGATTCCAATCGGGTGTATTCCGACGGGGTGTCTTGTTTTGTTTTAATATTTTGTTTTAGTTAAAGTGTTAATTTTTCTTGTTTTATTTTTAGTTCATTTTAATTTCGTTTTGTATTTTTATTTAATTGTCGATTTACTTTTTGCTAAGTTTTAATTTTACGTTATTTAAATTCTCGTCATTTACTTTTAACATTTTAAATATTACACCATTTATGTTTTAACTAGTTGTAGTTTTAATTACCCGTCATTTATTCTTTAAGTCTTGCACATTTATTTTACCAAAACCAAAAATATTATTTTCACCAAGAACAACTGAATCGCACAATTAACCAGTAATCAATTCGAGATGATACCGAGAAAACGAACTTTCAACTAGTAAAATCTCTTCATTAAAATGGCGCCGCTGCCGGCTCTTTTCGTGAGGATTAAAGGTTTTTTGTGAGAGACGCGTTGGCTTTTGGGACCCGTGCACTTGTGAACGTTATTTTTCGTGTCTAAAATTTTCAAAAAATCCAAAAACATTTGAAAAATCATAAAAAGCATTTCTTTTTCAAAGTTTTGCACCAAAAATATTCTTCTCGCTTATCTATTTTTCTTAATGGATTCTTATGTCTATTGCGTTGGGTGCGGGAGACGATTGTACGGGAACGACTCATGTCAATGGTGTACATGTGAGCGGTGTGGCAACGATATCAACAATACACAATTCATAAGCGGATTTTGCCCTTTGTGTAACTCGACTAATTCGTCCTTTTTGAACCCACCTACTCTTTCCCCGTGCATCTATTGTGGAAGCGATTCTCATTGGCATGTTTCGTGCCCGGTTCGATACCCATATGATTACGGCCAAGAACCGGGGTACAATTATGACAATGATAATAGCTATACACAAGACGCACCCGATCTTTCTCCTTACCCATTTTGCAACAACTGTGGGGGTCCTCACGATACCTATTATTGTCAACCAATGAATTATTACGAGCAAAATCCGTGTCCTCAGTTTTCTTCACCAATGGATTATTATGAACCAAACCCGGTTTCTAATTCTTCTCAACCGATGAACTACTATGAGCCACAACCATGCTATAATTCAGGTTTTCAACATTTTGAGCCCCCACAACACCCCATCGATCATCAACCCTCCTTCGAACATTTGAGCCCCCACGAACAATGGGATACTCTTTTTAAGCAAGGTCAACAACTTCAAGAAGCTTTCACCAAGATCATCGAGAAATGTCAAGAGGATCAACGACAAGAGCAAATATCGAATATCGAGACTTATACTCCTCCTACGGTGTATCCATACTATTACGATGATGATGACGATGAGCCTACTATTTCTTGGAATGATCTTACTGCTCAATGTCCTAGTGTTATTGTCATCCCTCCTCTCAATATCCCAAACGTGTCTAAGGATTGTGATACGTTGAATGAGCTTAGTGATGTTGGTCTTGATAAAGTGTTTGATGATGAGGTTTGTGACATACCGGCTGCTATGGAGCTTGAGGACGACGTTACTCTTACAGAAGAGGTCGATCCAAATAATGACGATTTTTCTCCAAGCTATGAGAATTTCACTTTTGAAATTTCTCAATCTCCACCGGGAGATGCGGGTGATGACGATTTATTCTCTCCGGTTTACGAGAAGTTCACCGATGAACATGATCTTGTGGATGAGGTGGAAGACGTGCTTCTTCGCGATAGATTACGAAAAGTGCACCTTCTTATTGCTCAAATCGAAGCGTTGACTTCTCCTCCTCTTTCCGCGTCTTTGCCTCCATCTATTCCGCCCGTTGAAGATAATGATCCATTGCTGGAAGAAATCGACATTCACTGCATACCACCAGGTAATGATGACAATGACATGGAGGGGGACATTATTTTTGATAATTTGCTGCAGGAGGATATTGTCCCAAGTCCCCCTCCCGAGCACCTTTCATCCACTTTGTTTGAGACCATCACGGAGGATGAGTGCTTTGACCCGGGAGGTGACATTGATTATGCTATGATTGATACCATTACGGCTTTGCCGTTTGCTCAACATCCATTGTCTTTGGGGGAGGACAATGTGCTTACTTTACCCAACCCACCTCCCGTGGATCTTGAATTCACATACTTCTCGTATGTTGAAAGGACTTTTCTCCCATTCAAGACTTATCCCCCCGCCTCTCCTTTGTTGATGTCCACCGGAAACGAGGACACGGTCTTTGATCCCGGTATCACATTCGAGGCTTCCCCATGGACCATTTAATTCGGGGACGAGTCAGGCTCGTGACTCGGTTAACAAAAACAAGCGCTTTTTGGGAGGCAACCCAATTATCTATCTATCTTTACCATAAGTGTAGGGGGAGCCCCGTGCTGTTTCTTGCTTTCTTTCTTATCATGTGCAGGGATTAGAGCTTCAAAGACACATTCTTGATCACTTTTGACGAATCGTGATTCCGTGTTCCCTTTTTCCCGGTTCTATCCTAAACTCTTTTCGATTCACTATTTTATATTTCTCAATATTAAAATAGGAATCTCTTTAGTTGTCTTTTCCTTAGCGAGATTTAAACAAAGTGCACAATGTCTTAAGTGTAGGGGAGTTTACTCCCACATGCTTAAACATTGAGGACAATGTTTATGTTAAGTGTAGGGGGACTTCTATCGAAGTTAAGTGGTCTTTTCCTTGTATTTGTCCTTATTTTAACCGGAAAATCAATTTTTCGACATTTTTCAAAATTTTTGATCTATTTTGGCCCATTAGTTGTTCCTTTTTTATAGTTATTTTCTTTTCTTATTAGAATAAATTTTAATAAAGTGGTTTTAATTTTGAAACGTTGTGAATCTTTTGACTCAACTCGAGTTTACTTGTCTAAGTTACTCTAGCTAGTATCCTTAACGTTTTTAAGTCAGGTTTTGCTAGGCTTTTATATAGGGAGCTATAAAATGCGAAAGTCTTAACTCTCACGGGTTAAGAACAAGAACTTTTCGCAAGTTCCTATAATTGATCCTAGAGAGTCGTTTATCAAGGGAACTTTAAAACGCGATTTCTAAACTTGAATAAGTCTAAGAGTTTGCAAGATCCTATAGACGACTCGAAAACCCAAAACTTTGATTTAATAGGCTAAGCATCCACGAGTCTCATTACTTAAGATTTTAAACTGTGGAGAACGAGAGATGATAGAGCCAATTATAAGTTCGGTATTCTTTCATGAATTTATGTGAGTTAATTATGAGCCTATTCTCCCATCGCCTGCTAATAAATTTATCTGCAATAAATAAGGTTGTACGATTTGAAAAGTTACTTAGCTTCTAGCCCAAGATCGTTTAAAAGTTGCTCGGTATGGATTAGAGTTCATAGTCAAGGCATAACTTATTGAAGCGGGACGCGAAGATTGGCGAGTCTGAAAAGGCCCTAACAAGGCATGAGGGCTACATTTTGTTGCTAAAGATCCAACAGTGATGTGAAGAATCATTTATCAAAAATCAATATGGAGGATCGAGACACACGACGAAAAGCAAATACTCCCCTAAAGATCATGGGGAAGTCTATCCAAAAAGACCCTAACAAGGTATGAGGATAAATAGATCCAAGTCCTAAAAGGAGGCGGATCGTTGTATATCAAAGTCCAAAATAAAGATTGGAGAAAAATGAAGAAGTCGTGGTCCAAAGATGAAGAATCTCTCAAAACTTCAAGTGAAGAAATTCCTATTATGAAGAGGAGACCATTATTTCAACGTCTCTCAAATATTCGAAGTATGAAGTCGCTGTCAAATATCGGTCCGAGAAAGGTCTCAAATCGCGAATCGAGTTATGCCAAGATATGAACTTTATAAGGTCCCGAGAAGCAGTTTTAAAAGATTTTGTCCTTTAGCTAACTATTGATTAAATCATTCACTTTATTTTCGGCCTAAACAACTATCGAAATAAGTCAACAATGCATCTTCGTGATCATTCAAGACATTAATAAAATATAAGAGATACACCTAGGAATAAGGGAGCCTAAGTGAATAATTGGCCCACATGAGTTCGTGTTAGTGTGCTAACTTATAATAACAATGATCTCGTTTCTAAGCTTGGTTTGGAGAAAGTGAAAACTTGAGGATGATGATCATTCACGACATTTCCAAAACCCAAGGTAAGTTCTTAATTTCTTTACTTTGAATGTTTACAATTTTCTATCTCTTTAATAAAGGCCAACGTGGATTGACTATGATGAAAAAATGTAAAAGTGCTTTGTAACTAATGCATTACATAAGGACATTGCAATGGTTAAGTGTAGGGGATTTGATAGGTGTGAAAACACCCATCCTTTTTACCACTTAATTCCAATAATAACCGAGCCACAACGTGTATTTTATGTCATTTATGTCGGAATTATGCGTGGTTTGTGTTTTTGTTGTGATTTAGGACGAAAAGGTGAAAAGTGGAGAAAACACGGCATTCACGGGCTTTTATCGAAGAAAAAGATGAAAGATGAAGTCGATAGATCAAGAGTGGAAAAAGAACGGAAGTCCAAGACCAATTCTGAAGATTTATCGAAGAAAAAGTCAAAAGACGGAAGTTTACTAAAAGCTGAAGAACTCGAGTCTTATTTATGAAGAAAATACAAGACGAGTTTGAAGAAATCCCAAGACAAAGTCCAAGTATTAAGAAGATTAACAAAAGATTAAGAAGATCAAGGACCTAAGTGTGCAATTAAGAGAAAGAACCACTCTTCCACCATTTTCATTTCTTGTTAATTAATTTCTTGTATTTTAAATTCTTGTTATGCACTTTTACTTTCTTCAATTCAAGTAAGTCTTTTGATTTTGAAATCTTTTCTTTAATCAAGTTCTTATCTTTAATCATCTTCCTCTACCTTTCTTACTTTGCTTCTCTTTGATTCATGTTCATCCTTGATTTTATTTTCATCTTAATGCTTACTTGATTTAAAGTTTTCTTAAAAGTTCATCTTTTTATAGTTTGATTTTAAAGTTTGTTTATTTTATGTTGATAAGTTGTTATTAATGCTTATTTTGTTCTTTTCATTTTAGATTCGTGCAAGTTTTAGTTTGAGCTTAATCTAATAGCTTATATCTTGCTTATTTCGAATTACATATAAATCGTAAAAGGTAAACCCTTTTGCGATTTGCACTTTCCGATTAGAGCACCTTATTCCGATCACTTAGATCGGAAAAGGGTTTCATTTATTCCGATCTGCTTCCCCACATTCCGATCACCTAGATCGGGATAGGGTTTTAAGGATTCTGATTGCTAGCTTGTTTTAGATATTCCGATTGATGCTATTTTACAACATTCCGATCGTGGTGGTTTTCTAGCATTCCGATCTGTTTTCCTTACATATTCCGATTGTACCATTTTTATCTACATTCCGATTATGTCCATTTTGCACATTCCGATCAGCAGTCTTTCCGATGGGGTACATTTCGATCGGATTCCGATTGGATTCCGATCGGGTGTATTCCGACGGGGTGTCTTGTTTTGTTTTAATATTTTGTTTTAGTTAAATTATTAATTTCTTGTTTTATTTTTAGTTCATTTTAATATGGTTTTGTATTTTTATTTAATTGTCGATTTACTTTTTGCTAAGTTTTAATTTTACGTTATTTAAATTCTCGTCATTTACTTTTAACATTTTAAATATTGCACCATTTACGTTTTAACTAGTTGTAGTTTTAATTACCCGTCATTTATTCTTTAAGTCTTGCACATTTATTTTACCAAAACCAAAAATATTATTTTCACCAAGAACAACTGAATCGCACAATTAACCAGTAATCAATTCGAGAAGATACCGAGAAAACGAACTTTCAACTAGTAAAATCTCTTCATTAGAAAGAAGGATGCATTTTCAAGCAAACAAGAAGAAAATCAAGCTAATTGGATGAAAAAGACAAAGAAGGATCAAGAGTGACAAGACTTTGAAGACAAATGACCTATCTTGACAATCTGCCAAAGTTAAAGGATCAAAAGTGTAAATTTGTCAAAGTCAAGATCAAAGTCAAACATGGTCAATAATGAAGTCAATCAAGTCAAAGGGCTTAAATGTTCAAAAATGCAAGTGGAAGGACTGAAATTGTCAAAGAAATGAAGATTCTAGCTAAAAATATCAAACTGCCAAGTACAAGGACCATTTCTGCCAATTTTGGAAAGATATTTGTGCTTGATCCGTGTTTAAAGGCTTCAACCAATGAGAAGCAAGTAAATGAATCACTTGGATCGCCAGCTGGCCACTCACAGCAGCCAAACATTTATTAAGCAAATCTCAACAATGCCTCCACTACTTCTATTTTCAACCAATCAGATGTTGCCATGCAATAATACTTTTATCCAATATGGATTGTGATCTGTGTGCTTCCCTCTCCACCAACCACAAACTGCCACGTGGCTTTCTTCTCCAAACAAATTGCCAGGAACGAGATTTAGCTAGAGTGCATTTCAGAAGGAGTTATAAACATGAAAAGTGCTCAAAATCCAAAGACGAATTCATCCCAAATATCCAATTAACATAAAAACAACTCAATCAAAAATCCCCAATTAAGTTATTCACCTACAAAATTCAATTAGCAGAAATGGGACACGTAGAGCTCATTGATTGGTGATGAGATGGCATTTATACATGATCTCATCGTTCTTTTCGGGCTTTAAATGCATAAAAGTGTCATAAAATACCATATATATGCTTGTGTTTGTTTACTTGTGTATTTTAGGTATGGATATCGTGAAGAAGACAAAAGATCACAAGTTACAAGGAAAAACGGACACGAGAAACGAAGCCGTACAAAGAACCGGGCCCTAATCATGGAATTCTCAACAAAATACCTTGAAGACTTGAAGACAAACAAGATTGATCCTCATTTATTGAAGAAATGACACTTAAAACCCTTGTATATTCATAATTACAAGTTTGGTCCCTTAAGTTTGTCAAAATTACACAAAAGATCCTTCAACTTTGAAGAAATGGCAAGAATAGTCCCTCAACAAATCAAAATTGCCAATAATGGTCCCTCATGAAGTCAAAGATACAATGAAGACCTTTGAAGATCAACAATGTCCAAGATCAGTCCTTGAAATATCTCAAAATGGCAAATATAACCCTTGAAACACTTTTTATAAAGTTTTATGCCAAAATTGCCAAGTTGTGAAACGTTGATACAAAGGAAATGGGCGCTGATAGAAGTTTATATCCAAGTGACAAAAGAAATGAAGAGGAAGGGCTAAAGTTGTGTATTTGAAACATTCAAACGTAATAATGCGCCAAACAACTTTCACTTCCCCTAATATCGGATCAAAAGGTTTACTATTCACCCCAAGAACCCAGTTACCACTTCACTTAAAACAAAGGGTAAAAACAAATTACCCAGGCACATGCTTGATTCACATGCCCAGAAACCTATCCCACACACAAAACCCTCATCTCCACTCACCAAAGGGGTCCCACCCATTCACCCGTCCACCTATCACATCACACCCTCCTCTCCAAGTCATCCTATGTGGCAAAATCAACAGCCAAGAACCTTAGCTTCATCCTAAAGCTAAAATAAACGTCCAGGATCATTTTAAACAGCTCACAACAAGGATTCGTCTAGAAGGACTTAAGGACAAATAGGGAATTTCACATCTAGGGTTTATGAACAGTGTAGCATTGGCATTTGCCTATAAAAAGACTCCTCAACATGTGAGAGAGCTTTTGTTCCAGTTTCAGGCTATCAATCTTTGTAATTCCTTTTTAAGTTAAATAAAATTTGAATTTCTGAAATTTGAAATCTCTTTTTGATTTAGTTAAAAGTTTGGTGTTTGAGTAGCCTAATTCTGAGTTCCATTTGATTGTGAAGGCCTTCCTTAATCTTGTGGTTAAGGCACGTCTTGTTTTATAAGGTTTTTAAGGTTTGAAAACCTTGAAATCTTAGGTTCTGATTTTGGTTATTTTGTGTACTAACCCTTGACCATTAGCTATAAGCTCTTACAAGCTTGTTGACACCAAGCTTGTGAAGGGATTAGAGCCCTTGGTTGAGTTGTTTGTTGTTTGTGTTGAAGATATCAAGTCCTTGAGGTTCTACTTTGAACCATCAACCAAGGCAGTTTGCATCATCTTCATTGAAGTACCTTGGTCTTGTTCTAGTTGTTGAACAAGGTCCAAGGAGCATTGCTGGCCTTCCTAGGATGTTTTGGAAGGCAGGTATAATCCCTTGTTAAGATTCCCCTAAAAAATTTCATGTTTATGACTGTTTTTGATTTGGTGCTTTGATTTTGAGTATTGGTGTTTGTGCTGGTGATTTTTGAGTTTGATTGTGTTATTTGCTATTGTTTAAGTGTTTTTGATCATTAAAATCAGTAGGTTATTAGTTAAAATTAGAAGTTTGTATGATAAGTGCTTGATTAAGGGTTGTTTGGGATTACTGCATAAGTCTGTCAACGTCTGATTTGTTCCTGTCAGCGTTTGATTTAAACTTGTCAGCGTTTGTTAAGTGCTTGTGTGTTGTATGCAAGTATTGGTATCTGCTATTTGAGAGTATTTGTGCATCTGTTTGCAGGATTTGTGGGCTTAAACACATTGATTCATAGATTGGCTCTAAAATCTTCATAACTTGGTAAAATTGGCTAGGATTTTGAGGACACCTAGATCTAAGCATAGGTTAAGGGTAACTAGTGCTAAATCATAGCTAATCACACCAGAGTAGAGGGATTTGAGGCTTGAAATTGGATCAAGTGTCAAGTATATCAGCAAACTGTTTCTGCATATTGTTCTTTGTTCATCAGTAACTTTTTGTGCTTTGATCTTGTTATTTACTTTGATTCAGTGTTTGATTCTTGTTGCATTGTGATTTTTTAGCATTAGGATTGTTGTATTGCTGCTTGGATCTTATTTGTTTGCTGCTTGTGAGGATATTTGGCTATTTGGATTGCTTTGCTCATAGCTTATAAGCCCACTGGCTTATTGGCTTATTTGTGCCAAAACACATCAAGTTTACCCAACTGGTAAGCTTTGATTCACAAGGTTTGCACTCAAACCTTGACCAGCAGGGTGAAAAACAAGTTCTCACACTTCTTTAAGTCTGTCAGCGCCTACTTTGTTCTTATCAGCGTTTGATTTCAACCTGTCAGCGTTTGACTTCTTGGGCCCAAAAGCCCATTTGTGTGGACTGTATTTGGGTTTGGCCCATTAGGGGTATCTTGGTAATTTCACTTTCATTTTCTGATTATTATAAACTAGTTTGCAAGTTTTTAGAATTTTTTATAATTTTTGGATTTTTAATATTATTTTATTATTATTTTATTATTATTTTATTATTATTTTTAAAATTTCACTTTTTCCAACTTTTTACATTTTTCTTAGGTTAATTACATTAAAATAGGAATTTAGCAACTTTTAGAATAATTTTATCACTTATAGATTAATTTTTATAATTATTTTAAGTTTTAATAGTTTTTAATTCATTTTAAATAGTTTTTATTAGTTTTAAAATTTCTAAAAATAGTTTTTAATCATTTTAGGTCATTTTAGAGTTTTACCAAGTGAAAAATCTTTATTTGGGCTTTTTGATAATTTATTTGATTTTTAGGGCTTTAATTAGCATTTAAAAATTGAATATTTAATTATTTAAAAGGTTTGAAAAAGTTTTGATAATTGGTAAACTCTTAGTTTATTATTTTTGATTTTTGGTATATTTTTGGTAATTTTTAGAATTTATTTTATTTTTGGTGATTTTTTAGGTTCTACGTCTTAACTTTCTAATAGTGTTTTTGCTTATTTTTCTATTTTTTCGACTTCGTCATTTTCTCTTCTAATCCCCTTCTAAACCAATCATTAATCTCAAATCTTGTACATCTTAGTCACACACATATACCTCCTTGGGAAACGAACTTAATTGGGTCATTAACACTTGATTTTTCCTAAAGTCATTTGTTCAATACTTACCGCTTTTACGCCTTTTTCCTAAAAGGTGTAGTTTACTACAATCATTTTGGCGCCGCTGCCGGGGAGGTGTGTCGTGATTAATTTACATTGTTGTTTTTAATATTAACCAAATAGTATTTGTATTAGTACAACTCTACTAATACGTATTATCGGTTTTCTTGGTTTTTCTTGTACAAATATTATTAATATATTGTATTAAGTATCACAATCAATAAACAATATCTCCAAAAGTGTGAAAACACAACCTTAATTGGGATTTGATCTCCTAATTATTGTATTCGAATCTCAAACAAAAAGAAAAGGCAAAAATAGATAAATACTTTCGTGAAGCTCGATTTTGAATAATACAAACTATAAGGTGGGTATAAGGCGGGTATTATAAAATATACCCTAAGGAAAAAGGCTCTTAAGTGCTTCGCGCCGCCTCGTTTCCCCGCTTGCTTGTGAGTATTTTGAGATTGAAGGCTAATCGAGGGTTTTGCCGCCCAAAGTATTATTACGTATAATATATTTGCTTGGTTTTCTTTGTGATTAAACCCTCTTGAACAAATTGGTTTTCACCAAAGTTCTAAAGTCATTAGAAGACGTTCACTCCACGTGATCGTTTTCATTCCTTTGAGGCTTCTTTAATCAAGAGTTTGATTCGAGGAGAGATTTTGTAGATTGTTGTCTACGAAGATACACCAAAATCCAAAAAAATTAAATATCATCAAAAACACAAAAAAATTGAAAATTCACAAAACACCCAAAAAGAATCTTCTTTGCTCACCTCCCATTCTTCGTGAAGTTTATGATCACTCGTAATCAAGCAAAACGAGCTCGTAAACGACTTCAAAAGCAAGCCAATCAAGAGACGTTGATTGTTGAAGAACCTCCAATTGTTGAACCTATTGTAGAACAAGAAGTCGTCATGGCTAATCGTACTATGATGGAGTTGCTACAAGCACCCACCGAGGGTTTTGGAGAGGCTATTGTGATTCCCGCCATTCTTGCGGAGAATTTCGAAATTAAGACGGGTTTAATGTCGATGTTGCAAGCAAATAAGTTTAGAGGTCACGAGAAAGACAACCCGCATTACCATATTAGGAATTTCAACCGTCTCACCGCCACTAGCAAATTTAAGGATGTTCCACATGACGCCATTAAGATGATGTTGTTTCCATACTCGTTGGATGGACCCGCAAAAATTTGGCTCGAGAAAGAACCGCCAAATTCGATTTTGACATGGACCGATCTCGTTTCTAAGTTTGTGAACAAGTTTTTTCCACCATCTAAAACAACACACTTAAAAAATGAGATTTCACGATTTGTGCAAAGAAATAATGAAAGTTTTTCAATGGCGTGGGAACGCTTTAAAGAAATGTTACATGAATGTCCACACCATGATTTTACGGAATTGCATCAAGTGGATACTTTTTATAATGGGCTTAATGATCATGAACGAGATTATTTGAATGCCGCCGCGGGTGGTAATTTTTTGTGCAAGACGACAAATGAGGCTTTACAAATCATTGAAAATAGATCTAAGGTTTATAACCCTCGTAACACACCGAGTTTTGCCAATATGGGTTCGTCATCTTCGTCACAATCGTCTCGTAGCATTAACGCCTTACATGATGAAGCTAATGAGGAAAATCGTTTTTTTTGATAGATTTGCTAATCTAATGTCCCATTGGAAGGCTCAAGAAGCTTCCAATTCCGCTTCGGTTAAAGCGGTTGCTAAGAGTTGTTTATCTTGTGGGGGAGCTCATGATCTTTCCGAGTGCATTACCGCGGATGGTAACACTTCGAGTGCTTATGTAGCAACGGGAACTTACAACCAAAACGGCCAAGGTTCCCGCCAAAATCAAGCTCCACCAAACCAAAATGTTAACAATTATCGAAACAACAACCAAGGTAATTACCAAAGCAACACACGCAATTTCAACAAAGGGAATTATCAAAGTGGGAATGGACAAATCTCTAATCAAAATCAAAACCGTGATTTTCAAAACACTACACAAGGTTTTCAAAATGCTCACACTAAGAATTTGCAAGGAGAATTTTTGGATTATGCTAAAGCAAATGATGCTAAATTTGATAACATGCAACGTGAGATGATTAGCTTAAGATCCGAGTTGAAAAACGAGCTTAAAAATGAACTTGCTAATGAACTTAAAACTCATGCAAACAAAATGGAAGGAAATGTCCAACGTCTTCAACAAAATCAACAAAAGATGGAATTAGGACAACATGAGATTAAGCAAGAGTTATTAAAAGCGGATGCTAGGCAATCAAAATTTGAGGACCGAATGGCTAAGATGTTTGAAGCAATCATGTGTAAGCCCTCTTCTTCGGGTGGTCTTCCTAGTGATACCATTAACAACCCGAGGGGAGAATTGAAAGTTGTTGCTACACGAAGTGGTAAAACTTTCAAGGAACCAATCTCTCGTCCAAGTACTTCTAAGGAGAAGGAAATCGAGAAAGAACCCGAGGTGATGGTCGAAAAGGAGCATATTACAATCCCACGAAGTACCGCTCATACCACACCTACGGTTGAACCAATACCAATTGTGGAACCCGAGTTTCCAAGGCCATTGCCTAATGACCAACCCACACCACCTTTACCTTACCCTTCAAGACGTAACAAAGAAAAAGCACAAGAACGGAACAATTATCAATTTGAGCTATTTATGAAAATGTTTCGTGATTTGCATTTTAACATAAGTTTTGCCGACGCTCTTATCATGATGCCTCGATTCACCGCAATCTTCAAAAGTATGCTAAACAACAAAGAGAAGTTACAACAATCGTCTAGTTGTTCATCGGTTTTTCTTAGCCGCATACCACAAAAAGTCGGTGATCCCGGTAAATTTTTGATTCCGTGTGCTATTCAAGATATGGAGGAATGCTACGCCTTGGCCGATCTTGGTGCTAGTATTAATTTAATGCCTCTCGAGATTTTCAAATCGCTTTCTCTTCCGGCTCTTACTCCTTCGAACATGTCTATCGAAATGGCCGATCATTCTACGATTTTAGCATGTGGAGTAGCCGAGGACGTTTTTGTTAAAGTCGGAAAGTTTTACTATCCCGTTGACTTTATCGTTGTAGACATTCCTATCGATCGAAAAGTTCCTCTCATTTTGGGTCGTTCATTTTTGGATACATCAAGAGCACTTATCGATGTTCATGCTCGAAAAATCACCCTTCGTTTCAATGAGGAAGAACTTGTCATCAATGCAACACAAAACTCCAATCTTTCTCATGTCTATTCTATTGCAACTTTAAACCATGGTGACTCAACCAATGTCGTTTGCAAAGAATTTTCACCAAGAGTTTTAGGAATGTCGCCAAAAACAATTTACCATTTCCTCCGCCGGTGGAGGTTATGAGTGTAAAGCCTACAAAGAAGAAACCATCAATACTTGAATCAAAAAATCCTTCGCCTCACCTCGAACATTCATTCTTGAAAAGTGTTGATAAGTTGCCGGTTTCTACGGAAGATCTTTCGGATGATGAATATGTAGACCCCGATGGGGAGGTTTTCTTCGTCGATAAACGTTTTAAGAACTTGCCACCACCAAAACCAAAACGGTTTCAAAATGTGAGAATTTTTAGTGTAACTAACATCGTCTTAGAAACACCAAATATTTTCGACATAATCAAAAAGGGTTTCCATAAAGAGAGTTTAAAAGATAAAAAAAGAAAAGATTTTAAATATGATTTAATTGATTTTTCTACAAATCTAACTCCGTCATCACCACGTGTTTTGAGTGCTACAAGCTCGTCTACTCCTTTTGACGATGCTTTGTGTGGTTTTAGTATGGGGGAAGCCCCTTATGTTCCCTCATCCTTGTCCACCGAGGACGAGATATTCGATCCCGGAATTTCATGTAAAGGGAAATCTCGGTCTTCCACCGATGCAATAAATGGAAAATCTTTCTATTTGCTTGGTGCAAGTCTACCTCGAGTAGCTCGAAAGTTTGTCTTACCAATTGTCTCACCCTTCTACTTCTCATCTATTTTCTTCCAACTCTTTGAGTTTATGGCACGTGTTGAAGTGGCGTTAATTTGTTTTTCCAATGAAAACGAGAACGCCATTTTCGACCCCGGTATTTTGCATCATTTAAGGACTTAGTCCTTTATACCGGTTGCTTTTTGGGCCTTGTTTATCATGTAAGCCCCATCAAAAATTGACCATACCATGATTTTCCCTAAATGTTCACATTTTGAGGGGATCGAGTCGAGCTCATGACTCGGTAATCAAAAAAGAGGTGCCTCGTGGGGGAGATCCCATGCTTATCTTTTATGCTCACTATTCACTAATAAGGGGACTTGTACCCTTTCAACTCGTTGTCTCGTGGTTGTTTGTGATTGTGTTATCTAGATCATCATCATCATCTACGATTGAAGACTCTCGTGTTCGTTTACGTAAGCCTCCATCGTTCGTTTGAAGAAGTTTTTTTCACGATTCCATGACATATCCTTTATTGTTCTAACAATTATCTTTTAGCATACTTAATAAACGGCTTTAGATATATTGTTGATCACCCTTTCCATGCTAGATCCTAAGCATTCGACTCTTCGTCTCTAGTATGGGGGTGCTCCACCTTTAGACTCGAAACATTGAGGACAATGTTTACTTTTAGTATGGGGGGGTGAATAGATACTTGCTTTGCTACGCCCTCACGCTTTCCAATTTTCAATGTTTTATTTTGCTAATAAGGCTAAAAATGGCCAAATTTTAAAATTTTTCTTAGTTTTCATAAGTGTTTTTAAGACACAAATGTATATTTTCCGATGGGTAGAATAAGAGTTAATTTTTGACTTGATGGGCATTTGGATCCATTTACATTCCTTAACCCGCTCAATTCAAGTTTTGCTAGACTTTTATATAGGGAGCTTTAAAACGCGAAAGTCTTAATTCATACGAGTTAAGAACAAGAACTTTTCGCAAGTTCCTATAATTGATTCTAGAAAGTCACTTATCAAGGGAACTATAAAACGCATTCTCTAAACTTGAAAAAGTCCAAGAAAGTGCAAGATCCTATAGGTGGCTTGAAAACCCAAAACTTTGATTTGATATAGTCTTAATGAAAGCTAATCCAAATTTGGCTTAATTTTGACTTGCATGGCTAAGTATTCACGAGTCTCTTTAATTAGAGGTCTTTATATAGTGAAGAACGAGAAATGATAGAGTTAGACAAGTGATCATGCTAAACATAGAACATGAAAATGTTCTTTCAAAAACTCATATGTTTTTAATTGTGGCTTTTTCTTCCCATAAGATCAATGCATTAGGAATAAATCATAATTACAATAAGTAAGGTCGTACGATTTGAAAGGTTACTTAGCCTCTAGCGCAAGATCGTTTAAAAGTTGCTCGGGGTTGAATAGAGTTCATAGCCAAGGCATAACTTATTGAAGCGGGACGCGAAGATTGGCGATTATCCAAAAAGGCCCTAACAAGGCATGAGGAGCTCTATTTTTGCTAAAGATCCAAAGATGATGTGAAGTATCATTATTCCTAAATCAATATGAAGGATCGAGACACACGACGAGAAGCTATTACTCCCCTAAAGAATGGAGAAAGTCTATCCAAAAAGACCCTAACAAGGTATGAGGATAAATATATCCACGTCCGAAAAGGAGGCGGATCGTTGTATATCAAAATCCAAAGTAAGGATTGAAGAAAAATGATGAAGTCGTGGTCCTATATGAAGAATCTCTCAAAAACGTCAAGTGACGAAATTCCAAAATTATGAAGAGAAGACCATAATTTCAAGAACGTCTTCCCAAGATTTGAAGTATGAAGTACATGCCAAATATCGGTCCGAGAAAGGTCTCAAATCGTGAAACGAGTTATGCCAAGATATGAACTTAAGGAGATACACGAGAAGCCGTTTTAAAAGATTTTGTCCTTCGGCTAACTATCGATCAAATCGTGCTACTTTGCTTTCGGATTAATAACTACTCAAATAAGTCAAATATGAATCACTTGTGATCCATGACAAATAGATAAAAAATGTTAGTAACCCATTTCCTTTTATAATAACTAGGATTGCGGGGAGAAAAAGTATTACACAATTTGGACGTATGAGTAGTGTTAGCATTGTGACTTGTACCAACAATGATCTTGTTTTTGCACTTAGCATGGAATGTATGACAATCAAGGATGACGAAGTTTACTCTAAGGGACATTAACTTGTTTCTATTCTTTGACCCTAAAAGTCACTTTTCGTGATGAAAATCATACATTATGTCTTTACACATCATCGTAAAATGTTGCAAGTCTTTCACTCTTCAATAAAGGTTAATAAAAATTGAACTTTGGTGATGCTTAGATACTTTATTCTAGCATTGCGTGAGGGCACGGCAATGGCTTAGTATGGGGGAGTGATGAGATGGCATTTATACATGATCTCATCGTTCTTTTCGGGCTTTAAATGCATAAAAGTGTCATAAAATACCATATATATGCTTGTGTTTGTTTACTTGTGTATTTTAGGTATGGATATCGTGAAAAAGACAAAAGATCACAAGTTACAAGGAAAAACGGACACGAGAAACGAAGCCGTACAAAGAACCGGGCCCTAATCATGGAATTCTCAACAAAATACCTTGAAGACTTGAAGACAAACAAGATTGATCCTCATTTATTGAAGAAATGACACTTAAAACCCTTGTATATTCATAATTACAAGTTTGGTCCCTTAAGTTTGTCAAAATTACACAAAAGATCCTTCAACTTTGAAGAAATGGCAAGAATAGTCCCTCAACAAATCAAAATTGCCAATAATGGTCCCTCATGAAGTCAAAGATACAATGAAGACCTTTGAAGATCAACAATGTCTAAGATCAGTCCTTGAAATATCTCAAAATGGCAAATATAACCCTTGAAACACTTTTTATAAAGTTTTGTGCCAAAATTGCCAAGTTGTGAAACGTTGATACAAAGGAAATGGGCGCTGATAGAAGTTTATATCCAAGTGACAAAAGAAATGAAGAGGAAGGGCTAAAGTTGTGTATTTGAAACATTCAAACGTAATAATGCGCCAAACAACTTTCACTTCCCCTAATATCGGATCAAAAGGTTTACTATTCACCCCAAGAACCCAGTTACCACTTCACTTAAAACAAAGGGTAAAAACAAATTACCCAGGCACGTGCTTGATTCACATGCCCAGAAACCTATCCCACACACAAAACCCTCATCTCCACTCACCAAAGGGGTCCCACCCATTCACCCGTCCACCTATCACATCACACCCTCCTCTCCAAGTCATCCTATGTGGAAAAATCAACAGCCAAGAACCTTAGCTTCATCCTAAAGCTAAAATAAACGTCCAGGATCATTTTAAACAGCTCACAACAAGGATTCGTCTAGAAGGACTTAAGGACAAATAGGGAATTTCACATCTAGGGTTTATGAACAGTGTAGCATTGGCATTTTCCTATAAAAAGACTCCTCAACATGTGAGAGAGCTTTTGTTCCAGTTTTAGGCTATCAATCTTTGTAATTCCTTTTTAAGTTAAATAAAATTTGAATTTCTGAAATTTGAAATCTCTTTTTGATTTAGTTAAAAGTTTGGTGTTTGAGTAGCCTAATTCTGAGTTCCATTTGATTGTGAAGGCCTTCCTTAATCTTGTGGTTAAGGCACGTCTTGTTTTATAAGGTTTTTAAGGTTTGAAAACCTTGAAATCTTAGGTTCTGATTTTGGTTATTTTGTGTACTAACCCTTGACCATTAGCTATAAGCTCTTACAAGCTTGTTGACACCAAGCTTGTGAAGGGATTAGAGCCCTTGGTTGAGTTGTTTGTTGTTTGTGTTGAAGATATCAAGTCCTTGAGGTTCTACTTTGAACCATCAACCAAGGCAGTTTGCATCATCTTCATTGAAGTACCTTGGTCTTGTTCTAGTTGTTGAACAAGGTCCAAGGAGCATTGCTGGCCTTCCTAGGATGTTTTGGAAGGCAGGTATAATCCCTTGTTAAGATTCCCCTAAAAAATTTCATGTTTATGACTGTTTTTGATTTGGTGCTTTGATTTTGAGTATTGGTGTTTGTGCTGGTGATTTTTGAGTTTGATTGTGTTATTTGCTATTGTTTAAGTGTTTTTGATCATTAAAATCAGTAGGTTATTAGTTAAAATTAGAAGTTTGTATGATAAGTGCTTGATTAAGGGTTGTTTGGGATTACTGCATAAGTCTGTCAACGTCTGATTTGTTCCTGTCAGCGTTTGATTTAAACTTGTCAGCGTTTGTTAAGTGCTTGTGTGTTGTATGCAAGTATTGGTATCTGCTATTTGAGAGTATTTGTGCATCTGTTTGCAGGATTTGTGGGCTTAAACACATTGATTCATAGATTGGCTCTAAAATCTTCATAACTTGGTAAAATTGGCTAGGATTTTGAGGACACCTAGATCTAAGCATAGGTTAAGGGTAACTAGTGCTAAATCATAGCTAATCACACCAGAGTAGAGGGATTTGAGGCTTGAAATTGGATCAAGTGTCAAGTATATCAGCAAACTGTTTCTCCATATTGTTCTTTGTTCATCAGTAACTTTTTGTGCTTTGATCTTGTTATTTACTTTGATTCAGTGTTTGATTCTTGTTGCATTGTGATTTTTTAGCATTAGGATTGTTGTATTGCTGCTTGGATCTTATTTGTTTGTTGCTTGTGAGGATATTTGGCTATTTGGATTGCTTTGCTCATAGCTTATAAGCCCACTGGCTTATTGGCTTATTTGTGCCAAAACACATCAAGTTTACCCAACTGGTAAGCTTTGATTCACAAGGTTTGCACTCAAACCTTGACCAGCAGGGTGAAAAACAAGTTCTCACACTTCTTTAAGTCTGTCAGCGCCTACTTTGTTCTTATCAGCGTTTGATTTCAACCTGTCAGCGTTTGACTTCTTGGGCCCAAAAGCCCATTTGTGTGGACTGTATTTGGATTTGGCCCATTAGGGGTATCTTGGTAATTTCACTTTCATTTTCTGATTATTATAAACTAGTTTGCAAGTTTTTAGAATTTTTTATAATTTTTGGATTTTTAATATTATTTTATTATTATTTTATTATTATTTTTAAAATTTCACTTTTTCCAACTTTTTACATTTTTCTTAGGTTAATTACATTAAAATAGGAATTTAGCAACTTTTAGAATAATTTTATCACTTATAGATTAATTTTTATAATTATTTTAAGTTTTAATAGTTTTTAATTCATTTTAAATAGTTTTTATTAGTTTTAAAATTTCTAAAAATAGTTTTTAATCATTTTAGGTCATTTTAGAGTTTTACCAAGTGAAAAATCTTTATTTGGGCTTTTTGATAATTTATTTGATTTTTAGGGCTTTAATTAGCATTTAAAAATTGAATATTTAATTATTTAAAAGGTTTGAAAAAGTTTTGATATTTGGTAAACTCTTAGTTTATTATTTTTGATTTTTGGTAAATGTTTGGTAATTTTTAGAATTTATTTTATTTTTGGTGATTTTTTAGGTTCTACGTCTTAACTTTCTAATAGTGTTTTTGCTTATTTTTCTATTTTTTCGACTTCGTCATTTTCTCTTCTAATCCCCTTCTAAACCAATCATTAATCTCAAATCTTGTACATCTTAGTCACACACATATACCTCCTTGGGAAACGAACTTAATTGGGTCATTAACACTTGATTTTTCCTAAAGTCATTTGTTCAATACTTACCGCTTTTACGCCTTTTTCCTAAAAGGTGTATTTTACTATAATCAATTGGATTGGACACGTCACTCTCCCCAACAACTTCACTTTCTCATTCTATAAATAGGGTAGCAGTCTCTCATTTGTACATAGTTAGCTAGTGTGAAAAAACACACACTAGAATTTTTCTCTCTCTCTCAATTTTGTTAGCAGTTAGTAGATAACAACCCTCAAGAGCCTGACAACCTCTTGAGAGTCTGTTAGTTAGTTGTAACTACCCTTGTAACTACCTTTTCCATTAATTCAATAAAAATTCAAATTTCCCTCCAATTCTCTATTGTTCTTCATTACTGTTCACACGCCATTGTTACTGCTTGTTTCTAGTGATCATACTTGATCATTAGAAGCCTTGTTGAAGATTGTTGCTGTTCATTTCATCCAGTAGCTGCATACATTGTTCTGATCATTCCACTTGAAGAATTTGGTAGATTTTTAAGGTTTTGAGTTCAACAATGGAGATTAGCTGTTGATTGATTGTAGATTGGTAGTAACTAGTGCTAAGGTGGTGGTTTATCACTAGCTAGATAGCTCAACGCTACTCTACTCCCCAAAGGAGGCCTAAGCTAAAAGGTTTTGGTTTTCTGCATTTAAATTCCTCTCAATTGTTGCAGGCATGCTAAATTCCTAGTGTAATCTTGTTTTAATGCATGATCAAGTGTGTTACTGAGTAGATGTTGATGTTTGAGTAGCTCATTTGTAGTCTAGTACTTATTCAGTAGCTTAATTCTCATTACTAGGTGCTTAAAATCAGTCAACTTAGCTCATTAGTTCATTAAGAGTTTTAAACTGTTTTATAGCTTGAATTTAGTTCTTTTCCATTACATTTCAGTCATTACACTTGGTTTGATATCTGTCTTTAATCATTTCAGCTTTAAACTCAAATCTCCTTTACAAAAGTTCAATCAATTCAGTTAAACTTGTGTTTGGGAATAGGAATTCATTTGTGTTCAAGTGATTGTAGTTGGTCAGTTCTGGTTCTAGTTCATTCACTAAGTCAAGGCTATCTAGTTTACAAAGTTTTCAGGTCAAGTTTGTAGTCAAACAGGCAATTGGTTTTCTAAAAAGTTTGGGTCAGCTTTGAGTAGACTTGATTTCAGAAAGTCTTGATTTTCAATTCATTGCCATGTCTTTGTTCCTTGATGGATTTTCTTGAAACCAGTTTCTATTCATCACACAACATCTAGAGTATTAGAGTGTAGCTGGAAATTATACAGTATTCAGAGATAAGCTAGAAATAAGCACTTGATTCAACCTTTGAGCAAATGCAATTCCCTGTGATAAAAAGCTTTTCTGATATCTCATTCTAGCTTATCCACTTCACAAACTTAGCCATTTTCTTTCACAAATCACTTTAAAAAGTGTTCCTGGTTAAGATTTGAACATTTCAGCTTTTTGGAATTTTGGTCAACAAAAGTCAACATAAGCTCATTTTAGCTTATTTTCATTTTCTGAGCTTATTAATGGATCATTTTTTATAAGACAAGACTTCCCCTTCTTCTTTTGAGCTGATTAACAGGTTTTTGCATTAAAATCAAGTTGTGGACGTTTAGCTTATTAGATAGCTTAATGTGTGCTTATTTGAAATAGCTTATTAGAGATTCAGTTAGTTTCAGCTTATTTCCTTTTACAAGTCTAGCTAAATTTCAATTTTAAGCCTTTTAAAACTTGTTTGAGCTTATTTGGTCAAGAAACGAGCTTATACAAGCTTATTTTTTTCTCTTAACCCGTTTTGGTTCAAAGTTGAGTGAAAATTGCACATAGGTCCTTGGTTTGTTAAACAGTTACAACTTTGGCTAATATTTCCTAATCTTTAGAAATTTGTTAGGTTAAGTCCTTATATTTTAAAGTTTGTTAAAATTAGTTAGTCAGTTTTCAAAGTAGTTAAAAGTTAGTTACTTTGTTAGTTAAATTTTCACCATTAGTCCAATTTGTTAACTGTTTTTACATAAATAGTCCTTAGACTTTTAGACTTCAAATTTTTGGCATTTAATTTTCATAGAATTTACATTTTCAGTCCTTTCATTTTATAGAATTTACAATTGTGATTTTAATTGAATAAAAATTTGGTTTGTGTAACTTGTTTTACGTATAAGTAGAATTATATTTTTCATTTTAGCAACGAGTTGTTTGAATTAGACGTAGAATATACAAATACTTTTACTAACCAAAAACAATTATAAACTCGATCTTGGTAGGACTTTCAATTTGTTAAGAACTGAGAAAATGAACTTCAACTATACACATTTCATTACGCTTTTGGTCCTCAATATAGCTCACAAGAGCATGATGATCAGACGTTGCTTTCTTATGCATTCTGCGAGTCTTGACAGTAGAACCAGGATATCCAATGATTTGAGTAGTAGGATGGTCTTTGTGTGACTGCAAGACTGGATTGGAAGTTACTTCCACTTCTGGTGCCAAGTTATTAAGATCCCCAACAAAGTCATCATCATATGAAGCAGAGTCGAAAATGCCATCTATTGTTTGCTTATGATATCATCTGTGACAATCTAACATTTTCAGGTAGTGAATTATTTTCTCGTATAATATTTTGAAACTTATATTTGTGTTGGTTGACGAACTCACAATTTACGGATTTAAATTTGGGCTTACGTGCATAATTTAGCGTCATTTACGACTAAACCGGAAACCTTAGGATTACGTATTTACGTTTTTAAACTCCGTTTTTGATGAGACAATTTTTATTAGATTTGTTTTGTGACGTTGATTCATAATTTATTAAAACATTTTTCGTGAAACGACCCGAGGGCACGCAAATCGAGAAAACTAGAATCGAGGAATACCCGTAAATTAGTGAGGTGGGACAAAATACATTATCCCACCCCACTAGCTTACATGGGACGACACACATGACACCACATCTAAGGATATGGTATCATGTTAGCTAAGTAGCTACAAGTGTAAGCCGTAGCTTAACACTTAAGCTTACATCTTTCCACTAACTCAAAACCACTAGCTACACTTCACACACCATCATTTCATACATGCAAACAAGCTCAATTCTCTCTCAAAACCACCATCCTTGCCGTCCACTTTTGAAGAACAAACACCCCTTCTTGATCTTTTCTAGCCACAAATACTTGTTATCTAGCTCTATCATGGAGTTATCTTGAAGCCTTGATCATTTGGTGGCCATTTTAACAACAAAGGAGGTGATTTGCTTGTGTCATAGGGCTGATTTCTCAACTATTGTTCTTGGTGTTTGATGATCTTGGAGTTACTTTTGGTGTTCATCAAGTTCTTGTCTTCCAAAAACAAGAAATACACTTGGTTGGTAAAGAAGATCATCCTCTCCATTTTCTCTTGTTATTTTTGTAAAGAAAAAATGTATTTTCTTTCTTGTTGTATATGTATATGATGAATATATGATGATAAAAATGTTGTGTGGGGATCAAGTGTTGATAAATATGCTTAAAAAGGTTAATAATCATAAGAAACAAGGATAAAATCATGCTTATTTAGTTGGCTGTATAAAAACAGTATGTAAATAAAACTTGAACTGATAAACTTGCATGGTAGAATCCATTTACAGTAAGTACAAGATGTTATACACATGTGAGAGTTGGCCATGCAATGGAATCATTATAATGAGTGAGATATGATCAAAACAAGATGAGTGTGCTAATCTGAATAAGCTGTTTTGTAGGGACTGTTAAGCATAGATAAACTTAAAATCAGCAGTAGCTATAACTAAGTTAAATGTATCACATAATATGAAGATCATGCCATCCAAAAATGAGCTTCTGATTCATTATAGAACTCTAGATATGATAAAAATGGTGAAGATGAAAATAAAAATCAGATTTTGAGAATTAATGTTTATTATTATTATATAAGCACTCAAATTTTATTGTATAAAATATAAAATAAAAACCCACTAACTTATGAAATTTATTTATATAAATATGTAAAAGGTTAAATAAATAGATAAATTATATAAATGGTAGTGGAATAATACTTATAAGTAATAAAAACTATAAACTTGATTTTTACGACTTTTTCGGCTATTACCGTAAAATTAACGTTTTTCGCCAATTAAAACTGAGACGATCAAACTTGTCTAATGTAAAGTTTTTAAAATTCATATACTGATATATAAGTAACTAATACAAGTAAAAACCGATAAAACCCGAACTATAGGACATACGGACATTAACGAGCTAACTAAGCATATTGGACTAATAATTGGATTAAATAAGATAAACACTTATAAAAAGAACTTATTGGGCTTAACCCATTTGGGCCCAACATGGAAAGTATCGATACTGATAATATAAGTATAAAATGGATCAAAACAAGTTAAAGAACTTATACTAAGCTTATTAGACTTAAAATAGGTAAATAGGTAAAACTAGTAAACTAGTAAAAAGTTACCAAAACGTAAACACTAAAATTAGTAAACAGGGATATATAAACCCACTTGATCATCATCATATGTACAAAATCATCATATGTATATTGTTATTTAGATAAAAGTCATTGGACAAAGTCTAAGACCGATTATTATTTATATAGGTTTCCGTGACCGAAACACGCCCGTAGCCGATAATCCGCCTTTCATTATCAACGTGAGTTCATAGCCTCGCACTCTTTTAAATGTTTTATAAAATGATTTGTAAACCCGCGATGGAGATAACATGCTAGATTTTGATAAAAATAGAACACAAGTAGTCCCGATGGTATGCTTAATGATATGGACCCGAATGATGCTATGACCCTATAAACGAGACAAAAAGGATTATTAGTAGTTAGGTTATGTCACTTAAAGTCCCATTAGCATGAATTGTGAACTACCGGGATTTGGTAGACGCTTATGCATTTGATAGTACTATTTGGGGACGATCACCCCAGTTCGCGCCTTGACGGTTGATCCCCGTCGTACCACATTGATTGGTAAGCGAATTTATATATGAGAAGATTACATAGCGTGATTTTTGTGACGACACGCTAACTTAGATGGGCAAATTGTTTGTCGGGTTCGCGGCCCGCTGTTTTCATAATAAGGTAACAATGTCATGCGGCTAATAATAATCCAAAAATGTATCCTATATAATCTAAATATCCGATATGATACGACGCTAATAACGATGAATATATTACCTATAATGGTAATATTGAGGCTACGGTCTCATGGACGGTTTAAGATGTATGCTTGATTTATATATTGCCTGACTAGCAATACGTGGACTTACTTCCGATATTATACTTGTGTTCTGATTTTAACGATTGTTTTATATAACGGTTTTTATTAAACTCTATGAATTCACTCGGCATTCGCTGATATGATTTTTGCATGTTTTTATCTCAGGTGCTTGAAGGTAATCCGGATGGAGATCGACTCTGATGGCCCACATAATATTAAAAATGTTCATTCGATCTATGTTTTGTAAACTTAATGACCTGTATAATTTGGGACCTGTTGTACACTTTAAAACTTTTTATCGAATGAATGTATGTTAAACCTTGAACAACCATTTTTATGTGTTGTATATGATTGGAGTTAGTGTGCTATCCCGTAACACTCTGAAAGACCCTTCCGCTGTACCGATACGAAAATTGAGAGTGTTACAGTTTGGTACCAGAGCTCTCGTTATAGAGAACAAAAGATTTTAAAAACCAAGGTTTTGAACATAACTTTTCCAAATCTTTTAACTATGAACATTTGAGAAAATATTTGAAAAATCTTTTGACTATAACGGTGCCAGAGATCTCCGACGTTACCAACAAGCCCTATTAAGAAGATATATATTTTGATATATATAATTTAATTTATATATATGTATATATCGTGATTTCATTATGTAATTGTTTAACTAGTATGTTATCCTAATACGAGATGGGAAGTTGCATTTTATCGAAGAGACCGTAGAGGTTATGGATCGTGAGGTAAAGCAACTGAAACAAAGTCGGATACCTATTGTCAAGATCCGATGGAATTCAAAGCATGGACCGTAGTATACTTGGGAACGAGAGGATGAAATGTGGAAGAAATATCCGCACCTCTTCGATTTCAATAAGAAACGGACATCCAAATGAAATGGATCACGAGGACGTTGATCCCTTTTAGGAGGAAAAGCTGTGACAATCTAACATTTTCAGGTAGTGAATTATTTTCTCGTATAATATTTTGAAACTTATTTTTGTGTTGGTTGACGAACTCACAATTTACGGATTTAAATTTGGGCTTACGTGCATAATTTAGCGTCCTTTACGACTAAACCGGAAACCTTAGGATTACGTATTTACGTTTTTAAACTCCGTTTTTGATGAGACAATTTTTATTGGATTCGTTTTGTGACGTTGATTCATAATTTATAAAAATGCTTTTCGTGAAACGACCCGAGGGCACGCAAATCGAGAAAACTAGAATCGAGGAATACCCGTAAATTAGTGAGGTGGGACAAAATATATTATCCCACCCCACTAGCTTACATGGGACGGCACACATGACACCACATCTAAGGATGTGGCATCATGTTAGCTAAGTAGCTACAAGTGTAAGCCTTAGCTTAACACTTAAGCTTACATCTTTCCACTAACTCAAAACCACTAGCTACACTTCACACACCATCATTTCATACATGCAAACAAGCTCAATTCTCTCTCAAAACCACCATCCTTTCCGTCCACTTTTGAAGAACAAACACCCCTTCTTGATCTTTTCTAGCCACAAATACTTGTTATCTAGCTCTATCATGGAGTTATCTTGAAGCCTTGATCATTTGGTGGCCATTTTAACAACAAAGGAGGTGATTTGCTTGTGTCCTAGGGCTGATTTCTCAACTATTGTTCTTGGTGTTTGATGATCTTTGAGTTACTTTTGGTGTTCATCAAGTTCTTGTCTTCCAAAAACAAGAAATACACTTGGTTGGTAAAGAAGATCATCCTCTCCATTTTCTCTTGTTATATTTGTAAAGAACAAATGTATTTTCTTTCTTGTTGTATATGTATATGATGAATATATGATGATAAAAATGTTGTGTGGGGATCAAGTGTTGATAAATATGCTTATTTAGTTGGCTGTATAAAAACAGTATGTAACTAAAACTTGAACTGATAAACTTGTATGGTAGAATCCATTTACAGTAAGTACAAGATGTTATACACATGTGAGAGTTGGCCATGCAATAGAATCATTATAATGAGTGAGATATGATCAAAACAAGATGAGTGTGTTAATCTGAATAAGCTGTTTTGTAGGGACTGTTAAGCATAGATAAACTTAAAATGAGCAGTAGCTATAACTAAGTTAAATGTATCACATAATATGAAGATCATGCCATCCAAAAATGAGCTTCTATTTCATTATAGAACTCTAGATATGATAAAAATGGTAAAGATGAAAATAAAAATCAGATTTTGAGAATTAATGTTTATTATTATTATATAAGCACTCAAATTTTATTGTATAAAATGTAAAATAAAAACCCACTAACTTATGAAATTTATTTATATAAATATGTAAAAGGTTAAATAAATGGATAAATTATATAAATGGTAGTGGAATAATACTTATAAGTAATAAAAACTATAAACTTGATTTTTACGACTTTTTCGGCTATTACCGTAAAATTAACGTTTTTCGCCAATTATAACTTAGACGATCAAACCCGTCTAATGTAAAGTTTTTAAAAGTCATATACTGATATATAAGTAGCTAATACAAGTAAAAAACGATAAAACCCGAACTATAGGACATACGGACATTAACGAGATAACTAAGCATATTGGACTAATAATTGGATTAAATAAGATAAACACTTATAAAAAGAACTTATTGGGCTTAACCCATTTGGGCCCAACATGGAAAGTATAGATACTGATAATATAAGTATAAAATAGATCAAAACAAGTTAAAGAACTTATACTAAGCTTATTAGACTTAAAATAGGTAAATAGGTAAAACTAGTAAACTAGTAAAAAGTTACCAAAACGTAAACACTAAAATGAGTAAACAAGGATATATAAACCCACTTGATCATTATCATATGTACAAAATCATCATATGTATATTGTTATTTTGATAAAAGTCACTGGACAAAGTCTAAGACCGATTATTATTTATATAGGTTTCCGTGACCGAAGCACGCCCGTAGCCGATAATCCGCCTTTCATTATCAACGTGAGTTCATAGCCTCGCACTCTTTTAAATGTCTTATAAAATGATTTGTAAACCCGTGAGGGAGATAACATGCTAGATTTTGATAAAAATAGAACACAAGTAGTACCGATGGTATGCTTAATGATATGGACCCGAATGATGCTATGACCCTATAAACGAGACAAAAAGGATTATTAGTAGTTAGGTTATGTCACTTAAAGTCCCATTAGCATGAGTTGTGAACTACCGGGATTTGGTAGACGCTTATGCATTTGATAGTACTATTTGGGGATGATCACCCCAGTTCGCGCCTTGACGGTTGATCCCCGTCGTACCACATTGATTGGTAAGCGAATTTATGTATGAGAAGATTCCATAGCGTGATTTTTGTGACGACACGCTAACTTAGATGGGCAAATTGTTTGTCGGGTTCGCGGCCCGCTATTTTCATAGTAAGGTAACAATGTCATGCGGCTAATAATAATCCAAAAATGTATCCTATATAATCTAAATATCCGATATGATACGACGCTAATAACGATGAATATATTACCTATAATGGTAATATTGAGGCTACAGTCTCATGGACGGTTTAAGATGTATGCTTGATTTATATATTGCCTGACTAGCAATACGTGGACTTACTTCCGATATTATACTTGTGTTCTGATTTTAACGATTGTTTTATATAACGGTTTTTATTAAACTCTATGAATTCACTCGGCATTCGCTGATATGATTTTTACATGTTTTTATCTCAGGTGCTTGAAGGTAATCCGGATGGAGATCGACTCTGATGGCCCACATAATATTAAAAATGTTCATTCGATCTATGTTTTGTAAACTTAATGACCTGTATAATTTGGGACCTGTTGTACACTTTAAAACTTTTTATCGAATGAATGTATGTTAAACCTTGAACAACCATTTTTATGTGTTGTCCATGATTGGAGTTATTGTGCTATCCCGTAACACTCTGAAAGACCCTTCCACTGTACCGATACGAAAATTGAGAGTGTTACATCATCCGGCTTGGTAGAAGACTTCTTTTGATAGTTTCCCAGGTCAGAAGGACTAGAGAATCTAGTAAGGGAAGTGGAATCACTAGTCGGACTACCAATAGGTGTTAAACTAGCACTATTAGTAACAGTTGGAGTACTAGGAGCAGCTTTGTCAGCAGAAGTATTCAAAGGAAACTCAAAGCCACCTTGAGCAGCTGCTGTAGTAGCTTCTAGTTGTTGCTTGAGTAATGTGTCAAGAGATCCTTGTGAGTCCAATATATACGATGGAGTTGCATCACTAGGAGTAGTAGGAGAGACTGTGGTGGAATAGGATGGAACAACAAAAATATCATCCTCGTCATCTGAGTCTGAAAGACTAGAATGAGCACCTGCACTAGAAGTTGCAAACACTTGTGGACTTGCATCATGGTTAGTTTTGAAACGAAAATATCCTAATGAATCACTAAGATAATCAAGATCAAAATACCATTCAGGACCCTTGCCTGGTATGTTTGACTTCTCCTCAAAATACCTGAGATTTATAGTTTCAATACTCGGTTGGCTTGGAGATTGTAGACACGATAAGCCCGAGAGTGAGCTGAATATCCCACAATGTATCCTTCATCTGCCTTGCCATCAAATTTCCCCAAATAGTCACTAGTATTCAAAATAGTGACAGGCAGTGTTGTAAAAAGCGGGCTAGGCGGCCGCCTAGGCGACGCCTAGGCGCTAGGCGGTCATACTCCGCCTCGATTTATGGCTAGGAGGCCAAGCTAGGCGGAAAAGTCAAAAGGCGGTCAAACATCCGCCTAGGCGGTGCTAGGCGGAGCAAGGCGGCCTGGGCGGTCAAAAAGTCAAAGAAAGTCAACAAAAAGTCAATATTTTCTTACAAAAAATTAAGAATTTTCTTTCTAATATATAATTTCCATATTTATTTTAACATAACATCTTAAAATCAAAGATAAACCTATGATTGTTAACATAAAGTAATGGATTTTTCGTCAAAATTGGAATCAACTGAACTGTATGTCAAGTTTGAAGTTTTAAGTCGTTAAATTTTTATGTTTATTTGTCTATTTTGCAACTTCAAGCTATGTGGACTTTGAATGATTAGAAATTAAAAGTATTTTGTCATGTTATAGGTATTATTTATAAATTTTTATGCATAAAATTCCAATCCGCCTAGGCGGCGCCTAGGCGCCGCCTAGACGAATTCCGCCTCGAAGGTGGCCAACCGCCTCACTAACGCCTAGCGATTTCTGCAATCTTGGTGACAGGACACCCAAATGGCTTCAAATGAGCAATGGTTGGTACTTTAGCTGTTAGTAGCTCATAGGGAGTCTTCTTGTGAGGATTTGTAATAGAAACTCTATTCAAAACATAACTTGCAGTATTGACAGCTTCTGTCCAGAACATGGTTGGAAGCTTGGAATCAGTAAGCATTGTTCTCGTAGTTTCTATTAGAGTCATGTTCTTTCTTTCTGCCACACAATTCTGTTGAGGATTTCTTGCTGCACTATAATCTCTTTTGATGCCTTTAGAATTACAAAGTGCTATGAGGTCTGCATTTTAGAATTCCGTTCCATTATCACATCGAATACCTTTAACCTTCTTGGACAACTGATTCTCTATAAGTGTAATAAAGTCCTTGAGAATTGAGTAGGTCTCACTCTTGGCAGCCATGAAGAAAACCCACGTAACCTGCTATACCCATCAGTTACCACAAGGCAGAATTGTTTGTGGTCAATGCTCCTAATAGAGGTAGGACCAAATAAATCCATGTGTAGTAGCTGCAATGGTTCAGTTATAAGGCTGAGAGCAGTAATGGCCTTGAAGGATGCTTTATGTTGTTTGCCTTTGCTGCATGCAAGACAATTGATATCATTTCTGAATGACATGGGAGGTAAACCAAAGACCAGATTCAGATTCGCTAGTTTGTGAATGGTCTTGAATTTCACATGTCCCATCCTTCGGTGTCATTTAGTGGCTTCATCTTCTGAGGCTTTAGCAACCAAGCATGCTAGTTGACCAGTAGGATTGACTTCATTCAGCTTGATACTATAGAGGTTGTGTCTTCTAGGGATTCTGAGCAAAACCTGTGAGTCATCCGGGAGTTTAAAGTCTTTGGATAACACTAGTGCATTAGTACCCGTAAAGAGGACAAACTGCTTCTTGTCATAAATCTGAGAGACAGATATCAAGTTGAAGTGTTGAAGTGCATCCACATAGTAGACCTGCTGAAAATTAAGATTAGGCGTCTGTATCGTTCCTTTGCCAGTGATCCTTCGTTCACCTCCTCCAAAATAGACCTTTCCTCTTTGAAATGGTACAAAGATAGATAGAAGACTTTTATTTCCTGTCATGCTCCTAGAGCATCCACTATCAACAATTCCTAGAGTAGGATCTTGGTATGGAGTAACCTACAACAACAAGAGAAGAGATATACATTGTTCTAGATCCTAAGCTTGGGAGATTCTCTATACAAGAAGAATCAATTTTTCTCATTACTAACATCTTTGTTTAATCATGTCTGCCTCAAGTTCTACACAAACAGGAGAAGATAGTACCCTTAAAACACAGCAACCTCAGCAGATCATTGCTACAGTTTCCAACACAAATGGTAAGTTTCCTCTTCTGAAAAAGGACGAGTATGATAGCTGGGCAATGAAGATGAAATGTTGGATCACCAACACTGATCAAGACCTTTGGAAGATCATTCTGAATGGAAACAGTAGGAAGTTGACTGGAAGAGACAAGAATGGTAATATTACTCTTCTTGACCCTAAAACTCATGAAGAAATCACAGCTGTTCAGAAGGAGATCAAAGCAAAAACTATTTTGCTTCAGTCTCTTCCTGATGATCACATGGGTGAATTCTATCATCTGGATGATGCTAGAGAAATCTGGAATGGAATAAAAGCAAGGTTTGCTGGAAATGAGGAGTCAAAAAAAATGCGAAGATCCATGCTGAGAGATGAATTCACAGACTTCAAGATCTCAGAAACTGAAGGTATCCATCAAGGGTATGACAGGTTCCAAAAGATATTGAGCCAGTTGAATCAACTTCGGTCGAAACCTGACGATGGTTGTAACACCCCCAAATTTACACAATTCAATACAGCGGAAGACTCGTTGGTGTTACGGATAGCACATTACTCACATCATAGACAACGCATGAAAATCGCGTCGTTTAATAGTAAAGCATTTCCATTCATAAATATCAAGTTTACATAGGTCCCAAGTCATTGTATTTCATACAGGTTTTACAAAGCATTTGAATGGAAATTATTATTTAAGTGCGGGCCATGAATTCTTGTTGTCTTCCCGAGAATTACCTTCAAGTACCTGAGATAAAACATGTTAAAAGAAAAGGTCAGCGAAAACGCCGAGTGAATTCATAGAGTTTAATAAAACCATCAATATATCATCGGTATATAATTATTACCGAAAACCATTTTGTACAAATCTTTGTAATAGGCCATAAAATAGCCAAAGTCATTTTATACAAATCCTTATCAAAAATCATAATATAGGCGTTTGCCTTCAAAATCATTATACGAACCATTGTCGTAAAAAAAACATTATACAATACGTTTTATAACGTTGTATAAAGTTAAATAAAAACCGTTATATGAATATGGTTATGAAAAACCAAAACAAGAACATAATATCAATAATATGACCCCGTATTGCTAGTCAGGTAATATATCGTAATTCAGTGCGTATAGCAGTATTTCGTTTATTTGGATTATTATAAGCCGCATGACTTTGTTACCTTACTATCACAACAACGGGTAGCTAACCCGATACTCAATTTGCCCATCTAAGTTAGCGTGTCGTCACAATAATCACGCTATGGAAATCTTCTCTTACATAAATTCGCTTACCAATCGATGTGGCACGACGGGGATCAACCTCAAGGCGCGAACTGGGGTGATCGTCCCCAAATAGTACTATTATATGCATAAGCGTCTACCAAATCCCGGTAGTTCACAATTCATGCTAATGGGACTTTTAGTGACATAACCTAACTTTAATAATCCATTTCATTTCATCTATCGGGTCATTTAATCATTCATCGGGTCATACAATCATTCGGGTCCAAAACAATAAACAGACAATCGAGACAAATGGTGTACTATTTTATCAAAACTAACATGTTATCTCCCTTGCGGGTTTATAAAACATTTCATAAAACCATTTAAAAGAGTGTGAGGCTATGAACTCATGTTGATGTGGGAAGGCGATTATCGGTGATTTTGATGTACGGTACGTGCTTCAATCACGGAAACCTAGACAAATAATACTCGTCTTAGACTCTTGTCCAATGACTTTATAAAAATAACAATTATGTATATATATGATGATTTTATAAATATGATGATAATCAAGTGGGTTTATACATCTTTACTCATTCATTATAGTGTTTATGTGTTGGTAATTTTCAAGACTAGTTACACCTAGTTCAATTTTGTTTACATTTTGAAGCCCAATGGGCCTATTACAAGCCCAATACTATTCATTAGCCAAATTATACTTTTATTATCAGTATTATACTTTATATGTTGGGCCCAAATGGGTTAAGCCCAATAAATAAGTTTATAAGTGTTTTACCAAATTAGTCGGGTTTATTGTCCATTAAGGCTACTTTGGCCCATTAATGCCTATATGTTGTAAAGCTCGGGTTTCATCGGTTTTTACTTGTTATATACGTTTATATATCAATATGTGAGTTTATAAAAGTTTCCATTAGACTGGTCCAACCGTCTAAGTTTTATTTAACAAAAACGTTAATCTTTCGGTTTTAGCCGAAAAGACGTAAAACTTAGTATATACTTTTTATAACTTATAAAACTTACCAAACTACCATTTTTATATAATGTCCATTTATTTATCCTTATGAATTTTTATATAAATGAAATATATAAGTTAGTGGGTTTTAATTCACATTTTATACTATATTTATTTGAGTGCTTATATAATAATATTAAACTTTAATTTCACAAAATCAGTCCTAAAAATCTAGTTTACTAAAATGATCATATCTAGAGTTCTACATGGAGATAGAACCCCAAACTTATCACAGAAACTAAATGATATGTGCTTCATTTTATTCCTTTATAGCTACTGATGAATCAACCTCTAAATATTTTAATAAATTCTTCCATAACAGTGTAGGCAGATTTGCACTCTAAACTTGTTTTGATCATATCTCACTCATTTTTATGATTCCATTGCATGGCCAACTCTCACATATGTATAACACCTAATAATTACTGTATATTGATTCCACTTTACCATTTTATCAGTTTAACATTTGGTTACTTACTGTTTTTATACAGCCATCACATTTAAACAAGATTTTAACATTATTACATATGGTTTTTCATCTTTTTAACCATATTTATCAAATCTATCAACACCAAATCCCCACATAATATTTTTAATCATCATTCATCATCATATACATATACATAAATAAGGAAATTACAAGATTACATAATCAAAATAACAAGAGGATAGGAAGAACAATCTTTATACCACCAAGATTAAGTAGTTGGAAGGATCAAGACTTGGTTTTGGGTCACCAAATCTTATGAACTCTTGTATGAAATCCTCAAGATCACCAAGGGAGATGTGGGTCTTTGAAAATCATCCCTACTTCATCTTGCAAACTTCTCTTTGGATGTTAAAATCACCATCAATCTGTAGAGCTTCAAAAGGGCTTCATCATATGTGCGAATAACACATGATTTCATGGTTAATAATTGATCAAATGAGTGTGTTTTTGGTGAAGATTGGACGAATTTAGAGAGAGAGGGAGGAGATTATGAGTAGTTTGCATGTATGTAAATGGAGAAATGGTTTTGGAGTGAGTGGTTTTGTGGTTTTGGTGCTTACAAGTTAAGCTAAGTACATGTGTTAGCTTATGGCTTGTAATTTTGACACCTCATGGTGTTGGTCGTAGCTAGTGAACCATCCCATGTGTAGGGTGAGGCAAAACTTGTTTTGTCTCATCCCACTAATTTACGGGTACTCCTCGATTCTAGTTTCCTCGATTTGCATGCCCTCGGGTCGTTTTACGAAAAACGTTTTTATAAATTATGAATCAACGGCACAAAACGAATCTAATAAAAATTGTCTCATCAAAAACAGAGTTCAAAAACATAAATACGTAATCCTAAGGTTTCTGGTTTAGTCGTAAAGGAAGTTAAATTATAATCGTAAGTCCTAATCTCTTCTCGTAAATTTGTGAGTTTATGAACCAACACAAATTTAAAATCCCAAAATAATATTTACGGATAAATTATTTTCTGAAATGTCGGACTATCACCAAAGACGGTGTATGTAAACGTAAGCACGTAACGTAGAATCCTCCGGTTTATACGTAGTCGATGCTACTTCAAGATGTAAACCCAAATTTCTTCCCAAAAATAAGTGAGTTCATATTATAACATTAAAATAATGTTTTCAAATAAATATTGAGAATAAAATATAAACCATAAATTGACGGATTGTCACAGCATTTACCCCTAAACAGGATCTTTGTCCTCAAAGATCATCTTATCTTACTAATCGCTTCTTATAGAGTTAAAGCCATGTGGGTATTTCCTCCACATTCGGTCTTTTCTCACAAGTGTAATTCATTACAATACGCGAGTTTCTTCAAACATAACTACGGGAATACGATCAGGCTTTAATGTTGACTTACTTTCTCTATCCATGATGATCACGGGTTTTCGATGAATGCAACTTTTCGCCGATCTAAACTTTACTAAGAAACAATCAGATTCTTACTTGATAGACATTTCATCAAGTTCGATATACGAAACATAATTCACGCAGCTCTTGAAGTCCTAGGGTAGATCCAGCTTATATGCCTTTCAAACCAACTTTTACATCACCTCAATGGTCCCATACAACGGGGACTTATATCCCATGATCTTTCAGATCATCAATTCATTTTTCCATAGTTAAAATTTTTGGCATAACTTCGCTACCCATCTGGCACTTCAAGATCTACATTTCATATTCACATAACCTCCTGCCCACTACCGGCAGTCAATAATCAAATCCTAATTTCAACAATCATTTTAGGTCTCGCGAGTCGAGTATTTTGTAAGGTTAGGTTCGCCATCATAGGAAACCTTAAACCTAAAAGACATGTCCAACTCACAATGGGTGTATGTCGGGTGTCTTCATCCCAACTCCTGCTTACAGATGCTCTAATATATATCCTTACAAGATTTGATCTCGATCCTAAAACGATAATTATCAATGATAATCTTTCCTAAGGAAAGAGATTATACGGTTTATTACCAAAGGTCAATCATTCAAGCATAAAACAACACTTATAGTATTGTGTATCGTTACTTTACCTCGTCCCTTCGATTGGGGTGGTAAACAGTACTCTCATCAAGATTCATTCTCAATGACTTCTGAGCAAATATCTAGAAAGTCGATGCAAAGCGATGATCTTGATAGAGATGATGGATACAGGCACACAATGTTTACGCAACTCCTTTAAAAATAAAAGAGTCAATTTCTTCATCAAGAATCTATCATTAATAGGAATGTTATTAGCAGATTTGGTCAGTCTATCGACGATGACCCAAATCAAATCAAATTCAGATGATGACCTTTGCAATAGTTAGACGTTTACTAATGTATGAGGCGATGTCTGCCTTCATAATTTGTCATTAGTACAACTTCTTAAGACAAAGATACATTTAGTCAGAAACGACATGAATGGAATACTTAATCTTACGAGATTCCAACATGACTAAATCTCAATATCCTCTATATTCAGGCAACCACAAGCAGCCTTTAAAACATTTAACGCCATTGGCTTCTCAATTCTAATGGTTCACATTAGCTGCGAACCCCTTTTTATTATCTATATTATCCTTCTTACAAGCATCAGTTATTTCTAAATTGCTCGGCAATTTATTTTGCACATTCATTATTAAGAAATACATCCTAATTGATTCTTTATCCTTCCTATATAATGTGTCAGTAATTACGTTCACTTTCCTAGATGGAATAAATATCATGACCGTATTTATTCGAAAATTCTTTCTTCACATTTTCTAAGTCTTAGTTCTATCTCAACTGTTGTTTTTATCAGTTTTGCTAAATCTGACGTTTAAAGCGTCGATAATTACTACAAGTAATTAAATAATAAATATTTAATTTTTATGAAACGTAAACGCAAAAAGTTTTTAAATTTTCTCAGTTTGTCCAATTATATAAAAATGTTCAAAATGAATTTGAATTTAATTAACAAAATTTTTTGTTGATTTATCGAAAATAATTTGTAAGATCCATAAATGTTCGAAAATCTTCGTTTATTCTTTGGTAAAAATTTTCTTAGTTGAAAAGCAAAAATTTTCGTTTCAAATTTTAAGTCATGGTTTAACAGTTTCCTCAATCCCTCTTAGGTTGTCTTGAGGTATACACAAACATTTACCCCTAAACAGGAGTTTAGTTAAATGATTTGTGTATAAGGGAATAATCCCTTAAAAATCCTTTGTTAAAACATTTGTCAAAACATATTTGCACCTCCTTTTTGGTATAACCCTAAGCCTTAATGGCTCTAATTTTTGAAGAGTCAATATATATACATCTTATCATCATTAATCAAACGATCATTTTATGTAAAGGATCAAGCCTTAAATCACATGTTAATTATTTAAGGTACAGGTTTTCATTGTTCGGACAACTCTGGGCAGTCTATAAATAATTATTAACTCATTCTTATTCTTATAAACAAACAGATGGTTCTTAATGATCACAAGCATGAATTTATCAAATTACAGCCTACACACGTGATTCACCAAATTTATGAATGCTACATGTGCATTGATCAATCCAAACAACATAATATGAAACTCATAATGTTCATCACGAGTTCTGGATGTAGTGATTGGAATAGATAATCTTCTTCGCGGACGCGAAGTTGATAATAACTATGCCGTGGATCAAATATTTAGAACATAAGCTAGAACCTTGTAAATGATCGGACAAATCTATCATCTTAGGTAGTGGATATAAATTTTTAATCGTCAATTTACCTAGTTCACGGTAATTCAACAAATATAAGGAATAATAACACCATAGCTCTTCATGATGACGAGCTTGGTAGAATAAAAGCTTTCTCCGACAACTCTCTCAGTTGTACGGTAATTCCTTTAATTCAGGTGGTGCTGACGTACAGTGCACATGCCACAAGTGCAGCACCGGGAATATATTCAATACCAATTTCAACTTTCCTTAATGGAAAAAGTCTAGGTAATTCACCAATAAATACCTCCTAAAGTTTCAGATAACAGAAACGTCTTTTAATAAATTCATATTAGGTTCTTTCTAGATTATAATATCTATTACTAATTCACAACTATTTACGGTATAATTTCAAGTCTAATGCAGGATATGGTCACCCATCAAGAATTATTTAGATCACTTTTGATAATCAACATCTTATCATTTAGGGGAATTCTACTCCAGTTTCCATCAATTAAGACAATGTCGTCATGTCATAATCAATCAATCCATTCTACTGGCACTATCAACTTTCTAGTTTCATTACCGTTGATAAGATGTGAACTTCTCAAAAGACTAATAATAACTCATAATCCTTCACAGATTCAAGGATATTAGGATACATAACTAACCTTAAAAGAGTAAGGTTAACGCATAATCTACGCGAGAGAATTTCAAATCAGATACAGACGAAAACATTTAATGAATATGAATATATCCCATGTTTTCATAATTTGACTACGCATTCGAAAGCTCCTCGGATCGTTACCCAGGTCATTCAAATGAAATCTAATCAAAAGAAATGATAGGAACGTCGATACATCCAGTCGGGTATCAACACTCGGTAATCAAATACTTTTCCTAAGAATCTCACTACGGGGGAATTGGACAAGAAAGAATTGTCAATTGTCAAATAAGACAATTTCCTCAGATGAGTAAATTCGACTCAGAAGAATAGATGGCACGGGCACATATGTAGATGTCTCTAACATTATGTCCCTATTTTGCACTTCTTGCAGATCTCATAAAATTTAATCTTTCACAACTTCAAAGAAAATGTAGTGTTAATAATCAATTTTATGGTGACTACTAATCAACCTTGCATGGTCTCTTCCAAATTGTATGTAGGCGCGCAACTATATACAATTTCAAGATTAACGATGCAATACTCAGTTCGTCAAAATTTTATCATCATGTTTATAATAAAAACATTTTCATGCTTAATTCTTAAATAAGAATCAAAAATAAATTTACAAAGATTTTCTTTGTTATGAAAACTATTATGTTTTCCAAGGTGTTTTATAAACATCTTCATTTCGATAACGATCACTTATAAATCTCACTTTGAATAATCCTTATAGTGATGAAAATTCAATTTTCTCAAAGGATACGGTTTTAACTCTATAAAAACAATGTGTGATCTACAAAAGAGTGATGAAGAGTTGTTCACCAAGAACTAACTACAATATGCTAGGAAATGAGCTTTAGCCAAATAATCATGAGGTTCATGACCTCGATGGCACTCATGAATACAAAGAGAATAATCCACAAGGTAACTCAATTCGAGATGAGTACTTGTTCAATGGTTGCATCACTAATGCGAACATTAGGATGAAGCAATAAAGGATAGATAACATCGATACATGTAGAATTTAGCAATCAATGGTAGTCTTTTCATTAATCACAAATAAGTCAAAATTGTACCGTAACACATTATGCGTCACTATGTCATACAATTCCAAGAAATCATCTTACCAACTGATGTCTCAATTAAGTTAGGGATTATTTTTATAAGATACCACAATGAATACTAATCTACAAGAGTCATTAGGTGTTCCACATGTCCCGAAAGATCCATCGGTCCCAATTCAGAAGAAGATTTCTTTAATTTAATTCTTGGACTCTAGGCATCCTCATCAGTGGACAATGGCCTAGGAACAAACCTTAACACGAATCAACAATCATTTAAAACCTTATAATTCAATCATAGAACTTAACAACTTCCTCTTAACAATTTCTCATATTCCATATGGGTTAGATTTTACTTCATTCAAATTTCAATCAACTTATACTCAATTCGATATCCTATCTCATTCTCCAATACTTTCAACCTTATTCTTATACCTTGAAGGGCAATAAAAGCTCGATATGAACAACACTTAATTTCCAATCCTATAGCTCTTACAACAATAGTTATCAAATGAGTCACTAGTATGAAATAACTCATACATTCAATTAGACTTCTCGGAAAGGTACTAGTGGCATGAGGCTTTTGGGTAATGGTTCCAATGACAGCCTCAAGTGCAACATTCACCCTTTCGATTCTCAAATTTAAGAATTGGGTGACAACGAATCAGATGACATCTTTCCAGGTGATAACGTTTTGTCAAACTCCACTCTATAAGGAAAGATCGTCATGACATCGATATCAGATTTAATCTCGCCAATTCCTCTTTAATATCACAATTAACTAATATCAACATTTCTATGAATATCAACCATTTGTTGGGATCATAAATATCCACAACTTGGTTTAAATCTAGGATAGCTAGAATTCCTACGGGAATATCTTTGATTAATTTACTAGGGGATTTAGGGTTCTTTGTGACAATCTACGTCGTATAAATACCTCGTATAAATATCAAAATAATCATCAAACAATCATGTAATAAAATTGCATCATATATATATATATATAGTCCAAGTTATATATATATTAAAATAACACTTCTCAGTCTGGCCTTGTCGGTAACTCGGGAATTCTTCGGCACCGTTATAGTCAAAAGATTTTTAGACATTTTGTGAAAAACGTCTATAGTTAAAAGATTTTGAAATGTTTTATTCAAAACTTTGGTTTTAAAAATCTTTCGTTCTCTATAACGAGAGCTCTGGTACCAAACTGTAACACCCCCGAATTTACACAATTTAATACAGTGGAAGACTCGTTGGTGTTACGGGATAGCACATTACTCACATCATAGACAACGCATGAAAATCGCGTCGTTTAATAATAAAGCATTTCCATTCATAAATATCAAGTTTACATAGGTCCCAAGTCATTGTATTTCATACAGGTTTTACAAAGCATTTGAATGGAAATTATTATTTAAGTGCGGGCCATGAATTCTTGTTGTCTTCCCGAGAATTACCTTCACGTACCTGAGATAAAACATGTTAAAAGAAAAGGACAGCGAAAACGCCGAGTGAATTCATAGAGTTTAATAAAACCATCAATATATAATCGGTATATAATTATTACCAAAAACCATTTTGTACAAATCCTTGTAATAGGCCATAAAATAGCCAAAGTCATTTTATACAAATCCTTATCAAAAATCATAATATAGGCGTTTGCCTTCAAAATCATTATACGAACCATTGTCGTAAAAAAAACATTATACAATACGTTTTATAACGTTGCATAAAGTTAACTAAAAACCGTTATATGAATATGGTTATGAAAAACCAGAACACGAACATAATATCAATAATATGACCCCGTATTGCTAGTCAGGCAATATATTGTAATTCAGTGCGTATAGCAGTATTTCGTTTATTTGGATTATTATAAGCCGCATGACATTGTTACCTTACTATCACAACAACGGGTAGCTAACCCGATACTCAATTTGCCCATCTAAGTTAGCGTGTCGTCACAATAATCACGCTGTGGAAATCTTCTCATACATAAATTCGCATACCAATCAATGTGGCACGACGGGGATCAACCGTCAAGGCGCGAACTGGGGTGATCATCCCCAAATAGTACTATTATATGCATAAGCGTCTACCAAATCCCGGTAGTTCACAATTCATGCTAATGGGACTTTTAGTGACATAACCTAACTTTAATAATCCATTTCATTTCATCTATCGGGTCATTTAATCATTCATCGGGTCATACAATCATTCGGGTCCAAAACAATAAAAAGACAATCGGGACAAATGGTGTCCTATTTTATCAAAACTAACATGTTATCTCCCTTGCGGGTTTATAAAACATTTCATAAAAACATTTAAAAGAGTGCGAGGCTATGAACTCACATTGATGTGGGAAGGCGATTATCGGTGATTTGGATGTACGGTATGTGCTTCAATCACGGAAACCTAGACAAATAATACTCGTCTTAGACTCTTGTCCAATGAATTTATAAAAATAACAATTATGTATACATATGATGATTTTATAAATATGATGATGATCAAGTGGGTTTATACATCTTTACTCATTCATTATATTGTTTATGTGTTGGTAATTTTCAAGACTAGTTACACTAGTTCAATTTTGTTTACATTTTGAAGCCCAATGGGCCTATTACAAGCCCAATACTATTCATTAGCCCAACTATACTTTTATTATCAGTATTATACTTTATATGTTAGGCCCAAATGGGTTAAGCCCAATAAATAAGTTTATAAGTGTTTTACCAAATTAGTCGGGTTTATTGTCCATTAAGGCTACTTTGGCCCGTTAATGTCTATATGTTGTAACGCTCGGGTTTTATCGGTTTTTACTTGTTATATACGTTTATATATAAATATGTGAGTTTATAAAAGTTTACATTAGATGGGTCCAACCGTCTAAGTTTTATTTAACAAAAACGTTAATCTTTCGGTTTTAGCCGAAAAGACGTAAAACTTAGTATATAGTTTTTATAACTTATAAAAGTTACCAAACTACCATTTTTATATAATTTCCATTTGTTTATCCTTATGCATTTTTATATATATGAAAATATAAGTTAGTGGGTCTTAATTCACAATTTATACTATATTTATTTGAGTGCTTATATAATAATATTAAACTTTAATTACACAAAATCAGTCCTAAAAATCTAGTTTACTAAAATGATCATATCTAGAGTTCTACATGGAGATAGAACCCCAAATTTTTATCACAGAAACTAAATGATATGTGCTTCATTTTATTCCTTTATAGCTACTGATGAATCAACATCTAAATATTTTAATAATTCGTCCAAAACAGTGTAGGCAGATTTGCACTCTAAACTTGTTTTGATCATATCTCACTCATTTTTATGATTCCATTGCATGGCCAACTCTCACATATGTATAACACCTAATAATTATTGTATATTGATTCCAATTTACCATTTTATCAGATTAACATTTGGTTACTTACTTTTTTTAATACAGCCATCACATTTCAGCAAGATTTTAACATTATTACATATGGTTTTTCATCTTTTTAACCATATTTATCAAATCTATCAACACCAAATCCCCACATAATATTTTTAATCATCATTCATCATCATATACATATACATAAATAAGGAAATTACAAGATTACATAATCAAAATAACAAGAGGATAGGAAGAACAATCTTTATACCACCGAGATTAAGTAGTTGGAAGGATCAAGACTTGGTTTTGGGTCACCAAATCTTATGAACTCTTGTATGAAATCTTCAAGATCACCAAGGGAGATGTTGGTCTTTGAAAATCATCCCTACTTCATCTTTCAAACTTCTATTTGGATGTTAAAATCACCACCAATCTATAGAGCTTCAAAAGGGCTTCATGATATGTGTGAATAACACATGATTTCATGGTTAATAATTGATCAAATGAGGGTGTTTTTGGTGAATATGGGACGAATTTAGAGAGAGAGGGAGGAGAGTATGAGTAGTTTGCATGTATGTAAATGGAGAAATGGTTTTGGAGTGAGTGGTTTTGTGGTTTTGGTGCTTACAAGTTAAGCTAAGTACAAGTGTTAGCTTATCGCTTGTAATTTTGACACCTCATGGTGTTGGTGGTAGCTAGTGAACCATCCCATGTGTGGGGTGAGGCAAAACTTGTTTTGTCTCATCCCACTAATTTACGGATACTCCTCGATTCTAGTTTCTTCGATTTGCGTGCCCTCGGGTCGTTTTACGATAAACGTTTTTATAAATTATGAATCAACGGCACAAAACGAATCTAATAAAAATTGTCTCATCAAAAACGGAGTTCAAAAACATAAATACGTAATCCTAAGGTTTCCGGTTTAGTCGTAAATGACGTTAAATTATAATCGTAAGTCCTAATCTCTTCTCGTAAATTTGTGAGTTTATGAACCAGCACAAATTTAAAATCCCAAAATAATATTTACGGATAAATTTATTTTCTGAAATGTCGGACTGTTACCAAAGACGGTGTATGTAAACGTAAGCACGTAACGTAGAATCCTCCGGTTTAGACGTAGTCGATGCTACTTCAAGATGTAAACCCAAATTTCTTCCCAAAAATAAGTGAGTTCATATTATAACATTAAAATAATGTTTTCAAATAAATATTGAGAATAAAATATAAACCATAAATTGACGGATTGTCACAATGGTGATATCAATGCAAGGTTTCTCAGAGCCTTACCCTACTCATGGAATCAGGTGGTAATCTCTCTCAAAGCAAAAGGTGGGCTTGACTATCTTAGTTTTGATGATTTGTTTCATAAGCTCAAAACCTTTGAGCCTCATGTGAGGGGATACTCAAGTTATTTTTTTCCTACTCCTACTAACTCTGCCTTTGAGAGTTCTATGGGATCTAGTCCCATGTCCTATGCTAGTAGCCCAAGCAATACCGTGTCTTCTCAACATTCTTTTCAGCATACTTCTACTCCTGAACCAAAAGCCAAGTCTGGTAGCATGGTAGAAGTTTTTCTTCACTCTTTTGTTGCTAACGTTGATGCTCAACAACAACTTGCTTTTGATGACTTCAAACAAGTTGATAAACTTGACCTGGATGAAATGGATCTCAAATGGCAGATTGCCATGCTCACTCTTAGGGTTCACAAGTTTGAGAAGAAAGCCGGTCGAAAATTTAATTATAACCCAAGAGAGCCAACAAGGTTTGACAGAAGCAAGGTTCAATGCTATAACTGCCAGCAGCAAGGTCACTTTGCAAGGGAATGCCCTAACAAGCATGACCAGGAGAAGAACAGATATTCAGCTTTTAAGATTCAGGAGGTGAAGGATGACAAGAAGGCGTTGGTGTCTGTTGACTCTATGGTCAACTGGAATGATCATCAGAATGCTACCCTGGAAACAGTTGAGCCTTCTAGTGACGTGTTTGCAACGATTGCTGGGAATTTGTCTGATTCCGAGGAAGCAGAAGAGTTTGCTCTTAAGGGCATCTCACCTCAGGTACAACATTGCCCTCTTGGTTGTCATGATAAATATTCAGAATTATTGTCTCAATATAATGACTTAAATGATCAAAATAATAAGTATTTTTTAGAAGTTCAAGCATATAAAGCTTCTTTAAAAACATTGGAACAAAAAAAGAGGTGGCTTCAAGATACTCAACGTGAGTACGAGGATAAAATTAGGATACTAAACATTGATTTAGAAAACACAACAAATATGCTTAAATACACCGAAAAGGTAAAAGATGACAGTATCAAAGATAAACAAGAAATGAAGGAAAAATTAGATGTTACACTTCTGATATTTGAAAAATGTCAAAAGGCACCTAAGAATCTTTCAAAATTAATTGATAGTAGTATGTTTGGTAGGACTAAAAAAGGGTTAGGATTTGATAAATATATTGATTCAGAAGATGTGTTTGATTTATCTTTTTCAAGTGTCTTTGATCCTGACAAGGAGGAAGAGGGAACATCTAGCTACAATAGGTTTAAACCAGCAGCAGAAATACACGATGTCCCTCCACCTCTTACAGGAACTTTCATGCCCACTAAATACAAGGCATAATGACTTGGATGGATCACAGATGCATGAGTCCCCAAAAAGTTCTACTAATACTAATGACTTTGTCTCGTGTTCTTTCAGTGACAAAGCCAGTGACTCTGCATCATGTGGCTCAAATGAAGAGTCGACACCTGCAAGTTCCAAGTCAATTGACCATGTTGCTACTAGTGCAAGGAATAGTGAAGAGAGAGTTGTTTTACTTCAACAGTGTCTAGTCCTGGTTTATTGAGTCCTAGGAAGAATGTTTCTCCTAGAATTGTGTGTAATAAAGTTAGTAGTATGAAACAATGTCATTCTAATAAAAGGTCGTTTAAAACATGTTTTGTTTGTGGGAGTGAATTTCATTTGATTAAAGATTGTGATTTTTATGACAAACATTCTTCTGTATCCTGCTCCTGGTCCACCAAGAGTTGTTCCATATTCTTCTAGAAGACTAAACCCATGTGCTCAATCTTTTTCTTCTTCTAGAAGGACCTCTCCATTAGCTTCTGATCATTGGAGAAACACTGGATTTATACCAAATAGACCAACCAGTAACTATTTTCAGAATTTTAATCAAAATTATGCATTTAATTTTGACCACATGTATTTTGGGTTGGGAAATCTGGGAACTGCTATTAAGCCCTCAGAAGGTTGTTCTTGGTCAAACAATAACACCCATATGATGAATAGGAAACCTAAGAACAACAGTGGATCTCATCAATCTTCTTGGCTATCTACTAAAGATCCACAAGGCAGGCTCAAACCTGAAAAAGTTTGGGTCCCCTTAAGACACTAACTTTTGTATATTTCTTCTCTTGTTGTTGTAGGTTACTCCATACCAAGATCCTACTCTAGGAATTGTTGATAGTGGATGCTCTAGGAGCATGATAGGAAATAAAAGTCCTCTATCTAACTTTGTACCATTTCAAGGAGGAAAGGTCTATTTTGGAGGAGGTGAAGGAAGGATCATTGGCAAAGGAACAATTCAGACGCCTAATCTTAATTTTGAGCAGGTCTACTATGTGGAAGCACTTCAACACTTCAACATGATATATGTCTCTCAGATTTGTGATAAGAAGCAGTTTGTCCTCTTTACAGATACTGATGCACTAGTGTTATCCAAAGACTTTAAACTCCCGGATGACTCACAGGTTCTGCTCAGAATCCCTAGAAGACACAAACTCTATAGTATCAAGTTGAATGAAGTCAATCCTACTGGTCAACTAGCATGCTTGGTTGCTAAGCCTCAGAAGATGAAGCCACTAAATGGCACCGAAGGATGGGACATGTGAACTTCAAGACCATTCATAAACTAGCGAATCTGAATCTGGTCTCTGGTTTACCTCCTAAGTCATTTAGAAATGATATCAATTGTCTTGCATGCAGCAAAGTCAAACAACATAAAGCATCCTTCAAGGCCATTACTGCTCTCAGCCTTATAACTGAACCATTGCAGCTACTACACATGGATTTATTTGGTCCTACCTCTATTAGGAGCATTGACCACAAACAATTCTGCCTTGTGGTAATTGATGGGTATAGCAGGTTCACGTGGGTTTTCTTCATGGCTGCCAAGAGTGAGACCTACTCAATTCTCAAGGACTTTATTACACTTACAGAGAATCAGTTGTCCAAGAAGGTTAAAGGTATTCGATGTGATAATGGAACGGAATTCAAAAATGCAGACCTCATAGAATTTTGTAATTCTAAAGGCATCAAAAGAGATTATAGTGAAGCAAGAACTCCTCAACAGAATGGCGTGGCAGAAAGAAAGAACAGGACTCTAATAGAAGCTGCGAGAACAATGCTTGTTGATTCCAAGCTTCCAACCATGTTCTGGACAAAAGCTGTCAATACTGCAAGTTATGTTTTGAATAGAGTTTCTATTAAAAATCCTCACAAGAAGACTCCCTATGAGCTACTAATAGCTAAAGTACCAAACATTGCTCATTTGAAGCCATTTGGGTGTCCTGTCACCATTTTGAATACTAGTGACTATTTGGGGAAATTTGATGGCAAGGCAGATAGAGGATACATTGTGGGATATTCAGCATACTCTCAGGCTTATCGTGTCTACAATCTCCAAGCCAAGCGAGTAATTGAAACTATAAATCTCAGGTATTTTGAGGAGAAGTCAAACATACAAGGCAAGGGTCCTGAATGGTATTTTGATCTTGATTATCTTAGTGATTCATTAGGATAATTTCGTTTCAAAACTAACCATGATGCTGGTCCACAAGTGTTTGCAACTTCTAGTGCAGGTGCTCATTCTAGTCTTTCAGACTCAGATGACGAGGATGATATTTTTGTTGTTCCATCCTATTCCACCACAGTCTCTCCTACTACTCCTATTGATGCAACTCCATCAGATATATTAGACACACAAGGAGCTCTTGACACATTACTCAAGCAACAACTAGAAGCTACTACAACAGCTGCTCAAGGTGGCTTTGAGTTTCCTTTGAATACTCTTGCTGACAAAGCTGCTCCTAGTACTCCAACTGTTACTCCTAGTGCTAGTTTAACACCTATTGGTAGTCCGGCTAGTGATTCCACTTCCCCTACTAGATTCTCTAGTCCTTCTGACCTGGGAAACTATCAAAAGAAGTCTTCTACCAAGCCGGATGATATTCATGAGCAACCAATAGATGGCATTTTCGACTCTGCTTCATATGATGATGACTTTGTTGGGGATCTTAATAACTTGGCACCAGACTTGGAAGTAGCTTCCAATCCAGTCTTGTAGTCACACAAAGACCATCCTACTACTCAAATCATTGGAGATCCTGGTTCTACTGTCAAGACTCGCAGAATGCATAAGAAAGCAACGTCTGATCATCATGCTCTTGCGAGCTATATTGAGGACCAAAAGCGTAATAATCATACGGACTTTCAACATTGTTTGTTTGCTTGTTTTCTTTCACAGGTTGAACCTAGATCCGTCTCTCATGCTCTTGAGGATCAAAGTTGGGTGGAGGCTATGCAGGAGGAGATGCAACAGTTTTTGTTTCAGAATGTATGGATTCTAGTTGATTTGCCAGATGGAAAAACAACAATTGGTACCAAATGGATTCTCAAAAACAAGAAAGATGCAAGGGGTATTGTGGTGAGAAATAAGGCGAGGTTGGTTGCACAAGGTCATACACAACTTGAAGGCATTGACTACACTGAAGTTTTTTCTCCTGTTGCTAGGATTTAGGCCATTCGTCTGTTTTTGGATTTTGCTTCTTATGTGGGCTTTACAGTTTTTCAGATGGATGTCAAGAGTTCATTTCTCTATGGCAAGATTGATGAGGAAGTTTATGTCACTCAACCTAAGGGCTTTGTAGATCCCCTTAACCCCAAGAAAGTTTACAAAGTGGTCAAAGCTCTATATGGACTTCATCAGGCTCCTAGAGCTTGGTATGAGCGTCTTTCCACTTTCTTGTTAAAACGTGGCTATAGAAGAGGCACAATTAACAAAACACTATTTCTTAAGAGGAATACCAAGGACATTATCCTTGTTCAGGTTTATGTGGACGACATTATCTTTGGTTCTACCAAAAAGGAATGGTGTGATGAGTTTGAACAACTGATGAAGGGCGAATTTCAGATGAGTGCTATGGGAGAACTTACATTTTTCCTTGGTCTTCAAGTCAAGCAACAGTCGGATGGAATCTTCATAAGTCAAGATAAATATGTTCATGAGATCCTTCAGAAGTTTGATATAGATCCTCTTAGACCAGCAGCAACACCTTATGAAGTTGCTAAAGTCAAACTCAAGAATGAGCCAGATCCTCCGGTAAATGTTCACATGTACAGGTCCATGATTGGCTCACTCATGTATTTGACTGCATCACGTCCGGATATTATGTTTGCAGTAAGTGCTTGTTCTAGACATCAGGTGGCTCCAACGGTTTCTAACTTGAATGCAGTCAAGAAGATTTTCAAGTACATCAAGGCTCAACCCAAGCTAGGCTTGTGGTATCCTAGAGAATCACCTTTTGTTCTTGAAGGATATAGTGATAGTGACTATGCAGGTGCTAATAATTACAGAAAATCTACTACTGGTGGTTGTCAGTTTTTGGGTCGAAGACTTATCTCATGGCAATGCAAGAAACAGACGATAGTAGCTACTTCTTCAACAGAAGTTGAATACATATCTACTACTAGTTGTTGTGGACAAGTTTTGTGGATACAAAATCAGATGCTTGACTATGGGTTCTACTTTATGAACACCAAAATTTTCATTGACAACCAAAGCACTATCTGCATTGTGAAGAATCCTGTTTTTCATCAACGTACAAAACATATTGATATTAGGCACCACTTTATCCGGGATGCCAATGAGAAGAAGTTGATAGAGGTTCTTAAGGTTCATACGGATGATAATGTTGCTGATCTGTTGACTAAAGCCTTTGATGGTCCTCGGTTCAACCACTTGGTGGTTCACATTGGAATGGTCAATCCTTGAGACCTAGGATTGAGGGGAGGCAAAGCCTAAAGGGAGGCTTAGTGTACATATTTACTTACACAGATTAACATATTGGTAGTTTTTAACAACAGATTGTATGGGTTTTTGCGGTGTGTGCTACTTCTAGTGGAGGATTTTGCTCACTTCTGGTGGAAGTCTTCAACTTCTAGTGGATAAAAATCCTTTCTTATCATTTATGGTTGGCTTCTAGTCTTGGTTTGGGTCACTGTTCACTTCGTTGACTTCTGTTGACCACCATGTGCTTCTAGTGTTGACCCTTATGCGTTTTGACTTTTAGTCAACGCGAGCTAATTCTGGTATATATCATCTAATTTAACTTTGGTAACTGGGATTTGCAAATAAAGTTAAAAGGGGAAAGTGGTTGCTTTTGCATTAACTGGCTAATTTGAAAGGGCAACCCACATTATTAGGGGTCAATGAATAGTTACAAGACCATTATTTATGGTCAATTATCCCCCTTGACTCATTCATCACAACCATAACACACACACACGCTCCTACTCTCTCAATCTCTGATCAATCACCTTCCAATCAACATCAATGGCTACTTTGTTCTACCAACCCGCTCACAATAAGGTAGCGTATTTGGGCGATGGTCCTAAACCTGACGAATTCACAGACATCCTAGAGTTTATTGAGGCTGCTAACCTCAGGTATGCTTTTACTGTCTGCCCAATTGCTTATGATAGTGTGATTCACCAGTTTTGGGATACTGCTGAACTTGTGGTTGTTTTGGGTCGCCCACTTGAACTCCATGCTACCATTGATGGACGTTCTTATGTGGTTACTAAAGCTTCTATTAGGAGTTCACTTCATCTTCAAGATAAAGGTGGTGTTTTTTCCATCCCCAATGCTGAGGTTTTGGAGGGGATGGCTGCTATTGGTTATAACCATGGGGGGAAGTTTAACATCCAAAAGAATAGGTTTTCCCCCCAGTGGAAGCTCCTAGTGCACTTTTTGATTCACTGCTTAAGCCCCAAGTCTCAGAGTTGGGATGCATTTCCCATTCCTTTGGCTACTGGTTTGATCTGCATAGCACAGGGTAGGGTGTTTACATTTTCTTGCTATTTGTTTGATGGGATGGTTAGCAATTTGACTAGTACTGGATCTAGGAAGAAATTTTTAATGTATCCTAGGTTTTTGCAACAGATACTTGTGTGTTTACCTCGTGATAGGGAGGAGTATGAGACCCCCAAGCTTACTGCTAGATATTACTACGATATGGCTCTTGGGTTTACGGGGGCATGGAGGCCCCTTACTGATGCAATGCTGGGTCTTGCCCAAGGTCCTCCTGATGTTGTTCCTCCGGCTGCCGAAGCCGAGGAGGAACTTCCATTAGGAGATGATCCTATGGAGGAGGAGCATCCTGCTGGTGGAGCACCTAATGTGGTGGTGGAAGAGCCAGTTGAGGAAGTGGTGGTTGAAATGCCATCCACTTCCAAGGCTGCCCCCTCTTCTATGCCACATTCGTCTCCATTTGTGGATACTCCCCCTCCTAGTCCAGCACCTCACTCTGCTGAGAAGCCCTCTGGTTCTCGTGCTCATGATGATGACCCCTTTATTACTTCTGGTTCCAATGAAGCCTTCCCATATCCAAGTCCTCTTGGAGGGAAAGTGGAGGAACCTGCTACACTGACTTCTTTGCTTGATCTCATGCACAGGTACCATGAACGGATTCTTTCTTTCTAGGAAGATTTGAATCAACATCGTAAGCTTACAAGGGAATTTGTTCTTCCAATGGCCGACCGAATTAAAGCCTTGGAGACACAACAGAGGAGGAGGAAGAAGCATGTTGTTCATTCTGATTTTGATGAGGATGTTGAGGATTTTGTGGAGGATGGCTTGAATTTGCTGGCGAAGGCTGCATTTGTTGATAAGCCATATGCTGATTTGCCTATTCCTCCTACTTCATCAAGCATCCCTCCTACTGCTGCTACCCCTAGAACGAAGGAGGATATTGCTGTTTCTTCTGTTGGTACTACTGCTGGTCCTACTGTTGGTTCGTCTCATGATCCTAAGGGGAAAGCCCCTATGACTGATGCACCCTCACCCCCTCAGAAGCGTAATCGCAGACAACTTGAGGAGGACCAGTTGGGGGAGGAGGCTGCACAAAGAATGCATACGGAGATTGATCAAGCTGTTAGGGCTGAGGAAGAAGCTCTTTAGAAGCAAAGACGTGAACAGTTGCAGCATGATGCTATGCATTGGGATGATAATGATTGGATGTGGGTGCTCACTATTCTTACATCTGATTATTCGCAGTTTACTGATCTCTTGGGTGCTGATGTGAATGAGCAGCATTGTATCCCCCGAGCAATGGCGTTAATGCGTAAGCAACAATTATCTCTTGCTGCTCAACTACGTGAAAAGCGTCAGAACAGACCTTTGACAAGAACCAAGGAGAGAAAGTTAATGCAGAGGTATGTCAAATATCAGTCGGGTGCTCACTTTACTGTTGGTCGGACATGGGATCGGGTTAGGGCATTGTCTTTTGACGAGCTTAAGGATCTATACCAAAGAATGATCAAGCGTCAGAACACACCGGTTCCAGAGCGTTTCATCTATCGTCCTCCTCCATGAGTGGTTCCTACTTCACAACCTGCTGTTGCTCCTGGTTCTTATCTGATGTTCCTCTTGGTTCTACAAGTATCCCATCCGTTGTTGATGTTTCTACTGCTGGTACAACACCCACACCTTCGGTTGCTCATCCTGTTTCATCTTCGGGTCCTACCACCACCACCTATGCTACAACTACCACCACCACTGCTACTTCTGTTATGGCACAAACCTCACCACCCATGACTGACCCTCAACCTACTCCTTCTCCTGGTGCAGCTACCGTTGATCCTTTGGTTAGTAAAGGTGTTGATTCTATTCCTGCTGCAAAGGTAAAGGTTGAAACCTCGTCTGGTGTTCCAACTCCTCGTCGTTCCATCCGCAAGAAGATGGCTAGACGTGGCAAGTCTGTTCCTTATGAGAAGCGTGCTCTAGAGAACCTTATTGATGCAGCTTCAGACAGTGACTCAGAGTTGCCAATGGGTACGGGGTTTATTACTGCTTGGACGGTTAAGCCATCCACGACTATTCCTAGTACTTTCACCCATAGGATTTCCATCAGTGATGGTTATGTTCGTTATGCTTCGGGTTTGCAAGGTGTTTTGACTTGGGTAGATCGTCGGGATCTTATGTCGTTGTATGGATTTGTGGATGCTGGTATGCCTACTCATCCTAGTGAGGTTCCCTCCTGGCCTGGTATGACAATGTGGCCTGACTTGAAGATGATGCTTGATTCTCCTCCACATGCTCCACATTCTGGTGTTTGGAAGGACCAGCCACGTTGGGTAATCAAGAGATGGAAGATGTATGCTGGTTGTGGAGTGCATGTCTTGGAGTTGGAGTCTGGTGCCATGGTATTCATGCTTACGGATCTGGACTATCCGTTAACTATTGCTACTATGTAGGCCATGCTCGCTTGTCAGTTGCAGATCTCCAATGCCCCTTCAGGGAATGAGACTTCTAGTGCTACTACTCTGGTGGAAGAGATACAAGCTCGGTTGCAAGCTGAGAAGGTGGCTGCGTCTGGTATGTGATGGGTATGTTTGTAAGTTTTTCTGTTTTGTGTTTTATGTTAATATGTTTATACTGCAATTCCTTTCACCAATATGTACAGTGTTTGGTGACTTACATTCTAGATAGTTAAAAAAATACTTTTTATATAATATATGCTTATACTTTAAACAAATGATGGATTTTACACTTGTGAATAAAATAATATCTGCTTATATTTTTTTCAAAACATTGGGTTCCTTTTTACTGATTCACACTTGTACTGGTTTGGAGTTTCATCTGGTGTTGGACCTGGTCCACACAACAAATGGTGCTCAACTCACCATGTCTCACAGATAAGAAAGAGTTGATTCACCATGAGGGAACGGCTCTGGTGTGATATGTTAGGAAAGGATATGCATATCAGTTTTACACGTTTTGGTTAATGATGTATTAGGGTTTCCTTGTAGTATAAAAGGAACCTTAGGCAGAAGGGTTTTACACACCTTCATCAAATATAATTCTAGTTCTTATTAATATTAGAAATTCTTAGTAAAGGATCAAGTCATTATAGTTATTCTGTTCTTATTATTCATAGTATTTGTATTCTGCACTTATACTGTGTGATTTGTATAGAGTCTCTCTGTGAATAGACTTGTGATTACAGAAGTCGTTCATCGTTCCTGACAGGCTGCAAGATCCACATCTAGTGGACCCAACAAAGCTACTAGCTAACAAAACAAATATACCAAACCATTTACACACTTACACTCATGAAAACTACTATCAAAATCCTCTCACCCTCCCACCATTGTCGTCCTATTCCACCATCACACACCCCCATTTGATCAAGTTTAGCCATAAACTTTGTGTTATCTACATATATAATGAAGAACCCTTGAAGCCTTGTTGATTGGTGATCATTATAACATCAAAGGAGGTGATTTACTTGTGTCCTAGGGCTGATTTCTCAACAAATATTCTTGGTGGTTGATGATCTTGAAGATAAATTTGGTGTACCTCAAGCAGTTGTCATCCAAAAACAAGTTATAGACTTGGTTGGTAAACAAGATCATCCTTTCCATTTTCTTTGTTATTTTTGTAAAGATAAAATGTATTTTCTTTCCTATTGTATATGTATATGATGAATATATGATGATAAAAATGTTGTGTGAGGATCAAATGTTGATAAACATGGTTAAAAAGATGGAAAACCATATGTAAAAAGGTTAAAATCTTGCTTAATAAATTGGCTGTATAAAAACAGTAACTAACCAATGATAAACTGATAAAATGGCATAGTGGAAACAATATACAGTAACTATTAGGTCATGTACACATGTGAGAGTTGGTCATGCAATGGAATCATTATAATGAGTGAGATATGATCAAAACAAAATTAGTGTATCAATCTGAATAGTCTGTTTTGTGAGGACTGTTAGGGATACTTAGACTTGGATTGAGCAGTAGCTAAAGCAAAGTTATTTGTAACACATAATATGAAGTTTATGTCATCCAAAAATAAGCTTATATATCCTTGTAGAACTCAAGATATGATAAAAATGGTGAAAGTGAAACTAAAAATCAGATTTTGTGAAATTAAAGTTTAATAGTATTATAATAGCACTCAAATAAATATAGTATAAAATGTGAATTAAAACCCACTAACTTATATATTACATCTATATAAATATGTAAAATGATAAATAAATGTACATTTTATAAAAATGGTAGTTTGATAAGTTTTATAAGTTGGAAAACTATAAACATGATTTTTACGTCTTTTCGGCTAAAACCTTAAAATTAACGTTTTCGTCAATTAAAACTTAGATGGTCGGACTCGTCTAATGTAAACTTTTTATAACTCGTATACTGATATATAAGTACATATTACAAGTAAAAACCTATAAAACCCGAGCTTTATAACATACGGACATTAACGGGCCAAGTTAGCCTTATTGGACTATTAATCCAACTAATTTGGCTAAACACTTATAAACTTACTTATTGGACTTAACCCACTTGGGCCCAACATGTAAAGTATAATACTTATATTAAAAGTGTAAAGTGGACTAATATAACGTAATGGGTTTATAATGAGCTTATTGGTCCTAAAACATGTAAATAAGTAAAACTAGTAAACTAGTATAAAAATTACCAACACATAACACTAAAATGAGTAAATGAGAATGTATAAACCCACTTTATCATCATCATATGCATAAAATCATCATATGTATACATAATTGTTATTCTTATAAAGTCATTGGACAAAAGTCTAAGACAGATTATTATTTATATAGGTTTCCGTGACCGAAGCACGCCCGTAGCCGATAATCCGCCTTTCATTATCAACGTGAGTTCATAGCCTCGCACTCTTTTAAATGTTTTATAAAATGATTTGTAAACCCGCGAGGGAGATAACATGTTATTTTTTGATAAAAAATAGAACACAAGTAGTCCCGATGGTATGCTTAATGATATGGACCCGAATGATGCTATGACCAAATAAAAGAGATAAAAAGGATTATTAGTAGTTAGGTTATGTCACTTAAAGTCCCATTAGCATGAATTTTGAACTACCGGGATTTGGTAGACGCTTATGCATATGATAGTACTATTTGGGGATGATCACCCTAGTTCGTGCCTTGACGGTTGATCCCTGTCGTACCACATCGATTGGTAAGCGAATTTATGTATGAGAAGATTTCCATAGCGTGATTTTTGTGACGACACACTAACTTAGATGGGAAAATTGTTTGTCGGGTTCACGGCCCGTTGTTTGTGATAGTAAGGTAACAATGTCATGCGGCTAATAATAATCCAAATGTATTCCAATACAATTCAATAATGATTCAAATAACTATAATGGTAATATTGAGGCTACGGTCTCATGGACGGTTTAAGATGTATGATTTGATTTATATATTTTCTGACTAGCAATACGAGGAATTACTTCTGATATTATACTTGTGTTCTGATTTCAACGATTTTTTTATGTAACGGTTTTATTAAACTCTATGAATTCACTCGGCATTCGCTGATATGATTTTTGCAAGTTTTTATCTCAGGTGCTTGAAGGTAATTCGGATGGAGATCGACTCTGATGGCCAACATAATAATAAAACTGTTCATTCGATCTATGTTTTGTAAACTTAATGACCTATATAATTTGGGACCTGTTTTACACTTGAAAATTTTTATCGAATGAATGTATGTTAAACCTTGTACAACCATTTTTATGTGTTGTCTATGATTGGAGTTATTGTGCTATCCCGTAACACTCTAAAGACTCTTCCGCTGTACCGATATGAAATTTGAGAGTGTTACATTATTGTTCAACTTTTATGTGTTAACGAAATGGGAAATTTCTTTTTCATTTTATTGGGACTCACATACGTCATGCGTGAAGACCATAATGGGTGGAAGAGCTTTTTTATTATTTTTACAAACTTTGGTAGCTTATCGAATATTTCATGTTCTTTATATTTATTGTATTCATATATTACGAGATCCGTTTCATTTTTTTAAATATAAACATTCGTTAATTTCTTATTACGAAATCACTCTTTAAAGTAGTCCCGGCGTTAGACGGGTCTTTAAGCTAGTCATTAATAAAATAGGTTGTTACAAATAAGATTTAAAAGCACTTTAATTTCTAGACTTTTAATCATAACTATGCATTAATTTTTTAGCAATACATAAATCTTTCCATTATAAGAAATGTTTGAGGCTTAATATTTAAGACTTCTAATTATAGAAAAATTAATTAGAAAAATGGTTAAATTCTTTATATATTAGTTTAGATTAGTTCAAGAAAAATTAAGCAAAATAATTAATTAGAAAAATAAATGTCCAAATAAAATACTTAGGTTTAAACATGTATCATTAATTCTAATAATATAACCTAAGTCTTGGTTTTTAATTAAATTAACTAATTGATTATGTAAAATAATTTAATTAACTAAACAAAATAAAATAATAAAACTATCCCGAGCCCAAAACCCGAGAAACAAAACCCGACACTGACTCACCACCAACAGTAGCGGCTGTGGTGGTGGTCAATGGTTGCATAGTCGCCGGCGACAGCTATGGCTGCTGTTGCGCCACGACTTACCACTGTTGGACCAAAGTTCCCACCGGCTGAAGCCGGTGGTTCCCCCTGGCCTCGCCTATGTAGCCACTGCCGGACCAGGGTTACCCCTGGGGGCCTTGGTTTTCCTGCTGCCCGAACCAAACCAACAGCGAGCCCCTAAGGGGGTCTCGGCTGTGGACCAAAACAACCACCGAGAGCTTTTAGCTCTCGGTTTGTGTGCCGAACCCAAAACCAAACCAAACCAAAACCTTTTTCTTGTTTTACCATTTACATACACATGTTTTAATTAAGTTTTCAAGATTAAACCCACATGAACCCAGCAGATTGGGACGCGACACTTCCTGCCATACAACATCTCAAACGGTGCACCCTTGATGTCGGCGTGCCAACTGTTGTTGTATGAAAACTCTACTAAGCAAATATAGTCGTCCCAACTTCTTGTCCATTCTAAAGCACAAGATCGAAGAATGTCCTCTAGTGTCTAAATGGTACGTTCCGACTGTCCGTCTGTCTAAGGATGAAAAGTCGTACTATGCTTAAGTCTGGTGCCCCAAGCTTTCTGTAGACTCTTCCTGAACCGAGATGTAAAATGAGGATCTTTGTCAGAGATGATACTGGATGGAGTACCATGTAGTCTCATGATCTCCTTCTGATAGATGTCATCCAATTTGCTAACTGAATCATCCTTGCGGATTGGTAAGAAATGAGCTGATTTGGTCAGTCGATCGATAATAACCAAAATGGCATCGTGCTTCCTCTTGGTTTACGGAAGACCGGTGACAAATTCCATGGAGATTTTGTCCCACTTCCACTCCGGAATGTTGAATGGTTGTAGTAGACCACTAGATCATTGATGCTCAATCTTAACCTGCTGGTAGGTAAGACATTTGGAGACAAAGGTAGCAACGTCCTGCTTCATACCACTCCACCAGAAATACCGCTTGATGTCGTGGTACATCTTGGTGGAACCAGGATGAATAGAGAATGGGGAGCTATGAGTTTTAGTCAGCAAAGCCTTCCTGAGGGTAAGATCTTCATGAACACAATGTCTAGTGCCCTGCCATAAGATACCGTTGTCATCTACCCGAAACTCCGTCCGCTGGTCTATGTTATGAATAATTTCCCATATTTCACCATCATCCTTCTGAGCTTCTTTGATCCTAGAGAGTAAGTCAGGCTCAACTCTAAGATTAGCCAAGTAGCCATGTTGTTCACGTACCATAAACTCGATGTCTAGTCGTTCCAAGTCACCTATGATTTCCTCTTCTATCTTAATGTTGTTGATCATGCCCGACTTCCTACTAAGAGCATCTGCCACTACATTCGCCTTTCCGGGATGATACAGAACATTATTGTCATATTCCTTCAATAGCTCTAACCACCTTCTTCGCCTAATGTTCAGTTCACGCTGGGTGAAGATATATTTCAGGCTCTTGTGATCTGATGACGTATAGTCCCTTGTCGGGCTGGATAGTCCGACTCACGGGTACTACCCGCATCAATTAGGAATGGATTGGATACTTGTGCGAGGAGCGCGCGTAGCCCAGGAGGCCCGGTAAGCCGCTGTCACACAAGAGGCTGATTACTTAGCCAAGTCCTCGTCGCAGTGCGACAGGATCAGACAAAATATAACTTATATTATAGTTATATTCGCCTAAAGAAAAGGGATATACACTTACCTTAGTTGGATAATAAAGATCAGGCTATTTCGAGTCGTTATCTCTTCCTTAGGCCTCAAGAACAGGGAGGCCAACCTGGACTATCTCGAGTATAAAAGGAACCCCTTCGGTTCCATAAAGGTACGATACACACAATACCCTAAACACTAATATACTCAAATCGATTACTTACTCTCACGTCAGAGTCTAATCGTGGGTCACAAACCCACGGTAAGCCTAACGGTGTGTGTTTAGTGCGCAGGGTCCTAAAACAAGTTTCACTTGGTGCAAGAGCCGGACTCCACAAGACCCCGAATTAAGCCTAATTCTGGTCAAGCTCGGCCATCCAACTTTTGTATCAAGAAGTTGGCGCCATATGATAGGTGTGAAAAAACCCATCCTTTTACCACTTATTTCCTGCTAAAACGAGACCAAAATGCGTATTTAATATTATTTGTTAGGAATTATGCGTGGTTTGTGTGTTTGTTTTCTTTTCAGAGCCAACCAGATAAATATTGAAGAAAACATGGGATTGCACGGGTTTTATCGAAGAAAAAGACGAAAAGACGAAGTCTATAGTCCAAGAGATGCAAAAGATTTGAAGTCAATGGGCCCATTTGAAGATTTATCGAAGAAAATGACAAAAGATGGAAGATTTACATATGTCGAAGAACTCAAGTCTATTAAACGAAGAAATTAAAAGACGAGTTGAATTTATTCATCGACAAAAATTCAGAATTAGAATAAAAAACGTCAACTTTACTGAAAAGACGAGAAGACAAAAAGAAAGGAGAAAAGCCCACTCACCAACCAACTCCAAGGCCTATAAATAGCCTCCCCTTCACAACTTGGAAAGAAGTTTTTTTTTATTTTCTGTTTTTCTTTCCTTTTATTTCGTTGGAAAACCAACACCATTAAGGTGTTTGGTGATTTTCATTTTTCCCTTTTTAATCCAAGAATATTGTAAGTTTAATCTTTACTTTTGATTGTTTTAACCTTAATCTTTCAATACAAGTCTTCCTTTAATCTTGTTCTTCCTTTTCTTATTGATTCTAAGTTCTAAGTTTTTATTTGGTTGATTTTGATCTTTAAAAACAAGTGGGTTTTGTATTTTTATTGATGTGGTTTGATGTTTATCATTAGTAGATGATTAGTGGTTAGTTTGGTTGAATCCTTAGATTTATCTTGGTTGATTTTGGTTAAAATTCGTTCTTTACTTTTTCCCCTGTTCTTCGCACTTTTCTGTTACCCAGATTATTTCGAACCAACGTCTTTTAAAATTATTCCGAATGAAGTGTCTTGTTTCAATTATTCCGGATGAGTTAAGTTTTCCGAACCAAGGGTTTAGCTAATTTATTCCGGATCAAGGGTTTATTCCGGGTGAACATTTTATTCCGGATCAAGTGCTTTCTTTTCAATTATTCCGGACGAATGATTATTCCGGATGAGTAAAACATTCTGAGTCAGCTATTATTCCAAGTGAACACAATTACTCCGAACGAACTGTTTTTCCGGATGAAGGTTATGTTTTTCGAATGAAGCTTAGTATTCCGAATCAGCCATTATTCCGCATGAACAGATATTCCGAACCAGCAGATGATTCCGGATGAGCAAAATATTCCGCATGAGTGTCATTCCGAATCAAAGTATATTTCGCATGAACCATATATTCCGAACCAACAGTTTATTCCGAATCAGTCAATATTCCGAATGAAGGTGATATTCCGCATAAAGGATTATTCTGAATGAGTTGTTTCTGTTTTCTTTCTGTTTTTTTATTTTCTGAATTAAGTTTTTTCAAATTAAGTTCTTTAAATTACGTTTTCATTTATTGTTTAAATTTTGATTTCCACTTTATTTTCAATTTGTTTTTAATTTGTTGAGTCATTTTTAGTTAATTGTTTTTACCACTTTGCTCATTTAATTTTAGTAGAATAGAAAACCAATCCCCTTTTTACTTTCCACCAAGAACAATTGAGTCCCACTTTTAATCGGTAATCAATTCGAAAAGATCGGTTTAACGAACTTTCATACGAGCTTAAAAACCTTGTATTACCATCCGTGGGGCCCTGTACTAAGTTCTATCTAAATGACGTAAAGTGGCACTAAGGAGGGCCGTCAAGGCTCCTCAACGGTGGATAGTCGTATCACATCTGCGAATGTTACTCCTGGAACTACCAGTAAGGCAAACACTCGGTATGTAAACTACCCACCAATCATAAGAACAGGCGGACTGTTTTCAATCCCCCTACCCGCTGTAGGAGAAGGACGGACGGAGCGAGAGTCAACTCAGCCTCCTCATAATAAACAAAAAAAAAGAATGCTTCAAGAAAATAGTGAGGAAGTCGTTGCCACAGAAGCACGCGTAACGGAGGAGTTCGTAGCCAGTGACCTACAAACCATCACCCCTTTAGTTTCTAAACACGAAAAAAAAAATAAAAGAAGCGAAGCGCGCGAAACGCGCTGTATCCTCCGAAAGCCACCTATCAAGATCGGATGACACCCTCCCAGGAGAATACATGCGCGAAAACTACTCCTCGGATGACCAAAGTTTCTCGCAACCATGGAGAAGAGCCAGAAAGAACGCTTTTACAAGGCGCATACAGTACTACGAAGATACAAAAAAGCGTCGCATGCCATCAAACGTGAAAACTTATGATGGCACTACAGATCCAGGAGACCATTTAGAAGTCTTCGAATCCCATGCAGGTATTGAGCAATGGCCAGAACCTGTATGGTGCAACATGTTCAACTCCACGCTCGTAGGTAACGCGCGGATATGGTTTGACAGACTTTCGCCTCGAACAATCAGCGTATATGAAGTGTTGCGGAAAGTATTCAAAAGAAACTATGTGCAACAAAAAAGACATGATAGGAGCGCGGTGTCACTCACCAGAGTCAAGTAGAATCATGGCGAATACCTGGAGGACTTCCTGGAACTTTTCAAGAGCGAGTGCCTCAAGATAAAAGAGTGCCCAGAGATGTTGAATGTATCTTGCTTCATGGCGGGTATACGAAACAGTGATCTGATAAAAAAGTTGAACGAAAAAAACGCCCTAAACCTTCGATGGAGTACTGAAGCGAGTAAGATTATTCATACAAGGGGAAACAGCTGCTTCAGAAGTGATACGAAACACTCATGGACGCAGGTCGGTCAATGCGCCCAGCGAGTGGATCGGAAAGCAGGACATACCTAGAGGTCTTGATTACCTAGGAAGGAGAAGAGAGGGGTAAGCTAATAACTCTAGATTCACCCCCTCAAGATAATCAAAAGAGAAAACCTCGTATCAGAAGGTGCGAATTTTCCAAAACCAACACCAATGACCACCCCGGTCGAAAAGCGCACCGGTAATAGGTATTGCGAATACCATGATGAGAGGGGGCATGCTACGAACGAGTGTATTCAGCTGCAAAAACATATCGAAAATATGGTAAAAGAAGGCAAGCTGAAACACCTCGTTAAGTAAACCGCGAAAAACGAAGGACGAAAAATCGCTAGCACAACTATTTACATGGTGGAATCATGGCAACGAAGGACAAGGCAAAAGGTGAGCCAAAAATTCTCAAAAGGAAAAGAAATCTCCTTCCCATTGCTTAGTGCGGAGAATATTGCAGAAGGCCCGCTAGTCATAGAAGTAAGCGTAGGTGAGCATAGCATACATCGGATCTATGCAGATGGAGGTTCATTAGCAGAAATAATGTACGAGCACTGCTTTCTAAAGCTTAGTGCAGAAACAAAGAGCCAAATGATGCCTGCGACTTCCCCGCTCATTGGATTCATCGGAGAAGCGGTATGGCCCTTGGGCCAATTAAAATTAGTAGTAAGAGTGAGAAATGATGAGCACTCGACGAGATTCCCAATGAATTTCTTGATCATACGGTCGCCATCACAATATAACGGGATCATAGGGCGACCAACTATACTAGCAATGCGAGCAGTACCTTCTACGGCTCACGACATGATGAAATTCCTAGTGGATGGAGGGGTCGTAACGATCTTCAACACGGCAGTAACACCCCCAGAATGCAACGCGATCATAGAACCGCCTAGGATCACGATGGAACCAAAGGTGAATTCACCACCAAACTTAAAGGTAGCAGTGCATCCGCAGTATTCGGATCAGGAGATAACGATCAGAGGGGAATTATCTGATAAAGGAAAGACATAAATATGTCGCCTTTTGAAGGATAACCTAGACGTCTTCGCATGGGAACCCAAAGATATGATATGGGTACCAAGGTCGATAGCCGAACACAAGCTTCAAATCCGAGAAGGATACCCTCCGGTTAGGCAAAAGAAAAGAGGACAGGCCCTAGAGCACAACAAAGTAATACTGGACGAGGTAGAAAAGCTCGTAGACGCAGGAATCATGAGGGAAGTTTACTATCACGACTGGCTCGCTAACCCGGTAATGGTAAAGAAACATGATGGCAGCTGGCGCATGTGCGTTGATTTCACTGACCTCAATAATGCTTGCCCTCAAGATTGTTATCCACTCCTAGAAATAGATTGGAAGGTGGAATCGTTGTGCGGGTACCCCTTTAAAATCTTCCTAGACGCATACAATGGATACCATTAGATACAAATGGCAGAAGAAGATGAGGAAAAGACAGCATTCCATACCAGCCAGGGCGTGTACTGTTACACAAAATGTTGGGTCAAAAAGTTGATGTGACAGAAACTCAAAAACGAAGAAAACATGAAGACATTTGTCTAAGCGTTGTCAAGAGCAAATCAAGCGTTGAGAAGAGCAAATCGGAGGTTGATGGCTCAAGCATTGTCATGTACAATCCAAGCATTGTCATGTACAAACTAAGCATTGACAGAAACGTAGACAAGAAGCCTTTGGAAGCTTCTATTTGGATATATATGCAGGATATATTCTGTATATGTTTATTTGAATAGAAGATCTACATGTTTATTCATTCTTATCTCTTGTAAACCCTAATTCTTACACTATAAAAGGAACCAAGGGTAATAGGTTTTATTCATAACTTTCATATACAATGTAAACCTAAAAGCGTGTGTCGACTAGACGTGGGATTAAATGTACACACGTCTAGTGGTTGTTTGTTATTAATATAATGAACAATCCTTTTGTTTTAATTCATGTTCTTTGTGCCTAAACACCTTGTTAATGTGTGGTGTTCTAATTCCGCTTTGATTATCTAATCATATGAACATGATGCATTTCTAGTAGCTAAAAGATCGAGGAAACCAAGGTTTTCACAATTGGTATCAGAGCCTCGTGGCTCGTGATGCTAGGACCAACAAGGTGTTCGTGTTTTGAAAAGAAGAAAAAACCGTCTAGGGTTTTTCTGGACGTTTTTGTGTGCGCAGCAGTATTCAGAAGGTCATAACTTTTGGTTGGACCGTTGGATCGTCACGAAATTTCTTCTGTGTGTTCTATACACATATATCTAGACATCCACCTGAGGGATTGTCAAGTTTTATCCCCAAGAAAATGTTATTAGGCGTCAAAGTAAGCTGTGTTCGTATGCAGTTTTCTGTGGACAGCCGTGTTCAAACCACGATTTCTTCTTCGTTAACCGTTGGATCATCGTGATTTTTGAACTACAGATTCTTGGCACTTGTGTCTAGGATCTCACCGAAGGTATCTTCAATCTGATCTCTCATGAGAAAGATATTTGAAGACGAAGTTGACTGCATAATTAGGTATGAAATCTGTAGTTTGCAAAAAATCATGAATTAGGGTTTCTCCCAATCCCTAGATCATTAAAAAAAGGAGATGATTCATGTTTGTGAAGTAAATCCCATAAAGATAACATGTTAGATCTGAATGGTTTTGATTCATACGTGTGAATTGAGTATACAGTGGTGAAGACGTGATATCTTGCTGATTAAAGAAGACACAATAATTTGTTTTAGAGCTGTTGACATGTTAGGGTTTGATCCAAAACCCTAAATCGAGGTTAAAGTTGTGATGAACCAAAGTATTGTGTGTCGAATAGTGTTTGCATAATATGCACAAACAGGCTGCTGTTCGAACATGATAAAACTGTAGATCGATTTAATAACAGATAAAGAAGATTTTGAAGTGGGATATGTGAACAGATCATGAGGTCCCAAACGTAATAAAGATCATGTGAGGGTTGCTGTATGAATGATTCCCAAGGATTCTATTCATACGAATGAATGATGGCTCGCTGTTTATTAGTAGCAGCAGGTACTTCTTGTGTGACAAACGTGAAGAGATTTTGGCTAAGACGTATGGCAACATTTTTGCTAAAATCTTGGAATTGCATTATTCGTTGATTTCCTACGTGGGTAATACTTTCTGTTTTTGATTGCACTATTCAAGGAAGTTATTAGTGAATATATGATAGAAGAATATTGGAGTACAGCTGTGGTTGCTAACTTTTAGGAGTATTATTTACGTATATCTCCTACAAATAAGGGTGACCAAGATTTGGGTTGGTATTATTATACGTGGGATATGATGAATTATTCATGGGCCAAGCAAGGACTAAATGAGAAAGAACATAAAAACAAATTTATTTGTTTTCATGACGTTGATGTTTATATTTATAGACGTTGACAGTAAGTGACGCTGACGTTTGTTATTTTGACGCTGACAAGAATAAGCCGAACGCTGACAGAGAGCGTTGACATGAGTAGTCCGAGAAAAGGCTTGTTCAAACGCTGTTAGGTTTTTTCGATATTAGACAAAGCATTTGGTTAGGATATTGGACAGTAAGGGTTCTCGGATGACAAAAGGATAGCTGCTGTTTGAGAAAATTGGTACGTTTTTAGCACACAAAAAGGAGGAATTTACACACGAAGGTACATGGAATCTCCGTTTTTATATAGAATATCAAGTTGATATTTATGGCTCGGATATTTTTAAAAGGGATTAATGATCTTAATGCGAGTTAGCAACTATTCGTGGGAATTTGATGGATATTTTATTATGTAATCGGGATAGCCTTAGAGTTATCCATATTGGTGGCTTTTACATATGGTATGAAGACGTTATTCCATTAAAATCGTCATGAAAAGGTGTTGGCTTAAAGGGAAGAATTCTTATGGTAATTTTGATGCTTGAAGAAGATTTTCGCGAGTTTGTGTTTTATCATATTGTTAAGTTGTGGACGACAGCCATTGACTTAACAATAACTTGTTCGTGCTTACATGTTTGGTGACGAAGACTTGTCATAACACTTGAAGGAGTTACATTATCGTGCTCGGTGTCTCACAAAGGATGAGAATATTGACAAGGGATCGAGGTCTACTTATACTTAGTGACATGAGTATAAGTTCTTTATCACGTGGATAGTACAAGACATGGAACATGGGTTTGGGTTATTCTACTTCTACATCAAGATTACTTTATTTATTTTTCTTCAAGATCATTACACAGAGCCTACATTTGGAGAATCTTCAAGATTGCATACATTGTTTACTTCCCTGTTGATGTGACAAAAAGGGGAAGACATACATGCTACACTTGAGGGGAAGCAATTTGAAGATCATGTACAACTTACAAGAGATACACAAAGAGTTTTGCCGACATCAACTAGGGGAAGATTGTTGGGTCAAAAAAATTAATGTGACAGAAACTCAAAAACGAAGAAAACATGAAGACATTTGTCTAAGCGTTGTCAAGAGCAAATCAAGCGTTGACAAGAGCAAATCGGAGGTTGATGGCTCAAGCATTGTCATGTACAATCCAAGCATTGTCATGTACAAACTAAGCATTGATAGAAACGTAGACAAGAAGCCTTTGGAAGCTTCTATTTGGATATATATGCAGGATATATTTTGTATATGTTTATTTGAATAGAAGATCTACATGTTTATTCATTCTTATCTCTTGTAAACCCTAATCCTTACACTATAAAAGGAACCAAGGGTATTAGGTTTTATTCATAACTTTCATATACAATGTAAACCTAAAAGCGTGTGTCGACTAGACGTGGGATTCAATGTACACACGTCTAGTGGTTGTTTGTTATTAATATAATGAACAATCCTTTTGTTTTAGTTCATGTTCTTTGTGCCTAAACACCTTGTTAATGTGTCGTGCTCTAATTCCGCTTTGATTATCTAATCATATGAACATGATGCATTCCTAGTAGCTAAAAGATCGAGGAAACCAAGGTTTCCACACAAAAATGCCGTTTGGACTAAGAACGCAGGGGCCACGTATCAACGACTGGTTGGTAAGGCATTTGAAGGCTAAATAGGGCGAAATTTGGAGGTGTATGTCGATGATTTTGTAATAAAAAGTCATACGGAGAGCGAGCTTATTCGGGATATAGAGGAAACATTCTCTACACTCAGAAGGATAAACATGAAGTTAAATCCAAAGAAGTGCACTTTTGGGGCGACAGAAGGCATGTTCCTAGGATACATGATTGACCCCAATGGAATCAAACCCTGTTCGGAAAAAACAGACGCGGTCATTCAACTCCAAAGCCCAAAAACGAAAAAGGAAGTGCAGTCGCTAAATGGGAAGCTTGCAGGACTGAACAGGTTCCTGTACAAATCAGCAGAGAAGTCTCTCCCGTTATTTAAAAAGCTTAAAAAGTGCATCAAGAAAGGGGACTTCCATTGGACGAAGGAAGCAGAAAAGGCCTTCGAGGAATTAAAACCGCATTTAGCTTCGCTCCCTATGTTAGTCACGCCACGACCTAAAGAAGAGCTGATAATATATTTGTCTGCAACGCATGGAGCGATCAGCGCGGTGCTAATGACGGACAGGGAAAATGTGCAAACACAAGTGTACTTCATAAGTAGAGAGTTACAGAGCTCGAAGCTAAATTATACCCCAATGGAGAAATTGGTTCTCGCGCTAGTGTTTGCAGCGAAGAGGTTACGCAGATATTTCCAAGTGCAACCAATAGTGGTGATAACGGATCAACCCATAAAGCAGGTGATCTCAAAACCAAAAGTCGCAGGCAGATTCCAAAAGTGGAGTGTTCTACTTGGGGAACACAATATCACCTACAGACCGCGCAATGCCGTGAAGGGACAAATTCTGGCAGATTTTATCATTGAAAAACCAGAAGAAGGCGCTCGGGGGCTAGATCAAAAGGAAGAAGACCAAGCCCCGTGGATCTTGTTCACAGATGGGTCCTCTTGCACTGATGGATCAGGCGCGGGACTCATACTAACCAATCCAGAAGGAATGGAGTTCACATATGCATTACGTTTGGAATTCACAGCCACAAATACGAGGCAGAGTATGAGGCGCTGATAGCAGGGCTAAGAATTGCAGCAAGAATGGGCATGCGTAAACTCGAAGCGAATGTAGATTCTCGACTGGTAACAAACCATATACTTGGCGATTATGAAGAAAAAGAAGATAATATGGTGCAGTACTTACAAAAAGCCAAAGCACTGATTGAGGGGTTCAATAGGTTCCAAATACGCCAAGTACCTAGGAGGGAGAACAAGAAAGCAGACGCACTTAGCAAGATAGTGTCCACTAGTTTTGCGCACTTGTCAAAACAGGTCCTAGTGGAGATCCTCAAGGATAAATCAATAAAAGAGCAAGAGGTAACCGCGATAGTGGAGGAAGTAGGTCCTACATGGATAACACCAAATCTGGACTATTTAGCCAATGATTCCCTCCCGGATGACGATGTCGAGGCATGGCGAATACGGAGACGATCAAGGAAATTTGAAGTCAAAAACGGAATTCTCTACAAACGATCATTTCTTCAGCCATGGCTAAGATGCATAGGGCCACGCCAAGCACAGTACCTCATAAGCGAAATCCACGAGGGGTCGTGCGGCATGCACGCGGGGCCAAGTTCCGTAGTAGCAACAGCGTTGTGCAGTGGATATTACTGGCCAACTATGCACATAGACGCACGCACGCTCATCAACAAATGCAACGATTGCCAGGTGCACATGCCGATACCGCGGCAGCCCCAAGAGGAGTTGACGCCTATCACTTCCCCATGGCCATTTTATAAGTGAGGAATAGATATAGCGGGACCTTTTCTCGTCACGGCAGGTGGTATTATGTTCCTCATAGTCGCGATGGAATACTTCACGAGGTGGATTGGGGCGAAGGCAGTTGCAACAATCATGGGGAACCAGGTAAAAAGGTTCGTATGTGATAATATAGTATCTCGTTTCTGACTACCGGGTGAAATCGTCTCTGATAATGGAAAGCAATTCGCGGAAAACCCATTTAAGGATTAGTGCACGAAAAATGGAATACACCAACGTTTTGCATCGGTGTCCCATCCGCAAACGAATGGACTGGTGGAAAGAGCAAACAGGAGTCTGGAGGACGGCATAAAAGCGCGATTGGGGGATCATAACAAGAAATGGGTCGATGAGTTGTCACATGTCATGTAAGCACTTCGCACGACGATCAAAACAACCACGGGGATACCCCTTTCTTTTTAAAATATGGTACGGAGGCAGTCATTCCAGCAGAAGTTGGATTGCCAACACTTCGCACAGTAGAGGTAGATATGGTCACAAATGACGAGGAGATACGATTAAACCTAGACATAATCGAGGAGCGAAGAGAGTTGGCGGCAATCCGTGAAGCTAGGTCAAAGGCAAAAATGAAAGGTTACTATGATGCGAGGGTGTGAAAAACCTCCTTTTAGGCGGGTGACTTCGTGTATCGTTCAAACGCAGCTAGTCGCGCCAGGAATACAAGAAAACTTGGACCAAAATGCGAGGGACTCTACATAGTGACAGATGCACATGGAAATGGCGCGTACCGGCTACGCGATATGGATGGTCGCGACCTACAAAGACCTTAGAACATATGCCATCTAAAGAAGTGCTACCTTTAAGGGAGAACTTCATAAGTGAATGTATTGTTTTTTATTTTATTTTATGTATTTAAAATCTTTCAAGTATTAATAAAACAGTCGTGGTCCCTAGTTAATTCCACGTCGCATTCTGAAAAAAAAATTCTTTATGTCATACATACTTTTTTCTTATTATATATTGCCTACTGGCGCACGCGTGCACAACGTTTCCAGGAGAAATAAGAGGAATGAGCCTACCCTACTAATTAGACTCGTCGAGTAAGTCGGATGCAACCCCTTCGACCATGGATCGCGTATCCTTGTTAGGCCCCTTGCTATTAATGACGTCGTAGCAAGTTATGTAGCCAGAAAACTCTGAGACTGTTAAGACACACTTGTGCGCACCTAACAATTGGTCAGCATCACCTGACCGTCCTTATGGTAGTAGCGTTACACCGCACATAATGAGCTTCTCTAACCCATATGGACCATTTACAAGTTTACATTAACTTATTATGCGAAATTGCGCTATTAACATTAATATACTTTTCATAACAAAAAAAGGGATATTGTTTATGTAAAACCCGCATGCTTTTACCATGCATAGTACCCTTAGGATCGTACGTACTAGATAAAACATTCCTAATATAGCATGATTACGATTACGTGTTAGGAGTTTACGTATTACGTACGTGTTAGAACACGATAAGTATTTTATATGCACGATCATGTAATAATTATTTAACAATAATTAATCACGAACATGCGATCATGAAATCATGAACGTATTTAAAACATGAACTATGATTGATTACGTATATATATTTATTACGAGCGTAATTAAATATATTAGATCACAGTATTTACGTAACGAGAACAATTAAAACAGAACATAAATAAACACAAACAAGTAACTAAATAACAAGACACGGAAAAAGGTACGGGAACCCCATGTGGGGGTCCCTACCCGCGGCCAAACAAGGGCAATGGGCCAAGCCCATTGTCAATTTTACTAAGAGGGTTATTTATTTTTTTACACTACACAAAAACACTTTACAGAAGATTTCAAGAAACTTATTTAATTTTTTAAGACAGCTAATCTATTTATGGAAACCAGCTATTTTTAGAAACTTATTTTTTTAAGACAGCTAATCTATTTATGGAAACTTATTTAATTAAGGCAACAAATCTATTTATGGAAACTTTCTATTTTTAGAAACTTATCTATTTTAAGCAGTAAATCTATGTTTGGAAACTTTCTATTTTTGGAAACTTTCTATTTTTGGAAACTTTCTATTTTTGGAAACATTCTATTTTTGGTAACTTTCTATTTTTGGAAACTTTCTATTTTTTGGAAACTTTCTATTTTTGGAAACTTTCTATTTTTGGAAACTTTCTATTTTAGGAAACCTGCTATTTTTGGAAAGTTACTTATTATTACATAGTAAGTATAATAATACATGAAATACCATAAATACTTAATCAGATTAAACAGAATATAAGATTTAATACAGTTTAAGGCTTTAAACAGTAAAACATAGTAAGAACACATAAAATAAGCTAAGACATGACATAAAACCAGCTATGTATTTAGTAAGCAGATACTTATTTCATGTACGTATTTATGTAGCACTAGTGATTCGGAAGTAGGATTCTCGCAGTTCGTCTTTCTCGTTCACTGGACATAAGGTACGGATTCCCGTCCTTTCAGTATGGACATTCTTTCCTTATTAGGATTCCCCGTATGCAGCCAACTATTTTCCTGTAGTATAAGTTATGTGTTTGATTGCTTATGTTTAATTAATATTACCTATAGCCATATACATGCATGACCAGTTTCACCTAGTTATGGAGGTACCATAACCATAACATTAGAGGCACTGATGTTATGACTTCACCACGGCAGAGTGATTGCTCGTGGCGTCCCTTCAACTTTTGGCCATTTATTTATATTTATCATGTGGGGCGTATGGGTGCATCCTAGTTACATGTTTTTATTCAAAATTACATGGTGAATGTGGTGTGTGCCTTGCATCCTTCACAAGGAGCTGATCCCTCCTACCCAAAAACCAGTATATTAAATTAGAGGCAGCCCCTCTAATTTGCATGATGAGGTCACCCCTCCAATTATTCATGCACGGTGGATTTTCATGACCTATATTGGCTAATGGTAAAATATGACAAACAGTTTTTATAAGATAAACATAAGACTTTCAAACTATAAACCAGTTTTATTAAGACTTAACTAGGTTACTCGGGACTTAGTTTTCTTCCGCTGTTATTATGTTATATGCTATCCTATTCATGCTTTATTGTACATCCGTGCACTGAGCGTATTGCTCAGCCGTTTTCCTTTTCTATGTTCCCAAAACGGCAGGTACTCAGGGACGCTCGTAGACACTAAGAGTACGTGCATATGGACTGGAAGCTGTCTAGCCTTCTTTACATTATGCATTTCCTTTCTTTTGATACTTATGCTTTGGACATTGTTTTGTCCTTTTCCTTTATTATACTATGTTTGTGTGTGATGAGATTTACTTTTGGACTACCGATGTCTGATTCCGGTATTTTCCTTTTTATGGTCAAGTAATGTTTAGACATTTTACCTTGTATGCTTTGATGACACGCCATAATTACTGTGATATTTCCATTTCCAAAATGGGGTGTTACAATTATGGTATCAGAGCCAAGGCTTCGACCTGTAGGCTCTCAAAAATGACCTGTGATTAGTGGGTAGTCACTACGGTCTTCCTAGAACTGATAGTTGTTTTCATGCATTCATCATTTTTAAGCATATATATACATGTCATTGTTGCAGGGTTTTTGACTAAGTAATGGTTGGTACAAGACTGGCCCTATTTAGTCGCATGTGTTTTATCGAAACTTTTAGATTTGGGACCGACCCATAGGCGTCCCCTCGCTATGTCTTTTGTTTTGGGTGAACTGACCAGAGGCGTTCACTCTCGAGCATACAAAAGTTTCATAAAACTGCATCATGCATTCATACACAAAATTTTCTTGCATAAAATTTTTCTCGTGAAATTTTAGTATAAAATTTTTTCATGTATATAATTATATTTTATGTTTTGAACTGTTTAATCATATGTTTTATGTTATACTGTCAGATGGTTCTCACACGCGAACAGGAGCAGCTCAATGCTGCAATTCAGGCTGCCATGCAAGCCTTGCTTCCTCAACTGAGGAATGACATCCGGGCTGAAGTTCAAGCTGCCAACAATCAACAGCACAATCAGCCACCTCCTCCTCCTCCTCCAGTGACATTAGCAGTATGGCTGGAGAGATTCAACAAGCTCCGCCCTCGAGCTTTTGAGAAGACAGATAGCCCCAGCGATGCTGAAAGCTGGTTTGCTCACATCGAGAAGATTTTCAACGCTATGGGCTGTGACCCCGCATACAAGGCGAGGTTGGCATGCTATCGGTTCGAAGGCGATGTACTCAACTGGTGGTTAGCATTGATGCAATCTGAAGGTGGTGATGAGTGGGTTGCTGGTTTGACTTGGGCTCAGTTCAAGGACAGGGTGATGGAGCAGTTCTTTCCCAAGGCTGAGCAGGACAAGCTCAAGAGAGAGTACCATGGGATCCGACAGAGAGCTGGGGAGAATAGCAACGAGTTAATGCAGCGCTTTCTTCGCTTGGATGGTTTCCTTGGTGCGGCAGCAGGTACTCCTAAAGAGCAAGCACATCACTTCAGATGGGCTCTTCGCACATCGGTCGCAAACAATCTGGTGTGTGCTACGTTCAACACTGTAGCACAAGTGGCCGATGCAGCACGAAAACTGGAGATGCTGCAGGAGAGGGATGAGTTCGGGGAAGCTGAAATACCCGACAAGAGGTAAACATTCGTATTCAAGCGATGACCAATCCGTATACTTTCCATATGTCAATTATTCATCTCTTTAACTGTATCTTCCAGGCAGAAAACTGGGGACCGGTCTCAGCCGGCTACTCAGCAGCAGCCTCATCAGCCCAAGGGAAACGGTCAGACTAACGACCGTTCTGCTACGGATAGGCGTGGCGGTAATGACAATTACCGTAACAACGCCGGGCACTCCAACAACAGCAGGTCCCAATACTTACGACATTGCTTACGTTTTATGTAATAACTCATATTCTGACACTTTATCAAACTTCTACCAGGAACCATAGAAACGGTAGGGACCAGAACAAGAGAGGTTCGCAGCCTAGCCGTCCAACTATCACTGGTATTCAATCTTACGATTATACGCTTTGTCCTTTGTACCCAACTATCATGTCTTATGTAAAATGTTTTATCAGGTCCTCAGCCAGCCAGAGCTCCTGCTGGAGGATACACTCATCCTCTTTGCTCTACTTGCCACCGTAGGCACCCAGGACCATGTCGCCGTAATACTGATGCGTGCTTCAAGTGTGATCTTCCTGGCCACATTATGAAGGATTGCCGTAAGGGCGAGATGGAGGGTACATCGGGACATGCTGATACCAAGCCGCCTCCTACTGCCGGGCGTGTCTACACGACATCTCGAGACCAGACCAACAAGTCTACAGGTACCATCACTGGAATCTTGTATATGTATTGTCGCGCTGCATGTGTTATTTTCGATACGGGTGCTACTCACTCGGTTATTTCTACTGCTTATGCTAAGAACATTAGGATGCCTCCCTTGCCACTAGAAAATAGGCTTACTATTTCCACGCCTTTGAGGGACTCTGTATTAATCACCCATGTATACAAGAGTCTTCCCCTAGAATTTGATGATAAGGTTCGATCTGTCGACGCACTTCCGCTGGACATGAATGACTTCGACATGATTTTGGGCATGGATTGGCTATCCAAGTATCATGCTACCATAGACTTCCATTCATATCGAGTTATCTTCGGTGATGTCAATGCACCAGAGTACATTCATAATGGGTTCATACCCGGACGGTCTGTACAAGTCATATCCACCCTGCAAACGCGTGCACTACTGTCACATGGCTGCGAGGGTTATCTAGCTACGGTTCACGACATGGATGCTGAATCTCCATCGATTCAGGATCGACCAATAGTGTCAGAATTCCAAGATGTGTTTCCAGTAGAACTTTCGGGCATACCACCTGCACGAGAAGTGGAATTGAGTATCGAGTTGGTTCCAGGAGCTGAACCAATCTCCAAGGCTCCTTATCGCATGGCTCCCATAGAGCTGAAGGAGCTGAAGGATCAACTGCGGGAACTTCTTGAACGAGGTTTCATTCGACCGAGCGCATCTCCATGGGGTGCACCGGTCTTGTTTGTTAAGAATAAGGACGGCAGTATGCGTCTTTGCATAGACTATCGCGAGCTCAACAAGATTACCATTCGGAATAGATATCCACTACCACGCATAGACGATCTGTTTGACCAACTCCAAGGGGCCAAACACTTCTCCAAGATTGATCTTAGGTCAGGCTATCATCAGCTACGTGTCAAGGAGCAGGATATCGCCAAGACTGCCTTTCGTACTCGTTATGGCCACTACGAGTTTGTAGTTATGCCATTTGGCCTGACAAATGCTCCAGCAGTGTTCATGGATCTGATGAACAGAATCTTCCATGAATTTCTGGACAAATTCGTCATTGTTTTCATCGATGACATCTTGATTTTCTCAAAGTCCAAGGAGGAACACGAAGACCATCTTCGTACAGTACTACAGATTCTTCGCCAGAAGCAGCTGTATGCTAAATTCTCCAAGTGTGAGTTCTGGTTAGACAAGGTGGCATTCTTAGGTCACATTGTATCAGCAGAAGGAATCACTATGGATCCAACGAAGGTTGAGGCCATTACTAAGTGGCCAAGGCCGACATTAGCGGCGGAAGTCCGCAGTTTCTTAGGCTTAGCTGGCTATTACCGTAGGTTCGTGTAGAACTTTTCCCGCCTAGCACTACCATTGACCAAACTGATGCGGAAAGGGGAGAAATTCGTCTGGACTGAAGATCGAGAGAAGAGCTTTGAAGACCTGAAGCAGAAGCTAGTATCTGCACCTATTCTTACTCTGCCATCTGGTACGGGTGGATTTCAAATCTACAGCGATGCATCGAGGAAGGGACTTGGCTGTGTTCTCATGAAACATGGGAAAGTGATCGCGTACGCTTCACGACAGCTTAAGACTTATGAATAAAATTACCCCACGCACGATCTGGAACTCGGTGCAGTCGTGTTTGCATTGAAGATATGGAGACACTACTTATATGGAGAATCATGTGACATTTTCACGGACCACAAGAGCTTGAAGTATATCTTCACTCAGCGTGAATTGAACATGAGGCAAAGGAGATGGTTAGAGCTGTTGAAGGATTATGACATTAATCTACAGTATCATCCCGGAAAGGCAAATGTAGTAGCAGATGCTCTTAGCAGGAAGTCCAGAATGATCAACGACATTAAAATCGAAGAGGAAGTCATCAGAGACTTGGAGCGACTAGACATCGAGACCATGGTACGTGGACAACATGGTTACTGGGCTAATCTTAGAGTAGAACCCGAGTTACTATCTAAGATCAAGGAAGCTCAGAAGGATGACGGAGAAATCTGGGCGATAGTACAGAATTTGGAGAAGCAGACAGAATTCAGAGTGGATGCAGATGGTATCGTATGGCAGGGTACTAGACTTTGTGTTCCTGATGACCAAGAACTTCGGGAAGATTTGTTAGCTGAAGCTCATAGCTCCCCATTCTCGATACATCCTGGTTCGACTAAGATGTACCATGACATCAAGCAGTACTTTTGGTGGAGTGGTATGAAACAGGATGTGGCCACTTACGTCTCCAAATGTCTTACCTGCCAGCAGGTTAAGATCGAGCATCAGCGATCTGGCGGTCTCCTTCAACCGTTAGAAATTCCAGAGTGGAAGTGGGATAAAATCACCATGGATTTTTTTACCGGTCTTCCACCTACCAAAAGGAAGCACGATGCAATTTGGGTTATCGTTGATCGACTTACCAAATCAGCTCATTTATTACCGATCCGCAAGGAAGATCCGGTAAGTAAACTCGCAGATACGTATAGACGAAAGATCATGAGACTCCACGGTGCACCATCCAGCATCGTCTCAGACAGAGATCCTCGATTCACTTCGCGCTTTTGGAAAAGTCTGCAGAAAGCTTGGGGTACACAACTTAAGCTTAGCACGGCTTTTCATCCTCAAACGGATGGACAGTCGGAGCGAACCATTCAGACATTGGAAAATATGTTGAGGTCATGTGCGTTGGAATGGACGGGTGATTGGGACGAATACATCTGTTTGGTGGAGTTTGCATACACCAACAGCTGGCACGCAAGCATCAAATGTGCTCCATTTGAGATGTTGTATGGCAGAAAGTGTCGCGCCCCAATCTGCTGGGATCAGGTTGGCGAGCGAACACTCGAAGGACCAGAAATCATAGAGATGACCAATGAGAAGATCGCAGTAGCTAAGCAGAAAATCCAGGAGGCACGGTCACGTCAGAAGAGTTACGCCGATAAGCATCATAGGGATTTACACTTTAACGTAGGAGATCACGTCTTCCTTAAGGTTTCGCCGGCACGTGGTGCTAAACGCTTCGGGATTAAAGGGAAGCTCAGTCCTCGTTTCATCGGACCGTTTGATATCCTTGAACGAGTCGGTGAAGTATGTTACCGATTGGCGTTACCTCCGCAGCTTTCGCATGTGCACAATGTGTTTCATGTGTCCTTACTCAGAGGGTACCAATATCATCCCCTTCACATGGTTCAGTATCCACTGGAACAGATACGTGAAGATCTCACTTTTATAGAAGAACCCGAACGAGTTCTTGACAGACAAGAAGGAGTCATGAGAAAGAAGACGATTCCATTCGTCAAAATTCTATGGAGGGATCATACCGAGCGGGAAGCCACTCGGGATACGGAGGAGTCTATCCGGGCTTCTTACCCTCATTTCATATTTTGAATTCGGGTATGTTCTTCTTTTCCAGTTTACTTTATCTATAATTCGGGGACGAATTATTCTTTTTAGGGGGGAAAAGTTGTAAAACCCGCATGCTTTTACCATGCATAGTACCCTTAGGATCGTACGTACTAGTTAAAACTTTCTTAATATAGCATGATTACGATTACGTGTTAGGATTTTACGTATTACGTACGTGTTAGAACACGATAAGTATTTTATATGCACGATCATGTAATAATTATTTAACAATAATTAATCACGAACATATGATGAGACTGCTTTTATACATAGTCTCATCGTCCAAATCAGGCTTAAAATGCATTAAATATCATCAAAATACCCAAATATATGCTTGTGTTTGTTGCTTGTGTATTTTAGGTACGGATATTGAGAAAATGACAAAAGATCACAAGAATCAGTCAAAAACGAACACAGGAAACGAAGCCGCACGATGAACCAAGCCCTAATGAAGAATTTTCCAAAGAAAACCCTTGAAGATTTGAAGAATTATGAAGATTGGTCCTCCAATATGGAAGAATTGACACTTTATTCCCTTGTATCTTCATAATTACAAGTTTGGTCCCTAAAGTTTGTCAAAATTACAAAAAGGACCCTTAACTTTGAAGAATTGGCAAATTTAGTCCCTCAACAAAACTAAATTGTCAATATTGGTCCTCCAAGAAGTCAACAAACAAGTCAAACCTTGAAGAATGAAGAAAATGCCCAAATCAGTCCTTCAAATATCATAAATTTACATTTGAAGTGCTTGTATTAAGTTTGAAAACTTAATTGTGCCAAAAGTGACAAGTTTGCAAAGTTGTTATAAAGGGAATGAAAGTTTTTGCCATTTAAAACAAAGTGAAAGAAGGAAAGGAGTCCAGGGACTAAAATTTCCAGACATACAAAACCTTCCCAGCCAATCATTTCCCCACATCATCACCACCAGCCAATAGAAATACTCCACCTCATCCTTAACACCACGTCATCCCTCCACCCACTTAGTTACAACTGATTAAATAAATCAGTTGTGTTTTCCCACTAAACACAATATTCAAAAATCTTAACCCCCAAAACGGATCTAATCCAACCTTAATCACCCAAGAACCCTAATTACCCCCAGGATCAATTAACTATAAATCAAAGGGTTTTTACCTTAGCTTCTCCAGATGGTTAATTAGGGTTATTGTCACCAAAACCCACATCCCAAATCAACCCCACACTCACCCTGGACCCCCCATGAGATTCCCCATTGCACGTCTCTTTACCACAAAACCCCAAACCAGACAAAATCAACATTCCACATGATTTTACTTGTCCTCCACACCAAATGAAGGGTTTAGATTGACTACAACAAGCTGGCATTCACAAGACTCCAACTACATGATCACATGGCATCATTTGACTGAAAATTCAAAATTCGTCCAAGGGCATGATAGGAAATTTAATGTTAGGGTTTCAGCTTTCTAGTATCTTCTTGTAGCCATTATATAAGGCACCCCTAGCTTAGCATTTGTTCTTGTTCCTGATTTTTTTCCTTGGTCACAACTTGTAATACCCGTTTTGTTTATGAATGAAACTTGGTTTAGTACTGTTGACGAAAAAGATTCAGGCTCCACTCTTAATTACTGCTTTTTGATTATTTATTGTTTGTTTAATTTTTAAGTTTCAAAAATTCAGTTTTGTTTGCAAGTTTCTGAAAATTTGATTTTTGGTATTATCTTGTTTCCAAAGTTTGTTTTTTCAGTTGGTGAGTGATTTCTTTAAGTGTTTTTGAAAGGAGAATTAGTTGGAAAGATTTTTGAAAAGGTTTAAAAAGAGAAAGAAAAATCAGATTATTGTATTTGTATTGCTTTTTCTTAGCAGGTTTCATTGGTTGCTTGTTGTCCAAGGTTCAGCACAAGCCACCAGCTTGTGGGAGGTGACTTGGCAGTCACTGTGGGACCTGGATGTGGGTCCCACAAGGTAATTTTCTTTTTCCTTGGTTGGGTTTTCATAGTTTCAGTTATTTGTGATTGGGTATGATTTTTTGTGCAAGTTGTTTAAATGTTAGTTAAATGGTTTGATTATGCTGGATTAGGCTTATTATGCATGTTAGGATTAGTTTGAATTGATTTGGCTTGATCTTGTTTGAATTTTGTTTGAAAAACTCATTTTTTAGTTTATAAAGGTGTGTTTGGGATTAGGGATTGAAGGGGTTTTAGAAGATTATAAACCTGTTGATAACCACTCTCAGTCATTCTCTTGGGTTATTTGGATATATTGTGTGGTCCTTGTTAATTTTGTGTGTTCAAAATACAAGATTGCATGCTTAAATTTGGAAAACTGCCTCAAGAATTCAGTAACTGCTTTTGTGCAAGATTTTCTGTGAATTTTGCCTTCAAATTTGACGATCTGCTAGTAGATAGGTTTAATAAAGGTTTGTGATCACTTGTATATCATTTGGTGGACTAGTGTGCAAGATCTTAGGGTTTGAATCTCACATTTTTGCCTATAAAATCAGCATAATACCCCAAACCTGTGCTAGCTAGATCAGTAACTTTTTTGTGCTCATTTGGTTTGATCTTGTGTGATACTTGTGTTTTTCTTGTGTTTGAATTGACTCCCTATACTCAACTGGGTATAGGGGTGCCCTTTTGTCCATCAAAAACACCACAAAAGCCAAGATCAAGCTCCTCTTGATCCTGTCTTCACAAGTGAAGATTCACTCTTCTTCTTTGTGTTCATAAAATCATAACTGGGCACGATTTTGATTCTGTTGGGATTGATCTTTGTTAATTTGGATTGGATTTGTGTTTTTGAAGTTTAAGTAGCATTAGGATTGAGTTTAAAGTTTAAAAAAAAAAGAAGAAAAAAGTAAAAAGCAAAAAGGACGTGGCGAGGACTCGAACCTGCGCCACTCCTCTCACAAAACTCACAACTTACCAGCGTGCCCTTGGGTCTTTTACTGCTAATTATTCAAACCAATATCCTTTTAACTAGTTATTGTTTTTAGCTTAATTAACCTAACAGCTTATTTAAAAGCTTATTCTAGCTTATTTTCTTAGGATTTTTACAAGTTAGCATTTTTCTTTGGTTCTTATAGGGTTTAGGACTTTTCAGTTCAAAAAGTTTATTTTTCCCGTATTTAATTAATTTTCTAGGATTATTTTAAGTTTAAATTTTAAAAAGTGAATAAAAAATAGGAAAAAGTATTTTAAAAATCTAAAAAAATCGGTTTTAGGTTTTTAATTATATTTTTGAGGTTTACATCACTTTAAGTTTTCAAAAAGTCTTATTTTTATTTTTATTTGATTTTTGGGGTTTTAATCAACTTTAAAATTTAATATAAAATTATTAAATAGGTTTTAGAAACTTTTGATTGTATTTCTGTCTTCGTTACATTATTTTAGATTTTTGGTAATTTTTTAGAATTTTTTAATAAACTTTGAATTTTTTTGAATATTTTATTATTATTTTATTATTAAAAATTGAAAGTTAGTTTTTTCTAATCTTTTCATTTTTCCTAGATTGTAGACACTTAATTAGGAATTTTGTAACTTTCCAAATATTTTTAGGGCTTTTCAATTATTTTCCAGAATTAATTTAAGTTTTAATTGAATTTAATAGTTTTTAAGTGTTTAAAAATAGTTTTATTTGGTTTTAAAATTTTAAAAAATACTTTTTAGCTTAATTGGGATATTTTTGAGGTTTACAAACTTTAAAATCTTGTTTAGGGTTTTTTAATAATTAATTGTGATTTTTAGGGCTTTAATTAGCATTAAAAAGTCATTATCTAATTAATTAAAAGGTTTTAGCAAGTTTGGATTTTTTGTAAACTCTTAGAATATTATTGTGGATTTTTAGTAATTTTTAGGTTAAAATTTTAATTTTTTCACTATTTACGGTTTTACGTGATCGCCTTTTTCGTCTTAGTTTAATCCGTCTTCGTAACCGTCTTTCTCTTCTAATCTCATTTCTTTCTTTCTTTTTCAATCATATAATCACAAATCAAAATCAATTCAATACACAACGCACTTGCCTCCTTGGGAAACGAACTTGGACTTATTTGGTCATTAGTGCTCGGTTTTCCTAAATCGACACTTAATACTTGCCACTTTTGCCTTCCTTTTCCTAAAGGGGTAAAATCACTACAATCATTTTGGCGCCGCTGCCGGGGAGGCGTGTTGTGTTTTGATTTGAACATTGTTGTTTTTATATATAGCCATAAAAGCTAGTTGTATTAGTAGCACTCTACTAATACGTATTATCGGTTTTTCGTTTTTTGTGAATACTATTATTATATTGTATACGTAGAACAATAAATTTACAAGTACTCCAAATACGTGAGAAATCACAACCTTGACTTGGGAGGTCATTACCCAATCATTGTATTCGAATCTCAAACTAAAGAAAAAGGAAAAAATAGATAAATACTTTCGTGAAGCTCGATTTTGAAAAATACAAACTATAAGGTGGGTATAAGGCGGTTGTATTTCACGACCTAAAGGAAAAAGGCTCTTAAGTGCTTCGCGCCGCCTCGTTTCCTCCGCTTGCTTGTGCGTATTTTGAGATTGAAAGCTAATCGAGGGTTTTGCCGCCCAAAGTATTACTAAGTATCATATATATTTTCTTGGTTTCATTTGATTAAACCCTCTTGAACGATTTGGTGTTCCACCATCATTCTAAAGTCATCGAAGGCGTTCACTTCACGTGATCGTTTTCATTCCTTGAGGCTTCTTTAATCAAGAGATTTGATTAAGGAGGAGATTTGTAGATTTGTGTCTACCTAATACATTCCAAAAATCCAAAAAAAAGTAAAAACAATCAAAAACCACAAAAAAAATTTTGAAAAAGTAAAAACACCAAAAAGAATCTTCTTTGCTCACCCTCTCGTTGTACGTGACGTTTATGCAAACTCGCTCCAATGCAAGACGTGCTCGTAAACGAAGAAACAAATCAACCACTCCTTCTAGTGAGGAGTCTCCTATTGACGAACCCATCGTAGTGAAAGAAGCACCCATGGCTAATCAAACTATGATGGAGTTGCTTCAAGCACCCACTGAGGGTTATGGAGAAGCGATTGTGATTCCCGCTATCCTTGCGGAGAATTTTGAGGTTAAGACGGGTTTGTTGTCCATGATTCAAAACAACAAGTTTCGAGGTGACTGTTGATGCAAAAGTTGGTTGATCCTTGTTAGACCCGAATTAGGCTTAATTCGGGTTGGCTGGGTACCAGTTCCTGCACCAAGTGAATCTTCTGGTTGGGATCCTGCACACTAAACAACACGCGTTAGGCTTACCGTGGGAAGGTTTCCCACGATTAGACTCCGGCGTGAGAGTAAGTAATCGATTTAGAGTTATATGTGAGTTTAGAGAGAATTGTGATACCTTTGTGGAACCCTTGGGGGTTCCTTTTATAGGCAGTGAAACCCTAGTGGGCTTTCACTGATCCTTCGGCCCTAAGGAAAAGATAAACACCAGAATTAGAATGATTGTAATCTTCTAATTCTGGTAGTGAATATCCTCCCTTATTGGGGTAAAGATATCCCTAGACAGGATATTATTCTGTCTAACCCTATGTCGGCCGTATCGGCCGTACCGGGCCGTGGGCCGCACACGTGTGCGCGGTTACTGTTTACTCAGGCCCATAAACCTGACTGACATTATCCTACCCATACGTAATGGGCCGGATACGGGTAGTACCCTTGGGCCGGGTTAATGACCCGGCTGGGGACTATACGTCATCATGTCCCCCCAGTCTAGTTGTTACAACCGTAGGTGGAACCTCTAGACTACAAAGATGCTCCCGGTCGTACCAAGGAATTCATAACAAAGGACAATGATGCTCGATACATAGTAGCCGAGACAAATTAAATATATCATTAAATGCCAAGTCTTACGTTAAAGCCGCATAACCCGACATGAACAACTGTTCATCTGACTTGTTTGACTGACAAAAGTGCAGACAATCAGAACATTGAGCAGTGCAAACGTGTGGATCAGATATGACCCGTAGGTCCCACCTGACGTTTCATTTGCCAGTTGCCCCCTAGCCACACGATTAAGAATAGTGGCCAACACGTGTCACTCATCCAACAGACTGTGACCCTCAAGGTAACCCTATAAATAAGCCACCCCTACGGCTGTGTGAAACACACAGTTCACAACCTCCATTTCTGCCATTAAAGCTTTCCTTTTATCTTGAACCAAGCGCGCACGGATCCCTTCACACGCAGGTTAGAATACCACGTCCTTAAACTCTTTTTTAGTAATGGCCAATAGAAACAGCCCTTCCATCGGATCCGTGCTAAATGTCATGTCCCAAGACCAGCTAAACCATTTTTGTACAAATTACTTCATCCCTTCCAACCTACACCCCTCACTTCCTGGCGTCGGGGACCTCATAACTGAGGCTCCAGCGGGTAAGATAGGCCTCTATACTCGCCTGTTTGATGCGGCGAATTACCGTATTCCTTTCACCCACTTTCTCGTAGATTTGTTAGGATATTACAATGTACACATTAGTCAGCTCCACTGCATAGGTGCCTGTAAAATTAGCCAATTCGAAATCCTTTGCCGTGCTAGGAGAATCCCCCCAACCGTAGAGTTATTTAGGTTGTTTTACACCCCAAACTTAGTGAACGGTTGGGTATCTTTCAAAAAACGAGCCTCCAACAGCCCACAATCACACAACAAACCGATGGATTCACTAAAAAACTGGTATGACCATTATTTTTTCATTGACGAAGTTGTATGGCCGGGTGATTTCATCATTAGGACCAGACTACCGCTCGACCCTAAGCCGCACGCCAGTACATACAATCCCCTTCACTCGCAAGAGTTAGATCTCAATAGGACTGGATTCCACAGAAACCTACCGGAATCATTCTTATGCTTGCTAGGAATTAGCCGCAATTACTTTGGTCCCTCCAATAGGTATCCTGTGTTTTGGAGAAGGCAGGGTGAAGGTAGGCTCACCATCCGTACGTCCATAAAAATGTATATGTGTTTGTATAACAACTAACATCTTTTGTGTTGTGCTGGACAGAAATGAACTTCTTTGGACTGTTGCGCCAGGGCGATCCAAAGCTTGTGCCGGAAGGTCTCCGCCCTCTCCGTGAAAATGAACAGCCCCTCCTGGAGCACACCCGACCAGTGACGGTTGCCTTGGAAGCCGTGCCTGATCCCCATTCTGATGAAGAACATGGAGACCATGGTGATGGTAATGACCAGATGAACCAAGGGGGAGCCGGGCCTTCCTCACCTCATAGAGAACAACAAGGAGACAACATCGAAACCGATTCCACCATTCGCCGACTAATGGGCGATGATGATGATGATGAAGTGCAACAGCATGTTAACTTGGACGAAGATGAGGAGGCCGAAGAGGAGATTGCTGAAATCACAGCACAGCCCCTCACTAGGCGAACCCGGAAGAGGGGGAACCGTGCAGGCGAGACTGCATCGGCCGAGATTGGTGAACACAATGCTCCCCGCAAGAAGCTTCGAGAGGACCACCCTATGTATCAATCCGTTGGGAGTGCCACCCAGGGTTCCGAGGCTAACCGGGTCACTCATGTCGATCCCGCCACCCAAATTGCCCCAACTGCTTCCGAAGGAGCAAGAAGAAATATGTAAGAAACCATCCAAACATGCAAGAATGTCTTCTCTTTTTTTTTTTAGCCATACTTAAGATATTCCATGATACTTATGTCGCAGGGACAACCAAGCTGAGGCCGCACCTCCTTCGGACACCCAAGTGAATAAGGAGAAAGGTAAAGCTGTCGAAGAAAATCCTGCGATCCCCACAAAGTCCGGCCCTGTTTTTGAAGATGGTTCACCCCTGCTTTCCCAAGACTTCCCCACATCCGGTGTTCCCCAACCGTTTAACCCTATATGGACCATTACCACAGCGTCGCGATTGAGGAGTGCTGAGGAGTGTCGTGAGTACCTTAACAACTGCATACCACCAAGCTTGGTGCAAGAGGTAAACTCACTAAATCATGCGGATTTGGCTGATGAGTATAATGGGACGCTTGTTCATCAAATGGCGATGGGAACCGCGATGAGAGTCAGGTTTGAAGCTGCCCTTGGGCACGTCGAATCCCTCAAGAGAAAAGTTGGACGGAGGGAAAAAATGATTGAAGATAATGAAGCCCTGATTGCTGACCTTCAATCCAAACTGGCGAATGCTGAGGCAACAATCAAGACACAATCGGCCCGTGCGAGTGAACGTGATCAGCAAGTAGTCCACCTTGAATCTCAATTAGATGCCGCAAACACCAAGGTACATGTCCGTGCCGTACCACCCATATATGTCAACAATGAATGTACTAACACGTCTTTCATTATAGGTAACCACGGCCGAAGCCTCTGTCCATTCTTACGCCAGCCAAGTAGATGATCTGAACCGGAAGCTGAAGGACGCGCATTTGGCCGTCCAAAACATGGAAAAAATGCAGACAGAACTTGCTGAGGAAAGGGCCATCACCCAAGAGCTGAAAGAGGCAATTGCCCAAAAAGAATTGGTGATGGATGCCCTGACCGCTGAGCGTGACAATGTACTGTGCCCTCAACTGCTAACAGCCATTGCGGGCCGTAGGTGGATGGTTGGGCATGGAGCACGCCTGGCCGTGACGAAGGTGCTAGAGGCCCCATCCTTTGTACAACAATTTGCCAATCTTGTATCTGATGGCATCGACCATGGCCGGCACGAAGGAATGGTTGAGGCTGCTGAACTGATTACCAAAGGTGGGGACATCGCCCATCACACCTTTTTTAAGCCCGAAGCCGCCAGCAAGATGACTGCCTCCATGGCCGCGATGCAAGATCTGCATTACCCATTCCTGGATGAGCTAGAAGCCACCAAAGATGCCCCGAACACTGAAATCATGGAGAAGCTCAATCCTAGCATGCCTTTCGCTGCTAACTTCCCTCTAACCCTTCCTGTATATGAAGACGTAACCAGGGTCGTACTGGACGAGGAACCCTTAGACGTGGTGTTGGAAAGGATTGCAGCCCAAGCCCAGAAGCGGGGAGAGCGTGATGAATGGTTGCCGCGTCTGGTGGAAGAACAAGCAGAGATGGGTAAGTTTCTCCCCTCAATTTAGGATGCTTCTTTGTCCACAATCAAACACTTGTTATGTAATCTCTGAATATGTATTGATTCGTCCGTGTATGTACACGGCTAACAATTTTATGTTTTGTGTATAAGTCCGTGGGTAACCACGGCGATTTTGATTTGTTTTTGGAAACCTGTGTATTTGTGCTTGTGTTCGAAACATTGTAGTTTAATACTGCGTGATATACCACGTCTTACTCACAAAGAAAATACATTCAAGTCTACAATATACTAGACGTGCGACGTGCGTCTTTATTATGCGGAGCATGGTATGGCTATAGCATATGAAACTTACCCCAACGTCTCGTGAGTAAGGTGTCTAGTAGGGATACGTGATCCGTGCGGCTGGGGTTGCATCCCTCTTACGCGGCAAGTTGAATTAGTAGGTTCACTTAATCCTCTTACCCCTCCTGGAGGAGTATAGTACATGTACGGTATTTCGAGAGAATGCATATGAAAGAAACATGGCATAATATAACACAATTAAAATTCATACGGCTAACAAAGAATCTAACAAAGAAGACAATAATTTGCACGAAACAGGCCGTGGAGCTAGCTAGGCACCACGGCATTTTATTAGAACATTTACATTTTTTGTTTGAACAATGATGACAAGTCCTAAAAAGGTCCATAAAGGAAACTTAAACAAACATAAGAAAAACAAATAAGACAAATAACCCGCATGGTTCTTTATTAAGACCACCTATAGCAAAGTATCCATGCGGGAGCCGTAGCTTTCAAAGATAGCACCTTTTTAGATTGGCGATGTTCCATGTGCGCTCTAGGTCGCGGCCATCCATATCGCGTAGCTTGTACGCGCCTCGTCCCAAGGCTTCAGTGACTTCATACGGTCCTTCCCATTTAGGGCCCAGTTTTCCTGTATTTTCCACGCGACTTGCTTCGTTAGCACGATAGACATAGTCTCCCGGTCGAAAAGAAACACCTTTAACCTTGGCATCGTAATAAGCCTTCATCTTAGCCTTGGACTTAGCTTCATTGATGGCTGCTAATTCCCTTTTTTCCTCCAACAGATCTAGGTTGATTCGCAGCTGTTCATCATTTGTGACAGCATCAACCTCCGCCGTGCGGATGGTAGGCATCCCTATTTCTGCTGGTATAACGGCTTCAGTGCCGTAAGCCAATGCAAACGGAGTATCTCCGTTGGCTGTTTTTATCATGGTTCTATGTGCCCATAGCACATGCGACAATTCCTCGACCCATTTGCCCTGTCGTTCATCCAGCCGTGCCTTGATCCCATTCCCCAAGCTCCTATTTGCTCGTTCGACAAGGCCGTTCGTTTGTGGATGCTTGACAGACGCGAAGCGCCGCTTGATGTTCAATGATGCACACCAGTCTTTGAATGGGTTATCCGTGAACTGTTTGCCGTTGTCTGATATAATTTCTCCAGGTAGACCGAAACGGCATACAATGTGTTCCCACACAAACTTCTTGACCTGCTTACCCGTGATAGATTTTACTGCCTTGGCTTCTATCCATCGTGTAAAGTAATCCATTGCAACAATCAAGAATTTAACCCCTCCCGCAGCTACAGGAAATGGTCCTGCGATGTCAATTCCCCACTTGTAGAATGGCCATGGGGACGTGATAGGTGTAAGCTCCTGCTGTGGGTGCCGCGGTACTGGCCTATGCACTTGGCAATCATTGCACCTGCGAATCATGTCGCGCGCGTCTCTGTGCATAGTGGGCCAATAGTATCCTGTTCGTAAGGCTCGAGCTACCACGGATCGTGGACCTGCATGCATGCCGCACAATCCTTCGTGTATGTCACTAATCACATAGGCCGCCTGGCGTGGTCCAACACACCGCAGCCACGGCTGCAAGAAAGAGCGCTTATAAAGGATGCCTTCCCAGAGTTCGAAATATTGTGACTTCCTTTTAACGCGCCTTGCTGCTTTTTCCTCATCTGGGAGTGTTCCACTAGCCAGATAGTTGATGATTGGGGTCATCCACATAGGTCCCTCTTCTTCAACTATAGCAGTCACTTCCCCTTCCGTGATAGACTTTTCTTTGAGTATTTCCACCAAAACCTGTTTAGACAAGTGAGCGAAGCTTGTGGACGCGATTTTACTGAGGGCGTCCGCTTTCTTGTTCTCGCCCCTTGGTACCTGCTTGATGGAAAACTTACTGAAAGTTGCGATTAACGTCTTGACTTTTTCCAAATACCTGACCATGTTGTCCTCCTTAGCCACATACCCACCTAGAATATGGTTCGCGACAAGCCGTGAGTCCACGTAGGCCTCAAGGTTGCGAACTCCCATTCTAGCGGCGATTTTTAAACCCGCAATTAATGCTTCATATTCCGCTTCGTTGTTGGTGGCCGTGAACTCAAAACGGAGGGCGTACGTGAATTCCATACCTTCTGGATTTGTAAGGATGAGGCCTGCCCCGGATCCGTCTGTGCATGAGGATCCGTCCGTGAATAGCACCCAAGGTTCCGATAGGGCCTCCTCTTGCTTAATGATTGGTTCTTCCTCATCCGGCTTCTCGATCAGGAAATCTGCCAAGATCTGGCCTGTAACAGCCGTCCTTGGTCTGTAAGATATATTATGCCCCCCAGTAGGATGCTCCACTTTTCTAGTCTCCCTGCCACGTCTGGTCTAGATATAACCTGCTTAATTGGCTGATCCGTAATCACGACAATCGGGTGTGCCTGAAAGTACCGGCGCAGCCTCTTTGTAGCAAATACTAGTGCTAGTACCAATTTTTCCATGGGGGAATAGTTCAGCTCCGCTCCTTGTAATGTTCTACTTATGAAGTAGACCGGGGTCTGTATTGTGTCTCTGTCCGTCATCAGTACCGCGCTTATTGCGCCATGGGTAGCCGAGAGATACATAACAAGCTCCTCCTTTGGGCGGGGAGCTACCAACATGGGGAGAGATGCGAGATGCTGCTTGAGTTGGCCAAAGGCTTCCTCAGCTTCCTTCGTCCAACGGAAGTCTCCCTTTCTAATACACTTCTTCAGTGTCTTAAATAGGGGCAGTGACTTCTCTGCGGATTTGGATAGAAATCTATTTAGTCCGGCTAACTTCCCATTCAGGGATTGCACCTCCTTCCGCGTCTGCGGGGACGGTAGCCGTATCACTGCGTCCGTCTTCTCTGGACAAGGTTTGATGCCGTTTGGGTCAATCAAATATCCCAAGAACATTCCTTCTGTTGCACCAAACGTACATTTCTTTGGATTTAACTTCATATTAATCCTTCTCAGCGTGTCGAATGTCTCCTGGACATCCCGGAGGAGTGCCTCCTCCGTGTGGCTTTTTATCACCAAGTCATCAACATATACCTCCAAGTTGCGTCCTATTTGTGATTCGAAAGCTTTATCCACCAACCGCTGATACGTAGCGCCGGCGTTCTTTAATCCAAACGGCATTTTCGTATAGCAATATACGCCCTGGCTTGTGTGGAACGCAGTTTTTTCTTCATCCTCCTCCGCCATCTGGATTTGGTGATACCCTTTATATGCATCCAAGAAGCATTTGAAAGGATATCCACACAAAGATTCTACTTTCCAGTCAATTTCTGGAAGCGGGTAACAGTCTTGTGGGCAGGCCTTGTTCAGGTCCGTGAAATCCACGCACATGCGCCAACTTCCGTCATGTTTCTTGACCATGACTGGATTGGATAACCACTCGTGGTAGTATACCTCGCGCATAATGCCTGCATCCACCAGTTTCCGCACTTCCTCCAATATAACTTGGCTTCTTTCGGGCGCCTGGCCGCGCTTCTTTTGCTTGATGGGTTGGTACCCTTGGCGGATCTGGAGCTTATGCTCTGCTATCGTACGTGGCACACCCGTCATATGTTTTGGCTCCCATGCGAATATGTCCAGATTTGCACTTAAAAGTGCACACATGGCCCTTTTGCCGCTATCTGAGAGTGCCCCTCCTATGGATACCTCCTGTTCCGGGTAGTCAGGGTGAATGGCCACCTTCCAATTGGGTGGTGGTGCCCCATCCTTGGGTGGTACAGGTGGTGCCGGTGTTGTCACGGTGTGACACTCGGATGTCGGCACGACTGTATTATAAATAGTAACGATTCCCCCATCAACTGGGAACTTAATCATTCCGTGTGCCGTAGAGGGTACTGCTCGGATAGCCAAAATGCCTGGTCGGCCTATGATTCCATTATAAGGGGAATGTGAACGTATCACCATGAAGTTCATCCACGTTGTAGTGGAATGTTCCTCATTCCCAATGGTGACAAGCAGACGCAACTGCCCTATTGGCCAGATAGTATCTCCACTAAAGCCAGTAAGCGGCGACGTGGCCGGTACTAATTGGCTTCTTATTTCTGGGCATAACTGCACAAAGCAGTGTTCATATAATACTTCTGCTGACGATCCTCCATCCACATACATGCGGCGGACATTGTGCGTTCCAATGCTTATCTCAATAGTGAGAGGCGCATCAACCACGTCACTTGCTGTGATGAGAGGGAATGAGATTTCCTTGCCGCGGGAAAATTTTTGGCCAATTTTCTGTCTCGTGCGGTGCTGTCTGGATTGGATCATGTATATGGTAGAAGGCTTGTCCTTTTGGGGGTCCTTCTTATCATACTTCTTGTTGTTGTCCTTTCCGTCTTTCCAATCCTTAACCAGGTGCTTAAGCTTGCCTGATTTGATTAGCGACTCAATATGCTTCTTCAGCTGGATACACTCCTCGGTGCCATGTCCTTTGTCATTATGGAATTCGCAGAAGCGACTTCCCTGCCGACGTTCCGGGGGTGTGGTCATTGGGGGAGGCCTTGGAAAATTCGCCCCTTCAGTCAACAAGATCTCCCGGTAGGACATCTTTAGGGGGGTGAACTTGTCGTCTGACCGTCCGCCTTTGCTCTGGCTCTTATAGTCCGAGCCTTTGTTATTGTTCTGGTTGCCTTGACCACCCGACTGTCTCCGGGACTGGTCATTTGAGCGGTACCCATTTCCTCGGGATGGGTATGCTGCGGCCACCGCTGTCTCTCCCTCTATGAAATTCCTCACTCTCTCCATGAGGTCATCATATCTTTCTGGACGCTTGTCATTGAGACGCCTGATCAGTTCTCTGTCTGTTATGGCGTGCATGTAGTCCGAGATTTTCAGGAGCTCTGGCATGGTTCTCGTGCGTGTGCACTCATCATTGAAGCGCTCAGTGAAGGCTTCTGTGGACTCCCCCGGCCGCTGCTTAACGGTTGCCAATGAAACCGGATCCCTATTATACTTCTTCCTCTGAGTATAATTGTTTTCGAACGCAGTGCGTAGTTCCGTGAAACTATCGATGCTCCGTGGGGGGAGTGCCTCGAACCAGTCCCGAGCGTTACCAATTAAGGTCGAATTGAACATTTGGCACCATATGGGCATGGGCCATCGCTCAATTTTAGCCTGAGTATCAAATATTTTGAGGTGATCGACAGGATCACCGGACCCATCATACGTCTTGATACATGCCGGCATGCGACGTTTGGTGTCCTCAGAGTAGTTCCGTATGCGAAGGGTAAACGGATCTTCCCTAGGATCAGCCCATGGCCGTGTGAGCCTAGGGTCATCCCATGGTTCACACCACGGACGCGAGAGGTCCTCTGCTTCCGTATCCCTATAGTAGGGGCCACCATAATACTCATCATTGCTTGGTGGTGGTGGCGTGCGCCTTGGCCGGCGGCGCTTGGGCGGATGGTCATCTGAGTCCTCCCCAGACGGATCTGGGGACGGCGGTGGTGCCCCGCCTTTCGAGTAGGGACCACTTTTTTGAGACGAGCCAGGAGCCTTCCTTCCTGTGTTCATCCTATCCCACACACTTGGGCGGCGTGTGGTTCTGGTCAGCTCTCGGTCTGGCCGCTCGGGTGAGCCATCCGACCTTTCCCCATCTTGAGGTTGCGTTAATTCTTGCATGATGCGATCCCCTATGCGTTCAAACACATTCCGGGGTTGAGGGTCTTCCTCAAAGGTTCCCTGCTCCCGAGGCTGAGTCCTCCTTTTTCTCTTATTTCGGGAAGGAGTGGATGGTCCACTGTCGCCAAAGTTGAGTCGGGCTTGGAGGTTCCTCCCCAGGCTCAATCTTGATGCGATCCCTGGGACGATCCTTTCAAAATTCTGAGTAAGAACTCGAGTGAGCTCGTCCTCGCTGAGTGGTTGAGCTTCCACTTCTTCCTCCATTAAGGGTCTACGTGGCTCCTTGTTAGGAGGGGCTGGCGCACTTCCCGGATCAGGGTTGTCCAGGGTTGAAGTGGGCGGGGGTGTCACCGAGATCGTGCTCGTCACCCCTGCGGACTGAAGACCGCTACGGTTACCTGGACCGCTTGCGAGGCGGCTAGGTGATTGGTTGGGAATAAGAATCCCTTCCCCTGAGGGCTTCCGATTCCCAGGATTCACGTTCCTGGGGTTAACTGGCGGATGCCCCTTCGTCATTGAAACAATCGAGATGAGGTATTGTTCTAGCTTAGTGTTAAGGTCCCACGGATGGCGCCAACTTGTTGATGCAAAAGTTGGTTGATCCTTGTTAGACCCGAATTAGGCTTAATTCGGGTTGGCTGGGTACCAGTTCCTGCACCAAGTGAATCTTCTGGTTGGGATCCTGCACACTAAACAACACGCGTTAGGCTTACCGTGGGAAGGTTTCCCACGATTAGACTCCGGCGTGAGAGTAAGTAATCGATTTAGAGTTATATGTGAGTTTAGAGAGAATTGTGATACCTTTGTGGAACCCTTGGGGGTTCCTTTTATAGGCAGTGAAACCCTAGTGGGCTTTCACTGATCCTTCGGCCCTAAGGAAAAGATAAACACCAGAATTAGAATGATTGTAATCTTCTAATTCTGGTAGTGAATATCCTCCCTTATTGGGGTAAAGATATCCCTAGACAGGATATTATTCTGTCTAACCCTATGTCGGCCGTATCGGACGTACCGGGCCGTGGGCCGCACACGTGTGCGCGGTTACTGTTTACTCAGGCCCATAAACCTGACTGACATTATCCTACCCATACGTAATGGGCCGGATACGGGTAGTACCCTTGGGCCGGGTTAATGACCCGGCTGGGGACTATACGTCATCAGTGACGAAAAGGACAACCCTCATAACCACATTCGCCAATTTAATCGTCTCACCGCCACTTGCAAGTTTAAGGACGTCTCTAACGACTCGATTAAGATGATGCTTTTTTCGTATTCCTTAGCGGGGTCCTGCAAAAATTTGGTTAGAGAAAGAGCCACCCAATTCTATATTGACGTGGAAGGATCTCGTTTCAAAATTCGTGGACCAATTTTTTCCGCCCTCTAAGACTACGCATTTGAAAAACGAGATTTCAAAGTTTTCACAAGAGTATAATGAGAGTTTTTCAACGGCTTGGAATAGGTTTAAGGAAATGTTGCACGAATGTCCTCATCATGGTTTTTCCGACTTGCATCAAATTGACACGTTTTACAATGGCTTGAACGATCATGAGCGTGATTATCTTAATGCCGCCACGGGTGGTAATTTTTTGTGTAAGACGGTCGAGGAAGCATTGTTAATCATTGAGAATAGGTCTAAGGTCTATAGTCCTCGTAGCACGTCGAGTGTTCGTAAGACTTCGTCTTCGCCTTCGCCTTCATTGTCACACACCGTTGATGCTTTCCAAATCGAGGCTAATTTGGAGAACAAGATTTTTGATAAGCTTAAGGGATTGTTAATTGAGTTCAAAGTTGGTGAACAACCCACTCCCGCTACGGCTAAAGCGGTTGAGGTTTCTTGTATGTATTGTTGTGGAGCTCACGATTACTCCGAGTGCATTACCAATGGTGGTAACACTTCGAGTGCCTTCGCGGCCGCGAGAACTTATAACCAAAACGGTCAAGTTCCCCGCACTAATCAATTGACTCCACCGGGTTTTCCACCAAATCAAAATGCTAACAATTATCGAAACAATCAAGTTGGATACCAAAACAATCAAAGAAACAATTACAAGGGTAATAAAAACTATGGGAATCAAGGAAGTAGTAGCCAATTGCAAAATCAAAACAAAAACCGTAATTTTCAAAACACAAGTCAAGGTCTTCAAAATGTTTACACTAAAGAACTTCCAATGGACTTTTAGAATTACGCTACGGCAAATGATAAGATTTTGGAAAACATTCAAGAGCAATTGGCTAGTCAAGCTAGGGACACGGCTAAAAACACCAAGGAGTTAGCTAATTTTGTGAAGGAAAATCTTAACATGAGAAATGAGTTGAAAAATGATTTTGCTAATCAAATTAGAGGTCAAAACAATAAGATTGAACAAAGTCATGCTGGGCTTGAACAAAGAATTGACCAAAGAGCCGCTAGTCAAGATGTTAAGTTAAATAGTCAAGATGCTAAGCTTAATGCCATTTTAGAAGCCGTCATGGGGAACAAAGCCTCTACTTCGGGAAGTTTGCCTAGTAACACCGTATCAAACCCGAAGGGAGAGATGAAAGTGATTACCACACGAAGTGGTAAGGCACTTAAAGAACCGAATCCTCAACCAATTACTCCAACGGTGGAGGAAATTGAGGAAGAACCCGAGGTGGTGGTCGAAAAGGATCATATCTCAAGCCCACGAAGTACCGCTCATACCACACCTACGGTCGACTCTTTACCAACATTGGAACCCGAGATTCCAAAGGCTATGCCTATGCCCCAACCCACACCACCCTTGCCTTACCCATCGAGACTTAGGAAGGAGAAACGACAAGAGCGCGACAACTACCAATTTGAGCTTTTTATGAAAATGTTTCGTGAGTTCTACCTTAATGTGAGTTTCGCTGATGCTTTGGTCATGATGCCTCGATTTGCCGCTAACTTTAAGAATATGTTGAACAACAAGGAGAAATTGCACCAATTGTCTAGTTGTTCGTCGGTTTATCTTAATCGCATACCTCAAAAAGTCGGTGATCCCGGTAAATTTTTGATCCCTTGTGCAATTCAAGATATGGAAGAATGCTATGCCTTGGCCGATCTTGGTGCTAGCATTAATTTGATGCCACTTGCAATCTTCAAGTGGCTCAATCTTCCTAATCTTACTCCTTCACTAATGTCTATCGAGATGGCCAACCATTCCACGATTCGTGCATGTGGTTTGGCGGAAGACGTTTTTGTGAAAGTGTGGAAGTTCTACTATCCCGTAGACTTTATCGTTGTCGATATCCCCACGGATCCTCAAGTTCCTCTTATTTTAGGTCGTTCGTTTTTAGATACGTCTATGGCTTTAATTGATGTGCATGCTAGAAAGATCACCTTACGTTTCAACGACGAGGAACTTGTTATAAACGTAACTCAAAATTCTCAACTTTCTCATGTTTATTCCGTTGCTACCATAAACCTCGTTGATATGATCGACGTGGTTTGCGAGGAATTTTCACAAGAAGTTTTATGGTTTGGTGATGAAGAAACTAGTGGCAATCCCACTATGTTAGATCCAATTCTTGATAATTCGACACCAACCTTCACTCCATTCGAAGGTGGTGGTTTTACGTTGGAAGAATGCAATGTTCCACGTACTTGTGACGAAGACCTCGAAAACGATGAGGACTTCTCGATTATCAAGGATTTTCTTAACGATTTCCCATTTCCTCCACCCGAGGAGGTTATGAGTATCGAGCCCAAATCTTCACATGAGGAACCACCTATCCTTGAGTTGAAAGATTTACCTCCTCACCTCGAATATGTCTATTTGGAGGAGGGCGACAAGTTGCCGGTTATTATTGCGAAGGAACTTTCGAATGATAAAAAACCGCACTTATCGATGTTCTAAAGGATCACAAAGGGGAGATTGCGTGGAAGTTGTCCGACATTAAGGGAATCGATCCCAAGTTTTGTACCCATAAAATCTTAATGGAGGAGGATTTCAAGCCCACAATCCAAAGTCAAAGGAGGGTGAACCCCAAAATTCACGACGTCATCAAAAAGGAGGTCCTTAAACTCCTTGACGCGGGAATGATTTACCCTATTTCCGATAGCCCTTGGGTGAGTCCTATTCATTGTGTCCCTAAAAAAGGAGGAATGACCGTTGTGCCAAATGATGCCAACGAGTTAATTCCCACTAGACTCGTGACCGGATGGAGAGTGTGCATTGACTATCGAAAGTTGAATGAAGCCACTCGAAAAGACCATTTTCCCTTGCCCTTCATGGACCAAATGTTGGAGCGTCTTGCAGGAAACGATTTCTATTGCTTTTTAGATGGTTTTTCTGGTTACTTCCAAATTCCCATCGATCCTCGTGATCAAGAAAAAACTACGTTTACATGTCCATATGGAACGTTTGCCTATCGTAGAATGCCATTCGGACTTTGCAATGCACCGGGAACCTTTCAAAGGTGTATGATGGCTATTTTTCATGATATGATCGAGAAGACGATGGAAGTCTTCATGGATGACTTTTCCGTGTTTGGTGATTCTTTCACTTCGTGTTTGTCGAACCTAGAGAGAATGTTGAAACGTTGTGAGGAAACCAACCTTGTGCTCAATTGGGAAAAGTGTCATTTTATGGTTAAGAGTGGAATCGTCTTAGGGCACAAGGTCTCGAAAGTGGGGATTGAGGTAGAACAAGCTAAGGTAGACGTCATCGCCAAATTACCTCATCCCAAAACCGTTAAGGGAGTTAGGAGTTTCCTAGGCCACGCGGGCTTTTATCGTCGATTCATCAAGGATTTTTCAAAGATTTCTCGACCCATTACACATCTTCTTGAAAAAGATGCACGTTTTGTCTTTGACGAAGATTGTGTACGAGCCTTTGAAATCCTTAAGAGGAAACTTACCGAAGCTCCCATTCTTGTTGCTCCCAATTGGAACCTCCTCTTTGAGCTCATGTGTGATGCTAGTGATTACGCTATAGGGGCCGTTTTGGGGCAACGTCATGATAAGCACTTCTTGCCTATTCACTATGCTAGCAAGACGATGACCGAGGCTCAACTAAAATACACTACAACGGAAAAGGAGTTCCTTGCCGTGGTGTATGCATTTGAGAAGTTCCGACCTTACCTCGTCTTGACGAAATGCATAGTGTATACGGACCATTCGCCTATTAAGTATCTTATGGCAAAGCAAGATGCTAAGCGTAGATTACTTCGTTGGATTCTCCTCCTTCAAGAATTTGATCACACCATCGTTGACAAAAAAGGAGCCGAGAATCTAGCGGCCGATCATCTCTCTCGTTTGGAAGATCCTCACCAAAGTGTTTACGAGCCCAAGGAAATCACCGAAACATTTCCGCTCGAGACACTTGGTGTAGTGAATTCTAAGCTTGATTCTTCTACCCCATGGTTTGCGGATTTTGCAAATTACCATGCGGGAAACTTCATCATTAAGGGTATGTAGACTCAAGAAAAACGAAAATTATTTCGTGACGTAAAGTTCTACTTTTGGAACGACCCTTACTTGTTTCGAACTTGTGCGGATCAAATCATCTGACGTTGTGTATTTGGCACCGAAGCTTCTAACATCCTTGGAGCTTGCCATGAGGGACCCACGGGTGGTCACCACGGTGCTAATCTCACGACTAAGAAGGTGTTTGATGCTGACTTCTTTTGGCCTACTATTTACCGAGATGCACAAGATCTTGTGAAGTCGTGTGATGCATGCCAACGACAAGGAAAAGCCTCACAAAAAGATGAAATGCCACAAAATATCATCCAAGTGTGTGAGATCTTTGACGTTTGGGGTATAGACTTTATGGGGTTGTTCCCATCATCTCGTGGTAATAAGTACATTCTCGTTGTGGTTGACTACCTTTCTAAGTGGGTGGAAGCTAAGGCTTTGCCCACCAATGATGCTCGTGTGGTAGTCAAGTTTTTGAAAAGCTTGTTTTCTCGGTTTGGAACCCCTCGTGCTATCATAAGCGATCGTGGAACCCATTTTTGTAACGACCAATTTGAAAGGGTTCTAAGGAAATATAGGGTTACACATCGGCTTTCTACGGCTTATCACCCACAAACGAGTGGGCAAGTCGAGGTTTCAAACAGAGCGTTGAAGAGGATCTTGGAGAGATCCATTGGGGAAAACCGACAAACTTGGTTGGATAAGTTGGACGATGCTTTACGGGCCTTTAGGACTGCTCATAAGACGCCCATTGGGTGCACTCCCTATAAGCTTGTGTATGGAAAGAATTGTCATTTTCCTATCGAATTAGAACACAAGGCTTATTGGGCCCTAAAGCATTGTAATGATGATATGGAGACCGCGGGAAAACACCAGAAAATGCAATTGAATGAATTAGATGAATTGAGGGATATTGCTTATGAAAATTCATTGATTTATAAAGAAAAAAATAAAAAGTTGCATGATTCTAAAATTAAAAACCGGGTTTTTAACATTGGGGATCAAGTTTTGCTTTTTAATTCAAGATTGAAAATCTTTTCCGGTAAATTGAAATCCCGTTGGTCTGGTCCAATCACCGTGACTCAAGTGTTTCCGTATGGGACCATCGAGCTAGCTCAAGATGATGGTCCTAACTTCAAGGTGAATGGACATAGGTTGAAGCACTACTTTGGCGGGGAAGTTCCATCCTTGAACTACCTCGACCAAATCACTTTCCCCAATGATAATTAGTATTGAGGGGATCGAGTCGAGCTCATGACTCGGTAATCAAAAACGAGGTGCCTCGTGGGGGAGTCCCATGCTTATCCTATGTACGTATTATCGCTTTCTAATGTAGTTAACGTGTGGGGATTTGTGCCCTTCCAACCTTTGTTCCGTGGTTGTTTGTGAATTGTGAACTTAGATGATCATGATCTTCACGATTGGAGCCTCTCGTGTTCGTTTTATGGGAGCACTCGATCGTTTGCTTTGAAGACTTTCTCAATATCCATGATATATCCTTTTGATGTTCTAACCTTAGGTTTTTAGCACACTTCATAAACGGCTATTAATTTAATGGTTACACCCTTTCCATGCTAGATTAGGCATTCGACTACGTCTCTAGTATGGGGGTGTTTGCACCTCTAGACTCGAAACATTGAGGACAATGTTTAACTTTAGTATGGGGGGGGTGAATAGATACTTGCCTTGCCAAACCTTCACGCTCTCCAAAGTTTATCTTTTTGTTTATCGTTTTGTTGCAAAATAAGGCTAAAAATGGCCAAATTTCAAAATTTTTCTCATGTTTTATAAGTGTTTGAAGACACGAATGTAGGTTTTCCGATGGCGAGAATAAGAGTAATTTTTGACTCGACCGTGCGTGTTGAGCACTTAGCTTTGATTCCTTAACTTCACATTAGGCTAAGTCTCTTAAATGAGGGCGAGAAATGATAGAGTTAATTATAAGTTACTATGCTAAACGTAGAGTACTCGTATTCTTTCAAAAACTCATGTGTTCTCGTTGTTTGCTTATTCTCCCTTCGCTTGTAAATATTTTTTGCTTAATAAATATTGACTTAGCGGTTTAGTTAGGATTGTTGGGTTTCTAGTCTTTTCTAGTAGCTTCCGTGTAATTAAATTGGGAAGACATTAAGGTATCGCCAGCGTCACGGTTTTGAAGTATTGGCAACCTAATAATCAAAAGCTTCACCCAATAATAAGATTTCAAGTGCTCACCTAAATCAAGCAAACAATTTGAAGCCCCACAAGGCCGAAAAATCTATGCAAAATTGAAAGTGAATCAAGCCTTAATCTTCGAAGCTTTAAAGATCCAAAATTCGCCTTAGCGTGAGGATATACGTCTTTGGCTAATAAAACCACCGACGAGGCGGATAATAAAAGGCAAGGCAAGACCGAAGTCATAATAAAAGCTTCATGGCGAAGTTGAATAAAAGATGGAGGTAAACCAAAGATAATAAGGCCCTTCCGTTAGGGGGCATATAAAAGTCTTGGTAATAAGTCTCATGTTCAAAACCGTTATAAAATCGTGTTTATCGATTCTTCTTGTCAACTTAATTTTTTAACATCGTTGTCTATTAGGAGGGGTTATTGATTTGATGGTCTTGGTTACACCGTTAGGACTCTATTTTTAGACCTAAATCTCTATTATCGCATAAGTCAACAATGTATCCTCGTGAAACATTCAAGACAAAATAAAATATAAGAGATACAACTTAGGAAATTGGGAGGATAAGTACGTGATTAGGGCATATAAGTAGTGTTAGCATTACTAACTTATAATGACAATGATCTCGTTGCACGCTTGGCATGGAATTGGGGTGAAAATCGAGGACGATGAAATTATTTCTAACGAAGCATTCACGTGTTCTTGTTCTATGAACCTAAACGTCCCATTTTGCGATGAAAATCATACATTATGTCTAAAACGCAAGTAGTAGCAATAGTAGTAGTGTAGCTAGTTTATCTTTTAAATAAATTGAATAAAAATGAATTTTGTAGGTGCTATGATACTTTATTCTAGCATTGCGTGAGGGCACGACAATGGTTTAGTATGGGGGAGTGATGAGACTGCTTTTATACATAGTCTCATCGTCCAAATCAGGCTTAAAAGGCATTAAATATCATCAAAATACCCAAATATATGCTTGTGTTTGTTGCTTGTGTATTTTAGGTACGGATATTGAGAAAATGACAAAAGATCACAAGAATCAGTCAAAAACGAACACGGGAAACGAAGCCGCACGATGAACCAAGCCCTAATGAAGAATTTTCCAAAGAAAACCCTTGAAGATTTGAAGAATTATGAAGATTGGTCCTCCAATATGGAAGAATTGACACTTTATACCCTTGTATCTTCATAATTACAAGTTTGGTCCCTAAAGTTTGTCAAAATTACAAAAAGGACCCTTAACTTTGAAGAATTGGCAAATTTAGTCCCTCAACAAAACTAAATTGTCAATATTGGTCCTCCAAGAAGTCAACAAACAAGTCAAACCTTGAAGAATGAAGAAAATGCCAAAATCAGTCCTTCAAATATCATAAATTTACATTTAAAGTCCTTGTATTAAGTTTGAAAACTTAATTGTGCCAAAAGTGACAAGTTTGCAAAGTTGTTATAAAGGGAATGAAAGTTGTTGCCATTTAAAACAAAGTGAAAGAAGGAAAGGAGTCCAGGGACTAAAATTGCCAGACATACAAAACCTTCCTAGCCAATCATTTCCCCACATCATCACCACCAGCCAATAGAAATACTCCACCTCATCCTTAACACCACGTCATCCCTCCACCCACTTAGTTACAACTGATTAAATAAATCAGTTGTGTTTTCCCACTAAACACAATATTCAAAAATCTTAACCCCCAAAACGGATCTAGTCCAACCTTAATCACCCAAGTACCCTAATTACCCCCAGGATTAATTAACTATAAATCAAAGGGTTTTTACCTTAGCTTCTCCAGATGGTTAATTAGGGTTATTGTCACCAAAACCCACATCCCAAATCAACCCCACACTCACCCTGGACCCCCCATGAGATTCCCCATTGCACGTCTCTTTCCCACAAAACCCCAAACCAGACAAAATCAACGTTCCACATGATTTTACTTGTCCTCCACACGAAATGAAGGGTTTAGATTGACTACAACAAGCTGGAATTCACAAGACTCCAACTACATGATCACATAGCATCATTTGACTGAAAATTCAAAATTCGTCCAAGGGCATGATAGGAAATTCAATGTTAGGGTTTCAGCTTTCTAGTATCTTCTTGTAGCCATTATATAAGGCACCCCTAGCTTAGCATTTGTTCTTGTTCCTGATTTTTTTCCTTGGTCACAACTTGTAATACCCGTTTTTTTTATGAATGAAACTTGGTTTAGTACTGTTGACGAGAAAGATTCAGGCTCCACTCTTAATTACTGCTGTTTGATTATTTATTGTTTGTTTAATTTTTAAGTTTCAAAAATTCAGTTTTGTTTGCAAGTTTCTGAAAATTTGATTTTTGGTATTATCTTGTTTCCAAAGTTTGTTTTTCAGTTGGTGAGTGATTTCTTTAAGTGTTTTTAAAAGGATAATTAGTTGGAAAGATTTTTGAAAAGGTTTAAAAAGAGAAAGAAAAATCAGATTATTGTATTTGTATTGCTTTTTCTTAGCAGGTTTCATTGCTTGCTTGTTGTCCAAGGTTCAGCACAAGCCACCAGCTTGTGGGAGGTGACTTGGCAGTCACTGTGGGACCTGGATGTAGGTCCCACAAGGTAATTTTCTTTTCCTTGGTTAAGTTTTCATAGTTTCAGTTATTTGTGATTGGGTATGATTTTTTGTGCAAGTTGTTTAAATGTTAGTTAAATGGTTTGATTATGCTGGATTAGGCTTATTATGCATGTTAGGATTAGTTTGAATTAATTTGGCTTGATCTTGTTTGAATTTTGTTTGAAAAACTCATTTTTTTTATAAAGGTGTGTTTGGGATTAGGGATTGAAGGGGTTTTAGAAGATTATAAACCTGTTGATAACCACTCTCAGTCATTCTCTTGGGTTATTTGGATATATTGTGTGGTCCTTGTTAATTTTGTGTGTTCAAAATACAAGATTGCATGCTTAAATTTGGAAAACTGCCTCAAGAATTCAGTAACTGCTTTTGTGCAAGATTTTCTATGAATTTTGCCTTCAAATTTGATGATCTGCTAGTAGATAGGTTTAAGAAAGGTTTGTGATCACTTGTATATCATTTGGTGGACTAGTGTGCAAGATCTTAGGGTTTGAATCTCACATTTTTGCCTATAAATTCAGCATAATACCCCAGACTTGTGCTAGCTAGATCAGTAACTTTTTTGTGCTCATTTGGTTTGATCTTGTGTGATACTTGTGTTTTTATTATGTTTGAATTGACTCCCTATACTCAACTGAGTATAGGGGTGCCCTTTTGTCCATCAAAAACACCACAAAATCCAAGATCAAGCTCCTCTTGATCCTGTCTTCACAAGTGAAGATTCACTTTTCTTCTTTGTGTTCATAAAATTATAACTGGGCACGATTTTGATTCTGTTGGGATTGATCTTTGTTAATTTGGATTGGATTTGTGTTTTTGAAGTTTAAGTAGCATTAGGATTGAGTTTAAAGTTTAAAAAAAAAGAAAAAAAAAGCAAAAAGGACGTGGCCAGGACTCGAACCTGCGCCACTCCTCTCACAACACTCACAACTTACCAGCGTGCCCTTGGGTCTTTTACTGCTAAGTATTCAAACCAATATCCTTTTAACTAGTTATTGTTTTTAGCTTAATTAACCTAACAGCTTATTTAAAAGCTTATTCTAGCTTATTTTCTTAGGATTTTTACAAGTTAGCATTTTTCTTTGGTTCTTATTAGGGTTTAGGACTTTTCAGTTCAAAAAGTTTATTTTTCCTGTATTTAATTAATTTTCTAGGATTATTTTAAGTTTAAATTTTAAAAAGTGAATAAAAATAGGAAAAAGTATTTTAAAAATCTGAAAAAATAGTTTTTAGGTTTTTAATTATATTTTTGAGGTTTACATCACTTTAAGTTTTCAAAAATTCGTATTTTTAATTTTATTTGATTTTTGGGGTTTTAACCAACTTTAAAATTTAATATAAAATTATTAAATAGGTTTTAGAAACTTTTGATTGCATTTCTGTCTTAGTTACATTATTTTAGATTTTTGGTAATTTTTTAGAATTTTTTAATAAACATTGAATTTTTTTGAATATCTTATTATTATTTTATTATTAAAAATTGAAAGTTAGTTTTTTCTACTTTTTTCATTTTTCCTAGATTGTAGACACTTAATTAGGAATTTTGTAACTTTCCAAATATTTTTAGGGCTTTTCAATTATTTTCTAGAATTAATTTAAGTTTTAATTGAATTTAATAGTTTTTAAGTGTTTAAAAATAGTTTTATTTGGTTTTAAAATTTAAAAAAAATACTTTTTAGCTTAATTGGGATATTTTTTAGGTTTACAAACTTTAAAATCTTGTTTAGGGTTTTTAATAATTAATTGTGATTTTTAGGCTTTAATTAGCATTAAAAAGTCATTATCTAATTAATTAAAAGGTTTTAGCAAGTTTGGATTTTTTGTAAACTCTTAGAATATTATTGTGGATTTTTAGTAATTTTTAGGAATTTTTAGGTTAAAATTTTAATTTTTGAACTATTTACGGTTTTACGTGATCGCCTTTTTCGTCTTAGTTTAATCCGTCTTCGTAACCGTCTTTCTCTTCTAATCTCATTTCTTTCTTTCTTTTTCAATCATATAATCACAAATCAAAATCAATTCAATACACAACGCACTTGCCTCCTTGGGAAACGAACTTGGACTTATTTTGTCATTAGTGCTCGGTTTTCCTAAATCGACACTTAATACTTGCCACTTTTGCCTTCCTTTTCCTAAAGGGATAAAATCACTACAATCAACATGCGATCATGAAATCATGAACGTATTTAAAACACGAACTATGATTGATTACGTATATATATTTATTACGAGCGTAATTAAATATATTAGATCACGGTATTTACGTAACGAGAACAATTAAAACACGAACATAAATAAACACAAACGAGTAACTAAATAACGAGACACGAAAAAAGGTACGGGAACCCCATGTGGGGGTCCCTACCCGCGGCCAAACAAGGGAAATGGGCCAAGCCCATTGTCAATTTTACTAAAATGGTTATTTATTTATTTTTTACACTACACAAAAACACTTTACAGAAGATTTCAAGAAAAACCTAAAACCCTCTTCTTCCTTGTTCTTTGTGCCGCCACCCATAAATCACCATACAAGGTGATTTGTTGATCTTTGATCTTGAAGAATTGGTGATTGATCGTGTTTGTTCTTCGTTCTCTTGATCCACGAATTCGGTAAAACCTTTTGAAACCTTTTCTTTTAATTTAATCTTTTTATTAATTATGAACATGTGATGTTTTTATAAAACCATAATAATTAATCATAGATCTAACATGTTTTGGTGATTAATTAAATCAAAGGGTCGTTTTAAGGGGTGTTTTGTTTTGGTCGTAGGCTGCAACCGACCCCAAGGGGGTTCCGGTTTGCCAAGCCGACCACCACCAAGACCATATGGTCTTGGTTGGTACGTGTGGGTCCCACGGCAGCAAGGGGAAACACGGGGTACCCCGAGTTGGTTCGGGGTACGGTGTCGATTCATGTCCGGTTCATGTTTTTAAGCCTAGATCCGGTTCATGGTATATGTTAGTTTTTTTTATGTTATGAACTTATGTTAAAATTAAATTAATAAAGATGTGATTAATTTAATAACATGACTTAGGTTATTTAATTATTAATAATCATTAAATTATTTTAACCTAAGTATTTATATATTTAAGACTTATAATTAATTAATTATTTTAAAACCACGGATATAATTAATTAATTAACATGACTTAGGTTATATTATTAATATATAATAATACATATTTTAACCTAAGTATTTAACTTATTTAATTAAAAACATGTTATACTTTAATTAAATATTATAACCTATAGTTTAATTAAATTACATGAAATAATTATTAAACTATACAATATATCATATGACTTAGAAAATAATCATGAAAACACTTAGGCTTATATACTTAGCTTATTTAACCAGCTTATTATAATTATGGAAACTTTCTATCTTTAGAAACTTAATTAAATAAGACAACTAATCTATTTATGGAAACCAGCTATTTTTAGAAACTTATTTATTTAAGGCAGCTAATCTATTTATGGAAACTTATTTAATTAAGGCAGCAAATCTATTTATGGAAACTTTCTATTTTTAGAAACTTATCTATTTTAAGCAGTAAATCTATTTTTGGAAACTTTCTATTTTTGGAAACTTTCTATTTTTTGAAACTTTCTATTTTTGGAAACTTTCTATTTTTGGTAACTTTCTATTTTTGGAAACTTTCTATTTTTGGAAACTTTCTATTTTTGGAAACTTTCTATTTTTGGAAACTTTCTATTTTAGGAAACCTGCTATTTTTGGAAAGTTACTTATCATTACACAGTAAGTATAATAATACATGAAATACCAGAAATACTTAATCAGATTAAACAGAATATAAGATTTAATATAGTTAAGGCTTTAAACAGTAAAACATAGTAAGAACACATAAAATAAGCTAAGACATGACATAAAACCAGCTATGTATTTAGTAAGCAGATACTTATTTCATGTACGTATTTATGTAGCACTAGTGATTCGGAAGTAGGATTCTCGCAGTTCGTCTTTCTCGTTCACTAGACATAAGGTACAGATTCCCGTCCTTTCAGTATGGACATTCTTTCCTTATTAGGATTCCCCGTATGCAGCCAACTATTTTCTCGTAGTATAAGTTATGTGTTTGATTGCTTATGTTTAATTAAGATTACCTATAGCCATATACATGCATGACCAGTTTCACCTAGTTATAGATGTACCATAACCATAACATTAGAGGCACTGATGTTATGACTTCACCACGACGGAGTGATTGCTCGTGGCGTCCCTTCAGCTTTTGGCCATTTATTTATATTTATCATGTGGGGCGTATGGGTGCATCCTAGTTACATGTTTTTATTCAGGATTACATGGTGAATGTGGTGTGTGCCTTGCATCCTTCACAAGGAGCTGATCCCTCCTACCCAAAAACCAGTATATTAAATTAGAGGCAACCCCTCTAATTTGCATGATGAGGTCACCCCTCCAATTATTCATGCACGGTGGATTTTCATGACCTATATTGGCTAATGGTAAAATATGACAAACATTTTTTATAAGATAAACATAAGACTTTCAAACTATAAACTAGTTTTATTAAGACTTAACCAGGTTACTCGGAACTTAGTTTTCTTCCGCTGTTATTATGTTATATGCTATCCTATTCATGCTTTATTGTACATCTGTGCACTGAGCGTATTGCTCAGCCGTTTTCCTTTTCTATTTCCCCAAAACGGCAGGTACTCAGGGACGCTCGTAGACACTAAGAGTACGTGCATATGGACTGGAAGTTGTCTAGCCTTCTTTACATTATGCATTTCCTTTCTTTTGATACTTATGCTTTGGACATTGTTTAGTCCTTTTCCTTTATTATACTATGTTTGTGTGTGATGAGCTTTACTTTTGGACTACCGATGTTTGATTCTGATATTTTCCTTTTTATGGTCAAGTAATGTTTAGACATTTTACCTTGTATGCTTTGATGACACGCCATAATTACTGTGATATTTCCATTTCCAAAATGGGGTGTTATAGTTTATTACAAAGGCAAACATTCGTGGGTAACAAATATAAAATATTTAAAAATCCCTAAGGCGATTGGAGAGCAAATGGGTCTCGGAGGAGGATCTCTTTAGTTTTAGCAAAGGTGGACAGTAAGCAGTAGTGCGGTGATCCTTCAGATTTTTTTCCATCCGGTCCAACTGGCGCGAATCCCTATCCAGTAGTGGCAATGGCAACACAGGGATAGAAGGAGCAAGATGTGCCGCACCAACGAAAGGTGCCACTTCTATGTTCACCAGGGCTTTCTTGGTAGCAGCACGGCTCTCGTGCACTGCAAGGACTTCGGACAGTGGAACTTCCTTGTCAATCTCTAAGGGATCAAGAGCGTCCCTGGGATAGGAAAAAATTGGTATGTTTAATTGCTCCAACGATGGTTTTAAGTGAAAGTCCGGTAGCGCTTCTATGCCCTCTGCCTTGTAGCGCGCTAAGGTGAGACCCTCCATTACAACTTCAAAGGGGACTTCATGATCCTTGTCCTCCAGGCCAAAAGAGGGCAACGGACATACACTCATTTCTTTCAAGGCGGTGGTAAGCTTGGCATCATCCTTCGGATCATAAAAAGACACCTCTGATAGTTCTTTGTTCAGCAACTTCCCCTTGTGTGCTGTCACCAAACCTCTTGAAGTACCTTCATTGATTACGGCTATGACAGAATTGGAGAATGAGGTTCGCAAGGCGGGGTCTTCCAAAGAGCCCATTGCGGCTAGGCGCAGACCATGGCGCACTAGCCACCGCTTCTCGGCTATCTCTTTCATTAGGTGGGGGTACAGTTCCTCATCTAGTTCGATACTCAGCCTCTTCAGTTGACAACTGAGATCGTTTACATCTTCCTTTACCCTAGGACCCAGTGCGTCAACATCAGCAACTAACCTTTTTTTCCCTCCTCAAAGGCCCCCATAGCAACTAGGTTGGAGGCCTTTATCTGGTGGAGTTGGGCGCGCTCTTCATCGAGAGCGACGGATAGTCTGTTCCTTTCCTCTGTCAAAGAGTAGAGGAGGGCGGCATCTTTTCTTCCTCTCTCGACCTCTTGGTCTAGTTTGTCTTGCATATCGCCGAGAGCGGAGGATTTCTCTTCAGTGACCTGACTCAGTTTTTCCTCCGTAGTATGACGTTTGGTAGACAACCCCAGGTATCTCTTCTTGAGGTGCGATGTCAATGTAACATGCTACACTGCCAGATAACTTGTCTCATCGGTCAGGACAGCATCGCTCATCCCTTCTAGCACTTCCTCTCGGCCAGGGGGCACGATGTTGTCTAAAAAGCTTGCACAGTCAAATGCACTCGTTAGGTCAGAGGATGTAGGAAGCTCCCAGTCAGGGGCAAAGGTAGGATCTTGTTCGAACACGCTTCCTCCCGCTGATGAAGTCTCCTTGTGGGGGGGAGGGTGTGGTCTTCGCCTTTGCAACAGATTTTTCCTGTTTGTCACTGCTGCATAACAATAATGGTTAGGCGGGTACATAAAAAATAATGACATAGAGATGCAGCGAAGAATGTATAGTTCACGCCATCATATATAAAAGGATAGTTACCTTTGGTTGATGGTGGCGGGAGGAGGGCATGGGGGGGGGGGGTCTTCGCGAGGTTCTCCTCGAACTCTTCCTCGGTTGTGCGCACCCCTGTCCAGGAGGGACCAGCCCCGAGGTGTGCGGATTTGTGTGGAGATGATGGGGGATTCTGTGTCTTTTCCCTAAATAAGTAATGTCCTCTTCCTCAAAACCTGTCGCGGCTTTTTTGGCGTCCCCGGTAGAATTGTCAGAAGATAGCGAGGAGCTGAAGGGTGGTGGTTGTTGTTGTATGGGTGGCAGCTGTTCCAACTGTTGAACTGCTGGAGGGAGCGATGGTTGGTTTGCGCCTGTGTCTTCAGTCTCTTGGGCGGCAGATGGCTCCCCAATCTCTAGGTCCATGGTATTTTTCTGCGCGCGGTCACGGAGTGAATCTTCATTTTTCTGCTGAGGGCGAGAGTACACCAGCAAATCTTCGGGAAAGGCACCATGGACAAGGTCAAGAACGTCTATAACTGCGAAAGGAGGCAAACAGAAAACAGGAAAACATATTTTAGTCTTTTGATATGCGATGGTACTTACAGAATGTTATGATGAAGGCGGGAAGGACCACTAACCCTGGCCACTCTCTCTATGGAACATTGGTACCCTATGCTTGCCACAGAGGACTGCGCGGCTTAGGCCAAGAGTGACTAACACACTCTCCGGATAGGGTTGTACGGGAATTCGATTGTTGCTCAAGGTTTCCGCGTCTGCATTGTTGTAGGAGTCGGGGCTAGGTAGAGGGTCCTTCCTCACAGTGTCCAGGGTCAAGAAGGGAAAGTGGAAAGGGAAGGAGCGTCGTCGATCCAGAAGAATCTGCCGGTCCAGTCCCTTAAGGAATTTATCTTTCCATCGAAACATTGCATACCGCTCTTTTGCTTAGTGAAGGATACCCAGCTATTGGCTAATTGCCGTTGGTAAAAGACGCGGAAGAGATCTACCGTGGGTTCTATGTCTAGGGTGCGTCAGTTTATTTCGAAGTTTGAAATTTTGGCTGCCCTTATGCAATACAGTTGGGAGACGTGGGTCTTGTATTGTATTAGCACGCTCATGAGGAAGCGCGACATAGGTATACGCTGGTTTGCGTAATCAAAGTAACGGGTGTACAACCCTATCTTCCCTTCGGGGAACTGACTTATATTATGTTGCGGGTTAGGAACTTCTGGGTGCAGGTAGTCGGGTATGTAGAAGTCAGAGGTAAATTGGTCTAGCTTCTCTATGGTCAAGATTGACGTAATGTCGGTTAGCTTTTTCACCATGGCATTGTCTATGCAAAACAGTGGTTGCGCGGATTACCTTAATGAGAGATCTGGTGAAGATGGTATATGGTAGAGGTGTTAATACTACTTTGAAAGTTTTGTGGATGGTAGATAGTCAAAAGGAGGTGTAATAGTTTTATATAGGCTTCCTGGTTTTACTGTTCACGGTCAGATGTGTGCCACGTGTTCCCCACTTTCCAGATCTAACGATTGAAGATGAAGCGGTAACTATGGCGTAGCAAGCGCTTTTCCCGGGTACCAAGGAGGTTAGGTAAAAGGGGGGATGTATGTCTTCTTGGCGGGAATATTTCGAATATGTGTTTATGCTTGCACTATGCGACTGTTTTTGTTTAAAATAGAGTCTAGTAGCCGCGGATCGGACCTGCGACTACTAGACTGGGGGGACATGATGACATATAGTCCCTAGTCGGGCAGGATAGTCCGACTCACGGGTACTACCCGCATCCAACAGGAATGGATTGGATACTTGTGCGAGGAGCGCGCACAGCCCAGGAGGCCCGGTAAGCCGCTTTCGCACAAGAGGTTGATTACTTAGCCAAGTCCTCGTCGCAGCGTGACAGGATCAGACATAATATAACTTGTATTATAGTTATCTTCTCCTAAGGAAAAGGGATATACACTTGCATTAGTTGGATAATGAAGATCAGGCTATTTCGAGTCATTATCTCTTCCTTAGGCCGCAAAAACTGGGAGCCCAGCCTGGACTCTCTCGAGTATAAAAGGAACCCCTTCGGTTCCACAAAGGTACGATACACACAATACCCTAAACACTAATATACTTAAATCCATTACTTACTCTCACGCTAGAGTCTAATCGTGGGTCACAAACCCACGGTAAGCCTAAAGGTGTCTGTTTAGTGCGTAGGGTCCTAAAACAAGTTTCAGTTGGTACAAGAGTCGGAGTCCACAAGACCCCGAATTAAGCCTAATTCGGGTCAAGCTCGGTCCATCCAACTTTTGTATCAACACGATCCGTGAAGATGTCACATGATTCGCCATACAAATAATGCCTCCAATCTTTAGTGCAAACACAACTGCTGCAAGCTCCAATCTATAGGTAGGATAGTTCTCCTCATATGGCTTAAGTTGTCGTGATGCGTAGGCGATCATTTTCCCATGTTGCATGAGAACACAACCAACACCCTTCCCTGAAGCATCACTATAGATCTGAAATCCACACGTACCAGATGGGAGAGTAAGAATACGTGCAAATAACAACTTCTGCTTAAGTTATTCAAAGCTCTTCTCTCTTTCTTCAGTCTAGACGAATTTCTCCCCTTTGCGCATCAGTTTCGTCAATGGCAGTGCAAGTCGTGAAAAGTTCTCCACGAACCTACGGTAGTAACCAGCTAAACCCAAAAAAATGCGAACTTCGGTCTCTGACGTCGGTCTTGGCCACTTTGTAATAGCCTCAACCTTCGCCGGATCCATGGTTATTCCCTCTTCGGATAAAATGTGGCCCAGAAATGCCACTTTGCTCAACCAGAATTCGCACTTGGAGAACATGGCATACAACTGCTTCTGGCAAAATATATGTAGTACTGTACGAATATGGTCTTCGTGTTCCTCCTTGGAGTTAGAGAAATCAAAATATCATCAATGAAGACGATAACGAACTTGTCCAACAACTCATGGAAGGCACGGTTCATGAGGTCCATGAAGACTGTTGGAGCATTGGTAAGTCCAAAAGGCATGACTACAAATTCTTAGTGTACATAGCTTTTACAGAAAGCAGTCTTAGAGATATCCTACTCTTTCACCCCTAGCTGATGGTAGCCAGACCTCAGATCAATTTTAGAGAAATGTTTGGCGCATTGTAGTTGGTCAAACAGATCATCAATGCGTGGTAAAGGACATCGGTTCCTCATGGTGATCTTATTCAGCTCACGGTAATCAATTCATAGTCACATACTACCATCCTTCTTTGTCACCAACAACACCGGTGCACCCATGGAGATACACTAGGGCGGATGAAACCTCGTTTCAAAAGTTCCTGCAGCTGCTCCTTTAACTCCTTAATCTCAATGGGAGCCATGCAGTAAGGATCTTTGGAGATTGGCTCAGCTCCTGGAATGAGCTCAATACCAAACTCTACTTCACGAGCAGGTGGTATGCCTGGAAGTTCTTCAAGAAAAAGGTTGGGGAAATCGAACACGATAGGTTCATCTAAAAATATGGAGATTAAGCCTCAATATCATGAACAACAGCTAAGAAACCCTCACAGCCATGTGACAGTAAGGCACTTGCTTGTAAGGCTGAAATGATCTATACAGACATTCCTGGTATGAGACCATTGTGAATGTACTCTGGTGCATTGAAATCACCGAAAATAACCCGATATGAATGGAAATCTATAGTGGTGTGATGTTTGGATTACCAATCCATGCCTAATATCATGTCGAATTCGCACATGTCCAATGGAAATGTGTCAATTGATAGAATGGTGTCATCAAACTCAAGGGGAAGATCTCTGTACCCATGTGAAATGCGTATAGAGTCTCTTATGGGTGTGGAAATGTTTAAGAAATTTTCTAGTAGCATAGGGGATATCGTAACACGATTCGCATAAGCAGTGGATATGACTAAATGAGTTGCCCCCGTGTCAAACAAAATGCAAGCAACTTGACCATACATAAACAAGATTCCAGTCATGGTACCTGTTTACTTGTTTTCTTGGTCCCGTGTGGTAGTGTACACACGTCCAGTAGTCGGAGGTGGGTTGGAGTCATCATGCCTAGAAGTACCCTCAGTCTCACCCTTTCGGCAATCCTTCATCTGGTGGCCTGGTTGGCGAAATTTGAAGCAAGCATCGCTAGCACGGCGGCACGAGCCTAGGTGTATGCGGTTGCAAGAGGTGCATATAGGGTGAGTGTACCCTCCAATAGGTGCCCTGACTGGTTGGGAGCCTGTTTCAGAAAGTATATGTGAGACATGATTATTGGGTACAAACAGGACTACGCAGAAAGTTTAAGATATAATACCAGATGAAGCTGCACGGTTGGGCTGTTAACCTCTTCGGCCCTGATCCGTTCCGTTGCCAGTGTTCCTGGTAATAGATGCTAAAGTTTCAGAATTTATGAATCATAAAGAAACATAACATAGAATTGAATAATATAGCGACCTGTTGTTGTTGGAGTTGTTGGCGTTGTTACGATAATTATCATTACCGCCACGCCTATCCGATGCAGAACGATCCTTAGTTTGACCATTTCCCTTAGACTGGTACTACTGGGTAGCCGATTGGGATCAGTCCTCATTCTTCTGCCTGAAAGATGCAACTGTATAGAGAATGATATAAATGGACAGTATTGAATTGAATGAAATGATCACTGTTTGATGATGGAGATATACCTCTAATCAGATCTTTTTGCTTCTCCAAACTCATCTCTCTCATGCAACATCTCTAGCTTGCGAGCTGCATCTGCCACCTATGCCACAATACTAAACGTAGAAAACACCAGATTGTTGGCGATAGAAGTACAAGGAGCCCAACAAAAATGGTATGTCTGCTCTTCAACATTCCCGACTGCTGCACCAAGGAAACCAGCAAGTATAAGGAACCTCTACATAAATTCGGTGCTATTTTCCCTAGCTCTCTATTGGATGCCATGATACTCGCTCTAGAGCCGATCCTGCTCAGCTTTCGGGAAAAACTGACCCAGAACCAACTCCTTAAACTGGGCCCAAGTCAAGCTAGTAACCTAGTCGTCGCCTCCAATCGACTGCTTGAGTGCCTTCCATCATAATAACACGTCTCCTCGAACTTGTAACAAGCAAACCTCGCCATAAAGATAGGACCGCACCCCATGGCGTCGAAAATCTTCTCAATGTGAGCGATCCAGCTTTTAGCCTCAGATGGACTGTCAGTCTGCTTACATGATTTAGGTCGCTGTTTATTGAACCTTTCCATCCATGTGATTAGGGTAGCTAGAGGTGGAGGAAAAGGATTCTGATTCTAGTGAGGGTGTTGATTGTGCTAGGCTTGCACCTTGGAACGAATCTCATTCCTCATATGAGAAAGCAGAGCTTGAAGAGCAGCTTGGAATGCTGCATTCAGTTGTTCTTGCTCACCTATGAGAACCATCTGACAGTATAAAACAAAATGCAATGATTAATCTTGTTAGAACATAATATAAACATGAAAAAAAATTATGCATGAAACAGTTTATGAAGGAATAGCCAACGAAAATGACATGAGTTTGGGTGAACGCCTATGGGTCGGTCCACCAAAACAAAATTGACATGACGAGGATGAACGATTATGGGTCGGTTCATCAATACAATATGACATGAGCTAATGTGAACGCCTATGGGTCGGTTCACCAATCAAAATAATTCGAGTAAAAGCACATCCGACTAAATATGGCCAGTCCTGTACCAACCATTATGTGACAATCCATCAATTTGAGGTCGATATTTATCCTCAAGTATTATTTATAATCATTATTTTATTGTTAGATTATGCACTCACTTACTTTTGGGAAGAAATTTGGGTTTACGTCTTAAAGTAGCATCGTCTACGTCTAAACCGGAGAGCTCTACGTTACGTGTTTACGTTTACATACTCCGTTTTTGTGACAGTCTGACATTTTCAGATAATAAATTTATTCTCGTATATTATTTGGAAATGTTATTTTATTTGGGTTCATAAACTCACAAATTTACGAGAAGAAATTAGGACTTACGTGGATAATTTAGCGTCTTTTACTATTAAACCGGGAACCCTAGGTTTACGTGTTTACGCTTTTGTGCTCCATTTTTGATGAGACAATTTTTATTAGAATCGTTTTGTGCCGTAGATTCATAATTTATAAAAACGTTTTTCGTAAATCGACCAGAGGGTACGCAAATCGAAGAAACTAGAATCGAGGAGTACCCGTAAATTAATGGGGATGAAACAAGTTTACACTTGTCTCATCCCCACTATGGGCGGCCAAACCAAAGCCTAAACCACCTTTTTTGTCAAAATTATAACAAGTATGAGACACATGTCTCATACATGCACTATACTTGCCAAACCACTAACTCAAAACCACCAAACTCTCCCACTTTCTCACACATACATGCAAGTTAATATAAATTTTCCCATTCTCTCCTTCTCCCTCTCTTTTGCCGTCCATAAACACCCCTATATCACCATCATCGTCAAATTTTGACCATAAACATCATCTATATTTCACATATGTTGATAACCACTTGAAAAGATGAAGATTGGAGGTGGTTATAACATGTGAAAAGGAGTTTCCATGGAGTTTTAGGGCTGATTTCAAGAAGGTGTTCATACAAATTTAAGGTCTCAAAAAGTGTTCTTGCTAAGCTAAAGATTTGGTGACAAAAACCAAGCCTTGTTCATCAAAATCTCATCTTTTTCATCACAAATTGGTTGGCATAGAGATTGTTCTTTCCATCACCCTATCATTTTTGTAAAAGTTCTTGTCTATTTATTTCCAAATGTATATGTAATAGATCTATGAATGATAATCAAGTGATTGCATGTGGGTTTTATGTCATTAGATTAAGCTAACAAGGCTAAATCTACAAGTAAAACATGATGAAATCTTAACTAAATGAGTAGGGTGTTATAAACAGTAGGTTTCAATATTTTTGGTTGATCAAATGGATTATATTATTTGTAACACCCCCAAATTTACACAATTCAATATAGCCGAAGACTCATTGGTGTTACGGGATAGCACATTACTCACATCATAGACAACGCATAAAAATCGCGTCGTTTAATAATAAAGCATTTCCATTCATAAATATCAAATTTACATAGGTCCCAAGTCATAGTCATTTCATACAATTTTACAAAAGATTTGAATGGAAATTGTTATTTAAGTGCGGGCCATGAATTCTTGTTGTCTTCCCGAGAATTACCTTCAAGTACCTGAGACAAAACATGTTAAAAGAAAGGGTCAGCGATAACGCCGAGTGAATTAATAGAGTTTAATAAAATCCATCAATATAACATCGGTATAAAATTATTACCGAAAATCATTTTGTACAAATCATTGTAATAGGCCATAAAATAGCCAAAGTCATTTCATACAAAACCTTATCAAAATCATAATATAGGCTTTCGCCTTCAAAATCATTATACGAACCATTGTCGTTAAAAACATCATATAATACGTTTTACAACATTGTATAGATTAAATAAAAACCGTTATATGAATATGGTTATATAAAACCAAAACACGAACATAATATCAATAATAAGACCCTGTATTGCTAGTCAGGCAATATATCATAATTCAATGCATAGAGCAGTATTTCGTTATTTTTGGATTATTATAAGCCGCATGACATTTTTACCTTACTACAACAAACAACGGGTAGCTAACCCGAAACTCATTTTCCCATCTAAATTAGTGTGTCGTCACAATAATCACGCTTGTGTAAATCTTCTCATACATAAATCCGCTTACCAATCAATGTGGCACGACGGGGATCAACCGTCAAGGCGCGAACTGGGGTGATCGTCCCCAAATAGTACTATTATATGCAAAAGCGTCTACCAAATCCCGGTAGTTCACAATTCATGCTAATGGGACTTTTAGTGACATAACCTAACTTTAATAATCCATTTCATTTCATCTATCGGGTCATTTAATCATTCATCGGGTCATACAATCATTCGGATCCAAATCAATAAACAAACAATCGGAACAAATGGTGTCCTATTTTATCAAAACTAACATGTTATCTCCCTCGCGGGTTTATAAAACATTTCATAAAATTATTTAAAAGAGTGCGAGGCTATGAACTCACGTTGATGTGGGAAAGCAGGTTATCGGCAATTCGGATATACGGTACGTGCTTCAATCACGGAAACCTAGACAAATAATACTCGTCTTAGACTCTTGTCTAATGACTTTATAAAAATAATAATTATGTATACATATGATGATTTTATATATATATATGATAATGATCAAGTGGGTTTATACATCTTTACTCATTCATTATAGTGTTTATGTATTGGTAACCTTTTACTAGTTTACTAGTTTTACCTATTTACATGTTTTAGGTTCAATAAGCCTATTATAAGTTCATTAACTTGTATAAATTCATTTTATACTTGTATTATCAGTATTTATACTTTATATGTTGGGCCCAAATGGGTTAAGCCCAATAAGTAATTTTTATAAGTGTTTAACTTATTTAGTTAAATCATTAGGTCGAATATGCTAACTTAGCTCGTTAATGTTCGTATGTCATATAGTTCGGGTTTTATCGGTTTTTACTTGTATTAGGTGCTTATTCATCAGTATATGACTTTTAAAAAGTTTACATTAGACGGGTCCTACCGTCTAAGTTTTAATTGACGAAAAACGTTAATTTTACGGTATTAGCCGAAAACACGTAAAAGTCATGTTTATAGTTTTATAACTTATAAAACTTATCAAACTACCATTATTATATAATGTCTTATTTTATATCATAATATATGAAATTCGTATTTATAATTACTATTAATTGTTAGTGGGTTTTCATGTGTATATATTTTATAAATATATAAGTGAGTGCTTATTTTATATAGTTTTTTATTATACAAATCTGATTTTAAATTTCATGTTCACCAAAACAGCCATATCCAGAGTTATATACGGATATAGAAGCCCAAATTTTTATGGCATAAACTACATGATATGTCCATTTAACTCTTCTATGGCTACTGTTGAATCAGCCTCTAAGTATTTTATAAAAATCGTCCAAAACAGTCTATGCAGATTTGCACTCTAAACTTGTTTTGATCATATCTCACTCATTATAATGATTTCATTGTATGGCCAACTCTCACATGTGTACAAGACTCATAGCTTACTGTATATCAATTCATCTATACCATTTTACCAGTTCATCATATGGTTATTTACTGTTTTTATACAGCCTACTAAATTAAGCAAGATTAACCACTTTTACATATAGTTTTTCATCTTTTTACCCATGTTTATCAACACCAAATCCCCACATAATATTTTTATCATCATATATTCATCATATACATATACAATAAGAAAGAAAATACATGATTACATAATCAAAATAACAAGAGGATGAGAAGAACAATCTTTATACCACCAAGATTATGTAGGTATTCATCAAGGCTTGGATTTTTGATGGAGAAACTTGTGATAAACCAAGACCATCTTAAAGACCACCCATCTACATGAACACCTTGATGATAATCAGCCCTTCACTACTTTGAAAACTCCTTGCTAGTTGTTAAAATCACCTCAAATCTTCATAACTTCAACTAGGCTTCAACATATGTTGATTATAGCCTTGGGTTATGGCTAGATTTTGATGAACATGGTGGTGGTGGTGGTGCTATGGTGGACGGCAAAGGCAAGAGGGAAAGAGAGTTTGTGTGAGTTTTGCATGGTGGAAATGAGTTAGCTAGTTTAGAGATGGTGGTTTTGATGCATAGTTGCTTACTTTGTAAGCTTAGGACAAGTGTAAGCTATGTTGTTACAAGTTTGCCACATCAAGGATGTGGTATCCTTGTTTTGGTCGTCCCTTTTGAGTGGGGTGGGGCAAGATTTATCTTGTCTCATCCCACTAATTTACGGGTACTCCTCGATTCTAGTTTCCTTGATTTGCGTGCCCTTGGGTCGTTTTACGAAAAACGTTTTTATAAATTATGAATCAAAAACAAAACGAATCTAATAAAAATTGTCTCATCAAAAACGGAGTTCGAAAACGTAATTACGTAATCCTAAGGTTTCTGGTTTAGTCGTAAAGGACGTTAAATTAAAATCGTAAGTCCTAATCTCTTCTCGTAAATTTTTGAGTTTATGAACCAACTCAAAAGTAAAATCCCAAATTAATATTCACGGATAAATTTATTTCCTGAAATGTCAGACTGTCACCAAAACGGTGTAGGTAAATGTAAGCACGTAACGTAGAATCCTCCGGTTTAGACGTAGTCGATGCTACTTCAAGACATAAATCCAAATTTCTTCCCAAAAATAAGTGAGTTCATAATATAACATTAAAATAATGTTTTTAAATAATATTTGAGAATAAAATATAAGCCATAAATTGACGGATTGTCACAGCATTTACCCCTAAACAGGATCTTTGTCCTCAAAGATCATCTTACTACTCGCTTCTTATAGAGTTAAAGCCATGTGGGTATTTCCTCCACATTCGGTCTTTTCTCACAAGTGTATTCCATTACAATACGCGAGTTTCATCAAACATAACTACGGGAATAAGATCAGGCTTATTGTTGACTTACTTTCTCTATCCATGATGTTCATGGGTTTTTGATGAATGCAACTTTTCGCCGATCTAAACTTCATCAAGAAGTGATCAGACTCTCACTTGATAGACATTTTATCAAGTTCGATATACGAAACATAATTCACGCAGCTCTTGAAGTCCTAGGGTAGATCCAGCTTATATGCCTTTCAAACCAATCTTTTACATCATCTCAATGGTCCCATACAACGGGGACTTATATCGCATGATCTTTCAGATCATCTATCCATTTTTCCATGGTTAAAATTTTTGGCATAACTTCGCTACCCATCTGGCACTTCAAGATCTACATTTCATATTCACATAACCTCCTGCCCACTACCGGCAGTCAATAATCAGATCCTAATTTCAACAATCATTTCAGGTCTCGCGGGTAGAGTATTTTGTAAGGTTAGGTTCGCCATCATAGGAAACCTTAAACCTAAAAGACATGTCCAACTTATAATGGGTGTATGTCGGGTGTCTTAATCCCAACTCCTGCTTACTGATTCTCTAATATTTAGATCCTAACAATATTGGATCTTGATCCTAACACGATAATTATCAATGATAATCTCTCCAAAGGAAAACGATTTTACAGTCTATTACCAAAGGTCAATCATTCATACATAAAACAACACTTATAGTATTTTGTATCGTTACTTTACCTCGTCCCTTCGATTGGGATGGTACAGTACTCTCATCAAGATTCGTTCTCAATGACTTCTGAGCAAATCTCTAGAAATTCGATGCGAAGCGAGGATCTTGATAGAGATGATTGATACGGCACACTATGTTTACACAACTCTTTTAAACACAAAGAGTCAATTTCTTCATCGAGAATCTATCATTAACATGAATGATATTAGCAGATTTGGTCTGTCTGTCGACGATGACCCAAATCGAACCAAATTCAGATGATGACCTTTGCAATAGTTTAGACGTTTACTAATGTATGAGGCGATGTCTGCCTTCATAATTTGCCATCAGTACAACTTGTTCAGATAAAGATATACTTAATCAGAAATGACATGAATAGAATACTTAAACTTATAAGATTCCAACATAACTAAATCTCAAAATCCCCATATTTAGGCAACCACAAGTGGCCTTTAAGACATTTAACGCTATCGGCTTCTCAATTCTAATGGTTCACATTAGCCGCGAACCCCTTTTATTATCTGTATTATCCTTTTCACAAGTATCAACTATTTTTAAATTGTTCGGCAATTTATTTTGCAAAGTCATTATTAAGTGTTAGAAATACGTTTTAACGTATATTAGAAGTATCGGTCACTCCACAATATGATTCATGTTGTAATAGCTCGTAGTTAACAATTAGTTAAATATTACTTATTAAGTTAAGTAAGAACCGGTCCATGGGCTTGTCATGGACCGGCCCAAGCCCATTGTAAGCTTGGAGTATAAATACCCCTTTCCACCATGGAAAGGGGTTGGTTGTTGTTCATTTCATGCTTTCATATTAATAAAATCATACACATTTTCTCTCACTTTCTCTCTCTAGTTTCTCTTACTAGAAAACATCAACCCACTTCATAGATTCATAGGTTATCAATATTCTACATTTGGTATCAAGAGCTATGGGGTGATTTAAGGTAAGGATTGTGTTGCTTTTTTAGTTTTTGAATCAATTAGTGATCTTTAGAAAAAATCAATCTTGAATCTTGTTGTTTTTGGTGTTTTTGTTATTGGGATTGATTGATAAGGATTGGGTTTAGCTTATTTTGGTAAAAATCATAAAACTTTTTGTGGTTTGTGATCAAAAAATCGGATTTAAGGCTGTTCTTCAAGTCTCGGACAATTTTTTCCAGTTTATTCCGAATAGGGATTCCGAATAGGAAGTTTTTCAGAATAGAAGGTTTATTCCGAATAGACATTCCGAATAGGACAATTTTCAGAATAGCAGGATTTTTTCCGAATAGACTTTCTGAATAAGAAGATTTTTCCGAATAGCAGCAACTTTCCGAATAGCAATTCTTTCCGAATAGCAGCAACTTTCCGAATAGGAAATTCTTTCCGAATAGCAAATCTTTCCGAATAGCAATTCTTTCCGAATAGCCCATCTTTCTGAATAGCCATACTTTCCGAATAGCTTTCCGAATAGCCAATATTTTCCGAATAGCCAATTTTTTCGAATATCTTTCCGAATAGCCTATTATTCCGAATAGCAAAGTTTTCCGCATAAGGTTTATTCCGAATAGGGCATTTTCAGAATAGGGTTATTCCGCATAAGGGTTATTCAGTATATGGGTTTTCAGCATAGGATTATTCCGAATAGGTATTATTCCGAATAGGGTTTATTCTGAGTTAGGGTTATTCCGTATAAGCAAGTTCAAGGGTTATTTGAGTTTTTTCGACGATCTTTAGTGGATTTAATCTTGAGTTCAACCAACACAACACAAATTCTCAACCTTTCTTCACTGCTCGATCAACCGATAATCTTTGAGTCTTTTAAGTGGTCACAATGAATCCGAGTTCATTAATGCCTCAGATGACATCTCTTACGGATATCTCAATTATAACGGGAACTGATAGTCGTCCACCGATGCTTATTAAAGAGGTGTTTGAGTCATGGCAGGGCCGTATGATGCAATACTTGAAGGGCAAACCAACATACGGAAGGCTTATGGTCAAATCGATTTTGAATGGTCCACTCGACTATGGTACCATTGTAACAAATAACGTGTCTCGACCAAGAGAATATGAAGAACTCACACCGGCACAACAACTCATTGCTGATGCTGATGAAAAGGCTCTACAGACACTTCTCCAAGCTCTTCCGCATGATATTTATCGCATGGTAAGTCAATATACGGTTGCCAAAGATTTATGGGAACGTCTAAAGGTGTTGCTACAAGGTACGTCTCTCACCAAACAGGAAAGGGAGTGTCAGCTGTATGATCTGTTTGATAGATTCATGTACAGCCCAGGGGAAACGCTACACGACTATTACTTCAAATTCACCACTCTAATGAATGATCTGAATGTATACAATCTCGTGATTGCTCCATTCCAGGTTAACACCAAGTTCTTGAATACTTTACCTCAAGCTGAATGGGGTGAGTATATTACCGATGTTAAGTTAACCCGGGATTTGCATAAGTGCAACTTAGATCAAATCTATGCTTTTCTTCAGCAGCATGAGAAACATGTGATTATGCACCGTTCTCCTCGCGGTATGTACCCAGATTCCTTAGCTTTGATGGCTAATCAACCAAGCTTGTCACACAACAACACACCTTATATCTTGGGACATCAAGCCTATCATCCATCACCTTACTTGACACCAACCTTCCCCCAATACTCGATTCTACCGCAACCACCCACCTCACATCAGCAACAATATCGGTTCAATGCACCCTCACCACAGTATGCTTCACAACTTCATCCAGCAAATATTGCACCTTATGCTCAGCCTTCATATTCTTCTTATCAAGAGAATGCAGCATATCCAACAAGCTACCCTGATCAAATGAGTATTCCTTCTAGTGATTATGCAGCTCATCAAGACCAAGCAATGTATTGTGATGATGAGGAAGTCCCCGTTCCTGTATTCCAACAAGGAGCTGACCCAGTTAAAGTGCTAACCACTATGTCTGCTTATCTCACAAGGACTTTAAGCAAACGAGGATACAGAGGATCAGCTCCAACCAACAATCAGTTGAGGAATTCATCCAATTCTCGTCAACAAGCTACTATTGAGAATGGCAGGGTCATGGTTCAGCCTATTCAACCATATCAGGGGAGACCTACCACATCAACCACCAATGCTCGCACGGTCAATCAGGCACCAATGGCCAATCCTGCTCCACGGGCTAATTCCACGGGCAAGTTGAGAATGATTACATGTTACAACTGCTAGGAAGAGGGTCACATGTCCAGGGATTGTAAGAAACCCAAGAGGAGAAGGGATGGACAATGGTTTGCAGAAAAGATCTATCTGGTAAATGCTCAGGCACAAGGAAGGGAACTTGATGAAGAGGATCTTGCATTTCTTGCTGATCCAGGAATTGCTGAACAAGACGTTGTCACTACGCAGAATGCAGCTTACCAAGCCGATGATCTTGATGCGTATGACTCAGACTGTGATGACTTTCAATCTGCAAAGGCTGCTCTCATGGCAACTATCTCCAGCTTAGGGCCAGAAAAGAGATCTGAGGTACTTATTAATACCACCGATAATACCACTGATGCTAGTATTCAACCACATCAAGTTGTGCAAGAGAGTGCTGACTCAAATGAATCTTCGGTGGTGAGTCTTTCAAATGAGGAGACAAACAATGATAGCAATATCAATGTGAGTCCCCAGACTTTGAGTGAATCACAACCGGGACCCATTTCGCAAACGCCTACTCCTGCTCAACAAGATTTGGTCATGGTTCCTGCTACATTACTTAGCCAAATGAATGCTGCACTCTTAGAAACCTTAGCTAAGAATAAGAATTTGTCTGATGAGCTTACCTTAAGCAACGAGAAAGTTCAAACCTTGGAATTAGTGCCTTCGTCTAGTGTTCTAACTAATCTCGAATATGATCATTTTAGAAACAAACAAATGGGTCACTTGCAAGAAATCGAAACCTTAAGAGCAAATCTTTCTAAAGAACTTAGCGAAAAGGAGTTAGTGGTCACTAATTTTCAAAAACTTCAAACAGATTTTGAGTCACTCGAGTCTAAGAAGAATGAAATGGAGATTAATGCTACTAATAAGATTAGAAGTCTAGATTACTTGCTCTTAAGACAATACTCTGCTTCACAACTAGTACACTTATTTGATGCTTCATTTAGAGAATTTAACTTATCACGTCAAAAAGGCCTTCCCCCTAATCCACGATATGCAAAACAAGCTTTAAGACATAGTCCTAGACTTTATAATGCAACTCAATTAGGATTGGCCTTAGACCTGATTGTTTTTCCCGGTGATCGAACAAGTAAGGATCTAGTTGATGAGGATCGGTCATACAATTCTGCAAAATATCCCGAGTGTGATTATTTTAAATTGAATAAGGAGCTTGCAAAAATGGATTTTAGAATTCGATTCCATATGGACAAAGATCTCATAACAGCACCAACCTACATATTAGATGAAGAAAACCCTAGTACTTTTCCTACACTTGTCAATATGGAAGGTCCTAAGGAAATTCCAAAGGATCTTCCACCTGTTAGCACTGTATGGTTAAACTTGCAAGAGATTAATCAATACTTTACTAATTTTGACAAGGTCATTTTGGAACGTACGACTTCAAATGGCCTAAACGCCGGAGAATGGGCTTTCGAACATATGAACGAGGTGTTTAAAAATGAGATCAATCCGTTTGTCGAAAGTCTAAAAGGAATTTTTGCATCTCTTAAGGAAAATCTTGGGTTTGAAATTGGTGAAGTTCAAAAAGTGTTTTATGAAATGGACACCGCTTACGAACTACAACTAATTGAAAAAGAAAAGATTTTAACCGAATATGACCGATTCTTGTCTGCAGTAATCTCGTGTGATGTGCTTACTACTGTAAATGTTAATTATTCGAATGAGCTTACATCCGCTATGATTAATTGTGATGCTGTGAATATTTGTAATGATATTTGTGATGATGTTTGTGATCTTTCTGTAAATGTTGCTGATACTGTAAATGAGGTAGATAATCAGTCTTGTCACGAATCTAACGCTGAGTTTTTAAAGCTACAAGATTCTTACAATTTACTTTCAAAACGCTTTAATCAACTAGAACAACATTGTATATCTTTAGAATTAAAACAACAAACTCAAAATGAGAATCTTTTGATATCAAATGGTTGTGAAAACGGTGTTGAGACGAGTGACAAGATGATTGCAATTGTTAAGACATTAGAGGAAGAAATCATGAGATTGAAGAGAGATATGTCATCAAATGAAACATTAAAAATGGAACTAGAGGCTGCAGAGTCTAAAAACCAGGTCTTAGAAATTAGACTTTCGTCTGTTCTAGGGGAGATGGATCGGACAAGACACGGACTATCCGCTCTTTATGGTTCACTAGAAGAACGCTTCGCTTTTAATGCGGCACAGCAACAATCTTATGTTGAACAACTGAACCAAAAGTGCGAGGAAATCTCTGATTTGAACATCCTGCTCATTGACAAAAATATGGTTTTGGCTGAGTTAAAGGAGACACTTCTTCTCACCCGACAAGAAGTTGTTGATAACTTAGCTACCGACTCTGCACCGTCCACTAGTGCTCCAACAACCAAGTCAGTAGTGCTTTATAAGAACCCGCTTCATAAGAGAAACCCGGTTACCTACGATGATTATATGAGGAATGCCATTAAGCATGTCGATCTTCTTAGGGATATTTTAGACGATCTTTATGCCTTAGATCCCTCAAGTAGCGACTATTATTCGGCTCATGAATATATTAAGCGAGTTCAATATTGCTTAGCATATTTACAATACATAGGTACACCAGGTTCTGCACTACTCACTAATAGGCCCATTGCTGTAACTCCATTTAATAAGACTCCAGGAGCAAAACCGTCATTGGCACAATCAAGTAAGGCACCTTTAAAATCTGTTGCTAATATTCCCACTTTGCCTTCTACAGGATTAAAAGAGACTACTAAGGCTAAAGGATCGCCACTCAAGAAAGATAAGATCAAGCCCTCCACTAGTAGTGCCAAAAAGAAGAAAGTAGAAGATCACCATAGGAATGTTAGTTCAGTTTTAAATAAGAAGAATCATGTTAAGACTAAAAGCTCTGCGCCTGTGCAGAAGCCAAAACCATTCGTGAATTCTAATTTAAATTGTTGGAATTGTAATGAATGTATGTTTTCCCAAAGTCATGATTTGTGTCTTATTGAGCATGTGAATGAAATGAATGCAATTAAGAATGGTCTTGAATGGAAGCCAACGGGTAGAACTCGTGCCCAAGTTGGCTGGCAATGGCGTCCCACTGGTAGGACCTTTACATTAGATGGAAAAATGTGCCCTTTAACTAGGAATGCATCCATTGAGGTTAGGTCTGAGCGTCCTTTAGTTAGGAACACTCGCACTCAATTATGGAAACAACGCCCTTTAATTAGGTCAGCCCCCACTATAGTGCCTATCAGTGAAGAAATACCTCAGGATTTAAGCCAACTAGAATCTACACCACCAATTAAGAAGAAGAAGGCTAGGAAATCTAAGAAACCTAGAGTTAGCAAATCTAAGATTATTAAATCTGTACCTGCTAATAACAAGGAACACTCAGATTCCGATACCTCTACATTGTCTTTGTGTGGTGATATTTTCAGGTGGTCCAAATCATCCTGTGGTATTTGGACTCCGGTTGTTCAAAGCATATGACCGGAAATCGCTCGATGCTCCGAAATTTCGTCAGCAAGTTTCTTGGTACGGTTAAATTCGGGAATGATCATATAGCAAAGATAATGGGGTATGGTGAATATCAGATTGGAAATGTGACGATTTCAAGGGTATACTATGTTGAAGGTCTTGGTCATAATTTATTCTCAGTAGGACAGTTTTGTGATTCCAACCTCGAGGTTGCTTTTCGACAACACACTTGTTTCATTCGCAACTTAGAAGGAAAAGATTTGTTGAAGGGATCTCGTGGTGCAAATCTTTATACCTTGTCCTTACAAGACATGATGGCCGCCTCTCCAGTATGTCTTCTCTCTAAAGCATCTAAGACCAAGTCATGGTTATGGCATCGCAGATTATCTCATCTTAACTTTGATGCTATTAATCATCTGGCTATAAATGAATTAGTTCGTGGTCTTCCAAAGCTTAAATTTTACAAGGACCACTTATGTTCCGCGTGTTCAAGGGGGAAAAGCACCAAGAAATCTTACAAGCCCAAAGCTGAAGACACCAATCAAGAAAAACTTCATCTTTTGCATATGGATCTTTGTAGACCAATGAGAACTGAAAGTGTGAGCGGTAAGAAATTCATTCTCGTCATTGTGGATGATTTCTCCAGGTTTACATGGGTTAGATTTCTACGTACAAAGGATGAAGCACCGAAGGCTATCATCACTTTTCTGAAATTCATTCAGGTACGTTTGAATACTACTGTCCGCCGTATTCGTACAGACAATGGTACAGAGTTCGTCAACCAGACTCTTCGTGATTATTATGAAGGAGTTGGTATCTCACATGAAACATCCGCTGCACGCACTCCACAACAAAACGGTGTCGTTGAAAGACGGAATCGTACACTTATGGAAGCTGCTAGGACCATGCTTATTTACGCGAACGCTACATTGTTCTTGTGGGCAGTGGATATATCTACTGCATGTTTCACCCAAAACCGTTCTATCATTCGGAAACACCATGGAAAAACACCTTATGAGCTTCTACATGACCGTAAACCCGATGTTTCATTTTTTCATGTGTTTGGTGCTCTTTGTTATCCAAACATCAATAGTGAGAACTTGGGTAAGCTTCAACCGAAAGCTGATATAGGTATTTTCATTGGTTACTCACCGTCCAAGAGAGCATACCGAATCTATAACCGTCGTCTTGGCAAGATTGTAGAAACTATGGACGCAAATTTCGATGAGCTGACAGCGATGGCTTCTGAGCAACTCAGCTCTGAACCCGCGCTTCATGAGATGGGAACTGGTGCTATTAGTTCCGGAGTACTTCCCAATAATCCTTCTTCTACATCATTCTTACCACCAACAAGGCCTGAGTGGGATAAACTGTTTCAACCGTTGTTTGATGAATTCTTCGATCCCCCGACTGATGAAGTTCCAGCACCTGTAGTAATCGCTCCAATCCCTGAAGTGGTTGCTCAAGCTAATGAACCTTTATCTAATGCATCTTCAATTCACATTGAACTGGATGCACCTTCACCAAGTAATTCTCAAACTACACCTGAATCGTCACCCCTACTTGTGCCTAATGATGTGGAAGAGGATTTTATTGATCACGACTTGGAATATGCTCACCTGCAAGAGCTTCCTTTCTTTGGTGTAGCGATACCTGAAAACCCTTCAGCCGCGTCTACCTCAGAAGAAGCTCCTTCTATTGTTCACTCCAGACCACCTAGGATTGAAAACCATAGCACTAAATAGACAAAAGATCACCCAATTAGGAATGTTATTGGAGATCTAGATCGACCAGTCTCTACACGCCATCAATTACAAGAGAGTGCACTCTATTGCTACTTTGATGCATTTCTCTCTGAAGTTGAACCTAAAAATTGGCAGCATGCTATGACCCAATCATCTTGGATTGAAGCTATGTAGGAGGAACTAAATGAATTTCAAAGACTTGAAGTATGGGAATTGGTTCCTCTCCCTGACAAGGTTAACATCCTTACTTTGTTATGGGTTTATAAGGTTAAACTTGATGAGATGGGTGCGGTATTGAAGAATAAGGCAAGATTGGTCGCTAGAGGATATAAACAAGCCTTGGGTATAGACTTTGAAGAATCTTTTGCTCCTGTGGCGAGATTGGAGGCTATTAGACTATTCCTTGCGTATGCTGCTCATATGAACATGATCGTCTATCAAATGGATGTGAAGACGGCATTTTTGAATGGTGAACTAAGGGAAGAAGTTTATGTTATTCAGCCGGATGGGTTCGTCAGTACGGAGTTTCCTAATCATGTGTACAAGCTTAAGAAGGCTCTCTATGGGTTGAAACAAGCTCCACGCGCGTGGTATGATCTCCTGTCAACATATCTCATTTCGGAAGGCTTCTCCAAAGGCAAGGTGGACCCGACTCTATTCACTCTCAAGGAAGGCAACGACATGCTTCTGGTACAAATTTATGTTGATGATATAATATTTGCTGCCACTAACATAGAATTGTCAAATCAATTTGAGAAGATAATGTCCACACGCTTTCAGATGTCGATGATGGGAAAATTTTCATTTTTCTTAGGATTACAGATTTCTCAAAATCCCAGAGGCATCTTTATTAATCAATCCAAATATGCTCTAGAATCTCTTAAGAAATATAACTTTGAAAATTGTGACCCCGTGGACACTCTAATGGTGGAGAAATCCAAGTTAGATGAAGATAGGAATGGGACTATTGTTGATCCAAAACTTTACCGTGGGATGATCGGCACCCTTCTATATCTGACTGCTAGCAGGCCTGATTTGCAATTTGCTGTATGCATGTGTGCCCGGTATCAGGCTCGGCCTACCGAAAAGCACCTACATGTAGTTAAAAGGATCTTTCGGTATCTAAAAGGAACACTTCATCGTGGTCTATGGTATCCGAAAGATTCCTCGATTGCTTTAATATCATACGTAGATGCCGATCATGCTGGATGTCAAGACACGAGGCGTAGCACTTCTGGATCTGTGCAACTCCTAGGAGATAGATTGATTAGTTGGTCTTCAAAAAGGCAGAAAAGCGCTGCAATTTCTAGCACGGAGGCTGAATACATCGCCATGTCCGGTTGTTGTGCTCAAGTCCTTTGGATGAGATCACAATTAACTGACTACGGTTTGGGATTTAACAAAATCCCGATGTATTGTGACAACAAGAGCGCCATTGCCTTTTGCTGCAACTATGTTCAACACTCCCGGGCCAAGCACATAGACATTCGCTACCATTTCATTAAGGAGCAGGTGGAGAACGGAGTGATCGAGCTGTATTTTGTCACTACTGAGTACCAGCTGGCGGATATGTTCACCAAAGCCTTAGATCGAGGACGAATCGAGTTTTTGATCGACAAGCTTGGCATGAAATCATTCACCCCAGCGACTCTCAAAGAGTTGGCAGAAGAATCAGCTGAATAGTCGTGGTAAACTATTCAGAGTATCCTTTGTTCGTGATCATGTATATTATAGTAAATATATAAACCACAAAAAGAAAATACAAAAATGTAAAACCAAGAAAAACCATAAAAAATATAAAACCTAGAAAAACCATAAAAATTATAAAATCAAGAAAAACCAAAAATATTTTTCGTTTAAAACGGGCATGTCTTTTAGTACGGTAATATTTACGGCCTTAGAAATGTCGATCAATATTGACACGGTGCCATAAATAGAGTCCGTATAAAAGTTGTACATTTTTAAAACATGCCCATTATGGCTTGTAGTTATTTCTGACTGCAACCCGGTTTTCACATTAAAGTCACGTATTTCCTTGGAAAACGTTGGCTCACAACGGAAATTAAGTTTCTCGGGCATGATTTACAAGCCAAATCATGCAAAAGGATCAAGTTTACTTTACAACTTGGTCTAACACGAATTAATGTACGTCTCAGTGCATTAATTTGTTAAAATAAGAGAAATCTTATTGCTACCACGAATCAAACTTTTCAATATATCAATTGGAAAATGTTTTTCATCATCCTGTGCCTCGTTAAACAATGACTACAGCTCTTTAAATAGAAAACGGGTCATCGTTTAAGGGGAGAAAATGTTACATCATCTGTCACATCAAAAAGATCTTCAAAAGTTTTCAAGGAAACTCAAAAAGCTTAATGGTTAATGGTTGGATTGCTTTGGCATTTGTCTTGTTGTTGCTTATAAGTTCGTCATGGATAGTTTTGTGCTTGTGTTAAGATAAGTTAATCACTAAGGCTCGGGTAGTTAACATAAGATAGGGTCAAAATGACAAGAATTAGAACTTGGGAAAACAAAAGAATTTTGTTTGTAGAAAGAAGAAAAATTGAGGGGGTAAAGTTGACAACATGTCTAACTTGTGAAAAATTTGACCTATTCAAAATCACCCACCCCCGTCTCTTCTATTATTTCACTGTTACTTGTTTATCTTTGCCGCCATTAACATCCTAGCACACAAACTCACGAAAATCAAACAGAACATCTCACAATCATTCTTCTTGTTCAAGATCTTCAAAAGGTATACAATCGGATTTATCATTCAAGCAAATCAATTTAATTAACTCTTTTAATTGAAAACAATCGATTGAAGTTACTGATTCATTAGGGTTTAATTAAAATTGGGGGTTTTGCTTGGGATCTATTCGGAATAGAGCAATTGAACTAATTTGGCCTTTAGATCACTTGAATCAAACGGATTTCGTGCTTAATTAGAAAATATATAAGTGTTGAAAAACATTCCGAATAGGAGGACTTTCCATGTAAGAAACTTTTTCCGCATAGAATGAATCTTTCCGCATAGGAGAACTTTTTCCGAATAGAATGATCTTTCCGCATAGGCCAAATCTTTCCGAATAGAATGAATATTCCGCATAGAGAAACTTTTTTCCGAATAGAATGAATATTCCGCATAGGCCAAGTCTTTCCGAGTAAGCATTTTTTTCCGCATAGACAGTTCTTTCCGAATAGGATTTTTTTATTCCGCATAGACTGTTCTTTCCGAATAGGATGTTTTATTCCGCATAGACTGTTCTTTCCGAATAGAGTATTTATTCCGCATAGGCCTAAATGTTCCGAATAGTCTTTTTATTCCGCATAGATAAGTTTTTTTTCCGAATAGGAAGGTCTTTCCGCATAGACAAGTCTTTCCGCATAGACAAGTCTTTCCGCATAGACAAGTCTTTCCGCATAGACAAGTCTTTCTGCATAGACAAGTCTTTCCGCATAGACAAGTCCTTCCGCATAGAAAGTTTTTTTTTTCCGAATAGAAAGTTTATTCCGCATAGGCCTATACTTTCAGAATAAAGAAATTTTTCCGCATAAGTCTGATCTTTCCGAATTGAATGATTATTCCGTATAGAAGATGTTTGTATGGTTTACAAGCTTAAGGGATTAGGTCATATATTCAATGCTTAGGTTTAAAGTCAGATTGATATTCATATTTGTATGTTTCAACCTTTGTGTTTTATCTTAAGCAGAGACGATGACTAACCCTACAGTACAACAAATACAACACACCAGAGCCACCGCCATTGCCGAAGCCAAGACTCTAAAGTTTATTCCAAACAACTTCCGTTTGAAGGAGGTATCTCACTCTACCCATAATGGATTTAAGGTAGGTACAGCCATGCTTGATAAATCTCATCTCAAGCATGCGCTAAGGAGAAGTGCTTCAGTGCCCTATGAATACCTTTACGAGTTTTGGGCTACCAAAGAGAGGACGTCGAACAAAATCACTTTTTCCTTGGACAACAAGCAGCAGACGCTTACTGTGTCAGACTTTAGGAAGATCTTTGGATTTCGGCCGACACTCAAAGACCTATCATACTCAGCCAACCCGACTAAGGACCAGATCATGGAAATGTTCACCGCCATTGGATGTCTTAACATACGAACCCCGTCTGAGTTTACTACTGCCAAAGTTGGTCAACCATGGAAAGCTATTTTTGGGATTCTAAGCCGATGTTTAACACCCAAAACAACTGGGTTTGATGCTGTTCGTCCACCAATCATCAAGATGTTTTATGGTATGTTTAAAGGTATGGGTATTGATTATGCATCACTGCTGTGGGAGGAGTTTACTTTTCAACTCTTCACAAACACAAAGGGTAAGGTTAAAAGTTACCAGTACCCTAGGTTTATTAAGTTGATCATACATTACTTTATGGAAAACGATGCATCCATTAACAAGCGTGCAGGTAGTCGTCACCACACGATGGATGATGATGATTTGGTAGACTTAAGGCAGGAGACTCATTCGAATACGGTTATTCCTGGTCCCATTCCCAGTCATCTTCTAACCGATGAGATTATAGCATCTGATGATTACAAGAACTTGCTAACAGAAATTGAGAATCAACGAGCAAGCATTCTAGCAGGTGAAGACTCTTCTACCACGGTTAAGAGCAAAGGTAAACGGAAGCAAACAGATTTACCTGAACCCAAAACCAAAAAGAAGAAGACGGCAGCTAAAAAGGGAAAGGGTACGGCTGATGAGTTAGTTCTCCACGATGAAGAAGATATTGATGATCCTGCTCTTAACAAGGCTGAGAGAAAAGCTATGAAGATAGCTATGAAAAGGAGTAGGAAAGACACGGGAGGTAGTGGTTCGGGTGCACGGGTAAATATTGAAGAAGAGTACGTGGAACCAGATGATGTGTTTGAGTTTGGATCACCTGAAAAGTATTCTACTTCGAAGGAGACATCCACCCCCCTGTTTCAGCAAGTGTTGCAAAAAGGACGGGCGCTCCTACAATCATAGAATCTACTCAACCTTTAGCAACTCAACTTCCACCAAAACAACCCGTACCAACCAGACCGGTTTCAACACCATTTCTTCCACCACCAATAACTCCCATCCTTAGTACCGTTGTTACAACCGAGCCTATGCCATCAACCCAGAGCAGCTCTGCAACGTCTGCAATGGCTGCATTGGTAATGGCCGAAATGTTGGATAAACATACGGACAATCACAAATGAGAGATGGATGAACTTCGCCAAGAGCTACGTAGACGAGTTCAAAGTGAAGAGACATCTAGGAAAGCTCAAGAAGAGTTGATTGCTAAGTTCGCTGCAGATATGGAATTTACACGTAAAACTCATGCAGAAGAACTTGCTCGGGTTAAAAAGGCTGAAGCTGATAGGCATCAAGCACGAATTACGAGACTTAAAGCTATTAAGGATGACCTTAAAGAGCAGAAAGAAGCTCTTGAAGCTTCTATTGAGCAGAGAGTGAAAGACTCCGTTGAATCCCTTATGCCTAAATTGCGTGATGAGTTAAAGACACTCGCTGCTGACAACTTGATGATCAAGTCATCCAATCCTTCAGAAGCCGCCTACAAGATTGCTTATGACTTGACGGATTTTGAATTGAAAAAGATCCTCAAAGCTCGTATGAGGGAACTTGGATCGTTTGATAAATCTAGGATTCAACGGGCTCTCTTCAAATCCCTGAATGACGCTATCATGGAGGATGATAGGTTGTTCAAGACGTTTGGAAGTGTGGTACCCTACCACATTCTCCCTGAGGAAGAAAGGGAAGAGAGTGAAGAAGAAGAGGGTACTGGTGGAGAAGAGGAAGAAGAAGAAGAAGAAAATAAGGATGATGATGATGATGAGGATGATGATGACAAGAATGATGATGATGATGAGGATGATGATGATAAGAATGATGATGATGATGAGGATGACGATGACGATGATGATGATGGCGATGATGGTGGTGATGGTAATGAGGAGAGTGTTCGGGGGAGCAACGGGGATGATGATGAGGATGATGATGGGGGTAAACAGCCTGAGAAAGGGGATAAGGTTGCCAGCTCAAAGAAACCTGTTAAGTCTGGCACCAAGTCTAAGAAAGATGCAGCAGCAAAGGAAAAATCTACTTCCACGGAATCCAGACGATCGAAGTGGCGCCATGATGTGAATGCCACTACAGGGTCATCTATTCCTGGTACATTTATCGCTGCATCCATACCTGTTACCACTAACCCTGTTAGTTCTATTGTTGTTGTTCCTGTGATTGCAGAATCGGTAACCGAACCTGAAGCTGTACAACACTCACCCGTTCATGACACTGCCGACATGCCTGAAACAGAACAGGCAGATGTTCACGTCTCCACTCCTCTGCAACAAAACCCACAATCTACTGTTCCAAGCACAAGGGACTGGGGAGACACGTTGGAGATTGACGAGACTGCACCACCACAGGCTTGGATCACGGCAGTGGCGCAATATGATCCGATCACCGACGCTGACAAAGATGTTTTGTATCTTCGTATCCGCAGTCCGATTGACTTATGTGCATTTCTTGCTCATGAGTATAAGACTTCGGTTACTCCATATTTGTTGAAGAAAGCACAGAAGGATAAGAGACTACGCGCCAAAACCCGGTTGACCCAAATGGAGTTCGAGTATTATGCCGATGAGATCCTGAAGGCTCTGAATACCGTTCAACGGCCAGGACTTCATGAATCAGAAAGAGCTCCACCTCCAATGGATCCTTCTCAAGATAATCAGATTGATCTTGACTTCTTCGTCACCAATAATCTTGTGTATCTTCTGAAGGGGTCCTCAAAGTACGCAACATCCCTGACCTTGCTGAAAGCTGCCAACTGGGGGACAATACCCTTTATCGAGGAAAAGGTAAACCGACTCTGGGTCCCAAAGGTAAAACATAATTATGATATGTATGCTGTCATAGGTGCATCACACTGGGACAAACGAGTTCGAAGGGCGTACAGGGGCTGCTGTCTAGTCAACTCAGGGAGTAACGTTCGATCCGATATCCGCATCTCCAGCATCTTAGGGTTGAAAACTGAAGCCAAGAATGGCTACTATCATGTGACGGAGATTCGTTTGAAAAGGGAGGATGACAGAGAATACAAAATCCAGCAGGGAGATTTCTCTATCATTCGCCTTGAGGATATTGAAGATATGTTGCTTCTGATGACCCGAGATCAACTCACACATATTCCTCGTGAAGACCTCATTGCCTTGAATACAGCACTTCGTATGTTCACACGAAGCGTTGTTATCAAGAAAAGAGTTGAAGATCTTCAGTTGGGAGTCGAAAGCTATCAAAGGAAGCTCAACTTAACCCGTCCAGTGAATCAAGTTCTACCTCAACATGTAGAAAGATGTCCTTATACCGGCATCTCTGTTCCGAATTGCGGCATTTTCTACTTGAACAGTCGAGGTTTAATGAAGTTTATGAGGGTGGGTGAGCTTTATAAGTACAGTGATGGGACTCTTCTACAAGTCAGAGGAAAGTTGGAGCATCTAAACTTAGGTGGGACTTTGCCAGAGATGACCGAGGATTGGCATAAGGGTTATAGGCAGATGGCGAATTATGTGATCAAGAAGATCGATCAAAAGCTCCGTGAACGTAGATTGATGAGGAGCTTGGAAAGATTCGTGGGTGGTAGACCATATTTAGTGCACCACAAGCTACTGCAACGATCCATCTAATGGGTCGTACATTTCAGGTCCAATTTATATTGGTTTTCAATTGTGAATATGTATATTTGTGAATATTGTGCTGTAATGGCTTGATGTAGTGTTAAGGTATGATAATTTTTCAAGAATTTCTCACGAGATTCTAAATCTTTCAAAATATATCATACTAAAGCACTACAACTATCCCTTATTAATTTAAGGGGGAGCATGAACATGTTCTATGGCCAAACATCGATTTCATTTTTACCCAAAGACCGGTTAATCCATTCAATATCCCAAATATTAATGGTTAACATTTTGGATAAGGGGGGAAAATGGGATTAAGGAGACTTAAGTGATACTTGGCTAAAAGATGAAAAAGACTTAACGATAATCCAACTTAATATGTGTTAAGCACGTGTTAAGGGGGAGCGTTTTTGATGAACAAAACACCTAAGGTACAAAACTTTTGATTTTAATATCACAAGTACCTTATGTGATTTTCAATGATTTTTCATGGTGGCAATTCCTTCCCAAAACACGCTTAATTCACGACGAATGTGGTGACAAAAGGGTGGTAGGAATAGGTTTAGTCCAATGATTCATCAGAGCCGATGGAATCTTCCCAAGGACAATTCCCTAGATAGAATTAGAAGTCCTAGGAAAGATGGAGAAAGAATGTGAACGTAGCTGAATGCCGACCAAGTACTTAAGCTAGCACTGGAACAATCACAACAAGGTGCTAGTGATGACGTATTGGTAAGCATTGAAGGGGTTAAAGAATGAAAAAGAATTGTAAAGATAAAGGGTGTAAAGAAAGAAGCCCTCCTTACAACTTTAGGAAGAAACCGGGTCAATACATATGCTATTGAGGTCATTTTTGCTAATGATTCTCGATATTGAAGAAAGACGTCATGGACCCAGTGATGCAATGCACAACCCTTCCCAGCTAACTCAAAAATCTCTCAAAAGGTATTTGTTTTAATCACACGGAGATCAACACGTTATCTATTGGTTTATTCACTCCGAATAGACTGGTATTGAAAAGGTGGCACTCCTCTCCAGCCATCGCTCACTAAATCAAAACGCACTATCGAGTCTAGAGCCAAGAGATCATCAAAAGTCTCATTAGGACACTTTCCATTTATTCCTTGCTTTCTCACACACAGTGAAAAGTAAGAGATTTTCATGAGTCCTACGCAGTATTCCTGTAATATTGCTAGAACATCCGAGTAATACGCAAGTATTACAATGAAGATGGAAATCCTGCTTGAGCCAACATCAAACAAGCTCATGGTAGGTTACACGTGCGGTTCTTTTAGAACCAATCTTGTGAAAAACTGGAAGGAAACAGTGGTTTAATTCTTAATTGAACTTAAACTCGTTCCAGGCCTCTACGCATTATCATACGATCTTGCCAGACCACTCAGAGTGACTCTTTATTGATCACAATGACGAGTGGAAATCCTTCTAGTGTTAACATCAAACAGCACTTGGTAGGTAACGTGCAAGATTCTTTATGAATTAAGCTCGTGACAACTGGAAAGCAACGATGGTGAAAATCTTAATTGAAATTCTCTTGTTCCAAGTTTCATGAATTGACGGCTTCAAATCACAAGGATAATTTATCCAAGTGATTCACTCTTTATGTTCGCAGTCAGCTTTGGACGGTCGAATAAAGAGAACGGGTTTACCCGCGAAATCCTGTCAGGAAGTTACTTAATTGAAACTATCCGTCACGGGTACGATATCTAATATCGTCCAACGGTCTTCACCGACCGGAGGTAAAATGCTACCGAATTAGAATAAAATGTTCAAAGCCATTTTATTTGTGTCGTTGTTGTGTACCTGTTAAAGACGGTGGCGTTGCTATGTACCTGTTGAAGACGGTGGCGTTGCTGTGTACCAGTGAAGACGGTGGTGGTGCGGTGTACCTGTAGAAGTCGTTCCCACATGCTTATGTCTTTTGCAACAAAGTTCAGCAAAAAATTCAAGAAAGTACAAGATGAAGTCTTCCGCTGTACCAAACTCTGAAGCTTTCGAGAATTCAACAAAAAGACATAAGTGTGTGGAACTTGAAGTCACGAGGAGGCAAATTCACAAGAAAGGCAAAGATCGCACGTGAAAGGCCAAAGAACAATGCTCTCAAGCCAAAGCCAAAAAGATCAAACCAACATATTCACAACAAAAGAAAGAAAAGAAGAAAAGATTACGAGCTAAAGAACGAAGACTTAGTATAGTATGCTAGGTTTAGAACTTTGTAACGTGGAGTGACCTCCCTTAGGGGGAGATTGTTAGAAATACGTTTTAACGTATATTAGAAGTATCGGTCACTCCACAATATGATTCATGTTATAATAGCTCGTAGTTAACAATTAGTTAAATATTACTTATTAAGTTAAGTAAGAATCGGTCCATGGGCTTGTCATGGACCGGCCCAAGCCCATTGTAAGCTTGGAGTATAAATACCCCTTTCCACCATGGAAAGGGGTTGGTTGTTGTTCATTTCATGCTTTCATATTAATAAAATCATACACATTTTCTCTCACTTTCTCTCTCTAGTTTCTCTCACTAGAAAACATCAACCCACTTCATAGATTCATAGGTTATCAATATTCTACATTAAGAAATACATCCTAATTGATTCTTTATCCTTCCTATATAATGTGTCAGTAATTACGTTCACTTTCCTAGATGGAATAAATATTATGACCGTATTTATTCGAAAATTCTTTCTTCACATTTTCTAAGTCCTAGTTCTATCTCAACTATTGTTTTTATCAGTTTTGCTCAATCCGACGTTTAAAGTGTCGATAATTACTACAAGTAATTAAATAATAAATATTTAATTTTTATGAAACGTAACGTAAAAATTTTAATTTTCTTAGTTCGACCAATTATAAAAATGTTCAAAATAAATTTTAATTTAATTAACAAGATTTTTGTTGATTTATCAAAAATAATTAAAATAATTAATAAGATCCGTAAATGTTCGAAAAATCTTTGGTTATACTTTGGTCAAAATTTTCTTAGTTGAAAAGCGTAAATTATCGTTTCAAATTTCAAGTCATGGTTTATATGGTTTCCTCAATCCATCTTAGGTTGTCTTGAGGTATACACGAACATTTACCCCTAAACAGGAGTTTAGTTAAATGTTCTGGGTATAAGGGAATAATCACTCAAAAGTCCTTTTCGATAAGACATTTGTTAAAACACATTTGCACTTTCTTTTTGGTGAAACCCGAAGTCTTAAAAGGGCTCTAAATTTTTAAAGAGTCAATATATATATATATATCTTACCATCATTAATCAAACGGTCATTTAATATAAAGGATTAAGTCTTAAATCACATGTTAATTATTCAAGGTACATGTTTTTATTGTTCGGCCAATTCAGGGAAATCTATAAATAATTATTAACTCATTCTTATTCTTATAAACAAACAAATGGTCCTTAATGATCACAAGCATGAATTTATCAAATTACAGCCTTCACACGTGATTCACCAAATTTATGAATGCTACGTGTGTATTAGTCAATCCGAACGACATCACGTGAAGCTCATAATGTTCATTACAAGTTCTGGATGTAATGATTGGAATAGATAATCTTTTTCGCGGACGCGAAGTTGATGATAACCATGCCATGGATCAAATCTTTAAAACATACGCTAGAACCTTGTAAATGATCGAACAAATCTTCCATTTCGAGTCATGGATATCGTTTTCGATTGTCAATTTACTCAGTTCACAGTAATCTATAAATATAAGAAATAATAATACCATAGATCTTCATGATGACGAGCTTGGTAGAATAAAATCTTTCTCCGACAACTCTCTCAGTTGTACGGTAATTCCTTTTAATTCAGATGGTGCTGTCGTACAATGCACACGCCACAGGTGCAGCACCGGGAATATTATCAATACCAATTTCAACTTTCCTTAATTTTCAAAAGTCTAGGTGATTCACCAACAAATACCTCCTAAAGTTTCAGATAACGGAAACATCTTTTAATACATTCACATTTAAGTTCTGTCTAGATTATAATATCTATGACTAATTCACAACCCTTCACGGTATAATTTCTAGTCTAAATGCAGGATATGGTCATCCATCAAGAATGATTTAGATCACTTTTGATAACCAACATCTTATCATTTAGGGGAATTCTACTTGAGTTCCCATCAATTAAGACAATGTCGTCATGTCATAATCAATCAATCCATTCTACTGGCACTATCAACTTTTCAGTTTTATTGCCGTCGATAAGATGTGAAATTCTCAAAAGACTAATAATAACTCATAATCCTTCACAATTTCAAGGATATATGGAGACACAACTATCATCCAAAGAGTAATGTCAACGCATAATTTACGCGAGAGAATTTCAATTCAGATAAAGACGGAAACATTTAACGAATATGAATATATCCCATGTTTTCATAATTTGAGTACGCATTCGAAAGCTCCTCAGATCGTTACCCAGGTCATTCAAATGAAATCTAATCAAAAGAAATGATAGGAACGTCGATACATCCAATCGGGTATCAACACTCGGTAATCAGATACTTTTCCAAAGAATCTCGCCACGGGAGAATTGGACAAGAAGGGAATACCAATTGTCAAATAAGACAAATTCCATGGATGAGTAAATTCGTCTCAGAAGAATAGATGCTACAGGAACATATGTAGGTGTTCCTAACACTATGTCCATATTTTTCACTTCTTGCAGATCTCATAAAATTTAATCTTTCATAATCTTCAAAGAAAATGTAGTGTTTATTAATCAGTTTTTATGGTGACTACTAATCAGCCTTGCATGGTCACTTCCAAATTGTATGTAGGCGCGCAACTATATACAATTTCAAGATTAACGATGCAATACTCAGTTCGTCAGAATTTTATCATCATGTTTATAATAAAAAAACATTTTCATGCTTAATTCTTAAATAAGAATCAAAAATAAATTTACAAAGATTTTCTTTGTTATGAAAACAATTAAGTTTTCCAAGGTGTTTTATAAACAACTTCATTTCGATAACGATCACTTATAAATCTCACTTTGAATAATCCTTATAGTGATGAAAATTAAATTTTTCGCAAGGGATATTGTTTTATCTTATAAAAAGAATGAGTGATCTGCAAAAGAGTGACGAAAAGTTGTTCAGCAAGAACTAACTACAATATAATAGGAAATGAGCTTTAGCCAAATAATCATAAGGTTCATGACCTCGATGGCACTCAGGAAGAATAATTCACAACGTAACTCAAATCAAGATGAGTACTTGTTCAATGGTTGCATCACTAATGCGAACATTAGGATGAAGCAATAAAGGATAGATAACATTGATACATGTAGAATTTAGCAATCAAAGGTAGTCTTTTCATTAATCACAAACAAGTTAAAATTGTACCGTAACACATTACGTGTCACTATGTCATACAATTCCAAGAACTCATCCTACCAACTGATGTCTCGGTTAAGTTAGGTATTTTTAAAAGATATCACAATGAATACTAATTTACAAGATTCATGGGGGTTCCACTGTCTCGGAAGATCCATCGATCCCAATTCAGAAGAAGATCTCTTCAATTTATTTCTTGGACACTGGGCATCCTTGTTAGAGGACAATAGCCTAGGAACAACCCTTAACACGAACCAACAAACATTTAAAACCTTATAATTCAATCACAGGACTTAACGATTTCCTCATAACAATTTCTTATTCCATACAGGTTAAATCTTACTTCATTCAAGTTTCAATCAAATCATACTCAATGCGATATCCTACATCATTCTCCAATACTTTCAACCTTATTCTTAGACCTTAATAGGGCAATAAAAGTTCGATATGAACAACACTTAATTTCCAATCCTATAGCTCTTACAACAATAGTTATCAAATGAGTCACTAGTATGAAATGACTCACACATTCAATAAGACTTCTCGGAAAGGTACTAGTGGCATGAGGCTTTTGGGTAATGGTTCCAATGACAGTCTCAAGTGCAACATTCACCCTTTCGATTTCAAGTTTAAGAATTGGATGACAACGAATCAGATGACATCTTTCTAGGTGGTAACGTTTTGTCAAACTCCACTCTATAAGGAAAGATCGTCATGACATCGATATTAGATTTAATCTCGGCAATTCCTTTTTTTATATCACAATCAACTAATATCAACATTTCTACGAATATCAACCATTTGTTGGGATCATAAATATCCACAACTTGGTTTAGATCTAGGATAGCTAGAATTCCTACGGGAATAGCTTCGATTAATTTACTAGGGGATTTAGGATTACTTGTGACAATCTACGTCGTATAAATACCTCGTATAAATATCAAAATAATCATGAAACAATCATGTAATAAAATTACATCATATATATATATATAATCCAAGTTATATATATATTAAAATAACACTTCTCAGTCTGGCCTTGTCGGTAACTCGGAATTCTTCGGCACTGTTATAGTCAAAAGATTTTTAGACATTTTTATAAAAATGTTTATAGTTAAAAGATTTTGAAATGTATTATTCAAATCCTTGGTTTTAAAAATCTTTCGTTCTCTATAACGAGAGCTCTGGTACCAAATTGTAACACCCCCAAATTTACACAATTCAATACAGCGTAAGATTCGTTGGTGTTACGGGATAGCACATTACTCACATCATAGACAACGCATAAAAATCGCGTCGTTTAATAATAAAGCATTTCCATTCATAAATATCAAATTTACATAGGTCCCAAGTCATAGTTATTTCATACAATTTTACAAAAGATTTGAATGGAAATAGTTATTTAAGTGCGGGCCATGAATTCTTGTTGTCTTCCCGAGAATTACCTTCAAGTACCTGAGACAAAACATGTTAAAAGAAAAGGTCAGCGATAACGTCGAGTGAATTCATAGAGTTTAATAAAATCCATCAATATAACATCGGTATAAAATTATTACCGAAAATCATTTTGTACAAATCATTGTAATAGGCCATAAAATAGCCAAAGTCATTTCATACAAAACCTTATCAAAGTCATAATATAGGCTTTCGCCTTCAAAATCATTATATGAACCATTGTCGTTAAAAACATCATACAATACGTTTTACAACATTGTATAGATTAAATAAAAACCGTTATATGAATATGGTTATATAAAACCAAAACACGAACATAATATCAATAATAAGACCCTGTATTGCTAGTCAGGCAATATATCGTAATTCAATGCATAGAGCATTATTTCGTTATTTTTGGATTATTATAAGCCGCATGACATTGTTACCTTACTACAACAAACAACGGGTAGCTAACCCGAAACTCATTTGCCCATCTAAATTAGCGTGTCGTCACAATAATCACGCTTGTGTAAATCTTCTCATACATAAATTCGCTTACCAATCAATGTGGCACGACGGGGATCAACCGTCAAGGCGCGAACTGGGGTGATCGTCCCCAAATAGTACTATTATATGCATAAGCGTCTACCAAATCCCGGTAGTTCACAATTCATGCTAATGGGACTTTTAGTGACATAACCTAACTTTAATAATCCATTTCATTTCATCTATCGGGTCATTTAATCATTCATCGGGTCATACAATCATTCGGGTCCAAATCAATAAACAAACAATCGGGACAAATGGTGTCCTATTTTATCAAAACTAACATGTTATCTCCCTCGCGTGTTTATAAAACATTTCATAAAAATATTTAAAAGAGTGCGAGGCTATGAACTCACGTTGATGTGGGAAAGCGGGTTATCGGTAATTCGGATGTACGGTACGTGCTTCAATCACGGAAACCTAGACAAATAATACTCGTCTTAGACTCTTGTCCAATGACTTTATAAAAATAATAATTATGTATACATATGATGATTTTATATATATATATGATAATGATCAAGTGGGTTTATACATCTTTACTCATTCATTATAGTGTTTATGTATTGGTAACCTTTTACTAGTTTACTAGTTTTACCTATTTACATGTTTTAGGTTCAATAAGCCTATTATAAGTTCATTAACTTGTATAAATTCATTTTATACTTGTATTATCAGTATTTATACTTTATATGTTGGGCCCAAATGGGTTAAGCCCAATAAGTAATTTTTATAAGTGTTTAACTTATTTAGTTAAATCATTAGTCCGAATATGCTAACTTAGCTCGTTAATGTCCGTATGTCATATAGTTCGGGTTTTATCGGTTTTTACTTGTATTAGGTACTTATTCATCAGTATATGACTTTTAAAAAGTTTACATTAGACGGGTCCGACCGTCTATGTTTTAATTGACGAAAACCGTTAATTTTACGGTATTAGCTGAAAAGACGTAAAAATCATGTTTATAGTTTTATAACTTATAAAACTTATCAAACTACCATTATTATATAATGTCTTATTTTATATCATAATATATGAAATTCTTATTTATAAATACTATTAATTGTTAGTGGATTTTCATGTGTATATATTTTATAAATATATAAGTGAGTGCTTATTTTATATAGGTTTTTATTATACAAATCTGATTTTAAATTTCATGTTCACCAAAACAGCCATATCTAGAGTTCTATATGGAGATAGAAGCCCAAATTTCTATGGCATAAACTACATGATATTTATTCCATTTAACTCTCGTATGGCTACTGTTGAATCAGCTTTTAAGTATTTTATAAAAATCGTCCAAAACAGTCTATGCATATTTGCACTTTAAACTTGTTTTGATCATATCTCACTCATTATAATGATTCCATTGTATGGACAACTCTCACATGTGTACAAGACTCATAGCTTACTGTATATCAATTCATCTATACCATTTTACCAGTTCATCATATGGTTATTTACTGTTTTTATACAGCCTACTAAATTAAGCAAGATTAACCACTTTTACATATAGTTTTTCATCTTTTTACCCATGTTTATCAACACCAAATCCCCACATAATATTTTTATCATCATATATTCATCATATAAATATACAATAAGAAAGAAAATACATGATTACATAATCAAAATAACAAGAGGATGAGAAGAACAATCTTTATACCACCAAGATTATGTAGGTATTCATCAAGGCTTGGATTTTTGATGGAGAAACTTGTGATAAACCAAGACCATCTTCAAGACCACCCATCTACATGAACACCTTGATGATAATCAGCCCTTGACTCCTTTGAAAACTCTTTTCTAGTTGTTAAGATCACCTCAAATCTTCATAACTTCAACTAGGCTTCAATATATGTTGATTATAGCCTTGGGTTATGGCTAGATTTTGATGAACATGGTGGTGGTGGTGCTATGGTGGATGGCAAAGGCAAGAGGGAGAGAGAGTTTGTGTGAGTTTTGCATGGTGGAAATGAGTTAGCTAGTTTAGAGATGGTGGTTTTGATGCATAGTCGCTTACTTTGTAAGCTTAGGACAAGTGTAAGCTATGTTGTTACAAGTTTGCCACATCAAGGATGTGGTATCCTTGTTTTGGTCGTCCCTTTTGAGTGGGGTGGGGCAATATTTATCTTGTCTCATCCCACTAATTTACGGGTACTCCTTGATTCTAGTTTGCTTGATTTGCGTGCCCTCGGGTCGTTTTATGAAAAACGTTTTTATAAATTATAAATCAACGGCACAAAACGAATCTAATAAAAATTGTCTCATCAAAAACGGAGTTCGAAAACGTAAATACGTAATCCTAAGATTTCCGGTTTAGACGTAAAGGACGTTAAATTAAAATCGAAAGTCCTAATCTCTTCTCGTAAATTTGTGTGTTTATGAACCAACTCAAAATTAAAATCCCAAAATAATATTCACGGATAAATTTATTTCCTGAAATGTCGGACTGTCACCAAAACGGTGTAGGTAAACGTAAGCACGTAACGTAGAATCCTCCGATTTAGACGTAGTCGATGCTACTTAAAGACGTAAATCCAAATTTCTTCCCAAAAATAAGTGAGTTCATAATATAACATTAAAATAATGTTTTTAAATAATATTTGAGAATAAAATATAAACCATAAATTGACGGATTGTCACATTATTTGATATAAAGATAGATAATTGATTTTTACATAAGTGGTGAATTGACCACACAATGGTTATTATTAAACTCTATAGACTCGCTCAGCATTTCGCTGACTTTTAACATGTTTTATCTCAGGTACTTGAAGGTAATTCTCGGGAACACGACAAGAATTTATGGCCCGCATTTAAATAAAAATTTCCATTAAAATGTGTTGTAAATTTGTAAGATATACTTTGACCTGAGGACCTATGTAATTTTATATTTATGAATGAAAAATGTTTTGTTATTAAACGACGCAACTTTTAAGCGTTGTCTATGATTTTAGTAATGTGCTATCCTGTAACACCAACGACTCTTCTGCTGATTTGAAATGTGAAATATTTGGGGGTGTGAAATATTTGAAATGTGAAACATTTCAAAAATCTTTTAACTATAAATATTTTTAAATAAATATTTTGAGTAAAAAGTTTAAAAATATTTTGACTATAACGGTGCCGAAGAATTCACGATTTACCGACCAGGCCAGACTGAGAAGTGTTATTTTAATATATATATATATATATATATATATATATATATATATATATATATATATATATATATAATATATATATGGGGCTAAGTTTGACATAGGAAAATAAGATGGCGCCACCTCATATCCTATGTGGCATTCTCTTATTGGCTAAAAAATTATTAACCTAATTATGGAATAAACCTAATACCGATATTCGGTATATACTTTTCATTATGGAATAAAAGATATATGCGTATCATACACATCCATATATTGGGTAATATATATACAGAATAAAAGATATATGTGTCTTATTCACATCCATATATTCGATTCAATTCATCTCAAACCCTAATATATCATTCTTTATCTTCCTGATAATTTCATAGTAGCCTATTTCTCTACCCCTAATTCCATTGATTCTCTTTGTTTTTGGTGTAGATGCTGCAACATAGTCTCACACGTATTTTTAGTTTATAATTTATGGGAGATGATCATTGATTAGATCACATGAAAAAGATTCAGACACAGATTCAAACACGCATATGTTTCTTTAGTTTACCCAAGTAAGCCATGATCTTCTTCTCAAACCCTAATGAAACAATGTTCTTTTGTTTTGTTTTACACGTTTACGAAGCCTCTCAGTTATAACGAAGCTTAGTATTATGTTTTATGTCGATAAAGACTACAATTTGTTCTCACCCGATAAGGCTATATCTTTACATCTTTGTATCTTTCTTACTTGCACACGTTCTGAAACCTTAATTGGTATTTGATATCTATTATTTTTTTGATTATTAATATTCTCTATCTCTTTTTATGAATTAATGGAAACCAAATATCAATTAACAAATTAGTCATGTAATAAAGTCATGTTATGTTGTAACATGAAATTAATTCAACACAGTTGGTAAATTGCTAATTCAACCTGTTTTGGAACTATCATTATGCATGGGTTGAAAACAGGTGGAATACTGAATTTAGTTGATAAAGGGAATATCTTTGGCGCCCCAGCAATTGTCGAAGACAGCCTCATAATTAGAAGGCTCGGAAACATTATGTGTTGTTTTCTTACAGAGATTCATACTTGACGCTTGCCGAGATACAAATTTAATAATCTTGATGGTGCCTGCAGCTGCTTCTTTGGCGCTGGGTGTAAAGACAGGTAAGTGAAAGAAATCTGATAACTAACAGTTACTGTCTTTTCCTTATTAGATAAAATTCAACATGCACCTAAACTGTTTTCAGAACGTGTGCAAAAGTGAAAGAAGAAATCTGATAACTAAGTTGTAAGCTGAAGTGTAGTGTCTTTTATAGTTTTAGCACATACTCCAGTGTTGGATTCTAATAAAGAGATTTTGTTACCCTTTTTATATTACTTTATCGTTCCTCGATTCGACTCGAATTTGATTTCCGGTTTAAACGTAAAACTCGATTTGTTCTTGGTAAAACGTATTTTTGGGTATTTTTAAACTAATTTAAAAATAAAAGCTATTTAAAATTAATCTATCTAAAAATAAATCTATTAAAATAAGAATAACTTTTAAACTAATTTAAAAATCTAATAAAACTATTTTAAAACTAATTAAATTTAAAAACTAATTTAAAACTAGTTGAAAATTTAAAACTTAACTTGAATAAAAATATAAAACTAATTTAAACTAATTAAACATATAAAACTTAAAAATTTTGTAAACTAATTTATTGAAAATAAAGACTTTTAAATAAAAAACTATTTTGAAAATAAAACTAAAAACTTTTAAAAATTTTAAAAGAAAAGATATTTAAAACTATTTAAATTTAAAAATAAAAGTACATCTATTTTAAGTAAATTAAAACTAATTTAAAATTTAAAGAAAGTAAATTAAATATTTTTTTGTCTTTTTATTATTTTTATAAAACTGAATAAAGGAAACATTTTAAATAAAACTATTTAATTAAAACTTTAAACAAACTAATCTTAATTAAAACTTTTTAATAAAACTGCTACTTAAAAACAAACCCTATATATATCTAATTATGCGAAACTTAACATAAAAAGAAGCAGAGATGAGATGGTAGGGCTAATGACTGCTAGGCGAGAGGTCCTGGGTTCGAGTCCCAGGACAGACAAATTTTTGCCAAATATTTATTTTTGCTATATTTTGGACAAGTAATCAACACTGATCAATGGGATCAGTATATCAGCAGCGCAATATAATAATAACAGCAAATAAGCCAAAATGACAGAATAAGCAGGAACCAAATAAGCTGAAACAAAACTGAACAATTAAATAGCAAATAAGCATGAGTAAACAATTAAAGCAGAAATAACTAATCAACAATAAGCAAATGGATAAACTAGAACTAAGCAGATAAGGCAAGAGTTAAATAAGCAAACTAAGGCAATAAGCAGATAAGCTTACAATCCTAAATAAGCAAAACCAAAGTAAACTGAATCAATTAAGCCAATAAAAGAAAATAAAGAAGATAAGCTGGTATGCAGACAGAAATAACATAAGCAATACGGTCGAAACATGAGATGAGCGAAAACAAAAAAAATCTAAAACTAAAACTAAACCGAATAAGCTACGACTAAATAAGCAATCATAAAAATAGACTAGTGAAAATTTAAACTTAAACCTAAACAATTCCAAACAGTACACATAAGCTGATCTAAATAAACTAATGCCCAAACAGGATTAAACTAGCAGCTTAATAACTTCTAAACATAACAGATTTACCAAAACAGTAAACATATAACAAATCAGAAATCAAGCAGACTCAAACTTACCAATATTCAAACAAAACAGATTAACTAGAACATATAAATAAATAGAAGATTCGAACCTGATTGAAGGAACCTTTGAGCCGAAGATGCAGCGCTGAGCTGTCTTTATCAAATCCGCATCGACACACCTCAAATCAACATCTCGAACCGAGAATCCAAACATCAAGCCTCGAACCCATAATAAACTCTCGAACAGATATATTATTATTTTTATTTTTTTATCTTTTTTTTTTATATATCGAATGAATAAATAAACTGATAATAATAAACTGATAATAATAAAAACAGTAAGAAAAATTTAAAGATATGCAAACAAGACAAAAATTTAATCAAAATAAAACTTTCATTAATTAATTAAATTCATTACAAACTTGAAATTGAAAATACATTAAACCTATTAAAACTAATTTACTGAAAAATAAATCTAATTAAACCTACTCCTAAATTTAATAAAAAACTGAAAAATAAATAAAAGGTTAATATTACATGATGAGATGGGGGTTTATATAGATGAACCGAGGTGTTGGGGTGATGCTTGGAGATCACGGAGAAACATCTCCTCCGTTCAATCCATCTTTTCACTTTCTCTTTCTTCTTTCTCTTGATCGTACGGCTGAGATATACATACCTTAACAAGGATCGCCAGCGTGTGAAAGATGTGTGCTAGTTGCTGCTGACCTGGATGAATCTTATTGGTCCTTTGGTTGAGTGACAAGTATTGGACCAATAGGAAACGAGATGTGACGCTGCCTTGAGCCACGTATATGCCTTGTGCTCAATATCACGCGCTCATCTAGCTCTGAATTGTCTGAAAATCAAGCGCGTGGCCTCCAATTGATAACTGGGTAAAAATCCCTAATTTATAGGGTTTCTTGAGTTGGTGGCTGCGTGTTTCTTTTATTTTCCCAATCTCCATTCTCGTTATTCTTTATTTCTATCTTTGTGACTTGTTGACTTCAAAAGAAACTTTCCACTCCCCGTCTCTTAACTTCTTTGTAGTGGGCTTTTGGACCCAACAATACTCCGTTCGTTTTGTTACTCATATTGGGCTTTAATTTAGTTTTTCTTGAAATTGGACCCAACAAACAAATACACATTTATCTGAATATAACTCATTTTGTTGGGCCGAATTTGGGTATGACAATTACTTAAAATCATTAATGGGCTTTTAAGCCCATTTTCTCAATGTGGGACCCACTTGGCTCGATTATCTTCGTAAATGATTTAATCCACTAAATCGAGCTCGATTCCGGTTTTCTTGAAATTATCTTCAAAACCGTGTCGGTTTACGTGAACTTGGGCACACTTTTGGTCTTTGACTTCGTCTTCGTCTCTTTTTGGACTTTTCTTCAACATTTGACCGTGAAATCCCGTGTTTTCTCTTCTTTTGATCATTTGTACCTATTTAAACACAAAAACACAAAACCACGCATAATTCCGACATTTATGATAAAAAAACACATGATTAGGTCTTGTTTTTCCTTGATTTTAGTGGCAAAAGGATAAGTGTTTACACACTTATTAAATCCCCTACACTTGACCATTGCAATGACCCCATGCAATGCATAATTTCAAAGCATAAAGTTACATTTTTCTCATTAATAACCCATCTCGGCCTTTATTATTATTACCACTACTACTACGATGAAAAGATAAAAACTTAAAAGGAGACAAAAGTTATCAAGGATTTATTACTTGAAATTATTTGATGGAAGAAACTCGTAAAGAAATCTAAGACTTAGATTAGGGCTTTGGTGTCATGAATATTAATCACCCTCAAGTTTCACGTTCCCCATACCAAGCTTAAAAACGAGATCATTGTTATTACAAGTTAGCACAACTAACACTTGCTCATGTGGTTTAGTTAATCACTTAGTCCCCCTTATTCCTACGGTGTATCTCTTGTATTTTATTTTTGTTTAGAATGATCACGAGGATGCATTTTTGACTTATTTCGATAATTTATTAAGGCCGAAAATAAAGTAGGACGATTTAATTAATATTTAGCTAAAGGACAAAATCTTTTAAAACGGCTTCTCGAAACCTCATAAAGTTCATATCTTGGCATAACTCGTTCCACGATTTGAGACCTTTCTCGGACCGATATTTGGCTTGTACTTCAAACTTCAAATCTTGAGAGACGATCTTGAAATTATGGTCTTCTCTTCATTTTGGTATACATCTTCAATAGGAGTGAAAGATGCTTCAAACGTTGACCACGACTTCTTCATTTATCCTCTTCTTTATTTAGGATTTTGATATACAACGATCCGCCTCCTTTTCGGACTTGGATCTATTTATCCTCATACCTTGTTAGGGTCTTTTTGGATAGACTTCTCCATGATCTTTAGGGGAGTAATTGCTTCTCGTCGTGTCTTGATCCTTCATATTGATTTGGATTAATGATCTTCACGTCATCTTTAGATCTTTAGCAAAAAAAATGAATCCTCATGCCTTGTTAGGGCCTTTTTGGACTCGGGTATCCTCATGCCTTGTTAGGGCCTTTTTGGATAAGCCAATCTTCGCGTCCCGTTTCAATAAGTTATGCCTTGGCTATGAACTCTAATTAATACCGAGCAACTTTTAAACGATCTTGTGCTAGAAGCTAAGTAACCTTTTAAATCGTACAACCTTATTTATTGCAAATATATTTATTAACAAGTGATGGGAGAAAAAGCTCATAACTAACTCACATAAGTTAATGAAAGAATACCGAACTTATAATTAACTCTATCATCTCTCGTTCTCCACAATTTAAAATCTCAAGGAATGAGATTCGTGGATGCTTAGCCTAATAAACCAATTAAGGTCCATATGGTTAAGGATACTAGCTATAGTAAAGTTGAATAAGTAAACTCGGGTTGAGTCAAAATATTTACGACGGGCCTAATATATCAAAGACATCTAAACTTGTAAAAACCATTATTATTATTATTATTATTATTTTATTTTATTTTTTTTTTTTTTTAAACTTTATTCTTGAAAATAGAAAATATAAATATGATGCAAAGAAAAAGAAAATAAAAGAAAAATACTACAAGGCCAAAATAGATCAAAAATTTGAAAAACGTTGAAAATTTTAAAAATTTTCCGGTTAAAATGGGGTCAAATTCATGGAAAAGGCCACTAAAATTTCGATAGAAATCCCCCCTACACTTAAGATAAACATTGCCCTCAATGTTTAAGCATGTGGGAGAATAAACTCCCCTACACTTAGGACATTGAGTGCGTTGTTTAAATCGAGCTAAGGAAAGGACAACTAAAGTGATTACATTTATTCGTTTTAAGATAGAATCACAATAGCAAAAACTTATCGAAGGAACCGGGTACACGGGTAACACGGGAACACGGGTCACGTCAAAAGTACCAAAAGTGGATCATCAAAGCACATGTACCTACACAATCACAACACAACAAAACAAACAACCTACACGGCTCCCCCTACACTTATTCTAGAAAATAAATAAAAGATAGATAATCGGGTTGCCTCCCGAGAAGCGCTTGTTTTTGTTAACCGAGTCACGAGCCTGACTCGACCCCGAATTAAATGGTCCATGGGGAAGCCTCGAATGTTATACCGGGATCAAAAATCTTGTCCTCGGTCCCGAAGGAACATAATAAATGAGAGGCAGGCGGATAAGTCATACAAGGGAGAAAAGTCCGCTCAACATACGAGAAGTATGTGAGGTCGTGATCCACGGGAGGTGGGATGGGTAAAGGAGACACATTGTCATCCCCCAAAGACATAGGATGGTCACTATTCGGCAAAGCCGTAAAGGTATCAATCAAAGAATGGTCAATGTCACCTCCCGGGTCAAAGCAATCATCCTCATGAACGTGAATCTCTTCGATTTCTTCATCATAGATAGGCTCGTCAAACAAAAGTTTGTCGTTCCCCTCATTGAGGATTTTAGAAATTCTCTCGAAGAGATCACGATCAAGTACGAAACCATCATTCATTTGTGGGATTTGTAGATAAGTTAAATCCTCACGAATGTGGTAAACGTAATTCTCATTAGAGGAGTGTTTATTAGGTAACTCCTCGAGAATTGGATGCGTGGTCATGTGAGTTGGTTCGTCATTATTAAAAATAAGACGTTCCAACTCATCAAGTTCGGCCTTGATATTGGAAAAATCGACCTCACTTGTAGGTGGAAGTGGAGGTAAAAGAGCTAGCTCCCGGTCGATAATTTCCTTAATCTCGGGCTCGAAGACGAAATCATCATACTCACCACATATAGAACTCTTATTGGAAGAATCAATTTTCGCTTTTGGATTTGTGAGTATGTGATCATGGACTAGCGGAACGACCGTGTCTGTAAGCTCAGCAAAAGTTGGCACATCACAAACTTCATCAAAGAATTTGTCGAGCCCAAAATTGCTAATCTCACTCGATGTATCAAAATCCTTAGATGCATTTGGGATATTGAGAGAAGGGATTACAATTGCACTAGGACATTGAGCACAAAGATCACTCCAAGAAATAGTAGTCTCATCGTCATCATCATAAAAGTAAGAACGCACAAGAGGAGGAGTAGAAACACTAAGAGTAGATACTTGCTCTTGTTGTCTTTCGTCATGCAAGCTAATTTCGAGTTGTTTTAAGCGTTCTAAAATTTCATCCAAACTAGTGCTTTGTTCCGTAAAAGAAGGTTGATGAATGACGGAGTTTTGTGGGGGTTCAAAATTTTGAAAACCGGAATTATAGCACGGATGTGGCTCATAATTCATCGGTTGACAATAAGACGTATCGTGAGGGCCCCCACAATGATTGCAACACGGGTATTGAGAAAAACCCGGTGCATGTTGTGGATAGGGATTGTCATAGACGGGAGGAGGGGAGAAATTTGTGTAAGAGGAGAAGTACGAATTTCTAGAATTGCACAATGGACAAAATCCAAATTGTGTATCGTCGATATCGGAACCACACTTCGCACAAGTACACCATGGACATATTGAAAAACCGAGCAATGGTCTCCCACACCGAACGCAAGACAAATCCATGAAGAATTATAAATAAGAGGGGTTGAGAAAAAGAATTAAACACAATAGAGGATAAAGAAGAATATTTTTGTATATTTTTTTTAGTAAAATATATACACAAGAAAAAAAATCGAAAGAAATCGAACTAAGAAAAATAACACTAATACGTAATATTTTTGGTGTAATACTTTTAGGAAAAAGTATTACTTTTGGATTTTTTAATTAATTTTTTTTTTTGGTGCAATTCTTAGGAAAGAAATTGCTTTTGTGATTTTTTTAATTTTTTTGTATTTTTAAGTTTTTTATTTTTTTGTATTTTTGATTTTTGTTGCAAGAAACGTAACGTTCAAAAAGAACGGATCCCAAAATCCAAACGTCTTCACGAAAAATCGTCAATCGTACGAGCGAAGCGGCAGCGGCGCCATTTTAATAAAGAGATTTTGTTACCCTTTTTATATTACTTTATCGTTCCTCGATTCGACTCGAATTTGATTTCCGGTTTAAACGTAAAACTCGATTTGTTCTTGGTAAAACGTATTTTTGGGTATTTTTAAACTAATTTAAAAATAAAAGCTATTTAAAATTAATCTATCTAAAAATAAATCTATTCAAATAAGAATAACTTTTAAACTAATTTAAAAATCTAATAAAACTATTTTAAAACTAATTAAATTTAAAAACTAATTTAAAACTAGTTGAAAATTTAAAACTTAACTTGAATAAAAATATAAAACTAATTTAAACTAATTAAACATATAAAACTTAAAAACTTTGTAAACTAATTTATTGAAAATAAAGACTTTTAAATAAAAAACTATTTTGAAAATAAAACTAAAAACTTTTAAAAATTTTAAAAGAAAAGATATTTAAAACTATTTAAATTTAAAAATAAAAGTACATCTATTTTAAGTAAATTAAAACTAATTTAAAATTTAAAGAAAGTAAATTAAATATTTTTTTGTCTTTTTATTATTTTTATAAAACTGAATAAAGGAAACATTTTAAATAAAACTATTTAATTAAAACTTTAAACAAACTAATCTTAATTAAAACTTTTTAATAAAACTGCTACTTAAAAACAAACCCTATATATATCTAATTATGCGAAACTTAACATAAAAAGAAGCAGAGATGAGATGGTAGGGCTAATGACTGTTAGGCGAGAGGTCCTGGGTTCGAGTCCCAGGACAGACAAATTTTTGTCAAATATTTATTTTTGCTATATTTTGGACAAGTAATCAACACTGATCAATGGGATCAGTATATCAGCAGCGCAATATAATAATAACAGCAAATAAGCCAAAATGACAGAATAAGCAGGAACCAAATAAGCTGAAACAAAACTGAACAATTAAATAGCAAATAAGCATGAGTAAACAATTAAAGCAGAAATAACTAATCAACAATAAGCAAATGGATAAACTAGAACTAAGCAGATAAGGCAAGAGGTAAATAAGCAAACTAAGGCAATAAGCAGATAAGCTTACAATCCTAAATAAGCAAAACCAAAGTAAACTGAATCAATTAAGCCAATAAAAGAAAATAAAGAAGATAAGCTAGTATGCAGACAGAAATAACATAAGCAATACGGTCGAAACATGAGATGAGCGAAAACAAAAAAAATCTAAAACTAAAACTAAACCGAATAAGCTACGACTAAATAAGCAATCATAAAAATAGACTAGTGAAAATTTAAACTTAAACCTAAACAATTCCAAACAGTACACATAAGCTGATCTAAATAAACTAATGCCCAAACAGGATTAAACTAGCAGCTTAATAACTTCTAAACATAACAGATTTACCAAAACAGTAAACATATAACAAATCAGAAATCAAGCAGACTCAAACTTACCAATATTCAAACAAAACAGATTAACTAGAACATATAAATAAATAGAAGATTCGAACCTGATTGAAGGAACCTTTGAGCCGAAGATGCAGCGCTGAGCTGTCTTTATCAAATCCGCATCGACACACCTCAAATCAACATCTCGAACCGAGAATCCAAACATCAAGCCTCGAACCCATAATAAACTCTCGAACAGATATATTATTATTTTTATTTTTTTATCTTTTTTTTTATATATATCGAATGAATAAATAAACTGATAATAATAAACTGATAATAATAAAAACAGTAAGAAAAATTTAAAGATATGCAAACGAGACAAAAATTTAATCAAAATAAAACTTTCATTAATTAATTAAATTCATTACAAACTTGAAATTGAAAATACATTAAACCTATTAAAACTAATTTACTGAAAAATAAATCTAATTAAACCTACTCCTAAATTTAATAAAAAACTGAAAAATAAATAAAAGCTTAATATTACATGATGAGATGGGGGTTTATATAGATGAACCGAGGTGTTGGGGTGATGCTTGGAGATCACGGAGAAACATCTCCTCCGTTCAATCCATCTTTTCACTTTCTCTTTCTTCTTTCTCTTGATCGTACGGCTGAGATATACATACCTTAACAAGGATCGCCAGCGTGTGAAAGATGTGTGCTAGTTGCTGCTGACCTGGATGAATCTTATTGGTCCTTTGGTTGAGTGACAAGTATTGGACCAATAGGAAACGAGATGTGACGCTGCCTTGAGCCACGTAGATGCCTTGTGCTCAATATCACGCGCTCATCTAGCTCTGAATTGTCTGAAAATCAAGCGCGTGGCCTCCAATTGATAACTGGGTAAAAATCCCTAATTTATAGGGTTTCTTGAGTTGGTGGCTGCGTGTTTCTTTTATTTTCCCAATCTCCATTCTCGTTATTCTTTATTTCTATCTTTGTGACTTGTTGACTTCAAAAGAAACTTTCCACTCCCCGTCTCTTAACTTCTTTGTAGTGGGCTTTTGGACCCAACAATACTCCGTTCGTTTTGTTACTCATATTGGGCTTTAATTTAGTTTTTCTTGAAATTGGACCCAACAAACAAATACACATTTATCCGAATATAACTCATTTTATTGGGCCGAATTTGGGTATGACAATTACTTAAAATCATTAATGGGCTTTTAAGCCCATTTTCTCAATGTGGGACCCACTTGGCTCGATTATCTTCGTAAATGATTTAATCCACTAAATCGAGCTCGATTCCGGTTTTCTTGAAATTATCTTCAAAACCGTGCCGGTTTACGTGAACTTGGGCACACTTTTGGTCTTTGACTTCGTCTTCGTCTCTTTTTGGACTTTTCTTCAACATTTGACCGTGAAATCCCGTGTTTTCTCTTCTTTTGATCATTTGTACCTATTTAAACACAAAAACACAAAACCACGCGTAATTCCGACATTTATGATAAAAAAACACATGATTAGGTCTTGTTTTTCCTTGATTTTAGTGGCAAAAGGATAAGTGTTTACACACTTATTAGATTCCGACTCGAATAAATTAGGTTCAAAACCTTTAGAAAGACGATATTTATACGCACCAATATTGCGGATTCCAGATCCGATGATAGGCATGGCGCAAATGATTAAGAAAACAACTTCTATTTTAACCATATGGATATTGTGTTTGTCTATTTACACAAATATTGTGCGTGGTAAGGCTACAATTATAATTTATTATAAAAAGGATTGTGCTATTGTTGAAAAATAACAACTTTATTGAGCCAAAAACATATTTTTTGTGTGGTATTCTTTTTGAATCTCTTTGCGTGCGTCTCTTTTAGGGAAAGAAACTGAATTTTATTCAAAATCTCATAGTTTTACATGAACGTGGCTCTCGAAGTGTATGAAGGAAGAGATCCTAAACGCCCTTTACAAGCTTGCGCGAGCAGGAAAGATTAGGGGTATGATTTTCACTTATCTGCATTTCAGTGTTTGAAAAAATAACATCCAACGATGTCTGTTGGTGCACTAAACGAATGCACTGAACCCAATTCTCTCCAAAGGGGTCTTTCTTAACAGAGGGAAACGGTATTTGATAGTTTTGTATTTTTTTAAACATATATTTTGATTTATAGACGATAGTAAAATATATAACAGATATCTCTTTGCTTTTTAACGTTGATACAATTAATATACTAAAATAATTATACTGCCAATGAGTCGGAAATCACGGTTACCAACAAAAAAAATAATAATAATAATAATAATAATAATAATAATAATAATAATTATACTGTCACTAATTCGAACTTCTTTATGACAGTGGTTTTGTGTAAATAAGAAAAGAGAAAAGAGTGAACCTTAGAATGAGTTTCAAACATGCAACTGCTATCCCTTTATACATAGTTTTCTTTACAGTTTCTTGGGTAGTACTCTGCAAAGTGCATAGGTAAGTTGCGTCGTTGTCTCTTTGTTTTAACCTTCGCTTTGATACTTGCAGACTTTGAACCTGAAAAGTGTTGCACATCCTCGACTTCAAAAGCGGGTACATGGTTTTTTGGTAACTCAATCGTTACACAGATCACCCATTTGCCACCTCTGGTTACTATCACTTGATTTTGTTTCCTACACAATCTCTACTTCCTCAAGTTGGAATACCACTATTAGGACAAAATAAGAAGAAGCTTTGCTATCAATCTCCAAAGGTTTCGAGTGATTATGCAATCAATGAAAAGATAAGTTGTGGATTTAATTGATGTATCACAAATTCGGCATCTAGGTGAGTCTATATCGATACCTTAGTTGAGAAAATGTTTATGTGGCAAAACGAATAAATTATTTAAGATCCAAGATCTGGGAAATTTTCACACCAAGCTAATGACTCTGCACTTCCTTTTGCACCAATCTGTTTTTGTCATCAGCTGTATATCTTTTCCACTTTTCTTTACCTTTTTCATTGCACCTTTATGTAAAAATACCACTTCTCTTCTTCCATTAGTTTCAGTGCTTCCATCTATTGAAGTTGTCTTTATGATTTGTTTATTTTTTATGGAAGGTGCTTATCTGATCATTTGAAGGTGATGGTGAAATAACTCTCTGAGATACTCAGTTTCGGTAAAATTGCTTATTTTTTGTTAAGAGTCTTGAGACTAATCAAGTAATGTATTTCTTTTTTACTATTCAAATATGTGCGTACACAAATTGCTACTGGTGGGTCTAGGAGGAGCTGAAGTGAATTGAAGATTAACATTGGTAGTAATATGATATAATCATGTGTTATGCAGGTCTGCATGTGTTCGTTTTTCAGAAGGCATGATCTAAATTTGAGGCATATCCATGAGATGCATCTGTCATTTTCGTAGTTTGGACTATTTAACAATCAAAACTGATGTCGAAGGGGTTGGGTGTACTTATGCAGGTTGTGGATGTCCAATTTCCGTTAAGTTGGCGAGTTATGCTCCTCAAAATCATTAATTAAGTCCTCATTTGAAAATTCTCATATAGTTACTGTCACTTTGTATATCAATTTGAAGTATATATCATGCTTTGAGTATATCTTGAAATGTATTTAAGTAAAGAATATTTTACTTTCTTTAATAATAAGTTGCAGAATATACTATACTTTTAGCGAGTTTATAATTCTCACATGTTATGAGTGTTGTTCTCAATAAGTCCTCGACTCTGGTTCTTCCGTTTTCTTGTAGTAGATTTCTCAGTTTCATAGCTCAGAAGACTACTTAAACTTACGTAATTGGGTTAATGCCTAAAATTAAGAATGTATATGTCATAGTTGATCTTTTATGAAGTGGTGACTTGCTTTCATCTCACAACTCACATACTAAAAGTATTGCAGGTCCGCCAACGGAATTGCAGCCGTACCTTCAATCAGTTCCACAAGTCGCATATGATGATGTGATTCTGTAAGTACCAAATATATCTGAAGTAGATATAACAACATATGTCTGTGCCGACCTACTTATGTTGTGATTCTGTACGTACCAAATATTTCCTATGTGTGTGTTTCTATGTATGTTCCTGAACACCCTCTTAGTATAAGTTTTAGTTTATGTTTCTACAAAGTTTATCAATATTTTCTATTAGGATATGACCAAAGCTTGACATATTGTTGTATTTTTCTAACAGGTGCCATGTCAAAACTATTTGTGTTTCAATCCATTGCCACAAGAAGGCTATAAAGTGTGCGTGATTGAGAAAGATTAACAGAGCCTAAGACGTGTATCACGATAAACTTGCGATATGTGTGCAAGATTTATCCGAAGTTTTGTTGTTGATAAAACTAATTCAACTCGATTTCTTCTGCTGTATCGATTCAGGTATGTATAATATTGGTCGAATACCTTTATAAAATCAACATGTATCTGTTTTTTGTGTATGTTTAGCTAGAATTCAACAAAAGCGCATAGCTCCCAGCCTTGATCTTCATCATCTGCCTTTACAGAGTCGGGTAAATTTCCACCCCACAAAGAACTTGGAAAAAGATTAGTTTTTGTTTGAGAGAAGTACCTTTGTATTTGGGTATAATATAGTTTTTATGTTACACTTTATCTCCTATATAATGTACATATGTCTACAGCTAATCATGTCTCTGCCGGAGCCTGGAAATTACAGAATAAAGAGTGCAAGTGGGTTAGCACAACCAGAACCATCGAGGAGGTTGTAAACTGATAAAATTTTGTTAATAAATTTATTCAGGTTATGTTATCCCTAACAGGCGGCCAAGAGGATAAATTTAACATATAATAACAAGGCACATTTCACTGCTCACTTAGGAACTTGAACCTGATTATCCAGTACGGGGATTTAAAAAGGTGTGGAAGCACCCTCTTATTTCTAGATTTCTGATATAGAAAAATGACTTAATGAAGTAATTTAAGCTCTTAGGATATAATGTTTTGGATTATAAAATTGTCATGTATTCCAATTCAAGTATACGTGTGCCACTACGCAAGTAAAGTTATAAGAAACCATAGAAGTTACAAAATACATATAGTGTACATGTTCACGAGAAATATCTAAGGTTCTTTCTTCCACTTGGCTACCATCAGTAATCCCCAAAGCAAAAACCAACTGAATGCTTAAACCTGCAGTATTCAGCATGACACAAAGATCATCTGTAACTATAAAAGTTGTCACGTCAGTAACAAACACACCACCACCTCCAGTATTGGCAAATATATATGAACCTTTGTCTTTAAGTTTACAAATCATTTGACTCCCGCAGTAAACGCATTTAGCAAACGCACAGGTGCTAAAGTATGTCCAATACTCTTTAACCAAAGTTGACAAATAAATTAAGTATTTAATAGGCTCCGTGTCATCTATGTTAATTTTTAGCTTTCAGTAGTGATCGTATGATGAACGTCTTGGATGAACATATTTAATTTCTTCCGTGGACATAAAACTGTAAAAACATTTATAAGATTATTGAACAAGTTGTTTACACTCCCAAGTGCCTTAATATTTTCATTATTGACTTTCTCCAGTAGCTTTATAATCATTCTTATCATTTTTACAATTTGATTTTTAATAGAAATATGTTATTTAAGTGTACTGTTATATACTACTCATTTAGTTGATAACGACCATAGGAGCAATGATAAGGTCAGTCTTGTGTGGGAAAATAGGCGTTGGACAAAGCAATGTTTTTAAACCCGGGTTTACTCGGCCGGATCAACCAGTTGACTCGGTTCTGACCGAAAAATAGTCATATTGACAAGGGTTTCATATTTTTGAAACTCGGTTAGACCAGTCAGGTTTGAGGTGACACGGCCGGGTTTCGATTTAAAATAAAATAAAAAAATATATACATGTAAATATTACATATTTGTTACATAATTTTTTTTACATATTATATTGGCTGATAAACAACTTAAAACTTTAATATACGAAATTTTTTTATAGTTTTTATATATAATTTTTGTTAATTATTAAAAATATGAAAAAATAAAATTTAGACAACCTGGTTAACCTAGGTCGACCCGGGTTCACCCGGATCCGATGTCTCGACCGGAAGATTTAAAAACCAAGTTTCAAACATTGGGACAAAGTACCTCCAACTTTCATGCAAGATATTTATCCACAACTCCTCTCCAAGGACATCTACATAAGGGAAATCGCCAAATTGGAAATTCAATTTTAGTGTCTTTAGTGAAAAAAAAATACAAATGTTTTAAAAAACAAATTAAATAAAACCAAATCAAATTCATTTTCAAAAGATAATAATACTAATATAAACAAAAAAATGTAGCAAGAAAAAACAAACACACCAAACACTTAAAAAACCACAAAAACAAAAAAATAAAACAACAACACAATCACTGGGTATATAAAAGAAACAAAACACGATATTGGGTCTATAAAAGAAACAAAACACGATCACTAGGTGGCCTGGGCTCAAAAAAGCGAAAAACCAAACCATAATTGTAAACACAAAAAACTAGCACACAAACATATAAAAAACACGTCCGCTGGGTGGCCGAGCCTAAAAAAATGGAAAAACAAAACACAACCATAAATATGCAGAAGTAAAACATAAACGTGCTGTTAAAAAAGATTTATGAAACGAACCCGCCCATTGGTCGGGTTACGCCGCTAGTATATATATATATATATATATATATATATATATATATATATATATATATATATATATATATATATATATATATATATATATATATATATATATATATATATATATATATATATATATATATATATATATATATATATATATATATATATATATATATATATATATATATATATATATATATATATATATATATATATATATATATATATATATATATATATATATATATATATATATATATATATATATATATATATATATATAACTTGAACTATATATATATGTTGTAATTTGATTACATGATTGTTTGATGATTATTTTAATACTTATACGAGGTATTTATACGACGTAGATTGTCGCAAGGAACCCTAACTCTTCTAGCAAATCAATCGAAGCTATTTCTGTACGAATTCTAGCTATTCCAGATCTAAACCAAGTTGTGGATGTTTATGATCCCAACGAAATGGTTGATATTCGTAGAGATGTTGATATTAGTTGATTGTGATATTCAAGATGAATTGTCGAGATTAAATCTGATACCGATGTCATGACGATCTTTCCTTTTAGAGTGGAGTATAACCAAAACCTCACCACCTAGAAATGTGTCATCTGAATCGGTGTCACCCAATTCATAAATTTGAAATTGAATAGGTAAATGTTGCACTTGAGGCTGTCATTGGAACCTTTACCCAAAAGCCTCATGCCACTTGTACCTATCCAAGAAGTCTAATTGAATGTGTGAGTCATTTCCTACTCGTGACTCATTTGATAACTAGTTATAAGAGCTATAGAATTGGAAATTAAGTGCTGAATATGTCGAGCTTTTATTGCCCTTTCAAGGCCTAAGAATAAGGTTGAAAGTATTGGAGAATGAGGTAGGATGTCGCATTGAGTATAAGTTGGTTGAAACTTGAATAAAGTCAAATTTAACTCTTATGGAATATGAGATCGTTAAGAGAAAGTCGTTAAGTCCTGTGGTTGAATTATAAGGTTTTAAATGATTGTTGATTCGTGTTAAGGGTTGTTCCTAGGCCATTGTCCAATGACGAGGATGCCCAGTGTCCAAGAAATAAATTGAAGAAATCTTCTTCTAAACTGGGACCGATGGATCTTCCAGGATAGGTGGAACACCTAATGACTCTTGTAGATTAGTATTCATTGTAGTATCTTTTAAAATCCCTAACTTAACTTAGACTTCAGTTGGTAGGATGAGCCCTTGGAATTGTATGACATGGCGACACGTAATGTGTTATGGTACAATTTTTGACTTGTTTGAGATTAATGAAAAGACTACCTTTGATTACTAAATCCTAAATGTATCGATGTTATCTATCTTTTCTTGCTTCTTCCTAATGTTGGCATTAGTGATGCAAGCATTGAACAAGTACTCATTTCGGATAGAGTTGCGTTGTAGATTCTTCTCTTTGTATTCCTGAGTGCCATCGACGTCATGAACCTCATGATTATTTGGCTAAGCTTATTTCCAATCATATTGTAATTAGTTCTTGGTGAACAACTCTTCACCACTCCTTTTTGCAGATCACTTATTGTTTTTATAAGTAATGCATTACCCTGTGGGGAAAATATGAAATTCTAATTTTCATATGAGTTATTTAAATCGGTACTATTAAGTAATTACCATTGAAATAAAGTTTTTATTAAACATCTTGTAAATGGAAATGTTTTCATAATGATGAACATTTTGGTAAAATCATTTTTATTTTATTTTATAATTAAACATGAATGTATATTTTAAACATGATGACAAAATTTTGACGAACTGAGTACTGCATCGTTAATCCTAAGTTGTACATAGAAGCGCGCCTACGTACAATTTGGAAGGGGCTATGCAAGGCTGATTAGTAGTCACCATGAAATTGTTAATAAACACTACATTTTTCTTTGTAATTGTGAAAGATTAAATTTTCTTTATGAGATCTAAAAGAAGCGCAAAATAGGGACATATTGTTAGGAACACCTACATATGTGCCCGTACCATTTTTCCAAATCGAATTTACTCATCTATGGATATTGTCTTATTTGACAATTAACATCCACTTCTTGTTCATTTCTTTCATGAAAAGATTCTTTGGAAACTTATCCAATTATTGGGTGTTGATATCCGGCTTGGAGTTTCAACATTCCTATATTGTCTTTTAAAATAGACTGCCTTTGAGTAACGTGAGTAACGATCCCCGATGCCTTGGGATGCGTAAAAAAATTATGAAAACATGGGATAGATCCATATTTATTAATATTTTCGTCTTTATCTGATTTGAAATTCTCTCGCGTAAATCATGTGTTGACCTTACTCTTTTAATGATAGCTATGTCCTCAGATATCCTTGATTTTGTGAAGCATTACGAGTTATTCTTAGTCTTTTGAGAAGTTCTCGTCTTATCAACAATAATGAAACTGGAAGATTGGTAGTGCCATCGGGCTGGATTGGTTGATTATGACATGATGTCATTGCCTTAATTGATGGGAACACGAGTAGAATTCCCCTAAAAGATAAGATGTTGATTATCAAGGGTGATTTAAATAATTCCCGATGGGTGACCATATCCTGCATTTAGGATTGAAATTATACCATGAATGGTTGTGAACTAGTCAAAGATCTTGTAATCTAGAAAGAACCTAAAGTGAATTTTTTAAAAGATGTTCCTGTTATCGGAGACTTTCTGAGGTATTTGTTGTTGAATTACCTAGACTTTCGCCAATAAGGCAAGTTGAATTTGGTATTGATTATATTCCCGGTGTTGCACCTGTGGCATGTGCATTGTACGTCAGCACTATCTGAATCAAAAGAGTTACAGTGCAACTGAGAGAGTTGTCAGAAAAATCTTTATTCTACCAAGCTCGTCATCATGAAGAGCTATGGTATTATCATTCCATATATTCGTTAATTACCTTGAAATGAATAAATTGACGATCAAAATTGATATCCATTACCCAAGATGAAAGATTTGTTCGATCATTTACAAGGTTCTAGCGTATATTCAAAAATTTGATCTACGGCATGGTTATCATCAAATTCGCGTCCGCAAAGAAGATTATCTATTCCAATCACTACATCCAGAACTCGTAATGAACATTATGAGTTTCATGTGATGTCGTTTGGATTTACCACTACACATGTAGCATTCATAAATTTGGTGAATCACGTGTGTAGGCTGTAATTTGATAAATTCATGCTTGTGATCATTAAGGACCATCTGTTTCTTTCTAAGAATAAGAAGGAGTTAGTAATCATTTGTAGATTGCCCTGAGTTGGCCGAGCAGTGAAAACATGTACCTTAAGTATTTGTCATGTGATTTAAGGCTTGATCATTTACATTCTTTGACCATGTGATTAATGGTAGTTGAATCTATGTTGACTCTTCAAGGATCGGAGCCATTAAGGCTTTGGGTTATACCAAAAAGGAAGTGCGAAGAGGTTTTGACAGATATTTATCGAAGGATTTCTATGTAATTATTCCCTTATACCCAGATTATTTAACTAAACTTCCTTACAAGTAGATGTTTGTGTATACCTCAAGACAACCTAGGAGGAATTGAGGAAACCATTTAAACCATGACTTGGAATTTGGAACGATAGTTTTTGCTCTTCAACTAAGAAAATTGTGACCAAAGTTTAAACAAAGATTTTTCGAACATTTACGGATCTTGTTAATTATTTTCGATAAATCAACAAAGATCGTGTTAACTAAATTCAAATTTATTTTGAACATTTTTCTATAACTGGACGAACTGAGAAATTTAAAAATTTTACGATTACGTTTCATAAATTAAATATTTATTATTTAAATTACTTGAAATATTTAACGACGCTTTGAACATCGGACCGGGCTAAACTAATAAAGATAACAGTTGAGACGAAACTAAAACTTAGAAAATATGAAGAAAGAATTTTTGAGTGATTATGGACACGATATTTATTTCATCGGGGAAGGTGAATGTAGTTACTAACACGTTATGTAGAAAGGATAAAGAACCAATTAGGATGTGTTCGTTAGTAATGACCGTGCAGAATAATTTGCCCGAGCAATTTAGAAATAACTGATGCTTGTAAGAAGGATAATATAGATGATAAAGGGGTTCGCGGCTAATGAGAACCATTAGAGATGGGAGCCGATGGCGTTAAGTGTTAAAAAGGTCGTTTATGGTGGCCTAAATATGGAGGATTTTGAGATTTAGTCATATTGGAATCTCATAAGTTTAAGTATTCTACTCATGCCATTTCTGGTAAAATGTATCTTTATCTAAAGAAGTTGTACTGACTGCCGAATATGTAAGCAGACAGCGCCACATACGTTGGTAAATATCTAGCTTTTGCGAAGGTCAAGGTTGAACACCAAAATCCATCAGGATTACTTTTACAGCTTATTATTCCTGTTTGGAAGTGGGGTAGGTCATCGTCTACAGACTAACCAAATCCGCTCATATCATTTCAATTAATAAAGGGTTCTCGATGGAGAAGTTGACTCGACTAGAGTTGTGTAAGCATAGTGTGCCTGTATCGATCATCTCTATCAAGATCCTCACTTCGCATCGAATTTCTGGAGATCCCCTCAGAAGTCACTGGGAACGAATCTTGATGAGAGTACTGCTTACCACCCACAATCGGAGGGTCAAGGTAAAGTTATGATAAAAACACTATAAATCTTGTTTTGTGCTTGTATGATTGACCTTTGGTAGTGTCTAGAATGAGCCTTTACCTTTGGATAGGTTATCATTGATAATGATCACTTTAGGATTGAGACCGAACCTTGCGAGGACCTATATAAAGAAAAGTTTAAGAGCATCTGTAGGTAGGAGTTGGGATGAAGATACCCGACCCACGAGACCTGAAATGATTGTGGAAATTAGGATCTGATTATTGACTGCCGGTAGTGGGCAGGAGGTTATGTGAACGTGAGATGTAGATCTTGAAGTGCAGGATGGATAGCGAAGTTATGCCAAGGATTTTCATCGTGGAAAGGTGAATTGATGATCTGATAGATCGTGGGAAGCCAAGTCCCCATTGTATGGGACCATTGAGATAATGTAAAGATTTGGTCTGTAAAAACCCGTAAAAATAAGGTCATAATTTAATTCTATTTTTCAGTTATTTTGAAGTATTTTATAACGTTAACTATTATTATGTTTAACGGTTTAAGTTGAAACCGATATTAAATATTATATTTTAATATTTTGACGAGCAACGACGACTACTAGTGATCGCGATACCGACGGATGCCTAAAAATTTTATATTTTTATTATCGATCGTTTCGATATTTAATACTTTCGACGATATCATTTTAATTACGTATCGAGTCGTTATAGTATTTTTCATGTGCGTTTAAACTTTGAAAAGTATTTTTACGAAACTCGAGTCCCGTAAATATTTGTAAAATTTACTTTTAGTCATTTCCCGCTTTGTAACTTAAATGTTGCATTTTGGTCCATAACTATCCAATATTTGCAAACTACACCCTACCCCACTATATAAAAACCCAAAATACACACACACATTTCATTTTCCACTTCCAAAAATTCACCCACTCCTCTCTTTCTCTCTCTTATTGTTGAAACACCACACCACCCCCCCCCCCAAATACATACATTTTCAATTTTTACTTGAGTTTGAGGTTGATTCAAGCTAAATCAAGCATAGACCCATCCCTATTTTTGATCAAGGATCCCATTGGTATAAAAAATTTACACATGCAAGCACTTTTTATTTTCTTGATGTTGGTAGGTAGAAGCCATGATCATGCATGGTGTTTTTAGCATGATCCATGGTGGTTCTTGCTAGAAATCTTGTTAAAAACTTCATTTTTGTTAGGACCATTGGAATAGTTATTTGTAATAGGTAGACTAGGAGGTATGTAGTTCCTCCTGGTCATAGTAGTAGTAGGAGCAAGTCGTGCTCCTGGTCTTATATAAAGTCAAACTTTATTCTTTAGTTATTATTCTGTTAGGATATGCATGAGATATGTTAGGAAAGGATATGCATATCAGTTTTACATGTTTTTTATTAATGATGTATTAGGGTTTCCTTGTAGTATAAAAGGAACCTTAGCCAGAAGGGTTACATAGACCTTCATAAAACATAATTCTAGTTATTATTAAGATTAGAAATCCTTAGAAAAGGATCAAGTCGTTATAGTTATTTTGTTCTTCTTTATAGTATTTGTATTTTGTACTTATACTGTGTATAGAGTCTCTCTGTGAATAGACTTGTGATTACAGAAGTCGTTCACCGTTCCTGACAGGCTGCAAGATCCACATTTGGTAGACCCAACAAGTGGTATCAGAGCCTGGGAGAGTCTCTGTACAAGAAGAATCAATTTTTCTTATTACTAACATCTTTGTTTAATCATGTCTGCCTCAAGTTCTACTCAAACAAGAGAAGATAATACTCCTAGAACTCAGCAACCTCAGCAGATCATTGCTATGGTTTCTAACACAAATGGTAAGTTTCCTCTTCTAAAAAAGGACGAGTATGATAGCTGGGCAATGAAGATGGAATGTTGGATCGCCAACACTGATCAAGAACTTTGGAAGATCATTCTGAATGGAAACAGCAGGAAATTGACTGGAAGAGACAAGAATGGTAATATTACTCTTCTTGACCCTAAAACTCATGAAGAAATCACAGTTGTTCAGAAGGAGATCAAAGCAAAAACTATTTTGCTTCAGTCTCTTCCTGATGATCACATGGGTGACTTCTATCATCTGGATGATGCTAGAGAAATCTGGAATGGAATAAAAGCAAGGTTTGGTGGGAATGAGGAGTCAAAGAAAATGCGAAGATCCATGCTGAGAGATGAATTCACAGAATTCAAGATCTCAGAAACTGAAGGCATCCATCAAGGGTATGACAGGTTCCAAAAGATATTGAGCCTGTTGAATCAACTTCGGTCGAAACCTGACGATGGTGATATCAATGCAAGGTTTCTTAGAGCCTTACCCTACTCATGGAATCAGGTGGTAATCTCTCTCAAAGAAAAAGGCGGGCTTGACTATCTTAATTTTGATGATTTGTTTCATAAGCTCAAAACCTTTGAACCTCATGTCAGGGGATACTCAAGTGATTCTTTTCCTACTCCTGCTAACTCTGCCTTTGTGAGTTCTATGGGATCCAGTCCCATGTCTTATGCTAGTAGCCCAAGCAATGTTGTGTCTTCTCAACATACTTTTCAGCATACTTCTACTTCTACTCCTGAACCAAAAGCCAAGTCTGGGAGCATGGTAGAAGCTGTTCTTCACTCTTTTGTTGTTGACGTTGATGCTCAACAGCAACTTGCTTTTGATGACTTCAAACAGGTTGATAAACTTGACCTGGATGAAATGGATCTCAAATGGCAGATGGCCATGCTCACTCTTAGGGTTCACAAGTTTGAAAAGAAAGCCGGTCGGAAATTTAATTATAACCCAAGAGAGCCAGCAAGGTTTGACAGAAGCAAGGTTCGATGCTATAACTGCCAGCAGCAAGGTCATTTTGCAAGGGAATGCCCTAACAAGCATGACCAGGAGAAGAGCAGATATTCAGCTTTTAAGATTCAGTAGGTGAAGGATGACAAGAAGGCATTGGTGTCTGTTGACTCTATGGTCAACTGGAATGATCATCAGAATGCTACCCTAGAGACAGCTGAGCCTTCTACTGATGTGTTTTCAATGATTGCTGGGAATCTATCTGATGCCGAGGAAGCAGAAGAGTTTGCTCTTATGGGCATATCACCTTAGGTACAACATTGTCCTCTTGGTTGTCATGATAAATATTCAGAATTGTTGTCCCAATATAATGACTTAAATGATCAGAATGATAAGTATTTTTTGGAGGTACAAGCCTATAAGGCTTCTTTAAAAACATTGGAACAACAAAAGAGGTGGCTTCAAGATACTCAACGAGAATATGAGGATAAAATTAGGATACTGAACATTGATTTAGAAAACACAACAAATATGCTTAAATACACAGAAAAGGTAAAAGATGACAGTATCAAAGAAAACAAGAGATGAAGGAAAAATTAGATGCTACACTTATGAGAGTTGAAAAATGGCAAAAGGCACCTAAGAATCTTTCAAAATTAATTGATAGTAGCAAGTCTGGTAGGAATAAAAGAGGGTTAGGATTTGATAAATATATTGATTCAGAAGATGTGTTTGATTTATCTTTTTCAAGTGTCTTTGATCCTGACAAGGAGGAAGAGGGAAAACCTAGCTACAATAGGTTTAAACCAGCAGCAGAAATGCACGCTGTCCCTCCACCTCTTACAGGAACTTTCATGCCCACTCCTAGGCATAATGACTTGGATGGATCACAGATGCATGAGTCCCCAAAAAGTTCTACTAATTCTAATGACGTTGTCTCGTGTACTTTCAGTGACAAAGCCAGTGACTCTGCATCATGTGGTTCAAGTGAAGAGTCGAGACCTACAAGTTCCAAGACAAATGATCATGCTGCTACTAGTGCTAGGAAGTGTGAAGAGAGAGTTCCTTTTACTTCAACAGTGTCTAGTCCTGGTTTATTGAGTCCTAGGAAGAATGTTCCTCCTAGAATTGTGTGTAATAAAGTTAGCAGTATGAAACAATATCATGCTAATAAAAGGTCATTTAAAACATGTTTTGTTTGTGGGAGTAAATTTCATTTGATTAAAGATTGTGATTTTTGTGACAAACATTCTTTTGTTCATCAAGCATTTCCTGCTCCTGGTCCACCAGGAGTTGTTCCATATTCTTCTAGAAGACTACACCCGAGTGCTCAATCTTTTTCTTCTTCTAGAAGGACCTCTCTATTAGCTTCTGATCATTGGAGAAACACTGGATTAATATCAAATAGACCAACCAGTAACTATTTTCAGAATTTTAATCCAAATTATGCATATTATTTTGACCACATGTTTTTTTGGTTTGGGAAATCTGGGAACTGTTGTTAAGCCCTCAGCAGGTTGTTCTTGGTCAAACAATAACACCCATATGATGCATAGGCAACCAAAGAACAACGGTGGATCTCATCAATCTTCTTGGCTATCTACTAAAGATCCACAAGTCAGGCTCAAACCTGAAAAGGTTTGGGTCCCCTTAAGAAACTAACTTTTGCATTTCTCTTTTCTTGTTGTTGTAGGTTACTCCATACCAAGATCCTACTCTAGGAATTGTTGATAGTGGACGCTCTAGGAGCATGACAGGAAATAAAAGTCTTCTATCTAACTTTGTACCATTTCAAGGCGGAAAGGTCTATTTTGGAGGAGGTGAAGGCAGAATCACTGGCAAAGGAACGATTCAGACGCCTAATCTTAATTTTGAGCAGGTCTACTATGTGGAAGCACTTCAACACTTCAACTTGATATCTGTGTCTCAGATTTGTGACAAGAAGCAGTTTGTCCTCTTTATGGATACTGATGCACTAGTGTTATCCAAAGACTTTAAACTTCCGGATGACTCACAGGTTCTACTCAGAATCCCTAGAAGACACAACCTCTATAGTATCAAGATGAATGAAGTCAACCCTACTGGTGAACTAGCATGTTTGGTTGCTAAAGCCTCAGAAGATGAAGCTACTCAATGGCACCAAAGGATGGGACATGTGAACTTCAAGACCATTCACAAACTAGCAAATCTGAACCTGGTCTCTGGTTTACCTCCCAAGTCATTCAGAAATGATATCAATTGTCTTGCATGCAACAAAGGCAAACAACATAAAGCATCCTTCAAGGCCATTACTGCTCTCAGCCTTATAACTGAATCATTTCAGCTACTACACATAGATTTATTTGGTCCTACCTCTATTAGGAGCATTGACCACAAACAATTCTGTCTGGTGGTAACTGATGGGTATAGCAGGTTTACGTGGGTTTTCTTCATGGCTGCCAAGAGTGAGACCTACTCAATTCTCAAGGATTTTATTACACTTATAGAGAATCAGTTGTCCAAGAAGGTTAAAGGTATTCGATGTGATAATGGAACAGAATTCAAAAATGCAAACCTCATAGCACTTTGTAATTCTAAAGGCATAATAAGAGATTATAGTACGGCAAGAACTCCTCAACAGAATGGTGTGGCAGAAAGAAAGATCAGGACTCTAATAGAAGCTGCAAGAACAATGCTTGCTGATTCCAAGCTTCCAACCATGTTTTGGACAGAAGCTGTCAATACTGCAAGTTATGTTTTGAATAGAGTTTCTATTACAAATCCTCACAAGAAGACTCCCTATGAGCTACTAACATCCAAAGTACCAAACATTGCTCATTTGAAGCCATTTGGGTGTCCTGTCACCATTCTGAATACTAGTGACTATATGGGGAAATTTGATGGCAAGGTAGATGAAGGATACATTGTGGGATATTCAGCTCACTCTCAGGCTTATCGTGTCTACAATCTCCAAGCCAAGCGAGTAACTGAAACTATAAATCTCAGGTATTTTGAGGAGAAGTCAAACATCTAAGGCAAGGGTCCTGAATGGTATTTTGATCTTGATTATCTTAGTGGTTCATTAGGATATTTTCGTTTCAAAACTAACCATGATGCAGGTCCACAAGTGTTTGCAACTTCTAGTGCATGTGCTCACTCTAGTCTTTCCGACTCAGATGACGAGGATGATATTTTTGTTGTTCCATCCTATTCCACCACAGTCTCTCCTACTCCTCCTAGTGATGCAACTCCATCAAATGTATTGGATTCACAAGTAGCTCTTGACACATTACTCAAACAACAACAAAAAGCTACTACAACAGCTGCTCAAGGTGGCTTTGAGTTTCCTTTGAATACGACTGCTGACAAAGCTGCTCCTAGTACTCCAACTGTTACTCCTAGTGTTGGTTCAACACCTATTGGTAGTCCGGCTAGTGATTCCACTTCCCATACTAGATTCTCAAGTCCTTCTGACTTGGGGAACTATCAAAAGAAGTCTTCTACCAAGCTGGATGATATTCATAAGCAACCAATAGATGGCATTTTCAACTCTGCTTCATATGATGATGACTTTGTTGGGGATCTTAATAACTTGGCACCAGAAGTGGAAGTAGCTTCCAATCCAGTGTTGCAGTCACACAAAGACCATCCTACTACTCAAATCATTATAGATCTTGGTTCTACTGTCAAGACACGCAGAATGCATAAGAAGGCCACGTCTGATCATCATGCTCTTGTAAGCTATATTGAGGATCAAAAGCATTATAATCATACGGACTTTCAACATTGTTTGTTTGCTTGTTTTCTTTTACAGGTGGAACCTAGATCAGTCTCTCATGTTCTTGAGGATCAAAGTTGGGTGGAGGCTATGCAGGAGGAAATGCAGCAATTCTTGTTTCAGAATGTTTGGATCCTAGTTGACTTGTCGGATGGAAAGGCAGCAATTAGTACCAAATGGATTCTCAAAAACAAGAAAGATGCACGGGGTATTGTGGTGAGAAATAAGGCGAGGTTGGTTGCACAGGGTCATACACAACTTGAAGGCATTGACTACACTGAAGTTTTTGCTCCTGTTGCTAGGATTGAGGCCATTCGTCTGTTTTGGCTTTTGCTTCTTATGTGGGCTTTACATTTTTTCAGATGGATGTCAAGAGTGCATTTCTCTATGGCAAGATTGATGAGGAAGTTTATGTCACTCAACCTAAGGGCTTTGTAGATCCACTTCATCCCAAGAAAGTTTACAAGGTGGTCAAAGCTCTTTATGGACTTCATCAAGCTCCTAGAGCTTGGTATGAGCGTCTCTCAACTTTCTTGTTGAAACATGGCTATAGAAGAGGCACAATTGACAAAACACTATTTCTTAAGAGGAATACCAAGGACATTATCCTTGTTCAGGTGTATGTGGACGATATTATTTTTGGTTCTACTAAAAAGGAATGGTGTGATGAGTTTGAACAACTGATGAAGGGCGAATTTCAGATGAGTGCTATGTGAGAGCTTACATTTTTCCTTGGTCTTCAAGTCAAGCAACAGTCGGATGGAATCTTCATAAGTCAAGATAAGTATGTTCATGAGATCCTTTAGAAGTTTGATATGGATCCTCTTAGACCAGCAGCAACACCTTATGAAGTTGCTAAAGTCAAACTCAAGAATGAGCCAGATCCTCCGGTAAATGTTCATATGTACAGGTCCATGATTAGCTCACTCATGTATTTGACTGCATCACGTCCGGATATTATGTTTGCGGTAAGTTCTTGTTCTAGAAATCAGGTGGCCCCAACAGTTTCTAACTTGAATGCAGTCAAGAAGATTTTCAAGTACATCAAGGCTCAACCCAAGCTAGGCTTGTGGTATCCCAGAGAATCACCTTTTGTTCTTGAAGCAAATAGTAATAGTGACTATGCAGGTGCTAATAATGACAGAAAATCTACTACTGGTGGTTGTCAGTTTTTGGGTCGAAGACTTATTTCATGGCAATGCAAGAAACAGATAGTAGCTACTTCTTCAACAGAAGCTGAATACGTAGCTGCTGCTAGTTGTTGTGGACAAGTTTTGTGGATCCAAAATCAGATGCTGGATTATGGGTTCAATTTTATGAACACCAAAATTTTCATTGACAACCAAAGCACTATCTGCATTGTGAAGAATCCTGTTTTTCATCAACGTACAAAACATATTGAAATACGGCACCATTTTATCTGGGATGCCAATGAGAAGAAGTTGATACAGGTTCTTAAGGTTCATACGGATGATAATGTTGCTGATCTGTTGACTAAAGCCTTTGATGGTCCTCGGTTCAACCACTTGGTGGTTCACATTGGGATGGTCAATCCTTGAGATCTAGGATTGAGGGGAGGCTAAGCCTAAGGGGAGGCTTAGTGTACATATTTTCTTTCACAGATTAACATATTGGTAGATTTTAACAACAGATTGAATGGGTTCTTGTGGTGTGTGTTATTCCTAGTGGAGGATTTTGCTCACTTCTGGTGGTTGTCTTCATTAATGGTTGGCTTCTAGTCATTTATGGTTGGCTTCTAGTGGATAAAAATCCTTCTTTGACAAGTGTTGGTTGGCTTCTAGTCTTGGTTTGGGTCACTGTTCACTTCGTTGACTTCTGTTGACCACATTATGCTTCTAGTGTTGACCCTTATACGTTTTGACTTTTAGTCAACGCAAGCTAATTCTGGTTTATATCATCTTATTTAACTTTGGTAAATTGGGATTTGCAAATAATGTTATAAGGGGCAAGTGGTTACTTTGCATTAACTGCCTAATTTGAAAGGGCAACCCACATTATTAGGGGTCAATGAACAGTTACTAGACCATTATTTATGGTCAATTACCCCCCCCCCCCCCCCTTGACTCATTCATCACAATCATCAAACACACACACACACGCTCCTACTCTCTCAAACCGTAACAAATCAACTTCCATTACTTCTAATCAACATCAATGGCTGCTTTGGTCTACCAACCCGCTCACAATAAGGTTGCATATCTAGGAGATGGTCCTAAACGTGATGAATTCATAGACATCCTAGAGTTTATTGAGGCTTCTAACCTCAGGTATGCTTTTACTGTTTGCCCAATTGTTTATGATAGTGTGATTCGTTAGTTTTGGGATACTGCTACTATTGTGGCTATGTTTGGTCATCCACGTGAACTCCATGCTACCATTGATGGACGATCTTATGTGGTTACTGAAGCTTCTATTAGGAGTTCCCTTCATCTTCAAGATGAAGGTGGTGTTGTTTCCATCCCCGATGCTGAGGTTTTAGAGGGGATGACTACTATTGGGTATAACCATGGGGGAAGTTTAACTTCCAAAAGAATAGGTTTTCCCCCCAGTGGAAGCTTCTAGTGCACTTTTTGATTCACTATTTAAGCCCCAAGTCTGGGAGTTGGGATGCTTTTCCCACTCCTTTGGCTACTGGTCTGATCTGCATAGCACTGGGTAGGGTGTTTAATTTCTCTCGCTATTTGTTTGATGGGATGGTTAGCAATCTGTCTAGTACCGGTTCTAGGAAGAAATTTTTAATGTATCCTAGGTTTTTACAACAGATACTTGTGTGTTTACCTCGTGATAGGGAGGAGTATGAGACCCCCAAGCTTACTGCTAAAGTTTACTACAATATGGCTCATGGGTTTAGAGGGGATTGGAGGCCCCTTACTGATGCAATGCTGGGCCTTGCCCAAGGTCCTCCTGATGTTTTTCCTCCGGCTATCCAAGCTGAGGAGGAACTTCCATTAGGTGATGACCCAATGGACGAGGAGCATCCTGCTGGTGGTGCACCTAATGTGGTTGTGGAAGAGCCGGTTGAGGAAGTGGTGGTTGAAAGGCCGTCCACTTCCAAGGTTGCCCCCTCTTCGATGCCACATTCGTCTCCATTTGTGGATACCCCCCCCTCCTAGTCATGTCCCTCACTCTTCTGATAAGCCCTCTAGTTCTCGTGCTCATAATGATGACCCCTTTATTACTTCTGGTTCCAATGAAGCCTTCCCAGACCCAAGTCCTCTTGGTGGGAAAGCGGAGGAGCCTACTACACTTACTTCTTTGCTTGATCTCATGCACAGGTACCATGAAAGGATTCTTTCTTTGGAGGCAGATTTGAATCAACATCGTAAGCTTACCAGGGAATTTGTTCTTCCCATGGCTGACCGGATTAAAGCTTTGGAGACATAGCAAAGGAGGAGGAAGAAGCATGTGGTTGAGTCTGATTCTGATGAGGAGGTTGAAGATCTTATGGAGGATGGCTTGAATTTGTTGGCGAAGGCTGTGTTTGCTGATAAGTCATATGATGATCTGCCGATTCCTCCTACTTCATCAAGCATCCCTCCTACTGCTGCTATCCCTACACCAAAGGAAGATGTTGCTGGTACTACTGTTGGTTCAACTGCTAGATCATCTCATGATCCTAAGGGGAAAGCCCCTATGCCTGCTGCTCCCTAACCCCCTCGCAAGCGTACTCGCAGACAACTTGAGGAGGATAGGTTGGGTGAGGAGGCTGCACAAAGAATGCAAGCGAAAATTGACCAAGCTGCAAGGGCTGAGGAGGAAGCTCTTCAGAAGAAAAGACGTGAACAGTTGCAGCATGATGCTATGCATTGGGACGATAATGATTGGATGCGGGTGCTCACTATTCTTACCTCGGATTATTCGCAGTTTACTGATCTCTTGGGTTCTGATGTGAATGAGCAGAATTGTATTCCTCGAGCTATGGTGTTAATGCGTAAGCAACAATTATTGCTTGCTGCTCAACTACGTGAAAAGTGTAAGAACGGGCCTTTGACGAGAACCGAGGAGAAAAAGTTAATGCAGAGGTATGTCAAGTATCAGTTGGCTGCTCACTTTACTGTTGGTTGGACATGGGAACGAGTTCGGGCATTGTCTTTTGACGAGCTTAAGGCTCTATATGAACGAATGATCAAGCATCAGAGCACACCGGTTCCGGAGCGTTTCATCTATCGTCCTCCTCCACGAGTGGTTCCTACTTCTCAACCTGCTGTTGCTCCTGGTTCTTAATATGATGTTCCTCTTGGTTCTACTGGTATTCCATCTATTGTTAATGTCTCTACTGTTGGTACCACCTCTACACCGTTGGTTGATCCTCCTGTTTCATCTTCGGGTGCTACCACCACCACCACCTATGCTACCACTACCACCACCACTGCTACTCCTGCTATGGCACAACCCTCACCACCCGTGACTGGCCCTCAACCTACTCCTTCTTCTGGTGCAGCTACCGTTGATCCTTTGGTTGGACAAGGTATTGATTCTACTTCTGCTGATCCTATTCCTGCTGCGAGGGTAAAGGTTGAACCCTCGTCTGGTGCTCCCACTCCTCGTCGTTCCATTCATAAGAAGATGTCTAGACGTGGAAAGTCTGTTTCTTTATGAGAAGCGTGCTCCCGAAAATCTTATTGATGCAGCTTCCGATAGTGACTCAGAATTGCCAATGGGTACGGGGTTTATTACATCTTGGACGGTTAAGCCATCCACCACTATTCCTGGTACTTTCACCCATAAGATTTCCATCAGTGATGGTTATGTTCGTTATGCTTCGGGTTTGCAAGGTGTGTTGACTTGGGTAGATCGTAGGGATCTTATGTCTTTGTATGGGTTTGTTGATGCTGGTATGCCTACTCATCCTAGTGAGGTGCCCTCCTGACCTTGTTTGACAATGTGGGCTGATTTGAAGATGATGCTTGATTCCCCTCCACATGCTCCACTTTCTGGTGTCTGGAAGGACCAGCCACGCTGGGTAATCAAAAGATGGAAGTTGTATGTTGGCTGTGGAGTGCATGTTTTAGAGTTGGAGTCTGGTGCAATAGTGTTCATGCTTACGGATCTGGACTATCCGTTGACTATTGCTTCTATGGAGGCCATGCTTGCTTGTCACTTGCAGATTTCCAATGCCCCTTCTGGGAATGAGACTTCTATGGCGACTACACTGGTGGAAGGGATACAAGCTCGGTTACAACCTGAGAAGGTGGCTGCGTCTGGTATGTGATGGGTTGGTTTGTAAGTTTTTTATGTTTTGTGTTTTATGTTCATCTGTTAATACTACAATTCTTTTCACCAATATGTACACTGATTGGTGACTTCCATTTATTATGGTTAAAAAAGATATATATAAAAAAAATAATAATAAAATACTTTTTTATATAATATTTTCTTATACTTTACACAAATCATGGATTTTACACTTGTGAATAATATAATATCTGCTTATACTTTTTCGGAAACATTGGGTTCCTTTTGACGGTTTCACACTTGTGCTGGTTTGGTGTTTCATCCGGTGTTGGACTTGGTCCACACAACAAATGGTCCTCAACTCACCATATCTCACAGACAAGAAAGAGTTGATTCACCTTGAGGGTACGACTCCTGGTGTGATTCTCAAATCCGTTGATGGTTGCCAGGTTACCCAAAACTGGATGGTTTTCACTTGCCATGGTCCTAGACTGAAAAGTGGCTAATCCAAGGGGGTACGGCTCTTGGTAAAAATTTTATCAAATCCGTTGATAGCTATAATAGCTTGCTCAAAGCTATAGGGTTTTCAACTCATCGATGCTTCATTGCTAAAAGTTGGCGAGTCTAGAAGGGTAAGGCTTCTGGTAAAGACATATCAAATCCGTTGACGGCTGTGATGGTTTGCCTAAAATCATCAGGGAACCCCCACTCACCATTAATTCACGTTCTAAGAGTTGGGCTGGGTACTGGTCTCCCAGGGTGATGTTTATTCCACCATAAAGACTGGCTAGCCCAAGAGCGAGCAGCTACTTGGTAAAGGCTCATCAAATATGCTCATGTTGCTGTGAAGATTCAACATAATGCTGATTTGTTTCAAGCTTTGGAGAAGCTTCTAGTGTTCCTTGTTGCAGCGGTTCTTATGTTCCTTATGTTGCTGATGCTGTTGTTTCTTTTGATGTTCCAATCCTCAAGCTTTATTGCACGTTTTACCAGGAAACTTAAACTCAACAGGTCAAATTCAAGTTTAGGGGAGGATTGTTAGGACCATTGGAATAGTTATTTGTAATAGGTAGACGAGGAGGTATGTAGTTCCTCCTGGTCATAGTAGTAGTAGGAGCAAGTCGTGCTCCTGGTCTTATATAAAGTCAAACTTTATTCTTTAGTTATTATTCTGTTAGGATATGCATGAGATATGTTACGAAAGGATATGCATATCAGTTTTACACGTTTTTTATTAATGATGTATTAGGGTTTCCTTGTAGTATAAAAGGAACCTTAGGCAGAAGGGTTACACAGACCTTCATAAAACATAATTCTAGTTATTATTAAGACTAGAAATCCTTAGAAAAGGATCAATTCGTTATAGTTATTTTGTTCTTCTTTATAGTATTTGTATTCTGTACTTATACTGTGTATAGAGTCTCTCTGTGAATAGACTTGTGATTACAGAAGTCGTTCACCGTTCCTGACAGGCTGCAAGATCCACATCTGGTGGACCCAACAATTTTGATCTAAAGATTTTTATTTTGATTATGATTTTGATGTTATGGTTGATGTATGATGATATTAGAGTATATAAATGATCATTTCTATGGTTGGTTTTGGTCAAAAAGTTGATTTTGTACAAGATTTTAATGGTCATTTTATAACAGTAAGTAAACTGAAAAATCCGAATTTTTATGTTTTGAAAATGGCTTAACTTATAGCCTAGGGTTGTAGATAATTTTATTAGCTTCGATTTGATATAAGGTAGAGCTTCTAGCTCAAAATGAGCGCGAAGTTATGATGTTTTAAATGATCGTGTACTGGGAGACGAGTATCGACACTACAAATAGTTGTTGTCGATATTTGGATCGAATCTCGGGGACTCTAAATGGAAGTTTTGAAATGTGTAACCTACTGATAATAAGGTGTTTACTTAATAGGTTGAGTTTACTTTAAAACCCGATTGTCGGTTTTGTAAACGGAGTCGTTTAAATAAGTTAAAACGGTTGTATGAAAAATTAACGTAAATCTGTCTGGATTTTGTAGTTTGAAAATGAGTCGGGTAAAGGACTTTAAAAGTAATTTCATTTGATAAACTTGTAGGAGGACTTTCTATATATATTAAGTTAGTTTATCGAGTCGTTTCACAAACGGTTGACGAGTTTAAAAGGGGTAAATAAGCTAGTACATGTAGTATGTACCGGCGGACTTTGTTAAAAGTATAAAATGGTTAAGTAAATGTGTAGTAGAGTATAATGAAGTTATTTATATCGTTTTCTCTCGAGTTCGTCGTGATTATATGAGTCGAGTTTTATATTCTTATGTATGGTTTATTTCTCGATCTATTATTAATGAACGCACCTTATTTGATAGGTTGCGGTTCTCGTGTTTGAAAGGCATCATCTATCGTCGACGATCGTCTCATTACCACTATTGGCTAAGGTGAGTCTATAGCCTCGCTTGTGCACATTAAATTGTTTTAAAAACCCGCGAGGGGGAATACATGTTTTTATAAACTTAGAACACAAGTCTTTTATGGTATGCTTGTCCCTCTATGAATGGACCCTGGTTGCCTTTAAATTGCATTAAGTGATTGCCATTGTTAAAGCCTCAATTATGGACCGTTAATTAACCTATGATGGGTTAACCGCTAGTACAATTAATAGATCTATGGGGGAAGCTGCCCCGGTTCAGTTTGTGTGGACTTGTCACAGAAGCTTAGGCCCGACCTCCGCACTGTTTGAACATATTGTATTGAGACGTCAGGTATACGGCAATGTACCAATAATCTGGGGGTAACGACAATTAATAAATCTCTTGTCTTATTAGACCTAACGGAGTGTTTAAGGGCTCGGTTCCATGACCTTATTGCAATTTATGCTATATACAATAATCATTGTTGATGCAAATTATTATTTGATGCTTATAAGCATGCCACAAACTTATAATCTTTGCTTGTGTTCAAATTGATTACATAAACCTATAGATTCACTTGGCATTTTTGCTGATTGTTTTACTCACATGTATTTCAGGTAATCAAGAAGTGGAAGCTTGGAGGTCACGGGAATGAAGTTGTGCACTGCTTTTGTTGTTCAAACTCTTTGATTTATTTATCGTTCCATTTTTAAAACAAACTAATATGTTGTTTTAACTTAACTTTTGGTTACGATTACTTGGGACTACGCTACTCTGGTAAATGTTTTAGGAACGATAAATTTGAAACGTCTCTTTTCGAGTCGTTCTTTATAAATTATGTGTTATTGTATCATTGTTTAGCACCCAAAGATGTATTCCGCTGCGTGTAAATTTGGTGGTGTTAAAGATTGGTACCAGAGCCATGAGTTATAGAGAATAAGGTCTTTATTTTAAAAACCTAAACTATAACTGTCAGTTTTTATTTTTCAAAGAGTCATGTGCACCGGACTTCCCGTGACTTCAGGTTCAAGCTACTTCTGAGATTACAATTTTAGTATGCGTTATTACGTATACCTTATTATCAAGTATTTATAAATAAATACTATGATCCATTTATGGATATATATATTTATATCTAGGATCCCTTTATTGATATATATTTATGTCGTTAAACTTTTCGATAAAAGTTTATCATTTATTAATGATTAACTTAAATAAATACAATGAATTTCAAGATCTTTCTGTATTTATTTTTGAAGTATTTAAATTGCTTTTATTGCAAAGTTTTATATTATGACCTTACATAACTTCATCTACGCGCATTACTTTCATTGTTTAACCCTTTGAGATACCTATATAGATATCCAAATCGTCTTTCGGCTGTTTGTGCTTGGACGTCTTGAAACGTAATCTCTTGACCATTGTGTATCTCAATGTGTCCTTGGAATAGACTAACCGCCATCGTGTGAGTCACACATTTTGAAACATTTCTTAAAATCGTGTTGAATAATATCATGGTTTTTCATAATATTTGTTGATTTCTATTATCGTTTTACACGACATGCGAAGATTTAATTCGTTGACACTTATATGTATCGACTCCGAAATGTATTGTTCGCTTATATCTCGGTAACGTCATCGTCATTTTATAAATCATCGTCTAGATTATGGCGCTAGATTGGAATACGATTTTACATCTATAAACTTGTATTATCGTTTTTCATTAACCTTCTTGCTCTCGGAACGCAACCTATGAATGTTCCATTCTTTTCTTGTTATGTTTTGTGTTTTGGTCAATCGTGGCACCAAGGAGATTTGTCTACCTTACATTTTGAAATCTAAATTTCGAACGTCTTTCACCGTTTTGCTTCCTAAATTTCGTGTTGAATACCTTGAAGCATATTCTGTCATTCATTATGCTATATTTTTATTTAATGCTCGTTATGAGATTTATTTTCGTTGTTGTAAAATCCACAAGACATGTGTGCATATATATATATATATATATATATATTGAGCCGTTAGGAAGTGTCGAAATATATTTAATGGAGAGACTGCAGGGGGTGTATAAACAGGTCAAAACTTAAAAGTAAAACCTGCGTTTTTAAAATAAATAGTCAAACCTGCGCAGAAATTGCAAGGGTATTTTAGTCATTTTATATTGGGTTTCAGGTCTCGGGTAAAACTAGAAAGTCGGCTGAAACGTCGTTTTGCATCAAAATGCTTTAGACTCCGAGTCTTGGAGATGTCATTTATCGGGTCAATTAATCGGCTCATATTTAAAAGTCAAATCTGATAAAAAAAATTCAGAACATAGTTTTAAACGTTTCTAAGCAGTTTAAATTTCATTTGAGATCGTAAAATTTTAACGAATATTATTTTGCAACTAACGAATACTAGTTGCATGTGAAAATGTTTAAAAATAGAAACATTACATGATTAGTAATTACCGGATTAATGGTGTAATTTGAAAATGAATAATATACTTTATTAAAAGCATGTTGTGTCGAGTATCTTACATAGAATACACATATGGATTGATTTATTCTTTTTATATATATGACTCATTTGTCACTGATGTTATTTTATTTTTATTTTCTTCTAACCTTCAACTAATTTAGGTTGAGTTTTGAAGTTTTGTCTTCACATTCTTCGTCGATATTTTTATCACGTGTCTCATGGCGTTTTCGTCTAAACCTTATAACCTTTTGAAACCTTAACAACTTGTAACCATTTCATTGGTTTTCTTATGAGCTACTATTTGCCATTTTTTTGCAAACCTTTGGCTACTTTACACGTTGTCATAATGTCACCTTATAAATAAATCTAATATTGTTTTACGGTTATTTTCACCAATTGTTTTTACTTTGGTCTTATAAAATACTTTTTGTAACATTAAAAGTTGTTTATTGAGTATCTCACAAATTACTTGTATCCTATAAATTTATAAACTATTTTTAAATCCCATTTTACAAATGGCATGGTTTATATATAAACATAAGAAATTTAACACTTTTCGACGAAACTGAGCACTGCATTGCTATTCCTAAATTATACATGGCCTGATCACCTATGTCTAATTTAGAAGGAGCCATGCTAGGCTGAATAGTAGTCACCTTAAAAATCTTGATAATAATCCACTTTTTACTTGGATTTATGATAAAGATAAATAAAATGAAATAAAGTGAAAAGAAGTTTTGAAAACCTTTATATTTTATGCAAGTAGCGCAATTTCTATGCATCCGCATACGTTTTCTTACCTTTTCATGAATGAATTACGCGCTTATGAATACGTTTTTACTCGACGATTGTTTTCTACTTGTTACTTCCTTTTGTCTTATAACTGATTTCTTTTGACCGTTCGTCTAATTAATGACTGTTGATAAATGACTTGAAAGTCTTGATGTTTTATCCTTCCTTCTTGTCCAATCTTCTTTATGCGACTGGGTAGATCTTTGGAATGTCTCCGCACGTGAATAATGAATTATCACTAGAGTGATTTCCATATATCCGGGATGACGTCCGTCACTCTCGTTTGTCTTGAAATCCACTGTTGTGAACCGTGCTTTGACTTCTCTCTTTAAACACTAACATCGTTCATTTGATTTATTTTAATTACAAGTGATTATTAGGAATTTTCTTTGATTAAATTTTTGAATGGATCTTATTTCCGATCATGTATCGACCACCACTAAGTTAACAAACTGATATTGGTGAACCATCAACCGCACTAACAAAATTTACAACTTGTTTAATCTATTATTTCTTATCGTCATACCATCAATGCTTTTATTTTATTATTCTCTTTAAGAATTCATACGACATTTGCTTCGTCCTCTTTTGTACCGTTGATTTCGTACTAATTGTTGACCATTATTTCCATTCGTATTCGTTTGTTATCTTGTCACATTTCGAAACCCGAATATATCCCATGTTTATTTTGAAATAATAAACACCTTTATGTATTTCTACAACATATTATAAAAATTTTATGGAACTTGTCTACATTTTCTAATGATTTTCAATTAATGAAATAACTATCATAAGAAAAATGTCAAATTTATACAACATATTTTGTATAACTAAAACTAATGTTTAACATGAAATTATACTATATCTTTTGAACTAAGTGACTTATCATACTTTACTTTTAATGTAATGAAATTACCGGTTTAATCTATATTCCTAATAATGATTTAATTTGGAAATTATATTTCTAAATTGTAACCATCAGTATAAGTTTAATTAATAAATTTATGCCATTCTTTCAAAGTTTCTTAAGACAACCAAAATATATTATGAAGCTATTTAACTTCTATTTTAATATATCATCTCTATCAAGAAGGTACCTCAACTGAGTTTTAAGGTAATACCAAATCTGGGATGGATAATTGTGACAAATGTTACTTTAATGTTAATATTTAATTCTTTCTTCGCTCTCATTTTTCTAGTATTGTGATTCATTATGTTTTACGGTTACGTGAGTCGAGATCCCTCGTCGATCGTCAACCTTAAATCATTTTACCACATCTTGTCCGTTTATGCGTTTTTTGAATTCATTTTTATCTCGTTCTGTTCCTCGTATTTAAGATTGAAAAATAGATTTTGCAATCCTATTTTTAACAATTAAGTTCGTTTTCCTCGATTCGACTCGAATTTGATTTCCAATTAACGTGGACTTAACTTTGTTTTTGGTAAATAATATTTTTATGTATTTTTTAACTAAAAGTCTATTTAAAATAAAAGCTATTTAAAAACTATTTAATCTAATTTAAAAATTAAACTATTTTAAATGACAACTAATTCAACTATATAAATAAAATACTATTTTTTAAATAAAATTAAATTCTATAAAAACTAACTTGAAAACAAAATAAAACTAATTTAAACGAAATGTAACTAATTAAAAAAATATTTTAAATGAAAACTTAAAAATGTTTTTTAAACTAAAGACTCATAAAAGTAAATTTGAAATAAAAAATATTTAAAAGTAATTTAAATTTAAAAATAAAAGTAAATCTATTTTAAAATAAACAAAACACAATGAAAAGTACTTAAAAATAACTAAAATTAAAATATTTTAATTTTACTTTTTATATTTAATAAAAAAAACTGAATTAAAATAATACTTTTTAATTAAAATAAACTAAAACACATGTATTTAAATTAAAAGCTAAAACTGCCAGCTACCATATTAAAGTGCTATATTAATTAAAAAGAAGTAAAGTAAACACAAAAAGATGACTAGATGGAATGGTTGGGGCGCTGGACAGCTAGACGAGGGGTCTGGGGTTCGAACCCCAGCCCAGACAATATTTTTTATCTTTTTTTTGGAATTTTTTTTTATATATATACCAACAGACCAAGAATGTCTGATGTTAACAGCAGTATAACAGTAGAAAAAAGTAAAAGCATCACCTTAATAAGCAAACTAGTAAAAAGCATTACCTAAATAAGCCTAAATTATCGAAAAGTAATAAATCAAATAAGCTATAAGGTTGAAACAAATAAGCTAACTAATCAATTAAACAAGCTGAAACAAAATAAACAAACGAACAAATAGGCAATTACTGAAAATGAGCTAACCATATCAGAAAACATTTAACTAAAAATAATAAATAAGAGAAAAGCAGACAAAAGCAGTTAACAAAACAGAATAAGCAAACCGAAAATGAGCATAATCAATAAAAACAAAGACAGTCCTAATCTAATAAGCCAAATAAAAACCTGAATAAGTAGTAAAACAAATATAAGCAAAAAACAACTATAAATAAACTAAACAAGTCCAGTAATATAAACTACAAAGGCAGATAATAAAATTAAATTAGCAGATTAAAAAAAATAAACTAGAACTTATAGAAATTAAAAGAGATTAAAAGGAACCTATTGTCGAAAACCGTTGAGATGAAGGAGAGGCGCTGAACCCCCTTGATATCGATACCGAAACCTCAAACACCTTCTTCGATCCTTCGTTATCAACATCAGCCAATCGAACCAACGAACCAACTTCTTCTCGAACAGTTTTATATCTTTTTTTTTATTTTTTTTATATATTAACAGTAACACTTTTCGAACAGTAATTAAAAAGAGAAAATATTGAAAGATGCAGATTAAACGCAGATTAAAGAGAATATTTAAATCCGACAGAAAATTAAAAAGAAATGGAAAATGATTAAAATTTAACTTTTCATTAATGATTCAAAGATTACAAAGACTGGAATTTAAATATTACAATAAACCTACCAATCTAATTTGCAAAAATTAAAACTAATTTAATCTACTCCTAATTAATTTAAAAAAACTGAAAATAATGAAAAGCTTGTCTATAATTACAAGATGTGAGGGATTTATAGGAAAACCCTCTCCTTGGTGCCCACGTCTTGAAATCAGGGTCGTTCATCTATTCTCTCTCTTTTTCTTCAGTGATCAACGGTTGAGAATACATCTTGAGCCTTTTTTCACTCGGATTGCCACGTTGGAAGAGGAGAGAGGACCACTCCTTGTGCTTGATGCGAATAACTTGGGGGTTTTAAATGTTTTGATATGAATTAACCATTGCAGTGAAAACCCCCAATTTTCATGGTAAATTTTTGTGAGGTAAAATTAATTAGGGTTTGAGGGAAGGTGGATGGTGCCTGCGTATTTTTAGAGAGAGAAAAAGTTGGTGTGGGTTTTTATTTGTCTCTTCGTTTGTATCGGATGGGATTATGGGGTAAATGTTTTGTTTAATAAGTCAGTGGGTGAAAAACGGGTGTTATGAGGGACACGTGTGAGGGTGTGTGGGGGTTGGGTTGGTACATTTGTTAGTATCGAAAATGATGGGGTAAAAAAAATAAAACCGCTTTATTATTTGTGAGTGGTGAGATAAAGGGGATACACGTGTGAATGGTAGGTGTTGACTGTGGTTTGAATGTGCGTGAGGTTGACCGATCTTTTGTAAATATCAAACCATTCTTCACATTGTAAATACTTCACTTTCTTTTCATTTTGCAAAAAATGGGCTTTGAAATCCCCATACCTTTCGTCCCATTTGTCCGTTATATTTGTTGAATTGGGCTTGTGGCCCAAAGTGACAAAATGCTCCAATCCGTATACTTATTTTCAAGTAAATTGGGCCTAATGGGTTTTTGGTAGACAAGGTAACTCCTTATTGGGCTTTTGGGCCCAATACCAAAATGTGGGACCCAATTGGCCCAAAATCTTCATAAACGATTAAATCCGCTAAAATCGAACTTGATTTTGGCTTTGACGATCTTTTCTTCGACATTTGACCGTGAAATCCCATGTTTTCTTTCCTTTTGATCATTTGTACCTATTTCACACAAAAACACAAAACCACGCGTAATTCCGACATTTACGATATAAAACACATGATTAGGTCTCGTTTTTCCTTGATTTTAGTGGCAAAAGGATAAGTGTTTACACACTTATTAAATCCCCTACACTTGACCATTGCAATGACCCCATGCAATGCATAGTTTTAAAGCATAAAGTTTCATTTTTCTCATTATTAACCCATCTCGGCCTTTATTACTATTACTACTACTACTACGAAAAGATAAAAACTTAAAAGGAGACAAAAGTTATAATTTATTTGATGGAAGAAACTCGTAAAGAAATCTAAGACTTAGATTAGGGCTTTGGTGCCATGAATATAAATCACCCTCAAGTTTCACGTTCCCCATGCCAAGCTCAAAAACGAGATCATTGTTATTACAAGTTAGCACAACTAACACTTACTCATGCGGTTTAATTATTCACTTAGACTCCCTTATTCCTACGGTGTATCTCTTGTATTTTATTTTTGTCTTGAATGATCACGAGGATGCATTTTTGACTTATTTCGATAATTTATTAAGGCCGAAAATAAAGTGTGACGATTTAATCACTAGTTAGCTAAAGGACAAAATCTTTTAAAACGGCTTCTCGAAACCTCATAAAGTTCATATCTTGGCATAACTCGTTTCACGATTTGAGACCTTTCTCGGACCGATATTTGGCTTGTACTTCAAACTTCAAATCTTGAGAGACGATCTTGAAATTATGGTCTTCTCTTCATTTTGGTATACATCTTCATAAGGACTGAAAGATGCCTCATACGTTGACCACGACTTCTTCATTTATCCTCTTCTTTATTTAGGATTTTGATATACAACGATCCGCCTCCTTTTCGGACTTGGATCTATTTATCCTCATACCTTGTTAGGGTCTTTTTGGATAGACTTCTCCATGATCTTTAGGGGAGTAATTGCTTCTCGTCGTGTGTCTTGATCCATCATATTGATTTTGATTAATGATCTTCACGTCATCTTTGGATCTTTTAGCAAAAAAAGTGAATCCTCATGCCTTGTGATGGCCTTTTTGGACTCGGGTATCCTCATGCCTTGTTAGGGCCTTTTTGGATAAGCCAATCTTCGCGTCCCGTTTCAATAAGTTATGCCTTGGCTATGAACTCTAATTAATACCGAGCAACTTTTAAACGATCTTGTGCTAGAAGCTAAGTAACCTTTTAAATCGTACAACCTTATTTATTGCAAATATATTTATTAACAAGCGATGGGAGAAAAAGCTCATAACTAACTCACATAAGTTAATGAAAGAATACCGAACTTATAATTAACTCTATCATCTCTCGTTCTCCACAATTTAAAATCTCAAGGAATGAGACTCGTGGATGCTTAGCCTAATAAACCAATTAAGGTCCATATGGTTAAGGATACTAGCTAGAGTAAACTTAGATAAGTAAACTCGGGTTGAGTCAAAATATTCACGACGGGCCTAATATATCAAAGATTTCTAAACTTGTTAAAACCATTTTATTTAATTTATTTATTATTTTAATTTTATTCTTAAAATGGAAAATATTAATACGATGCGAAAATAAAAGGAAAGAAAATAAATGAAAATTACAAGGCCAAAATAGATCAAAAATTTGAAAAACATTGAAAATTTTAAAAATTTTCCGGTTAAAATAGGGTCAAATTCATGGAAAAGGCCACTAAAATTTCGATAGAAATCCCCCCTACACTTAAGATAAACATTGCCCTCAATGTTTAAGCATGTGGGAGAATAAACTCCCCTACACTTAGGACATTGAGTGCGTTGTTTAAATCGAGCTAAGGAAAGGATAACTAAAGTGATTACATTTATTCGTTACAAGATAGAATCACAATAGCAAAAACTTATCGAAGGAACCGGGTACACGGGTAACACGGGAACACGGGTCTCGTCAAAAGTACCAAAAGTGGATCATTAAAGCACATGTCCCTGCACAATCACAACACACAAAACAAACAACCTACACGGCTCCCCTACACTTATTATAGAAAATAGATAGAAAAATAGATCATCGGGTTGCCTCCCGAGAAGCGCTTGTTTTTGTTAACCGAGTCACGAGCCTGACTCGACCCCGAATTAAATGGTCCATGGGGAAGCCTCGAATGTAATACCGGGATCAAAGACCTTATCCTTGTTCCCGGAGGACATTAATGAAGGAGAGGCAGGAGGATAAGTCTTGGATGGGAGAAAAGTCCGCTCAACATACGAGAAGTATGTGAGGTCGTGATCCACGAGAGGTGGGGTGGGTAAAGGAGACAAATTGTCATCCCCCAAAGATAATGGATGGTCACTATTCGGCAAAGCCGTAAAGGTATCAATCAAAGAATGGTCAATGTCACCTCCCGGGTCAAAGCATTCATCCTCATGAACGTGAATCTCTTCGATTTCTTCATCATAGATAGGCTCGTCAAACAAAGGTTTGTCGTTCCCCTCATTGAGTATTTTAGAAATTCTCTCGAAAAGATCACGATCAAGTACGAAACCATCATTCATTTGTGGGATTTGTTGATAAGTTAAATCCTCACGAATGTGGTGAACGTAATTCTCATTAGAGGAGTGTTGATTAGGTAACTCCTCGAGAATTGGATGAGAATCGATAGTAGAATCAAAAGTAATTGGCGAAGAAGAAAATGTGAATTTATCAAAATCCGAGTTCTCAAAATCAATATCAATATCAAGTTTTAAAACACCATTTGCCTTCTCATCAATACCATGATCACAATTAAGCTCATGCGAGAAATCCAATAACACGGGATCATAAAAAGCATCCTCGAGATGGAATTTCTCGATACTCGGGGTATAAAAGTCATCACTAAGGAGTAAAGAATCCGATAAATCATTAGTATTATGGTTTTCAAAAGTCGGTCTTGGTAAAATAGGCGAATCATCCTCATCCGATCCCGAGGAATAATTAAAAATGTAGTCGGAATCACAAGATAACTCATCCCTATCTACAAACTCCTTAGGTGTAGGACAACTTATGGGTTCTTCTTCTATGCACTCACACTCCTCAAAAATTGGTTTCTCAAAACATGTCTCGCTAAGAGGATTTGAAGAAAGCATAAAGTCATTTGAAGGGGTAGGTGAAGGAGGCATAAAAGAAATGGGGTCATCAACGGGTAATGAAGGCTCAAGAATAATCTCGGGAATTTCCTCAATAGGTGAGGAAAGAGGAGAGCTAATAGTATCCGTGGGTGTCAACACCGGAGGGTGAGTAAAACTCATGATAGTCTCCGGGCCTTGTCTCTCCTTTATTGGCGGAGAGATGGAAGGATCCACAGTGGGAACATCACTACTAGTAGTGGTGTTAGCCTCAATATCAACTCTCAAAGACGGCTCAATAACAAATTGATCTTGATAGGTTTCTAAAAAGAGCATGAATTTCTTATTGGTTTCCTCTTGCATTTCTCTTAAGAATCTACCATGTTCCTCAAGTTTATTAAGTATTAAATCCATTTGTGAAATACTCCCTTGATTATAGTTTTGAAAATTGCCTTCATTTGAAAAACCTTCATTATTTGAAAACCCTTGATTTTGAAATTCCCCATAAAATCGTTGATCATATTGTGGTGGGTCACTAGTCGTAGGAAAACTAGGGGAGCCAAAATAAGTATTAGTATCATAACACATACTTTCCTCAGTATAATAAACCTCCTCATAAGTTTTGTCACAATTAAAATAAGCATGAGGCCCACCACAAGTCGAACACTCCTCGGACATAATCTTATAACGCTCTTCTTGCAAGATTTCCCAAATCGGACGATTATCCATGGTAGTGTCAAAAGAAATCGAAAATAACAATAATTATTATGCTACGTAATATATATTAATAAAAGAAAAATATTTTTGTATTTTTTTAGAAAAATATACAATCACAAGAAAAACAAAAGAAATCGAACTAAGAAAAATAACATTTATACGTAATATTTTTGGTGTAATACTTTTAGGAAAAAGTATTACTTTTGATTTTTTTAATTTTTTTTTGGTGCAATTCTTAGGAAAGAAATTGCTTTTGTGATTTTTTTTAATTTTTTGTATTTTTAAGTTTTTGATTTTTTTAGATTTTTGATTTTTTGTGCAAGAAAAGTAACGTTCAAAGGATGAACGGATCCCAAAATCCAAACGCCTTCACGAAAAAATCGTCAATCGTACAAGCGAAGCGGCAGCGGCGCCATTTTGAAAAATAGATTTTGCAATCCTATTTTTAACAATTAAGTTCGTTTTCCTCGATTCAACTCGAATTTGATTTCCAATTAATGTGGACTTAACTTTGTTTTTGGTAAAAAATATTTTTATGTATTTTTTAACTAAAAGTCTATTTAAAATAAAAGCTATTTAAAAACTATTTAATCTAATTTAAAAATTAAACTATTTTAAATGACAACTAATTCAACTATATAAATAAAATACTATTTTTAAATAAAATTAAATTCTATAAAAACTAATTTGAAAACAAAATAAAACTAATTTAAACGAAATGTAACTAATTAAAAAAATATTTTAAATGAAAACTTAAAAACGTTTTTTAAACTAAAGACTCATAAAAGTAAATTTGAAATAAAAAATATTTAAAAGTAATTTAAATTTAAAAATAAAAGTAAATCTATTTTAAAATAAACAAAACACAATGAAAAGTACTTAAAAATAACTAAAATTAAAATATTTTAATTTTACTTTTTATATTTAATAAAAAAACTGAATTAAAATAATACTTTTTAATTAAAATAAACTAAAACACATGTATTTAAATTAAAAGCTAATACTGCCAACAACCATATTAAAGTGCTATATTAATTAAAAAGAAGTAAAGTAAACACAAAAAGATGACTAGATGGAATGGTTGGGGCGCTGGACAGCTAGACGAGGGGTCTGGGGTTCGAACCCCAGCCCAGACAATATTTTTTATCTTTTTTTTGGAATTTTTTTTTTATATATATATATACCAACAGACCAAGAATGTCTGATGTTAACAGCAGTATAACAGTAGAAAAAAAGTAAAAGCATTACCTTAATAAGCAAACTAGTAAAAAGCATTACCTAAATAAGCCTAAATTATCGAAAAGTAATAAATCAAATAAGCTATAAGGTTGAAACAAATAAGCTAACTAATCAATTAAACAAGCTGAAACAAAATAAACAAACGAACAAATAGGCAATTACTGAAAATGAGCTAACCATATCAGAACACATTTAACTAAAAATAATAAATAAGAGAAAAGCAGACAAAAGCAGTTAACAAAACAGAATAAGCAAACCGAAAATGAGCATAATCAATAAAAACAAAGACAGTCCTAATCTAATAAGCCAAATAAAAACCTGAATAAGTAGTAAAACAAATATAAGCAAAAAACAACTATAAATAAACTAAACAAATCCAGTAATATAAACTACTAAGGCAGATAATCAAATTAAATTAGCAGATTAAAAAAAATAAACTAGAACTTATAGAAATTAAAAGAGATTAAAAAGAACCTATTGTCGAAAACCGTTGAGATGAAGGAGAGGCGCTGAACCCCCTTGATATCGATACCGAAACCTCAAACACCTTCTTCGATCCTTCGTCATCAACATCAGCAAATCGAACCAACGAACCAACTTCTTCTCGAACAGTTTTATATCTTTTTTTTATATATATTAACAGTAACACTTTTCGAACAGTAATTAAAAAGAGAAAATATTGAATGATGCAGATTAAACGCAGATTAAAGAGAATATTTAAATCTGACAGAAAATTAAAAAGAAATGGAAAATGATTAAAATTTAACTTTTCATTAATGATTCAAAGATTACAAAGACTGGAATTTAAATATTACAATAAACCTACCAATCTAATTTGCAAAAATTAAAACTAATTTAATCTACTCCTAATTAATTTTAAAAAACTGAAAATAATGAAAAGCTTGTCTATAATTACAAGATGTGAGGGATTTATAGGAAAACCCTCTCCTTGGTGCCCACGTCTTGAAATCAGGGTCGTTCATCTATTCTCTCTCTTTTTCTTCAATGATCAACGGCTGAGAATACATCTTGAGCCTTTTTTCACTCGGATTGCCACGTTGGAAGAGGAGAGAGGACCACTCCTTGTGCTTGATGCGAAAAACTTGGGGGTTTTAAATGTTTTGATATGAATTAACCATTGTAGTGAAAACCCCCAATTTTCATGGTAAAGTTTTGTGAGGTAAAATTAATTAGGGTTTGAGGGAAGGTGGATGGTGCCTGCGTATTTTTAGAGAGAGAGAAAAAGTGGGTGTGGGTTTTTATTTGTCTCTTCGTTTGTATCGAATGGGATTATGGGGTAAATGTTTTGTTTAATAAGTCAGTGGGGGAAAAACGGGTGTTATGAGGGACACGTGTGAGGGTGTGTGGGGGTTGGGTTGGTACATTTGTTAGTATCGAAAATGATGGGGTAAAAAAAATAAAACCGCTTTATTATTTGTGAGTGGTGAGATAAAGGGGATACACGTGTGAATGGTAGGTGTTGACTGTGGTTTGAATGTGTGTGAGGTTGACCCATCTTTTGTAAATATCAAACCATTCTTCACATTGTAAATACTTCACTTTCTTTTCATTTTGCAAAAAATGGGCTTTGAAATCCCCATACCTTTCGTCCCATTTGTCCGTTATATTTGTTGAATTGGGCTTGTGGCCCAAAGTGAGAAAATGCTCCAATCCGTATACTTATTTTCAAGTAAATTGGGCCTAATGGGTTTGGTAAATCCTTATTGGGCTTTTGGGCCCAATACCAAAATGTGGGACCCAATTGGCCCAAAATCTTCATAAACGATTAAATCCGCTAAAATCGAGCTTGATTTTGGCTTTGACGATCTTTTCTTCGAAATTTGACCCTGAAATCCCGTGTTTTCTTTCCTTTTGATCATTTGTACCTATTTCACACAAAAACACAAAACCACGCGTAATTCCGACATTTACGATATAAAACACATGATTAGGTCTCGTTTTCCTTGATTTTAGTGGCAAAAGGATAAGTGTTTACACACTTATTAAAGATCACTATTTTATTCTGATTTTAAAATGAATCTCGGGAAGCAGTGTATAAGAAGAAACGATAAGTATCACTAGGATTTATGCGTGTACTTGTGGAATGATTGAGGACCGAATCTCTTAATGAATGGAGTTAATAAATTCGTTACAACCTCGAGGAGTATGTTGAAGCTGACACCGCAAGTGGAAAGACTCTTGAGATCAAGTGGTTATTATCAAGGGTTCGTTCAAGGTTATCTCGATGATTAACGGTGGAGATCTATACTCGATGTTTATGTTCGACCTTTTCTTTTATGTACTTATATGGTGTGTGATCTAGTCAATTGATCGTAAGTTGTGAGAACTTGAGACGGCATCATCCGATGACTTCCGATCATGTAGAACACATATTATGTAATATCTTTTTTACTTTCAACGACGATGTTTATTGAGACTTTAATGCGCGTTGGCGAAAGTGAGATGATGTCTTTGTATTATCTTTTGAGTAGGGACCCGCGTGTGAGCACCCTCCGACGACGAAAATGTTTTTCTTGTTAGTTCTTTTTGATGTGTGTCCATGGCTATCCGGCTGATGGATATCCTTTAATTTGCAATCTTCCCTTTTAACTGGACTTACCCGAGAATCTTGTCATTTATTCTCGTCGTCGAATGAGCTTCGCGTGATTCATAAAATTTTCATGTGTCGAGCTTGACGGGTGACTGGTGGATAAGGATTTATTTATTCCTTTTTGGTGAGATACAACTTGACGACAAGTTGCGTTTTGTAAAAGAACCAGTGGAGATCGTGGATCGAGATTCACGTGGGAACGTGAGGATTTCGTTATAAGGAATGTCGTCATCATTCCGGGTAGTGAACAACTCTTGTATGAGGCGAGTTGAGCGCCGGGACGTCGCTCCCTCAAGGTGGTGAGGATGTAAAACCCGTAAAAATAAGGTCATAATTTAATTCTATTTTTCAATTATTTTGAAGTATTATATAACGTTAAATATTATTATGTTTAACGGTTTAAGTTGAAACTGATATTAAATATTATATTTTAATATTTTGACGAGCAACGAGGACTACTAGTGATCGCGATACCGACGGATGCCTAAAAATTTATATTTTATTATCTATCGTTTCCATATTTAATACTTTCGACGATATCATTTTAATTACGTATCGAGTCGTTATAGTATTTTTCGTGTGCGTTTAAACTTTTAAAAAGTATTTTTACGAAACCCGAGTCCAGTAAATATTTGTAAAATTTACTTTTAGTCATTTCCCGCTTTTTAACTTAAATGTTGCATTTTGATCCATAACTATCCAATATTTGCAAACTACACCCTACCCCGCTATATAAAAACCCAAAATACACACACACATTTCATTTCCCGCTTCCAAAAATTCACCCACTCCTCTCTTTCTCTCTCTTATTGCCGAAACACCACACCACCCCCCCCCCCCAAATACATACATTTTCAATTTTTACTTGAGTTTGAGGTTGATTCAAGCTAAACCAAGCATAGACCCATCCCTATTTTTGATCAAGGATCACATTGGTATAAAAATTTTACACATGCAAGAACTTTTTATTTTGTTGATGTTGGTAGGTAGAAGCCATGATCATGCATGGTGTTTTTAGCATGATCCATGGTGGTTCTTGCTAGAAATCTTGTTAAAAACTTCATTTTGATCTAAAGATTTTTATTTTGATTATGATTTTGATGTTATGGTTGATGTATGATGAAATTAGAGTATATAAATGATCATTTCTATGGTTGGTTTTGGTCAAAAAGTTGATTTTGTACAAGATTTTAATGGTCATTTTATAACAGTAAGTAAACTGAAAAATCCGAGTTTTTATGTTTTTAAAATGGCTTAACTTATAGCCTAGGGTTGTAGATAATTTTATTAGCTTCGATTTGATATAAGGTAGAGCTTCTAGCTCAAAACGAGCGCGAAGTTATGATGTTTTGAATGATCGTGTACCGGGAGACGAGTATCGACACTACAAATAGTTGCTGTCGATATTTGGATTGAATCTCGGGGGCTCTAAATGGAAGTTTTGAAATGTGTAATGATGAGACTGCTTTTATACATAGTCTCATCTCCCAAATAGGGCTTAAAATGCATTAAATATCATCAAAATACCCAAATATATGCTTGTGTTTGTTGCTTGTGTATTTTAGGTACGGATATTGAGATAATGACAAAAGATCACAAGAATCATACAAAAACGAACACGGGAAACGAAGCCGCACAATGAACCAAGCCCTAGTGAAGACTTTCCCAAGATCAACCCTTGAAGATTTGAAGAATTATGAAGAAGGGTCCTCCAAATATGAAGAATTGACACTTTATACCCTTATTTGGCAAGTTTAGCCCCTCAACAAAGCTAAATTGTCAACCAATATCATCCACAAAGCCAAATACATCATGAAGTCCTTCAAAGTACAAGAAATGACAAGTTTGGTCCTTTGAAAATCCAAAATTACAAAAAGGACCCTCAACTTTCAACAATTGGCAAAAATGGTCCCTCATTTATCAAGACTTGGCAATTTCAGTCCTCCAAGATGACAATCATACAAGTCAAGATCATTACCTTTGAAGAAATTACCAAACCAGTCCTTCAAGAATTCAAATATGGCAAGAAATACCCCTGATTACACTTTGTGAAATTTTTTGGGCCAAAAATATAACAAGTCAAAAGTTGATAAGACTTAAATGGGCGTTGATAGAGTTTTGTTTACAAGTGACAAGAAAGAAGGAAACAAGGGACTGAAATGGGCAGACAACCAAACCTCCAACACCCACTCTTGGCTTGACACGTAGCCCACTTACTTGAATCAACCAATCACACCACTCCCTGCCTCCACCTCAGCCTTCCACTCACCAGGATTATAACTAATTAATAATTAGTTACAAAAACACGCGCTAAACACCACATTCAAACATTAATCTGGATCAAAACATGCACTATTCATCATAAGAACAAATTTGGGTTTTCTTAATCCGTTTGAAATTAGCACCCAGTAACCTCCAGAATTATAATTAGGGTCTCCCTAATTACAACCAAACTCACAAACAGCTTGCCACATCATTCCTTTGTCACATGTTTTACCCTGCTTTCTACCCCTTGGAGAAGATGACAAAACATTAAAGAAAATCCAACGCCCCACATCCTTGCTTCAAACTTAAGCTTATTATGGGCCATTGATCAAATTCCAACCCTGCCAACTCATGCAAACGTCCAAGGAAACATCACATGAGTCCAAGATTTTCAAGAAGCTACAAGGGCATATTGGGGACTTCAACCATTAGGGTTTATAGTTTTTAGCTGTAACTTAGCTCATTGTAAGGCTATATAAAGCCACTTAGGCCTTCATTTTTCAGCTGCTTTTGGTTTTTCCTTTGTTCAAACACTTGTAAATCCTTTTTCAGTTTAATGAATTTGAGTTAAGTGCTTTGAAGAAAGACCAAGTGCCATCTTTATTCTGCTTGTTTATGTTCTTAGTTTACTGCTTTTGAAGTTTAAAACCTGTTTTCAAAAGAGGAGTGTGCACAAGTTTGCATATTTTCCTCATTTTCTTGATATTTTGCTAAGTCTTGTTCCAATCTTGGAATTCTTGGGCTATAGGGATGATCATAGCATCCTAACTGAGTTGGTTAAGGTGTGGTGAGGCTTATAACTTGGGGATAATCAAGTGTGGGGTAACAAGTTTGCATCAATCAAGATTTTTGAAGTTTCTGATTTTTCATGTTATTGTGCTTAACCCTTGTTGAATCTTAGCAGGCTTTTGTGGAAGCTTGTGCTTGTTCTTGCTAGCACATAAGCTCAAAATTCGTGGGTGTGGGTGTACATCCATGAGGTTTGCTTACTTAATCTCCAAATCTGCATAAATTGTGATTTTTGGTGATATTTGTATGAAACTGTTGTTCTTGTGAATTTTGTGGCTTGTTCTTGCTTGAATCTGTTTATTAGACTTGTTTTAAGTGTTAATTGATGCTTGGTTGGCCTGAAATCTTGTTTTTCTTTTGAAAATTTTGATTTGAAAAAGTTAAAGGGGTGTTTGGGTCTACTGGTTTATGCTGGTAATCTGATTTTGTGTTAAAGGAAAGTGTTGTTTATGCTTTGTATCTGCTATACCTTTGTTTGAGAGTGTTTTGCTGCAAGTTTTTGGGTTTGAACACTTGAATTGATCAATCTGCTATATAGACCTTGTTTCTGCTTGTTTTGACCTAGGATTTTGGGAACACTTAGTGTGTATGCATGCTTAGGGATAAAAGTGGTTTAAACAAAGTTAACATAACCTGTTTGAAAGATTTGAGGTGTTGAAATTGGCTTGTGTGTCAAATACATCAGCAAAAGTAGAAAACTGCATGTGTAGTGTTCATCAGTAACTTTCATTGCTTGGATCTTGCTTAATTCTTTGAACCAGTGCATGAAACCTGTTTAGACTTGCTTATTGGAGTTTATCATAGCTTGTGTGTGCATTTGGTTGAATTTGGTTGGCTGATTTGTGCTAAAACTGCTCTTGAATGCTAAACTGCTTATTGTTCATGTCTGTGCAATGTCTGGTGATTAATTGATTAAACTGTATCAATTGGGTGTTTGTGATTGTATTATTTTGATTGTTATTGACTCCTTTTGATCCAAAGATCAATTGGGTGCCTTTGTGAAATCTGAATCCAAGAAAAAGTCACTAAAGACAAAAAGTCAAAATAGTCAAGCAGTGGGAAAAGTTCCCACTGCTCAACATCCAAAACTAGCCCCTGCTAGTGCAATTTTGTCATCAGCTTATCAATAAGCTATTCTAGCTTATTATGACTTGCAACAACTTATTTTTTGTAATAGATCTTCATTATTTGACCCATTTAAGTGAACTGGAGCTTATGAGACTTTGACTTTGACTTTTTACTAGAAAACCAACTTGTTTGACTTTTAACATAAGTGCTTATTTGATTTTCCAGCTTATTGAGTGTGCTTATTTGAAAGGTCTTTGGTTTTTAAGCTTAGTTTTGTCAAAAGAAACATTTTGCAACTTGAATCAGCTTCTGAGGTGGTCTAGATCATAAAAACGACTATTTTGTCGTTTTGTGAATAAGTTGTTGACTTGTTTCTGGCTTATTAAGTGGTCTTATTTGAAATTTTTTTTTGCAAAAGTCTTTGTTAGGTCAAAAGAAGGTTGTGTGTTAAATTTTAGCTTATGGCATCAGCTTATGGCTTAATGGGCCAAAAAGCCCATTAAGAATAAGCTGCTTATTATAAGTTAGCTTATTTCACATTTTCAGCTTTTGGGCCTTTGGAAAAAGTTGTTTAAAATCAAATTTTGAGTCAACCTGTGCTTTTTGAGCTTATTTTGAGCACTTTTTCTTATTGGGCCTTAATTAAGCCCAATAAGGGACTGTTTTGGGTTTGGCCCATTTTATAGGCCCAATAGGGGTACTTAGGTAATTTTACTTTCATTTCTGAGTTATTTAGGTTAAATTAAGCTATTTTGCAAGTTTTTAGAATTTTTTATAATTTTTGGATTTTTAATATTATTTTAATATTATTTTATTATTAAAAATTAAAAGTCTGATTTTCTAGGTTTTTATATTTTTCCTAGGTTCTAAATACTTAATTAGGATTTTTGCAACTTTCTAATTATTTTCTAGGTCTTTTAATTATTTTCTATAATTAATTTAAGATTTAATTAATTTTAGGAGTTTTTAATTGTTTAAAAATAGTTTTAATTGGTTTTAAAATTTTGAAAAATAGTTTTTAGCTTAATTAGAGTATTTTTGAGGTTTACAAACTTGAAAATCTTGTTTAGGGCTTTTTAATAATTAATTTTGATTTTTAGGGCTTTAATTAGCATTAAAAAGTCATTATCTAATTAATTAAAAGGTTTTTGCAAGTTTTGATTTTTTGTAAACTCTTAGAATATTATTAGGGATTTTTGGTAATTTTTAGAAATTTTTAGGTTTAAATTTTAATTTTGGTGGTTTTTAGGATTTTACGTGTACGCCTTTTTAGACTTAGTTTAATCCGTCTTCATAACCGTCATTCTCTTCTAATCCCTTTTCTATTTTTCTTTTCTCAAATATAACCACAAATTAATCCAAATCATTACACACATAACACACTAGCCTCCTTGAGAACGAACTTAATTGGGTCATTCACACACGGTTTTCCTAAATCGTCGTGCTCACTTGCCCTATTTATTGCATCCTTTTCCTAAAGGTGTAGTTTTATCAACATCATTTTGGCGCCGCTGCCGGGGAGGCGTGTTGTGTTTTGATTTGGCATTGTTGTTTTTATACTAACCATAATTAGTATTTGTATTAGTAGCACTCTACTAATACGTATTATCGTTTTTCGGTTTTTGTGTGAATATTATTACTATATTGTATACGTAAAACAATAAATACACAAGTACTCCAAATACGTGAGAAATCACAACCTTGACTTGGGAGGTCATTACCCAATCATTGTATTCTAATCTCAAACCAAAGAAAAAGGCAAAAATAGATAAATACTTTCGTGAAGCTTAATCTTGAAAATACAAACTATAAGGTGGGTATAAGGCGGATATTATAAAATATATCCTAAGGAAAAAGGCTCTTAAGTGCTTCGCGCCGCCTCGTTTCCCCGCTTGCTTGTGAGTATTTGATTGTGAGAGTGAATCGAGGGTTTTGCCGCCCAAAGTATTACTAAGTATCATATATATTTTCTTGGTTTCTATTGATTAAACCCTCTTGAACGATTTGGTGTTCCACCATCGTTCTAAAGTCATCGAAGGCGTTCACCCCACGTGATCGTTTTCATTCCTTGAGGCTTCGTTAATCAAGAGATTTGATTAGTGAGGAGATTTGTGGACTTTTTGTCTACCTAATACATTTCACCAAGTTCAAAAAAAAGGTTAATACAATCAAAAACCACAAAAAAATTGAAAAAATACAAAACACCAAAAAGAATCTTCTTTGCTCATCCCCTCGTTGTACGTGACGTTTATGCTAACTCGAAATCAAGCAAGACGTGCACGTAAACGAAAGAACAAAACTCCCACTCCCAACAATTCTAGTGAGGAGTCTCCTATTGACGAACCCATTGTAAGAGAAGCACCAACCATGGCGAATCGAACTATGATGGAGTTACTTCAAGCACCCACCGAGGGTTATGGAGAGGCTATTGTGATTCCCGCAATCCTTGCGGAGAATTTTGTGGTTAAGACGGGTTTGTTGTCCATGATTCAAAACAACAAATTCCGTGGTGATGAGAAGGACAATCCACACAACCATATCCGCCAATTCAATCGTCTTACCGCTACTTGCAAGTTTAAGGATGTCTCTAACGACTCGATTAAGATGATGCTTTTTCCGTATTCCTTAGCGGGGCCCGCAAAAATTTGGTTAGAGAAAGAGCCACCCAATTCTATATTGACGTGGAAGGATCTCGTGTCTAAGTTTGTGAACCAATTTTTTCCGCCCTCTAAGACTACGCACTTGAAAAACGAGATTTCAAAGTTTTCACAAGAGTTTAATGAAAGTTTTTCAACGGCTTGGAATAGGTTTAAGGAAATGTTACATGAATGTCCTCATCACGGTTTTTCCGATTTGCATCAAATTGACACGTTTTACAATGGACTTAATGATCATGAAAGGGATTATTTGAATGCCGCCGCGGGTGGTAATTTTTTGTGTAAAACGGTTGAGGAAGCTTTGGTGATAATTGAAAATAGATCTAAGGTGTATAGTCCTCGTAGCACGTCTAGTGTTCGTAAGGCTTCGTCTTCGGCTTCACCTTCTTTGTCTAATACCATCGATGCTTGCCAAATTGAGGCGAACTTGGAAAACAAGATTTTTGATAAGTTGAAAGGACTTTTGATTGAGTTTAAAGTTGGTGAACCAAGTGCTCCCGCTACGGCTAAAGCGGTTGAGGTTTCTTGCATGTATTGTGGTGGAGGTCATGATTTCTCCGAGTGCATTACCAACGGTGGTAACACTCCGAGTGCCTTTGCGGCCACGGGAAATTACAACCAAAACGGTCAAGTTTCCCGCTCTAATCAAATGACTCCACCGGGTTTTGGATCAAATCAAAATGCTAACAACTATCGCAACAATCAAGTTGGTTTTAAGAACAATTACAACAAGGGAAACTATGGGAATCAAGGGGCTAATAATCAAGTTTCAAACAAAAATGATTTTCAAAATAACAACAAAAGTTTGCAAACATTGAAAGATCTCCCAAGTGAGTTTGTTAAATATGCTAGTGGTAATGATGCTAGGTTTGACAACATACAAAGAGAAATCATTAGCCTAAGATCCGAGTTTAAAAACGACTTGAAGAAAGAGTTGAAAAATGAGTTAGCCAATGAACTTAAAATCCACACCAACAAGATGGAAGGAAATGTCACTAGGTTGCAACAAAACCAACAAAAAATGGAACAAGGGCAACATGAGATTAAACAAGAGATGCTTAAGGCCGAGAAAAGGCAAACCGAAGCCGTATTGAGGCAATCTAATTTTGAAGATAAAATCTCGTCTATGTTTGAGGCAATAATGTGTAAACCGTCGTCAAGTGGTCTTCCTAGTAACACCATATCCAACCCTAAGGGTGAGATGAAAGTGATTACCACACGTAGTGGTAAGACACTTAAGGAGCCGATTCCTCAACCAATTGCTCCTACGGAGGAAGCAATTGAGGAAGAACCCGAGGTGGTGGTACAAAAGGAGCATATCCCAATCCCACGAAGTACCGCTCATACCACACCTACGGTTGACCCATTACCATCATTGGAACCCGAGATTCCAAAGGCTATGCCTACTATGCCTCAACCCACACCACCTTTGCCCTATCCATCGAGACTTAGGAAGGAGAAACGTCAAGAGCGCGACAATTACCAATTTGAGATTTTTATGAAAATGTTTCGTGATTTGCACCTTAATGTGAGTTTCGTCGATGCTTTGGTCATGATGCCTCGATTTGCCGCTAACTTTAAGAGTATGTTGAACAACAAGGAGAAATTGCACCAATTGTCTAGTTGTTGGTCGGTTTATCTTAATCGCATACCTCAAAAATTCGGTGATCCCGGTAAATTTTTGATCCCTTGTGCAATCCAAGACATGGAAGAATGCTTCGCCTTGGCCGATCTTGGTGCTAGCATTAACTTGATGCCACTTGTGAAGGCCTACTAATTCTAAGGATTTGAAAATGGATGGATTAGATCTATGGATTTGGTGGAAGAGATGGGGAAGATGGAGGATTAGGTGTAGAGAGAGAAAGGAGAGGGAAGGAAAGTAGAGAGAGAAAGTAATTAGATAAATGATTAAGTGATAAACAATGAATGACCAACCCCCTCCTAACATGCTAGGAGGGGTATATATATAGCCCACCCTACATGTGGGCTATATGGACTATACTTAACTAAGTGGATCACGAGCCCATTACATAATTATCGTTGGAGCGACCGATCCTTCATAAATACGTAAAACGTATTTCCAACAATCTCCCCCTAAGGGAGGTCGCTCCAAGTTACAAAGTTCTAAATATACTATGGCTTGTGATCTATGCTAATAATGATGTGACCGAGACTTTCTTTGGGAAAATACATTTCCAACAATCTCCCCCTAAGGGAGGTCACACCATTTTACAAAATCTTAAACCTAGCATACTATGCTTGAGTCTTCGATCTTGTTCTTGTGAATGTGCTTGATGTGATCTTTGACTTTAGTCTTGAGCATGTTTCCTTGCCTTGACCTTGTGCATTCATCACTTGTGAAATTTGCCTCTTCGTGACTTCATGTTCCACATACTTATACCTTTAAATTCTTGAAAGCTTCAGAGTTTGATACAGCGGAAGACTTGACCTTCAGACTTTCTTGAATTTGTTGAAGTACTAAGTGTATGTAGTACAAGCATGTGGTGACGACTTCTTCTGGATTATACACCGCAATGCCACCTTTTTGTTACGCTGCATAAGACAGTTAGCAACAAACAATATACACGGATGAAATGGCCTTGAACATTTCATTCTAATTTGGTAGCATTTTACCTCCGGTCGGTGAAGACCGTTGGACGATATTAAATATCGTACTCGTGGCAGGTAGTTTCAATTAAGAACCTCCTTGACAAGATTTCGCGGGTAAACCCGTTCTCTTTACTCGACCGTCCAAAGCTGACTGCGAACGTAAAGAGTGAATCATTTGGATAATATTATCCGCATGATTTGAAGCCGTCAATTCATGTTCCTGGAACAAGTGAAATTCAATTAAGAACCGCACCATCGTTGCTTTCCAGTTGTCACTAGCTTGATTCATATAGAATCTTGCAAGTTACCTACCAAGTGCTGTTTGATGTTAACACTAGAAGGATTTCCACTCGTCACTGTGATCAATAAAGAGTCACTCTGAGTGTTCTGGCAAGATCATATGATAATGCGTAGATGCCTGGAACGTGTTTAAATTCATTTAAGAATTAAACCACTGTTGCTTTCCAGTTATCACATGTTTGATTCATAAAGAATCGCACAAGTCACCTACCATGAGCTTTTTGATATTCGCTCAAGAAGGATTTCCATCTTCATTGTAAATACTTTCGTATTACTCAGATGTTCAGGCAAGATCATGAAGATTTTGCGTAGGACTCTTAAGAACTTTCTTACTTTTCACAGTGTGTGAAGAAGCAAGGAATAATGAAAGTGTGTCCTAATGAGATATTTGATGATCTCAAATGGCTCTAGACTCGATCGTGCATTTTGGATTTTTAGTGATCGGAGGCTGGAGAGGAGTGCCACCTTTTCAATACCAATTTATTCGGAGTGAATAAACCAGTAGATAATGTGTTGATCTCCGTGTGATTAAAACAAATACCTTTTGAGAGATATTTGAGTTAGCTGGGAAGGGTTGTGCATTGCATCACTGGGTCCATGATGTCTTTCTTCAATACCGAGAATCATTAGCAAAAATGATCTCAATAGCATATGAATTGACCCGGTTTCTGCCTAAGGTTGTAAGGAGGGCTTCTTTCTTTACACCCTTTATCTTTACAATTCTTTTTCATTCTTCAACCCCTTCAATGCTTACCAATACGTCATAACTAGCACCTTGTTGTGATTGTTCCAGTGCTAACTTAAGTACTTGGTCGGCATTCAGCTACGTTCACAATCTTTCTCCATCTTTCCTAAAGACTACTATTTCTAGCTATGGAATGTCCTTGGGAAGATTCCTCCGGTTCTAGAGAAATCATTGGACTTTAACCTATCCTACCATCCTTATGTCACCACAATCGTCACCGTCGTGAATAGAGATGTTTTGGGTAAGTATAAATCATCATGAAATCCATTCTGAAGTGCAAATCCATTTTGCTCCCCCTTAACATATGCTACGATATTCGAAAACATTTCGCACATGTCGGGATGAGCTAACACGTTAAGTCAAACCATTTGTGATTGATCATATCCCATATTAAATCACATTTTCTCCCCCATATTAAAAATATTAACCCAATCGATGTTTTTAATATCAATTGATTTAATAGTATTTTAAGAAAATTTGGGAAGAAAAATGCAAATCCAATTATCTTCATGATTTGAACAAGCTCCCCCTCAAATTAATGAGGGTGTACTTGAAACGTAAATTAAATACCTTTTAAACACAAGTGTAAGGTATTTATTACGTGCAAAGATCAGATATAATAATGAATTCACAAGATTAGCAATGTACGAGATAGGACCTGAATGATGGAGAACATCATATGAGAGATTCACATGGTTCTTGTTCACGAATGTTGGTCTCCTCGTCACGTTCCCGAGAAAATGAATTCCCGTTGATGAGTCAAAGCTTTCCGGTGAAATGCTTGACTTGATTATGAAAAGCGGGTTGCTATCTGAAATAATAGCAAACCATTTTGAGCATGTTTTAAAAATTTGAACTTCTGCTCGAACTTTATTTACAACCCCGTGTCATTATTGAATGACATTTCTAGGTTCGTAAATATTATCGATTCCAGAAGACATGCTCGTTTTATCAAAACATTGTTGAACACACAATTTTGAAAGATTTAGAAAAACCTTTTGAGAAATTCTCGAAAAATTGTGTTCAAAGTTTTGAAAAACAATTACTTGAGCTTAAGATTTGGAATATCTTAGGAAGCTCAAGTCCGAAAAGTTGTAAACTTCTCGTTGTTAAGGATAAGTTTATCATCGGCGATAAACTGTCCTTTTATCTGAAGAACGAGTCCTAAGCTGACATTTACTTAGAAGTCGTTTTCATGAGCTTGAAAACTTTGACTGTTTTAACGGAAAGCTCATGACCGAGAAAGGTTAATTTCTCGTTATGAAGAAAAGTTCTCTTATTTAAAAGATACACTTTCCTTTCTGAGCTTAAAACTTCGAATGTTTTAATACAAGCTCATGACCGAGAAAGGTGAATTTCTCATTAAGAGGATAAGTTATCATAAAAGATAATCTTTCCTTTATTTTAAGTTCGAGTTACAGTCTGACATTTAACTGTAAGTCATTGTGCATGAGCTCAAAAACTTGGAATGTTTTCGATATAAGCTCATGCCCGAGAAAAATTAATTTCTCGTTGTAAGGATAAGTTTATCATCGGCGATAAACTTTCCTTTATTTGAAGCACGGGTTATCGTCTGATATTTATCGATAAGCCATAATGCATGAGCTTAAAAAACTTGGAATGTTTTTTATATAAGCTCATGCCCGAGAAAAATGAATTTCTCGTTTTTAGGATAAGTTTACCATCGGCGATAAACTTTCCTTTCTTTGAAGATCGAGTTATAGTCTGTGATATGACTATAAGTCCTTGTTTGCAGCTTAACCATGAAACCCCTGAGACATTTGTTTCTCTGATATCTGCTTCTTCAGCAACCAAACTCTAAGAGTGTCCTTAGTTGAACGGTACACAACGATTGGACCGCTTCGTTCTTGTGGAACATCAACTTTGGTACCTGCAATCTCATTAGGAGTTTGTATACTTTTGCATGGGTTAGAGATATCTATTTTTGAAGCACGTGGGGGTTCACAGTTGGCTTTACTTGTGTCAGAGGTGGCCTGAGGGGATGATTCACTTGTCTTAGTTGGCAAACGTTTCCTTTTATAGAAAACCTTAAGTTTAGGCGTAAGTGAAGTATCATCTTTATCAGTTTCCTCCCTAGTAGACTTAGTAGAATCGGAGACTATCCTAGTTAAAGGGCACTCGTTTCCTACAAGAGTGAAAGTTCTACCAGTGGGGCGCCAATCTTTACCAACGGGTTTGATTTTAGCTATCCACTGGGACTTAATTCTAGCACGGGAGTTCACCTCATTAAGCAATTTTTTGATACAAGCATCATGATTTGCCGTAAAGACACATTTTCTACATGTTTTACAAGTAGCATATTTAATGTCCGAGTAAGATCTAGAATCCTTAGACGATTGATTGATGCTCCTAGGATTGGACATGCTACGGTTAGCAGTGTTGGGTAAACTAGAAGGCATCTGACTAGGTTTGGAATTCCTATCTCTTACATGTGTCTTTTGCTTAGCTTCCCTAAGATCAGATTCATGGCAAACGTCATTTGAACTAGTTCTAGACGTGGTCTTGGTATTTTTAGGGAAACTAGAGGCAATCATATGATTTGGTCTTGCTAAAGCTGGAGTGATCACATTGGGCCTAGTTGCTGGAGTGACAGTTCTAGAAATATGACTCAAATCAACTTGGGAGGCAAACCGCGGTCTCGAGGATTGTGATCGCTCGGAACCAAATGCAGTAAGTTGTCTGACAGTCGGTTGTCTGACGAACTGATTTGTAGGCGGTTTCCCCAAGATTGATGGTTGTTCAAGCTTAGTGTCCACACTAGGTCCTCTATTTTTCCTTAACTCGTTTTTCAACGCGGCTATAGCAAAGACCTTTTCCTGTACTTGGGCTTTTAAATTCTCATTCTCTTTGAGCACGTTATCTTGGGATGCCAACTTAGATTCAAGCAGTTGAATTTGTTTCAAAAGATTATCCTTTTCAGCTTTAGAATCTAAAACAGTTTGATCCAATTTTCTTTCAAGAACAACGTTTGATTTTTCAAGTTTTTCAAAGTATGTTTCAAATTTGACCGTTTTCTTAGAAAATTCAAGTTTGGCATCCTCAAGATCTTTTAATTGTTGAGCTACAATCATTTCGAGCTCTCTAATCTTGGAATCAGAAGCAGACAATGAAGCAGTTATAATACAATTTTCATGATGTACTATAGCATTCTGAACAATCTCTCCCCCATTATGACTTACATCGGATGAATCATAAGTGGTATTTCTATCACTCTTTTCCATCCCATGTTTGTCATAATTAGGTTCAGAATGCTCAATATGCGGCATGTGATCAGCATATACATCATAACCAACATCACATTGTACCATGTTTGCAGGCTCTTCGTCATAAATGGGTAAGGTGTCATCAAGAGAAATCTCGTGAACATTCCCCGACGTGCCACTGGCATCATGTTGTCCTCCTGATTCTGTGCTCGTGCCATCGTTAGGCTCCAAGTTGTCAACCTTATGACCATTATCCTCTTGCATCTGCGGCATTGATTCTTGCACTCCATTAACATACCCTTGCTGAAGTCGAGATCTTTCATAAATCGAAGATGAGACTGATGTCATGAGTTTCAGTATTGTATCACGAAAAACTCGAAGCTCGGTATTTGTATCTCGAAGAAAAGATTGGCAAATCATTGAACTTTCAGACTTGATGATATTAAATTGGAGAAAAGGCGTGAGTTGTGTCACAAGAGCCTTATAAGCAAGTGCCGATGCAGAGTGATTAAAGATTTCATTGTTGAGTTGCTCTGCCAGTTGGGGCAAGATGGTAAAAATTGAGTTGATGAATATATGACGATCTTGTCCAAAGATTGTCACAAATTCGCTCCCTCCTTGAATCCGTGAAAGATTAACTAGATGATACTGAAGCATTCGAAATGAAGTTATACCACTTTCCCTAGCGTTGGCTTGCACTTGATGCGATTCTCCCTCTTTAAGTGTCGATTTTAACGATTCCATTGGTAATCGAGGAAAGAGAAACGTGGTAAATGTCGAAAGACCAATACGATACTTGACAAATCGTGAATAAACCAAGAAAAATGAAATTCACAGGATTTATCCACGTTAACTTTCAGAATAACCGCCTCAACAATTTTTCAAAATATCATAAAATTTTTCAAAATAAAAATTTGAATAAAAATAAAAATATGAATTGATAATCAAAATTAAAAAAATATAATATCCAAAATAGAAATTTCAAAATAAAATTTAAAAGATAATACTAAAAAGGATAAAACTAAAAAAAATATTGATTTGATTTAGAAAATATAGAAAAAAAATCGGATTTTTGTAGAATAAATTTGAAAATAATGGTAACTAAAAAAAACAAGTTACTTAAAAAACGTGTGCTTTAAAAACTGTTGGACTCTTGTTTACTCCGTCACACGTGGCTCAAAGAGAAAGATCCACCGCCCCACTTGCTATTCTTTGTTATATCCGCCCGTTTATTTCTCTTGTTTGACTCTCAGATAACCAAAAAAAAAAAAAAAAAAAAAACGGTATAACTCTCTCTCTCTCAATCCTTGGTTCCTCCGTCCTGCGTAATCCCTTTCTATCTCTCCATCTCCTAGCTTTTCTCTCAAACCACAACTCAGAAAACGAATCTCAATCAAGATTTTTGACTCAATTAAACTCAGCCACCAAAAAACTTTCAATGTTTGAAACTAATCGTGACCTACTGAATCACAACCCTTATCTTTATCCAACCAATATCAGTTTGAAAAGAGAATCTCAAGTGAACCGGATGCGTCAAGATCTCTTATAGAGGTCTCGGGTAGGTTTTTAATTTTGTTGAGTCTCTCTCTCTTCTGTAGAGTCCTTCTGGCATGTTTTGAGTTGTGTCTTTTTGTGTTGTTGATTCTCAAACAGTGAGTCTATTGACTGAAAATGGGTGAGTTTTTGTGGGGTTTGAGGGTGTGAGTCGTGTCAGGGTGAGAGGGTGGTGTGATTGTGAGACGAGGGTGGGTAGGTTGTACAAGAGGGTTGTCGAGTTTGTGAAACTGTTGGTGGCAGTCAAGAGGTTGTGTTTGGGGGTTGTTGGTCAAGGGGACGTGACGAGGGTTGTGAGAGAATGGGTCGATGAATTGTGGGTTTGGGTAAATCGAGAGTTTGATGTGGGTTTGATGAGTGTTGAGTGTGGGGTGAGTCGGGTCTGTGAGTTTGGGTGTGTTGTGTGGGAGTGTAGATGATGGGAGAGTCTAGGATGGGTGTGTGGGAACGAGTTACGAGGGGAGTTTTGTGGTGTTGTTAGTCGAGAGATGGTGAGGCTTTGTGAGGATGATGTCGTGACAGTTTTCGAGTTGTTGAGTGAGTCTTGAGTGTCCGAGAGTTTGTGAGTCTAGTGAGGGTGTCGGGGGGTGGTTAAACGTGAGTTTGTTTGTGTCGAGGGAGAGAGTTTTTAGAAAAGCCTATTCGGAAAGTCCTTTCCTATTCGGAAGTTTTTTTCTATTCGGAAGTTTTTTCCTATTCGGAACTTTTTGGCTATTCGGAACTTTTTGGCTATTCGGAACTTTTTGGCTATTCGGAACTTTTTGGCTATTCGGAACTTTTTGGCTATTCGGAACTTTTTGGCTATTCGGAACTTTTTGGCTATTCGGAAAATTTTCTACTCGGAAAGTTTCTATGCGGAAAAAGTCTATTCGGAAAGTTTTTCTGATTCTGAAAAATGGTCTATTCGGAACTTTTGGTAAATTTGGTCTATTCGGAAAATTTGGTTTATTCGGAAAATTTTGACTACTCGAAAAATATGACCATTCGGAAAGTTATGTCCTATTCGGAAAATATGACCATTCGGAAAGTTTCGTCCTATTCGGAAAATATGAAATTGCTCGATCTCAAAAGTAGATGGAAAAATACAGATCTTTTGATAAATTTTTGGACTGTTTGGACTGTAGACAGATAGGACAGAAAACGGGATAGATCTGGACAGGTTAACAGTATTGGACAAAAAAATCTGAGACTTTGGACCAATGGACAAAAATGAAAAAGAAGACTGATAAAAAAATTGATAAAAAAAATAATTATAAAGTGACTGATTAAAAAAATTAAAAAAATATTATAAAAAACTGATTATTGAAAAAGAAGAAACTGATTATTTTAAAAAAATTGATAAAATGAGACTAAAAAACTGATAATCAAAAACTGATGGTAAAAACATACGAAAAAAAATAGAACTGATAAAAAATAAAAAATTGATAAAAAATTGGAAAAGAAGGGATTTTTACCACCAAATCAAAAGATAAAAAATAAGCAAATCCTAAGATTCAACCATGGCTCTGATACCAATTGAAGGCCTACGAATTCTAAGGATTTGTTAATGGATGGATTAGATCTATGGATTTGGTGGAATAGATGGGGAAGATGGAGATTAGGTGTAGAGAGAGAAAGGAGAGAAAGGAGAGGGAAGAAAAGTAGAGAGAGAAAGTAATTAGATAAATGATTAAGTGATAAACAATGAATGACCAACCCCCTCCTAACATGCTAGGAGGGGTATATATATAGCCCACCCTACATGTGGGCTATATGGACTATACTTAACTAAGTGGATCACGAGCCCATTACATAATTATCGTTGGAGCGACCGATCCTTCATAAATACGTAAAACGTATTTCCAACAACTTGCAATCTTCAAGTCGCTCAATCTTCCTAATCTTACTCCTTCACTAATGTCTATCGAGTTGGCCGACCATTCCATAATTCCCGCATGTGGTTTGGCGGAAGATGTTTTTGTGAAAGTGGGGAAGTTCTACTATCCCGTAGACTTCATTGTTGTTGATATCCCCACGGATCCTCAAGTTCCTCTCATTTTAGGTCGTTCGTTTTTAGATACGTCTATGGCTTTGATCGATGTGCATGCTAGAAAGATCACCTTACGTTTCAACGACGAGGAACTTGTTATAAACGCAACTCAAAACTCTCAAATTTCTCATGTTTATTCCGTTGCAACCATAAACCTCGTTGATATGACTGACGTGGTTTGCGGGGAATTTTCACAAGAAGTTCTAGGTTTTGGTGATGAAGAAACTAGTGGCAATCCCACTATGTTGGATCCAATTCTTGATAATTCGACACCAACCTTCACTCCATTTGAAGGTGGTGGTTTTACGTTGGAAGAATGCAATGTTCCACGTACTTGTAACGAAGACCTCGACAACGATGAGGACTTCTCGATTATCAAGGATTTTCTTAACGATTTCCCATTCCCTCCACCCGAGGAGGTTATGAGTATCGAGCCTAAATCTTCACTTGAGGAACCACCTATTCTCGAGTTGAAAGATTTACCTCCTCACCTCGAATATGTCTATTTGGAGGAGGACGACAAGTTGCCGGTTATTATTGCGAAGGAACTTTCGAATGATGAAAAAACCGCACTTGTCGATGTTCTAAAGGCTCACAAAGGGGCGATTGCGTGGAAGTTATCCGACATTAAGGGGATTGATCCCAAGTTTTGTACCCACAAAATCTTAATGGAGGAAGATTTCAAGCCAACAATCCAAAGTCAAAGGAGGGTGAACCCCAAAATTCACGACGTCATCAAAAAGGAGGTCCTTAAACTCCTTGACGCGGGAATGATTTACCCTATTTCCGATAGCCCTTGGGTGAGTCCTATTCATTGTGTCCCTAAAAAGGGAGGGATGACCGTTGTGCCAAACGATGCCAACAAGTTGATTCCCACTAGACTCGTGACCGGATGGAGAGTGTGCATTGACTATCGTAAGTTGAATGAAGCCACTCGAAAAGACCATTTTCCCTTGCCCTTCGTGGACCAAATGTTGGAGCGTCTTGCGGGAAACGATTTCTATTGCTTTTTAGATGGTTTTTCCGGTTACTTCCAAATTCCTATCGATCCTCGTGATCAAGAAAAAACTACGTTCACGTGTCCATATGGAACGTTTGCCTATCGTAGAATGCCATTCGGACTTTGTAATGCACCGGGAACTTTTCAACGATGCATGATGGCTATTTTTCATGATATGATCGAGAAGACGATGGAAGTCTTCATGGATGACTTTTCCGTGTTTGGTGATTCCTTTACTTCGTGTTTGTCGAACCTTGAGAGAATGTTAAAACGTTGTGAGGAAACCAACCTTGTGCTCAATTGGGAAAAATGTCATTTTATGGTTAAAAGTGGAATCGTCTTAGGGCACAAGGTCTCGAAAGCGGGGATTGAGGTAGATCAAGCTAAGGTAGACGTCATCGCCAAATTACCTCATCCCAAAACCGTCAAGGGAGTTAGGAGTTTCCTAGGCCACGCGGGCTTTTATCGACGATTCATCAAGGATTTCTCGAAGATTTCTCGACCCATTACACATCTTCTTGAAAAAGAGGCACGTTTTGTCTTTGACGAAGATTGTGTACGAGCCTTTGATATCCTTAAGAGGAAACTTACCGAAGCTCCCATTCTTGTTGCTACCAATTGGAACCTCCCCTTTGAACTTATGTGTGATGCAAGTGATTACGCTATTGGGGCCGTTTTGGGGCAACGTCATGATAAGCACTTCTTGCCTATTCACTATGCTAGCAAGACGATGACCGAGGCTCAACTTAAATACACTACAACGGAAAAGGAGTTCCTTGCCGTGGTGTATGCATTTGAGAAATTCCGACCTTATCTCGTCTTGACGAAATGCATAGTGTATACGGACCATTCGGCTATCAAGTATCTCATGGAAAAGCAAGATTCTAAGCCGAGATTATTTCGTTGGATTCTCCTCCTTCAAGAATTTGATCACACCATTGTTGACAAAAAAGGAGCCGAGAATCTAGCGGCCGATCATCTCTCTCGTTTGGAAGATCCTCACCAAAGTGTTTACGAGCCTAAGGAAATCACCGAAACATTTCCGCTCGAGACACTTGGTGTAGTGAATTCTAAGCTTGATTCTTCTACCCCATGGTTTGCGGATTTTGCAAATTACCATGCGGGTAACTTCATCGTTAAGGGTATGACGACTCAAGAAAAACGAAAATTCTTTCGTGACGTCAAGTTCTACTTTTGGAACGACCCTTACTTGTTTCGAACTTGTGCGGATCAAATCATCCGACGTTGTGTATTTGGCACCGAAGCTTCAAACATCCTTAGAGCTTGCCATGAGGGACCCACGGGTGGTCACCACGGTGCTAATCTCACAGCTAAGAAGGTGTTTGATGCCGGCTTCTTTTGGCCTACTATTTACCGAGATGCACAAATTCTTGTGAAGTCTTGTGATGCATGCCAACGACAAGGAAAAGCCTCACAAAAAGATGAAATGCCACAAAATATCATTCAAGTATGTGAGATCTTTGACGTTTGGGGTATAGACTTTATGGGGTCGTTCCCATCATCTCGTGGTAATAAGTACATCCTTGTTGCGGTTGACTACCTATCTAAGTGGGTGGAGGCGAAGGCCTTGCCCACTAATGATGCTCGTGTGGTAGTTAAGTTCTTGAAAAGTTTGTTTCCTAGGTTTGGAACCCCTCGTGCGATCATAAGCGATCGTGGAACCCATTTTTGTAATGACCAATTCGAAAGAGTCTTAAGGAAATATGGGGTTACACATCGTCTTTCTACGGCTTATCACCCACAAACGAGTGGGCAAGTCGAGATTTCAAACCGAGCATTTAAGAGGATCTTGGAGAGATCCGTAGGAGAAAACCGACAATCTTGGTCGGATAAGTTAGACGATGCTTTATGGGCCTTTAGGACCGCTCATAAGACGCCCATTGGGTGCACTCCCTAAAAGCTTGTGTATGGAAAGAATTGTCATTTGCCTATCGAATTAGAACACAAGGCTTATTGGGCCCTGAAGCATTGTAATGATGATATGGAGACCGCGGGAAAACACCAGAAAATGCAATTAAATGAATTGGATGAATTGAGAGACATTGCTTATGAAAATTCATTGATTTATAAAGAGAAAACTAAAAAGTTGCATGATTCAAAAATTAAAAACCGGGTGTTTAACATTGGGGATCAAGTTTTACTTTTTAATTCAAGACTTAAAATCTTTTCCGGTAAGTTGAAATCCCGTTGGTCCGGTCCATTCACCGTGACTCAAGTATTTCCGTATGGGACCATCGAGCTAGCTCAAGATGATGGTCCTAACTTCAAGGTGAATGGACATAGGTTGAAGCACTACTTTGGTGGGGAAGTTCCATCCTTGAACTACCTCGACCAAGTCACCTTCCCCAATGATAATTAGTATTGAGGGGACCGAGTCGAGCTCATGACTCGGTAATCAAAAACGAGGAGCCTCGTGGGGGAGTCCCATGCTTATCCTATGTACATATTATCGCTTTCTTAGTCTAATGTAGCTTACGTATGGGGATTTGTGCCCTTCCAACCTTTGTTTCGTGGTTGTTTGTGAATTGTGGTTTTTAGATCATGATCTTCACGATTGGAGCCTCTCGTGTTCGTTTTATGGGAGCACTCGATCGTTTGCTTTGGAGACATTTCTCAATATCCATGATATATCCTTTTGATGTTCTAACCTTAGGTTTTTAGCACACTTCATAAACGGCTATTACTTATTGGTTACACCCTTTCCATGCTAGATTAGGCATTCGACTACGTCTCTAGTATGGGGGTGTTTGCACCCCTAGACTCGAAACATTGAGGACAATGTTTAACTTTAGTATGGGGGGGGTGAATAGATACTTGCCTTGCCAAACCTTCACGCTTTCCAAAGTTTATCGTTTTGTTTATCATTTTTTTGTTGCAAAATAAGGCTAAAAATGGCCAAATTTTAAATTTTTCTCATGTTTTATAAGTGTTTGAAGACACGAATGTAGGTTTTCCGATGGCGAGAATAAGAGTAATTTTTGACTCGACCGTGCGTGTTGAGCACTTAGCTTTGATTCATTAACTACACATTAGGCTAAGTCTCTTAAATGAGGACGAGAAATGATAGAGTTAATTATAAGTTACTATGCTAAACGTAGAGTACTCGTATTCTTTCAAAAACTCATGTGTTCTCGTTGTTTGCTTATTCTCCCTTCGCATGTAAATATTTTTTTTTGCTTAATAAATATTGACTTAGCAGTTTAGTTAGGATTGTTGGATTTCTAGTCTTTTCTAGTAGCTTCCGTGTAATTAAATTGGGAAGACATTAAGGTATCGCCAGCGTCACAGTTTTGAAGTATTGGCACCCGAATAATCGAAAGCTTCACCCAATAATAAGATTTCAAGTGCTCACCTAAATCAAGCAAACAATTTGAAGCCCCACAAGGCCTAAAATCTATGCAAAATTGAAAGTGAATCAAGCCTTAATCTTCGAAGCTTTAAAAATCCAAAATTCGCCTTAGCGTGAGGATATACGTCTTTGGCTAATAAAACCACCGATGAGGAGGATAATAAAAAGCAAGGCAAGACCGAAGTCATAATAAAAGCTTCATGGCGAAGTTGAATAAAAGATGGAGGTAAACCAAAGATAATAAGGCCCTTCCGTTAGGGGGCGTATAAAAGTCTTGGTAATAAGTCTCATGTTCAAATCCGTTATAAAACCATGTTTATCAATTCTTCTTGTCAACTTAATTTTTTAACATCTTCGTCTATTAGGAGGGGTTATTGATTTGATGGTCTTAGTTACACCGTTAGGACTCTATTTTCAGACCTAAATCTCTATTATCGCATAAGTCAAACAATGTATCCTCGTGAAACATTCAAGACATCATAAAATATAAGAGATACAACTTAGGAATAATGGGAGGATAAGTACGTGATTAGGGCATATGAGTAGTGTTAGGATTACTAACTTATAATGACAATGATCTCGTTGCACGCTTAGCATGGGATTAGGGTGAAAATCGAGGATGATGAAATTATTTCTAACGAAGCATTCACGTGTTCTTATTCTATGAACCTAAACGTCCCATTTTGCGATGAAAATCATACATTATGTCTATAACACAAGTAGCAGTAGTAATAATAGTAGTGTAGCTAGTTTATCATTCCAATAAAGTGAATAAAATGAATTTTGGAGATGCTTTGATACTTTATTCTAGCATTGCGTGAGGGCACGGCAATGGTTTAGTATGGGGGAGTGATGAGACTGCTTTTATACATAGTCTCATCTTCCAAATAGGGCTTAAAATGCATTAAATATCATCAAAATACCCAAATATATGCTTGTGTTTGTTGCTTGTGTATTTTAGGTACGGATATTGAGATAATGACAAAAGATCACAAGAATCATACAAAAACGAACACGGGAAACGAAGCCGCACAATGAACCAAGCCCTAGTGAAGACTTTCCCAAGATCAACCCTTGAAGATTTGAAGAATTATGAAGAAGGGTCCTCCAAATATGAATAATTGACACTTTATACCCTTATTTGGCAAGTTTAGCCCCTCAACAAAGCTAAATTGTCAACCAATATCATCTACAAAGCCAAATACATCATGAAGTCCTTCAAAGTACAAGAAATGACAAGTTTGGTCCTTTGAAAATCCAAAATTACAAAAAGGACCCTCAACTTTCAACAATTGGCAAAAATGGTCCCTCATTTATCAAGACTTGGCAATTTCAGTCCTCCAAGATGACAATCATACAAGTCAAGATCATTACCTTTGAAGAAATTACCAAACCAGTCCTTCAAGAATTCAAATATGGCAAGAAATACCCCTGATTACACTTTGTGAAAGTTTTTGGGCCAAAAATGTAACAAGTCAAAAGTTGATAAGACTTAAATGGGCGTTGATAGAGTTTTGTTTACAAGTGACAAGAAAGAAGGAAACAAGGGACTGAAATGGGCAGACAACCAAACCTCCAACACCTACTCTTGGCTTGACACGTAGCCCACTTACTTGAATCAACCAATCACACCACTCCCTGCCTCCACCTCAGCCTTCCACTCACCAGGATTATAACTAATTAATAATTAGTTACAAAAACATGCGGTGAATAGATACTTGCCTTGCCAAACCTTCACGCTTTCCAAAGTTTATCGTTTTGTTTATCATTTTTTTGTTGCAAAATAAGGCTAAAAATATTTTAAATTTTTCTCATGTTTTATAAGTGTTTGAAGACACGAATGTAGGTTTTCCGATGGCGAGAATAAGAGTAATTTTTGACTCGACCGTGCGTGTTGAGCACTTAGCTTTGATTCCTTAACTACACATTAGGCTAAGTCTCTTAAATGAGGACGAGAAATGATAGAGTTAATTATAAGTTACTATGCTAAACGTAGAGTACTCGTATTCTTTCAAAAACTCATGTGTTCTCGTTGTTTGCTTATTCTCCCTTCGCATGTAAATATTTTTTTTTGCTTAATAAATATTGACTTAGCAGTTTAGTTAGGATTGTTGGATTTCTAGTCTTTTCTAGTAGCTTCCGTGTAATTAAATTGGGAAGACATTAAGGTATCGCCAGCGTCACGGTTTTGAAGTATTGGCACCCGAATAATCGAAAGCTTCACCCAATAATAAGATTTCAAGTGCTCACCTAAATCAAGCAAACAATTTGAAGCCCCACAAGGCCTAAAATCTATGCAAAATTGAAAGTGAATCAAGCCTTAATCTTTGAAGCTTTAAAAATCCAAAATTCGCCTTAGCGTGAGGATATACGTCTTTGGCTAATAAAACCACCGATGAGGAGGATAATAAAAGGCAAGGCAAGACCGAAGTCATAATAAAAGCTTCATGGCGAAGTTGAATAAAAGATGGAGGTAAACCGAAGATAATAAGGCCCTTCCGTTAGGGGGCGTATAAAAGTCTTGGTAATAAGTCTCATGTTCAAAACCGTTATAAAACCATGTTTATCAATTCTTCTTGTCAACTTAATTTTTTAACATCTTCGTCTATTAGGAGGGGTTATTGATTTGATGGTCTTAGTTACACCGTTAGGACTCTATTTTCAGACCTAAATCTCTATTATCGCATAAGTCAAACAATCTATCCTCGTGAAACATTCAAGACATCATAAAATATAAGAGATACAACTTAGGAATAATGGGAGGATAAGTACGTGATTAGGGCATATGAGTAGTGTTAGCATTACTAACTTATAATGACAATGATCTCGTTGCACGCTTAGCATGGGATTAGGGTGAAAATCGAGGATGATGAAATTATTTCTAACGAAGCATTCACGTGTTCTTATTCTATGAACCTAAACGTCCCATTTTGCGATGAAAATCATACATTATGTCTATAACACAAGTAGTAGTAGTAATATTAGTAGTGTAGCTAGTTTATCATTCCAATAAAGTGAATAAAATGAATTTTGGAGATGCTTTGATACTTTATTCTAGCATTGCGTGAGGGCACGGCAATGGTTTAGTATGGGGGAGTGATGAGACTGCTTTTATACATAGTCTCATCTTCCAAATAGGGCTTAAAATGCATTAAATATCATCAAAATACCCAAATATATGCTTGTGTTTGTTGCTTGTGTATTTTAGGTACGGATATTGAGATAATGACAAAAGATCACAAGAATCATACAAAAACGAACACGGGAAACAAAGCCGCACAATGAACCAAGCCCTAGTGAAGACTTTCCCAAGATCAACCCTTGAAGAATTGAAGAATTATGAAGAAGGGTCCTCCAAATATGAAGAATTGACACTTTATACCCTTATTTGGCAAGTTTAGCCCCTCAACAAAGCTAAATTGTCAACCAATATCATCCACAAAGCCAAATACATCATGAAGTCCTTCAAAGTACAAGAAATGACAAGTTTGGTCCTTTGAAAATCCAAAATTACAAAAAGGACCCTCAACTTTCAACAATTGGCAAAAATGGTCCCTCATTTATCAAGACTTGGCAATTTCAGTCCTCCAAGATGACAATCATACAAGTCAAGATCATTACCTTTGAAGAAATTACCAAACCAGTCCTTCAAGAATTCAAATATGGCAAGAAATACCCCTGATTACACTTTGTGAAAGTTTTTGGGCCAAAAATGTAACAAGTCAAAAGTTGATAAGACTTAAATGGGCGTTGATAGAGTTTTGTTTACAAGTGACAAGAAAGAAGGAAACAAGGGACTGAAATGGGCAGACAACCAAACCTCCAACACCCACTCTTGGCTTGACACGTAGCCCACTTACTTGAATCAACCAATCACACCACTCCCTGCCTCCACCTCAGCCTTCCACTCACCAGGATTATAACTAATTAATAATTAGTTACAAAAACACGCGGTGAATAGATACTTGCCTTGCCAAACCTTCACGCTTTCCAAAGTTTATCGTTTTGTTTATCATTTTTTTGTTGCAAAATAAGGCTAAAAATATTTTAAATTTTTCTCATGTTTTATAAGTGTTTGAAGACACGAATGTAGGTTTTCCGATGGCGAGAATAAGAGTAATTTTTGACTCGACCGTGCGTGTTGAGCACTTAGCTTTGATTCCTTAACTACACATTAGGCTAAGTCTCTTAAATGAGGACGAGAAATGATAGAGTTAATTATAAGTTACTATGCTAAACGTAGAGTACTCGTATTCTTTCAAAAACTCATTGTTCTCGTTGTTTGCTTATTCTCCCTTCGCATGTAAATATTTTTTTTTGCTTAATAAATATTGACTTAGCAGTTTAGTTAGGATTGTTGGATTTCTAGTCTTTTCTAGTAGCTTCCGTGTAATTAAATTGGGAAGACATTAAGGTATCGCCAGCGTCACGGTTTTGAAGTATTGGCACCCGAATAATTGAAAGCTTCACCCAATAATAAGATTTCAAGTGCTCACCTAAATCAAGAAAACAATTTGAAGCCCCACAAGGCCTAAAATCTATGCAAAATTGAAAGTGAATCAAGCCTTAATCTTCGAAGCTTTAAAAATCCAAAATTCGCCTTAGCGTGAGGATATACGTCTTTGGCTAATAAAACCACCGATGAGGAGGATAATAAAAGGCAAGGCAAGACCGAAGTCATAATAAAAGCTTCATGGCGAAGTTGAATAAAAGATGGAGGTAAACCAAAGATAATAAGGCCCTTCCGTTAGGGGGCGTATAAAAGTCTTGGTAATAAGTCTCATGTTCAAAACCGTTATAAAACCGTGTTTATCAGTTCTTCTTGTCAACTTAATTTTTTAACATCGTCGTCTATTAGGAGGGGTTATTGATTTGATGGTCTTAGTTACACCGTTAGGACTCTATTTTCAGACATAAATCTCTATTATCGCATAAGTCAAACAATGTATCCTCGTGAAACATTCAAGACATCATAAAATATAAGAGATACAACTTAGGAATAATGGGAGGATAAGTACGTGATTAGGGCATATGAGTAGTGTTAGCATTACTAACTTATAATGACAATGATCTCGTTGCACGCTTAGCATGGGATTAGGGTGAAAATCGAGGATGATGAACTTATTTCTAACGAAGCATTCACGTGTTCTTATTCTATGAACCTAAACGTCCCATTTTGCGATGAAAATCATACATTATGTCTATAACACAAGTAGTAGTAGTAATAATAGTAGTGTAGCTGGTTTATCATTCCAATAAAGTGAATAAAATGAATTTTGGAGATGCTTTGATACTTTATTCTAGCATTGCGTGAGGGCACGGCAATGGTTTAGTATGGGGGAGTGATGAGACTGCTTTTATACATAGTCTCATCTTCCAAATAGGGCTTAAAATGCATTAAATATCATCAAAATACCCAAATATATGCTTGTGTTTGTTGCTTGTGTATTTTAGGTACGGATATTGAGATAATGACAAAAGATCACAAGAATCATACAAAAACGAACACGGGAAACGAAGCCGCACAATGAACCAAGCCCTAGTGAAGACTTTCCCAAGATCAACCCTTGAAGATTTGAAGAATTATGAAGAAGGGTCCTCCAAATATGAAGAATTGACACTTTATACCCTTATTTGGCAAGTTTAGCCCCTCAACAAAGCTAAATTGTCAACCAATATCATCCACAAAGCCAAGTACATCATGAAGTCCTTCAAAGTACAAGAAATGACAAGTTTGGTCCTTTGGAAATCCAAAATTACAAAAAGGACCCTCAACTTTCAACAATTGGCAAAAATGGTCCCTCATTTATCAAGACTTGGCAATTTCAGTCCTCCAAGATGACAATCATACAAGTCAAGATCATTACCTTTGAAGAAATTACCAAACCAGTCCTTCAAGAATTCAAATATGGCAAGAAATACCCCTGATTACACTTTGTGAAAGTTTTTGGGCCAAAAATGTAACAAGTCAAAAGTTGATAAGACTTAAATGGGCGTTGATAGAGTTTTGTTTACAAGTGACAAGAAAGAAGGAAACAAGGGACTGAAATGGGCAGACAACCAAACCTCCAACACCCACTCTTGGCTTGACACGTAGCCCACTTACTTGAATCAACCAATCACACCACTCCCTGCCTCCACCTCAGCCTTCTACTCACCAGGATTATAACTAATTAATAATTAGTTACAAAAACACGCGCTAAACACCACATTTAAACATTAATCTGGATCAAAACATGCACTATTCATCATAAGAACAAATTTGGGTTTTCTTAATCCGTTTGAAATTAGCACCCAGTAACCTCCAGAATTATAATTAGGGTCTCCCTAATTACAACCAAACTCACAAACAGCTTGCCACATCATTCCTTTGTCACATGTTTTACCCTGCTTTCTACCCCTTGGAGAAGATGACAAAACAGTAAAGCAAATCCAACGCCCCACATCCTTGCTTCAAACTTAAGCTTATTATGGGCCATTGATCAAATTCCAACCCTGCCAACTCATGCAAACGTCCAAGGAAACATCACATGAGTCCAAGATTTTCAAGAAGCTACAAGGGCATATTGGGGACTTAAACCATTAGGGTTTATAGTTTTTAGCTGTAACTTAGCTCATTGTAAGGCTATATAAAGCCACTTAGGCCTTCATTTTTCAGCTGCTTTTGGTTTTTCCTTTGTTCAAACACTTGTAAATCCTTTTTCAGTTTAATGAATTTGAGTTAAGTGCTTTGAAGAAAGACCAAGTGCCATCTTTATTCTGCTTGTTTATGTTCTTAGTTTACTGCTTTTGAAGTTTAAAACCTGTTTTCAAAAGAGGAGTGTGCACAAGTTTGCATATTTTCCTCATTTTCTTGATATTTTGCTAAGTCTTGTTCCAATCTTGGAATTCTTGGGCTATAGGGCTGATCATAGCATCCTAACTGAGTTGGTTAAGGTGTGGTGAGGCTTATAACTTGGGGATAATCAAGTGTGGGGTAACAAGTTTGCATCAATCAAGATTTTTGAAGTTTCTGATTTTTCATGTTATTGTGCTTAACCCTTGTTGAATCTTAGCAGGCTTTTGTGGAAGCTTGTGCTTGTTCTTGCTAGCACATAAGCTCAAAATTCGTGGGTGTGGATGTACATCCATGAGGTTTGCTTACTTAATCTCCAAATCTGCATAAATTGTGATTTTTGGTGATATTTGTATGAAACTGTTGTTCTTGTGAATTTTGTGGCTTGTTCTTGCTTGAATCTGTTTATTAGACTTGTTTTAAGTGTTAATTGATGCTTGGTTGGCCTGAAATCTTGTTTTGCTTTTGAAAATTTTGATTTGAAAAAGTTAAAGGGGTGTTTGGGTCTACTGGTTTATGCTGGTAATCTGATTTTGTGTTAAAGGAAAGTGTTGTTTATGCTTTGTATCTGCTATACCTTTGTTTGAGAGTGTTTTGCTGCAAGTTTTTGGGTTTGAACACTTGAATTGATCAATCTGCTATATAGACCTTGTTTCTGCTTGTTTTGACCTAGGATTTTGGGAACACTTAGTGTGTATGCATGCTTAGGGATAAAAGTGGTTTAAACAAAGTTAACATAACCTGTTTGAAAGATTTGAGGTGTTGAAATTGGCTCGTGTGTCAAATACATCAGCAAAAGTAGAAAACTGCATGTGTAGTGTTCATCAGTAACTTTCATTGCTTGGATCTTGCTTAATTCTTTGAACCAGTGCATGAAACCTGTTTAGACTTGCTTATTGGAGTTTATCATAGCTTGTGTGTGCATTTGGTTGAATTTGGTTGGCTGATTTGTGCTAAAACTGCTCTTGAATGCTAAACTGCTTATTGTTCATGTCTGTGCAATGTCTGGTGATTAATTGATTAAACTGTATCAATTGGGTGTTTGTGATTGTGTTATTTTGATTGTTATTGACTCCTTTTGATCCAAAGATCAATTGGGTGCCTTTGTGAAATCTGAATCCAAGAAAAAGTCACTAAAGACAAAAAGTCAAAATAGTCAAGCAGTGGGAAAAGTTCCCACTGCTCAACATCCAAAACTAGCCCCTGCTAGTGCAATTTTGTCATCAGCTTATCAATAAGCTATTCTAGCTTATTCTGACTTGCAACAACTTATTTTTTGTAATAGATCTTCATTATTTGACCCATTTAAGTGAACTGGAGCTTATGAGACTTTGACTTTGACTTTTTACTAGAAAACCAACTTGTTTGACTTTTAACATAAGTGCTTATTTGATTTTCCAGCTTATTGAGTGTGCTTATTTAAAAGGTCTTTGGTTTTTAAGCTTAGTTTTGTCAAAAGAAACATTTTGCAACTTGAATCAGCTTCTGAGGTGGTCTAGATCATAAAAACGACTATTTTGTCGTTTTTTGAATAACTTGTTGACTTGTTTCTGGCTTATTAAGTGGTCTTATTTGAAATTTCTCTTTGCAAAAGTCTTTGTTAGGTCAAAAGATGGTTGTGTGTTAAATTTTAGCTTATGGCATCAGCTTATGGCTTAATGGGCCAAAAAGCCTATTAAGAATAAGCTGCTTATTATAAGTTAGCTTATTTCACATTTTCAGCTTTTGGGCCTTTGGAAAAAGTTGTTTAAAATCAAATTTTGAGTCAACCTGTGCTTATTGAGCTTATTTTGAGCACTTTTTCTTATTGGGCCTTAATTAAGCCCAATAAGGGACTGTTTTGGGTTTGGCCCATTTTCTAGGCCCAATAGGGGTATTTAGGTAATTTCACTTTCATTTCTGAGTTATTTAGGTTAAATTAAGCTACTTTGCAAGTTTTTAGAATTTTTTATAATTTTTGGATTTTTAATATTATTTTAATATTATTTTATTATTAAAAATTAAAAGTCTGATTTTCTAGGTTTTTATATTTTTCCTAGGTTCTAAATACTTAATTAGGATTTTTGCAACTTTCCAATTATTTTCTAGGTCTTTTAATTATTTTCTATAATTAATTTAATATTTAATTAATTTTAGGATTTTTTAATTGTTTAAAAATAGTTTTAATTGGTTTTAAAATTTTGAAAAATAGTTTTTAGCTTAATTAGAGTATTTTTGAGGTTTACAAACTTCAAAAATCTTGTTTAGGGCTTTTTAATAATTAATTTTGATTTTTAGGGCTTTAATTAGCATTAAAAAGTCATTACCTAATTAATTAAAAGGTTTTTGCAAGTTTTGATTTTTTGTAAACTCTTAGAATATTATTAGGGATTTTTGGTAATTTTTAGAAATTTTTAGGTTTAAATTTTAATTTTGGTGGTTTTTAGGATTTTACGTGTACGCCTTTTTAGACTTAGTTTAATCCGTCTTCATAACCGTCATTCTCTTCTAATCCCTTTTCTATTTTTCTTTTCTCAAATATAATCACAAATTAATCCAAATCATTACACACATAACACACTAGCCTCCTTGAGAACGAACTTAATTGGGTCATTCACACACGGTTTTCCTAAATCGTCGTGCTCACTTGCCCTATTTATTGCATCCTTTTCCTAAAGGTGTAGTTTTACTCAACATCATGTAACCTACTGATAATAAGGTGTTTACTTAATAGGTTGAGTCTACTTTAAAACCCGAGTGTCGGTTTTGTAAACGGAGTCGTTTAAATAAGTTAAAACGGTTGTATGAAAAATTAACGTAAATATGTCCGGATTTTGTAGTTTGAAAATGAGTCGGGTAAAGGACTTTAAAAGTAATTTCATTTGATAAACTTGTAGGAGGACTTTCTATATATATTAAGTTAGTTTATCGAGTCGTTTCACAAACGGTTGACGAGTTTAAAAGGGGTAAATAAGCTAGTACATGTATTATGTACCGGTGGACTTTGTTAAAAGTATAAAATGGTTAAGTAAATGTGTAGTAGAGTATAATGAAGTTATTTATATCGTTTTCTCTCGAGTTTGTCGTGATTATATGAGTCGAGTTTTATATTCTTATGTATGGTTTATTTCTCGAGTCTATTATTAATGAATGCACCTTATTTGATAGGTTGTTGTTCTCGTGTTTTAAAGGCATCATCTATCATCGACGATCGTCTCATTACCACTATTGGCTAAGGTGAGTCTATAGCCTCAATTGTGCATATTAAATTGTTTTAAAAACCCGCGAGGGGGAATACATGTTTTTATAAACCTAGAACACAAGTCTTTTATGGTATGCTTGTCCCTCTATGAATGGACCGTGGTTGCCTTTAAACTGCATTAAGTGATTGCCATTGTTAAAGCCTCACTTATGGACCGTTAATTAACCTATGATAGGTTAACCGCTAGTACAATTAATAGATCTATGGGGGAAGCAGCCCTGGTTCAGTATGTGTGGACTTGTCACAGAAGCTTAGGCCCGACCTCCGCACTGTTTGAACATATTGTATTGAGACGTCAGGTATACGGCAATGTACCAATAATCTGGGGGTAACGACAATTACTAAATCTCTTGTCTTATTAGACCTAACGGAGTGTTTAAGGGCTCGGTTCCATGAGCTTATTGCAATTTATGCTATATACAATTATCATTGTTGATGCAAATTATTATTTTATGCTTATAAGCATGCCACAAACTTATAATCTTTGCTTGTGTTCAAATTGATTACATAAACCTATAGATTCACTCGGCATTTTTGTTGATTGTTTTACTCACATGTATTTCAGGTAATCAAGAAACGGAAGCTTGGAGGTCACGGGAAAGAAGTTGTGCACTGCTTTTGTTGTTCAAACTCTTTGATTTATTTATCGTTCCATTTTTAAAACAAACTAATATGTTGTTTTAACTTAACTTTTGGTAACGATTACTTGGGACTACGCTACTCTGGTAAATGTTTTAGGAATGATAAAATTGAAACGTCTCTTTTCGAGTCGTTCTTTATAAATTATGTGTTATTGTATCATTGTTTAGCACCCAAAGATGTATTTCGCTGCGTGTAAATTGGGGGTGTTAAATGGTCTGAGAGGCATATAAGCTATATCTACCCTAGGACTTCAAGGGCTGCATGAAATATGTTCCGTATATCGAACTTGATAATGTCTATCAAGTGAAAATCTAATTATTTCTTAATGAAGTTTAGGTCGGCAAAAAGTTGCATTCATCGAAAACCCTTGGACATCATGGAAAGAGAAAGTAAGTCAACTTAAGCATGATCGTATTCCCGTAGTTATGTTTGATGAAACTCGATTATTGTAAGAAATTTCGCTTAAGAGAAAAGACCGAATGTGGAGGAAATACCCACGTGTCTTTAACTCTATAAGAAGCGAGTAGTAAGATGAATTGTTCTTTGAGGACAAAGATCCTCTTTAGGGGGAACTGCTGTGACAATCCGTTAATTCGAGGTCGATATTTTATCCTCAAGTATTATTTATAATCATTATTTTATTGTTAGATTATGAACTCACTCACTTTTGGGAAGAAATTTGGGTTTACATCTTAAAGTAACATCGTCTGCGTCTAAACCGGAGAGCTCTACGTTACGTGTTTACGTTTACATACTCCATTTTTGTGACAGTCTGACATTTTTAGATAATAAATTTATTCTCGTATATTATTTTTAAATTTTATTTTATGTGGGTTCATAAACTCACAAATTTACGAGAAGAAATTAGGACTTACGTGCATAATTTAGCGTCTTTTACCATTAAACCGGGAACCCTAGGTTTACGTATTTACGCTTATGTGCTCCATTTTTTATGAGACAATTTTTATTAGAATCGTTTTGTGTCGTAGATTCATCAATTTATAAAAACGTTTTTCGTAAATCGACTCGAGGGCATGCAAATCGAGGAAACTAGAATCGAGGAGTACCCGTAAATTAATGGGGATGAAACAAGTTTACACTTGTCTCACCCCCACTGTGGGTGGCCAAACCAAAGCCTAAACCAGCTTTGTTGTCAAAATTATAACAAGTATGAGACACATGTCTCATACATGCACTATTCTTGCCAAACCACTAACTTAAAACCACCAAACTCTCCCACTTTCTCACACATACATGCAAGTTAATAAATTTTTTTCCCATTCTTTCCTTCTCCCTCTCTTGTGCCATCCATAAACACCCCTATATCACCATCATCATCAAATTTTGACCATAAACATCATCTATAATTCACATATGTTGATAACCACTTGAAAAGATGAAGATTGGAGGTGGTTATAACATGTGAAAAGGAGTTTCCATGGAGTTTTATGGCTGATTTAAAGAAGGTGTTCATACAAATTGAATGTCTCAAAAAGTGGTCTTGCTAAGCTAAAGATTTGGTGACAAAAACCAAGCCTTGTTCATCAAAATCTCATCTTTTTCATCATAAATTGGTTGGTATAGAGATTGTTCTTTCCATCACCCTATCATTTTTGTAAAAGTTCTTGTCTATTTATTTCCAAATGTATATGTAATATATCTATGAATGATAATCAAGTGATTGCATGGGGATTTTATGTCATTAGATTAAGCTACCAAGACTAAATCTACAAGTAAAACATGATGAAATCTTAACTAAATAAGTAGGCTGTTATAAATAGTAGGTTTGAATATTTTTGGTTAATCAAATGGATTATATTATTTGATATAAAGATAGATAATTAATTTTTACATAAGTGGTGAACTGGCCACACAATGGAATGTAAAAAAGGAGCAAGATATGGCCAAAACACTTTTGTAGTACTAATCTGTCTAAGTCTGTTTTGGACGAATTATTAAAAATACTTAGAAGCTGTTTGAGTAGGAGCTACATAAGAGTTAAGTGTATCACATATCATGTAGTTTATACAGTATAAATTTGGGGTTTCAACTCCTTGTAGAACTCAAGATCTGATTAAAGTATATATTATTAAAAGAGCACTCAAAGTGAAATACTATATAAAATAAGTATGTATAAGTTAATAAATTAATATAACTAATATAAAATATGTTTATACACTATACTAAGTAAATATTACATTTTATAAAAATAAAACTCAAATGTTTTCTAAAACTACAAACTATATATAAGTTTTACGTCTTTTCGGCTAAAACTGAAAGATTAACGTTTTCGCCAAATAAAACTTAGATGGTCGGACCCGTCTAATGTAACAATTTTATAAATCATATACTGATATGTAAACATACTTGACAAGTAAAAATCGACAAAACCGAGCTTTGTAACTTATGGACCATAATGGGCCAAATTAGCCTTGTTGGACCACTAGGCCCAACTAGTTTGCTTTAATATTATTGGAATTACTCATGGGCTTAACCCACTTGGGTGCTACATATGAGTATGGGCCTGGTCTTAAAAAGATAAATGGACTAATATAATGTATTGGTCTCTTAATGGGCCTATTGGGCCTTAACATATACATGGGCTAAACTTAGTATGATTAGACTAAGTTAACTAATACCTAACAACTAGTAATATTGTATGAGGTAAGAATACCTCAATTGATCATCATGTTATGACATCGTTACACATACATAACAACTTTTATAAAGTTATTTGACAATAGTCTAAGACCGAGTATTATATCTTTAGGTTTCTGTGATCGAGGCACGTACCATACATCCTAATTGCCGATAACCCGCCTTCCCACACCAATGTGAGTTCATAGCCTCGCACTCTTTTAAATGTTTTATAAACCCGCGAGGGAGATAACATGCTAGTTTTAATAAAGATAGAACATAAGTGGTCCTGATTGTATGCTTACTGATATGGACCCGATTGATTTGAATGACCCAATGAATGATTGTAATGGATTATTAAAAGTTAGGTTATGTCACTATAAGTCCCATTAGCATGAATTGTGAACTACCGGGAGTGGGTATATGCTTATTCATATAATAGTACTATTTGGGGAAGATCACCCCAGTTCGCGCATTGACGGTTGATCCCCGTCTTGCCACATTGATTGGTAAGCAAATTTATGTATGAGAGGGATATATTTAGCCTGATTATTGTGACGACACGCTGTTTTAAATGGGCAAATGAAATATGGGCTAGCTACCTGATATATTTTATAGAAAGGTAACAATGTTATGCGGCTTATAATAATCCGATTATAATAATGATAATGGTAATACTGAGGCTGCGGTCTCAATAATAACGAATGATATGTGATTTGAATTATAATATATTGCCTGACTAGCAATATGGGGTCTTATTTATGATTATACCCGTGTTCTGGTTTTAAATAACTATTTTGCATAACGGTTTTTATTATTTTATAAACAACGTTATAAAACGTATTGAATGGTGTTGTTACGACAATGATTCATATAAAATGTTTTTGGCCTAACTTATGATTTACGACAATGATTCGTATCAAATGCTTAAGGCCTATGTTATGAATTACGACAATGATTCGTATAAAATATTTTTAGCCTATGTTAAGGTCTATGACAAAGAATTGTAGAAAAATGTTTTTCGGTAATGATTATATACCGGTTTTATGATTAATGGTTATTATTAAACTCTATGGACTCGCTCAGCGATTCGATGACTTTTAACATCTTTTATCTCAGGTACTTGAAGGCAATTCTCGGGAAGACGACAAGAATTTATGGCCCGCATTTAAATAAAAATTTCCATACAAATGTTTTGTAAATTTTTAAGATATACTTTGACCTGCGGACCTATGTAATTTGTAAGATATACTTTTAAGCGTTGTCTATGATTTGAGTAATGTGCTATCTCGTAACACCAATGACTCTTCCGCTGATTTGAAATGTGAAATATTTGGGGGTGTTATACATTACTTAGTAAAAATTCCTGTAACAATGACACATGAAACAAATGCATGAAAACAAACTGTCAGTATTAAGAAGACACTGATGACTACCCACTAGTCACAAGTCAAGTTTTTCGAGCCTACAGGTCGAAACCTTGGCTCTGGTACCATAATTGTAACACCCCATTTTGACAAATGGAATATCACAGTGTAGAAACGAGAAGGGGGGGTTGAATAGTTTCTAGCTACTTTTCAAAACATTTCGCATAAAACCACTGTGCGCAGTTCTTTAAACATACCCGCGGTTCCTTATCACTAACGAACCGCCTGTCCCATTAAGGAACCACCTACAGTGGACGATGCCATTTTTACATGTTAAACTTTAACAATCCTTTGTATCAAATTCTTGATCAAGCTTGACTAAGTGTGAGATGTGTTTTTTTATAGATAATAACTATAAGTAAGGAAACACACAAACACATCAAATCAAGAGTACATCAAGAAATAGTCTATACACTAAGCACACAAGTACTAAGCATAAGCTTTTCCGCAACTAGGATGTTTAGACTAAGTGATGTACACTTGACCATAATCTAAACATGAAGCACACACGTACTAAGCCTTAGCTTTTCCGCAACTTAGATGTTTAGATTATGAGATGCTTACAACACACAACAACAAGTATGCAACTATAAATACATCTAAAAAGGTAAAGACATAAATGTAAATGAAAGTACCGACACGATGATTTATAGTGGTTCGGTCACAAAGCTCCTCTTCGCCCTACTCCACTCCTCGAGTACACCTTACTCGAGAGTTACTTCACTAGTCAAAAAACTCCTTAAGGTGGAGAAACCATACACAACGTCGCTTATCCAATTTCCGACTCTAAGCTAAAAGTCGAGTCCTAATCTTAGGTAGGACCAATCTACACACGTCACCCACTTCACCATTTTCTGACACAAGGATGGATGTCGAGTCCTAATCTTAGGTAGGACCAATCTATACCATCTACACCAATCTTCACACTAGTTATGTTTTATGGCCCAACATAACAAACCTTGTGTTTTATGGCCTAAACACATAAACCATATAGATCTAAGAACACAACACTTAGATCTATGACTTTAATACTATATCCAAGTATTAACAAACTTATATCTACACTACTAACACCTAATCCAAGGATACCCATCACTTGGATATTCTACCCTTACAAACACATCCAAGTGAACCCAACACTTGGATCTTCTACATATACATAGTAGGAAAACCATGACTTGATCTAGAAGGAGAGATCTTCATCATGTTATGAACCCAACACTTCATGGTAATGAAAGTGTTCTTCTCTTTGCACTTGAGAGGATGAGAGGATTGAAGGAGAGAATCACATCTTAAACAAGATTAATCTAAACTAACTAATCAAGGAGTTTAAAGATGTTTTTGAAAAAACTGTGTAAAAAGGGTTGAAAGAAAAGATGGAAATGATCCACTATTTATAGTGCAACAATGCATCGGCTATAAAGACCCGTGGTTCCTTAAATTCCCCCGCGGTTCCTTATCAATAAGGAACCGCGGGTTCCTTTAAGGAACCTCCGGCTTGGAGTTCGTGCATTTTTGTCCTTTAGTGGGGATATGGCATCTGGGATAGTTTAAACCCTCAAAGGATATTCCTTTGGCATATGGAATATACCAAATTCAAATTAAAGAATATTCTTTGGAATATGCCTTAGGGAATATTCTTTGGAATATTCCAAATTCAAATTTCCATTTTCTTTTTAATAAAACATTTTCTTAAAAATAAAGTTTATTAAAATCTTTTGTCACAATTGATTAAATGTGAGTTTTAATAAAATATTAATCCTTGATCACTTAGTCAGGTTAGTGACATGTTTATTCATACCTTGAGTGATTCATGCCGAATGCGATCTTGGAGATGTCGAGAGAAGTATACAAATGTATTCTTGAGTGATTACGAGTAACTTAACATTTTATATAATGTATTGCAAATTATGTTTGTCATCAACAAAACACAAAGAGATTATATCGACAAAACATCGTAATGTTTGCACTAACACACATGATAATAATGGTGTGTCATCAAAGCATGCAAGGTAAATGTCTAAAACATTAAATGACCATAAAAGGAAATACCGGAAACAAATATCAGTAGTCCAACATAAGCTCACACACATGAATATAAGTACTGAAAGGAAAGGACTAAATAATGTCCAAAGAAATAAAGTAATGTAATGAATGGAAATGCATAAAGTAATGAAGGCTGGATAGCTTCCATCCGTATGCACATACTCTCAAGGTCCTAAGTGCGTCCCTGAGTACCTTCCGTTTGGGAACATGAAAAGGAAACGGCTGAGCAAAAAGCCCAGTGAACGGATATATAAGCATAATATGAAAGAAATAAGCATATCAAAGACAAATAGCAGAGGAAATGTATAAGTCCTGAAAAACCTGGTATATGTTTGTAAAACTAGTTTTATAGTTTGAAAATACTTATGTTTTTATATGAAAATTGTGTTTTAATTAGCCCAGAACCCATATAGGTCATGAGGTTGAACGTGCATGAATACATAGAGGGGTGACCTCATCATGAAATTAGAGGGGATGCCTCTTGTTGTTTCTATTTAATCCATAACACAAGATTCTTAGAGAGAGAAAGAGAAGAAAAGTAGAAAGAGAAAGTAGAGAGAGAGGTGGAAGGTTTACACTAAAACTATGTGTTTAATGAAATGAACCAACACCCTCTTTCACATGTGAAAGAGGGTTATATACCCCACGGCTCTAAGGCCTTTGTGGGCTTCATCTTGGGCCGGGCTTGGCTTTGCTTTGGGCTTACGCCCCTAACTTATACAATATTAGCTTGAAGTCCAAGCCCGGTTATCCGACTAACCTATTACAATACAAGACCTTTTAACGACTAAGATGACCTATTACATTCTTGTTCGACTATATAAAATATAGGGCTAACAATCTCCCCCAATGTATCGGTCATCTTAAAATGCTTAAAAGCATAAGATGGTTGAGTGAATACATTCTTGTAGAGGAGATCTTCCTTCTTTGGTCTTGTATCTTGATCTTGATCTTGTTTGTAACAGCTTTGTTCCTTCATGCTTTCGTGATATTTATCTTGAGCCTTTGTCATTTGACTTTGAGTGCTTGAGATCTTCATCTGTACTCCTTGTGACTAAGATGACCTATTACATTCTTACATTCTTAGGTATCTTGATTATCGCCATCTTGTGCTCTTGTAACTTCTGAATCGACATCGGTTGTACAGCTACGCCACCTTCTTGATATGCAGCAACATGTATAGACACGGATAAAATGGCTTTGAACATTTCATCCTAACTCGGTAGCGTTTTACCTCCGGTCGGTGAAGACCGTTAAACGGTATTAAAATACCGTACCTGTGATCAGGTAGATTCGATTAAGAACCTCCTTGACAGGGTTTCCCGGCGGTAGTAGCCAGTTCTCTTTACTCGACCGTCTCAAAGCAGACTGCGAACGTAAAGAGTGAATCATAAGGATAAATTATCCGTCTGATTAAAGTCGTCAATTCAGATTTCCTGGAACAAGTTTGATTCTAAAAGAATCGCACCATTGTTGCTTTCCAGTTTGTCACAAGCTTGATTCATAGAGAATCTTGCGAGTTACCTACTGCAGTGCTGTTTGATGTTGACACTGGAAGGATTTCCATTCTTCACTGTGAACACTAATGGGTGTCACTCTGAATGTTCTGGCAAGATCACATGGATTTTGCGAAGAAACCTGGAATCAAGTTTGAATCAATTAAGAATCCAAACTTAGTTGCTTTCCAGTTCTCACAAGTTTGATTCGTGTAGAATCGCACAAGTTACCTACCATGAGCTTGTTTGATGTTGGCTCAAGCAGGATTTCCATCTTCATTGTGAATCGTATCACTCAGATGTTCTGGCAATATCACAAGGATAATGCGTAGGACTCGATTGTGTCCTAATGAGATGATAGATAGATCTCGTTTGGCTCTAGACTCAATAAGTGCATTTTGGTAGTCGGAGGCTGGAGCAGACTGCCACCTTTTCAATATTAACTGACTCGGAGTGAGAAAGTCAATAGATACGTGTTGATCTCCGTGACAATGAGACAAGTTTCTTTTGAGAGAAACTCGAATGGCTGGGGAAGGGTTGTGCATCGCATCACTGGGTCCATGACACTTGTCTTCAAAAGATGTGTTAACCCGGTTTCTACCTAGGTTGCATAGAATATTCAACTCCTTCAATGCTTACCAATACGTCATCATTAGCACCTTGTTGTGATTGTTCCAGTGCTAACTTAAGTACTTGGTCCGCATTCAGCTTCATTCCACTCCATCTTTCCTAAGGACAACTGTTTCTAGCTATGGAATGTCCTTGGGTAGATCCCTCCGGTTCTGGTTGGATCATAGGACTTAGTTTCCTATCCTAAACCACCTTTTGACTCCATCGTTCCGTCGTGGATAGTAGGTTGTTTTGGGTATAGATCGTAACCATAAACCATTGAAAACCATTCAAAGTGTTTGATAAAAATCAAAACTTTTAACACTTGAAAGTTTTACATTTCCAAAAAGCTCCCCCTACACACATGCATCGATATACGAAATAGTTTGGCATGTGAAGGAAAGAGTTGCACTTGAGTCTTTAAGATCACATGTTGCGATATATTACATTTTAATCACATTTTCTCCCCCTATCTCTAATATAAAAACATCATATTAGAGATACTAATTGATTAAAATATGACAATTTCTGAAAACCGATTGGGAGAGAAACATGTGTGCACGTATGAAGCATGGAACATGTTCAGTCGGGTCGCTCCCCCTCAACAATATATGTGTGTCTTGAGACAAAATTTGACAAAATTTTAGAAAAAAGACACCACAAAATATGTTGAGGTACGGAGTTGAGATGCCTTTTCCGATATAATATATTACAATTGACAATTTTATATCATTTTCGGAATGTGTTGGATACATAAAATATGACAATTTTAGAGATGTACCCAACAACATTAAAAGGCTTGATTTTAAAACGCTCCCCCTCAAAAATTGATCAAAATAACATATGACATTTTTAGATATAAAAACCTATTATGAGGAAGGGAGTGTTGAACACACAATTTTGAAAGATTTAGAAAAACCTTTTGAGAAATTCTTGAAAAATTGTGTTCAACGATTTTAAAATAATCAGGATAGAAGACTTCTCTTCTATTGATTAGGGAAAGCGCACTGAAACGTACACTCCCCTTTCGGGTCCGTTTTTTCATGAGCTCAAAACTTTGATTGTTTTGTAACTAGCTCATGACCGAGAAAAATAAATTTCCCGTTGTGAAGGATAAGTTATCATCCGTGATAAACTTTCCTTAAGTTGAAGTTCGAGTTCTAAGCTGACATTTACTTAGAAATCGTTTTCATGAACTTAAAAACTTTGAATGTTTTTATGAGAAGCTCATGACCGAGAAAGATGAATTTCTCGTTGAGAAGGATAAGTTATCGTCCGAGATAAACTTTCCTTAGTTGAGGTCCGAGTTCTAAGCTGTGATGCGCCTAGAAGTCATATACACGAGCTTAAAACTTTCGAATAGTTTGAATGTAAGCTCGTGTCCGAGAAAACTCGAATTTCTCGTTTTGAGGATAAGTCATACTTGCGATGAACTTTCCTATCTTGTGAGCCCGGGTTACAGTCTGTAATTTGACTATAAGCCTTGTACACGAGCATAAAACTTTTGAATAGTTTTACTATAAGCTTGTGACCGAGAAATATGAATTTCTCGTTTTGAGGGTAACTTATCGTTGAAGAAATAAAGTTCCCTTTCTTTGACGTTTGAGTTACAGCCTGAAATGTGACTGTAAGTCATTGTAGAAGCTTAGTTTTGAAGCCCCTGAGACGCTTGTTTCTCTGATATCTGCTTCTTCAGCAACCAAACTCTGAGAGTGTCTTTTGTTGAGCGGTATGAATATGGAAAACCTTTGTGTTCTTGTTGAACCTTTACTTTATTACCTGCACTTTCATCAGTAGTTTGTATGCTTGCATGTGGGTTAGCGATATCTTGATGAGAACCATGTGGGGGTTCACCTTGAACCTTTGTCGAGCTAGAGGGAAATATCTTTCCAGTAGGAACCCACCTAAGACCTATTGTTTTGAAGGTTCTACCTGTTGGTATCCACCTAAGACATGGTCGAGGAGACATAGTTTTCTCATGCACAGCGGAAGACTTAGTTGGAGAAAACCTATTTCCTTTAGGGTTCCGTCTCTGAGGTGCTCTAGCTTTTTGGTTCACCTTGTTCAGGACTTTAGTGATACAATCATCATGAATGGCATTAAACACGCATTTGTTACATTTCGTGCAAACAAAGTTCTTAGCATCTGAGAAGGCTCTAGAGTTCCTAGGGTTGGCAGAATTGTGCACATCATAGAAGGGTCTAGAATTCCTAGATGTGTGAACAACGCTCCTAGGTTGTGGTTTGGTCCTATCTCTTGCTTGTGTCTTGTTTTTAGCATCCTCTAGATAGCTTTTATGACCCGTGTCATTTGAACTACGCCTAGGCATGTTCTTGGAGCTAGATCTAAAGTTGCTTGAAGCATTCATGTGATCGGGTTTTGCAGAAGCAGTTTGTCTTAAAGTCGGTCTAGATTGTGGAGTGACTGGTTTAGGAAAATTGCTACGCACGTCAACGTGGGATGCAAACCTCAGATTCGACGTTTTGAGTCGTTCAGATTTAAACGCATTCGGTTGTCTAGCAACTGAGCGATTTCTGACTGGTTGAGAAGGAGGTTTCCCCAATACTGACTGTTTTGCTAACTTAGTATCCACACTATTTCCTTTTATCTTCCTTAATTCGTTTTTCACCGCTGTCAGTGCAAAAACCTTTTCCTGAATCTGAGCCTTTAATTGCTCATTTTGTAGAAGTAATTGAGCAACGCGTCGTTCTAACTTAATGTTCATATTATCAAATATGGCGTTATCAGCATTCGTATCATTACTTTCTACAGTGTCGATAGTTTGCACAGATATTTCACTTAATGAAGCAGGCGGAGGACTTGGATTTTGAGAAGCCAACTTTGATTCTAACAAATTTATTTGTTTCACAAAATGTTCTTTTTCCGCGTTGAAATCTTGAATCTTACGATCCAATTTTTGTTCAAGAACAACATTTGCTTTTTCAAGTTTTTCAAAATAAGCTTCAAATTTGTCATTTTTCTTTGAAAATTCGAGTTTGGCATCCTCAAAATCTTTTGTCTTCTGAGCTAACAGACTTTCAAGCTCGTGAATCCTAGAATTAACATCCTGAGAAGTCTCTCCACCATTAGTACTCGTATCTGATGAATCAGGTGTGGTATTGCTATCAACCTTTTCCACTAGATACGTGTCAAGAATGGGTTCAGATTGCTCAGTATGTTGAGAGACATCGTATTCAGCATTTAAATGTACCATAGCCATTGGCTGATCATCATAAATGGGTCTGATATCCGCATCATTGGTTGTTTGATCATTCCCTGAGCTGGTACTGATATGCTGCGTTTCTGATTCTGTCCCGCTGCTCTCTGTATCAACCGAAGAAGCATCCAATGCTTGATCTCTATCGACAGTGCTTTCTTTCGTCTGCATCAGTATTTGATTCACCCTTCTTTGAAAGTGCCTTTGATGGCGTGTTCTTTCAGCAATTGACTTCTTTATGTTGCTCATATGTTGAAGAAGTGTCTCTTTGAACGCTTGAAGATCTACGAGAGTATATTTGGTAAAGTATGTGCTTGTGAACTCTCGATCGTTTTTGGATAATCCACTTGAGTCAATGAATTGCTGGAACTGATTGTTGAGAGCTAAAAGGACCTCCATGGATATATTCTCGTGAAAATCGTCTCTGTCAAGTTCTTGTTGAAGATGGTCCACATTAAGTAGCATCGTTCTGATGAATGTCTCAACATCTTGACCAAATAGTAAAAAGAATACCCGTTTGAATCCAATTTCAAGACGAGTGCCTTTTAGGTCTTCTCTTGAAAGAACCTGAAGGTGTGACTGAAGCAACTTTATGTGTTCCATGCATCTTTCTTTTGCTTTCGACATCTTGTATTTGATTGCATGAACGGTTTTGGTGGTAGAATCCTTGTTAGAAGGTTTACTGATTGGAGTCTCAGTATTTGTCTGAACCTCTGGATTCTGCATCTTCTCTTTATTCATCTCAGTCATGGACGTTGTTGGTGTTGAATCCACGAAGATGTCCATTGAACGGATGTCTCGAAGAGGATATGATGTGTATGGATTACGGATCTTAGTGGATGTGTTGTGATTTGATTGTGGTTGAAATTACGAAAATTCCAAAAATTTTCAGTCCGACAATAAATTCCTCAGTCCGACAAAACGGTAAGCCGAAAAAATTTTGAATCACTAAATTTTGAAATCGGGTTAGAAATAGCCAAAAACTAGTAGGGAAAAAAATTTGAAAAGTGAAAATTTTGACAAAAATAAAACCTAAAATTGGCCTAAAAATTTGAATTTTGGTCCGAAAATTCGAATTTTTGGTCGAAAAATTTTTCGCTTCGCCAAAATTTGAAATTGAAGCTTAAATGGCCTAAAAATGGTCTAGGAAAAAATAATTTTTTTTTTTTTTTTCGTGTAAACTATGTTCCGAAACTAGTCTAGATAGTGGCTAAGTCTAAAAATTACTCAAACAAAATATCCATCGGAATGTCCATCGGAATGTTCAGATCGGAATGTTCTATCGCAATGCACTGTAGCAATGTCAAGATCGGAATGTTCTGTCGGAATGTGGCTGTCGGAATGCTCAGATCGCAATCCCAGATCGGAATGTACTGTCGGAATGTGGCTGAGACAAATTGGACAAAGTAACGACTTAACAAAACCCTTAAAACCCGTCGGAATCCCAGATCGCAATGCACGATCGGAATATCCAGATCGGAATAAGGTATCGCAATACAGTGATCGCAAAGTAGAATCCTAAGATTATTGCGATCAAATCCCCCACAATTGTACTTTCCGATGGTGACACTTGCTTGAATTTCGGAATGAAGAAAAACAAGAAATTTCGCAACTTTTGATCCAAAAAATTTGTGTTTTAGCCAAAACCAAGATACCCAAATCACTACTACTAGTATGTATATGATTTGTATCAAGAAAAGACCATAAAAACACAAAAAGAAAGATGGGACGTGAGATATGGATCAAAGAAGCCACGAAAAATCAAGAACACCACACACGAATCTTCAATCACCTATCCACTATAGGCTCTTGATACCAAATGTTGTTCCCATTTAATCCATAACACAAGATTCTTAGAGAGAGAAAGAGAAGAAAAGTAGAAAGAGAAAGTAGAGAGAGAAGTGGAAGGTTTACACTAAAACTATGTGTTTTATGAAATGAACCAACACCCTCTTTCACATGTGAAAGAGGGTTATATACCCCACGGCTCTAAGGCCTTTGTGGGCTTCATCTTGGACCGGGCTTGGCTTTGCTTTGGGCTTACGCCCCTAACTTATACAATATTAGCTTGAAGTCCAAGCCCGGTTATCCGACTAACCTATTACAATACAAGACCTTTTAACGACTAAGATGACCTATTACATTCTTGTTCGACTATATAAAATATAGGGCTAACACCTCTAAATAAATTGGTCTGTGTAGGAGGGATCAACTCCTTGTGAATGACGCAAGGAACACACCTCATTCACCCTGATAATCCTATAAAAACATGTAACTATGATGCACCCATACGCCCCACATGATAATATAAATAATAATTGGCCAAAACTAAAAGGGACTCTACGAGAAATCACTTCAACGTGGGGAAGCCATAACACTGGCGCCTCTAGTGTTATGGTTATGGTACCTCCATAACTAGATGACGTAGCATGCATGTATATGGATTAGGCATTAAAACTAAACATAAGCAATCAAAACATATAAAACAAATACTTGGGGAAACAGTTGGCTTCAAACGGGGTATCCTAATAAGGAAGAGAGTGTCCATACTGAAGAACGAAATATACGTACCTTATGTCCAGTGAACGATGAAAGATGAAAGGAAGAAAAGTCCTACTCCGACTTAACTAGTGCTACATAAATAAGGGACATGTATGAGTTGTCTGATTACTGAGTATGATACCGGTTCTTGTCAGTCCTTAACTTATTTTATATGTTATTGTTATGTTTTACAGTTTTAGATGTTATCTTGTATTTATTCATGTTTTACATGTATTTTGATTATGTATTTTCATGTAATTTTGTATTATTATACTTGTAGTGTAATAATAAGTACTTTCTAAAACTAGTAGATTTCAAAAAAATAGAAAGTTTCCAAAAATAGAAAGTTTCCAAAAATATAAAGTTTCCAAAATTAGTAAGTTTCTAAAAATAGAAAGTTTCCAAAAATAGTAAGTTCCCTGAAATAGAAAGTTTACATAAATAGAAATAAGCTGGATTAATAATTCTAAAAATATAAGCTAGTGCTTATTAGTCATAAGTTATAAGTCATGATAAATTATTAATAAATTTTATTAAATGATACTATAGGTTAAAGTGATTATTAATTATTAATGAAATGCATGGTTTAATAATTAGTAATATCTCATGATATATTAATAAACTTTACCTTATAATATTTAATTAATTATGTCATGTTTAATTTAATAAAGTCTAATAAAATACTTAGGTTATACATGTTTTATTTAGTTAAATAAATTAACCTAAGTCATGGATTAATTAATTAATTATTAGTTCATGAAAATTAATCAAAATAATTAATTAATAAAATAAGTGTTCAAATAAAAATACTTAAGTGAACATGTATCATTAATTCTAATAATATAACCTAAGTCTTGGTTTTTAATTATATTAATTAATTGATCATGTAAATTAATTTAATTAACTAAACAAAATAAAATAAGAAAACTATCCTGATCCCAAAACCCGAGAAACAAAAACCCGACACCGAATCACCACCAACAGCCGCAGCTGTGGTGGTGGTCAGTGGTTGCACATCCGCTAGCGGCAGCCATGGCTACTACTGTGTCGCGGCTTCCCACTGTCGGACCAAAGTTCCCACCGGCTGAAGCTGGTGGTTCCCCCTAGCCTCGCCTGCGTAGCCACTGCCGTACCAAGGTTCCCCTTGGAGGCCTTGGTTTTCCTGCTGCCGGAACCAAACCAACAGCGAGCCCCAAAGGGAGTCTCGGTTGTGGACCAAAAAAACCACTGAGAGCTTTTAGCTCTCGGTTTGTGTGCCGAACCCAAAACCAAACCAAACCAAAACCTTTTTCTTGTTTTACCATTTACATAAACATGTTTTAATTATGTTTTCAAGATTAAACCCACATGAACGTAGGTAGAATTAAAGAATAAAAAGATCAAGGTTTTGATTATACTGTTAGCGTGAATGAATAGAGGTTGGGAACACGAATACGTATGAATTTAAGATCAAAAACCAAAAACACTCTCTCTTGTCTCCTTGTGATGTTGCGTCCAAAGAACACCAAAAGGGGGCTAGGGTTTGTTTATTTTCTAAAAAAATATGTTATGGTAAAATCCCCTAGAGATTAATGTTTACATGTTAATTTTCAAAACGGGATGGGCCCCTCTCCTTTGTCTCTTGCCGCGGGTACACAAACCCAAAAAACACAAAACTGAATGTTTTTAATGTTAAGTACTATTTGTATACGTTCGTGTTTAATGTTCGTGATTTAAATTATTATACGTAATAATTATCGTGTATTAATAATATACGTAGTTCTCGGTATTTAATGTTCGTGACACGTGTTATACTATATAAATGGAAAGTTTTAATTTATTCGTATTTTTACGTGGTGTACTGTTCATGGTATTTATATGCGGGTTTTATAGTTTGTAACTTCCTTAGGAGAAGGTGGAGAAATATGGTCCACATTGAGAAGTTCTCAATGGTACGAATGTCTTCTTTCCAATCGGTGGAAGAATCGTCATATTTTAAATCCACATCTTCTAAACTTGCTTTGAATTCATGTAAGAGAAAATTACTTTCTCCAAATGGAGTCAATGAAGGAGCAATAGAAGCTATGGTCTCAACATGAGATAAAGGAGAAATCCCGCTCTTACAAGCCTCTTGAAAGTGTTCTTCAATGCTTCGTCAAGCACATCGATTAAATTCACGGATTCGGGCTCATCGGGAAGCTTAGAAAGTTTACCCATATTAAATACGATTTTGTCATCCCCTACCCTCATGATAAGCATACCCGCGGCTACATCAATCAATGTACTCCCGGTCCTCAAGAAGGGTCGTCCCACAACTAAGGGAACTCGGGATCCATCTCATAGTCGACTACAACGAAATCGTCGGGGAAAGTGAATTTGTCGACTCCTACAAAAACATCATCGGCTATCCCCACCTGATAAGCAACCGAACGGTTAGCTAACTCTAAAGTCATATGAGTGGGGACTAGATCGGGTAGAAATAATTGCTTCCATACAGATAATAGCATAAGATTGATACTCGCTCCTAAGTCCGCCAAAGCCATACAATTCTCTACACCGGGGAAATTGTAAGGGATAAGGAATTGACTGGGGGCGCCAAGCTTAAGCGGTAATTTTTTTAAGAAAACCACGGAGAAATTCTCATTAAGTTGGGTTTGAGAAAAGTCTAGAAGTTTTTCCTTATCACTTAAGAGATCCTTAAACATCTTAGCGTACTTAGGCATGTGAGCGACAGCCTCTGTAAAGGTGGTATTCAAATTCAATTGTTTGGACATTTTTAAGAAGTTTGAAACTTGAATATCATTCTTGTTCTTCAACTTCTTCTTCCTCAACCTTGAAGGGTAAGGTATATTGGACTTAAAAGAAGACTGAGGAAGAACTGGTTCACTCACAACCTCGGGAATTGGTTTAAGAATCGAAGGCGTGGTAAAAGATTGAGGGGAAAGGTGAACATAAGGTGTAGACGGATTGCTTAGGGGAGGAATCTCACAAGTAGGTGTTGAAGGAGGATGGGTAGAAGTAGAAGGAATCTCGAGTCCTTGTTTATCAATGGTAGGTGGAGAAATAGAAGGCCCATCGGTTGTATTACTGCTCCTACTAGTGATGACATTCACATTAGCCCTAGGGTTGGCTTCGGTGTTAGAAAGCAGAGCACCTTGGGGTCGAAGGGTTTGCAACATTTGCATGAAATTTCTATCCGTGGACTCTTGCATTTCCTTAAGCTTACGGTCTTGTTCATTAAGTTTTTGGAGAACCAAGTCCATTTGAGAATTAGGCATATTAAACCCTTGATTTGGAAAACCTTGGTTTTAATATTGATTATAATTTTGATAACCTTGATTATTAAAACCTTGGTTATTGAACCCTTGATTATTATTATTAAACCCTTGGTTTTTCCCTTGAAAAATCCCTTGATTTTGGTTATAACCCCTTACGTTTGAATTCCCTTGAAATTTACCCCTTTGTCGACCTTGGTTCCTATTTTGGTATTGGGTATTTTGGGTGGGTGTGGGTGGTCTTTGAGGGGCTACAAAACTCGGGGGAGCTAAATAGTTAGTAGACTTATACGACAAATGGTTAACATCAACATCCGGTTTAAAGTGAACCCTCTCATTTTCATTGGTATTATAAGCATAAACTTCTTGGGGTTCATTATAAACCTTGTCACAATTATTTTATGAATGTGGTCCACCACAAGTCTCACGCGACTCGCTTAGGGCATGCACGTGCCTAATAGGAGTGTTATCAACTTTTAAAGCAAGATTATTAAAAATTGTAGCAAGTTCTTTAATTTGATTTGTAACCTCGTGACTACTAGAATCTCCTCCGCTAGCACTAGCCATATTAGCCCTTGCACTCTTAGTTTGAACTTTGGCTTTATTTTCAATAATGTCCCTGATGTTCGTTTTGCAAGTCTTAAATTTATATTACAAGGTTTAGACAAAACAAGGAACTAGAAAAACAAACACGGTCAAGTATACCCTTTCGTTCGTAATATAGCTTGTAGTGGTAAGCCAGGATCGTTCGCTGAGACTTAGTTTCGTTTTGGTAATCAATATAATAATTGAAGAAAGAAATGATTGATATGAATAACAATAGTAACAAATATGACTAATATGGGATAGTTCGTATGAGTTCGTGATAATGATAATAGTGATCGAGATATGCTTATGTAGGTAAAGAGTGATAATCCTTTTTCGTCAAAATGGTGTTTACACAATTTACTTTAGGGTGATTCAAGAGTTATGTTTATTCGAGCGACTAAGCTCAAAACAAGTTGCCAACAAGTTCAATATTTTATCACGGTTTCTAAGCAGATTTCTCCAACCAAAGATTCAAAACTATAGACAAGTCTTTAAAAACTTATTACAACGATTTGCGTTTCTCAACGCCGAGCCATCATAACAAATCAACTCTAGATAAAATATGGCTTATAGAACTAGGTGGCAAAATGGTTCTACAACATTAGCTTGAAATCAATTTATAAAGGATCATATCATAGCATCATCACTAATCATAGTCACATACCCATATAGTCACAAATAGCTTAGCCTAACATAGTAATCAAAGTAACAAATGGAAAAGAGTAAGAGAACATCATACTTAGATTTGATCGAATGAATGAGTACACAAGTGTCACGATTGTATCGTTCCTCCAATAATCGAAGAGTGGAATACTCTCGTTAAAAGTATTTCATAAAAGTGGATAGTACTGAAAATACTACTAAGAAGCTAAGATTACTCGGATTGGAGGAGTGGTTTTAGAATGAGATGTTGATAATGAGTAAAAGTGGCTCCTATTTATAGTGATGGATGAGATCAAATGTACGCCACACTTATCCGAAAGTGCGTCGCACTTTGAATGTGGGAATGTGTGCCGCACTTCTGACATTGTACACCGCACTTTTGTGCGTTCTAGATTCTTCTTTCAATAGTTTGGCTAAATTGCACCATAAGGACCCTCCTTTGTATTTTCTTCACTTTCCTTCGCCATACTTCATACCTGCAAATAAAAAGCAATATATTAAGTATCGAAAGCTCTTATTTATTATACAAAGTTGTATTATCATAACGGGTTGAATATGTATATTTTGGTCGTTATCAAATTCCTCCCCACTTAGCTATTGCTTGCCCTCAAGCAATTAAAGCGAGAAAACAAATTAGATTTTAAAAATGCTTTTAAGTGTCATGAAGTATGATAGGAAAATGATTAAATTTTTATAAGTAGCAAAAGCAGATGACAAATAACTTCAGCACCTCACATGAATAGTGTTTAGATTTAATGTTAACACAAGTGTCACTCACAAAGGGTAAATGTAAGGTAACGCTTTAATATTGTCCACAAACGGAATTACTTCATCTCAAAACGCAGCTCTAGTGTGTTCAAAATTCCATTCACCTTCGTTATGGCCGAAGCCGTCATACGTTCCTTAATGACCTTGTCGAAATCGGTAAAGTGTTGGTGCAACGCATTTAAGCTAGTAGACACCTTAGTTACCGGTGGAATTAACTTAGTTAAATCCTTTTAGACAAGTGTAGGAGACATACTAGAAAGGTTTTCATTTGACAAACTTTGGGGCACACATGCTGATAATTGAGCTAATTCCATTTGTAGTCTAAACCGGGTCTTAAAATCAAATTGTTCTTTATTATGCTTTACATAATCAAATTTGTTATGATTTTTCGAAAGCATTTTTAATCGAGTTTCTTCCGCAAGTGACATCGTTGCATCATCATCCTGAATATAGGGAGCCTCTTTCGATTACCAATTAGGGTCGCATCATAAAGACTAGGAATATGTTGCTGAGCTTGTTTTACATACCCCAGATTAGGTGGTAAATCTTGAAGACGCTTGAGTTCTAGTTCTTGAAATGAGTTGGTTAATAAATGAACCTTTTATGTGGAAGCATATTGTTTTAAAAGATGATGTTCCTTAAATTTAAGAAGTTTGGTAGCATTAATTTCCGATTCAAACTTTTTAGACTCATCCGTTTTAAGTTTTTGAAAATTATTGACAACCGACTCTTTTTCCTTTAATTCATTAGAAAGATTATCTCTTAATGTTTCTATTTCATTTAAGTGTTCTAACCTTTCAAAACGAAATTGGTCAAATTTAGAATAAGTTATTTTCTCTGCTTGAGGTACCATTTCAAAAGTTTTGACATTTTCCTTATACAACGCAAGCTCAGCGGCTAGATTGGCATTCATATCTACGGTTTGTCGGACAGCCACATTCATGTTATCAATAATATGTTTAGGTACCATTACCAAATCATGTTGAGCATAAGATTCCATACCCGTCGTAGCATTTGGTTGAGGTTCACTCAAATGTGTAGGATTGGATACCACATCAGAACCGTAGTGAGAAAGATTAGCAACAAGAGCAGCTTGGGTTGAGTGAATTTCATCACAATTCGAATCATATGCATCAAGATCATCTTCTTGATATGTTGCATTAGAAGTAGAGACGACTGCAATGCCTTCATTATCTGCTGCCCCTAGGTCTGCAACAAATGATAATTCCTCTGAATCCAAAATCTTTCCCTTAGATTGAGCATCGACCAAATACATCTTCTCCTGAAACCACGCTGCATCCCTTCTCTTTTTCAGCTAAGTGAATTGCCTAGCCATATGACCTTGTCCTCGAAAATTTTATCAACTCACAACCTTTTGAGGACCAATAGGACTTCAATTTCCACTAGCTTGAGAATTTACAGCTTGAGCATTTATAGTTTGAGCATTCACAGTCCTTGTAGTTGGACCATATGAATTTTGCCTTCCCTGAATGGATTGCCTCGTCACATGACTGTCTTGAGTAGTGGCTTGTTGGCGAGGATTTGAAGAAGTGCGGAGCTGATTGTTTGTTGGTGGAAAACCTCTAGTAGCAACAAGTTTTGACAAGTAGGCAGTGAGATAGTTCAAGACATTAGTTGGCGTATCATTTTGGGTAAAGACGAGTGCTTGAATTGGTGGAAGTTCATTGAAATAAAAGGCTTGTGCTTGTGGTGCTTCAATTGGAAAATATCCTTGTTGAGGAGTATAGCCCATTGGAGAAGTGATAGCTTGTGATGGTAATGCCTAATGTGATGGTTGTTGTGGTAAGGTTGTTGAAGAACACTTTGTTGTTGAAATGCTTGTTGTGACATCATTAGTGGTTGATAAGATGGTTGTTTTGGTTGTTGATATGTGTGTTGTGGTTGTTGCATGTATGATGGTTGTTGATAAGAGTATGCCAAGTTGTGTGGAGGAGTCATTTGATGAGAAGCAATCATGGAAAGTGGATCATGGACTTGAGGTGTTGACAGCTGAGCTTCGATTACGTGGCATTCATGTTGTTAAAGAAAAGCTTGAAGTTGATCCAAGTTGGTTTGATGCAAATCCTTATCCAAATTTAATAGTCGTCACGTACTTGCTCCATTCGGAAGGAAGATTGTTCAAATACTTGGTATTTAACTGAAACGTCGGAATTTCCATGCCATAAATGTTGAGCTCATTCATCAATAGAGTGAATCTCAAATAATAATCATTGAGAGTCTCCCCGGGGACATAGACAACCTTATCAAACGTATCTAGCTTACACTCTCGTTCTTATTTAGTTAATGAGGTGCCTTGCATTAAAACACAAATTCTATCCCATAACTTTTTGGCAACTTTATGTTTACTCACGAGTTTGTAGACATCTGGAGGAAGGGCTTGAAGAATGATGTTTGTGGCTTGTTTATCACACTTCTCTTGAATCTTAGCATCTCCAGTCAATTCGCATGTTGTGCGAGGACGAGTAACTGCACCTTCCGTCACAGTACCATAAACTAATGGTCCATTTAGAACCGATGCCCAAATGAGATGTTCGTTTTCTTTATTCAACATATAAAGTTCCATTCTAGATGCCCAATCCTCCTACATTGCCTTCACCAACATTGGTGGACGATTATGCATACTCGAGAGGATGGAATTATCCATAAGAGAAGTATAATCCATTTTGATAAGTGAAGATTTACAAAATTTGATCGAACAATGAGAGAAAGTAAATGTGCTTGTTGTTGAAAACACGGAGTTTTACTAATCGTGGAAAAACCGAGAAATAAATTCGCGGGATTTTACAAATTACCAATTAAACCGTAATTATCCAAAGTTCGTGTGTTGAAGTCGAGAAACGGTGTTGAAATCCCTTAACAATGTCTTCTTGAGAAACCAAAAAATCCTATACCAAATAACTAAAAAATTTCAAAATCACGTTTTTTGAAAATTTCGGAATATTTATGAAGATTCCGCAATATATAAGATCTCGTAATAATATAATTATTGCGAAAAACTAAATCCCGCAAAAACTTAATCCCGCAAAAACTAAATCCTACAATAAACTTATTCCCGCAAAAACTTAATCTCGCAAAAGCTAAATCTCGGAATAATTCACCTTAGAAGATCTCGGAATAATTCAAACAGGATCTCGCAATAATTCAAACAGGATCTCGCAATAACCAAATCTCGGAACAATCTACTTTTTGCGAGATTTCTCAAAATTTCGGAATAATCAACTTAATCCCAGAATAAAATAACAAAATCTCGGAATAATTAGTGTTTAAAATCCCAGAATAATGTAGATTATTGCGAGATTTTGGCAGATTTCCTAAAAAAGTGGATCTTGGATGAAAGTACACTTTTTTCGAGTTTTTGCTCCAAAATCAAGCCAAAAGATCAAAAACATTTGTGTTTTTGACCCAAATCAATATCCAAAATCACTACCACAACTATGTAGATGATACTGGAAAACACTAAACCCACAAAAAACACACACAAAATTTGGACGCGAGCTATATGGATCAAAATCACACGAATCAATACCAAAACAAACACATAAATAAGATAATCATCCCATGGCTCTTGATACTATTTGTAAGATTATGTAAATCTTGCTTATACTATAGAGAGAGAAAGAGATAGAAATGGTGAGAACACACACACACTTGTAGAGAGAGAAAGTATAAAGAACACACTTTTACTATGTGTAAAATGATAGTGAACCACGCCCTCTCCAACTAAGGAGAGGGTTTATATACCCAAGCCATATGATGGGCTTGGGCTTGACACTGGTCCGCCGGCCTACACATGTTGTAGGCTTGGCTTGGCCTTGTTTGATTAATAATATAAGTAAACTACGAGTTACTTACTACTATATTGTCAGAGTGACCGATCCTTCTAAATACGTAAAAACGTATTTCTAACTTCCTACAATCCGGTACAACATTCCCTTACGAGGCACATTGATGTCAGATATCACTTCATAAAGGAACAAGTTGAACGCGGTATCGTTGAATTATACTTTGTTGGAACGGATTACCAATTAGCCGACTTGTTTACGAAAGCTCTGTCGAAAGATAGGTTTGAGTACCTCGTTAAGCAAATTAGTATGAGATGTTTGACTCCGGCAGACCTGGAGATTCTAGCAAAGGTTCCTGCTTGATTCATCTATGAAACATCTACTTGTAAATATCATTGAAAAAGCAAAATACAAAAATATAAAACATATAAAAGCAAAACACAAAAATAAAAATCTTTGTAAATCATAAAATATTCTTCTCGACATGTTTTTCAGTATCGATAATATGGACATACCTAGAAATATCGCTCAATAACGACACGGGTGTGTACATAAAGCTCGAAGAAAGTTATAAATATTTTTCAAAACATGTCATTTCTATTTTTAATAAATGAAAATGTCTCTTTTAGACAATATATCCAACAACAGGTAGAGCAATTTATCTTGGGTTGAGCTTGTCACAAAACATTGAAAGTTTTGAGCTCGACACAATGGCTTGTAATCACATTCAGATTACAACCTGAATCTATATTCACGGGAAAGTGTACGATTTAGTACTCTTACCCTTAGCAAAAGAAGAAAATCTTCTTACACTTGAGTGGATTCGTCAAGACATTCAAAATCTATGAACTAGAAATACCATGTCGCCTAAAATAAATGGTTTTCAAAAATCGTTGAACACAATTTTTTCAAGAGTTTTTTAATGCTTATTCAAAATCTTTCAAAAATTGTGTGTTCAACAACTCCTATCCTCAAAAAGTGAATGTGGATCACATCCTCACAATGACAATTCGGGATCAATTTTTGAGGGGGAGCATTCCAAAAAACCATGCTAGTAAGACACATTTTTCTCCCGAAGATTTTCAAGACTAGTTTTCGCAATATATTTTAATCAAATTTGGTATCTCTAATATCAAAAGATTTATATATTAGAGATAGGGGAGAAAATGTGATTAAAATGTGATCTAAATATGAAACATATATGGAAGACTCAAGCACTTTAACTCTTACCCACATGTGCGAAACAATTTCGATTATCGATGCACATGTGAAGGGGGAGATTTTCTGAAACGACAAAACCTATCAAGGTGTAAATGTTTTTCAAACACTTTGATAGACTTTCAAGTGGTTTTATGGTTACGATCTCTGATTGGAGTAAAATTACACTTGTTTAGGAAAACAAGGTAAAAGCGGTAAGAATTAAACAAATGATTTCGGAAAATCAAGTGTTAATGACCCAATGGTGAAAGTTCGTTTCCCAAGGAGGTATATGTGTGTGAAAATTTGTTAATGATTTGAGATTAATATTAAAAGAAAGAAGGGATGAGAAAATAGAATGACGGTTACGTTAAAATTACACTACGACGACTAAATTAAAAACCGTAAAAAACGACAAAATAAAAAATAATTCCAAAAATTCCCAAAAATTCCCAAAATTCAATAAAAATAAACTAAGAGTTTACAAATGATCAAAACTTTTTCAAACCTTTTAATTAATTAAATATTAATTTTTAAATGATAATTAAAGCCCTAAAAATCCAAATAATTATTAAAAAGTCCAAATAAATATTTTTCACTATGTAAAACTCTAAAATGAAAAAATAAGATTAAAAACTATTTCTATGAATTTTTAAACTAAGGAAAACTATTTTTAAATGATTAAAAACTATTAAAATATTAAAATAATTCTAGAAATTAAGAAAATGATGCTAAAATTAATCTAAGAGTTTTAAAAATCCTAACATAATGTATTTGACCTAAGAAAAATGTAAAAGTTGCAAAAATGTGAAAAATGAAATTTAATAATGAAATAATATTAAAATAATATTAAAATAATATTAAAAATCCAAAAATTATAAAAATTTCTAAAAACTTGCAAACTAGTTTATTTTAACCTAAGTAATCAGAAAATGAAAGTCAAATTACCAAAATACCCCGAATGGGCCCCCAAATGGGCTAAAAACTAAAACAGACCATATGAATTGGGCTTTTAGGCCCAATAAAATGAAACTTAACCAAATAAGGTGAAAATCACTAGTATAGCTTAAAATTTCAATTCTAAACACAAAAGTCTGAAGGCCCAAAAGCTGAATGTGAGCTTATCACAGCTTAATGGTACAACAGCTTTAATTTGACACACAACCTTCTTTTGAGATTCCTAAGAGATCTGTGAAAAGAAAATTCCAATAAGCTCAACCAATAAGTAAGAAATAAGCAAAGTAAAATTTCAATAAAAGACAAAATAATCGACTTGGAGTTCTAGACCACCTCAGACCTTGATTCAAGTTGCAAAAGACTCTAAATGACTTAATTAAGACAAATCAACAAAGAAAATTTCAATAAGCCAAGCCAAATAAGCTGAATAAGGTGATAAGCACTTATTTAAAAGTCAAAGTAATTGGTTTTCAAGTCAAAGCTCAAAGTCGACCCCTCAAATGCTCCAGTATGAACAAATGGGTCAAATAAGTAACAACTATTACAAAATTAAATTTGTTGCAGGTTTAAATAAGCTAGAACAGCTTATTGATAACCAAAATGTAAAATAACACTAACAGTGGCTAGCAACAGGGGAAACGAGTTCCCACTGCTTTGACTAATTTACTTGCAAATTTAGAGAGATCCAGTTGAATTCAATGGAAAATAAAGGTACCCTAACAACAAGTAAGTTGTAAGGAGTCAATATCAAGCAAGAAATCACAAATTGATCCAGTCAATAAGCACATAATTAGCAGACAGTCACCAGATATAGCACAGACCTTGAAATAAGCAGATTATGAACTAATAAGCATTTTAAGCATGAATACGCCAACCAAAATAAACCATATGCATACACAAGCTATAATAAAGTCCAATGATAGGTGTGTAAACACCCATCCTTTTTACCACTTAATTACAATAATATCCGAGCCAAAACATGTATTTTATGTCTTTTATGTCGGAATTATGTGTGGTTTGTGTTTTTGTTGTGATTTAGGACGAAATTATGAAAAGTGGGGAAAACACAGCATTCACGGGCTTTTATTGAAGAAAAAGATGAAAGATGAAGTCGAGAAGTCAAGAGTGCAAAAGGAACGGAAGTCCAAGACCAATTCTGAAGATTTATCGAAGAAAAAGTCAAAAGACAAAAGTTTACTTAAAGCCGAAGAACTCAAGTCTAATTTATTGAAGAAATACAAGACGAGTTCAAAGAAATCCCGAGACAAAACCATTTAATGTCCAAGATTAATGAAGAATAAAGGCTTAAGGACTAATGGTGCAATTAAGAGAAGATTAAAGAAGGAAGGACTTAATCTTGTAATTAAGAGAAAATGAAGGAGGGGAGGAAGCTTCCTAATCCTGGAAGCTTCCTAATCCTCCCCTATATATAGATTAGGCTAGTTAATTATTTTTCTTTGTTGGCTAAGGTGACAATTAGTCTTCCACCTTTATTTTTCTTGCACTTTAATTACTTGTCCATTTAATTACCTTGTCTTGCACCTTATTTACCATTTAATTTCAAGTAAGTGTTTTTAATTTTGTTGCTTTAATCTTTATTTACATTTGATCAAGTTTCTTCTCATCAATCTCATTCTATTTTTCTTCTTTTTGGTTCGGCTTAATTCCGGATTAAGCAAGTTTCTTGCTTAATCTCTTTGCTTATTTTACTAAAAAGTTTATCTTTTTACTTTGTGTAAGTTTTTGTATAAGATAAGCCATAAGTTTGACAATCTTATTGGCTTGTTTCATACTTAGCTTATTTGATATTTCTTAAGTTTTCTAAAAAGTTTCATCTTTTCAAAAGTTTGCTTATTTAGTTTGCTTATTTTGTGTTTTGAAAAGTTTTTAAATTTAAGCTTATTGTGTTTTTCTTAATCTCGATCTAAATTAAGTTTTGTTATTAGTTTATAATCAAAAGTGTTTCTTTGGCATTTGCGTATTTGTCTTTTTGCTTATTTAGTTTGCTTATTCTGCTTCTAATATTTCCATCGTCACTGCTTATAACCCCAGTACGATCCAACAAGTGCGATCGCATAAACCTTAAGGGTTTCTACTTGCGATCCATTGTTGCGATCAAGGACTAGGATCACAATACGATCATACTCCATAATCCCCACCACGATCACTCACTGCGATCGTGGGTAAGATCATAGAGTACGACCCGTGTTGCGATCGCTTGGTCAAGATCACCCACTGCGATCCACTTTGTTGCGATCGTGGTGGAGTGCGATCCAGTCACTACGATCGTGGAGTACGATCTATAGAGTACGACCACCACCTTTTGTTACCATCGCATTGAAGTGCGATAGTGGGCTACGATCACCAAGTGTGATCTAGACTGCGATCAAGCTATGATCCGAGTGCGATCCAACCACTTCATTGGTTGCGATCGCAATACGATCGGATTCATTTCCTTGTTTTGTTTTTGCTTTATTTCAAATTTTGTTTTTCCCTTTTTTTTAATTGATTTATTTTTAAGTTTTCATTTTATTACTTTGTTAAATTTAATTTTCGTCTTACTTTATTTTAAGTCACTTAATTAATTTACTTTTCAAAGTTTTAAATATTGTGCCATTTACATTTAATTAGTTTAGATTTAATTAAGTGCCATTTACTTTTAGTCTCGCGTAAAATTCCCGTCATTAATTGTAAGATTAGATTTTAGATCTACTTTAAAGGCATTTTACCTTAACTGTTTTTGCACTTTTAATATACTACAACGACACAACTATTTGTTTCACCAAAGAACGACTGAGTCGCATAGAACCTAGATCAATTCGATTAGACCACTACTTCGAACTTTAATTTTTAACCTGAGTAAAATCTAGTCATTAAAATGGCGCCGCTGCCGGCTCTTTTCGTAAAGATTAATGGTTTTATGTGAGAGACGCATTGCTTTTTGGGATCCGTTCACTTATGAGCGTTATTTTTCTTGCATAAAAAATTCAAAAAACCATAAAAATTAAAAATAGAAAAAAATCCATAAAAATTAAAAATTTTAAAAATCCAAAAAGATTTTATTTTTATTGTGTATATATATTGTCTTTGCGTTTGGTATTGTTTTCTTTTGCCTTTGTAGGTGTATGCGTACTAGATCTTCTAATTATCAAGAGCCCGAGACTCGAGAAGATTTAAGTATGTCAGGTGTTAACAACAACAATAATCCACCGCACCTCAATAATAACAACAATGTTCTTCCACAGCCCGATCTTCGGACAATGGAGGAACTTTGTCAACCTACCATGTTTGGATGAGGAGGACCGATTGCGTTGATGCAAATCAACGCTCCAGAGTTTTCGTTGAAGCACCACATGATTCAGCAAGTGCAAACTAATCCATTCGCCGGAATGCCTGATGATGATGCCAACAAACACCTCGACAAGTTCATTACAATCACCCAAAGCATGAAGTTGCCTGGTGCCACAATGGATGTTCTTCGCCTACAACTCTTCCCACATACTTTATCACATCATGCCGAGAAATGGTTTGATCGTCTCCCGAAGAATTCTATTCACACTTGGGATGACATGACTCAACGCTTTTTATCGCGCTACTTTCCACCATCCCTGGTCACAAGCCTTCGCAATCAAATCAGCGGTTTCATGCAAGATCCTGATGAATCTCTTTTTGATGCTTGGGAAAGATATAATGTCTTGATTGATCGTTGTCTAAACCACAACATGTTCCCTGTGACCTTAATAGATACTTTCTACAACGGTTTGACTTTTCGAGATCGTGATACGATTAATGCAGCCGCCGGTGGCACATTCATGTAAAGGAGACCCGAGGAGTGTAGAGAGCTTCTTGAGAACATGACTACTCACCACAAAAACTGGGATTCCTCCGCTTCTTCAAGGAACAACCCGAGAGTCAATGTTTCTTCTACCTCAGCAAACCCTGATATGACCGAATTCACCCGCATGATGACTGAAATGAGCAAAAGTATTACGCTTCTCGCTTTAAACCAACAACAACAAGTTAAAGCGGTTGCTAATCCTTGTGAAACATGCGGCGGTCTTCACTTATACACCGATTGTCCTTCTACACAAGGAAATCCGGAAAATGTGTATGCTGCTTATGGTAATTATTCACCGGAAAATTACCAAGCTAGACAACAAGGGGATAGAAATTTGTTGAGTTACCGGTCCAACAACTATCTTTCACCCGGTTTTCCTCCTCAAAACCAAAACCCCGCCAACAACTACAATAGAAGCAACCAAATCCCACCAAGAGCTTCTAATCCTTATCACCCACCCGCCCAACAAACCCCAACCAGTAATCCGGATGTTGAAGCCATAATGAGAACCCACGGTGAGCAAATCAAGAATCTACAGAGTCAAATTATCAATCTGAAAGGAGATATCACAAAGCAAGGAAATGAGATTAGATCCGAGCTTCGAGATAACATTCAATCCTCCTTCAGCAATCAAACGAATGACTTGAAGAATATGCTTGCTAGTTTCTTGCCCGCCGCTCAACCTTCTACTGCAAGTTCTCTACCTTCAAACACCGTCACCAATCCGCGAGCAAATGTGAGTGCTATTACTACTCGTAGTGGAATTACCATTGTCGATCCACCAATCCCACCCCCATCATCTACACCTCCTCCACCACCATCTATCCCTACTCCTCCTACACCTAGTATTAGTGCACCATTACCGTCTCCGCCTAGTCATGATGATGTACCTAGGAAGGACCCTTCAACATCTCAACCTTTACCTGCTACACCTACACCTTCACCACCCAAACCCAATATCCCTTATCCTTCTCGTTTAGGCAAGACCAAGATGCTAACCAAGGATGACTCTTAAGTGACACGCTATATGAAGATGATCTCTCAAATGAACTTCAACATTAGTTTTCTTGAAGCACTTGTCCACATGCCCAAATTTGTTAAAGCATTTAAGGAATTGCTTAACAAGAAGGAAAAGTTAATTGAGCTCGCCAACACACGCTTAAATGAAAACTGCTCTGCAGTTATTCTTAAAGAACTTCCGGAAAAGCTTGGAGATCCCGGTCGTTTTGTGTTGCCTTGCGTGTTCAACAAAACTGAAGAATTTACTGCCCTTGCTGATCTCGGGGCCAGTATTAATTTGATGCCTTTGAGTGTTTGGAAAACACTATCATTACCCGACCTCACTCCAACAAAGATGACTCTTGAACTTTCTAATCGCACTCTCGCTTACCCTGTTGGTATAGCCGAAGACGTGTTCATCAAAGTTGGCACATTAACTTTCCCGGTCGACTTCGTCGTTGTTGATTATGAAATGGACCCTCGTATTCCTTTAATACTTGGTCGGCCATTCTTGAGAACCGGACGAGCTCTAGTTGATGTGGCCGAAGGTGAGTTAATCTTAAGAGTCGGGGATGATTCACAAGTTTTCAAAATGGGAAAGCTTACAGGCAAATCCTTTGGAGGCCGAGAATCAGTGAATATGATTAATGTGCATGATGACTTTGTTGTCTACAACAATCCTCTATTCGATTCTTGCATTGATAATCCACTTTTTGAAGAAGATGTGGATGATTCTCTCTCCAATTTGGAACCTTCTCCCATTTATGATTCTCCACCGATCTTCGATGCTTATGATGATGATTCTAGCTCAGATTCGGATGATTATGATGACCTTACTTCTGAGTATCCCGAGCTGCCCACTTTCGATGATTTCAATGAGGCTGATACTCTTTCGAGCGATTCTTCACATGATGAAGATCCTCCGCTATCACTCGATCCTACTTTGGACTATTACTCATTTGAGGAAGATTTCTCTGTTTTTCTTAATACTTACTTCCCTCATGAGAGTGATGCTCCTCCTTATGATTTTGAAGATTATCGTCTTGATCCTACTTTGGATTTGAAGAATATTCTTTCAAAGGAGAAGAAACCGGTCGACACCGATATCCGCAACACGTATGAGTTAACACCTCTTTGTCCATCTTCTGAGGACGAGGTTGTGCTTCTTCACGGATCTTCTTCCCATTATGCTGAGCCTGAGTGCTATTTTCCCTTAAAGGAAAAGGTGTTCGACCCCGATATTGCAATCTTTAAGCCATCTCAGTATCCACCTGATGAAATAAAAGGAAATATCTTTGGAACTTATGGAAATCTGCTTGCACCACTTCACCCTTGCTTTCACCGTGCTCCATCGCTGCTTAAGGGAACCTTGCCTACTCTTCTTTGGCTTGCCTTGTTCGCCTTAAGCTTGTGCTTATTGATGGACGAAAACTATGTCTTTGATCCTAGTGGATATGTTTCATGCTTCTTCCGTTGATAATCAAGGTCGAGTCAGGCTCGCGACTCGGTTAACAAAAACCAAGCGCTTCTTGGGAGGCAACCCATGCATCTATCCTTTAGCTTTCTTTATCCTAAGTGTAGGGGAGACCCATTGTTTTGCTATATCCTCTCCTCTCTTTTTAATCAGGGATCCGAGCTCAATGATCCACTCTTGATGATTCTTGACGACCCGTGATTCCGTGTTCCATTTTCCCGGTTCTATCCTAAACTCTTTTCGATTCACTATTTTATATTTTCTCAATATTAAAATAGGAATCTCTTTAGTTGTCTCTCCCTTAGCGAGATTTAAACAACGTGCACAATGTCCTAAGTGTGTGGGAGTTTACTCCCACATGCTTAAACATTGAGGACAATGTTTATCTTTAGTGTAGGGGGGACTTCTATCAAAGTTAAGTGGCCTTTTCCTTGTATTTGTCCTCATTTTAACCGGAAAATCAATTTTTCGACATTTTTCAAAAATTTTGATCTATTTTGGCCTATTAGTTTTGTCCTTTGTATAGTTATTTTCTTTCCTTATTAGAATAAATTTTGAAAAAAGTGGTTTTATTTTTCAAAAGTTGTGAATCTTTTGACTAAACCCGAGTTTACTTATCTAAGTTACTCTAGCTAGTATCCTTAACGTATTTAAGTCAAGTTTTGCTAGGCTTTTATATAGGGAGCTATAAAACGCGAAAGTCTTAACTCGCACGGGTTAAGAACAAGAACTTTTCGCAAGTTCCTATAATTGATCCTAGAGAGTCGTTTATCAAGGGAACTTTAAAATGCGATTTCTAAACTTGAAAAAGTCTAAGAATTTGCAAGATCCTATAGGCGACTCGAAAACCCAAAACTTTGATTTAACAGGCTAAGCATCCACGAGTCTCATTCCTTGAGATTTTAAACTGTGGAGAACGAGAGATGATAGAGTCAATTATAAGTTTGGTATTCTTTCGTGAATTTATGTGAGTTAATTATAAGCCTATTCTCCCATCGCTTGCTAATAAATTTATCTGCAATAAATAAGGTTGTACGATTTTAAAAGTTACTTAGCTTCTAGCCCAAGATCGTTTAAAAGTTGCTCGGTATGGATTAGAGTTCATAGCCAAGGCATAACTTATTGAAGCGGGATGCGAAGATTGGCGAGTTCGAAAAGTCCCTAACAAGGCATGAGGGCTATGTTTTGTTGCTAAACATCAAAAGTGATGTGAAGAATCATTAATCAAAAATCAATATGAAGGATCGAGACACACGACGAAAAGCAAAAACTCCCCAAAAGTCATGGAGAAGTGTATCCGAAAAGACCCTAACAAGGTATGAGGATAAATAGACCCAAGTCATAAAAGGAGGCGGATCGTTGTATATCAAAGTCCAAAATAATGATTGGAGAAAAATGAAGAAGTCGTGGTCCAAGTATGAATCTCTCAAAACTTCAAGTGAAGAAATTCCTATATGAAGAGAAGACCATAATTTCATGAACGTCTCTCAAGGTTTGAAGTATGAAGTCGCTGCCAAATATCGGTCCAAGAAAGGTCTCAAATCGCGAAGCGAGTTATGCCAAGATATGAACTTTATGAGGTCCCGAGAAGCAGTTTTAAAAGATTTTGTCCTTTAGCTAACTATTGATAAAATCGTTCACTTTATTTTCAGCCTTAATAACTATCGAAATAAGTCAAAAATGCATCCTAGTGATCATTCAAGACAACAATAAAATATAAGAGATACCCCTAGGAATAAGGGAGTCTAAGTGAGTAATTGGCCCACATGAGTTCGTGTTAGTTTACTAACGTATAATAACAATGATCTCGTTTTTAAGCTTGGTTTGGAGAAAGCAAAACTTGAGGATGATGATTATTCATGACATTTCCAAAACCCAAGGTATGTTTTTGATTTCTTTACTTTGTATGTTTTTAATTTTCAATCTCTTTAATAAAGGCCAACGTGGATTGATTATGATGAAAAATGTAAACGTGCTTTGTAACTAATGCATTGCATGAGGACATTGCAATGGTCAAGTGTAGGGGATTTGATAGGTGTGTAAACACCCATCCTTTTTACCACTTAATTACAATAATAACCGAGCCAAAACGTGTATTTTATGTCTTTTATGTCGGAATTATGCGTGGTTTGTGTTTTTGTTGTGATTTAGGACGAAATTGTGAAAAGTGGGGAAAACACAGCATTCACGGGCTTTTATTGAAGAAAAAGATGAAAGATGAAGTCGAGAAGTCAAGAGTGCAAAAGGAACGGAAGTCCAAGACCAATTCTGAAGATTTATCGAAGAAAAAGTCAAAAGACGGAAGTTTACTTAAAGCCGAAGAACTCAAGTCTAATTTATTGAAGAAATACAAGACGAGTTCAAAGAAATTCCGAGACAAATTATTTTTCTTTGTTGGCTAAGGTGACAATTAGTCTTCCACCTTTATTTTTCTTGCACTTTAATTACTTGTCCATTTAATTACCTTGTCTTGCACCTTATTTACCATTTAATTTCAAGTAAGTGTTTTTAATTTTGTTACTTTAATCTTTATTTACATTTGATCTAGTTTCTTCTCATCAATCTCATTCTATTTTTCTTCTTTTTGGTTCGGCTTAATTCCGGATTAAGCAAGTTTCTTGCTTAATCTCTTTGCTTATTTTACTAAAAAGTTTATCTTTTTACTTGGTGTAAGTTTTTGTATAAGATAAGCCATAAGTTTGACAATCTTATTGGCTTGTTTCATACTTAGCTTATTTGATTTTTCTTAAGTTTTCTAAAAAGTTTCATCTTTTCAAAAGTTTGCTTATTTAGTTTGCTTATTTTGTGTTTTGAAAAATTTTTAAATTTAAGCTTATTGTGTTTTTCTTAATCTCGATCTAAATTAAGTTTTGTTATTAGTTTATAATCAAAAGTGTTTCTTTGGCATTTGCTTATTTGTCTTTTTCCTTATTTAGTTTGCTTATTCTGCTTCTAATCTTTCCATCGTCACTGCTTATAACCCCAGTACGATCCAACAAGTGCGATCGCATAAACCTTAAGGGTTTCTACTTGCGATCCATTGTTGCGATCAAGGACTAGGATCACAATACGATCATACTCCATAATCCCCACCACGATCACTCACTGCGATCGTGGGTAAGATCATAGAGTACGATCCGTGTTGTGATCGCTTGGTCAAGATCACCCACTGCGATCCACTTTGTTGCGATCGTGGTGGAGTGCGATCCAGTCACTACGATCGTGGAGTACGATCTATAGAGTACGACCACCACCTTTTGTTACCATCGCACTGAAGTGCGATAGTGGGCTACGATCACCAAGTGTGATCTAGACTGCGATCAAGCTACGATCCGAGTGCGATCCAACCACTTCATTGGTTGCGATCGCAATACGATCGGATTCATTTCCTTGTTTTGTTTTTGCTTTATTTCAAATTTTGTTTTTCCCTTTTTTTAATTGATTTATTTTTAAGTTTTCATTTTATTACTTTGTTAAATTTAATTTCCGTCTTACTTTATTTTAAGTCACTTAATTAATTTACTTTTCAAAGTTTTAAATATTGTGCCATTTACATTTAATTAGTTTAGATTTAATTAAGTGCCATTTACTTTTAGTCTCGCGTAAAATTCCCGTCATTAATTGTAAGATTAGATTTTAGATTTACTTTAAAGTCATTTTACCTTAACTGTTTTTGCACTTTTACTATACTACAACGACACAACTATTTGTTTCACCAAAGAACGACTGAGTCGCACATTAAACTCCTTTTTCAATTCGAAGAGATTGGTACAACGAATATATTTTAACCTGAGTAAAATCGAGTTATCATCCAATAAGCACGAGTAAACTTGTTTCAAACACTGATTCAAAGATTAAAGGCAAATCAAACCATAAACATTTGACTGATGAACAAAGTGAATATCTAAAACACTTTTGCTGATCTAATAGACCACAAATCCAATTTTAAACCTTCAAATCCCTTTCCCTGGTTGTAATAACCAAAACTTAGCACTTGTTAACCCTAGTCTACCCTTAGATCTAGATGTCCCCAAAATTTTAGCCAAAAATACCTAGTTAATCAGATTTTAAAGCCCTTTTATGGATTTAGGTTATTCAAACCACAAAATATGCAGATGAACACCAGATAACACTTATGAAACAATAACAAACACAGTACACCAACAAACACCTACTCAAGTCAACTCACACAATAGCTATGCAGTTAACCCAAACACCCCTTAATAAGTTGTTTTCACAATTTTTCAAAGGCTTATTCAGATTTAACCCATAAACCAAGTTCAAATCAATTCAATAACAACAATCCAACCTCAATACACAAGGACAAACCACAAAAACACAGATTCAAGCAATAAATCTCAGATTCACCAAATTGCATACAAAATTCAGAAAATAAAAGGGTTTAGAGATTCAAACCTCCAATATGTACATCCACACCTTGGATTGTTTGAGCTTAGGTGCTAGCTAAACAAGCACCAGCTTCCTTGTACCTGCTAAGATCAACAAACACCAAAGATGAACAATAAAATATGAAAACTGATTTTTTTGAAAACAAGGATTTAAACCATAAAACCTTTCCTCAAAAACAATCAAAACAGATTATGGAACTCAGACTTAAGCTAATCAAACACCAAACTTTTACAAAAACATAAAAGGAAAATCACAATTTTAGAAAATCAAACTTTTATTCCATAAAAGGAATTACAAAGACTTAGCTAAAATCTTAAACAAAAGGGCTCTCACATGTTGAGGCCTCCTTTTATAGACGACTAAGGATGATTCTAGAATGGAAGATACATCAAAACCCTAGCTATGAAGTCTCAAAAATTCCCTTGGCCTTCTAGACGCGTTTGATGTGTATGAGTTGTCCAATTTGATCTTGGCTATTCATTTTGTGCTTGGGGACCAAGTAGTAGCCATAAAGCGTTGATCTTGCCACCTAGGATTGCTTGGAGTGGAGGGTGTCATGTGATTGGTTGACGTGTTGAATGGTGGGGTCCTTTGAGGTAATGGGATTGTGAGTTCAAGAGTGGGATATGTTTCTGAGTGTGTGAATTAAGCGTGGGTGTGGGTAATTTGATTTTACCCTTTGTTTTAAGTGAGGGTAAAACTGGGTTCATCATGTGAATAGTAAGTATTTTGATCCAGTTTTGGTGGAAGGTTAAAGTGTTTGGCGCAAAATATATTTGAAAGTTTGGTTTGCCCAACTTTAGTCCTCATTCTATGGGAAACAATGTATAACAAGTTTATTTTTGTTGTATACTCGTTTTCCTTTGTTAAACAAGTTTCTGAATTTAGGTTTCGGCCACAAAATGTTTTGGAAAAGGGAATTAGGGCTTTTACAACTTTAGGCTAATTACAATTTCAGTCCTTTTGATATTTAAATCATAAACCAAGGACTAGAAATGTAATATTCTTGAACTTCAAGGGCTTCTTTGGATCTTGGACTTCCATTCTTGACATTTTGAATTTGTTGAAGGACTAATTTTGCCAAATCTTCAAAGATGAAGGACTTTTTTGTCATTTTGACAAACTTAAGGGACCAAACTTGTAATTTAGAATATACAAGGGTATTAAGTGTCATTTCGTCATAAATGAGGGATCAATCTTGTACATCTTCAAGTCTTCAAGGGTTTTTCTTTGATAATTCACAAACTAGGGCCCGGTTCATTGTGCGGCTTCGTTTCTCGTGTTCGTTTTTCCTTGTTTCTTGTGATCTTTTGTCTTTTTCACGATATCCATACCTAAAATACACAAGTAAACAAAGACAAGCATATATATGGTATTTTATGACATTTTTGTGCATTTAAAGTCCGAAAAGAACGATGAGATCATGTATAAAGGTCATCTCATCACTCCCCCATACTAAACCATTGTCGTGCCCTCACGCAATGCTAGAATAAATTATCTAAGCATCTCCAAAATTCAATTTTATTAACCTTTATTAGAAAGTAAAGAAATTGCAACAATACTACGAAGATGTGTAAAGACATAATGTATGATTTTCATCACGTGTGTGACTTTTAGGGTCAATGAATAGAAACAAGTGAATGTACCATAGGGTAAAGTTCGTCATCCTTGATTGTCATACATTCCATGCTAAGTGAAAAAACGAGATCATTGTTGGTACAAGTCACAATGCTAACACTACTCATACGTCCAAATTGTGTAATACTTTTTCTCCCCGCAATCCTAATTATTATGAAAAGAAAAATGGGTTTCTAGAATTTTTTAACTATTTGTCATGGATCACAAGTGATTCATATTGACTTATTTAAGTATTTATTATTCCGAAAATAAAGTAGCACGATCTAATCGATAGTTAGCCGAAGGACAAAATCTTTTAAAACGGCTTCTCGAGTATCTCCTTAAGTTCATATCTTGGCATAACTCGTTTCGCGATTTGAGACCTCTCTCGGACCGATATTTGGCATGTACTTCATACTTCAAATCTTGGGAAGACGTTCTTAAAATTATGGTCTTCTCTTCATATTTTGGAATTTCTTCACTTGACGTTTTTGAGAGATTCTTCATACTTGGACCACGACTTCATCATTTTTTCTTCAATCTTTATTTTGGATTTTGATATACAACGATCCTCCTCCTTTTAGGACTTGGATATATTTATCCTCATACCTTATTAGGGTCTTTTTGGATAGACTTTCTCCATGATCTTTAGGGGAGTAATTGCTTTTTGTCGTGTGTCTCGATCCTTTATATTGATTTAGGAATAATGTTACTTCACATCATCTTGGATTTTTAGCAACAAAATAGAGCTCCTTATGCCTTGTTAGGGCCTTTTTGGATATTCACCAATCTTTGCATCCCGCTTCAATAAGTTATGCCTTGGCTATGAACTCTATTCAAACCCGAGCAACTTTTAAACGATCTTGTGCTAGAAGCTAAGTAACCTTTCAAATCGTACGACCTTACTTATTGCAATTACTTTTGTTCCTAGTGCATTGATATTATGGGAGAAAAAGCCACAATTAAAAACATATGAGTTTTTGAAAGAACATTTTCATGTTCTACGTTTACAATGATCACTTGTCTAACTCTGTCATTTCTCGTTCTTCACTATTTAAAGACCTCTAATTAAAGAGACTCGTGAATACTTAGCCATGCAAGTCAAAATTAAGCCAAATTTGTATTAGCTTTCATTAAGACTATATCAAATCGAAGTTTTGGATTTTCAAGCCACCTATAGGATCTTGCACTTTCTTGGACTTTTTCAAGTTTAGAGAATGCATTTTATAGTTCCCTTGATAAGTGACTTTCTAGCATCAATTATAGGAACTTGTGAAAAGTTCTTGTTCTTAACCCGAATGAGCTAAGACTTTCGCGTTTTAAAGTTCCCTATATAAAAGTCTAGCAAAACTTGATTCGAGCGGGTTAAGGAATGTAAAGGGCTCCAAATGCCCATCAAGTCAAAAATTAACTCTTATTCTACCCATCGGAAAATATACATGCGTGTCTTAAAAACACTTATGAAAACTAAGAAAAATTTTAAATTTTGGCCATTTTTAGCCTTATTGGCAACAAAACAAAACAAAACGTTGAAAGATGGAAAACGTGAGGGCGTAGCAAAGCAAGTATCTATTCACCCCCCCATACTAAAATTAAACATTATCCTCAATGTTTCGAGACTAAAGGTGGAGCACCCCTATACTAGAGACAAAGAGTTGCATGCTTAGGATCTAGCATGGAAAGGGTGATCAACAATATATCTAAAGCCATTTATGAATTATGCTAAAAGATAATTGTTAGAGCAATAAAGGATATGTCATGGATTCGTGAAAAACTCTTCAAGCAAACGATCGAGGCTCACGTAAAGGAACACGGGAGTCTTCAATCGTGGCGATGATGATGATCTAGATAACACATTCACAAACAACCACGAGACAACGAGTTGGAAGGGCACAAATCCCCTCTCATTAAACTATTAGAAAGCGATAATATATACAATGGATAAGCATGGGATCTCCCCCACGAGGCACCTCGTTTTTTATTACCGAGTCATGAGCTCGACTCGATCCCCTCAATGCTAATTATCATTGGGGAATGTGACTTGGTCAAGGTCGTCCAACGAAGGGACTTCCCCACCGAAGTAGGGCTTAAGCCTATGTCCATTCACCTAAAAATTAGGACCATCATTTTGAGCTAGCTCGATGGTCCCATAAGGAAACACTTGTGTTATGGTGAACGGACCCGACCAACGAGATTTCAATTTCCCAGAAAATATCTTCAATCGAGATTTAAAAACTAACACTTGATCACCAACGTTAAAAACCCGGTTTTTAATCATTGCATCATGAAACTTTTTAGTCTTTTATTTAAAAATTAATGACTTTTCATAAGCATTATCTCTTAACTCATCCAATTCATTCAATTGTATTTTTTGGTGATCTCCCGCGGTCTTCAAATCATAATTTGCATGCTTAAGGGCCCAATATGCCTTATGCTCCAATTCAATAGGCAAATGACAATTCTTTCCATAAACCAACTTATATGGAGTACAAGCGATAGGTGTCTTATAAGTGGTCCGAAAGGCTCATAAAGCGTCATTGAGTTTGTCGGACCATGAAGCACAGTTTTCTCCAATCGACCTCTCTAAAATCCTCTTCAAAGCTCGGTTTGAAACCTCGACTTGCCCCCTCGTTTGCGGGTGATAAGCCGTAGAAAGACGATGAGTAACTCCATATTTCTTTAAGACCTTATCGAATTGGTCATTAAAAAAATGGGTTCCACGATCGCTTATAATAGCACGAGGGGTTCTAAACCGAGAGAATAGTTGCTTCAAAAACTTCACTACCACGCGAGCATCATTAGTAGGTAAAGCCTTAGCTTCCACCCACTATGAAAGGTAGTCGGCGGCGACGAGGATATACTTGTTACCATGAGACGATGGGAACGGCCCCATAAAGTCTATGCCCCAAATGTCGAAAATCTCACACACTTGAATTATGTTTTGCGGCATTTCATCACGTTGAGACGATTTTCCTTGTCGTTGGCAAGAATCACACGACTTCACAAGTGTGTGTGCATCACGATAGATCATAGGCCAATAGAAGCCGGCATCGAACACTTTCTTAGCCGTGAGATTAGCACCATGGTGACCACCCGTGGGCCCCTCGTGACAAGCTCTAAGGATGTTAGAAGCTTTGGTACCAAATACACAACGTCGAACGAGTTGATCCGCACAACCCGAAAGAGATAAGGGTCGTCCCAAAAATAGAACTTGACGTCACGAAAGAATTTTCTCTTTTGTTGGGTTGTCATACCCTTGGTTATGAAGTTCCCCGTATGGTAATTTGCAATGTCGACAAACCATGGGGTGGTGTCTTTAAAATTCACTACACCGAGAGTCTCGAGAGGAAATGTTTCGGTAATTTCCTGGTTCTCGAAAACATCTTTGTGAGGATCTTCTAGACGAGAGAGATGATCGGCCGCTAGATTCTCGGCTCCTTTTTTGTCAAGTACGGTGACATCAAATTCTTGGAGGAGGAGCATCCAACGAAGCAATCTCGGCTTAGCATGCTTAGCTAAGAGATACTTGATAGTCGAATGGTCTGTATACATGATACCTTTAGTTAAGACGAGATAAGGTCAGAATTTCTCAAAAGCATAAACCACGGCAAGGAATTGCTTTTCTGTTGTGGTGTACTTTAGTTGAGCCTCGGTCATCGTCTTACTAGCATAATGGATAGGATGGAAGTGCTTTTCATAACGTTGCCCTAAGACGGCCCCTATTGCATAATCACTTGCATCACACATGATTTCAAAGGGTAATTCCCAACTAGGAGCAACAAGAATGGGAGCTTCGGTAAGTTTCCTTTTAAGAGTTTCGAAAGCTCTAACACAATCCTCATTAAAGTTAAAAGGAGCATCCTTCTCGAGAAGGTGTGTCATAGGTCGAGAGATTTTCGAAAAGTCTTTAATGAAACGGCGATAAAAGCCCGCGTGGCCTAGGAAACTCCTAACTCCCTTTACGGTTTTGGGATGAGGTAACTTGGCGATGATGTCTATCTTAGCTTTATCGACCTCAATCCCCGCTTTCGAGACCTTGTGCCCTAAGACGATTCCTTGTTTACACATAAAATGACATTTTTCCCAATTAAGCACAAGGTTGGTTTCTTCACAACGTTTTAACATTTTCTCGAGATTAGATAAACACGACGTGAACGAATTGCCAAACACCAAAAATTCATCCATAAACACTTCCATCGACTTCTCGATCATATCATGAAAAATAGCCATCATACACCGTTGAAACGTACCCGGTGCATTATAAAGTCCGAAAGGAATTCTACGATAAGCAAACGTTCCATAAGGACACGTTGATAGGTGTGTAAACACCCATCCTTTTTACCACTTAATTACAATAATAACCGAGCCAAAACGTTAATTTTATGTCATTTATGTCGGAATTATGCGTGGTTTGTGTTTTTGTTGTGATTTAGGACGAAAAGGTGAAAAGTGGAGAAAACACGGGCATTCACGGGCTTTTATCGAAGAAAAAGACGAAAGACGAAGTCAAGAAGTCAAGAGTGCAAAAAGAACGGAAGTCCAAGACCAATTTGGAAGATTTATCGAAGAAAAAGTCAAAAGACGGAAGTTTACTAAAAGCCGAAGAACTCAAGTCTAATTTATCGAAGAATTACAAGACGAGTTCAAAGAAATCCCGAGATAAAGTCATTAAAGTCCAAGATTAACAAACGATTAAGAAGAGAAGGACTTAAGTGTGCAATTAAGGAAAAGAGGAAAGAGGAAGGAAGCTTCCTAAGCACTCCTTAATCTCCCCTATATATAGATTAGGATCATTTCATTTTTACTCTTGCACCTTAAATACCTTTAATTTCAAGTAAGTTTCCTTTTAATTCTTGTCAATCTTTATTTTTATTGTTGATCTCCTATCTTCCTTTCTTTAATCTTTATGTTTATGTTCATGTTCATGTTCTTGTGTTTTTATTTTGATTAAAGTGGGTTTTGATTATTGTGGTTAGTTTTGTTAGTTTGATTGTTTTGGATTGTTTGTTTATGATTAATACATGTTTATTGATTCGTTTGATTTAATCTTGTGGTTGATTTTGTTTAGTTTTTATTAGATTCGTGTATATCTTGGTATCCCATGTTCTTTGCTTGTCTGTTACTGTGTATTCCCAGGAAATATTCCGGATCAAAGGCCAAAAGTTATTCCGTGTGAAGGTGTTTGCTGAAAATATTCCGTATCAAAGTCGTTATCCGGAATAATTAATTATTCCGGATCAAAGTGCTCTATTCGGAATCTTCAACATTCCGGATCAAGGTTTTAGCCAAGGTGATTCATCCGGAATATCCAACATTCCGGATCAATTAGTTTATTCGGAATAATTTATTATTCCGGATCAAACGGTTCATCCAGAATATCAGACATTCCGAATCAACCTAACATTCCGGATCAAGGACATATTCCAAACCAAGGACTTCCATCCGGAATAAGTGACATATTCCGGATCAAGGAGTTCTATTCGGAATATTATTCCGGATCAAGAGATATTCCGGATCAAGGGCAACATTCCGGATCAAAGCTACATTCCGAATCAAGAAGTTTATTCCGGATAGGTGACATATTCCGAGTAAGCATTTTATTCCGGATCAAGGTTTTGGGTAAATATTCCGAGTGAAGAAGAACATTCCGAACGAAGGTGACATTCCGGATGAATGTTTATTCCGAATGAAGGTCTATTCCGGATGAGATATTTTTCAGGTTCTTTTAATTTCAGTTTTTAATTTTTAATTTTCAAGCTTTATTTTTCCCGTATTTTTACTTAGTCGCACTTTAAGATTATTTGCCTCAGATTTATTTTAGCCTTGCCTTAGTTTTAAGTTTTAGTTGCGTTTTAAGTTTGCCTTAGATAGTTTTAAGTTTGCGTTATTTACGTTTAGTGCCTTTTAATTTCCGTCACGCTTTTAAATACTCGCCATTTATTTTAAATTAGATTTAGATTTTATTTAACGTCATTTTACTTTAAAGTCTTTGCACTTTTTAATACTACAACGACACAACTATTTGTTTCACCAAAGAACGACTGAGTCGCATAGTTAACCAGTTTTCAATTCGATTAGACCACTACTTCGAACTTTAATATTTTTATACGGGCAAAAGCCTTGTATCAAATGGCGCCGCTGCCGGCTCTTTTCGTAAAGATTAACGGTTTTCTGTGAGAGACGCGTTGCTTTTTGGGATCCGTTCACTTTTGAGCGTTATTTTTCTTGCTTAAAAAATTCAAAAAACCATAAAAATTTAAAAAATTTAAAAATCCATAAAAATTAAAATTTTCAAAAATCAAAAAAGATTTTATTTTTATTGTGTATATATATTGTCTTTGCGTTTGGTATTGTTTTCTTTTGTCTTTGTAGGTGTATGCGTACTAGATCTTCTAATTGTCAAGAGCCCGAGACTCGAGAAGATTTAGCTATGGCAGGTGTCAACAACAATAATCCACCGCACCTCAACAATAATAACAACAATGTTCTTCCACAGCCCGATCTTCGGACAATGGAGGAGTTTTGTCAACCTACCTTGTTTGGACGAGGAGGACCGATTGCGCCGATGTAAATCACGGCTCCGGAGTTTTTGTTGAAGCACCACATGATTCAGCAAGTGCAAACTAATCCATTCGCCGGAATGCCTGATGATGATGCCAACAAACACCTCGACAAGTTCATTACAATCACCCAAAGCATGAAGTTGCCCGGTGCCACAATGGATGTTCTTCGCCTACAACTCTTCCCACATACTTTATCACATCACGCCGAGAAATGGTTTGATCGTCTCCCGAAGAATTCAATTCATACTTGGGATGACATGACTCAACGCTTTTTGTCGCGCTACTTTCCATCATCCATGGTCACGAGCCTTCGCAATCAAATCAGCGGTTTCATGCAAGACCCCGATGAATCTCTTTTTGATGCTTGGGAAAGATATAATGTTTTGATTGATCATTGTCCAAACCACAACATGCTCCCTGTGACCTTAATTGATACTTTCTACAACGGTCTGACTTTTCGAGATCGTGATACGATTAATGCAGCCGCCGGTGGCACATTCATGAAAAGGAGACCCGAGGAGTGTAGAGAGCTTATTGAAAACATGACTACTCATCATAAAAACTGGGATTCCTTCGCTTCTTCAAGGAACAACCCGAGAGTCAATGTTTCTTCTAATTAAGCAAGCCCCGACATGACCGAATTCACCCGCATGATGACTGAAATGAACAAAAATATCTTGCTTCTCGCTACAAACCAACAACAACAAGTTAAAGCGGTTGCACCTTCTTGTGAAACATGCGGCGGTACACACCCATACACTGATTGTCCTTCTACTCAAGGAAATCCGGAAAATGTGTATGCAGCTTCTGGTAATTATTCACCGGAAAATTACCAAGCTCGACCTCAAGAGGATAGAAATTTGATGAGTTACCGATCAAACAACTACCTTTCACCCGGTTTTTCCCCTCAAAACCAAAACCAAAACAACAATTACAATAGAAGCAACCAAATCCCACCAAGAGCTTCTAATCCTTATCACCCACCCGCTCAACAAACCCCACCCATTAACCTCGATGTTGAAGCTTTGATGAGAACCCAAGGTGAGCAAATCAAGAACCTGTAGAGCCAAATTATCAATTTGAAAGGAGATATCACCAAGCAAGGGAATGACATTAGATCTGAGCTTCGAGATAATATCCAATCCTCCTTCAGCAATCAAACGAATGATATAAAGAATATGTTGGCTAGTTTCTTGCCCACAACTCAAACTTCTACTTCGAGTTCTCTACCTTCAAACACCGTCACCAATCCGCGAGCAAATGTGAGTGCTATTACTACCCGTAGTGGAGTGACCATAGTAGGACCACCTATCCCACCCCCATCATCTACACCTCCTCCACCACCAATTATCCCTACTCCTCCTATACCTAGTATTAGTACACCATTACCGTCTCCGCCTCGTCATGACGATGTATCTAGGAGGTACCCTTCAACATCACAACCTTTACCTACTACACCTGAACCTTCACCACCCAAACCCAATATCCCTTATCCTTTACGGCTAGGCAAGACCACAATGCTCACCAAGGATGACTGTCAAATGTCAATTTTTTGAAGATGATCTCTCAACTAAATTTCAACATTAGCCTTGTCGAAGCACTTGTCCACATGCCGAAATTTGTCAAAGCATTCAAGGAATTGCTTAACAAGAAGGAGAAGTTGATTGAGCTCGCCAACACACGCTTAAATGAAAACTGTTCTGCAGTTATTCTTAAAGAACTTCCGGAAAAACTTGGAGATCCCGGTCGTTTTGTGTTGCCTTGCATTTTCAACAAAACTGAAGAATTTACTGCCCTAGCTGATCTCGGGGCCAGTATTAATCTTATGCCTTTGAGTTTTTGGAAAACACTATCATTACCCGACCTTACTCCAACAAAGATGACTCTTGAACTTACAAATCGCACTCTCGCTTACCCCGTTGGTATAGCCGAAGATGTGTTCATTAAAGTTGGCACATTTACTTTCCCGGTCAACTTTGTTGTTGTTGATTATGAAATGGACCCTCGTATTCCTTTAATACTTGGTTGGCCATTCTTGAGAACCGGAAGAGCTTTAGTTGATGTTGCCGAAGGTGAGTTAATCTTAAGAGTCGGGGATGATGCACAAGTTTTTAAAATAGGGAAGCTTACAAGCAAATCCTATGGACGAGAATCTGCGAATACGATTAATATGCCCGATGATTTTGTCATCTACAACAATCCTCTATTCGAGTCTTGCATTGATAATCCACTTTTTGAAGATGATGTGGATGATTCTCTCTCCAATTTGGAACCCTCTCCCATTTATGATTCTCCACCGATCTTTGATGCTTATGATGATGATTCTAGCTCAGATTCGGATGATTATGATGACCTTACTTCTGAGTATCCCGACATGCCCATTTACGATGATTTTGATGAGGTCGATATTCTTTCGAGTGATTCTTCTCATGATGAAGATCCTCCGCCATCACTTGATCCTACTTTGGATGATTACTCATTTGAGGAAGATTTATCTGCTTTTCTCAATACTTACTTCCCTCATGAGAGTGATGCACCTCCTTTGGACTTTGAAGATTATCGTCTTGATCCCACTTTGGGTTTGAAGAAAATTCTTTCAAAGGAGAAGAAACCGTACGACACCAACATCCGCAGCACATATGTGTTAACACCTCTTTGTCCACCTTCTGAGGACGAGGTTGTTCATCTTCTTCGCGGATCTTCTTTACATTCTACTGAGCCTGAGTGCTATTTTCTCTTAAAGGAAAAGGTGTTCGACCCCGGTATCGATATTCTTCAGCCATCTCAGTATCCACCTGATGAAATAAAAGAAAACATCTTTGGAACTTTTGAAGATATGCTTGCACCACCTCACCCTTGCTTCCACCGTGCTCCATCGCTGCTTAAGGGAACCTTGCCTAATCTTCTTTGGCTTGCCTTGTTCGCCTTAAGCTTCTGCTATTTGATGGACGAAAACTATGTCTTTGATCCCGGTGGATATGTTTCATGCTGCTTCCTATGATAATCAAGGTCGAGTCAGGCTCACGACTCGGTAATCAAAAATCAATCGCTTCTTGGGAGGCAACCCATGTATCTATCTTTTAGCTTTCTTTATCCTAAGTGTAGGGGAGACCCGTTGGCGTTTGCTATTTCCTCTCTTCTACTATTCAGGGATTCGAGCGCTCAATGATCCACTCTTGATGATTTTTGACGACCCGTGATTCCGTGTTCCCATTTTCCCGGTTCTATCCTAAACTCTTTTCGATTCACTATTTTATATTTCTCAATATTAAAAATAGGAATCTCTTTAGTTGTCTTTTCCTTAGCGAGATTTAAACAACGTGCACAATGTCCTAAGTGTAGGGGAGTTTACTCCCACATGCTTAAACATTGAGGACAATGTTTATATTAAGTGTAGGGGGGACTTCTATCTAAGTTAATTGGTCTTTTCCTTGTATTTGTCCTTATTTTAACCAGAAAATCTATTTTTCGACATTTTTCAAAATTTTTGATCTATTTTGGCCTATTAGTTTTTCCCTTTGTATAGTTATTTTCTTTCTTTGTTAGAATAAATTTTAATAAAGTGGTTTTAATTTTCAAACGTTGTGAATCTTTTGACTCAACCCGAGTTTACTTATCTAAGTTACTCTAGCTAGTATCCTTAACGTGTTTAAGTCGAGTTTTGCTAGGCTTTTATATAGGGAGCTATAAAACGCGAAAGTCTTAACTCTCGCGGGTTAAGAACAAGAACTTTTCGTAAGTTCATATAATTGATCCTAGAGAGTCGTTTATCAAGGGAACTTTAAAATGCGATTTCTAAACTTGAAAAAGTCTAAGAACTTGCAAGATCCTATAGGCGACTCGAAAACCCAAAACTTTGATTTAATAGGCTAAGCATCCACGAGTCTCATTCCTTGAGATTTTAAACTGTGGAGAACGAGAGATGATAGAGTCAATTATAAGTTAGGTATTCTTTCGTGAATTTATGTGAATTAATTATGAGCCTATTCTCCCATCGCTTGCTAATAAATTTATCTGCAATAAATAAGGTTGTACGATTTGAAAAGTTATTTAGCTTCAAGCCCAAGATCGTTTAAAAGTTGCTCGGTATGGATTAGAGTTCATAGCCAAGGCATAACTTATTGAAGCGGGATGCGAAGATTGGCGAGTCCGAAAAGGCCCTAACAAGGCATGAGGGCTACATTTTGTTGCTAAAGTTCCAAAGTGATGTGAAGAATCATTTATCAAAGATCAATATGAAGGATCGAGACACACGACGAAAAGCAAATACTCCCGTAAAGATCATGGAGAAGTGAATCCAAAAAGACCCTAGCAAGGTATGAGGATAAATAGATCCAAGTCGTAAAAGGAGGCGGATCGTTGTATATCAAAGTCCAAAATAAAGATTGGAGAAAAATGAAGAAGTCGTGGTCCAAATATGAATCTCTCAAAACTTCAAGTGAAGAAATTCCTATATGAAGAGAAGACCATTATTTCATGAACGTCTCTCAAGGTTTGAAGTATGAAGTCGCTGCCAAATATCGGTCCGAGAAAGGTCTCAAATCGCGAAGCGAGTTATGCCAAGATATGAACTTTATGAGGTCCCGAGAAGCAGTTTTAAAAGATTTTGTCCTTTAGCTAACTATTGATTAAATCGTTCACTTTATTTTCGGCCTAATAACTATCGAAATAAGTCAAACAATGCATCTTCGTGATCATTCAATACAAAAATAAAATATAAGAGATACACCTAGGAATAAGGGAGTCTAAGTGAATAATTGGCCCACATGAGTTCGTGTTAGTTTGCTAACTTATAATAACAATGATCTCGTTTTTAAGCTTGGTTTGGAGAAAGTGAAAACTTGAGGATGATGATCATTCACAACATTTCCAAAACCCAAGGTATGTTTTTTATTTCTTTACTTTGAATGTTTTTAATTTTCTATCTCTTTAATAAAGGCCAACGTGGATTGATTATGATGAAAAATGTAAACGTGCTTTGTAACTAATGCATTGCATGAGGACATTGCAATGGTCAAGTGTAGGGGATTTGATAGGTGTGTAAACACCCATCCTTTTTACCACTTAATTACAATAATAACCGAGCCAAAACGTGTATTTTATGTCATTTATGTCGGAATTAGGCGTGGTTTGTGTTTTTGTTGTGATTTAGGACGAAAAGGTGAAAAGTGGAGAAAACACGGGCATTCACGGGCTTTTATCGAAGAAAAAGACGAAAGACGAAGTCAAGAAGTCAAGAGTGCAAAAAGAACGGAAGTCCAAGACCAATTCGGAAGATTTATCGAAGAAAAAGACAAAAGACGGAAGTTTACTAAAAGCCGAAGAACTCAAGTCTAATTTATCGAAGAATTACAAGACGAGTTCAAAGAAATCCCGAGATAAAGTCATTAAAGTCCAAGATTAACAAAAGATTAAGAAGAGAAGGACTTAAATGTGCAATTAAGGAAAAGAGGAAAGAGGAAGGAAGCTTCATAAGCACTCCTTAATCTCCCCTATATATAGATTAGGATCATTTCATTTTTACTCTTGTTGGATAGTTTGACACACTATTTCTTTCATTTTACTTTCCTGCACATTTAAATTCATGTCCATTTAATTTCTTGTCCAATTTAAATACATGTCTTGCACCTTAAATACCTTTAATTTCAAGTAAGTTTCCTTTTAATTCTTGTCAATCTTTATTTTTATTGTTGATCTCCTATCTTCTTTTCTTTAATCTTTATGTTTATGTTCATGTTCATGTTCTTGTGTTTTTATTTTCATTAAAGTGGGTTTTGATTATTGTGGTTAGTTTTGTTAGTTTGATTGTTTTGGATTGTTTGTTTATGATTAATACATGTTTATTGATTCGTTTGATTTAATGTTGTGGTTGATTTTGTTTAGTTTTTATTATATTCGTGTATATCTTGGTATCCCCTGTTCTTCGCTTGTCTGTTACTGTGTATTCCCCGGAAATAATCCGGATCAAAGGCCAAAAGTTATTCAGTGTGAAGGTGTTTGCTGAAAATATTCCGTATCAAAGTCGTTCATCCGGAATAATTAATTATTCCGGATCAAAGTGCTCTATTCGGAATCTTCAACATTCCGGATCAAGGTTTTAGCAAAGGTGATTCATCCGGAATATCCAACATTCCGGATCAATTAGTTTATTCGGAATAATTTATTATTCCGGATCAAACGGTTCATCCGGAATATCAGACATTCCGAATCAACCTAACATTTCGGATCAAGGACATATTCCGGACCAAGGACTTCCATCCGGAATAAGTGACATATTCCGGATCAAGGAGTTCTATTCGGAATATTATTCCGGATCAAGAGATATTCCGGATCAAGGGCAACATTCCGGATCAAAGCTACATTCCGAATCAAGAAGTTTATTCTGGATAGGTGACATATTCCGAGTAAGCATTTTATTCCGGATCAAGGTTTTGGGTAAATATTCCGAGTGAAGAAGAACATTCCGAACGAAGGTGACATTCCGGATGAATGTTTATTCCGGACGAAGGTTTATTCCGGATGAGCTATTTTTCAGGTTCTTTTAATTTCAGTTTTTAATTTTTAATTTTCAAGCTTTATTTTTCCCGCCTTTTTACTTAGTCGCACTTTAAGATTATTTGCCTTAGATTTTTTAGCCTTGCCTTAGTTTTAAGTTTTAATTGCGTTTTAAGGTTGCCGTAGATTATTTTTAAGTTAGACTTAGATTTACTTTAACGTCATTTACTTTTACGTCTTTGCACTTCTATTTTAAAAACAACCAAAAACATTTGTTTCACCAAAAACAATAGAGTCATACTTTGAACCGGAAATCAATTCGTTAAGATACCGAGAACACGAACTTAATTTAACCCATACAAAAGCTAGTTATCACACGTAAACGTAGTTTTCTCTGGATCACGAGGGTCGATAGGGATTTGAAAGTAACCAGAAAAACCATCTAAAAAGCAATAGAATTCATTTCCCGCGAGTCGCTCCAACATTTGATCCATGAAGGGCAAGTGAAAGTGGTCTTTACGAGTGGCGTCATTTAACTTTCGGTAGTCAATACACACCCCCCAACCGGTCACAACACGAATGGGAATTAACTCGTTGTTTTCATTGGGAACAACGGTCATTCCTCCCCTTTTAGGGACATAATGGATTGGGCTCACCCATGGGCTATCGGAGATAGGATAAATCATTCCCGCGTCAAGGAGTTTTAAAACATCCTTTTTGATGACATCGGAAAATTTGGGGTTTACCCTTCTTTGACTTTGAATTGCGGGTTTGTAGTCCTCCTCCATTAAAATCTTGTGAGTACAAAATTTTGGGTCAATACCCTTAATGTCGGAAATTTTCAACGCAATTTCCCCTTTATGAGCTTTAAGAACTTTCAAAAGTGCGGTTTTTTCATCATTAGCAAGATCTTTTGCAATAATAACCGGCAACTTGTCATCACCTTCCAAGAATGCGTATTCAAGGTGAGATGGAAGATCTTTCAATTCAAGGATAGGCGGTTCCTAGATCGAAGATTTTTTTTTTCCACACTCATAACTTCCATCGGCGGAAGAAATGGTGGAATGAGAGTATCATTACCAATAATCACCTCATCTTCATTGTCAATTTCATTTGAAGTAAAATCGCCTCCTTGGAATGGAGTGAGATTTGGTGTAGAATTAGCAAGAATCGGATCCAAAATATTGGGATTGCCACTTGACGAGCTATCGGAAAAACCTAACACTTCTTGTGAAAACTCATCGCAAACCACATCAACTAAGTCAATGTGATTGATGGTAGCGATTGCATAAACATGAGAAGGTGTCGAGTTTTGAGTAGCGTTTATAACAAGTTCCTCTTCGTTGAATCTCAAAGTAATAGTTCTTGCATGAACGTCGATAAGCGATCTAGAGGTGTCTAAAAATGGACGACCTAAATTTAGAGGAACTTGAGGATCCGCGGGGATGTCAACTACTATAAAATCAACGGGATAGTAGAACTTCCTCACTTTCACGAAAACATCCTCGGCTACTCCACATGCTAAAATCGTATAATGATCGGCCATCTCGATAGACATGTTCGAAGGATTAAGAGCCGGAAGCGAAAGCGATTTCCAAATGGAAAATGGCATCAAATTAATGCTCGCACCAAGATCGGCCAAGGCGAGGCATTCTTTCATATCTTGTACGTCACAAGGAATGAGAAACTTCCCGGGGTCACCAACTTTTTCGGTATGCGGTTAAGATAAACGGAAGAACAATTAGAAAGCTTTGAAAACTTATCCTTATCGTTCATCATACCTTTGAAAGTGGAAGCGAAACGAGGCATATATAACAACGCGTCGGCTAAACTTACATCAAAATGATCTTGTTGAAACATTTTTATAAAAAGCTCGATTTGTTGTTTGTTACGTTCTTGCATTTTCTCTTTGTTTCGTCTCGAAGGGTAGGGTAAGGGTGGTGTGGGTTGGGCATTAGGCAACGGCCTTAGAATCTCGGGTTCCACAATGGGTATTGGTTCAACCGTAGGTGTGGTATGAGCGGTACTTCGGGGCTTGTGATATGCTCCTTTTCGACCATCACCTCGGGCTCTTTCTCGATTTCCTTCTCCGTAGAAGTACTTGGACGAGAGATTGGTTCCTTGAAAGTTTTACCACTACGAGTAGTAATAACCTTCATTTCTCCCTTCGGGTTTGCAATGGTATCAATAGGAATACCATCCGAGGAAGAGGGTTTACACATGATTGCTTCAAACATCTTAGCCATTCGATCTTCAAATTTTGATTGCCTAGCATCCGCTTTTAACAGTTCTTGCTTAATCTCATGTTGACCTTGTTCCATCTTTTGTTGATTTTGTTGAAGACGTTGAACGTTTCCTACCATTTTATTAACATGAGTTTTCAATTCATTAGCAAGTTCGTTTTTAAGCTCGTTTTTCAACTCGGATCTTAAGTTAATCATCTCACGTTTCATGTTATCAAACTTAGCATCGTTTGCTTTTGCATAATCCAAAAATTCTACATTAAGATTTTTAGTGTAAGCATTTTGAAAACCTTGTGTAGTGTTTTGAAAATCACGGTTTTCGTTTTGATTTTGAACTTGCCCATTCCCACTTTGGTAATTCCCTTTGTTGTAGTTACGTGAATTGCCTTGATAACCACCATTTTGATTGTTGTTTCGATAGTTGTTAGTATTTTGATTTTGGGGAGCTTGATTTGGGCGGGAACCTTGGCCGTTTTGGTTGTAAGTTCCCGTTGCTACATAAGCACTCGAAGTGTTACCACCGGCGGTAATGCACTCGGAAAGATCATGAGCTCCACCACAAGATAAAAAACTCTTTTCAAACGCTTTAACCAATGCGGAATTCAAAGCATCTTGTGCTTTCCAATGTGTCATAAGCGTCGAAAACCTATCGAAAAACCGATTTTCCTCATTTGCTTCATCATGTAAGGCATTAATGTTACGAGACGATGACGATGATGACGAACCCATATTGGCAACACTCGGTGTGTTACGAGGGTTATAAACCTTAGATCTATTCTCGATAATCTTTAAAGCCTCATCGGTCGTTTTGCACAAAAAATTACCACCCGCGTCGGCATTCAAATAATCTCGTTCATGATCATTAAGCCCATTAAAAAAAGTATCAATTTGATGCAATTCTGAAAAATCATGGTGTGGACATTCATGTAACATTTCCTTAAATCGTTCCCATGCCATTGAAAAACTTCCATTATTTCGTTATGTAAACCTTGAAATCTCATTTTTCAAATGTGTTGTTTTAGATGGTGGAAAAAATTGGTTCACAAACTTAGAGACGAGATCACCCCATGCAAAATCGAATTTGGCGGTTCTTTCTCGAGCCAAATTTTTGCGGGTCCATCCAACGAGTATGGAAACAACATCATCTTAATGGAGTCATGCGGAACATCCTTAAACTTGCTTGTTGTTGTGAGACGATTAAAATTCCTTATGTGATAATGCGGGTTGTCTTTCTCATGACCTCTAAACTTATTTGCTTGTAACATCGACATTAAACCCGTCTTAATCTCGAAATTCTCCGCAAGGATGGCGGGAATCACAATAGCTTCTCCAAAACCCTCGGTGGGTGCTTGAAGCAACTCCATCATAGTACGATTATCCATGGCTACTATTGGTTCTACACCGGGTTCGACAATTAGAGTTTGTTCTTCAATCAAATTTCCTTGACTTTGACGACGTTTGCGAGCTCGTTTTCTTGATTAAGAGTTAGCATAAACTTGACGTAGAATAAGAGGTGAGCAAAGAAGATTCTTTTTGGGTGTTTTGTGGATTTTCAATTTTTTTGTGTTTTTTATTGTTTTTAAATTTTTTTGATTTTGTGTGTATTTGTAGACAACAATCTACCAAATCTCTCCTCGAATCAAACTCTGGATTAAAGAAGCCTCAAAAGAATGAAAATGATCACGTGGAGTGAACGCCTTCGATTGACTTTAGAATTTTGGTGAAAACCAAATTGTTCAAGAGGGTTTAATCACAAAGAAACCAAGCAAATATATATGATACGTAATAATACTTTGGGCGGCAAAACCCTCGATTAGCTTTCAATCTCAAAATACTCACAAGCAAGCGGAGAAACGAGGCGGCGCGAAGCACTTAAGAGCCTTTTTCTTTAGGGTATATTTTATAATACCCGCCTTATACCCACCTTATATTTGTATTTTTCAAAATCGAGCTTCACGAAAGTATTTATCTATTTTTGCCTTTTCTTTCTTGTTTGAGATTCGAATACAATAATTAGGAGATCAAATCCCAATTAAGGTTGTGTTTTCACACTTTTGGAGATATTTTGTATTTGTTGTGATACTTAATACAATATAGTAATAATATTTTCACAAGAAAAACGAAAAACAGATAATACGTATTAGTAGCGTTCTACTAATACAAATACTATTTATGGCTAATATTAAAAACAAAATGACAAATTAATCACGACACACCTCCCTGGCAGCGGCGCCAAAATGATTGGAGTAAAATTACACTTGTTTAGGAAAACAAGGTAAAAGCGGTAAGAATTAAACAAATGATTTAGGAAAATCAAGTGTTAGTGACCCAAAGGTGAAAGTTTGTTTCCCAAGGAGGTATATGTGTGTGAAAAATTTGTTAATGATTTGAGATTAATATTGAAAGAAAGAAGGGATGAGAAAATAGAATGACGTCTACGTTAAAATTACACTACGACGACTAAATTAAAAACCGTAAAAAACGACAAAATAAAAAATAATTCTAAAAATACCTAAAAAAATTACCAAAATTCAATAAAAATAAACTAAGAGTTTAAAAATGATCAAAACTTTTTCAAACCTTTTAATTAATTAAATATTAATTTTTAAATGCTAATTAAAGCCCTAAAAATCCAAATAATTATTAAAAAGTCCAAATAAAGATTTTTCACTTTCTAAAACTCTAAAATGACTAAATAAGATTAAAAACTATTTTTATGAATTTTTAGACGAAGGAAAACTATTTTTAAATGATTAAAAACTATTAAAATATTAATATAATTCTAGCCTCAAACATAGATGAAATTTTATCCTCAAACATGGATTGCCTCTTCTCGGCCTTAATCATCTCTTGCGTAATTTCATGTTGTCCTTGTTCTATTTTTTGTTGGTTTTGTTGTAACCTAGTTACATTCCCTTCCATTTTGTTTGTATGGATTTTAAGCTCATTTGCTAACTCATTTTTCAACTCCTTATTCAAGTCGTTCTTAAACTCGGATCTTAGGCTAATGATTTCTCTTTAAATGTTGTCAAACCTAGCATTGTTTCCATTAGCGTATTCAACAAATTCATTTGGAAGATCTTTCAAAGTTTGCAAACTCTTGTTGTTGTTTTGAAAATCATTGTTTTGATTTTTGTTTGAAACTTGATTATTAGCCCCTTGATTCCCATAGTTTCCTTTGTAATTGTTTTTAAAACCAACTTGATTGTTTCGATAGTTGTTGTTAGCATTTTGATTAGGAGCAAAACCCGGTGGAGTCAATTGATTGGAGCGGGTAACTTAACCGTTTTGGTTGTAAGTTCCCGTGGCCGCGTAGGCACTCGAAGTGTTACCACCGTTGGTAATGCACTCGGAGAAATCATGACCTCCACCACAATACATACATGAAACCTCAACCGCTTTAGCCGTAGCGGGAGCACTTTGTTCTCCAACTTTGAATTCAATCAAAAGTCCTTTAAGCTTATCAAAGATTTTGTTTTCCAAGTTAGCCTCAATTTAGCAAGCATCGATGGTATTAGACAAAGAAGGTGAAGCCGAAGACGAAGCCTTACGAACACTCGCCGTGCTACGAGGACTATACACCTTAGATCTATTCTCAATTATCACCAAAGCTTCCTCAACCGTTTTACACAAAAAATTACCACCCGCGGCGGCATTTAGATAATCCCTCTCATGATCATTAAGTCCATTGTAAAACGTGTCAATTTGATGCAAGTCGGAAAAACCGTGATGAGGACACTCATGTAACATTTCCTTAAATCTATTCCAAGCCGTTGAAAAACTCTCATTAAATTCTTGTGAAAATTTTGAAATCTCGTTTTTCAAATGCGTAGTCTTAGAGGGCGGGAAAAACTGGTTCACAAACTTAGAAAGGAGATCCTTCCACGTCAATATAGAATTGGGTGGCTCTTTCTCTAACCAAATTTTAGCGGGCCCTGCTAAGGAATATGGAAAAAGCATCATCTTAATCGAGTCATTAGCAACATCCTTAAATTTGCATGTGGCGGTAAGACGATTGAATTGGCGGATATGGTTGTGCGGGTTGTCCTTTTCATCACCACGGAATTTTTTGTTTTGGATCATCGACAACAAACCCGTTTTCACTTCAAAATTCTCCGCAAGGATAGCGGGAATCACAATAGCCTTTCCATAACCCTCGGTGGGTGCTTGAAGTAACTGCATCATAGTTCGATTCGCCATGGTTGGTTCCTCTCTTACAATAGGTTCGTCAATAAGAGATTCCTCACTAGAAAGATTAGGAGTAGGTGTTGACTCCTTTCGGTTTCTTCGTTTACGTACACGTCTTGCTTGGTTGCGGGTTTTCATAAACGTCACGTACAACGAGGGAATGAGCAAAGAAGATTCTTTTTGGTGTTTTGTATTTTTCTAATTTTTTTGTGGTTTTTGATTGTTTTTACTTTTTTGGATTTTTGTGACTGTATTAAGTAGACCAAAATCTACAAATCTCCTCCTTAATCAAATCTCTTGATTAAAGAAGCCTCAAAGAATGAAAACGATCATGTGAAGTGAACGCCTTCGATGACTTTAGAATGTTGGTGGAACACCAAAACGTTCAAGAGGGTTTAATCAAATGAAACCATGAAAGTATATATGATACTTAATAATACTTTTGGCGGCAAAACCCTCGATTAGCTTTCAATCTCAAAATACTCACAAGCAAGCGGGGAAACGAGGCGGCGCGAAGCACTTAAGAGCCTTTTTCCTTAGGGTATATTTTATAATACCCAACTTATAGTTTGTATTTTTCAAAAACGAGCTTCACGAAAGTATTTATCTACTTTTGCCTTTTTGTTTTTGTTTGAGATTCGAATACAATAATTAGGAGATCAAATCCCAATTAAGGTTGTGTTTTCACACTTTTGGAGATATTTTGTATTTGTTGTGATACTTAATACAATATAGTAATAATATTTTCACAAGAAAAACGAAAAAAACCGATAATACGTATTAGTAGCGTTCTACTAATACAAATACTATTTATGGCTAATATTAAAAACAAAATGACAAATTAATCACGACACACCTCCCTGGCAGCGGCGCCCAAATGATTGGAGTAAAATTACACTTGTTTAGGAAAACAAGGTAAAAGCGGTAAGAATTAAACAAATGATTTAGGAAAATCAAGTGTTAATGACCCAAAGGTGAAAGTTCGTTTCCCAAGGAGGTATATGTGTGTGAAAAATTTGTTAATGATTTGAGATTAATATTGAAAGAAAGAAGGGATGAGAAAATAGAATGACGTCTACGTTAAAATTACACTACGACGACTAAATTAAAAACCGTAAAAAAACGACAAAATAAAAAATAATTCTAAAAATTCCCAAAAAATTCCCAAAAAATTACCAAAATTCAATAAAAATAAATTAAGATTTTACAAATGATCAAAACTTTTTCAAACCTTTTAATTAATTAAATATTAATTTTTAAATGCTAATTAAAGCCCTAAAAATCCAAATAATTATTAAAAAGTCCAAATAAAGATTTTTCACTTTCTAAAACTCTAAAATGACTAAATAAGATTAAAAACTATTTTTATGAATTTTTAGACTAAGGAAAACTATTTTTAAATGATTAAAAACTATTAAAATATTAATATAATTCTAGAAATTAAGAAAATGATGCTAAAATTAATCTAAGAGTTTTAAAAATCCTAACTTAATGTATTTGACCTAAGAAAAATGTAAAAGTTGAAAAAATGTGAAAAATAAAATTTAATAATAAAATAATATTAAAATAATATTAAAAATCCAAAAATTATAAAATTTTCTAAAAACTTGCAAACTAGTTTATTTTAACCTAAATAATCAGAAAATGAAAGTTAAATTACCAATATACCCCTAATGGGCCTCCAAATGGGCTAAAAACTAAAACAGACCAAATGAATTGGGCTTTTTGGCCCAATAAAATGAAACTTAACCAAATAAGCTAAAAATCACTAGTCTAGCTTAAATAACAATTCTAAACACAAAAGTCTGAAGGCCCAAAAGCTGAATGTGAGCTTATCACAGCTTAATGGTACAACAGCTTATTCTTAATGGGCTTTTTGGCCCTTTAAGCTATAAGCCAATGCCATAAGCTCTAATTTGACACACAACCTTCTTTTGATATGCCTAAGAGATCTGTGAAAAGAAATTTCCAATAAGCTCAACCAATAAGTCAGAAATAAGCAAAGTAAAATTTCACTAAAAGACAAAATAGTCGACTTGGAGTTCTAGACCACCTCAGACCTTGATTCAAGTTGCAAAAGACTCTAATTGACTTAGTTAAGACAAATCAACAAAGAAAAGTTCAATAAGCCAAGCCAAATAAGCTGAATAAGCTGATAAGCACTTATGTAAAAGTCAAAGTAATTGGTTTTCTAGTCAAAGCTCAAAGTCAGCCCCTCAAATGCTCCAGTATGAACAAATGGGTCAGATAAGTAACACCTATTACAAAATAAAAGTTGTTGTAGGTTTAAATAAGCTAGAACAGCTTATTGATAAGCAAAATGTAAAATAACACTAGTAGTGGCTAGCAGCAGGGGAAAGGAGTTCCCACTGCTTTGACTATTTGACTTGCAAATTTAGAGAGATCCAGTTGGATTCAATGGAAAACAAAGGCACCCTTACAACCAGTGAGTTGTAAGGAGTCAATATCAAGCAATAAATCACAAATTGATCCAGTCAATAAGCACAGAATAAGCAAACAGTCACCAGATATAGCACAGACCTTGAAATAAGCAGATTATGAACTAATAAGCATTTTAAGCATGAATAAGCCAACCAAAATGAACCATATGCATACACAAGCTATAATAAAGTCCAATAAGCACAAGTAAACTTGTTTCAAACACTGATTCAAAGATTAAAGGCAAATGAAAGCATAAACAGTTGGCTGATGAACAAAGTGAATATCTAAAACCCTTTTGCTGATCTAATAGACCAAAAATCCAATTTTAAACCTTCAAATCCCTTTCCCTGGTTATAATAACTAAAACTTAGCACTTGTTAACCCTAGTCTACCCTTAGATCTAGATGTCCCCAAAATTTTAGCCAAAAATACCAAGTTAATCAGATTTTAAAGCCCTTTGATGGATTTAGGTTATTCAAACCACAAAATATGAAGATGAACACCAGATAACACTTATGAAACAATAACAGACACAATACACCAACAAACACCTACTCAAGTCAACTCACACAATAGCTATGCAGTTAACCCAAACACCCCTTAATAAGCTGTTTTCACAATTTTTCAAAGGCTTATTCAGATTTAACCCATAAACCAAGTTCAAATCAATTCAATAACAACAATCCAACCTCAATACACAAGAACAAACCACAAACACACAGATTCAAGAAATAAATCTCAAATTCACCAAAATGCATACAAAATTCATAAAAATAAAAGGGTTTAGAGATTCAAACCTCCAAGATGTACATCCACACCTTGGATTTTTTGAGCTTAGGTGCTAGGTAAACAAGCACCAGCTTCCTTGTACCTGCTAAGATCAACAAACACCAAAGATGAACAATAAACTATGAAAACTAATTTTGAAAACAAGGATTTAAACCATAAAACCTTTCCTCAAAAACAATCAAAACATATTATGGAACTCAGACTTTAGCTAATCAAACACCAAACTTTTACAAAAACATAAAAGGAAAATCACAATTTCAGAAAATCAAACTTTTATTTCATAAAAAGGGATTACAAAGACTTAGCTAAAATCTGGAACAAAGGGGCTCTCACATGTTGAGGCCTCCTTTTATAGACGACTAAGGATGATTCTAGAATGGAAAATACATCAAAACCCTAGATTGAAGTCTCAAAAATGCCCTTGGCCTTCTAGACGCGTTTGATGTGTATGAGCTATCCAATTCGATCTTGGTCGTTCATTTTGTGCTTGGGACCAAGTAGTAGCCATAAAGCGTTGATCTTGCCACCTAAGATTGCTTGGAGAGGAGGGTGTCATGTGATTGGTTGACGTGTTGAATGGTGGGGTCCTTTGAGGTAAAGGGATTGTGAGTTCAAGCGTGGGATATGTTTCTGAGTGTGTGAATTAAGCGTGGGCGTGGGTAATTTGATTTTACCCTTTGTTTTAAGTGAGGGTAAAACTGGGTTCATCATGTGAATAGTAAGTATTTTGACCCGGTTTTGGTGGAAGGTTAAAGTGTTTGGTGCAAAATATACTTGAAAGTTTGTTTTGCCCGACTTTAGTCCTCAGTCTTTGGGAGATAATGTATAACAAGTTTATTATTGTTGTAAACTCGTTTTCCTTTGTTAAAAAAGTTTCTGAATTTAGGTTTTGGCCATAAAATGTTTTGGAAAAGGGAATTAGGGCTTTTACAACTTTAAGCTAATTACAATTTCAGTCCTTTTGATATTTAAATCATAAACCAAGGACTAGAAATGTAAATATTCTTGAACTTCAAGGGATTTTTTGGATCTTGGACTTCATAAAGGACCATTTTTGACATTTTGAATTTGTTAAAGGACTAATTTTGCTAAATCTTCAAAGATGAAGGACCTTTTTGTCATTTTGACAAACTTAAGGGACCAAACTTGTAATTATGAATATACAAGGATATTAAGTGTCATTTATTCATAAATGAGGGATCAATCTTGTACATCTTCAAGTCTTCAAGGGTTTTTCTTTGATAATTCACAAACTAGGGCCCGGTTCATTGTGCGGCTTCGTTTCTCGTGTTCGTTTTTCCTTGTTTCTTGTGATCTTTTGTCTTTTTCACGATATCCATACCTAAAATACACAAGTAAACAAACACAAGCATATGTATGGTATTTTATGACATTTTGTGCGTTTAAAGTCCGAAAGAACGATGAGATCATGTATAAATGCCATCTCATCAATCTCATACCCACAACATCTTCACGACGTTATTGGTGTCAAAAGGGTGGTTAGGCATACGTCCTATGATCCAACCAGAACCGTAGGGATCTTCCCATAGACAATCCAATAGATTATTAGAAGTCCTTAGGAAAGATGGAGTAGAATGTGAACGTAGCTGAATGTCGACTAAGTACTTAAGATAGCACTGGAACAATCACAACAAGGAGCTAGTGATGACGTCTTGGTAAGCATTGAAGGGGTTGAAGAATGAAAAAGAAATGTAAGGATAAAGGGTGTAAAGAAATTAGCCCTCCATACAACTTAGGCAGAAACCGGGTTAACACATCATGAAGACAACACATCATGGACCCAGTGATGTAATGCACAACCCTTCCCTAGCTGACTCATGCTTCTCTCAAAAGAAGTTTGTTTTATTGTCGTGGAGATCAACACGACTTCTATTGACTTTCTCACTCCGAGATAAGTTGATATTGAATAGGTGGCATCTACTCCAACCTCCGACCACAAAAAGTACACTAATCGAGTCTAGAGCCAAGAGATCAATCAAATCTCATTAGGACACACGTAATGACGAAGAAGAGAGTCCTACGCTATATCCTTGCGATATTGCTAGAACACTCAGAGTGATACTACTTAGTATTTACAATAATGAGTGGAAATCCTTCCAGTGTTAACATCAAACAGCACTGTGGTAGGTCATGTGTAAGATTATTTATAAATTAAACATGTGTAAAACTAAAAAGTAATAGTGGTTTGATTCTTAATCGATTCAAACTCGTTTCAGGTTTCTACGCAATATCTTTATAGCCTTTCCAGAACATTCAGAGTAATATTCATTAATATTCACAGTGACAAATGGAAAACCTTCTAGCGTCAACATCAAACAGCGCTACGGTATGTAACTTGCGAGATTCTTTATGAATCAAGCTTGTGTCAACTAGAAAGCAACAATGGTAAGATTCTATAAGAATCAAACTTGTTCCAGGAACATGAATTGATGACTTTAATCATGCGGATATTTATCTAATTGATTCACTATTTATGTTTGCAGTCTTGCTTTGAGATGGTCGAGTAAAGAGAACGGCGAGTACAGCCGCGAAACCCTGTCAAAGAGAATCTTAATGGAATCTACCTAATCACATGTACGATATTTAATGTCGTCTAACGGTCTTCATTGACTGAAGGTAAAACGCTACTGATTTAGGACGAATGTCAAAGCCATTCAGTCCGTGACTATGTTTTGTCTCAAGAAGGTGGCGTTACAGTGTACTCAGCAAAGTCGAAGATTCAAAACCACATACTCATGCCCAAAGACATATTCAATAATCAAGAGAGCTAAAAACTTCTGCAACTCTAATGATCAAAATCTTCCTTAACTATTAATGTAGAGGAATGACCTCTATTCAAAGGAGATTGTTAGCAAGCTTTCAAGATGGTGGATAGTGTGAGCATGTGGATGAAGACACAAGATTGAAAGATGGAAAAGACAAGTCAAGGATGGTTTCAAGATCTCAAGATTAAAATAAAAATTCGAAAGATAACTACAAAGGCTCAAAGATCACAACCTGATGGAACAAGACTACTATTACACGTTCAAGACTCATTTATAGTGAGATTAGTAATCTCTTTAAATCTCTAAATGTCGAAGAGGATTGACCTCTCATTGGGGAAGATTGTTAGCCTCAAATATTGAGTCAAACAAGAATGATCGATCATAGAATGTTGTAACAAGTAGTAGAATAGTCATATAATGCGGGCTTGATGGCTAGCTTAAAAAGCCTCTTTCAAGGTACTAAGCATATATTCAAGCCCGGTCCAGAACAATATAGTCCATAGAAAAGCCCGCATATGGGTGAACTATATATAAGCACCCTCTTAGCATGTTAGGAGGGTTAGCCATTTTATTTTCTCAATCTAATCCTCCTTAAGTTTCACATACTTCTCTCTACATTCTCTCTCTACTTTCTCTCTCTAAACTTCATCGCTTTTCTTACTTTTTCTTCCTTTAATTCTTGTATTATCATCATAAATCATGGGACAACAGTTTTTGATTCAGTAAATAGTGAGCGACTACATTAGCGGAATCTTTGAATCAGTTAAAGTTGTGCATAGAAGTTTGATTGTTGAAGCTTTATTTCGTGACTTGAATCAGTAGATGGTAGCCCAAGTGAATACAATTGTTGATTCATTAATGGACCAGTAGTTAAGTTGTTTGGATTCGATTATAGCTTTCAGTACAGTTCAAGAAAAGAAGAGTAGTAGTTTGCACGTATCTTTGACAACGTACATGGCCTGGAAGTTGGGTATCCATTTTTCAGTTTATGCATTTAGTGTAAATTGGTTCTAAATGTGCTTATATTCTTTTTTAGACTTAACTGTGTAAATTGCTCTATGTTTTTGCATTCTCATAACTAGTGTTTGGCATATGACATTTAGACTTGAAGTAGTTGAATTCAGTAGAAATTTTGAGATGTGTGTTAGATGATACACTGATTAACTAACACAGAGATATAAATAAATCTTCGGTTTTAGTGGTAATAAGTTTTGAGGTATTTATGGTCAAGGAATTGGATATTGCAATTTAGATCAGTTAGTGGAATTTGATTGTTAATGTCTGAATTCGTTTTAAACTTTTAGAGTTATAGAACATAGTTTTCTTAAAATCTTTTCAAAAAGTAATGAAGAAGTTAGCCTTAAAATAAGGTATTTAGTTGACCATTTAGAGGGAAAAAAAATAAGGAGTAAAAAGAACAGTAGGATATGATTGAGAGTTCATCACTTTCCAATTTCATTTTTCTAGAGTTGTAGAAATGTACAAGTTAAACCCTTTAGTTTGAATATATCGCTTGCATTGTAAGTCCTTAGATTATTTACACTGTTTAAACTGTTAGTCCCGGTTAATCTTTTATAGGATAATTAGTAGTTTGTTGAATTTTATCATATTGGGCCTTTTTTAAATTGGTTGTTGGGCCGGTTAGTGTAAACTTACAATTTGAAAATTCTAGATTAAATTAAATTTGTTTTCCGTAAACAAGAATTGAATTCTTAGTTTTCAAAAAATAGATTTAAAAACAGTTTGTTAAAATTTCATAAAAATTGTTAGTGGTATTTTGTTAAAAGTTTGTTACAATTTGTTACATTTGTTAGATTTGTTAAAATTGTTTGTTGGGCACATCTTGTTATAAAAATTAGTTAGTTTGTTATTTTTCCTTTTTGAAATAGTTAGTTACATTTTTTTTAGTTGTTACTTGTACTTTGTGCTATAGTAGTTGTACGTGCAATTTATTGTAGTGTAGTACGTATTAAGTTGATAATATTTTTATATTTTTGCTTGCTACTTGTTAAATAGAAATAGATACCAAATATTACGATCTTTAACCAAAAACAATAAAAGTCTTTGCTTGATACTTGAAAATCACCCTTAGACTCAAAACATTGAGGATAATGTTTAATTTTAGTATGGGGTGAATATGTACTTCACTTTGCTAACGCCATCACGCAATCCAATTTTTATCTTTTTGTTGCAAAATAAGGTTAAAAATGGCCAAAATTTAAAAATTTTCTTGTTTTTCATAAGTCTTTAAGACACGAATGTAGGTTTTCTGTTGGTGAGAATAAGAGTAATTTTTTACTCGACCATGCGAGTTGAGCACTTAGCTTCGTTCCTTAACTATATTAGGCTAAGTCTCATTAAATTGAGGACGAGAAATGATAGAGTTAATTATAAGTTAGTATGCTAAACGTAAAGTACTCGTATTCTTTCAAAAACTCATGTGTTTTAATTATTTGCTTTTTCTCCCATTGTTTTAAATTAATAAATTGTTAATAAATATTGACTTAGCGGTTTAATCACTATTATTGGTTTTTAACTAATTCTAGTAGTTTCCATGTAATTAAATTGGGAAAACATTTAAGAATCGCCAGCGTCACGGTTTTGAAGTATTAGCAAACCGAATAATCGAAAGCTTCCCCAATAATAATTTTTTTAAGTACCTCTTCACCTAAATCAAGCAAAAAATTTGAAGCTCACAAGGCCGAAAAATCTATGCAAAATTGAAAGTGATTGTCTTAAAACTCGAGGCTTTAAAGATCCAAAATTCGCTTTTGCGTGAGGATATACGTCTTCGTCATAATAAACACCTCATGGCGAGGTTAAATAAAAGACAGGGAAAGACCAAACTCATAATAAAAGCTCTATGGCGGAGTTGAATAAAAGATGGAGGTAAACCATGATAATTAAAGCCACCGATGATGAGGTGGGTAGTAAAATTCATGGTAATAAGTCAAATATTCAAAATCGTTCTAAAATCGTGTTTATCGAATCTTATTTGTTGACTTAATTTTTTGACATCGTTATATATTAGGAAAGTTTACTAATTTAATGATTGTGATTACACCTTTACGACTCTATTTTTGGACCTAATCTCTATTTACGCATAAGTCAAAAATGTATCCTCGTGATCATGAAGACAAAAATAAAATATAAGCGATACACCTTAGGAATAAGGGAGTTTAAGTACGTGATTAAGGCATATGAGTAGTGGTAGCATTACTAACTTATAATGACAATGATCTCGTTTCACGCTTAGCATGGGATTGGTTGAAAATTGAGGACGACGAAATTATCTCTATGAGGCATTTACGTGTTCTTATTCTTCGACCCTAAAAGTCACATTCTCATGATGAACACAATACACTATGTCTAAAACGTACTTAGTAGTTAAGTTAAATTTACATTTCAATAAATGTTCAATAAAAATGATTTTTGGAAGTGCTACGATACTTAATTCTAGCATTGCGTGAGGGCACGGAAATGGTTTAATATGGGGGAGTGATGAGACCTCAATTATGCATGGTCTCATTGTCCAAATTGGGCTTAAAAAGTACAAAAATATCATAAAAACCGTGCAAAACCCTTTGTATTAGTTTACTGTGTGTTTGTAGGTTCGGATATCGTGAATTCAACAAAAGATAACAAGAATCAAGCAAAAACGAACACGAGAAACGGGGCCGCACAAAGAACTGAACCCGAGCATTGATTTTCCAAGAAAAGTCCCTCAAGTTTAAAGATTGTACAAGATTGGTCCCTATAAATTGAAGACTTGTCACTTTAAGCCCTTGTAAAACTCAAAAATTAAAAATTGGTCCTTAAAGTTTCAAGAAATATCAAAAACATCCCTTGAAATTTGGTCAGATTACATTACAAGTCCTTAATAAATGTTTGGAAGTTACAAGGGTGCAAAATGCAAATTCCTCAAAGTTAAATACAAAGAAAGAAGCCCTAGTCAGTTGTTACCAAAAGTTTGGAAGGAATTGCAAAACTTTGCTAAGTCAAGGGACCAATATGGCCATATAACAAACCCATATACCCACTTAACCGCCCCAAGCCCCACAAAAGCCCAAAACCCAAAACATTACCTGGCCCTGACCCACCACCCACTTACTTAACCGAATTAATAATAAATAACTATTTTTGAATTAGTTGTTTATTATTTAATCTCGCGCTAAACAACAACAAAAACACCTAATTGGATCTAAACCCTCACTTTTCTCTTTCAAGAACCCTAAATAACCAATCCCACGAAATCAAGGAATTAATCAAAGATCTTTTCCAGATTGATGAGACTGCGATTATACATAGTCTCGTCGTCTAAATCGGGCTTAAAATGCTTAAAATGCTTAAAATATCATTAAAATACCCAAAAATATGCTTGTGTTTTTTCATTGTGTATTTTAGATACGGATATCGTGAAATCAACAAAAGATCACAAGAATCAAGCAAAAATAAACACGGGAAACGAAGCCGCACAAAGAACCGGACCCAGATAATGAGTCTCCAAAAATACCCTTGAAGTTTTGAAGATTGTCAACTTTGGTCCCTCAAGTTTGAAGACTTGACATTTCATACACTTGCAAAACTCATTAATTTCATTGTGGTCCCTCAAATGTCAAGATTGTACAAGATATGCCCTTGAAGAATGCTTATATTGCATAAATGATCCTTGATACATGTTTGGAAAAGTTTTGGTGGCCAAATTGAGAAAACTAAAACTTAGTTATAAAAGGGATTTGAGTTATGGGCTGTTAAATTTCATATGACAATATATTGGGAGATAAGGGACCAAAATGGGGAGACAAGTAAACCTCTCTCAACCAATCACGTTTCCACCTCACACCCCACACCCAATCACAATCCACCACTTCACACCCCACACCACGTCACATTCCACTCAAACATTTTAAAACAGATATATTTATTAAATCTGTTTAACTATACGAATTTAGTGGGAAACATATTATTCAAACATTAAACACAATTAAACTCACTTTTTAACCATCCCTCACCCCATGAACCCTAAAAACCTAATCCCCACAAATCAAGGGGGTTTGTGATAATCAACTCCAGAACCCTAATTTACCATTCCCTTAACCAAACCCACCAACAAAATTCCTTCCCTCGTGACTCAAAAGGCCCCACCATGGTTCCCCTATCACCCCTAAAATAGCAAAATGGCATCTCAGCAGTCAATCAACGATTTATATTGTAAGATTTGGTCCCAAAGGATTTAATCAACGCTCAAGATCAAGTATACAGTTGTCTCATCACATGTCCAAGTTGACCAATATTTGAACAAAGAAGACCAAGGGCATTTCTGGAATTTCAAGAGCTATTAGGGTTTAATGTCTTAGCTTTCTAGAGGATTCTATAGACTAGTATATAAGAGGCGACTTGTGCCTCTTATAACTTTGTTCCAGATTTTTCAAAACATTGTAAACCCTTTTGTGTTGAATAGTTAAAGTAACCTTTTGGCCTTACATTTTGATATCTGAGTTCCATTCTTATTCTGTTTTAGCTTAACTTTTAAATATTGCAAAGTAGTATTTAGTTTACCAAAGTTTTTATCAAGTTTTCTTGTGAAGAATTTTTTGGAGCCGAGTTTTATAGGTTGCTTGTTTATGTTTGGATTGACACACAAGCATAAACAAGTCTATAAAACTTGTTTGATTTCAGTTGGATACTTTTTGTTTCCAAAGTTTGTTTTTAAAAGTTTAGTGTATCAAGGTTTTTTCAAAAATCTTTGGCTTGGTTTATCATTAACAACTTATAACCATAAGCCAGCCAATAAGTTCATTGACGCTGAGCTTATTGGTGTGCCTTTTGGTTAGTTTCTAGCCTGGTTGGTTTTAATTGTGCAGGTACAAAGTCAAGTTCTCACCATTTATTTTCATCATTCATTCTTTTGAAGATATGTCATCCCTGGGTCTTTTGTAGACCTACCAACAGGGACTCTCTACACCCTCATAAGCAACCTCATATCCTCCTTTTTGAAGGCATCATCCAACCCCGAAATATGGCTTGAACCCAATTAGTTAGGCACTTGAGTAATGCTTTATGTGATTTGTGTGATTCTTGGCTATGTTCATGTTTAGTGTTTTGCTTAGGATTATTCAGTGATTTGTTTATGTTCTTGATAGTTTATGCCCTATTTGTAGTTGATCTGAATGTTTTTGTTGGAAAGTTGTTTGAAAATCATTGTTAATCTGTTATATAGGGGTGTTTGGGTTTATGCTTTAATATGCCTTGGGTGACACTAGGAAGGTTGAAAACTATTGGGCCAATGAAAGTTTTAACTATGGCCCAGTCGAGATTTGTTTAAATTAGACAAAGTGTTACTGATCGCTGAGAGGACCAGCGACAGAGACCAGACCAGTGGAAGGCAAAGCCTCAGCTGGCACACCAGGAACATTCAAGTCAAAGACAACGTCAGAGAAGTCGAAGACAATCTGAAGTCATACTCACCAGCAATTATGGATAGCTGGGTTGTAGAAGGAATGTGTTGTTGTTCAAGGATCTCTGAGTTGAAAATACTCAGAGATCACTTAAGAACCCTAGAAGTCTGATACAAGAAAAGCTTGTCCAATCCTTTATAGTGTAGGCAGGAGAATCTACTAAGTGTTTTGAGCGGGATAAAACAAGAGATTCAAGATAAATCCTAGTACGACCTAGTGGGACAAAAGGTGAACAGTTGGCAGAACTGTTCACCTAAAGTTGTTTAAAGGTATGTCTCGATTTGGACATGCATTTAATATGTTGTACTCTTCCATTCAGAAGATGACACATATTAACTACTCCCACTAAGGAAGCAACCTTGTACCACTATAAAAATGAGTGAGAAAGAAGAGTTAAGGCAACCCTTGCTTGGATAAATTATCTAAGTTCTTTCTCACTTTGGAACCACTGAGCGCTCAGCTGTCTACCAGCGTCTCATTGGTTCCCTTGTAAACTTGAGTCTCGAATCAAGTTTACTTGTTCTAGGGTTCATTCTTATTGTCATTCAACGGGTGTATTCATAGCACTTTGTAATACTTTGTTTATAACAGCTTATAAAGCATTACGCGTTTGAAAAGTATTTCGTTGTGTTTTTGTGTTTATACTAGTTATAGTTTCGACAATTGTCATATTAAGGGACTGTCAATTGTTATCAGAGCGGTTTGATTTATAAAACATTTTATAAACCGTTCTTGTTTTTAAAATCAAGATCCTAATATGACTGATACTATACCTCCTCCACCCTTTGGTCAAACTAGTCAAGGTACCACTTCGACCACCGCACCGGCCACCACATCTACTACCATGCCTACACCGGTTGTAAGCACTGGTAATAATGATGATGACCTTCCCCAACTACTTGATGTTCGTGGGGGGTCACATGTGTCCTTCCAGCGTTTGATGAAGAAGATTTTTCAAGTTGGAAAAGTGAATTTCTTATATATTGAGAAGGATTAGAACCCTTCTTGATAGAAATCTTAGAAAATGGTCCCTATGTACCACTGGTCGTTTCCTCTACCCCTGAGAGACCCATCAAGAAGCCTGTTAAGCAATGGTCTCCAGCGGATAGACGTCTGGCTAACCAGGACAAGAGACTCAAAAGTATCATAGTCTCTTGCCTACCCAAGAACATTATGAAGTCCATCATCAAATGCAACTCTGTTAAGGAGATGTGGACCGAGTTAGTTCTAGGGTATGAAGGTCCAGAGGAAACAAAAGAAACCAAAATCCAAGCCCCTAGACTTAAGTTTAATGCTTTTAAAGCTTTGGAAACAGAAACTGTTGCTCAAACTTATACTAGGCTTAAGATTTTGTTGAATGATTTGGGAAATAATGGAGTTGTTCTACCTAAGGCTAAGGTTAATGCTACATTTGTCAATAGTTTACCTAGAAAATGGATTAGCCTAAACCAGACCTTAAGAGCAAATAATGCTATCAAAAATGATACTTTAGCCCAACTGTTTGGTAGATATAACTATGAAGAAGGGCTAATTGACTCCATTTACAAATCAGAGACTGATAGGTTTACCACCAATATCACTGGTTCAAAAGCTCTTGTTGCTAACCATTCTTTTCAAGACAGCGACTCTGACATAGAAGAGGACAACAGAAGCAGTCAAGAATTTCTTGATGAATTACATGTTGAGTTCCATGACAGAGCCCTTCTAGTTGACCAAAAGAGGTACTACAAGAGATCTGGTAGAGTTGGAGCTGCTAAGGTTGATAAATCCAAGGTGTCATGCTACACTTCTGGAAATATTGGTCACTTTCAGAAAGATACTGGTCAAACAAAACCTCCTCTCCAAGCTTTCCTTCATCCAGCAACAACCACAGCAGCAAGAAGAAGCTTTCTACCTCACCTTTCAAGCAAACCTCCCACTCTGACTCAGAGGGAAATAAGGACTACAAAGTTAAGTACAAAGCCTTGAAAGCTTAGCTGTTAAAACTCAATCAGAAAGCTGAAGATGCAGCTAAGAAAAAGGATGTTAAGAAGACTGAAAAAGGTCTGATTGCTACTTCATTTGACTGGGATGATGAACCCCTTACATCTGAGGATGAAGGGACCACTACCGTCAGAGCTTTTATGGCAGTCGCTGATGAAGAACCTGCTGTGGGAAAAAAGCGAAGCAAGATCTGGTCAATGGGTGGACATTACCATGAAAAAGGTACAAAGATTTCTATCTATGGCTGAAGGTCCTGATAGAGACCATGTCAGTGACTATACCTTAGTTGACCTCCACTTTGTGGAAGAGCAAAGAAAAAACCTGTTAAAAAAGTTTCATAGTCTTAAAACAGAGTTAAATCTTTGTCAATCTAAATTAACAAATCTTAATCCCTTTGTGAATCTTGAAAATCAACTTCAAAATGAAGTAAGCAAATTGTCCATTGAAAATGAGTCTTTAACTGATGAAAACACTAAACTCAGAAAAACCATTGAAAAATGGAATTTGGCTCAATCCACAGTGGAGGAAATTGTTGTTGAAGCCATACCAGGTAATGTGGTTCAGGCTATTGGCGGAAAGGGTAGATACAAAAATCATATACCTGTACCCAGTGTTAAATTTGTCCCTTCAGATGTTTCTTCTCCATCTTCCACCTCTGTGGATGAGATAAACTATGACAAGAAATCAGAGGTACTAGCTTTACCAAGACTCGCTGGTGCTATCCCATCTGATTCCTTGGTTGGCCCAAAACCTCTAACCAAAACCCCAGGGAATTCAATTCTCAAAGTCGCTGACAAAGCGCACAAAAAAGTTTTTGTGGCCAAGGACTCCAACAAACCCACTCCTCCCCCTGAAGAGCTTTCACCCACCAAGCAACTTCTCCTCACCTTGATGGAAGAAGTAAAGGGGCTGAGAGAACAAATCAACCCCAGAGTTAACAGTCTATCTGTTAACTCTCTTGGTGAAGGATCTAGTGGCTCTAAGGGGAGAGATTTATTCAAGGCTTGCAAACATTGCGGTTTCAAAAATCATTCTTCTGAGGACTGCTCAAAGAAACCAAAATGTATCACATGTGAGTCTACTTAACACACCTCTAGAGAGCATGAGGAGACTATTGTTGTTCAAAGAACCAGAACTTAATTAAGGTCTAAAAATCCTCACAGGCCCTCTAGAAGAGCTGGACCCAAACCCAGAGACAATTCTCAGGGTTACAGACCATATTCCCCATGCAAGTACTGCGGCTTCTTTGACCATCACTCTGATGAGTGTGAGCAGTATCCCGGATGTGACATCTGTGTAAGTTTGCGTCATGAACCCAGAGACTGCAACTAAAGAGGGAGAGATAGAAACCAGAGAAGACCCAATGTCACTGGTCAGCGACAGCATGGACCCACTGGAAAGTGGGTTCATCATCGAAACTAATCTGGCTTTGTTATATCTATGCAGGAATATCTGAAGAAATCTGTTTGGTATGTGGATAATGGGTGCTCCAAACATATGACAGGGGTTAAACAATATCTGCATAGATATAAGAAGGAGTCTGGTCCAAAAATAGTCTTTGGAGATGACTCCTCAGGGGCTACTGAGGGATATGGCTCAGTGGATTGCAACGGTATAACCTTCACAAGGGTTGCTTATGTCAATGGACTGAAGCACAACTTAATCAGCATCAGTCAACTCTGCGATGCTGGTTTCAAAGATCTGTTCACTAAGACCCAAGGAACAATCTTCAATCAAAATGATGATGTTGTTCTAATTGCACCCAGAAGAAGGGATGTGTATGTCATTGACATGACATCATGTCCAGAAGGGATGAACACCTGTCTCTTTGTCAAAGCATCTGATAGTAAAAATTGGCTATGGCATAAGAGACTCTCCCACCTTAACTTCAAAAACATCAACAAACTGGCCAAGAATGATTTAATGGCTGGGCTTCCCTCTCTGACCTTCACCAAAGACAGACCCTGCTCAGCCTGCGAGAAAGGGAAGCACCACAGAGCCTCATTTAAGACAAAGCAATCATTCTCCATAAATAAGTTCCTCCATCTTCTTCACATGGACTTATTTGGACCAGTAAAACCTCAATCTCTTAATCACAACAAGTATACACTAGTCATTGTAGATGAATTCTCCAGATTCACATGGGTATTCTTTCTCAAAAGAAAGAGTGATGCTTCTGAAAGAATAATGTCTTTCATCAGATAAATAGAGAACTTCAATGACTGCAGAGTTAAGGCTATCAGAAGTGACAATGGCACTGAATTCAAGAACCATGCCATAGAAGCCTTTTGTGATGAAAAGGGAATATCACATAACTTTTCTAACCCAGGCACCCCTGAACAAAATGGTGTCGCTGAAAGAAGAAACAGAACTCTCATAGAGGCAGCTAGAACCATGCTCAGCAAATCAAGACTTCCAAAACAATTTTGGGGTGAAGTTGTGAACACAACTTGTTACACACAAAACAGATCTATTATTGTGAAGAGACACGGCAAGACTTCTTATGAAGTGTATAGGAAGAGAGCCCCTGATGTAAGCTACTTCCATGTCTTTGGTTGTCCTGTTTCATTCACAACTACAGAGATCACCTAGGAAAATTTGATGAAAAGTCAGATGATGGATTATTTGTTGGCTACTCTCCCACCTCTAGAGCCTATAGAGTATTCAACATTCGCAGGCAAGAACTAGAAGAATCCATCCATGTCACCTTTAATGAAGTAGATGTTGTCATTACTCACACCAACACAAAAGAATGAGACATTGATGTCAATGAAGTCAAATCATATCCAGAGGATGATTTATCAAATCCCAAGGACTCATCTCAGACCTGTCACAAGGACTTTCCTTATGTTTAGGCATTTATCATCACTCAATCTTTGACATCACTCCAAAGGTTGAAAATGCTGAACCTATCACTCCACCCACTGTAGTGAATGCTAATCTTATCGAACCAATCTCTCAACTTGATGAAGAGATTATGGATTATGAAATAACATGTGAAGATCCCCCAGCATTCATTGAACCTGCAGTGACTCCTGAACCCACAGAGACTCCTGCTCCTTGATGTGTCGTGGATATGTATAGTGATAATTTGAGATTACGTTATAGGGTAAATTAGAAAATTAGCTTTAGGAAAAAGTAATATACTAATATTACCAATGACGAATTCAATTAAACACGTGAGTGAATCAAGTTCATTGTACACGAAGATCGAGTGAATTTGAGACGTTTCGTTTTGATTTGGATAATTGATTTGAATTGATTTTCGGTTTTTAGACTTCAATTAAAATCTTCCAATTTTAAGTTATTTATTTTTAACCTAAAGTGCATGAATCGTAACCCCGCTAAATTTAAAATCTAAAACAATTAATTACTTAAAAATTAACACTATTTAAAATTTAATCTATTTAAAAATCTATAAAATAAATCTATTTAATAACTATTAATCTATTTAGAAAACTTTTTAAAACTAATTTACTTTATTTAAAAAAATTACTCTAAAACAAATCTAATGAAACACTATTTTAAATCTACTTTTATAAAAATCTACTTAACTGAAAATAGAATAATTAAACTATTTAAATAAAAAAACTTTTTTTTTATTTATTTTATTTTTAAACTAGTTTTATTTTAGAAATTAAAAATTTACTTTTTAAAAAAAAACTTATATTCTAAAAAAAACGTAATGTAAATAAAAGCAATCTTCAAATAAGAATCTACCCAGTTAAATAATACTATATTAATAAATTGTAAAACACTAAAATCAAAAGAGCGTTGAGCTCAGTTGGTAAACGCGTGTGACCTCTACCCTTGAGGTCAAGGGTTCGATTCCCATACGGGACATATTTTTGTTAAAAATACCTTTTTGACATATGAAGGAAAAGAGTCTTAGGAGAGACTTTTTGGTAAGCTTATTTAAAGGATACCGATAGGAATCAGTATATGAAATTTAACAGATAAATTGAATCTGTTAAATTGAAATGCCAGAAAATCAAATTTGTAAACAGATAATATAAGCAAAAGAAAATCACATATTAAACAAAATCATATTAAACAAATCAGCAGCCTCAATTAATCAAATCTGATAAAGTAGTTTAAGTAATGCCCAAAATCAAGTGAAATACAAACAGATTAGACCAAAAATACCCAGCAGCTTTTTAAAACATCAGATAAACTCATTCATTCAGATTCAAACTCATTCAGAAAGTATTATATCACCATTCAGTTTAAACTTCTCAACGAATTATCAAAATGATCATAACAGCAACATTGAATCATGACAAACTGAGCAGATAAAACAAATCTTCATGAATTCAAATGATAAAAGAAAAACCCTATTAAGCAGGCAGATTCTAAAATAGCAGATTATATCAACATTAAAATTATACAAGCTTATCAAAACTATCAGAATCAAAAGCAGATAATAAGCTGAACAAATTCCCCAGACTAAAACTTAACCAATAATACTCTACACTTACTCACTAACAGATTTATCAATTAAATTAGCTAATTATTCTACTCAGTTCTATTATATCTCCCAAACAGATTAAACAGATACTAATATATCCTAAACAACTTAACCTCTATCAATCATTATCAGGCTCATAAATTTAGTCATACAGTAACATAAATCAAGCAGTAATGAACTCGCACAAACCAATCAATCATCTAAATCATCTTAACATTCAAGCAAAGTACAATCTAATTAAAAAAATGTAAAGCAAAAGAAATTAGCACCTATTTGAAGATAACCTTTGAGTAGTAGGATTGCGCTGAGCAACCGAATGAACTGGTTCTACACCACCTTAACCATCAATCTTCAAACGAGACCACCAATCGGACCATTTTTATTTAATTTCTCCAGTAGGGAAAAATAACTTAAATCCTTTTTCACTTTTGATATTAAAATATAAGCTATTATTTAGCTTATTCTTAACATCCCAATCATTATTATGTGAAATAGTAATAAAATTAATTCATATATAACTTTAAACAATAATAAACGAGACACGTATGTAATGAAATCAACTGATCTTTTATTAAACTTCAAGAGATATTACAAGATTTAAAGAAAAATACAAGATTTAATCCTACAACTATTTCAACAGAATAACTTTAAAAGAAAAGAAAGGATAATTTTACAAGATTATTTGGGGGGTTTTTATAGCCTTCCCAAGGGCTTTGCTGGAGAATATCCGAATCTTCTTGAAGCATATTCCTTTGTATTTTCAGCCCTTGATCTTCTCTTTCTCTCTCTTTGATTGATCGGATGGTGGAGAAAACATCACTAGCACACGGATTGCCAACGTGGCATCCGTGTGTGCTAGTTGTGCTTCTTTGAAGGCTCTTGATTGGTTGATTTGCAAGATTGAGGTGTTTCTTCCACTGAAAAACAGCCACGTATCCTCTTGATTCCTCTTATTCTCTTCCTATAAATTGGGGCTTTTAATTCCCACACGTATGAATCGACCGTGTGAGAAAAAGCCCTTTATCAATTTTATGAATTAATCAACTTAGGGTTTGGAACAGTAACTTAAAGTTACTGGTTTATTAGGATTGGGGATAAAAGAGGGTGAGAGATGAAGGAGAGGATAGCACATAGGTAATATCGAAGCTTGAAGAATAAATGTGTGGTGAGAGAGTGAATGGATTTATTTATTGTGTGTGTGGTAACGTGTGAAAAACTAAGTGGATGAGAAATCGGTTTTAATATTCAAAGTGAGTGGCACGTTTAATAAACGTGTGACATAAACTGTGAGTTATATACTCATAACGTTGATAGACCAAAACCCTAAAAGCCCAATAACATTTAGTTACTTCCATCCGTCCATAATAACTTTCCAAATGGGCCTTGCATTGGGCCTTGACTTAAATCAGCATAACATTACTTCAATAATGGGCTTTTAAGCTCATTTTCACAATGTGGGACCCACTTAGCTCATAAACTCGATAAATGATAAAATCCGCTAAAGTCGAGCTCGATTTAGGCTTCATTGATCTTTTTCTTCAAACTCGTGTCGATAATTGCCGGTTTTCGCGAACTTGGTACCTACACACATTCAAACAAGAAACAAGCATATACAAGGCATATTTGATACATTTCATGCATAATTTCATTGTTTATTGATACAAATGATATGAGTAATTACACTCATATCAAACTCCCCCTTGCTAAGAAATTGTCGTGTCCTCACGCAATGATAAAATAGAACACTAACTACACCATTATTCAACATATGACACTATATTATGCAAAGACATAATGTATTGCTTTCATTATTTGAAAAATAACTTTAAGGATCATAAAACTCAAATAGATTCATCGTCTCCGACCTTTCACTTTTCCATGCCAAGTGCAAAAACAAGATCATTGTTATTATAAGTTAGCAAACTAACACGAACTCATGTGGGCCAATTATTCACTTAGACTCCCTTATTCCTAGGTGCATCTCTTTTATTTTATTGTTGTCTTGAATGATCACGAGGATGCATTGTTGACTTATTTCGATAATTTATTAGGCCGAAAATAAAGTGAACGATTTAATCAATAGTTAGCTAAAGGACAAAATCTTTTAAAACTGCTTCTCGGGACCTCATAAAGTTCATATCTTGGCATAACTTGCTTCGTGATTTGAGACCTTTCTCGGACCGATATTTGGCAGCGACTTTATACTTCAAACCTTGAGATACGTTCATGAAATAATGGTCTTCTCTTCATATAGGAAATTCTTCACTTGAAGTTTTGAGAGATTCATACTTGGACCACGACTTCTTCATTTTTCTCCAATCTTTATTTGGGATTTTGATATACAACGATTCGCCTCCTTTTTGGACTTGGCTTCATTTATCCTCATACCTTGTTAAGGCCTTTTTGGATAGACTTCTCCATGACTTTTGGGGAGTATTTGCTTTTCGTCGTGTGTCTCGATCCTTCATATTGATTTTTGATAAATGATTCTTCACATCACTTGAGATCTTTAGCAATAAAATATAGCCCTCATGTCTTGTTAGGACCTTTTTGGACTCGTCAATCTTCGCATCCCGCTTCAATAAGTTATGCCTTGGCTATGAACTCTAATCCATACCGAGCAACTTTTAAACGATCTTGGGCTAGAAGCTAAGTAACTTTTCAAATCGTTCAACCTTATTTATTGCAGAAAAATTTATTAGCAAGCGATGGGAGAATAGGCTTATAATTAACTCACATAAATTCCCGAAAGAATACCAAACTTATAATTGGCTCTATCATCTCTTGTTCTCCATATTGTAAAATTTCAAAAATGTGAAATCAATGGATACTTAGCCTATTAAATCAACGTTTTGGGTTTTCAAGTCATCTATAGGATCTTGCATCTTCTTATACTTTTTCAAGTTTTAGAATTTGCGTTTTAAAGTTCCCTTGATAGACGACTTTCTAGGATCAATTATAGGAGCTTGCGAAAAGTTCTTGTTCTTAACTCGTATGAATTAAGACTTTCGCGTTTTAAAGCTCCCTATATAATATCCTAGCAAAACTTAATTCAAATACGTTAAGGAAAAGCTAAGGTTAAAAACCGAGTCGAGTCAAAAACTATTCTTATTTTCACCAACGGAAAGCCTACATTTGTGTCAAAAGCACTTATTTATTTATTAAAACTTAAAAATAACACTAAAAATTTAAAATTTTTATTGAAAAATGAGAAAACAATACGTTTAGATACGACAAAAGCAATTGCAAGCGATTATATCGATTGACTCCCCCATGCTAAAACCAAACATTGTCCTCAATGTTTCTTAGCTCAAGAGTAACACCCCCTTGCTAAAACACGAAGAGTCTAATGCAAAATCCTAGCATGGAAAGAGCACGCAAATCTATAAGTCGTTTATTAATTATGCCTCAATATAAAACGTTAGTCGATAAAAACCAAGGGATAGAAAGTGTGCCCCTTTTTGGCATTCGAAGAATGGAAGATCAAGTGGACCGGCAAAAACCGAACACTAGAGTCTTCAAATATTAGGGTCGTACCTAAGATCACAACACAACAAAACACGAGCACGAGCTTGAAAGATCACGCCTTATTAGTGTTAGAAAATAGAAAGAAGATAGAATGTATGGGACTCCCCCACAAGGCACCTTGTTTTTGTTCACCGAGTCATGAGCTCGACTCGATCCCCGCATTCATTGGTCCTTAGGGAAAGTTTGAAGATCCGGGACAACCTCCGTAGGTATGTCCCCTCCAAAGTAATGTTTCACACGATGACCATTCACCTTAAAGTTAGGCCCGTCTTTTTGAGCTAGCTCAACGGTGCCATAAGGGAAAACTTGTGCAATGGTGAATGGTCCGGACCAACGGGATTTAAGCTTGCCCGAGAAAATCTTAAGTCTAGAGTTGAATAAGAGGACTTGATCACCAACATTGAAAATGCGGTTTTTGATCTTAGAGTCATGAATCCTCTTAGTCTTCTCTTTGTAGATCAAAGAATTTTCATAAGCTTGATCCCTTAATTCACTTAGTTCATTCAATTGAACCTTGCGATGATCACCCGCGGTCCTCAAATCAAAGTTACAATGCAAGAAAGCCCAATACGCCTAATGTTCGAGTTCAATTGGCAAGTGGCATGCTTTTCCGTAGACCAACCTAAATGGTGTACAACCAATTGGCATTTTGTAAGCCGTACGGAAAGCCCACAATGCATCGTCCAATTTATCCGACCATGAAGTGCGATTCTCTCCAATAGAACGCTCCAAAATCCTTTTAAGAGCACGGTTTGAAACCTCCACTGGACCACTCGTTTGAGGGTGATAAGCCGTAGAAACTCGATGAGTGACACCATATTTCTTTAGAACTTTTTCAAATTTTTCATTACAAAAATGGGTCCTACGATCACTTATAATAGCCCGCGGAGTTCCAAACCTAGCAAAAAGTTGTTTCAAAAAGTTCACCACAACTCGAGCATCGTTCGTGGGCAAAGCCTTAGCTTCCACCCATTTAGACAAATAGTCCACGGCTACGAGAGTATATTTATTTCCTTTCGAAGATGGAAACGGCCCCATAAAATCGATCCCCCACATGTCAAAGATTTCACAAACTTGGATAATGTTTTGAGGCATTTCATCCCTTTGTGAGTTCTTTCCTTGACGTTGACAAGCATCACAAGTCTTAATCAAGTCTTGGGCATCACGATATATGGAAGGCCAAAAGAAGCCGGCATCAAAGACTTTCTTCGCGGTGGCGTTAGCACCATGATGTCCCCCGGTGGGTCCCTCATGACAAGATTTAAGGATATCTTGAGCTTCCTTGCCAAACACGCACCTACGAATCACTTGATCCGCGCACACACGAAACAAATAGGGGTCGTCCCAAAAGTAGTAGGAGATATCCTTGAAAAACTTTCGTTTTTGTTGGGACGACATACCCTTGATCACAAACTTCCCCGCATGGTAATTTGCGATGTCCGCAAACCATGGGGTACTATCATCACCACGAAAAGCAATCATACCAAGCGTCTCAAGAGGAAATGTTTCATTGATTTCCTTGTTCTCTTGATCGCTTTGGTGAGGATTCTCAAGTCGAGATAAATGATCGGCCGCGAGATTCTCGGCTCCTTTTTTGTCTAGAATTTTGACATTAAATTCTTGAAGGAGGAGAATCCACCGGAGCAACCTCGGCTTAGCATCTTGTTTATTAAGAAGATATTTGATAGCCGAGTGGTCCGTATACACTATGGTTTGAGACAAGACAAGATATGGTCTAAACTTTTCAAAAGCATACAAAACGGCAAGTAACTCCTTTTCCGTTGTAGTGTACTTTGTTTGAGCATCCGTCATAGTCTTACTTGCATAGTATATAAGCAAGAAGTGTTTTAACTTACGTTGCCCCAAAACCGCACCTACCGCATAATCACTAGCATCACACATAATTTCAAAAGGTAGATCCCAATCCGGGGCAACCAAGATTGGATATTCGGTTAACTTCCTTTTAAGCATCTCAAAGGATTGAATACACTCATCCGAAAAGATGAAAGGAGTCTCTTTTTCCAAAAGATGGGTCATAGGCCGAGCTATCTTAGAGAAGTCTTGTATAAAACGACGATAGAAGCCGGCATGGCCGAGAAAACTCCTTACTCCCTTAACGGTGGTGGGTGGAGGCAATTTGGCAATCACGTCGATTTTATCCCTATCTACCTCAATACCGGCCTTAGAGATCTTATGTCCTAACACAATTCCCTCTTTGCGCATGAAGTGACATTTTTCATAATTGAGCACAAGATTCGTTTCCTCACAACGTTGTAACATTCTTTCAAGGTTAGAGAGACATGAAGTGAAAGATTCCCCAAAAACCGAAAAGTCATCCATGAAGACTTCCATGGTTTTCTCGATCATATCATGGAAAATGGCCATCATGCACCTTTGGAACGTCCCCGGAGCATTGCATAGTCCAAAAGGCATGCGACGATAAGCAAATGTTCCATAAGGACAAGTAAATGTGGTCTTTTCTTGATCACGAGGGTCAATGGGGATTTGGAAATAGCCGGAAAATCCATCCAAAAAGCAATAGAATTCATTCCCCGCTAGTCTCTCTAACATTTGATCCATAAAAGGTAATGGAAAATGATCCTTCTTAGTGGCATCATTAAGTTTCCTATAGTCAATACAAACACGCCAACCGGTCACAAGTCTAGTAGGAATCAATTCATTATCCTCATTAGTAACAACCGTCATTCCTCCTTTCTTTGGAACACAATGCACGGGGCTAACCCATGGACTATCCGAGATAGGGTAGATCATTCCAGCGTCTAGAAGTTTAGTGACTTCCTTTTTGATCACCTCATGAATCTTTGGATTGACCCTTCTGTGATTTTGGATAGCGGGTTTTTAATCATCCTCCATTAGAATTTTATGAGTACAAAATTGGGGATCTATACCCTTAATGTAGGAGATTTTCCATGCAATGGCCCGTTTATGTTTCTTAAGCATTTTAATAAGTTCATCCTTTTCATTTTCCTTTAATCCCTTAGCAATAATCACTGGTAACTTATCCGATCCCTCAAGAAAAGCATACTCTAAATGAGTGGGTAATTCCTTAAGTTCTAATTCGGGTGCTTCCTCAATAGATGTTTTCACTTTAGTCTCATTTTCATTCACAACTTTTAAATCCATAGGTGGTGATTCAAAAGGATCCATATTCAACAATTTTTCAATCAACGCAATATCTCCCTCGGGATCAAAATTTTCACTAACAAACTCACTAGGATCAAATGGTGTGCTAAGGTAATCATCAATTTCCTTCTCGATTTTTGAATAACCATCATTCTCAAGCTCTTCAAGAACGAAGTCACCTCCCTCAAATGGAGTGAGTGGAGGCTTAGCCGAAGAGATAATAGGATCCGAAGAAGTGGGATTTCCACTCTTAGAAGAAGCCGAGAATCCAAGCACTTCTTGAGAATATTCTTCATAAGTAACATCAATCACATCAATTTGATTAATTGATTCCTCGTAGTACTTGGAAGAAAATTTAGAGATATGACCAATATCAAACGTGATATTTTCATCATCAACTCTTAAAGTCAATTTCCCCGCTTTCATGTCAACTAAAGCACTAGCCGTCATCAAAAACGGTCTTCCCAAAATTAGTGGTACACGAGAATCTTTGGGATAATCGCAAACCACAAAGTCCGTTGGAAAGACGAGTTTCCCTACTTTGACAAACACGTCCTCGGCTATACCTTTTGGTAAGGCAATCGATCGATCCGCTAGCTCGTGAGTCATCTTAGTAGGTGTAAGCTCGGGAAGTGATAACCTTTTCCATACAGAAAGAGGCATCAAATTAATGCTAGCACCAAGATCGGCTAACCTTTTGCTTCTCTTGGTTAAGTCTCGAAGGGTAGGGTAGTGTGGGTTTAGTCTTCGGAAGCTCGGTTTCCGGAATAGGCAATTGGTCTACCTTTGGTGGAATAGGAATTTCCTTTTCTTTAACCACCTCGGGTTCTTGCTCCACTTCCCTCACCGTAGAGGTACTCACATGTGGAAGAAAAGGTCCGTCTAAAGCTTTCCCACTACGTATGGTTATGGCTTTCATCTTACCCTTCGGGTTTGGAATGGTATTACTAGGTAAGCCACCCGAAGACGAGGAAGGTTGACTAATAAAAGATTCAAACATCGAAAGCAATTTGTTTTGACTTTGCTCCATACTTTGTTGCATACGATTTTGGTTTTGCTCTAGCCTTTGTTGATTAAGCTCAATTTTATTGTTTTGCCCTTTAATCGTATTTTGAAAATCGAGTTTCAAAGTATTAATTTGCCCTTGAATGTTATTTTGTAAAGCTTTCATGTTTGCCTCATTTGACTTGATATAGCTTGACAAATCATTTTGATTATTGTGAAAACCTTGATTGTTTTGATTAGCATTAAACCCATTTCCTTGATTAAAATTCCCTTGGTTACCACGGTTAAAATTATTCCCATTGTTTCCATTGTTGTACCTATTTTGAACCGGTGGAAAACCCGGTGGAGCAACATGATTTTGACGAGGAACTTGACCGTTGGAGCCATAAGTTCCCGTCGCGGCAAAAGCACTAGCTTGATCAAACCCCGTGGTTAAACAAGCATAATTAATGTGCTCCACCACACGATACACAAATATTCTCAACCATATTAATGGATCCATGAGGATTCTTCCTAATCTCACTCAACAAAGTCGCAAATCCACTATCAATCTTAGAGTCCAATCTAGCAATCTCGGGATTCACATTGGAAACAACCGGTGTGTTTCGTGAATATTGGGCTCTAGACTTATCCTCAATTATTCTCCACACGTCTCTCGGAGTTTTTCTTAAAATATTACCACCCGCGGCGGCATTTAAAGAATCTTGTTCAATCATATTAAGCCCATTATAGAAAGTATTAATTTGATGCAATTCCGAGAAACCGTGGTGTGGACATTGTCTCAACAAATCTTTAAATCTCTCCCATGCTACCCCAAACGATTCATGCACTTTTTGTTCAAATTTAGTGATCTCATTCTTAAAGTGTGTTGTCTTAGATGGTGGAAAGAAGTAATCCATAAACTTAGACACTAAATCATCCCATGTTAAGATCGAACCCGGTGGTTCTTTCTCATACCAAAGCTTAGCATTACCCTCGAGCGAGTACGGAAAAAGCATGAGCTTAATCACGTCATTCGGCACATCTCTAAACTTGAGAGTCGAGGTAATTCGATTAAAATTCCGTATGTGAGAATGCGGGCTATCGGTCTCATTTCCACAAAATTGGTCGGCACGAATGAGCGATAAAAGACCCGTCTTAATCTCAAAATGATCCGCCAAAATAGCCGGCACAACGATTGCTTCCCCATACCCTTCGGTGGGTGCACGGAGCAATTCCTCCATTGTTTGGTTATCGGCCATCTCTACAACAATAGGTGGAAGCTCCGGTTCCACTATTCGTTGTTGACGATTTCTATTTCTACGAGGAATGTTTTCAAGCCTATTAAAATCAATCACAAGACGTGAAGAACGTAATTGCATACACTACAAAGACAAGAATTTAGAGGATTGAAGAAAAGAAATTAGACAAGAAGACGATTATTTTTGGTATTTTATTTGGTATTGCTCAATCAATAATGATCGATAAAAAACAAGGAATAAGGATAACTACAATGGAAGTAAATTACCCTAGGTCGACTTTGAAACGATAGGTGAAAACCTAAACGTCTCGAGGTTCAATAAGTAAACAACAAAAATAAGATTTATTACTACTTGAGTTGGCAAACCAATAATAGGTCGTCCCTCTCAATATACGCACAAGCAAGCGGGGAAACGAGGTGGCACAAAGCACTTAAAAACCTTTTTCCTTAGACGGCCTTTTATAGCACGTCGCCTTATACCCACCTTATAGTTTGTATAAATCGAGTTCGAACTTCTTATTAGTATTTATCTATTTTGCCTTTTATTTTGGTTTGGATTCGACTACAATAGCTAGGTGATGAAATCCCAACTAAGGCCTTATTTGAAAAATATGTAAAATTATTGTTCTACGTAATACAATATATTATTCACAAAAAACGAGAAAACGATACATACTATATAATAGAAAAATAACAAAACTTTCCGAGGACGGAAAGGGTCTTCAAATCAACGATCAAAAAATCTCCACAAAAGCGAATCGTACACAAGATCCCCGGCAACAGCGCCAAAATTTTTGATGTGTCGTGGATATGTATAGTGATATTTGAGATTACGTTATAGTGTAAATTAGAAAATTACCTTTAGGAAAAAGTAATAGACTAATATTACCAATGACGAATTCAATTAAACACGTGAGTGAATCAAGTTCGTTGTACACGAAGATCGAGTGAATTTGAGACGTTTCGTTTTGATTTGGACAATTGATTTGAATTGGTTTTCGGTTTTTAAACTTCAATTAAAATCTACCAATTTTAAGCTATCTATTTTTAACCTAAAGTGCATGAATCGTAACCCCGCTAAATTTAAAATCTAAAACAATTAATTACTTAAAAATTAACACTATTTAAAATTTAATCTATTTAAAAATCTATAAAATAAATCTATTTAATAACTATTAATCTATTTAGAAAACTTTTTAAAACTAATTTACTTTATTTAAAAAAATTACTGTAAAACAAATCTAATTAAACACTATTTTAAATCTACTTTTATAAAAATCTACTTAATTGAAAATAGAATAATTAAACTATTTAAATAAAAATATTTTTTTTTATTTTTTTTTTTAAACTAATTTTATTTTAGAAATTAAAAATTTACTTTTTAAAAAAAAAACTTATATTCTAAAAAAAACGTAATGTAAATAAAAGCAATCTTCAAATAAGAATCTGCCCAGTTAAATATTACTATATTAATAAATTGTAAAACACTAAAATCAAAAGAGCATTGAGCTCAGTTGGTAAACGCGTGTGACCTCTACCCTTGAGGTCAAGGGTTCGATTCCCATACGGGACATATTTTTGTTAAAAATACCTTTTTGACAGAAGAAGGAAAAGAGTCTCAGGAGAGACTTTTTGGTAAGCTTATTTAAAGGATACTGATAGGAATCAGTATATGAAAATTAACAGATAAATTGAATCTGTTAAATTGAAATGCCAGAAAATCAAATTTGTAAACAGATAATGTAAGCAAAAGAAAATCACATATTAAACAAAATCATATTAAACAAATCAGCAGCTTCAATTAATCAAATCTGATAAAGTAGTTTAAGTAATGCCCAAAATCAAGTGAAATACAAACAGACTAGACCAAAAATACCCAGCAGCTTTTTAAAACATCAGATAAACTCATTCATTCAGATTCAAACTCATTCAGAAACTATTATATCACCATTCAGTTTAAACTTCTCAACGAATTATCAAAATGATCATAACAGCAATATTGAATCATGAAAACTGAGCAGATAAAAAAAATCTTCATGAATTCAAATGATAAAAGAACAAACCCTATTAAGCAGGCAGATTCTAAAATAGCAGATTATATCAACATTCAAATTATACAAGCTTATCAAAACTATCAGAATCAAAAGCAGATAATAAGTTGAACAAATTCCCCAGACTAAAACTTAACCAATAATACTCTACACTTACTCACTAACAGATTTATCAATTAAATTAGCTAATTATTCTACTCAGTTCTATTATATCTCCCAAACAGATTAAACATATACTAATATATCCTAAACAAACTTAACCTCTATCAATCATTATCAGGCTCATAAATTTAGTCATACAGTAACATAAATCAAGCAGTAATGAACTCGCACGAACCAATCAATCATCTAAATCATCTTAACATTCAAGCAAAGTACAATCTAATTAAAAAATGTAAAGCAAAAGAAATTAGCACCTATTTGAAGATAACCTTTGAGTAGTAGGATTGCGCTGAGCAACCTAATGAACCGGTTCTACACCACCTTAACCATCAATCTTCAAACGAGACCACCAATCGAACCATTTTTATTTAATTTCTCCAGTAGGGAAAAATAACTTAAATCCTTTTTCACTTTTGATATTAAAATATAAGCTATTATTTAGCTTATTCTTAACATCCCAATCATTATTATGTGAAACAGTAATAAAATTAATTCATATATAACTTTAAACAATAATAAACGAGACACGATTGTAATGAAATCAACTGATCTTTTATTAAACTTCAAGAGATATTACAAGATTTAAAGAAAAATACAAGATTTAATCCTACAACTATTTCAACAAAATAACTTTAAAAGAAAACAAAGGATAATTTTACAAGATTATTTGGGGGGTTTTTATAGCCTTCCCAAGGGCTTTGCTGGAGAATATCCGAATCTTCTTGAAGCATATTCCTTTGTATTTTCGGCCCTTGATCTTCTCTTTCTCTCTCTTTGATTGATCGGATGGTGTAGAAAACATCACTAGCACACGGATTGCCAACGTGGCATCCGTGTGTGCTAGTTGTGCTTCTTTGAAGGCTCTTGATTGGTTGCTTTGGAAGATTGAGGTGTTTCTTCCACTGAAAAACAGCCACGTATCCTCTTGATTCCTCTTATTCTCTTCCTATAAATTGGGGCTTTTAATTCCCACACGTATGAATCGACCCTGTGAGAAAAAGCCCTTTATCAAATTTATGAATTAATCAACTTAGGGTTTGGAACAGTAACTTAAAGTTACTGGTTTATTAGGGTTGGGGATAAAAGAGGGTGAGAGATGAAGGAGAGGATAGCACATAGGTAATATCGAAGCTTAAAGAATAAATGTGTGGTGAGAGAGTGAATAGATTTATTTATTGTGTGTGTGGTAACGTATGAAAAACTAAGTGGGTGAGAAATCAGTTTTAATATTCAAAGTGAGTGGCACATTTAATAAACGTGTGACATAAACTGTGAGTTATATACTCATAACGTTGATAGACCAAAACCCTAAAAGCCCAATAACATTTAGTTACTTCCATCCGTCCATAATAACTTTCCAAATGGGCCTTGCATTGGGCCTTGACTTAAATCAGCATAACATTACTTCAATAATGGGCTTTTAAGCCCATTTTCACAATGTGGGACCCACTTAGCTCATAAACTCGATAAATGATAAAATCCGCTAAAGTCGAGCTCGATTTAGGCTTCATTGATCTTTTTCTTCAAACTCGTGTCGATAATTGCCGGTTTTCGCGAACTTGGTACCTACACACATTCAAACAAGAAACAAGCATATACAAGGCATATTTGATACATTTCATGCATAATTTCATTGTTTATTGATACAAATGATATGAGTAATTACACTCATATCACTCCTCAATCCAAATGGAGTAGGAACCAAGATATTCTTCTAGTGAATATTCTTGGTGAACCCTCTGAGGGAGTCACCACCAGAGGTAAATTGAGATCTCTGGAAACCGCCTCAGCGAATGAATGCCTTGTCACTGATTTTCTCTCTGAAGATGAACCTAAGAATGTGGCTGTTGCGCTTCTAGATGAAGGGTGGGTTGTTGCCATGCAAGATGAGTTGAATTAGATCAAGAGGAACAAGGTGTAGACTCTGGTAAAAGCTCCAGTTGGAAAAAAAGTGGTTGGAACTAAGTGGGTCTACAGAAACAAGAGGGATGAAGCTTGCATGATTGTTAAAAACAAGGCTAGGCTTGTGGTGCTGGGGTACAATCAATCTGAGGGTATTGACTATGATGAAACGTTTGCACCAGTAGCCAGATTGGAAGCTATCAGAATCTTCCTAGCCTATGCAGCTTATATGAGGTTTACTGTATACCAGATGGACGTGAAGAGTGCTTTTCTAAATGGTAAGCTTGTAGAGGAAGTATATGTCTATCAACCCCTGGGTTTGAAAGCAGTGAGTATCGTGATCACGTCTGCAGACTTCACAAAGCACTCTATGGGCTGAAACAAGCGCCTAGAGCCTGGTATGAAACCCTATCAAAATTCTTACTTGAAAATAAATTTGTCAGAGGTACCATTGATCAAACCCTGTTCACTTATAGGTCCAAGGGTGATGTCATTTTAGTACAGATTTATGTGGATGACATAATTTTTGATTCAACCAATATCACTTTGACCAAACAGTTTGCCAAACTCATGACCAAAAAGTATGAAATGAGCATGATGAATTAACTTTTTTCTTGGGTTTTCAAATTAAACAAAATTCAAAAGGAATTTCCATTTGTCAAGAAAAATAAGTTAAGGATTTGCTTAAGAAGTATGATCTGTCAGATTGTGCATCAGTGAAATGCCCCATGCTTCATCCCAACAACTTGGGAGCTGATGACTCAGGGGTCTCTATTAATGAGACCTTATATAGAGGCATGATTGGGTCACTGATGTACCTCACAGCAAGCAGACCAGACATACAATTTGCCACATGTCTCTATGCTAGGTACCAAGCTAACCCCAAGGAATCCCACCTTGTAGCTGTCAAAAGAATTTTCAGGTACTTAAAAGGATCTCCCACACTGGGTCTCTGGTATCCAAACAGATCAGGCTTCGACCTCAAAGCCTACTCAGACTCTGACTACGCTGGGTGCTGTCTTGATAGAAAGAGCACCTCTGGGAGTTGTCAAATCCTTGGAGGAAAGTTAATATGCAGGAGTGCTAAGAAACAAAACTCAGTGGCCATGTCATCAGCTGAAGCTGAATATGTAGTTCCCGCTGGTTGTTGTGCTCAAGTTCTCTGGATGAAAAGTCAGCTGGCTGATTATGGGATCATTTATGAAAAGGTACCCATATTCTGTGACAACACAAGTGCTATAGCCATCTCCAATAATCCGGTACTTCATTCCAGAACTAAGCATATTGACATCAGGTATCACTTTCTCAGAGACCATATTTTAAAAGATGATATTTAGCTTCATTTTATACCCACTGAATACCAGCTCGCTGATAATTTCACCAAGCCTATGGCTGAGCCAAGTTTTACTAGGCTGGTTGTTGAGCTGGGTATGCTCAATATTGGTAAACAAATCTGATAAATGATCTCTGTCTCTGGGCATTTAAGGGAATTGAATGTAACGAGGTAGTTACATTCCAATGGGAATTAATATATTCCCATATTTAATTCAAATGATTGTCCTTCATTGTCAACAATTTTCCCACTTTCCAAGGGGACAGAAAAAATCACATGAAGAGTCAAGGGGTCCCACTTTTCCAAAAAGGTAAACATTTGCATTTAATGCTTAATTAAAAATGGCAAAACCTTTTATCAAAACCCTTGACTCATTTTTCAAACACACACTATTCATCTTCTTCAAATCCTCCATTTTTCCTTCCATCAACAATGGCGTCTTCATCAACAAACACCTCGTTCACCGTTTTGGTCGCCTCGAATGTAGATTTTAGGATAAACGATGGAAAGATCGCCTTGAACAACTGTGTAGCACTCTTGGAGCATAAGAACCCTCTCTACCATCCTTTGTTATCCTTCCTCAAGAACTCCACCATTTACGAAGCCATCACTAGGGAACCCTCCACATGCTACCACCAATACTTGAAGGAGTTCTGGTACAACGTTGAAGTTGATCAAACCTCATCACACATCACCTTCAACCTTTCTACACATCCACAACCTCTCACCTTTGATTTCCTCACTTTTACCAAAGTCATTGGACTTCCAATCAATGAAGGCATGTCCGTTGTGCCTGCTAGCGTTACAGTGAAGAAGGCTCTGGCCACCCTTCGTCCTCATGATGACGATGACAAACCCTTCACCACCCAAGGCTTCCAAAACAAATCACTGATCAAAGTGAATTACTTTTCACCCACCTAGAGGACGCTGATGTTGTACATTGTGAAATGTTTGGGAGGAAACCAGGGGTCACATGATCAGCTTAATGGTGCTCAGCAAGCAATCGCTTACAGCTTAATTTGGGGGTAAGATATAGGGATCGCCCACATACTTTACACTGACCTCATCGCGAAGCTGTAAAACAAAGGGAAGAAGCCTCGACTGGCCACTATCTGCTATGCAAGATATCTCTCTCTCCTCATAGAAGATATGCCTTGTGAAACCTACACTAATGATGAACTTCACTCCTTCTCTCCCAATCGCATCACTCCAGCCTCGCTGGAGACTCCCTTGGAGGATGAAGTGCCTCTCAACAGGCATATGATGCAGGTTGTTGGGTTACTAGCTGATGATGGAGAGCCCTTTATCCCTCACAATGAGGTGAATGCTGAAAGACAAACTGACAAGTCTTTGCCCAAGACCTCTGTGCAGTCCACTTATCAGTCCAAGGCGCTCAAGGAAAAGAAAAAGAAGAGGAAAGACATCCCCCTTTTGTCTGAAACCCCTTCTGTTAATCCTTCCAAGAAGAAGAAGACCAAGAATAAACCATCCCCTTCTCTTGAGGATGTGGTTGAAGAGCCTACCGCTGACAAACAACCAGATTCTAGCGTCTCCTTGTCAGCAGAGACGACTAAGAACCTTCTCCACGCTGATATCTCTCAAGTATTAGTTCGCCATTTTTTCTCTCTTGGAGGATCACATACAATCACTCTCAAAATTCTATAGGAGAGAGTGATGAAGTCTTAGGGTTTACCTCAACCCATAGAGTGTCTGTGTCAGCACCTAGAACTCTTAGAATTATCTGTACACTCTGTCTTAACACTAGGATATGATTCACTTGTGCTCATAACGCACCCCGATGATCCTTCACCCTCTGGACTGTGCTCTTATCCATAACAACTTGAGCATGCTATAGGTCCCGACCCAGAGTCTCTGCACCTCACGTGGTCTTTGGGTCCCCTTATATGAAAAGAGTCCCAAAGAATTTATTCTTTTGGGGGGACTGAATAATCACCCTTAATCTTCCTAGGGGCAGAGATAAAAGGCGGCCATTACCTTCAAATATGTCACAACTAAAAGAGTCCCAAAGAATTTATTCTTTTGGGGGGACTGAATAATCACCCTCAGTCTTCCTAGGGGCAGCGATAAACGGCGACCTTTAACTTCCATTAACTCACAATTAAAAGAGTCCCAGTGAGCAATTCTTCAGGGGGAGCTGGATAATCACACCCAGCTATCCTAGGGGCAGCGAACGGCGACCATTCACCACATAGTTTTCACAAATCAAAAGAGTCCCAAGGAGTAATCCTTATAGGGGAGCTGGATAATCACACCCAGCTATCCTAGGGGCAGCGAATGGCGACCCTTTAACATATATGTTTCATACTAAAAGAGTCCCAAGGAGAAATCCTTAGGGGGTCTGGATAATCACACCCACCTTTCCTAGGGGCAGCGAATGACGATCTATAACTTCATATTTATTTCACACTGGTTACTAACAAATGTCATAACAAGCTCATAATCTTCATGAAGAACAATAAAATGATGATGCCTATTCCATTGTTGGTGATGATAATGTTGAAGCCCCCCACATTAATCTGGATGCCATGTCAGACATTGACTCCATGCCAGAAGATGAGGTCTTTATCATTGAAGATGACGTGACCATCTCAAACTATGGTGATATGGATGTTGATGTTGACCAAGTCACATCCGAATTAAAGCCCATTTCCTTCCCATCAATGGCAAATGTTCAAGAACTAGCTGCCAAGCAGCTATGGGACCAAAGGCTCTGTACACCAACTCTAGTTCCCTTCCCCACTCTGCCAAATGTCATGGAACTGGGGGAAATGAAACACTTGGAACATTTACAACACCTCAAACCTGTCCATGTTCCTAGAATGAAAGATGTTCAGGAACTAGCCGCTGAGGAACTCTGGGTCAAGAGGGGAGACATCAGTATCACCAAGCCTAAAGTCACAAATGATGTCATCCTCTTTGAATTACAAACACTCACTCATGCTGCTTAGGAACTCACCACCACCCTAGAGACTTCACTAAATTCATCGGTGGAATCCTCTATGACTGCACTGCTTCCACAACTGTTGGGAAATGCCTTGAAAATTCAACTCCCAGCAGTTCTAAACCAGAGTCTTCAGCAATACATGCCATCAGTCCTCACCGCAGCTGTTAAAGCCAATGTGGCTGCTATTGCCAAGGCATCTGAGCCTTCCAGGCAACTTCTTCAGGAGCTATTACAGGAAGAACTCAAAGAAATATGCTTATTTGTTCTTCAAGAATTTGTTAAGTTCCTCAAACCTGGATCAGGCACAGCTTCTGCCGGCGCTATGCCTGAGGGGGAGAATTCAGCAACCTCTACCTCTGAAGAAGATGCAGATACTTGTTGGAAATACGTTTTACGTATTAGAAAGGATCGGTCACTCCAACAATAGTCCATGTTATAGCTCGTAGTTTAGTTATTTACATTTATTAAACAAAGCCCAAAACCGAGCCCATGAAATGTATGGGCCGGCGGCCTAATGTAAACCCAAGCCCATCTCATGGGCTTGGGTATATAAACCCTCTCCTTTGATGGAGAGGGTGTGTGGTTTCATAATTTACACATAGTTCTTCTTATTTTCTCTCTCTAGCTTTGTGTGAAATCCACCATCTCTCTATCTCTTTCTCTCTCTAAAAACAGAAGCAAGATTTACATTTCTACAAATGGTATCAAGAGCCATGGGATGATTGTTTAGTTCTTGTGTTTGTGTTCTTGATTCTCTCGCCATTTTTGATCTATTTTCACACGAACAAAAAAAAATTTGTGTTTTTATGGGTTAATCTTGATTTACTTCATCTTATTACTTGTTATAGTGATTTGGTATTGTTATTTGGGTTAAAAACACAAAATTTTTGGTTGTTTGATTCATTTTTTGGGTTAGAATCTTGAATTGTTTGTGTTCGTGTACTGTCCGAGAAAAAAGGTAAGTTGGTATCCAGTACGGTCTGACTTTGTGTTTGCATAAACCCTGGGGGTTTCTACTTGCGATCCATCTTCACGATCTGTTGTTACGATCTAACTGCGATCATTAGTACGATCCAAGTTACGATCTTGACTTTGATAGCTCACTACGATCCTTAGTACGATCCATCAATCCGATCAGAGTGCGATCTCTTTTATACGATAGCTTAGTATGATCAAGGCTACGATCAGAATACGATCACTGACTAGGATAGGGGAGTACGATCGCAATACGATCTGGGAGTCCGATCTGAGTGCGATCATAGTGAGTGCGATCACTCGTTGCGATCAGAGCACGATCGTTGGGTACGATCATAGTGAGTGCGATCACTCGTTGCGATCAGAGCACGATCGTTGGGTACGATCATAGGGTGCGATCCACGAGTGCGATATGAGTACGATCCAACAGTTTTTCAAAAATGTGTTTTTGAAAATTTTTAATCGTGTGTAATTTCGTCTTGGAATTTTTTGGTTTATCGAGGACATAATTTAGGGGATTTTAACATTATTTCTCGGTCTTTAACACACAACAACAAATACATTTACTTTCTTTCATTGATCGATCAACTTTGTAAATCTTAACTTATTGAAATGGAGTACACATCTATTACGGATAAGTCCATCCTCTCGGGTACGGATAATCGTCCACCAATGTTGGAAAAGTCTATGTACGAGGATTGGACTTCCCAAATGGAACTTTACATGTTGAACAAGGAGAACGGACATCTTAGTTGGGCATTGGTGCTCAATGGACCATTAGATTATGGTACTGTGACGGAAGGTACAACTACTCGTCCTCGCACAACGGGTGAGTTGACTAGAGATATGAAGATTCAAGATAAATGTGATAAGTATGCTACAAACATCATTCTCCAAGCCCTTCCTCCAGATGTCTACAAACTCGTCAGCAAACATAAAGTTGCCAAAGAGTTATGGGATAGAATTCGTGTTCTAATGCAAGGCACCTCGTTAACTAAACAAGAACGAGAGTGTAAGCTTTATGATACTTTTGATAAGTTTGCCTATGTGCCAGGGGAGACTCTCAATGACTATTATCTGAGATTTACCCTATTGTTGAATGAGCTAAATATCTATGGCATGGCAATTCCTACCTTTCAATTGAACACCAAGTATTTGAACACTCTTCCTCCAGAATGGAAAAAATGCGTGACAGATGTTAAATTGGCTAAGGACTTGCATAACACCAATGTGGATCAACTTCAAGCCTTTCTTCAACAACACGAATGCCATGTGATCGAGGCTCGGTTATCTACACCTCAAGTTCATGATCCACTTGCAATGTATGCTTCTCAACAAAACATGGCTTATACTTATCAGCAACCATCATACTTGCAGCAGACACCACCACACAACTATCAGCAACCACAACAACCATCTTATCCACCACTAATGATGCCACAACAACCATTTCAACAAAGTGTTCATCAACAATATTTTCCACAGCAACCACCATATCAGACATCACCATCACAAGCCAACACTTCTCCAATGGGTTATACCCCTCAACAAGGATACTTTCCTATTGAAGCACAACCAGCACAAGCTTTCTACTCCAATGAACTTCCACCAATCCAAGCACCGGTCTTTACTCCAAATGATATGCCAGCTGATGTACTAAACCATCTCACTGCTTACTTGTCAAAACTTGTTGCAACTAGAGTATTTCCACCAACAAACAATCAGCTCCGCGCCTCTTCAAATCCTCGACAACAAGCCACTGTTCAAGATGGTCAAGTGACGGTGCAACCTATTCAGGGAAGGCAAAATTCATATGGACCTCCTACAAGGACTGGGAACAATCAAGCTGTGACTTCTCAAGCTAGTGGAAATGGAAGTCCTGTTAGTCCTAAAAAGGTTGTGACTTGCTACAATTGCCGAGGACAAGGTCATATGGCTAGGGAATGCACTCAACCAAGGAGGAGAAGGGATGATACATGGTTTCGTGAGAAGATGTATTTTGTTGATGCTCAGTCTAAGGGGAAGATTTTGGATTCAGAGGAGTTAGCATTTCTTGCAGACCCAGGGGCAGCAGATACTGAAGGCATTGCAGTCGTTTCTACTTCTAATGCAGCTTATCAAGCACATGATCTTGGCGCATATGATTCGGATTGTGATGACATTCACTCTGCCCAAGCTGCTCTCGTTGCTAATCTCTCTCTCTCTACGGTTCTGATGTCGTCAGTGAGGTACCAACCACATCTAATAATATTGATGATAACCAACATCAAGTTGGGCATGAAAAGGACAACCTCGAACAGCATTCGGGAACTAGTAACTCAAATGATGTGGTACCCAACCCTACACATTTGAGTGAACCTCAACCAAATGCTATGACGGTTATGGAATCTTATGCTCAACATGATTTGGTCATGGTGCCTAAACATATTATTGATCAAATGCATATGGCCCTCTGACAATCCGTAGATACCAATTCCACCCTAACTGCTGAGCTTGTGTTGCATAAAGAAAAGGTCAAAACTTTTGAAATGGTCCCTCAAGCAGAGAAAATAACATGTTCTGAATTTGACCAATTTTGTTTTGAAAAGATTGAACACTTGAAAGAAATAGATTCATTAAAAGCTAATCTTTCTAATGAACTAAAAGAAAAGGAGTCGGTTGTCAATGATTTTCAGAAACTTAAAATGGATTTCGAAACTCTCGAGTCTAAAAAGGTTGAATCAGAAATTAATGCTACCAAACTTCTTAAATTCAAGGAACAACAGCTTTTAAAACAATACGCTTCCACAGAAAAGGTTCATCTTTTAACTAAATCATTTAAAGAACTCGAACTTAAACGTCTTCAAGATTTACCACCTAATCCCGGTTATGCAAAACAAGCTTAGAATATATTCTCGGTCTTTATGATATGACCATAATTGGCAAATCAAAAGAAGCACCTTTTGTTCATAGTACTGAGGAATCACAATCACTTGCGGATGAAACTCATTCTAAAATGCTTTCAAAATTCCATACAATTGATTATGATCAACATAACAAAGATCAATTTTTGAAAAAGACACGCATTCGCTTACAAAAGGAATTAGCAGAATTGACAGTTCGTGTGCCCCAAAGTTTGTCAAATGAAAACCTTCCTAGTACGTCTCCTACACTTGTCAAAACGGATTTAACCAAGTTAATTCCACCGGTAAGCAAGGCGTCCGTTAACTTAAATGCGGTTCACCAACACTTAGCCTATTTTGACAAGGTCATTTTGGAACGTACGACGGCTTCGGCCATAACGGAAGGTGAATGGAACTTTGAGCACACTAGAGCTGCGTTCCGAAATGAAATTATTCCGTTTGTAGACAATGTTAAGGCTTGTCTTAAAAATCTTGATCAAGATCTGCTTTTAGAAATAGAAGAAGTTAGATGTGTTTTCAATAAAAGGGAAGATGCTTATGAAAACAGTCTACTTGAAATAGAACAGGTTTCACGCCAAAATGATCAGCTTCTGAAGCAAGTGATGTCTCATGATATAGTTTCCGTCTGTGTGAATAAAAGTGTTGATGATGATTCTATTGTGCATAATGATGAGTCTGTGGATACTGTGGTAGATAGTACTTGTCACGAATCTGACGCCGAATTTTTAAAGCTTCAAGATTCATATTCTTCGCTTTCAAAACGTTTTGATGAGATTCAAACACATTGTATTTCGCTTGAATGCAAGCAACAATTTAGTCAAGAAATCTTTGAAACCTCATTCGAAGGTGTTAATATTGATGATGCAAACTTTGAAAAGAATTTTCAATTGAATTCACACTCAAAACAGCGTCAGCCAAGTAACAAAGTTGCTACATCTTTGCCGATAGAAATAGAGAAATTTAAGGAGCTTAACAGTGTGAACATACTTGAGGCCGCTGAGAATTTAAAACTTGATCTAGATAATCGAGTTTCCAAGATTTTGTCCAAAGTTGATAACTTAAAACAGAAAAATACACGACTCTTCGATTCAGTAAAGCCCGCATGTGATAATACCACTGCACAGAACCAATCGTTGATTGAACAATTGAATCGAAAGTCGGTGGAAATATCTGATTTGAGGGAACAAATTTTTGATAAAAATCTGGTCTTGGCTGAGTTAAAGGAAACACTTCGTACTCTAAAAGGTAAGAATGTTGTGGATAACGCAGCCACTGTCTCAGCATCGTCCTCTAGTGCAATCAAAGGGAACCTTATAGCCGTCACACCACTTAACAAGGGCCCTAGGACTAAACCATCTCAAACTTTGGTCACTAAAGATAAGGCAGAATCAAAACCAGCTTCTAATATTCCCGTGTTGCCTTCTACAGGAGTAATCACCACTACTAAGGCTCAAAGATCTAAGCTTAAAAGAAACAAGAAGAATGATAGGATCTTGCCCCCATCTAGAAGTCAAGTGAAGAAGAAAGTAGAAGCCCATCCTAGGAATGTTATTTCTGTTTTGAATAAAAAGAATCATGTAGTTAAACCTAAAGGCTCTGCGGTTGTGCAGCGTTCTAAGCCTAGTGTGAATTCTAATTTGAAATGTTAGAATTGCAATGAATGTATGTTTTCTAGTCGTCATGATTCTTGCCTTATTGACCATGTGAATGAGATGTATGCCTGGAAAAATGGATTAGAATGGAAACCGACTGGGAAAGTGTTAACTCAAGTTGGTTGGATGTGGCGCCCCACTGGTAGAACTTTCACTATAGTAGGAAATACGTGCCATTTGACTAGGATCACTCCCACTAAAGCGAAGAAAGCGTGCCCTTTAACTAGGAGTACCAAGGCTACCAAAACACAAGTGTGTCCTTTAACTAGGAACACCAACACTACTGTAGGAACAAAGTGCCCTTTAAATAGGTCTACTCCCACTGTAGTGCACGCGAATAATCCAAAACCTAAGAAAGTTGAACCGTAAAACCTGTTAGTGCTAAAACTCACATTAGAAAACGCAGGAAATCTAAGGGTCTCAAAAATGTTAGCAATTCTGATAATTCTATATCTGTATCTGCTAACACTCCGGAACCAATAGTTTCCAATGCATTGTCTACTGTTGTTATTGAAAACAGGTGGTCCAAATTGTTCTCTGGTATTTGGACTCTGGTTGCTCCAAGCATAGGACCGAAGATCGCTCTCAGCTCAGAAATTTCGTCAGAAAGTTTCTTGGTACGGTTCGATTTGGAAATGATTATATTGCAAAGATAATGGGTTACGGTGAATATCATATTGGAAATGTTATAATTTCAAGAGTGTATTACGTGGAAGGTCTTGGTCACAACTTATTTTCTATGGGACAATTTTGTGATGCAAACCTAGAAGTTGCTTTTTGAGAGCATACCTGCTTCATTCGTAATTTGGAAGGGGTTGATTTATTGAAAGGTACTCGACGGAATAATTTGTATACTTTGTCTCTACAAGACATGATGGCCGCTTCTCCCGTATGTCTTCTCTCCAAAGCATCGAAGACTAAGTCATGGTTATGGCATCGACGGTTATCTCATCTTAACTTTGACGCTATTAATCACTTGGCGAAAAACGAACTTGTTCGTGGTCTTCCTAAACTATCATTTCACAAGGATCATTTGTGTTCCGCGTGTACAATGGGGAAAAGAACTAAGAAATCATACAAACCCAAGACGGAAGACACCAACCAAGAGAAACTTTATTTGTTGCATATGGATCTTTGTGGGCCAATGCTGTTGAAAGTCTTAGTGGCAAAAAATACATCCTCGTCATTGTTGATGATTACTCTCGGTTTACATGGGTGAAATTTCTTAAAGAAAAAAATGAGGCACCTAAATTCATCATCGGATTTCTCAAGATGATTCAAGTGCGTCTCAACACTACTGTCCGACGCATTCGTACAGATAATGGAACCGAATTTGTGAATCAAATTTTACGTGATTATTATGAAGAAGTTGGCATTTCTCATGAAACATCCGTTGCTCGCACTCCACAAAAAAACAGTGTCGTTGAAAGGCGAAATCGCACACTTATGGAAGCTGCTCGAACGATGTTAATTTACGCAAAGGCTCCATTGTTTTTATGGGCATAAGCAGTATCTACAGCAGTGTACACCCAAAACCGGTCACTAATTCGTAAACGCCATGGTAAAACACCTTATGAGCTTCTCCATGGAAAAGTACTAGATTTATCATATCTTCATGTATTTGGTTCTCTTTGCTATCCAAATAATGATGGTGACAATTTGGGAAAACTTCAACCAAAGGCGGATATTGGTATTTTCATTGGTTACGCACCCGCAAAGAAGGCATACCGAATCTACAACCGTAACTCTCGCAAGATCCTCGAAACTATGAATGTTGATTTTGATGAGCTGACAGCAATGGCTTCTGAGCAAAGTAGCTCTGAACCCGCACTTCATGAAATGGGACCCAGTAACATAAGTTCTGGTCTTGTCCCAAATAACCCTACTTCATCATCATTTACACCACCTTCTAGGACTGAATGGGATACGTTGTTTCAACCGTTCTTTGATGAATTCTTTACTCCTCCCAGTATTGTTGCTCCAGAACCTGAGGTAATAGCTCCGGTAACCGAAGTTGTCGCTCCAGCAACCGTTGCACAATCAGATACATCTGCACCTACAATTGGTCAAGATATACCTTCAACAAGTAATTCTCAACAAACACCTGCTTCAACTACCCATGTCATGCCTATTGATGATGAAGAGGATGATGATGATCACGATTTGGAATTCGCTCAAATGCGTGAACTTCCATTCTTTGGTGTACCAATTCCCGACCCAAATCAAGCCGGGTCGTCCACCTCAGAGGAAGCTACTTCTACAGTCTACTCCAATCCACGAATTCGTGAACATGACAGTAAGTGGACAAAGGATCATCCTATAGATTCTATTATTGGTGACCCTAATCGTCCGGTATCCACACGAAGTCAGTTACAAGAAAGTACAATGTTTTGTCACTTTGATGCTTTTCTCACTGAAGTTGAACCTAAGACATGGCAACAAGCTTTTACTCAATCCTGTTGGATAGAAGCTATGCAAGAAGAACTTAACGAATTCATACGTCTTGAAGTATGGGAACTTGTCCCATGCCCGGATCAAGTGCAGTTACTCACTTTGAAATGGGTTTACAAGGTGAAACTCGATGAGTTAGGTGGAATATTGAAGAACAAAGCTCGACTAGTAGCTCGTGGATACAAGAAATTATTGGGCGTCGACTTTATGGAATCCTTTGCACCTGTTGCCCGTTTGGAAGCTATTAGACTATTCCTCGCTTATGCAGCCTACATGAATATGATCGTCTATCAGATGGATGTAAAGACAGCATTTCTGAATGGTGAAATCAAGGAAGAAGTCTATGTTCAACAACCGGATGGTTTTGTGAATCCTAATTATCCTAATCATGTGTACAAGCTTAAGAAGGCTCTCTATGGGTTGAAGCAAGCTCCTCGCGCATGGTATGATCTACTGTCACAATTCCTCATTACACAAGGCTTCGCTAAAGGCAAGGTGGATCCCACGCTGTTCATTCAGAAACGAGGTAAAGATATGATTATGGTACAAATATATGTTGATGATATTATATTTGCTGCCTCGACCCAAACCTTATCGGATGAGTTTGGGACACTCATGTCTTCCAAGTTTAAGATGTCAATGATGGGCAAGGTATCATTCTTCTTAGGTCTTCAGATATCTCAGAGTCCCAGAGGCATTTTTATCAATCAATCCAAGTATGCCCTTGAATCGCTTAAGAAATATAAGATGGAATCTTGCGACCCCGTGGACACTCCAATGGTGGAAAAATCTAAGCTTGATGCAGATCCACATGGAGTTGCCGTTGATCCGACACTTTATCGTGGAATGATCGGTACCCTTCTGTATATCACAGCCAGTCGACCTGATCTTCAGTTTTCTATATGTATGTGTGCAAGGTATCAAACTAGGCCTACTGAGTTACACTTAGCTACTGTTAAAAGGATCTTTCGATATCTTAAAGGAACCATTAATCGGGGACTTTGGTATTCGAAGGACTCTTCTATTGCACTAATGGCATATGCAGATGCGGATCATGCGGGTTGTCAAGATACAAGGCGTAGCACGAGTGGAACTTTGCAACTGCTAGGAGATCGATTAATCAGTTGGGCATCAAAAAGGCAGAAAAGCGCTGCAATTTCAAGTACGGAAGCAGAATACATAGCTATGTCCGGTTGCTGTGCTCAAATTCTTTGGATGAGATCGCAATTAACCGACTATGGTCTAGGTTTCAACAAAATTCCGATGTACTGCGACAACAAGAGTGCAATTGCCTTATGCTGCAACAATGTTCAATTCTCCCGGTCGAAGCACATTGACATTCGCTACCACTTCATCAAGGAGCAAGTGGAAAATGGAGTAATCGAGCTTTACTTTGTCCGATCTGAGTACCAATTGGCGGATATTTTCACGAAGGCTTTAGATCGCGCTCGAATTGAATTCTTGACCGACAAGCTAGGAGTGAGAACCTTCTCGCCTGAGACTCTAAAAGAACTAGCAGATGAAGCGAAAGAATAGTCTTGTTAAAATTATTCTCCGTATCGTTGGTGATCATCTGTATATATTGTTTATATTTTTATCCACAAAAGCAAAATACAAAAATATAAAACCATATAAAAACCATAAAAATTAAAAAATCTAGAAAAATCCAAAAATATTTTTACTTTATTTTTTAAAGGCATGTCTTTTGGTACGATAATATTTACGGCCTTAGAAATGTTGATTAATATCGACACGGCGCCATAAATAGAGTTCGTACAAAAGTTGTATATATTTCATAAAACATGCCCTTATGGCTTGTAGTTATTTCAGACTGCAACCCGGTTTTCACATTAAAGTCAAGTATTTCTTATGAAAGCTTTGGCTCTCAACGGGAATTAATTTTCTCGGGCAAGGTTTACTTTAAAACCTTGTAAGGGATCAAGTTTACTTTATAACTTGGTCTAACACAAATATATGTACGCCTCAGTGCATTTATTTGTTAAAACAAGAGAAGTCTTGTTTTTATGAAGCTATCATCTCTACAACCATTGCAATCTACAATTGGTATCTACATACTCGACGACGCGACTACTCAACCAACGACTACAGCTCTTTCAGTAGAACACGGGTCAACAATTGAGGGGGAGCAATTGTCAAGCATTCAGAATCTTCGATGCCGAAAGTGCCAAGTTCACAAGTTGGTGTCAAGACAACAATACCAATCGTACACGTGGTGTCAAGAGATGACTTCAGACGTGACGAGGCGACCAACATATGCTGACAAGAACCATTTGAACTTATCATATGATGTTCTCATCTATCAGGTCCAACCTTGTAAATTCTTTTCTAATATGGTGAATATGTGATCATGTTACAAATCGGTTTCATATCTCATACGTTTGATATCATGAAGATAAAATGGACTTGCATTTTTCTTCCCAAAACCTTTGTTAAAACTTCATTAAATCAATTGATATTAAAAACATCGATTGGGTTAATATTTTTAATATGGGGGAGAAAATATGATTTAATATGGGATATTATCACAAATGGTTTGACTTAATGTGCTGGCTCTTCCCGAAATATGCGAAATGTTTTCGAATATCGTGGCATATGTTAAGGGGGAGCAAAATGGATTTGCTATATCAAAAATGGATTTCATGGTGATTAATACTTACCCACAACCCATTTATTTCACGACGATGAAGATTGTGGTGACATAAGGATGGTAGGATAGGTTAAGTCCAATGATTCCTCTAGAACCGGAGGAATCTTCCCAAGGACATTCCATAGCTAGAAATAGTAGTCCTTAGGAAAGATGGAGAAAGATTGTGAACGTAGTTGAATGCCGACCAAGTACTTAAGTTAGCACTGGAACAATCACAACAAGGTGCTAGTGATGACTTATTGGTAAGCGTTGAAGGGGTTGAAGAATGAAAAAGAATTGTAAAGATAAAGGGTGTAAAGAAAGAAGCCCTCCTTACAACTTAGGCAGAAACCGGGTCAATACATATGCTATTAAGATCATTGTTTAATGATTCTTGATATTGAAGACAGACATCATGGACCCAGTGATGCAAGGCACAACCCATCCCAGCTAACTCAGATATCTCTTAAAAGATATTTGTTTTAATCACACGGAGACAACACATTATCTATTGATTTATTCACTCCGAATAAATTGGTATTGAAATGGTGGCACTCCTCTCCAGCCTCCGATCACTAAAAATCGAAAATGCACAATTGAGTCTAGAGCCATTTGAGATCATCAAATATCTCATTAGGACACACTTTCATAATTCCTTGCTTCTTCACACACTGTGAAAAGTAAGAAAGATCTTAAGAGTCCTACGCAAAATCGTCATGATCTTGCCTGAACATCCGAGTAATACGAAAGTATTTACAATGAAGATGGAAATCCTTCTTGAGCGAACATTAAAAAAGTTCATGGTAGGTGACTTGTGCGATTCTTTATGAATAAAACTTGTGATAACTGGAAAGCAACAGCTGTTTAATTCTTAACTGAAATTAAACACGTTCCAGGCCTCTACGCAATATCTTAGTGATCTTTCCAGAACACTCAGAGTGATACCTTAGTGTCCACAGTGATGAGTGGAAATCCTTCTAGTGTTAACCTCAAACAGCACTTGGTAGGTAACTTGCAAGATTCTGTACGAATCAAGCTCGTGACAACTGGAAAGCAACGATGGTGCGGTTTTAATTGAATTTCACTTGTTCCAGGAACATGAATTGACGGCTTCAAATCAAGCGAATATTATTATCCAAATGATTCACTCTTTACGTTCGGAGTCAGCTTTGGACGGTCGAGTAAAGAGAACGGGTTTACCCGCGAAATCCTGTCAGGAAGTTACTTAATTGAAACTATCCGTCACGGGTACGATATCTAATATCGTCCAACGGTCTTCACCGACCGGAGGTAAAATGGTACCGATTTAGAATGAAATGTTCAAAGCCATTTCGTTCGTGTCTACTTATGTTGCGGCATTTGAAGACGGTGGCGTTGCGGAATCCAAGAAGAAGTCGTCTCCGCATGCTTATACTTTATGCACTTAATATCTCATTTAATTCAAGAAAGCCTAAAAGTTAAGTCTTCCGCTGCATCGAACTCTGAAGCTTTCAAGAATTACAAAGGTATAAGTATGTGGGACGTGAGGTCACGAAGAGGCGAAGATCACAAGTGATGGATGCACAAGATCAAGGCAAGAGACTAATGCTAGAGATTGATATCAAAGATCACATCATCATGTTCACCAGAAAAGAAAAAGAAAAGAAAGACGAAGACTACGAGCTCAAGACAAGCATAGTATGCTAGGTTTATTTCATTATTGTAACTCGGGTAACGCCCTTGTTTGGAGTGACCTCCCTTAGGGGGAGATTGTTGGAAATACGTTTTACGTATTAGAAAGGATCAGTCACTCCAACAATAGTCCATGTTATAGCTCGTAGTTTAGTTATTTACATTTATTAAAGAAAGCCCAAAACCGAGCCCATGAAATGTATGGGCCGGCGGCCTAATGTAAACCAAGCCCATCTCATGGGCTTGGGTATATAAACCCTCTCCTTTGATGGAGAGGGTGTGTGGTTTCATAATTTACACATAGTTCTTCTTATTTTCTCTCTCTAGCTTTGTGTGAAATCCACCATCTCTCTATCTCTTTCTCTCTCTAAAAACATAAGCAAGATTTACATTTCTACAATACTGCTCCACCTAAGGGGGAGCGATCACTTAAAAAACCAGCACCCTCAAAAGCAATCCCAACACCAAAACCCATCAGATCCTTCAACCCCATCACTGAGGTGGCACATGACAAGGGAAAAGGTATTGCCACTGAGGTACCTGAAACAACCCTGCACTCCCTCCAAGAAGAAGGTGGATCCACAACCAGGCACTCTGACTTGAACAAATTTAAAAGTGCTGATGAACCACCACTAACCCCAGAGCAGGCAAAGGCTCAAATCTTGGAACAAAAGAGGTTGGCAAACATTAGAGCTGCTGAAATCAAGAGCAAATAAGCTCTGAACAAACTACTCTCTCCAGCTGTAAAGGAAGCTCAGCTAAATAAGCTCAAAGAACTTGAAGTTAAAAGGAGCAACCTTCAAAAGGAATATGAGAGAATAGTGGACCGAAGAGCAGATCCCGGTCAAATCACAAAATACGCATGTTACACTGACAAAGACAAAAGAGTAGTGATGACCTTATACAGAGAAAACCAACTAACCAACTATAAAGTCTTCAGTGACTTTAAACTCAGAGATCTAGGCCTCTCTGAATTGTTAGAAATGTTGTCTCTTGCCCAAAATAAGACTAGGCCTGGTGCTGCCCAAATGATGAAAAACATTCAAGCTAAGCTGAATTGGGTAAGAGACACTGCAAAGAAGCTGAAGGTACCTCTGCTTCCTCAACTATCACAACAACAATCATCTCAAGGACAAAGAAAAAGGAAAACCCAAATGGGGCCTCTGGTAGAAAAGCTATTCACTGAGAATATTGTTGTAGATGGAATGCACAGAAACCTTTTACTTCCCAAAGAGATCACTAAACCAGTGGGTGGCAAAGTATACTCAGAACCAGAGACAGGAATGGTCTTCATGAATGGTAATTGTGAGTATTGCTTTAAGCGGATGAATGAACTACATATGGCGTCAACTATCCAACTCATCAGACTCAAACAGGGCATCCTAAGGAACTGCAAATTAGCTGATGATTTTGAGTTTGAAGTTGAGCTGATCATTAACTCTAGGAGTGACAAAGTTGAAGCTCAGAGAATCTATGATCAAGGCCTCGATCGCTGAAGAACCTTTTATTTTGTTTTATGTTTACACCACTAGGTATTCTTGTAATAGACTAGGTTCTTTATGTTTAATAAAACTCCGAGGTATGTTTGTTAAATTATGTGTAAGAAGAAGCTGTGTACTCACTTACAATAATTTTAGACTTAGTATAAATTATAAACAAATAGGGGGAGATTGTTGGGCCAATGAAAGTTTTAACTATGGCCCAGTCTAGATTTGTTTAAATTAGACTAAGTGTTACTGATCGCTGAGAGGATCAGCGACAGAGACCAGACCAGTGGAAGGCAAAGCCTCAGCTGGCACACCAGGAACATTCAAGTTAAAGACAACGTCAGAGAAGTCGAAGACAATCTGAAGTCATACTCACCAGCGATTATGGATAGCTGGGATGTAGAAGGAATGTGCTGGTGTTCAAGGATCTCTGAGTTGACAATACTCAGAGATCACTTAAGAACCCTAGAAGTCTGATACAAGCAAAGCTTGTCCAATCCTTTACAGTTTAGGCGGGAGAATCTACTAAGTGTTTTGAGCGGGACAAAACAAGAGATTCAAGATAAAGCCTAGTACGACATAGTGGGACAAAAGGTGAACAGTTGACAAAACTGTTCACCTAAAGTTGTTTAAAGGTATGTCTCGATTTGGACATGCATTTAATACGTTGTACTCTTCCATTCAGAAGATGACACGTATCAACTACTCCCACTATGGAAGCAACCTCGTACCACTATAAATAAGAGTGAGAAAGAAGAGTTAAGGCAACCCTTGTGCTTGGATAAATTATCTAAGTTCTTTCTCACTTTGGAACCACTGAACCCTCAGCTGTCTACCAGCGTCTCATTGGTTCCCTTGTAAACTTGAGTCTCGAATCAAGTTTACTTGTTCTAGGGTTCATTTCTTATTGTCATTCAACGGGTGTATTCATAGCACTTTGTATTACTTTGTTTATAACAGTTAATAAAGCATTACGCGTTTGAAAAGTATTTCGTTGTGTTTTTGTGTTTATACGAGTTATAGTTTCGACAATTGTCATATTAAGGGCCTGTCAAAAACAGCTTAAACACACTTTATATGTTAGTGTTAGGTGTTATCAGTAAGTTATTTTGAGTTTGTTTGAGTAAAACAAAGTTTGCATGCTTAAATATATGGTAAAAAAAGTTAAGTTAAATCAGTAGCCCTATCTAGGTTGTTTTAGTATTTTGAGAGTTCAAATCTTGAAATCAGTTAGGTATTGTGTTAAGTAAGGGATTGGAGTTTGTTAGTTAGGGTTTGGTGAGCTTTGTGTGAAGATTTGGTAGATTGAATCTCACTAAATTGCATATTGAATTAGCAAACCCACCATATACACTTCTCTGTGACACAGTAACTGATATTGCCTCTTTGTGTGATATTCTTGGCTTTGAGTTGTGTGATTTCTTGTTTAAACTGACTCCTTACACTCCACTGAGTGTAGGGGTGCCCTTTGTTCCAAGTAAAACCAACAAACAAGCAAGTTATGAGCTCAATTCGTTTTTCTGTTTAAGAGCAGTGGGAAAAATTTCCCACTCATAGGTTTAAGTTTCCCACTGCTGGGCAAAAGGACAAAGCCAACAGACTTCTCATTTTCAGCTTTTGTTTAATTTTGTCTTTAGTGCAAATTTTTTATCATTTTTTAGTACTTCTATTTTTCCTTGTTTTGTTTTATTATTTTAAGATTTTTCACAAAGTTTATTTTTATTTCACTGTTGATTTGTTATTTTTTTTTTAGATTTAAATTGATTTAAATTAGTTTTATTTATTCTGTTTTTTGTCTTTTATTGCAAAAAAGTAATATTTTTAAGTTTTTCAAATTTTCATAGTTTCAATTTAATATTTTAAGATTTTTAGTTAAAAAAGTTCACTGTTCACATTATTTAATGATTTTTTAGATTTAATTTAAAGTTTAAATAGGATTTTAATTAAACTTTTTTGTCTTTTAGTGGTAAAATTTACTTTTTTCAAACTTTTTCATTTTTTTACTGTTTAATATAATTTAGGGTTTTTCAAAAAGTCAAATTAATTTTAGCATTATTTTATTATTTTTAATCATTATTTTAGTTTAAAAATTGTTTTTAGCATTTAAAAATAGAAAAATTGTTTTTAACATTTAGGAAAACTACTTTTTAGTGTTTAATTAATATAACTAAGATATTTGTTTGATAAAATAATATTTTGGACTTTTTCTTAATTATATTTAATTTTAGTGCTTTATTTAGCATTTAAAATTGAATATTTAATTAATAAAAGGTTTTAAAATATATTTATTGAATTTTTATTCTTATTTATATTATTTTAAACTTAATTTTAATTTTTAATTAATTTTTAGATTTAATTTTTAATTTCGTCGCGTTTTTCGTACATACGTCATCGTTTTAACGTTTTACGTCGTAGTGTAATCGTAGTATAACTCGTCTTTATTTTTCCTTCTTTTAACCCAAAAACGACACTAATCCAAACTTGTTTTTATCATATTGGCTAACATATACACACCTTGGCCGAGAACGAACTCTCATTTTTCGATTTTTACGATTTTCCTAAACCGTATCGATTAATACTTGACGACTTGTATTTTCTTGTTTTTCCTAAAATAAGAAGTACAAAAATACTACAATCACAGATCAATGATTAACAAATTTTCTAACCAAACCCCACTCATAAACTTGGTACCACACACACCCATATGGCCAGCTGGCATTCCCCTGCCCCGTCCCTCTCACACATATTCCCATACTCGACGTATCAATGGCTTATGTTAATTGCTTTGGCCCCAATGTTCATTTGACGACTCTAATCAACTTCAAACATCCTGGCACTAGCATCTTCACATGGGCATGATAGAGACCAAATTTGACTAGATTCAAATAATTCAAGCAAGGGTAGATTGGGAACTTAGCTGCTAGAGTTTGTTTTTCTAGTTCTAGAATCGTCTTAATATCATTATAAAAGGAGCCTCAAGCTGTGATGAGCCCTTTTGTTCCAATTTCTTTGTAAAAAAATTATAATTAATAGTTAAAGTGTTTTAAAATTCTTACAAAGAATTGAGTTCCATTTTTTTTCTGCAATTTAATTTAAGTCATTTTATTTTTTATGCAAGTAATTTAGTAATCAAAATTTTCTTCTTGTTCAAAGGAATTTGGCAAAAGATTGATTAAGACCCCTTATGATATAATTGATCATGGTCTCTTGATATTGACACATCAAGCTATTGTGAGATTATATTTCAAGGTTTAATACCTTGTTAGTTACTTTTTTAAGTTTGCAAAAATTTTGGTTCAAGAAAAGTTGGATTTCATGGAAAAATCTATTTATTTTATCTTGGTGCTCACTGTTCACATAAGCTCACCTAATAAGCTGTCTGATAAGCAGATTATTTGGCAGCTTATGTGAGCTTGTATTGTTGTTGTTGTGTTTGTGCAGGGTCAATAGACATATCTCACCATCTTTATTTATATTTCTGGTTTTTGGACTGTGGTAGTCCTCCAACAAAACCAGCCATCTCCTTTCATTCTTTGCATTAATAGCTCTCACAAGCCCTCTCCATTATTAGCAAGCTTGGGTGATACAACATTTGGTTTGTATTTGGTCTGAACAAGACCAAATGTGGTAACCCTCTTGGACTTCTAGTTTGTTAGTTGTGTACTAGGTGCTTCTGTGATTTGCCATGCTCTGAATGTTTGGAGTGTGATTTTTAGTTGTTTAGTAGGAATAGTGTTTTGTTTATGTGGTTTCCAAATTTGATCATCATTTAGTATAGAAAAGTACTTTGTTAATTGTGTTCATAGGCAGTAAAAGGGGTGTTTGGATAATCTGATTGAAGGGTTTGGGTGACAATAAATCCACCCAAATTGTGCATGCACACCTTAGTATTGTTTTGCATAGTTAGTTTAGAGTATTTGTTAAAACTGTTTAGTTGGTAGAAAGATTTTCTAGTTTTGTTCAAAATCTGCATAAAGTTAGTTCAAACCATCAGTTAGATTTTTTTATTTTTTTTGATCTTATGAATTAAACCTTGAACTCTTGTATGTTGCTAGTTTTAGGGGTGTTACTTATATGCATTTAAGTTTTTCATCCATTAGTAGCTTTTTGTTGCGTTAACAGCTTATCAAAAGTCACTAGAAAAGTTGTTCCAGGCATCTATCTGATATCCTGTTTTCTAGTATCATCCGATATCTTACAGTGAAGTTTACCTTCTTGTCAGATATCGGCCATATGTATATTGTATGGTGCTTATCTTTGGTGATCTATGAGCTTTTTGGGCTTATTCTAGCTTATATCTTGCTGTTTACTTGCTTGTATTTCACCTCCTTACCAACCAAAGTTGGTAAGGTTGATTCTAATCCAAAAAAATTCAAAAAAAATAAAAAGCAAAAACTTCACAAGGCCCGGCTCGAACGCTTAACCTCTCGGTGGAGGGGTAGGCACTTTACCAGTGTACCAAGCATTTACGTTTTGTTTAAAACGTAATTGTTTAACGCTTGCCATTTGTGCTTGTTTTTTCTATGACAAATATAAAAATACTACAATCAGCAAACTAGTAGATACATTTGAAGAGTAAATCTAAAATGCATAAATACTAATAATAAGATCATAATCAAGATGATTTGATATAGCGTCAATTTTAAGGTCAACTTTTAAGAAGAAAGGTTTTGACCAAAAAAGAAACTTTAGTGCAACCGCCCTTTTATGTAATAGAGATCATAAATTATTTTTAAATAATATCCGGAAATTTTTCTTCGAAAATTAATTAGGCATTAATTATTTTTGCCCGGTTGTGGCATATATTACCACCAACAATTTTCCAATTGAGGATATTTTAACCATATGTTTAAAACTCATAGTTTTTTGTCTATAAATGTACAATACAAACAGATATTGGGGAAGTGGTCCATAAAGAGAGCTTAATAATTATGAAACCGTAGGCTAAGTTGCCTTGACCACAACTTTGACATACTAGTGAGTGTGATAAACTCATTGTGTTTAGTGTATGAGAGATTATTAATATAAACGACCAATAGAAAACACTAGCTATAAATCAGTAAAGCCGTGTAATTAAAGAACTGCACAAAGAGTATAATGGTCCTGCTTCTTGGGTCATTCTAAAGTGCAACAATATCAATGTATGATTCTCCATTGGGTACTTATCCAAGAAGGCTAGAACCTTTTAATGGTTGGTTACTTACATGAGTAATTAAAGAACTGCACAAAGAGTATAATGGTGATCATATAGTTCTAAAACCAAATGCAAACTGCTGGGAGTAGCCCGGAATATCAGTGTGTGTACTGTATATAAGCAAAATATATTTATTTGTTGATCGATCTAGTAGCCGAGCTCAAACACAGAAGGTTTGCATGTATGCTCGGTTTGACATAACCACAAGTTGAAGATGGAAGTGCATGTCGAACCGATGATAACATAATTACTAGAAACTATATGGTAATATCTGTGTTTATGCCTACACTTATATGTATGTGCATACACCAGTAGATAGTTTAGCAAGCACGAGAGAATGTTTTCATCTAATGATTTTTCAAGCATTCAGTCTCAAAAAATTACCCTATTACTATCTTTGCATTATTTGGTACATGAATGTTACAAAAAAGATGAATAAGTATTCAAACTAGCTAGAAGAAACAAGATACATATGTGTGACTCATGAAGTTTAGATAATTAATTACTTCAAAATTTATGATTGTTGAGTGTATCTTATATTTATCTAGATTCTAGAACTGTATGATGCGGGTTCAAACCCAGTGGATTAGTTAGCCATAAGGTCGGAAAACCATGGTTACCTAAAAAAAAGAAAAAAAAAATAGAGGGGAGCTCACGTATATTAAGACTAGAATGAAAAAAAATTCCAAGCAGTAACAGACACATACAATATGATCAAAGTAAAAGAGGTAAAGAAATATAGAAGGCAATGGATATGAATATTTCCATCATTGTTACACTAATAACACAAAGCCATTTCCAGAGATACATAACTTAATATTAAGGAAACTATGTTAGAATACATGAAATATATATCATAATTAAACAGCAAGTAGTACCGAAGACAACAAAAGTTGATGATAAATCCCTATATATCATAATATAAGAAAAGTGACAAAAGATCTGAAGTTTTTATCCCCTTCAACACATACGATTATAAGTTGTGCATTTCTTCCATTCCATTATTTCTGCAGACACATTTGCCACAATTAGTCCACAAGTTCCATACAAAGCATCTTCCTCGCATGAGCAAGGAAACCTTAGTATTATTCCGAAAACTAATTAATGCAGCCTCTAAGGAGTTATCTAAACATATGTAAAGGCTCGGGACTACTCTTATCTACTCATGTTTTTTATTTTAATTCCTTTCATCTATACTGCCCTCTGAACCTGATTATAAGTGCTCCAGAAAAGAGGTGATATATGTATAGCTATATTCATGGAGGGAAAGAGAGATCAGAGATCGAGAGAGATATTGATCGACTGATTGCTTCCTTGAGCTATACATTAAATATAGCGCACTTATGTTTATCCTTATCAAAGACAATAAAGCTCTAATATAGGTAAAAAGGAAATAAGGTTTACATATGTTCATGAAAGTTTTGTGGGAGAATTTTATCCTTCCATCATAAGTCATCTGAATGTTTCATCAACGTCTTCATTACTTTGGTTGGCAGGCACTTTGGATGCTAGTGACGAGGAAGCAGCTACTCTTTCCCTCTCAAACTCCCTAAACTTATTCAAGTATCGCACAACCGCGTTGGAGTGGTCATCCAACCCTAATGATGCAAGTGCCCAACAGATATCATCTCCGTTTAAGGTCTTGCGATTCTCCTTGTGACACTTTTCGGACGCCTCCCCTGTCACGAAACTTAAGAACTCTGAAGCACACTCTTGCATCGTCTCCCTGGCTTCTTTAGATATCTTGGCTGTAGGTGGTAGGATCTGTTTCATGATTCGGCCCACGTTTGCAATGGGTAGCATTCTATCATGCTCATCTACCATATCTTTCTCTAGATCTAGAAGGTCTTCTAACAACACAAACACATTTCACCTATTTATGTATATGTACATCGATCTACACACATGTCCTCTATATGTACATGTTTGGGTATCGTCTTCTACACACACATGTTTTTATGTATCTATTATATGTGTGTCTAGGTATCTACTAGTACTGTAGGCCACATCTTCCTATGTGCTTTAACGAGAATGATTTTTTAATTAACGCGTACAATTTTTGAGGACTAGTGAACCAAGACACTACAAAGAGAATGCAGTATTCGAGTGAATGTTCTAAAATAACTCGATGGAATAATAAGGAACTATAATCACTTGAATACGTTTAGATTGTACGTCAAACCAGTTGTGAAGTCGTGACTTTTTACTTTTGTTTTGGAAAAAAGACAGTTTTACTACCAAATAGCTAGGAAAAGAAGGAATTTACAAGATATTTGTACAAGCTAAATTTGGATTCGAGATCCAATCAAGCCAATTAAGGATCAATTTTCACTCCTTTGAAGCAACCAATAGTGCGGCAATTCTTTTATTTCATCACTCAAAGTGTCCTCGTGAGGCACTTGATCCCTATATCTCCATATTATCCATTTCGTCGTAGCTTAAATAACCACAACAAAACAGTTTTTCGCCAAGGAATTGAGGTTCTCATTCTCAGCCCACGGGATTAGGAACCGAAGAAGTTTTGGGTAATCGTCAAGCACTACAAATAAGGAGTAAGTGAGTAACCATAGACAAGTTCTTAGCAAAACAATGCACAAAGATTGAGACGTTGTTGTGAAGTTTCTAATCAACCATCACAGATTAAACATCAAATGTTTTCAAGATCAATGCCAATATTTTTCAAGTTGCACCTATACGAGTACGGAGAAGTCTAGATTAAGGCACCAAGAGGGTATTTTTATCTTTAGTGAGGGTCATTTAATTAATTTACCTGATGTATTTTATGCTGGACGTCTCGAAGACGAGACTGTACTTGTTGTTGTTGAGGTTAAAAATCCATGAGCTAGTGATAAAATTAAAGAAGCTATAAAGAAAGAAAGAAGACGAATCTACCGATATGACTCATTCATTACCGCTCTCATATTGAACGCTCACTACTCCTGTCTAATTTAAGTATTACCTTTTAATCATCTTTTTGTAGATAATTAATCAGGGGAAGATGAGATAATACTCGAAGTCTTTAGATGTGTGGGATATACATGAAATAGCAACACAGAAATTAAAAAACTTGTGTTACCACATATTTAAGTTACTCCATTCCATAAATCTATATAAATTTCACATATAATTATTTTCGTTTTTTTTTACTACTAATTTCATTAGAGCTAGATATGCGTAAGGATAGTGGATTGAGCATTTAACAAGAGAAACAAAACGCGCATCAGCGCCTGACCTACTTGTGAGACTACCTGCATTGATTAAATAATGACGGGGAGAAGAGAGTGCTCGTTACTTGAGAGAATATATGCTTTTAAGATAAATGGCCACCCCTTGACTTGACCCAAAAATATACCAGTAAATACTACTCCTAAGTAATTACCAACCTTAGCTTGCTTCAAAGTCAATAAGAGATACTTCATTGTTACTTAGTCGTGCACATAGATTGATCACTCTAGATCGGCTGTATTGAGCAAATCATTTGCGTATATAACTGCTTTATTATGTGATATACCTTTTTAGTTTTTCCAATTTAAATTTGTGTTTGAGTGTCATCCCCTAACAGTAACCTGCAGATCACTTACATCTTGCATTCTGAAAAATAATAGAAGAAAATAAAATGTACGTTATGTTATTTCCCGCGGTTTAAGTGTGTATTGTTTGGTCTTTCTACTATGATAATCATAAAGTAGACCTACCTTTCATTTGCCCACTGATCTCTTCTAAAAAGTTTATAATACCACAAAGTATGTGGATATGAAATGTCCACCTATGTATGCATACTTTTAGTAATGGATATATGAAAACTAAAACAGGCATACTTAGGGTTTTGTCCTTCAATTTGGGAACAAAGAATTGCCTTTTTATATTTTTATATTAGATTATAAGGATATGATCTTAGATTAGATTAGTATATCAATTAGATTAATAATATGCAACAATGTGTCAGCAGGTCACTTGCTAATCACCTTTTAGTTGCACATAAACAGCATGTGATTGGTTAATTAACCTATTGTTACAATACCAATGTAACATATATAAATGAATGTTAATTACCAATTAAAGGAATATTTACATGCTGTAAGAAAACCCGGCCTATAGGAAAAATATTCTATGCTTTTCTAAGAATAAAATTATATACTCCTAAACATCTTTCAGAATAACTGTTTGATACAGACCTTCAAATTATAAACAACCTTGAAAAGTTTATCTAATGCCATTTTACCGAACTTAACTTGGCTCTACACTAACGGTGCCGATAATCTGTTTACTTTTATATATTATATATATATATATATATATATATATATATATATATATATATATATATATATATATATATATATATATAGGAGTAAGGATCTAGTAAGAAGAAACTTAAAATAAGAAGTGATGAGAAGAAACTAAAACCACATATTTGAGATCCAACGACTTGTATTAGATGCATTTATATGCATGTAGATGCACCATATTGAGTTTCGGAAGTTAATTTGATGTGTAGATGGTGTAAATTGATTTTCATGATTTTGGCACGTGCAGAAGAACAAAAATATAGATAAATTATAAAATGCATCTAATATACGTATATGCATCTAATTAAAAGCTATACAACACGTTATAATGCATTATAATGCATCTAAGATTATAAAGATGCATCTAATTTAAGTGGATGCATCACGAATATGCGGTTATAGTTTCTTCTTATCCTTCTTATTTTAAGGTTTCTTCTCATTTTATTTAATCTTCTTATTTGATCCTAACTCTATATATATATATATATATATATATATATACATATATATATATATATATATATATATATATATATATATATATATATATATATATATATATATATATATATATATATATATATATATATATATATATATATATATATATATATATATATATATATATATATATATAGTGTAAGGTTATTTTCAGAACCAAATAAATGTACAGAACTGCGAGAACCACTTTTATACTCTTAACAATGCATATGCATTTTAATTATTATGTTTAAATTAACATTTACTAATTGTTTTATTGGTTATAGATCCGAGTATGATGAGAAATATGAAGAGTGCACATGTGCTTTCATATTATCCAACGAAAAAATAGTTATAATACACAAAAAAATAAATACGTGTGCATGGTCCTAGGATACATCTTTCTAGTGACCTACGACAATGAAAATTCATGTATTTCTACCTAATGAACTAACACGATGAATATACATGTGCATTATAAGAGTAAAAAGGTAGTTCTCGCAGTTCTGTACATTTATTTGGTTCTGAAAATAACCTCACCCTATATATATATATATATATATATATATATATATATATATATATATATATATATATATATATATATAGATTTGTGGTGAACAAATATGTGGGAAAACTTAAACTAAGGGGAAAATTCTTGAAATGCCCCAAGGTTGCATTCACTTTCCCAAAATGCACCAACCAAATGAGAATTTCCCAAAATGTTTTATGCAACTTATGCGACTTTTCCAAAAATGGAAAAAAATTTAAACTTTTTTTTCTAATTTTAGAAAAGTCGTATAAGTCACATAAATTACATAGAACATTTTGAGAAATTTTCATTTAGTTAGTACATTTTAAGAAAAATGTGCAACTTTGAAACATTTCAAGAATTTTCTCTAAACTAAAACTCACTGTTTATTAACATATCACATATGGCTATATATAGCCTTTCAATACAGAAACGCCTAGAGCATAAAACTAAGACCAAATACTACCTTTGACTCTCTTTAATAATTGCGACATGACCCTCAACAACTCAAATAATTGGTGAAATGAAATACCAATTCAAACTACAGTACTAAAACATATATATATATATATATATATATATATATAGTTGGGTTATTGTAGTGTAGTACCTTAAAGTTGTTAAAATAAAAAGTCATAATAACCATTGATTTTTTCAATTAACATGTGATTTATTTAAGATTAGACACAAAATAATAAATATTATACATAAAAATTTGATATAAAACCACTAAAAATTTTATACGTTAAAGTTTACAACTGATACATATGATACATAGTTTTGCTTCACAAAATATTATTAACATAAATAATCATTTTATTCGAAAATTAAGTGATACATTATCAAAAATTACATTAGAGTTGACAATAAATTGTTAAATTATGAGACACAACTGATACACGAGAAACTAGTAATATTAAAAATCGTGAACCGACTACTCGTACACGAACTAAAAGTTCCAAGAATACTCGTACACGAACCAAGAACTCATAAACGAACCAAAACTAATCAATAATGTGACATTTAGCCATTTTTTATTGCTTCTTATTTTAACAACTTTAAGCACCTACACCATTTTATCTAAATTCTATATATATATATATATATATATATATATATATATATATATATATATATATATATATATATATATATATATATATATATATATATATATATATATATATATATATATATATATATATATATATATATATATATATATATATATATATATATATATATATATATATATATATATATATATATATATATATATATATATATATATATATATATATATATATATATATATATATATATATATATATATATATATATATATATATATATATATATATATATATATATATGGCTAATTTGGAAAGAGGACCAAAAGGTACCTGGCACTCAAAAAAAGGACCTCTTAAAACAAAATTAGTTAATTAACCTTATTCGACCTATTCGACCTTCATATTTTTGTTGACACATGTCATTTGTGCTAATGAGTAGGTAATTATTAGTTTGTACTAGTATGGCCCACCTAGTACATGCAAGTACAAATGTGTAAGTGTACTTGCTATTCGACTATAAGTCAAATCAATTATTCGACCAGTACTTTTTGGAATAAAATACTAATTTTTACTAAATGATACCAACTAGTTTTGTTATTCGACTTTGACCTATATTTTATTCGACTCGTACTTTTTAATAATAAAAAATAAAACACTTTTTTTCCAAATATATCCTCTAGTTATTCGACTTGTACTATTATTTATTCGACCCGTACTTTTTATTAAAAACTAAAAAAAATTTCCCAAATAAATCCTTTTTTATTCCTTTGATTATTCGACTTGTACTATCTAATTATTCGACTTGTACTATTAAAAAAATAAAAATTTTAAACCTATTTGTATATGGGCGCCCATAGTTATACTATTAAGTCTGAACCCATATCCAATAACGCATAGTTTGTATCGGTAAAATCCTATTACATCCCGTCCCGTCTCTCAAATCCACTTATCTGATTATATGAGATTATGATTTGTGTTTAACATTGCTGGGTAGATCTGGTGTCGTATGATATATTGTTAAACCCATTTGCTCGGAGATCTGGTGGGTGAGTTTGAGGATCTGGGTTTTCTCAATCCTTTCGTTTAGAAGAAAGTTATTTTACTGGCCGTGTGGTATGGACGTGTAAGTTTTTTATTAATTTTACAAATTATTGTATAATCACCATTTATGTGTTTTTTTGTGCTGTGTGAGTAAGAATCATGTACATATATGCGAAGTAAGTTAGGGAGTAGGATGGGCAGTTAGGGGTATTTAATGGAGTAATTAAGTTCAATGTGTGTGAGTAACAATCATGATTATATTTTCTACAAAATTTCAGACCTGCAAGTGGATCATTTAAGTTCAAATATTTGGGTTTGATCTTATGCATGTTTGAAAAGACTTGTTTTTATATTATTTTATAATTTGTATAATCTTAATGGTATTGTTTTACTTTTATTAATTTTTTAACAGATGAATACTATTGTGCATAGTCAACATTATTGGTCAACCCTGCATATGTTAGTATAATAGCATTCCCATAAATTGTTAAATGTCTGTTTCGTAAGCCCCCACCTTGTACGTTAGATTTATAGTGCAAACTTTGGTGCGTTATTCATGAATATATAGTGCAAACTTTTGTAACCTCGGACGTTGTACGTTAGTTATTGCGAAGTTTAGTAACCCGGAAGTCGTATCTCTGTTTCGTAAGCCCCGACAATAGACGTTAGATATATAGTGCAAACTTTCGTGGCTTATTCATGATTATATAGTGTAAACTTTTTTGCCTTTAAATGTCTGTTTGTTTCGTGCCTTATTCATGAATATATAGTGCAAACTTTTGTAACCCCAGACGTTGTGCGTTATATATTGTGAACTTTAGTAACCGTAGTCCTATGAGTGAAGCAGGATTGTTAGTGTTATAAATTAATCCTATCGCAGTCGCATAACACAAATATAGTTGGAGAGAACAATTAATGAGTCGAATAAGGGAAAATCTTTTTGTTGATCTTACAAATAGTTGACAAGACCCAACTGTTTGAAATTAATGTCTTGGTTACATTTTGTTAGGCTGAAAAAAAGAAGTCGAATAATGGTTACTTTTAGATCACTTATTTAATGAGTCGAATAACCTTGTCTACCTCATATGTCTATAAAATGTGTAATTGGTATCAAGTATCCATCAACCAATCTTAGTTTAAGTAGTAAAAACTTAAGAACACAATGGAAAACTTCACCGATTCCACAGATAACACCACTAACGAAATGGAGCAAGTTAACTATGTTGTCACTTGTTTGCCGCCCTTGAAAAAAAAACTATGTTGTCACATGTCACTCTACCACAAATATCCTTGTTCGCCAAGCATCCAGCTCCAATTCAGTCTCTCCTCAAGGGCTTCAGTTGTCACCTCATTTGAATGTTTCGCCAAGCATCCCACCCATTTGCCAATCATCCAGCTCCAATTCTGCTTCCCCTCAAGGGATTCAGTTGTCACCTCATCTCACTGTTTCGCCAAGCATCCCACCCATTCCCCGAACTAACCACCTAGCTGCCTTAGCCCAGAGCGCAAACTCAAACAATGTTAAGGACATGATGATGGCCTTGTTTGAAAGGGAAAATGATAGAGATTTTGTTGTTATTAGGGAGATGAACCAAGTTTCTGACCAATATAGTGGCCGAGTTAGGGAGAGGGTTGAAATAATTGTTGAGCTTGAGCAGTTGTATGGTTGTGTTGATGCGTTTGAAAGTACCAGCCTTCTTAGTGAGATGAATGATGATGATTTGAGCAAAGTGAGATTTTGATGACCGCTATAACTCAGGCCCAGATTAAGGTTATTAAAAAAATACCCATGTTGTTAACATGAGAGCAAAGTAACGTGAATGGTCTTCTGTTGTTGGCGTGGTCTATTGGTTCTCTTTTGTCATGGTGGTAGTTTGTGTCGCTAGTTTCTTCCTTGTTAGAATAATGCGATGCTTGAACTGTTAATTCAAGTGTCTTGTGTGTTGTGTGTCCAGTGATTTTCTTTTTAATGTTGTAATATGTGACCCGTGTTGTCAAGTGTGACTCAGTTTAAGTAATGATAATGTTGTGTTTAAGTAATTGTTTGTGGAATGTGTTAATTATCATATTTCTTATTCGCTAACAACCCAAGGAACTAACAGTTTTTATTCGCTTTCGCTAGGAATATGAAGCAAAAGTTATAATTACTAGTAAGTTGCAGTATTTGTCTTTAGTACGCCAAAAACTTAATGCTAAAACACGGATTTTGTTTAGAGACACATGTTTTGGGAAATGGTTGGATTTACTTTTTTTCGACCATGAACCGCACCTATTAGACTTTGTACTACAAAAATAACGCACCGTGAATGATCCTCGATATGATCTGCCTTTAATATTTTACATAAATGGTCGTGGATTCCATTCGTGGATTCCATTTTGGTCGACGTGAGTTCTGTTTGTTAACAGGTTTTAGGTTTGGATAATGTGATTTTAGTGTTTACACTGATAGTTGTTTAGAATTTAGAAAACGAGTTTTTCCCCTGAATTCAAGTGTTGTGTTGACCTGTATGGATTTTGTTGCACTGATTGAGGACGAAGAGGCGTTTGGGAAATTGTGCGATGTGGATGCTATACGTGTTGCTTTGATTATAGTGTTAGAGGTTGTTTTCATATGGCGATTGTAAGTCAGCGTGGTTGATGAAAGCATTATTAGAGTAGTTATGGACATAGATGCGTGGAATGCGTTCCCGTGGGGGGAGCATATTTGGGAACATCTTTACAACACAATTCTCAATGTAGTAGATAAGGTAAAGATAGAACATCTAAAAGGGTTGCACAGTTCAGCGAGATATGTTCCAAGTTACACTATTTCGGGATTTGTTTGGGCTTTAAAGGTTATTACTGTGAACTTTATAACAACCTTCATATATTATTTTGTGTGATCTGTAATTAAATATACATGAAATATTATATAGATTTAGATTTTGGAGACATTTGACGCCTAGAATGTGTGGTAGTTTAAAGACAGCGAAGTCATACCAAGATGTCTAGCTTCGTATAGGAAAAAAATTTATAAACGTTCTGACCAAGTAACATTATTCTCAAAAGTAAGATTTCATACTTTACAATAAAGGTCACGTTATGTTTAATTTATGATTGTGTATAATTAACGTTTATATTTCTGTTACCATATAGGAAGGTTTACATGTTACTAATATAAGGCCGACTTTATGGGAGTATGAAAGCAGTTGGTGGTCTACAAGTAATATGTATTTGAGCAAATACATTCCGAAACAAAGAATAACTGTGGCGCATGAGTATGATTTATATCTTCAAAATATTGCTGCTACGCGAAAACGTAACCAGTTTTTGGATGAGGTTACATCTGGTTTAGAAACTGTGGACAGGAGTAAATTAAGTAGCATGAAAGATAGTATAATAAATGTCTTAAACGACCGTATGTTCCGACTAGAGACTATCATCAAGGTATTATCATACGTTTGAAAAATCGTTATACGCTATAGTTATTTTGAAGCAAGTAATGTTAACTATATAATATACGCAGGTCCTTGTAGTAAACACATATGGTGAAACAGTTCCCGCTTTAGAGATTAATGAAGACGCGTGTAACCTAGACGCAGAATTTGTAGACAAGTTACGAGAGGATTTTATAAATATTGTGAACCTTCCCATTCATTCTATTATTGATGCTGATGAGTACGAGGTGTGTTTTGATCCAAGTGACTTTATACAGGATTGCGTAAGTTGTAGTTGAATACTAATTTATGATAATAATCATTTGCAGGACTGTGAGGTAGAAAATGAATTCTTGTTTAACTTGGAACGGGAAGAGATTGTATTACGTGAAGAAGAAGAAAAGGAAGGGGAAGCGACAAAACTAGTTTTAGCTGAACAGAAGAGAATAAAGTTGAAGTTAGACCAGGACATAGAAATCGATAGAAAGAGGAGAATAGACTATAGGAAACGTTATGATGCCATGAGAAACAGCAACCACTTTAACCTGGCGATGTCGCGTGCTCAACCACATAAAAGAAGTATGATTATTAGTGCAGCAACTTCAAGCTGGTTAGAGGCTAGTAAAAAGTTTAAAAGGAAAACATATGACGTGACGTGTACACAAGAAGACATGAGTGAGTGTCTCCAAAATGCTGGGTAGAGGTATGAAATTATAATATTTGTTTGTCCTATTACACCAAAATACCTTAACAGTTGATGAGTTTTACTTAGACGTTAAATTTTGTTGTGATAGGACCTTTCTAGAAAGAGTAACGCAATCGACTATACATGGTTCAGTAGTGGTATGGATGAGTACCTTGCTAAACCTGGTCGTATACGTTCGAAGTTGCCATGGTGCAATGAATGTACCATTGGTCGAGACTTTTGGGAAGCCCTACTATGCTTAGACCCCCGACGAAAAGGTTGGCTTACAGACGAGGTATTTTTTTACCTAAGGGAAGAGTCCCTTTCAACAATGACAATTATTTTTTAAATCTAGATTGTAATATGATTTTTTTTCAGCACATTGATTTATGGGTCGATTAGATGTGGTATGTACGACCTAATAGTGTAAGGTGGGCAATGGTGACAAGTTACTTTGTCCAGCTGCTATTACAAAATAGCATGCCTGTTTGGTTTGTAAATGGAAGTCGCTACAAGATGAGGTAAATATCTTTCACCTGTCCATTTATACACGTTATAAAAGGTGATTAAGTGATATTATATTTGTTATGTCATAATAGGTGTTTATTCCGATTAATGAGACGGATAAACACTAGTGTTTAGCGCATTTTGACATACGGTCCGGCATGGTGACATTTTATGATAGCGGGTACAACTACGATGCTAAATACCGTGCTTGGTACATCAATCTTCGTCAATGCTTACAAGTAAGCCAAAATCTGGTTATGTTATATATTATTTAAGGATAAGTGCAAAATCTTAATTGAGCACATCGTATAGGAAAGAATATTTTATGGTTGGATATGAATGCATTGCAATCTAGATACTGACTTTAACTAGGGTTTAGATAAACTGCATTAGGGTTAAATGTGTATAAGGTGTGCATAGTTATAGCTATAAATATGTTGTCTAGTTGTTTGCAAGATATACAAAACACCTAGACTTATCCCTTGATAAAACTCCTACTTGTGATGTCTGACTACATCCCTCTAGAACTACATAATGAAATTATGATTAAACTTCCTGTTTATGCATTGCTTCGTTTCAGGCAGGTTTTCTAGAGGATGGAAATCGATCATTGATAGTCATAAGTTTTTCAACAAATACGGTGCACGGTTGACAAAGCCTTCCACTTTCCTAGTTACTTTTGACCAAGGTTTCATTGGTTCTAAATATGTTTGTTTTAAACAACAGACATCTTTTATAACTCACCATTCTCACATATCTCCATCCCTTCCCGGCTTAAACCTAGAATGTAGGCCTATAGGGAATTCACACGGTGTCTGGTGTTTCTCGTCTCCACATATGGCAACATTGTGGAACCCTTCCCTTCGCAAATCTGTTGGTATTGTTATACCTTACTCTATTGATACAACAAGTTTCGAAAAGAATTTTTTCGGGTTTGGTGTTCATCTTGATGGCCTAGTCCCCGCCCTAATCAAGGTTGCATACCCAGAATCTGGTCTAGGGGACTGGACCGTACTTTTGTTTAACCTAGCCGAAAAACGTTGGAAATTTATCCCCAATCCAAATCTACCTTTCAATAATATACATATTAACAGATCTTCATAAACAACAATTGACGGGGTCATTTACTGGGTTGCCTCTGAGCGAGTTGTATTTCCGGATGGTGTTTCGTATAAGGACTACATGATAATGTCGTTTGACATTGTTAGTGAATTGTTTACACTCATAACCATTCCTACCCCCCTTAGAAAACTTCTACCCATTCCTTTTTTCATCTCAAAAAGGGATTCCTCACTTGTTTTATTTGGAAACCACTTTGGTGTTGTACAACCTTTATTCACTATTTGGAGTGTTGAGATCATTCATTGTACCATAAGGTCATTTCGTAGGATTTGCAACATCGACACACATGATCCTTTAAAAGTTCTGGGTTTCACATGCAATGGAAGTACAATACTTGAAGTTTGTAAGGCATACCATATGTCACACAACCTACACTTGTTCAATGAATCGTCGCAGCAAATGCGTAGTTTGGGTGTCGAGGGAGCTGGTGGTTCATTTTACTTGGGTTTGTATCACGAATCCCTTGTGATGGCTAATGAGAGGGACAGCTACATCTATTCGGATAGTTTTGTATTTCCAAGCAAAATAATGTTGTTTTTATATTTTTAGTAGTATCCTCTGTTCGTACTTTTAAATATTTGTTTGTAGTCGGACTAGTTGTGTTGTTTTATTCGTTTTTTAATGGTAATGATCAGTGTTGTGTTATTTGTTCATGTAGTTTTTAATTGGTGTATGTTATTAATTTGTTGGCAGGTTAAGTTGCCTGAAGTTTTGGATATGTGTAATGTATTTGTGGTAAAAGCCATTGATCGTAAAGCTTACAAGATAAATTTTAGGTTTGCCCGTGGTACTCCCCAGCAATGTGGTGTGTTTGATGATTGTGGCGTGTGGGTATGCATATTTTATACAGGCTATCACATGGGAAATCGCTAAAGGTCGATGATGCGATACAAGCAGCACTTGCGTATAGAGAAAGAATGGTTGATTTTTATTTTAAGCATAAAGTAGTTTAAATTTAGGGGACCTTAAGTTTATTGTAACCTATACAACAAAAAATATTATCAAACTTTATTTTATGCTAGGGCTTGTGGTTATGAAGAAATAGTTGATCATGAATTAAGCAAGTATTTAACATTTTGGATCATGTTATCGTGAGTGTTTAGAAACAATTGATCATGAATTAAGTAAGTATGCATAAACAAAAGCTAACCTAAAGAACAAAAAAAAACTAAGTATTAAAAAATTTGGAGGTTGCCCTGCATCGAACCCACGACCTCACTACTCTCAATGCCTGACACACACATCTCATAACCAACTCTGCCCTACGGACTTTACTGTCCAAAGGGAGAGTTAGTTGGTATTTATAGCCATTTGTGGTTGGCTTATAAATGAAACTAGCTAAGAAAAAGAGAAAAACTAATTTTTAAACTATGTAAACATATAACAATTTATTTAAAAAAAATGTAAAAATTTTTTGCAATATATTCAAAAGTATTTTCTATTTTAAAAACAATAAAAACAAAGTAAAAAGAAACTAATTATTAAAATTAATGTAAAAATGGGAAAAATATAATATTTTTTTCTAAAAATCATAAGCTCTAAATAAGACTAGGGAAAAATATTAAAGCTAAATACAACACGACCAAATAATCTGGAAATGGCTTATTATGTTCGAATTGTGATGTATAAGCCAAACACAAATGCCCTTACATACCAACTAACTCTACATTTAGACAGTAAAGTCCCTAGGACAGAGTTGGTTATGAGATGTGTGTGTGAGGCGTTTAGAGGAGTGAGGTCGTGGGTTCGATACAGGGCAACCACCAAATTTTTTTTTGTTCTTTAGATTAGCTAACACTCATGTAAACCTGAAAAAATATGTAAAATAGTTGCTTAATTATAGAGCAACAGATTCTACATAACCATTACACATATTTTGTACAGCAAAGTCAAAATAAAAAACAAATATTAAGGGTAAATAACCACAATACATTAAACATGACGATGTATTCAGCAATACATTTAACTAATTTCATTGGTACATAAAAGAAAAATACAAAAAAAACGCATCAGATCTTCTAAAAATCCTCAAGGTGAACATTACGATGGTTTGACGATTCCACCTGACTTGGATTGTCAATGAAGTGGCTAGAATGGCCGTGTCCCAAAGTATCCTACTAGTAATATTATTCAAATGTTAGACTTTAGCCCAGTTGGAATGAAAAATAAAACGTTTTATAAGATATTTTTACCTGACGTTCTTGCAATGGAGCCTGACATGCGTCTTTGTGGTGTCCAGTGTCTTCACACCTGCTGCAATAGTTGTTTATTGGTTCCTCCCCTTGGGACCTAATACGAGCATTCGATTTGGGCCGTTGATATGAGCTTAAATAGTCATATCAATAGTATCTTAAAACAATGAGATTATGCATGAAATGTATCAAAAATGCCTTGTATATGTGTATTTCTTGTTTGAATGTGTGTAGGTACCAAGTTCACGAAAAAACGGCAAAAATCGACACGAGATTGAAGAAAAGATTGAGGAAGCCAAAACCGAGTTCAATTTAGAGGATTCAATATTTAAATAAAGAATTTTGGTCAAGTGGGTCCCACAATGGTGTAAATGGGCTCAAAAGCCCATTTAAGATTCAAGTTAATAATATGAGGTTTTTGAAAGTCCCAAAGGCCCAAGATATGGCCCAAATTGCTAACGGATGGAAATAGTATAAGTTTTGGGCTATAAGCCCAAATTGCTCACGGATGGTTAAAATTAAAACGTGAATTGGGCCTTTTAGGGTTTCAGTTAAACTTGTTACTCACTTTTTCAATAAACAATAAAAAGCCTCACACATTCGTTTCATTCAGTCACACGTTTATTAAACGTTCCACTCACTTTGAATAAATAAATAATCGTTCCTCACCCACTCATTTACACACACGTTTTTCTCCCATTTACACCACACACTTATTAATTCAATCGATATAACCTATGTGAGTTCTCTCTCACCTTTCTTCCCCATCTTACCACCAAAATAAACCAGTAACAAAGTTACTGTGTCAAAACCCTAGATCAATAGAAAAATAATTAATTTTAGGGCTTTTACTCTCACGTGTAATTCACGTGAGGGGGAATAAAACCCCCATGGTTTAAGGAAGAGATTGTGAGGAACGAAGAGGCTACGTGGCATCTAATTATTGGCTTTGACACATCAAATTCCACAATCCACCAATCAAATGGCTCAAAAGAAACACAACTAACACACGGATACCACGTTGGCAATCCGTGTGCTAGATGTGATATATCAACCATCCGATTCAAGCCAAACAGGAGAGAGAATAGAAAATGATGATCTAATGGCCAAGATTGAAAAGGGATATTCCAAAAGAAGATTCAAATATTCTTCCCAGCAAGCCTTGGGATGGCTATAAAAACCCACCCCAATTTACTTGTAATTCATCCTTCTTTTTAGTTTTAATGTTATTATGCTTAAATTAGTTTAGAAAAATTGTATTTCCTTTCTCAGTTTTATACGAATGTTAATTGATCAATGAAAGTTAATTTAGTTTTTAATTGAATTTATTATTTATTTTTCTGCTTAAACTTTAATTTTCGCAATATATTCTGTGACTGATTTGGTATAATAATTGATGAATGTTTAAATAAGCTAATTAATAGCTTGAATTAAATATTCTAAAAACTAGACTTGGGAATCAAAACTTTCCCTACTGGAAAGTCAACAATAAATACTGTTCGAATTTGATGATTTTTGGTTTGGTTCACGAAAAATGGTGGTATGGTGGTTTTGATTCCGGTTCGTTAGGTTGCTCAGCGCAAACCTACTGCTCAAAGGTTTTCTCAAAAAGGTGCATTTTCTTTTCTTTTTAATTTTAATAGATAATAATCTGTTTAGTTTAATAAGGTTGATTGAGTTATTTGATTTTGAATCTTAGTCTGAATTCGTTTGTTTATTTGATGATAAGTCTGCTTAAGTTGTCAATATAGGATTTGTAGACTGGAATTTTTTTCTTACTGAGTTCATTAATCTGATACTGGATCTGTTTAAGATTTTAGGATAGATGATATTGAATCTATTTTTGATGACTTACTGCTTTAAATAGTTTGATATTATTTAGATTATTCGGTAAAGTGAATGTTTTGGTGATAATGCTTATGTTAATGTTTAAACAGATTAACTGTCATCGTATTGACTGAATGACTGTTTGTATTCGAGTTCTTTACGATGCTGAGTTCTTTACGATGCTGATTATTCAGTAAAGTGATTGGTGATTTATGTTTGTTTGAATGACTGAATGACTACTGAGTATTCTTAGTTTGATCTGCTGAGTTGATTAGTTAAGCTGCACTTTTTTTAGCCTTAATATTGTATTGTTATTATTTTAGAGATTAACAGTCTTTCTTATCGTTTTGATGCTATGTACTTAATCTGAAACTAAATTGTGAATCTGTTTCCTGGTATTTTACTTGAATGCTGAATCTGTAATGTTTTGTTTTTAAATGTCTGTAATTGTATTATTGTTCTTTCTGCATTTTTGTTCAAGCTAATAGCTTATCAGATCTATTAATCTGATAAGTCCAAAAGAGCTGTTTCCTAACAACTTATAGAAATAAGCTTTCAAAAGTCTCTCCTGAGACTCTTTTTTATTCATCTGTCAAAAAGTAATTAAATCCAAAAAATTTGTCACTAATGGGTTTCGACCTCGAGACCTCTTGTTTGTATGCCCTGCGTGATAACCATCTGGGCTACATGCCTTTTTGATTTTACTATCAGAAAGTTTATTAATATAGTGTTTCTTAGTCTGGCAGTTCTTTCATTTTAGTAAATCTTTATTTTCGTTTAAAACAAATAGAATTAAACTTTTTAAATAAATCTTAGTTTTAATAAAATAAATAATAAATAAAAATTAAAAAAAAATGTTTTTATTAAGTTTAAAAAGTTTAAATAATTTTTAATACATTAGATTTTTATAATTTTAGATTTAAATAAAAATAGTTTTTAAATAGATTTGTTTAAAGTAATTTTTAATAAAGATAATTAGTTTTAAAAAGTTAATTAGTTTTCTAAAAATAGATTAAAAGTTATTTTTAAGATTAATTTTTATAGATTTTAAATTAGTTTAAATTTTAAATAGTTTTTATGTAATTGTGTGTTTAGATTTAAATATTAGCGGGGTTAACGATTCATGCACTTTAGGATAAGTTTAAATAGTTTAAAATTTGTAGACTTTAATTTTAGTTTAAAAACCTAAACCAATTCAAATCGATTGTCCAAATCAAAGCAACACGTCTCAAATTCATAAGATATTCGTGTACAACGAACTCGAGTCACCAACGTGTTTAGTTGAATTCGTCTTTGGTAATATTAGTCTATTACTTTTTCCTAAAGGTAATTTTCTAATTTACCCTATAACGTATCAAATTATCACTATACTATCAAAGATACATCAAAAATTTTGGCGTCGCTGCCGGGGATCTTGTGTACGATTGCTTTTGTGGAGATTTGTTGATCGTTGATTTGAAGACCCTTTCCGTCCTCGGAAAGTTTTGTTATTTTTCTATTATATAGTATGTATCGTTTTTCTCATTTTTTGTGAATAATATATTGTATTACGTAGCACAACAAATTTACATACTTATCAAATAAGCCTTAGTTGGGATTTCATCACCTAGCTATTGTAGTCGAATCCAAAACAAAAATAAAAGGCAAAATAGATAAATACTAATAAGAAGTTTGAACTCGATTTATACAAACTATAAGGTGGGTATAAGGCGACGTGCTATAAAAGGCCGTCTAAGGAAAAAGGTTTTTAAGTGCTTTGTGCCACCTCGTTTCCCCGCTTGTTTGTGCGTATATTGAGAGGGACAACCTATTATTGGTTTGCCGACTCAAGTAGTAATAAATCTTATTTTTGTAGTTTACTTATTGAACCTCGAGACGTTTAGGTTTTCACCTATCGTTTCAAAGTCGACCGAGGGTAATTTACTTCCATAGTAGTTATCCTTATTCCTTGTTTTTTATCGATCATTTTTTATTGAGCAATACCAAATAAAATACCAAAAATAATCTTCTTCTTGTCTAATTTCTTTTCTTCAATCCTCTAAATTCTCGTCTTTGTAGTGTATGCAATTGCGTTCTTCTCGTCTTGTGATAGATTTTAATAGGCTTGAAAATATTTCTCGTAGAAATAGAAATCGTCAACAACGAATAGTGGAACCCGAGCTTCCACCTATTGTTGTAGAGATGGCCGATAACCGAACAATGGAGGAATTGCTCCGTGCACCCACCGAAGGGTATGGGGAAGCAATCGTTGTGCCGGCTATTTTGGCGGATAATTTTGAGATTAAGACGGGTCTTTTATCGCTCATTCGTGCCGACCAATTTCGTGGCAATGAGACCGATAGCCCGCATTCTCACATTCGGAATTTTAATCGAATTACCTCGACTCTCAAGTTTAGAGATGTGCCGAATGACGTGATTAAGCTCATGCTTTTTCCGTACTCGCTCGAGGGTAATGCTAAGCTTTGGTATGAGAAAGAACCACCGGGTTCGATCTTAACATGGGATGATTTAGTGTCTAAGTTCATGAATTATTTCTTTCCATCATCTAAGACAACACACTTTAAGAACGAGATCACTAGATTTGAACAAAAAGTGCATGAATCGTTTGGGGTAGCTTGGGAAAGATTTAAAGATTTGTTGAGACAATGTCCACACCACGGTTTCTCGGAATTGCATCAAATTAATACTTTTTATAATGGGCTTAATATGATTGAACAAGATTCTTTAAATGCCGTCGCGGGTGGTAATCTTTTAAGAAAAACTCCGAGAGACGCGTGGAGAATAATTGAGGATAAGTCTAGAGCACAATACTCACGAAACACACCGGGTGTTTCCAATGTGAATTCATCTAATCCCGAGATTGCTAGATTGGACTCTAAGATTGATAGTGGATTCGCGACTTTGTTGAGTGAGATTAGGAAGAATCCTCATGGATCCATTAATATGGTTGAGAATGTTTGTGTATCATGTGGTGGAGCACATCCTAATTATGCTTGTTTAAACACGGGGTTTGATCAAGCTAGTGCTTTTGCCGCGACGGGAACTTATGGCTCCAACGGTCAAGTTCCTCGTCAAAATTATGTTGCTCCACCGGGTTTTCCACCGGTTCAAAATAGGTACAACAATGGGAACAATGGTATTAATGGGAATAATTTTAACCGTGGTAACCAAGGGAATTATAATCAAGGAAATGGGTTTAATGCTAACCAAAACAATCAAGGTTTTCAAAGCAATAATCAAAATGATTTGTCAAGCTACATGAAAACGAATGAGGCAAATTTAAAAGCTTTTCAAAAAAACATTCAAGGACAAATGGCAACTTTGAAAAATGAGTTTCAAAATACGATTAAAGGCCAAAACATAAGATTGAGCTTAATCAACAAAGAATTGAACAAAGATTTGAGCAAATGTTTGAGCAAAGTCAAAATCGTATGCAACAAAGTATGGAACAAGGTCAAAATAAATTGCTTTCGATGTTTGAATCTTTTATGACCAAACCTTCCTCGTCTTCGGGTGGTTTACCTAGCAACACCATTCCAAACCCGAAGGGTGAGATGAAAGCCATAACCACACGTAGTGGGAAAGCTTTAGACGGACCTTTGCTTCCACGTGTGAGTACCTCTCCGGTGAGGGAAGTGGAGCAAGAACCCGAGGTGGTTAAAGAAAAGGAAATTCCTATTCCACCAAAGGTAGACCAATTGCCTATTCCGGAACCCGAGCTTCCAAAGACTAAACCCACACTACCCTACCCTTCGAGACTTACCAAAGAGAAGCTCCGCGAAAAGACCAATGCTCAAGTTTCTACGTTTCTTGACGTGTTTAAGAAAATGTATATTAATCTTAGTTTCGCGGATGCATTGCTTAGCATGCCTAAGTTTGCTTCGACGATTAAAAGGTTGATGAACGATAAGGAGAAATTAGTTGAAGTATCTACATCCTTAAATGAAAGTTGTTTCGCGGTTCTCTCTAAAAAGTTTCCCAAAAAGCTTGGAGACCCCGGTCAATTTTTGATACCATGTGATTTCCCTAATATGGAAGAATGCTTAGCATTAGCCGATCTAGGCGCTAGCATTAACTTGATGCCTCTTTCCGTATGGAAAAGGTTATCACTTCCCGAGCTTTCACCTACTAAGATGACTATCGAGCTAGCGGATCGATCGATCGCCTTTCCAAAAGGTATAGCCGAGGACGTATTAATCAAAGTAGGAAAGCTCATTTTTCCGACGGATTTTGTAATTTGTGATTATCCGGAAAATTCTCGAGTGCCTCTTATTTTGGGAAGACCGTTTTTAAATACGGCTAGTTCTTTAGTTGACATGAGAGAGGGAAAATTGACTTTACGTTTTGATGATGAAAGTATCACTCTTAATCTTGGTAATATCTCGAAGTTTTATTCCGAAGACGACGAGGAATCAATCAATCAAATCGATGTGATTGATGTTGCTAGCGAAGAGGTTTTGCAAGATATGCTTGGTTTTTCGGATACTTCTAAAAGTGGCAATCCCACTTCATCGAATCCTATTATCTCTTTTGCTAAACCTCCACTCACTCCATTTGAGGGAGGTGACTTCGTTCTTGAAGAGCTTGAGAATAATGGTTATTCAAAAATCGAAAAGGAAATTGATGATTACCTTAGCACACCATTTGATCCTAGTGAGTTTGATTGTGAGAATTTTGATCCCGATGGAGATATTGCTTTAATTGAAAAATTGTTGAATTTGGATCCTTTTGAATCACCACCTATGGAACTAAAAGTTGTGAGTGCTAATGAAACTAAAGTGAAAACATCTATTGAGGAAGCACCCGAATTAGAACTTAAGGAATTACCCACTCATTTGGAGTATGCTTTTCTTGAGGGATCGGATAAGTTACCGGTGATTATTGCTAAAGGATTAAAGGAAAATGAAAAGGATGAACTTATCAATGTACTTAAGAAACATAAACGGGCCATTGCATGGAAAATCTCCGACATTAAGGGTATAGATCCCAAATTTTGTACTCATAAAATTCTAATGGAGGATGATTATAAACCCGCTATCCAAAATCAAAGAAGGGTCAATCCAAAGATTCATGAGGTGATCAAAAAGGAAGTTACTAAACTTCTGGACGCCGGAATGATCTACCCTATCTCGGATAGTCCTTGGGTTAGCCCCGTGCATTGTGTTCCAAAGAAAGGAGGAATGACGATTGTTACTAATGAGGATAATGAATTGATTCCTACTAGACTTGTGACCGGTTGGCGTGTTTGTATTGACTATAGGAAACTTAATGATGCCACTAGGAAGGATCATTTTCCATTACCTTTTATGGATCAAATGTTAGAGAGACTAGCGGGGAATGAATTCTATTGCTTTTTGGATGGATTTTATGGTTCCCATTGACCCTCGTGATCAAGAAAAGACCACATTCACTTGTCCTTATGGAACATTTGCCTATCGTCGCATGCCTTTTGGACTATGCAATGCTCCGGGGACGTTCCAAAGGTGCATGATGGCCATTTTCCATGATATGATCGAGAAAACCATGGAAGTCTTCATGGATGAATTTTCGGTTTTTGGGGAATCTTTCACTTCATGTCTCTCTAACCTTGAAAGAATGTTGCAACGTTGTGAGGAAACGAATCTTGTGCTTAATTATGAAAAATGTCACTTCATGTGCAAAGAGGGAATTGTGTTAGGACATAAGATCTCTAAGGCCGGTATTGAGGTTGATAGGGCTAAAATCGACGTGATTGCCAAATTGCCTCCACCCACCACCGTTAAGGGAGTAAGGAGTTTTCTCGGCCATGCCGGCTTCTATCATCGTTTTATACAAGACTTCTCTAAGATAGCTCGGCCTATGACCCATCTTTTGGGAAAAGAGACTCCTTTCATCTTTTCGGATGAGTGTATTCAAGCCTTTGAGATGCTTAAAAGAAAGTTAACCGAATCTCCAATCTTGGTTGCCCCGGATTAGGATCTACCTTTTGAAATTATGTGTGATGTTAGTGATTATGCGGTACGTGCGGTTTTGGGGCAACGTAAGTTAAAACACTTCTTGCCTATACACTATGCAAGTAAGACTATGACGGATGATCAAACAAAGTACACTACAACGGAAAAGGAGCTACTTGCCGTTGTGTATGCTTTAGAAAAGTTTAGACCATATCTCGTCTTGTCTCAAACCATAGTGTATACGGACCACTCGGCTATCAAATATCTTCTTAATAAACAAGATGCTAAGCCGAGGTTGCTCCGGTGGATTCTCCTCCTTCGAGAATTTAATGTCAAAATTCTAGACAAAAAAGGAGCCGAGAATCTCGTGGCTGATCATTTATCTCGACTTGAGAATCCTCACCAAAGCGATCGAGAGAACAAGGAAATCAATGAAACATTTCCTCTTGAGACGCTTGGTATGATTGCTTTTTGTGGTGATGATAGTACCCCATTGTTTGCGGACATCGCAAATTACCATGCGGGGAAATTTGTGATCAAGGGTATGTCGTCCCAACAAAAACGAAAGTTTTTCAAGGATATCTCCTACTACTTTTGGGACGACCCCTATTTGTTTCGTGTGTGCGCGGATCAACTGATTCGTAGGTGCGTGTTTGGCAAAGAAGCTCAAGATATCCTTAAATCTTGTCATGAGGGACCCACCGGGGGACATCATGGTGCTAACGCCACCGCGAGAAAAGTCTTTGATGCTGGCTTCTTTTGGCCTTCCATATATCGTGATGCCCAAGACTTGATCAAGACTTGTGATGCTTGTCAACGTCAAGGAAAGAACTCACAAAGGGATGAAATGCCTCAAAACATTATCCAAGTTTGTGAAAGCTTTGACATGTGGGGGATCGATTTTATGGGGCCGTTTCCATCTTCGAAAGGAAATAAATACATTCTCGTAGCCGTGGACTATTTGTCTAAATGGGTTGAAGCTAAGGCTTTGCCCACGAATGATGCTCGAGTTGTGGTGAACTTTTTGAAACAACTCTTTGCTAGGTTTGGAACTCCGCGGGCTATTATAAGTGATCGTGGGACCCATTTTTGTAATGAACAATTTGAAAAAGTTCTAAAGAAATATGGTGTCACTCATCGACTTTCTACGGCTTATCACCCTCAAACGAGTGGTCAAGTGGAGGTTTCAAACCGTGCTCTTAAAAGGATTTTGGAGCGTTCTATTGGAGAGAATCGCACTTCATGGTCGGATAAATTGGACGATGCATTGTGGGCTTTCCGTACGGCTTACAAGACGCCAATTGGTTGTACACCATTTAGGTTGGTCTACGAAAAAGCATGCCACTTGCCAATTGAACTCGAACATAAGGCGTATTGGGCTCTTAAGCATTGTAACTTTGATTTGAGGACCGCGGGTGATCATCGCAAGGTTCAATTGAATGAACTAAGTGAATTAAGGGATCAAGCTTATGAAAATTCTTTGATCTATAAAGAGAAGACTAAGAGGATTCATGACTCTAAGATCAAAAACCGCATTTTCAATGTTGGTGATCAAGTCCTCTTATTCAACTATAGACTTAAGATTTTCTCGGGCAAGCTTAAATCCCGTTGGTCCGGACCATTCACCATTGCACAAGTTTTCCCTTATGGCACCGTTGAGCTAGCTCAAAAAGACGGGCCTAACTTTAAGGTGAATGGTCATCGTGTGAAACACTACTTTGGAGGGGACATACCTACGGAGGTTGTCCCGGATCTTCAAACTTTCTCTAAGGACCAATGAATGCGGGGATCGAGTCGAGCTCATGACTCGGTGAACAAAAACGAGGTGCCTTGTGGGGGAGTCCCATACATTCTATCTTCTTTCTATTGTCTAACACTAATAAGGCTTGATCTTTCAAGCTCGTGCTCGTGTTTTGTTGTGTTGTTGTGAATCTTAGGTATGACCCTAATATTTGAAGAATCTCGTGTTCGGTTTTTGCCGATCCACTTGATCTTCCATTCTTTGAATGCCAAAAGGGGCACACTCTCTTTACCCTTGATTTTTATCGACTAACGTTTTATCTTGAGGCATAACTAATAAACGGCTTATAGATTTGCGTGCTCTTTCCATGCTAGGATTTTGCATTAGACTCTTCGTATCTTAGCAAGGGGGTGTTACTCTTGAGCTAAGAAACATTGAGGACAATGTTTGGTTTTAGCATGGGGGAGTCAATCTATATAATCGCTTGCAATTGCTTTTGTCGTGTCCAAACGTATTGTTTTTCTCATTTTTCAATAAATTTTAAATTTTTAGTGTTATTTTTAAGTTTTAATAAATAAAATAAGTGCTTTTGACACGAATGTAGGCTTTCCGTTGGTGAAAATAAGAATAGTTTTTGACTCGACTCGGTTTTTAACCTTAGCTTTTCCTTAACGTATTTGAATTAAGTTTTGCTAGGCTATTATATAGGGAGCTTTAAAACGCGAAAGTCTTAATTCATACGAGTTAAGAACAAGAACTTTTCGCAAGTTCCTATAATTGATCCTAGAAAGTCGTTTATCAAGGGAACTTTAAAACGCAAATTCTAAAACTTGAAAAAGTATAAGAAGATGCAAGATCCTATAGATGACTTGAAAACCCAAAACTTTGATTTAATAGGCTAAGTATCCATTGATTTCACATTTTTGAAATTTTACAATATGGAGAACGAGAGATGATAGAGCCAATTATAAGTTTGGTATTCTTTTGAGAATTTATGTGAGTTAATTATAAGCCTATTCTCCCATCGCTTGCTAATAAATTTATCTGCAATAAATAAGGTTGTACGATTTGTAAAGTTACTTAGCTTCTAGCCCAAGATCGTTTAAAAGTTGCTCGGTATGGATTTGAGTTCATAGCCAAGGCATAACCGATTCAAGCGGGATGCGAAAATTGGCGAGTCCAAAAAGGTACTAACAAGACATGAGGGCTATATTTTATTGCTAAAGATCTCAAGTGATGTGAAGAATCATTTATCAAAAATCAGTATGAAGGATCGAGACACACGACGAAAAGCAAATACTCCCCAAAAGTCATGGAGAAGTCTATCCAAAAAGGCCTTAACAAGGTATGAGGATAAATAAAGCCAAGTCTAAAAAGGAGGCGGATCGTTGTATATCAAAATCCCAAATAAAGATTGGAGAAAAATGAAGAAGTCGTGGTCCAAGTATGAATCTCTCAAAATTTCAAGTGAAGAAATTCCTATATGAAGAGAAGACCATTATTTCATGAACGTCTCTCAAGGTTTGAAGTATGAAGTCGCTGCCAAATATCGGTCCGAGAAAGGTCTCAAATCGCGAAGCAAGTTATACCAAGATATGAACTTTATGAGGTCCCGAGAAGCATTTTTAAAAGATTTTTTCCTTTAGCTAACTATTGATTAAATCGTTCACTTTATTTTCGGCCTAAATAATTATCGAAATAAGTCAACAATGCATCCTCGTGATCATTCAAGACAACAATAAAATATAAGAGATACACCTAGGAATAAGGGAGTCTAAGTGAATAATTGGCCCACATGAGTTCATGTTAATTTGCTAACTTATAATAACAATGATCTTGTTTTTGCACTTGGCATGGAAAAGTGAAAAGTCGGGGAAGATGAATCTATTTGAGTTTTATGATCCTTAAAGTTATTTTTCAAATAATGAAAGCAATACATTATGTCTTTGCAAAATAAATGTCAAAAAGTTGAATAATGGTGTAGTTAGTGTTTTATTTTATCATTGCGTGAGGACACGGCAATTGCTTAGCAAGGGGGAGTTTGATATGAGCTTAAGTAGTCATATCAGTAGTATCTTAAAACAATGAGATTATGCATAAAATGTATCAAAAATGCCTTGTATATGTGTATTTCTTGTTTGAATGTGTGTAGGTACCAAGTTCACGAAAAACCGGCAAAAATCGACACGATATTGAAGAAAAGATCGAGGAAGCCAAAACCGAGTTCAATTTAGAGGATTCAATATTTAAATAAAGGATTTTGGTCAAGTGGGTCCCATAATGGGGTAAATGGGCTCAAAAGCCCATTTAAGATTCAAGTTAATAATATGAGGTTTTTGAAAGTCCAAAAGGCCCAAGATATGGCCCAAATTGCTCACGGATGGAAATAGTATAAGTTTTGGGCTATAAGCCCAAATTGCTCACGGATGGTTAAAATTAAAACGTGAATTGGGCCTTTTAGGGTTTCAGTTAAACTTGTTGCTCACTTTTTCAATAAACAAATAAAAAGCCTCACACATTCGTTTCATTCAGTCACACGTTTATTAAACGTTCCACTCACTTTGAATAAATAAATAATCGTTCCTCACCCACTCATTTACACACACGTTTTTCTCCCATTTACACCACACACTTTTAATTCAATCGATATAACCTATGTGAGTTCTCTCTCACCTTTCTTCCCCATCTTACCACCAAAATAAACCAGTAACAAAGTTACTGTGTCAAAACCCTAGATCAATAAAAAAAATCAATTAATTTTAGGGCTTTTACTCTCACGTGTAATTCACGTGAGGGGGAATAAAACCCCCATGGTTTAAGGAAGAGATTGCGAGGAACGAAGAGGCTACGTGGCATCTAATTATTAGCTTTGACACATCAAATTCCACAATCCACCAATCAAATGGCTCAAAAGAAACACAACTAACACATGGATGCCACGTTGGCAATCCGTGTGCTAGATGTGATATATCAACCATCCGATTTAAGCCAAACAGGAGAGAGAAGAGAAAATGATGATCTAATGGCCAAGATTGAAAAGGGATATTCCAAAAGAAGATTCGAATATTCTTCCCAGCAAGCCTTGGGATGGCTATAAAAATCCACCCCAATTTACTTGTAATTCATCCCTCTTTTTAGTTTTAATGTTATTATGCTTAAATTAGTTTAGAAAAATTGTATTTCCTTTCTTAGTTTTGTACGAATGTTAATTGATCAATGAAAGTTAATTTAGTTTTTAATTGAATTGATTATTTATTTTTTTGCTTAAACTTTAATTTTCGCAATATATTATGTGACTGATTTGGTATAATAATTGATGAATGTTTAAATAAGCTAATTAACAGCTTGAATTAAATATTCTAAAAACTAGACTTGGGAATCAAAACTTTCCCTACTGGAAAGTCAACAATAAATACTGTTCGAATTTGATGATTTTTGGTTTGGTTCACGAAAAATGGTGGTATGGTGGTTTTGATTCCGGTTCGTTAGGTTGCTCAGCGCAAACCTATTGCTCAAAGGTTTTCTCAAAAAGGTGCATTTTCTTTTCTTTTTAATTTTAATATATAATAATCTGTTTAGTTTAATAAGGTTGATTGAGTTATTTGATTTTGAATCTTAGTCTGAATTCGTTTGTTTATTTGATGATAAGTCTGCTTAAGTTGTCAATATAGGATTTGTAGACTGGAATGTTTTTCTTACTGAGTTCATTAATCTGATACTGGATCTGTTTAAGATTTTAGGATAAATGATAATGAATCTGTTTTTGATGACTTACTGCTTTAAATAGTTTGATATTATTTGGATTATTCAGTAAAGTGAATGTTTTGGTGATACTGCTTATGTTAATGTTTAAACAGATTAACTGTCATCGTATTGACTGAATGACTGTTTGTATTCGAGTTATTTACGATGCTGAGTTCTTTACGATGCTGATTATTCAGTAAAGTGATAGGTGATTTATGTTTGTTTGAATGACTAAATGACTACTGAGTATTCTTAGTTTGATCTGCTGAGTTGATTAGTTAAGCTGCACTTTTTTTTAGCCTTAATATTGTATTGTTATGATTTTAGAGATTAACAGTCTTTCTTATCGTTTTGATGCTATGTACTTAATCTGAAACTAAATTGTGAATCTGTTTCCTGGTATTTTACTTGAATGCTGAATCTGTAATGTTTTGTTTTTAAATGTCTGTAATTGTATTATTGTTCTTTCTGCATTTTTGTTCAAGTTAATAGCTTATCAGATCCATTAATCTGATAAGTCCAAAAGAGCTGTTTCCTAATAGCTTATAGAAATAAGCTTTCAAAAGTCTCTCCTGAGACTCTTTTTTATTCATCTGTCAAAAAGTAATTAAATCCAAAAAATTTGTCACTAATGGGTTTTGATGTAACACCCCATTTTGGAAATGGAAATATCACAGTAATTATGGCGTGTCATCAAAGCATACAAGGTAAAATGTCTAAACATTACTTGACCATAAAAAGGAAAATACCGGAATCAAACATCGGTAGTCCAAAAGTAAAGCTCATCACACACAAACGTAGTATAATAAAGGAAAAGGACTAAACAATGTCCAAAGCATAAGTATCAAAAAAAGGAAATGCATAATGTAAAGAAGGCTAGACAGCTTCCAGTCCATATGCACGTACTCTTAGTGTCTACGAGCGTCTCTGAGTACCTGCCGTTTTGGGAACATAGAAAAGGAAAACGGCTGAGCAATACGCTCAGTGCACTGATGTACAATAAATCATGAATAGGATATGCATATAACATAATAACAGCGGAAGAAAACTAAGTCCCGAGTAACCTGCATAGGTCTGAATAAAACTGGTTTATAGTTTGAAAGTCTTATGTTTATCTTATAAAAACTGTTTGTCATATTTTACCATTAGCCAGTATAGGTCATGAAAATCCACCGTGCATAAATAATTGGAGGGGTGACCTCATCATGCAAATTAGAGGGGCTGCCTCTAATTTAATATACTGGTTTTTGGGTAGGAGGGGTCAGCTCCTTGTGAAGGATGCAAGGCACACACCACATTCACCATGTAATCCTGAATGAAAACATGTAACTAGGATGCACCCATACGCCCCACATGATAAATATAAATAAATGGCCAAAAGCTGAAGGGACGCCACGAGCAATCACTCCGCCGTGGTGAAGTCATAACATCAGTGCCTCTAATGTTATGGTTATGGTACCTCCATAACTAGGTGAAACTGGTCATGCATGTATATGGCTATAGGTAATCTTAATTAAACATAAGCAATCAAACTCATAATTTATACAACGGGAAAACAGTTGGCTGCATACGAGGAATCCTAATAAGGAAAGAATGTCCATACTGAAAGGACGGGAATCCGTACCTTATGTCCAGTGAACGAGAAAGACGAACTGCGAGAATCCTACTTCCGAATCACTAGTGCTACATAAATACGTACATGAAATAAGTATCTGCTTACTAAATACATAGCTGGTTTTATGTCATGTATTAGCTTATTTTAGGTGTTCTTACTATGTTTTACTGTTTAAAGCCTTAAACTGTATTAAATTTATATTCTGTTTAATTTGATTAAGTATTTCTGGTATTTCATGTATTATTATACTTACTGTGTAATAATAAGTAACTTTCCAAAAATAGCAGGTTTCCTAAAATAGTAAGTTTCCAAAAATAGAAAGTTTCCAAAAATAGAAAGTTTCAAAAAATAGAAAGTTACCAAAAATAGAAAGTTTCCAAAAATAGAAAGTTTTTAAAAATAGAAAGTTTCCAAAAATAGATTTACTGCTTAAAATAAATAAGTTTCTAAAAATAGAAAGTTTCCATAAATAGATTTGCTGCCTTAATTAAATAAGTTTCCATAAATAGATTAGCTGTCTTAAATAAATAAGTTTCTAAAAATAGTTGGTTTCCATAAATAGATTAGCTGCCGTATTTAATTAAGTTTCTAAAAATAGAAAGTTTCCATAATTAGAATAAGCTGGTTAAATAAGCTAAATATATAAGCCTAAGTGTTTTCATGATTATTTTCTAAGTCATATGATATATTGTATAGTTTAATAATTATTTCATGTAATTTAATTAAACTATAGGTTATAATATTTAATTAAAGTATAACATGTTTTTAATTAAATAAGTTAAATACTTAGGTTAAAATATGTATTATTATATATTAATAATATAACCTAAGTCATGTTAATTAATTAATTATATCCATGGTTTTAAAATAATTAATTAATTATAAGTCTAAAATATATAAATACTTAGGTTAAAATAATTTCATGATTATTAATAATTAAATAACCTAAGTCATGTTATTATATTAATCACATCTTTATTAATTTAATTTTAACATAAGTTCATAACATAAAAAAAACTAACATAAACCATGAACCGGATCTAGGCTTAAAAACATGAACCGAACATGAATCGACACCGTACCCCGAACCAACTCGGGGTACCCCGTGTTTCCCCTTGCTGCCGTGGGACCCACACGCACCAACCAAGACCATATGGTCTTGGTGGTGGTCGGCTTGGCAAACCGAAACCCTCTTGGGGTCGGTTGCAGCCTGCGGCCAAAACAAAACACCCCTTAAAACGACCCTTTGATTTAATTAATCACCAAAACATGTTAGATCTATGATTAATTATTATGTTTTTATAAAAACATCACATGTTCATAATTAATAAAAAGATTAAATTAAAAGAAAAGGTTTAAAAAGGTTTTACCGAATTCGTGGATCAAGAGAACGAAGAACAAACACGATCAATCACCAATTCTTCAAGATCAAAGATCAACAAATCACCTTGTATGGTGATTTATGGGTGGCGGCACAAAGAACAAGGAAGAAGAGGGTTTTAGGTTTTTCTTGAAATCTTCTGTAAAGTGTTTTTGTGTAGTGTAAAAAAATAAATAACCCTTTTAGTAAAATTGACAATGGGCTTGGCCCATTGCCCTTGTTTGGCCGCGGGTAGGGACCCCCACATGGGGTTCCCGTACCTTTTTTCGTGTCTCGTTATTTAGTTACTCGTTTGTGTTTATTTATGTTCGTGTTTTAATTGTTCTCGTTACGTAAATACCGTGATCTAATATATTTAATTACGCTCGTAATAAATATATATACGTAATCAATCATAGTTCGTGTTTTAAATACGTTCATGATTTCATGATCGCATGTTCGTGATTAATTATTGTTAAATAATTATTACATGATCGTGCATATAAAATACTTATCGTGTTCTAACACGTACGTAATACGTAAACTCTTAACACGTAATCGTAATCATGCTATATTAGGAAAGTTTTAACAAGTACGTACGATCCTAAGGGTACTATGCATGGTAAAAGCATGCGGGTTTTACAACTCTTCCACCCTAAAAAGAATAATTCGTCCCCGAATTATAGATAAAGTAAACTGGAAAAGAAGAACATACCCGAATTCAAAATATGAAATGAGGGTAAGAAGCCCGGATAGACTCCTCCGTTTCCCAAGTGGCTTCCCGCTCGGTATGATCCCTCCATAGAATTTTGACGAATGGAATCGTCTTCTTTCTCATGACTCGTTCTTGTCTGTCAAGAACTCGTTCGGGTTCTTCTATAACAGTGAGATCTTCACGTATCTGTTCCAGTGGATACTGAACCATGTGAAGGGATGATATTAGTACCCTCTGAGTAAGGACACATGAAACACATTGTGCACATGCGAAAGCTGCGGAGGTAACGCCAATCGGTAAGATACTTCACCGACTCGTTCAAGGATATCAAACGGTCCGATGAAACGAGGACTGAGCTTCCCTTTAATCCCGAAGCGTCTAACACCATGTGTCGGCGAAACCTTAAGGAAGACGTGATCTCCTACGTTAAAGTGTAAATCCCTATGATGCTTATCGGCGTAACTCTTCTGACGTGACCGTGCCTCCTGAATTTTCTGCTTAGCTACTGCGATCTTCTCATTGGTCATCTCTATGATTTCCGGTCCTTTGAGTGTTCGCTCGCCAACCTGATCCCAGCAGATTGGGGCGCGACACTTTCTGCCATACAACATCTCAAATGGAGCACATTTGATGCTTGCGTGCCAGCTGTTGTTGTATGCAAACTCCACCAAACAGATGTATTCGTCCCAATCACCCGTCCATTCCAACGCACATGACCTCAACATATCTTTCAATGTCTGAATGGTTCACTCTGACTGTCCGTCCGTTTGAGGATGAAAAGCCGTGCTAAGCTTAAGTTGTGTACCCCAAGCTTTCTGCAGACTTTTCCAAAAGCGCGAAGTGAATCGAGGATCTCTGTCTGAGACGATGCTGGATGGTGCACCGTGGAGTCTCATGATCTCTCGTACATACGTATCTGCGAGTTTACTTACCGGATCTTCGTTGCGGATCGGTAAGAAATGAGCTGATTTGGTAAGTCGATCAACGATAACCCAAATTGCATCGTGCTTCCTTTTGGTAGGCGGAAGACCGGTAACAAAATCCATGGTGATTTTATCCCACTTCCACTCTGGAATATCTAACGGTTGAAGGAGACCGCCAGATCGCTGATGCTCGATCTTAACCTGCTGGCAGGTAAGACATTTGGAGACGTAAGTGGCCACATCTTGTTTCATACCACTCCACCAAAAGTACTGCTTGATGTCATGGTACATCTTAGTCGAACCAGGATGTATCGAGAATGGGGAGCTATGAGCTTCAGCTAACAAAGCTTCCCGAAGTTCTTGGTCATCAGGAACACAAAGTCTAGTGCCCTGCCATACGATACCATCTGCATCTACTATGAATTCTGTCTGCTTCTCCAAATTCTGTACTATCGCCCAGATTTCTCCGTCATCCTTCTGAGCTTCCTTGATCTTAGATAGTAACTCGGGTTCTACTCTAAGATTAGCCCAGTAACCGTGTTGTCCACGTACCATGATCTCGATGTCTAGTCGCTCCAAGTCTCTGATGACTTCCTCTTCAATTGTAATACCGTTGATCATTCCGGACTTCCTGCTAAGAGCATCTGCTACTACATTTGCCTTTCCGGGATGATACTGTAGATTAATGTCATAATCCTTCAACAGCTCTAACCATCTCCTTTGCCTCATGTTCAATTCACGCTGAGTGAAGATATACTTCAAGCTCTTGTGGTCCGTGAAAATGTCACATGATTCTCCATATAAGTAGTGTCTCCATATCTTCAATGCAAACACGACTGCAGCGAGTTCCAGATCGTGCGTGGGGTAATTTTCTTCATAAGGCTTAAGCTGCCGTGAAGCGTACGCGATCACTTTCCCATGTTGCATGAGAACACAGCCAAGTCCCTTCCCCGATGCATCGCTGTAGATTTGAAATCCACCCGTACCAGATGGTAGAGTAAGAATAGGTGCAAATACTAGCTTCTGCTTCAGGTCTTCAAAGCTCTTCTCTCGATCTTCAGTCCAGACGAATTTCTCCCCTTTCCGCATCAGTTTGGTCAATGGTAGTGCTAGGCGGGAAAAGTTCTCCACGAACCTACGGTAATAGCCAGCTAAGCCTAAGAAACTGCTGACTTCCGTCGCTGATGTCGGCCTTGGCCACTTAGTAATGGCCTCAACCTTCGCTGGATCCATAGTGATTCCTTCTGCTGATACAATGTGACCTAAGAATGCCACCTTGTCTAACCAGAACTCACACTTGGAGAATTCAGCATACAGCTGCTTCTGGCGAAGAATCTGTAGTACTGTACGAAGATGGTCTTCGTGTTCCTCCTTGGACTTTGAGAAAATCAGGATGTCATCGATGAAAACAATGACGAATTTGTCCAGAAATTCATGGAAGATTTTGTTCATCAGATCCATGAACACTGTTGGAGCATTTGTCAGGCCAAATGGCATAACTACAAACTCGTAGTGGCCATAACGGGTACGAAAGGCAGTCTTGGCGATATCCTGCTCCTTGACTCGTAGCTGATGATAGCCTGACCTAAGATCAATCTTGGAGAAGTGTTTGGCCCCTTGGAGTTGGTAAAACAGATCGTCTATGCGTGGCAGTGGATATCTATTCCGAATGGTAATCTTGTTGAGCTCGCGATAGTCTATGCAAAGACGCATACTGCCGTCCTTCTTCTTAACAAACAAGACCGGTGCGCCCCATGGAGATGCGCTCGGTCGAATGAAACCTCGTTCAAGAAGTTCCTGCAGTTGATCCTTCAGCTCCTTCAGCTCTATGGGAGCCATGCGATAAAGAGCCTTGGAGATTAGTTCAGCTCCTGGAACCAGCTCGATACTGAATTCCACTTCTCGTACAGGTGGTATGCCTGGAAGTTCTGTTGGAAACACATCTTGGAATTCCGACACTATTGGTTGAGCCTGAATCGATGGAGATTCAGCATCCATGTCGTGAACCGTAGCTAGATAACCCTCGCAGCCATGTGACAGTAGTGCACGCGCTTGCAGGATGGATATGACTTGTACAGACCGTCCGGGTATGAACCCATTATGAATGGCAGTCTATGGTAGCATGATACTTGGATAGCCAATCCATGCCCAAAATCATGTCGAAGTCATTCATGTCTGATAGGTGTGTAAACACCCATCTTTTCTACCACTTAATTACTATAATAACCGGACCAAAACGTGTATTTTATGTCTTTTATGTCGGAATTATGCGTGGTTTGTGTTTTTATTGTATTTTAGGATGAAATTATGAAAAGTGGAGAAAACATGAGAATTCACGGGCATTCACGGCTTTTATTGAAGAAAAAGATGAAAGACGAAGTCGAGAAATCAAGAGTGGAAAAAGAACGGAAGTCCAAGACCAATTCTGAAGATTTATCGAAGAAAAAGTCAAAAGACGGAAGTTTATCAAAAGCCGAGAAACTCAAGTCTATTTTATTGAAGAAATTAAAGACGAGTTCAAAAGATATCCCGAGCCACAAGTCCTTAAAGTCCAAACTTAAAAGAAAGATGAGAAGAAAAGGACTAATGACGCAATTAATGAAGATTAGATGAGAAGAAGGACTTAATCCCGCAATTAACAAGAAATGAAGGAGGGGAGGAAGCTTCCTAATCCTCCCCTATATATAGATTAGATTAGTTATCATTTGTTTTGTTGGCTAAGTGTGACAATTAGCTCTTCCACCATTTTAAATACTTGTCATTTACATTAAATTGTCAATTTAATTACCTTGTCTTGCACCTTAAATTCATTTAATTTCAAGTAAGTTTCCTTTTAATTATTGTTAATCTTTACTTTATCTTGTCAATCTCTTATCTACCTTTCTTATTCTTTGATTTGTGGTGTTTATGTTCATGTTCATGCTTTTATTTTGATCCAAAGTGTTTTTGGTTATTATGGTTAAAGTTGTTTAATTTCATGTTTTTGATTGTTTGTTTATGCTTATTTGTTTGATCGTTACTGTTTTTATTGATCCGTGTGTTTGATTTAGCTTACTTTTTGTTTATCACTGCTGGTACTCATCTTCCTTGTTCTTCGGAAGAGTTTTGCTTGTTTCTGTGTTTCCAGAAAAAGTTCCGAACCAAGGGAAGGATTGAGGTTTCATTCGGAAGTCAATACTTCCGAACCAAGGCTTCATTCGGAAGTCTGAAACTTCCGAACCAAGGTTGTTCATTCGGAACTTAAAAAGTTCCGGATCAAGGAAACTCATTCGGAACTTCAAAAGTTCCGAATAAAGGAGCCTCATTCGGAACTTCAAAAGTTCCGAATCAAACTTGTTCATTCGGAAGTAAAAACTTCCGAACCAGGATTCTTCATGCGGAACCTTCCGAATCATTAACTTCCGAACCAATTCCAACAGTTCCGAACCAAGAGCCTTCATTCGGAACTTCAAAAGTTCCGAATAAAGGTGCTTCATCCGGAAACTTCCGAATCAAGGGGTGACCAAAACTTCCGAATCAAAGGTGATTTTACAAGATTCCGAATCAGCAAGTTCCGAATGAAAGATTGTTTTGGATAAGTGACATATTCAGGCAAGTTTGTTCCGGATCAAGGACTTTGGTAATATTCCAAGTGAAGAAGAATCATTTCAACCAAAGGTGACATTTAAGTTGAGTGATTATTCCAAACGAAGGTTTATTCTAAATGAGCTGTATTCAGATTCTTATTAGCTTTTGTCTTTGATTTTTATTTTCAAGCTTTATTTTTCTTTCCTTTTTATTTAATTGCACTTTTAGATTATTTGCCTTAGTTTTAGTTGCATTTTAAGTTTACCTTAGATAGATTTAAGTTTACGTCATTTTACTTTAGTGCCCTTTAATTTTAGTCACGTTTTAAAATACTCGCACTTTACTTTAATTAGACTTAGATTTATTTTAATTGCACCTTTACTTTAATTGTTTTGCACCTTTTAATTTTCAAAACTACAACGACACATCTTTGATTCTCCAAAGTTCAACTGAGTCACACATAAAACTTCAAGTTGTTCAATTCGATTAGACATACTTAAACGAACTTTTTAATTGGGTAAAAGCTAGTTATCAAATGGCGCCGCTGCCGGCTCTTTTCGTAAAGATCAACAGTTTTTTGTGAGAGACACGTTGCTTTTTGGGATCCGTTCACTTGTGAGCGTTATTTTTCTTGCACTAAAATTTCAAAAATCATAAAAATTAAAAAAAAAAAAAAAAAAAAAAAAAAAAAACTTCATAAAAACCATAAAAATTAAAAATATCAAAAATCCAAAAAGATTTTATCTTTATTGTGTATATATATTGTCTTTGTGTTTGGTTTTGCTTTCTTTTGCATTTTCAGGTGTATGCGTACTAGATCTTCTAATTATCAAGAGCCCGAGCCTCAAGAAGATTTAGATATGGCAGGTGTTAACAACAATAATCAACTACCGCACCTCAATAATAATAATAATAACAACAATGCTCCCCCACAGCCCGATCTTCGGACCATGGAGGAACTTTGTCAACCAACAATGTTTGGACGAGGAGGACCGATTGCGCCGATGCAAATCAACGCTCCTGAGTTTTCGTTGAAGCACCACATGATTCAGCAAGTGCAAACAAACCCATTTAGAGGATTGCCTGATGATGATGCCAACAAACACCTCGACAAGTTCATTACAATCACCCAGAGCATGAAGTTGGCTGGTGCCACTATGGATGAGCTTCGCCTACAACTCTTTCCACACACTCTATTACATCATGCCGAGAAATGGTTTGATCGTCTCCCGAAGAATTCTATTCGCACTTGGGATGATATGACTCAACGCTTTTTGTCGCGCTACTTTCCACCATCCATGGTCACAAGCCTTCGCAATCAGATCAGCGGATTCATGCAAGATCCCGATGAATCTCTTTTTGATGCATGGGAGAGATATAATGTCTTGATCGACCGATGTCCAAACCACAACATGCTTCCGGTCACCTTGATCGATACTTTCTACAACGGATTGACTTTTCGAGATCGTGATACGATTAATGCAGCCGCCGGTGGCACATTCATGAAAAGGAGACCCGAGGAGTGTAGAGAGTTAATAGAGAACATGACTACTCATCATAAGAACTGGGATTCCTCTGCTTCTTCTAGAAACAACACGAGAGTCAATGTTTCTTCTACCTCAGCAAACCCTGAGATGACCGAACTCACCCGCATGATGGCCGAAATGAGCAAAAGTATTACGCTTCTCGCTTCAACCCACCAACAACAACAAGTTAAAGCGGTTGCTAATCCTTGTGAAACATGTGGCGGTCCTCACTCATACACCGATTGTCCTTCAACACAAGGAAATCCGGAAAATGTGTATGCAGCTTATGGTAATTATTCACCGGAAAATTACCAAGCTAGACAACAAGGGGATCGAAATCTGCTGAGCTACCGTTCCAACAATTACCTTTCACCCGGTTTTTCTCCTCAAAACCAAAATCCCGCGAACACCTACAATAGAAGCAACCAAATCCCACCTCGTGCTTCTAATCCTTATCAACCACCCACCCAACAACACCCACCAATTAATCCCGATGTTGACACAATCATGAGAACTCAAGGTGAGCAAATCAAGAATCTGCAGAGCCAAATAATTAATTTGAAAGGAGATATCTTGAAACAAGGTAATGACATCAGAACTGAGGTTCGTGATAATCTTCAATCCTCTTTCATCACTCAAACAACTGAATTGAAGAATCTGTTGGCTAGTTTCTTGCCTGACGCTCAACCTTCTTCTTCGGGTTCTCTACCTTCAAATACCGTCACCAATCCGCGAGCTAATGTGAGCGCTATAACTACGCGTAGTGGAACTACCATTGTCACTCCATCTACCCCACCACCATCATCTACACCTCCTCCACCACCATGTATCTCTACTCCTCCTACACCTAGTAATAGTGCACCATTACCGTCTCCGCCTCGTCATGACGATGTATCTCGGAAGGACCCTTCAACATCACAACCCTCACCAACTACACCTCCACCCAATCCTTATCAGCCCAGAATCCCATACCCTTCTCGCATAGGCAAGACCAACGAGCTAACCAAGAATGATTGTAATGTAATGAAATATGTGGATATGCTATCTAAAATGACCATCAACATTAGCCTTGTTGAAGCACTTTGCCACATGCCGAAATTCGTCAAAACATTCAAGGATTTGCTTAGCAAGAAGGAGAAGTTACTTGAACTTGCCAACACACGCTTAAATGAAAACTGCTCTGCAGTCCTTCTTAAAGAACTTCCGGAAAAACTTGGAGATCCCGGTCGTTTTGTGTTGTCTTGCTTATTCAACAAAACTGAAGAATTTACTGCCCTTGCTGATCTCGGGGCTAGTATTAATCTTATGCCACTCAGTGTTTGGAAAACACTATCATTGCCCGATCTCATTCCTACAAAGATGACTCTCGAACTTGCAAAACGCACTCTCGCTTACCCCGTTGGTATAGCCGAAGACGTGTTTATCAAAGTTGGCACATTTACCTTCCCGGTCGATTTTGTTGTAGTTGATTATGAAATGGACCCTCGTATTCCTCTAATACTTGGTCGGCCATTCTTGAGAACCGGACGTGCTTTAATAGATGTGGCCGAAGGTGAGTTAATCTTACGAGTCGGGGATGATTCTAAAATTTTTAAAATGGGGAAGCTTACCGGCAGATCTTTTGGAGGCCGAGAATCAGTGAATATGATAAATGTGCTCGATGACTTTACCGTCTATGACAACCCTCTATTCGAGTCTTCCACTGATAATCCACTCTTTGAAGATAATGTGGATGATTCTCTCCCTACTTTGGACGCTTCTCCCATTTTTGATTCTCCACCGGTCTTTGATGCTTATGAAGATGATAATTCTAGCTCAGATTCGGATGATTTTGATTGTACTTCTGAGTATCCCGAGCTGCCTACATATGATGATTTTGATGAGGCCGATACTCTCTCGAGCGATTCTTCACATGATGAAGATCCTCCGCCATCACTCGATCCTACTTTGGACGATTACTCATTCGAGGAAGATTTCTCTGAATTTCTTAACACATACTTCCCTCATGAGAGTGATGCACCTCCTTTGGACTTTGAAGATTATCGTCTTGGTCCTACTTTGGATTTGAAGAGCATTTTGTCCAAGGAGAAGAAACCGGTTGACACCGAAATCCGTTGCACTTATGATTTGACACCTCTTTGTCCCACTTCTGAGGACGAGGTTGTGCTTCTTTGCGGATCTTCTTCACACTCGGCTGAGCCGGAGTGCTATTTTCCCCTGAAGGAAAAGGTGTTCGATCCCGGTATTGAAGTCTTTAAACCATCTCAGTATCCACCTGATGCAATAAAAGGAAAAATCTTTGGAAATTTGGAAGACATGCTTGCACCGCTTCATATTTGCTTCTACTGTGCTCCATCTCTGCTTAAGGGAACCTTGCCGCTTCTCTTTTGGCTTGCCTTGTTCACCTTAAGCTCTTGCCTATTGATGAATGAAAACTATGTCTTTGATCCTGGTGGATTTGTTTCATGCTACTTCCGTTGATGATCAAGGTCGAGTCAGGCTCACGACTCGGTTAACAAAAACCAAGCGCTTCTTGGGAGGCAACCCATGCATCTATCTTTTCGCTTTCTTTATCCTAAGTGTAGGGGGGACCCCTTTGGATTGCTATTTCCTCTCCTCACTTCTTAATCAGGGATTCGAGCTTCAATGATCCACTCTTAATGATTCTTGACGACCCGTGATTCCGTGTTCTACTTCTTCCCGGTTCTATCCTAAACTCTTTTCGATTCACTATTTTTATATTTTCTCAATATTAAAATAGGAATCTCTTTAGTTGTCTTTTCCTTAGCGAAATTTAAACAACGTGCACAATGTCCTAAGTGTAGGGGAGTTTACTCCCACATGCTTAAACATTGAGGACAATGTTTATCTTAAGTGTAGGGGGGACTTCTATCGAAGTTAAGTGGTCTTTTCCTTGTTTTTGTCCTCATTTTAACCGGAAAATCAATTTTTCGACATTTTTCAAAATTTTTGATCTATTTTGGCCTATTAGTTTTTCCCTTTTGTATAGTTATTTTCTTTCTTTGCTAGAATAAATGTTTAATAAGTGGTTTTAATTTTCAAACGTTGTGAATCTTTTGACTCAATCCGAGTTTACTCTAGCTAGTATCCTTAACGTGTTTAAGTTAAGTTTTGCTAGGCTTTTATATAGGGAGCTATAAAACGCGAAAGTCTTAACTCTCACGGGTTAAGAACAAGAACTTTTCGCAAGTTCCTATAATTGATCCTAGAGAGTCGTTTATCAAGGGAACTTTAAGATGCGATTTCTAAACTTGAAAGAGTCTAAGAATTTGCAAGATCCTATAGGCGACTCGAAAACCCAAAACTTTGATTTAATAGGCTAAGTATCCACGAGTCTCATTACTTGAGATTTTAAACTGTGGAGAACGAGAGATGATAGAGCCAATTATAAGTCGGTATTCTTTCGTGAATTTATGTGAGTTAATTATAAGCCTATTCTCCCATCGCTTGCTAATAAATTTATCTGCTAATAAATAAGGTTGTACGATTTGAAAAGTTACTTAGCTTCTAGCCCCAGATCGTTTAAAAGTTGCTCGGTAATGACGAGAGTTCATAGCCAAGGCATAACTTATGAAGCGGGGCGCGAAGATTGGCGAGTCCGAAAAGGCCCTAACAAGGCATGAGGGCTATGTTTTGTTGCTAAAGATCCAAAAGTGATGTGAAGAATCATTTATCGAAAATCAATATGAAGGATCGAGACACACGACGAAAAGCAAAAACTCCCCAAAAGTCATGGAAAAGTGTATCCGAAAAGACCCTAACAAGGTATGAGGATAAATAGATCCAAGTCAATAAAGGAGGCGGATCGTTGTATATCAAAATCCAAAATAAAGATTGGAGAAAAATGAAGAAGTCGTGGTCCATATATGAAGAATCTCTCAAAATTCCAAGTGAAGAAATTCCAATTATGAAGAGAAGACCATTATTTCATGAACGTCTCTCAAGATTTGAAGTATGAAGTCGCTGCCAAATATCGGCCCGAGAAAGGTCTCAAATCGCGAACCAAGTTATGCCAAGATATGAACTTTCTGATATCCCGAGAAGCAGTTTTAAAAGATTTGGTCCTTTAGCTAACTATTGATTAAATCGTGCACTTTATTTTCAGACTAAATAATTATCAAAATAAGTCAACCAATGCATCTTCATGATCATTCAAGACAAAATAATAAAACATAAGAGATACCCATAGGAATAAGGGAGTCTAAGTGAATAATTGGCCCACATGAGTTCGTGTTAGTTTACTAACTTATAATAACAATGATCTCGTTTTTAAGCTTGGTTTGGAGAAAGTGAAAAGTTGAGGATGATGATTATTCATGACATTTTCAAAACCCAAGGTATGCTTTTAATTTCTTTGCTTTGCATTTTTATAATTTTCTATCTCTTTAATAAAGGCCAATGTGGATTGATTATTATGAAAAGTGTAAACATGCTTTGTAACTAATGCATTGCATGAGGACATTGCAATGGTCAAGTGTAGGGGATTTGATAGGTGTGTAAACACCCATCTTTTCTACCACTTAATTACTATAATAACCGGACCAAAACGTGTATTTTATGTCTTTTATGTCGGAATTATGCGTGGTTTGTGTTTTTATTGTATTTTAGGATGAAATTATGAAAAGTGGAGAAAACATGAGAATTCACGGGCATTCACGGCTTTTATTGAAGAAAAAGATGAAAGACGAAGTCGAGAAATCAAGAGTGGAAAAAGAACGGAAGTCCAAGACCAATTCTGAAGATTTATCGAAGAAAAAGTCAAAAGACGGAAGTTTATCAAAAGCCGAGAAACTCAAGTCTATTTTATTGAAGAAATTAAAGACGAGTTCAAAAGATATCCCGAGCCACAAGTCCTTAAAGTCCAAACTTAAAAGAAAGATGAGAAGAAAAGGACTAATGACGCAATTAATGAAGATTAGATGAGAAGAAGGACTTAATCCCGCAATTAACAAGAAATGAAGGAGGGGAGGAAGCTTCCTAATCCTCCCCTATATATAGATTAGATTAGTTATCATTTGTTTTGTTGGCTAAGTGTGACAATTAGCTCTTCCACCATTTTAAATACTTGTCATTTACATTAAATTGTCAATTTAATTACCTTGTCTTGCACCTTAAATTCATTTAATTTCAAGTAAGTTTCCTTTTAATTATTGTTAATCTTTACTTTATCTTGTCAATCTCTTATCTACCTTTCTTATTCTTTGATTTGTGGTGTTTATGTTCATGTTCATGCTTTTATTTTGATCCAAAGTGTTTTTGGTTATTATGGTTAAAGTTGTTTAATTTCATGTTTTTGATTGTTTGTTTATGCTTATTTGTTTGATCGTTACTGTTTTTATTGATCCGTGTGTTTGATTTAGCTTACTTTTTGTTTATCACTGCTGGTACTCATCTTCCTTGTTCTTCGGAAGAGTTTTGCTTGTTTCTGTGTTTCCAGAAAAAGTTCCGAACCAAGGGAAGGATTGAGGTTTCATTCGGAAGTCAATACTTCCGAACCAAGGCTTCATTCGGAAGTCTGAAACTTCCGAACCAAGGTTGTTCATTCGGAACTTAAAAAGTTCCGGATCAAGGAAACTCATTCGGAACTTCAAAAGTTCCGAATAAAGGAGCCTCATTCGGAACTTCAAAAGTTCCGAATCAAACTTGTTCATTCGGAAGTAAAAACTTCCGAACCAGGATTCTTCATGCGGAACCTTCCGAATCATTAACTTCCGAACCAATTCCAACAGTTCCGAACCAAGAGCCTTCATTCGGAACTTCAAAAGTTCCGAATAAAGGTGCTTCATCCGGAAACTTCCGAATCAAGGGGTGACCAAAACTTCCGAATCAAAGGTGATTTTACAAGATTCCGAATCAGCAAGTTCCGAATGAAAGATTGTTTTGGATAAGTGACATATTCAGGCAAGTTTGTTCCGGATCAAGGACTTTGGTAATATTCCAAGTGAAGAAGAATCATTTCAACCAAAGGTGACATTTAAGTTGAGTGATTATTCCAAACGAAGGTTTATTCTAAATGAGCTGTATTCAGATTCTTATTAGCTTTTGTCTTTGATTTTTATTTTCAAGCTTTATTTTTCTTTCCTTTTTATTTAATTGCACTTTTAGATTATTTGCCTTAGTTTTAGTTGCATTTTAAGTTTACCTTAGATAGATTTAAGTTTACGTCATTTTACTTTAGTGCCCTTTAATTTTAGTCACGTTTTAAAATACTCGCACTTTACTTTAATTAGACTTAGATTTATTTTAATTGCACCTTTACTTTAATTGTTTTGCACCTTTTAATTTTCAAAACTACAACGACACATCTTTGATTCTCCAAAGTTCAACTGAGTCACACATAAAACTTCAAGTTGTTCAATTCGATTAGACATACTTAAACGAACTTTTTAATTGGGTAAAAGCTAGTTATCAATGTCCAGCGGAAGTGCGTCGACAAGTCGAACCTTATCATCAAATTCTAGGGGAAGACTCTTGTATACATGGGTGATTAATACAGATTCCCTCAAAGGCGTGGAAATACTAAGCCTATTTTCTAGTGGCAAGGGAGGCATCCTAATGTTCTTAGCATAAGCAGTAGAAATAACCGAGTGAGTAGCACCCGTATCGAAAAGAACACATGCAGCGCGACCATACATATACAAGATTCCAGTGATGGTACCTGTAGACTTGTTGGCCTGGTCTCGAGATGTCGTGTAGACACGCCCGGCAGTAGGAGGCGGCTTGGTATCAGCATGTCCCGATGTACCCTCCATCTCGCCCTTACGGCAGTCCTTCATAATATGGCCAGGAAGACCACACTTGAAGCACGCATCGGTATTATGGCGACATGGTCCTGGGTGCCTACGGTGGCAAGTAGAGCAAAGAGGATGAGTGTATCCTCCAGCAGGTGCTCTGGCTGGCTGAGGACCTGATAAAAACATTTTACATAAGACATGATAGTTGGGTACAAAGGACGAAGCGGATAATCGTAAGATTGAATACCAGTGATAGCTGGACGGCTAGGCTGCGAACCTCTCTGGTTCTGGTCCCTACCGTTTCCATGGTTCCTGGTAGAAGTTTGATAAAGTGTCAGAATATGAGTTATAACATAAAACGTAAGCAATTTCATAAGTATTGGGACCTGCTGTTGTTGGAGTGCCCGGCGTTGTTACGGTAATTGTCATTACTGCCACGCCTATCCGTAGCAGAACGGTCGTTAGTCTGACCGTTTCCCTTGGGCTGATGAGGCTGCTGCTGAGTAGCCGGCTGAGACCGGTCCCCAGTTTTCTGCCTGGAAGATACAGTTAAAGAGATGAATAATTGACATATGGAAAGTATACGGATTGGTCACCGCTTGAATACGAATGTTTACCTCTTGTCGGGTCTTTCAGCTTCCCCGAACTCATCCCTCTCATGCAGCATCTCCAGTTTTCGTGCTGCATTTGCTACTTGTGCTACCGTATCCAACGGAGCACCTGATAAGTTATTTGCAATCCTTGGATTAAGAGCCCAACGAAAGTGTATCGCTTGTTCTTCAGTGGTGCCGGCAGCTGTTCTCAGGACACCAGTATAGCGGAGGAAACGCTGCATGAAGTCATTGCTGTCTTCGTCAGGTCACTGTCTGAGGCTATAGTATTCCCTCATGAGGCGATTCCTTCCTTCCATGGGAAAGATGTTAGCCGGGGAGGATAACCGTCGTTATGAAGAAGAGCATCTTGCATCTTTGCATCAGCAGCTGCAAATATTGCCCAGATATTGTTTGCGTTTGCCATCTGACAGTATGACATAAAAAATATGATTAAAAAGTTCAAAACATAAAATACAATTATATACATGAAAAAAAAATTTATACTAAAATTTCACGAGAAAAAAATTTTATGCAAGAAAATATTTGTGTATGAATGCATGATGCAGTTTTATGAAAACTTTTGTATGCTCGAGAGTGAACGCCTCTGGTCAGTTCACCCAAAACAAAAGACATAGCGAGGGGACGCCTATGGGTCGGTCCCAAATCTAAAAGTTTCGATAAAACACATGCGACTAAATAGGGCCAGTCCTGTACCAATCATTACTTAGTCAAAAACCCTGCAACAATGACATGTATATGTATGCTTAAAAATGATGAATGCATGAAAACAACTGTCAGTTCTAGGAAGACCGTAGTGACTACCCACTAATCACAGGTCATTTTTGAGAGCCTACAGGTCGAATCCTTGGCTCTGATACCATAATTGTAACACCCCATTTTGGAAATGGAAATATCACAGTAATTATGGCGTGTCATCAAAGCATACAAGATAAAATGTCTAAACATTACTTGACCATAAAAAGGAAAATACCGGAATCAAACATCGGTAGTCCAAAAGTAAAGCTCATCACACACAAACATAGTATAATAAAGGAAAAGGACTAAACAATTTCCAAAGCATAAGTATCAAAAGAAAGGAAATGCATAATGTAAAGAAGGCTAGACAGCTTCCAGTCCATATGCACGTACTCTTAGTGTCTACGAGCGTCCCTGAGTACCTGCCGTTTTGGAAACATAGAAAAGGAAAACGGCTGAGCAATACGCTCAGTGCACGGATGTACAATAAAGCATGAATAGGATATGCATATAACATTATAACAGCGGAAGAAAACTAAGTCCCGAGTAACCTGGTTAGGTCTTAATAAAACTGGTTTATAGTTTGAAAGTCTTATGTTTATCTTATAAAAACTGTTTGTCATATTTTACCATTAGCCAATATAGGTCATGAAAATCCACCGTGCATGAATAATTGGAGGGGTGACCTCATCATGCAAATTAGAGGGGCTGCCTCTAATTTGATATACTGGTTTTTGGGTAGGAGGGATCAGCTCCTTGTGAAGGATGCAAGGCACACACCACATTCACCATGTAATCCTGAATGAAAACATGTAACAAGGATGCACCCATACGCCCCACATGATAAATATAAATAAATGGCCAAAAGCTGAAGGGACGCCACGAGCAATCACTCCGCCGTGGTGAAGTCATAACATCAGTGCCTCTAATGTTATGGTTATGGTACCTCCATAACTAGGTGAAACTGGTCATGCATGTATATGGCTATAGGTAATCTTAATTAAACATAAGCAATCAAACTCATAACTTATACTACGGGAAAACAGTTGGCTGCATACGGGGAATCCTAATAAGGAAAGAATGTCCATACTGAAAGGACGGGAATCCGTACCTTATGTCCAGTGAACGAGAAAGACGAACTGCGAGAATCCTACTTCCGAATCACTAGTGCTACATAAATACGTACATGAAATAAGTATCTGCTTACAAAATACATAGCTGGTTTTATGTCATGTCTTAGCTTATTTTATGTGTTCTTACTATGTTTTACTGTTTAAAGCCTTAAACTGTATTAAATCTTATATTTTGTTTAATCTGATTAAGTATTTCTGGTATTTCATGTATTATTATACTTACTGTGTAATAATAAGTAACTTTCCAAAAATAGCAGGTTTCCTAAAATAGAAAGTTTCCAAAAATAGAAAGTTTCCAAAAATAAAAAGTTTCCAAAAATAGAAAGTTACCAAAAACAGAAAGTTTCCAAAAATAGAAAGTTTCCAAAAATAGATTTACTGCTTAAAATAGATAGGTTTCTAAAAATAGAAAGTTTCCATAAACAGATTTGCTGCCTTAATTAAATAAGTTTCCATAAATAGATTAGCTGTCTTAAATAAATAAGTTTCTAAAAATAGCTGGTTTCCATAAATAGATTAGCTGCCTTATTTAATTAAGTTTCTAAAAATAAAAAGTTTCCATAATTAGAATAAGTTGGTTAAATAAGCTAAGTATATAAGCCTAAGTGTTTTCATGATTATTTTCTAAGTCATATGATATATTGTATGGTTTAATAATTATTTCATGTAATTTTAATTAAACTATAGGTTATAATATTTAATTAAAGTATAACATGTTTTTAATTAAATAAGTTAAATACTTAGGTTAAAATATGTATTATTATATATTAATAGTATAACCTAAGTCATGTTAATTAATTAATTATATCCATGGTTTTAAAATAATTAATTAATTATAAGTCTTAAATATATAAATACTTAGGTTAAAATAATTTCATGATTATTAATAATTAAATAACCTAAGTCATGTTATTAAATTAATCACATCTTTATTAATTTAATTTTAACATAAGTTCATAACATAAAAAAACTAACATAAACCATGAACCGGATTTAGGCTTAAAAGCATCAACCGGACATGAATCGACACCGTACCCCGAACCAACTCGGGGTACCCCGTGTTTCCCCTTGCTGCCGTGGGACCCACATGCACCAACCAAGACCATATGGTCTTGGTGGTGGTCGGCTTGTCAAACCGAAACCCCCTTGGGGTCGGTTGCAGCGTGCGGCCAAAACAAAACACCCCTTAAAACGACCCTTTGATTTAATTAATCACCAAAACATGTTAGATCTATGATTAAATATTATGTTTTTATAAAAACATCACATGTTCATAATTAATAAAAAGATTAAATTAAAAGAAAAGGTTTAAAAAGGTTTTACCGAATTCGTGGATCAAGAGAACGAAGAACAAACACGATCAATCATCAATTCTTCAAGATCAAAGATCAACAAATCACCTTGTATGGTGATTTATGGGTGGCGGCACAAAGAACAAGGAAGAAGAGGGTTTTAGGTTTTTCTTGAAATCTTCTGTAAAGTGTTTTTGTGTAGTGTAAAAAAATAAATAACCCTTTTATTAAAATTGACAATGGGCTTGGCCCATTGCCCTTGTTTGGCCGCGGGTAGGGACCCCACATGGGGTTCCCGTACCTTTTTCCGTGTCTCGTTATTTAGTTACTCGTTTGTGTTTATTTATGTTCGTGTCTTAATTGTTCTCGTTTCGTAAATACCGTGATCTAATATATTTAATTACGCTCGTAATAAATATATATACGTACTCAATCATAGTGCGTGTTTTAAATACGTTCATGATTTCATGATCGCATGTTCGTGATTAATTATTGTTAAATAATTATTACATGATCGTGCATATAAAATACTTATCGTGTTCTAACATGTACGTAATACGTAAACTCCTAACACGTAATCGTAATCATGCTATATTAGGAAAGTTTTAACTAGTACGTACGATCCTAAGGGTACTATGCATGGTAAAAGCATGCGGGTTTTACATTCGACCTCAAGACCTCTTGTTTGTATGCCCTGCGTGATAACCATCTGGGCTACATGCCTTTTTGATTTTACTATCAGAAAGTTTATTAATATAGTGTTTCTTAGTCTGGCAGTTCTTTCATTTTAGTAAATCTTTATTTTCGTTTAAAACAAATAGAATTAAACTTTTTAAATAAATCTTAGTTTTAATAAAATAAATAATAAATAAAAATTAAAAAAAATGTTTTTATTAAGTCTAAAAAGTTTAAATAATTTTTAATTAATTAGATTTTTATAATTTTAGATTTAAATAAAAATAGTTTTTAAATAGATTTGTTTAAAGTAATTTTTAATAAAGATAATTAGTTTTAAAAAGTTAATTAGTTTTCTAAAAATAGATTAAAAGTTATTTTTAAGATTAATTTTTATAGATTTTAAATTAGTTTAAATTTAAATAGTTTTTATGTAATTGTGTGTTTAGATTTAAATATTAGCGGGGTTAACGATTCATGCACTTTAGGATAAGTTTAAATAGTTTAAAATTTGTAGACTTTAATTTTAGTTTAAAAACCGAAACCAATTCAAATCGGTTGTCCAAATCAAAGCAACATGTCTCAAATTCATAAGATCTTCGTGTATAACGAACTCGAGTCACCAACGTGTTTAACTGAATTCGTCTTTGGTAATATTAGTCTATTACTTTTTCCTAAAGGTAATTTTCTAATTTACCCTATAACGTATCAAATTATCACTATACTATCAAGGATACATCAGCCGTCCTGGTTTCCGCTTTACTACGATAGGAGGCAACACCTTCTACAGATTAATTGGTTGTTCTCACATGGACACTTCTGGAAGAGGGTACACCAACTCCCTGTAGGTGTTGTTAACGGTTCTTTTACAGAACCATGCCTTGGCCCATCGATTTGGATTGCACAACCCAATTACCCGAGAGACAGAACATACATGACCACATGGCAGGCCTGAAAGTTGCCATTTACGACACGTACATGGACCGTTTACAAGATCCACTTTGTAGGCAGCTCTATGATCTTTCACCTGGTAAATCTTAAAATTCTCTATCGGATGAACCAGCCAGTTAGCACTTTTCAAATTCCTCTTTGTCACCCTTGCAGCAACCCAAGTTGATAGTTCATCAATTTGCGGCACAGCTACAATAAAATGTTGACCAACAAAACCATTAGTAGTCGTTTAATACTTGTTTAAAAATAATCAAAAACAAAGTTTTATCAAGCATACCATCATCTTGCGACCTCCGCTCACAATACCTTCTTTGTAGAAGGTCCCTAAAAATCCATAAGCTTTGTGATTGTAAATTTCCTAACACCCTTTGTTAGTGAATTAATCGACTCAACGCAGTTGGACGTTAAATAATTGTATCTGTTTGTTGGGCAAAAAGCGCGGGAACAATTTTCAAAACCAGCTTCTTCGAGTTTTCTGTAAGCCTCAGGTTTACAAATTCTAATTTCAGAAATACTGCTTTCAAAATCTTGGGTCAAATAAGCTTTACATGTTTTCCAATAAATTGCATTAAACTTTTGGGACTTTAAGCTGCAATTCATAAGCAGATGCCTACAGCATATTTCATGGAAGGCTCTGGAAACACAGTGCTACAAGCTACGTTAATGGCTTGATGGCGATCAGATATGATTACCAAATTAGGAACATCACCGATACATTCTTTCAGTTTACTTAAAAACCATGTCCAATTCTCAGTTGTTTCACCTTGGCACACACCCGTGGCAATGGGTATGATTTGGTTGTTTCCATCCATCCCAACCGCAACAAGCTTAGTACCAAGATACTTACCCTTCAAATGTGCTCCATCGATTTTCAACAAAGGCCGCATATAACGTACAAAGCTCCGAATCTGCAATTATAATGACATTATTTCAATTTATGTTCTGGTATAGTGGGAAAACAATAAAACGTAATGAATTAGGAAGTATCTTACCGCGACGGCGAAGCCAATAAAACACTTCTTGAAATAACAATCTTCGTCAGTATCAATATGTGTTACGGTTCCTGGGTTCAACAACTTTAAATTGTGACAATAAAAAGGTAACTGGGTATACGAATCCTCAGGCGAACCGTGTAAGATTTCCAAAGCCTTTTGTTTACCCGCCCAAGCTATATAATACGAAACATCTAACTTCCAATCTAAATGCAAATCATTTACAATTTCGATGGGTGTATATACCGTCTTAGTATCTCTGAACTTGTCAATCAGTAATGGCCCTAATAAATTACGCTTTGCGTTGCGATGGTTAGGGAAAAAATTTGTCTTGGAACAAGTGTGGATGTTTTGAACGGTTGTGGCTCTAAAGACCGGACTACTTTTCAGCTTGCGTGTGTGTATCAACCAATTGCATTCTGCTTGTGAACAGCAGACACTGTAACGTTGGACACAAGACCGTAGTACCTTATATTGGTAGCCATCGGTAACGGCCTTTTTTCCAATGACAAACATACACACCGCCTTATTGTCAAACCTATCGCCTTTTTAAAGAGCAAAGACAAATCGAAATTGTGGTTGTTGGTTAATTTTTGTTCTATTCTAGTATTTGTTGGAAGCGAGGGCATATTGTTTAGTGAATTTCGTTGCCAGCCTAGATGGCTAGAAGTTAATTCCTCACAAACTAAAGGTTCATTTAAATCAAAGGAAGCATAATTTAGGTTGTGTAGATTGTTTACCTCAACCAAAATGATGTAAATCTTTGCAACGTCTTGCGTGTCCAGAATATCACTACACATACACTCGACGTCATCGTCATCCTTCAGGTCAATTCTATCCTCTCGTATGGTGTAATACAACGAAATATTTTCGTGTTCTTGTACACCAAATTTCCCCTTAACAAGACAGACTAGCTTGGAGAAATTTATGGACTTTTCTAATAGGACTGTCCTAGTAGAGTCCTTAAAAACAAGTAAGACTTTCAATCTAACAATTTTTGGTCTAGCCATTTTTCTATGATTAAGCAACCAATGGCTACTTTAACACCATGGCTACTTTAACTAACACTGAAATGACTTAAATTATTTTTACAACTTCCATTCGAATAACTAACTTTGCTTACTAGTCGAATAAAATATATTGTTTAACTAAGACTCGAAGGATTATACATGATGAACCAGCAGTCGCATAATTTGTATACCTAAGTTGAACTACTAGTCGAATAAAAGGGATTGTTTAACTAATAGTATAATGAGTTTACATGTTCAACCTCTAGTCGCATAATGATTATACATAGGTTGAACTACCAGTCGAATAAAATTTATTCTATTGCTTTTAAACAATTAGCATTAAGAGCAGGGATTATACAAATAGCCAAAAGAGCAGGGATTGTTTAACCACCAGTCGAATATAAAGTACACATATATTTATAAATTACTTATAATTTGCAACCACTAGTCGATTAATTAAGTCTTCCCAACAACCAATAAATACATACTAAAGACTATGCAGCTTTATCTTGTAAATAAATACCACAACGCATAGAGTAAATACCTACAACGAAATATGTCTTCTTCATCAACAAATTCGTATAGGCGTCGATACTATAATGTAAGGAGAATGACACATTGCAATTGTATACCGCCACTTAATATGGATACTCAAGTATCATGGACAAGATTGAATCCTGGCAGAAGGTTCAAACGTTGCCCAGTTTATGTAAGTATTAACCCAACCCCCAAGTTTAAAAAACACCTACGTTCGTCTAATAATGTCTAGCGTTCCAGTAGGGTCAATTGTTTTGTCTAAGTATATTTGACAATGCACAAGTCAACAGCAATTGATCCAACTGGGAAGCTAAACACTTGATTGACTTATACGAACCCATGTTAGTTTCGTGATTAGCGTCCAAAGTTCTAGTTGGATCAGTTGTGTTGTATAAGTGCGTTAGTCAATGTGCAAATCTCCTGCAATGAATCTAACTAGAAACCTAGACACAATTTTTTCAAAACATGTTCCAAGTGGTTACAGTTTTAGGCCTATTGGTAATCTAACAAGGTGTCTAGTTGGATCTGTAGGCCTGATTATGTGTATTACTGAATGCTCATGATGACGCAAACAGATCTAACTGTAAATTTAGACACCAAGTTTAGAACACTAATTCGTATCAAATTAAAATGAATCTTTGCATACAGCCTAAATTTTGCATCTAACTAATTTACAATTTGTTGAACAGGAGAGATCTGCTCAATGTGGTGTTTTTGGATGGCTAGATAACGAGCTACCTTCAGAATACTACAAGGAACTAATGTATAACCATCATGCTGACAACACAAATCTGACAACAACCTTAGTTACCTTAAGCCAACGAGAGCATCTTAATAGGGGATCATTATGCTTTACAACTTGTACCATTGCATTAGTTATAATGTTTGTAATTTTGTTATGTTTGTTTGTTTTAGGTCGTTGTTAAGAAAATGTGTTGAATATTTCTGGACTGGAATAAATTACCATTATCGCAACGCCTTTTTCATTTAATACCATTAGTGGAAAACTTGCTTTATAAAGTATACGGAGAATACATGCATGCAAATTATATATTACTAGTAAACATAAACTACATGTCTTCACGGTGCAGGTAGCTACCCTTGTGTTTCCAGAAATATGAGATCATGTTTTCGCGATAAGCAAGGGCAGTTTAAACTGAGTTGCCAAAAACCAAAGGCATCCCACGTGTTAGCCGATACAATATAATAAGAGCCCATATCCCACAGTCACCATAGTTTCCACCTTGAATCGGTACATCATCTGAAAACTTAAAACTGATTTTGTAGTCTTCCAATTTTAACCCCTTGCGCTTTAGTACACTAGCATTATGTAGTAACTGTGGTAGTTTGTTGCTAAATACTTCACGCATCCCTATCCACCACAAGCGGGTCTCTTGAATTGGCAAATTCTTTGATCTCTGACGGGGTGGAAGAGAATCATAAACTGTCATCACTCCCGTCCTAATATGCAATTCACCAAGCGCCCAGTGCTTTAGTGGTTCATTCAAAGGGATGTACACCTAAATATAATAAAATTTATTATTTGTATAACCTAATATCTAACTAATAATATCAGTGTATATGGAATCATTTCAAATAATTTAACAAACCTTCTCAACGTCTGCCCAACTAATACGGACGTTTTTTCCTTCCACGTACTGTTTAGGCAAACCTCTCATTAACATTGACGGACAAAAATGAGGTCCGGCTACAGTCCAATCATCATTTTTGCCATAATAGTGGAACAATAAGTCAATCCAAACTTCAAAGTGCTGCGAATATCAAACAACACACAATATCAAACAATATTTTAAACTAAACATACTATTTTTTTATCTTTTAATTAAAGAGTGTGCAACCTACCACGGTGCGTAGCCATCCTCTATTGTTTTCGTCCAAACCCAACAAGCATAACCAGAATGTCTCATTAACAACTTGTCCGTACTCGACCCATGGAAATTGGAACAACGGAAAAGTATTTGCAATGGAACCCTTTTTTGTCAACAATTTCTTCAAATATGCCGGTACTGTAACTTTGTGGGGTGACTTTTTTAGGGCGTTTCAATTCCTGAAAATTGAGGTTACACCTATGAAAAACTAATAATCTTGGAAATTAATAAACACCAAAAACCAAGAATTTTACCTCTTTAAACATTTCAAGTGGGGTGTAGGCTATTTCGAATATAGGTTCATATTTTTCATTGGTTCAAATCGGACAACCAATCCACCATCAGAACCTATAGTTTTGTTGTTCAAACGGGAACAGGTTTTTTTAACAGGATCAGTAGTAGACCTTTTTTGAGCATACGGCTCCTAATATGCCACCCCTGGCTTCCTTTTACGTGGTACCTTTACAGAGACACAAGGTTTAGTTCTGACAGATTAAAGAATTAAATCCAATGTCGGCCTATCATTCGGTTGCACCACATTGTATTCCTGAAAACTTAAAAAGATCATCATATGCTACTTTTAAAAAACGTTTCTTCAAAAACACATCTAGTAACTAATATATATAAGGGAATACATACATTAAATGGTCCGTGTACAGACAACTGCGTCCGATCAACATTAATATCTACTATTAACCTGTCAAGATTCATATTCCCTTCCTGAAAAAATAATGTTTTACAAATCAAACATCAATATTACGATAAATTTATGTATACTTATATAAACTAAAGTTAATACACACCTTCAATAGTGTATCATAAGGGTTTTTCAAATCTAAAACATTCTGGACATCGATCTCATGTGCAACACCCGTGTCTCCCATAACCTCTTGACTACTCACCAATTTTTCTTCCGTGTTATCTCCAAAGAAGCCAGCAACCATATTATCTAACGTATACTTCTGAGACTCAGTTTCATCAACGATCTTACCCTTCCCGTCAACATCAAACTAAATTGCAAACAAAATTTTTTATAAGGGATTGACAAGAACAAAATGTTGGTAACCTTAATCTTTCCTTGTAAAATAAATGAATATTCGGGTTACCTTACGGGAACAATCGACTATATGAGCATTATTCTTCTGTTCACTTATTTCTCCAACAAGGAAATCAGTATCATCAACTGAAGGTGTAACAAATTCCAACGCATTAAGCAAACACTCCATTTGTGATGGTTGTGAGTCTTTATACAAAGACTCCGTGTTTTTTTCATATGTCTTCTGTTGCACAGGGCATTCAAACAAATTATCATCCGCAAGACTAAAATCAAAACTAGTCTCTGTTGTTGCACATACAACACCAGCAATTGAATTTCTAAGCTCATCCAAACTAGTCTTCATAATTGGTTTAATCGAACAAACGACTGAACAAAGATTATTCACAGCTTCCATAATACGGTTATCTAATCTAGTAGGTGCGTTGGTTTCTCTCTCCACCTTGACACATTCAACATCAGAAACACACGGTGCTTTTTCATTCCTTACACCCTCATTCTTTTTTAACCCAACCCCTAAAGCAGTTCCAAAAAGGTTAGGAATTTGAAGGCTTCGTGTCGAAGTACCTTCCCCAGACAGATTTTTGGGAACCTCATCGTATTGCACATCACCAAAGCTAGTATCGGGTACTTTTAGAGATTGTAAATCAGTATCGGGTACTTTTAAAGATTGTACATCAGTTTCAGGTACTTTTAAAGATTGTACAACAGGTTTCCTACATTCCAATTGTGAAGAACTGGTGGATGCCAGGTTTTGAGAAAGGGGTATTGTTCCATTAGGTTTGTAGGCTTGGATACAAGATACGACATCCCCCGGAAGAATGACAGGCTTCGACAATACCATTCTTGGCACACCTCTTCGGCTGTCGGAACCAGTTCAATTATTGGTACCGAACCCTAATGATTTACCAACAAATCATACATTACAATTTGGAATCGTCATATATACAAATAGGAGATCCTATTACTATTATTACCTGACCAAATAGCAGATCATATTGATCTTTATCAAAACGCCTCCCATTTGGGCTCCACCTAAGACCTCGAGGTATGACATCCTCTTGTTTAGACCACCATAAGTTGCTGTTACTAAATCTTTCCAGAATCCATATCTACATGTCCAAAGGATAATTTACTTATATTAAAAATATAAATTTACAAGTTGATAATATACAAATTTTAATAATCAAATTTATTACTAACCTTAAAGGCCCATACAAACCCATTCAGGTTGTAACTGGGTTTTTTCTTTGATACTCTTTTCTTTTTTTTCACAACTTTTACTGTCTTACTATAGAAATGCTGCCACATATATTCTCCCCAAGGAAACGAGTTCCAAGCCGACAAATTTTCAACAAGGTTCAACAAATGTTGTGTAACATTAAGAAAATCTTCTCGTCCCATAAATATGGCCTCCGCTACAAACAACAAACATACCCTAACAGCATCGCTGTCATCTAACTTATACCACTTTTTATCAACATTTATCAGCTCTAACAACTCCCGCTGTTTAACACTCTTAATGTTACTATTCATCTTCTCAGGAAAAACACGTTCAACAAATGAATAACTTTCTGTATCATCTAAGAATAACGGCCCACATCGAAAACCACTTATCAAACAAAATTCCTCCCTCCCAAACTGCAGATTAATATCACCAATTCTAATCTTAATGGAAGGGCAATCACAACTCAAGCCATTAACCTCCTCATGAGTTTGCAAAACATAATGTAGCATATGGTTTTCATACGATGATTTAGGAAAATCTAACCATCGACCAAATACACTACTCCTAAACAATAAATCCCTATTTTTATACGGCTTCAACTTACATTTGATTGTGGAAATAATATTCAATCGTGAACGAAGACTTACTTTAGGTTCCTTTGTATGTGTAATTTCTTCTCGGTTAACAACAGCATCTGGGTTAACATCAGAGTTAACATCACCAGCCACCATCGTTACAATTAACTCTCATTCGATTCAAAAGAGTAGTATGTGTGGATACCAGTAATTAATCGGGAATAGGATTGCTGGGATTGTTTAAGATTGGGGTGAACAAAAATCGGGATCAATATGATCGCCTAAGGTTTTGTTGAATAAGATGTGTTCAATAATATGTGAACGGATAAAAAAACAGTGGGTTTGGGTAAATGGATAACAAGATGGTAAATGGATAACAAAATGATTAATTATTTTAATTATTTTTAAAAGTACAAGTCGAATAAATAAATTGTACAAGTCGAATAACGAAAGGATCTATTTGGGAGAAAGTTTTTATATTTTTTATTAATTAAAAGTACGGGTCGAATAATATTTAAGTCAAAGCCGAATAACATAATAATTGGAGATTGATTTATTAATAAATATTATTTTATTTAAAAAGTACGGGTCGAATAATCGAGGTGACAGGTAGTCGAATAACAAGTACACTTACACATAGTGTACTTGTATGTACTTGAGTAGGTCCCACATGTACTATCCTATGATTAGAGAAAATGCCAAGTGTCACCGGTCGAATAGGTCGAATAGGCTAATTGGCTAATTGATACTCCCTTGGACTCTTTTTTAGGTGGCCATATGCTTTTGGTCCTCTTTCTAAATTAGTCTATATATATATATATATATATATATATATATATATATATATATATATATATATATATATATATATATATATATATATATATATATATATATATATATATATATATATATATATATATATGAAACACAAAGCTTCATGCATAAGTGAACTATGCGTGTGTGAAACCCGACATTAATCCAACAATATAATATACACTTGTCATGAGTTCGATCTAGTTGAGTTACCTGCAACGAAGCAAAAGAGTAATCTGTTAAGCTTGATAGGGCAAAGTTTTGGTACCTAGCTAGTAGACATATTCCCTACTTGTTATTGTGAAAATTAATTTTAGGCTTCTTGAAATCATTTTAACAATCATAATTACCGACTAGTGATTGTACCTCAACTGAATTCTGTTTTTGAGACATACATACTCCAGGGAGGAGAGATATTAAGATATCGGATGCTCCAGAAGAGTCCATGTCTCAGAAAGCACCTATAATGTACATAGAATCTTTGTTAGTATTTTAAGTAAAGGAAATCATGGTCCCACTTGAGGATAATCATGTCCATATCTCATAGAAAACCTCATAATCAAGAACTTTCCTTTACAAAGATTCGGGCAATTAGCTTTTTTTATTCTTATAACAGGATCATTTGTCTAGTCATTCTTGTTAAGATAAATTTTCGTACATATCTCATATCTGTGATGCCCAAGTCACTTTCGATCAGTAATTAAGATACGTTTTCTAGTAAATATGGAGTATCTATATAGTTTTCATAAACGGCTATGTTCAAGAGATTTAAAACATGTATAATCTTGTGTACCTTATAGTGGTTAACTTATGGTTAATGTACAGAGCAAATACTAATCAAGTATGCTCTGATATCTTAAACATAGTTAGGGCCCTTCTTTAATTTTTGCCAAGTTAACTTCATTTTACCCATTTTGGGTTTGATAGTAATATTTTTATCCCACATATGATTTTTAATATCAGTAATAGCTATCTACCTTACTCTAAATTTAGCAAGATGTTAGGTTGAAACATGTAGTCCAAGCTAATGTTTCCTGATGTTATCAATTTTTCTGTGATGATACCGCAGGTGACAAAATGGATCGTCTAATGAGTAGGGTAACGGGTCAAATATGCTCTAGTTAGACACTCATTTGTACTTGGTATAGTCAGAACTACTTTTTTCTCAAAATAACAATTGTGTTACAACTTACAAATAGTCACAAACAAGTCGTCCAGACGCGCTCATATTGAGTTTTCTATTTATTTTACCATTTTGAACCACTAGAAATATAAACATAATTCGCGAATGATCATTAGCTGTAATTGAAAGCTCTAACTGATAGCTAGGTGTGTCGACTCGGGTAATTTAAATCTCTCATTATTTTAATCAAGAGATTCTAAGGCTTTTTGAGATCCATACAAGGTCCGTTCACATAGGAACACATATTGTTAAAAAACATAATATCAAAGTAATAAAACTAGATCTTACACCAAACCAACCACCCCTTTGTATATTTTATTAGAAATCAGAGTACGGAAACAAAAAAGATAAAGACTAGTCCCCAAACGGATGCTAGTCGAACGTTACAAGATAAATGTGAGATTGTCCCAACTAGGTTGATCCAATCTCCCTCACTACAAGATTCACTCAACCACACACAAGAAATCAACATGAAACTAGATGAAAACCTCCCATGAACCAACAATGGTTAGAAAGAGAGAGAGCAGACGACACACACCAATGAGTGTGTGTTTTAGATAAAGACTGCTAACCCTAGAAAATGACTTGCTAGGGGAATATATGCCACAAACACCAAGCACGCTCCAACGGATAGAAAAGCCCACAAGGAGAGAATCCCAAGCCCATAAAGAGAAAACGAGCCTAAGAGCCACAAACCTGAAATATAACACATAACAAAGTAAAATGCAACATTTGGAAAGAGTGTAAAAATAACACCCTTCCTCAATCTGACAAATGTGAGAGCAGAAAGGAACATCATTTACCAAACATGTTCACAAGTTTTAATTGGTTGCAAAGCTTTATATGTTGGGCAATACCATGAGCTTTTGTGAAAATGTCAACAGTTTGATCAGTAGAAGCAACCTTAAAAGTCTTAATGACACCATCTTGAACCTTTTCTCTTATTAAATGGACATCAACCTCAAAATGTTTGGTTCTTTCGAGAAAGACATGATCGGCATCAATCTGAATAGCATAACTGCTATCACTATATAAGTGTACAGGAAACAAACACTTGACCATAAGATCATTCAAAAGGTTGGTGATCCAAATAACTTCACAGGTGGCACTAGCCATGCATCTGTATTCTGCCTCAGTAGAAGATCTAGAGATGGTAGGTTGCTTCTTGCTTTTCCAGGACACAAGAGTCCTTCCCAAGAAAACACAATACCCAGAAACAGATTTTCTGGTTCTAAGGCACTTAGCCCAATCAGCATTAGTGTAGCAAGATACCTTTAAAGAGGTATCTTTGTAAACTTGAATACCAGTCCTAGGCGAGTTTTTAAGGTATCTAATAACTCTTAGAGCTATTTTAAGATGAGACTATAAAGGAGCATGCATATGCTGGCTTAGACAATGAACAGCATAGGAAATGTCAGGTCTGGTGTGAGTAAGATAAATAAGCCTCCCTAAAAGTCTTTGATACTCAAAAACATTGTTAAGTAATTTATCATTCTCACTCTCATCAACAGCAAGCACACAATTTTCAGGTAAGGGTGTTGCTGTTGGTTTAGCAGCCAACAGACCAAACTCATAGATAAGCTCAAGGCAGTATTTTCTTTGAGTCATGCAAATACCATTGGTATTTTCAAGAATTTCAATTCCTAAGAATTACTTCATCACCCAAAGATCTTTTATCATGAATTTGGTTTTAAGGAATTTTAAAGTTATCAATTTCCTTAATGTTATTACCTGTGATGATAAAATCATCAACATAAACAAGAAGTGCAATAAAAAGGTTATCAGACTGTTTGATGTAGAGAGAGTAATCATGTTTACTTTGGATAAAGCCATGCTCAGCCAAGACAGTGGTTAATTTTGCATTCCACTGTCTTGGGGCTTGCTTAAGTCCATAGAGGGATTTGTTTAACTTACACACTTTGTTCTTGTCTTGACAGTTAAAACCCAAAGGGACAGTCATGTAAATATCCTCATCCAACTCACCATATAGAAAAGCATTATTGACATCAAGTTGGAAAAGAGGCCAATCATTAGACACAACAATGCTAATAAGACATCTAACAGCTACCATTTTAATAATAGGACTGAAAGTTTTATCAAAATCAATACCCTCTCTTTGACTATACCCTTTAGCAACAACTCTTGCTTTAAACTTATCAACAGTGCCTGTGGACTTATATTTAATCTGATAAACTCATTTGTTGTTAATGGATTTTCTCCCAACAGGTAAGTCACAAAGGGTCCAGGTATTGTTCCTTAAGAGAGCCTCAATTTTATTGTCCATAGCTTCAACCCATCTATTGTCTTTAATAGCCTTATAACAAGTGGTAGGCTCAAAGGATTGATTCAGAGTAGTAGCAAAACAGAAATTGGTAGTGCTAAGTCTATAATAATTGACATGTTTTTCAATACCATATTTAAGTTTGCTATCAAGAACAAAATCATTAAGCTTAACAGGACGTTTGGTAGGTCTAGAAGACCTTCTAACAACAGGTTCTCCTACTTCTTCAGTGGTGACCTCATTTTGCTCTAAAGAGATATTAGAAGGATGAAAAATGTCATTTGTACCCTCAGAGCAGGATTGCTGGTTTTCACCTATGATGGTTGCAGAGTCATCCTCCTGGGGATGCACTAAGGCATCCTCATTTGTGGGGTTTACTCTACCGTCCATAGTAGGTGTTGCTCTCTCATCATCATTGGGACTTGAAAGAGTTTGATTATCAAAAAAGGATAAAAGATCAGCATCACTTGTAACAACTACATCAGCCAATTCATTTCCTGTATTGTTTTTCATCTTAAATGGGAAAACAGTTTCATAAAACCTCACATCTCTTGAAAACAAGTATCTTTTATTATCCAGACTAAAAAGTTTGTAAGCCTTTTTTAGAGAAGAATAACCAACTAAAACACACTTTTCAGCTCTAGATGTGAGCTTGTCACTATTATTCAGGCAAGTAGAAAAACACAGACAGCCAAAACACTTTAAATGAGAGAGATTTGGTTTTTTCTTATAGAGCAATTCATAGGGGGATCTACCATTTAAGATAGAAGAGGGGAGCCTGTTGATTAGATAAACAGCAGTTAGAATGCAATCTGACCAAAAATTAGTAGGAATCCCTCCCTGAAACATAAGACTCCTGGCAACATTAAGAAGGTGTCTATGTTTCCTTTCAGCAATACCATTTTGCTGAGGGGTATGAGGGCAAGAGGTCTGATGGATGATACCCATAGTGGAGAGCATAGTATGAATCTTGTTATTAACAAATTCAGTCCCATTATCATATCTAAAAACTTTGATTTTAGAATCAAATTGATTTTTAACAAGACTTGTAAATTGTTTAAGCCAATCAAAAACCTCATCCTTAGTTTTCAAAAGGTAAGTCCACACAGCTCTAGAGTAGTCATCCACAATGGTAAGGAAGTATATATACCCTTCCTTACTCTGAACCTTGTAAGGGACCCAAAGATCCAAGTGAACCAAGTCACCAAGATGATTGGATTTGTGGTCACTTAGAGGGAAGGGTTCCCTGGTTTGTTTGTCCCTGATGAGACTGCTTTTATACATGGTCTCATCGTCCAAATCGGGCTTAAAATGCATAAAATATCATCAATTATACCAAATATATGCTCGTGTTTGTTACTTGTGTATTTTTAGGTACGGATATTGAGGAAATGGCAAAAGATCACAAGAATCATTCAAAAACGAACACAGGAAACGAAGTAGCACAATGAACCGGGCCCAAATTTGGATTTTACAAAAATGCCCTTGAAGAATTGAAGATTGTCAAGTTTAGTCCCTCATCTTTGAAGAACTTGTCACAATTGACCCTGCAAATGTCAATTGTACAAGAATGGTCCTTGATGTTTGAAGATATTACAAGACCAGTCCTTGAAATTTGAAGAATGTGCATTAAAAACCCTTGGATAAAGTTTTGAAAGCTTTTGTGCCACTTTTGACAAGCTGCCAAAAGTTGATAAAGGCAAAATAGGCGTTGAGGGCATTATTTACAAAATGAAGAAGAGAGAAAAGCCTGGGGACCAATACTGCCAACCAACCAAACTCTCCCACCCAACCAGCTCCTGCCACCTCATCACAACCCACCCAATAACCCATCCACCCGACCCTACCCAGTCTAATACCCAAACCCAACCCAGATTAATTTATTAAATCCAGTCAAACCCCCAGTCAACCTTAACCCCTTTCCCACCAAAACAATAATTTAAAAACAATTACCCCCAAATCTGGATTAATCCCACCCTAATCCACCAAGAACCCTAATCCCCACCCAGTTCCAATTTCACCCAAAACAAGGGGTTATCACCCAAATCCCTCCAGTTCCTTAATTAACCCTCATCTTACCTTTTCCCACTCCATAAAACAACACCACATGGGCTGTGGACCCCACCCCAGACCTCCCCTGCTCAAGTCGTTTTCCCCCCAAACCCTATAACCCGACCAAACCAACCATCCAGATACTCCCCTTGGTCCCCAAGCTCAAATGGACGACTGTGATTCATTCAAACATCACAACCAACAACTGGCATCATATGGGCGATTTTTGACCCAATTTTCAGAAAGAAGACCAAGGGCTTTTTGGAGAATTCATACATTAGGGTTTAGCATACTAGAATCTTCCTTGTACGCCTATAAAAGGCAGCTTAGTTTAGCCTTTTACGTTGTTCCAGTTTTTAGCAATTCACATTTGTAATTCCTTTTTTATAAATATTAAAGTTGGTGTTTGTTTGAAATACAAGTGTAATTCCTTTTACTGTTTTTAAAAAGTTGGTGTGTGTTTGAATTGCTAAGCTGAGTTCCAATATCATTGTGCAAACACTTTTGTGTTTGAGTTTTCAAAAGTAAGTTTTAAAGGTTTCTGAAATTTGGAAATTTGTGGTGAAGTTTGGTTAATGGTTGAATTTTCAGGGAAGTTTAAGTTTGTTTGAGTGAAGTTTGTTCAAAGGAAACGTGTAAGAAAGATTTTGAAAAGTTTTTAAGAAAAGAAGAAGAAAACAGATTGGATAAATATTATTGTGCCTGTTTTTTTTCTTTTAATCTTAGCAGGTTGATTAAGGGTGTTGATTTGTTAAGGGTTCAGCATATACCCGAGTATATGGGAGGTGGCTACCTAGCCACTGTTGGTCTTGGATGTAAGACCAACAAGGTAAAACCTTCTCTTCATTTTTCTAGTTAAAAAATTATGAGTTTGGTGTGATTTTTTGAAATTGCATGAAAGTTGCTAAGTGCTGGTGTTATTAGTTGGATTTGAGTCATTTGGATGTTAAATGCATGTTAGATTAGTTCTAAATCAGTTTGTAGTTGATTTAGACAGCTTTGGTTTGAAAAAATTTGGTTTTCAAGTTTTTAAGGGGTGTTTGGATAAAGGATTAAGTAGGATTGTTTGTTGATTAATCTTGGCTTAGATCTGTTTTTCACACTTCTTAGATAGTATATGGGTGAAATTAGTAGTGAGTTTTAAGTTTGGTGTAGTGGTAAGCACAAATGCATGCTTAAATTTTGGTTCAAGTGGAAAAAATCAGTAAGTGTGTGTTCATGTATGTTTTATGAATTTTTTGCCTTCAATTCTTGCTATAGGTTAGATAAGTGGTTGATTAAAGGTTGTGAATTGCTTGTGTGCTATTTGGTGAGAGTGTGTGCAAGATTGGAGCCTTTGAATCTCATTTGTGTGCAAGTAATCAAGTAAAAATTCTCACAGACCTCATATACATCTCAGCAACTTGATTTTGGCCTTTGTGTGCTTTGTTTGTGTGATTTGGTGTTAGAAGTTGCTTGATTTGTACTTGTCTTGACTCCCTATACTCCAAAGAGTATAGGGGTGCCCTTGTATCCAACAAAATTAACACCAAAATACCAAAACCAAGCTCCTCTTGGTTTGTATTCATATTTGTTTGAGTTCATCAGAAACAAGAAGAAAACTGGACACGTTTTTTGATTCATTTAGCTTAATCTTGGTCATATTATATTTGTGTTTGTGTTTTAGTGATTAAAAAGTGTTACTGTTGAGTTTAAAAAGAAAAAAAAAATTTGCAAAAAGCATACCCCGCCTGGACTCGAACACGGGACCCCTCGTTGGGGGAGTATACGTGTTTACCAGTGATCTAGATAGCTTTTTACGTTTATGTTTCATTTCAAAAGTTATTTAAGGTGTGTTTGTGTTGGCTTTTATTTAATAAGCCATAGCTTATTTAGCTTATTTCAAGCTTATTGGTTAGCTTTTTGGCCAGATTCCATTTTTCTTGTGTTTGTATTGTCATTTTAGATTTTTCTGTTTAAAAATATTATTTTTCTCTTTATTTAATTATTTATTAGGATTATTTTTAGATTTAATTTTAGAAAGTGTATTAAAAATAGTAAACAGTAATTTAAAAATCCAAACAAATAGTTTTTAGGTTTTAATTTATATTTTTGAGGTTTACATATCATAAAGTTTTCAAAAAGTCTTATTTTTAATTTTATTTAATTTTAGGGTTTTTAGACAACTTTAAAAATTAATATAAAATTAATAAAAAGGTTTCAGGAACTTTAACTTGCATTTTTATCTTAGTTAGAATATTTAGGATTTTTGATAATTTTTTAGAATTTATTTTTGAACTTTTTATTTTTTAGATTATTTTAATATTATTTTATTAGTAAAAATTCAAAGTTTAATTTTTAACTTTTTTTCATTTTTCCTAGATTATAGACATTAAAATAGGAACTTTGTCACTTTCCAATTAATTTTTAGGCTTTTCATTTATTTCCTAGATTTAATTTAAGATTTAATAGATTTTAATAGTTTTTAGGAGTTTAAAAATAGTTAAATTTGGTTTTAAAATTTTTAAAAATAGTTTTTAGCTTAATTAGGTCATTTTTGAGGTTTACAAACTATTAAATCTTGTTTAGGGCTTTTTAATATTTAAAAGTGATTTTTAGGGCTTTAATTAGCATTAAAAAGTCATTATTAAATTAATTAAAAGGTTTTGGCAAGTTTTGATTTTTTGTAAACTCTTAGAATTTTATTTTGGATTTTTAGTAATTTTTAGGAATTTTTAGGTTAAAATTTTAATTTTTGTCGTTTTTACGTTTCTACGTCTTAACTTTCTAGTAGTGTTTTTGTTAATTTTTATTTTTTTCGTCTTCGTCATTTTCTCTTCTCTTTTCTTGTTAATAATCAAAAACAAATCAATCAAATCAATTCATTACACAACACACGTGCCTCCTCGAGAGAACGATCCCCATTAAGGGTCATAACTTGTGGTTTTCCTAAATCAATCGTCGTGCTTACCACTATATATTTACGCTCTTTTTCCTAAAAGGGTGTGAATTTACAACTATCAATTTTGGCGCTACTGCCGGGGAGGCGTGTTGTGTTTTGATTGAACAATTGTTGTTTTCTATATTAGCCATAATAGTATTTGTATTAGTAGCACTCTACTAATACGTATTATCGTTTTTCGGTTTTTGTGTGAATATTATTACTATATTGTATACGTAGAACAATAAATACACAAGTACTCCAAATACGTGAGAAATCACAACCTTGACTTGGGAGGTCATTACCCAATCATTGTATTCGAATCTCAAACCAAAGGAAAAGGCAAAAATAGATAAATACTTTCGAGAAGCTCGATTTTGAGAAATACAAACTATAAGGTGGGTATAAGGCGGTTGTATTTCACGACCTAAAGGAAAAAGGCTCTTAAGTGCTTCGCGCCGCCTCGTTTCCTCCGCTTGCTTGTGCGTATTTTGATTTTGAAAGCCAATCGAGGGTTTTGCCGCCCAAAGTATTACTTACGTATCATATATATTTTCTTGGTTTCATTTGATTAAACCCTCTTGAACGATTTGGTGTTCCACCATCGTTCTAAAGTCATCGAAGGCGTTCACTTCACGTGTTCGTTTTCATTCCTTGAGGCTTCTTTAATCGAGAGATTTGATTAAGGAGGAGATTTGTAGATTTGTGTCTACTAATACATTCCAAAAATCCAAAAAAGTTAAAAACAATCAAAAACCACAAAAAAATTGAAAAAGTAAAAACACCAAAAAGAATCTTCTTTGCTCGCCTTCTCGTTGTACGTGACGTTTATGCAAACTCGCTCTAAAGCAAGACGTGCTCGTAAACGAAGAAACAAATCACTCACTCCTACTAGTGAGGAGTCTCCTATTGACGAACCCATTGTACGAGAAGCACCGACCATGGCGAATCGAACTATGATGGAGGTACTTCAAGCACCCACCGAGGGTTATGGAGAAGCTATTGTGATTCCCGCAATCCTTGCGGAGAATTTTGAGGTGAAAACGGGTTTGTTGTCGATGATCCAAAACAACAAATTCCGTGGTGATGAGAAGGACAATCCTCACAACCATATCTGCCAATTTAATCGTCTTACCGCCACGTGCAAATTTAAGGATGTCTCGAATGACTCGATTAAGATGATGCTTTTTCCGTATTCCTTAGCGGGGCCCGCTAAAATTTGGTTAGAGAAAGAGCCACCCAATTCTATATTGACGTGGAAGGATCTCGTTTCGAAATTTGTGAACCAATTTTTTCCGCCCTCTAAGACTACGCATTTGAAAAATGAGATTTCTAAATTTTCACAAGAATCAAATGAAAGTTTTTCTACGGCTTGGATTAGGTTTAAGGAGATGTTACACGAATGTCCTCATCACGGTTTTTCCGACTTGCACCAAATCGACACGTTTTACAATGGACTTAACGATCATGAAAGAGATTATTTAAATGCCGCCGCGGGTGGTAATTTTTTGTGTAAAACGGTTGAAGAAGCTTTGGTCATAATTTAGAATAGGTCTAAGGTTTATAGCCCTCGTCACACACCGAGTGTTGCCAAAATGGGCTCGTCATCGTCTCGTAGTATCAATGCTTTGCAAGATGAGGCTAATGAGGAAAATCGGTTTTTCGATAGGTTTTCGACCCTTATGTCCCATTGGAAGGCTCAAGAAGCTTCCAACACCGCTTCGGTTAAAGCGGTTTCTAAGAGTTGTTTCTCGTGTGGGGGGAGCTCATGATCTTTCCGAGTGCATTACCGCGGATGGTAACACTTCGAATGCTTTTGTAGCCACGGGAACTTATAACCAAATCGGTCAAGGTTCTCGTTCAAATCAAGCTCCACCAAATCAAAATGCTAATAACTATCGCAACAACAACCAAGGTGGAAATTACCAAGGAAATCAAAGGAACTATAACAAAGGTAATTACCAAAGTGGAAATGGGCAAATTTCAAATCAAAACCAAAACCGTGATTTTCAAAACAATGCCCAAGGTTTTCAAAACGATCACACCAAAAATCTTCAAGGAGAATTTTTGAATTATGCTAAGGCTAATGATGCTAAGTTTGACAATATGAAACGTGAGATGGTTAGCTTAAGATTCGAGTTGAAAAACGAGCTTAAAAACGAACTTGCTAATGAACTTAAAACTCATGCTAATAAAATGGAAGGAAATGTCACACGTCTCCAACAAAATCAACAAAAAATGGAGCAAGGACAACATGAGATTAAGCAAGAGTTGTTAAAAGCGGATGCTAGGCAATCTAAGTTTGAAGACCGTATGGCTAAAATGTTTGAAGCTATCATGTGTAAGCCCTCTTCTTTGGGTGGTCTTCCTAGTGATATCATCGTGAACCCGAAAGGAGAATTGAAGGTTGTTACTACTCGTAGTGGTAAAACTTTCAAAGAACCCATTTCTCGTCCAAGTACTTCTATGGAGAAGGAAAAAGAGAAAGAACCCGAGGTTGTGGTAGAAAAGGAGAAAATTACAAGCCCACGAAGTACCGCTCAAACCACACCTACGGTTGAACCTATACCAATCATGGAACCCGAGATTCCAAGGCCTATGCCTATGCCTACTTTGCCCCAACCCACACCACCTTTACCCTACCCTTCAAGACGAGACAAGGAAAAGGCACAAGAACGAAATAATTATCAATTTGAACTCTTTATGAAAATGTTTCGTGACTTGCAGCATAATATAAGTTTTGCCGACGCCTTAGTCATGATGCCTCGATTTGCCGCGAACTTCAAAAGTATGTTGAATAACAAAGATAAATTGCAAAAATCGTCTAGTTGTTCATCGGTTTTTCTAAGCCGCATACCTCAAAAAGTCGGTGATCCTGGAAAGTTTTTAATCCCATGTGTTATCCAAGACATGGAAGAATGCTACGCCTTGGCCGATCTTGGTGCTAGTATTAATTTGATGCCTCTTGAGATTTTTAAATCGCTCAATCTTCCCAATCTCACTCCTTCAAGAATGTCAATCGAAATGGCCGATCATTCTACGATTCTAGCTTATGGAGTTGCCGAGGACGTCTTTGTGAAAGTTGGAAAGTTCTACTACCCTGTAGACTTTATTGTTGTTGACATTCCCATCGATCCTAAAGTTCCGTTAATTTTAGGTCGATCTTTTTTGGATACCTCGAGAGCACTTATCGATGTGCATGCAAGAAAAATCACTCTTCGTTTCAATGAGGAAGAACTCGTCATTAATGCAACCCAAAACTCCACTCTTTCTCATGTGTATTCTATCACATCTTTGTACAATGTCAATCCCATCAAAAACATTTGCAAAAGAATTTCCAATAGAGTTTTAGGAGTTGTTGATAAAAATGAAGTTCCGTCCCCTCCGCCGGTGGAGGTTAAGAGTGTTAAGCCTACATTTCCAATCTCGAGTGATTCTTCGGATGATGAATACGTTGATCCCGATGGGGAGGTTTTCTTTGTTGACAAAAGATTTGAAAACTTGCCACCACCCAAACCAAAAAGATTTCAAAATGTGAGAATTTTTAGTGTGACTAATATTGCTTTAGATACACCAAATATTTTTGACATAATTAAATCGGGTTTTCACAAAGAGAGTGTAAAAGATGAAAAAGGAAAAGATTTTTACTTAAATTTAAAAGATTTTTCTACAACTCTAACTCCGTCATCACCACGTTTATTGAGTACTACAAGCTCGTCTTCTCTTTTTGACGATGCTTTGTGTGGACTTAGTGTGGGGGAAGCCCCTTATGTTCCCTCCCCTTTCTCCACCGAGGACGAGATATTTGATCCTGGAATTGCTTATATAGGGAAATCTCGGTCTTCCACCGATGCAATAAATGGAAAATCTTTTCATTTGATTGGTGCGAGTCTACCTCGAGTAGCTCATGTTTTTAGAGACTTACCCATTGTCCCACCCTTCTATTTCTTCTCTCCTATTTTCTTCTACCCCATTGGGGTTTGTGTTGGAGTGGCGTTGTTTCGTCTTTCATCCGAAAACGAGGACGCTATCTTTGACCCCGGTATACATTTATCGGGTTTTTAAAGTACTCCATGTACTTTTGGGCCTTGTTTATCATGTAAGCCCCACTAAAAATTGACCACACCATGATATCCCTAAATGATCACATTTATGGGGATTTGAGTCGAGCTTTTGACTCGGTTATCAAAAACAAGGTGCCTCGTGGGGGAGACCCATGCTTATCCATGTACATATTATTGCTTTCTAATTAGTTTAATGTGAGGGGATTTGTGCCCTTCCAACCTTTGTTCCGTGGTTGTTTGTGCATTGTGGTTTTTAGATCATGATCTTCACGATTGGAGCCTCTCGTGTTCGTTTTATGGGAGCACTCGATCGTTTGCTTTGGAGGCCTTTCCCAATATCCATATAATATATCCTTTTATGTTCTAACCTTAGGTTTTTAGCACACTTCATAAACGGCTTTTAATTTAATGGTTTCACCCTTTCCATGCTAGATTAGGCATTCGACTACGTCTCTAGTATGGGGGTGTTTGCACCCCTAGACTCGAAACATTGAGGACAATGTTTAACTTTAGTATGGGGGGGTGAATAGATACTTGCCTTGCCAAACCTTCACGCTTTCCAAAATTTATCGTTTTGTTTATCATTTTTGTTGCAAAATAAGGCTAAAATGGCCAAATTTTAAAATTTTTCTCATGTTTTATAAGTGTTTGAAGACACGAATGTAGATTTTCCGATGGCGAGAATAAGAGTAATTTTTGACTCGACCGTGCGTGTTGAGCACTTAGCTTTGATTCCTTAACTACACATTAGGCTAAGTCTCTTAAATGAGGACGAGAAATGATAGAGTTAATTATAAGTTACTATGCTAAACGTAGAGTACTCGTATTCTTTCAAAAACTCATGTGTTCTCGTTATTTGCTTATTCTCCCTTCGCTTGTAAATATTTTTTACTTAATAAATATTGACTTAGCGGTTTAGTTAGGATTGTTGGGTTTCTAGTCTTTTCTAGTAGTTTCCGTGTAATTAAATTGGGAAGACATTAAGGTATCGCCAGCGTCACGGTTTTGAAGTATTGGCACCCGAATAATCAAAAGCTTCACCCAATAATAAGATTTCAAGTGCTCACCTAAATCTAGCAAACAATTTGAAGCCCCACAAGGCCTAAAATCTATGCAAAATTGAAAGTGAATCAAGCCTTAATCTTCGAAGCTTTAGAGATCCAAAATTCGCTTTAGCGTGAGGATATACGTCTTTGGCTAATAAAACTACCGATGAGGCGGATAATAAAAGGCAAGGCAAGACCGAAGTCATAATAAAAGCTTCATGGCGAAGTTGAATAAAAGATGGAGGTAAACCAAAGATAATAAGGTCCTTCCGTTAGGGGACGTATAAAAGTCTTGGTAATAAGTCTCATGTTCAAAACCGTTATAAAACCGTGTTTATCGATTCTTCTTGTCAACTTAATTTTTTAACATCGTTGTCTATTAGGAGGGGTTATTGATTTGATGGTCTTAGTTACACCGTTAGGACTCTATTTTTAGACCTAAATCTCTATTATCGCATAAGTCAATGATGTATCCTCGTGATCATTAAGACATAATAAAATATAAGAGATACAACTTAGGAATAATGGGAGAATAAGTACGTAATTAGGGCATATGAGTAGTGTTAGCATTAATAACTTATAATGACAATGATCTCGTTGCACGCTTGGCATGGAATTAAGGTGAAAATCGAGGACGATGAAATTATTTCTAACGAAGCATTCACGTGTTCTTATTCTATGAACCTAAACGTCCCATTTTGCGATGAAAATCATACATTATGTCTAAAACGCAAGTAGTAGTAGTGTAGCTAGTTTTCATTTCAATAAAGTGAATAACATTAAATTTTGGAGGTGCTATGATACTTTATTCTAGCATTGCGTGAGGACACGGCAATGTTTTAGTATGGGGGAGTGATGAGACTGCTTTTATACATGGTCTCATCGTCCAAATCGGGCTTAAAATGCATAAAATATCATCAATTATACCAAATATATGCTCGTGTTTGTTACTTGTGTATTTTTAGGTACGGATATTGAGGAAATGGCAAAAGATCACAAGAATCATTCAAAAACGAACACGGGAAACGAAGTCGCACAATGAACCAGGCCCAAATTTGGATTTTACAAAAATGCCCTTGAAGAATTGAAGATTGTCAAGTTTAGTCCCTCATCTTTGAAGAACTTGTCACAATTGACCCTCCAAATGTCAATTGTACAAGAATGGTCCTTGATGTTTGAAGATATTACAAGACCAGTCCTTGAAATTTGAAGAATGTGCATTAAAAACCCTTGGATAAAGTTTTGAAAGCTTTTGTGCCACTTTTGACAAGCTGCCAAAAGTTGATAAAGGCAAAATAGGCGTTGAGGGCATTATTTACAAAATGAAGAAGAGAGAAAAGCCTGGGGACCAATACTGCCAACCAACCAAACTCTCCCACCCAACCAGCTCCTGCCACCTCATCACAACCCACCCAATAACCCATCCACCCGACCCTACCCAGTCCAATACCCAAACCCAACCCGGATTAATTTATTAAATCCAGTCAAACCCCCAGTCAACCTTAACCCCTTTCCCACCAAAACAATAATTTAAAAACAATTACCCCCAAATCTGGATTAATCCCACCCTAATCCACCAAGAACCCTAATCCCCACCCAGTTCCAATTTCACCCAAAACAAGGGGTTATCACCCAAATCCCTCCAGTTCCTTAATTAACCCTCATCTCACCTTTTCCCACTCCACAAAACAACACCACATGGGTTGTGGACCCCACCCCAGACCTCCCTTGCTCAAGTCGTTCCCCAAACCCTATAACCCGACCAAACCAACCATCCAGATACTCCCCTTGGTCCCCAAGCTCAAATGGACGACTGTGATTCATTCAAACATCACAACCAACAACTGGCATCACATGGGCGATTTTTGACCCAATTTTTAGAAAGAAGACCAAGGGCTTTTTGGAGAATTCATACATTAGGGTTTAGCATACTAGAATCTTCCTTGTACGCCTATAAAAGGCAGCTTAGTTTAGCCTTTTACGTTGTTCCAGTTTTTAGCAATTCACATTTGTAATTCCTTTTTTATAAATATTAAAGTTGGTGTTTGTTTGAAATACAAGTGTAATTCCTTTTACTGTTTTTAAAAATTTGGTGTGTGTTTGAATTGCTAAGCTGAGTTCCAATATCATTGTGCAAACACTTTTGTGTTTGAGTTTTCAAAAGTAAGTTTCAAAGGTTTCTGAAATTTAGAAATTTGTGGTGAAGTTTGGTTAAAGGTTGAATTTTCAGGGAAGTTTAAGTTTGTTTGAGTGAAGTTTGTTCAAAGGAAACGTGTAAGAAAGATTTTGAAAAGTTTTTAAGAAAAGAAGAAGAAAACAGATTGGATAAATATTATTGTGCCTGTTTTTTTTCTTTTAATCTTAGCAGGTTGATTAAGGGTGTTGATTTGTTAAGGGTTCAGCATATACCCGAGTATATGGGAGGTGGCTACCTAGCCACTGTTGGTCTTGGATGTAAGACCAACAAGGTAAAACCTTCTCTTCATTTTTCTAGTTAAAAAATTATGAGTTTGGTGTGATTTTGTGAAATTGCATGAAAGTTGCTAAGTGCTGGTATTATTAGTTGGATTTGAGTCATTTGGATGTTAAATGCATGTTAGATTAGTTCTAAATCAGTTTGGAGTTGATTTAGACAGCTTTGGTTTGAAAAAATTTGGTTTTCAAGTTTTTAAGGGGTGTTTGGATAAAGGATTAAGTAGGATTGTTTGTTGATTAATCTTGGCTTAGATCTGTTTTTCACACTTCTTAGATAGTATATGGGTGAAATTAGTAGTGAGTTTTAAGTTTGGTGTAGTGGTAAACACAAATGCATGCTTAAAATTTGGTTCAAGTGGAAAAAATCAGTAAGTGTGTGTTCATGTATGTTTTATGAATTTTTTGCCTTCAATTCTTGCTATAGGTTAGATAAGTGGTTGATTAAAGGTTGTGAATTGCTTGTGTGCTATTTGGTGAGAGTGTGTGCAATATTGGAGCCTTTGAATCTCATTTGTGTGCAAGTAATCAAGTAAAAATTCTCACAGACCTCATATACATCTCAGCAACTTGATTTTGGCCTTTGTGTGCTTTGTTTGTGTGATTTGGTGTTAGAAGTTGCTTGATTTGTACTTGTCTTGACTCCCTATACTCCAAAGAGTATAGGGGTGCCCTTGTATCCAACAAAATCAACACCAAAATACCAAAACCAAGCTCCTCTTGGTTTGTATTCATATTTGTTTGAGTTCATCAGAAACAAGAAGAAAACTAGACACGTTTTTTTATTCATTTAGCTTAATCTTGGTCATATTATATTTGTGTTTGTGTTTTAGTGATTAAAAAGTGTTACTGTTGAGTTTAAAAAGAAAAAAAAAAAATTTGCAAAAAGCATACCCCGCCTGGACTCGAACACGGGACCCCTCGTTGGGGGAGTATACGTGTTTACCAGTGATCTAGATAGCTTTTTACGTTTATGTTTCATTTCAAAAGTTATTTAAGGTGTGTTTGTGTTGGTTTTTATTTAATAAGCCGTAGCTTATTTAGCTTATTTCAAGCTTATTGGTTAGCTTTTTGGCTAGATTCCATTTTTCTTGTGTTTGTATTGTCATTTTAGATTTTTCTGTTTAAAATTATTATTTTTCTCTTTATTTAATTATTTATTAGGATTATTTTTAGATTTAATTTTAGAAAGTGTATTAAAAATAGTAAACAGTAATTTAAAAATCCAAAAAAATAGTTTTTAGGTTTTAATTTATATTTTTGAGGTTTACATATCATAAAGTTTTCAAAAAGTCTTATTTTTAATTTTATTTAATTTTAGGGTTTTTAGACAACTTTAAAAATTAATATAAAATTAATAAAAAGGTTTCAGGAACTTTAACTTGCATTTTTATCTTAGTTAGAATATTTAGGATTTTTGATAATTTTTTAGAATTTATTTTTGAACTTTTTATTTTTTAGATTATTTTAATATTATTTTATTAGTAAAAATTCAAAGTTTAATTTTTAACTTTTTTTAATTTTTCCTAGATTATAGACATTAAAATAGGAACTTTGTCACTTTCCAATTAATTGTTAGGCTTTTCATTTATTTCCTAGATTTAATTTAAGATTTAATAGATTTTAATAGTTTTTAGGAGTTTAAAAATAGTTTAATTTGGTTTTAAAATTTTTAAAAATAGTTTTTAGCTTAATTAGGTCATTTTTGAGGTTTACAAACTATTAAATCTTGTTTAGGGCTTTTTAATATTTAAAAGTGATTTTTAGGGCTTTAATTAGCATTAAAAAGTCATTATTAAATTAATTAAAAGGTTTTGGCAAGTTTTGATTTTTTGTAAACTCTTAAAATTTTATTGTGGATTTTTAGTAATTTTTAGGAATTTTTAGGTTAAAATTTTAATTTTTGTCGTTTTTACGTTTCTACGTCTTAACTTTCTAGTAGTGTTTTTGTTAATTTTTATTTTTTTCGTCTTCGTCATTTTCTCTTCTCTTTTTTTGTTAATAATCAAAAACAAATCAATCAAATCAATTCATTACACAACACGCGTGCCTCCTCGAGAGAACGATCCCCATTAAGGGTCATAACTTGTGGTTTTCCTAAATCAATCGTCGTGCTTACCACTATATATTTACGCTCTTTTTCCTAAAAGGGTGTGAATTTACAACTATCAGTCCCTATGACAAGTTTCACACAAAGATATGTTGGTATTCTTAGATAGGTGAAGGTCGGTCTTAAGGATATTGAGGACATGGTCAGAAGGATGACCAAGCCTAAAATGCCATAGGTCTTTGGAGGTATGAAAGGTCATGGCAGAGTTAGCATTACCTAAACTCTGAGTCTTAAAGTCATCAAACAAATAGAGCCCCCCAGATTCACTACCAGTCCCCCGAATGATCCCCTTGTCCAAGTCCTGAATATAACACTTATTCTCATCAAAACCAACAAACAACTTACTATCCTTTATAAGTTTATTGACAGAAAGCAGACTAACATAATAACCAGGAACAACTAACACATCATGAAGAATCACATTATTAGACAGTTTAAGGTCACCAATGTGACTGATGTTGGCAATAGTCCCATTAGGGTGACCAACAAAAATGTTGAGATTGGAAATATCCACAATGGATGTGGTAAGATGTTGGTTAGCCCCAGAGCCAATTATCCAACCCAAAGTAATGGTTTTAGTAGTAAACTTGGTGTTTCCCACAAAGAACTTAGAAAAATGAATATTGAACCAAATGTTTGCATTAAAAAAGGAAATTCTACCTGCCATATTGGACTGAGTATTTCTGGAAGTATCACTTATCAAGCTGAGGAGTTTCTGCATTTGATCACTGGTAAAAGAAGTTGGGGATTCACAAGTGGAAGTTTGCTTGTCCCCAACCTTTAGGTCACAGTTGGCATTAAAGTTATGTTTGAAACCAGATTGCTTAGAAGCATTAGCAATCTTTTTATACCAAGCATGATAACCATGTAACTCAAAACATCTATCAACAGTGTGGCCTGTTTGACTGCAATGGGTACAAAGAAGATTAGGGTTGGGACCCCTAAAATTTCTAGTACTATTGCCCTTAAAGGGAGTTCTGTTAGAGGTGTTGTTGTTGTTGTTACTACTGGTGGAAGTACCTCTCCTATTTTGATTGAAAGTTTTAACAGCAAAAGAGGTGGCATTCATTTTTGCCTCAGTATGACTAGAGGTCTCAGGAATACCCCTATGGGATTCCTCTCTAGAGACTGTGACATAAGCTTCCTTCACATCAGGAAGAGGATCCTTGGTGAGAAGAGCAGTCCTAACAGGCTGATAGAAGTCATCAAGGCCCATTAGGAACTGCACGAGTCTCATGATCTGCTGATGCAGAGCCAACTCAGTGCTAGCAGAACAGGCACACTTAGTAGCACAAATACACTTAGTAATTTTAGAAACAACATCAAACTCTCTCCAAATAGAATTTAATCTGTGATAGTAATCAGCCAAAGTACTACCTCCTTATTTAACAGACCCAATTTTTTGAAGCAGATTATAAACAACAGACCCATCAACTTTATCATAAGTCTCATTCAAGTCTTCCCACACAATAGCAGCATTTTCAGAGTAAACAAGACCCATGTAAACATCACTAGAAACAACATTCATAATCCAAGTAAGAACCATAGCATTACATCTATCCCATTGAGCACACATAACATCATCAGTGTAAGTTTCCCTTAAACAAGAACCATCAACAAAGGCATATTTGTTTCTAGCTTGTAAAGCAAGTTTCATAGCATTATTCCACATTCTATAGTTTTCAGTTCCAAGAAGTTTAAAAGTAACAAGCACAGAACTACTATTATCACTGTTATGAATATGAAGTGGGTTACCAGCATCCAAATTGCTTATAAGAGCAATAGGAGTAGGTGTGGTTTCAGTAGGACCTCCGCCACCACCATTTCCTCCACCACCATTTGGTGTAGGAGGGGCACCACTAGCACTCATGATTCACACAATAAGAAAGCAAGCAGAAGAACAACAACCAAAAAGAAGCAAATAACCAAGAAAGGAAACAAAACCAGAAACAAACAAAGAGCAAGAATAAAGATAAAACAATAAACACCCAGAAAGTAAGCACCAGAAATGTCAAGTTGTGAATTGGGATTGGCCAGAGCAGGTATCCACACCAGTCAAGGTTGGAGGTTCAAGATGTTAACGGAATCTGTTTGCACCCACAAACTCAAACAACAGTAGCTCACAAAGTAACCAAGAGATAGAAAGTAAGAAAATGAAAGAAGACTTACAGTGCTTTGAAAGCAACCAATATGTATAAAAAAACCACCCAATCTCTAGATTCGCTTAGTCTAGAGGATGGGTGAGCCACCACCAGGAAACCCCCAAAAAAGAGAAGACAAATTAGGGTTAGCAAACCCTAATAAGATATACCTAAGCAACCAATCCAAAAAAGGTAACGGCACCACCAAGGGTGATACTAGGATACCAAAGAGGAAGAAAACCACAAAAAATCAAATTAGGGTTTTAAGAAACCCTAATTAGATCTTTCAAGTTTTTCAACGGCACCACCAAATAAAGCTTCCTGGGCACCTAATACAAGGCTTTTAACACCAAGTATAAAAATTTAATGTTCGTTGTGTTGGTCTAATCGAATTGATAACTGGTTAACTATGCGACTCAATCGTTCTTTGGTGGAAACAAATAGTTGTGTCGTTGTAGTAAAATTAAAGGTGCAAGAACTATTAAAATAAATGGTGATAATTAAAATCTAAATCTAATTTAAAATAAATGGCGAGAAATTAAAGCGTGACGAAAAGTAAATGGCAATTAAAGTAAATAACGCAAACTTAAATCTAACCTAAAGGCAAACTTAAAACGCAACTAAAACTTAAACTAAGGCAAAAATAAATCTAAGGCAAATAAACTAAAACTGCGACTAAGTAAAAAGGCGAGAAAAGTAAAGCTTAAAAATTAAAAATTAAAAACAGAAACTAAAAAGAACCTGAAAACAACTCATTCGGAATAATCCTTCGTTCGGAATAATCACTCATCCGGAATGTCACCTTCGTTCGGAATGATTCTTCTTCACTCGGAATATTTACCCAAAACCTTGATCCGGAATGTTCCGAATGAACAACCTTGTCTGATCCCTTGATTCGGAACAATCAGCAGAAAACCTTCATTCGGAATATTTAGAAAAAGTGCCTTGATCCGGAATGTTGAATATTCCGGATGAACAACCCTTGATTCGGAATACTTCTTATTCCGAATGAACCACCTTGATCCGGAATATCTTCTTGGTTCGGAATGTTCCGAATGAGCACTTTGATCCGGAATAATTTCCTTTATTCGGAACAAACACTGATCCGGAATACTTTCCTTGATTCGGAACAAACGCTGATCCGGAATACTTTCCTTGATTCGAAATGTTTTCTTCACTCGGAATATGTTGCTGATCCGGAATATCAAACTTGGTCCGGAATATGTCACTTATTCGGAACAAGTCCTTTATTCGGAATACTCACAACAAAACCTTGATTCGGAACAAATGCTTTGATTCGGAATATCCTGGGAAACAGTAACAGAAAGCGAAGAACAAGGAAGAACAAAATAACACGAATCTAACCAAAAATAATCAAATTAAACCAAAAGATTAAGCAAGACTAATCAATAAACATCTACTAATCATAAACAAACAATCCAAATCAACCAAACTAACAATACTAATCAAAATAATCAAAACCCACTTAAATCAAATCAATAAAACATCAAAAACATAAACATGAACATAAGCATAAAGATTAAAGATAAAAAAAGAAAGGAAGATAGGAGATCAAACAATAAAAGTAAAGATTGACAATAATTAAAAGGAAACTTACTTGAAATTAAAGGTATTTAAGGTGCAAGACAATTAATTAAATGACATGTAATTAAATGTGCAAAAATTAAAGTGGAAGAACTAGTATCACTCTAGCCAACAAATGAAATGTAAATCCTAATAATCTATTTATAGGAGGATTAGGGAGGTGCTTAGGAAGCTTCCTCCCCTCTTTCTTCTTTCTTTAATTGCATCATTAAGTCCTTAATCTTCTTAATTCTTTGACTTTAATGACTTTGTCTCGGGATTTCTTTAAACTCGTCTTGTAATTCTTCAATAAATTAGACTTGAGTTCTTCGGCTTTAAGTAAACTTCCGTCTTTTGACTTTTTCTTCGATAAATCTTCAGAATTGGTCTTGGACTTCCGTTCTTTTTGCACTCTTGATTTCTTGACTTCGTCTTTTGTCTTTTTCTTCGATAAAAGCCCGTGAATGCCTGTGTTTTCTCCCCTTTTCACATTTTCGTCCTAAATCACAACAAAAACACAAACCATGCATAATTCCGACATTTATGACATAAAATACATGTTTTTGCTTGGTTATTATTGTAGTTAAGTGGTAAAAAGGATGGGTGTTTACACACCTATCAAATCCCCTACACTTGACCATTGCAATGTCCTCATGCAATGCATTAGTTACAAAGCACGTTTACACTTTTCATCACAATCAATCCACCTTGGCCTTTATTTAAAGAGATAGAAAATTATAAACATTCAAAGAAAGATAGTAAAGAAAAAAACATACCTTAGGGTTTTGAAAATGTCATGAATGATCATCATCCTCAAGTTTTCACATTCTCCAAACCAATCTTAAAAACAAGATCATTGTTATTATAAGTTAGCAAACTAACACGAACTCATATGGGCCAATTATTTACTTAGACTCCCTTATTCCTAGGTGTATCTCTTATATTTTATTTTGTCTTGAATGATCACGAGGATGCATTGTTGACTTATTTCGATAGTTATTAGGCTGAAAATAAAGTGGGACGATTTAATCAATAGTTAGCTAAAGGACAAAATCTTTTAAAATTGCTTCTCGGGACCTCATAAAGTTCATATCTTGGCATAACTCGCTTCGCGATTTGAGACTTTCTCGGACCGATATTTGGTAGCGACTTCATACTTCAAATCTTGAGAGACGTTCGTGAAATAATGGTCTTCTCTTCATAATAGGAATTTCTTCACTCGAAGTTTTGAGAGATTCTTCATATTTGGACCACGACTTCTTCATTTTTACAATCTTTATTTGGGATTTTGATATACAACGATCCGACTCCTTTTTGGACTTGAATCTATTTATCCTCATACCTTGTTAGGGCCTTTTTGGATAGACTTCTCCATGATCTTTACGGGAGTATTTGCTTTTCGTCGTGTGTCTCGATCCTTCATATTGATATTTGATAAATGATTCTTCACATCACTTTTGGATCTTTAGCAACAAAATGTAGCCCTCATGCCTTGTTAGGGCCTTTTCGGACTCGCCAATCTTCGCATCCCGCTTCAATAAGTTATGCCTTGGCTATGAACTCTAATCCATACCGAGCAACTTTTAAACGATCTTGGGCTAGAAGCTAAGTAACTTTTCAAATCGTACAACCTTATTTATTGCAGATAAATTTATTAGCAAGCGATGGGAGAATAGGCTCATAATTAACTCACATAAATTCACGAAAGAATACCAAACTTATAATTGACTCTATCATCTCTCGTTCTCCACAGTTTAAAATCTCAAGGAATGAGACTCGTGGATGCTTAGCCTATTAAATCAAAGTTTTGGGTTTTCGAGTCGTCTATATGATCTTGCAAACTCTTAGACTTTTTCAAGTTTAGAAATCGCGTTTTAAAGTTCCCTTGATAAACGACTCTCTAGGATCGATTATAGGAACTTGCGAAAAGTTCTTGTTCTTAACCCGTGAGAGTTAAGACTTTCGCGTTTTATAGCTCCCTATATAATAGCCTAGCAAAACTTGACTTAAACACGTTAAGGATACTAGCTAGAGTAAACTTAGATAAGTAGACTCGGGTTGAGTCAAAAGATTCACAACGTTTGAAAACTAAAACCACTTTATTAAAATTTATTCTAGTAAAGAAAGAAAATAACTATACAAAGGTAAAACTAATAGGCCAAAATAGATCAAAAATTTTGAAAAATGTCGAAAAATTGATTTTCCGGTTAAAATGAGGACAAATACAAGGAAAAGGCCACTTAACTTCGATAGAAGTCCCCCCTACACTTATTATAAACATTGTCCTCAATGTTTAAGCATGTGGGAGTAAACTCCCCTATACTTAGGACATTGTGCATGTTGTTTAAATCTTGCTAAGGAAAGGACAACTAAAGAGATTCCTATTTTAATATTGAGAAATATAAAATAGTGAATCGAAAAGAGTTTAGGATAGAACCGGGTAGACGGAAACACGGAATCACGGGTCGTCAAAAATATCAAGAGTGGATCTTTGAGCGCTCGAATCCCTGAATATGAGAAGAGAGGAAATAGCAAACACCAACGGGTCTCCCCTACACTTAGGATATAGATAGCTAAAAGATAGATACATGGTTTGCCTCCCAAGAAGCGCTTGATTTTTGTTCACCGAGTCGCGAGCCTGACTCGTCCCCGAATTAAATGGTCCATGGGGAAGCCTCGAATGTAATACCGGGATCAAAGACCTTGTCCTCGTTCCCGGAGGAATATAATAAAGGAGAGGCAGGAGGATAAGTCTTGAATGGTTGGAAGGTCCTTTCATAATACGAGAAGTATGTGAAATCTTGATCCACGGGAGGTGGGGTGGGTAAAGGAATCACATTGTCATCCTCCAAAGACAATGGATGCTGACCAATTGGCAAAGCTGTAAGGTTATCAATCATAGAATGGTCATTGTCACCTACGGGTCAAAGCACTCATCCTCATTTCCCGGAGAGTGAAATTGATACATCACCCGCTTGGGCGTGCACGCGGTAGGATGAGGTGGCAATATAGTATGAGAAGTAAGAGAACAATTACCTTCCACCCGCGTCACCTTTCCAGTAGAGTCAAATCTCTCCACCTCTGCGATATAAGGGGGCATGGCTAACAAAGTATGCTCATCAATAGCAAGAGAATCAGAACTATCAATGTCCTCAATCCCTTCGTCAAAGAGAGGATTCACCTCACTAGATATGTAAGCGTCATCAAAATCAAATAAAGGGTTCGAATAAATCTTGAAAGTTTCCTTCGTAACGTCTTCATCGGATAGTGACTCGTCATCACTAGAAGTAAAATCATCATCTTGATCAAAAAGAGGATTAGAGAAAGCCAAAGAATCCTCTCCCAAAGTTTTGGTGGAAGGAACATCATCAGAAGAAAGCGCATCATACTCATCGTCACTGTCGGATGTCAACTCAGATTCACTTGGAATTGGGACAAGGTTATCAGCACTAGACTTTATGAATTCGTCGGATTCAATTGTGCTAAGATCCTCATCCCCTAGGATGGGTGAATCCGTAGGCCCCAGAGTCGGCAAGTCAGGAGAAGGAATAGAATTCTCATCGTTCCAAGAAATAGGACTCTCATCGTCATCATCATCATAATAATATGGAGGCACCAGAGGAGGAGTATAAGCACTAAGGTTAGATACTTCCTCTTGTTGCTGATCCGCTTGACATTTTTCGATGATCTTGTTGCAAGCTTCTTGAACTTTTTGAAAGTTGTCAAAAAGTGTGGCAATTTGCTTAGGAGGAAATGCACAAAAGGGTTGATGATTGACGGTGTGACGTGGGGGCTCAAAATTATACACACTGGGATGATAGCACAGAATTTTCTCAAAGACCTTCGACGGATCACAAGAAGAAGCATCATGAGGGCCCCCACAAATATAGCACCACGGGTATGGAGAAAAACCCGGTGCATCTTGAGGATAAGGATTGTCATAGACGGGAGAGGGTGAGAAAGTATTGTAAGAGGAGAAGTATGAATTTGTTGAATTACAAAATGGACAAAATCCAAATTGTGTATCGTCGATATTAAAACCACACCGCTCACAAGTACACCATTGACATGTTTGAAAACCATGCCATGGTCTCCCACACCGTACGCTAGACGAATCCATGAAGAGTTATAAATAAGAGGGGTAAAGAAAAGAATTAAACATAATAGAGGATAAAGAGGAATATTTTTGGTGCAAAACTTTGAAAAAGAAATGCTTTTTATGATTTTTCAAATGTTTTTAGGATTTTTTGAAAAATTTTGATACGAAAAATAACGTTCACGAGTGAACGGATCCCAAAAAGCAACGCGTCTCTCACAGAAAACCGTAAATCTTCACGAAAAGAGCCGGCAGCGGCGCCATTTAATACAAGGCTTTTAACACCAAATATAAAAACTTAATGTTCGTTGTGTTGGTCTAATCGAATTGATAACTGGTTAACTATGCGACTCAGTCGTTCTTTGGTGGAAACAAATAGTTGTGTCGTTGTAGTAAAATTAAAGGTGCAAGAACTATTAAAATAAATGGTGATAATTAAAATCTAAATCTAATTTAAAATAAATGGCGAGAAATTAAAGCGTGACGAAAAGTAAATGGCAATTAAAGTAAATAATGCAAACTTAAATCTAACCTAAAGGCAAACTTAAAACGCAACTAAAACTTAAACTAAGGCAAAAATAAATCTAAGGCAAATAAACTAAAAGTGCGACTAAGTAAAAAGGCGGGAAAAGTAAAGCTTAAAAATAAAAAATTAAAAACAGAAACTAAAAAGAACCTGGAAACAGCTCAGTCGGAATAATCCTTCGTTCGGAATAATCACTCATCCGGAATGTCACCTTCGTTCGGAATGATTCTTCTTCACTCGGAATATTTACCCAAAACCTTGATCCGGAATGTTCCGAATGAACAACCTTGTCTGATCCCTTGATTCGGAACAATCAGCAGAAAACCTTCATTCAGAATATTTAGAAAAAGTGCCTTGATCCGGAATGTTGAATATTCCGGATGAACAACCCTTGATTCGGAATACTGCTTATTCCGAATGAAACACCTTGATCCGGAATATCTTCTTGGTTCGGAATGTTCCGAATGAGCACTTTGATCTGGAATAATTTCCTTTATTCGGAACAAACACTGATCCGGAATACTTTCCTTGATTCGGAACAAACACTGATCCGGAATACTTTCCTTGATTCAAAATGTTTTCTTCACTCGGAATATGTTGCTGATCCGGAATATCAAACTTGGTCCGGAATATGTCACTTATTCGGAACAAGTCCTTTATTCGGAATACTCACAACAAAACCTTGATTCGGAACAAATGCTTTGATTCGGAATATCCTGGGAAACAGTAACAGAAAGCGAAGAACAAGGAAGAACAAAATAACACGAATCTAACCAAAAATAATCAAATTAAACCAAAAGATTAAGCAAGACTAATCAATAAACATCTACTAATCATAAACAAACAATCCAAATCAATCAAACTAACAATACTAATCAAAATAATCAAAACCCACTTAAATCAAATCAATAAAACATTAAAAACATAAACATGAACATAAGCATAAAGATTAAAGATCAAATAAGAAAGGAAGATAGGAGATCAAACAATAAAAGTAAAGATTGACAATAATTAAAAGGGAACTTACTTGAAATTAAAGGTATTTAAGGTGCAAGACAATTAATTAAATGACATGTAATTAAATGTGCAAAAATTAAAGTGGAAGAACTAGTGTCACTCTAGCCAACAAAATGAAATGTAAATCCTAATAATCTATTTATAGGAGGATTAGGGAGGTGCTTAGGAAGCTTCCTCCCCTCTTTCTTCTTTCTTTAATTGCATCATTAAGTCCTTAATCTTCTTAATTCTTTGACTTTAATGACTTTGTCTCGGGATTTCTTTAAACTCGTCTTGTAATTCTTCAATAAATTAGACTTGAGTTCTTCGGCTTTAAGTAAACTTCCGTCTTTTGACTTTTTCTTCGATAAATCTTCAGAATTGGTCTTGGACTTCCGTTCTTTTTGCACTCTTGATTTCTTGACTTCGTCTTTTGTCTTTTTCTTCGATAAAAGCCCGTGAATGCCCGTGTTTTCTCCCCTTTTCACATTTTCGTCCTAAATCACAACAAAAACACAAACCACGCATAATTCCGACATTTACGACATAAAATACACGTTTTGGCTTGTTTTTTATTGTAGTTAAGTGGTAAAAAGGATGGGTGTTTACACACCTATCAGCACCAGAGAACCAAAACCCCCAAAAAATTAAATTAGGGTTTGTGAAAACCCTAAGAAAATTTTTGAGAAAAAGAACAGCACCACCAATACAAGCTTCCAGAGATGATGAGAGAGCTAAAGAACACCACCAAAAAATAACCCTAAAAAATAAGTTAGGGTTTCACAAATCCGAAAGACTGATGTAACAAAAAACCACAAGAGAGCTTAGATAGGCTGAAAGATCTACAACCTAATGCTCTGATACCATGTGTGACATCCGTCAAATTTCCATCTTAATTTATTCATGTAGTACGAGTATTTTAACTGTTTACCGACGAGTTGTCAACATGAATGTGTTAATTATTTTGCTTTGCGGACAAAGCCCTTTTTAGGGAGAGCATATGTAACATCTCGAGTTTTCGCGATTATTAAGTTGAATGCAATACACGAAGTTGGTGGGCGTTTTATGTTTGCCGTACGTTTATTTGGTATACTTACTAGATTACGTGAAGTCTCGCACAATTGCTTTGTTTTGGGATCGTGTGTCAAACGGTTATAGTGTCGTGTTTATTCAGTTCGTGTCTAAACTTAAACATCGTGAACCCGAGTCGAGTATATAACTGTCACAGCATGCATATATAATTGAGTATAAACTTTCATTCATGTTTATTGCAAAACTTGCCTTACAAGAGTCCCAATTTCAGTCACATGTCTAGCTACAAATAAACCCCATAGTTTATTTTCCCACTAACCACTACAAGACAGCACACATGCCTAGTTTACCCCATTTGGGTATATCACAAGTTACCATTTTCAGCTTGACACTAACCCTAGACTAACAATACATGATTAAATACAAACCCAAAGTTTACCCAATGTCCAAATACAAAGTTTATCACAGTCCAAATTACAAATTCTGTACAAGTCTTCCAAATACAACTCCTGGAAAGGTAAAGATTAGTGTCCAGCCGACCCACACGTCGCGTCCAAAACTGCAAAACCGAAAGAGTCAAGCCTTCCATCTCGTCCGAACCTGCAAACCGAAACATAGCATCCCATTGTGAGTCTTTTCGTCTTTTCATTTTTCCTTTATGAAGTCCTAGTTGTGCTCGTTTTGTACAAACCTGCGAATAAACAAACCAATGTGTTAGTCATTGTAACGGCCTTATTTTTAACTAAAAACTGAAATCGGTTAAGCCTTAGTACTAATACTTGAAACATGTCTATGACTTTACTTTTCTGTCAACCAAACCGAGACCCGACTTAGACCGAACCGAGACCCCGACTTAGACCAAACCGTGACCCAACCAAGACCACAATCAAGAACCAAACCGAGACCCAATTAAAGGCCAAACCGAGACCCAATTAAAGGCCAAACCGAGAACCAAACCAAGCCAACCAAGTTTCTTACTTTCTGCCAAAACTATCAACAATCAATACCAACTAATCCAAATGTCTTAATCACTTTCACTTTTACAGAAACACCCTAAAAACCCTCAAACATGCCGCGGGTATAAAAACCCCCATTTCAAATCGAAACCCTAGAAATTTAAAAACCTTTTAAACATTTAATTAACATTTTCCACATTACAAAAACACCACATAAACATGAGTAACAGCCGAATGTAAAAACCCCCAATTTTATAAAAACCCTAGATTGACTTTTTATTAATTAAAACATTAATTAAACTTAATCTAAACCCGAATCCAATAGTTAATTTAATTGAAAACGAGTTATGCAAAAACCCCCAATTGACCGAAACCCTAATTTTTATAAACCGATTACATATTGAAATTAGTTTGATTTTATACAAGAAAACATCAATTAATTGCATTTAAACCCGAGATTGATGAAAACCCCCAAATATTTCAAAACCCTAATTCGTTTATTTCAAATCTGAGAGCCTTATGGTTCTCAACAAATTTATACCAATTAATCAAACCCACTGATCATTTTAAACCGAAAGTCAATTAACCTTGTTAAAAGAAATGAAGGAGAAACAAACTTATCTTTGATTGATGGCTGATGATTTACGTGACCATAAGATGAACACATCAGAACCCAATCGGTTTGATGTGGGGATGAAACCCCACATCTCACGCGATCTAAACACCTCAGACCACCCATACACGATTGTTATATTCAAACTGATAAGGATATTAGCCATGGAAGGGATGAACCGATCTAGATTTGAGAGAGAGATGAGATTGGGGCGGTGGAGTTATTTTCGAGGGAAGAGAGAGAGTGTAACTCTCTGTTATAGGGAGTTGTGTGTGTAACACACGTATATTTACTCCTTCGTTCCTTGTTTATTCCGCCCATGGGCCGGGCCGGGTCATATGACCCTTGGGCCGGTTGTGAGTAAGGGTATTGGACCCATTTTGGGCCAAGTATATTTATTAAGTTAGTTAAAGCCCATAAAAACGAATTTTATAAATTTAGGATATAATTTAACCCGTAAAACCCGACCGTTTAATAACCGACTTTTATTTGTCGTACTTTTCCGTAAACGTATGGTTTCGTCAAGCACAACTAGGGTGTCGTGTCTTTATTAATATAATTTTTCGTATCGTAACTCGATCCTCATAATTAAATAGGTCGCGGCTAGCGTAACCGTACTCTCGAGCTATTTTATCTTCGTTCTCTTTGCTGAATTAACGAGGTGAGTTTATAGCCTCATACTTTACTATTTTCACTGCTTTTTGGGGTGAGACATTGCTTGATTTTAACGTGTGAACACAAGTGCATTTACTGATTTATATATTAGTCTAAGTCCCACTAAAAACCCAGTTGCTTTGGCCCGTGAATCGTGAACCGTTAATTACTTTGTGTAAGCGCGAATGTTATGGATAGATCTATCGGGATTGACGTCCCTGTCTGTCTTGTCCAACAAGGGGACAAGCGGGCACAGTTTCATTTGAGTCAGAGATAGGATGTCGTGGGTTTAGGCATCTAGTTTGGGCTACATTTATATGATTATACTGCCGGTGTTGTTAACGCTTCGGTGTCACGAGCTTAGACTGTAATAAATACTTTTGGGATGACTTTGTATCTGTTATATTGTCATCACATTTGGGAAAATCTTGTGGTTCATTAAACATTTCCACTTAACTAAACCTATGAACTCACCAACTTTATGTTGACACTTTAGCAATGTTTTTCTCAGGTATTAAGAAGGAAGATGCTAAATGAGGTCTCATGCATTTCCGTCATTTCTTTGAAACAACGATCATTTGTACCATTTGAGAAAACTATGTTTTGTAACTGTATTCAGTTTATGCTTCCGCACTTTGTTAAAACTATTTATTTTATTAATTACAAGTGATCTATTTTCCGAACGTCTCATTTAGAGGTCGTTCTTTGTGACTATGTGCGTATGATAATCATGACGTCACCACTCCCTTGTCACCATTATACTCTGATATTTTGGGAGTGTGACAGATTGGTATCAGAGCCTTAGTTATAGAGAACTAGGTTGCATTTAGTAACTCTAGACTATAACTGCTCTATGTTTAATCGATTATCATACGGATTGTAAGTATTAAGTATATGTAGATACATAAGTAATAAATGGGATACATGTGATTTAACAATTACGAGGTATATTTACATGGGTTACATGTGCAACAACGAAATCTGAATTATGTTATATGGGATACATGTGGATTCAACAATGATTGCTATATTATGTTAATGTCCTTTTTTTTTACGGACTAATTTTATAAGATATTTACACACATTTATTTTGTCTATGATTACAGCGATGTCTTCATCCGATGATTCCACGTCTACAGGAGCGTACTACAACCGTAGTTCTCAGTCGACTATCAGTTCATCAGTAGGACTACCTAGAGGATCGCCGTCAGGATATCCGTGGTACCGGATGGTTTCAGATGACGATACAGAGAGAGAGACTGAGGAGGTTCGTCATTCACCGATCTGTATTCCTGATGCATCAGCTGACGATGTACTTAGCCTAGAAGGCGGAGGAGAGGATGACTTAGACACTGACGTGGTGCAGTCACCAGGTCAGACATCAGTGACTAGAGATGAGACGGTAGAGGAGACAGAGGATGATGAGATGGAGTTTACAGATGGGGAAGGAGAGCCTATGGAGGTCACAGACACTGAGGACCCTCCTACTGCATATGCTGCTACTCCTGAGGTTTCCCTAGCACACATCTCCTCATCTTCATCTGAAGACGAAGGAGAAAGGACTGCTATTCCTGCTCCAGCACCTGGTACTCTACCTTTCTACTATGTGAGACGACGTCTTCGGGGGAGAGCTGCCCGACCACCACTTTCACCTTACCGACCCCTCATACCTTTCACTGCCACTGACAGGCATGCAGCCCGCACACCTGCCAGTCCTGTCCCAGAGACACCACTACTACTACCACCACCAGAGACTGTACCTAATGTGTACCAGGAGATGCTTACTGATGCTGGTATCTCTGCTGGACCGAGAGCTACGACTCCTCTTCCTAGGAGAGCTACATCGACGGTGGTGATGCTTGGGGCGGCAGATGGATGTGTGACGACACGATTGAACAGGTTGGAGGATGCTGTAGAGGCTTTAGGTGAAGAGTATAATGAAGTGCAGGATAAGTTGGAGGCACTGGCGAAGAAGAGTCCAGTTAGGGATGAGACAGTGTTGACAGTATGTGTGACCCGTCTACGAGGACAGCTTCTTACTGTTCTTGATCAGATGGAATCTATGCCGAACGCTCGTCTAGAGGAGATTGGGAGCCTGATGACCCGTTGGGGAGTAGAGCCATTGGTGGAGACAGGCGGACTAGAGGCACCAGTGGAGGACCCTGTTGCAGACTTGGATAAGAGGTTTAGAGCCGCTTGTCATGATACCGATGTTAGACTGAGAGATTCCCAGGCTCGTGAGCTCGTGGTTGAGAGGAGGTTAGCAGAGTTGGAGAGGGAGCTTCATCAGCGCCGTGAGGGCACTAGTTAGATTTATCTTGTACCATCGACTTATCCTTGTATGACCACTAAGCTTTGAAGTTTATCTTAGCTAGTTGGCATTTTATTTCCTTTTATTATATTATGTATGACAAACTATGATGTACTACCAAACGATTCTATGAATGATATTATGAGTTACAAAAATTATGAGATCATTATATATTGTGTATTATACCCTGGAGCATTTCATAATTGTATTGTGCGTGCCATGCATGTTATGTCTGGCAAAACTCATTATCCTATTACCTTGTTAGATTATGGCGCCAGTTAGAAGATCCGAAACGCAGAATCCACCAGCCGCTACCGGTGGAATTGACACCGTCATGCTAAGCCAAATGATAGCCGAACGAGTGGCCGAGGCACTCGCGACCGCTGAAGCAAATCGTACAGCTAGCACACAGGAGGATACCAACCAAGGAGCTACTAATGCTATTGCACGGACTTGTACCTACAAGGAATTTCGTGCAGTTACGCAAGTAAGTTTCCGCGGTACTGAAGGAGCAGTAGGATTAACCAGATGGTTTGAGAAGCTAGAATCCCAATTTGGGATTAGCAATGTCGCTGAAGCCGACAAGGTGAAGTTTGCGTCAAGCACGTTAGTGGATGGTGCTCTGACTTGGTGGAACGTCTATGCTCGTGCAGTGACCATTGACGTTGCCCAAGCGACGCCCTGGAGTGAATTTAAAGCTATGTTTGTGAGGAAATACTGCCCACGAAATGAAGTCAAGCAGATGGAAGTTGAGCTGTGGAACCTGAAGGTCAAGGGTACTGCTCTTACTGCTTACAATCAGCGCTTTCAAGAGCTGATCTTGTTATGTCCTGAAATGGTGCCCAACGACGACCGATTGTTGGAGCGATACATTGAAGGACTACCTTTGAGCATCAAAGGGAATGTGACTTCATCCAAGCCAACTGATTTGCATGAGGCAATCGACATGGCTCAGAGTCTGATGTACCAAGTGGTACAGGAGTTGGGAGAAAATACTGGGGATAAAAGAAAGTGGTCTGGCAACCACTACAACAACAATACCAACAATACCAACAGCAACAACCCAAACAACTACAACCAGAACAAGCGACAAGAAGTAGCAAGAGTGTTTACTGATGGACAAGGAAATACTGAAAACTACGCTGGAAGACTTCCTTTCTGCGGAAAATGTGGCCGACACCACGAAGGAGCATGTCCCCCTACGTGCTACAATTGTGGGAAGGCGGGACATAAGGCAAAGGAATGTCGAGCACCACCTCGTTCTACTAATCAAAGAGGACCTGGAACGCAAAGTGGCCAAGGAGCAAATGTCACTTGCTTTGGATGTGGAGAGAAAGGTCACTACAAGAACAAATGTCCAAGCAGTGGGAACCAAGGTCGTAGTAACCAGATTCGAGGGAATCAAAATCACAACCAAGGGAACCAGAAGCAGAATCAAGGGAACCGAGGAGGGAATAACCGAGCCACAACTAGTACTCCTGGAGGATTTACGGCACCTAGCAAAGTGTATCATCTCTGTGCTGAAGCTGCAGTGCAAGACAACAATGTTGTGACTGGTACGTTTCTAGTCAATAACAACTATGCTTCAGTACTATTTGATTCTGGTGCGGATAGGAGTTTTGTGTCGTCTATATTTAGTGAACGCCTAAATGTTACCCCTACTGCGTTAGACGTTAAGTATAATGTAGAATTAGCCGATGGGAAGTCAGTAACCACAGACGTCATTCTGAAAGGATGTAGTGTAAGACTACAAGGTCGTTCGTTTAGTATCGACCTACTCCCTATAGAATTGGGAAGTTTTGACGTCATCATTGGAATGGATTGGATGTCGAAGCATCACGCGGAGATTGTATGTCATGAGAAGTGTGTCCGTGTTCCTTATGGAAACGACGTACTCATCATACAAGGCGAAAGAAGTGGAGTGAAGAATGGATCAAGATTGGAAGTCATCTCATGTATCAGGACCCAAAGATACATTGAGAAGGGATGTCCGGTATTCTTGGTTCAAGTAACACAAAAGGAAGGAGAAGAAGATCACGAGAAGAAGGTGGAAGATGTACCGATCGTTAGAGACTTTCCGGGCGTATTCCCAGAGGACTTACCCGGACTACCACCAGCACGGCAAGTGGAGTTTCACATCGAGCTTACACCAGGAGCCGCGCCTGTTGCTAGAGCCCCATACCGTCTAGCACCGGCCGAGATGACAGAGTTAGCTGAACAGATAAAGGAACTTTCTGACAAAGGTTTCATTAGACCAAGTTCCTCACCTTGGGGAGCGCCGGTCTTATTTGTCAAAAAGAAAGATGGATCCTTTAGAATGTGTATCGATTACCGAGAATTGAATAAGCTGACGATAAAGAACCGCTACCCATTGCCGAGGATTGACGATCTTTTCGACCAATTGCAAGGATCTAGCATATACTCGAAGATCGATTTAAGGTCAGGATATCATCAACTAAGGGTTAGAGAGGAAGACGTTCATAAGACGGCTTTTAGAACCCGGTACGGACACTACGAGTTCCAAGTTATGCCTTTCGGTTTGACAAACGCGCCTGCGGTATTCATGGATCTCATGAACCGAGTTTGCAAACCATACTTGGACAAGTTTGTGATTGTGTTTATCGATGACATTCTCATCTATTCTCGTAATGAGGAAGAGCACAAGGAACATTTGAAGACCATATTAGAGCTGCTAAGGAAGGAGAAGTTATATGCAAAGTTTTCCAAATGTGAGTTTTGGATAAACACAGTGCAATTCCTTGGGCATGTGATCGACAGCAGTGGTATTCACGTTGATCCTGCTAAGATCGAGGCCGTAAAGGATTGGGCGACTCCAACAACAGCCACGGAGATCCGCCAATTTTTAGGTCTTGCTGGTTACTATAGGAGATTCATTGAAAGTTTCTCCAAGATAGCTAAACCAATGACGGAATTGACTCAAAAGGATAAGAAGTTTGAGTGGAAGGAGGATCAAGATTTGGCATTCCATACATTGAAGCAGATGTTGTGTGAAGCACCTATACTAGCCCTACCTGAGGGTAATGAAGACTTTGTGGTGTATTGTGATGCATCTATAAAAGGGTTAGGTGCAGTACTGATGCAAAGGACTAAAGTCATAGCTTACGCATCAAGACAACTAAAAGTGCACGAGAAGAATTACACAACTCATGACCTAGAGTTGGGAGCAGTGGTGTTTGCCTTGAAGATTTGGAGACACTACCTTTATGGTACTAAGTGTGTTGTATTCACTGATCATAAGAGTCTACAACATATTTTGAATCAAAAGGAACTCAACATGAGACAACGACGTTGGCTAGAGTTGCTCAGTGATTACGATTGCGAGATCCGTTATCACCCGGGCAAGGCAAATGTCGTGGCCGACGCTTTGAGTCGAAAGGAGAGAGTTCTTAGGGTGAAGGCTCTAATGATGACCATTGACTTAGACCTTCCATCCTTAATTCTCAAGGCTCAGAAAGAAGCAGTCGAGGAAGAAATTCTCAAGACTGAAGATGTTGGAGGAATGATAAAGAAGTTGGAAGCACGTTCGGATGGAACGTTATGCCTTGATAATAGGAGTTGGTTACCATGCCATGGTGACCTACGATCCTTGATTATGCATGAGTCGCATAAGTCAAAGTACTCCATACATCCGGGATCTGACAAAATGTATCATGATCTGAAGATGTTGTATTGGTGGCCGAACATGAAGGCGGATATTGCTACATACGTTAGCAAGTGTTTGACTTGTGCCAAAGTCAAAGCCGAACATATGAAACCATCAGGATTATTGGTCCAACCCGAACTGCCAGAATGGAAGTGGGAAAGGATCACTATGGATTTCATTACCAAGCTACCAAAGACCGCAGCCGGATTCGACACGATTTGGGTAATCGTCGACCGACTCACCAAATCGGCTCATTTCCTACCCATCAAGGAGACTGATGGAATGGATAAGTTAGCAAGGACATACTTGGAGGAAGTAGTCACGAAGCACGGGGTGCCTGTGTCTATAATCTCCGACCGAGACAGCCGATTTACTTCGCAGTTTGGAAGTCACTGCAGAAGGCATTGGGAACGCAGTTGGATATGAGCACTGCGTACCATCCCCAAACTGACGGTCAAAGCGAACGGACCATTCAAACCCTAGAAGATATGCTGAGAGCTTGTGTGATTGACTTTGGAAATAGATGGGATAGACACCTACCTCTGGTGGAGTTCTCATACAACAATAGTTATCACACTAGCATTAAGGCAGCGCCGTTCGAAGCACTGTATGGTAGGAAGTGTCGTTCACCCGTGTGTTGGGCAGAAGTCGGTGAAGCACAACTCACTGGACCCGAGATCATACACGAGACTACTGAGAAGATCTTTAAGATTAAGAGCCGTATGCAAGCCGCAAGGGATCGACAGAAGAGTTATGCTGATATGAGACGCAAACCCCTTGAGTTTGAAGTTGGTGATAAAGTCATGTTGAAGGTCTCACCTTGGAAGGGTGTGATTCGCTTTGGAAAGCGTGGAAAGCTAAATCCTCGTTACATTGGACCCTTCAAGATTATAGAAAGGATTGGTCCCGTAGCCTATCGTTTGGAATTACCCCAAGAACTTAGCCGAGTGCATAATGTGTTCCACATTTGCAATCTGAAGAAATGCTTAGCCGACGAGACACTCGTTATCCCTTTGGAGGAAATTCAACTCGACGACAAACTCAACTTTGTAGAAGAACCAGTAGAAGTTATGGACCGTCAAGTCAAACAACTCAAGCAGAACCGTATACCTATTGTGAAGATCCGATGGAATGCGCGTAGAGGTCCAGAATACACGTGGGAACGTGAAGATCAATTCAAGAGCAAGTATCCTCATCTTTTCGCTAACCATCCTACTACAACAACGTCTTGATTTCGTGACGAAATCTCTAAAACATGGGAATACTGTGACATCCGTCAAATTTCCATCTTAATTTATTCATGTAGTACGAGTATTTTAACTGTTTACCGACGAGTTGTCAACATGAATGTGTTAATTATTTTGCTTTGCGGACAAAGCCCTTTTTAGGGAGAGCATATGTAACATCTCGAGTTTTCGCGATTATTAAGTTGAATGCAATACACGAAGTTGGTGGGCGTTTTATGTTTGCCGTACGTTTATTTGGTATACTTACTAGATTACGTGAAGTCTCGCACAATTGCTTTGTTTTGGGATCGTGTGTCAAACGGTTATAGTGTCGTGTTTATTCAGTTCGTGTCTAAACTTAAACATCGTGAACCCGAGTCGAGTATATAACTGTCACAGCATGCATATATAATTGAGTATAAACTTTCATTCATGTTTATTGCAAAACTTGCCTTACAAGAGTCCCAATTTCAGTCACATGTCTAGCTACAAATAAACCCCATAGTTTATTTTCCCACTAACCACTACAAGACAGCACACATGCCTAGTTTACCCCATTTGGGTATATCACAAGTTACCATTTTCAGCTTGACACTAACCCTAGACTAACAATACATGATTAAATACAAACCCAAAGTTTACCCAATGTCCAAATACAAAGTTTATCACAGTCCAAATTACAAATTCTGTACAAGTCTTCCAAATACAACTCCTGGAAAGGTGAAGATTAGTGTCCAGCCGACCCACACGTCGCGTCCAAAACTGCAAAACCGAAAGAGTCAAGCCTTCCATCTCGTCCGAACCTGCAAACCAAAACATAGCATCCCATTGTGAGTCTTTTCGTCTTTTCGTTTTTCCTTTATGAAGTCCTAGTTGTGCTCGTTTTGTACAAACCTGCGAATAAACAAACCAATGTGTTAGTCATTGTAACGGCCTTATTTTTAACTAAAAACTGAAATCGGTTAAGCCTTAGTACTAATACTTGAAACATGTCTATGACTTTACTTTTCTGTCAACCTAACCGAGACCCGACTTAGACCGAACCGAGACCCCGACTTAGACCAAACCGTGACCCAACCAAGACCACAATCAAGAACCAAACCGAGACCCAATTAAAGGCCAAACCGAGACCCAATTAAAGGCCAAACCGAGAACCAAACCAAGCCAACCAAGTTTCTTACTTTCTGCCAAAACTATCAACAATCAATACCAACTAATCCAAATGTCTTAATCACTTTCACTTTTACAGAAACACCCTAAAAACCGTCAAACATGCCGCGGGTATAAAAACCCCCATTTCAAATCGAAACCCTAGAAATTTAAAAACCTTTTAAACATTTAATTAACATTTTCCACATTACAAAAACACCACATAAACATGAGTAACAGCCGAATGTAAAAACCCCCAATTTTATAAAAACCCTAGATTGACTTTTTATTAATTAAAACATTAATTAAACTTAATCTAAACCCGAATCCAATAGTTAATTTAATTGAAAACGAGTTATGCAAAAACCCCCAATTGACCGAAACCCTAATTTTTATAAACCGATTACATATTGAAATTAGTTTGATTTTATACAAGAAAACATCAATTAATTGCATTTAAACCCGAGATTGATGAAAACCCCCAAATATTTCAAAACCCTAATTCGTTTATTTCAAATCCGAGAGCCTTATGGTTCTCAACAAATTTATACCAATTAATCAAACCCACTGATCATTTTAAACCGAAAGTCAATTAACCTTGTTAAAAGAAATGAAGGAGAAACAAACTTATCTTTGATTGATGGCTGATGATTTACGTGACCATAAGATGAACACATCAGAACCCAATCGGTTTGATGTGGGGATGAAACCCCACATCTCACGCGATCTAAACACCTCAGACCACCCATACACGATTGTTATATTCAAACTGATAAGGATATTAGCCATGGAAGGGATGAACCGATCTAGATTTGAGAGAGAGATGAGATTGGGGCGGTGGAGTTATTTTCGAGGGAAGAGAGAGAGTGTAACTCTCTGTCATGGGGAGTTGTGTGTGTAACACACGTATATTTACTCCTTCGTTCCTTGTTTATTCCGCCCATGGGCCGGGCCGGGTCATATGACCCTTGGGCCGGTTGTGAGTAAGGGTATTGGACCCATTTTGGGCCAAGTATATTTATTAAGTTAGTTAAAGCCCATAAAAACGAATTTTATAAATTTAGGATATAATTTAACCCGTAAAACCCGACCGTTTAATAACCGACTTTTATTTGTCGTACTTTTCCGTAAACGTATGGTTTCGTCAAGCACAACTAGGGTGTCGTGTCTTTATTAATATAATTTTTCGTATCGTAACTCGATCCTCATAATTAAATAGGTCGCGGCTAGCGTAACCGTACTCTCGAGCTATTTTATCTTCGTTCTCTTTGCTGAATTAACGAGGTGAGTTTATAGCCCCATACTTTACTATTTTCACTGCTTTTTGGGGTGAGACATTGCTTGATTTTAACGTGTGAACACAAGTGCATTTACTGATTTATATATTAGTCTAAGTCCCACTAAAAACCCAGTTGCTTTGGCCCGTGAATCGTGAACCGTTAATTACTTTGTGTAAGCGCGAATGTTATGGATAGATCTATCGGGATTGACGTCCCTGTCTGTCTTGTCCAACAAGGGGACAAGCGGGCACAGTTTCATTTGAGTCAGAGATAGGATGTCGTGGGTTTAGGCATCTAGTTTGGGCTACATTTATATGATTATACTGCCGGTGTTGTTAACGCTTCGGTGTCACGAGCTTAGACTGTAATAAATACTTTTGGGATGACTTTGTATCTGTTATATTGTCATCACATTTGGGAAAATCTTGTGGTTCATTAAACATTTCCACTTAACTAAACCTATGAACTCACCAACTTTATGTTGACACTTTAGCAATGTTTTTCTCAGGTATTAAGAAGGAAGATGCTAAATGAGGTCTCATGCATTGCCGTCATTTCTTTGAAACAACGATCATTTGTACCATTTGAGAAAACTATGTTTTGTAACTGTATTCAGTTTATGCTTCTGCACTTTGTTAAAACTATTTATTTTATTAATTACAAGTGATCTATTTTCCGAACGTCTCATTTAGAGGTCGTTCTTTGTGACTATGTGCGTATGATAATCATGACGTCACCACTCCCTTGTCGCCATTATACTCTGATATTTTGGGAGTGTGACACCATGTTAAAAAACATAATATCAAAGTAATAAAACTAGATCTTACACCAAACCAACCACCCCTTTGTATATTTTATTAGAAATCAGAGTACGGAAACAAAAAAGATAAAGACTAGTCCCCAAACGGATGCTAGTCGAACGTTACAAGATAAATGTGAGATTGTCCCAACTAGGTTGATCCAATCTCCCTCACTACAAGATTCACTCAATCACACACAAGAAATCAACATGAAACTAGATGAAAACCTCCCATGAACCAACAATGGTTAGAAAGAGAGAGAGCAGACGACACACACCAATGAGTGTGTGTTTTAGATAAAGACTGCTAACCCTAGCAAATGACTTGCTAGGGGAATATATGCCACAAACACCAAGCACGCTCCAACGGATAGAAAAGCCCACAAGGAGAGAAGCCCAAGCCCATAAAGAGAAAACGAGCCCAAGAGCCACAAACCTAAAATATAACACATAACAAAGTAAAATGCAACATTTGGAAAGAGTGTAAAAATAACACCGTATATACTCTCATGATAAGAGAATTAAGATCCCCAAAGACCCCATAATTAACATGGACCAAAAGACCTGATCTTAACCGTTCTTATATTTTTCATCCAAGAGCCATAATTAAATCAAATATCCATCTAATTTTTACATGGTTCAATAAAAAAAACACACTTCAGTTCTAACAAAAAACAACGTCTCCCCTCCGACTGTGACCTTCAACCGGTGATACAAACACTACCACCCATCTTTTCTCCGGCGATTAGTACCGTCGATAATCATCAAAATCGGCTAAAAAACACTCGAATGCGACAATCCAATCATCATAACATATCCTTAATCAATCTTCAATTAGAACGAATTTGAAGAACTCTATCAAAATCACGAATGATTCGTCAAACTATGTATAATAACCAGTTAAACGAAATGGGTTTGGTTGTTATTCTGGTTGTTGAAGCTTAAAACTAATGGTTGCCTAAGGAAACCATATCGCCTCCTTGACTCAGCAGATGCAATAGACTCTGGTTCATCCATTTCTTCTGGTGTTAGCTTAATAGATAAAGCTTTTATGTTATGTTCAAGATTTTCTATCTTGGTGGTTCCTGGAATAAGTACAACATCATTTCCTTGATGGTGAACCCAAGCGAATGCAAGCTGTGAAGAGGTGCACCCTTTTCTTGCTGCTATTTCATTGACTCGCTCGTACACAATCTTGTTATGTTCAAGATTTTCAGGTTGGAACCTCGACATGTACTAAAAAATGAAAAAGTTTTAGCTGGATATCAATTTAACCAGAAAATTAAGAAACAAAAGATAGTTAAAGAAAGTGCTATGGACAGACCTTGTGGAAGTCGCCCTCTTCTAGTTTGTCCATAAGCTGTGGACCGGATGAGAAGAACCCTCGTCCAAGAGGGTTGTATACCACGATCCCAATCCCTAGTTATCTGCAATTAGGAATGACATCTTCTTCAACATCTCTTGACCAGAAGGAGCATCCGAGTTGTCAAGTTGTGATTAGGTGCACAACGTGGGCTCTTCTAATGATTATTGTGGATGCTTCCAACAATCGAACATATTTAATTTACTCTTCCACCAGCTTTTTCAGTGCTCCCATCTAAATGAAGAAAATAAAATATTTACATCATACTACAATTAGATGATGGGCTATAAAAGACCAGTTAATGATCATTTAGGTTGTACCAAATTCAAAATCTGTAAAACATGCTTAAAAATAAAGAAAAGATAATATATGGAAAAGAATCGTGATTTGGATATGCAAACTAGTATCAATCCTCTGTTGACAATACAAACCAATAGAAGCAACACCAAGTCTTTGGATATGATTGACTTTCATGAATCATATATGATCCACCATGAATCATATATGATCCATTGTGAATCATATATGATTTGCTTTATCAAAGTAGCAAAGCAAATTAAATTTCATAGCATCAAATTGAATTGCAACTAAGAACGTGTTTCAAATTCCATTAGTTATAACATCAACTACTACCATAAAAAAAAGTTACCATAATCAGTTAAAAAACTACCATCGCTTCTACCATGAACAACTACCATTAATTTTACAAAAAAATTATACCATTCAGAATGAGTTAAAAACAAGATATCACTTCTTCCGACACCCCTTTTCCTTTACTTGATTAACCGCTTCATTCACAACTTAAACTACATTGGCTGCATCAGCCTCTTTCACTTGCTTGGGTGGATCATGATTCTCCGTGTTCTTAATTGCATCAACAATCATCGAGACCTTCTCATCCTCTTCATCAGTCTCTTTCACTTGCTTGGAGGGGGAGCATGTTTAGCATCTCTAGGAATGGGAGTGCGTGTTAGGGGTGAAGGTTTTGATTTGACTTCCGGTTTTGGATTTGAGGGATACCGAGAAGGATAATATGCAACAATTAGTTTTTGTTTTCTTTAAAAGTGAACTTCAACGAACGCTTTGCAAGAGCTGCAAGAAAAACAGAAATTACATCACAAAAAATACTGAAATAAAACTAGTCATTTAAAAACATAAACACAGACTGCGTATTTTTGTTTACATGTGTAAGGTCATTTGTCATGGTGAATCATATATGATTCATGGTGAATCATATATGATTCATGGTGAATCATATATGATCCATGAAGAATCATATATGATTCTCCAAGACGGATGGCCTTATACATTAAACACAAATACACACACAAATGTTAACAATCTTGGATACTCGTGTTTACATGTGTAAGGCTATTTGTCATGGTGAATGTAATGGTGAATCATATATGATTCATCGTGAATCATATATGATTCATCGTGAATCATATATGATTCACCGTGAATCATATATGATTCACCGTGAATCATGTATGATTCGTGATGAATCATGTATGATTCACCGTGAATCGTGTATGATTCATGTATGATTCGTGATGAATCATATATGATTCACCGTGAATCATGTATGATTCGTGATGAATCATATATGATTCACCATGACATATAGCCTTATACATGTAAAAACAAATACACACACGCATGTTAACAAATTTCCGCCTACCACGCAATCACCCATCTATCCTTCCACTTAGGCACTCTCCTAACCCCCATCTCCCCACATCAGTCTACTTACTAACACCACATTATCCACAAAATACACATAATCAACTAATCTATAATCTCTTATCAAATAGCCCAAAAAGTCAAAAGTACTTTAAATATGTTATCAAAACACATCAACAATTTCTTAAAAAGGATACATATATAATCCTCAATTAACAAACTTAATACAAAATCATATATGATTCTTTACAGAAAAAATAAACATTCAAAACACTATTCAGTTCAACCACAAAACTCTATTCATTCTCTAAAAACTGATCAAAACTATCAATAAGCATACAAATAAGCATATTTAGCATAAAAACTAAGCCTAATAAGCAAAATAATAGACAAACCAAAATAAGCATAAAAAATAAGCATAAAACCCAAAATAAAAAGAAATCAAAATCAAAATAAGCATAAAAAATCAGAATAAGCATCATCAACTTGAATAGATGATGATTGATCTTCGTGTTAAGCGCTCATTACTATTTCATCGCGTAAATTCAGCAAACATAAAATTTAGGGATAAAATTAGGGTTTGAGATATGAATTTGGGATTTGTGTTTGTGAATTAGGATCGGTGTGTGTATGTGTGTGTTTATCTCATTTGTGTGATATATGAAATGAAGAAGATGGGGAGAAGAAAAAGATGAATCTGCCACTGTTGTAAAATGAGACCGTGTGTTTTGTTAAATGTGTATTTTTCTCAACCGTGAGATGATAATTAAATGGAGGGTAGAGATGCATTCTTTGGGTCTATAACAAATATATGGTCTATATCGAACTTATATACAGGCATTATTTAGTCATATATGGTTGTCGAGTCTTGACTGCTCAAAACTTCTTTAGGAAGCCTTTCTGAGCAATGTATGTACCTTAATGAATTGTTTCTTACTAGCTCGGGCATCTTTCAGGTCATAGGAGCTCTCTCATATGATCGTCCTAGAATCTCTTGACCACGGGTTTGTTCATAGCTTATCTCTAGACTCTAGGTACCTAACTTGGTCGTGCTTTTGACCAACATCTATCAGGTTCCTTCACTATATTGTATTGCTTACTAGTGTTTCTTAGACACACCGAACCAAATCACAATTCTGGGAAAAGAACAAAGGAGATGCTGAGTGTGAGTACCTTGATAACTTACACAGCAATTCTAATTGTTGATGAATTTGAACTTTACAAATATGGTACCTTGTCTAAAGTTATCTTTGTATTCTCCACTAATTTTAAGGTACCTTATCTCCTCTTTACAGGACATTCTACCTTGCCTCCTCAAGATATGATTCCATGTATTATTATTTTTTAAATACTAGAGAATTTGATATTCCCCTTCCAAACTTTACTCAATGGACACTTCATAATATCAAGTAGCACCATGCAAAAGTCAAAATATGTATTGAACTCTCTTATTTACACATTTTCATTATATCTAATTTCTAGAGTAAACTGCAAAAATCATCCATGTGGTTTGTCAAAAGTTTGAATTACATCCCTCGTTAATACTTCGCGCAACATACATCATTGTGGTTGTAAAATAGTACACCATACATCCCTGAGGACGGTTGGTGCAAATATTTTTCCGTTAAGGGTTAAAAATGTTTGTTATCTTAGGGATATTTTAGTCCTTTTACAACCTAGGAATGATTTTTGCACCTAACTTTTTTAAAAAAAAAATTTCAAAAAAATTTCAAATTTTTTTTAAAAAAGTCTCGAAAAATGTTTTCTTTTTTCGAAAAATGTTTTTTTTTAATGTTTTTTTTTAAGTTTCGAAAATATATTTGAAAAAAGTTTTTTTCAAAAAAAATTCAAATTTTTTTTTTAAAAGTTTTGAAAAATGTTTTTTTTAATGTTTCGAAAAATGTTTTATTTTTTAAATGTTTTATATTTTAAAATAAGTTTCAAAAAAAATTTGAAATTTTTTTTTTCGAAAAAATTCAACTTTTTTTTTTAAATTTTCGAAAAAAGTTTTTTTTTCAAAAGTTTTTTTTTAAATGTTTTTCGAAAAAAAAACTTTTTAAAAAAAAAAGCTTTTCTAAAAAACTTTTTTTTCAAAAAAATTCAAATTTTTTTTTAATCTTCGAAAAAAAAAATTTCAAAAGTTTTTTTTATAAAAGTTATTTTTTAAAATGTTTTTCGAAAAAAAAACATTTTAAAAAAAAGCTTTTTTTAAAAAACTTTTTTTAAAAAAAACTTTTTTCGAAAATTTAAAAAAAAAAATTGAAACTTTTTGAAAAAAAAAATTTCAAATTTTTTTTGAAACATATTTTAAAAAAGAAAACATTTAAAAAATAAAACATTTTTCGAAACATTAAAAAAAACATTTTTCAAAACTTTTTAAAAAAAAATGAATTTTTTTGAAAAAAACTTTTTTCAAATATATTTTCGAAACTTAAAAAAAACATTAGAAAAAAACATTTTTCGAAAAAAAAAAACATTTTTCGAAACTTTTTTAAAAAAAATTTGAAATTTTTTTGAAATTTTTTTTTGAAATTTTTTTTTTAAAAAGTTTGGTGCAAAAATCATCCCTAGATTGTAAAAGGACTAAAATACTCCTAAGATAACAAACACTTTTAACCCTTAACGAAAAAATATTTGCATCATCCGTCCTCAAGGATGTATGGTGTACAATTTTACAACCACAATGATGTATGTTGCGCGAAGTATTAACGAGGGATGTAATTCAAACTTTTGACAAACCACAGGGATGATTTTTGCACTTTACTCTAATTTCTATTATGACCATATATTATACCTTTTCTTTATTTATGTTAGTATTAAACTCTGTTCTGAATAAATAAATAAAAACTGCATAGCTTACGGTTTACAAAGATGTCGACAGCATAACAATTGATTCAGCCTATAATTATTGTACACTAAAACATAATTTCTGAATCATACATAGTTGCATAGACAACTGCGTATTGAAAATGAAAATGTACATTACTAGACTTGCAGACATGAACGGACCTCAGAGTTACGAGAGCATAAGCTTTAAGATAGCAAAATGACAGCACCAACTTTTATTCATAGTTTGCAGGCTAAAATCATAACCTTTCATACATAACTATACTTCTGAGAACTGCTGGCTGGTGGGTATTAAATGATTAGAAAATCGAAGAGAAATAGAAGAAAAAGAACATTTAGCATTCTGGCATCCTAAATGGGCCCAACACATCCTGGTCCTAACCAAATCGGTCCTGTGCACCATGGTGAGGTGCAGAAAAGTCAGAAATGTATCTTACTCTATGACACAAGTTGGAACCAGCAAAGTTGACTTGACAATGATGCCTTACATTAACGCCATGTCAAAAAGAAAATATTGAGTCCTCTGGAATTTACAGAAATTTCTTTTTTTAACTAACATCATAAAATTAAAGAAAATTGAAAACTGGAGAGCCAACAGCCCAAGACTTGTACCAACCAAAGCCTAAACATAAAGAAAGAAACTTCAGTTGTTTAGTGGATATGATGAGGACTAAACCAGTTGTTGGGAACTCGGATTATCCAAGCAAAAACTTGAATATATCAGTTAACGAAATGATGCCCTCTACACGCTTGCTTCCTGCTTCCACTATAACAAGTCTTCTGACTCCTGAAAGTAATTGATCACAGCTATGAAATTACCAAGAGGGGATAAACGGGGAATATTTAGTACAATTGGGTTGACTCGCAAACACTATTTGTCCATTTTAGATTAGAATGTAATAAAATATTGTGTAAAACCAGTTATTCAAAAATTTCACCCTTGATGTTTTCGGAACTTGCATGGGATCAGATTTTTTTTTTGTGACTTTCAACCCTTTGCCATGTGCCACTTTTAGCTAAAACAATCCAAATCTAACCGACCCCCCCCCCCCCCCCCCCCCCCCCCCCCCCATAAGTAAACAGGCCAAAATTGCCAACATGAAGATCTAAAACTAGTTGCTGAGCTTAATTACCAGGAATAGCGAGCCTATCCATAACTTTATGCAGCGGATCAGATCTCAAACACATATGACACCTTTGTCCGTTGAAAAATCCATATGTTGCACTTGCTTCTTGAGTAAGTTGTAATGCCTGAATGTATATATATGTTTATAAGTATATCAGGACCAAATATAGAAATCTTGGTTATAAACTTTCATAGAAGGATATGAACTACATAATACAATATTAACAGCCAATGCAGTGAAATTGTAGATTTAGACATTTAGTCGGCCATGGAATTGGTACATATTGAATAATCCTATTTCCAATTCTATCCGGACAAAATCTACCACTGTCACAAGTATGTCCCACGAAAATGGCTACATTCCTTGGTGCATGATTTCCCACGTTTTCAACTTTAAGGGTATTTTTTACTTAGATACATAATCAAACACCTATACTCAATTACGTATAGAGTGAAATTTTGTAATCTGCATGCTACACAAAATATAATGACATCAAATTATATGCTGAATCTATAAATACAGTAAAATGTGCAAGTTGCATAGATGCCACAAATTCGGTCTAGAGATGTATAAAATGACATCAGCTTATATTTTGAATCTGTATCACCACCTACCTGGTGAATGCTGAGTTCATTGAGATGAATTTGGGCATATGCTCTGTCTTTGGCCAAGGCAGTGATATCGCTGTTAAAGACATGCCAAAAAATCACACGTAAGAAAAGATGCACAAAATATATCAAACGATATCATTGCAGAACACTGGAATTTACCTTCGGCTGTATATATCCAGCAATGAATCATTATCATCCACTATAGGTACTGCGCTCACTTCAGCTGTAGTGGGATATAATTATTATATAGTAAAAAATACAACACTGAATGAAGAGCTTATTGGTATACTCCAACTTCCCTGATAACATGATGTTGAGAAGCAATATGTTGAATTATAAATACCTTGAACTAATAAAGATAAGGCGTCACTAAGAGAGGCATTGGGTCTCAACATTGCAAAAGGCCGTCCGTTTGATTCACCGATTTTGGGGACCCACGTGCCCAAAGGAATTGAACAAATTGGTTGTTGAAGAATTGGCAAGGAGGCTGGTGAATGTTTAAAATGTCTGCAGATACCTGAAATTAGTTGTGTTCTGTTAGTAACACATACCATATCAAATGCATTAAATCGCTATCTAAGAAAAAAAAAATAGCTTACATTTTAGAACTCCAGTTAGGGATGCCAAATGTAGCAACTGCGGGACTGTACCATCATGTGAGATGATTGGAATGCTAGCAACCTTGTTTTGTAACAGTTTCAAAGCAACCTCTTTAAGTGAATCGTGAGGCCCAGCCTGCATGCGTCAGTCTAGGATCAGAACATCACATATTACAATTCGAATATTTGAAGCTTGAGCATCTTTAACATTACATGTTACCATTTCCATCATAGATGCAGTTTCCGCCCATATTCTAATGAACAGGTCGGTCCAGATTATGATGTATTCATAAAGCTAAATGGAAAACTAAGAAAAATGTAGCTAAGACATAAACAGGCATTGTTAATGCATACAATCTACTAAATGCTTTATTTGAAAAGAATTTGAGTATTACACTATTACTAAAATAGCTATGCAAAACCACAAGGGGTGATCCAGCGGTTAGAATACCAACCTTCGAAAGTGGAGGTCGAGGGTTCGAATCCAACAGAGAGAAAATCCCCTTGTGGCCACAGAGGTTCACCTGCGCCGACTCCAGGCTATCCAAAAGGGTACTCTCCCTGGGATAAGTCGGCTCGCAATGTCGAGTCGGAAACCCAGGTTACCATAAAAACAAAAACAAAAAAAAAACTTTGCAACCCTAATAACAAGAACACTTGAGCGTCTAGCATTTACGGAGTCACTTTGGACGAAATAATAACCTCAACCAAATGAAAGTCGGTTTGAGGTACTGCTTGGCTCTTGGGTCATTTCACCTATAGTGTATTACATATAGACAGACTAAACACGCATATTATAAGAAAAGGGGCTCAAACTGTAAAGCTGCTACACAAAAGTATTTTTGAGGTGGTCAGATTAAATCTGCCAGCTCTGACAGTCAAAACATCAACACCATTAAAGTAGCTGAGATGTGGCATCATCCTACGGATCACATAAGCAAAGTAAAATATGAATAAGATGTCGTTAACAAAGTACTCTAGGTTAATCTGATAGTTTGGTGTTTTGGGTGATGTTGAATTTAGAGCACGGTCTAGATTTTTTTTTATATCTGAGTACATATGTAGACTTGCATTGTAAATAGCACATTTGCTGAAAATAAATTCTGAGGGAGGTACCCACCCTATTGAACACTAGAAAATAAACACGAACAATTTAAAACATTGGCAAATAGGACATCGTAAATGACCTAGGACATCGTAAATGACCAAGTCAACACTAGCGACACCAACTTTTCTAATCAAAAGACTTTTAACACCCATGATTACGGGATTGGCGAACTCAATAGTAGCAAGTGCTAACTTGACATACAACACGAGTAGTCAAAAGCGAGAAAAGCGAGCGCTTAAGCCAAGAAGCGAAGCGAAGCGCCCTAAAGCGCTTTGATTCCAAAGAAGCGAGGCGTTTTACTAAAGCGTTGTCAAGCGACAGAAAAGCGCTCGCTTTTTTGTATAACGGCTAATTTTTGTTTTTTTTAGCTAATGAAGTTGTACAACCAGCCCTAATCCTCTAAATTAGGTCAAATAATTATAAAATTAACCCTTTATGATGAATCCGAGGCATTACACTAACTTGGGGGTACTATAGCTAGTGATAGTGGTGTAAATGAGCCCAGGCATTATACAAGAAGAAATGTATCTGCATCTACAAGGAGGACATCTACGAGTAGAACACCTTATGATGAATCCGGCAATGATCTTGTAGATGAAGATGATATAGTGGATCTCGGAAACGATGGAGAAACAAGAAATGAGAACTTAGACGATTATTCCGAATAAAAATAGTAGAAGTATTTGAATAAACTTCTCTTTTGCGGTCTTTTTATATTAACAATGAAGATTTTAAGATAAATATGTTTTTATTTATCATTTTTTATACTAGACACTATTATATGCACAAAGGGTAAAAAGTTAACTGAAGCCCTCGCTTTTGTCGCTTCTCGCTTCTCGCTTCTCGCTTTAGAAAAAGGCATGTCGCTTTAAGGTCGCTTTCGCTTTTAACTACCTTACGACTACTCAACTTGAAAAATACTAAGTACAATATTGGTTAATAAAGAATCCACTGACTAGATATTTATATATCGTTGTAGAATACTGGTGTACAGCCAGAATGCAATATTGTATATCCACATTCATTAAAAATTACACGCCCGCATACTTCTTTATTATTCACGGGAATAAATACACTAAAACAACCTTAGCACCTCTAATCCACCATCATCAGCAACCATTAGAATTCTAAAAGATAAAACTGATACATCAACACTTTATTTTAGTGAGATGGAGATATAACAAACCATACATTTCACTTCTACATAAAAGTAAAGTACAGAACAGACACTATGGATTTTCTGTACTGAATATAAATTAAAAAAAAGGAACTTAGTACTAACTGTACACAGATCCTAATTGTTATGAAAAATTTTTGACGATACAATCACATAGAATCACTCATATTTCTGGAGAAGAGTTTCAGTCACACGTTATTAAGTGAAAAGAGGTAAAGGGGTCATATCTGCAAAAATATTACACAAATTTAACTAATGTTGCAGTACACACAGACTCTGGTATTTAACCATGTATGTCTGGCTTAAAATTGCAAAAGGCAAAAACTTTGTCAGATCCATTGCCACAAATGGTCAAGCAACCATTCTACAAAGGGTCAGACAGCTACTTTTAGTTTTCCTTTCAAGCGTATTTCTTAAGTTGTTACACTGTTACCACCATCCAAATTCTAAAGCACACCATTCTACAGAACTTGCTTAAGGAGAGATACTAAAAATGTTTATAATCGGTGCAAACGAATAATTTAAAGAGTTATCATAAAAGAAACTTACCTCAATGAGACGACGTGGGTGCAATGATCCATTACCATCAAATTTCCTCGTAAGCTGTGATTTCCCCTCTTTCCACGCTGATATGGCATGGGTCTCAAGTTCTTCCTCTGTCAGGTCTGATCCATGATTCCCCAGCTAAAGTTTACAACAATCAAATACACTTTGTTATTGTAATAGCGTTCAATTCATGTTGAATGGGTCACATAATCAAGAATCTGATTTAAGATCCATAAGGGATTCCATAATTAGCTAAGCATCCTACCAAGATTCGTTAATTTAAACGGACAAACATCATTTACAGCAAAGGCATATATCTAACGCGTCCATTAGTTCTCCTGGATCCATCACGATTATTGACAGTAACCCTGTAAATGATATATGACAACTGCATGACAAGTTAAGTGGAAAGTATTATACCTCTCTAAGTATCAAGATGAAGTCTAATGGACTGAGTATTCCAACAAATCGACCAACACCATGGTCCCAAAGAGGGGCGACCGAAATTCCCTGTGAACAAAAAAAAATAAGATAAACCATATGATGCTCTCAGTCAGATGTAACAGTCAAACATCACAACACTGTGAGCCGTGAGGAAGTATCTCGGAGGCAAGTGAGATTACTCATATGAGCCCAGCACTATTATAAACCAGTGCCCTGATATAAGAAAGTAAGCTACAAAACCCCTAATTTTTGCAACATGAATGGCATCGTTTCATGGACTTCTAAAAACGAATATGGAATACTGCACTTATTCACGTCTCTTCTGCCTGTGTTACATTTGGCTTCCTGGGTATTTCCGACATGGTCTACCCTTCTATCGACAACGCATATCTTTTTGCTAGAATATGATGTGCTTTGTCTACATATAATACATACATAAGTTAAAGACTAACATGTTAGTGTGTGCTTAATAGGTATGCTACTTTATGTGACATTGCGAGAACCAAGATGACTTAAAAACCTAAAGAGATGACCAAATGTGGCAAATCAGGAATGACCACTACTCATAATTGAACCCATAACAACAAAAACAATGTGTGCTTCAGTGCGTTAGAGGGTATTAAAGGTAATGCTGTGGTAGGTTATTTATTTGAGAATGTAAGGAGTATGTGGATGATGAGTTGATGAGATAAGGTCCCAACAGGCAACTTCGACCATCCATCAGTAAATACTGTCAAAACTGTATTCCATTTAGTAAACTTAAATGTTATACACCTCAGAACACCAAGACAACGGTGCTCATTGTATAATTATGTTAGGCTAACGCTGTGTTTCATCAATACACAAAGCGATTAGATTCAATGTTCAATGTTCTCAAGTTCATTACATAATGGACAGTGCAAAGCCCCGATCAAACATAACACTGAACCGAAAAACTAAAAGGACTAACTTTAACTCTAATGAGTTGACTTAAGATCCTGTTACCCTCAAATAATATTAAAAAAGGGGCTCTTCAGAAAAATGTCGCACTTCCTTAATTAATATTAAGCATGGTATTATTGGTATGTTGATCAGTTTTCCTAAACTGTAACTAGATATGCGTCTATTAAAGCCTCTTTTCGTATATAATAGACATTCTGAAACTGTGTTTCTTTATTTTACACAACAAAAAAAGACGTGTGAAAAGAAGGCTAGTGGATTGCAGTTCATGTTGGCTCAAAGGTCATCTAGAAGATTGTACATCGATATGATTAAACAACTATCGCAAAGAATCTGAAGCAATACAAGACATAAAAAATGTATGGAACCTGATAAACAGATGTCCGCATTGCACCCGCAGGTGAGGAGCCAGGGGAAGAAATTAGGGTGAACTGGTTTACTATGTATATTGATGCACATGCTGTGGCCAAAAGAGGTTTAAAATCTTAAGTGTTAGTAATAAATACGGAGTACACTGTTTTAGTGATGACCCAAACAAGATGATGTATATCAGCACCACAATGGATAGTGAATCACAAGTCAAGATAGTCGATAAAAAGAACTCAACATGAAGACAATGTGAATTCTAAGTCTTAAAAGATAACATCAAGATGATTCACCATTCCAACAAATGATGATCGTGTTAAGAACAGTGAGCACCAACCTAATGTAACATTGAACTACATCAATAAACATAAACGGCCAAATAAAGAAATTAGCCTTTGAGGGCTATGGATGAAAAGGATAATTCAAGGTAGTAACCAATGGTATATCTCACGGATTATGGAAGTGGAAGGCAAGGTTTATGCTACAATGAGCACTGATACAGGAAACTAATATCATATGTGAAAGTTAAATATGACTTGGTCCATGAATAAATGATAGTATTAATTACTACTAGGTGAACAGAACCATATAACTGCAATATAGATGACAATAATAGTGTGATTTTGGTGAACAAAGCACAATAACAAAGCCTAGTCATATAAAAACATTTATTTTTTGGACAAACTGCTAAATTAATCTACAAAGAAGCGTCGAGACTCGAAAGGGTATATTTTGAACAGGTGAGACAAAACTGATATTATATACGCAGTCACATTTTTGGAGGAATATAAAGTTTTGTTGAAAATGAGTGCAGTTTTACAAGACAATTTCTTGCTGCCCAGAACAATTATTTTCAAGATAAATTGGCTTCAAGGCAACTCATTCAGATAATTAATGTAAGAAACATATACTTCTAAATCGAAGGCAGTTAGGCACAACTTAAATTATTATATAGTCCTATTAAAGCATAAAAAAAAGCCCACAGTATTACCTGTTCATAAAGAATATGGAAAGCTTGCTTAACTGGTAGGCTGACATCCAACGCAACTACCTGCATAATACAAGGAGCGAGCATATAAAAGCAGTACGAACTTGTCTAAAAAACTGGCCATGAGGATAGTTCAGACGACAAACCTTGCCAGACTCTGGGAGCAACTCATAGGCAGTATGTGCAGAAAGGAATACCGATATGCGATGACGAGATAACTCGACATCAGACTCTAGTATCTTTGGAACCGCCTCCTGTAAAGTATCAAGAATTTAGTTATGTATAAAACATAACTAATCGCACCATATTGATTTCAAAGTCATTCAAGTATTCAATTTGTGTTGAAGCGCAAAATATAGCATGAACCAAACAGTGAAACAGTAAGATAGCAAGATTAACATTCTAATGCCATCGTCATACTTTGAGAAATCGAAACAAAACGGCAACCACAGCAACCATAAAGCGAAAATTAGCATAAAACTAGGAAAAGAAATATCAGCTTACCGAGTGATGAAAAGGATCACCATCAATTTCCATACTATCTCCTCCACTAATGCCAGGAGTTTCAGACACAGGAAACCGAGGAATCATGTCAGATTCTATACACACCAAAAAATCTAAGCTCAATTCAACAGCATCAACAGTTTCTGTTCATCAGTTTATCATCTCCATAGACAAAGAAAATGCACTGCAGATAATTAACACTATAAATCAAAAACATTTTAACATATTTATCATAGATACTTTTTGGAGCCTTTTGTAACAAACATCTACATAGATTAACTAAGCATTTACCTAGTACAACTAATTCACAACCAAAAAAAAAAAAAAAAGTTTTGTAAAGCCATTAACTTAAAAAAAAATGTTTCGGAATAAGAATGAAACCTTAATCATAACACCAGCTAGCCGTAAACCTGAATACATAATTTTTAAGTATTATAATCTTGCTCCTAATTTGAAACAACTAATGAGTCAGCAGGCGCATTTTGGTGGTACCTTAAAATAAAACTGATAATCTAAAGAAAAACAAAATTATCTAACAACATGTTGAGCTAGCTAAATTAGAAACATAAAAAATAAAACTTTTGTGAATAGAATATAAATCATATCTAGCTTAAAATCAAAAAGGGTTTTAATTTCTAACCGATGATGAATTGAAGAATAAAAGAGTGTGTATTGTAAGAAACTGAATAATGATAAAATTAATAATAAGGTGAAATGAAAGAAAATGGGGATATGGGGGGGATTTGGAGTTGAGTGAGGGAAAGAGGTGGGGAGCAATCGATCGAATGTTATTTTTCTATTCTATTTTCCCTTTTTCTTACTCACTCCTTCCCTGTAAATTTCTCTTCTTTCTTTTTTTAGATTTTCACTACATAGCTTTTATTTTTATTTTCAAATGATTTATTTTTCTGTCTTTCAATCAATTAAGTGTTATGTCCAATAGAGCCCATGGCCCATTAACTATTAGGGTTTTATTCTAATACTATCTTATATATAGAGATTGTATTATTCCTCATTAATCAATTAATAAGTAATTCTTTTCTCTTTTTATTCTTTGAGTCCGGTTATTAAATAACCTTTTATTTTGGTGGAATTCAAGGGACAGATCTGGACCATCCATTATCAAGGACCAGATCAAATGATTAAAAACACGGAGGGGCTAAAACTGCCAAACTTTGAAACTTCTTATAAGGGACTGAAACGGAATACTTTAATAAGTTTTAACAACCCAGTCATTTTTAGATTCAGATCAAACGTTCTCTCTCTCTCTCTCTAAACAATCAAAAGCTCTCATTTCTCTCTTTAAATCATATCAAACCGTAACCTTAAAAAACCCGATCAAAACCTTAAAAAAACACATAACAAACACATAAATGGAGCAATCGAAGCACAACCGATCTCGAAAAAAAAGATTCAAAACCAACCGATTCATAAATATTACCGACGATGGTTAACCAATCTTCGTCTATGGACTCGATATTGTGTTTTAACCTACATTCTTCGCCATTCAGATTAATCTCCATTCCTTCCCGTTCACATTGCTTTTCTTATGATTTTACATTAACTGTGTCTCCAAATCTATTGGTTTATTACTAGTGATAAAACAATAAAAATATCGCCGGTGATATTACACAGTAATGGATATTTCATTGGTTTATTACTAGTGATACTTCACTAGTGATAAAATAATGAAATATCACTGGTGATAAAATATCACCAGTGATATTACACAATAACGTGATATTTTATTGGTTTATTGTGATAAAACAATAAAAATATTAATGGTGATATAATAACGTGATATTTCATTGGTTTATTACTAGTGATAAAACAATAAAAATATCACCGGTGATAAAATATCATCGATGATATTACACAGTAACGTGATATTTCATTGGTTTATTACTAGTGATACTTCACTAGTGATAAAACAATAAAAATATCACCGGTGATAAATTATCACTGATGATATTACACAATAATATGATATTTCATTGGTTTATTACTAGTGATACTTCACTAGTGATAAAACAATAAAAATATCACCGGTGATAAAATATCACTGATGATATTACACAGTAACGTGTAGCGACTCTGGTCATTGCAGAAACGTCACTACATCCGGTGAACATCCGTCTACCTCACCAACTTTTCTCAACAACTCACGTGCTTCATAAAGGTTACCACTATGACGAAAACTCAAAATCCCTCATTCAATTAAACACCATGTCAGTTACCTCCTTGTTCTGATAACAAAAGATTAATCAACAACACTTCATCATCAACATCTTCATTATCCATCTGGTCGGACGGTTGTGGTGGTTTGATGACGTGGCAGAGGCATTTGGTAGATGAGGATGACGATGATGATTATAGATGAGATTGATTGTGGTGGTATACGGTTATGACAGGTGAGATCGATTGATTCTTTGATTATGTTGATAATATGAAGGCGTTTGGGAGATGATGGAGGTGAGACAGTGTGATAATGGTGGTTGGTGAAACACCGTGTGAAAATTAAAATAAAAAGCTTTAGGACAAGAAATAAGAATTAACCAATTAAATCTTAGATTAATCTCCCCCCCCCCCCCTTAGATGAAATCTAAATGAAGGGTGGGGATTGAGCCCTTGGTTTCCAACAAAAAACAAGGCTCCAAAATAACTTTTCTCTTTATTCTTTACTTTGATTCATAACACGTTATCAGCACGCTCTAAAAGTTGGGTTTTGATTTTAATTTTCACTTCCGACTAACAATGACATGCGAGGTGACTTATTGGAAGATCGATCATCATGAGATAAGTTTCTGCTTTTCATGTTACTTCAGAATTGTAGTTTGTCTTTTTAAAGGTGCAAGTCACTATAGTTGTATGTGTTATTGGTGTTTGAAAATCAGTAGGAAATTTACTACTGGTGTAGCCATGCATGTTAATCACGTATGATACTTATCCAACATTCAAATTGAATGATTGTACTATTGAATTTAAAGATGTCTATACAAATAACCATGACTAATCTTAAATACTAAGATTTTGGTGAGGATTTTGATAATACATTATCTACGTTTTTTTTCTTTTTATGGTTTAGAGTTCTAGTTTTTGTTTTTTTTATATTACAGATCGGAAAAAAATATGCCTGATCAACTGGTTGTAAGAATAATTTTGAATAACTTATAATGATATATCTATCATCTTATGATTATCTTGAAATCTATTTTTTTATTAACTACGGCAGATTCGGTGACATCTAAATCACTTGTTTTGTTAAATAAAGGAAACAAAATTATTTTGTTTAACTATTATAAAAAAAATCAAATTATTTGAACGCCGTGAATAAAAAAAACAAATTTTGCATATATTTGTTATCCTATACTATATTATTTAAAGTGATTATCACATCAAGATCTTTTAATAATGTTATTTTTACTTATCATTTGACACGATCATCTAATTGGGTTTCAGTATCATGTACGAGTATAATTCTACGAGAGGAATACATGCGCATATGGGTTTCATATATGTCAATTTTATACACTATTGGCATAGCTTCAATTTACCTTATGCCTTTACTGTTTATGAGGTTCGATGGGTAACAACATTACTAAGTTTTAGTTTACTAATTTGATCATTGTGATCTGAGATGTATATTGTTTGCACGAGTTAACTTGTTCATAATGTACTTATATGTTTTCTTTACGGATTCTAAGTTAATAGATAAAAAAAACTCTATGACAAGAAAATAGATGTGTGCCTCGTCGTAACCAATTGTTTATTTGTGTATATGACTTGCTTGGAATATGTTTCACATAAGACATCATAGTAACAAAAAATATGTATGTGCAAAAGTTATTGTGGAATTCGAAATATTGTTGTTAAAAATTGTCAAAGAGTAAAATAACTATCAAGGTATATCTTAGTTGACACACTGTGATATTTCATTTTGGTATGTATACGTGTGACTTGTTTTTCATGTGACACCATTTGTTTGTGTTTTGGTCATTTGATGATTTATATGTGATGTCAGTGTGAATATTATATAAATTGTGTGAAAAATATAAAAGAGCTAATTGGAAAATGTGAGCTCTTCATATTATTCGGTCTTATTTATAAAATGTGCAAATGAAGCACATGTGGCCATAAAAGTATAAGTTTATGAGCCAAGATTATTGTAGCAGTTGACATGACCGGTTAGACCCCGAGTCAAAAATGATGCGAAAATATAAAAGAATCATTCGTCAAAGATTATTTTGATATTTCTATTGTTCTCGATGAAAGTTCATTAGTTATCACCACTAAATATAAAAAAAAGGACTCATTCCTTGAAAATTTGGAAAAGATAAAAAGAGCATGTATGTAGGCCTATACATGTCTCATGTGGATCATTTTGAGTTGTAAAATCGATGCATCGTCAAAATGATCATCAAATACACAACTTCAAGTTGGCGTGATTAGTGGCTCGTTGTGAGCATGATTTTCCAAAATAAGATTATTGAGAATAGTGGTGAATGCTTACAAGTTTGAGCGATTATTAAAATACGTGTTGAACTTTATATAGCCCATGTTCATACGCGAATTTCTTTTGTTGAAACGTTTATAAAACGTCTTCAGTTGATTAGCCTATAATTATGAGAACAAGAGTTTCGGTTTATGGGGCAATTTATTACATATGAACATATGAATTCGCATCTTGCCAACAATAATGAATCCTCCCGTTATAATGGTTTTTGGTCACAAACCATATCGTTCCCATAAGAAATATTGAAATGTGCGATATATATATCATAGTAAGTCCACCACAACGCACAAAATGGGATGTTGAGAATGATAATTCATTCAGGGGGAGAATGAGCAGCGAGAAATTTGGAATGAATTATGATAATGAAAAGTTGATCCTCACAAGTAATGAATATGAACATAAAGTTCATGGGACAATTTATATTCCAGATCTAGTAATTGTCAGACAAGGTTAGTGACCTAAATAAAGTGACTAGATCACAAATGCTGCTAGTGCTCCAATTAAAATATGTGTCCCAACAATAAAACCAATGATTGGTAGTAAGTTTATGGAACGTCTGCAACGTGATAGACTATTCGATTCCAAATAAAAATCCTCGATTAAAGAGATGACATGGAGCAAGAAAATTACGATGTTCGAATCGAGGTAATAAAGACCCCATAGTAGTCTCCTAAAGAGAAACTAGACATGAAGGTAATTGAGAAAACCCCGGAAACATGAAATACTATGAGATCTAAATAAATGATAGAATGCAATGTCTAGTAGAGTGTGGAATCGAAAATAAATGAATCGACGTCGATGGATATATATGATAATGTGCACAATAATGATAATAAACAATATAGTGCTAAAGTGAATGTGAGGATCATGGATAGATGAATGGCCAAAATATAATGACGCAAGAAATTAATGAATAATTAAAGTCTCTTGTGATGAGACATGTGGTTGAAGCTTACAGTCCATTTATAAAACTTATTGAATATACATTAGTCTTTATGAGAAAACAAAATTGAAATATGCATAAGTTGCAAATGATGGCACACACATATTTTCTCAAAGACTTGAAATTGATCATGTAGATACATGTTCACATGTGGTGTATTCAATAGTTATTGTATAAGTCTGGCAATGTGACAAATAATTGATATGCGTCTAAAAGGTATATATGAATAGAGCTCAAGTGATATTGAGATTTCATTATTTCATATAATATGCATGAAGCATGCTAGAGATAATTAATGCTTAAGGCATATAAGAAACGTTCGCGAGAGAACCTATTGATTGTGTTGAACTAATCATGATTTGATCATATATGTTATAGTCGCCTTAGTGTAGTATTGTGCCAAATAAAGAGTTACGCTTATAAAGGCGACTGAGTGCATAGAAATTGAATTTGAAACAAAAGACAAAGTTTGTCTTAGTTTCAAAATTGAACATCTTAATGATGAAATATGTGTGCATCATGAAAACTAAAGATAAAATTGTATCTTTATGTGGATAAACAACACTCATATTTATAAAGCCACATGATGTTAGAAAGACTCTTGATTTATAGAGTTGATGATCATAATATCGATTGAGATATGTCATTTGAAAATGAACAATTCAATTTTTACTAAGGCTCATACTTATTGGAAATGAATAACTTGTAAAGTTTGATGATAAACTTAAACGAGATGTATGATGTATTATTATGCAAAGAATATGTGTAAACAGTGTTCATACATATAATTTTATTAAGACACCTTAATGTGTATTTTAGTGACTCAGTGGCTTAAGTAATGTGATCATCAGGGGGAGAATATATGTCTTGTACTCTTTTTCCCTTGACCATGGTTTTGTCCCCGCAGGGTTTTCCGGTAAGGTTTTTAGCGAGGCAACATCCCCGAACGTATAAAGGAATTATGTACTCTTTTTCCTTTATTAGAATTTTTGTCCCATCGGGTTTTGTCTAGTAAGGTTTTAATGAGGCATAATACTCAAATGGAAATCCGAGAAGGATTGTTATCAATAAATATGGAATGCATGTCCATATCGTTTATTTTTTGTATTATGTATTTTTCCTTCACTAGTTTTTTTGTCCCAATGGGTTTTGTCTAGTAAGGTTTTAATAAGAAATATTCTCCAAATGTAATCATTATTACGACTACTTCATCCAACCATGATAAAAAGACACTTACAACTTTTGCATGAAGATAATGTATCACGCGTTCTTAATCCAAGAAGAGTTATTACATCAAAGGCGGAAGATCAAACATTTCGTTGAAGTGGTAGATCTATTTAAAGATCTCAAGTGATGTAGCCATCAGAGGGAGATAATACGCGCTACACTCTTTTTCCCTTAGCTATGGTTTTATCCCACTGGGTTTTCCTAGCAAGGTTTTTAACGAGGTAACATTCTCAAAGCGTATTATTAATATGGACATCCAAGAGGGAGTGTTATGAATAATTATATTGTGGATGTCCAATAGAGCCCATGGCCCATTAGCTATTAGGGTTTTACCCTAATACTATCTTATATATAGACATTGTATTATTCCTCATTAATCAATTAATGAATAATTATCCTCTCTTTTTATTCTTTACTTTGATTCACTCCTCGCTAAGGAGGTAACTTCTACAGGGAAATCTGCATCAGAGATAAAGTTTGCAACCGAATTCAGAGCAAGATGTGCCACGTGATGAGCGAGTCGATTACATGTACGAGGAATCCAAGAGAATTGCAAATGCATGTGGAGTGCCCAAGCTTTGATGTCTCCTACAATAGCAGCAGCCGACTAAGGAGGATCACACTCTGTAAAAGCAAGGGAGATAGCAACTTGTGATTCGGACTCGATAATAGCACCATGCCAACCTTTCGCCATTGCAAGATTACAGGCTCTGCGTAAAGCTATAAGTTCGGTGGCTAGTGCCGAAGAAGTAAGACATCTTTCTCCACGACATAAAAGTATGGATCCTGTATCATTTCGAGCAGCAATACCTACAGATCCTTGGTTCAGTTTGAAGGCTCCATCACAATTAAGCTTCACTATGTTTGAAGTAGGGGGACCCACTTAGGTGAACTATCTTGAGAGGAGTCATTTCGAGCTGACGAATTAGAATATGAGTTTTCAAAGACAGTTGTGTCTGTTTCATGTAGCATAACGTTGACGGCCGAAATTAATTTAGTCAGGGAAAGATTAGTGTGTTCGAATACGAGTTTGTTCCTTGACTTCCAAATATTCCATGAGATAATGGCAATCGCCCCGAGTAACTTCTTTGATTCTGACTTTGAATTAGTGATGTCAAGAATATCACAAATACGAGAAAATATATTACCCGAGTAAGCTTCAACCTGAAGTCCATAAAATTATCCAAACCACACCGGTCTTGTCCAAGGGCACTCGAAGAGTAAATGCTCAATGGTCTCTATTTGAGAGTTGCAAATTTGGCATAACGGAGATGTAGAGCAGTTCCGTTTAAATAAGTTCTCTCGAGTAGCAAGAGAATTAGAGCATACCCTCCACCAAAAGGTTTTGATTTTAGGCATCACTTTAATATTCCAAACTTGCTTCCAGAATTCATGCCTCGGAGACGAAGAAGATGATGGCGTGTTCTGGGTAGATAAACTCAACCCCTTGGTAGCAATCCGATAACCAGATTTGACGATGTAGTTTCCTTTTGACTCATAGTGTCATATAATTTTGTCACTAAAGTTTGTGCTAGAAATAGGAATTTCAGTGCAGTTGTTTGGTTCATAATATATTTTTAAATAAATTTTAATTTTTAAAATATATTACATTTTAATATATTTAATAAATAAATTTTTTTTAACTAAAGTTTATTAAATCTGTCGATTTATTTGATTGTCTTACAAAATAATGTAATTTAAATCTTACTTTAGTAAATTTGAAAAATTAATAAGAAATTAATATATATATAAATAATTATTATTATAATAAAATGATAATTATAAATAATAAATAATACTACTTTCGTCCCTAAATAAATGTCTATTTTGATTTTATCGATCTTTTTTATTCAACTTTGACCGAAATATTTATATTTGTGTTATATTATACTTGATTAAAATTATACCAATTAAATTTCATTTAAAACTAAATTCATTCATATAATTTGTATCAAGTATTATATAAAACAAATATAAATATTTACGATCAAACTTGAAAAAGAAAGACCAAAAAAATTGAATGTATACACTTATTTAGGGACGAGGGAGTATAACAATGATAATAAATATTATAATATTATAATAATAATTAATATTACTCCATAACAAAAAAATGCTAATAAAAAAATATTAATAAAAAATTAAAACAATAATAAATATTAAAATATAAAATAATAAATTTTATAATATTGTAATAATAAGTACTCTAATATTATAATAAGAAATAATAGTGATAATAATAATGTAATAAATAAATAAATAGTAACATAATAATAAATATAAATAAATTTTAAATTTTAAATAATAATAAAAATAATATTAATATAACAATATTAATATTCATAAATATTATAATAAAAAATAATAATACTTTATCAAATACTAATAATAAAAATATAATAAGATACTAATAAATAATACTAATAAACTATTATTATTTTATTTTATTATTATTATTATTATTATTATAACGAATTAAATATGTTACATCAAACCAAGCGCCCCTTTAGAATACTAGGAGCGACCGGATGAGGATAGAAGACCATACGCCTTTTAAGATGTAGTATAAATAATACTTTTTTAATAGAATAGGATCATCGTTGTTCATGTACCTTCTTTTACTTTCAATAAAATTCCTTGCATCTTAGTTACATTCTAATATCTCATGCAACCTTGTTTCATTTTTCTACATAGTTTGTAAGATTTTCTAACATGAATAGCAAATATTCCTACACATTCCTTATAGTAGCTTGGAATTATATTTGTTGGTGATTGTTTTAATCAGATCTAAAGAATATATCCAACTAATTCAATATAAGTCCATAGTACGTCAAACGTAGAAAACGAAGTTAGTCTGAGCTAAATATTATTGAAAGGGCCATAAAAGAAGTCATTTATCTCACAAGGATATGTTGGGGTTGAGATACTTTGTTAAGAAGTATAGTAGTGTGACCCGGTAATATTCTAGTAAAAAAGGAGACGAAAACCAAAGCGTGTTGGACTCTTCATAAGGTTTTGTTAATGCAAAGGATGCCTAAAAACATTATTTGTGAAAATCAATCTTCCTAGTTTTGATCATGACAAAGTCTAAAAATATTTATCGTTAAAGATAATCGCAAAACGAATTACTTAACGAATACTACTAATTAGGTAATAATCATTTAAGTCTTACACAAACATATCTCTAACATGTTTAGTGATCATTAAAAGTTATTTACCTTAAAACTCACACTGGGTTGTTTATTTTTCAGAGCTTTTTCAAATCTTTTATAACCTTCCATGAACAATCGTCGTTTTTAATGGAGAAAAAAGGAAATGGAATTCTTCAAATCCAAAAATATGATTAATAGAAGGAAAGGAAGTCAACTGAGCATTTCAACGGTGGGATTGAATACCCGGATCGACTTTTGAACTTTAATTTCAAAATCCGGCTCGCTCTCGGCCTTTGGGTTTTCTGTATTCCCGATCTTGCTTTTGGCCTACTCTGCTCCCCAAAAAAATGGAGACTTGTTCTCAAATCGACTATTTCAATATACTTTTTTGATTTTACGTTGATCAAATGTGACTAAACATTTTCAAATATACTTTCTTTTTAAGAAAATATTAAATGAAAAATGATAAATGTAAAGTTTGTATATTGGATATTCCAAGTGATATTGGACATTTCTTTCAGGTCTAAACTGGCCAGATAAGCTTTTCCAACTAAAGGACAAAGAGGACTGTAGTCTACGCCACGTTTCCATATAGGTACCAACGGTTCGATATATATATATATATATATATATATATATATATATATATATATATATATATATATATATATATATATATATATATATATATATATATATATATATATATATATATATATATATATATATATATATATATATATATATATATATATATATATATATATATATATATATATATATATATATATATATATATATATATATATATATATATATATATATCGAACCATGGGAACAATAAAGAACCGTGACCAGATAGTTGTTGGCCTCTTGTCCCTATAAATATTGGATCCTTTTTTCATTCCCCTCAACTTTTTGGACTTCTCTTTTCTGCTTCTAAATCTCTTTTCCAATCATTAGTAAATGATCACTTAATGAGCTAAGTATGTTTACTTGTGATTATCTCATTAATTCCCTTCTTCATATGTCTAAAGAGAAGATCACTCACATACTTGTGAAGTGTTAAAAGATGAAACATTAATGAAGATTCCTCTTCTATAGGTCAAGTCATGTTCATCATATTTATTCTTTTGAGTCTTATGTAGATCCAAGTCATGTGTATACTTAGAAGTGTCTTGTGTGTCTAAGTTCTCACTTGGCTTTAAAGTGATGTGAGTATGAGTGTTGTGTGTTTAAGTTCTTACTTGGCTTTAAATTGATGTAAGTGTAAGTGATGAGTGTATATTGGTTCTACCTAAGATTACAACTCGACATCTAGCCTTGTGTCGAAAAAAAGGAAATAGGCGACGAGTGTAGATTGGTTCTATCTACAGATCCTTGGTTCAATTTGAAGGCTCCATCACAATTAAGCTTCACTATGTTTGAAGTAGGGGGACCACTTAGGTGAACTATCTTAAGAGGAGTCATTTTGAGCTGACGGATTAGAATCTTAGTTTTCAAAGACAGTTGTGTCTGTTTCATGTAGCATAACGTTGACGGCCGAAATTACTTTAGTCGGGCAAAGATTAGTGCGTTCGAATACGAGTTTGTTCCTTGACTTCCAAATATTCCATGAGATAATTACAATCGCCCCGAGTAACTTCTTTCATTCTGACTTTGAACTAGTGATGTCAAGAATATCACAAATACGAGAAAATATATTACCCGAGTAAGCTTCAACCTAAAGCCCATAAAATTATCCAAACCACACCGGTCTTGTCCAAGGGCACTCGAAGAGTAAATGCTCAATGGTCTCTATTTGAGAGTTGCAAATTTGGCATAACGGAGATGTAGAGCAGTTCCGTTTAAATAAGTTCTCTCGAGTAGCAAGAGCATTAGAGCATACCCTCCACCAAAAGGTTTTGATTTTGCATCACTTTAATATTCCAAACTTGCTTCCAGAATTCATGCCTCGGAGACGAAGAAGATGATGGCGTGTTCTGGGTAGATAAACTCAACCCCTTGGTAGCAATCCGATAACCAGATTTGACGGTGTAGTTTCCTTTTGACTCATAGTGTCATATAATTTTGTCACTATAGTTTGTGCTAGAAATGGGAATTTCAGTGCAGTTGTTTGGTTCATAATATATTTTTAAATAATTTTTTAAAATATATTACATTTTAAAATATTTAATAATTTAAATTATTTTAACTAAAGTTTATTAAATCTATCGATTTATTTGATTGTCTCACAAAATAATGTAATTTAAATCTTACTTTAGTAAATTTGAAAAATTAATAAGAATTTAATATATATATAAATAATTATTATTATAATAAAATGATAATTATAAATAATAAATAATACTACTTTCGCCCCTAAATAAATGTCTATTTTGATTTTATCGATCTTTTTTATTCAACTTTGACCGAAATATTTATATTTGTGTTATATTATATTTGATTAAAATTATACCAATTAAATTTCATTTAAAACTCAATTCATTCATATAATTCGTATCAAGTATTATATAAAACAAATATAAATATTTACGGTCAAACTGGAAAAAGAAAGACCAAAAAAATTGAATGTATACACTTATTTAGGGACGAGGGAGTATAACAATGATAATAAATATTATAATATTATAATAATAATTAATATTACTCCATAACAAAAAAATGCTAATAAAAAAGTATTAATAAAAAAATTAAAACAATAATAAATATTAAAATAATAAATAATAAATTTTATAATATTGTAATAATAAGTACTCTAATATTATAATAAGAAATAATAGTGATAATAATAATATAATAAATAAATAAATAGTAAAATAATAATAAATATAAATAAATTTTAAATTTTGAATAATAATAAAAATAATATTAATATAACAATAATAATATTAATAAATATTATAATAAAAATAATAATACTTTATCAAATACTAATAATAAAAATATAATAAGATACTAATAAATAATACTAATAAACTATTATTATTTTATTTTATTTTTATTATTATTATTATTATTAGAACGAATTAAATATGTTACATCGAACCAAGCGCCCCTTTAGAATACTAGGAGCGACCGGATGAGGATAGAAGACCATACGCCTTTTAAGATGTAGTATAAATAATACTTTTTTTAATAGAATAGGATCATCATTGTTCATGTACCTTCTTTTACTTTCAATAAAATTCCTTGCATCTTAGTTACATTCTAATATCTCATGCAACCTTGTTTCATTTTTCTACATAGTTTGTAAGATTTTCTAACATGAATAGAAAATATTCCTACACATTCCTTATAGGAGCTTGGAATTATATTTGTTGGTGATTGTTTTAATCAGATCTAAAGAATATATCCAACTAATTCAATATAAGTCCATAGTACGTCAAACGTAGAAAACGAAGTTAGTCTGAGCTAAATATTATTGAAAGGGCCATGAAAGAAGTCATTTATCTCACAAGGATATGTTGGGATTGAGATACTTTGTTAAGAAGTCTAGTAGTGTGACTCGGTAATATTCTAGTAAAAAGGGAGACGAAAACCAAAGCGTGTTGGACTCTTCATAAGGTTTTGTTAATGCAAAGGATGCCTAAAAACATTATTTGTGAAAATAAATCTTCCTAGTTTTGATCATGACAAAGTCTACAAACATTTATCGTTAAAGATAATCGCAAAACGAATTACTTAACGAATACTACCAATTAGGTAATAATCATTTAAGTCTTACACAAACATATCTCTAACATGTTTAGTGATCATTAAAAGTGATTTACCTTAAAACTCACACTAGGTTGTTTATTTTTCAGAGCTTTTTCAAATCTTTTATAACCTTCCATGAACAATCGTCGTTTTTTATGGAGAAAAAAGGAAATGGAATTCTTCAAATCCAAAAATATGATTAATAGAAGGAAAGGAAGTCAACTGAGCATTTCAGCGGTGGGATTGAATACCCGGGTCGACTTTTGAACTTTAATTTCAAAATCCGGCTCGCTCTCGGCCTTTGGGTTTTCTGTATTCCCGATCTTGCTTTTGGCCTACTCTGCTCCCCAAAAAAATGGAGACTTGTTCTCAAATCGACTATTTCAAGATACTTTTTTGATTTTACGTTGATCAAATGTGACTAAACATTTTCAAATATACTTTCTTTTTAAGAAAATATTAAATGAAAAATGATAAATGTAAAGTTTGTATATTGGATATTCCAAGTGATATTGGACATTTCTTTTAGGTCTAATGTGACACCCTAGAATCGAGGTCATTAACGATACCCTAAATTACGCTAATTTTTGAAATTTTTGATAAATTTTAATTTCTATACTTATGAGTATTTTGGTTAGAGCCGATGTTCGAGGTTATAATTTTTACGGTTGACGTTTTGAGAAGGACGATGACGATTACGATCCCGAGAGATGCCCAATTTTATATAATTTTTGACGATTTATCGATAATGTAATTTTTCGAGAATTTTATTTACGGTACGTGTTAAGTTGAGTCGTGTGAGTTTTATAGCCTTCCAAGTACATTTAAAGTATCCCAAAAATATTTTGGAGCATTCGGGAAGATTTCCGACTCCCGTAAAATTTTCAAAATTGACAAATGAGTCAAACCCGCAAAGTTTTGGGTTGTTTTCTATTTAAGGACAAAAGAAACCCAATATTGCACTTAGGTCCCTCCTAACTAACAAAAAGGGGCAAAGTGGACAAACACACAAACACATACAAAAATTTACAAGAAAAATCAAACACACACTCTCCTTGTCTCTCTCAAACTCACGGCACACCAAGAACAAACAAAAATCCACCAAAAATCTTTTCTACTTGATTTTTCAAAAATCTAAGGTTAGACCACGCTTAGTTTGGTCATTACCCACCTATTCATGTAATCAAATCCAACATGCATTGATAAAATTTTTTCAAGATTTTTCATATGATCCAAAATTCGTTTTTGTGGCTATTTGAGCTAATGCATGTTAATTTTGAGTGTTATGGAAGTATAAACACCATGAAAACCCACCAAAATTAATTTGGTTGTGGTGAATTGGTCACCCAAACCCCACGGCAAAGGGGTGTTTGGGGGAGCCATGGTGGTTGATGAATATGCATGTTATTATTGTGTTTGGTTTGTTGTTTTAGAAAGATTCATATAGGTGTTACTACTTGCATGTGTATTTTTCTTTGATTTTGATATTGAGATTGGTTGATCAATAGGGGTAGGATGGAAGTTTGATGTTAGGATATGTTTGGGAAGTCTTAGGATGATGTTTAGAGTTGGTTAGAAGTCTTGGAATCGAGTCTAAGCATGTTTTTGGTATGGTCATTTTTAGGCAGAAACATTTGGTCTATTTTGGAAAAATGATTTTTGTTCCAGGTCTTGAAAACTAAATATAGTGATAGAGGGTTTTTCTAGCTTTAATTTGGTATAAGGTAGAGCCCGTGACTCAAAACGAGCTAAAAGTTATGACATTTTAAAGATCGGGTACCGGGAGACGAGGACTTTCACAATCCGGATTTGTGCAAAGTTTTAGTCAAATCCCGAGGGTCACAAGTATAATTTGGTGAATGATCAAGGGTCAAAACTTGGTCCCTAACCTGTACAAATGAGTCTATATGTTGACTTATGAGTCAAGGAAGTCAAAGGTATTTTTCATATAGGTCAAAGTGGTCAAAATTGGTCGAAGCGCAATTTCAGCCCGTAAAATGTAGTCGTGGAAATGAGTTGCGTAACGGGTCGTAAAAGTGAAAACTTTTGTTGGACTTAAAAACATGTTATCTACAGGTCATATAGGATTTTTGTAAATTTTGTCAAATTTTATAAGTGTGGTTTAATAAGGTAAAACAGCCCGTACTTTAGTCAAGTACCGGCGAGAACGTGTAAAAATGGACAACGTAGGTTATAAGAACGAATGGAATAAAATGAATGATACTTGTTGTTTTTGTTTTTGGCGTGAGTTATATTTGTCTTAAGTGACTTATATATATGTATTTTATACAGTACCGTAAGTATTTAAATGAGATTACTCATTACGCGTTATTTGTGATAGGTGTTGAATTACCCGGGCATCCGTAACATCGTCAGTGAACACTCCTCGAACTACCGACTACTTAATATCTAAGGTGTGAATTTATAGCCTCGCTTATATTATTTCAAATTGTTTTACCCGCGAGGGAAATGCATGCTAGTTTTTAAAAAGGAACGTATATCATGAATGATTGTTAGACCCGAAAGTTGCCTTAGAAATTGTGTTGAGTACCAAAGTTGCAAAAGTCCCTAAATTCATGAACTATTAACTATTGTCTTGCCCTTGCGAAGGGGGAAATAGCCGCTTATGCAATTTGTAGTACTACGGGGTTAACGACCCAATGCTAGCCGAGAAGCTGTACTTATAGTAAGTTCTGCGGTAGATTATTTTGTATGAGAGATAAGGTATAATTGCAACTGATGCCTTTAGAGGGGCACTGGTTTCATCTGAATCATGCCGGTATATTTACGCGGGTGATTGAGTTAACGGATTAGTGTCATGAGCTTAAACACAATTGTCAGTATCCTGATTATAGTTTGTTTGATCGACAAGACTATAAATGATCACGAATGGTTTTTATTATATATACGTTCAAATGGATTGAAAAACCTATGAATTCCACTCAACGTTTTCGTTGACCAAAATTTTGGCATGTATTTCAGGTAACCGCTGAGCAGTAGGATGGAGCATGCATGGGATGGATGTTGTGTGATCGGCTTGGTGTCCGCTTGTTTTTCCCTCCTTTTCTACTTAAACAAATTTTATGTTTAATGTCATGTGGTTGTAAAACTGAAGTTTTTGGGGTTGAGATTCATGGGGACCGAAACGCTAAACTCTGTGCACTATTTGGGGTTGGGAAAACTGTGGACATGTATTATCTAACAATTTTAAATGTTGAATTTTAAGATGACGTCTTTTTAGCGTCGTTTGATATCTCTTGTGTGCAATGAATACTGTGTAGCACCCATTGTTGTAGTTCCGCTGCGCATAACAATTGTGGGGGTGTTACAGATTGGTAATCAGAGCCACGAGTTATAGAGAACTAGGTCGTTTTTGAAAATCCTAAACTATAACTTTTGGTGTCGTAAGAAAGGGTCCAAGCACACACAACTATCCTGCATGGCTCCGGTAAGATTTATTGTTGTATTTATGGCATTTGACGTATACTTTTGAGTAAAGTATATATGTGGGTAATTATTATATAAGTATGGAATTACTATATGTAGACGTTAAATTTTACGCGAAATATCCGACATCGTAATTTTCATATTTATCATGCATGAGCATCATATTATTGCATTTCGGGCATATGTACCACCTTTGCATTGCATTTGCATGCATATATTTATAATTATTGTATAATTACTTATGTACCCTCCGAAATTCGCTGTTATTGCAGGAATGGCCGAGGTACCGCCCAACGATAACGGGAACGATTACGTCGTAGGTCACGAAGGGGGACCGTTTCCTCCGAACCCGCCGGACAATAATAATGGATGGATCGCTCCAGAAGACGAAATAGGGCCGGAAAACGACAATGGCGAAAGTGAGGTGGATAATTTCAGCATGAGTAGTGACGACAATGAGGATTCCGAAGAAGAGCCCGAGGAGCTATTGGATGATGGCATTCCCGAGGATGCCGTAGGCCAGACCGAACCCGATTTGTTTCAAACCCCGAGTTCGCCGAAGGGTTATGAGGTACCACCGACCGGTCGTTATGAGCAGCAACCTTTTGATCGCTTGATGGACAATAGTATTGGGAGCAGTGGAGAGTCATCCAAGTCGCCATCGATTCACGAGAACATTACGAGGGTCTATTTTCCGAGACCGAGTCACTACTGGGACCCCGCAGGTCGTTTGGGGAGGATGGAAAGGTTAATGTATGAGCGGTTTGTAGTTGAGACTAGGGTGATTAAGAAGTTTGATAAGACTGAGAGGGAGCATCGTGTGAGGGATTCATTGCCCCCGGATTGGAGATTCGTGGACGATGTGGAGATGGAGGCGAATGACTTCATGGTTCAGCCGCCTACTGGAGGTGCTTGTATTTCGGTGGGAAGTCAAGGAGCGATTGAGCATGGATCCACATCAGGGACGAAAAAGGAAACAGAATGTGGGCCAGATGAGAAAGGAAAGGGAAAAGTGGATGATGTGGACGAGGACGTGAGTGATGAGGAAACCGAGGACGACGACGAGCCGCCATCCAAGAGGCCGTGTGGATCACCACATGCCTAGTTACTTGTTTTGTATTTTTCTTTGATCATTGTAATAGAACTATTTTAGACCTTTGTATGATGGTATTATGACGAGAAACTCAAGTACTTGATGTTTTGTGGTGAATGATTGTAGTGGCATTACTTGTCACGATTTTGGTTAATTATCAATACAATCTATGTTACCTTTCATGATCTGTGATATGTCTTAAATTTGATCTTTTGTGGTGTGAATTGATGAATATTAGTAACTCCGTAGGGATGTGTCGTTGTATGTATTTTATGTCTGGGAAACTTGATATGAATACTTACATTGTTTTTCTATTTTCCTTGTCTTGCAGAAAGAGATATTCGATAACACCATGCCTCCAAAGTTGACTGCCGATCGTGTTAACACCATGATTCAGGAAGCGATAGCTAATGCGTTGCAAGCGGACCGAGCTGGGAGAAATCAGGATCCAGGAAGGAACGCGGGGAGACAACCAGCCCCGAGAGTGTGTACCTATTCAAGCTTTATGAAGTGCTGTCCTACGCAGTTCCGTGGAGCGGGTGGAGCACTAGAACTTAGGCGATGGTTGGAAAAAGTTGAGAGTACGTTTGAAATCAGTGGTTGTGCAGAGGCGGATAAAGTAAAGTTTGCAGCAGCTACATTTCTGGATGATGCGTTAAGCTGGTGGAATACCCAGGTAGCTACGGTGGGATTGGCTGTGGCGAATGCGAGAACGTGGAATGCGACCAAAGCTTTGTTGACAAAGAAGTTCTGCCCAGAGGAGGAATTGGGGCAATTGGAGGACGAACTGAGACATTTGACCTTAAGGAACAACGATATAGCTGCTTACACCAGGAGATTCAATGAGTTAAGTCTTTTGTGTCCGGACATATTTGCCAATGACGCCAAGAAAATGAAGCAGTATATAAAGGGTTTATCTAGCAACATCAAGGGTGAAACAACTTCGTCGAAACCTGGAACGTTTGACGAAGCGGTTCAAATGGCACACGCTTTGATGGACGTTAAGCTTCAGGATAAGCAGAATTACATTGCTGAGGGTAACAAAAGGAAATGGGAGGCAGCACAAGGTAATCAATCCCAAGGCCAGAACCGAGGAGGAAACCGAAACAACCAAGGGCCGAACCGTAATCAGCAGTTTAATCAGAGAAGGAACGAAGGAATGAGGGCCGTGACGAACCCTAGAGGTGTGAAGGTGAATCCCCATTGTGGAAAGTGCAACTTGTATCATGTTGGAAACTGCCCGCAGGCATGCGGCAAGTGTGGAAAGGCAGGTCATAGGACTGCTAGTTGTCGAATGGGAGGAGTAGCCACTGGGGCTAATGCTATCAGGATGAGAGGATGTTATAGCTGTGGAGAAAGAGGGCATGTGCAAGCAAATTGCCCGAAGACAGGGAACAGACGGGGAGGAAATAATGCGGCAGCTGTGTATCAAGTGGGAACTGCTGATAAACCACAAGGTCCCAATGTGGTTACCGGTACGTTTTTGCTAGACGCTTGTTATGCTAGTATTTTATTTGATTCTGGCTCCGACAAGAGTTTTGTAGACGTTAGATTTAGTCGTCATATCGATAGAGAACCGGTGTTGTTAACGACTAGTTATAATGTTGAATTAGCCGATGGAAAAATTGTTAGTACGAATTCTATACTGAAAGGGTGTACCTTGAAGTTAGGAAACTACGCTTTTAAAATCGACTTGATGCCTATAGAGCTAGGATCGTTTGACGTGATTGTGGGAATGGATTGGCTAATGGCGCATAGTGCTACAATCGTCTGTGGTGAGAGATTGGTGCAGATTCCGCTGAGGAATGGGGTTTTGACGGTAAAGGGAGACGAATGCACTTCTCGTTTGAAGGTGATTTCGTGTTTGAAGATGATGAAGTACGTAGAGAGCGGATGCGATGTGTTTTTGGCACAGGTTTCGAACGATGGTGATGTAGAGGCGAGGATTGAAGAGGTACCAATTATTCGCGAGTATCCGGACGTTTTTCCAGACGAGTTGCCAGGTTTACCGCCTAACCGTGAGGTCGAGTTTCGAATTGATTTAGTGCCAGGAGCTGCACCGGTTGCACGAGCACCTTATCGTTTAGCACCATCTGAGTTAAAGGAGTTATCGGATCAATTGAAGGAGTTGATGGACAAAGGATTTATTAGGCCGAGCTCATCACCTTGGGGAGCGCCAGTGTTGTTCGTAAAGAAGAAGGATGGTTCGTTTAGAATGTGTATTGACTATAGAGAACTCAATAAGCTGACGGTTAAGAATCGGTACCCATTACCGAGGATTGATGATTTGTTCGATCAATTACAAGGTTCCATTGTATACTCAAAGATCGATTTAAGATCAGGGTATCATCAACTGCGTGTAAGAGAGGAGGATATTCCTGTAACTGCCTTTCGTACGCGGTATGGACACTTTGAATTTCGAGTGATGCCGTTTGGGTTGACTAACGCGCCTGCTGTATTCATGGATCTTATGAATCGCGTGTGCAAGCCGTATCTAGATAAGTTTGTTATTGTTTTCATCGACGACATACTTATTTACTCTAAGAGTAAGGAGGAGCACGAGAAGCACCTGAGGAAGATTTTGGAGTTGTTAAGGAAGGAGAAGCTGTATGCAAAATTCTCTAAGTGTGAGTTTTGGTTGGAATCAGTGCAGTTTCTAGGTCATGTGATTGATAGTGAGGGAGTTCGTGTAGATCCTGCTAAGATCGTAGCAATCAGGGAATGGTCAGCACCGACGACGCCGACTGAAGTTCGACAATTTTTGGGTTTAGCTGGGTACTATAGAAGGTTTATTGAAGGATTTTCGTTGATTGCGAAACCATTGACGCGGCTTACCGAGAAGAATAGGGTGTATGAATGGGGAAATGAGGAAGAGCTTGCTTTCGAAACGCTCAAGGATAAGTTATGTTCCGCGCCGATTTTATCATTGCCTGAGGGAACCGAAGATTTCGTGGTGTATTGTGATGCGTCTCGTAAGGGTTATGGAGCAGTGTTAATGCAACGTGAGAAGGTGATAGCTTACGCGTCGAGGCAATTAAGGAAGAACGAGGAGAACTACACGACGCACGATTTGGAATTAGGAGCGGTGGTTTTTGCGTTGAAATTGTGGAGACACTATCTGTATGGGACAAAGTGTGTTGTATTCACTGATCACAAGAGTTTGCAGCACATTTTAGATCAAAAGGAGTTGAATATGCGACAAAGACGATGGGTTGAACTACTGAGTGATTATGACTGCGAAATTCGCTATCACCCAGGGAAGGCGAATGTTGTAGCGGATGCATTGAGTAGGAAGGAACGGGAGAAACCTTTGAGGGTTAGAGCTTTAGTGATGAGTGAGAGCGTTGACTTAACCGAAACCATACTGAAGGCTCAGGAGAGAGGATTGATGAAAGGAAATGTTGAAGCCGAGAATTTGGGACGAATGTTGAAACCTATTTTCGTGATTAGGTCTGACGGACTAAGATATTTTGAGAATCGAATTTGGTTACCATTGTGTCCATCTGAGGAAGGAAAGCCTGGAGTTCGAGAATTGGTTATGAATGAGTCGCATAAGTCGAAGTATTCGATACATCCTGGATCGGATAAGATGTACCACGACCTGAAGAAAGTCTATTGGTGGCCGAATATGAAGGCAGATATTGCTCGTTACGTCAGTAAGTGTTTGACTTGCGCAAAGGTTCAGGCAGAACACAAGAAACCATCTGGATTGTTGGTACAACCGGAAATCCCAGAATGGAAATGGGAGAAAATCGCAATGGATTTTGTGACGGGTTTACCTAGGACTCCTAGTGGATGCGATATGATATGGGTAATTGTGGACAGGTTGACGAAATCTGCTCATTTCTTACCCATGAAGAAGACGGACAGCATGGAAAGACTCGCCAGCGTGTACGTGAAAGAGATCGTCTGTAGACATGGAGTGCCGTTATCGATCATTTCGGATCGCGATAGTAGATTTACGTCGGAATTTTGGAGATCGCTTCAACGTGCGATGGGCACTGAACTGAGTTTAAGCACGGCTTATCACCCGGAAACTGACGGCCAGAGTGAACGAACGATTCAAACGATGGAGGACATGCTCCGAGCATGCGTGATTGATTTTGGAGGAAGTTGGGAACGCCACTTGCCTCTAGTGGAATTTTCGTACAATAATAGTTATCATGCGAGTATCAAAGCGGCACCGTTCGAAGCATTGTATGGAAGGAAGTGTAGATCGCCCGTGTGTTGGAGTGAAGTAGGGGAAAGTCAATTGACTGGACCCGAAATGGTTTTAGAAACGACAGAGAAGATCGTGCAGATCAAGAACCGACTACTTGCTGCGAGAAGCCGACAGAAAAGTTATGCTGATAACCGAAGGAAACCGTTGGAGTTTGATGTTGGAGATATGGTTATGCTCAAGGTATCGCCATGGAAGGGTGTAATTCGTTTTGGGAAGAAAGGAAAGTTGAGTCCGAGGTATATTGGACCGTTTAAGATCGTTGAACGAATTGGACCAGTAGCGTACAAGTTAGAATTGCCGACCGAACTTAGTGCTATTCATGACACGTTTCACGAATCGAACCTGAAGAAGAGTTTGGCGGACAAGGAATTGGTGATTCCTTTGGACGAGATTCGACTAGACGACAAAATGCACTTTGTGGAAGAACCTGTGGAAATCATGGACCGGGAGGTCAAGCGGTTGAAGCATAGTAGGATTCCCATTGTGAAGGTCCGATGGAATTCTAAGCGTGGACCGGAATACACCTGGGAACGTGAGGACTTTTTCAAGGAAAGGTATCCTCATTTGTTCCAGTAAGACGAAATGTGAGCCCAAGAAGAGGCGAGCGCCGGGACGTCGCTCTCTTTAAGGAGGGGTGGATGTGACACCCTAGAATCGAGGTCATTAACGATACCCTAAATTACGCTAATTTTTGAAATTTTTGATAAATTTTAATTTCTATACTTATGAGTATTTTGGTTAGAGCCGATGTTCGAGGTTATAATTTTTACGGTTGACGTTTTGAGAAGGACGATGACGATTACGATCCCGAGAGATGCCCAATTTTATATAATTTTTGACGATTTATCGATAATGTAATTTTTCGAGAATTTTATTTACGGTACGTGTTAAGTTGAGTCGTGTGAGTTTTATAGCCTTCCAAGTACATTTAAAGTATCCCAAAAATATTTTGGAGCATTCGGGAAGATTTCCGACTCCCGTAAAATTTTCAAAATTGACAAATGAGTCAAACCCGCAAAGTTTTGGGTTGTTTTCTATTTAAGGACAAAAGAAACCCAATATTGCACTTAGGTCCCTCCTAACTAACAAAAAGGGGCAAAGTGGACAAACACACAAACACATACAAAAATTTACAAGAAAAATCAAACACACACTCTCCTTGTCTCTCTCAAACTCACGGCACACCAAGAACAAACAAAAATCCACCAAAAATCTTTTCTACTTGATTTTTCAAAAATCTAAGGTTAGACCACGCTTAGTTTGGTCATTACCCACCTATTCATGTAATCAAATCCAACATGCATTGATAAAAATTTTTCAAGATTTTTCATATGATCCAAAATTCGTTTTTGTGGCTATTTGAGCTAATGCATGTTAATTTTGAGTGTTATGGAAGTATAAACACCATGAAAACCCACCAAAATTAATTTGGTTGTGGTGAATTGGTCACCCAAACCCCACGGCAAAGGGGTGTTTGGGGGAGCTATGGTGGTTGATGAATATGCATGTTATTATTGTGTTTGGTTTGTTGTTTTAGAAAGATTCATATAGGTGTTACTACTTGCATGTGTATTTTTCTTTGATTTTGATATTGAGATTGGTTGATCAATAGGGGTAGGATGGAAGTTTGATGTTAGGATATGTTTGGGAAGTCTTAGGATGATGTTTAGAGTTGGTTAGAAGTCTTGGAATCGAGTCTAAGCATGTTTTTGGTATGGTCATTTTTAGGCAGAAACATTTGGTCTATTTTGGAAAAATGATTTTTGTTCCAGGTCTTGAAAACTAAATATAGTGATAGAGGGTTTTTCTAGCTTTAATTTGGTATAAGGTAGAGCCCGTGACTCAAAACGAGCTAAAAGTTATGACATTTTAAAGATCGGGTACCGGGAGACGAGGACTTTCACAATCCGGATTTGTGCAAAGTTTTAGTCAAATCCCGAGGGTCACAAGTATAATTTGGTGAATGATCAAGGGTCAAAACTTGGTCCCTAACCTGTACAAATGAGTCTATATGTTGACTTATGAGTCAAGGAAGTCAAAGGTATTTTTCATATAGGTCAAAGTGGTCAAAATTGGTCGAAGCGCAATTTCAGCCCGTAAAATGTAGTCGTGGAAATGAGTTGCGTAACGGGTCGTAAAAGTGAAAACTTTTGTTGGACTTAAAAACATGTTATCTACAGGTCATATAGGATTTTTGGAAATTTTGTCAAATTTTATAAGTGTGGTTTAATAAGGTAAAACAGCCCGTACTTTAGTCAAGTACCGGCGAGAACGTGTAAAAATGGACAACGTAGGTTATAAGAACGAATGGAATAAAATGAATGATACTTGTTGTTTTTGTTTTTGGCGTGAGTTATATTTGTCTTAAGTGACTTATATATATGTATTTTATACAGTACCGTAAGTATTTAAATGAGATTACTCATTACGCGTTATTTGTGATAGGTGTTGAATTACCCGGGCATCCGTAACATCGTCAGTGAACACTCCTCGAACTACCGACTACTTAATATCTAAGGTGTGAATTTATAGCCTCGCTTATATTATTTCAAATTGTTTTACCCGCGAGGGAAATGCATGCTAGTTTTTAAAAAGGAACGTATATCATGAATGATTGTTAGACCCGAAAGTTGCCTTAGAAATTGTGTTGAGTACCAAAGTTGCAAAAGTCCCTAAATTCATGAACTATTAACTATTGTCTTGCCCTTGCGAAGGGGGAAATAGCCGCTTATGCAATTTGTAGTACTACGGGGTTAACGACCCAATGCTAGCCGAGAAGCTGTACTTATAGTAAGTTCTGCGGTAGATTATTTTGTATGAGAGATAAGGTATAATTGCAACTGATGCCTTTAGAGGGGCACTGGTTTCATCTGAATCATGCCGGTATATTTACGCGGGTGATTGAGTTAACGGATTAGTGTCATGAGCTTAAACACAATTGTCAGTATCCTGATTATAGTTTGTTTGATCGACAAGACTATAAATGATCACGAATGGTTTTTATTATATATACGTTCAAATGGATTGAAAAACCTATGAATTCCACTCAACGTTTTCGTTGACCAAAATTTTGGCATGTATTTCAGGTAACCGCTGAGCAGTAGGATGGAGCATGCATGGGATGGATGTTGTGTGATCGGCTTGGTGTCCGCTTGTTTTTCCCTCCTTTTCTACTTAAACAAATTTTATGTTTAATGTCATGTGGTTGTAAAACTGAAGTTTTTGGGGTTGAGATTCATGGGGACCGAAACGCTAAACTCTGTGCACTATTTGGGGTTGGGAAAACTGTGGACATGTATTATCTAACAATTTTAAATGTTGAATTTTAAGATGACGTCTTTTTAGCGTCGTTTGATATCTCTTGTGTGCAATGAATACTGTGTAGCACCCATTGTTGTAGTTCCGCTGCGCATAACAATTGTGGGGGTGTTACATCTAAACTGGCCAGATAAGCTTTTCCAACTAAAGGACAAAAAGAGGAGTGTAGTCTACGCCACGGTTCCATATAGGTACCAACGGTTCGATATATATATATATATATATATATATATATATATATATATATATATATATATATATATATATATATATATATATATATATATATATATATATATATATATATATATATATATATATATATATATATATATATATATATATATATATATATATATATATATATATATATATATATATATATATATATATATATATATATATATATATATATATATATATATATATATGTATATATATATATATATATATATATATATATATATATATATTGAACCATGGGAACAATAAAGAACCGTGACCAGATAGTTGTTGGCCTCTTGTCCCTATAAATATTGGATCCTTTTTTCATTCCCCTTAACTTTTTGGACTTCTCTTTTCTGCTTCTAAATCTCTTTTCCAATCATTAGTAAATGATCACTTAATGCGCTAAGTATGTTTACTTGTGATTATCTCATTAATTCCCTTCTTCATATGTCTAAAGAGAAGATCACTCACATACTTGTGAAGTGTTAAAAGATGAAACATTAATGAAGATTCCTCTTCTATAGGTCAAGTCATGTTCATCATATTTATTCTTTTGAGTCTTATGTAGATCCAAGTCATGTGTATACTTGGAAGTGTCTTGTGTGTCTAAGTTCTCACTTGGTTTTAAAGTGATGTGAGTATGAGTGTTGTGTGTTTAAGTTCTTACTTGGCTTTAAATTGATGTAAGTGTAAGTGATGAGTGTATATTGGTTCTACCTAAGATTACAACTCGACATCTAGCCTTGTGTCGAAAAAGGAAATAGGCGACGAGTGTAGATTGGTTCTATCTAAGACTAGAACTCGACATTTTGCTTAATGTCGAAAATTGATGTAAGCGACGATGTAAGGTTTTCTCCACCAAGAAGGGAGTTTGTGGATATAGTGAAAATCTCGAGTATGTGTACTCGAAGAGTGGAGTAGGAACGAAGAGAGAGCTTCGTTGCCGAACCACTATAAATTCTTGGTATCTTCCTTTAGGTTGTCTTTTTACTTACTCCTTACTCATTATTGATATTGTCTTTAAGTCAATCATAATCAAGATCACTTGATATAACAAATGTTTTTGAAACATTATGAATTCTTATAACTACTTTGAAACTAGTTTTCATAATGGTATTTCAAATGGTGAAACTAATCAACCTCCTCCCCCCCTTTAGTGTCTATAATTGGTATTAGAGACAGGTTACTCAAGATTTTTGAAGTATATTGTACTCTTTTCTCAAATGTTGATCTTAATATTAATTTTATATCAATTTATCTTGATTATGATCTTTTTACTAGTATTAGTACATTCTAGATCTTCTTTTGAAATGTATCTACTAGTTTGCATCTTACTCTTGTGTAGGTACTTGATAGTAGTAAAATTATACTCTTTTAGGAAAAAGAAGTATAAACGGTAAGTATTAAATGCACGGTTTAGGAAAACCGTAACACTAATGACCCAATATGAGTTCGTTCACCAAGGAGGATTAATGTGTGTGTCAAACTTGTAATGTTTTTTATTAATATTAATGAGATGAAAAAGATCTAAAGGAAATGACTGAGTACGCTAAAAATTAAGCTACGACGTACAAAAAGTAAAATCGCAAAAATCGACAAAGTTAAAACTTTATCTAAAAATCCCCAAAAATTTAAATTAAAAACCTAAAAATATGTCTAAAGTTTACAAATCAAGAAAATTTCTTGTAACTTTTTAAATTAATTAATATTTAATTATTAATTGCTAATTAAAGCCCTAAAAATCAAATAAATTAACAAAAAGTCTAAACTAAGTTTTTAAAGTTTGTAAACCTTAAAAATATTTAAAATAAGGTAAAAAGTATTTTTCCAAATTCTTAAGCTAATTAAATCTAATTTTAAACCCTAAAGACAAATTTTAAAATAAAACGTAAAACCGAAAAACGTGACGAAAATGATATTTCAACTAAAAGATACTACCTCCGTCCCAAAATTATTGTCCACAGACAAAAATCACACAGTTTTAGAAAAACATCACTTTTTCAGCTTTCTCTCTCTTACTTTTTGCAGAATGACAGTTTTACCATTAATAATTAATTTTATACTTCTTTATTGTTGGTAATAATAACATCAAGTGAGGATAATATGGTAAACTCAAACAAAATTCTTTATCTAATTTTGGAAGTTTTGGAAGTGGAAAATAATTTTGGGATAACCCAAAATGGAATAGTGGACAATAATATCGGGACAGAGGTAGCATTAAAAATTACTAAAATTTTCTGAAAAATCTAATTAAGAAAAATATGAAAACCAAAATTTGTGAAAATGATTTAATTAATTATTACGAATTTTTAAAGATTAATAAAGAAACTAAAAATCTATAAAATTAACCAAAAGTCAAAATCCAAATTTTATGTTTTGTAAACCTGATTTATATTAAACTAACCCTAAAGTTGATCTTTCTAATAAATTAATAATTTTACTATTTTTAATTGACTTTCAAAAATTAAAATAAAAATAATCCTTGAAAATAAATTAATAAACGAAAAAATATGAAACAAGAACAGAAAAGTCTTAAATATGTCTAACTCAAAGGGAAAAATCAACAAGCTGAAAAACTAACACATAGTAAGCTATAATGACTCAAATAAGTCACAACTTTTTAATATAAGCTAAAAACAATGACCCCTTAAATATTAAATTGTGCAAAGTGTTACCAAGACGAAGATCTTGGCACACTGGTACACACCCTTACTCCTACTCGATAGGTCAAGGGTTCGATACTAGGCCAAGGGAGTTTTTATACTCTTTTTTTTTATTTTCTTTTTGCTTTTTATGATCAACAAACACTCCCTTGAATACTTTTTACTTGCCAAAGATCAAAGATTAATCCACATAAACAATTAAAAAGCCACGGGATCAAGGCAAAATGAACAATTGCCTTGTTTTAGTAGTGAGTATACAAGGGAATTTTTGGATGCTCGTTTTGGGAATTTGTGGTATTGCTGGGCTCACAAGGCACCCCCAATAGCAGTTGGCTATTGAGGAGCCACATAAAACACAAACACAAAAAAATCCAAGCTCAAATCAGTAAGTACAACCAAGTACAATTAACAAATATAAGAAAGAGGGCCTACTGGTCTTATAGGCTATAACAGTGACTCCAAATGCAAATTTTGGCAACAAAAAATCTCCAAAACCTAGATACCATCTAATACTATCCTATATTAATCTAAAACCTAGCTAAGTGTCCAATTCCAAGCACCAAAACCTCAAATAAAGCCCCTAAAAGTCTGTTGATATGGTGTACAAGCAGAAAGTTAAAGTACTGATATAATTGACCAAGAGATGAATTTTGGGACACCAAATCTTGTTTTTAAGTTAAGCAAGCCACAACTTTTATAGCACACACCCTTGTATCTAGACCTAAACTAGTTGTTCACCCATTTCTAAGCTACAAAACATTCAAACACTCAACACAGGCCTGCTGATAGGTTGTTTGCTGTTTTTATGCAAATTTCTTTTGTTAAACATGCAATTCCTTTCTTTTACCCTACAAAAATCAACTAAACAACCTGAAACTTCTACCAAGACCTAAATGAGAATGTTTAAACTACTTTTATCACACCAAGATCTCTCCTACAATATACTAAGAGTAACCCCAAACACTCCTTAATTTATCAAAACTAAAGTTTTAACATATACTTTTGCAAAAATACTTTTGAAAACCTTTTAACAATCACCTAAACATACATGTAATACTAAATCAATACCAAATACAACACAAAACACCAGATTCCAGCATTCAAACTCAAAACTACCTAGATTATCATTAATTTGCAGATTTTAAAAAGAAAAAGTGAGAAAGATCATTAGCTATGGGCGTGTTCAGCCCATAAAACCACCAAAATCTTGAACTCCTAGCTGGTGAGTAGGTTCCTTATGAGAAAGTGGAAATGGATGAAATAATAAAGGACTACAACAGTCCAACACCTAGACTACAGCAGTCTAGGTATTATGGTTTCTTTATGATCCCTGTTAAGAACACACTAAGAAACCAAACAAGTCTTCCAGGCTTGGAGCAAGAGCTTATCACAAGCTTCTTGGTTCAAGCTGTTAAACATTAAGTGTTAGCAAAACAAAGAAAATAATAGAAAATCTTTTGAAAACCTGAGGTTCTAATTCCCCACAACTTAAACTACCCAAACCAATAATCTCACCTTACCTTGATAATCAGTTATTAGGGTGATATGATCAATCAAAAGCCCAAGAAACTTAAGCGTTTGAACAAGAAAACTCAAGAAAATGCAATCTTTTGAAAAACTTGAAGAACTTAAACAAAATTCAAAACTTGAGACGGATTATAACATAAACAACAAATAAGTAAATGGGAATTGGGTTTCATCAATATTACTTCATCAACTTTTTCATTAAACGAAAAAAGGAATTACAAGAATGTGAATAAGGAAAAACCAAGAACAGTCTAAATTCTAAACCTAAGTGCCTTATATATAGGCTACATTTCATTCTAGAAGCATAAAGAAAGAAGTAAAACCCTAATGAGTTGATTTTCCAAACTTTCCCTTCAATTTCAAATTTTATTTTGGTCATGTTCTGATCTTGTGAGTCTTTGTCATAGCACATGTGATGCCAGCCTGCCAAGATGAATCTGGGTCGTTCATTCTTGCTTTAGAGACCAAGTAATATGAGCTGAACCTTAGGATTCTTCTGCCACTTTTGTCACTGAGCCAAAACGCTCTCCTATTGGCGCAGGGGAGCTCCTTGTGGGGTCTTGGGAAGGAGTAGAAGACAAACAAAGCACATGGGATTGTTTTGTCTTCTATCAATTGTAAATCTGCATTTGATTGAGGATTAATGTAATACCTCACTTTGATAAGTGGACTGCTACGTGTATTTATGGCGTGTCATTAAAGCATGCAAAGTAAATGTAGTAAAACATACATAACCTTAAAGGAAAAACGGAATCAAACATCGTATGAGTCATGGAAAGAAAATACGTCTGAGCAATACGCTCAGTGAACGGATATAATGACATGATAAGAATATTTGGAATATGAAAAAAAGATCTAGAATACAAAGCTGAATAGATAAAAGTACTGAAGCTGAAAGATTGATAAGTAAAATGCAGCGTAAAACTATAATGTCCTGGAAACCTGGTTTATAACTGGTAAAGCTGAACTATTAACTGTTAAATCTGAAAACATGCATTTACTGTATTTTAAGTGCCAAGAGCTTATATAGGTCATGTGTTGTAACAACGTATGCATGAATACATAGAGGGGTGACCTCGTCATGTTGTAGAGGGGTGACCTCTAAATAAATTGGGTAGAGGGATCAACTCTAATGTGAAGGATGTAGAGCACACACCACATTCACCTGATAAAACTATAAACTGATAAACTAGGATGCACCCATTCGCCCCGATGATAATATACTGATAAATAGCCAACTTAAATAAAAGGGACGCTGCAAGAAATCACTCCCCCGCAGAGGAGTCATGACACCGGTGCCTCAAGTGTCATGGTTACGATACCTCCATAACTAGATGGAACTGGTCATGCATGTATATAAAGCTCAGGCAATTTAACATAATTATCATGGAAATTCATGTAAAGTTTATAACATATAACTAGAGAAAACATTTGGCTGCAGACGAGGAATCCTAATCATGCATAGGAAAGGAAGTCCATACTGAAGGACGGAAAATCTGTACCTTGTGTCCAGTAACAGACTGAAGAGGAAAACAGATGAAACTCCTATCCTGACTTCACAATAGCTACATGAATTAAAGGACATGAATGAGTTGTCTGATAGCTGTATACTTTTACTGAATCTTACTGTTTTTAACTTGAGTTATATGTTCTTGCATTGTTTTACTGTTATGTGTATAATCTGATAAATTTGACTATTCTTAAGTATTACTAATTATTGTAGTTCCTGTACTTCTGATTAATGTATAACTTGTACTCTCGTATTATATTACTATTTTAAGTAACTTGCTAAAAATAGAAAGTTTCCTGAAATAGAAAGTTTCCTATAATAGAAAGTTTCCAAAATGATTTAATAAAAGATTTCATGAACAATTAATCATTTAAAATATTATCAAAGTATTAACTAAATAAATTAATAAATCATGATTATTTTAATAAATGTTGATTAAATTAATTTAAAACGATTTATACTTTGATTAATTTATCACAAACAATTAAATCAAAAGCTTGATTATTAAATTGTTAAATCAAATGCCTCTTGTTATAAAATTCGTGTAACCCGAACCCGAGCCTACCGAGATGTCGATCTCGGTCACACTAAACAAAACAACAACAAACAATATACTCACAACCGGATTAGCGACAGAATTTCCTGCCGCTAGGCCGTCGCTAAAACTGTGACCAAACTGTCCATAGTAAACTGCGACAAAATTTTCTGTCGCTAATCCTGGAATTAAAATTCAACCGAACCCCGCTGCTAGAAAAACTAAGACCCATTGAGAGTCTCTAGACTCCCGGTTGCCACTAAATCAACAAACACACCCGCTGGTCTCCCTTGTTTCCCACTGTTTGATAAACAAACACCCCTGGTGGATCGTTGTGCTGCTTTCGTCACAACCAACACCACCACCGCGCCCCTAGTGGGTTGCAGCTAGATGGAAAATGAACCACCGAGACCCACTAGTCTCGGTTTGTGTGGCTGGCCAAACCAAACCCTCAAGCCAATCGAGTTTCTTGTTAAATCATACATAAAACTTTCTTAATTAGACAAAGCATTTTTTCTTGATATTTATGTTCGTGGATTCATGATTAATGAAAAATAAAAGAGAAAGATTGATTACCGGCTCTGCGTGATTAGAGAAAAACAAAAACCAATACTCGAATTCGAAGATCAAACACAACCCGATCCCTTTTGTGCCCCTTTTCTGCTGGCGCTTACAAGCACCAAGCACCAACCCTAATTTTATTGTCTTGTTATTTGGTGAAATGAGGGATGTGTTTAGTTCCCTGTGGTATTTTTCCCAAAATGGGTTGGGCCTTAAGCCCATTGATTTCTTTTCTTGTAATGATGTCGCGGCCCACACACATACTTATGTGTTGTTTCGTGTTTATTTAACTTACGTACGCGTTCGTATTTTAATTTTCCGTGCAGAATTCTGACATCTATTTCACTGAATAAATACTAACATACGTAGTACTTGATAAATAATTTTATTTATTATTCTGAAAGATAATTACGTAGCGTTTTAAATAAACCCATGACTGCGTGTAATTAATGCTCAAGGATTTTAAGGCGGGTTTTACAACTCTTCCCCTCTAAAAGAATAATTCGTCCTCGAATTAAAGACATGATAATGCTGCGGTTTTACAATTCTTCCCATCTAAAAGGATCATCCGTCCTTGAATTAAAGGTAATAAAGCTGTTGGGGTCATAAAAACTACAAGGACACAAAAGCTGAAAAGACATGTAAGCTGAAAGGACATGAACTTGACATGATTGAAAAGGGCATGGAACGTGACCTGACTGAAGAGAACATGAAACATCCCATGACTGAAAGAAGACATGGAACATAACATGACTGAGAGAAGACATGAAACATAACATGACTGAAAGAACATAACCGACTTATGGAGGAAAAAGGATGAGAAGTCCGGATGGACTCCTCCGTTCCAAGTGGCTTCCCACTCGAAACTTTTCCTCCAAAATATCTTTACATAATGAAAATCTTGGTCTTAATGACCCTATCCTGACGATGCTGAAGAGTTTCTGGTTCCATACTTGAGATTGATTTTCTGAATCTGCTCAAAGGAATAAGATATAACATGTAGGATACATGAAATGATATGTGCAAATAACATGAAAATATGACATTTTGTATCTCTGAGCAAAGATACTGAAGACATATTAGAACGAAATACGTGAAAAATTGTGAATGTGCTACGTGAGCAATTGTGAACGTGGTTCGCGATCATATGATGAACACTATGCATGGAATATATCGTGAACATTATACATAAACATATCATGAATGTATGCTGACTGGGGAGGAGATGCTAAACGCTACGAGATGAGACGTGAAACGTGATGTGAAACGTCAGTCTGGGGATGGAAAAGCTGTGCTAAACTTGAGTCTGGTTTCCCAAGCTTCCTGTAATCATATTCAGTAACAAGATGTGAAACGTGTATCTTGAGATGGAACACGAACCTGATCGTGAATAAGGTCATGAACGCGAATGTGATCTTAAATCATGAGATAACACAAAATATGGACTGAAACAACATCATAATGTGGACGTGAGAGGTAACCGCGAAGGTAAACGTAAACGTGAACGTGAATGTGAACGTAAATGTGATATTGAACGTGAACGTGAGCGTGATTCATGAACGTGAATTTCTATCTGATATGATTGTTGATGGAATACCGTGAAATCGTACGATCTATTGTTGAATTTCCAACAGATCTGTTACTGCGTAATCCTTTCGGATAAAGAAAACGTGTAAGCTGGGTTAACTGATTGACAAAGACTTAGATAGTATCATGCGTCTTCTGAGTCTGTGGTAATCTGGTAACAACTATATGGGAAACTTGTCTCATTTCTATTCAGAAATTTCTAATGGTTGCACTAACTCATTAGCATATCAGCATTTTATCTTAAACCTGTTGGAATGGCAGGCATTTAGATATGAATATAGCTGCCTCAACGTGTTATACTGCTTCTATCAAAATCTTGCTTGGGATTATGGTACATTCTTGTGGAATCTGGATGCATAGTCATGGAAGAACTATGGTAATTTAGACCTCCCTAGCGTAGGATCTTATAGAGTACAAAATCTTAGTGTAGGTTATCTCCCTTATGTGTAAGCTTAGTCATGGAAAGCTAATCGTGAGAATTGTCAACAGTTTTTGCGGTAGTAGTCAACTGGATTCTAGAAAAATTCATACTTTAGTCACAGGCGTCGGTCTTGACCATCTGGTGATGGCCTTCACCTTCGCTAGATTTCTGAAATTTCTTTCTGCTGAAATAACGTAGTCCAGAAATGCCACTTTGTTCAACTGGAGCTCACATCCGGAAAGCTGCATATTACTATTTTCTCCTATTGGAGAATCTGCATGACCGTGAGAAGATGATTCTCATGCTTTTATCTAGAATTTAGAAGGTCAGGAGATTATCAATGAGTATACTGATGATCTTGAAAATGATCCATGGAAAAAATTTTATGCATCAATTCCATACTATAGTTGGAGCATTCGGAAGCCCAAAAGCATAATCACAAATTAAAGAGACATGAGATGTGCAAAAAGCAGTCTTGGAAATAACCCGTTCTTTTCTCTTACATTTGTGGCAGCATGATCGTGACTTGAATCCTGGAAGAATGTTTAAGACCTCGTAGCTGATCAGATAAATCTTCAATACGTGTAATGAATATCGATTATAATTGGTGATAGTGTCAAATTTTCGGTGGTCGATAAATGATCTCCTGTTACCGGCCTTCTTCTTGACAGACAGAAACGGTGCACCTCGTGGTGGTGCACTCGGGCGAATAAAGCCTCGTTCCAGCAGCTCTTGTAGCTAATCTTGCAGCTCCTTTAACTCAGCTGAAGCCCTGCGATAAGGAGTTTTGAAAAAGGTTCTGTCCTTGAAACAAGCTCGATGTTAAACTCCGTCTCATGGTTAGGAGGGAATTTTTGGAAACCCTTTTGGAATTGCATCTGGAAAGTCTGGAATAATCTGCTGATCATGAATTTAAGGAATTTCAGAAGTCACCTCATGAATGGTGACTAGAAAGTCTTCACAGCTATAGGATAATAATTCACGTGCTGGTAAAGCAGAAACAATTTGTACTTATTATTTTTTACAGGAAACAAGATGAAATCATATAGGATTTAGTAAGACGGACCTCGTCTTCAACTGGAAGGAAAATTCTTATAAATATGGTGATACTATGGAGTCTTTTCTGGCTGGGAGGTCGATAAAACATGATTTATGCCAAAGCTGACATATGAATACCTGAAGTAAAAATGGCAGATCTCATTGAATGCGTTCGTCTGTAACCTCACAGAATGAACACCGCGTGTCTAACTTGGACAATACTCCAGTGGTGTGATAACGCTCAAATCCAACATGTATTAATAAGCGTTATCTTCACTATTCATATAGTATTTGTGGTAATAAACGGACTTTTATTGCTAACATTGTGCAAAGTGCGGTTATTGTATTTTGTAGGAGGCAAGAATGAAGAAACGTGAATAAAGGAATAAAAAGCACGGATTGGAGGTAAAAGAATAGACGAGGCATGAGAACGTAAGCTCTCGTATGAAGAATAATTGGGGACGAAGGAGTCTTGGAAGTTTAGAGACAAGAAGGAGAAAGAAATAAAGAAGAAGGACTAAAAAACAAAAAGGTGGAAGATGGCCAAGAAGCCACCAGCATGACAAGAAGCCACCAGCACGGAGAGAAGCCACCAGCAACTTGTTACTCAGATTTTTAGCACAAGTAACATTAGAACTCTCATAAACCTCAACCATCAATGGGAGGCTTTTCATTTCCCCTCCATAATCATTCCCAACAGTTTTTACCTTCTTCCTAAGCAAAAATGGTGTATAAATTAGACCTTAGGGTCATTGTTTTCAGTGTGCTAAATCCAAGGATCATTCTAACCCTTGACAAAGGTTAGAATCACCATTCCACATAACCCGAAAGACAATAAACCCTGTTAATCCTCATAGGAGGGACGAATTTCGTGAAGAAGAGATTCAGTTGGAGGTTCATTTGTTGATTGGAGGCTTTAGAATTGCTCTAAATTCTATTTTTTTTATTTCCTTGTGTTTTGAGGAACTATTGGTAAACTCTTGTACTTGCATTGATTCTCATTATAATTTAAGTCTTGTTGAATGTTTGAAAAAGTTATAAATTGTGTTGCAATGTGTTTGAATTTCGAGTAGTGTGATATACTTGTGTGATGAACATGAATTTTAAAGGAGAGTTTGGTTTTATGATTGAGAGAATATAATTAGGTTTTTATGGTTGATAATTTCTTGAAACATGTTTTGATAATCAAATGAAATATAGCTTTTTATTGGATTTATAGGTCGAAAGGATTTCCGGTAAACTATGTTCCAAAAGATTTGTGCATGAGTCAATTTGGTTTCTTGGTGATTGACACTCACCTTGACGAGTTGGTTAAAGGAATTTGTCAAAAGAATTATCTTGGGTATAGGTCGAAAGATCCCATTCAAACCAAACTTATCTTTTTGTATTTTCTAACAAATGGGGATTAGAATGAATTGGCATAGATAATCATAGGTCGAAAGGGTTTGTCTACACCAATTTGTTAATATGGATTCTATGAAAAATACCATGGAATGGAATTCATGTACTTTAGATTTGTGATTCATAGTTGCTAAACGCACACAAATTAACTCTCCTACGGATGAAATGGAATTCACACAAGTATTAATTTTAATTATGATTTCCTTTACTAAGTTAATTTTAGCGGTAATATCGGTAGTGACAACCCTATTACCTACACCACCCAAATGTTTTGAATATAAGCAAATCCCATGGGACGATCTTGACTTACCCAACTTTGCTACAATAGAACGAGTATACTTGCTCGTATGCGTAGTTAAGGAATTAATAAGTCTTGTTTATAAATGTAAAACTAGGAGTGCAAGACGCGCATCAAGTTTTTGGCGCCGCTGCCGGGGATTTGTTTATTTTTCATGTTATAATCATTACAAATTAGTGGTGGTGTTAAAATTTAGTTTTTATTGTTAATAAAGATTGAATAAGAATAGGTTTAGGACCTCATAGTCTAAATAATATCCTTGAATAAATGTGTCTTATGTTTATTTGATGTTTGCATTGCATATTTCATGAGATCACTTATACACATAAAATCACAAAAAGAGAATAAAAGCAATTAGGTAGTGTTTGGATTAGCCTTTATTTTGATTAGATTAAAAGTTATATGTTTTTGTTTTGTTTACTTTTGTTCCCTTAATGGAAAACTTCAAAAATATGTTTTTAAAAAAATCCAGAAAATTGTGGTAAAAAAGATGTCAATTTTTTTTTTTTTTTTTTTTGTTGTTGCAAGCAAAGAAGCCGCCGGCTTGATTCCGTGCCGTCCGGCTTCTAGTAGACTGTTAACAAGAAGCCGCCGGCTTGAGAAGATGCCGACCGGCTTTTGTCACACTGTTAAAGAGAAGCCGCCGGCATGAATCTGTGCCGGTCGGCATCTCTTAGTCTGTAAAAAAAAAATTTAGTTTGATGGTTTGTTTGTTTAATTTTTCTTTTGGGATATGATTGTATGTGTATTTGTATCATGATTGTTTTCTTTTACTAACACTAACCTTCACGTTCATGGACTTTGTCATGTTTGTTTTAATTGTAAAGATGGATACTCTTAGCGAGATTTCTGTATACTTGAATGGGTTAGAAGGAGAAATCAATGATGAATGTGACTCAAGTGTCACTAATGTGAAAACAACCAAGGACGAGAAGGACTTGTGGGAAGCTTTGCCTCACAAGAGTGTGATAATCAATGAAGGAGGATGTGAAAAAGCGATCTACCAAAGGGCTGAATATCGTTCATATAATGAACCGTTAATGCGATTTGCTATTCCATGTACGGTTGACAATCAAGGGGCATGGGATGCTGAATTAAACCTTACGTACCCAACCAATTATATGATGGAAGAGATGTTGGGAAAGCTAGGGTTCGTGATAGTTGGCTATACCGAATATGGAAGACGTGTGGTACAATACGTAAGGGTAAACATCCATGGGTATGTATTTTTGACAAAATTCTACATCATAGACCACGCCGACATAGGTGAACCGTCGGTGGTCTTTGGTTACAATTTTCTTTGGGAAACTAGGTGTGTTGTGGATTTTGAGCAAGGTACACTAACGGTCAATTTGACCAAACTCAAAAGTGAGAAAGATGATTATATTGAGTTTTTGGTTGAAGACGGACCTAAGGTTGAAAGTGGGAATGAAGTAGTGAAGATGGGAAAGGCAAAGAGAAACAAGAACACGGAGGCAAGCAAACTAACTCCAAACAATTACTTGCCAACTCAAACCGAACTTGAGGAAGGATATTCTTCCGCTTTTGTTCCCAATCCATTACCATTGGCTTGTCCTCTCTCCAATAAAAAAAGGAGAGGATAAGAATTATCTTGAATAAGAAGGAAGAGGAACTCAAAGAACCAAAGCCAATCTTGGAGGTCTTGGAGAATTTTGTAAGCTACCGGAAGAAGCTAGATGAAATAGAAATGGGTAAGACTCGTTTGGAAGGGAAGGAATTCAACAAGCATGTCAAAGATAGGATCATTGAACATGGTCTACCTAAGAAGATGCAAGATCCCGGAAACTTTGTGATACCGGTTCTAATCAATGGAACCACACCATTCGACTCATTAGCCGACACGGGAGCTAGTGTGAGTGTCATGCCATACTCAATATATCAACATCTTGGCTTGAGCAATCCGGAGCCATACTTTTCAAACTTAAATATGGCGGACAACACACAAACCAAACCGATGGGCTTTGTAAGGAACGTGCGAGTGCAAATCGGGTTTCAAGCTTATGTTATGGATTTCCTTATTATGGACATCCCCGAGGATAAGGACCTACCATTGCTGTTGGGGAGGCCATTCTTAAAGACATGTGGAGCAGTTATTGATTTGGGTCGAGGAACTATTGCAATTAACGACGGTATTACCGTTCATATGTATGCACCTAGACCAAGGGAAAAGCCTTGGTACTTCGATTTTGAAAGTGAAATGGAGGACGAATGGCTGAGGTGTTTTGAAGTTGGAAGAGATGATGATGGTTATCCCTTGTATGGACCATTGGGAGCACCATATTTAGGATGTGAAGATCCTATGGAGAGAGCTTTAGCAATTGAAGCTTACTTCAACCCGTTCAAGAATATTCTAGTTTTCAAGAAAATGATAGACTTTTTGGGATCACTACCGGTCCAATTGAAGAACCTTGATTGGGGACCGGATGGGGATAGTACTTATATGAGAAAATAAGGAGACAAATTTTGGCACGTCAAGATAGAAGTCACTACACCGTGTGGGAATGTGTACACACGAGGGTATAAGACAAAGCATACCAAGAGGAAGCTAGCAAAGAAGTTTAGGGCCGATGACGTATTGAACATGGAGTACTTCATGGACTAGAAGAATCAAGACTTCAAGAATAAAACAAGACAAAGGCTTGATCTTTTTCTAATAATTTTCAGTTTATCCTTGACACTATTTTGGTTAATTTTCTTGGTGGTTTGGTAATTTAGAAAATTTTTGGTTTTTAGTAATTTGGTTAATTTAGTTATTATGTTTTTTTAGAATTTTATAGACATGTTGTAAAAAAGAGGGGAAAAATCTGGGAATTTATGGGGATATAACCAACCCATATAGAGTATTTGGGGTATTTCACCCAAACACTTAACCCACTCACACACACACATAGAAAAAAATAAACGTAGAAAGAGAAAAAAAAATTTTGGTTGAGTTCTTTTGAAGAAACAACAATGGCACCCAACAAGGTAATTGAATCCAACACCTATCTATTAATTTTGATTTTTGATTCATATGAGTAGGTTGGATAAAGCATGAATCATAGGATTTATATTAAGATGTGGTATGAATTTAGGAGATGGAGCCATTGATAGTGTGAGGGTAGATTAGTTTTGGTTAGATGATGATGAACTCAAATGGGTTTTCATCAATATACACTACAACAAAATGAAGTTAAGGCAACACCAATAAAGTGCTATATTAGGCCTTTAAAATGTTGCATTACACATAATGCGACACTTTGCCAAGTGCCGCGTTATGCAACGTCACCTTAGGTATATGCAACACTTATATTGGATAATGCAACACTTTTTAGAAGTGTTGCTCATGTGTAGCAATTGTAATACTTCAAGATGCAACACTTCGGAAATAAAATGCAACATTTTACACACTCATGTGCAACACTTATACACAAATGTGCAACACTCTCAGTTCAATAACAACACTTTTCACATTTATGTGCAACACTTTTATATTCAATGATAACACTTCTCACATTTATATGCAACACTTTTTCATTTGAGACTAGCAAGCATGCAACACTTTAATATATCAAGAGCAACACTTTATGATTTTTATCACCTTAGTGTAACACTTTTTCTTATTGATCTGTAGCTCTTCTATATCATGCAACACAAATTTCAAATGTGCATAATACATTAATAAAAATTAGCAAGTCAAAATAGAAATCCATATTCTCATTACATAACATAAATAATTAAATACAATAAGAAAATATAACATTGTACTTTGACCAAATTATTTAATGTAGCTGACATACAATAATTTGAGGATAAAATTTTTATCTAATGAAAATTCAAGTAATCTTGATATCTTCTTTGAGGCTCTCCACATGTAGTTTTCTTTATCAACTATGTCAAAGCAATGGAAACGAGTTTAAGTGGTGTAGTGTTGGTGGGTCTCAGGTTAGTAGTATGCGGTTGTCTGGTTAGTGGGGTCAAGAAAAGGGGGCAGAGGGTTGGTGAAAAATATGAAGCCGGGGCTATGTTTGCTGTGGTGGTGTTGCTACTGTTGTTGCTGGTATTGGTGGTGGTGCCTGCTGTGTTCCTAAAAACTAGGCAAACAAGTAGATGGACCACGAAACCTATGTTGTTGCTGCATTGATTCAGCTTCTCATGCTGCAAAGAAGGTTAAAATTAGTTATGTTATGGAAAACTCTAATAAGAGACATGTTCCAAAGTCTAAAACTGATTTAGCAATACAAGAATAGGCCTGACGCTTTTATAAATTGTGATTTTCATTTATATTTCAAACAAAAAAGTAGCAACATATATCAGAAAATCGCACCTTGTTGAGGTGCTGCATAGCCACTAGAAGCATGTTGACGCTTATGTGACTGTAAGTTGCTGCCAATACTTGGGTTTTTACCACTATGTTCATCTGCATCTGGACGCTTATCAAAATACTTTAACCATACTTCAGCAATAGCTTCCGCTATTACTTTCTCAGTCAATATTTATCTTTTGTATCTGCACAAAGACGAATTCGATAATACAACTAGAAAAAAAAGGAAAAGGCAACCCACTTTGATTTCACCACCGAGAAAATTGGAAAAAGAAACTCACATTGGGATAATAGGATTTGACAATTTTTTTGTTTCACAAAAGATAAGCTCAAGTTCAATATGAAGCGGATCAACACGATGAGTCATCTGTGAATCCACTTGGTTGGAATTAGCATTTCACTGAAGATAAAAATATATATTGTTCCAAAAGTGAAACATTTTTAATTTGGGTATGTGCAACAGCGGTTTGAGCCAAAACCTCACTTGTTGGAAGCATTGCAGCTTGGTTTTCAGCAATCATCGGATTAGCAGACATGCTTGAAGAAGGTTGATCGTGAAGACTGAGTGATGAATCTCCTGGAATGAGCTGATCAACTTGTATGGTTTCTACATGTTACGTATTATCATCTTTGATTTCGACCCTTGGAGTAGGATCAACTTGTCATTCTTGATCTTATATACCATTCTCTGAAGCTTGTTGAATTAGATGAGAATCATTGTGAATTTCCTGACACAACGAGAACATTAAGATTACAAAGATTAAAGTTTAATTCAAAAGACAGTATGAAGGATGCAATATTAATGATTCTGACTGTGTAAATAACCCACTGGAATTACTGGCATTGAATGATCAGAAACTAGAGAAGCAACTTGCTGAACGGAGGGGGTTGTGTCATGTGCCTTCTCTTGGTTGCAGTTGCCAGCTGGGATTCCCAACTCGACAGACTCGACGTATGGTTCCACGTTATTGGGCCAGTTGCATTAGAGTCCTTAACAGCATGTGACTCGTCCGCATATTCGATATGTGGTGTCAATTTCCAGAGTAAAAAGGTATAATTGATTGGTAATGGGATTCATGAATCGGCAACTATGCAAGCACAAACTGGGATCTAAGATGAAGATGACTTCTTAAAACTGGAAAAAAGGCTCACCTTAGTAGTTGATGATATCATGGAATCCCTTTCAAAGATTAGATGGCTACTAAGCCTCCTGCACAAAGTCTTGAACTGTTAAAATCTCCTAAACTTCTTATTAACTATACTTTGTTCAGAATACTTTTTATAGCCATTCCGATACAATAATCACCTATATTTGGTTCAAAATTCTTTTTGAGGCGACCTGACCAATTTTAGCTCGTTAGCCAACCCATCTAACCCGCCATTATGTCACCTTAAATCAAATGTTACGAAATATCTTGTCTTTTCGATGTTTGCAAGATGCGTAGACATGATAGATGCTTGCAAATCACAAAACAAAAAATTAAATTCATTGACATCTCAACAAAGATAAATTTGGATCGTAAGGAACCCAATCCCTTGAAAGGACGGAACTTTAAAGCGAAAACAGAGCCAAAATCCCCCTAAAACTTTCATAGATGACATTAAACTTTTAGAATGATACTTGCAATAACGTATAAAATCACGTAAGCCACGACACATACATAACTTATTGTGTTTCCTACTTAAAAGTCTTCGAAGAAGATGTCTCTAAGCGTGAGTGTAAAAAAGGAATATAGGTGATTTGAATTATATAAGACACCAATATTGGTATACTTAGTTGCATCAGTCAACGTAAAACTAATAATAATTCACCATGCTTATTGCTTTGTTGTATTAACGCTTGAAGATGCTATCTTCATTAACATTCTTTGACATATGAACTCTATTTATACCAACATGGGAAGGTGCAAATACATATTTCAAGACTGATAATGCTCAGGTGCCTTCTCAATAGCAAGAGACATCACTTGCACACAAGCATCATCTCAGCTATGTGAGCTGATCATGAGCACAAGGATACTGAAAAAGTACCCAAAATATAATTAGATATCTTGAGTGTTAGTGTCAAACGGGTTGACCCAACCTGAACCCGTAAAGCCTTATAGGGACAGGTTCATTCGGGTCTAACCATGCTTATCGAGTTTATCCGATCAACCCAATAGTTACGATATTCTTAAAGGGTCGGGTTAGAGTTTATTTTTTGAATGTTATCGAGTTCAGGTTCAACCCGATAACCCATTAACATGTAAAGCCTTTTAAGTTTATTTTTATTTTTGGCCAATATGATGGAAAAAACAGCCATACATGAATATGTTACATGTTATATGCTTTTTGATTGGTTGTTAAAATAATATGTTAAAAAATGAAACGTGGTATTAACTTATTAAGACAAACAAGATCCACAATAGTATCCCAAAATGCGTTTCTAACATGGCATGCCCATATGAGTAGAATTCTCAACCAACCTGAAACTCTTGTGTAATAGAGAAAATTTCTCATAGAAGAATGTTTACTTCCTAAAGGAGGAAGCCATATATAGATGGATACACACCCCAACAGAACTATGACTTTATTCTGTATAAACTTGCACCACAATTCAATCATTTTTCCTTCATCAAGTGTCTAAAAAAAGCCTTTCAACAACGTTTAGATAACTAGGCCCGACGTGATAACCTGCAACCAGATAGACCCGAACTCATAGACGAAATTCTTATAGGGTCTAGTTACGGGTTAGTTTTTATTTTTCCAAACCCGATAAACTCGACCTGATTACCCGATTGACACCCTAATCATGAGGATGTATTAACAATATATCTCACTCATCTAATATAAAATCAGAAATATACTTCAACAAACAAAAATCGTGAATAAGATATGAATATTTTGGTTGATTAACAGTAAAGACGATATGCACTCGATAATTATTTGATAATAATCAGTTGAAAAGCTAAAACATGATTGATTATACTAATCTGTAAAATAGTCTCCCATCATTAACATAAATTTAATTAGTACATCTTAAAAATCTCCAAAAAATTTAAAAAAGAAAAATCTAAACATCTAGCCTTAGATCTAATATCGTGTAAGTCGCCATGAAAGTAATTAGATACCAATTATTCGAATTGAAAGAAAACCCCTACTTTTTACACTAATCGGTGCGTTGATCACCTCAAAACCTTTAATTGCTTTTTGCGTTTTGTAATTACTAATTAGTATGAAGAAGAACAGTAAATTTACCCTTGGTTACATCAAAACTTTTGTAATTGATCACCACGAAGATTCAAGAATACGATCCTTAATTAGGCTGACTTCGAAGTGGAACTCGATTATTCCTTGCTAGATCTAAAACACGTAATACTGAAGATAGGACGAGAAAGGGGGAAAAGGGTGCTCACAATGGTTTGAAGAAATGATTTTTTTTAATTTAGGTTGAGAAAGAGGAATTAACTAAGGGCTAAGTACAAAATGAGACAACAAGTACATAGTGTTGTTCCAAGTAGGACAACTTTTTTTTTCTTTCAAAATGAGACATGTACTTTTGATAAACTGATCAACTGAGTTTATTTTGTGACACGTGTCCATTTGATCAACCAAATTTTTTATATTTTATTAATATTTTTTCCCAAGGTTTGACCTATACATGTCCCCACCTACTGATCAACCGACGGCTGATCAACCAATTTTGATCAACCACCGTACTTTTTGTTCTTGGAAATTGAAAAAGTAAAAAATAAAAAAAATATTTTTTTTACTATTAAATTTCCTAAATGTTTTATTGAAAAAAAACAAACTCAAAAATAATATTACTTTTCAAAAACATAAAACACACACTGTGCTTCTTCTCTATTTCCTATCACCCACTACAGACTACATCTTTCCCATCAAATCTAGAGGGCTTCTTCTCTATTTCAATTTCCGTCGATCAATCACATTGTTTCATCTCTATGTTTCAATTTTAATGGTTCAATTTTAGGGCTTCAATTTAGAGTAATTGCATTGTTTCAATCTATGGATTCTCGATTAAGAGTAAGCTTGTTAATGATCTAATTTAATTTTAATTAATTTTTTCAATGAACTTAAGGATTTCTTCAATGCTGCAAGGTTTGCTTAAGTTATCATAACTGGTTGGGTCACGGGGATAAATATTTAGTGCAGGTCAAACGGGCAATGTCGACTCACCATTTCTTTTACCCAATTATACTTCCTTTTCAAATGAATATTTACTTTTGCAGCCTTAGTGAACAACTTGACTCACTCAAAGACTTCTTTGATGAAAAGAGCAAAGCAAGGCTTTCATCGTTCTTAGAGTGCAACAAGAAGGTAACCTTCCAATTGCGTATTGCAAAGAAACTGAATTCATGACTAGAACCCGTGGTCTTATTGTGATCATTCTATTTGTAGGCTTTGGATAATTTCCAAGGTACACCTGATGTCAAAGGCAATGGGATAGAAATTGGTCAATACCATACAGTCATTAAACGATCTTCGAGAGAATGTTACAAAAGGTCTTGAAAGTGGTATCCGCAATGATGCTCCTGATTCTGCTATAACAATGTGCCAGAAGGTAACGTGCTCATCTTTTTATTTTAGAAATATATTTGAAGTTTAAGTAATTTAGAAGTACAGTATAAACCTAAGGGAGACATGAGTAGAATGTTATAACTTTTTTGCTTCTGTTTATTATCAACCCATTGTATGCATTAAACATACAATTTTTTCGATTTTCAACTCATTCGCCCCATTTCCTTTCTAGCTACGGTTTTTCTTTAATCTTAGCTTTTACACAAGATCTCACTCTTTTCAAAACTGTTTCTTCACATTTACAGTGGCGTCTTGATGAGATTGGACTTGAGGATTATGCATTTGTTCTCATGAGCAGGTACATTGTAGTGTATGTTTTTTCACATTACACTCGGGTCTCAAGGTTTTGATGTTCTTGTTCCTGGGTTGGCTCATGGAACTTTGATACAGGTGAAACTGATGTAAACTATTAATCTGGGTCATCTGCCAATATTTTATTTCCCTTTCAACTTTCATTACACATTCTTATTTATGTTTTGTGTTTACTGTCGTATAATCTCGTAAACATTGTTCCAGGTGGAAAGAATAGCACCTGGCATACTACCATCATCTGGGAATGGAAATTGAAATGTCAAATATTGTTAGTGGAGTTCCCCTTCAACAGAACATAAGGGAGTCGCTAATTTCACATTTCAAAAAGTTCGGTGAGATTATTAATATTTTCATTCCCCCAAATGTTCAACGAGCTTTTGTCCAGTTTTCCAAAAGGGAAGAAGCTGAAGCTGCTCTGGCGGCACATGACGCTGTGATGGTAATCGCTTCATTATGTTTTGGTGGGCTAATCGTGATAACGTTCCACTAAATGGAACAAATAGTGGATATACTGCACCAACAATGCCTCCTCGTGGTTCAACAGTATTACCTAATTCCACAATTGCCCATGCTCCTGCTAATGTGCCTCCACAAAAGAAGATGGAGAACTTAGAGGTTTTGAAGGAGGAGCTCCGAAAAAAGCAAGAAATGCTTGATCAAAAGAGAATGATTTCAGGCGCAAGTTGGACGAACTCCAGAAACAAGTAGTCACTCAACTGCTCGTATTTTATAAGGAAGCCTATAATATGTGAAATGACTTCAAATTTTTCTCTTCTGCAGGCTACAACATCAAAAGGTGATGTAGAAATTTGTAGACCGGCTATCTAAAATCAAACAGCTTCTACTTTATGTTCTAAAAGGTGATCTAGACAGACGCGGTGCACAAACAGCTGTTTCAGTAGAGTCAACTCATACACAAAGAAGGCTGCATCAGTTGATGTATGCTGATCGGGATTATGATACCGATGAATATGATGTTCCTATCGGCTCTAGTGGACAGAAACCACGTGTGACTGTAGAAAATTGTATCGAAAAAGGGTACACTCTTGTGAATTTAATGTGTGCTGATCGGCCTAAGCTACTTTTTGATACGGTGTGCACTTTAACAGATATGCAATATGTGGTATTTCATGCTACAATCATTGCTGAAGGCGCATAAGCTTTTCAGGTAGAGTGTTATAACACATATATCAAGTATTGAGCTTGTCATCAGACTGCAACCTTCGGAAGCCATGTACATGAAGCTAACAGTAAGTATCCCTTGTGAGACTGGTCGTTATTAATTTAAACGATTATTTTTTTCTCTTGTAAATCCATTACAGTTAGTTATCTTAAGTCATTGTACTTTGCTTGTTTCTTCTAGTTATAAACATCTCAAGCTTGTCCTGCCATTATTCTGTTCAGTAATCTATTTTTACTCGACCTCTAGACAGAACTCCATATATTTAGATCTATAAAATAGGTATTTTGTTTCGTTTCATCTAAATGAAATCAGTATAGTAGGCGCTAGTTGGGTGGTCGACTACCTTGTAGCTTGTAATTGGCCTAGGTGGGGAATAATGGGGGATTAGTCAGATTGCAAATTTTTATATATATACTTTGAAATTATATGTATGACATGTTGATAGGACCATAGAATGGTTCATAGCACCGTAGGAATATGTTCAGGAACATTTCCATAATTGTTCAGATACTTCAGTCCGAATTTGTCCGAGTTAACCACAAGTTTGATCGAGTTTTGACCTTGTAGCAATTAATCGCCAATTAGTCGGCCTTGTAACCCTTATTTTACAATACTGATCTTGGGAAGTTCCCGAGTTTCAAATACGTAGTGGGTTGATTTTGATTTGTGTTCATACTGAAAGGGTATTTTAGGTATTTGATAGATGGTGAGCTACTTCTGTATAACTTTGCATCGATAAGATTTTCATGGGACATAGCTAATAGAGAGTGGTTATAAATTAACACAAGATACAATATTTTTTTTAATTTGGCAGTATCAAAGGTAGACATAGTTGCCTTTGTGGATGATAGTAGTTAACATCCTTTAGGCCATACATAGTGTCAAAATATGACTAAATACAATTTTCTAACCATCATATATTATGATGAGCATGTATTTTAATAGATACGAAGAAACCTGTGATGACACTTTAATTTGTTATGTTTCAGGATGAAACTTTAAGTGGTGACTTAGCTGCCATGGATTTGACTACACCTGAAAATTTGGAGAATCTCATAAAAGCAGGCGAGGAGTTGTTGAAGAAACCTGTGACGAGAGTTAATTTAGGCACGGGCATATGCGAGCCATATCATCAAATTAATAATTGCATTCATGATGAAGAAGCGGATGCTTGTGAAGCTAAAAAGGCTAAGACTATAACATGATGCGAGAATCACATCTGAGTGACATTGTTAACACTTAAATTTGATCTTGATGTGTTAGCACACTAGTATAATATATGTATATGAAGGGAATGCTAGAAGGTTATTTGGAAAAACAGATTAAAAGGGATAAAAGTTTTATCAGGATGATGATTTTTTTTTTGTAAGAATGCTCATTTCAGCATATTTATGCCTAATAAGAATTTCTTGTGTTTTTGCCAAACATCCTTTTAATAATTTGTAAACATTACATGTTTCAAAGATGCACTGTTTAAAACACTAGATAATTATCTAAAAAAAGCTTAAAGATAAACCGGACTCATAGAAACACCAATTTCTTGTGCTATAAACGACTTTCTCACGGAAAAAATTCCCGACCCAAACCATGCTCGGAAACGCTCAGCAACGAACTTTTTCTGACGGAATTTTGTTGGCGATATCCCGTAGTAAGTCAGTCACAAAAGAACCAAACGTATTGATGAAATTTCATCGGAATTTCCTAGTAATTTCCCATTGAATTTTTCTTTGACTTCCTAGTAGTTCCCTACTGAACTTCAGTTTCAATTCCTAGGTGTTCCCTACCAGATTGCATATGTGTTTCCTACTCATTTCCAACGACACAAAATCCTTATGAACTTGCTAGGAAAAAGTTAACGTTTCTCAAATTATAAATAATTATTGAACCTCACAAAATAACCCATCTAGCATTAAACCATTACCCAATAGAAGCAATTACTTTAAATAAGAGCAGAAGCATTCTTGCATAACTCAATATAAATCGAATTTAAGAGGTAACTCATTACAAATATTCTAAAATCTGAAGTCTATAACGGAGAGAAAGAAAAATTATTCATGTCATATCAAAACATTCTTATAACATGTCTACATATAATTTTGGTTGAATAAAATCATCAACTACCGATTCCATCACAATAGTCCTCGAGTACTCCTTCAGTGGACGTCCTAAATAGCTTTTCACTTTGAACCTGACTGGAAGCAGCTTCACATCAGCCAGAAATGATACTGCTTCTATAGAACTGGCGGTGGGTGTGGGTGTATAATGTGTTCTCGTAACCATCTATATGAACGTCGAAGAATGCTGATCTATCGGATTGCGAATGGAGGGCCACTGCTTGAGCTGCCTCAGGCCCCGCGGTATTTCGAAAACCCTTTGACTTTGCTATAAATCCACTTCCAATTGCAGCTACATGATTCAAATATCACACTTAGTTCTGACCTCGGACTTCTGATATTTATGCATCTCATTTATAAATAATGTAGTTTTCGTATTATTATATACATTACATAAATAGTAATGAGTAGTTTTTATAACTTTACTAATTATTTATAAGATTTAAAAAAATAGTGAGGAAAATTAAGTTTCTGAGATCGAACCATGTTGACCCAACCCGTGCCAAATAACTTATTTGGACCCATTAGCCATTCATGTAGTAAATTGGTAATATTAATATTCTAGGATTATAGTATTGATACTAAAGAGCCTAACATATCAATATGAATCTTTTCAATCTATATTTCAATCGTTGCATATCCTAGCTAACCAAAATAAGGATTTAGCAACAATTTCGTTTATTTGTAAATATCAAGAATGCTTGCCTTCACTGCTTGAATAATATCCTTTTCAGCATCTTTGAAGTAACGACACTGAATCCAGTAATTCGCTCTGTAAAGCAGCCTTCGTCATCAACTGGCATGACCAGACACTTCCTGCTCAACATAGAAGGTGACACACATTATACACATGCATAAATGACTTAAATCGACAAAAGAACATAAATTTACAGTAATTGAGTATGCATCGATAATGGGTCAAAAAGAGAGGCTCATGTAGTTCTCGTATTGGGCAAACAAAAATGTTAGAGCACATTTAAGAGGCGTAGGATGGTCTAAGATATTGACTTGGATAATACCGTAAAGAGGCATCCTAGTTCTTCAGCCCTGTTATCGGATTAACTAACAAAAGCTACATTCACATCACTTTTAGTAATTTTGCCATTTCTGATAAGAAATACTCCATGGTTCTATGATACTAGAGTGAGATTGAAATACATACACCAGAATATGTTGCACTTAACAAGTTAGATAAGCATGGAGCGCGCAGCCATACAAGAGTTAAAAGCAAAACTAGTAAGCAAGTTCTAACCTTTTCGCATTCCTTTGCCTCAAAATTGGACAGCGGAGTTCTCAATCCGGTACTGTATGGCATCACCTGTGAAATAAAATACAACAGCACAAAAAGGTGTTATGCGTTTGACATACCATAACCACACGTCACAAACATATACTATATGTTTACGTTATCCTTCTTTTTCTGATAGTTATACTCAAGAACATATCCTACTTAAAAGGAAAGCCTTAAAGGGTGTTTGGACTTGTGTCTTGTGAGTTTGACTGTCAAATTACAATAGCATGTTTCTCCTGTATTATCATTTAAGCTGCAACGAAATTTAACTACTTTACAGCAAATTGGACTTGTGTCTTAGAGATAATCATACAAACTTTTCAGTTATCATTATAACGATTATCGTTTATAAGCAAGACCCTAAACACCCACGAAACACCATCATATAAAATCTTAAATCCTTTATAAGCAAGACCCTAAACACCCACGAAACACTATCCATAATTCCTAATCGAATATAACAGTACAATAACCAAAGTGAACACAAACGCACGATACAGTAACATTAACCCTAAACTGATCAGAAACTTTAATAATAGATAACAAGGCATAATCGATCATAAAGTGAAACAAATGAACCTTAAATCCTTTATAAACAAGACCCTTCTTATACAACTCCGCAAACACCCACCAGACGCTCTCCATAAATTAACTCCTTACGAAATCACAACCATTTATTAATCAATGAAAAGGTGATAAGAGAGGTGGCAATATGCCTCATTTACCCATGAACGAATCGACTGGGGTGTGTTTTTTATCTCAAATAGGTCAAATACTCGAATAAAAAAAATTGTAGCAAAGTGGGTAATGGTACCCAAAGAGTGTTTTGAATATAGCTTTCAAACACACCCTCAAAGATGACCCATTTAGTTCAAGGGCCACAACTTAATATACTTTTAGAATTACAAAGGAAACAAATTTCATATAGGAATTGGACCAGAACTTTGTTGGACAGTATGGCTTGTTTCAACCTGAACTATTAGCCAACCTGCCCATCTTGCCACCTATAGTTGATAACATACAACTCGGGTTTCCACTAGTGTTACCATTGAAGAACATACTGGAATCAAACCGACGCATAACAACAAATTTCAATACAAGGTTGCAACAATTAAACTAGACCGGTCAGACTTAAACATTATTCAGACATTTTTTGAAAAAACAAACACACTGAGTTCCATAAAAATAACAGAATGTAATATTAATCATAGTCAAATAATCAATTTTCCCTAAAACTAACACTGAGTAAAGTGATTTTAATCATATGAACAATGATAAGCAAACAAAATAATCAAAATAAAAATATACTAATAACAAACATACTCTTACTCAGGAAGCCATAAATTGATTTTGACATTGGCATTACATTGAAACCCTAAGATTAAAAAGATTCACAAAATGGACATGGAGATGATCAATGGTGACGGAAAGATTGAAACCCAGCGAGTGAAATGGAGATGATGAACTGGTAAGGTTTTGATGAAATTGATTTGGTGTGTTGTGAACTGTTTTTGTATGTTAGTTATAAGAAAGAATTGTTTTTTTAATAAATTTATTTTTTCAATAAAAGATTTACAAAATTTAAAAGTACAAATAATATAATTTTTTTTTTATTTTTTCAATTTCCAAGATGAAAAAGTTGGTTGATCAGATGATCTGCCGTCAGTTGATCAGTAGGTGGGTACGAGTATAGGTCAAACATTGGGGGAAAATATTAATAAAATATAATAAAGTTGGATGATCAGTTGGACACGTGTCACAAAATAAACCCGGTTGATCGGTTGATCAAAAGTACATGTCTCATTTTGGAAGGAAAAAAAAAGTTGTCCTACTTGGGACAACACCATGTACTTGTTGTCTCATTTTGTACTTAGCCCATAAACTAATTTGGGCAAAAATATTTTTTTTGAGGAGCGGGAACGGCTTAATCTAAATTTTCATTTTGGAGGGGTAGTGATGCCAAAAGTTCAACATAGTCCCACTTTTTAGCAAAGTCCCAATGGACTCATCTTAGCCATCCATTTTATTTACATCTAACGGTCCAGATTAAATTAAAAAAAAAAAAAAAAACTCGTTCCCCCATCTTTTTCTTTCACTCGCCGCTCCCCCCAATCTCATTTTATCTTCATCTTCTACTCCCCCGCTCCCCCAATCTTAATCGCCACCACCGCCACCAATCATCTACGCCACCACCACCCCCAATCATCTCCGCCGCCACCACCACCACCACCCCCAATCATATCCTCCACCCCCAATCACTCTCCAATCGATCTCCGATCATGATTTAAACTCCATCTCCGATTGAAACCCTAACAATCGATCAGAGATGGATTCTATTCCTAAAAAAAGCGTACTGGCTCCTGGTAATCGAGTTTATATTGCTTTAAACTCCATTTTTGATTGAAACCCTAATACTTTTCATTTTTATTTTTAATTGTTTTATGCTTATTTTTGAGTTTATATTGCTTATTTTTATGCTTATTTCTGTTTTTGTGCTTTTTTTAAAGATTTTTAGGCTTCTTTTTGTTATTAATAGCTTTAATTTACTGGTTGTTAATTAGGATTATTTTTATGATTTTAGGCTTATTTTTATGCTTATTTTTTGTTTCTATGCTTTTTTTTAATTTACTGCTTGTTTATTAGTTGATTTATGTTTATTTTTAGGCTTATTTACTGCTTGTTTATTTTTTAATTTACTGCTTGTTTATGATTTTTATGCTTATTTTTATGCTTATTTATTTCTGAACGAGTTTTCGGTTTAGTCATGACTTATGAGTTTTGCATAGTTATAGCAGTAATTTTGTTCCTAAAGAAGTTAAAAAGTGAATAATGTTTGTGTTGAATGAAACATGATGTTTGCATTTCGTACCAATGCTCAAATGTGATTTATATCCGCTTATTTGAATTTGTCAAAGCTAATCAGCTCACTTGTAAGAGCTCCTAATCAGCTCACTTGTAAGAGCTCATGAGGCCGTCAAATTTAGCTTATTAAGTTAAAATTTTGCAAGCCTTAACAATGAGCTTATCGGCCTTTTCAAATTCATGTAAGCTCATAAGCCCATTTGAGCATGGGTACATTAAACTTTATTTAAAAGAAGGAATTGTAAGAGCTCACGAGGCCGTCAAATTTAGCTTATTAAGTTAAAATTTTGCAAGCCTTAACAATGAGCTTATCGGCCTTTTCAAATTCATGTAAGCTCATAAGCCCATTTATTGAGCTTAGACAAGCATCCTAACAAGGACAGTTTGTATATTACCAATTTGACTACTTGCCTAATCAATTTGTTTGGGTCATGGGTTTTGGGTTCAAGGGAAACCCATTGTGTTTGTTCGCGTAGGATTAAAATTCGGAATTTTGACACACTAGGTATCCACAACCCACCATTTGGGGTTGTTTTTTTCCTTCTTTTAAATAAAGTTTAATGCACTAGTATGTAATGATATGTTCTGTTTAAATTGTAGTAGTTATGCTTATGATGTTAAAGTTAGTTTATATAAGTGTTGAGATCCGGAGTTTAGGTACCGGTATGTGGACTTATTGATTTAAAACAAGTGAAAATAAATTGCCAAAGAGTAGTTGGTAAATATGAGTACCGAAAACCAGAGTTCAGGTGAAAATATGAACCAAAACTTGACTTTATGTCTGGTTTAGTTGCCAGCTTCTTAGACTCGTGCTTTAATCCGTCGTTAAGTTGAACTAAGAATGACTAGGTAGTGTTAAAGTGGAAGTTAGTTTGTATTAGTGTCGAAATATGAAGTGTAGGTATCAGTTAGTTGCTCGTTTTTGGGACAGGGTTGGTGGACTCATTTGAGCTAGTGATTTAATTAGTTGTTTGATGAAATGGTGTAAAGAGGAAAAGTGAATGAAACATGATGTTTGCATTTCGTACCCATGCTCAAATGTGATATTTCGTATTAGTTTGATTATCCTTTTGTTCTTAACTAAACTTCCGAGTCCGAATTTTAACAAACTACTCAAAGTATAGTTGCCTTTTCGTTGGTCTGTTACAGATTGATGATATTGTAGATTGGTAGTCGATGCAGTTATAGGAAACAGGAAATGGAGTTGTTTGTGGTATGGACTAATAAGTGATGTTACTGTGTAGGAGATATGTGTATGTATGGATTGATAAAGTGGTCGTTTGCGAGAATGATCTTATTTTTTGTGTTTTGGGTGTTTGGAAGATATGAGGAGTGTTGAGGTGTTATGCGTAGTTCATGTAAAGAGATTTATGTAAAGTTGATCGACGTTTATTATGTTCAGTTTTTGAAGAAATTAATCACGAAGTTAGAAATTTTTTTAGATAGCTGTGTATTTGTTTTCATGAAGAATCATGCATGATTCATGAAGAATCATGCATGATTCATGAAGAATCATGCATGATTCATGAAGAATCATGCATGATTCATTGTGAATCATGCATGATTCTTCATGAATCATGCATGATTCTTCATGAATCATGTTTGTTAAATCATGCATATGTTTTTTTGTATTTGTAACTTCTTAGTACTTAACTGATTTGTGTTCTTACTTTTTGCAGTTCAACGTGATACAAGCAAGCGTCAGAAATCTATAGGTCATAAAGGATCTACGTCACCTCCTGTCGCTGAAAAAAAACCAAGAACTAGTGCAATGCCAAAGGCAAAAGCTCCTTCACAAAAGTCTAGTGCTGCTATTAAAAAAGAACCATCTGCTATTAAGAAAGAAGCTACTGTTAAGAAGGAACCAGTTGGGAAGAGGAAGAGATCTACTGATTTTGTAGATAGAATAGTGTCGGATGTTGTGAGTGACTATAAAGAGGAGTCAGATGACGATGATCAAAATGACGATGCAGTTAAGAAAGAGCCTGGGGTAAAAAAAGGTCCCCGAAAAGTGAAGGTTGAAAAGCAGGAATCTGATGAGGACAATGTCAAAGATGAAGAGGAAGATGAAGAGGGTGTTAAGAAACCTGGGAAGAAGCATAAGAAGACTTCTGAAGGTGGAGAGGTTGTCTTGAGTGAAAGAGATAAGTATCTACTCAAGTTTCCAATTATAAAATCTAGGACAGTGCCTACTTCTTTCTTCGCAGCAATTCGAGGTAGCAGGTTGGACATTGATAAGTTTTTGGGAAGTATTGGGTTTTCTTCATTTCGTTCCATTAAAATAGATACCTTACCTGGGCGTTTAGGGAGGTTTGCTGTTAGAGCATTTGATAAGGAGAGCTATCAGTTTAAGCTTTTAAACGGGTCTTCGATTCTTGTTACTCCTCAAAAGATTAAGGATATTTTAGGACTTCCCATTGGTGGAACTTCTTTATATGATCTACCTGAGAGAGCTTTGGATGACCCGTTTGTGTTGTTGTGGTTAAAACAGTTTGATAAACCATGGAAACTACTTCGTGCTTCTGATATTCAAGAGAAACTTAATGAAGCAACAGAAGTTGACTTTATGTATAAAGTCAATTTTCTTACTCTATTTTCTGTTGGGTTGTGTACAGCTTACACAATGAAAGCAATACCTGCTCTAACTATTGTTCGGCGTATTCGTGAGGATACAGATATTGCTGGAATTGATTGGTGTGAGTTCTTATACAAGTGTCTTGGAAATAGCACGGAACCGAATACTTTGGCTGGTTTTTACATTGGGCCATTGTGTTTTTTAATTGTAAGTGTGTGCATATATACATTTTTACGTTTTTTTTTTGTGTTTTTTTATTTAATGTTTATATTGTTTATAACTTTTAACAAGAAATAATTTTTATTTTCCTAACAGCTGCTGTATTTGGATTCAACAAAATTTGATCGTTATCCTGTTCTTCGGTCCAGACCTGCTATTCTGAATTGGAATACAACAAACATGCATCGCAGGCAGGATTTAGAGGTGCAAGATAATATTATTAGGATGTTGGAGTTGCAGCCAGAATGGACTGCGTCCGAAGAGAAACAAAGTGAAGGTTTTTTTGATGTGGGTAAACAAAGTGAAGAAAAACAAAGTGGTTTTTCCAGTAAACAGGTGTGTTGTCGTATCTTTTTACGGTTTTTATTGTTTTTTCAATTATTTTTGTCAAGTGTTATAATAATTTGAGTTTGCATGATTCAACTGAATCATGCATGATTCAACTGAATCATGCATGATTCAACTGAATCATGCATGATTCAACTGAATCATGCATGATTCAACTGAATCATGAATTTTTCTACATGAATCATGCATGATTCAACTGAATCATGCATGATTCAACTGAATCATGAATTTTTCTACATGAATCAAGCATGATTTATATATTTCATTTTTGTAGGCCTTTTGCACAAAGATCAATGAAAAGCTTTCAAGCATTGCCAAAGACAAGGCCGAACTTGAATGCTTTTTAAGAGATGCGAACAATGAATTTCCAAATGATGAGAACATTCATCAATTGTTTGAGAAATATGAGGGACTTTTTAAGGATACTATTTCGTTTCAAGGTGAACCTACTCATATTGACGATTTCAATGCTTCGCCTGACGAGAATGTTGATTTAAACAAGCCAAAAGAGTCGGATGCAAAGGAGTTACCTACAAAGGACATTGAGCCCGGGAACGAAGCAGCAGCAGACGAAGGAGCAGACGAAGCAGCAGTCGATGATGTTGAAGAAACTTACACGCAGTGGCTTGAAAGAAACATTCATTGGGTTGGAGAGGTGATTGATCTGCTTTCAGATGCCTTTTATGACGTATATTTTTAACTTTTCCTCATGAGTTGTATAATGATATGATCATATGTATGTTTATAATTAAATTTTTTGAACTTTTTGCAGGAAAATTTGTTTAATATGATTATGAATGAACCTACCAACGTTTCGCCTCCCAAGACGCCTCCACGAGTTTCTACTCGTTCATCTCCCAAGAAAAAAGTTAGGAAGCCATCTTCTGTGTTGTCATCTCCTTTTATGAATAAGAGAACTGAAGTTGGTCCTGATCTAAAGAGGCTTGAGTTTATACTGGGGAATAGTTTGTTCGCTATGCAAGGCGATAGATAGTAAGTTCTTTATTTCAGTTTTTGCTTTCGATTTTGTAGTTAAAGAATGACGTATCATAATTTGTTTGTTATTTCTAATTGTAGTGAAACTGTTTTCCAAACTAATTCGGGTTATGAGCAAAAATCTGTACGAGTGAGCATGGAGACATTGACACCTGGATTATGGTTAGACCACAATGTTATTGATAGTTGGAGTGCATTATTGAACCTGGAGGAGCGGGCTACATTGTTGAAGCTGGTGGAAGCTGGTAAAGTTAATGAGCGGTTAAGAAGGCTTTTTTTTACAACTGGCTGTATTGTAAGTTTCTATTCACATGTAGCGATGTTTTTTTTCATTCTGTAAATCATGCATGATTCATCTTGAATCATGCATGATTCATCTTGAATCATGCATGATTCATCTTGAATCATGCATGATTCATCTTGAATCATGCATGATTCATCTTGAATCATGCATGATTCATCTTGAATCATGCATGATTCATCTTGAATCATGCATGATTCATCTTGAATCCCCTCTAATTTTGTTTCGCTTGTCTGTAAACAGCCAGAAGGAACTATTAAAAGTACTCTTGATCCAGATGGACAGTCGAAAGTCTTTTCAGATGCCATTTCAACTCAATTGCAGCATGATGAGGATGCACTTCGCCTCTCGGATGTTGATTTGGTGTTTTTTCCTATTTGTGCTTCTGGACACTTTTATGTTGTTGTTTTCAACTTGGAGAATCCATCAATGTTTATCATTGATAACATTTATGCTGGACCATATTCCTATAGTTCAAGATACAAAGCAGCTTGTGATCCTTTGGTAAGTTTAAAATCATTTTTGTTTATTAATGTATTGAGTTTTATTAATGTATCGAGTTTTATTAATGTATTTGAGTTTTGTGATCCTTGTATCTTTTATTGACTTTTATATTGTTTCTCTTTTACAATTTTTTTTGTAGAAAAAGTTTTTTATCAGGCATCTAAAAGAGCATGGGCATGACAAACTATCGGCCATGATGAAAGTCAAACCACGCATTCTACGTTTGAATTGGAGTACAGAGAGTAACTATGAAGATTGCGGAATATTTGCTATGATCCATATGGAATCTTACACTGGCACACCTGTTGGAGATTGGGATGTTGGGTTTGATGTAGAATCAAAGGAACAGCGCTCACAGTTGTTATGTATGAGGTATAGGATTGCTACCAAGCTTTTGTTGCATGATTTTAACATTCATAAACAGAAGATGTTTGAGTTGGCCTTCAAGTTTGAGACTGAGAATGAACACCAGAAAAGGGTTGATATTATTCAAGAGGCAATCAAAAACAGGAATGAGCGTGATCCACCAAAGACTATGCCTGGCCAAGAAGATCAGACAGAAGGGAACGATGTTAAAGATGCAGAAGTAAAGGAGGTTGGTAAGGATGTTAAAGCTACAGAAAGGAAGGAGGTTGGGAAGGATGTTAAAGCTGCAAAATCGAAAGATTTTCATATGACATATGCTGGTGGTAAAAAAAGAAAGTGATGTTTGATTGTAGTTTGTTAAACTTTTGTTCGTAAAATGGATGGTAGTTAAATGGGAGGGTATTTTTATGTTATATTCTGATCTTATATGTTGGTAATCTTTTGTTCGTAAAACTGATGGTACTTTTATGTAATATTGGATGTTATCTTTTTTATGTTATCTTTTAACTGTTACATGGCTGTCTTTTTTATGTTATCTTTTTTACTGTTATGTAACTGTTTGCATGGTTCATCTATTTTAGTTTTTTACTGTTATGTAACTGTTTGCATGGTTCATCTATGAATCATGCATGATTCACTATGAATCATGCATGATTCACTATGAATCATGCATGATTCACTATGAATCATGCATGATTCACTATGAATCATGCATGATTCACTATGAATCATGCATGATTCACTATGAATCATGCATGATTCACTATGAATCATGCATGATTCACTATGAATCATGCATGATTCACTATGAATCATGCATGATTCATAGAACATTATATGAACAAAGTACTCCAATCTCAGAGTTTTAATACAGTTAAATCAAATTAAAAAAGAAATCTAACAAATATTATAAGTGTACTACAAAACATTAAACTAAGTACTCCAATCTCAGAGTTTTAATACAGTTAAATCAAATTAAAAAACAAATCTAACGAATATTATAAGTGTACTACAAAACAATTGAAGGAGCACCCGCACCAATTGTTGTATTCCTTGCTTCCTTTTCAGCAGCAGCCGCAATAGTTGCATTCTTTGCTGCATTTGCAGCAGCAGCCACAGCACCCGCACCAGTTGTTCCTGTTTGTAGTGCATCAGCAATAGTTGTATTCCTTGCTTCCTTTTCAGCAGCAGCCGCAATAGTTGCATTCCTTGCTTCCTTTGCAGCAGCAGCCGCAGCAGCAATCTTTTTGACTTTAGCAATGTATTTTGGATTTTCCGGACATGTTGTTTTTGTATGTTTGTTAGTCTTCACTCCACATTGTCCACACTTCCGCTCTTGCTTTTTTTTAGCATTGATAGCTACTTCTCTTGCACTTTTTCTACGTTGTCCTTTCTTAGCACCTCTTATTGAAGCAACATGAGGATTGTTTACAATATTCTTATTCGGCTTTTGAATAGCATAAATATCTTCAATCATGTCTGCCGTTTTCTGTGAAGGAGGCCTTGGCACTAGAACCTCAAATTCCTTTTTTTATAGTTTTGAGCTTTTCTACAAATTGCGACAACTTTTCTTTATCTTTACTCAACAAAAACAAACACTCATCTACTACATAGTTAGCCTCATTTGTTAATATTTCCATTTCTTTGTTTTTCTCTCCATATCTGTTCGTGCTTCTTCTTAATGAAAGTGGTATCAAATCCCTCCTCCAACGCCTTAAAACGTACTTCTCCGGAATCATTTGAACATTACGGTTCTTCAAAACACAAAATACATGTCTACATAAAAATCCGTAACGCATGAAATGTCTACAGGTACACTCAACAGATCCATCTTCAAGAGAACGCAAAACCTTGTTTTGATGCAAAAAAAAAAACGTATTAATACCTGATTCTTACTAAATCATGCATGATTCATGGAAGAATCATGCATGATTCTTCAATGAATCATGCATGATTCTTCAATGAATCATGCATGATTCTTCAATGAATCATGCATGATTCACCCATGAATCATGCATGATTCATCAATGAATCATGCATGATTCATCAGATGAATCATGCATGATTCATTGTTGATTATATATGAAACATGCATGATTGTTAAAAAAAATCCACTAACCTTGTAGTCTATTACTTTGTCTTCTTCCTGCACAACCATCTCTTTTCCTTCTTCTGTGAATAGTGTCCTATAAGCACCCGCCTTTGTGTCTCTAACTACAACCATCTCAACTCCCTCGTCCTTTTTAAACTCTTCTATTTGACAAGACCAAATAGATTCATACATTTCTGTTTGAACAAGCAGAAATATTGTCCTTGTATAAACTTTAGCCGCGTGTTTTTCCATTTCTAACATTGTTTTATATCTTGGGGCAGCATCAAAAGTTCTGAAATCTAGATGTTCTTGTTTACTCCTTTGCCTTTCCATTGCTGATTCATAGCACATCATGAAGTTGACCAATGTTGACCCGTGATTTGTGAAACCTTTAAAAAACGCGTTTTCACTCTCTGATCTTGAAGTAGTTCTCATTAAGCCAAACAGAGGTGACGTAATAAAATAAGCTGATAACCACATTTTTCGAAGCTCATACATCTTTGTCATCCACTTGTGTTTTTCCAACTTAAAGTCTTTAATAAGTATTGACCATCTTGCTTCAAATTCTTGTGGCTCTATAAACATATTCCACACCAATTTGTTGAAACGTTCTTTGAAATTAGTTTTATCATAAATTTCTTCACATATCTGTAATTAAATCATAACAGATTATTTATAAGAATCATGAATGATTCAAAAAAGGTTATGAAAATGGCAATACCTTTGATGGGATTTTTTGCATGATATGCCACATGCATAATCTGTGTTTTGATTCTTTCAGAACTGCTTCAATTGCCCTTTTCATTGCCCCATCTTGATTCGTTACTATCATTGTCGGTTGTTTTTCGTGAGCAGTCATGAACGATGTTAGAAGCCACGTAAAAGCTTCTGTGTCCTCGTTTAGTAGCAATCCTGATCCAACATTCACGCACTTTCTGTGATTATCTATGCCAGTGAATGGAACAAAGACCATATCGTACCTGAAAATAATGTACAATTAGAAAAATAAAAAACAGATTATGCATGATTTATAATGAATCATGCATGATTTATAATGAATCAAGCATGTTTCATTCTGAAACATGCATGATATATTTGATGAATCATGCATGATTCATTATAAATCATGCATGATTCATGTTGAATCATGCATGATTCAACAAAAATCATGCATGATTCATTATAAATCATGCATATGATTCATTAAAAAAAAACAGATTATGCAAAAAAGACAGAATCAACATGAATCATGCATTATTTATAATGAATCATGCATGATTCATCTGAAGAATCATGCATGATTCATCAGAAGAATCATGCATGATTCACAATGAATCATGCATGATTCATGCATGATTCAACATGAATCATGCATGATTCATAATGAATCATGCATGATTTATAATGAATCATGCATGATTTATAATGAATCATGCATGATTTATAATGAATCCTAAAATAACTTACTTGTTTGTTTTGAAGGTAGCATCAAAAGATATAATATCTCCAAACTCTTCATAGTTGCGTTTATCTACTTCGTCCGCCCAAAACATTGCAACCAGTTCGCTGTTTTCAACCTTATACTGAAACGTAAAGCCTGGAACAAACTTCTTCCTGTTTTCCATCTTATTTATAAGCATCTGTGCATCACTTTCTCCTATATATTCATTAACATCCCTTATCTGATTCTTAAAATCATCACTAGTTCCATGCACATACTCAGCACCCCCTTTGATACTAGAATACACAGTATGTGCCTTGGTTCCCCCAAGTCTCAGTTGTGTTGAAGCTCTCACAACAAACACTCTTTCTGCATGAGTCATTTTTCTTTGTTTCTTTGTTAGATGCTTATACTCTGTCGGAAGCATTTGATGGTTGTGCTTAGCAATAAATTTGGTTATTTCATACTTTCTCTTAACATAATCCAAATCAACCTTTATTTGTGCCTCACAACCTGTTACACGATATCTTGTATTCCTTGTTTGCTTTCCACTGTTTGCAGGATCCAAGGTGTTAACATTTATGTCTTTTGGAACCCCTTGCCGGTTACACATGATGTACTTTGATTTAACGTCACCACTCCTATTTCTTTTTTGCGTGGACTTTTTAACTTCAAATCCTGATTTTTCAGCATACGCAGAATAAAACTCAATACATTCCTCCATTGTATCAAATCTTTTTCCCTGCTTAGGTAACAACTCGTCCGGAACAATTGGTTCCCAATATACAGATCCTCCGGGTGTCTCACTATGAATGTATAAACTTGGTCTTGGAGTGCTGGTAGAACCTGTTAGAGAATAACAATTGTTAGAGAACCTGGTCAAGAATTTTAATAATACTAAAAAGTATTCAGTATGAATCATGCATGATTCATGTTGAATCATGCATGATTCATGTTGAATCATGCATGATTCATTATGAATCATGCTTGATTTTACATGAATCATGCATGATTCATACTGAATCATGCTTCATTTATAACTCATCCATGAATCATGCATGATTCCACATGAATCATGCATGTTTCCACATGAATCATGCTTGATCCCACATGAATCATGCTTGATTCCACATGAATCATATTGAATCATGCATGATCCACACATGCTTCAACATGAATCATGCTTGATCCCACATGAATCACGCATGATTCATCATGATTCATGCAGAATCAGCATGATTCATGTGGAATCATGCATGATTCATGTAGAATCATGCATAACACATACGATTTCGACAAGAAAGATCTCATTACTGTTTTTTATACAAATCATGCATGATTCTGTTTTCAAAGAACTGAAAGTAACCATTTACCTATATTTTCGACAAGATTAGCTTCTGGATCTGCATCTTCATTAAGAACGTGACATTCTGGATCTAGATCTACATTATCAGTTTCCGTAACTGGATCCACAACAACATCTTCTTCGATTTGAGCTTCAATTCCTGTTTGTTTTTGTGTTTCCATCTTGTGTTTGTATTCGCCGGAGAAGATGACCGGAATAAGTTGTTAGGGTGGTTGTTGGAGGTTGTTTGTGGTAGGGGTGGTTCGCGGTGGATGGGTTGTAGGTGATGACGCCGGAAGAAGGTGTGTGGTAGGGGTGGTTCGCGGTGGAAGGTTGGTTGTCGGAGGAGGTCGCCGGAATAAGTTGTTAGGGTGATTGTTGGAGGTTGTTTGCGGTAGGGGTGGTTCGCGGTGGATGGGTAGTAGGTGATGACGCCGGAAAAAGGTGTGTGGTAGGGGTGGTTCGCGGTGGAAGGTTGGTTGTCGGAGGAGGTCGCCGGAATAAGTTGTTAGGGTGGTTGGCGGCGGGAGGTTAGGTGGGTGGGAGAGACCCGACCTTTTTTTTTGATAAAATGGTTAGTGTGTGTAAAATTTTAATATTTATGTAGAAGGAGGATTTAATCTGGACCCTTAAATAAAAAGAAGATGGATGGTTGAGATTGATCCACTGGAACTTTGCTAAATAAAGGGATGTTGCGGAACCGAACTCGGGTAGTGATAGCGTACAAACATTTCATTAGATTTAACATTCTTTTTTAAAGTTTGCAACACTTATAAAAAAACGCTGCATTAGATATAAAAATGCAACACTTTATTTAAAAATGCTGCTTAATGTTCATTATTTTATAAAAAGCAACACATTTAAAAGTGTTGCATACAATATGCTGCATTAGCTTCATTTTGTTGTAGTGATAGTTGTTTTTGATCTTGTAAGATTGATTAAATAGTTTGGAATGATGAATAAATAAGAAATGTAGATGTTATGTTACTAGTTTTGATTTGTTTAGAGGAATGATTTCCGGAAATTGGATGATGTTCATAGTGTTTTGATCCATTTTTAGGATAAAGGAAAACTGAGGAAGTGTTAGTGGGGATGATAAATTAAAAAAAAATATAGGAGAAGCCGCCGGCTTGAGAAGATGCCGGTCGGCATCTAGCCCACTGTGAACGAGAAGCCGCCAGCTTGTGAAGATGTCGGTCGGCACGAAGCCCACTGTTAGCAAGAAGCCGCCGACAAGATTAGATGTCGGTCGACATCCCTTGGACTGTTAAAAAAAATTTATTTTGGTTTGTTTAATTTTTTTTAGGATCATTTGTTTATTGTACTAACATACTAATATTTCAAATGTTGTAAAATGTTTTAGAAGCAAAAGAGGACAATGCCTCCTAACCCGTTGATCAAAAAATACGAACAGAAGTATAGCCAAGGCGATGTACCATACAAGATGAAGGTTGTGTCGCATGAGCACTTGAAGTGGATAGGGTTAGGAGAAATGGAACGACATGCTTACAACTTGAGATTGTCAAGGCTACAAGGGAAGTCCTTTGGCAAGCCTAGAATAGCTTATTGGGGGCTTACTAAGGAAGTTTGGTTGTGATGAGATTTTGAAGGAAAGGTTACGGATGACATACACTCATAGTTCGGGAGCAACTTTCAATGACTACTCGTTTGAAAAGACTTTACGTATACAAGGTGAGGTATATCCTGAGTTATGTCTTGAATTCTTTTTGACTTTCTATTTTGAGAATGAAGTTGAAGATACAATGAGTGAGAATTGCATTTGGTTTTGACTACTAGGGGTGAATTACTGTTTTACACTAGCACAATTTGGAGAGGTGTTAGGATTGTATGATGAGGAAGATTTGGATAACCCTTTGTTTGAGCTACACTTTGCCAAGATAGAAACCAATATGAAGTTTTTACCAATAAATGAATATTGGGAAAGCATAGCCGAACAAACTACGGGGAATAAGAAGATTGGGTCGGTTAGGGTTCCACTTTTAAGAATTATACATAGGTTCATAGTAGGACAAATTGAGCATCAATCAGTAACTAGGGAAAGATGTCAACACACTGACCTATGGTTGATGAGCATGGCTAGTAAGGAAAGGCAAGTGAACATAGTGTGGGCAATTGTCGAGTATTTGTGTACGAGAGCCACGGGATTGAAAACAGTAACTGACGTATGTGGAGGTCATTATGTGACTTGGTTAGCTAAAGGGCTCAATGGTTTAGATGGTAATGCTATAAGGAAGTTTTCGGAGCCAATTGATAATGAAGTTTGGGATGTAAGAACTTTGGAGAAGGATCTAGACAAGAGAAAGAAATGTCTAAGATATTTGGAGCCATTACAACAAGAAGCTAAAGAACAAAGAGAAGAGGAGCACGATACAAGTGGGGTGAACTCTAGTTGGGGAGATTGGAATGCTTATTTGAGTGAGATAGAAAGAATGATGATATGGAGAGATACTATGACAACGAGGAACAACTACATTCTTGAGCATTATGTGCCAATCCTACATCATTTGGCTGATCAAGCAAACTATAGCTACCCAACCTATGATCCACCAAATGTTCCACCATATCCATATCCTTATCCGTATGTACCATATCCTCACCCGCACACACACTATCCTCGTAGGAATGAAGGACGTTATGGAGGAGGTGAAGTGTCTGTTGATGATTACTTAGACCTAAATACGGGTGGCTACGTTGGAAGCAGCTCTATTGTTATAAGAAATTTTGATGCCGGAGGATCATCGAGAGGGGTTCATGATGATGAAGATATGGAAGATTGAAGACACCATATCATATGAAGTTTGTAAGATATCATTTTCAGAGACTTTATTTTATTTTGTTTCCAAGGATTTGTGTTTGTAGTTGTTAACTTGGAATGGTTTTAGACATTTTGGTGATTTTCTTTTATTTTATGTTATTTGAAAAGAAAGTTTCTTTTGTTAGTGCAGTATTTGCAGGAATTGACATATGAATTCAACATTGGTGGAAAATATGGAGTTTTCTGTAAACTCATGATGCAACAAAACCACATGGAGTTTATATTCATATTTCGGTAGTATCATTTGACCTTATTTTTCCAATTTTCTTATACTTTGAAGTTTGTTTATTACCATTGAGGACAATGTTCAACTTAAGTGTGATGGGGTGGTCAAATAGGAAAAATGGTCTATTTTTTGTCAAAAATGGTTACTTTTCAAAAGTTACATAAAAAAATTAGTTAAAATTTTATTCTAGTAGTATTTTAATCCGCAGTAAGATCACGATTTGTGTGATTATGGCAAGAATAAATGATAAAAGGCAAAATATTTTAAAAGTTTTTGCTAATCACCTATTATTAAAAAAAGATTTTTGATGATCAAGATTGGTCACACTTTGTATTCGCATGAGTTATTTCAACAAAAGAGGATTAGCTACTCTATTTTGTATTCTTTTTGTAGCGTATGCTCATCCAAAGTATGAGAGGGATTGCGGAAAAAGAAGCATAAATAGCCAATGAGCTATAAAGCTTAGTTATAATAGCCAATGAGCTATAAATTATGAAGATGAAGGAAGAAGAAGTAAAATGGTAGTATCGATTGGCCAATGTGTCAAGACGTGATACTTGAAGTAGAAAAAAAAGAAAAAAAAGGAGAAAGAAAAGACAAGAGTAGTACGATGGGAAAGATGGATGTGATCATTTGGTGGTTAGTAATGTAAGAAATTTTGTCAATTCTTTCTATGTTCGTTTTCCTCGACTCGACTCGAATTGATTTCCGATTTAACGTAGATTAATTTGTTCTTGGTAAAACGTATTTTTTTGGTATTTTAAAACTAAAAACTTAGACTAAAAATTATTTAATCTAATTAAAAAAAGGAAATATTTAAGTAAAACTACTTTTTCAAATTTTAAGTAAAACTATTTAAAAATCTAATTTGCACTAATGTAAATAAAAACTATTTCGAAACCAAACAAAACTTAATTAAACTAACTTAAAAACTTAAATAAAATTTAAAACTAATTTTTTTGTGAAACTAAATCAAAATAAAAACTTTTAATGAAATCTATTTAAAACTAAATTAATTGAAAACTATTTTAAAAACTAAATTTTAAAAACAATTTAAATAAAATATTTTTTTTTATCTTTTTATTATTTTATTTAAACTTTATTAAAGAAAATAATTAAAACTTTTAATTAAACTTAACTAAATAAAACTTGTATTAAAATCTGCCAGCCTAATTAATGTAAAATTATATTAATTAAATGATTAATAATCAAACATAAAAGAAGGTCTAGAGGAGTTGGTTATGGCGTAAGGCTGTTGGACGTGAGGTCCAGGGTTCGAGACCCTTTGGAGACAAATTTTGTTTATATTATTTTTGGACTTTTTTTGAATTGTATACAGATCAATTGTATCTGTATGTTTATGCAGCAAAATCAGCAATATCTCAAAACCAAATAAGCATAAAAAAAACTGAAAAGCAGATAAGCCAATCTACACTTTAAACTAAATCAAATAAGCAGTTTTATTACACCAGAAGTAGCAGATCCAAACAAATCAGAACCTAACAAAGAAAATAAGAAATAAGCAAATATGAATACCAAATCAACAAAATAGAGCAGATCTAACAAATCTAAAATAAGCAATCAACTAATACCAAATAAGAAAACTAATACCAAATAAGTAAAACTAAAACAGGCAAATTATATTATAACCAAAAATTAAGCAGTTCCAAATAACTTAAACAAATAAGCAAGCTAAACAAGCAGATAAACTAAAACAAACATATTCGATAAAAAAAATAGTAATCAGATAAAAAAATCTAGCAAATCTAAACAAACAAATTAATCAAAAATTAACAAGAACCATAAAAAGAAAGTGAACCTGATGTCGAATCCTTTGGGAAGAAGGAAGGCGTTGTACCCCCTTTATGAACCGAATCAAACCTCCTTTACCAAAATATCATCATCATCATCACGAACAGTAAACCAACGAAGCAAACCAGATTTATTTTTAACTTCCCAGTGGGGGAAATTAATAATCTACTTTTACTTTAATTTATCAATTTAGCAATTATAATAAAAACAAATAAGAATAATAAAAATAAAAACAGATTAAAGATTATAGTAAAAAAATGAGACGAGATTACTTAACTGAAATAATTTTTTTTATTAATAACTAAAACTTTGATTACATTACTGGAAAATTAAAATTACAATTTGACCTAAAAAACTAAATTGCCTAAAATAAAAATTAAAATAAAAAGTGCACACAAATTACAGATTTGATGGGGGTATTTATAGCCAACCCCCATGGCTTTTTGATGATCTTCGTGAGCAAGTAATAAAATCCCAGCCGTTTAATCCATCTCTTTTCTTCTTTTTCTTTAATCAACGGCTGAGAATACATCACTATCCCTCGGATCGCCAGCCTGGAAGGGTGGTGTGCTTCTTGTGTTAGTTTCTTGATGAGGTGGAAGATCATGATTGGAGGATTGGGGTTTTGGTGTTGTCACAACCAATCAAAAGAGGGGGATTGGCCACGTAGGTTTGAGATGAGGACCACCATGATGTGCACCTCCGATATATTGGGGGAATTAATCCCAAGTGCGTGAATCACACGTTTTGAGTAAAAGCCCCAAATTTCACTGAGTAAATTCGTGATAAGGGTAAATTAGGGTTTGAGATTGGGTAAATGTGAGGCTGCGTTGTGTTTGGGGGAGATGAGGGAAAGTGGGTGAGATTTTCCTTGTTTGTATTGAAGATAATGGGGAGTGGGTAAATAAAATTGTTTTAATAAAAACTTGTGAGTGGGATAAGGTTTATACGTGTGTGAGTTGACCAAGCATTTGACCCATCCAAGTTTATTGACCAAAAGGGCTTGGCCCAATTTCTCATCCATCCTTTTAATTTGTTTAAACAATTTGGGCTTTAAAGCCCAATCTTCCATCCGTATGTTAAGACTTAGGCTTTTGGTGGGCTTTAGGTGAAAAAGTGGTTTCTTAGCTTATGTTAATGGGCTTTTGCCCTTTAATCCAAATGTGGGTCCCATAAGCCCGTTTAACTCCATAAATATTAAATCCGCTAAAAACGAGCTTGATTTCGGCTTTGTCGATCTTTTCTTCAAAGTCGTGTCGAATTTGCCGGTTTTCGTGATCTTCGGCACACTTTTGGTTCTTTGACATTGTCTTTGTCTCTTTCTTGGACTTTTCTTCAACATTTGACCGTGAAATCCCGTGTTTTCTTTCCTTTGTTCATTTGTACCTATTTCACACAAAAACACAAAACCACGCGTAATTCCGACTTTTACGATATTAAACACATGATTAGGTCTTATTTTTCCTTGATATTAGTGGCAAAAGGATAAGTGTTTACACACTTATTAGTTAGTATTTTTGCTTTTATATGTCAAAAACGATAAAGTCCTTTTTGATAAAATTGACTGGTGCTCATGCCCCATCGGATTAAGACGTGTCTACTATTTTTGTGTCTTTAGAGTTTTAGGAGTCAAATACAAGTGTATATTGAAAATTTTGATTTTGGTTTTACTTTACTTGCTCGAGGGCGAGCAATGCTTTAGTGTGAGGGGATTTGATAACGCTCAAATCCAACATGTATTAATAAGCGTTATCTTCACTATTCATATAGTATTTGTGGTAATAAACGGACTTTTATTGCTAATATTGTGCAAAGTGCGGTTATTGTATTTTGTAGGAGGCAAGAATGAAGAAACGTGAATAAAGAAATTAAAAGCACGGATTGGAGGTAAAAGAATAAACGAGACATGAGAACGTAAGCTCTCGTATGAAGAATAATTGGGGACGAAGGAGTCTTGGAAGTTTAGAGACAAGAGGAGGAAGAAATAAAGAAGAAGGACTAAAAAACAAAAGGTGGAAGATGGCCAAGAAGCCACCAGCATGACAAGAAGCCACCAGCACGGAGAGAAGCCACCAGCAACTTGTTTGTCTGATTTTTAGCACAAGTAATATTAAAACTCTCATATACCTCCACCATCAATAGGAGGCTTCTCATTTCCCCTCCATAATCATTCCCAGCAGTTTTTACCTTCTTCCCAAGCAAAAATGATGTATAATTTAGACCTTAGGGTCATTGTTTTTAGTGTGCTAAATCCAAGGATCAATCTAACCCTTGACAAAGGTTAGAATCACCATTCCAACATAACCCAAAAGACAATAAACCCTGTTAATCCTCATAGGAGGGACGAATTTCGTAAAGAAGAGATTCGGTTGGAGGTTCATTTGTTGATTGGAGGCTTTAGAATCGCTCTAAATTCTATTTTTTTATTTGTGTTTTGAAGAACTATTGGTAAACTCTTGTACTTGAATTGATTCTCATTATAATTTAAGTCTTGTTGAATGTTTGAAAAAGTTATGAATTGTGTTGTAATGTGTTTGAATTCCGAGTAGTGTGATATACTTATGTGATGAACATGAATTCTAAAGGAGAGTTTGGTTTTATGATCGAGAGAATATAATTGGGTTTTTATGGTTGATAATTTCTTGAAACATGTTTTGATAATCAAATGAAATATAGCTTTTTATTAGATTTATAGGTCGAAAGGATTTCCAGTAAACTATGTTCCAAAAGATTTGTGCATGAGTCAATTTGGTTTCTTGGTGATTGACACTCACCTTGACGAGTTGGTTAAAGGAATTTGTCAAAAGAATTATCTTGGGTATAGGTCGAAAGAACCCATTCAAACCAAACTTATCTCTTTGTATTTTCTAATAAATGGGGATTATGATGAATTGGCATAGATAATCATAGGTCGAATGGGTTTGTCTACCCCAATTTGTTAATATGGATTCTATGAAAAATACCATGGAATGGAATTCATGTACTTTAGATTTGTGATTCATAGTTTCTAAACGCACACAAATTAACTCTCCTACGGATGAAATGGAATTCACACATGTATTACTTTTAATTATGAATTCCTATACTAAGTTAATTCTAGCGGTAATATCGGTAGTGACAACCCTATTACCTACACCACCCAAATGTTTTGAATATACGCAAATCCCATGGGACGATCTTGACTTACCCAACTTTGCTACAATAGAACGAGTATACTTGCTCGTATGCGTAGTTAAGGAATTAATAAGTCTTGTTTATAAATGTAAAACTAGGAGTGCAAGACGCGTATCATGGTGGTAACTGAATTTTTAATGGCATGGTTTATGCGTGGCATAACAGAATGGGTATACCCCCTTGGAGGGTACTCTGAATTACTGATGGCCTTGTTAAGAAAACATACGGAGTTATGAGTCTTGATTCGTGCCTTGAGAAGATATTCATATGACATGCATCATAACTGGTGTCCTGATATGTGTCTTCCGAAATGATAATTGAGACTTGACTGATGTCTTGACATGTATTTTAGTAAGTGGATATGAACAAGGTTGAAAAATTTTGGTTACTATTAGGATTGGCGGACCGGTTAGACTGCCGACCTTTGTATTTCCAGTCACGTTCGTTCCGGAGTTCTGATGGCTATTGACTTATTAGTTATTAGCACGTGATTGTCATTCTGACCGCGGTTCATGTAAGTATTATGTTGAGTGGCCGGTTGGGTACCTGTTCCCACTCTTCTGACTGAAAGAATAGCTTAGTGACATGTGACGTCTAACTGAGGAGGTAAAGACATGGAATTGAAATGGTAGCGTCTGATGGTTGAAATATATTCTTGTCTGGTATTTCAAATATATGGTCTCCGTCCTTGCTCTGTAAAATCTTCATATTATGAACAACATCAGCATCTTGTGGAATCTCCAACTTATGAGCAACATCAGCATCTGGTCGAATATCGACAAGTGAGAAAACGCCTGAGGTGATTGAGGATCGATTAACAATACTCATGGATTAAGGTACATGGAGTACACCTGGAATACTGTACATGAAATACACATGGAATACTGTACATGTAGTACACCTAAGATACTGTACATGGAGTACACATGAAATACTATACTGGTGCGACCATCTGACATGGTTAAGGAAATTAATTGATTTAAGCGGTTGGCAAACCGAACTGAAACGAGTAACATGAGCCTGGCAATTTCTGCGTAGACTTAATGCTGGTTGTATAAAGGCTCAAAAGTATGATTAAACGGAGTTTCATCATTGGTCAACATGAAGACATGATTGATGAAGACCAAACATGATTTATCATGAAAACAAAATTTTACTGTAATCCTTCTGTATCTTAGCATGAAACATCATCACCATGCCAAAAACATAATCCTTATAAGTAGACATGAAACTTAAGCAGCATGAAAACGACATCCACGTGAGGGTATGAAAACTTGACTGTTACAAAGAACATAAAAGGATAATCAACCGAGGTTTAACATCAATTGGTGTGGATGACTACGGTTAAATCCACAAAATTCAAAGGAGAAGACATGTGACTAAGTATGGACGATTCTGGTTCGATCCATACTTGTCAAAGTTTTACGAGAACTGTCATGTATAGAAATTTATAATCTGGTACTAAATGTGGATGGCTGTTGTCCAATCCATACTAGTCAAACTTCAATGAAACATCATGATATGAACAAAGGTGAACGCCTATGAGTCGGTTCACAAAACAACTTTCGAATGAAAAGCATGAAATTTGACCTGAGCAATGGTGAACGCCTATGGGTCGGTTCACCAAATAACATTCGTCTGAAAAACATGAATCTGACATGAGTAAGGGTAAACGCCTATGGGTCGGTTTAACTAAACAAAATCTAAATGAGCAAAGGTGAACGCTTATGGGTCAATTCACCAAAGCAAAATTCGTCTGAAAAGAACATGCAACTAAATATGGCCAGTCTTGTACCAACCTTTTACTTAGTCAAAATTTAAGAAAACTGACTGATAAATGCATGAGAAACATGAAATATAACAAACGCCAAAATTTAGGAAGTTCCTGGTGACTACCCACTAGTCACATGTCAAGTTTTAGAGCCTACAGGTCGAACCTTGGGCTCTGATACCATAATTGTAACACCCAACTTTGATAAGTGGACTGTTACGTGTATTTATGGCATGTCATCAAAGCATGAAAAGAAATATGTAGTAAAACACACATGACCTTAAAGGAAAACCAGAATCAAACATCGGCTCCCAAACATAAACCCAAAAATCTGCTTAAGTAAATGAAATGAAAAAGGAACAGAAGTATAAGGTACCTATCCTATGCACGACCGCTAAATGCTCAAGTCCGTCCTTGAGTACCTTCCGTATGAGTAATGGAAAGTAAATACAGCTGAGCAATACAGTTAATGAACGGATATAATGACATGATAAGAATATCTGGAATATGAAAGAAAGATCTGGAATACTAAGTTGAACAGATAAAAGTACTGAAGTTGAAAGACTGATAAGTAAAATGCAACGGAAAACTATAATGTCCTGGAAACCTGGTTTATAACTGGTAAAGCTGAACTATTAACTGTTAAATCTGAAAACATGCATTTACTATATCTAAAGTGCCAAGAGCTTATATAGGTCATGTGCTGTAACAACGTATGCATGAATACATAGAGGGGTGACCTCGTCATGTAGTAGAGGGGTGACCTCTAAATAAACTTGGTGGAGGGATCAGCTCCAATGTGAAGGATGTAGAGCACACACCACATTCACCTGATAAAACTTTAAACTGATAAACTAGGATGCACCCATTCGCCCCGTTGATAATATACTGATAAATGGCCAACTGAAATAAAAGGGACGTTGCGAAAATCACTCCCCCCGTAGAGGAGTCATGAAACCGGTGCCTCAAGTGTCATGGTTACGGTACCTCCGTAACTAGATGGAACTGGTCATGCATGTATATAAAGCTCAGGAAATTTAACATAATTATCATGGCAATTCATATAAAGTTTATAACATATAACTGGGGAAAACATTTGGCTGCAGACGAGGAATCCTAATCATGCATAGGAAAGGAAGTTCATACTATAGGACGGGAAATCCGTACCTTGTGTCCAGTAACTGATTGAAGGGAAACAGATGAAACTCCTATTCTGACTTCACAATAGCTACATGAATTAAAGGACATGAATGAGTTATCTGATAGTTGTATACTTTTACTGATTCTTACTGTTTCTAACTTGATTTATATGTTCTTGCATTATTTTACTGTTATGTGTATAATCTGATAAATTTGACTGTTCTTATGTATTACTGATTAGTGTAGTTCCTGTACTTCTGATCAATGTATAACATGTACTCTCGTATTATATTACTGTTTTAAGTAACCTGCTAAAAATAGAAAGTTTCCTGAAATAGAAAGTTTCCTATAATAGAAAGTTTCCAAAATGATTTAATAAATGATTTCATGAACAATTAATCATTTAAAATATTATCAAAGTATTAACTAAATAAATTAATAAATCATGATTAATTTAATAAATGTTAATTAAATTAATTTAAAATGATTTATACTTTGATTAATTTATCACAAACAATTAAATTAAAAGCTTGATAATTAAATTGTTAAATCAAATGCCTCTTGTTATAAAATCTGTGTAACCCGAACCCGAGCCTACCGAGATGTCTATCTCGGTCGCACTAAACAAAACAACAACAAACAATATACTCACAGTCGGATTAGCGACATAATTTCCTGTCGCTAGGACGTCCCTAAAACTGTGACTAAACTGTCTATTGTAAACTGCGACAGAATTTTCTGTCATTATACTGTCGCTAATCCTAGAATTAATTACCTAACTAAAAAAGCAATAATTTACTAAGTGTTGAGAAATTTAATCCATGCACCGACGAAACCATTTGGTGTATTCGTGTCGTAAGGGTATCACAAGTGTTGGGAGTTGTTTGACGCAAGAGTGGCCGATAACGATAGTGCGAGCAAATGCAATGTTGGTATTTTCTTAAGTTACGGTTGTTCCAAGTGTTGGTAATTACTTGGCGTTATCCTATAAGGTTGGTAATTCCATTACTAGTAAGATGAGCACTTCGTAGCTCGTTTAGTCCAGCCTTGTTGGTGTTTCCCATTTGCAGCGTTGTGACATTGTGTTGTAGCGCAAGCATTTGAAATTGTTTGAAGTACGACTATCCCACAACGTTGGTGCGAGCGAATGCAAAAATGCAATGTTGGTTTTTTTTGTAACTTATTGCTTGTAGTTATACTACCATATATGATGACGAACGTAATTAAAAAACCGTTGGGAAAGATGTTTAAGTGCCGATATTATATTGACGGAAAAAAAACCATCTTGGAATCACAAAGTTGCGATATTGGATAGAAAAACGAACCCCTTGCTGGAACAACTAAGACCCACCGAGAGTCTCAATAATTTCGGTTGCCACTGAATCAACAAACACACCCACTGGTCTCCCTTGTTTCCCACTGTTTGATAAACAAACACCCCTGGTGGGTCGCTGTGCTGCTGCTGTCACAACCAACACCACCACCGCGCCCCTAGTGGGTTGCGGCTGGTTGGAAAATGAACCACCAAGACCCACGGATCTCGTTTTGTGTGACTGGCCAAACCAAACCCTCAAGCCAATCCATTTTCTTGTTAAATCATACATAAAACTTTCTTAATTAGACAAAGAATTTGTTCTTGACATTTATGTTCGTGGATTCATGATTAATGAAAAAGAAAAGAGAAAGATGGATTACTGGCTCTGCCTGATTAGAGAAAAAAAACAATACTCGAATTCAAAGATTAAACATAACCCGATCCCCTTTTGTGCCCCTTTTCTGCCGGCGGTTACAAGCTCCAAGCACCAACCCTAATTTTATTGTTTTGTTATTTGGTGAAACGAGGGATGTGTTTAGTTCCCTGTGGTATTTCCCAAAATGGGCTGGGCCTTAAGCCCATTGATTACTTTTCTTGTAATGATGCCGCGGTCCACACACGTACTTATGTGTTGTTTCGTGTTTATTTAACTTACATACGCGTTCGTATTTTAAATTTCCGTGCTGATTTCTGACATTTATTTCATGGAATAAATACTAACATACGTAGTACTTGATAAATAATTTTATTTATTATATTGAAAGATAATTACGTAACGTTTTAAATAAATCCATGACTGCGTGTAATTAATGCTCAAGGATTTTAAGGCGGGCTTTACAATTAATTCGTTGGGTTATTGGGAATTTGAGATTAAGGTTTATGTGCCTAAACAGTGGTTCGTTTGATTATGTTTTGGGGGTATAAACTTGTTAAGCGCCATATTAGTTAAATAATAATAATTCAAATCAGCTATTAATTAAACTAATATGGCTGAGTGGAATGGTGATGTGGATGGTTTAGATGACGTGTAGGACAGGGAGTGGTGGGTTTAGTTTAAGTGTTTGGCAGCTTTAATCCTTTGTGTATGAATTTTTCTTCAAATCAAATCTTGGCAGAATTTTTGCTATTTTCCTTTGATAATACTTTGCTTCACTTGTCAATTTTGGCACACTATAGTATGAAACTTTCAACAAGGACCAATCTTGCAATTTGATCTTCAAGGGCCATATATGATATTTCTTGAAACTTAAGGGACCCAAATGTAATATTCGATATTTACAAGGGTATTAAGTGACATGTCTTCAATTCTTGAGGGACCAAACTTGACAAATCTTCAAACTTCAAGGGTATTTTTAGAAAATCAACACTCGGGTCCGGTTCATTATGCAGCTTCGTTTCCCGTGTTTGTTTTTGTTTGATTTTTGAGATCTTTTGTCTTTTTCTCGATATCCGTAACTAAAATACACATTAAACAAACACAAACATATATTTGGCACTTTTAATGATATTTTAACCGTTTTAAGCCTGTTTTGGACGATGAGACTATGTATAAATGCGGTCTCATCACTCCCCCATACTAAACAATTGTTGTGCCCTCACGCAATGCTAGAATAAAGTATCGTAGCACTTCCAAAATTCATTTTTATCGACATTTATTGAAACGTAAACTTACTAAACTACTACTACGTGTGTTTTAGACATAATGATGATTTTCATCGCAAAATGGGACGTTAGGTTCATAGAATAAGAACATTTGAGTGCCTCGTAGAGATAAATTCGTCGTCCTCGATTTTCACCCAATTTCATGTTAAGCGTGTAACGAGATCATTGTTATTATAAGTTAGTAATGCTAACACTACTCATATGCTCTAATCACGTACTGAGACTCCCTTAATCCTAAATGGTATCTCTTATATTTTATGTTAGACTTGAATGATCATGATGATACATTTTTTACTTTTACGTGAATAAAGATTAAGTCCAAAAATAGAGTCTAAACGGTGTAACCAGAATCATTGAATTAATAACCTTTCCTAATAGACAACGATGTCAAAAAATTAAGTCAACAAGTGAGATTCGATAAACACGGTTTTATAACGGTTTTGAACATGAGACTTATTACCAAGACTTTTATACGCCCCCTAGCGGATGGGCCTTATTATCGTAGGTTTACCTCCGCTTTTTAGGGCTTCGGTCTTGCCTTGCCTTTTATTTAACCTCGCCATGAGGTGTTTATTATGGCCAAAGACGTATATCCTCAACGTAACCGTAATTTTGGATCTTTAAATCTAAAAAGTTTAAGGCTCTCACTTTCCATTTGGCATAGATTTTTCGGCCTTGTGAGCTTCAAATTTTTACTTGATTTAGGTGATTGAGCAATTAAATAATTATTGGGTGAAGCTTTCGATTATTCGGGTTGCCAATACTTCAAAATCGTGATGTTGGCGATTCTCAAATGTTTTCCCAATTTAATTACATGTACTAGAATCAATTAGAAACTAACAATTAAGACTAAACCGCTAAGTCAATATTTATTAGCAAAATTAATATTCAAGGGTAGAATAAGCAAACAATTAGGACACATGAGTTTTTGAAAGAATATAATTACTCTACGTTTAGCATAGTAACTTATAATTAACACTATCATTTCTCGTCCTCATTTAAGAGTCTTAGCCTAAAAAGTTAAGGGATCGAAGCTAAGTGCTCAACACGCACGGCCGAGTAAAAAATTTACGCTTATTCTCGCCATCGGAAAATATACATTTGTGTCTTAAACATTTATGAAAACATGAGAAATTTTTTAAAAATTGGCCATTTTTAGCCTTATTTGCAACAAAACGATAACAAAAAGATAAACTTTAGAGAGCGTGAAGGTTTAGCAAGGTTGAGTATCTATTCACCCCCATACTAAAGTTAAACATTGTCCTTAATGTTTTGGGTCTAAGGGTGGAATACCCCAATACTAGAGACGAAAAGTCGAATGCCTATTCTGGCATGTAAAGGGTATACAAATTAAATCTTAAGCTGTTTATGAAGTGTGCTAAAGGACCTATTGTTAGAACAATAAAGGATATAAACGATCGAGGCTCACATAAAACGAACACGAGAGGCTTCAATCATGAAGATGATGATCTAATTAACCGTAATTCACAAACAACCATGGAAACAAAGGTTGGAAGGGCACAAATCCCCTCACATTAACTACATTAGAAAGCGATAATATGTACATGGATAAGCATGGGATCTCGCCCACGAGGCACCTCGTTTTTGATTACCGAGTCATGAGCTCGACTCGATCCCCTCAACACTAATTAACATTGGGGAAGGTGACTTGGTCGATGATGAGACTGCAATTATACATAGTCTCATCATTCAAATCGGGCTTAAAACGCTTAAAATATCATTAAAATACCCCAAAATATGCTTGTGTTTGTTCATTGTGTATTTTAGGTACGGATATCGTTGAATCAACAAAAGATCACAAGAATCAAGCAAAAACGAACACGAGAAACGAAGCCGCACAAAGGACCGGACCCGAATCATGAATTTCCAAAATGGTCCTTGAAGTTTTGAAGATTGTTAACTTTGGTCCCTCAAGTTTGAAGACTTGACATTTTATACCCTTGCAAAACTCATTAGTTGCATTGTGGTTCCTCAAATGTCAAGATTGTACAAGATTGGTCCTTGGAATATGAAGAAATTACAAGAAAAGTCTTTGGTATAGCTTTACAAAAGTTTGTGTGGCCAAAATGTAAAAACACAAACTTTGTTAACAAAGGGTTTGTAGTTTTGGGCTGTCAAATATAATGTGCAAACAAGAAAGAAGTCAAGGGGGTAAACTTGGCAGACATTGAAACTTCCACCAGCCACTAACCTTTCTCCACGTCACCCATTACAATCCCCTCACCCAATCACCACTCACCACCTCACACACCCCCTCCATGTCACATTTCCACTATAACAGATTTTCTAATCTGTTTATTAAACTCAAAAAATGAGTGAAACCATTTTTAAACATTGATCACAGATTAAACCCGTACTGTTTACTTCCCCTCTCCTCTTAAACCCTAAAAACCTAATTATGTCTAATCAAATGGTTTTTGATTGAGCTTCTCCAGAACCATGATTAGGACCACCCTTAACCAAACCCACTAACAAACAACCCATCCCCTTTACCCATATGACCCCATACGTTGTCCCATACCTCAACAAAAATGGTAAAAATCGCATTTTTCAGAAAATCAAAGGCCCTTATGCATTACTTTGTCCCAAAGGCTCCAAATTAACGACTATGATGCACTATACAACTGTCTCATCACGTGAAGACATCAAGACCAAGATTCAAGATTTTGACCAAGGGCATTTCTGGATTTTCATGAGCTATTAGTGTTTAACGTATTAGCTTTCTAGAGAGTTGTATAAAGTAGTATATAATAGGCAACTTGTGCCTCTTATAACCTTTGTTCAAGATTTTCTTGTAAACCTTTTTAAATAAATAGTTAAAGTGTTTTCTAAGCCTTGCAAGATCATTATGTGTTCCATTTTTAATTTACTGCATTTTAATTTAAGTCTGTTTTGAATTCGTGGGGTGTTATTTTTCTATCAATTTTTTTTTGTCAAACTTGTTTTGGTCAAAAGTGTTTGAGATCCAAAACTTTGTGTGAAGTGTTTGTGATGGTCTGACCAACCAATCTCAATTAGTTTAACAAATTTTTGTTAAATTTCTGTTGGTTTTATTTAGCTTTCAAAAGTTTGGATTCAAAGTTTGGTTTTTAATTTTTTTTTTCATAAAAATCTTCATTTTACTTCTTCTCGCTCTTACTGTAGCATAAGCTGCCACAAGCTTGATTGACAACCAAGCTTGTGTCCAGTTTTTGCTACTTGGATTCATTTTTCTCTTTGTTTTTGATTGTGCAGGTACAAAGACAAGTTTATCACTCTTTATTTCCATCCATTTCATTTTTCTTTGAAGACATGGTTACCCTTGGTCTGTTGTAGACCCCAACAAGGGCTCTCTACTCTCTACACACATCCCATAAGCCCAAAAATAAGACTAGTGGAAGGCATCAGCCAGGTTTTAGGCTTGAACCCTATTGTTTTTTTTAGTTTTATGTGTTTGTGTATATTTGACCTTGGTGATTATTTCAATATTGATCTTGATTGGTTCTTGTTAGTTTAAATTATCTTCTTTTATCAGTTTATGCATATTTAGTTGTGTTAATGCAAGTGATGCCTAAAAACATTGTTAGTGTTAACTAATCTTTGTTAGTTTTGATCACAACAAACTATACAACACATTTAGTGTAAAACACAAAACGAATTATTTAACTAACACTATCATCAAGGTAATAATCATATCACTAACTTTTCTTAATCATACTTAGTGATCATCAAAGTGATTATCCTTAAAACTCACTTTTGTTAATATGACAAAAGATTTTTTAATAAACTTTCTTTTTAAGAAAATGTTTTATTAAAATGGAAAATGTAAATTTGAAAATGGCATATTCCATATGCCATAAGAATATCCTTTGAAGGTTTAAAAAACCTTAGATATTCCTACCCCACTAAAAGACAAAAAAAGGAGCGGACTCTACTGGGCGGTACCTTAAATATCTAGGCGATTCTCTAGCGATATGGAACCGCCTGGCTAGTTAAGGAACCGCGCCCAGCTAGCCGTTGCACTTTGTATTCTATAAATAGTGGATCAAATCTCATTATCCAACAACCCTCTTGGACGTTTTTCTCAGCCCCCTTTCTCTTTTCAGTAGCATAATCATTAGTAAATAATCACTTAATGTGTTAAGTATGTTTACATATGATTATCCTCTTGATCCCCTCCTTTACCTTGTCCAATGAGAAGATCACTCACTCACTAGTGTTGTGATAAAGATGAATCCATGAATTATTTATGTTCATCATGTTAGCCTTTTTGTTTTTGTTGATCCATTTGTATTTATGAATACTTGGACTAGTTGTGTTCATCCAAGCTATTTGTGAATACTTGGATTTGTTGTGTACATCCATTGCATATGTGTTTGCTTGGATTCGTGTTGTGTAGATCCAAGCTACATGTGTGTACTTGGATATGTATAGTTGAGTTGTAATAGATTGTGTAGTAGTTCTCACTAAACTATAAAGTGATGTGGTTGTGTCTTGTGGGTTCTCACTAAACTTGAAAGTGATTAGTAGTTGTGTTGTGTGAAGTTCTCACTTAGCTTCAAAGTGAAGAGTCGTGAATATTGGTTCTAGCTTTGGATTATAACTCCACATCTAGCCTTGTGTCGTAAAATGGTGAAGTAGGCAACGTCGTGAAGATTGGTTCTACCTTGAGATTAGAACTCGACATCTAGCCTTGTGTCGTTAAATTGTGAAGTAGGCAACGTTGTGTAGATTGGTCCTAGCTAAAGATTAGGTCTCGACATTTAGTTTAGTGTCGGAAAATAATGTAAGCGATGATGTAAGGCTTTCTCTGCCAAGAAGGGAGCTTGTGGATATAATGGAAATCTCGAGTAGGTGTACTCGAGGAGTGGAGTAGAAACGAGGATAGAGCCTCGTTATCGAACCACTATAAATCTTGGTGTCTTGTCATTAGGTTGTCTCTTTCCTTACTGTTTACTTATTTCATTATCATTATACTTACCTATTACCATTGCTAATGCATTTTAATTGAATCTAATCATTATGCAACTTAGCTTCAAGTAAAAGATAGTCTTGATACAAACCTAATTGAAAGTAATTTTAATTAGGTGACTAATCAAAGAGAAACTATTCAACCCCCCCCTTCTAGTTTCTACAATTGGTATCAAAGCTATGGTCACTCAAGATCTTTGAAGTATATTGTACTTTAAAACTTGGATCGTTCCATTTTCTCATTAAATTAGAAGTTCAAGTTGTACTAAAGTTTCTTTTTGGTTAAAACTATTTTTTCTTGGAAAATAGGTCTTTTAATTGGTAATATTGCATCCCTCTTAGATTAGTAGCTTTTATGCATTTTAGATCTACTCTTGAAATGTATCTACTAGTTTGCATCTTGCTTTGTGTAGGTACTCATGAAGATCAATCATTTAATTGGTTGTGGATTGAGTTACTTGCACTTGTAGAAGACTTATCTTCATTGATCTTCAACATCTTTGAATGATGATATCAAGATGATTGGGAATGATACTAGTCCTTGAAGACTTAGTACTCATCATAGTCATTGTTGGGCATTGCATTGATTCCTTTATGGATTGGAATGCTCTTTGTGGCCAAGGTACGCTTTCGTTCTTCCACACACCCTTTGATCATTCTTTTGATCATTACTTGACTATGTGCTTGTTCTTAGCATCCTTGCCTTGACATTTGTTTGTGGTTTGTGATTCTTTTCTTTTATCCTCTCATACCTTCATTGATTGGATACTTGACTCACTATGGTGATGTAGAGTGAGTTAGTAGTAGCTTAAAGTATCAAGCATGATATCCATGGTTTGTACCCATACGGTTAGTAGGCCCTTTGTGGGAGAGAAAGTGAATTAATACCTTGCTCATATTTTGGTTTAGACTAAGACTCTTATTGAAAGTGATCTTAGTTTATGCATCAATATTTGCTTTGTGTTTATTCATTACCAAAGCCGTTTAACACTTCGCCGGAAAGGCACGTCTTAAACCACTATATATGACACAAGCTCTTCGTCTCCTCGATTTGAAGATTGTCAATAATCCCTTGAGCATTGATTTTAGTCTTGATTCACTTCCTTTGACTTTTCTCCACTTTGCCTTCTCGCTACGAGTAGTCGTTTGCCCGTTTCGGTTCTTTTCGATCTCGATTCAACTCGTAATCCTTCATTAAGGCATATTGCTTAGTGTTATGATGATCAAATGATATTCTAAAAGGTTTAAGATATATTTTTAAGTATTTTAGAAAACTTGGTTTTCCAAAATTTGGCGTATTTCATTGATAAAAACCAGCCTCTGTAGGCGGTTCTTTATCTCTGGCGGCTCAAACCCGCGTTCTCTATCGATATGGAACCGCGGGCAGTAAAGCTTGTCAGAGCGCCAGTTTTAATAAATTAATCTTTTTCAAACTAAACCCTCTCTCTCCCAAAAACACACAGCCGACGGGTTTCACCTTTTCCACCATTGTTGAAGCTTTAAAAACCTTCAATCACTCAAATGAATTGATTTCAAGTTGTAGGTTTCACTCATCCTTCATCAAACATCAATTAATTGTAAGTACTTTCTTTCAATTTCATCTATTTTTTTTCTAGGGTTCATCCTTTCATAATTGGTTTTTTTTTTTAAAATTGAAATTGAATTAGAACCTTAATAGGAATATGGGTTGACATGGTTATTTTACTATGATTCCTTAGGTTCATATTCATTAAGATTTCACTAAAACCCACTTGTAGAACAAATCTGAATTTTGGCTAAATGATTTTGGTTAAAAGATGGAATTGAGATGAACTCATGAACAAATAGGTAATTGCATTGTTAATGCTTACCTAAAAACCTTGTTTTGAAAAACCAATGTTCTAGACCATTGTTGATCCAACATAGTTCATATGTTCTTGGTTAATAATGGAATAGATACATTATGAACATGAGAATGATATGGATTCAATCCTTTGTTTGTCAAGAAATTGATATAACACATTCTCATATTTTGATCTTTGAGTTTATTTTTCATATGAGTGATTGGAAAAATATTTTCTTGTGTTTATTTAGGTACTAATCATGCCTTCACAATACCAAAAGGATCATCAACTTACTAAACAATACATGCCAAACATTTCCCAAACCTATGCCTCCACTCAACTTCGAAACTCCTTTTCATCTCTTTCAACTCGAAATTTCCATGAGGGAATAACGGGTTATGTCTATATCAAATCTATGTTTGAGCTTTCTGGGTTTGATTGCTTGCTCAACATAGAAGAAGATATATACCCCTTGTTTCTTCTAGAATTCTTTTGCACTTACTCCATGTTTGAATACAATGGCGAAATATTCATTCGATTCTTGTTGAACGATCAAATCATTCAATACTCTCTCGAAGATTTCAGTGAAATTCTTGGTGTGCCATATGAAGGCACTTGTCATTTCACGGATAAATGGAGACTTGATGCTCTCTTGGAATCCTACGACAAACCTCCAAATGACCACGCCGAAATTGATCCGGAATTTATCCTTGATATCATTTCGAAAGAGCGTGATGGAAACGTTGTGAGAAGCCTTCATTCTAATGTACGAAATGTGAATCGCTATGAAGTGCTCTCAAGCGATCTTAAGGATTTTATGGTCCAATGGGCAAACATCCTTAGGGAGAATGCATTTTGTCTTGGTGTAAACCGAGATCATATCCCGGCTTGTATGGTTCATATATTGTGTTGCATATTTACATCAACCAAGTACAATTTGGCATTCTATATCGCTCGACGAATAAATTATGCTATTTCAAAGCCCAAAACAAACCTTTCCTATGCTATGCTTCTTACTCGCCTTTTCAAAAGGGTTGCTCAAGACTTTCCCCACCTTGACCTTTCTCGCTTTCACCCGGTTCATCGGGTTATGTTGCCTATTCAAGAGGTATATGAAAGAAAGCCTAGAAGTGATCGAGGTTCGCGAAAATCTGATCATCAAGAGACGGATGACGAGGACACCTATATGCCAACAAGTGATGGTGATGGCATAGGTTCTAGTTCTCATTTCAACTCTTTGAGTAATTCCCACCCATCCTCAAACTCATTCGTGGATGGACTTGAAGACTTAGCTCCTCCACCTCATTATTCCTCTAGTGAAGTACCGGAAGATCTCAACATGGAGCATCTCTACCGTGAAAATCTTAGGACTTGAGGTGAGTTACATGAACATCGGGTTGAGTCAAGAAAGGGATTCAAGTACTTGGGGAATATGATCAAGGGATTGGGCAAGAAAACAAGATGAAGACTTTGAAGTGTTTCAAAGTATACATGTTGGTAAACATGTAATGTGATGTTGAATTTTTTATTATTATTTTGGTTGTGTATTAACTAACTCTACTTGTTTGGATTACTTGTTATTGTTATCCTAATGATTGTGTATGCCATCGGGTTTACGATTTGCATAGATTTGTGCATCCTATGTGTTAGTTAGCTTCCTAGATTTTGGTCAGTAGTTAACTTTGGCTTGATAATCCTTTGGTAAAAATCTGGGCTAACCAAAGTTTGAGGAAGTACCATTTTTGAACACCTCTGGTCACGGTTCCATATCGACCCGCGGTACCTTATTGAAAAGGAACCGCCCCCCCTAGATAAGGAACCGCCGGCTACTGTGTCCGACAGAATCTTTGTTTTACACTATTTTCCTTAATCTGTGTAAACCTTGCTTGATTCTTTGCAAAAACCTGCACATTTCCTAAACTAGGTTACCTAAATTCATTATTCACATAAAATGTTTTTAACCCATTACTAGTTTGGATCATCCCCTCACCCTTTTGAACCTACCTTGTTAGCCATGTTCTTCACACATCAAACCATTCATCCTTACCCTTAAACCTCTCATTACAACCATGGTTTCTACAAGAAGCTCAAACTCATCCAAAACCTCCACTTCAAGGAAAAATCTTAAGATTAAGATTAAGTTGCCCAAACCTAACTCTTCACCCTTTCACACACCCAAGAATGAGTTTGTCCCAATTCTCATCTCTTCATCAACCTCACCACCTCTTGCTCCAAGCAAGGCTACCTCAACCTATGGTACCAACCATTCTCATGGTTCTACCTCCTCTTCATTCCAATCTAGGATGAATGAGCTATCCTCACCCTTCACTCCAAGTACTCTCTTGGATGTGACTACCCAACCTCAACCCATCCAAAGCATTCCCATTGTGAATTACTTTGTTGATACCTTGGTGACTTCACCATTTACCCCTCCAAACTCACCCATTTCACCTTTGGAGAGCATGCCTCCACACTCACCCACATAACCCTTGGAGAATATACCTCCTCCACTTCCACCTCCCTCAAACACTCCCATTTTGGGTGTTCCACTTCCCTTCTTTATGGGTGATCCTTACTTCCTTGGGTTCCTAGAAGCTCATGGTTCTCATTGTCCATGTTGCCTCTACAATAACTACATCATTCAAAACCTTAGGATGGAGATGCTTGGACTTCATAGGAGGTTGCTAGATTTCTTGCTCACCTTGTTTACCATGCCTCCTCCTAGGAGATGAATGGTGATTTTCTTTAAAAATATTTTTCAAGAAAAACCAAGCCAAGGAAGACTACTTATCAAGACCTAGTTTTTAAGCTAGTTTTGTTTTAGTTAGTTTTTATTTATTTATTTCCTTAATGTATCTCTTTCCCTACATGAGTTTTTCATGAGGATGAATTATGGACTTAACTTTATGTGTTTCTATCTTTACGTGCAAATTAATCAACTTTAATTTTAAATTAAAATTGAACCTAAATCTATCACAACCTCTAAAACTTGACTAAAATTGGTTCAAAATGTTATCCAAATATTTTGTCACCCTTTGTCAAGACATTCTTTGTGAATGTGTTGCTTTTATGCAACCCTAGCATAATTTAGTGCTAATAGAGGTAAAATTCCAAGATTTGCAATTTTTTGAAAAAGTCTTAGTTTTTCTCAAAACCCTGGAAAATCATGGTTTCAAGTCCACTACACGTGGCTCATTAAAGTCGCGCGGTTCCTTAAGTGATAAGGAACTGCTGGTCCCTATAAGGTACCGCGGACAGAAAGCCAATTTCTGGCTCGTTTTTAGTCTTTCTTCATCACCCTATCCCCTGTCAAGATTCCATGTTCACTCAATTTGGCTAAACATTCCTTGACACTTTACATTTGATTTTCAAACCTTTGCCTTGTCTACTTTCTTCTTATACCCCCACCTTGAGATTTCATTCTCACACCTCAACAATGCCCAACTCTTCCTTTCATAACCTTGACATTTCATTATCACAAACCTCCACACCCAAAGCTTCCTCATCCAAGCTTTCCAAGAAACCGAAGATCTCGGTTCGACCTATTTTGGATCAAGAAAAATGAACCCTCTTCATCCAAACCACCCAAGAACTCCACCTTCTCTCCAATCAAGTATTAGAATGAGACCTACTCCATTAACCCCATCACCGGAGAAAAGGAAAATCTCCCCCCACCACCAAAAACTTTTGACACCCCCAACTCAATGACCTTTAAACCTTCCCAAACCTCACAAGGCATTGTGAAAACATTTCCTACCCACTCTCCTCACCACCACCAAACCCTAGGTGTGATGGCCTTCCCCCATCAACCGAATTTGTTTTGCATCATGGATCCTCGTGTGCTTGTTGTCGATTTCAACAAATTGAACTTGCTCATGTGTATGATAAGTTAAATTTTCTTGAAATTCCTCCTCACTCGACCTCCTCTCAAAGTTTTCGTTCCCGTGGACAAAACTTCGAATGATGCCTCGTCGTCTTATTTTTCCATCTAAAGGACTAAGCACTCTTGGAGTCAATAAAACTTTAGTTGTTTTAGAGTCAATAACATTTTAATCAATCTTGGAAAATTATCACTATTAGAATAGCTTATGCTTTGTGGTTCATTTTCCATATCTTTTGCTTTAGATACTCATATTGTGTGTATGACTATCTACTATGTTTGTTTCTTTCATATTTATGTAATATGAAACCTTTGTGTTGTGTTTGTTTTCTTTATTTGATCATTCTCTCTTTCTTTTGGGTTGATCGTGGTTAATCTTTACAATTGATTATGGGTGATTCCATCAATTCTAAATTTTAACCCCTTGACAAATTTATCATCTTCATTGGTTGGATATTTCTTTTCTACCTCCATTCCACCAATTGAACTTTGATTTTGTCATTTACCTCTTTGGACATACTTAGCAAATACTTGCTTCTAATTTGAGATTTCTTCTCCTTCTCCCTCTCAAGTTACTTAGTAGGTAGTGATCATAAATACATTGGTGTTTCTTTTCTTTCTACTAACCTTTGTGTAGCATGTCACCATAGCTCAAACACTTGGTGCCCCAAGCAAGGGGGAGCAACCACCAAGGGGGAGCTACTAACAAAGTCCGGTTTTCTTCAAAGACTTATGCTTACCTTTTTGCTACGACAAAGGGGGAGAAATGATAGTGATAAACTCGTTAATAATTCGATATTTTGTGTTTCTACGTAAATGAGTTTATAGTTTGTCGTAATCAAAAAGGGGGAGATTGTTAATGCAAGTGATGTCTAAAAACATTGTTAGTGTTAACTAATCTTTCTTAGTTTTGATCACAACAAACTATACAACACATTTAGTGTAAAACACAAAACTAATTATTTAACTAACACTATCATCAAGGTAATAATCATATCACTAACTTTTCTTAATCATACTTAGTGATCATCAAAGTGATTATCCTTAAAACTCACTTTTGTTAATATGACAAAAGATTTTTTAATAAACTTTCTTTTTAAGAAAATGTTTTATTAAAATGGAAAATGTAAATTTGAAAATTGCATATTCCATATGCCATAAGAATATCCTTTGAAGGTTTAAAAAACCTTAGATATTCCTACGCCACTAAAAGACAAAAAAAGGAGCGGACTCTAATGGGCGGTACCTTAAATAGCTAGGCGGTTGATATGGAACCGCCGGGCTAGTTAAGGAACCGCGCCCAGCTAGCCGTTGCACTTTGTCTTATATGAATAGTGGATCAAATCTCATTTTCCAACAACCCTCTTGGACGTTTTTCTCAGCCCCTTTTCTCTTTTCTATAGCATAATCATTAGTAAATGATTACTTAATGTGTTAAGTATGTTTACATATGATTATCCTCTTGATCCCCTCCTTTACCTTGTCCAATGAGAAGTTCACTCACTCACTAGTGTTGTGATAAAGATGAATCCATGAATTAGTCATGTTCATCATGTTAGCCTTTTTGTTTTTGTTGATCCATTTGTATTTATGAATACTTGGACTAGTTGTGTTCATCCAAGCTATTTGTGAATACTTGGATTTGTTGTGTACATCCATTGCATATGTGTTTGCTTGGATTCGTGTTGTGTAGATCCAAGCTACATGTGTGTACTTGGATATTCCTAGTTGAGTTGTAATAGATTGTGTAGTAGTTCTCACTAAACTATAAAGTGATATGGTTGTGTCTTGTGAGTTCTCACTAAACTTGAAAGTGATTAGTAGTTTTGTTGTGTGAAGTTCTTACTTAGCTTCAAAGTGAAGAGTCGTGAAGATTGGTTCTAGCTTTGGATTAGAAATCGACATCTAGCCTTGTGTCGTAAAATGGTGAAGTAGGCAACGTCGTGAAGATTGGTTCTACCTTGAGATTAGAACTCGACATCTAGCCTTGTGTTGTTAAATTGTGAAGTAGGCAACATTGTGTAGATTGGTCCTAGCTAATGATTAGGTCTCTACATTTAGCTTAGTGTCAGAAAATAATGTAAGCGACGATGTAAGGCTTTCTCCACCAAGAAGGGAGCTTGTGGATATAGTGGAAATATCGAGTAGATGTACTCGAGGAGTGGAGTAGAAACGAGGATAGAGCCTCGTTGTCGAACCACTATAAATCTTGGTGTCTTGTCATTAGGTTGTCTCTTTCCTTACTCTTTACTTATTTCATTATCATTATACTTACCTATTACAATTGCTAATGCATTTGAATTGAATCTAATCATTATGCAACTTAGCTTCAAGTAAAAGATAGTATTGATACAAACCTAATTGAAAGTAATTTTAATTAGGTGACTAATCGAAGAGAAACTATTCAACCCCCCCTTCTAGTTTCTACAAGTTGGTTAAAATTAGATTTGTAAGCGTTTTGATGAATTTGCTTTGATAAATTTTGGTTCACACAAGTTAAGGGGTGTTTGGATATGTGGTTTTAACTCTATTGGGTGACACATTTTTGGTTAATTGGGTGATAGTAGGCTATATCAGTAGTTACTTTAAGTTTGTTAAGTCTAAAAAAGGTTAAGTCTAGTTTCATTTTTGGTTAAAACCTGTCTAAACATTCAATAAGCTTAAAACTAGTTGGTTTTAGTATATTTTGGTCTAAAAATTTGTAGCCTGTTAGTTTTAAGTGTTATCTAGGATTAAGAATTTGTTTGTTGTGATTTGGTGGTGAATTTAGTGAGTTTTGGCCAACCAAAACTCACCTAAGTGGTCAAACAGACCAGCAAAGTCTCACCAAACCTGCCAATCACATCAGTAACTGATCTTGCCATTTTTGTGTGCTTTATTTGTATTGGACTAGTGTTTTTCTTGCTATACTTGACTCCCTACACTCAACTAAGTGTAGGGGTGCCCTTGCTTGCTAATAACAACAACAAACAGCCAATTCGAGCTCCAAAATCATTCAGGGAACATTTCTTTGTCATTAGAGAACGACCATAAACTTTTGTTTTTTAAGTACTGTCAAATATCGGACAACACGTGGTCTGGTAGTTTCATAAAGTTTCAGTCTGTGTGTTTTTGATCTCAGTTTGTAGGATTAAAACGTTTGTACTTTGATTTTGTTTGTGTTTTTGGAGTTTTAGATACCAGTTATCAAGTTTTTATAAAAGAAAAAAAAAGTTTTAAATATTTTTGGCGTGGACAGGACTCGAACCTGCGCCACCACTGCCAACACACATAACACTTACCACTGCCCTAGGCTCTTTAACGTGTATACTCTTGCAAGGTTATGTTTATAAGGTGTGTTTTGTTTGTAGCTTATTTATAAGCCCGAATGTTTTAAGCCAGGTTTTCAGCTTATTTTGATCATATTTCTCAACTTTCATTTTTCTTATCATCGTTTGTTAGTTTAGGACTTTTCAAAACAAAAATCAGATTTTTCCGTTAATTAATTAATTTTTTATCATTATTTTTAGTTTAAATTTTAGAAAGTAATTTAAAATTAGAAAAAAGTAGTTTAAAAATTTAGAAAAATAATTTTTAAGTTTTAATTAATATATTTGAGGTTTACATGTAGAAAAGTTTTCAATTTTACTCTTTTTCAATTTTATTTAATTTTGGGTTTTTTATTAAAGTTTAAAAATTAATATAAAATTATTAAAAAGTTTTTGGGAATATTTGTTTTCATTTTTGTTTTACTCATATTTTTCTTAGCTTAAATTAAAAATTTGGTTAATTTTAGTGGACTTTTATTTTTTTTGTCGATTTTACGATTTCGCGTGTTTTACGTCGTAGTGTAGTTTTTAGCGTACATCGTCTTTATTTTCTTTTCTCTTCTCATCCAAAAACGACACTAATCCAAACTTGATTTTTATATAATTGGCTAACAAATACACACCTCCGCCGAGAACGAACTCGCACTTATCAGTTTTACGGTTTTCCTAAATCATAAGACTTAATACTTGCGACGGTTATTTGTTTTTCCTAAAACAAGTAACTAAAATACCTCAATCATTTTGGCGGTGTTGCTGGGGAGGTATGTTTGCCTTATATATCGCGTTTGTGTGAGTAGTGCATTTTTGCTTTTCATTTTTGGAAAGCGTAAATATCGTACATACTAATTTTTGTTATTTTTCTCTATTATATTATAATATCCAAATAATTCGTGTTTAGTTTTCCTAAATTAAACACAAAACAATCATTTTACTATATTGTAGATATATTGGTTTTTGTTTTTCTTGTGAATATTATTAATATATTGTATTTACGTATCACAATAAATATACAATATCTCCAAAAGCGTGAAAACACAACCTTAATTGGGATTTCATCACTCATTATTGTATTGGAATCCAAAGCAAAAATTTAAAGGCAAAATAGATAAATACTTTCTTGAGGCTTAATTTTGATTAACACAAACTATAAGGTGGGTATAAGGCGGTTGTATTTCACGACCTAAGGGAAAAAGGATCTTAAGTGCTCAGCGCTGCCTCGTTTCCCCAGCTTGCTTGTGCGTGTTTTGGGAAAGAGGGCTAATCGAGGGTTTTCCGCCCAAGTATTATCTACGTATCATATATATTTGCTTGTGTTTCAAAGATTAAACCCTCTTGAACGTTTTGGTGTTCCGCCAACGTTTTAAAGTCATTGAAGGCGTTTACCCCACGTGATCGTTTTCATTCCTTGAGGCTCCTTTAATCGAGAAATTGATTCGAGGAGAGATTTGTAGATTTGAGTCTACGTAATACAACAAAAATCCAAAAAAATAATAATTAAAAAACAATCAAAAACCAAAAATTGAAAAAAAACCGCAAAAGAATCTTCTTTGGTACCCCCCATTCTACGCTTAGTGCATGCGCACTCGATCGAAGGATTATTCTAATTCTAGCGACGCTTCGAATCGACACAATCAAAATCGAAGGAATCGACGACGTAGACGAGAATTAGAAACCGACGTTCCTAATATCGTTGTTGAAGAGACCGTAGACGAGATGGCCGACAATCGTTCGATGATGGAATTGCTCCAAGCGCCCACCGAGGGTTATGGTGACGCGATCGTAATTCCACCTATCGAAGCGGAGAATTTTGAGATTAAGAGCGAAATGCTTTCATTGATACAAGCTACAAAGTTTCAAGGTCGTGAGGCGTATAATCCTCACGATCACATTCGGAATTTTGATCGTCCTTTGGCCACGAGCAAGTTTAAGAACGTCGACGCTGATGTCGTCAAGCTTATGCTTTTTCCGTACTCGCTCGATGGTGCCGCCAAGGTTTGGTACGAGAAAGAGGCACCTAATTCCATAATTACGTGGAAGGATCTCGTTTCCAAATTCGTTAATCATTTTTTCCCACCGTCTAAGACGACGTTTTTTAAAAACGAGATTACGAGATTTGAGCAAAAACCGAATGAATCATTTAGAGACGCGTGGGATCGTTTTAAGGAATTACTTAGGCAATGTCCTCACCATGGATTTTCCGAGTTGCACCAAATCAATACGTTTTACAACGGTCTTAGTTTTCAAGAACAAGATTCGTTGAATTCCGCCGCCGGTGGCAACTTTTTGTGTAAAACTCCGAAAGATGCATTAATGATTATCGAGAATCGATCCAAGGTTTACGAAATCCGCAACGCACCGGGTGTTGCCAATGTCGCTAATGTTAGTAATTCTAATCGCGACATTGAGAGAGTTGATGCGAAAGTCGATAAGTTGACGAACGTGCTTACGTCGTTCTTAATCGAGATGCAAAAGAAAGACGCTCCCGCTACGGTGAAAGCGGTTGAGGCATCGTGTACGTTATGTGGTGGAACTCATAATTATTACGAGTGTGCGGCTACGGATGGCCAAACGTCGAGTGTTAACGCATTAAACAACAATTTTCAAAATCAAAATAATACGGGTCCATCACAAGGCAATTTTAATCAAGGCAACAATTTTCAAAACCGTAACAATTTTCAAGGAAATAATCAACAAGGAAAATTTTCAAACCAAGGTTATAATAAAGGTCGAAATTTGATTTGGCAAAATCGAGATAACAACAACAACCAAAACTCGAATTTTTCAAACAACGCTAATCAAGGAAACAATTTTTCGATTGGTAATAAAGGAAATTTTCAAAGAAGTAATCAAAACCAAGGGAACTTTAATTCTAATCAAAATAGTTCGTCAAACGATTTTCAAGAATATATGAAAACGAATGAGGCTAATATGAGACGATTAGAGGGACAGAAATTGGTACTCTGAAAAACGAATTTTCCAACACTTTGAAAGGTCAAAATAATAAAATTGAACAAGGTCAAAGTAAGATTAAAAAGATGTTTTCGGCAATTATGAGCAATCAAGCGAGTTCGTCTTCGAGTACGTTACCTAGTAACACCGTACCAAATCCGAAGGAACACGTTAAAGTCGCCACCTCGTCTATTGGAAAAAGTCGTGTGATTACCCCAAACCTTGATGGATTTAGAGTTGTTCCTTCTTCTCAACCCTCGACTTCTAAGACGCCTTCATGTTCTAAATTCGATGGGATGAACGTGGCGACCAAGGAAAAGAGTGCACACCCCTCGTGTACCTTGAATTTAATCCACGGTTCAAAATAGAGCTTTATCGACCTCACCCAAGTAACCCTTGAAGAAACTTGTGCTTTGATCCTTCTTAAAGAACCCAAAAGGCATATGCCGAGAAAGGAAGAGGATCCGGGCCAATTTCTATTACCTTGTGATTTTTCCGAGATTGAGGGATCTTTAGCCCTTGCCGATTTAGGTGCTAGCATCAATCTCATGCCTCATTCTCTTTGGAAATTAATTAGATTGCCTAGACTTACCCCCACGAACATGACAATCGAGCTAGCAAATTGTACGCCTTTAAAACCAATTGGAATAGCCGAGGATATCTATGTTAGAATTGGAAAGTTTGTTTTTCTCGCGGATTTCGTCATTTCCGATTACGAGTGTGACCCTAAATGTCCCATTATTTTAGGTCGACCATTTTTATCGACGGCTCGAGCCGTAATCGACGTCCATAAGGGGAGATTAACTATGAGATATGGAGAGGAACGAATGGACTTTTTCGCAAATAAATCCCAAGTTTCAAATGATCATGATAAAATCGAGGTTGCAAAACCCGATGTTCAAATTTTAATGATTTCAAAGTGTTAACTTTAGCGGAAAATTTGAGGCTTGATGCATGTTTTGAAAGAATTAAAATGAACGGTTTTAAGGATGATGATTTTAATGATAAAGAATACGTGTACCTAATTCTAAAGGGTAATCGTATATTTATGGATGAAAAATCACTTTGGGATATATTTGGAAAAACAAGTGAACAATCAATTCCGAAGGGCGACGTTAGTGCCATCACGACAATGACCAAAATAGACTCGTCTTCACCACCTTCGAAGGACCACGTCTTTGAGGCTTCAACTTCTAACTCCATCGAAGTGCCTCCATTTCCTAGCCCAACACCCGTTGAGGCTAATGGTTTTATCGGCATCGATCCTCTCGTTTTAGAAAAGTCACCTAAGCATAGCCCTAGGGCTTGTAAGACCATGGTTGTGAGTGCTCACATCGACTCTTTCTTTGACGATGACGATGGCGATTTTGCTGAGATTGATCACGTGCTTAAAAATCCACATGCAATTTTTGATTCTCCTAAAAAGAATTCTAAGAGTGGTAAGTACGATGATTACGAGTTCGATCCCGAGATTGAGGAAATTATCGAACGAGAGCTAGCTCTTTTGCCTCCACTTCCACCCACGAGTGAGGTTGATCTTTCCAAAATCGAGGATGAACTTAATGAGTTGGAACGTCTTATCTTTGATGACGAACCAACTCACGTGACCCAAAATCCCATTCTCGAGGAGTTACCTAATTAACACTCCTCATTTGAGAATGACGTTTACCACATTCGTGAGGATCTAACTTATCAACGATCCCCACAAATGAATGATGGTTTTGTGCTTGACCGTGATCTCTTCGAGAGAGTTTCTAAAATCCTCAATGAAGGAATGAAAAACCTTTGTTTGACAAACCCATCTATGATGAAGAAATCGATGAGATGCACGTTCATGAGGATGATGAATATCTTGACCCCGAGGGGGCGGTGTTCTTTGTTGATCGACGTTTTGAGAACTTATACAATCCACCACCCCCTAACCGCGACTTAAATGTGAGGATTTTTAGCGTGAGAAATGTTGAATTTGAAACGCCAAATATTTTCGGCATTATCAAATCGGGTTTTCATAAAGAGTTTAAAAACGATGAAAAAGAAAAGATTTTAAAATTGATTTAAAAGATTTTTCTACATGTCTAACTCCGTCATCACCACGTGTTCTGAGTACTACCACCTCGTCTACTCCTTTTGACGATGGTGTGTGTGGTTTTAGTGTGTGGGAAGCCTCTTATGTTCCCTCACATTTCTCCACCGAGGACGAGATATTCGATCCCGGAATTGCTTATAAAAGGAAATCTCGGTCTTCCACCGATGCAATAAATGGAAAACATATCTATTTTCTTGGTGTGAGTCTACCTCGAGTAGCTCATAAGTTTTCCTTACCCATTGTCCCACCCTTCTACTTCGCACCTCTTTTCTTTAACCTCTTTGAGGTTCCACTATCGGTTGAAGTAGCGTTGTTTCGTCTTTCATCCGAAAACGAAGACGTTATCTTTGACCCCGGTATACGTTTATCGGGTTTTTAAAGTACTCCATGTACTTTTGGGTATTGTTTATCATGTAAGCCCCACCAAAAAATGACCATATCATGATTATCCCTAAATGATCACATTTATGGGGATTCGAGTTGAGCTTTTGACTCGGTTATAAAAAACAAGGTGCCTCGTGAGGGATTCTCATGCTTATCCTTGTAAATATTATCGTTTTTCTAATAGTGTAACGAGGGGACTTGCGCTCTTCCAAACTTTGTTCCGTGGTTGTTTGTGATTGTGATTCATTAGGTTCATCGTCATCATTGAAGCCTCTCGTGTTCATTTTACGGATCACTCGAGCTTCGATCGTTGCCTTTGGAGATTCTGATATCCGATGATATCCTTTTATGTTCTAACGTTTATCTTAGTAGCATATTTCATAAACGGCTTTTAGGTTATTCGTTTTACCCTTTCCATGCTCGAGATTAAGCATTCGACTTCTCTAGTATGGGGGTGTTTCACCCCTAGACTCGAAACATTGAGGACAATGTTTAGTTTTAGTATGGGGGGTGAGTAGATACTTCACCTTGCTTACGTCATCACGCAATCCAATATTCATCTTTTTGTTATCATTTTGTTGCAAAATAAGGCTAAAAATGGCTAAATTTTATTTTTTTTCTTGTTTTTCGTAAGTGTTTAAGACACGAATGTAGGTTTTTCGATGGTGAGAATAAGAGTAATTTTTGACTCGACCGTGCGTGTTGAGCACTTAGCTTCGATTCCTTAACTTTTTAGGCTAAGTCTCTTAAATGAGGACAAGAAATGATAGAGTTAATTATAAGTTACGTAATCTTTCACGATCTCATGTGTAGTAATTATTAGCTTATTCTCCCCACGCTTTTGTTTAAATAAAGGCAATAAGTAAGGTCGTACGATTTAAAAGGTTACTTAGCTTCTAGCCCAAGATCGTTTAAAAGTTTCTCGTGTTCGAATAGAGTTCATAGCCAAGGCATAACTTATTGAAGCGGGATGCGAAGATTGGCAAAGTTCCAAAAAGGCTCTCACAAGGAATGAGGAGCTCCATTTTGTTGCTAAAGATCCAAGATGATGTGAAGTATCATTATTCCAAAATCAATATGAAGGATCGATACACACGACAAGAAGAAACATACTCCCCTAAAGATCATGGAGAAGTCTATCTAAAAAGACCCTAACAAGGTATGAGGATAAATATATCTAAGTCCGAAAAGGAGGCAGATCATTGTGTTGGGAATAAATCTATGCTTACTTGTTACCCCTGCTAGTTGATTATCTGTACCCCTGCTAGAGTAAGTTCCCCCTGCTAAATTACAAAGGCAGGGGGATTGGTTCCCCTGCTGAAGTCAAAGGCCCTGCTGTTAGAGATAAACATGGAATAGATTTTTACGCGTTTCAGTTATTATTCCTTAATACTTTCCAAGTTTGTTAGTAGTGATCTTGTATGTGAGTCCTTGTGGCTATAAAAGGACTCACTAGGTTAGCATGCAAAGTGTGTCTTTCTTATTTGTCTTTCATTGTCATACTTTAAGGTTTTGTAAACCCTAATACCATTTTAGGGTATTCGTATATCATTGATATATTAAAGTTCAACGTTCCAATCATATTGTTCTTGTGCTAAACATTATATTCCGCATCTTGTTTAGTTACTTTGCATTGCAAAGTTTCTCTAGTGTTAGATTGAATTCTTTCTTTCTATCACAACCCTTAAACAAGCTATTAAGGTTTAAGATCTGACTTTGGGATCAACAAGTGGTATCAGAGCTTGTTGAGAAACTTTGTCTAAATCAAGAACAAAACCCTCATAGCAAACATGTCTTCAGACTCGTCCTCAAATAGCAACAACCACAATAACTTCAAGTTACCTATGTTGGATCCTGAAAACTTTGAACTATGGGAATTCAGAATCCAACAATACCTAAAAATGGAACACTATGTTCTCTGGGAGATCATAGAGTTTGGTGATCAATTCAACAAAATGTTAGCAGTTGAAGAGGGAAAGGAAGAAGAAAAAGGTGAAAGTTCTAAAGGTAAGGACAAGAAGAAATCGGCTGCTCTGTGTGATAAGGAAATACTGGCTAGAAGGCATGATGTCAGGGCTCACAGCTCATTGCTGTTGGCTCTACCTGATAGACATCAACTCAGATTCAGAAAATACAAAACAGCTAAGGAACTATGGGAAGCCATAGGCACAACCTTTGGAGGAAATGAAGCCACAAAGAAGAAGAAGAAGAATCAAATGTTGGATGATTTTGCTTCTTTCAAAGCAATTAGTGATGAATCAATTGGAGCTATTTACAACAGGCTTCAAGATATGGTGGCCCAGTTGGAATTCTTTGATATCGAGGTGTCAAAAGAGCAGGTGAATACCAGGTTTCTTAACAGCCTCCAGAAAGAATGGTTTGTCTATAAGGCAATTTGGCAGAATAAGGATGACTTGGACAACAAGAACATTGATGACATATACAACAACTTGAAAGTTTTTGAGCCTGTTGTCAATGAGATGAAGTCAAAAGGAACGATTCCCACCAACTCAAGTGGATCCACTGATTCCCCTGCTAACATGGCATTCATATCATAAAGCAGTGGAATCTCCAAGAACAGTGGAATTGAAGTAGCCCCTGCTACTTATTCCCCTGCTACCAGGTCTGGACCATCCTATGATGAAGAAAGACCAGCTACATTCAGCCTTGATACTGCTTGTGCTTTTATAGCATCTCAAGGGCCACAAGGATCTACTGTGTTACATGAAGATCTAAGTCAAATCAGTAAGCAAGGGCTAGAAGAGATGGATATCAAGTGGAATATGGCTCTGCTCAGCATGAGAGCCAACATGTTCTACAAGAAGTATGGGAAGAAGATCTCAATCAATCCCTCTGATGTGGCTGGGTTTGATAAAACAAAAGTTGAATGCTACAACTGTGGCAAGAAGGGTCATTTTGCCAGGGAATGCAGAGAACCCAAGACTGGAAACAGCTACAGAAAGGAAACAAGAGATGATGATTCTGGTGCTAAAGCCATGGTAGCCATGCAGGGGATAGATGGAGCAAGTGGATGGGACTGGAGTGCTATGACAGAGAATGTGGAAAGAAATCAAGCTTTGATTGCTGAGAAAAAAGAAGAAGACTTTGCACTCATGGCCATGTCAAGTTCCAGCTCTGACAATGAGGTATATGATGATTCATATTGTACTAAAGCTTGTAGGAAAAATACTGAGTCTTTGAATGATCAAATCAGAAAGGTAAAAGCTGACTATATCAATTGTGATAATGATCTTGATAATTATAGACGTGCTTTAGAACAGTTAGAGTCCACCATAAGAGAGTTTAAGCAAAGAGAAAGTGATTACAGGGATCACATTGTGATTCTAGAAAGAGATGCCAAGGAGAATAACCAATCTATAAAGGAATTGACTGCTGAACTTGAAATTTTTAAAACTAACAAAAAGATAGATGAGGAAACTATTGAAAAATTTGGAAAAGCTTCAAAAGATTTAACCAAAGCAGTTGAAATTGGTCAATCTCCTAGGGACAAAACAGGGTTTGGGATTAAAAATGAGCATGCTACCATACCACCACCCCCTTCCAACATCCATGCACCTTTTCCTAGAAAAGACCTGTCCTGGACTGGTCTCCCTTGTTTTCAAAAACAGGATGACATTGAGTTTGACTTGAGTGCTTATATACCTAATAATCTTGATACAGAAGAGTCCCTAGTAAAAACTAGTGTTATTAGGGATTTTGAAAAGGAACAGGTTTCTTTAAAACAATGGAAAATTGATAACCCTGTTCTATTTTCAAGAGAAGGAGTTTTTGGTAGTGATTCTAGTTCTAAGAGCAGCTCTGCCAGATCTAAGACCAGATCACAGTCCCCTAAGTCCACCATTAAATATGCTGGTATGTACAGGAATGTCAGAGGTAATCAAAGAAATTGGAATGACCAAAAGTCTCATCAATTAGGAGAAGACTTTGTGATTAACACCAAGCCCTGCTTCACATGTGGCAGCTTTGAGCACACTTATCAAGAGTGTAAGGCACCAATGGAGATGGTGGCTGCAAATCCCTTAAAGGATATGCAACCTAAAACCATTCTTCTAAATGCAGGGGCAAAATCTTTTTCCCCTGTTAAGTATGTTGCCCCTGCCTTGAGAAACAAGGTGACTGATAAATATGTTGTTCCTGCACTTAGAAAGGAGAATGATGTTCACACAAAGCCCAACACTTCTGTGACCACCCCAACACCTGACAATGCATATAGATCTGGCTCTAGAAACAAAAGATGGATTCCCTCTGCTAAGCATAGGGATTCCCCTGCTAAAACTGAGGTATCCCCTGCTAACAAAGTTTTGCCTTCTAGGAGCATGGGAAGATGGGGAAAAGCTGTGAAAGCCTCAGCTCGTTGGGTTTGGGTACCCAAAAGGGGTACTCAATCTAATGGTGTATCTCTAGTTTTTGATAAGCTATCCTACATTGATACACGAGGTAGATCCAAGTCTGTAATGGCTTGGGTCCTCAAGAAAAACTAATTTGCTTTTATTTTTGCAGGTGACAAAGAAGACAAGGGATGATAGAGCATATTGGGATAGTGGATGCTCAAGAAGTATGACTGGACAAAAATCTTACCTGTCTAACTTTGTGCCCCTGCATGAAAATGATGGTGTTTCTTTTGGAGATGGGCATGGAACTATAACAGGAAAAGGAACTATTGTCACCAATGGGATGACCTTTGACAATGTCTACTTGGTGAAAGAACTCAAGTACAATCTCTTCAGTGTGTCACAGATGACTGATAACAAGAATTTTGTCTTGTTTACTGACACTGAATGCTTGGTGTTAGGAAAGGAGTTTGTCTTACCACCAGACACTCCTATTGTACTCAGAACACCAAGACAGAAGAATATGTACACAATTGACCTCAAGGACATATCTCTCCAAGACAATGAAACATGTTTCATTGCCAAAGCCTCAGTAGAGGAGTGTAAGAAATGGCATAGAAGACTTGGTCATCTTAATTTCAAGAACATGAACAAACTAGTAAAGTATAATCTGGTTCATGGTCTTCCTTCCAAGTCTTTTGTCAATGAACATACTTGTGCTGCCTGTCTGAAAGGGAAGCAACACAGAGCATCTTGCAAATAAAAAACAAGTATGTCCACCACCAAGCCATTGGAACTACTGCACATGGATCTCTTTGGTCCTACTTCTGTGGCAAGCATAATGAAGAAATGGTACTGCCTAGTGATTACTGATGATTTTTCAAGGTTCACATGGACATTCTTTCTATTTCAGAAGAGTGACACAGCTGATGTACTCATTGGATTCATCAATCAGATTGAACTATCAAAAAGCATGAAGGTAGTCACCATGAGATCAGACAATGGTGGTGAGTTCAGAAATCAGAAACTGGACTCTTTCTGCATAAACAAAGGAATCAAGAGGGAATTCAACATTGCAAGAACACCTCAACAGAATGGAGTGGCAGAAAGAAGGAATAGGACACTCATTGAAGCTGCAAGAACTATGCTGTCTGATTCCTAACTTCCAGTTATCTTTTGGGCTGAAGCTGTATCCACTGCTTGTTATGTACAAAACAGGGCCTTGGTGGTTAAGGCACACAACAAGACCCCTTATCAGCTGTTCAATGGAAGACCTCCTTTAATCGACTTCTTCAGACCTTTTGGATGTCATGTGATCATTTTGAACACTATTGACAATCTGGGTAAGTTTAGTGAAAAGGGTGATGATGGATACTTTGTGGGTTATTCATTAAACAGCAAGCGATGTAGGGTCTTCAACAAGAAGACAAGCAAAATCACAGAAAATCTTCATGTGAACTTTCTTGAAGACAAACCTGAAGATGTTCAAACAGGTCCTGACTGGTTCTTTGATATAGAAGTACTTTCAAAGTCTATGAATTATGTACCTGTTGCTTTGCAGAACACTAACACTTCAGGTACTCAAGAACCAACTGGTGCAGAGAAGTCACCCCTGAGGTACATGAATGTACCCTCACTATTTCCTATTAAAGCTGATGATCAAGAAGATAATACTTCTCTAGGAAAAGAACAGCCAATCTCATCCCCTGCTATGTCATCTCCTGAAAGCAGCGGAATGGCTGAAGGCGGTGGAATCCAGGATTCCCCTGCTAGACCAATTGATTCCCCTTCCACAAAGGATCCTGTTGCTAATGATGCAGAAAGAGAATCCCCACTCATTTCATCGTCTACACCTATAGCTGATGGTCCTATTATATCCAGCAGTGGAAGCAGAATAATCAAGAGTGGAGGCCCAAGTTACTCAGAGCTTCATTCAGCTCACCAGCACCCATCTCTAGGTCATGCTGTATCATTTGGAAGTTCCTTTGAGGACTTCTTTCCTAATCAAAATAGCCCCATCAATTCTGATTTGGAAGAAGATGAAACAGAAGTAATCATGCACCCTACCTACAGAATCAATAAGGATCACCCTATCTCTCAAATCATTGGTAATCCTGAAGCCCCTAGACATACAAGGTATAGAGCAAAGGAGCACAGCTTCATTGCTAACATCACCATGAAGTTCAATCATGACAACATGCAATGTTGTTTGTTTACTGCATTTTTGTCACAAGAAGAGCCAAAGAAGATTTTTCAGGCTTTAAATGACCCAAGCTGGGTTGAAGCCATGCAAGAGGAGCTCTTACAGTTTGACATACAAGAGGTTTGGATTCTGGTAGATTGTCCCAAATGGGCAAGGCCTATTGGGACAAAGTGGGTACTCAGGAACAAAAAGGATGAAAGGGGAATAGTTGTCAGGAACAAAGCAAGACTAGTGGCACAAGGGTATACCCAGGAAGAAGGAATTGATTATGAAGAGGTATTTGCTCCAGTAGCCAGGATTGAAGCCATTAGATTATTCCTTGCTTATGCTTCATTCATGGACTTTACTGTTTTTCAAACGGATGTGAAAAGTGCCTTCCTATATGGAACCATTGATGAAGAAGTCTATGTTATGCAACCTCCAGGGTTTGAAGACCCAGAACATCCAGACAAAGTATACAAGGTGAAAAAGGCTATGTATGGACTTCACCAAGCTCCCAGAGCCTGGTATGGTACTCTCTCTAAATATCTCTTAGATAATGGATTCAGCAGGGGGAAGATTGATCAGACCCTGTTCATCAAGAAACAAAAGGGTGACCTTCTGCTAGTGCAAGTCTATGTTGATGACATCATTTTTGGATCCACTAACTCTTTGCTTAGCAAAGAGTTTTCCAAACTGATGCAGGATAAATTCTAAATGAGTGCAATGGGAGAACTAAACTTCTTTTTGGGGTTACAAGTTCAGCAGCGGAAAGATGGGATATTTATCTCACAAGACAAATATGTGGCTGAGATTGTGAAGAAGTTTGGCATGTCTGATGGAAAGAAGGTGTCCACTCCAATGGACAAAGATCATCCATGGGGTAAAGATGGTCCTGGGAAGCTTATAGATGTCAGGAACTACAGGTCAATGATTGGGTCTCTTATGTATCTCACAGCTTCAAGACCTGACATCATTTTTGCAGTCTGCTTATGTGCAAGATACCAGGTGTCACCAACAGAGTGTCACTTATTTGCGTTAAAAGAATTTTTAGGTATCTGAAGTGTCATCCCACCTTAGGACTTTGGTATCCGAAGGAGTCACCATTTGAGTTGATCGCCTACTCAGATAGTGATTATGCTGGGGACAACAATGATAGGAAGTCTACAACAGGGGGATGCCAATTTTTGGGAAGCAGACTTATATCTTGGCAATGTAAGAAGCAGACTATTATGGCCACATCCACAACTGTAGCTGAGTATGTAGCAGCTGCTGCATGCTGTGGTCAAGTGCTTTGGGTGCAAAATCAACTGCTTGATTATGGGTATAACATTCTTAAAACCAAGATATTCATTGACAACAACAACACAATTTGCATCATTAAGAACCCTGTTTTTCATAGCAAAACTAAACACATTGAAATTAGACATCACTTTATCAGAGATTGTTTTGAGAAAGGACTGATTGTCCCTGAGAAAATTGATACAGAACTTAATGTTTCTGATCTATTAACAAAAGCTTTTGAAGTAGGGAGGTTTCAGTACCTGGTTGCAGGTATTGGAATGGTTACTCCCTAAAATTTGATATCTATTATGTCATTCAGGGTGCTTTACTGCTGTTGTTGTATAACTGTTAGTCCATTTTTCCATCACTTTTTATTCCACTGCTTTTTAAAGATTCCCCTGCTAAGAGAATTTTTCTCTTTAAGCTAGGTTTGTTCTTTTTACAAAGTGGTTATATGTGGTTTTAGACTAACAATGCAGAATTTCATGTGGTGCATACTATTCTCATTGGTGAATCAGGTATATACTCTATGTTTCAGGGGAAGTTAGGTCACACCTTTAGGACTCAGGGTATCCTTAGGATACTCATATATGATCTTAGATCATATCCATAGGTGAGTGAGGGTTCAGGGTGATGAGGACTTGCTGCAAAGCTTGTCAGAACTCTGAAATCTTGAGGCACTGTAATGGGTGTTTACATTTCTCTATTAAAACAGCTTGCTGTTCAAGTACAGATGTGTGGCACACATTGCCAAGACTAACTGACCATAAGTAAGGGAAAAGGTAGGGATGGTGACTAGGGTATGCATGTTTCCTTGGTTTAACCTGGTGCAAGGTGACTTATGTGTTGACTTTTTGTATTGGGACCTTTGCTGAATAGAGGACTCTTGAGTTTCTATGTATCTATCTTGTGTATACAAGTGTGTGCATTAGAGCAGAGCTAGTTAGCATTGGTCTCTCCATGACTAGTCCAATACCCCTAGGAAAGTTTCCCCTGCTTTCATCTTTTGCTTCCCCTGCTTTCATAACATTCCCCTGTTTGACCGTTGACCGACAATACCGTTACCCTGTTCATAGCCGTTGGGCCTGCTTGCACAAATTTTGGTTAGTGAATATTTTATTGTTTTTAAAAGATATTTAAGGCGCTTTCTTCGCTGATTGGTAATCTTTTCTTTATTATTTCAAATAAATTACTTTTTCATCAAGATTTATCTTTGATATTTTTGCAATTTGAAAATTTTGGTCCAATCACAGCTCTTCAATTCGCCTATAAAAACTTAATTCCCTTTACCAGCAGGTCCATCTCTCTCTCTCTCGACTTAATCCCACCTACCTCTAATCTTTATAAACCTTCAACCTATTTTCAAACTTTATCATGACTCTAAAAATTGCTGCTAATCATAACCAAATCGCTTTGTTACATGATGAACCAGCAGAGTTTGCTGATGCTGTGGCCTTTCTAAATCCTCGTACATTAGAGTGGCCCTTCTCATCAATCCTCGAATCTATACCTCACACATTCAGCAGTTCTGGTCTAAATCCATGACCAAAACAGTGAATGGAGAGGTTACAATTCAAAGCACTGTTGATGGTCATCCCAAGGTGATTACACTTGCCTCCATCAGGGAGAATCTTCTTCTTGATGATGAGGATGGGATAACCAACTTTTCTGAGGCTGAAATCTTTGTAGGTCTTGTTAAATTGGGGTACAAACTTTCTAAAAACCAAAAATGTAAGTTTGCTAAAGGCCAGTTTGCCCCTCATTGGAAGTATTTGGTTCATACAATTTTGCAATGTTTGTCACCAAAAACCACTGCTTTTAATGAGTTTGGTAGTGAGATGGCTTCTGCCCTGATCTGCTTTGCAACAGGGAGGAAGTATTGTTTTTCTCAAATGATTTTTAAAGGAATGGTTAAAAACGTTTCAAGCAACTCAAAGTTTTGTATGTACCCAAGGTTTATAGAACTTTTGCTGAATATGAGTGATCATGGTCCAATTAAACACAAAAACTATTTTTCAGCAACCAAACATACCACCAAACTATTCACCACACTTCTTGCACCATCACCCCAGTTTTCTGGCAGGTCTATTCCACTCACTTCTATTATGATGAACCAAATCAGACGGGAAGAAGCCAAGAGTCAAACAGCTAAACACCAACCTTCTGATTCCCCTGCCAAGAACCTACACCCTGCTAGTCCTTTACCCCCTACTGATCCCCAACATGAAAGGCGATCTAAATCCGGGTTTGCCAGGTCTCCCTTGCCTGGTGAATCTTCACAAGCAGCAGAGAGGAGAGTCTCCAAGGGTTTGGAGCAACCTGAGGGTTTGGCTGCCACTATTGTCTCATCCTCAAGGGGTGAGCAGGACAGTGACACCATCAGTAAGTCCTCTCCCTCACTCCATGATATCCAAAAAGGGGAGAAATCCCCTTCTAGGATTGAGAGCAGCATGAAACCTTTGACTAATTTGGAATTGACGAAAATGTGTATGAGTCTGAAAAGGTAGAATGCACAACTGGTACAAGATGTCAAAAAGTAAGGCCTGGTTATCAATAACCTGGAAACCAGACTTGCTACTCTTGAGGGGAGGAGAAAGCCCAGACTGATTATATCAATAGATGAGGATGCTTCCAAAGGGGAGGAAGTTCCAAATACAGAAGAGTCTACTAAGTACTATTCATATCCTGGTGGTGTACATGGAAAGATAGCAAGTGCTGAGAAAGGGATAGAGAAAGGAAGTGCTGATAAGGGAAGTGACAAGGGGAGTGCAACCAAAGAAATTGCTCAAACATTGCTCACCATGGGCAATCCAGAAGAAGCCCCTGCTTCAAAAGTTTCCCCTGCTGTTGCTGATCCCACTGCTGTAAGTCATTCCCCTGCAAAGAATATTACTCAAACTTTTGTTAGAAAGAACAGAAAGCAACCAGCTCAGAAGGGGATTACAATCAAAGAACCTGCATCTAAAGTGAAACCAGCACCAACAGTGGATCCAAAAGACAAAGGAAAAGGAATCATGGTGGAACAGCCCAAGAGAAAATACAAGCATCTAACTCCTGAACAGCAAAGGGCTCAAGAAGCACATGATGCACAAGTAGCTCTCAGGCTACAACAAGAGGAGATGGATATGCAGGACCAAAGAATGCAAAAGATGAGGCCCAAAGATATGCTCAAGCAGGTTGAGATTATGCATAGAGAGCTAGATGACAGGGTACCTCATGTTGGAGAGTTTCTTGATCAATGGGAGAAGGAGTTAATAAATGCTCCTTTGGAAGACAGGTATGAGTTGACTTGCCTTGTTTACAAATATCAAACTGAGTATCTGGAAAGAAGGGCAAATCAAATTCAGAGAGAGAAGTATTTGACTTCAGAGAAAGGGCAACTTGAACACTACAAAGTTCTGCTTAAGAGACATAGGAAGTGGAAGGATGGTGACTTCAGAGATATGAGTTTTGAAGCCATAAAAAGAGCAGTCAGACCAGTTCTAATATTGTATGATGTGGAGGATTGGATGACTATCAACACTCCTGAGGAAGCTGAGTATCTTTGGAGACAAAGTGAAATGCTGCAGAAAGCTAGGGAATCTAAGAAAAGAAAAGCTGGAGGAACAACTTTGGAAACTACACAAGTAGGTGCATCATCCCAAGCAGGTGCATCATCACAAGCAGGGGCATTACATCAAGCAGGTGGAAGTTTTCCAGAAATTGAGAAGTCTGTACTTAATGTACAAAGAGCAGCCAAAAGACTCAAGAGAATGGAGAAAGTTGGCACAGTTACTAAGGAGTCTCAACGGCCTTCAAATGATGAAATTGATAAACAACTAATTCTGCAGGAAAATGATGATATCTCACCTAGTGAACTTGGAAAGAAGTTTGCTATCCCAGAATATGCTGTTTATGAACACAAAGGGAGGACTTGGTGGAAGCTTACAAGAGCTGACAATACAACACAGACATTTCTAAGTCTAGTTGTCGTGTTTTAAATTTTGGATAGTGAAGACTTAGAAGATCTGTGGAAAATATTAAAGAAAACGTTTGCTGCAAAACCTCCTACCATGGATGGTGTGGAGAAGGATTGGGTAATCTGGGAGTGCATGCATAGGATGTATGAGCATGAGTTATTTGATCCTATATTTGATGCAGTAAATAAAGGAGATTTGTTGTATTGGAAGCTGTTTACCAATTCTGGGGTCTATGAGGTAGTGATGGAAGGAGTAAGTGTGTACTTGATCAATCATAGGTACTATCCCTTCTCTCAGGAGACCTTGAAGAAACTAGCACAGGATAACTTGATTGTAGATGCTAAAACGCCTGTTGCTTATGATCTGGTAAGAATGGTTCATAGTCAGATTTGGCCAGAAAGTTTGTAAGCATCCTCATCAACTAGTATTTATTCAGAAACTTGTCTTTAGGGGAAAGCACAAGTTTAGGGGAGGATTGTTGGGAATAAATCTATGCTTACTTGTTACCCCTGCTAGTTGATTATCTGTACCCCTGCTAGAGTAAGTTCCCCCTGCTAAATTACAAAGGCAGGGGGATTGGTTCCCCTGCTGAAGTCAAAGGCCCTGCTGTCAGAGATAAACATGGAATAAATTTTTACGCGTTTTAGTTATTATTCCTTAATACTTTCCAAGTTTGTTAGTAGTGATCTTGTATGTGAGTCCTTGTGGCTATAAAAGGACTCACTAGGTTAGCATGCAAAGTGTGTCTTTCTCATTTGTCTTTCATTGTCATACTTTAAGGTTTTGTAAACCCTAATACCATTTTAGGGTATTCGTATATCATTGATATATTAAAGTTCAACGTTCCAATCATATTGTTCTTGTGCTAAACATTATATTCCGCATCTTGTTTAGTTACTTTGCATTGCAAAGTTTCTCCAGTGTTAGATTGAATTCTTTCTTTCTATCACAACCCTTAAACAAGCTATTAAGGTTTAAGATCTGACTTTGGGATCAACACATTGTATATCAAAATCCCAAATAAAGATTGAAGAAAAATAATGAAGTCGTGGTCCATGTTTGAAAAAATTCCATATATGAAGAGAAGACCATTATTTCAAGAACGTCTTCCAAGATTCGAAGTATGAAGTACATGACAAATATCGGTCCGAGAGATGTCTCAAATTGTGAAACGAGTTATGCCAAGATATGAACTTAAGGATATTACGAGAAGCCGTTTTAAAAGATCGTGTCCTTCAGCTAACTCTCGATTAAATCGTGCTACTTTATTTTCAGCCTTAATAAAATATCGAAATAAGTCAATGATGTATCCTCGTGATCATTAAGACAAAATAAAATATAAGAGATACCAATTAGGAATAAGGGAGTCTAAGTACGTAATTAACACTCATGAGTAATGATTGTGTTGCTAACTTATAATAACAATTATCTCGTTACACGCTTAGCATGGAATTAAGTGAAAATCGAGGATGACAAACTTATCTCTATGAGGCATTCACGTGTTCTTATTCTTTGACCCTAAAAGTCACTTAATCGTGATGAAAACAATACATTATGTCTAAAACGCATGTAGTAGTTTATTTATGTTTACATTTTCAATAAATGTCACATATAAATGAATTTTGGAAGTGCTATGATACTTAATTCTAGCATTGCATGGGGACACGGCAATGGTTTAGTATGGGTGAGTGATGAGACTGCAATTATACATAGTCTCATCGTCCAAATCGGGCTTAAAAGGCTTAAAATATCATTAAAATACCCCAAAATATGCTTGTGTTTGTTCATTGTGTATTTTAGGTACGGATATCGTGAACTCAACAAAAGATCACAAGAATGAAGCAAAAACGAACACGGGAAACGAAGCCGCACAAAGAACCGGACCGAATCATGAATTTACAAAATGGTCTTTAAAGTTTTGAAGACTGTCAACTTTGGTCCCTCAAGTTTGAAGACTTGACATTTTATACCCTTGCAAAACTCATTAATTACATTTTGGTCCCTTAAATGTCAAGATTGTACAAGATTGGTCCTTGGAATATGAAGAAATTACAAGAAAAGTCCTTGGTATAGCTTTACAAAAGTTTGTGTGGCCAAAATGTAAAAACACAAACTTTGTTAACGAAGGGTTTGTAGTTTTGGGCTGTCAAATATAATGTGCAAACAAGAAAGAAGTCAAGGGGCAAACTTGGCAGACATTAAAACTTCCACCAGCCACTAACCTTTCTCCACGTCACCCACTACAATCCCCTCACCCAATCACCAGTCACCACCTCACACACCCCCTCCATGTCACGTTTCCACTATAACAGATTTTCTAATCTGTTTATTAAACTGAAAAAAATGAGGGAAACACTTTTTAAACCTTAATCACAGATTAAACCCATACTGTTTACTTCCTCTCTCCTCTTAAACCCTAAAAACCTAATTATGTCTAATCAAAGGGTTTTTGATTGAGCTTCTCCAGAACCATGATTAAGACCACCCTTAACCAAACCCACTAACAAACAACCAATCCCCTTCACCCATATGACCCCACACATTGTCCCCTGCCTCAACAAAAATGGTAAAAATCGTATCTTTCAGAAAATCAAAGGCCCTTATGCATTACTTTGTCCCAAAGGCTCCAAATGAACGACTATGATGCACTATACAGCTGTCTCATCACGTGAAGACCTAAGCAAGATTTTGACCTAGGGCACTTCTAGATTTTCATGAGCTATTAGGGTTTAATGTATTAGCTTTCTAGAGAGTTCCATAGAGTAGTATATAAGAGGCGACTTGTGGCCTCTTATAACATTTGTTCCAGATTTTCTTGTAAACCTTTTTAAATAAATAGTTAAAGTGTTTTCTAAGCCTTGCAAGATCATTCTGTGTTCCATTTTTAATTGACTACATTTTAATTTAAGTCTGTTTTGAATTCGTGGGGTGTTATTTTTCTATCAATTTTTTTTGTCAAACTTGTTTATGGTCAAAAGTGTTTGAGATCCAAAACTTTGTGTGAAGTGTTTGTGATGGTCTGACAAACCAATCTCAATCAGTTTAACAAAGTTTTGTTAAATTTCTGTTGGTTCTGTTTAGTTTTCAAAAGTTTGGTTTTTCAAAGATTTTTCTAAAAAATCTTCATTTTACTATTTCTCACTCTTATTGTAGCATAAGCTGCCACAAGCTTGATTGACAACCAAGCTTGTGTCCAGTGTTTGCTACTTGGATTCGTTTTTCTCTTTGTTTTGATTATGCAGGTACAAAGACAAGTTTATCACTCTTTATTTCCATCCATTTCATTTTTCTTTGAAGACATGGTTACCCTTGGTCTGTTGTAGACCCCAACAAGGGCTCTCTACTCTCTACATACATCCTAGAAGCCCAAAGATAAGACTAGTGGAAGGTATCAGCCAGGTATTAGGCAAGAACCCTATTGGTTTTTTTAGTTTTATGTGTTTGTGTATATTTGACCTTGGTGATTATTTCAATATTGATCTTGATTGGTTCCTGTCAGTTTAAATTATCTTCTTTTATCAGTTTATGCATGTTTAGTTGGTTAAAATCATATTTGTAAGTGTTTTGATGAATTTGCTTTGATAAATTTTGGTTCACACAAGTTAAGGGGTGTTTGGATCTGTGGTTTTAACTCTATTGGCTGACACATTTTTGGTTAAAACCTGTCTAAACACACTCTATTGGGTGATAGTAGGCTATATCAGTAGTTAATTTAAGTTTGTTAAGTCTAAAAAAGGTTAAGTCTAGTTTCATTTTTGGTTAAAACCTGTCTAAACAATGAGTAAGCTTAAAACTAGTTGGTTCTAGTATATTTTGGTCTAAAAATTTGTAGCCTGTTAGTTTTAGGTGTTATCTAGGATTAAGAATTTATTTGTTGTGATTTGGTGGTGAATTGAGTGAGTTTTGGCCAACCAAAACTCACCCAAGTGGTCAAACAGACCAGCAAAGTCTCACCAGACCTGCCAATCACATCAGTAACTGATCTTGCCATTTTTGTGTGCTTTATTTGTATTAGACTGGTGTTTTTCTTGCAATACTTGACTCCCTACACTCAACTGAGTGTAGGGGTTCCCTTGCTTGCCAATAACAACAACAAACAGCCAATCCGAGCTCCAAAATAATTCAGGGAACTTTTCTTTGTTATCAGAGAACGACCATAAATTTTTGTTTTTTTAAGTACTGTCAGATATCGGACAACACGTGGTCTGGTAGTTTCATAAAGTTTCAGTCTCTGTGTTTTTTTGTCTCAATTTGTAGGATTAAAACGTTTGTACTTCGATTTTGTTTGTGTTTTTGGAGTTTTAGATACCAGTTATCAAGTTTTTATAAAATAAAAATAAAAAAAAGTTTTAAATTTTTTTGGCGTGGCCAGGACTCGAACCTGCGCCACCACTTCCAACACACACAACACTTACCACTGCCCTAGGGTCTTTAACGTATATACTCTTGCAAGGTTTTGTTTATAAGGTGTGTTTTGTTTGTAGCTTATTTATAAGCTCGAATGTTTTAAGCCAGGTTTTCAGCTTATTTTGATCATATTTTCTCAACTTTCATTTTTCTTATAATCTTTTGTCAGTTTACGATTTTTCAAAATAAAAGTTATATTTTTCCGTTAATTAATTAGTTTTTTATCATTATTTTTAGTTTAGATTTTAGAAAGTAATTTAAAAATAGAAAAAAGTAGTTTAAAAATTTAGAAAAATAATTTTTAAGTTTTAATTAATATATTTGAGGTTTACATGTAGAAAAGTTTTCAATTTCACTCTTTTTCAATTTTATTTAATTTTGGGTGTTTTATTAAAATTTAAAAATTAACATAAAATTATTAAAAAGTTTTTGGAAATTTTTGTTTTCATTTTTGTTTTATTCATATTCTTTTTAGCTTAAATTAAAAATTTGGTTAATTTTAGTGAACTTTCATTTTTGTCGATTTTACGATTTCGCGTGTTTTACGTCGTAGTGTAGTTTTTAGCGTACATCGTCTTTAATTTCTTTTCTCTTCTCATCCAAAAACGACACTAATCCAAACTTGATTTTTATATAACTGGCTAACAAATACACACCTCCATCGAGAATGAACTCGTACTTATCGGTTTTACGGTTTTCCTAAAGCGTAAGACTTAAAACTTGCCACAGTTATTTGTTTTTCCTAAAACAAGTAACTAAAATACCTCAATCATTTTGGCGCTGTTGCCGGGGAAGTGTGTTTGCCTTATATATATCATGTTTGTGTGAGTAGTGCGTTTTTGCTTTTCATTTTTGGAAAGCGTAAATATCATACATACTCATTTTTGTTATTTTTCTCTATTATATTATAATATCCAAATAAATTGTGTTTAGTTTTCCTAAATTAAACACAAAACAATCATTTTACTATATTGTAGATATATTGGTTTTCGTTTTTCTTGTGAATATTATTAATATATTGTATTTAAGTATCACAATAAATATACAATTTCTCTAAAAGCGTGAAAACGCAACCTGAATTGGGATTTCATCACTCAATTATTGTATTCGAATCCAAAGCAAAAGTTTAAAGGCAAAATAGATAAATACTTTCGTGAGGCTTAATTTTGATTAACACAAACTATAAGGTAGGTATAAGGCGGTTGTATTTCACGACCTAAGGGAAAAAGGCTCTTAAGTGCTCAGCGCCGCCTCGTTCCCCCGCTTACTTGTGCGTGTTTTGAGAAAGAGGTCTAATCGAGGGTTTGCCGCCCAAGTATTATCTACGTATCATATATATTTGCTTGTGTTTCAAAGATTAAACCATCTTGAACGTTTTGGTGTTCCACCAACGTTCTAAAGTCATCGAAGGCGTTCACCCCACGTGATTGTTTTCATTCCTTGAGGCTCCTTTAATCGAGAAATTCATTCAAGGAGAGATTTGTAGATTTGAGTCTACGTAATACAACACAAATCCAACTTTTTTTTTTAAAACAATCAAAAACCAAAAAAAATTGAAAAAACAAAAAACCGCAAAAAGAATCTTCTTTGCTACCCCCATTCTACGCTTAGTGCATGCGCACTCGATCGAAGGATTATTCTAATTCTAGTGACGCTTCGAATCGACGCAATCGAAATCGAAGGAATCGACGACGTAGACGAGAATTAGAAACCGACATTCCTAATATCGTTGTTGAAGAGACCGTAGACGAGATGGGCGACAATCGTTCGATGATGGAATTGCTCCAAGCGCCCACCGAGGGTTATGGTGACGCGATCGTAATTCCCGCTATCGAAGCGGAGAATTTTGAGATTAAGAGCGGAATGCTTTCGTTGATACAAGATACGAAGTTTCGAGGTCGTGAGGCGGATAATCCTCACGATCACATTCAGAATTTTGATCGTCTTTTGGCCACGAGCAAGTTTAAGAGCGTCGACGCCGATGTCGTCAAGCTTATGCTTTTTCCGTACTCGCTCGATAGTGCCGCCAAGGATTGGTACGAGAAAGAGCCACCTAATTCCATAATTACGTGGAAGGATCTCGTTTCCAAATTCGTTAATCATTTTTTCCCACCGTCTAAGACGACGTTTTTTAAAAACGAGATTACGAGATTTGAGCAAAAACCGAATGAATCATTTAGAGACGCGTGGGACGTTTTAAGGAATTGCTTAGATAAAATAGTCGTATTTGAGATATAAAATACTTCAGGACTTGATTTTACTTGCAAAAGGTTCTAAATCACTTAACTAAGAGAATTTAATCATAAAATTTCCAATAAGCTAAGTCAATAAGATGTAACAGTGAATAAGCTTATGCAAAAAGACAAATGAGTTTGTTTTCTAGTAAAATCCTAAAACCAAAAGCTGAAAACTTCCAAATATGATTAAGAGCTAAGAAAAGTAAGATTGATTACAAAAAATAAGTTGTTGCACTATGGAATAAGCTAGAATGGCTTATTAATAAGCTGGACAAAAATGAATACTATCAGTGGAAACCAACAGTGTGAAAGGAGTTCCCACTGCTTGATTCAAGAATTCTCTTTTGAGCTTGATTCAGTAAATGTTTTTGGACAATCAAGGCACCCCTACAACCATTGAGTTGTAGGGAGTCACAAATAAGCAAAAACAACACAATTCAACAAGCTAAATGATACAGTTTAATCAATGATTGCTCATATATGCAAGAACTAGGTCTGATGGTTTCTTTCTGATGCAGTTGACAAATGGTGAACTTTGGATCCTCAAAACTAACAACCTAGCAGACAAAAATCTAACTCAAAGGCATACAATCCTAGTTTAGCATGACAACTAACTGATGACCAAGTTTCAGTTCATAAAAACCTAAAACAAACTTGTTTTAGTGCTATGATGTAGTTTAAGTATTTTAAAACATAAGTTATGACATTTTAAGTCTTAACTACACAAAATCAGAAACAAACACAAAATTGACCTTTTATACTTACTCAAATTCTACTAACACTTACACAACTGCAAATCCAAACACCCTTTTAAACTGACTTGATAAAAATTAACAAAGACTTTTGTTTTAAACACCAATAACATATGATTTAAACACTTGATTAAGATCTATCTAATGCAATAATCAGATTACAAGCACAGATTTCCTAGCAAACAACATACAGCCAAGAATCATGTAACATGCATTTAAGGGAAAATGAAAAAGAGAAAAAGATGAGAAGTATCACCTCCTCCTAATGGCGTCCTATGGGAGGACAACTAAGCTCCCCTAAGCTTGACCAATAACTAGGTCAAGCTAGGGGTGTATTGGATGAACTGAGGTGGCAACCAAGAGCACAGTAGTCAAGGTTTGACCACTTGGTTTGATATGACTGTTGTTGAGACAAAATGAACACACAATCCTTTATCCTTAGTGATCCAACACCATAAGCTACTAGCTTATAGTGAGAGTAACCAAGAATTAAGGGGTTAGAACAGGTAACCAAATAAGCAAGTAAGTTAAAAAGAGAACAGATCTTTCTTCCAAGGATTTTTAGTCCCCACAACTTGAGCTTTCCCATGCCAAAGACCTCACTTCACCTTGATAACTTCTTATCAGGGTGATATGATCAGTCTAGGGTTCAAGAATACTCAATGCTTGAACAATCAATCTGAAAAAAAATCAAAAACTTTGAAACAATTTTGAAACACCAATGCAGATTACTTAAAACACTTTGATAAACGGATTTTAAGCAAGTAAACAACAGTAACAAATATAATATAAGGGACTTGGTCTTTTCTTGTTAACAAACAATACTCAGTTTCATTCATGAAAAGCAGATTTACAAGTTGTGACCAAACTTAGAAAAAACCAAGAACAAGAAATAATGGACTAAAGCTTATGCCTTATATAGGCTACATGGAGGATTCTAGAAAGTTGGAAAAACAAAACCCTAATGCTGTTGATTTCCTAATAAGCCCTTGGTCTACAAATTTGAATCTTGGTCAATGAGCTCCTATGTGATACTTTTTGGTAGTTTGCTTGGATGCCGGTTGTGAAAGTTGATCAAAACCATTGAGAGATGACTTTGAGAAGACGAAAGTTATGTGGTTCGTTGATAGCATTATACTGGCCTTGCCTTCTTGTTCAGGTGGGCCAGGGGACGGTTTATGTGACTGTTGGGATGATGTGGCATCAAAGTAGTGGGTGTGGATATGATTAGTGGACCGTTAATTATTAATCTGCACTAGATGGTATCTTTTCCCTTTGATTTGAAGCCAATTTGGATTAGGGTTCGTAGGGTGAATAGTCTTGTGTTTAGTCCAGGTTGGGGGTGATTAACATGTTACTCGACAAGTAAACTGATTAAATAATCAGTTTAAAAACAGATTATATAAATTAGTTAGTGGGGAGTGAGGTGGCAGGTTGGTGGGTTTTGATTGGTGGAGGGGTGTGAGTGGGTGAGGTGTCATGTTGTGAGTGGATGGTTTGGGTTTGGTTGTATGCCAGTTTTAGCCCCTCAATTTCAAAAATGTGTGCATAATAGTTTGGCCAGCAACAAACTCAAAACCCTTTGTAAATAAGTTTCAGTTTTTATGTTTTTGCCACAAAAACTTTTCCAAAATGTAATCAAGGATATTTCTTACCATTTCTTGATTCATGAAGGGCTTTTAAGGACTATTCTTGAAACTTTAAGGTCTTCTCTTGGATGATTGAATTTAAGGAGGACCAAAAGTGACAAGTCTTCATTTTGTAGGGACCAATCTTGCCAATTCTTCAAAATTGAGGGACCTTTTTGTAGTTTTGACAAACTTTAGGGACCAAAATTGTAATTATGAATATAAAAGGGTATAAAGTGTCATTTCTTCAATGATGAAGGACCTTTCTTGTACATCTTCAATTCTTCAAGGACTTTTTCTTAGAAATTCAACACTTGGGTCCAGTTCATTGTGCGGCTTCGTTTCCCGTGTTCGTTTTTGCTTTGTTCTTGTGATCTTTTGTCATTTTATCGATATCCATACCTAAAATACACATTGAACAAACACAAGCATATACATGGTACTTTTTATGATATTTTCATCGTTTTAAGCCCGTTTTGGACGATGAGACCATGTATAAAAGCAGTCTCATCACTCCCCATACTAAACCATTGTCGTACCCTCACGCAATGCTAGAATAAAGTATCGTAGCATCTCCAAAATTCATTTTTAGGTGACATTTAGTGGAATGTAAACTTACTAAACTACTACTACTTGCGTTTTAGACATAATATAGGATTTTCATCGCAAAATGGGACGTTTAGGTTCATACAATAAGAACACGTGAATGCTTCGTTAGAAATAATTTTGTCGTCCTCGATTTTCACCCAATTCCATGCCAAGCATGTAACGAGATCATTGTCATTATAAGTTAGTAATGCTAACACTACTCTTATGCCCTATCACGTACTTAGACTCCCTTAATCCTAAGTGGTATCTCTTATATTTTATTCTTGTCTTGAATGATCATGATGATAAATTTTTGACTTGCGATAATAGAGATTAAGGTCCAAAAATAGAGTCATAACAGTGTAGCCAAAACCATAGAATTAATAACCTCCCCTAATAGACAACGATGTCAAAAAATTAAGTCAACAAGAAGGATCGATAAACCCGGTTTTATAACGGTTTTGAACATGAGACTTATTACCAATTTGGAATTGGTTTACCGCCACCTTTTATTTAATTTTGCCATGATGTGTTATTATGGCTTTGGTCTTGTCCTTGTCTTTTATTTAACCTCGCCATGAGGTGTTTATTATGACTTGGCGTATATCCTCACGCTAAGGACAATTTTGGATCTTTAAGGCTTCAAGATTTAAGACATTCACTTTCAATTTTGCATAGATTTTTCGGCCTTGTGAGCTTCGAATTTTTGCTTGATTTAGGTGAAGAGGAACTTAAAAATAATTATTGGGGAAGCCTTTGATTATTCGGGTTGCCAATACTTCAAAACCGTGACGCCGGCGATACCTTAATCTTTTCCCAATTTAATTACATGGAGGCTACTAGCAAAAGCTAGAAACCACTAAACCGCTAAGTCAATATTTATTAGCAAAATTTATATATAAGCGAAGGGAGAATAAGCAAAAATTTAGAACACATGAGTTTTGAAAGAATACGAGTACTCTACGTTTAGCATAGTAACTTATAATTAACTCTATCATTTCTAGTTCTCATTTAAGAGACTTAGCCTAATAAAAGTTAAGGAATCGAAGCTAAGTGCTCAACACGCACGGTCGAGTAAAAAATTACTCTTATTCTCACCATCAGAGAATCTACATTCGTGTCTTAAAAACACTTATGAAAACATGAGAAAATTTTAAAATTTTGCCATTTAAAGCCTTATTTGCAAGAAAACAATAATAAAAAGATGAAAATTGGAAATCATGAAGGCGTAGCAAGGCAAGTATCTATTCACCCCCATACTAAAGTTAAACATTGTCCTCAATGTTTCGAGTCTAACGGTAAGATACCCCCATACTAGAGACGAAGTCGAATGCTTAATTTAGCATGGAAAGGGTGGAACCATTAAATCTCTAGCCGTTTATGAAGTGTGATAAAAGACTTAAGGTTAGAACATCAAAGGATATATCATTTGGATATCGAGAAATTCTTCAAAGTAAACGATCGAGCGCTCACATAAAACAAACACGAGAGGCTCCAATCGTGAAGATGATGATCTAAATAACCATAATTCATAAACAACCACGGAACAAAGGTTGGAAGGGCACAAATCCCATCACATTAACTACATTAGAAAGCGATAATATGTACATGGATAAGCATGAGATCTCTCCCAAGAGGCACCTCGTTTTTTATTACCGAGTCATGAGCTCGACTTGATCCCTCAATACTAATTATCATTGGGGAAGGTGACTTGGTCGAGGTCGTCCAAAGAAGGGACTTCCCCACCAAAGTAGTGCTTAACCCTATGACCATTCACCTTAAAGTTAGGACCATCATTTTGAGCTAGCTCGATGGTCCCATATGGAAACACTTGGGTGATGGTGAACGGTCCGGACCAACGGGATTTCAACTTGCCAGAAAATATTTTCAATCTCGAGTTAAAAAGCAACACTTGATCTCCAATTTTAAAAACCCGGTTTTTAATTTTAGAATCATGAAACTTTTTAGTTTTCTCTTTATAAATCAATGAATTTCATAAGCAATGTCTCTTAACTCATCCAATTCATTCAATTGCATTTTCTAGTGTTTTCATGCGGTCTCAATGCCATCATTACAATGCTTTAGGGCCCAATAAGCTTTGTGTTCGAGTTCAATTGGCAAGTGACAATTCTTCCCATACACGAGCTTATAAGGAGTGCACCCAATGGACGTCTTATGATTCGTACGAAAGGCCCATAAAGCATCGTCGAGCTTATCCGACCAAGATTGTCGGTTCTCTCCTATCGAACTTTCCAAAATCCTTTTCAAAGCTCGGTTTGAAACTTCTACTTTCCCACTCGTTTGTGGGTGATAAGCCGTAGAAAGACGATGTGTAACCCTATATTTCTTTAGAACCTTTTCGAATTGGTCATTACAAAAATGGGTTCCCATGATCGCTTATGATTGCACGAGGGGTTCCAAACCGAGAAAACAATTGCTTCAAGAACTTGAATACCACACGAGCATCGTTCATGGGCAAAGCCTTAGCTTCCACCCACTTAGATAGGTAGGCAACGACGACAAGGATGTACTTATTACCACGAGATGATGGGAACGGCCCCATAAAATCAATGCCCCACAAGTCAAAGATCTCACACACTTAGATGATATTTTGTGGCATTTCATCGTTTTGTGAGGCTTTTCCTTGACGTTGGCACGAGTCACACGACTTGATTAGAGCGTGCACATCTCGGTAAATAGTAGGCCAAAAGAAACCGGCATCAAAGACCTTCTTCACCGTGAGATTAACACCATGGTGACCAACCGTGGGTCCCTCGTGACAAGCTCTAAGGATATTAGTAGCTTCGGTGCCAAACACACAATGTCGAATAGTTTTATCCACACAAGTCCGAAATATATAAGGGTCGTCCCAAAAGTAGAACTTGACGTCACGAAAGAATTTCCGTTTTTGTTGACTCGTCATACCCTTAATGATGAAGTTCTTTGCATGGTAATTTGCGATGTCCGCAAACCATGGGGTAGAAGAATCGTCCTTGGAATTCACTACACCAAGTGTCTCGAGAAGAAATGTTTTGGTGATTTCCTTGTTCTCGTACACGCTTTGGTGAGGATCTTCCAATCGAGAGAGGTGATCGGCTGCAAGATTCTTGGCTCCTTTTTTGTCAAGTATGGTGACATCAAATTCTTGTAGGAGGAGAATCCAACGAAGCAATCTCGGCTTAGCATCTTGTTTAAAGAAAAGGAACTTGATGGCCGAATGATCCGTATACACTATGCTTTTAGTCAAGACGAGATAAGGTCGGAATTTCTCAAATGCATACACCACGGCAAGTAATTCTTTTTCTATCGTGGCGTATTTAAGTTGAGCCTCGGTCATCGTTTTGCTTGCATAGTGAATAGGCAAGAAGTGTTTTGCAAAACGTTGCCCCAAAACGGCCCCAATAGCGGAATCACTAGCATCACATATGAGTTTAAAGGGGAGGTTCCAATTTGGAGCAATAAGAATGGGAGCTTCGGTTAGTTTCCTTTTAAGAATTTCAAAGGCTCGAACACAATCTTCGTTGAAGATGAAAGGGGCATCTTTTTCGAGAAGATGTGTAATGGGTCGAGATATCTTTAAAAAGTCTTTGATGAAGCGACGATAAAAGCCCGCCTGGCCTAGGAAACTCCTAACTCCCTTAACGGTTTTGGGATGAGGTAATTTGGCGATGACGTGTATCTTAGCTTTGTCTACCTCAATCCCCGCTTTCGAGACCTTGTGCCCTAAGACGATTCCTTCCTTACACATAAAATGACACTTTTCCCAATTGAGCACAAGGTTGGTTTCCTCACAACGTTTTAACATTTTATCCAAATTTCCTAAACACGAAGTGAACGATCTACCAACCACCGAAAAGTCATCCATGAAAACCTCCATCGTCTTCTCGATCATGTCATGAAAAATAGCCATCATGCACTTTTGAAAGGTTCCCGGTGCATTACAAAGTCCGAATGGCATTGTACGATAGGAAAACGTTCCATATGGACACGTAAACATAGTTTTTCTTGATCATGAGGATCGATGGGGATTTGAAAGTAACCGGAAAAACTATCTAAAAAGCAATAAAAATCGTTTCCCGCAAGTCGCTCCAACATTTGATCCATGAAGGGCAAGAGAAGGTGACTTGGTCGAGGTCGTCCAAGGAAGGGACTTCCCCACCTTAGTAGTGCTTAACCCTATGACCATTCACCTTGAAGTTAGGACCATCATTTTGAGCTAGCTCGATGGTCCCATATGGAAACACTTGGGTGATGGTGAACGGTCCGGACCAACGTGATTTCAACTTGCCGGAAAATATTATCAATCTCGAGTTAAAAAGCAACACTTGATCTCCAACGTTATAAACCCGGTTTTTAACTTTAGAATCATGTAACTTTTTAGTTTTCTCTTTATAAATCAATGAATTTTCATAAGCAATGTCTCTTAATTCATCCAATTCATTCAATTGCATTTTCCGGTGTTTTTTCGCGGTCTCAATTTCATCATTTCAATGCTTTAGGGCCCAATAAGCTTTGTGTTCGAGTTCAATTTGCAAGTGACAATTCTTCCCATACACGAGCTTATAAGGAGTGCACCCAATGGGCGTCTTATGAGCTGTATGAAAGGCCCATAAAGCATCGTCGAGCTTATCCGACCAAGATTGTCGGTTCTCTCCTATCGACCTTTCCAAAATCCTTTTTAAAGCTCGGTTTGAAACCTTAAATTTCCCACTCATTTGTGGGTGATAAGCCGTAGAAAGACAATGTGTAACCCTATATTTCTTTAGAACCTTTTCGAATTGGTCATTACAAAAATGGGTTCCACGATCGCTTATGATTGCACGAGGGGTTCCAAACCGAGAAAACAATTGCTTCAAGAACTTCACTACCACACGAGCATCGTTCGTGGGCAAAGCCTTAGCTTCCACCCACTTAGATAGGTAGTCAACGGTGACAAGGATGTACTTATTACCACGAGATGATGGGAACGGCCCCATACAATCAATGCCCCATGATATGTGTGAAAACACACATCTTTTCTACCACTTAATTACAATAATAACCGGACTAAAACGTGTATTTTATGTCTTTTATGTCGGAATTATGCGTGGTTTGTGTTTTTTGTTGTTATTTAGGACGAAAAGGTGAAAAGTGGTGAAAACACGGGAATTCACGGGCATTTACGGACTTTTATTGAAGAAAAAGATGAAAGAAGAAGTCAAGAGTAACGGAAGTCCAAGACCAATTCTGAAGATTTATCGAAGAAAAAGTCAAAAGACGGAAGTTTACTTAAAGCCGATGAACTCAAGTCTTATTAATCGAAGAATTAAAAGACGAGTCCAAAGAAATCCCGAGCCAAAAGTCATCAAAGTCCAAGATTAACAAAAAGATTAAGAAGGAAGGACTTAAGGGCGCAATTAAGAAGAAAGGAAGGAGGGGAGGAAGCTTCCTCTAACCCTCCCCCTAATCACCTATAAATACCCCTCTTATTCATTCATTTACTCTTGTTGGCTAGATTGACAAACTAGTTCTTCCACCTTTATTTTATGCACCTTTAATTACTTGTCATTTAAATACATGTTTTGCACCTTTAATTACCTTTAATTTCAAGTAAGTGTTTCTTTAATTACTCGCACATTTACTTTATCTTGTTAATCTCATTCTTCCTTTCTTTAAAACTTTGATTTATAAGCTTTTTGTCTTGTTGATTCGTTTAAAGTTTACATTTTTATGCTTTTGATTGTTTTAAATCATTTATTTTCATAGCTTAATTTGTTGGTTTTCGAGTTTATATAAGTTTTTACAAAAGTTATTTTTATATAAAAAGTTGTTTTTCTTAAAGTTATTCTTTTTCGTGTTTTAAAAGTTGTTAACTTTCAGTTTTGTAGCTTATTTTTACACGGTTTTACCTTAGGATTTAGTCTTGTGCTTATTAGAATCATAGCTTATTGTTATAGCTTATTTTGTACTTTTTCTGCCGGATTCCGATTGGTACAAATCGGAAAAGCGTTTTAAAATTCCGATTGGGGGGGTGTCTTGGTGTTCCGATCAGAAAAGGTAAGTGGGTATTCCGATCGTGTGTAAGTGACATATATTCCGATTGGTTCTTCACTCCTCATTCCGATTGAGGTGTTATTTTGGGTATTCCGATCGTGGGTAAGGTGACAGTTATTCCGATCACGTATTCCGATTAACATTCCGACCAGATCCATCCATATTCCGATCAAGGTAAGGCAAACATTCCGATCTGAAGGTGTTGGTTATTCCGATTGGGTGAGTGACAGCACCCCACACGTCAAAGATCTCACACACTTGGATGATATTTTGTGGCATTTTATCGTTTTGTGAGGCTTTTCCTTGACGTTGGCACGACTCACACGACTTGATTAGTGCGTGCACATCTTGGTGAATAGTAGGCCAAAAGAAACCGGCATCAAAGACCTTCTTCGCCGTGAGATTAGCACCATGGTGACCACCCGTGGGTCCTTCGTGATAAGCTCTAAGGATATTAGTAGCTTCGGTGCCAAACACACAACGTCGAATAATTTGATCCGCACAAGTCCGAAATAGATAAGGGTCGTCCCAAAAGTAGAACTTGACGTCACGAAAGAATTTCCCTTTTTGTTGAGTCGTCATACCCTTAATGATGAAGTTTCCCACATGGTAATTTACAATGTCCGCAAACCATGGGGTAGAAGAATCTTCCTTGGAATTCACTACACCAAGTGTCTCGAGAGGAAATGTTTCAGTGATTTCCTTGGTCTCGTACACGCTTTGGGGAGGATCCTCTAATCAAGAGAGGTGATCGGCCGCAAGATTCTCAGCTCCTTTTTTGTCAAGTATGGTGACATCAAATTCTTGTAGGAGGAGAATCCAATGAATCAATCTTGGCTTAGCATCTTGTTTAGAGAAGAGGAACTTGATGGCCGAATGATCCGTATACACTATGCTTTTAGTCAAGACGAGATAAGGTCGGAATTTCTCAATTGCATACACCACGACAAGTAATTCTTTTTCCGTCGTGGTGTATTTAAGTTGAGCCTCGGTCATCTTTTGCTATCATAGTGAATAGGAAAGAAGTGTTTTGCATGACGTTGCCCTAAAACGGCCCCAATAGCGTAATCACTAGCATCACACATGAGTTCAAAGGGGAGTTTCCAATTTGGAGCAACAAGAATGGGAGCTTCGGTTAGTTTCCTTTTAAGAATTTCAAAGGCTCGAACACAATCTTCGTTGAAGATGAAAGGGGCATCTTTTTCGAGAAGGTGTGTAATGGGTCGAGATATCTTTGAAAAGTCTTTGATGAAGCGATGATAAAAGCCCGCGTGGCCTAGGAAACTCCTAACTCCCTTAACGGTTTTGGGATGAGGTAATTTGGCGATGACGTCTATCTTAGCTTTGTCTACCTCAATCCCCGCTTTCGAGACCTTGTGCCCTAAGACGATTCCTTCCTTACACATAAAATGACATTTTTCCCAATTGAGCACAAGGTTGCTTTCCTCACAACGTTTTAACATTTTATCCAAATTTCGTAAACACGAAGTGAACGAACTACCAAACACCGAAAAGTCATCCATGAAAACCTCCATCGTCTTCTCGATCATGTCATGAAAAATAGCCATCATGCACCTTTGAAAGGTTCCTGGTGCATTACAAAGTCTGAATGGCATTCTACGATAGGCAAACGTTCCATATGGACACGTAAACGTAGTTTTTTCTTGATCACGAGGATCGATGGGGATTTGAAAGTAACCGGAAAAACCATCTAAAAAGCAATTAAACCGTTTCCCGCAAGCTACTCCAACATTTGATTCGTGAAGGGCAAGGGAAAATGGTCTTTACGAGTGGAGTCATTTAACTTACGATAGTCAATACACACCCTCCAACCGGTCACGAGTCGAGTTGGAATTAACTCGTTGTCATCGTTTGGCACAACAGTCATTCCTCAATTTTAGGGACACAATGGATTGGGCTCACCCAAGGGCTATCAGATATAGGGTAAATCATTCCCGCATCAAGTAGTTTAAGAACTTCCTTTTTGATGACGTCGTGAATTTGGGGGGTTACCCTTATTTGACATTGGATTGCAGGTTTGTAGTCCTCGTCCATTAAAATCTTATGTGTACAAAATTTTTGGTCGATACCCTTAATGTCGGAAAGTTTCCACGCAATTTCCCCTTTGTGAGCTTTCAAGACATCGATAAGTGCGGTTTTTTCATCATCGGAAAGGTATTTCACAATAATCACCGACAACTTATCGTCTCCTTCCAAGAATACGTATTCAAGGTGAGGAGGAAGATCTTTTAATTCGAGGGTTGGTGGTTCCTCGATTGAAGATTTCGGTTCAATACTCATAACCTCCACCGATGGAGGAAATGGAAAGTCATTTAGAAAATCCTTGATAATCGAAAAATCCTCATCGTCGTCGAGGTCTTCGTTAGAAGTTCGAGATACATCAAACTCTTCCAAAGTAAAACCACCTCCTTCAAATGGAGTGAAAGATGGATTCGAATTATCAAGAATTGGATCGAGCGCAGTGGGATTGCCACTATTTGCTTCATCGACAAAACATAAAATTTATTGTGAAAATTCCTCGCAAACGAAATTGATTAAATCAATATGGTTTAAAGTCGCGATAGAATAAACATGAGAAAGTTTGGAGTTTTGGAGTGCATCTATAACAAGTTCCTCGTCGTTGAAGCGTAAAGTGATTTTTCTAACATGTACATCAATAACCGCTTTTGACGTATCTAAAAATGAACGACCTAAAATGAGAGGAACTTGAGGATCCGTGGGAATATCGGCTACGATAAAGTCTACCGGATAATAGAACTTTCCCACTTTCACAAAACGTCTTTGGCCGTTCCACATACGAGAATTGTAGAATGATCGGCCATCTCGATAGACATTTTTGTAGGAGTAAGATTTGGAAGATTGAGCGACTTAAATATTTCAAGAGGCATTAAATTAATACTAGCATCGAGATCGGCCAAGGCGTAGCATTCTTCCATATATTGGATACCGGACAGAATTAAAAATTTATCGGGATCACCGACTTTTTGAGGTATGCAATTAAGAAAAACCGATGAAAAATGACTAAATTTTTGAAATTTCTCTTTATCGTTCAACATACTCTTGAAGTTGGCGGCAAATCGAGGCATCATGATTAAAGCGTCGACGAAACTTATGTTAAAATGCAAATCACGAAACATCTTAATAAAAAGCTCAAATTGATAGTTGTTACGTTCTTGCAATTTTTTTATTAAGGTAAGGGTGGTGTTGGGTGGGGCATAGGCATAGCCTTTGGAATCTCGGGTTCCAAACTTGGTAAAGGGTCGACCGTAGGTGTGGTTTGAGCGGTACTTCGTGGGGTTGAAACGTGCTCCTTTTCGACCACCACCTCGGTTTCTTCCTCAATTTCCTCCTCCGTAGGAGTAATTGGTTGAGGAGTCGGCTCTTTAAAGGTCTTACCACTACGTGTGGTAATTACTTTCATCTCTCCCTTCGGGTTTGAAACGGTGTTGCTAGGAAGACAACCCGAAGTAGAAGCTTTGCTCATCATAATAGCATCTAAAAGTCTACTTTCCGACTTTGCTCGTTCTTGCTTATCTTGCTCTTTTTCAACCTTTTGATTTTGCTCCCACCTAAGAAAAGTTTGTTCAATCTTATGTTGTCCTTGTTCCATTTTTTGTTGATTTTGTTGGAGCCTAACCACATTTCCTTCCATCTTGTTACTATGAGTTTCAAACTTAGTGCTTAGGTTTATCACGTCATTTTCCATATTCGTGTACCTATCATCATCAGCCTTAAAGTAACTCAAAATCTCATTTGGAATATCTATTGAAAATGCATTTGAAAGCCCTTGATTGACATTTTGAAAATCACGATTTTGATTTTGATTTTGCAATTGACTACTAGTCCCTTGATTCCCATTGTTGTAATTACCCTTGTAATTGTTCCATTGATTTCCTTGGTAACCACCTGGATTGTTGCGATAACTGTTAGCATTTTGATTGTTTTGATTTGGTGGAAAACCCGGTGGAGTAAATTGATTAGTGCGGGTAACTTGACTGTTTTGGTTATAAGTTCCCGTGGCCGCGTAGGCGCTCGAAGTGTTACCACCAACGGTAATGCACTCGGAGAAATCATGAGCTCCACCACAATAAACACAAGAAAGCTCAACCGCTTTAGCTGTAGCGTGAGTGAGTTGTTCACCAACTTTAAACACTTTAAGCAGTCCCTTAAGCTTATCAAACAACTTGTTTTCCAAATTAGCCTCAATTTGTTAAGCATCAATGGTAGGTGACAATGAAGGCGAAGAAGAAGCCTTGTTAACACTCGGTATGTTACGAGGGCTATAAACTTTGGACCTATTTTCAATGATTGTCAATGCTTCCTCGACCGTTTAACACAAAATTACCACCCGCGACGGCATTAAGATAATCTCGTTCATGATCGTTCAATCCATTGTAAAACGTGTCGATTTGATGTAAGTCGGAAAAACCGTGACTAGGACATTCATGAAACATTTCTTAAACCTAATCCAAGCCGTTGAAAAACTCTCATTATATTGTTATGAAAACTTTGAAATCTCATTTTTCAAATGCGTAGTCTTAGAGGGCGGGAAAAATTGGTTCACGAACTTTGAAACGAGATCCTTCCACGACAATATAGAATTGGGTGGCTCTTTCTCTAACCAAATTTTAGCGGGCCCCGCTAAGAATACGGAAAAATCATCATCTTAATCACCTCATTCGAGATGTCCTTAAACTTGCAAGTCGACGTAAGACGATTGAAATGGCGAATGTGGTTATGAGGGTTGTCCTTTTCGTCACCATGAAACTTGTTAGCTTGGATCATGGACAATAAACCCGTCTTAACCTCAAAATTCTCCGCAAGGATAGTGGGAATCACAATCGCTTCTCCATAACCCTCGATGGGTGCTTGAAGCAACTCCATCATAGTACGATTAGCCATGGAAGCTTCTTGTTCTACAATGGGTTCGACAATGGGAGATTCTTCACTAGAAGGAGTTTGCATTCCTTCCTTTTGACGAAGTTTAGGTGCACCTTTTGCTTTAGAGTGAGTTTGCATAAACGTAACGTAGAACGTGGGGGGTGAGAAAAGAGGATTCTTTTTGGTGTTTTTACGTTTTTCAATTTTTTTGAGCTTTTGATTATTTTTAACTTTTTTTTTGGATTTTTCATGTGAATTACGTAGACTCAAATCTACAAATCTCTCCTCGAATCAATTTCTCGATTAAAGGAGCCTTAAGGAATGAAAATGACCACGTTGAGTGAACGCCTTCGATGACTTTAGAACGTTGGTGGAACACCAAAATGTTCAAGAGGGTTTAATCTTTGAAACCAAGCAAATATATATGGTACGTAGATAATACTTGGGCGGCAAACCCTCGATTAGCCTTCTTTCTCAAAACACGCACAAGCAAGCGGGGAAAACGAGGCGGCGCTAAGAACTTAAGAGCCTTTTTCCCGTAGGTCGTGAAATTCAACCGCTTTATACCCACCTTATAGTTTGTGTTAATCAAAATTAAGCCTCTCGAAAGTAATTATCTATTTTGATTTTTTCTTTTGCTTTAGATTCGAATACAATAATTGAGTGATGAAATCCCAATTAAGGTTGCGTTTTCACGCTTTTGGAGATATTGTGAATTTATTGTGATACGTAATACAATATAATAATATTTATACACAAAAAACGAAAACCGATAATACGTATGATTAGAGTGCTAATCACACAATTACTATTTATGGATAATATCAAAAACAAAATTGTTCAAATTTAAACATACACGCCTCCCCAGCAGCGGCGCCAAAATGATAATAGTAAAAATACGTCTTTATGGAAAAAGAGCGTATAAAGCGGTAAGCACTAAGCGTACGTTTAGGAAAACGTAAACACTTATGACCCTTGTGTGAGTTCGTTCTCGGGGAGGATTAATGTGTGTGTTAAACTTGTTGATATTAGAGATTCATATTAATGAGAACAAGGAGAAAAGAAAAACAATGACGGTTACGATTAAAAATTACACTAAGGCGAAAAACGCGGATTCACGCAAATCTAGGTAAAAATGAAACTTACCCTAAAAATTCCCAAGAAATCACAAAAAATTCCTAAAAATCCAATTAGAGGTTACAAATTATCAAAACTTTTATTTAATTAATATTTAATTTTTTAATGCTAATTAAAGCCCTAAAAATCAAATAAATTAATAAAAAGCCCAAATAAAGATTTTTCTACTTGTAAACCTTAAAAATGACTTAATAAAACTAAAAACTATTTTTCCAAAATTTTAAACCTATTAAATCTATTAAAAATAATTAAAAACTAAAATTTAAATATTAAAATAATATTAAAAATAAAAAATTTACAAAAAATCTAAAAACTTGCAAACTAGTTTATTTTAACCTAATTAAACCAGAAATGAACTTGAAATTACCTAAATACCCCTATTGGGCCCTCAAATGGTCCAAAACCTAAAACAGTCCAATAAGATGGGCTTTTTGGCCCAATAAGACAAAAGTCAACCAATTAAGCCCAAAAACTCTAGTCTAGCTTAAAACTTGATTTTAAACAAAAAACTCTAAAGGCCAAAAAGCTGAAAGTGAGCTTATCACAGCTTAATAGTCACACAGCTTATTCTTAATGGGCCAATAAGCCCATTAAGCTATAAGCTGATGCCATAAGCTGAAAATTGATACACATCCTTCTCTTGGGATAATAAAGATGTTTGTATAAAGAAATTTTGAAAAAGCACACTCAATAAGCCAGAAATAAGCCAAGTAATTTTCCACAAAAAGACAAAATAGTCGTATTTGAGATATAGACCACTTCAGGACTTGATTTTACTTGCTAAAGGTTCTAAATCACTTAACTAAGACAATTTAATCATAAAATTTCCAATAAGCTAAGTCAATAAGCTGTAACAGTGAATAAGCACTTATGCAAAAAGACAAATGAGTTCGTTTTCTAGTCAAATCCTTAAAACAAAAGCTGAAAACTTCCAAATATGATTAAGAGCTAAGAAAAGTAAGATTGATTACAAAAAATAAGTTGTTGCATAATGGAATAAGCTAGAACGACTTATTAATAAGCTGGACAAAAATTAATACTATCAGTGGGAACCAACAGTAGGAAAGGAGTTCCCACTGCTTGATTCAAGAATGCTCTTTTGAGCTTGATTCAGTGAATGTTTTTGGACAATCAAGGCACCCCTACAACCATTGAGTTGTAGGGAGTCACAAATAAGAAAAAATATCCCAATTCAACAAGCCAAATGATACAGTTTAATCAATGATTGCTCAGATATGCAAGAACTAGGTCTGATGTTTTCTTTCTGATGTAGTTGAAAAAATGGTGAACTTTGGATCCTCAAAACTAACAACCTAGCAGACAAAAATCTAACTCAAAGGCATACAATCCTAGTTTAGCATGACAACTAACTAATGACCAACTTTCAGTTCATAAAAACTAAAACAAACTTGTTTTAGTACTATGATGTAGTTTAAGTATTTTAAAACACAAGTTATGCCATTTTAAGTCTTAACTACACAAAATCAGAACCAAACACAATATTGACCTTTTATACCTACTCAAATGCTACTAACACAACTACAAATCCAAACACCCTTTTAAACCGACTTGATAAAAATAAACAGAGACTTTTGTTTTAAACACCAATAACATATGATTTAAACACTTTACTAAGATATTTCTAATGCAATAATCAGATTACAAGCACAGATTTCCTAGCAAACAACATACAACCAAGAATCATGTAACATACATTTCAGGGAAAATGAAAAAGATAAAAAAAGATGAGAAGTATTACCTCCTCCTAATGGCGTCCTATGGGAGGACAACTAAGCTCTCCTAAGCTTGACCAACAGCTAGGTCAAGCTAGGGGTGTCTTGGATGAACTGAGGTGGCAACCAAGACTACTGCAGTCAAGGTTGGACCACTTGGTTTGATATGACTGTTGTTGAGACAAAATGAACACACAATCCTTTATCCTTAGTGATCTAACACCACAAGCTACTAGCTTATAGTGGGAGTAACCAAGAATTAAGGGATTAGAACAGGTAACCAAATAAGCAAGTAAGTTAAAAAGAGTAAATAGATTTTTCTTTCAAGGATTTTTAGTCCCCACAACTTGAGCTTTCCCAAGCCAAATACCTCACTTCACCTTGATAACTTCTTACCAGGGTGATATGATCAGTCTAGGGTTCAAGATTACTCAATGCTTGAACAATAAATCTGAAAAAAAATCAAAAACTTTGAAACAATTTTGAAACACCAATGCATATTACTTAAAACACTATGATAAACCGATTTTAAGCAAGTAAATAACAATAACAGATATAATAAAAGGGACTTGGGCTTTTATTTTCAACAAACAATAATCACTTTCATTCATGAAAATCAGATTTACAACTTGTGACCAAAGTTAAAAAAACCAAGACAAGAACTAATGGACTAAAGCTTATGCCTTATATAGGCTACATGGAGGATTCTAGAAAGCTGGAAAAACAAAACTCCCAATGCTGTTGATTTCCTAATAAGCCCTTAGTCTTCAAATTCGAATCTTGGTCAATGAGCTCCTATGTGATACTGTTTGGCAGTTTGCTTGGATGCCAGTTGTGAAAGTTGATCAAAACCGTTGAGAGATGCCTTTGGGAAGACAAAAGTTATGTGGTTCGTTGATAGCATTGTAGTGGCCTTGTCTTCTTGTTCAGGTGGGGCAGGGGAGGGTTCATGTGACTGTTGGGATGATGTGGTATCAAAATAGTGGGTGGGGAAATGATTAGTGGACCGTTAATTATTAATCTGCACTAGATGGTATCTTTTCCCTTTGATTTGAATCCAATTTTGATTAGGGTTTGTAGGGTGAATAGTCTTGTGTTTAATCCAGGTTGGGGGTGATTAACATGTTACCCGCCAATTAAACTGATTAAATAATCAGTTTAAAAACTAATTATATAAATCAGTTAGTGGGGGGTGAGGTGGCAGTTTGGTGGGTTTTGATTGGTGGAGGGGGTGTGAGTGGGTGAGGTGTCATGTTGTGAGTGGATGGTTAAGGTTTGGTTGTCTGCCAGTTTTAGCCCCTCAATTTCAATAATGCGTGCATAATAGTTTGGCCAGCAACAAACTCAAAACCCTTTGTAAATAAGTTTTAGCTTTTATGTTTTTGCCACAAAAACTTTTCCAAAATGTAATCAAGCGTATTTCTTGCCATTTCTTGATTCTTGAAGGGCTTTTAAGGACTATTCTTGAAACTTTAAGGTCTTCTCTTGGATGATTGACTTTAAGGAGGACCAAAAGTGACAAGTCTTCAATTTGTAGGGACCAATCTTGCCACTTCTTCAAAGTTGAGGGACCTTGATGAGACTGCTTTTATACATAGTCTCATCGTCCAAATAGGGCTTTAAATGTAACACTCTCATTTTTCGTATCGGTACAGCGGAAGGGTCTTTCAGAGTGTTACGGGATAGCACAATAACTCCAATCATAGACAACACAATAAAAATGGTTGTACAAGGTTTAACAAACATTCATTCGATAAAAAGGTTTAAAAGTGTACAACAGGTCCCAAATTATACAGGTCATTAAGTTTACAAAACACATATCGAATGAACATTTTTAATATTAGGTGTGGGCCATCAGAGTCGATCTCCATCCGGATTACCTTCAAGCACCTGAGATAAAAACATGCAAAAATCATATCAGCGAATGCCGAGTGAATTCATAGAGTTTAATAAAAACCGTTATATAAAACAATCATTTAAAATCAGAACACAAGCATAATATCGGAAGTAAGTCCTCATATTGCTAGTCAGGCAATATACATCAAGCATACATCTTAAACCGTCCATGAGACCGTAGTCTCTATATTACCATGATAGGTAATATATTCATCGTTAATAGCGTCGTATCATATCGTTTATTATTTATGTTTTATAGCATACATTGTATATGATTATTATTAGCCGCATGACATTGTTACCTTACTATGAAAACAGCGGGCCGCGAACCCGACAAACAATTTGCCCATCTAAGTTAGCGTGTCGTCACAAAAATCACACTATGGAATCTTCTCATACATAAATTTGCTTACCAATCAATGTGGTACGACGGGGATCAACCGTCAAGGCGCGAACTAGGGTGATCGTCCCCAAATAGTACTATCAAATGCATAAGCGTCTACCAAATCCCGGTAGTTCACAATTCATGCTAATGGGACTTTAAGTGACATAACCTAACCACTAATAATCCTTTTAGTCTCGTATATAGGGTCATAGCATCATTCGGGTCCATATCATTAAGCATACAATCGGGACTACTTGTGTTCTATTTTTATAAAAAACTAGCATGTTATCTCCCTCGCGGGTTTACAAATCATTTTATAAAACATTTAAAAGAGTGCGAGGCTATGAACTCACATTGTTAATGAAAGGCGGATTATCGGCTACGGGCGTGCTTCGGTCACGGAAACCTATATAAATAATAATCGGTCTTAGACTCGGTCCAATGACTTTTATCAAAATAACAATATACATATGATTATTTTGTACATATGATGATGATCAAGTGGGTTTATACATCCTTGTTTACTCATTTTAGTGTTTACGTCATGGTAACGTCTTACTAGTCCACTAGTTTTACCGATTTTACCTATTTTAAGTCCATTAAGTCTTTTATAAGTTCTTTAACTTGTTTTTACCCATTTTATACCTATATTATCAGTATATATATACTTTTCATGTTGGGCCCAAATGGGTTAAGCCCAATAAGCTCTTTTTTACAAGTTTTTATCTTATTAAGTCCAATTATTAGTCCAATATGTTTAGTTAGCTCGTAAATGTCCGTAATTCTTATAGTTCGGGTTTTATCGGTTTTTACTTGTCTTAGTTATCTATACATCAGTATATGACTTTTATAAACTTTACATTAGACGGGTTTGGTCGTCTAAGTTTTATTTGGCGAAAAACGTTAATTTTACGGCAATAGCCGAAAAAGTCGTAAAAATCAAGTTTATAGTTTTTATTACTTATAAATATTATTTTACCACCATTTATATAATTTACCCATTTAATTAACCTTTTATACATTTATATAAATAAGTTTTATAAGTTAGTGGGTTTATATTTGTACATTTTATACATTATAATGTGAGTGCTTATATAATAATAATAAACATTATTTCCAAAAATCTGATTTTTAACTTCATGTTCACCATTTTTAACATATCTAGAGTTCTATAATGAATTAGAAGCTCATTTTTGGACGGAATGATCTTCATAATATGTGCTACATTTAACTTAGTTATAGCTACTGCCCATTTTGAGTTTAACTTGCCTTAACAGTCCCTACAAAACTGCTTATTCAGATTATACCACCTAACTTGTTTTGATCATATATCACTCATTATTTTGATTCCATTGCATGGCCAACTCTAACATGTGTATAACATCTTCTACTTACTGTAAATGGATCAAACCATGCAATTTTATCAGTTCATCATTTAGTTTTCTACTGTTTTTATACAGCCAACTAAATAATCAAGATTTTAGCTTCATTTCTTATGGTTATCATCATTTTTAAGCATATTTATCAACACTTGATCCCCACACAACATTTTTATCATCATATATACATCATATACATATACAAAATGAAAGAAAATACATTTGTTCTTTACAAAATAACAAGAGAAAAATGGAGAGGATGATCTTCTTTACCAATCCAAGTGGATTTCTTGTTTTAGGAAGACAAGAACTTGATGAACACAACAAGTATCTCGAAGACCATCAAATATCAAGAACATAGGTTGGAAAATCAGCCCTAGGACACAAGCAAATCACCTCCAAAGTTGTTAATATGGCCACCAAATGAGCAAGGCTTCAAGAATACTCCTTAATAGAGCTAGTAAACATGTTGTTCATGGCTAGAAGAGATCAAATGGGGTGTTTGTTGGCTTATTTGGGACGGCAAGAGGGGGAGAGTTGAGAGAGTTTGATGTTGGTTTTGCATGTGAGAAATGGTGTAGGTGAAAACAAGTTGCTAGTTTTTGTGTTAAGTGGGAAAAGTTAGCTTAACATGTAAGCATGGCTTACACATGTAATGTGTAAGCTAAACTTGATGCCACATTAGTGTTGTGGTGTCAAGTGTGCCGTCCCATATAGCTAGTGGGGTGGGACAATGTGTTTTGTCCCATCTCACTAGTTTACGGGTATTTCTTGATTCTAGTTTTCTCGATTTGCGTGCCCTCGAGTCGTTTTACGAAAAACGTTTTTATAAATTATGAATCAACGTCACAAAACGAATCCAATAAAAATTGTCTCATCAAAAACGGAGTTCGAAAACGTAAATACGTAATCCTAAGGTTTCCGGTTTAGTCGTAAAAGACGCCAACTTATGCACGTAAGCCCAAATTTAAATCCGTAAATTGTGAGTTCGTCAACCAACACAAAAATAAGTTTCAAAATATTATACGAGAAAATATTTCACTACCTGAAAATGTTAGTTTGTCACAGCTTTTCCTCCTAAAAGGGATCAACGTCCTCGTGATCTATTTCATTTGGGATGTCCGTTTCTTATTGAAATCGAAGAGGTGCGGATATTTCTTCCACATTTCATCCTCTCGTTCCCAAGTATACTCCGGTCCATGCTTTGAATTCCATCGGATCTTGACAATAGGTATCCGACCTTGTTTCAGTTGCTTTACCTCACGGTCCATAACTTCTACGGGCTCTTCGATAAAATGCAACTTCCCATCTATTCGAACCTTACCTAACGGAATTTTCTCATCACTCACTGCTAGACATTTCTTCAGATTAGATACATGGAATGTGTTGTGAACACCATGAAGTTCTGGGGGTAACTCTAGTTTGTAAGCCACCGGACCTACTCTAGATAAAATCTTAAAGGGTCCAATATAACGGGGATTCAATTTCCCTCGTTTTCCAAATCTTGTAACGCCTTTCCATGGCGATACTTTCAACATTACTCGGTCACCCACTTCAAACTCCATTGGCTTCCGCCGCACATCCGCGTAACTTTTCTGTCTACTACGGGCAGTCAACAACCTCTTCTTAATCTGAACTATCATCTCCGTAGTCTCCCGGATCAATTCCGGTCCCGTAAGCTGGGTATCCCCAACTTCACTCCAACATACAGGAGATCTACACTTCCTACCATACAAAGCTTCAAACGGTGCAGCCTTAATACTAGAATGGTAACTATTGTTATACGAAAACTCTGCTAACGACAAATGTTTATCCCAATTCTTACCAAAGTCTAACACACAAGCTCTCAACATATCTTCAAGTGTTTGTATCGTCCTTTCACTCTGCCCATCAGTCTGGGGGTGATAAGCAGTGCTCATGTCGAGATTCGTTCCCAAAGATCTTTGGAGAGATTTCCAAAAATTCGATGCAAATCTAGGATCTCGATCTGAAATGATCGATACAGGCACTCCATGCTTGCATACAACATTATCAAGGTATATTCGAGTCAGCTTCTCCAGTGAGAACTGCTCCTTAACCGGAATGAAGTGTGCGGATTTGGTCAGTCTATCGACAATGACCCAAATCGAGTTGTTTCCAGATGATGTTCTAGGAAGCTTGGTGATAAAGTCCATTGTAATTCGCTCCCACTTCCATTCAGGAATCTTTGGTTGTTGAAGTAGTCCTGATGGCTTTGATGTTCGGCTTTAACTCTAGCACAAGTCCAGCATTGAAGAACATACATAGCTATGTCAGCTTTCATATTCGGCCACCAGTACAACTTCTTCAAATCATGGTACATCTTATCAGATCCCGGATGAATGGAATACTTAGATTTATGGGATTCTAACATAATCAAATCTCTTAAGCCTCCAAACTTAGGTATCCACATACGACCTCTTAAGCATTTCACTCCATCAGCTCTAACCTCTAAAGGATCTCCTTCTCCTCGGAACCCTTCATTAACAAAATTCTCCTTCTTACAAGCTTCTATTTGCGCATTTCTAATTTGTTCAGGCAAATTATTGTGCACGGTCAAGACTAAAGAACGTACCCTGATAGGCTCTCTATCTTTCCTACTCAACGCATCAGCAACAACATTGGCTTTTCCTGGGTGATATTTTATATCACAATCATAATCACTTAACAACTCTATCCATCTTCGTTGCCTCATGTTCAATTCCTTCTTGTCGAGAATATACAGTAGGCTTTTGTGATCGGTGAATACCGTACACTTGGTGCCATACAGATAATGTCTCCACAACCTAAGAGCAAAGACTACATCTCCTAACTCAAGATCATGAGTAGTATAATTCTCCTCATTCTTCCTTAATTGCCTAGAAGCATAAGCTATCACTTTCTCTCTCTGCATCAAAACAGCTCCATAACCTCTAAGAAATGCATCACAATACACTACAAAATCTTCACTCCCGTCGGGTAACGATAAGATTGGCGCACTACATAATTTTTGCTTCAATATCTGAAATGCTCCATCTTCATCACTTCCCCAAACGAAAGGTTTATTCTTCTGAGTAAGCTTAGTCAAGGGTTTAGCTATCAAAGAAAATTCTTTAATGAATCGCCTATAATAGCCAGCCAATCCTAAGAACTGTCGCACTTCCGTTGGCGTTGTCAGTGCAGACCAATTCTTAATAGCTTCAACCTTTGCAGGATCAACATGAATTCCATCTCTGTTAATCACATGACCAAGAAATTGCACAGAATCTAACCAGAAATCACATTTCGAAAACTTAGCATACAACCTTTCATCCTTCAACAACTTCAAAACAACCCTCAAATGTTCTCTATGTTCATCTTCATTCTTAGAATAGATTAGAATATCGTCAATAAACACAATCACAAATTTATCCAAGTAGGGCTTGCACACTCGATTCATTAAATCCATGAAAACCGCAGGTGCGTTAGTTAACCCAAATGGCATTACTTGAAATTCATAGTGTCCATAACGAGTTCTAAATGCAGTTATAGGAATATCTTCTTCACGGACGCGAAGTTGGTGATATCCTGACCGCAAATCTATCTTAGAATACACACTAGATCCTTGCAGTTGATCAAACAAATCATCAATCCTAGGTAAAGGATATCGATTTTTAATTGTCAACTTATTCAGTTCCCTATAATCAATGCACATACGAAAAGATCCATCCTTCTTCTTAACGAACAAGACTGGAGCTCCCCAAGGCGACGAGCTCGGTCGAATAAAACCTTTATCAGACAACTCCTTAAGTTGCTCAGATAACTCCTTTAATTCAGAAGGGGCTAATCGGTAAGGCGCACGTGCCACCGGTGCAGCACCAGGAATTAAATCGATTCGAAACTCTACTTGCCTTATCGGTGGAAGTCCGGGTAAATCTTTAGGAAATACCAGGAAATTCACAAATAATAGGTACATCTTCCAATCGTTTCTCCCTAGACTCATTCCCGGTCACTTAAGCTAAGAATAACTCACAACCGTTCCTGATGTACTTTTGGACTTTAATACATGAAACGATTTTCAAACGGGATTCACCTCGATTACCATCAATTAGTAACGTCCTATTCCTAAGAGGAATCTTAACCTTCTTCTCTCCACATAAAATAGTAGCATTATTCAACGACAACCAATCCATACCAATAATAATATCAAAACTGCCTAATTCTATCAACATCAAATCAATCGAAAAGGAATGGTTTAAGAGATTTAGAGAGCATCCTTCTAATAGCTTATTAGTTTTCGCTAATTTACCATCAGCCAATTCCACCTCGTAACTGGTACTTATCTCAACAGGTTCAGTATCAATAAGGGCACTAAATTTAGTGGATACAAAGCTCCTATCGGCACCCGAATCGAATAAAGCAACAGCATAATGATTGTTGAGTAAAAACGTACTGGTAACGACATTCGGATCCTCTTTCTTCACCTCAATTGTTCCAAGTTGGTAGATACCACCCTGGGGGTTTCTTCCAGGTACAATCGCTTTTAACTTGGGGCATTCCGATTTCCTATGACCTTCCTCATTACAGTTTGAAGCAAATGGTTCCCTTCTTACACCTTTCAACCTTGTGTCCAAGCTTTCCGCAATTTCGGCACTTCCAGCAGTCGCCAGCATGCCTCTTGTTGCCACATTTAGGACATCTATCATCGTTGCGCGGTGTGTTGTTGGTAAGAGCATTTGCATTCCCCTTTCTCTTGTTCTGACGGCGATTGAAATTCTTCCTATTATCACCTCTATCTACACGCTCACCGTCTCCCTTTCTTTTCTCACCAACACGGGCTTCATCTTCCTTATCCTGAATTATCTGTCCAATGAGTTGGTAGGCCATTCGAACAGCATCATCAATGGTCAGTGGTTTCGATGATGTCACGTCCCCCCGGATATTCCTGGTCAACCCTTTCACATATTGCTCAATTCGGATCTCTTCGGGTTCAACCAATCGAGGACATAGCAAGGCCAACTCATGGAATCGGTTCATGTAACTATCAATGTCCACACCTTTCATTCTCAAATGAATCAACTCCTGTTCTAACCTAATGATCACACTACGAGGACAAAACTCCAAAGTCATCCACTTCTTAATTTCAGCCCAAGGAGTAGCATTAGCAGCATCAAGACCCATGAAAGCAATTCTCCCGTTCCACCAAGTCAACGCACGACCTTTAAGAGTAGCCATAGCAAAAGTCACCTTATCTTCCTCCTTACACTTACTAATCCGAAACACCGATTCAATCTTCTCAATCCACTGGCTTAATCCTACAGCATCTTCAGTTCCATTAAAAGGTAGAGGTTCACACTTCATGAACGTCACATAAGTACAGCCACCAACTTCAGGTGCATTCGTTCCAAGTCCTTCTACATTTCCTCCAGCATTAGCATTCACATTATTAGCATTCACATTCACATTAGTACCGCCAATTCCACTACCGCCAGCTCCACTGCCGCCAGCTCCACTACCGCCAGCTCCACTACCGCCAGCTCCACTACCGCCAGCTCCACTACCGCCAGCTCCACTACCGCCAGCTTCATTTCTAGCATTTGCCATAAATTCAGTCATAGATGCGGTAACTTGCTCCGTAATAATCCTACGTACATCATCCTTAGTCACAGCCTTCTTGGGCGGCATAGTGATGTAGTATTTTTATACACCTTTAGGAAAAGGATGACAAAAGTGGCAAGTATTAAGTGTCGGTTTAGGAAAACCAAGCACTAATGACCAATTAGGTTCAAGTTCGTTCACGAGGAGGCTAGTGTGTTATGTGTGTAATGATATGGATTAATTTGTGATTATATTTGAAAAAGAAGAATAGAAAGGGGATTAGAAGAGAATGACGGTTATGAAGACGGATTAAACTAAATCTAAAAAGGCGTACACGTAAAGTCGTAAAAACCACCAAAATTAAAATCTTAACCTAAAAATTTCTAAAAATTACCAAAAATCCCTAATAATATTCTAAGAGTTTACAAAAAATCAAAACTTGCAAAAACCTTTTAATTAACTAGATAATGACTTTTTAATGCTAATTAAAGCCCTAAAAATCAAAATTAATTATTAAAAAGCCCTAAACAAGATTTTCAAGTTTGTAAACCTCAAAAATATCCTAATTAAGCTAAAAACTATTTTTCAAAATTTTAAAACCAATTAAAACTATTTTTAAACAATTAAAAACTCCTAAAATCAATTAAATCTTAAATTAATTATAACAAATAATTAAAAGACCTAAAAAATATTTGGAAAGTTGCAAAAATCCTAATTAAGTGTTTAGAACCTAGGAAAAATATAAAAACCTAGAAAATCAGACTTTTAATTTTTAATAATAAAATAATATTAAAATAATATTAAAAATCCAAAAATTGTAAAAAATTCTAAAAACTTGCAAACTAGCTTAATTTAACCTAAATAACTCAGAAATGAAAGTGAAATTACCTAAATACCCCTATTGGGCCTAGAAAATGGGCCAAACCCAAAACAGTCCCTTATTTGGCTTAATTAAGGCCCAATAAGAAAAAGTGTTCAAATTAAGCTCAAAAAGCACAGGTTGACTCAAAATTTGATTTTAAACAACTTTTTCCAAAGGCCCAAAAGCTGAAAATGTGAAATAAGCTAACTTATAATAAGCAGCTTATTCTTAATGGGCTTTTTGGCCCATTAAGCCATAAGCTGTTGCCATAAGCTAAAATTCAACACACAACCTTCTTTTGACCTAACAAAGACTTCTGTAAAAAGAAATTTCAAATAAGCCCACTTAATAAGCCAGAAACAAGTCAACAACTTATTCACAAAACGACAAAATAGTCGTTTTTATGATCTAGACCACCTCAGAAGCTGATTCAAGTTGCAAAATGTTTCTTTTGTCAAAACTAAGCTTAAAAACCAAAGACCTTTCAAATAAGCACACTCAATAAGCTGGAAAATCAAAAAAGTCAAAGTCAAAGTCTCATAAGCTCCAGTTCACTTAAATGGGTCAAATAATGAAGATCTATTACAAAAAATAAGTTGTTGCAAGTCAGAATAAGCTAGAATAGCTTATTGATAAGCTGATGACAAAATTGCACTAGCAGGGGCTAGTTTTGGATGTTGAGCAGTGGAAACTTTTTCCACTGCTTGACTATTTTGACTTTTTGTCTTTAGTGACTTTTTCTTGGATTCAGATTTCACAAAGGCACCCAATTGATCTTTGGATCAAAAGGAGTCTATAACAATCAAAATAACACAATCACAAACACCCAATTGATACAGTTTAATCAATTAATCACCAGACATTGCACAGACATGAACAATAAGCAGTTTAGCATTCAAGAGCAGTTTTAGCACAATTCAGCCAGCCAAATTCAACCAAATGCACACAAAAGCTATAATAAACTACAATAAGCAAGTCTAAACAGGTTTCATGCACTGGTTCAAAGAATTAAGCAAGATTCAAGCAATGAAAGTTACTGATGAACACTACACATGCAGTTTTCTACTTTTGCTGATGTATTTGACACACAAGCCAATTTCAACACCTCAAATCTTTCAAACAGGTTATGTTAACTTTGTTTAAACCACTTTTATCCCTAAGCATGCATACACACTAAGTGTTCCCAAAATCCTAGGTCAAAACAAGCAGAAACAAGGTCTATATAGCAGATTGATCAATTCAAGTGTTCAAACCCAAAAACTTGCAGCAAAACACTCTCAAACAAAGGTATAGTAGATACAAAGCATAAACAACACTTTCCCTTAACACAAAAACAGATTACAAGCATAAACCAGTAGACCCAAACACCCCTTTAACTTTTTCAAATCAAAATTTTCAAAAGCAAAACAAGATTTCAGGCCAACCAAGCATCAATTAACACTAAAACAAGTCTAATAAACAGATTCAAGCAAGAACAAGCCACAAAATTCACAAGAACAACAGTTTCATACAAATATCACCAAAAATCACAATTTAAGCAGATTTGGAGATTAAGTATGCAAACCTCATGGATGTACATCCACACCCACGAATTTTGAGCTTATGTGCTAGCAAGAACAAGCACAAGCTTCCACAAAAGCCTGCTAAGATTGAACAAGGGTTAAGCACAATAACATGAAAAATCAGAAACTTGGGAAAAACTTGATTAATGCAAACTTGTTACCCCACACTTGATTATCCCCAAGTTATAAGCCTCACCACACCTTAACCAACTCAGTTAGGATGCTATGATCAGCCCTATAGCCCAAGAATTCCAAGATTGGAACAAGACTTAGCAAAATATCAAGATAATGAGGAAAATATGCAAACTTATGCACACTCCTCTTTTGAAAACAGGTTTTAAACTTCAAAAGCAGTAAACTAAGAACATAAACAAGCAGAATAAAGATGGCACTTGGTCTTTCTTCAAAGCACTTAACTCAAATTCATTAAACAGAAAGAGGATTTACAAGTGTTTGAACAAAGGAAAAACCAAAAGCAAGAGCAAATGAAATGAACTAGACCCTTTATATAGAGGGTGTACATGGTCCTAGTAAGTTGAAAAACGTGTAAACCCTAATGCTTAAGTCCCAAAAATTCCCTTGAGGTCTTTGTCTTCTTTGGAGAATCATGTGACTTATCTTGGACGTTTGTGGGTGTATAGCTGTTGAAATTGGATCCAATGGCTCTTGTGAAGCTTAGAAAGTAAGCAAGTATCTAGATGGTTGATTCTCTGGCAGGGTTTTGGCTTCTTCCTCAAAAGTGACAAAGGAGGGTTTAACATGTGACAAAGGGCTGATGTGGCATGGGTTTTTAAAGTTGGGTTGTGTTTATGATTAGCTTAATCATAAATCTGGAGCAGATTGGGGTCTAATTACAAGCCATTAATAAAAACCCAATTTGGATCAAGAACATGAATAGTGCATGTTTTAATCCGTTTTAGTTTTTAAACCAGGTGTTAGGCGCGAGTTTAATTAAATAATCAGATTAGTTATAATCTGTTGTGGGTGGAAGGTGACATGGCACAATGGGGTGTGCTGATTGGTTGTTTAGGGTGAGTGGGGCACGTGTCACCATGTGACTGGCCTATGTAAGTCCTTTGTCTGGCCCAATATTACCCCCTATCTTTCCTTCTCTTGCCACTTTGTAAATAATTAGCCAAAAACTCGTTTCCTTTGTATTTGAAGTTTCAAACTTCACACTTTTGCCCCAAAAAGTTTCATAAAGTAAATTCAGGGGTATTTCTTGCCATATTTGAATTCTTCAAGGGCTGGTTTGGTATTTTCTTCAATGATAATGGTCTAGACTTGCAATATTGATAATTTGGAGGACTGAAATTGCCAAGTCTTGATGATTGAGGGACCATTTTTGCCAAATGTTGAAAGTTGAGGGTCCTTTTTGTAATTTTGAGATTTTCAAAGGACCAAACTTGTCATTTCTTGTACTTTGAAGGAATTCATGATGTATTTGACTTTGTGGATGATATTGGTTGACAATTTAGCTTTGTTGAGGGGCTAAACTTGTCAATTCTTCAAAGTTAAGGGCCCTTTTTGTAATTTTGACAAACTTTAGGGACCAAACTTGTAATTATGAGGATACAAGGGTATAAAGTGTCAATTCTTCATAATTGGAGGACCCTTCTTCATAATTCTTCAAATCTTCAAGGGTTGATCTTGGGAAAGTCTTCACTAGGGCTTGGTTCATTGTGCGGCTTCGTTTCCCGTGTTCGTTTTTGCATGATTCTTGTGATCTTTTGTCATTATCTCAATATCCGTACCTAAAATACACAGGCAACAAACACAAGCATATATTTGGGTATTTTGATGATATTTAATGCATTTTAAGCTCTATTTGGAAGATAAGACTATGTATAAAAGCAGTCTCATCACTCCCCCATACTAAACCATTGCCGTGCCCTCACGCAATGCTAGAATAAAGTATCAAAGAATCTCCAAAATTCATTTTATTCACTTTATTGAATGATAAACTAGCTACACTACTACTATTACTACTTGTGTTATAGACATAATGTATGATTTTCATCGCAAAATGGGACGTTTAGGTTCATAGAATAAGAACACGTGAATGCTTCGTTAGAAATAATTTCATCGTCCTCGATTTTCACCCTAACTCCATGCTAAGCGTGCAACGAGATCATTGTCATTATAAGTTAGTAATGCTAACACTACTCATATGCCCTAATCACGTACTTATCCTCCCATTATTCCTAAGTTGTATCTCTTATATTTTATTTTGTCTTGAATGTTTCACGAGGATACATTGTTTGACTTATGCGATAATAGAGATTTAGGTCTAAAAATAGAGTCCTAACGGTGTAACTAAGACCATCAAATCAATAACCCCTCCTAATAGACAACGATGTTAAAAAATTAAGTCAACAAGAAGAATCGATAAACACGGTTTTATAACGGTTTGAACATGAGACTTATTACCAAGACTTTTATACGCCCCCTAACGGAAGGGCCTTATTATCTTTGGTTTACCTCCATCTTTTATTCAACTTCGCCATGAAGCTTTTATTATGACTTCGGTCTTGCCTTGCCTTTTATTATCCGCCTCATCGGTGGTTTTATTAGCCAAAGACGTATATCCTCACGCTAAGGCGAATTTTGGATCTTTAAAGCTTCGAAGATTAAGGCTTGATTCACTTTCAATTTTTGCATAGATTTTTCGGCCTTGTGGGGCTTCAAATTATTTGCTTGATTTAGGTGAGCACTTGAAATCTTATTATTGGGTGAAGCTTTCGATTATTAGGGTGCCAATACTTCAAAACCGTGACGCTGGCGATACCTTAATGTCTTCCCAATTTAATTACACGGAAGCTACTAGAAAAGACTAGAAACCCAACAATCCCAACTAAACCGCTAAGTCAATATTTATTATTAAGCAAAAAATATTTACATGCGAAGGGAGAATAAGCAAACAACGAGAACACATGAGTTTTTGAAAGAATACGAGTACTCTACGTTTAGCATAGTAACTTATAATTAACTCTATCATTTCCCGTCCTCATTTAAGAGACTTAGCCTAATGTGTAGTTAAGGAATCAAAGCTAAGTGCTCAACACGCACGGTCGAGTCAAAAATTACTCTCATTCTCGCCATCGAAAAATGTACATTCGTGTCTTCAAACACTTATAAAACATGAGAAAATTTTTAAATTTTGGCCATTTTTAGCCTTATTTTGCAACAAAAATGATAAACAAAAAGATAAACTTTGGAAAGCGTGAAGGTTTGGCAAGGCAAGTATCTATTCACCCCCCCATACTAAAGTTAAGCATTGTCCTCAATGTTTCGAGTCTAGGGGTGCAAATACCCCCATACTAGAGACGTAGTCGAATGCCTAATCTAGCATGGAAAGGGTGTAACCAATAAGTAATAGCCGTTTATGAGGTGTGCTAAAAACCTAAGGTTAGAACATCAAAGGATATATCATGGATATTGAGAAATGTCTCCAAAACAAACGATCGAGTGCTCCCATAAAACGAACACGAGAGGCTCCAATCGTGAAGATCATGATCTAAAAACCACATATCACAAACAACCACGGAACAAAGGTTGGAAGGGCACAAATCCCCACACGTAAGCTACATTAGACTAAGAAAGCGATAATATGTACATAGGATAAGCATGGGAGAGGCTCCTCGTTTTTGATTACCGAGTCATGAGCTCGACTCGATCCCCTCAATACTAATTATCATTGGGGAAGGTGACTTGGTCGAGGTAGTTCAAGGATGGAACTTCCCCACCAAAGTAGTGCTTCAACCTATGTCCATTCACCTTGAAGTTAGGACCATCATCTTGAGCTAGCTCGATGGTCCCATAAGGAAACACTTGAGTCACGGTGAATGGACCGGACCAACGGGATTTCAATTTACCGGAAAAGATTTTTAGTCTTGAATTAAAAAGTAAAACTTGATCCCCAATGTTAAAAACCCGGTTTTTAATTTTTGAATCATGCAACTTTTTAGTTTTCTCTTTATAAATCAATGAATTTTCATAAGCAATGTCTCTCAATTCATCCAATTCATTTAATTGCATTTTCTGGTGTTTTCCCGCGGTCTCCATGTCATCATTACAATGCTTTAGGGCCCAATAAGCCTTGTGTTCTAACTCGATAGGCAAATGACAATTCTTTCCATACACAAGCTTATAGGGAGTGCACCCAATGGGCGTCTTATGAGCGGTCCTAAAGGCCCATAAAGCATCGTCTAACTTATCCGACCAAGATTGTCGGTTTTCTCCTACGGATCTCTCCAAGATCCTCTTCAATGCTCGGTTTGAAACCTCGACTTGCCCACTCGTTTGTGGGTGATAAGCCGTAGAAAGACGATGTGTAACCCCATATTTCCTTAGAACCCTTTCAAATTGGTCATTACAAAAATGGGTTCCACGATCGCTTATGATAGCACGAGGGGTTCCAAACCTAGCAAACAAACTTTTCAAGAACTTAACCACCACACGAGCATCATTAGTGGGCAAGGCCTTCGCCTCCACCCACTTAGATAGGTAGTCAACCGCAACAAGGATGTACTTATTACCACGAGATGATGGGAATGGCCCCATAAAGTCTATACCCCAAACGTCAAAGATCTCACATACTTGAATGATATTTTGTGGCATTTCATCTTTTTGTGAGGCTTTTCCTTGTCGTTGGCATGCATCACAAGACTTCACAAGAATTTGTGCATCTCGGTAAATAGTAGGCCAAAAGAAGCCAGCATCAAACACCTTCTTAGCCGTAAGATTAGCACCGTGGTGACCACCCGTGGGTCCCTAATGGCAAGCTCTAAGGATGTTAGAAGCTTCGGTGCCAAAAACACAACGTCGGATGATTTGATCCGCACAAGTTCGAAACAAGTAAGGGTCGTTCCAAAAGTAGAACTTGACGTCACGAACGAATTTTCGTTTTTCTTGAGTCGTCATACCCTTAACGATGAAGTTACCCGCATGGTAATTTGCAAAATCCGCAAACCATGGGGTAGAATAATCAAGCTTAGAATTCACTACACCAAGTGTCTCGAGCGGAAATGTTTCAGCGATTTCCTTAGGCTCGTAAACACTTTGGTGAGGATCTTCCAAACGAGAGAGATGATCGGCCGCTAGATTCTCGGCTCCTTTTTTGTCAACGATGGTGTGATCAAATTCTTGAAGGAGGAGAATCCAACGAAGTAATCTCGGCTTAGCATCTTGCTTTGCCATGAGATACTTAATAGCCGAATGGTCCGTATACACTATGCATTTCGTCAAGACGAGATAAGGTCGGAATTTCTCAAATGCATACACCACGGCAAGGAACTCCTTTTCTGTTGTAGTGTATTTAAATTGAGCCTCGGTCATCGTCTTGCTAGCATAGTGAATAGGCAAGAAGTGCTTATCATGACGTTGCCCCAAAACAGCCCCAATAGCGTAATCACTTGCATCACACATTAGTTCGAAGGGGAGGTTCCAATTTGGAGCAACAAGAATGGGAGCTTCGGTAAGTTTCCTCTTAAGGATCTCAAAGGCTCGTACACAATCTTCGTCAAAGACAAAACGTGCTTCTTTTTCAAGAAGATGTGTAATGGGTCTAGAAATCTTCGAGAAATCCTTGATGAATCGTCGATAAAAGCCCGCGTGGCCTAGGAAACTCCTAACTCCCTTGACGGTTTTGGGATGAGGTAATTTGGCGATGACGTCTACCTTAGCTTGATCTACCTCAATCCCCGCTTTCGAGACCTTGTGCCCTAAGACGATTCCACTCTTAACCATAAAATGACATTTTTCCCAATTGAGCACAAGGTTGGTTTCCTCACAACGTCTTAACATTCTCTCAAGGTTCGACAAACACGAAGTAAAGGAATCACCAAACACGGAAAAGTCATCCATGAAGACTTCCATCGTCTTCTCGATCATATCATGAAAAATAGCCATCATGCATCGTTGAAAAGTTCCCGGTGCATTGCAAAGTCCGAATGGCATTCTACGATAGGCAAACGTTCCATATGGACACGTAAACGTAGTTTTTTCTTGATCACGAGGATCGATGGGAATTTGGAAGTAACCGGAAAAACCATCTAAAAAGCAATAGAACTTGTTTCCCGCAAGACGCTCCAACATTTGGTCCATGAAGGGCAAGGGAAAATGGTCTTTTCGAGTGGCTTCATTCAACTTACGATAGTCAATGCACACTCTCCATCCGGTCACGAGTCTAGTGGGAATCAACTCGTTGGCATCGTTTGGCACAACGCTCATCCCTCCCTTTTTAGGGACACAATGGATAGGACTCACCCAAGGGCTATAGGAAATAGGGTAAATCATTCCCGCGTCAAGGAGTTTAAGAACCTCCTTTTTGATGACGTCGTGAATTTTGGGGTTCACCCTCCTTTGACTTTGGATTGTTGGATTGAAATCTTCCTCCATTAAGATTTTGTGGGTACAAAACTTGGGATCGATCCCCTTAATGTCGGATAACTTCCACGCAATCGCCCCTTTGTGAGCCTTAAGAACATCGACAAGTGCGGTTTTTTCATCATTCGAAAGATCCTTCGTAATAATAACCGGCAACTTGTCTTCCTCCTCCAAATAGACATACTCGAGGTGAGGAGGTAAATCTTTCAACTCGAGAATAGGTGGTTCCTCAAGTGAAGATTTGGGCTCGATACTCATAACCTCCTCGGGTGGAGGAAATGGGAAATCATTAAGAAAATCCTTGATAATCGAGAAGTCCTCATCATTGTCGAGGTCTTCGTCACAAGTACGTGGAACATTGCATTCTTCCAACGTAAAACCACCACCTTCAAATGGAGTGAAGGTTGGTGTCGAATTATCAAGAATTGGATCCAACATAGTGGGATTGCCACTAGTTTCTTCATCACCAAAACCTAGAACTTCTTGTGAAAATTCCTCGCAAACCACGTCAATCATATCAACGAGGTTTATGGTTGCAACGGAATAAACATGAGAAATTTGAGAGTTTTGAGTTGCGTTTATAACAAGTTCCTCGTCGTTGAAACGTAAGGTGATCTTTCTAGCATGCACATCGATCAAAGCCATAGACGTATCTAAAAACGAACGACCTAAAATGAGAGGAACTTGAGGATCCGTGGGGATATCAACAACAATGAAGTCTACGGGATAGTAGAACTTCCCCACTTTCACAAAAACGTCTTCCGCCAAACCACATGCGGGAATTGTGGAATGGTCGGCCAACTCGATAGACATTAGTGAAGGAGTAAGATTAGTAAGATTGAGCGACTTGAAGATTGCAAGTGGCATCAAGTTAATGCTAGCACCAAGATCGGCCAAGGCGAAGCATTCTTCCATGTCTTGGATTGCACAAGGGATCAAAAATTTACCGGGATCACCGACTTTTTGAGGTATGCGATTAAGATAAACCGACGAACAACTAGACAATTGGTGCAATTTCTCCTTGTTGTTCAACATACTCTTAAAGTTAGCGGCAAATCGAGGCATCATGACCAAAGCATCGGCGAAACTCACATTAAGGTGCAAATCACGAAACATTTTCATAAAAAGCTCAAATTGGTAATTGTCGCGCTCTTGACGTTTCTCCTTCCTAAGTCTCGATGGATAGGGCAAAGGTGGTGTGGGTTGAGGCATAGTAGGCATAGCCTTTGGAATCTCGGGTTCCAATGATGGTAATGGGTCAACCGTAGGTGTGGCATGAGCGGTACTTCGTGGGATTGGGACATGCTCCTTTTGGACCACCACCTCGGGTTCTTCCTCAATTGCTTCCTCCGTAGGAGCAATTGGTTGAGGAATCGGCTCCTTAAGTGTCTTACCACTACGTGTGGTAATCACTTTCATCTCACCCTTAGGGTTGGATATGGTGTTGCTAGGAAGACCACTTGACGACGGTTTATACATTATTGCCTCAAACATAGACGAGATTTTATCTTCAAAATTAGATTGCCTCAATACAGCTTCGGTTTGCCTTTTCTCGGCCTTAAGCATCTCTTGTTTAATCTCATGTTGCCCTTGTTCCATTTTTTGTTGGTTTTGTTGCAACCTAGTGACATTTCCTTCCATCTTGTTGGTGTGGATTTTAAGTTCATTAGCTAACTCATTTTTCAACTCTTTCTTCAAGTCGTTTTTAAACTCGGATCTTAGGCTAATGATTTCTCTTTGAATATTGTCAAACCTAGCATCATTCCCACTAGCATATTCAACAAACTCACTTGGAAGATCTTTCAATGTTTGCAAACTTTTGTTGTTATTTTGAAAATCATTTTTGTTTGAAACTTGATTATTAGCCCCTTGATTCCCATAGTTTCCCTTGTTGTAGTTGTTCTTAAAACCAACTTGATTGTTGCGATAGTTGTTAGCATTTTGATTTGATCCAAAACCCGGTGGAGTCATTTGATTAGAGCGGGAAACTTGACCGTTTTGGTTGTAATTTCCCGTGGCCGCAAAGGCACTCGAAGTGTTACCACCGTTGGTAATGCACTCGGAGAAATCATGACCTCCACCACAATACATGCAAGAAACCTCAACCGCTTTAGCCGTAGCGGGAGCACTTGGTTCACCAACTTTAAACTCAATCAAAAGTCCTTTCAACTTATCAAAAATCTTGTTTTCCAAATTCGCCTCAATTTGGCAAGCATCGATGGTGTTAGACAAAGAAGGTGAAGCCGAAGACGAAGCCTTACGAACACTAGACGTGCTACGAGGACTATACACCTTAGATCTATTTTCAATTATCACCAAAGCTTCCTCAACCGTTTTACACAAAAATTACCACCCGCGGCGGCATTCAAATAATCCCTTTCATGATCATTAAGTCCATTGTAAAACGTGTCAATTTGATGCAAATCGGAAAAACCGTGATGAGGACATGCATGTAACATTTCCTTAAACCTATTCCAAGCCGTTGAAAAACTTTCATTAAATTCTTGTGAAAACTTTGAAATCTCGTTTTTCAAGTGCGTAGTCTTAGAGGGCGGAAAAAATTGGTTCACAAACTTAGACACGAGATCCTTCCACGTCAATATAGAATTGGGTGGCTCTTTCTCTAACCAAATTTTTGCGGGCCCCGCTAAGGAATACGGAAAAAGCATCATCTTAATCGAGTCATTAGAGACATCCTTAAACTTGCAAGTAGCGGTAAGACGATTGAATTGGCGGATATGGTTGTGTGGATTGTCCTTCTCATCACCACGGAATTTGTTGCTTTGAATCATGGACAACAAACCCGTTTTAACCTCAAAATTCTCCGCAAGGATAGCGGGAATCACAATAGCCTCTCCATAACCCTCGGTGGGTGCTTGAAGTAACTCCATCATAGTTAGATTCGCCATGGTTGGTGCTTCTCTTACAATGGGTTCGTCAATAGGAGACTCCTCACTAGAATTGTTGGGAGTGGGAGTTTTGTTCTTTCGTTTACGTGCACGTCTTGCTTGATTTCGAGTTAGCATAAACGTCACGTACAACGAGGGGATGAGCAAAGAAGATTCTTTTTGGTGTTTTGTATTTTTTCAAAAATTTTTTTTTGTGGTTTTTGATTGTATTAACCTTTTTGAAACTTGGTGAAATGTATTAGGTAGACAAAAAGTCCACAAATCTCCTCACTAATCAAATCTCTTGATTAACGAAGCCTCAAGGAATGAAAACGATCACGTGGGGTGAACGCCTTCGATGACTTTAGAACGATGGTGGAACACCAAATCGTTCAAGAGGGTTTAATCAATAGAAACCAAGAAAATATATATGATACTTAGTAATACTTTGGGCGGCAAAACCCTCGATTCACTCTCACAATCAAATACTCACAAGCAAGCGGGGAAACGAGGCGGCGCGAAGCACTTAAGAGCCTTTTTCCTTAGGATATATTTTATAATATCCGCCTTATACCCACCTTATAGTTTGTATTTTCAAGATTAAGCTTCACGAAAGTATTTATCTATTTTTGCCTTTTTCTTTGGTTTGAGATTCGAATACAATGATTGGGTAATGACCTCCCAAGTCAAGGTTGTGATTTCTCACGTATTTGGAGTACTTGTGTATTTATTGTTCTACGTATACAATATAGTAATAATATTCACACAAAAACCAAAAAACGATAATACGTATTAGTAGAGTGCTACTAATACAAATACTAATTATGGTTAGTATAAAAACAACAATGCCAAATCAAAACACAACACGCCTCCCCGGCAGCGGCGCCAAAATGATGTAGTATTTTTGTACACCTTTAGGAAAAGGATGACAAAAGTGGCAAGTATTAAGTGTCGGTTTAGGAAAACCAAGCACTAATGACCAATTAGGTTCAAGTTCGTTCACGAGGAGGCTAGTGTGTTATGTGTGTAATGATATGGATTAATTTGTGATTATATTTGAAAAAGAAGAATAGAAAGGGGATTAGAAGAGAATGACGGTTATGAAGACGGATTAAACTAAATCTAAAAAGGCGTACACGTAAAGTCGTAAAAACCACCAAAATTAAAATCTTAACCTAAAAATTACCAAAAATCCCTAATAATATTCTAAGAGTTTACAAAAAGTCAAAACTTGCAAAAACCTTTTAATTAATTAGATAATGACTTTTTAATGCTAATTAAAGCCCTAAAAATCAAAATTAATTATTAAAAAGCCCTAAACAAGATTTTCAAGTTTGTAAACCTCAAAAATATCCTAATTAAGCTAAAAACTATTTTTCAAAATTTTAAAACCAATTAAAACTATTTTTAAACAATTAAAAACTCCTAAAATCAATTAAATCTTAAATTAATTATAAAAAATAATTAAAAGACCTAAAAAATATTTGGAAAGTTGCAAAAATCCTAATTAAGTGTTTAGAACCTAGGAAAAATATAAAAACCTAGAAAATCAGACTTTTAATTTTTAATAATAAAATAATATTAAAATAATATTAAAAATCCAAAAATTATAAAAAACTCTAAAAACTTGCAAACTAGCTTAATTTAACCTAAATAACTCAGAAATGAAAGTGAAATTACCTAAATACCCCTATTGGGCCTAGAAAATGGGCCAAACCCAAAACAGTCCCTTATTGGGCTTAATTAAGGCCCAATAAGAAAAAGTGTTCAAATTAAGCTCAAAAAGCACAGGTTGACTCAAAATTTGATTTTAAACAACTTTTTCCAAAGGCCCAAAAGCTGAAAATGTGAAATAAGCTAACTTATAATAAGCAGCTTATTCTTAATGGGCTTTTTGGCCCATTAAGCCATAAGCTGTTGCCATAAGCTAAAATTCAACACACAACCTTCTTTTGACCTAACAAAGACTTCTGTAAAAAGAAATTTCAAATAAGCCCACTTAATAAGCCAGAAACAAGTCAACAACTTATTCACAAAACGACAAAATAGTCGTTTTTATGATCTAGACCACCTCAGAAGCTGATTCAAGTTGCAAAATGTTTCTTTTGTCAAAACTAAGCTTAAAAACAAAAGACCTTTCAAATAAGCACACTCAATAACCTGGAAAATCAAATAAGCACTTATGTTAAAAGTCAAACAAGTTGATTTTCTAGTAAAAAGTCAAAGTCAAAGTCTCATAAGCTCCAGTTCACTTAAATGGGTCAAATAATGAAGATCTATTACAAAAAATAAGTTGTTGCAAGTCAGAATAAGCTAGAATAGCTTATTGATAAGCTGATGACAAAATTGCACTAGCAGGGGCTAGTTTTGGATGTTGAGCAGTGGAAACTTTTTCCACTGCTTGACTATTTTGACTTTTTGTCTTTAGTGACTTTTTCTTGGATTCAGATTTCACAAAGGCACCCAATTGATCTTTGGATCAAAAGGAGTCTATAACAATCAAAATAACACAATCACAAACACCCAATTGATACAGTTTAATCAATTAATCACCAGACATTGCACAGACATGAACAATAAGCAGTTTAGCATTCAAGAGCAGTTTTAGCACAATTCAGCCAGCCAAATTCAACCAAATGCACACAAAAGCTATAATAAACTCCAATAAGCAAGTCTAAACAGGTTTCATGCACTGGTTCAAAGAATTAAGCAAGATTCAAGCAATGAAAGTTACTGATGAACACTACACATGCAGTTTTCTACTTTTGCTGATGTATTTGACACACAAGCCAATTTCAACACCTCAAATCTTTCAAACAGGTTATGTTAACTTTGTTTAAACCACTTTTATCCCTAAGCATGCATACACACTAAGTGTTCCCAAAATCCTAGGTCAAAACAAGCAGAAACAAGGTCTATATAGCAGATTGATCAATTCAAGTGTTCAAACCCAAAAACTTGCAGCAAAACACTCTCAAACAAAGGTATAGCAGATACAAAGCATAAACAACACTTTACCTTAACACAAAAACAGATTACAAGCATAAACCAGTAGACCCAAACACCCCTTTAACTTTTTCAAATCAAAATTTTCAAAAGCAAAACAAGATTTCAGGCCAACCAAGCATCAATTAACACTAAAACAAGTCTAATAAACAGATTCAAGCAAGAACAAGCCACAAAATTCACAAGAACAACAGTTTCATACAAATATCACCAAAAATCACAATTTAAGCAGATTTGGAGATTAAGTATGCAAACCTCATGGATGTACATCCACACCCACGAATTTTGAGCTTATGTGCTAGCAAGAACAAGCACAAGCTTCCACAAAATCCTGCTAAGATTGAACAAGGGTTAAGCACAATAACATGAAAAATCAGAAACTTGGGAAAAACTTGATTAATGCAAACTTGTTACCCCACACTTGATTATCCCCAAGTTATAAGCCTCACCACACCTTAACCAACTCAGTTAGGATGCTATGATCAGCCCTATAGCCCAAGAATTCCAAGATTGGAACAAGACTTAGCAAAATATCAAGATAATGAGGAAAATATGCAAACTTGTGCACACTCCTCTTTTGAAAACAGGTTTTAAACTTCAAAAGCAGTAAACTAAGAACATAAACAAGCAGAATAAAGATGGCACTTGGTCTTTCTTCAAAGCACTTAACTCAAATTCATTAAACAGAAAGAGGATTTACAAGTGTTTGAACAAAGGAAAAACCAAAAGCAAGAGCAAATGAAATGAACTAGACCCTTTATATAGAGGGTGTACATGGTCCTAGTAAGCTGAAAAACGTGTAAACCCTAATGCTTAAGTCCCAAAAATGCCCTTGAGGTCTTTGTCTTCTTTGGAGAATCATGTGACTTATCTTGGACGTTTGTGGGTGTATAGCTGTTGAAATTTGATCCAATGGCTCTTGTGAAGCTTAGAAAGTAAGCAAGTATCTGGATGGTTGATTCTCTGGCAGGGTTTTGGCTTCTTCCTCAAAAGTGACAAAGGAGGGTTTAACATGTGACAAAGGGCTGATGTGGCATGGGTTTTTAAAGTTGGGTTGTGTTTATGATTAGCTTAATCATAAATCTGGAGCAGATTGGGGTCTAATTACAAGCCATTAATAAAAACCCAATTTGGATCAAGAACATGAATAGTGCATGTTTTAATCCGTTTTAGTTTTTAAACCAGGTGTTAGGCGCGAGTTTAATTAAATAATCAGATTAGTTATAATCTGTTGTGGGTGGAAGGTGACATGGCACAATGGGGTGTGCTGATTGGTTGTTTAGGGTGAGTGGGGCACGTGTCACCATGTGACTGGCCTATGTAAGTCCTTTGTCTGGCCCAATATTACCCCCTATCTTTCCTTCTCTTGCCACTTTGTAAATAATTAGCCAAAAACTCGTTTCCTTTGTATTTGAAGTTTCAAACTTCACACTTTTGCCCCAAAAAGTTTCATAAAGTAAATTCAGGGGTATTTCTTGCCATATTTGAATTCTTCAAGGGCTGGTTTGGTATTTTCTTCAATGATAATGGTCTAGACTTGCTATATTGATAATTTGGAGGACTGAAATTGCCAAGTCTTGATGATTGAGGGACCATTTTTGCCAAATGTTGAAAGTTGAGGGTCCTTTTTGTAATTTTGAGATTTTCAAAGGACCAAACTTGTCATTTCTTGTACTTTGAAGGACTTCATGATGTATTTGACTTTGTGGATGATATTGGTTGACAATTTAGCTTTGTTGAGGGGCTAAACTTGTCAATTCTTCAAAGTTAAGGGCCCTTTCTGTAATTTTGACAAACTTTAGGGACCAAACTTGTAATTATGAGTATACAAGGGTATAAAGTGTCAATTATTCATAATTGGAGGACCCTTCTTCATAATTCTTCAAATCTTCAAGGGTTGATCTTGGGAAAGTCTTCACTAGGGCTTGGTTCATTGTGCGGCTTCGTTTCCCGTGTTCGTTTTTGCATGATTCTTGTGATCTTTTGTCATTATCTCAATATCCATATCTAAAATACACAGGCAACAAACACAAGCATATATTTGGGTATTTTGATGATATTTAATGCATTTTAAGCCCTATTTGGAAGATGAGACTATGTATAAAAGCAGTCTCATCACATAGTTCTATAATTTCACAATTTCAAAGTATTAAGCATTCATCCAACAAAGGATTCATATAATATGGATTGAATTCATAATCAAGATACAAATAAGGCACAAATGGAATTCAAGACAAGATACATATTTCATTCGATCTGAAACAAAAGTATTGTCTTAGTACATCCCATATCAAAGTTCTAGCACTATATACACTCAAAATTCGTGCCAAGTCTATTAATAACAAGTCGGTTCAGTCAAAGCTACAAGCACAAAAGATATAAAGGTCACTACTAAATACAGACTGGTCTACTGAGAACCGCCAGATGGTCCATCATCCATCGTCTTCTGAATCTTCGTCGGACGATCACTAGACACATCTTCAGCTGGGCGCTTACAGATTACTCCTCTTTCAACCATGTCAGCATAAAATCTACTGTTCCAACCCACGGATATATTCAACTCCTTTTCAGCTTTCTCACGCATCGCACGAGCTACACTCATTTGAATCTCCATAGAATTCACCTTTCTCTTCATAGCAGCATACTCACCACTTTCCAACACTGATAACCTCCTAAAAGCCTCATTCAATCCACGCTCTACATCACTCAAATCCAAACTAAGCAATTCTCGCTCTTTCTCGCCAACCTTAGTCTTCGACTCCAAATAAGCAATCTGAGTCTGAACAACACCTAATCCAACCTTTGTCATACAACTCTTAACACGGGAAGCATCTAGATCACGTCTCAAGGCCCATGGTGCAAGACCATCAATATGAGTAGCCTCTCGAGCACTAGACGACTCTCCTATCTCACATCTACGAGTAGCAATACCATCGGTACCGTCAGGTGCATCGTCATCCTCATCCTCCTCTGATTCAGAATCAGATTCAGACGATTCAGACATTTCATCCCTAGGTAACTCATCCTCAGAATCAGACAAACAAACTGGTGGGGGCAAAGGCTCGCCCTCTGGAACATCATACGGATAAATAAGCTCAGCTTCCTCATCATCATCAACCTCAACATCTATACCTACATCCTCCTCGACATCCTCGTCGTCAATCTCGTCATCTAAATTATCTAACCCAATCTCATCATCATTCTCAATATCAACATTCTCAATATCCACATTCTCAATCTCCACATTCTCAATCTCATTCTCTACTAAGTCAACCTGAGGGGCAATCTGATCTCCTAGTCCTAACTCGGGCTCGGGATCCTCAAATGGTTCCTCCTCATCATCGATATCATAATCTACTAAGTCTAAATAAGGATCATCTTCTATATTAGGTTCGGGAATAGCATGGTTTTCTACAGGAATATTAGGGTCAGCCATGACAATCTGCATTTATATATATATATCTCGTATTAGGATAACATACTAGTTAAACAAGTACATAATGAAATCACGATATATACATATATATAAATTATATTATATATATCAAAATATATATCTTCTCAATAGGGCTTGTTGGTAACGTCGGAGATCTCTGGCACCGTTATAGTCAAAAGATTTTTCAAATATTTTCTCAAATGTTCATTGTCAAAAGATTTTGAAAAGTTTTGTTCAAAACCTTGGTTTTTAAAGTCTTTTGTTCTCTACAACGAGAGCTCTGGTACCAAACTGTAACACTCTCATTTTTCGTATCGGTACAGCGGAAGGGTCTTTCAGAGTGTTACGGGATAGCACAATAACTCCAATCATAGACAACACAATAAAAATGGTTGTACAAGGTTTAACAAACATTCATTCGATAAAAAGGTTTAAAAGTGTACAACAGGTCCCAAATTATACAGGTCATTAAGTCTACAAAACACAGATCTAATGAACATTTTTAATATTAGGTGTGGGCCATCAGAGTCGATCTCCATCCGGATTACCTTCAAGCACCTGAGATAAAAACATGCAAAAATCATATCATCGAATGCCGAGTGAATTCATAGAGTTTAATAAAAACCGTTATATAAAACAATCATTTAAAATCAGAACACAAGCATAATATCGGAAGTAAGTCCTCATATTGCTAGTCAGGCAATATACATCAAGCATACATCTTAAACCGTCCATGAGACCGTAGTCTCTATATTACCATGATAGGTAATATATTCATCGTTAATAGCGTCGTATCATATCGTTTATTATTTATGTTTTATAGCATACATTGTATAGGATTATTATTAGCCGCATGACATTGTTACCTTACTATGAAAACAGCGGGCCGTGAACCCGACAAACAATTTGCCCATCTAAGTTAGCGTTTCGTCACAAAAATCACGCTATGGAATCTTCTCATACATAAATTCGCTTACCAATCAATGTGGTACGACGGGGATCAACCGTCAAGGCGCGAACTGGGGTGATCGTCCCCAAATAGTACTATCAAATGCATAAGCGTCTACCAAATCCCGGTAGTTCACAATTCATGCTAATGGGACTTTAAGTGACATAACCTAACTACTAATAATCCTTTTAGTCTCGTATATAGGGTCATAGCATCATTCGGGTCCATATCATTAAGCATACAATTGGGACTAGTTGTGTTCTATTTTTATAAAAATCTATCATGTTATCTCCCTCGCGGGTTTACAAATCATTTTATAAAACATTTAAAAGAGTGCGAGGCTATGAACTCACGTTGTTAATGAAAGGCGGATTATCGGCTACGGGCGTGCTTCAGTCACGGAAACCTATATAAATAATAATCGGTCTTAGACTCGGTCCAATGACTTTTATCAAAATAACAATATACATATGATGATTTTGTACATATGATGACGATCAAGTGGGTTTATACATCCTTGTTTACTCATTTTAGTGTTTACGTCATGGTAACGTCTTACTAGTCCACTAGTTTTACTGATTTTACCTATTTTAAGTCCATTGAGTCTTTTATAAGTTCTTTAACTTGTTTTTACCCATTTTATACCTATATTATCAGTATATATATACTTTTCATGTTGGGCCCAAATGGGTTAAGCCCAATAAGCTCTTTTTTACAAGTTTTTATCTTATTAAGTCCAATTATTAGTCCAATATGTTTAGTTAGCTCGTAAATGTCCGTAATTCTTATAGTTCGGGTTTTATCGGTTTTTACTTGTCTTAGTTATCTATACATCAGTATATGAATTTTATAAACTTTACATTAGACGGGTTTGGTCGTCTAAGTTTTATTTGGCGAAAAACGATAATTTTACGGCAATAGCCGAAAAAGTCGTAAAAATCAAGTTTATAGTTTTTATTACTTATAAATATTATTTTACCACCATTTATATAATTTACCCATTTAATTAACCTTTTATACATTTATATAAATAAGTTTTATAAGTTAGTAGGTTTATATTTTTACATTTTATACATTATAATGTGAGTGCTTATATAATAATAATAAACATTATTTCCAAAAATCTGATTTTTAACTTCATGTTTACCATTTTTAACATATCTAGAGTTCTATAATGAATTAGAAGCTCATTTTTGGATGGCATGATCTTTATAATATGTGCTACATTTAACTTAGTTATAGCTACTGCCCATTTTGAGTTTAACTTGCCTTAACAGTCCCTACAAAACTGCTTATTCAGATTATACCACCTAACTTGTTTTGATCATATCTCACTCATTATTTTGATTCCATTGCATGGCCAACTCTCACATGTGTATAAAATCTTCTACTTACTGTAAATGGATCAAACCATGCAATTTTATCAGTTCATCTTTTAGTTTTCTACTGTTTTTATACAGCCAACTAAATAATCAAGATTTTAGCTTCATTTCTTATGGTTATCATCATTTTTAAGCATATTTATCAACACTTGATCCCCACACAACATTTTTATCATCATATATACATCATATACATATACAAAATGAAATAAAATACATTTGTTCTTTACAAAATAACAAGAGAAAAATAGAGAGGAGGATCTTCTTTACCAATCCAAGTGGATTTCTTGTTTTAGGAAGACAAGAACTTGATGAACACAACAAGTATCTCCAAGACCATCAAATATCAAGAACATAGGTTGGAAAATCAGCCCTAGGACACAAGCAAATCACCTCCAAAGTTGTTAATATGGCCACCAAATGAGCAAGGCTTCAAGAATACTCCTTAATAGAGCTAGTAAACATGTTGTTCATGGCTAGAAGAGATCAAATGGGGTGTTTGTTGGCTTATTTGGGACGGCAAGAGGGGGAGAGTTTGATGTTGGTTTTGCATGTAAGAAATGGTGTAGGTGAAAACAAGTTGCTAGTTTTTGTGTTAAGTGGGAAAAGTTAGCTTAACATGTAAGCATGGCTTACACATGTAATGTGTAAGCTAAACTTGATGCCACATTAGTGTTGTGGTGTCAAGTGTGCCGTCCCATATAGCTAGTGGGGTGGGACAATGTGTTTTGTCCCATCTCACTAGTTTACGAGTATTTCTCGATTCTAGTTTTCTCGATTTGCGTGCCCTCGGGTCGTTTTACGAAAAACGTTTTTATAAATTATGAATCAACGTCACAAAACAAATCCAATAAAAATTGTCTCATCAAAAACGGAGTTCGAAAACGTAAATACGTAATCCTAAGGTTTCCGGTTTAGTCGTAAAAGACGCTAAATTATGCACGTAAGCCCAAATTTAAATCCGTAAATTGTGAGTTCGTCAACCAACACAAAAATAAGTTTCAAAATATTATACGAGAAAATATTTCACTACCTGAAAATGTTAGTTTGTCACATTAAATGCATAAAATATCATGAAAATGGCCAAATATATGCTTGTGTTTGTTGCTTGTGTATTTTAGGTACGGATATTGAGAAAATAACAAAAGATCACAAGAATCATGCAAAAACGAACACGGGAAACGAAGCCGCACATTGAACCAAGCCCTAATGAAGATTTTCCAAGACAAACCCTTGAAGATTTGAAGATTATGCAAGAAGGGTCCTCCAATATTGAATAATTGACACTTTAAACCCTTGTATCTTCACAATTACAAGATTGGTCCCTGAAGTTTGTCAATATTACAAAAAGGGCCCTCCACTTTGAAGGTTGACAATTTTAGTCCCTCAACAAAACTAAATTGTCAATATTAGTCCTCCTCAAAGTCAAACATACCATGAAGGACTTCAAGTTACAAGAAATTACAAGTTTGGTCCTTTTAAAATGTCAAATTACCAAAAGGACCCTTGACTTTGAAGAAATGGCAAAAATGGTCCCTCATAAATCATGACTTGGCAAATTCAGTCCTCCAAGAAGTCTAACAAACAAGTCAAGACCATTATCAATGAAGAAAATGCCAAAACAGCCCTTCAAGAATCAAAAAATGGCAAGAAATACCCTTGAAAATACTTTGGAAAAGTATTTGGGGCAAAAGTGTGAAAAGTGAAACTTCCATAACAAAGGAAATCCGAATTTGGCCTATTTATTTGCAAGTGAAAGGAAATGGAAAGATGAGGGGTTAATATGGGCAGACAAGGATAGTGACCTAGACCAGTGAGTGGGTGACAACTGTCCCACTCACACCCTCCACCAATCACAACCCTCAAACTTGCCACATCACTCTCCACTAAACCGGTTTAAGGATTATTTAATCCCTTGGCGCCTAAACACATATTTAAACATTAATCCACCCAATAATGGATTAAACTCACCCACTATTCATCTCAAGAATACAATTGGGTTTTCTTAATCATGTTGTAATTAGGCCCTAATATGCTCCAGATTTATGATTAAGGTATCCTTAATCACATCCCAACCTTAAAAACACATGCCACTTCAACCATTAGCCCCACACAAGATTCCTTGCTACACCTTGGAGCAAAATGCCAAAACTTTGACAGCCATCAAACCATCCTTGTTTTTGCTTTCATTTTAAGCATCAATGTGAGCCATTGATCACATTTTCACCTTGCCAACTCATACAAATAGCCAAGAAATGTCACATGATCTTCAAGAGTTCAAAACCCTCAAGGGCATAACTGGAACTTCATTAGCTATGGTTTCACGTGGGTTTCACGTTTTTATTGCTTTCTAGTCATCACTTGTAGCCTATATAAGGCATAGGACTCAGTCATTTACAATTAGCTCTTGAATTTTCCTTGTTCACTTTTCTATAAATCCCATTTTCAAGTTAATGAAATATGTTTGAAATTATGAAGAAAGCTCAAGTGCCAATCATTATATCTGCTTATTATTGTTGTTTGTTAACTAATCTAGAATCCTAAAACCTGTTTTCAAAGGAGTGTGCAAAATTTTGTATATTTTCCTTGAATCTTGATATTTTGCTAAATCTTGTTCAAACCTTGGAATTTTTGGGCTATAAGCTGATCATAGCATCCTGATACTGTGATACCAAGGTGTTGTAAAGCTTATAACTTGGGGATAATCAAGTGTGGGGAACTAAGGTTGCATTAATCAAGGATTTTTCACTTTTCTATTTTTGATATTTGTGCTTCTAACTTTGTTCCATCTTAGCAGCTTGATATTGGAAGCTTGTGCTTGTTCTTGCTAGCACATAAGCTCAAACATAAGTGGGTGTGGATGTAAATCTATGAGGTTTGAACCCTTAATCCCAAAATCTGATAAAAATTTAGATATTTGTGATATTTGTGTTCTACTTGTGTATGTGTTGTTCTTGGGCTCCAAATCTTGTTGAATCTGTTCATGTTTGATGTTTTGATGTTTATGAATGCATGTGCTAACCTAAATCATACTTTTGATTTGAAAATTTTGATTTGAAAATATAAAAGGGTGTTTGGCTTAACCTGTTTGGAATCATAGTTTGTTATTGTGTTATTGGAAGTGCTATGTTTGAGTTGGTATCTGTTATTCACTTGGTTGTGTACTAGTTTCTTCAAGTTATTGTCTTTTAAACCTTGAATTAAACATTGTGCTATATCTCACTTGATTTGACTGATTTTAACCTAAGATTTTGGAAATACCTAGAGTATATGCATGCTTAGGGCTAAAAGGTGTTAAATCATAGTTAATATAATCTCGTTTGAAGATTTGAGTGTTTGAATTTGGCTTGTTGGTCAAGTATATCAGCAAAAGTAAAAATCTGCTTGTTAGTGTTCATCAGTAACCTTATTGTGCTTGAATCTTGATCTAGACCTTGAACCATTGCACGAAACCTGTTTAAACTTGTTCATTTAAGTTTATTATAGCTGGTGTATGCTTTTGGTGCAATTTGGTTGGCTGAAATTTGCTTAAACAACTTATAAGTTCATAACTGCTTATTGTTCATGTCTGTGAAATGTCTGGTGCTTAATTGAATTAACTGTACTCTTTGGCTGATTGTGATTGTGATTTATTTGTTGTTTCTGACTCTTTGTGATTCACTGATCACAAGGGTGCCTTGCTTGTAACTTGAATCCACAAAAAAGTCACTAAAGACAAATAGTCAAGAAAGTCAAGCAATGGAAAAAGTTTCCACTGCTCAGACACCAAAACTAGTACCTGCTAGTGTAATTTTGCATTCAGCTTATTAATAAGCCATATTGGCTTATCCAGACTTGCAACAACTTACTTTTTGTGATCAATCTTCCTCATTTGACCCATTTGTTTGAACTGGAGCTTATCAGACCTTGGCTTTGACTTTTTGCTAGAAAACTCATAAAGTTGACTTTTAATTAAGTGTTTATCTGCTTATTCCAGCTTATTGAGTGTGCTTATTGAAAAACCTTTTGTTGATTAAGCTTAGTTAAGTCATTTAAAAGCTTTTGAAACTTGAATCAGCTCTTGGGGTGGCCTAGAACTCGAAAACGACTATTTTGTTGTTTTCTGAAGATAGCTTATTGCTTTTTCAGGCTTATTCCTTGTGCTTATTTCAAATTTCTTTTTACAGAACTCTTAAGTAACTCAAAAGAAGCTTGTGTGTCTAATTTGAGCTTATGGCATCAGCTTATAGCTCAATGGACAAAAAGCCCATTAAGAATAAGCTGCTTTGAAATAAGCTAGCTTATACACATTTTTAGCTTTTAGGCCTTCAGAGTTTTGTCTTTAAAATCAAATTTTGAGTCAGACTGGAAGTTTTGGGCTTGTTTGGTTGACTTTTTCTTATTGGGCCCAAATTAAGCCCATTAAGGGACTGTTTTGTCTTTTAGCCCATTTCTAGGCCCATTAGGGGTATTTTTGTAATTTCACCTTCATTTCTATGTTTATTAGGTTAAAATAAGCTAGTTTACAATTTTTTAGAATTTTTATAAATTTTTGATTTTTAATATTATTTTATTATTACATTTTAAATTTAGATTTTTCAAGTTTTTATATTTTTCTTAGGTTAAATACATTAAGTTAGAAATTTTACAATTTTTAGAATATTTTTATTGTCATTAGATTAATTTTTAGAATTATTTTAAATTTTAAGAGCTTTTAATTTTTTTAAATAGTTTTAATTAATTTTAAAATTTCCAAAAATAGTTTTAAATTTAGTTAAGTCATTTTAGAGGTTTACAATTGAAAAAATCTCATTTTGGGCTTTTTATTAATTAAATTGATTTTTTGGGCTTTAAGTAGCATTAAAAAATTATTATTTAATTAAATAAAAGGTTTGAGTGATTTTTGATTTTTGTAAACTCTAATTACATTATTTAGGATTTATTGCAATTTTCTAGGAATTTTTAGGGTAAATTTTTAATTTTGCTACTTTTTACGGTTTTGCGTGTACGACTAATCGTCTTAGTTTAATTCGTCATCGTAACCGTCATTCTCTTCTTACCTCATTTCTATTTTCATTTCTCATAATCATAATCACATCATTAATCATCTCTCTACACAACACACTAGCCTCCTTGGGAAACGAACTTTGAACCACATTGGTCATTAGTGCTTGGTTTCCCTAAACCGACGCTTAATACTTTCCCTATTTTGCTCTCTTTTCCTAAAGAGTAGTAAAAACACTACATCAATTTTGGCGCCGCTGCCGGGGAGGCGTGTTTTGTTTTGATTTGGCAATTGTTGTTTTTATATATAGCCATAATATCTATTTGTATTAGTAGCACTCTACTAATACGTATTATCGGTTTTTCGTTGTTTGTGTGAATAATATTAATATATTGTATACGTAGAACAATAAATTCACAAGTACTCCAAAAGTGTGAAAACACAACCTTGACTTGGGAGGTCATTACCCAATCATTGTATTCGAATCTCAAACAAGAAAGAAAAGGCAAAAATAGATAAATACTTTCGTGAAGCTCGATTTTGAAAAAAATACAAACTATAAGGTGGGTATAAGGTGGGTATTATAAAATATACCCTAAGGAAAAAGGCTCTTAAGTGCTTCGCGTCGCCTCGTTTCCCCGCTTGCTTGTGAGTATTTTGAGATTGAAAGCTAATCGAGGGTTTTGCCACCCAAAGTATTATTAAGTATCATATATACTTTCTTGGTTTCGTTTGATTAAACCCTCTTGAACGTTTTGGTGTTCCACCAACGTTCTAAAGTCATCGAAGGCGTTCACTTCACGTGATCGTTTTCATTCCTTGAGGCTTCTTTAATCAAGAGATTTGATTAAGGAGGAGATTTGTAGATTTTGGTCTACTTAATACAATCACAAAAATCCAAAAAAAGTAAAAACAATCAAAAACCACAAAAAAAGTTGGAAAAATACAAAACACCAAAAATAATCTTCTTTGCTCATCCCCTCGTTGTACGTGACGTTTATGCAAACCCGAAACCAAGCAAGACGTGCACGTAAACGAAGAAACCGAAAGGAGTCAACACATACTCCTAATCTTTCTAGTGAGGAATCTCCTCTTGACGAACCTATTGTAAGAGAGGAACCAACCATGGCGAATCAAACTATGATGGAGTTACTTCAAGCACCCACCGAGGGTTATGGAGAGGCTATTGTGATTCCCGCTATCCTTGCAGAGAATTTTGAAGTGAAAATGGGTTTGTTGTCGATGATCCAAAACAACAAATTCCGTGGTGATGAAAGACAACCCGCACAACCATATCCGCCAATTCAATCATTTTACCGCCACTTGCAAATTTAAGGATGTTGCTAATGACTCGATTAAGATGATGCTTTTTTCCGTATTCCTTAGCAGGGCCCGCTAAAATTTGGTTAGAGAAAGAGCCAACCAATTCTATATTGACGTGGAAGGATCTCGTTTCTAAGTTTGTGAACCAATTTTTCCCGCCCTCTAAGACTACGCATTTGAAAAACGAGATTTCAAAATTTTCACAAGAATTTAATGGGAGTTTTTCAACGGCTTGGAATAGGTTTAAGGAAATGTTACATGAGTGTCCTCATCGCGGTTTTTTCGACTTGCATCAAATTGACACGTTTTACAATGGATTTAATGATCATAAGAGGGAGTATCTAAATGCCGCCGCGGGTGGTAATTTTTTTATGTAAAACGGTTGAGGAAGCTTTGGTGATAACTGAGAATAGATCTAAGGTGTATAGTCCTCGTAGCATGGCGAGTGTTCGTAAGGCTTCGTCTTCGGCTTCACCTTCTTTGTCTAATACCATCGATGCTTGCCAAATTGAGGCTAACTTGGAAAACAAAATCTTTGATAAGCTTAAAGGACTTTTGATTGAATTCAAAGTTGGAGAACAAAGTGCTCCCGCTACGGCTAAAGCGGTTGAGGTTTCATGTATGTATTGTGGTGGAGGTCATGATTTCTCCGAGTGTATTACCAACGGTGGTAACACTTTGAGTGCCTACGCGGCCACGGGAACTTACAACCAAAACGGTCAAGTTACCCGCTCCAATCAATTGACTCCACTGGGTTTTGCTCCTAATCAAAATGCTAACAACAACTATCGAAACAATCAAGTTGGTTTTAAAAACAATTACAAAGGAAAATATGGGAATCAAGGGGCTAATAATCAAGTTTCAAACAAAAATAAAAACAATGATTTTCAAAACAAAAACAAGAGTTTGCAAACTTTGAAAGATCTTACAAATGAATTTGTTGAATACGCTAATGGAAACGATGCTAGGTTTGACAACATTCAAAGAGAAATCATTAGCCTAAGATCCGAGTTTAAGAACGACTTGAAGAAGGAGTTGAAAAATGAGTTAGCAAATGAGCTTAAAATCCATACAAACAAAATGGAAGGGAATGTAACTAGGTTACAACAAAAGCAACAAAAAATGGAACAAGGGAAACATGAAATTAAGCAAGAGATGATTAAGGCCGAGAAGAGGCAATCCATGTTTGAGGATAAAATTCCATCTATGTTTGAGGCTATTATGTGCAAACCGTCGTCGAGTAGTCTTCCTAGTAACACCATATCGAACCCTAAGGGAGAGATGAAAGTGATTACCACACGTAGTGGTAAGACACTCAAGGAACCGACTCCTCAACCAATTGCTCCTACAGAGGATGCAATTGAGGAAGAACCCGAGGTGGTGGTCGAAAGGAGCATGTCCAAATCCCACGAAGTACCGCTCATGCCACACCTACGGTTGACCCATTACCACATTTGGAACCCGAGATTCCAAAGGCTATGCCTATGCCTCAACCCACACCACCTTTGCCCTATCCATCGAGACTTAGAAAGGAGAAACGTCAAGAGCGCGACAATTACCAATTTGAGCTTTTTATGAAAATGTTTCGTGACGTTCATTTTAATGTGAGTTTCGCTGATGCTTTGGTCATGACGCCTCGATTTGCCGCTAACTTTAAGAGTATGTTGAACAACAAGGAGAAATTGCAACAATTTTCTAGTTGTTCATCGGTTTATCTTAATCGCATACCTCAAAAAGTCGGTGATCCCGGTAAATTCTTGATTCCTTGTGCAATCCAAGATATGGAAGAATGCTATGCCTTGGCCGATCTTGGTGCTAGTATTAACTTGATGCCACTTGCAATCTTCAAGTCGCTCAATCTCCCTAATCTTACTCCTCCACTAATGTCTATCGAGTTAGCCGACCATTGCACGATTCCTGCATGTGGATTGGCGGAAGACGTTTTTGTGAAAGTGGGAAAGTTCTATTATCCGGTAGACTTTACCGTTGTCGATATTCCCATGGATCCTCAAGTTCCTCTCATTTTAGGTCGTTCGTTTTTAGATACGTCTATGGCTTTGATTGATGTTCATGCTAGAAAGATCACCTTACGTTTCAACGACGAGGAACTTGTTATAAACGCAACTCAAAACTCTCAAATTTATCATGTTTATTCCGTTGCAACTATAAACCTCGTTGATATGATCGACGTTGTTTTCGAGGAATTTTCACAAGAGGTTTTAGGTTTTGGTGATGATGAAAATAGTGGCAATCCCACTATGTTAGATCCCATTCTTGATAACTCGACACCAACCTTCACTCCATTTGAAGGTGGTGGTTTTACGTTGGAAGAATTCGATGTTCCACGTACTTGTGACGAAAACCTCGACAATGATGAGGACTTCTCGATTATCAAGGATTTTCTTAACGATTTCCCATTTCCTCTACCCGAGGAGGTTATGAGTATCGAGCCCAAATCTTCAATTGAGGAACCACCCATCCTCGAGTTGAAAGATTTACCTCCTCATCTCGAATATGTATTTTTGGAGGAGGGCGACAAGTTGCCGGTTATTATTGCGAAAGAACTTTCGGATGATGAAAAAACCACACTTGTCGATGTTCTAAAGGATCACAAAGGGGCAATTGCGTGGAAGTTATCCGACATTAAGGGGATCAATCCCAAATTTTGTACCCACAAAATCTTAATGGAGGAGGATTACAAGCCCACAATCCAATGTCAAAGGAGGGTGAACCCCAAAATTCACGACGTCATAAAAAAGGAAGTCCTTAAACTCCTAGACGCGGGAATGATTTACCCTATTTCGGATAGCCCTTGGGTGAGTCCTATTCATTGTGTCCCTAAGAAGGGAGGAATGACAGTTGTGCCAAACGATGCCAACGAGTTAATTCCCACTAGACTCACGACCGGATGGAGAGTGTGAATTAACTATCATAAGTTGAATGAAGCCACTCGAAAAGACCATTTTCCCTTGCCCTTCATGGACCAAATGTTGGAGCGTCTTGCGGGAAACGATTTCTATTGCTTTTTAGATGGTTTTTCCGGTTACTTCCAAATCCCCATCGGTCCTCGTGATCAAGAAAAAACTACGTTTACTTATCCATATGGAACGTTTGCCTATCGTAGAATGCCATTCGGACTTTGCAATGCACCGAGAACCTTTTAAAGGTGCATGATGGCTATTTTTAATGATATGATCGAGAAGACGATGGAAGTCTTCATGGATGACTTTTCCGTGTTTGGTAGTTTGTTCACTTCGTGTTTGTCGAATCTTGAGAGAATGTTGAAGTGTTGTGAGGAAACCAACCTTGTGCTTAACTGGGAAAAATGTCATTTTATGGTTAAAAGTGGAATCGTCTTAGGGCACAAGGTTTCGAAAGCGGGGATTGAGGTAGATCAAGCTAAGGTAGACGTCATCGCCAAATTACCTTATCCCAAAACCGTTAAGGGAGTTAGGAGTTTTCTAGGCCACGCAGGCTTTTATCATCGATTCTTCAAGGATTTTTCAAAGATCTCTCGACCTATTACACATCTCCTTGAAAAAGATGCACGTTTTGTCTCTGATGAAGATTGTGTACGAGCCTTTGAAATCCTTAAGAGGAAACTTACCGAAGCTCCCATTCTTGTTGCTCCCAATTGGAACCTCCCCTTTGAGCTCATGTATGATGCTAGTGACTACGCTATTGGGTCCGTATTGGGGAAACGTCATGAAAAGCACTTCTTGCCAATTCACTATGCTAGCAAGACGATGACCGAGGCTCAACTAAAATACACTACAACGGAGAAGGAATTCCTTGCCGTGGTGTATGCATTTGAGAAATCCCGACCTTACCTCGTCTTGATGAAATGCATAGTGTATACGGATCATTCGGCTATCAAGTATCTTATGGCTAAACAAGATGCAAAGCCGAGATTACTTCGTTGGGTTCTCCTCCTTCAAGAATTTGATCACAAAATTGTTGACAAAAAAGGAGCCGAGAATCTAGCGGCCGATCATCTTTCTCGTTTGGAAGATCCTCACCAAAGTGTTTACGAGCCCAAGGAAATCACCGAAACATTTCCGCTCGAGACACTTGGTGTAGTGAATTCTAAGCTTGATTCTTCCACCCCATGGTTTGCGGACATCGCAAATTACCATGCGGGCAACTTCATCATCAAGGGTATGACGACTCAAGAAAAACGAAAATTCTTTCGTGATGTCAAGTTCTATTTTTGGAACGACCCTTACTTGTTTCGAACTTTTGCGGATCAAATTATTCGACGTTGTATCTTTGGTACCGAAGCTTCTAACATCCTTAGAGCTTGTCACGAGGGACCCACGAGTGGTCACCACGGTGTTAATCTCACGGCTAAGAAGGTCTTTGATGCCGGTTTCTTTTGTCCTACTATTTACCGAGATGCACATGAGCTTGTGAAGTCGTGTCACTCATGCCAACGTTAAGGAAAAGCCTCACAAAAAGATGAAATGCCACAAAATATCATCCAAGTGTGTGAGATCTTTGACGTTTAGGGCATTGACTTTATGGGGCCGTTCCCATCATCTCGTGGTAATAAGTACATCCTTGTCGCCGTTGACTACCTATCTAAGTGGGTGGAAGCTAAGGCTTTGCCCACCATTGATGCTCGTGTGGTAGTCAAGTTTTTGAAAAGCTTATTTTCTCGGTTTGGAACCCCTCGTGCGATCATAAGCGATCGTGGAACCCATTTTTGTAACGACCATTTCGAAAGGGTCCTAAGGAAATATGGGGTTACACATCGTCTTTCTACAGCTTATCACCCGCAAACGAGTGGGCAAGTCGAGGTTTCAAACACAACGTTGAAGAGGATCTTGGAGAGATCCGTTGGGGAAAACCGACAATCTTGGTCGGATAAGTTAGACGATGCTTTATGGGCCTTTAGGACCGCTCATAAGACGCCCATCGGGTGCACTCCTTATAAGCTAGTGTATGTGAAGAATTGTCACATGCCAATTGAACTCGAACACAAGGCTTATTGGGCCCTAAAGCATTGTAATGATGATATGGAGACCGCGGGAAAACACCGGAAAATGCAATTAAATGAATTAGACGAATTAAGGGATATTGCTTACGAAAATTCATTGATTTATAAAGAAAAGACTAAAAAGTTTCATGATTCAAAAATTAAAAACCGGGTTTTTAACATTGGGGATCAAGTTTTGATTTTTAACTCTCGTTTGAAAATCTTTTCCGGTAAGTTGAAATCCCGTTGGTCCGGTCCATTCACCGTGACTCAAGTTTTTCCATATGGGACCATCGAGCTAGCTCAAAATGATGGCCCCAATTTCAAGGTGAATGGACATAAGTTGAAGCACTACTTTGGCGGGGAAGTTCCATCATTGAACTACCTCGACCAAATCACCTTCCCCAATGATAATTAGTATTGAGGGGATCGAGTCGAGCTCATGACTCGATAATCAAAACGAGGTGCCTCGTGGGGGAGTCCCATGCTTATCCTATGTACATATTATCGCTTTCTAATGTAGTAACGTGTGGGGATTTGTGCCCTTCCAACCTTTGTTCCGTGGTTGTTTATGAATTGTGGATTTTAGATGATCATTATCTTCACGATTGGAGCCTCTCGTGTTCGTTTTATGGGAGCACTCGATCGTTTGCTTTGAAGACTTTCTCAATATCCATGATATATCCTTTGATGTTCTAACCTTAGCTTTATAGCACACTTTATAAACGGCTTTAAATTTAACGGTTACACCCTTTCCATGCTAGATTAAGCATTCGACTTCGTCTCTAGTATGGGGGTGTTTGCACCCCTAGACTCGAAACAATGAGGACAATGTTTAACTTTAGTATGGGGGGGGGGGGGGGGGGGGGTGAATAGATACTTGCCTTGCCAAACCTTCACGCTTTCCAAAGTTTATCTTTTTGTTTATCGTTTTTGTTCCAAAATAAGGCTAAAAATGGCCCAATTTTAAAATTTTTCTCATGTTTTATAAGTGTTTGAAGACATGAATGTAGGTTTTCCGATGGCGAGAACAATAGTAATTTTTGACTCGACCGTGCGTGTTGAGCACTTAGCTTCGATTCCTTAAGTTTACATTAGGCTAAGTCTCTTAAATGAGGACGAGAAATGATAGAGTTAATTATAAGTTACTATGCTAGACGTAGAGTACTCGTATTCTTTAAAAAACTCATGTGTTCTCGTTGTTTACTTATTCTCCCTTCGCCTGTAAATACTTTTTGCTTAATAAATATTGACTTAGCGGTTTAGTCTTGATTGTTGGTTTCTAGTCTTTTCTAGTAGCTTCCATGTAATTAAATTGGGAAGACATTAAGGTATTGCCAGCGTCACGGTTTTGAAGTATTGGCAACCCGAATAATCGAAAGCTTCACCTAATAATAAGATTCAAGTGCTCACCTAAATCAAGCAAACAATTTAAAGCTCACAAGGCCGAAAAATCTATGCAAAATTGAAAGTGAATCAAGCCTTAATCTTTGAAGCTTTAAAGATCCAAAATTCGCCTTAGCGTGAGGATATACGTCTTTGGCCAATAAAACCACCGATGAGGCGGATAATAAAAGGCAAGGCAAGACCGAAGTCATAATAAAAGCTTCATGGCGAAGTTGAATAAAAGATGGAGGTATACCTATGATAATAAGGCCCTTCCGTTAGGGGGCGTATAAAAGTCTTGGTAATAAGTCTCATGTTCAAAACCGTTATAAAACCGTGTTTATCGATCCTTCTTGTTGACTTAATTTTTTGACATCGTTGTCTATTAGGGGGGGGGGGGGTTATTAATTCGATGGTCTTGGTTACAGCGTTGGGACTCTATTTTTAGACCTAAATCTCTATTGTCGCATAAGTCAAACAATGTATCCTCGTGAAACATTCAAGACAAAATAAAATATAAGAGATACAACTTAGGAAAATGGGAGGATAAGTACGTGATTAGGGCATATGAGTAGTGTTAGCATTACTGACTTATAATGACAATGATCTCGTTGCACGCTTGGCATGGAATTGGGGTGAAAATCGAGGACGACGAAATTATTTCTAACGAAGCATTCACGTGTTCTTGTTCTATGAACCTAAACGTCCCATTTTGCGATGAAAATCATACATTATGTCTAAAACACAAGTAGTAGTAATAGTAGTAGTGTAGCTAGTTTATCATTCAATAAAATTGAATAAAAATGAATTTTGGAGATGCTACGATACTTTATTCTAGCATTGCGTGAGGGCACGAAAATGGTTTAGTATGGGGGAGTGATGAGACTGCTTTTATACATAATCTCATCGTCCAAATAGGGCTTTAAATGCATAAAATATCATGAAATTGGCCAAATATATGCTTGTGTTTGTTTCTTGTGTATTTTAGGTACGGATATTGAGAAAATGACAAAAGATCACAAGAATCATGCAAAAACGAACACGGGAAACGAAGCCGCACATTGAACCAAGCCCTAATGAAGATTTTCCAAGACAAACCCTTGAAGATTTGAAGATTATGCAAGAAGGGTCCTCCAATATTGAAGAATTGATACTTTAAACCCTTGTATCTTCATATTTACAAGATTGGTCCCTGAAGTTTGTCAATATTACAAAAAAGGCCCTCCACTTTGAAGAATTGGCAATTTTAGTCCCTCAACAAAACTAAATTGTCAATATTAGTCCTCCTCAAAGTCAAACATACCATGAAGGACTTCAAGTTACAAGAAATTACAAGTCTGGTCCTTTTAAAATGTCAAATTACCACAAGGACCCTTGACTTTGAAGAAATGGCAAAAATGGTCCATCATAAATCATGAATTGGCAAATTCAGTCCTCCAAGAAGTCAAACAAACAAGTCAAGACCATTATCAATGAAGAAAATGCCAAAACAGCCCTTCAAGAATCATAAAATGGCAAGAAATACCCCTGAAAATACTTTGGAAAAGTATTTGGGGCAAAAGTGTGAAAAGTGAAACTTCCATAACAAAGGAAATCCGGATTTGGCCTATTTATTTGCAAGTGAAAGGAAATGGAAAGATGAGGGGTTAATATGGGCAGACAAGGATAGTAAACTAGACCAGTGAGTGGGTGACACCTGTCCCACTCACACTCTCCACCAATCACAACCCTCAAACTTGCTACATCACTCTCCACTAAACCGGTTTAAGGATTATTTAATCCCTTGGCGCCTAAACATATATTTAAACATTAATCCACCCAAAAACGGATTAAACTCACCCACTATTCATCTCAAGAACACAATTGGGTTTTCTTAATCGTGTTGTAATTAGGCCCTAATATGCTCCAGATTTATGATTAAGGTATCCTTAATCACATCCCAACCTTAAAAACACATGCCACTTCAACCATTAGCCCCACACAAGATTCCCTGCTACACCTTGGAGCAAAATGCCAAAACTTTGACAGCCATCCAACTATCCTTGTTTCTGCTTTCATTTTAAGCATCAATGTGAGCCATTGATCACATTTTCACCTTGCCAACTCATGCATACAGCCAAGAAATGTTACATGATCTTCAAGAGTTCAAAAGCCTCAAGGGCATAACTGGAACTTCATTAGCTAGGGTTTCACGTTTTTATTGCTTTCTAGTCATCACTTGTAGCCTATATAAGGCATAGGACTCAGTCATTTACAATTTGCTCTTGAATTTTCCTTGTTCACTTTTCTATAAATCTCATTTTCAAGTTAATGAAATGTGTTTGAAATTGTGAAGAAAGCTCAAGTGCCAATCATTATATCTGCTTATTATTGTTGTTTGTTAACTAATCTTGAATCCTAAAACCTGTTTTCAAAGGAGTGTGCAAAAGTTTGCATATTTTCCTTGAATCTTGATATTTTGCTAAGTCTTGTTCAAACCTTGGAATTTTTGGGCTATAAGCTGATCATAGCATCCTGATATTGTGATATCAAGGTGTTGTGAAGCTTATTACTTGGGGATAATCAAGTGTGGGGAACTAATGTTGCATTAATCAAGGATTTTTCACTTTTCTGTTTTTGATATTTGTGCTTCTAACTTTGTTCCATCTTAGCAGCTTGATATTGGAAGCTTGTGCTTGTTCTTGCTAGCACATAAGCTCAAACATACGTGGGTGTGGATGTACATCCACGAGGTTTGAACCCTTAATCACAAAATCTAATAAAAATTTGGATATTTGTGATATTTGTGTTCTACTTGTGTATGTGTTGTTCTTGGGCTCTAAATCTTGTTGAATCTGTTCATGTTGATGTTTTGATGTTTATGAATGGATGTGCTAAGCTAAATCATACTTTTGATTTGAAAATTTTGATTTGAAAATATAAAAGGTTGTTTGGGTTAAACTGTTTAGAATCATAGTTTGTTAATGTGTTATTGGAAGTGATTTGTTTGAGTTGGTATTTGTTATTCACTTGGTTATGTACTAGTTTCTACAAGTTATTGGCTTTTAAACCTTGAATTAAACATTGTGCTATATCTCACTTGATTTGACTGATTTTGATCTAAGATTTTGGAAATACCTAGAGTATATGCATGCTTAGGGCTAGAAGGTGTTAAATCATAGTTAATATAACCTGGTTTGAAGATTTGAGTGTTTGAATTTGGCTTGTTGGTCAAGTATATCAGCAAAAGTAAAAATCTGCTTGTTAGTGTTCATCAGTAACCTTATTGTGCTTGAATCTTGATCTAGACCTTGAACCATTGCATGAAACCTGTTTAAACTTGTTCATTTAAGTTTATTATAGCTTGTGTATGCTTTTGGTGCAATTTCGTTGGCTGAAATTTGCTTAAACAACTTATAAGTTCATAACTGCTTATTGTTCATGTCTGTGAAATGTCTGGTGCTTAATTGAATTAACTGCACTCTTTGGCTGATTGTGATTGTGATTTCTTTGTTGTTTCTGACTCCTTGTGATTTACTGATCACAAGGGGTGCCTTGTTTGTAACTTGAATCCACAAAAAAGTCACTAAAGACAAATAGTCAAGAAAGTCAAGCAGTGGAAAAAGTTTCCACTGCCTAGACACCAAAACTAGCCCCTGCTAGTGTAATTTTGCATTTAGCTTATTAATAAGCCATATTGGCTTATTCAGACTTGCAACAACTTACTTTTTGTGATCAATCTTCCTCATTTGAACCATTTGTTTGAACTGGAGCTTATCAGACCTTGGTTTTGACGTTTTGCTAGAAAACTCATAAAGTTGACTTTTAATTAAGTGCTTATCTGCTTATTCCAGCTTATTGAGTGTGCTTATTGAAAAACTTTTTGTTGATTAAGCTTAGTTAAGTCATTTAAAAGCTTTTGAAACTTGAATCAGCTCTTGGGGTGACCTAGAACTCGAAAACGACTATTTTGTCGTTTTGTGAAGGTAGCTTATTGCTTTTTCAGGCTTATTGCTTATGATTATTTAAAATTTCTTTTTACAGAACTCTTAAGTAACTCAAAAGAAGCTTGTGTGTCTAATTTGAGCTTATGGCATCAGCTTATAGCTTAATGGGCCAAAAAGCCCATTAAGAATAAGCTGCTTTGAAATAAGCTAGCATATACACATTTTCAGCTTTTGGGCCTTCAGTGTTTTGTCTTTAAAATCAAATTTTGAGTCAGACTGGAAGTTTTGGGCATATTTGGTTGACTTTTTCTTATTGGGCCCAAATTAAGCCCATTAAGGGACTGTTTTGTCTTTTAGCCCATTTCTAGGCCCATTAGGGGTATTTTTGTAATTTCACCTTCATCTCTGTGTTTATTAGGTTAAAATAAGCTAGTTTGCAATTTTTTAGAATTTTTTATAAATTTTGGATTTTTAATATTATTTTATTATTAAAAACTAAAATTTAGAGTTTTCAAGTTTTTATATTTTCTTAGGTTAATTACATTAAGTTAAGAATTTTACAAATTTTAGAATATTTTTATTGTCATTAGATTAATTTTTAGAATTATTTTAAGTTTTAAGAGTTTTTTTAATTGTTTTTAAATAATTTTAATTAATTTTAAAATTTCCAAAAATAGTTTTAAATTTAGTTAAGTCATTTTAGAGGTTTACAATTGAAAAAATCTCATTTTGGGCTTCTTGTTAATTAAATTGATTTTTGGGCTTTAATTAGCATTAAAAAATTATTATTTAATTAAATAAAAGGTTTGAGTGATTTTTGATTTTTTTTAAACTCTAATTACATTATTTTGGATTTATTGAAATTTTCTAGGAATTTTTAGGGTAAATTTTTAATTTTGCTACTTTTTACGGTTTTACGTGTACAACTAATCGTCTTAGTTTAATTCGTCATCGTAACCGTCATTCTCTTCTTACCTTATTTCTAGTTTCATTTCTCATAATCATAATCACATCATTAATCATCTCTCTACACAACACACTAGCCTCCTTGGGAAACGAACTTTGAACCACATTGGTCATTAGTGCTTGGTTTTCCTAAACAGACACTTAATACTTTCCCTATTTTGCTCTCTTTTCCTAAAGAGTAGTAAAAACACTACATCAGACCTTTTTATAGTTTTGACAAACTTTAGGGACCAAACTTGTAATTATGATCATACAAGGGTATAAAGTGTCATTTCTTCAATGATAAAGGACCTTTCTTGTACATCTTAAATTCTTCAAGGACTTTTTCTTGGAAATTCAACATTTGGGGTCCGGTTCATTTTGCGGCTTCATTTCCCGTGTTCGTTTTTGCTTTGTTCTTGTGATCTTTTGTAGTTTTCTCGATATCCGTACCTAAAATACACATTGAACAAACACAAGCATATATATGGTACTTTTTATGATATTTTCATCGTTTTAAGCCTATTTTGGACGATGAGACTATGTATAAAAGCAGTCACATCAGGACTTCCCTACCAAAGTAGTGGTTAACCCTATGACCATTCACCTAAAAGTTAGACCATCATTTTGAGCTAGCTCGATGGTCCCATATGGAAACACTTGGGTGATGGTGAACGATCCAGGCCAATGGGATTTCAACTTGCTGGAAAATATTTTCAATCAAGAATTAAAAAGTAACACTTGATCTCCAATATTAAAAACCCGGTTTTAAATTTTTGAGTCATGAAACTTTTTTAGTCTTTTCATTGTAAATCAATGAGTTTTCATAAGCAATATCTCTTAATTCATCCAATTCATTTAATTGCATTTTCCGGTGTTTTCCCGTGGTCTCAGTGTCATCATTACAATGCTTTAGGGCCCAATAAGCTTTATGTTCGAGTTCAATTGGCAAGTGACAATTCTTCCCATAAACAATCTTATAAGGAGTGCACCCAATGGGCGTCTTATGAGCGGTACGAAAGGCCTATAAAGCATCGTCAAGTTTGTCCGACCAAGATTGTCGGTTTTCTCCTATCGAGCTTTCCAAAATTCTCTTTAAAGCTCGGCTTGAAACCTCGACTTGCCCACTCGTTTGTGGGTGATAAGCCGTAGAAAGACAATGTGTAACCCCATATTTCTTTAAAACTTTCTCAAATTGGTCATTGCAAAAATAGGTTCCACGATTGCTTATGATAACGCGAGGGGTTCCAAACCGAGAAAACAATTGCTTTAAAAAACATGACTACCACACGAGCATCGTTCGTGGGCAAAGCCTTAGCTTCAACCCACTTAGATATGTAGTCAACGACGACATGGATGTACTTATTACCACGAGATGGTGGGAACGGCCCCATAAAATCAATGCCCTACACGTCAAAGATCTCGCACACTTGGATGATATTTTGTGGCATTTAATCGTTTTGTGAGGCTTTTCCTTGACGTTGGCATGAGTCACACGACTTGATAAGTGCGTGCGCATCTTAGTAAATAGTAGGCCAAAGTAAACCGACATCAAAGACTTTCTTCGCCGTGTGATTAACACCATGATGACCACCCGTGGGTCCCTCGTGACAAGCTCTAAGGATATCAGTAGCTTCGGTGCCAAACACACAACGTCGAATGATTTGATCCGCACAATTCCAAAAGAGATAAGGGTCGTCCCAAAATAGAACTTGACTTCATGAAAGATTTTTCGTTTTTGTTGAGTCGTCATACCCTTGATTATGAAAATGCCTGCATGGTAATTTGCGATGTCCGCAAACCATGGGGTTGATGAATCTTCCTTAGAATTCACTACACCAAGAGTCTCAAGAGGAAATATTTTGGATATTTGCTTGTTCTCGAGCGCACTTTGGTAAGGATCTTCTAAACGAGAGAGATGATCGGACGCGAGATTCTCGGCTCCTTTTTTTGTCAAGTATTGTGACATCAAATTCTTGTAGAAGGAGAATCCAACGAAGCAATCTCGGCTTAGCGTCAAGTTTAGCAAAGAGTAACTTGATAGCCGCATGGTTCGTATACATTATGCTTTTTGTCAAAACGATATAAGGTCATAAATTCTCAAAAGCATACATCACGGCAAGTAATTCTTTTTCCGTTGTGGTGTATTTCATTTTGGCCTCGGTCATCGTTTTACTAGCATAGTGGATAGGCAAGAAGTGTTTTGCATGACGTTGCCCCAAAACGACCCCTATAGCGTAATCACTAGAATCACACATAAGTTCGAAGGGGAGGTTCCAATTTGGAGCAACAAGAATGGGAGCTTCGATAAGTTTCCTTTTAAGAGTTTCAAAGGCTCGAACAAAATATTCGGAAAAGACGAAAGGAGCATCTTTCTCTAGAAGGTGTGTCATGGGTCGAGATATCTTTGAAAAATCTTTGATGAATCGATGATAAAAGCCCGCATGGCCTAGGAAACTCCTAACTCCCTTGATGATTTTGCGATGAGGTAATTTGGCGATGACGTCTATCTTAGCTTTGTCTACCTCAATCCCCGCTTTAGAGACCTTGTGCCCTAAGACGATTCCTTCTTTACACATGAGATGACATTTTTCCAATTAAACACAAGGTTAGTTTCCTCACAACGTTTTAACATTTTATCCAAGTTGTCTAAACATGACGTGAACGAATTACCAAACACCGAAAAATCATCCATGAAAACTTCCATCGTCTTCTCGATCATATCATGAAAAATAGCCATCATGCACCTTTGAAATGTTCCCAGTGCATTGCAAAGTCCGAATGGCATTCTATGATAGGAAAACGTTCCATATGGACATGTAAACGTAGTTTTTTCTTGATCACGAGGATCGATGAGTATTTGAAAGTAACCGGAATAACCATATAAAAAGCAATAGAAATCGTTTCCCGCAAGTCGCTCCAACATTTGATCCATGAAGGGCAAGGTAAAATGGTCTTTACGAGTGGCGTCATTTAACTTACGATAATCAATGCACACCCTCCAACCATTCACGAGTCGAGTTGGAATTAACTCGTTGTCATCGTTTGGCACAACGGTCATCACTCCCTTTTTAGGGACACAATGAATGGGACTCACCCAAGGGCTATCGGATATAGGGTAATTCATTCCCGCGTCAAGAAATTTTAAAACTTCCTTTTTGTTGACGTCGTGAATTTTGGGGTTTACCCTTCTTTTACATTGGATAGCGGGTTTGTAGTCTTCCTCCATTAAAATTTTGTGAGTACAAAATTTTGGGTCGATACCCTTAATGTCAGAAAGTTTCCACGCAATTGCCCCTTTGTGATCTTTTAAGACTTCGATAAGTGCGGTTTTCTCATTATCCAAAAGATCTTTCGCAATAATAACCGGTAACTTATCATTTCCTTTCAAGAATACATATTCGAGGTGAGGAGGAAGATCTTTCAATTCGAGGGTTGGTGGTTCCTCGATTGAAGATTTTGGTTCAATACTCATAACCTCCATCGGTGGAGGAAATGGAAAATCGTTAAGGAAATCCTTGATAATCAAAAAATCCTCATCGTTGTCGAGGTCTTTGTTAGAAGTTCGAGGTACATCGAATTCTTCCAAAGTGAAACCACCTGCTTCAAATGGAGCGAGAGAAGGTGATAAATTATCAAGGATTGGATCGAACATAGTGGGATTACCACTATTTGCAATATCGGCAAAACCTAACATTTCTTGTGAAAATTCTTCGCAAAAAATATCGATTAAATCAATATGGTTTATAGTCGCGATCGAATAAACATGAGAAAGATTGGAATTTTGGGTTACGTTTATAACAAGTTCCTTAATATAGGATTTTTTTAATTGTTTATCTTTTATGTATCGTTCTTCCTCGACTCGACTCGAATTAATATCCAATTATTCAAGAGATTAATCGTTTTTGGTTGATAAAACTTGCTTGGTATTCTATTTCTAATTCAAACAAGCACGTAAAAAGATAAAAAATTTATAATACTTAAAATACTTACTATTGCTAAAAACAAAGTGCACGTACCGCAAATTAAACACAAAGTACAAGTAAACAAAGCACGTAATGGAAAATAAAATGCAAATATAAGGCTAATAAAATGCAAAATCTAGAAATACCCCAATTGAAATGTAAAAATGCCAAAAGATTGAAGATAATTTTCTTATTACTTTTAGAATTTTTTAATATTTTTTATTTTATTAAAACTATTTTTTTATTAATTAAAATGAAAATAAAATTGAAAATGAAATTAATAATAAAATCGGGTTTTGAAAACAATGAAAGTCCAGCCCAAAATCTTAACCCAAACCACAAGCCCAATACTAAACTAGCCCAAAACTCGCCCAACTCAGGAGTATATTTGGGCCAAAATAAAATAAAGGTGAAAGATAAGGACTATGATGCAAGTAACTAAACGTGAATAAACAAAACAAACCAGAAAGCTCAAGGACCTAACTATAATTAAGACAAAAACAAAATAGGAAAACGGGCTTATTGACAAAAAGTTGATTCCAAGCTTATTTCTCAACCAAATTAGTTCCTTCAAATTGCAAAAGCTTCTAAATTCAATTTTAGCTAGTCAAACTTAATATGAACTTTTGAAATAAGCTAAATCTCTCAAACCGATTTTCAAATAAGCACAAAAGTAGATTAAAACTTATCTAGCTTATTTTAAGACCTGAAACTTACTAGATTAACTAATAAGCTGACAAAAGTGACGAAATATTACTTGGCTTTGAAAAACAAATAATAAATAAGCTAGAAAATCTAAATTCTTAAAACAACTTATTTATAAGCAATGTTGACTTTTTAACTTTTTCAGAAAATCTCTAAAAGCTCTAGTCTAACTTATCAGATGAATATAAGACTCTTCTGAAAAGAAATTAAGCTAGCAACAACTTGATAAGCTACTTTGAAAATTCAATAATTGACAGATGGAAAAATGGATGAACATATGATTTTGATCCAATTTCTAGGCTTATTACGTTGTTAATAAGCCAAACAAATAACTAGAGAGTTATTATCTGGCCTCTAATCTTCTCAGAAAACCAGATCTCAATCCTAAACACTTTTATGAAGAATCTATGAGGCTATGAATATGACTGTTAAGCAATGTGTGAAACCAGAAAACTTAAACCAATTTTCAACTAAAAACTGTTTTGACTTCGACTGTTACAAAAACCTTGACTAATATTAGATGCTCAATAAGTGACTAGTTTGATGCTTACAAAACCAAAAAACGGACCTCAACAACAAAATCATATAAGCTTAATCCAAACATGCCTTAAGGTTGATTCAAGCAAAATTAACAAAGTAGAAGACAGATCTAACAAACTATAAGCTAAAACAACTATCAAAAACACTAAATAAGACCAGATGCACAAGATCTAAGCAATCAAAATTAGGAAAACAAGCATGTATCAACAATTCAACATGTAACCTATTTTTGTGCCTAAAGATGAAAACAAGGAATACCTTACATCCAGGCCTCCTATGATGTAGAAGCAACTTAAACCTAACACAGCTAACTTATCTATCTCTGATTCAACACAAACAATCAACCAAAACCCACATATGCAAGATCTATGTGAGTTAAATCCAAAATTCCCTCCAAAACCTCAAAAACTTCAAAACTTAACCAAACATCACCAAACAAACGCCAAAATCTCCTCTACCAACTCAGAATCATGAACCAGTAATAGCATAAGCAATTCGAACCATAGAACAGTAGAATCAAATGAAGACGAACATGAACAGTATTTTTTTGAATTTTTATTTTTATTGATGAAGTAATTTGAGTACAACTTGAAAGGAAAAGTTACATAAGCTTAAACTAAAACATTTGAAAGTAATTTAAAGGAAAATTAAGCTAAATAAAAGCTGGAAAAGTTGAACACAAATCATGTGTGAGGGGTGGGGCATTTATAGGAGATGTGAGGAGGTTAGGTGAGTTGTTGAGGTGTGTAAGGAAGCGTGTGGGTGAGGTAGGTGAGATATGGTGTCAGGCGTGGCAGGAATGACAGTGGAAAGGGCCAATTAAAAAGTTACACGTGGCTAGGGTTTGGAGAGTGAATTGGGTGTTTTTGTTGTAGGTTACGACATCGAATGGACTTGTACCATTGGACTCGTCTCATCGAGACGAGTTGATTTCATGTTGAGGTCGAGCTCTGATATGGCCTGTAGCATCTTCCTCGTTTGGCTGAAGGGGACGAAAGAAACACAGCCACGTGTCCTCTTCCTATTTGCTCTTTTCTCTGTTTTTAGAACTAAAAAAGGGCGCCATGTCACCAATCCGTATGACATGGTTATTTGGATCTTAATTGGTCCACGTTGTCCACTCAGATAATAACTTTTTATCTTTGGCAACTTCAACCCTTGTAGTTTGGCTTTTCTTGTTTTTAAGCTTAAAACTTCATTATTTCATTATTCCAAGTCCTTCAAGCTTCATTCTTTTGCACTTTTGGCCCTTTGACTTTGACTTCGACTTTATCTTTGACTTTTCTTCGATAAATGCCCGTGAAAATCCCGTGTTTTCTTCCTTTTTGGTCTTTTGTACCTATTTCACAACAAAAACACAAACCAGCATAATTCCGACTTCTACGATATTAAATTCATGTTATGGTATTGTTTTTCCTTGTTTTTAGTGGTTAAAGGGTAAGTGTTTACACACTTATCAAATGACCCTAAACTTGACCATTGCAATGACCCCATGCAATGCATGATTTTAAAGCATAAATTTACATTTTTCTCATAATTAACCCATCTTGGCCTTTATTACGATATACTATTACTACTATTATAAAAAGAAACTAAACAACGATGAAAAGATTAAAAACTTATTCAAAGAAACAAAAGATATAACAATTTCCACTTATTTATTTACTTGAAATTGTTTTATTGAAGAAAATCGTGAAGAAATCTAAGACTTAAATTAGGGCTTTTGGTTTCATAAATATTTATCACCCTCAAGTTTCACGTTCCCCATACCAAGCGTAAAAACGAAACCGTTGTTATTATAAGTTAGTAAAGCTAACACTTACTCATATGGTTTAATTACTCACTTAGACCCCCTTATTCCTACGATGTATCTCTTGTATTTTAATTTTGTCTTGAATGATCGCGAGGATGCATTTTTGACTTATTTCGATAATTTATTAGGGCCGAAAATAAAGTAGGACGATTTAATCAATAGTTAGCTAAAGGAAAAAATCTTGTAAAACGGCTTCTCGAAATCTCATAAAGTTCATATCTTGGCATAACTCGTTTCACGATTTGAGACCTTTCTCGAACCGATATTTGGCATTTACTTCAAACTTTGAATCTTGAGAGACGTTCTTGAAATAATGGTCTTCTCTTCATATATAGTATATATCTTCACTTGGAGTATTAATATATGCTTCAAATGTTGACCACGACTTCTTCATTTATCCTTGTCTTCATTTTGATATAAAACGATCCGCCTCCTTATCGGACTTGGATCTATTTATCCTCATACCTTGTTAGGGTCTTTTTGGATAGACTTTTCCGCAACCTTATTGTGAGATATTGCTTTCGTCGTGTGTCTTGATCCTTCATAGTGATTTGGAATAATGATCTTCACATCATCTTGGGATCTTTAGCAAAAAAAGTGAATCCTCATGCCTTGTTAGGGCCTTTTTGGACTCGGATGCTAATCTTCGCGCCCCGCTTTAATAAGTTATGCCTTGGCTATGAACTCTAATTAATTCCGAGCAACTTTTACACGATCTTGGGCTAGAAGCTAAGTAATTTTCAAATCGTACGACCTTATTTATTAAATTTATTTATTTACAAGCGTTGGGAGAAAAAGCTTATAATAAACTCACATGAATGAAAGAATATATATCTTATAATTGACTCTATCATCTCTCGTTCTCCATAATTTAAAATCTCAAATAATGAGACTTATGGATGCTTAGCCTAATAAACCAATAAAGTCTACATGGTTAAGGATACTAGCTAGAATAAACTTGAATAAGTAAATTCGGGTTAAGTCAAAAGATTCATGACGGGCCTAATATGTCAAAAACGTTTAAACTCGTTAAAACCATTTCATTGTTTTTCCTTTTTGACTTTATTCTTGAAATGGAATATATACACATGATGGTGATGACAAAAGGAAAGGAAATAAAAGAAAATAAATGGAAAATACTACTAGGCCAAAATAGATCAAAATTTTGAAAAACGTCGAAAAATATTAATTTCCTAGTTAAATGAGGTCAAATTCATGGAAAAGCCCACTATACTTCGATAAAAGTCTCCCCTACACTTAAGATAAACATTTCCCTCAATGTTTAAGCATGTGGAAGGATAAAATGCCCTACACTTAGGACATTGAGTACGTTGTTTAAATCGAGCTAAGGAAGAGACAACAAAAGTTATTTCAATGTCAACATTTATTGATATAAAATATTGAATCACAATAGTTTTGGATAAAATCGTTATTCACGGGTACACGGGATCACGGTTCTTCTCAAAAAGCACCAAAAGTGGATCTTGATAGCATAAATCCCTACACAACACAACAAAACAACAACCTATTTGGCTCCCCCTACACTTATTGGTGGATGATATTAATATTTTACTAGGTTTAGATTTCTCGGAATCCTCTCGAATTGATCTCAGTTAAAAGTGGAATGATTTGTTCTTGGTGACCAAAAGTGGATTTGGTTTTCTAGTCTATTAAACAGATAAGTGAATAAAAGATTAAAGATTAAAGCTGGAAACAGTAGATAAAAGCAGTTAAATGATAAGGCAGAAAAATACTCTTACTGAAAAATGCCCTATGCTGAAAATAACCCTTATGCGGAATGTTGCTCTATGCGGAATAAATTGTATGATTCGGAAAAAGCTCTATGCGGAAAAATTGCTCTACTCGGAAAAACCAGTCTATGCGGAAAGTAACCCCTACTCGGAATATTATGCTATTCGGAAAAACAAGGCTATTCGGAAAATATTCCGAATAAGGAAAAATTAAAATTGCTATTCCGAATAGCTTTAATATTCACGTAGGGGAGCTTACTCCCACATGCTTAAACATTGAGGACAATGTTTATCTTAAGTGTAGGGGGGACTTCTATCGAAGTTAAGTGGTCTTTTCCTTGTATTTGTCCTCATTTTAACCGGAAAATCAATTTTTCGACAATTTTCAAAATTTTTGATCTATTTTGGCCTATTAGTTTTTCCCTTTTGTATAGTTATTTTCTTTCTTTGCTAGAATAAATGTTTAATAAGTGGTTTTAATTTTCAAACGTTGTGAATCTTTTGACTCAATCCGAGTTTACTCTAGCTAGTATCCTTAACGTGTTTAAGTCAAGTTTTGCTAGGCTTTTATATAGGGAGCTATAAAACGCGAAAGTCTTAACTCTCACGGGTTAAGAACAAGAACTTTTCGCAAGTTCCTATAATTGATCCTAGAGAGTCGCTTATCAAGGGAACTTTAAGATGCGACTTCTAAACTTGAAAGAGTCTAAGAAGTTGCAAGATCCTATAGGCGACTCGAAAACCCAAAACTTTGATTTAATAGGCTAAGTATCCACGAGTCTCATTCCTTGAGATTTTAAACTGTGGAGAACGAGAGATGATAGAGCCAATTATAAGTTCGGTATTCTTTCGTGAATTTGTGTGAGTTAATTATAAGCCTATTCTCCCATCGCTTGCTAATAAATGTATCTGCTAATAAATAAGGTTGTACGATTTGAAAAGTTACTTAGCTTCTAGCCCCAGATCGTTTAAAAGTTGCTCGGTAATGACGAGAGTTCATAGCCAAGGCATAACTTATGAAGCGGGGCGCGAAGATTGGCAAGTCCGAAAAGGCCCTAACAAGGCATGAGGGCTATGTTTTGTTGCTAAAGATCCAAAAGTGATGTGAAGAATCATTTATCGAAAATCAATATGAAGGATCGAGACACACGACGTAAAGCAAAACTCCCAAAAGTCATGGAGAAGTATATCCGAAAAGACCCTAACAAGGTATGAGGATAAATAGATCCAAGTCAATAAAGGAGGCGGATCGTTGTATATCAAAATCCAAAATAAAGATTGGAGAAAAATGAAGAAGTCGTGGTCCATATATGAAGAATCTCTCAAAAATTCCAAGTGAAGAAATTCCAATTATGAAGAGAAGACCATTATTTCATGAACGTCTCTCAAGATTTGAAGTATGAAGTCGCTGCCAAATATCGGCCCGAGAAAGGTCTCAAATCGCGAACCAAGTTATGCCAAGATATGAACTTTTTGATATCCCGAGAAGCAGTTTTAAAAGATTTGGTCCTTTAGCTAACTATTGATTAAATCGTGCACTTTATTTTCAGACTAAATAATTATCGAAATAAGTCAAACAATGCATCTTCGTGATCATTCAAGACAAATAATAAAATATAAGAGATACCCATAGGAATAAGGGAGTCTAAGTGAATAATTGACCCACATGAGTTCGTGTTAGTTTACTAACTTATAATAACAATGATCTCATTTTTAAGCTTGGTTTGGAGAAAGTGAAAAGTTGAGGATGATGATTATTCATGACATTTTCAAAACCCAAGGTATGCTTTTAATTTCTTTATTTTGAATGTCTTTAATTTCCTATCTCTTTAAATAAAGGCCAACGTGGATTGATTATGATGAAAAGTGTAAACATGCTTTGTAACTAATGCATTGCATGAGGACATTGCAATGGTCAAGTGTAGGGGATTTGATAGGTGTGTAAACACCCATCTTTTCTACCACTTAATTACAATGATAACCGGACCAAAACGTGTATTTTATGTCTTTTATGTCGGAATTATGCGTGGTTTGTGTTTTTGTTGTAATTTAGGACGAAATTGTGAAAAGTGGAGAAAACACGAGAATTCACGGGCATTCACGGCTTTTATTGAAGAAAAAGATGAAAGACGAAGTCGAGAAATCAAGAGTGGAAAAAGAACGGAAGTCCAAGACCAATTCTGAAGATTTATCGAAGAAAAAGTCAAAAGACGGAAGTTTATCAAAAGCCGAGAAACTCAAGTCTATTTTATTGAAGAAATTAAAGACGAGTTCAAAAGATATCCCGAGCCACAAGTTCTTAAAGTCCAAACTTAAAAGAAAGATTAGAAGAAAGGGACTAATGACGCAATTAATGAAGATTAAATGAAGGAAGGACTTAATCTTGCAATTAACAAGAAATGAAGGAGGGGAGGAAGCTTCCTAATCCTCCCCTATATATAGTTAGGATTGTTAAGCATTTGTTTTTGTTGGCTAATAGTGACAATTAGTCCTTCCACCTTTAATTACCTTGTCAATTTAAATACTTGCACATTTAATTACCTTGTCTTGCACTTAATTACCATTTTAATTCAAGTAAGTTTTCCCTTTTAATTCTTGTCAAGCTTTATCTTTATCTTGTTAATCTCATTCTTCCTTTCTTAATCTTTATGTTGATTTGTTTATGTTCATGTTCTTAATTTTGGTTGATTTATTTAAGTGGGTTTTGATTATTTTGATCTTTATTGTTTGATTAAGTTGTTTTGGATTGATTGTTTATACTTTATATTTGATTATCTATTTGTTTGGTTTAATCTTTTTGTTGATTTGATTGAGTTTCCTTTTGATTCGTGCGTTTAGCTTTTCCTTGTTCTTCGGTTCCACAGTAACTGTTCTTGCCAGACTCGTCCCCAGCAAATATTCCGAATAGGCGTGGATAATTGTGTTCTATTCGGAACATTTTATTATTCCGCATAGAGATTTTTAAGAATTGCTTATTCGGAACATTTTATTATTCCGCGTAGGGATTTTTATAAATTGCTATTCGGAATAATCTGGATATTCCGAATAGGGAAGGTTTTCCGTGTAAGGCATTTATTCCGTTTAGGGCAATATTCCGAATAGGGTGACAATATTCCGAATAGAGCACTTTCCGAATAGACCTGGATTTTCCGAATAGGAAGTTTATTCCGAATAGAGCACTTATTCCGAATAGGGACAGATATTCCGAATAGGGAAAATATTCCGAGTAGACTAATTATTCCGAATAAGGATAACATTCCGAATAGGATATTCCGCATAGGGCTGGACATTCCGAATAGACCAACTTTCCGAATAGGGTAATCTTTCCGAATAAGTGACAGTTATTCCGAATAGGCCTAATATTCCGAATAGGAGATTTATTCCGGATAGGGAAATCTTAGTGCCTTTTCATGTTAAGTTTTCTTTTTCCCGCCTTTCTCCTTAATCGCACTTTAAGTTTATTTGCCTTAGTTTAAGTTTTAGTTTTAGTTGCGTTTTAAGTTTGCCTTAGTTAGATTTAAGTTTGCGTTATTTACTTTATTGCCCTTTAATTTTAATCTTGCTTTTAAATACTTGCACTTTATTTTAATTAGACTTAGATTTATTTTAATTGCACCTTTACTTTAATTGTTTTGCACCTTTTATTTTCAACACTACAACGACACATCTTTATTTCACCAAAGTTCAACTGAGTCACACATTAAACATAAAGTTTTTCAATTCGAAGAGACATACTTTATCGAACTTAATTTTTATACGGGCAAAAGCCGTGTATCAAATGGCGCCGCTGCCGGCTCTTTTCGTAAAGATCAACAGTTTTTTGTGAGAGACACGTTGCTTTTTGGGATCCGTTCACTTGTGAGCGTTATTTTTCTTGCATAAAAATTCAAAAAATCATAAAAATTAAAAAAATTCATAAAAACCATAAAAATTAAAAATTTCAAAAATCCAAAAAGATTTTATCTTTATTGTGTATATATATTGTCTTTGTGTTTGGTTTTGTTTTCTTTTGCATTTTCAGGTGTATGCGTACTAGATCTTCTAATTATCAAGAGCCCGAGCCTCAAGAAGATTTAGATATGGCAGGTGTTAACAACAATAATCAACTACCGCACCTCAATAATAATAATAATAACAACAATGCTCCTCCACAGCCCGATCTTCGGACCATGGAGGAACTTTGTCAACCAACAATGTTTGGACGAGGAGGACCGATTGCGCTGATGCAAATCAACGCTCCTGAGTTTTCGTTGAAGCACCACATGATTCAGCAAGTGCAAACAAACCCATTTAGAGGATTGCCTGATGATGATGCCAACAAACACCTCGACAAGTTCATTACAATCACCCAAAGCATGAAGTTGCCTGGGGCCACAATGGATGTTCTCCGCTTACAACTCTTCCCACATACTTTATCGCATCATGCCGAGAAATGGTTTGATCGTCTCCCGAAGAATTCTATTCACACTTGGGATGACATGACTCAACGCTTTCTTTCGCGCTACTTTCCACCATCCATGGTCACAAGCCTTCGCAATCAGATCAGCCGTTTCATGCAAGACCCTGATGAATCTCTTTTCGACGCTTGGGAGAGATATAATGTCTTGATCGACCGTTGTCCAAACCACAACATGCTTCCGGTCACCTTGATCGATACTTTCTACAACGGATTGACTTTTCGAGATCGTGATACGATTAATGCAGCCGCCGGTGGCACATTCATGAAAAGGAGACCCGAGGAGTGTAGAGAGTTAATAGAGAACATGACTACTCATCATAAGAACTGGGATTCCTCTGCTTCTTCTAGAAACAACACGAGAGTCAATGTTTCCTCTACCTCAGCAAACCCTGAGATGACCGAACTCACCCGCATGATGGCTGAAATGAGCAAAAGTATTACGCTTCTCGCTTCAAATCAACAACAACAACAAGTTAAAGCGGTTGCTAATCCTTGTGAAACATGTGGCGGTCCTCACTCATACACCGATTGTCCTTCTACACAAGGAAATCCGGAAAATGTGTATGCTGCTTATGGTACTTATTCACCGGAAAATTACCAAGCTAGACAACAAGGGGATAGAAATCTGTTGAGCTACCGTTCCAATAATTACCTTTCACCCGGTTTTTCTCCTCAAAACCAAAATCCCGCCAACAACTACAATAGAAGCAACCAAATCCCACCTCGTGCTTCTAACCCTTATCAACCACCCACCCAACAACACCCACCCATTAATCCCGATGTTGACACAATCATGAGAACTCAAGGTGAGCAAATCAAGAATCTACAGAGCCAAATAATCAATTTGAAAGGAGATATCTTGAAGCAAGGTAATGACATCCGAACCGAGGTTCGTGATAATCTTCAATCCTCTTTCATCACTCAAACAACTTAATTGAAGAATCTGTTGGCTAGTTTCTTGCCTGAAGCTCAACCTTCTTCTTCTTCGGGTTCTCTACCTTCAAACACCGTCACCAATCCGCGAGCTAATGTGAGTGCTATAACTACGCGTAGTGGAACTACCATTGTCACTCCATCTACCCCACCACCATCATCTACACCTCCTCCACCACCATGTATCCCTACTCCTCCTCCTACACCTAGTAATAGTGCACCATTACCGTCTCCGCCTCGTCATGACGATGTATCTCGGAAAAACCCGTCAACATCACAACCGTCACCACCTACACCTTCACCTAACCCTTATCAACCTAGAATCCCATACCCTTCTCGTATAGGCAAGACCAATGATCTAACAAAGGAGGACTCGCAAATAACGAAATATATCGGTATGATTTCTCAAATGGGATTCAGCATTAGTTTTCTTGAAGCACTTGTCCACATGCCCAAATTTGCCAAAGCATTTAAGGACTTGCTTAACAAAAAGGAGAAGCTGATTGAACTCACCAACACACGCTTAAATGAAAACTGCTCCGCAGTTATTCTTAAAGAACTTCCGGAAAAACTAGGAGATCCCGGTCGTTTTGTGTTGCCTTGCGTGTTCAACAAAACTGAAGAATTTACTGCCCTTGCGGATCTCGGGGCTAGTATAAATCTTATGCCTTTGAGTGTTTAGAAAACACTCTCATTACCCGATCTCATTCCAACAAAGATGACTCTCGAACTTGCTAATCGCACTCTCGCTTACCCCATTGTTATAGCTGAAGACGTATTCATTCAAGTTGGCGCATTTACTTTCCCGGTCGATTTTGTCGTAGTTGATTATGAAATGGACCCTCGTATTCCTTTAATACTTGGTCGGCCATTTTTGAGATCCGGACGTGCTTTAGTAGATGTGGCCGAAGGAGAGTTAATCTTAAGAGTCGGGAATGCCTCACAAAATTTCAAAATGGGAGCACCTACAAACAAATCCTTTGGAGGCCGAGAATCAGTGAATATGATAAATGTGCTCGATGACTTTACCGTCTATGACAATCCTCTATTCGAGTCTTCCACTGATAATCCACTCTTTGAAGATAATGTGGATGATTCTCTCCCTACTTTGGACGCTTCTCCCATTTTTGATTCTCCACCGGTCTTTGATGCTTATGAAGATGATAATTCTAGCTCAGATTCGGATGATTTTGATTGTACTTCTGAGTATCCCGAGCTGCCTACATATGATGATTTTGATGAGGCCGATACTCTCTCGAGCGATTCTTCACATGATGAAGATCCTCCGCCATCACTCGATCCTACTTTGGACGATTACTCATTCGAGGAAGATTTCTCTGAATTTCTTAACACATACTTCCCTCATGAGAGTGATGCACCTCCTTTGGACTTTGAAGATTATCGTCTTGATCCTACTTTGGATTTGACGAGCATTTTGTCCAAGGAGAAGAAACCGGTTGACACCAAAATCCGTTGCACTTATGATTTGACACCTCTTTGTCCCACTTCTGAGGACGAGGTTGTGCTTCTTTGCGGATCTTCTTCACACTCGGCTGAGCCGGAGTGCTATTTTCCCCTGAAGGAAAAGGTGTTCGACCCCGGTATTGAAGTCTTTAAGCCATCTCAGTATCCACCTGATGCAATAAAAGGAAAGATCTTTGGATATTTTGAAGACATGCTTGCACCGCCTCCTACTTGCTTCCACCGTGCTCCATCGCTGCTTAAGGGAACCCTGCCACTTCTCTTCTGGCTTGCCTTGTTCGCCTTAAGCTCTTGCTTATTGATGGATGAAAACTATGTCTTTGATCCTGGTGGATTTGTTTCATGCTTCTTCCATTGATGATCAAGGTCGAGTCAGGCTCACGACTTGGTAAACAAAAACAAAGCGCTTCCTGGGAGGCAACCCATGCATCTATCTTTCCGCTTTCTTTATCATAAGTGTAGGGGGGACCCCCTTGGATTGCTATTTCCTCTCCTCACTTCTTAATCAGGGATTCGAGCTTCAATGATACCCTCTTGATGATTCTTGACGACCCGTGATTCTGTGTTCTACTTCTTCCCGGTTCTATCCTAAACTCTTTTCGATTCACTATTTTTATATTTTCTCAATATTAAAATAGGAATCTCGTTAGTTGTCTTTTCCTTAGCGAGATTTAAACAACGTACACAATGTCCTAAGTGTAGGGGAGCTTACTCCCACATGCTTAAACATTGAGGACAATGTTTATCTTAAGTGTAGGGGGGACTTCTATCGAAGTTAAGTGGTCTTTTCCTTGTATTTGTCCTCATTTTAACCGGAAAATCAATTTTTCGACAATTTTCAAAATTTTTGATCTATTTTGGCCTATTAGTTTTTCCCTTTTGTATAGTTATTTTCTTTCTTTGCTAGAATAAATGTTTAATAAGTGGTTTTAATTTTCAAACGTTGTGAATCTTTTGACTCAATCCGAGTTTACTCTAGCTAGTATCCTTAACGTGTTTAAGTCAAGTTTTGCTAGGCTTTTATATAGGGAGCTATAAAACGCGAAAGTCTTAACTCTCACGGGTTAAGAACAAGAACTTTTCGCAAGTTCCTATAATTGATCCTAGAGAGTCGCTTATCAAGGGAACTTTAAGATGCGACTTCTAAACTTGAAAGAGTCTAAGAAGTTGCAAGATCCTATAGGCGACTCGAAAACCCAAAACTTTGATTTAATAGGCTAAGTATCCACGAGTCTCATTCCTTGAGATTTTAAACTGTGGAGAACGAGAGATGATAGAGCCAATTATAAGTTCGGTATTCTTTCGTGAATTTGTGTGAGTTAATTATAAGCCTATTCTCCCATCGCTTGCTAATAAATGTATCTGCTAATAAATAAGGTTGTACGATTTGAAAAGTTACTTAGCTTCTAGCCCCAGATCGTTTAAAAGTTGCTCGGTAATGACGAGAGTTCATAGCCAAGGCATAACTTATGAAGCGGGGCGCGAAGATTGGCAAGTCCGAAAAGGCCCTAACAAGGCATGGGGGCTATGTTTTGTTGCTAAAGATCCAAAAGTGATGTGAAGAATCATTTATCGAAAATCAATATGAAGGATCGAGACACACGACGTAAAGCAAAACTCCCAAAAGTCATGGAGAAGTATATCCGAAAAGACCCTAACAAGGTATGAGGATAAATAGATCCAAGTCAATAAAGGAGGCGGATCGTTGTATATCAAAATCCAAAATAAAGATTGGAGAAAAATGAAGAAGTCGTGGTCCATATATGAAGAATCTCTCAAAAATTCCAAGTGAAGAAATTCCAATTATGAAGAGAAGACCATTATTTCATGAACGTCTCTCAAGATTTGAAGTATGAAGTCGCTGCCAAATATCGGCCCGAGAAAGGTCTCAAATCGCGAACCAAGTTATGCCAAGATATGAACTTTTTGATATCCCGAGAAGCAGTTTTAAAAGATTTGGTCCTTTAGCTAACTATTGATTAAATCGTGCACTTTATTTTCAGACTAAATAATTATCGAAATAAGTCAAACAATGCATCTTCGTGATCATTCAAGACAAATAATAAAATATAAGAGATACCCATAGGAATAAGGGAGTCTAAGTGAATAATTGGCCCACATGAGTTCGTGTTAGTTTACTAACTTATAATAACAATGATCTCGTTTTTAAGCTTGGTTTGGAGAAAGTGAAAAGTTGAGGATGATGATTATTCATGACATTTTCAAAACCCAAGGTATGCTTTTAATTTCTTTATTTTGAATGTCTTTAATTTCCTATCTCTTTAAATAAAGGCCAACGTGGATTGATTATGATGAAAAGTGTAAACATGCTTTGTAACTAATGCATTGCATGAGGACATTGCAATGGTCAAGTGTAGGGGATTTGATAGGTGTGTAAACACCCATCTTTTCTACCACTTAATTACAATGATAACCGGACCAAAACGTGTATTTTATGTCTTTTATGTCGGAATTATGCGTGGTTTGTGTTTTTGTTGTAATTTAGGACGAAATTGTGAAAAGTGGAGAAAACATGAGAATTCACGGGCATTCACGGCTTTTATTGAAGAAAAAGATGAAAGACGAAGTCGAGAAATCAAGAGTGGAAAAAGAACGGAAGTCCAAGACCAATTCTGAAGATTTATCGAAGAAAAAGTCAAAAGACGGAAGTTTATCAAAAGCCGAGAAACTCAAGTCTATTTTATTGAAGAAATTAAAGACGAGTTCAAAAGATATCCCGAGCCACAAGTCCTTAAAGTCCAAACTTAAAAGAAAGATTAGAAGAAAGGGACTAATGACGCAATTAATGAAGATTAAATGAAGGAAGGACTTAATCTTGCAATTAACAAGAAATGAAGGAGGGGAGGAAGCTTCCTAATCCTCCCCTATATATAGTTAGGATTGTTAAGCATTTGTTTTTGTTGGCTAATAGTGACAATTAGTCCTTCCACCTTTAATTACCTTGTCAATTTAAATACTTGCACATTTAATTACCTTGTCTTGCACTTAATTACCATTTTAATTCAAGTAAGTTTTCCCTTTTAATTCTTGTCAAGCTTTATCTTTATCTTGTTAATCTCATTCTTCCTTTCTTAATCTTTATGTTGATTTGTTTATGTTCATGTTCTTAATTTTGGTTGATTTATTTAAGTGGGTTTTGATTATTTTGATCTTTATTGTTTGATTAAGTTGTTTTGGATTGATTGTTTATACTTTATATTTGATTATCTATTTGTTTGGTTTAATCTTTTTGTTGATTTGATTGAGTTTCCTTTTGATTCGTGCGTTTAGCTTTTCCTTGTTCTTCGGTTCCACAGTAACTGTTCTTGCCAGACTCGTCCCCAGCAAATATTCCGAATAGGCGTGGATAATTGTGTTCTATTCGGAACATTTTATTATTCCGCATAGAGATTTTTAAGAATTGCTTATTCGGAACATTTTATTATTCCGCGTAGGGATTTTTATAAATTGCTATTCGGAATAATCTGGATATTCCGAATAGGGAAGGTTTTCCGTGTAAGGCATTTATTCCGTTTAGGGCAATATTCCGAATAGGGTGACAATATTCCGAATAGAGCACTTTCCGAATAGACCTGGATTTTCCGAATAGGAAGTTTATTCCGAATAGAGCACTTATTCCGAATAGGGACAGATATTCCGAATAGGGAAAATATTCCGAGTAGACTAATTATTCCGAATAAGGATAACATTCCGAATAGGATATTCCGCATAGGGCTGGACATTCCGAATAGACCAACTTTCCGAATAGGGTAATCTTTCCGAATAAGTGACAGTTATTCCGAATAGGCCTAATATTCCGAATAGGAGATTTATTCCGGATAGGGAAATCTTAGTGCCTTTTCATGTTAAGTTTTCTTTTTCCCGCCTTTCTTCTTAATCGCACTTTAAGTTTATTTGCCTTAGTTTAAGTTTTAGTTTTAGTTGCGTTTTAAGTTTGCCTTAGTTAGATTTAAGTTTGCGTTATTTACTTTATTGCCCTTTAATTTTAATCTTGCTTTTAAATACTTGCACTTTATTTTAATTAGACTTAGATTTATTTTAATTGCACCTTTACTTTAATTGTTTTGCACCTTTTATTTTCAACACTACAACGACACATCTTTATTTCACCAAAGTTCAACTGAGTCACACATTAAACATAAAGTTTTTCAATTCGAAGAGACATACTTTATCGAACTTAATTTTTATACGGGCAAAAGCCGTGTATCAAATGGCGCCGCTGCCGGCTCTTTTCGTAAAGATCAACAGTTTTTTGTGAGAGACACGTTGCTTTTTGGGATCCGTTCACTTGTGAGCGTTATTTTTCTTGCATAAAAATTCAAAAAATCATAAAAATTAAAAAAATTCATAAAAACCATAAAAATTAAAAATTTCAAAAATCCAAAAAGATTTTATCTTTATTGTGTATATATATTGTCTTTGTGTTTGGTTTTGTTTTCTTTTGCATTTTCAGGTGTATGCGTACTAGATCTTCTAATTATCAAGAGCCCGAGCCTCAAGAAGATTTAGATATGGCAGGTGTTAACAACAATAATCAACTACCGCACCTCAATAATAATAATAATAACAACAATGCTCCTCCACAGCCCGATCTTCGGACCATGGAGGAACTTTGTCAACCAACAATGTTTGGACGAGGAGGACCGATTGCGCCGATGCAAATCAACGCTCCTGAGTTTTCGTTGAAGCACCACATGATTCAGCAAGTGCAAACAAACCCATTTAGAGGATTGCCTGATGATGATGCCAACAAACACCTCGACAAGTTCATTACAATCACCCAAAGCATGAAGTTGCCTGGGGCCACAATGGATGTTCTCCGCTTACAACTCTTCCCACATACTTTATCGCATCATGCCGAGAAATGGTTTGATCGTCTCCCGAAGAATTCTATTCACACTTGGGATGACATGACTCAACGCTTTCTTTCGCGCTACTTTCCACCATCCATGGTCACAAGCCTTCGCAATCAGATCAGCCGTTTCATGCAAGACCCTGATGAATCTCTTTTCGACGCTTGGGAGAGATATAATGTCTTGATCGACCGTTGTCCAAACCACAACATGCTTCCGGTCACCTTGATCGATACTTTCTACAACGGATTGACTTTTCGAGATCGTGATACGATTAATGCAGCCGCCGGTGGCACATTCATGAAAAGGAGACCCGAGGAGTGTAGAGAGTTAATAGAGAACATGACTATTCATCATAAGAACTGGGATTCCTCTGCTTCTTCTAGAAACAACACGAGAGTCAATGTTTCCTCTACCTCAGCAAACCCTGAGATGACCGAACTCACCCGCATGATGGCTGAAATGAGCAAAAGTATTACGCTTCTCGCTTCAAATCAACAACAACAACAAGTTAAAGCGGTTGCTAATCCTTGTGAAACATGTGGCGGTCCTCACTCATACACCGATTGTCCTTCTACACAAGGAAATCCGGAAAATGTGTATGCTGCTTATGGTACTTATTCACCGGAAAATTACCAAGCTAGACAACAAGGGGATAGAAATCTGCTGAGCTACCGTTCCAATAATTACCTTTCACCCGGTTTTTCTCCTCAAAACCAAAATCCCGCCAACAACTACAATAGAAGCAACCAAATCCCACCTCGTGCTTCTAACCCTTATCAACCACCCACCCAACAACACCCACCCATTAATCCCGATGTTGACACAATCATGAGAACTCAAGGTGAGCAAATCAAGAATCTACAGAGCCAAATAATCAATTTGAAAGGAGATATCTTGAAGCAAGGTAATGACATCCGAACCGAGGTTCGTGATAATCTTCAATCCTCTTTCATCACTCAAACAACTGAATTGAAGAATCTGTTGGCTAGTTTCTTGCCTGAAGCTCAACCTTCTTCTTCTTCGGGTTCTCTACCTTCAAACACCGTCACCAATCCGCGAGCTAATGTGAGTGCTATAACTACGCGTAGTGGAACTACCATTGTCACTCCATCTACCCCACCACCATCATCTACACCTCCTCCACCACCATGTATCCCTACTCCTCCTCCTACACCTAGTAATAGTGCACCATTACCGTCTCTGCCTCGTCATGACGATGTATCTCGGAAAAACCCGTCAACATCACAACCGTCACCACCTACACCTTCACCTAACCCTTATCAACCTAGAATCCCATACCCTTCTCGTATAGGCAAGACCAATGATCTAACAAAGGAGGACTCGCAAATAACGAAATATATCGGTATGATTTCTCAAATGGGATTCAGCATTAGTTTTCTTGAAGCACTTGTCCACATGCCCAAATTTGCCAAAGCATTTAAGGACTTGCTTAACAAAAAGGAGAAGCTGATTGAACTCACCAACACACGCTTAAATGAAAACTGCTCCGCAGTTATTCTTAAAGAACTTCCGGAAAAACTAGGAGATCCCGGTCGTTTTGTGTTGCCTTGCGTGTTCAACAAAACTGAAGAATTTACTGCCCTTGCGGATCTCGGGGCTAGTATAAATCTTATGCCTTTGAGTGTTTGGAAAACACTCTCATTACCCGATCTCATTCCAACAAAGATGACTCTCGAACTTGCTAATCGCACTCTCGCTTACCCCATTGGTATAGCTGAAGACGTATTCATTCAAGTTGGCGCATTTACTTTCCCGGTCGATTTTGTCGTAGTTGATTATGAAATGGACCCTCGTATTCCTTTAATACTTGGTCGGCCATTTTTGAGATCCGGACGTGCTTTAGTAGATGTGGCCGAAGGAGAGTTAATCTTAAGAGTCGGGAATGCCTCACAAAATTTCAAAATGGGAGCACCTACAAACAAATCCTTTGGAGGCCGAGAATCAGTGAATATGATAAATGTGCTCGATGACTTTACCGTCTATGACAATCCTCTATTCGAGTCTTCCACTGATAATCCACTCTTTGAAGATAATGTGGATGATTCTCTCCCTACTTTGGACGCTTCTCCCATTTTTGATTCTCCACCGGTCTTTGATGCTTATGAAGATGATAATTCTAGCTCAGATTCGGATGATTTTGATTGTACTTCTGAGTATCCCGAGCTGCCTACATATGATGATTTTGATGAGGCCGATACTCTCTCGAGCGATTCTTCACATGATGAAGATCCTCCGCCATCACTCGATCCTACTTTGGACGATTACTCATTCGAGGAAGATTTCTCTGAATTTCTTAACACATACTTCCCTCATGAGAGTGATGCACCTCCTTTGGACTTTGAAGATTATCGTCTTGATCCTACTTTGGATTTGACGAGCATTTTGTCCAAGGAGAAGAAACCGGTTGACACCAAAATCCGTTGCACTTATGATTTGACACCTCTTTGTCCCACTTCTGAGGACGAGGTTGTGCTTCTTTGCGGATCTTCTTCACACTCGGCTGAGCCGGAGTGCTATTTTCCCCTGAAGGAAAAGGTGTTCGACCCCGGTATTGAAGTCTTTAAGCCATCTCAGTATCCACCTGATGCAATAAAAGGAAAGATCTTTGGATATTTTGAAGACATGCTTGCACCGCCTCCTACTTGCTTCCACCGTGCTCCATCGCTGCTTAAGGGAACCCTGCCACTTCTCTTTTGGCTTGCCTTGTTCGCCTTAAGCTCTTGCTTATTGATGGATGAAAACTATGTCTTTGATCCTGGTGGATTTGTTTCATGCTTCTTCCATTGATGATCAAGGTCGAGTCAGGCTCACGACTCGGTAAACAAAAACAAAGCGCTTCCTGGGAGGCAACCCATGCATCTATCTTTCCGCTTTCTTTATCATAAGTGTAGGGGGGACCCCCTTGGATTGCTATTTCCTCTCCTCACTTCTTAATCAGGGATTCGAGCTTCAATGATACCCTCTTGATGATTCTTGACGACCCGTGATTCTGTGTTCTACTTCTTCCCGGTTCTATCCTAAACTCTTTTCGATTCACTATTTTTATATTTTCTCAATATTAAAATAGGAATCTCGTTAGTTGTCTTTTCCTTAGCGAGATTTAAACAACGTACACAATGTCCTAAGTGTAGGGGAGCTTACTCCCACATGCTTAAACATTGAGGACAATGTTTATCTTAAGTGTAGGGGGGACTTCTATCGAAGTTAAGTGGTCTTTTCCTTGTATTTGTCCTCATTTTAACCGGAAAATCAATTTTTCGACAATTTTCAAAATTTTTGATCTATTTTGGCCTATTAGTTTTTCCCTTTTGTATAGTTATTTTCTTTCTTTGCTAGAATAAATGTTTAATAAGTGGTTTTAATTTTCAAACGTTGTGAATCTTTTGACTCAATCCGAGTTTACTCTAGCTAGTATCCTTAACGTGTTTAAGTCAAGTTTTGCTAGGCTTTTATATAGGGAGCTATAAAACGCGAAAGTCTTAACTCTCACGGGTTAAGAACAAGAACTTTTCGCAAGTTCCTATAATTGATCCTAGAGAGTCGCTTATCAAGGGAACTTTAAGATGCGACTTCTAAACTTGAAAGAGTCTAAGAAGTTGCAAGATCCTATAGGCGACTCGAAAACCCAAAACTTTGATTTAATAGGCTAAGTATCCACGAGTCTCATTCCTTGAGATTTTAAACTGTGGAGAACGAGAGATGATAGAGCCAATTATAAGTTCGGTATTCTTTCGTGAATTTGTGTGAGTTAATTATAAGCCTATTCTCCCATCGCTTGCTAATAAATGTATCTGCTAATAAATAAGGTTGTACGATTTGAAAAGTTACTTAGCTTCTAGCCCCAGATCGTTTAAAAGTTGCTAGGTAATGACGAGAGTTCATAGCCAAGGCATAACTTATGAAGCGGGGCGCGAAGATTGGCAAGTCCGAAAAGGCCCTAACAAGGCATGAGGGCTATGTTTTGTTGCTAAAGATCCAAAAGTGATGTGAAGAATATTTATCGAAAATCAATATGAAGGATCGAGACACACGACGTAAAGCAAAACTCCCAAAAGTCATGGAGAAGTATATCCGAAAAGACCCTAACAAGGTATGAGGATAAATAGATCCAAGTCAATAAAGGAGGCGGATCGTTGTATATCAAAATCCAAAATAAAGATTGGAGAAAAATGAAGAAGTCGTGGTCCATATATGAAGAATCTCTCAAAAATTCCAAGTGAAGAAATTCCAATTATGAAGAGAAGACCATTATTTCATGAACGTCTCTCAAGATTTGAAGTATGAAGTCGCTGCCAAATATCGGCCCGAGAAAGGTCTCAAATCGCGAACCAAGTTATGCCAAGATATGAACTTTTTGATATCCCGAGAAGCAGTTTTAAAAGATTTGGTCCTTTAGCTAACTATTGATTAAATCGTGCACTTTATTTTCAGACTAAATAATTATCGAAATAAGTCAAACAATGCATCTTCGTGATCATTCAAGACAAATAATAAAATATAAGAGATACCCATAGGAATAAGGGAGTCTAAGTGAATAATTGGCCCACATGAGTTCGTGTTAGTTTACTAACTTATAATAACAATGATCTCGTTTTTAAGCTTGGTTTGGAGAAAGTGAAAAGTTGAGGATGATGATTATTCATGACATTTTCAAAACCCAAGGTATGCTTTTAATTTCTTTATTTTGAATGTCTTTAATTTCCTATCTCTTTAAATAAAGGCCAACGTGGATTGATTATGATGAAAAGTGTAAACATGCTTTGTAACTAATGCATTGCATGAGGACATTGCAATGGTCAAGTGTAGGGGATTTGATAGGTGTGTAAACACCCATCTTTTCTACCACTTAATTACAATGATAACCGGACCAAAACGTGTATTTTATGTCTTTTATGTCGGAATTATGCGTGGTTTGTGTTTTTGTTGTAATTTAGGACGAAATTGTGAAAAGTGGAGAAAACACGAGAATTCACGGGCATTCACGGCTTTTATTGAAGAAAAAGATGAAAGACGAAGTCGAGAAATCAAGAGTGGAAAAAGAACGGAAGTCCAAGACCAATTCTGAAGATTTATCGAAGAAAAAGTCAAAAGACGGAAGTTTATCAAAAGCCGAGAAACTCAAGTCTATTTTATTGAAGAAATTAAAGACGAGTTCAAAAGATATCCCGAGCCACAAGTCCTTAAAGTCCAAACTTAAAAGAAAGATTAGAAGAAAGGGACTAATGACGCAATTAATGAAGATTAAATGAAGGAAGGACTTAATCTTGCAATTAACAAGAAATGAAGGAGGGGAGGAAGCTTCCTAATCCTCCCCTATATATAGTTAGGATTGTTAAGCATTTGTTTTTGTTGGCTAATAGTGACAATTAGTCCTTCCACCTTTAATTACCTTGTCAATTTAAATACTTGCACATTTAATTACCTTGTCTTGCACTTAATTACCATTTTAATTCAAGTAAGTTTTCCCTTTTAATTCTTGTCAAGCTTTATCTTTATCTTGTTAATCTCATTCTTCCTTTCTTAATCTTTATGTTGATTTGTTTATGTTCATGTTCTTAATTTTGGTTGATTTATTTAAGTGGGTTTTGATTATTTTGATCTTTATTGTTTGATTAAGTTGTTTTGGATTGATTGTTTATACTTTATATTTGATTATCTATTTGTTTGGTTTAATCTTTTTGTTGATTTGATTGAGTTTCCTTTTGATTCGTGCGTTTAGCTTTTCCTTGTTCTTCGGTTCCACAGTAACTGTTCTTGCCAGACTCGTCCCCAGCAAATATTCCGAATAGGCGTGGATAATTGTGTTCTATTCGGAACATTTTATTATTCCGCATAGAGATTTTTAAGAATTGCTTATTCGGAACATTTTATTATTCCGCGTAGGGATTTTTATAAATTGCTATTCGGAATAATCTGGATATTCCGAATAGGGAAGGTTTTCCGTGTAAGGCATTTATTCCGTTTAGGGCAATATTCCGAATAGGGTGACAATATTCCGAATAGAGCACTTTCCGAATAGACCTGGATTTTCCGAATAGGATGTTTATTCCGAATAGAGCACTTATTCCGAATAGGGACAGATATTCCGAATAGGGAAAATATTCCGAGTAGACTAATTATTCCGAATAAGGATAACATTCCGAATAGGATATTCCGCATAGGGCTGGACATTCCGAATAGACCAACTTTCCGAATAGGGTAATCTTTCCGAATAAGTGACAGTTATTCCGAATAGGCCTAATATTCCGAATAGGAGATTTATTCCGGATAGGGAAATCTTAGTGCCTTTTCATGTTAAGTTTTCTTTTTCCCGCCTTTCTCCTTAATCGCACTTTAAGTTTATTTGCCTTAGTTTAAGTTTTAGTTTTAGTTGCGTTTTAAGTTTGCCTTAGTTAGATTTAAGTTTGCGTTATTTACATTATTGCCCTTTAATTTTAATCTTGCTTTTAAATACTTGCACTTTATTTTAATTAGACTTAGATTTATTTTAATTGCACCTTTACTTTAATTGTTTTGCACCTTTTATTTTCAACACTACAACGACACATCTTTATTTCACCAAAGTTCAACTGAGTCACACATTAAACATAAAGTTTTTCAATTCGAAGAGACATACTTTATCGAACTTAATTTTTATACGGGCAAAAGCCGTGTATCATGGACTTCCAACATTCCGACCATCATTCCGACTGGACAACAATATTCCGATTGGCATTCCGATTTGCATTCCGATTGGTGTTTCCGATAGCACATTCCGATTGGTGTTTTCCGATAGCACATTCCGATTGGTGTTTTTCGATCATACATTCCGATTGGTGCATTCCGATAACATTCCGATTGGTGCATTCCGATAACATTCCGATTGGTGCATTCCGATAACATTCCGATTGGTGCATTCCGATAACATTCCGATTGGTTATTCCGATTAGGGGACATTCCGATGATGTGTTTTGCTAAATTTTGTTTGAGTATTTTTTTAGACTTAGCCACTATCTAGACTAGTTTCGGAATATCGTTTCCACGAAGATCAAAAAAAAAAAAAAGAAAAAAAAAAAAAGAGTTAAAAATTTTTCGTCAAGTAAATTCAAATTTTTTCCATACTAGTTTTAGGACATTTCTAGCTCGATTTCAAATTTTGGCGATTACAAAATTTTTGGACTACCGTTTTTGTCGGACTGGAGAATTTATTGTCGGCCTGGAGAAAAATTGCAATTTTCGGAATTTAAACCACAACAACAATCACAACAAATCTACTTAAGATCCATACTCACTTCATCATTACAGAGAATTTTGGGATGGATTCTACTGCAGAATATCGTGTGACGAACAACAACATCATGGTCGCGGGTAATAAAGAGAGACCACCAATGCTTGTGGCTGGTCGATATGCTCAATGGCAATCACGCTTTCTTCGCTATCTTGATACAAGACCTAATGGTGATGCCTTGAGACAATGTATTAACAATGGCCCATATGTTTTTTCTGAAATTGATGTTCCTTATACACCAGCCACAGACACATGTCCAGAAGTACCTGCAACAAAGAAAAAGGAAACTTTATCTGACCTTACACCCGAGAAACGTGCTTGGCATGATGCAGAAAAAGAAGCGATCTATATGATCCTAAGGGTAACGGTCAGAACCAAGACCGTTCTGCTTTGGATAGGCGTGGCGGTAATGATAATTACCGTAACAACGTTGGAAACTCCAACATCAGCAGGTCCCTAAACATACTCGTTTCTTATGTTACATGTTTATAACTGTTAGCCTCAAAATATTGAGTCAAACAAGAATGTTCGGTCATAGGATTCTATTGTAATATTTATTAGAACGTTGTAATAAGTAGTTATTTAGTCGTGGTTTACGGGCTTGGATTTAAACTAATTAAAGTCCATAAAGACAAGCCCGGCCCAATATATAGTCCATTAAAGCCCGCATGTGGGTGGACTATATATACTACCCTCCTAGCATGTTAGGAGGGTGGATGGTCATTTGTAACAAATTCTTTTCTTAATCTAATCTCACCAAGTTAATCATCTCCTCTCTACTCTCTCTCACTACTTTCTCTCTCTAGGAATTCATCTCTTCTTCATCTATTATCTTTCTCTCTTCATTGCTTAATCATCACAAATATATGGAACAACATTTGGTATCAATCGCCACGGGGTAGATTTGTGATTGGTTGGTGTTCTTATATTTGATTCGAATGATTTAATCCATAAATCATCTCGGATTCAAATTTTTTTTTTTGTGTTTCCGTGCTTTATTTCTTCATCTCCATCTTATACATAGTTGTAGTAGTGATTTGGTATATTTACTTTGGCTAAAAACACAAAATTTTTGGGTTTTTTGATCATTTTTTGGCTTAAAATCACGTATTGGTTGAGTTTTGTCCGAGAAAAGGGGGATACATTCCGATTGGTGTAATCTGAAAAGGGTTTATAGATTCCGATTGGGATTCCGATCAACATTCCGATTGGACTTCCAACATTCCGACCATCATTCCGACTGGACAACAATATTCCGATTGGCATTCCGATTTGCATTCCGATTGGTGTTTCCGATAGCAAATTCCGATTGGTGTTTTCCGATAGCACATTCCGATTGGTGTTTTCCGATCATACATTCCGATTGGTGCATTCCGATAACATTCCGATTGGTGCATTCCGATAACATTCCGATTGGTGCATTCCGATAATATTCCGATTGGTGCATTCCGATAACATTCCGATTGGTTATTCCGATTAGGGGACATTCCGATGATGTGTTTTGCTAAATTTTGTTTGAGTATTTTTTTAGACTTAGCCACTATCTAGACTAGTTTCGGAATATCGTTTCCACGAAGATCAAAAAAAAAAAAAAAAAAAAAAAAAAAAAAAAAAAGAGTTAAAATTTTTTCGTCAAGTAAATTCAAATTTTTTCCATACTAGTTTTAGGACATTTCTAGCTCGATTTCAAATTTTGGCGATTACAAAATTTTTGGACTACCGTTTTTGTCGGACTGGAGAATTTATTGTCGGCCTGGAGAAAAATTGCAATTTTCGGAATTTAAACCACAACAACAATCACAACAAATCTACTTAAGATCCATACTCACTTCATCATTACAGAGAATTTTGGGATGGATTCTACTGCAGAATATCGTGTGACGAACAACAACATCATGGTCGCGGGTAATAAAGAGAGACCACCAATGCTTGTGGCTGGTCGATATGCTCAATGGCAATCACGCTTTCTTCGTTATCTTGATACAAGACCTAATGGTGATGCCTTGAGACAATGTATTAACAATGGCCCATATGTTTTTTCTGAAATTGATGTTCCTTATACACCAGCCACAGACACATGTCCAGAAGTACCTGCAACAAAGAAAAAGGAAACTTTATCTGACCTTACACCCGAGAAACGTGCTTGGCATGATGCAGAAAAAGAAGCGATCTATATGATCCTAAGTGGAATTGGAGATGATATTTATTCCACAGTCGATGCATGTCCTACAGCACAAGAAATGTGGACGGCCATTGAACGCTTGCAACAAGGAGAGTCTCTCAACAAGCAAGATGTCAAAAAAAACTTGTTTTGGAACTTTGGTAAGTTTACTGCATTGGATGGAGAATCAATTGAGTCCTATTATTCAAGATTTTACAAGATGATGAATGATATGACAAGAAACAACTTGGAAGTATCCACCATGCAAGTCAATGTGCAATTTCTACAACAAATCCAACCAGAGTGGACACGTTTTGTCACTTTGGTGAAACAACAGAAGCAGTTAGACAAGGTAAACTATCACACTCTCTTTGATATCTTGAAACAATTTCAGCATGAAGCAAATGAGATTCGAGCTGAACGAGTTGCAAAGACGGCTAATCCACTTGCTTTATTAACTACCACTCAAAATGTTCAAGATCATCGATCTCGTGCTCCTAAGCCATACTCTAGCCCATCATCCTCACCACGATATTCCACATCATCCAAGTCTTCATCATCCACAAGATCACGCGGCAAAGCACCAAGAGCAACTTCACCACCATCTGAGTCATCATTTGAAGAAGATAGTGATGAAGATCAAGCTCAGAAGAATCGTGAGATGAAACAACAAATTGCTTTCATTATGAAGACTTACCAGAAGATCTACAAACCCACCAACAACAATCTTCGAACATCATCTAACACAAAGAACCGATATGTTGCGAGTCCTCCAAGGTATGACACACATCGACGTGGTGAAAGTCCTTCTAGGTATGATCGACATAATCCAACGCATGTTGAGGGTTCTGCAAGATATGATCGACAAACTGCAAAGTATGATACTCAGAGGATTGCTGCTGCTACTGGGAATAGGGAAACGGTTGGAAGTCAAGTGGTTCAGCAAAGCGGGATTCAATGTTTTAATTGCCAAGGTTTTGGGCATATGGCAAAGGAATGCAGGAAGCCGAAATGGGTTAGAGACTCCAGCTATCACAAGGAAAAGATGTTGCTATGCAAAAAGATGGAAGCAGGGGTCAAACTGTCAGCTGAGGAAGGAGCCATGCTTGATGATACTGATGATGAAGATTCTGATCAAGAGCTTGATGCACATTACTCGTACATGGCAAAGGTTGAAGAAGTTCTCAAAGTCACTAAAGATGACAATGGTCCTATCTTTGACACTGAGCCAATCGATAAGGTACACACTACTGATGAATATAATGTGTTTGGTGATATTCCTGAGCATAGTGATCTACCCAATGCCATTAATGACACGTGTATGATGGAAACGGTTGATAGTAATACCACACCCGATTCATCAGACATGTGCAATAATGAGTCTGAGGATGATCAACATGCAAATGAATATGATGAAGAGGAACGTATTGCGCTTGCTAATTTAATTGCTACTTTACAAAAAGATGTCACTGAAAATAAAAAGAGTCAAAAGCAATTAAAGAAGGCAAACGCTACGCTCACTCAAAGTTTTGAAGAATGCAAAGCTGCTCTTATCAAATCTACTGAGATGACTGAAAGCTATAGAGATGAGCTCCTTCAGAAAACCAAAGAGCTTGAGGGGTACAAGGGAAGTGCGTTAAAAAGTCAAAAGGACGATTTTGAAAACAAATATAATACCACTCTTGAGTTATTAGCTAAAGAGAAGCGTCAATATAATGTTTTCTTAATGGATGAACGTCAAAAAACGTACCTTGCCAATACCAAAGTTAATGAACTTGAACAAAAGCTCTCTATGACCACTACTGATTCTGCTAAAATTCTAGAGGATAAGAAACAAGAGGTAAATGCGTTAAAACAAGACTTCAAAAGTAGATATGATAAAGAAACCGAAAAAGTTACGAAACTAGAAGCACAAGTCGACTTTTTGAAGAACGTTGTTTATAAAACGCATGATTCTATTCAATCCGTAAGAATGCTAGCACCTCCATCGATGTTTAAGGGTCAAGCTAGCTTTGCAAGTCCTGAGTACCTTGCCAAAGCTCAAGCTGCGAACCCGCATCTTTATCTTGATGAGACTGAAAGGACAGATCTTGATTGCATGCCTCTAAGTGCCAATAGTGAAGAGACTGCCCTTTGGGATGCTGATAGTCAACCATCAGTTAATAAGGAGTTTGTGAAACCATATAATTATGCTTATGAGAATAGTCTTTATGGTCTGTTCCACAAACAAACTCAGAAATCTCGTGAGGAAGTATTTTTAGAATGCAGGGAAAAGAGAATTCAATGGAAGAAAGCGTTTGCCACTAAGAAAGCAAACGTTTCTAAGTTCATCAACTACTTGCCCCTAGATGCTTCTAAAAGCAAGAGTAGGCAGATATTTGGGTTTCTTACTCATTACATAGATAATATTAAGTCCATTATTGATAATGATTGGAAACAACGACAAAATGACGAGTGGAAGAAACCAATTCCTCAAGACATAACTGTGCTTGTCAAACAAATCTTAATACCGAACGCGGCCACACTAAAAGAAAATGTTCTTAAATTCGAAAGCTTAATTCGGTCTGAAATGTTTGATGATTTACAATATGTTGAGTCTCTTGAGAAAGCAATTGATGATCTTCAAATGGACAAGTCCGTTTTTTCTGATGAATATGATTTACTCTTGCAAGAATGCGTTTCTAAAGATATTATGTGTGCTTATTTTACATCTTGTGCTGATATTGATGAATATTCTGAAGTTGCATGTCAATATCTTGATAAGCTCAAAGAATGTGAACGTCTTGAAATTGAGCTTTCGAAACGGAAAGAAAATGTTGACAAAAAGGCTTTTGAGTTACTTCAACACAAAACTGATTTCCTTCAAAAACATTGTCATTCACTTGAACTTGCTTTGCAAAAAGACGTTGGTCGTTTTTCACATGATAATAAATTACAAGAAAAACTTTCCCAAACATTTCGAGAAATGAATGAACAGAATTTGGAAATTAAAGAGTTGAAAGCTCAATTACAAGACAGGGACAGAGCGATAGCAGAGTTGCAGAAACTCATTGCTAAAATGGGTGGAAAAATTGTGGAACCTAGCATTAAGAAAAATGTTGTTAGACAACCCAATGCCTCTAAAGAGAATAGATCCTCTATCTTGGGAAAACCATCTGCTTTATCTAATTCCTCGTTTGCAAAACCTGTGTTTGCCCCCAAGATGGATGGAAAGGAAAGGTTACCACAAGCTCAACCCATAAGGAATCCTGTAGCACCAAGCGTTAAGCACAATAATGTGATTAAACCAGGGATGTATAGAATGCCCACTAAGCCCACAAACAAAGATACTCACTCGCCTCAGACTTCTAGAAACACTAATATTCGTGTGTCTTCTACTACAGGAATAGTCTCCACTACTAGTGTTAGTCGGCCTCAGCTTAAGAGCACTCAAGAGAATGATAAGGTCTGGAAACACAAGAATCAAGGGAAGATGAAGCAAGTAGAAGAACACCCTAGGATTTTCAATGTTTCTACGAATAAAACGTCTGTAATCGCGTGTCATGACGATTTGAATGATTCAACTTTGAATGCTATGAATGTGAAATTTGTTTGTGTCAAATGTGGCAAGTGTGCTAATGCTAATCATTCTATGTGTGCTATAAATAAAGTCAAAGGCGTAGATACTAGAACTAAGAAGCAAGTTGCAATGCCTATTAGAGCTAGTAAACCCAAACGCAAAGTGAACCATTATGGTGCAACCCCCACTAAGAAAAGTAATGCATCAGACTCCACCACTAAGAATCCTAGAAAAAAAATTAAGGAATTATATGAGTCTGCCAGTAAGTCTTGGAAATGGTGGTTTGCTAATCAATGTCCTCCCGGATATAAATGGATGCCAAAAGTTAGGACAGAAAATGTGAAAACGAGTGTTAGTTTGCCTTTAAATGTTGATAAGGACACTAATGATTCTACTATCACAACTACTGTGGTATCCAATTTAGCAAATGCTCCATCGTGTTCTAACTCTTCTGCAGGTGATACAAATAATTCTCTTCATAATGGACTCCGGATGCACGAAGCACATGACGGGGAATCTCAAGCTTCTAATTAACTTCGTGGAGAAGTTCCTAGGTACGGTCCGATTCGGAAATGATCAATTTGCACCGATCCTAGGATATGGAGATTTGGTTCAGGGGAATATCACGATTAAAAGGGTATACTACGTCGAAGGGCTCAATCACAATCTTTTCTCGGTTGGTCAATTCTGTGATGCGGATTTGGAAGTTGCTTTCAGAAAGAAGACATGTTTTGTTCGTGATTATGATGGGAATGACTTACTTACCGGTACACGGGGTACTGATCTTTACACAATTTCACTTCAAGACACAACTTCATCAACTCCAATTTGCTTCATGGCTAAAGCTTCAACGACTCAGGCATGGTTATGGCATCAACGTCTTTCTCATCTTAACTTTGATACCATTAACTTGCTTTCCAAGAAAGATATTGTGAGAGGCCTTCCAAGCTTGAAATTCATCAAAGATCATCTTTGTTCTTCTTGTGAACTGTGTAAAGCTAAACGAAGTAGCTTCAAAACAAAGACCACACCAAGCTCTAAAGGACGGTTAGATCTTCTTCATATGGATCTGTGTGGTCCCATGCGTGTTCAGAGTATCAATGGAAAGAAATATATTCTGGTAATTGTCGATGATTACTCAAGGTACACATGGACTCACTTCTTGAGGTCCAAGGATGAAACACCCGACGTTCTCATCAGCTTCCTAAAATTGATACAACGTGGTCTTCAAGCTCAAGTTAAAGTGGTTCGTACTGACAGAGGTACAAAATTTTTGAATTCTAATCTGAGAAAGTATTTTGAAGCCGAAGGGATTGAACATGAAACATCTATTGCTCGAACACCCGAACAAAACGGCGTTGTTGAAAGACGAAACCGTACTTTGGTTGAAGCTGCTCGAACATTATTATCCGCTTCAAAACTTCCACTATACTTTTGGGCCGAAGCCGTGTCAACCGCATGCTACACACAAAACCGCTCCTTAATTATCCCAAGACACGAAAAGACACCATATCACATAATTCATGATCGAAAACCTTCACTCAAACACCTTCATGCTTTTGGATGTACTTGTTACATTATACGAGATGGTGAAAATTTGGATAAGATGAAAGAAAAAGGTGATGCATGTATTCTTGTGGGATATGCAACTCAGTCTAAGGGATATAGAGTGTTCAACAACAGAACAAAATTGATTGTCGAGACAATTCACATCCGATTTGATGAATCTCAAGAGATGGCACTTGAACAAAACAGTTTAAGTCCCGACCCACAACGACAAACGACTTCCGTTCACAACCGCACGGAACTCGAAACTCAAGACCACAGCAATGAACCGTCAAGTTCAACGCTGGTTCCAGAAAATGTTCCTAGAGCTGATATGACAGTCGACACGACAATTGAAGAGTTGGAAATGTTATATGGACCAATGTATGATGAATATTTCACGGGGGAGAAACAAGTTGTATCGAAGTCTTCCGCTGTCACTCATGATATGAATGATGATACCGATCATCGTCAACAAATGGATACAACTTCATCTACTTCAACACGGGTTGCTGTAGATTTACCTCCTCAGAATATCACTTCAACAATCGATCCTACAACATCCACAACTACTGTCATTGCTCCAGAGAACACAAATCAAGCAGACAATGCATTATCTGACGAAGACGAATTCATCAACCCATTCGGTACACCGGTACACGAAACTGGAGAGTCTTCTACTCGCCATGTTGATCCGTCAAATATGCATACGTTCTATCAACGACATCCTTCAACACATCATTGGACTAGAGATCATCCTTTGGTTCATGTAATTGGAAACCCTTCACAGCCCGTTCGCACAAGACGACAGCTTAACACTGATGCCGATGTTTGTATGTTCGCACTCGCCGTGAGTTCAGCTAAACCGAAAAACATCAAAGAAGCATTAGCTGATCATGCTTGGATTGAATCGATGACGGATGAGCTTCAACAATTTGAAAGACTTAAAGTCTGGGAACTTGTTGACAGACCATACGATGTAACACCATTAAATCTTCGATGGATCTGGAAAAACAAGATGGATGAAGAGAACACGATCATCAAGAATAAATCTAGGCTAGTGGCTAAAGGGTATGGACAGAAAGAGGGTATTGATTTCGAAGAATCATTTGCACCAGTTGCTCGAATGGAAGCAGTCAGGATTTTTCTTGCTTATGCTGCACATAAGGGATTCATCGTTTATCAAATGGACGTAAAGACGGCGTTTCTTAACGGTCCTTTGAAGGAAGAAGTCTATGTCACGCAGCCGGAAGGATTCGTCGATCCGCATTATCCTGACAAGGTGTATCGTCTCCACAAAGCACTTTATGGACTCAAGCAAGCTCCAAGGGCGTGGTACGACGAGCTCTCGAAATTTCTGGTCTCCAAAGGTTTCTCAAAAGGTTCTATTGATTTAACTTTGTTCACTTATAAATATGGGGATGACATTCTGCTTGTGCAAATTTATGTTGATGACATTATTTTCGGGTCTACAAACCCAAAACTTTCAAAATGGTTTGAAAAAGTAATGCACAGCAGATTTGAAATGTCTATGATGGGCGAACTAAAATTCTTTCTAGGAATTCAAGTTCACCAATCCCCAAGTGGTATCTTTATAAACCAAGCTAAGTATTGTCAAGAGATAATCAAAAAGCATGGTATGTCATCATGTGACCCCGTTGGGACACCATTATCAACCACATCCCTAGATGCTGATTTGGAGGGATTACCCATAGATCAAACGAGATATCGTTCCATGATCGGGTCCCTCATGTACTTGACAGCGAGCAGACCTGATATACATCATGCTACATGTTATTGTGCACGATATCAAGCACGACCCACTGAAAAGCACCTCAAGGAGGTTAAACGGATCTTTCGGTACCTTAAGAATACCATTCACATGGGACTCTGGTATCCGAGGGAAACCGGTTTCTTTCTAACGGCCTATTCAGATTCTGATCATGCAGGGTGTCTTGATACACGTAAAAGTACTTCTGGTGGTGCACAATTTCTAGGTCAAGACAAGCTTGTGGGATGGTCTTCCAAGAAGCAGGATTGTACGTCACTTTCATCAGCCGAAGCGGAGTATGTGTCTCTATCTGCGTGTTGTGCTCAAGTTCTTTGGATGAGAACACAACTCACGGATTATGGCTTCCATTTTGATAAAGTACCTATGTACTGTGACTCAAAGTCTGCCATAGCCATCTCCTGCAATCCGGTACAACATTCCCGCACGAAGCACATTGATGTCCGATATCACTTCATTAAGGAACAAGTTGAAAGAGGTATTGTTGAATTATACTTTGTTGGAACTGATTACCAATTAGCTGACTTGTTTACAAAAGCTCTTTCGAAAGAGAGGTTTGCGTATCTAGTTAGGCAAATTGGTATGAGATGTTTGACTCCAGCAGAACTGGAGGTTCTGGCAAAGAAGCCTGCTTGATTCATCTATCAAACATCTACCTGTAAATATTAATCAAAAAGCAAAATACAAAAGTAAAAAATCTTTGATAATCCAAAAATATTCTTCTCGACATGTCTTTCAGTATCGATAATATGGACGTACCTAGAAATGTCGCTCAATAACGACACGGGTGTGTACATAAAGCTCGAATGAAAGTTGTAAATATTTTTCAAAACATGTCATTTCTATCTTTTCAACAGGAAATTGTCTATTTTGGACAATATTTCCAACAACGGGTAGAGCAATCTATCTTGGGTTGAGCTTGTCACAAAACATTCAACGTTTTGAGCTCAACACAATGGCTTGTAATCACTTTCAGATTGCAACCCGGATCTAAATTCACGGGGGAGTGTACGCTTTTGTACTCTTACCCTTAGCAAAAGAAGTTAAATCTTCTTACACTTGAGTGGATTCGTCAAGACATTCAAAGTCTATGAACTCAAGTTTATGCTTTAGAAAAACCTTTTCGTCAAAAAGAATTGATTTTTCAAAAAGCGTTGAACACAATTTTTTCAAGAATTTCTCAATGGTATTCAAAATCTTTCAAAAATTGTGTGCTCAACAACTCCTATCCTCAAAAGTTTAATGTGGATCACATCCTCGTAATGACAATTCCATTGGATCAATTTTTGAGGGGGAGCATTTCAACTTCATGCATAGATTGACACATCTTTCTCCCGAAGATTTTCAAGACTATTTTTCAAAATATATTTTAATCAAATTTGGTATCTCTAATATCAAAAGATTTTATATATTAGAGATAGGGGGAGAAAATGTGATTAAAATGTGATCATATATAAGACTCAAGCACTTTAACTCTTACCCACATGTGCGAAACACTTTCGATTATCGATGCACATGTGAAGGGGGAGCTTTTCTGAAACGACAAAACTAGCAAGGTGTTAAATGTTTTTCAAACACTTTGTTAGAATTTAAAGTGGTTTTCATGGTTACGATCAAATACCCACAACATCTTTAATTCACGACGTTATTGGTGTCAAAAGGGTGGTTAGGTTTAAGTCCTATGATCCAACCAGAACCGGAGGGATCTTCCCAGGGACAATCCAATAGATTATTAGAAGTCCTTAGGAAAGATGGAGTAGAATGTGAACGTAGCTGAATGCAGACTAAGTACTGATGATAGCACTGGAACAATCACAACAAGGTGCTATTAATGATGTCTTGGTAAGCATTGAAGGGGTTGAAGAATGAAAAAGAAATGTAAGGATAAAGGGTCTAAAGAAAGAAGCCCTCCATACAACTTAGGCAGAAACCGGGTCAACCCATCATGAAGACAAACTCATCATGGACCCAGTGATGTGAAGCACAACCCTTTCCTAGCTACTCAGACTTCTCTCAAAAGAAGTTTGTTTTATTGTCACGGAGATCAACACGACTTCTATTGACTTTCTCACTCCGAGATAGTTGATATTGAATAGGTGGCATCTGCTCCAGCCTCCGACCACTAAAAGTGCACAAATCGAGTCTAGAGCCAAGAGATCAATCAAATCTCGTTAGGACACACGGATGAAGATCAAGAGAGTCCTACGCTATATCCTTGCGATATTGCTAGAACACTCAGAGTGATACTACTTAGTATTCACAATGATGAGTGGAAATCCTTCCAGTGTTAACATCAAACAGCACTGCGGTAGGTCATATGCAAGATTCTTTATGATATGAACATATATAAAACTGAAAAGCAACAGTGGTTTGATTCTGAATTGATTCAAACTCGTTTCAGGTTTCTACGCAATATCTTTATGGTCTTGCCAGAACATTCAGAGTGATATTCATTAATATTCACAGTGACGAATGGAAATCCTTCTAGCGTCAACATCAAACAGCGCTACGGTAGGTGACTTGTGAGATTCTTATGTATCAAACTTGTGTCAACTGGAAAGCAACAATGGTAAGATTCTTAATGAATCAAACTTGTTCCAGGAATTTGAATTGACGACTTTAATCAAGCGGATATCTATTCAATTGATTAACTCTTTATGTTCGCAGTCTTGCTTTGAGACGGTCGAGTAAAGAGAACGGCTAGTACAGCCGCGAAACCCTGTCAAGGAGATTCTTAATTAAATCTACCTGATCTCAGGTACGATATTTAATATCGTATAACGGTCTTCACCGACCGGAGGTAAAACGCTACCGATTTAGGACGAATGTCAAAGCCATTCAGTCTGTGTCTATGTTTTGTCTCAAGAAGGTGGCATCACGGTGTACTCAGCAAAGTCAAAGATTCACAACCACATATTCATGCCCAAAGACTTATCCAACAATTGATAGTGTGAGCATGTGGATAAAGACACAAGATCACAAGATGGCAAAGACAAGTCAAGAATGATTTGAAGATCTCAAGACTTAAAGACAAAGTCGAAAGACAACGACAAAGGCTCAAAGATCATAGCATGAAGGAACAAAACTACTGTTACACGTTCAAGACTCATTTATGACGAAATTCATAAATCTCCATTGGAATCCAAATATCAAAGAGGAATGACCTCACATTGGGGGAGATTGTTAGCCTCAAAATATTGAGTCAAACAAGAATGTTCGGTCATAGGATTCTATTGTAATATTTATTAGAACGTTGTAATAAGTAGTTATTTAGTCGTGGTTTACGGGCTTGGATTTAAACTAATTAAAGTCCATAAAGACAAGCCCGGCCCAATATATAGTCCATTAAAGCCCGCATGTGGGTGGACTATATATACTACCCTCCTAGCATGTTAGGAGGGTGGATGGTCATTTGTAACAAATTCTTTTCTTAATCTAATCTCACCAAGTTAATCATCTCCTCTCTACTCTCTCTCACTACTTTCTCTCTCTAGGAATTCATCTCTTCTTCATCTATTATCTTTCTCTCTTCATTGCTTATTCATCACAAATATATGGGACAACAATAACTCATTATTCTGACACTCCAGCATCTTCTACTAGGAATCATGGCAACGGAAGGGAGCAGGACCACAGAAGTTCACAGCCTAACCGTACAGCTATCACTGGTATTATGTCTTACGATTTTCTGCATTGTCCTATTTGTACCCATAAACCATGTCTCATGTGTACTTCCCTAAACAGGCTCCCAGCCAGCAAGGGCACCTGTTGGAGGGTATACTCACCCTCTTTGCACTACCTATAACCGTAGGCACCCAGGGCCATGTCGTTGCGACAGCGATGCTTGCTTCAAGTGTGGCCTGACAGGTCATCGCATGAAGGACTGCCGCAAGGGTAAGATAGAGGGCACATCTGGACATGCCGACTCCAAGCCACCTCCAACTACTGGGCGGGTGTACATGACCTCGCATGATTAATCCAACAAGTCTACAGGTACCATCACTGGAATCTTGTATATGTATGGTGAAGCTGCATGTGTTTTATTTGACACGGGTGCTACTCATTCGGTCATTTCTACTACTTATGCCAAGAATGTTAGGATATCCCCTATGCCATTAGAGAATGTATTAAACATTTCCACTCCCTTAAGAGACTCTGTACGCATAACCCATGGGTACAAGAGTCTTCCCCTAGAGTTTGACGACAAGATTCGTCCAGTTGACGCACTTCCATTGGACATGTGCGATGCTGACATGATATTGGGCATAGACTGGCTATCCAAACATCACGCCACCATTGATTGCCATTAATATCGGGTCATCTTCGGTGATGTAAATGCACTAAAGTACATTCACAACGGTTTCATACCTGGAAGGTCTGTACAAACAATTTCAACCTTACAAGCACGTGCACTACTGTCACATGGTTGCGAGGGCTATCTTGCTACTGTTCATGACTTGGAGGCTGAATCTCTATCTATCTAGAATCAGCCGGTCGAGTCAGAATTCCCAGACGTATTTCTAGAAGAACTCCCCGGCATACCACCTGCTCGTGAAGTGGATTTAAATATTAAGCTCATCCAAGAGGCTGAGCCAATTTCTAAGGCTCCTTATCGCATGGCTCCCATAGAGCTGAAGGAGTTAAAGGAACAAATGCAGGAACTGTTGGAACGCGGTTTCATTTGACCTAGTGCTTCCCCATGGGGCGCACCTGTTCTATTCGTAAAGAAGAAGGACGGCAATATGCGTCTCTACATAGATTATCGTGATCTTAACAAGATCACCATCAGGAATAGATATCCGTTGCCATACATTGACGACTTGTTTGACCAACTCCAAGGGGCCAAACATTTCTCCAAGGTTGATCTAAGGTCGGGCTATCATCAGTTACGGGTTAAAGAGCAGGACATCGCCAAGATTGCTTTCCGTACACGTTATGGGCACTATGAATTCGTAGTCATGCCATTTGGCCTTACCAATGCTCCATCTGTTTTCATGGACTTGATGAACCGTATCTTTCATGAGTTCCTGGACAAGTTTGTCATTGTCTTCATTGAAGACATTCTGATTTTCTCAAAGTCAAAGGAGGAACACGAAGACCATCTTTGTATTGTACTACAGATACTTCACCAGAAGCAGCTGTATGCTAAATTCTCCAAGTGTGAGTTATGGTTAACATGGTGGCGTTCCTAGGCCACATTGTATCAGCAGAAGGAATAACCATGGATCCAACAAAGGTTGAGGCTATTACCAAATGGCTAAGACCGACATCAGCGACTGAAGTTCGCAGTTTCCTAGGCTTAGCTGGTTATTACCGTATGTTCGTAGAGAACTTTTACCGGTTAGCACTGCCATTGACCAAACTGATGTGGAAAGGGGAGAAATTCGTCTGGACTGAAGAAAGAGAGGAGAGCTTTGAAGACCTAAAGCAGAGGCTGGTATCTGCACCGATTCTTACTCTCCCATCTGGTACAGGTGGATTTCAAATCTATAGTGATGCTTCAGGGAAGGGACTTGGCTGTGTTCTCATGCAACATTGGAAGGTGATTGCTTACGCATCACGGCAGCTTAAGCCTTATGAGGAGAACTACCATACGCATGACTTGGAACTTGCAGCAGTCGTGTTTGCTTTGAAGATATGGAGGCACTACTTGCATGGAGAATCATGTGATATCTTCACAGATCAAAAGAGCCTGAAATGCATCTTCACTCAACGTGAACTGAACATGGGACAAAGAAGATGGTTAGAGATGTTGAAGGATTATGACATTAACCTGCAGTATCATCCCGACAAGGTGAATGTAGTGGTAGATGCTCTTAGTAGGAAATCGGGTATGATCAAATGTTGGAAATACGTTTTATGTATTAGAAAGGATCGGTCACTCCAACAATAGTCTAAGTAATAGCGCGTAGTTTAGTTTTACTTTATTATCCAAACTAGCCCAAGCCGAGCCCACAACTTATGTGAGGCCGGCGGCCCAATGTAAGCTCAAGCCGATCTCATGGGCTTGGGTATATAAACCCTCTTCTTAGTTGGAGAGGGTGTGGTTCACTCATTTATTTCACATAGTAAAGTGTGTAAAACACAACTTTCTCTCTCTAAGTGTGTGTGTTTCTCACCATCTTTCTATCTCTTTCTCTCTCTAGATTAAGCATAGATTTATAATATCCTACAAATGGTATCAAGAGCCATGGGATGATTGTATTGTTTATGTGTTTGTGTTCTTGATATTCGTGCCTATTTTGATCTAAATCATTCGAACCATTTTTTTTTTGTGTTTTTTATGGTTTTTTCTTGATACAAATCTTCTACATAGTTGTGGTAGAGATTTGGTATATTTACTTTGGCTAAAAACAAATTTTTTTTTTGCGGTGGGCTCAAACCCCGTGGATTAGTCGGCCAATGAGTCGGAAATCACGGTTACCAAAAAAAACACAAATTTTTTGGGTGTTCTGATCATTTTTTGGCTTAAAATCTCGAATTCGTTGGGTTTTGTCCGAGAAAAATGGAAATTTTGATCACTGTGGTACTATTGCGCCAGGATTGCGGTGGGTTCCATCGCAAAAGCTTAAGGGTTTTGTTATCCCGATCCAGTATTCCGATCCAGTATTTCGATCCAATATTCCGATCCGTATTGCGATCCGTATTCCGATCCATATTGCGATCAAATATTCTGATCCATATTGCGATCAGATATTCCGATCCATATTCCGATCAGATATTCCGATTGTTATTCCGATTTGATATTCCGATATATATTCCGAAGATCCCAAAATTATTCCTTAAAAATTTCGAACAAACTTGTAGTTCATCGAGAACATATTTTAGGGGATTTCAACATTATTTCTTGACCTCTACACAGAACAACAAACACATTTACTTTCTCTCATTGTTCAATCAACGTTTGTAAATCTTAACTTATCGAAATGGAATACACATCTCTTACGGTTAAGTCCATCCTTTCGGGTACGGATAATCGTCCACCAATGTTGGTGAAGACTATGTACGAGGATTGTGCTTCCCGAATGGAACTTTATATGTTGAACAAAGAGAACGGACATCTCATTTGGGCATCCGTGCTCAATGGACCATTGGTATATGGTACTGTGACGGAAGGTACTGTTACTCGTCCTCGCACAACGGGTGAATTAACTGGAGATGCTAAGATTCAAGACAAGTGTGATAAACAAGCTACAAATATCATTCTCCAAGCCCTTCCTCCAGATGTCTACAAACTCGTCAGTAAACATAAAGTTGCCAAAGAGCTATTTTATAGAATTTGTGTTATAATGCAAGGCACGTCGTTAACTAAACAAGAACGAGAGTGTAAGCTATATGATACGTTTGATAAGTTTGCATATGTCCCCGGGGAGACTCTCAATGATACTATTTGAGATTCACACTATTGATGAATGAGCTTAACATATATGGCCTGGCAATTCCTACGTTTCAATTAAATACCAAGTATTTGAACACTCTCCCTTCTGAATGGTGCAAGTACGTGACGGGTGTTAAATTAGCTAATGATTTGCATCAAACCAACGTGGATCAACTTCAAGCTTTTCTTCAACAACACGAATGCCACGTGATCGAGGCTCGGTTGTCTACACCTCAAGTTCATGATCCACTTGCCATGTATGCTTCTTAACAAATGAATCCCCAACAAAACATAGGTTACACTTATCAACAACCATCCATACTTGCAGCAGCCACCACAACACACATATCAGCAACCACAAAAACCATCTTATCAACCACTAATGATGCCACAGTAAGCATTTCAACAAAGTGTTCATCAACAGCCTTATCCACAACAACCAGCACATCAGGCATCACCATCACAAGCTATTACTTGTCCAATGGGCTATACTCCTCAGCAAGGATATTTTCCAATTGAAGCACCATAAGCACAAGCCTTCTACTCCAATGAACTTCCACCAATTCAAGCACCGGTCTTTACTCCGAATGATGCACATACTGATGTTTTAAACCATCTCACTACCTACTTGTCAAAACTTGTTGCAACTAGAGTTTTTCCACCAACGAACAATCAGCTCAGCACTTCTTCAAATCCTCGACAACAAGCCACTATTCAAGACGGTCAAGTGACGGTGCAATCCATTCAGGGAAGGCAAAATTCATATGGACATACTACAAGGACCGTGAACGCTAAAGCTGTGAATTTTAAATCTAGTGGAAATGGAAGCACTATTGGTCCTCAAAAGGTTGTGACTTGCTACAATTGCCGAAGACAAGGTCATATGGCTAGGGAATGCACTCAGCCGAAAAGGAGAAGGGATGCAACATGGTTTCGTGAGAAGATGTATTTGGTCGATGCTCAATCTATGGGAAAGATCTTGGATTCAGAGGAATTAGCATTTCTTGCAGACCTAGGGGCAGCAGATAATGAAGGCATTGCAGTCGTCTCTACTTCTAATGCAGCATATCAAGCAGATGATCTTGACACATATGATTCAGATTGTGATGACATTCACTCAGCCCAAGCTGCTCTCATTGCTAATCTCTCTCACTACTGTTCTGATGTCGTCAGTGAGGTACCTACCACATCTAATAATGTTCATGATAATCCACATCATGTTGAGCATGAAAATGACAACCTCGAACAGCATTCGAGAACTAGTAACTCAAATGATGTGGTATCCAATCCAAAACATTTGAGATAACCTCAACCAAATGCTACAACAGGTATGGAATCTTATGATCAACGTGATTTGGTAATGGTGCCTAAACATATTATTGATAACATGAATGTGGCTGTTCAACAAACCGTAGATACGAATGCCAACCTAACCGCTGAGCTTGCGCTGTATAAGGAAAATGTCAAAACTTTTGAAATGGTCCCTTAAGAAGAAAAATAACTTATTCTGAATTTGACCAATTTCGTTTCGAAAAGATTGAACGCTTAAAAGAAATAGAATCATTAAAAGCTAATCTTTCCAATGAATTAAAAGAAAAAGAGTCAGTTGTAAATGATTTTCAGAAACTTAAAATGGATTTTGAAAGTCTCGAGTCTAAAAAGTTTGAACCGGAAATTAATACTACCAAACTTCTTAAATTCAAGGAACAACAGCTTTTAAAACAATACGCTTCCACAGAAAAGGTTCATCTTTTAACTAAATCGTTTAAAGAACTCGAACTTAAGCGTCTTCAAGATTGGCCACCTAATCCCGGTTATGCAAAATAAGCTCAGGAATACATTCCTTGTCTTTATGATGTGACCCTAATTGGCAAATCGAAAGAAGCACCTTATGTTCGTAGTACTGAGGAGACAATGTCACTTGCGGAAGAAACTCGATCTAAAATGCTTTAAAAATTCCATAAGCTTGATTATGATAAGCATAATAAAGATCAATTTACTACAAAGACCCGTATTCGCTTACAAAAGGAATTAACTCAATTATCAGCTTTTGTGCCCCAAAGTTTGTCAAAGGAAAACGTTCCTAGTACGTCTCCTACACTTGTCAAAAATAATTTAACTAAGTTAATTCCCCCGGTAAGGAAGGTGTCAGATAGCTTAAATGCGGTGCACCAACACTTTACCGATTTTGACAAGGCTTCGGCTATAACATAAGGTGAATGGAATTTTGAGCATACTAGAGCTGCGTTTCGAGACGAAATTGTTCCATTTGTAAACAATATTAAAGCTTGTCTTAGCAATATTGATCAAGATTTGCTTTTGGAAATAGAAGACGTTAGACGTGTTTTCAATGAAATGGATGATGCTTATGAAAACAGTTTACTTGAAATAGAACGACTTTCACGCCAAAATGATCAGGTTCTGAAGCAAGTGATGTCTCATGATATTGTTTCCGTCTGTGTGAATAAAAGTGTTGATAATGATTCTATTGTGCATAATGTTGAATCTGTGGATAATGTGGTAGATAGTACTTGTCATAAATCTGACGCTGAATATTTTAAGCTTCAAGATTCTTATTCTTCGCTTTCAAAACGTTTTGATGAGATCGAAAAACATTGTATTTCGCTTGAATGTACACAACAATTTCTTCAAGAGCTTTTTGAAACTTCATTCGAAGGTGTTAATATAGATGATTCAAATTTTCAAAAGAATTTTTTCGATTAAATTTACAATCAAAACAGCGTCAGCCAAGTGACAAGGTTACTAAGTCGTTGCCGATAGACATAGAGAAATCTAAGGAGATTAACTGTGTGAACGTACTTGAGGCCGCTGAGAATATTAAACTTGATCTAGGTAATCGAGTTTCCAAGATTTTGTCCAAAGTTGATAACTTAAAACAGAAAAATACACAACTTTTTGATTCAGTAAAGCCCGCATGAGTTAATACCACTGCACAGAATCAATGAACGATTGAATCGAAAGTCGGTGGAAATATCTGATTTGAGGGAACAAATTTGTGATAAAAATTTCGCTTTGAATGAGTTAAAGGAAACACTTCGTACCCTAAAAGGTAAGAATGTTGTGGATAATGCAACCACTGTCTCAGCATCGTCCTCTAGTGCAATAAAAAAGAACCTTATCACCGTCACACCACTTAACAAGGGCCCTAGGACTAAACCATCTCAAACATTGGTCATTAAAGATAAGGAAAAATCATAACCAACGTCTAATATTCCCGTGTTGCCTTCTATAGAAGTAAGCACCACTTCTAAGGCTCAAAGATCTAAGTTTAAAAGAAACAAGAAGAATGATAGGATCTTGCCCCCATCTAGTAGTCAAGTGAAGAAGAAAGTAGAAGCCCATCCTAGGAATGTTATTTTTGTTTTTAATAAAAAGAATCATGTAGCTAAACCTAAAGGCTCTGCAGTTGTGCAGCGTTCTAAGCCTACTGTGAATTCTAATTTGAAATGTTGGAATTGCCATGAATGTATGTTCTTTAGTCGTCATGATTCTTGCCTTATTTACCATGTGAATGAGATGAACGCCCGAAAAATGGTTTAGAATGGAAACCGACTGGGAAAGTGTTAACCCAAGTTGGTTGGATGTGGCGCCCCACTGGTAGAACTTTCACTATAGTAGGAAATGCGTGCCCTTTAACTAGGATCACTCCTACCAAAGCGAAGAAAGCGTGCCGTTTAACTAGGAGTACCAAGGCTACCAAAACACAAGCGTATCCTTTAACTAGGAACACCAACGCTACTGTAGGAACCAAGTGCCCTTTAAATAGGTCTACTCCCACTGTAGTGCCCGCTAATACTCCAAAAACTCAGAAAGTTGGAACAATAAGACCTGTTAGTGGTAAAACTCACATTAGAAAACGTAGGAAATCTAAGGATTAAGCTTACTGGAATCATGAATAAGGTGCTATGAGGATTATTGTTCACAATTGGCCTTTATTTATCAACTCAATAAAGGGTGCAACGAGAAGTTGTGGAAACCATACTTATTGGAAAAGTATGGGTGCAACGAGAAGTTGTGGAAACCCTACTTATTTGAAAAGCATTTATTATAAACGAAGGGTGCAACGAAAGTTGTGTTAAACCCTCTTTGTTTTAAAAAATTGAACACAAGGGAACCGATTGTATGCTTAGATGAAAGTTATTACATAAGTTAGCTTTAGCCTTAAAAGACCCATGAATCGTGAATTGTTAATCGAAAGAACACTAATACGATGGATAGATCTATCGGGGTGACGCCCAATCCGATGGAATTAGCTATCGCAATGTATAGTGAAGCACACGTGTATTGGAGCACATCGAATGCATACGTATAAGAGAAATATACGCACTTGGCTAGGTGTGTTGGGCTGAAATAATATATGTTAACGTTCAATGTCATGAGGCTTATGTAATAACACTGATAATTATGTCCGTACAATATAATTGTCTTTCGAAGAATTATTAACCATGAAAGGTTATTCAGAATACTCGTGTTCTCTTTATTTAATTAAAACTCTAAAAATTCACTTAACATAATTTGTTGAATTTATAGCATGTTTTATCTCAAGTCCATAGGGAAGGCACTCGAGGAATGCGGTTTCGTGAAGCTTGCTTATTTGAAATGACTTTGGCCCACTTTTCTAAAATATATCCATTCAAAGAACTTTTATCATTTATTATAGTTTGTAAACTTTAAATTATCTGGGACCATGTGTAAAGTTTTATCGTTGAATGAATGAATGGATGTTTTTATTAAAACGACTCGTTTTGATCTGTTTTCTATGATTATGAGCTTGAATCATGTAAGTAACACCCAAGGACCCTTCCGCCGCTTAAGTGACCCGATTCGAGAGTGTTACAGATTGGTATCAGAGCTCAAGTTATAGAGAACGAAAAGATTTTCCAAAAATAAAATTTTGAAATCTTTTAACTATAACAGTTGCAAGCGAAACCTCCGAGTTGCCGATGGACGAGAATGAGAATATATATATATATATATATATATATATAAATATATATATATATATATATATATATATATATATATATATATATATATATATATATATATATATATATATATATATATATATATATATATATATATGGGATTATATATATATATGTTGTAATCTTTATCGATTAATTGTACTTGTGAATTACAAGGTATGTTTTCATTTATTTAATTATAAATGATAGTTTTATATCTATACGAGATATTTATACGACGTAGATTGTCACGAAGCCATCCTAGTCATTTTAATGCTAGCACAGAAGCTATTCCTGAATTGAATCCTGTTATTCTCGAGACTAACTAAGTTGTGGATATACACGATTCCTAAGAAATGGTTAATATTCTTGATGATATTCTTTTGGTTACAAGGATTTTGATTTCCTTGGTTCTTATTATTGATTCCTCAATCTATTCATTTCGTTTAGCAAATTTAATCTGCATTTTCATTAATCTTTGACATTCTAATGTTTTGCTAGAAACAAGTTTGTCTGAGATTATACTTGTTGTTTGTTAGGAATTGAGATTGATTGGTATGGTATTCACATGCCAAACAAGATTCCATATCATATCACTGATCTTTTTCTTCTAAATAATTTTATCGTCTTGTTGAAATGAATTGCTCATTTATTTGAACAAGGAAATTATAAATTGTTGAACCACAAATCTCTAAATCTTATTTGGATGGACTTAACCAGTCCATGGAAATAATGATTTATAAATGTATGGGCTTAAGCTATAGCGTTTGCACACACACAAAAAAATGTTTATCTTCGACTCATCATTCGATTTAACGGTTCATCTGTTCTCTACGCATTTTTTATCATTCTCATTAGGACGACCCTCTTTAACTATCTTCGATTAAAAAATTATATGGTTTTTTTCTTACGTGTGTCGACCGCCGCGATCTTTAATAGTCGACCGTAGTGAACCACTAGCCACTCTTGTGAGTCGACGTCTTGCTAAATTCTCAATTCGTATGGTCTTATCGACTACTCTTACATTCTTATCTACTCTGTAAGGGTCCTCGCGACATGTTTTCTATTTTCTTATGCACGTTTCACACACCTTGCGTGTGGATTATTATTGGTCTCATATTTATTTATAACACTTTCAAATTATTTGATCAAACTCAGTCTTCGAGAGAAATTCAAAACTAATATTCGCCTCTTCGCAATCAAACCATCGACGAGTAAGGTAAAGTAAAATCTGGGACATACTTTCTATAAGATTTGGAGAATGTAGTAATTCGTAATTTTCGGATCAATATTTATCACCCGACTTTTAATTATTATGTTTATTTTATAAAAAAATAAAATAAAAAAATAAATAAAAAATTGTATTCACGGTTAACTAACAAGGTTAAGGATTTAACGTATCGAATACATGTCATTTATTATTTAATGGAAAGTATACATTCGTCATCGACCATGAACATTCTCGTTAGGACATAGAAATATTTTTTATTGTCATCGTTATAATCTTTCGTTTTATGAGCATTCTTCGTAATTTACGCTAAACCTTTAGGCGTCGTTTGTTTATATAACGCGCTAATGTATTTTAATTCATAAGCCTGATTTACTTATCGGAATATCAACGTTCTGTGAATGTCGACGTTTTTGTATTATATTAATCGTTTATTTTTCGTGTTTAACGCCTAACTTTTAAATCGCGTAACTTTTAAAATATCGGCACTCGATAATATCTGTTTTTACAAACTACGAGACAAATGATAATAAAAAAAGACACAATTTCCTTTGTGGTCATCACGTCATACACCTAAACATTGGTGTCATAATCAAGTTTAGAAATAAGGACACATGTCCTTTAAAGTTTTGAACGTATGCAATACATACCAACTTGTAAATTTAACACTCATTCTTAATATCAATTCTTTTAGATAAAATAAAATATTCACCAAACATTGGAACTGTATTCTTGCGGTCTCTACCATCAACAATAAAAACATCAATCCCATTGATTTATGACTTTTGCTTAGCTTGCTTTAGCATTTGTGTACTCGATATCGTTCTCGGTATCTAATAGAATTGATCACGGTTAATGGTGGAATAGTCGGTAATGGTCACTAGAAGGGGAAGCTGGTTTTCTATTCTACTAGAAGGGTAAGTGCGAAACGTAATTAAAATAAGCTAAAAGCAAATCTAGAAAAACTGTCACTTTTTCTCTCTCAAATTAGAAAAACACTTGGTAAAAACAGAGATTTCGGGAAGCGTGCAAATTTTGAAACTTAAAACTTAACAAAAATAAGCAAATAACCCCGTCGGAATGCCTGGTCGGAATCCAGTCGGAATGTTGCAGTCGGAATATGATCGGGATGTCAAAGGAAATCCTATCGGAATACCAGCGTCGGAATATTAACGGAATACAACCAATAGGAATCTCGTCGGAATGTATCAAATTAATCATTGTCGAAATAATGGAAACTAAGCCCCATCAGAATGCAGATCGGAATAGCAATCGGAATCATAAACACACCCGTCGGAATCCTAATCGGAATCCCATCAGAATGCAAAACCCTTTTCTGATACCTTGTATAGGAATAATAGTGGAACAGTCGGAATATCAAAGCCCTAATCCGATGGAACAATCGGAATGCTTGTCGGAAAGTGAAACCCCTTTCCGACAATTTTTGAATTCGAAATAAGCCAAGTTTTTAAGCTACTTTTAATAAGCTCAAACCAGACTTAACCAAATTAATAATGAGACGAACTAATAAGCATAAAATAAGAACTTTCAAAACTTTAAATAAGCAAATCTTTTAAGACAAACCATAAAAAGATGAAACTTTTTTAGAAAAATGAAAAGTAAATAAACTAAATACAAGATAAGCCAATAAGCATGATAAGCTCAAAGCTTAATCCATATAAAACTTAGATAGAAACCAAAAGATGAACTTTTTGATCTCATAAACTTTAAGATTAAACAAAATCAAAGACGATTTCGGATCAAATATAAGTAAAAATTAAGAAAGGTAGAAAAGAGATTGAAAATGAAAAACTTAACTTGAACTTATAGATTAATGATTCCAAAATACAAGATCAAATTCAAATCTTAAACATGAAAAGAAAGAAAGGATGAAGTTCTAGTGAGAGAAAGTTAAACACTTTCTCTCTCTAAAAAATAAAAACTAGAAAAATGAAAAAGTGACTAAAAACTAACTAACACCCTCCGAATGACACATTAGGAGGGTATATATAGGAGGTGGGGAGTGCATGTGTTGCTTCCTTCTTTCTTTCTTCTCGTCTCGATTTAAGTTCTTTGTCTTTCTCGACGTCGTCTCGGGATTTGTCGATATAAATTTAACGTGTCTTATAATTTCCTTCTTCTATTAGACTTGAGTTCTTTAACTTCATTAAACTTCCGTCTTTAGACTTTTTCTTCGATAAATCTTTAGAATAGGCCTTGGACTTCCGTTCTTTTTACACTCTTAATCTTTTGACTTCGTCTTTTCTCGTTTTCTTGGATAAAAGCCCGTGATAGCCCGTGTTTTCTTTCTTTTTTCATATTTTTATCCTAAAACACAATAAAAACACAAACCACGCATAATTCCGACTTTTATGACATAAAATACACGTTTTGGTCTTGTTATTATTGGAAATAAGTGGTAAAAGGATAAGTGTTTTCACACTTATTAAATCCCCTACACTTGACCACTGTAATGCCCTCATGCAATGCATTAATTTTAAAGCACATATTACATTTCTCATCGTAAATAACCCACCTTGGCCTTTATTAAATACTAAACTTTAAGGAAACTAAAAAGATAGAAATATGTACAAAACAAGTAAAGAAATCAAAGACTTACATTGGGGTTTTGGCCGTCATGAATGTTCATAATCCTCAAGTTTCATGTTCCCCATACCAAGCTTAAAAACGAGATCATTTTTATTATAAGTTAACAAACTAACACAAATTCATGTGGCCCAATTACTCACTTATACTCCCTTATTCCTAGGTGTATCTCTTATATTTTATGATTGTCTTGAATGATCACGAAGATGCATTGTTTGACTTATTTCGATAATTATTTAGGCTGAAAATAAAGTGGGACGATTTAATCAATAGTTAGCTAAAGGACACAATCTTTTAAAACTGCTTCTCGGGACCTCTTAAAGTTCATATCTTGGCATAACTCGCTTCACGATTTGAGACCTTTCTCAGACCGATATTTGGCAGCGACTTCATACTTCGAATCTTGATAGACGTTCTTGAAATTATGGTCTTCTCTTCATAATAGGAATTTCTTCACTTGAAGTTTTTGAGAGATTCTTCATATTTGGACCACGACTTCTTCATTTTTCTCCAATCTTTATTTTGGACTTTGATATACAACGATCCGCCTCCTTTTAGGACTTGGATCTATTTATCCTCATACCTTGTTAGGGACTTTTTGGATAGACTTCTCCATGATCTTTAGGGGAGTATTTGCTTTTCGTCATGTGTCTCGATCCTTCATATTGATTTTTGATAAATGATTCTTCACATCACTTTTGGATCTTTAGCAACAAAATGTAGCCCTCATGCCTTGTTAGGGCCTTTTCGGACTCACCAATCTTCGCATCCCGCTTCAATAAGTCATGCCCTGGCTATGAACTCTAATTAATATCGAGAAACTTTTAAACGATCTTGGGCTAGAAGCTAAGTAACTTTTCAAATCGTACAACCTTATTTATTGCAAATATATTTATTAACAAGCGATGGGAGAAAAAGCTTATAATCAACTCAAATAAATTCACGAAAGAATACCAAACTTATAATTGACTCTATCATCTCTCGTTCTCCATAATTTAAAATCTCAAGGAATGAGACTCGTGGATGCTTATCCAATTAAATCAATGTTTTGGGTTTTTAGGTCATCTATAGGATCTTGCAATTTCTTAGACTCTTTCAAGTTTAGAATTCGCATTTTAAAGTTCCCTATATAAACGACTTTATAGGATCAATTATAGGAACTTGCGAAAAGTTCTTGTTCTTAACCCATGAGAGTTAAGACTTCCGCGTTTTAAAGTTCCCTATATAAAAGCCTAGCAAAACTTGACTTAAACACGTTAAGGATACTAGTTAGAGTAAACTTGGATAAGTAAACTCGGGTTGAGTCAAAAGATTCACAACGTTGAAAAATTTAAAACCACTTTATTAACAATTTATTCTAACACATAAAGTAAATAACGATAACAAAGGAAAATACTACTATACTACTAGGCCAAAATAGATTAAAAATTTTGAAAAATGTCGAAAAATCAAATTTTCTAGTTAAAATGAGGGCAAATTCATGGAAAAGACCACTTACTTCGATAGAAGTACCCCTACACTTGATATAACAATTTCCTCAATGTTTAAGCATGTGGGAGTAAACTCCCCTACACTTAGGACATTGTACATGTTGTTTAAATCTTGCTAAGGAAAGGACAACTATAGTGATTTCAATGTGAACATATAAGATATGAAATACTGAATCACGATAGTTTAGGATAGAACCAGGAAGACGGGTACACGGGATCACGGTTCGTCAAATGTCATCAAAAATTCTCTTTGAAGCTTTAATCCCTACACATTATAAGAAACAAGGAAACAAACACATACGGGGCTCCCCCTACACTTATTATAAAAATAGTAAAGGATAGATCAACGGGTTGCCTCTCGAGAAGCACTTGTTTTTGTTAACCGAGTCACGAGCCTGACTCGGCCCATAACTAATTCAAGGGAAACGTGGTGAGGGATGAAATCATCTCATGAGAGATGTCCTCACCAAAGTACAGCTTCACACGCTGGCCATTCACTTTAAAATTAGGCCCATTTGGCTGAGAAAGCTCAATGGTGCCATAAGGGAAGACTTTGGCGACGGTGAATGGACCAGACCAACGGCTCTACATCTTGCCCGAGAAAATCTTCAACCGAGAGTTAAAGAGTAAAACTTGATCACCAACGTGAAATTCTCGGTTCTTAATCCTTGAATCATGAATGATCTTGGTCTTCTCCTTGTAGATCAATGAATTCTCATAAGCTTCATTCCTCAGTTCATTTAGCTCGTTGAGTTGAATCTTCCAAAGATCACCAACTTTGTTGATGTCAAAATTGGCCCATTTCAAGGCCCAATACGCCTTATGTTCCAGCTCAATAGGGAGGTGGCATGCCTTCCCATACACAAGACGATATGAAGTGCAACCAATCATAGTCTTATATACGGTACGGAAAGCCCACAAAGCATCATCTAACTTATCGGCCCATGAGGCACGATGCTCTCCCACAGTTCTTTCTAAAGTTCTCTTCAATCCACGGTTAGAAATCTAGGCTTGCCCATTTGTTTGGGGATGATAAGAGGTGGAAAGACGATGAATGACACCATACTTAGCCATGACTCAAGAAAATTGATCATTGCAAAAATGAGTCCCGCGATCACTGATGATAGCACGAGGAACACCGAATCGAGCAAAAAGTTACTTCAAAAAGTTCACAACCACCCTCGCATCGTTCGTAGGGAGAGCCTTAGCTTCAACCCATTTGGATACGTAGTCAACAGCTACGAGGATGTACTTGTTCCCTTTAGATGATGGAAATGGACCCATAAAGTCGATACCCCATACATCAAAGATTTCACATTCTTGTATGAAATTTTGAGGCATTTCATCTTTATGTGTGATCTTGCCTTGGCATTGGCAAGCATCACAATTTTTAACCATCTCGTGAGCGTCACGATAAATGGTGGGCCAATAAAATCTAGAGTCGAAAACTTTCTCCGCGGTGTAATTGGGACCAAAGTGACCACCGGTGGGTCCTTTATGGCAAGCTTCGAGAATGTCTAAAGCTGCGGGTCCATCAACACACCGACGAATAATCATATCAGCACATTGTTTGAAGAGATAAGGGTCATCCAAAAAGTAAGTCTTATCATCTTCAAAGAACTTCTTCTTTTGTTGGGATGTTAACCCTTAGATGAGAATACCACCCGCTAAGTAGTTTGCAATGTCCGCAAAACCACGGGGTGTCATCAAGATTGGAATTGATAGACATTAAGGCCTCAAGGGGAAAAGAGTCGGTGATCTCTTGATTCAGATGATCCCCTTGATAAGGATCCTCAAGTCTACTTAGATGATCCACAACTAGGTTTTCCGCTCCCTTCTTGTCACGAATTTCAATTTTAAATTCTTGAAGGAGCAAAACCCTACGAAAAATTCTTGGTTTAGAATCTTGCTTAGTCAACAAGTACTTCAACGCGGAATGATCGGTGTACACGATGGTGGTGGAAAGGACAAGATAGGGGCGGAATTTCTCAAAAGCATACACTACAACTAAAAGCTCTTTTTCGGTAGTGGTATAATGCAATTGAGCCCCCGTCATTGTCTTGCTAGCATAATGGATTGGTTGGAAGTGTTTGTTCACTCTTTGGCCTAAAACCGCTCCAATGGCAAAGTCGCTAGCATCATACATCAATTTTAAGGTAGCTCCCAATTAGGGGTGGCCAAGACCGGTGCCTTAGTTAGCTTGTCCTTAAGAAGATTGAAGGATTCAAGACACTCTTTAGAAAAGATAAAGGGAGTATCTTTTTCCAAGAGGTGGGTCATCGGGCGAGCGATTTTAGAAAAATCTTGAATGAATCGACGATAGAAGCCCGCATGACCAAGGAAACTTCTCACACCCTTCACGGTTGAAGGTGGAGTTAATTTTGCTTTGACATCAACTTTATCACGGTCCACTTCAAGAGCGGCTTTTGAGATTTTATGTCCAAGCACAATGCCTTCTTTTACCATGAAATGGCATTTTTCCAAATTAAGAACAAGGCGAGTGTCTTCACACCGCTTAAGCATGCGTTCCGAATTGGCAAGGCAAGTAGAGAAAGAATCACCATAGACCGAGAAATCATCCATGAAGATTTCCATAGTTTCTTCAACCATGTCATGGAATATAGCCATCATACACCTTTGGAACGTCCCAGGAGCATTGCATAAGCCAAAATGCATTCGTTTGTAAGAAAATGTTCCATAAGGACAAGTGAATGTGGTTTTCTCTTGGTCTTTAGGATCGATGGGAATTTGAAAATACCCGGAGAAACCGTCTAAGAAGCAATAATAATCATTACTCGCTAAACGCTCGAGCATTTGATCCATGAAAGGAAGGGGAAAGTGATCCTTTCTCGTAGCATCATTGAGTTTGCGATAATCTATACAAACTCTCCACCCTGTAACGAGACGAGTAGGAATCAACTCGTTGTTTTCATTGGGCACAACGGTGATTCCGCCTTTCTTAGGCACACAATGGACCGGACTAACCCATGGTGAATCCGAGATAGGGTAGATCATTCCCGCATCAAGAAGTTTGATAACCTATTTTTTTATAACGTCATGGATCTTGGGATTCACCCTTCTTTGGTTTTGAATAGTGGGTTTAAAGTCGTCGTCCATGAGAATTTTATGTGTGCAAAAGTGAGGATCAATTCCACGAATATCGGAGATTTTCCAAGCAATCACTTTCTTATGATTCTTCAGCACGTCGATAAGTCGAGATTTTTCATCTTCGTTCAAGTCCTTAGCGATGATGACGTGTAACTTCTTATTGTCTTCAAGGAAAATGTACTCGAGATGAGACGGAAGATCCTTAAGCTCTAAATCCGGAGGATTTTCGATGGAAGGCATAGTCAAATTCGGATCATCGATAGAGATTTCCTTAGGAGATGGTGGAGAAAAATGGTCCTCATTGAGAAGTTTCTCAATGGTACGAATGTCTTCATCCCAATTGGAGGGAGAATCGTTATATTGTAATTCCACATCCCCCAAAGTTGCTTCAAATTCTTTCAAAAGGAAATCACTTTCTCCAAATGGAGTTAGTGATGGAGCAATAGAGGCAACGGTCTCAACGATGGGTAGAGAAGAAGAACCACTTTTACAAGCGTCTTTGAAATGTTCTTCACAAGCCTCATCAAGAACGTCAATGAAATTAACGCTCTCGTTTTCAGAAGGGTGCTTAGAAAGTTTACCCATGTTGAAGACAATTTTATCGTCACCCACTCTCATGATTAATTCGCCCGCGGCTACATCAATGAGAGTGCGATCGGTCCTCAAGAATGGACGTCCAACGATTAATGGAACACGGGGATCTATCTCGTAGTCAACGACAACAAAATCCGCCGGAAAGGTGAATTTTTCGACACCGACGAAGACATCTTCGGCTATCCCCACCGGATAAGCAACCGTACGGTTAGCTAATTCCAGTGTCATTCGTATGGGGACTAGCTCGAGTAGAGACAATTGTTTCCAAACGCTTAAAGGCATTAAGTTGATACTAGCACCTAGATCGGCTAGGGCCATACAATTCTCTACCCCGGGGAAGTTGCAAGGAATGAGGAAACGACCCGGATCACCAAGTTTGGTTGGTAATTTCCTTAAGAGCACTGCAGAGCAATTCTCATTAAGTTGGGTCTGAGCGATATCAAGGAGTTTCTCCTTATCACTGAGAAGATCTATAAACATTTTCGCATACTTCGGCATGTGAGCGAGAGCCTCGGTAAAGGAGATGTTAAAATTTAGTTGTTTAAACATTTTAAGAAAGTTAGAAACCTGAATATCATCCTTGTTCTTCAACTTCTCTTTCCTCAACCTTGAGGGATAAGGTATATTGGGTTGAGATGAAGGCTTAGGAATTGAATGATCACTCACATCCTTGGGTGGTGGAGGGGTGGAAGTAGAAGGTGGAGGAATTGGAGAAGGGGACTCGTTTTCCTTCGTCACAATCACCGGTGTAGGTGTAGGAATCTCGGGTTCCTTTAAACCTTTGCCACTTCGGATGGTGATTGCTTTCAACTCCCCTCTTGGATTAGCAACGGTGTTACTCGGAAGAGAACCCGAACCAAAGGCTTGATTACTTGGGAAAAAACTAGCCATCATATCCCTTAAGTTATTCGTTTGACTGCTCATAGAGTTTCTCATATCGGCTCGAAGATCATTCCCTTGTTTCGCCATGTCATTCCTTAGCTCGGCTCGAATATCGTTCCCTTGTTTTGCCATGTCACCCTTCAAGTTAATGAATTGGCTTTGAAGATTCATCACCATCTCTCTATTGGTCCTCATGTAAGCTTCGAGGTCTTGGTTCAATGCCGTGGGTTGATTGAGAGGTGGGGCTTGGTAAGCTGGATTATTTCCTTGAGGTGGATATGGGTTTCTTTGGGATTGATATTGATTGGTAGATCGAGGTTGGCTTTGATTGTTGCGGTTGAAATTGTTTTGGTTTTGGTTTTGAGGAGAAAAACCGGGTGGAGATAGAAAGTTGTTGGAACGATAACTTAGCAAGTTACGGTCTCCTTGAGGACGTGCTTGATAGCCTCCCGTAGAAAAGTTACCGTTAGCGGCATACACATTTTACGGATTGTCAAGAGTAGAAGGACAATCGGTGTATGAATGAGAACCCCCGCAAATCTCATAAGAAGTTGCTACAGCTTTATCTTGTTGAAATTGGTTCGTAGCCATGGTTAAGAAGTTTTTGTTCATCTCAGCTACTTGGCGAGTAAGTTCGGTTAGCTCTGAGTTGGATGATGTAGCAGAAACATTGGCCCTCTGGTTATTCCTTGAAGATGCAGATGAATCCCAATTTTTGTGGTGTGTGGTCATGTTCTCTATCAGCTCTCTACACTCCTCAGGTCTTCTCTTCATGAATGTACCACCGGCGGCAGCATTAATCGTATCACGATCACGAAAAGTTAAACCATTATAGAAAGTATCAATCAGAGTAACGGGGAGTAATATATGGAATTTTAGTCCAATTTAAGCAATGAATGTTCGTTTTTCCTCGACTCGACTCGAATTGATGTCCGGTTTAAACGTAAAACTTGATTTGTTTTTGGTGACTAAAACTTTTTGGTATTTTTAACTAAAATCTATTTAATAATAAAAACTTTTTAATCTAATTTTAAAAATCTAATTTAACTAATTTAAATAAAAACTAATTTTAAAACTTAAATCTAAATTTTAAATCTAATACTTTTAATGAAAACTATTTAAACAAAACAAAACTATTTTAAAATAAAAATAAAATGAAAACTAATTTAAAATTATAAAAGTAATTAAAATAATTTTTTTTATCTTTTTATTTTTTTATTATATAAACTGAATTAAAGAAAATTAATATAAAACCTTTTAATTAAAATTAATAAACTTAAAACCTTGCATTAAACTAAATAAATAAAATTGCCTATATTAATAACCCTATATTAAATAAATGATGCGAAACAATACACAAATAAGGGTCTAGCTCAGTTGGCTGTGTCGTTTGGCAGCTGGACAGGAGGTCCAGGGTTCGAGTCCCTGGAGGACTATATTTTTGCTAATTCATATTTTTGGATTTTTAACTTACTCAGACCAATAGGGTCTAAGTGTTTATACAGCAATATTAGTAACCAAAATAAGCTAAAAAGCTAAACCAAATAAGCAAGCAACAAATAAGCTGAAAATCAAGTTAGAAGAATAGGCAAAAAGCTAATAAGGCAGATAAGCTAAACGAAGATAAGCTATAATAGCATATAAAAATCCCAAATAAGCTAATGAAATCTTAAATAAGCAGTTCGAAACCAAATAAGCAGATACATCAAATCAAAATCTTAAAAGAAACTAAAACGAATCCAGCAGAACTAAAATAAATTCAATCGAACTCAACTTAAACAAAATAAGCAATATCCAAACAATAAGCAACCAAAATCAAAACCAAAATAAGCTAACGAACTCAAACGCAACGCAAGCAGATTCACATAAATAAACTACCCAACAGTAACTATTATTTAAAACAAGCAGATTCAAAAGCAGTACATAAACCGAATCAAACCGAATCAAAACCAGACAAATGATTAAAACGAAAATGATAAGCAGACTAAAATCCAAACATGTAACTATTATTAAGCAGATACAAACTAATGAAATTAACCAAACCAACAATTAAACAAGCAGATCTAATAAAATAAAAACACAAGCAGATTTATATTAAACTAAATTTAACAAAAATAATAAAAAGAAGGAAAACCTTTTGATGATTCCTTTGAGCAGTAGGTGGGCGCTGAACCCCCTATTAACCAAAATAAACCGATCACCACCACCGTTATTAACCCAATATCATCACCACCATCAACAGCATCTACGAACCGTAACAGTATCCAACGAACCAATTTATATATTTTTTTTCTTTTTATCTTTCCAGTAGGGAAAGAATATTACCTTCTCATACTACTTTAATAATTATTTAATCAAAAATAAAATCAAAGTAAATTGCAATAATATTAAAACACAACCAAGAATTTAACAAAAGTGAAATTTCATTAATATAAAAATTGAGTACAATGCTTTAAAATGGAAATTACATTAAAACCCTAATTCTATTTTTCAGAAAAATAAAAAATTAATTTAAAGGAAAAGGCATCCTAAAATTACAGATAGGAGGGGTTTTTATAGGCAAACCCCTTGGAAACCCTCTTGTTAGCTTCAATATTAAGCAACAAATCCAGGCCGTAGAATCCATCTTTCTTCCTTCTCTCTCTTCATTTTCTTCAATCTACGATGGAGAATGAATCGTAGGTCACACGGATTTCCATGCTGGCAGGAGTTGTGTTTGTTGTGCTAGTTTGAGGGTGAGGTGGAGGCTGTTGATTGGTGGGAGGGTTTGTGGTGATGTGGCATAGCCAATCCAATCACAAGGATTGGCCACGTCAGTGAGAGGAGAGGACCACTCCTTTGGTGGATCATCCGAAAACTATGGGGATTTAATTCCCATAGGTGTGAATTAACCTTTTAGGGTAAAACCCCCAATTTTTGTTGGTTAATTGGTGATGGTAAAAACTAGGGTTTGAAGATGAACTGCGTAACTTTTGGGGAAGAAGAAGTGGTGGGTGAAAGTTGTACTTCGTTTGTAACGTAATGTGTGAGTGGGGGATGGGTAATTTTTTATTTATTTGTGTGAGGTGAGATGTTACACGTGTGTGAGGGATTGTTTATTTAATTTGTGTGAGGTGATTTGTTGACTGGGGTTTGACCTCAAAGTGAATAAAGATTTAACTCAATCTTTTGTTTCATCTGTCCCAATTTTGTATTTATCAAATAGGCTTTGGCCCAATAACTCTTGAATCCGTCCCTTAACTTCATTTTGGGCTTTCATTTGGGCTTTTGGTTAAAAGTTAAGAAACCTTTTTCCTTAAATGGGCTTTTGAGCCCATTTATCCAATGTGGGACCCACTTGGCTCGAATATCTTTAAAAATGATTAAATCCACTAAAACGAGCTCGATTTTGGCTTCCTTGATTATTTCTTCATAATCGTGTCGGTTTCGCCGGTTTTCATGAACTTGGGTACACTTTTGGTCTTTTGACTTTGTCTTCGTCTCTTTCTTGGACTTTTCTTCAACATTTGACCGTGAGATCTCGTGTTTTCTTTCCTTTTGATCATTTGTACCTATTTAACACAAAAACACAAAACCACGCGCAATTCCGACTTTTACGATATTAAACACATGATTAGGTCTTGTTTTTCCTTGATTTTAGTGGCAAAAGGATAAGTGTTTACACACTTATTAGGGAGCATGTTATGGTTTGGACAACGGTCGATCAAGACATTAAATCGTTCCCAAGCATCGAAAAGTGACTCATCAGGTTCTTGAGTGAATCCACTGATTTGGTTTCGAAGACTAGTGACCATGGATGGTGGAAAGTAGCGCGACAAATTTTTTTGAGTAATGTCATTCCATGTTTGAATTGAGTTTTTGGGAAGACGATCAAACCATTTTTCGGCATGGTGGGATAATGTGTGTGGAAAAAGGTGAAGCCGAAGAAAATCTATGGAAGCACCGAGTAGTTTCATGCTTTGAGTGACGGTGATGAACTTGTCGAGATGTTTGTTGGCATCATCATCCGGTAATCCGCGAAAAGGACAAGCGTTTTGAACTTGCTGGATCATGTGATGCTTCAACAAAAACTCAGGACCCGCGATTTGCATCGGCCCAATCGGTCCTCCGCGTCCGTTCATGGTGGGTTGACAAAGCTCCTCGATTGTGCGTAGGTCGGGTGGGGGAACATTGTTGTTGTTGTTATTGTTATTCAAATTGGGTTGGGGTGGGTTGTTATTATTGTTATGCACACAGGCCATATCTATGTCTCTAAGAGTCTTGGGCTCAGGATAAGACGTAGATCGAGTACGCATACACTAAAAGGAAAGAAAATATTTTTGATTTTTTTATCTTTTTATTGTTTTTGGATTTTTGAAAATTTTATATTTTTTAGGATTTTTCAAAATTTTTGTGCTTGAAAATAACGTTCCTAAAAGAACGGATCCCAAAATCTAATTTCTCACTAAAAACCGTTAATCTTTACAAAAAGAGCCAGCAGCGGCGCCATTTGGTTTATGACTTTTGCTTAGCTTGCTTTAGCATTTGTGTACTCGATATCGTTCTCGGCATCTAATCGAATTGATCACGGTTAATGGTGTAATAGTCGGTAATGGTCACTAAAAGGGGAAGTTGATTTTCTATTCTACTAGAAGGGTAAGTGCGAAACGTAATTAAAATAAGCTAAAAGCAAATCTAGAAAAACTGTCACTTTTTCTCTCTAAAATTAGAAAAACACTTGGTAAAAACAGAGATTTCGGGAAGCGTGCAATTATCATTTATTTTAGTTTTTAAACTTTAATTATCTGGGACCATGTGTAAATTTTATCGTTGAATGAATGAATGGATGTTTTTTATTAAAACGACTCGTTTTGAGCCGTTTTCTATGATTATGAGCTTGAATCATGTAAGTAACACCCAAGGACCCTTCTGCCGCTTAAGTGACCCGATTCAAGAGTGTTACAGATTGGTATCCGAGCTCAAGTTATAGAGAACGAAAAGATTTTCCAAAAATAAAATTTTGAAATCTTTTAACTATAACAGATACAAGCGAAACCTCCGAGTTGCCAATGGACGAGAATGAGAGTATTTATATATATATACCAACTAGTAAATTTAACACTCATTCTTAATATCAATTTTTTTAGCTAAAATAAAATATTCACCAAACATTGGATTTGTATTCTTGCGGTCTCTACTATCAACAATGAAAACATCAATCCCATTGATTTATGACTATTTCTTAGCTTGCTTTAGCATTTGTGTACTCGATATTGTTCTCGATATCTAACCGAACTGATCACGGTTAATGGTGGAATAGTCGGTAATGGTCACTAAAAGGGGAAGTTGATTTTCTATTCTACTAGAAGGGTAAGTGCGAAACGTAATTAATATAAGCTAAAAGCAAATCTAGAAAAATTGTCACTTTTTCTCTCTCAAATTAGAAAAACTTAACAAAAATAAGCAACTAACCCCGTCGGAATGCCTGGTCGGAATCCAGTCGAAATGTTGCAGTCGGAATATGATCGGAATGTCAAAGGAAATCCTATCAAAATACCAGCGTCGGAATATTAACGGAATACAACCAAAAGGAATCTCGTCGGAATGTATCAAATTAATCACTGTCAGAATAATGGAAACTAAGCCCTATCGTAATGCAGATCGGAATAGGAATCAGAATCATAAACACACCCGTCGGAATCCTAATCGGAATCCCGTCGGAATGCAAAACCCTTTCCGATACCTTGTATCGGAATAATAGTGGAACAGTCGGAATATCAAATCCTTAATCCGATGGAACAATCAGAATGCTTGTCGGAAAGTGAAACCCCTTTCCAACAGTTTTTGAGTTCGAAATAAGCCAAGTTTTTAAGATACTTTTAATAAGCTCAAACCAAGACTTCAACAAATTAATAATAAGACGAACTAATAAGCATAAAATAAGAACTTTCAAAACTTTAAATTAGCAAATCTTTTAAGACAAACCATAAAAATATGAAACTTTTTTAGAAAAATGAAAAGTAAATAAACTAAATACAAGATAAGCCAATAAGCATGATAAGCTCAAAGCTTAATCCGTATAAAACTTAGATGGAAACCAAAAGATGAAATTTTTGATCTCATAAACTTTAAGATTAAACAAAATCAAAGATGATTTCGGGTTAAATATAACTAAAAATTAAGAAAGGTAGAAAAGAGATTGAAAATGAAAAACTTAACTTGAACTTATAGATTAATGATTCCTGATTAGACTGCTTTTATACATAGTCTCATCGTCCAAAAAGGGCTTTAAATGCATTAAATATCATCAAAATACCCCAATATATGCTTGTGTTTGTTGCTTGTGTATTTTAGGTACGGATATTGAGAAAATGACAAAAGATCATAAGAATCATGCAAAAACGAACACGGGAAACGAAGCCGCACATTGAACCAAGCCCTAATGAAGAATTTTCCAAGAAAACCCTTGAAGATTTATGAAGAAGGGTCCTCCAATATTGAAGAATTGACACTTTATACCCTTGTATCCTCATAATTACAAGATTGGTCCCTAAAGTTTGTCAATATTGCAAAAAGGGCCCTCCACTTTGAAGAATTGGCAACTTTAGTCCCTCAACAAAACTAAAATGTCAATATTAGTCCTTATCAAAGTCAAACATACCATGAAGAACTTCAAGTTACAAGAATTACAAATTTGGTCCTTTGAAAATATCAAAATTACCAAAAGGACCCTTGACTTTGAAGACTTGCCAAGAATGGTCCCTCAAAAATGAAGACTTGTCATTTTCAGTCCTCCAAAATGTCAATCATACAAGTCAAGACCATAATCCTTGAAGAAAATACCAAATCAGTCCTTCAAGAATAAAGAATTGGCAAGAAATACCCCTGAAAATACTTTGGAAAAGTATTTGGGGCAAAAGTGTGAAAAAGAAAACTTAAAATACAAAGGATTCGTATTTTTGGATGTTTATTTACAAAGTGAAAGGAAGTGTAAAGAATGGGGGACTAAACATGGCAGACACACAAACAAACCTAGACCACTCTCCTTGTGACACCTGTCCCATCACCAAAACCCTCCAATCAGAGTTCACCATGGCGCCACATCACTTCCCACCCATAACTGATTTAAACTAATCTTTATTAGTTTAATAAAGTGGCGCCTAACACTTATTTAAACTCTAATCCGGATCAAACACCACTATTCACACCAAGAACACAAATTGGGTATTTGTGTTTTAGAAAAAATTGAACCTCCATATTATCCAGAATGTTGATTAAGGTGAGGTTAATCATATCCCAAACCTTAAACCTGCCACCCCAACAACACACAAGTCACATGTTGGACCCCCTTCATACGTTTTTTGAACAAAATGCCAAAACATGCCAGGGAATCTACCACCCACATTTATCTTCAAAGTTAAGCTTCAATATGAGCCTTTGATCATTTCTGGATACTTGGACACCTCACACAACCAGCTAAAACTTGTCACATGATCAAGCATATACAAACAAGACAAGGGTATTTTGGGACTTCTACAGCAATTAGGGTTACGTTTTTTAGCCTTGCACTAGTTCATTGCAGCCTATATAAGGCATATGACTCATTACATTTCAGTTTGCTCTTGAATTTTCCTTTGTTCAAAATTCTGTAAATCCATATTTAGTTTAATGAAATATGTTTGAATCTTTGAAGTAAACTCAAGTGCCATTGTTGTTTACTGCTTATTATTGTTACTTGTTTGCTAATCTTGAATCCAAAAACCTGTTTTCAAAAGGAGTGTGCAAAAGTTTGCACATTTTCCACTTTTCTTGATATTTTGCTAAGTCTAGTTCAAACATTGGAATTCTTGGGCTATAAGGCTGATCATAGCATCCTGGTATTAAGTTATCAAGGTGTGGTGAAGCTAATAACTTGGGGATAATCAAGTGTGGGGAACTAAGGTTACATTAATCAAGAATTTTCCATTTTTCTGATTTTCATATTGTGCTTCTAACTTTGTTGATTCTTAGCAGTCTTTGTTGTGGAAGCTTGTACTTGTTCTTGCTAGTACATAAGCTCAAAATCCGTGGGTGTGGATGTACATCCATGAGGTACACATCATCTTACCCAAAATCTGTTAAAACCTTGGATTTTTGGTGATTTTGTGTGTGACTTGTGTTCTTGTTGATTTTATGGTCTAACCTTGCTCTAATCTGCTTAATATATCTATTATTGTGCTTATTTGGGCTTGGGTGGTCTTGGTTGACACTTCTGATTTGAAAAATTTTGATTTGAAAAGTTAAAAGGGTGTTTGGGATTACCTGTTTTAGATCATAAGTGGTTATTGTGTTTGTGGAAAGTTTGTGTTTGTGCTTGTTATCTGTTATTGGCTTGGTTGAGTGCATATTGCTGCAAGTTTTTGGGTTTGAAACCTCAAATCAAACATTGTGCTATATCTCATTGAGTTTAACTGTTTTTGACCTAAGATTTTGGTAAAATCTAGAATTTATGCATGCTTAGGGTTAAAAGTTGTTAAAACATCATTAATATAACATATTTGATAGATCTGAGTGATTGAATTTGGCTTGTTGGTCAATTGCATCAGCAAAAGTAAAATCTGCTTGTGTTAGTGTTCATCAGTAACTTGTTGTGCTTGAATCTTGCTCTATACTTTGAATCAATGCATGAAACCTGTTTAGACTTGCTTATTTCAGTTTATTATTGCTTGTCTATGCATTTGGTTAAGTTTGGCTGGCTGAATTGTGCTATAAGTGCTTATTGAACCTCAACTGCTTATTTGTTCATGTCTGTGCTAGATCTGGTGATGTTTTGATTAAACAGAACTAATTGGCTGTTAGTGATTGTGATTTCTTGATTTTTATTGACTCCTCTTGATCCACTGATCATGTGGGTGCCTTTGTGTAACTTGAATCTCCAAAAAAGTCACTAAAGACAAAAAAGTCAAGAAGTCAAGCAGTGGAAAAAGTTTCCACTGCTCAACACCCAAAACTAGCCCCCGCTAGTGTAATTTTTCAGTTAGCTTATCAATAAGCCATATTGGCTTATCCAGACCTACAACAACTTATTTTTTGTGATCAATCTTCATCATTTGACCCATTTGTTTGAACTGGAGCTTATTAGACTTTGACTTTGACTTTTTGCTAGAAAACCAACTCATTTAACTTTTTCATAAGTGCTTATTTGCTTATTTCAGCTTATTGAGTGAACTTATTTGAAAACTTCTTGTTGATTAAGCTTAGTTAAGTCATTTAAAAGCTTTAGAAACTTGAATAAGCTCTTGGGATAGCCTAGAACTCGAAAACGACTATTTTGTCGTTTTGTAGATTGCTTTTTGCATTTTCAGGCTTATTCCTTTGGCTTATTTCAAATTTCTTTTTACAGAAGACTTAAGAAACTCAAAAGAAGCTTGTTAGTCTAATTTGAGCTTATGGCATTAGCTTATAGCTTAATGGGCCAAAAAGCCCATTAAGAATAAGCTGTTTGATATAAGCCAACTTATTTCACATTTTCATCTTTTGAGCCTTTGAAAAATTGTGTTCAGAATCAAAATTTGAGTCAGATAGGAGCTTTTGGGCTAAATTGGACAACATTTTTCTTATTGGGCCTATTTGAGCCTATTAAGGGGTCTGTTTTGACTTTTAGCCCATTTCTAGGCCCATTTGGGGGATTTTTGTAATTTTAAGTTCATTTTCTGTTTATTTAGGTCAAATTAAGCTAGTTTGCAAGTTTTTAAAATTTTTTATAAATTTTGGATTTTTAATATTATTTTATTATTATTTTATTATTAAAAATTAAAATTTAGATTTTTCAAGTTTTTTATATTTTTCTTTGGTTAAATACATTAAGTTAGGAATTTTACAACTTTTAGAATATTTTTATTGTCCTTAGATTAATTTTTATAATTAATTTAAGTTTTAATAGTTTTTAATTGTTTTTAAATAGTTTTAATTAATTTTAAAATTTTCAAAAATAGTTTTAAATTAAGTTAGGTCAATTTAGAGGTTTACAATTGAAAAAGTCTCATTTTGGGCTTGTTGTTAGTTAAATTGATTTTTAGGGCTTTAATTAGCATTAAAAAATCATTATTTAATTAAATAAATGGTTTGGGTGATTTTTGATTTCTTGTAAACTCTAATTACATTATTTAGGATTTATTGCAATTTTTCTGGAATTTTTAGAGTAAATTTTTAAATTTGGTGCTTTTTACGGTTTTACGTGAACGACCTTTTCGTCTTAGTTTAATACGTCATCGTAACCGTCATTCTCTTCTTATCTCATTTCTATTTTCTTTTCTCATAATCATATAATCACAAAGTTAATCATCTCTCTACACAACACGCTAGCCTCCTTGGGAAACGAACTTTCACCATTGGTCATTAGTGCTTGGTTTTCCTAAACCGACACTTAATACTTTCCACTATTTTGCTCTCTTTTCCTAAAGGCTACATCAATTTTGGCGCCGCTGCCGGGGAGGCGTGTTGTGTTTTGATTTGGACATTGTTGTTTTTATATACTAACCATAAATAGTATTTGTATTAGTATCACTCTACTAATACGTATTATCGGTTTTTCGTTTTTTGTGTAAACATTATTAATATATTGTATACGTAGAACAATAAAATCACAAGTACTCCAAAAGTATGAAAACACAACCTTGACTTGGGAGGTCATTACCCAATCATTGTATTCGAATCTCAAACCAAAAGAAAAAGGCAAAAATAGATAAATACTTTCGTGAAGCTCGATTTTGAAAAATACAAACTATAAGGTGGGTATAAGGCGGGTATTATAAAATATACTCTATGGAAAAAGGCTCTTAAGTGCTTCACGCCGCCTCATTTCCCCGCTTCCTTGTGAGTATTTGATTTTGAGAGCTAATCGAGGGTTTTGCCGCCCAAAGTATTATTAAGTATCATATATACTTTCTTGGTTTTATTTGATTAAACCCTCTTGAACGTTTTGGTGTTCCACCAACGTTCTAAGTCATCGAAGACGCTCACTTCACGTGATCGTTTTCATTCCTTGATGTTTCTTTAATCAAGAGATTTGATTAAGGAGGATATTTGTAGATTTTTTTCTACTTAATACAATTCCAAAATCCAAAAAAAGTAAAAACAATCAAAAATACAAAAAAAATTGAAAAAGTTAAAAACACCAAAAAGAATCTTCTTTGCTCATCCCCACGTTGTACGTGACGTTTATGCTTACTCGTAATCAAGCAAGATGTGCACGTAAACGTAGAAACCGAAAGGAGTCAACACCTACTCCTAATCTTTCTAGTGAAGAGACTCCAAGTGAGGAACCTATTGTAGAACAAGAAGCTATCATGGCTAATCGTACTATGATGGAGTTGCTTCAAGCACCCACCGAGGGTTTTGGAGAGGCCATTGTGATTCCCTCCATCCTTGCGGAGAACTTCGAGATCAAGACGGGTTTAATGTCTATTCTTCAAGCCAACAAGTTTCGCGGACACGAAAAAGACAACCCACATTATCACATTAGGCAATTCAATCGTCTCACCGCGACAAGCAAGTTTAAGGATGTACCACACGATGCCATTAAGATGATGTTGTTTCCATACTCGTTAGATGGACCCGCCAAGATATGTCTCGAGAAAGAACCCCCAAATTCGATTTTGACGTGGGGTGATCTCGTTTCTAAATTTGTGAATCAATTTTTTCCACCATTTAAAACAACACATTTGAAAAATGAGATTTCACGATTTACACAAAGATCTAATGAAAGTTTTTCAATGGCTTGGGAAAGGTTTAAAGAAATGTTACATGAATGTCCACACCATGATTTTTCCAAATTGCATCAAATTGACACTTTTTATAATGGGCTTAATGATCATGAACGAGATTACTTAAATGCCGCCGCGGGTGGTAATATTTTTGTGCAAAACGACCGATGAGGCTTTGAAAATCATTGAGAATAGGTCTAAGGTTTATAGACCTCGTAACACACCGAGTGTTGCCAATATGGGTTCATCGTCGTCTCGTAACATGAGTGCCTTGCAAGATGAAGCAAATGAGGAGAATCGGTTTTTCGATAGGTTTTCGACTCTTATGACTCATTGGAAAGCACAAGATGCTTTGAATTCCGCATCGGTTAAGGCGGTTGCCAAGAGTTGTATTTTGTGTGGTGGAGCTCATGATTTTTCCGAGTGCATTACCGCGGATGGTAACACTTCGAATGCTTATGTATCCACGAGAACTTATAACCAAAATGGTCAAGGTTCCCGCCAAAATCAAGCTCCACAAAATCAAAATGCTAACAACTATCGAAACAACAATCAAAGTTGTGCTTACCAAGGAAATCAAAGCAACTTCAATAAGGGTAACTATCAAAGTGGAAATGGGCAAATTTCAAACCAAAACCAAAACCGTGATTTTCAAACTACTACACAAGGTTTTCAAAATGATCACACCAAAAATCTTCAAGGAGAATTTTTGAATTATGCTAAAGCAAACGATGCTAAGTTTGATAATATGCAACGTGAGATGGTTAGCTTAAGATCCGAGTTGAAAAACAAGCTTAAAAACGAACTTGCTAATGAACTTAAGACTCATGCTAATAAAATGGAAGGAAATGTTCAACGTCTCCAACAAAATCAACAAAAAATGGAGCAAGGTCAACATGAGATTAAGCAAGAGTTGTTAAAAGCGAATGCTAGGCAATCTAAGTTTGAAGACCAAATGGGAAAAATGTTTGAAGCTATCATGTGTAAACCTTCCTCTTCGGGTGGTCTTCCTAGTGATACCATCGTAAACCCGAAAGGAGAATTGAAGGTTATTACTACTCGTAGTGGTAAAACTTTCAAAGAACCCATTTCCCGTCCAAGTAATTCTACGGAGAAGGAAAAAGAGAAAGAACCCGAGGTGGTGGTAGAAAAGGAGCAAATTCCAAGCCCACGGAGTACCGCTCAAACCACACCTACGGTTGAACCAATACCAATAGTGGAACCCGAGATTCCAAGGCCGTTGCCTATGCCCCAACCCACACCACCCTTACCTTACCCTTCAAGACGAAACAAGGAAAAGGAACAAGAACGAAATAATTATCAATATGAACTTTTTATGAAAATGTTTCATGACTTGCATTTTAATATAAGTTTTGCCGACGCCTTGGTCATGATGCCTCGATTTGCCGCAAACTTCAAAAGTATGTTGAATAACAAAGAGAAATTGCAAATCTCGTCTAGTTTTTCTTCGGTTTTTCTTAGCCGCATACCTCAAAAAGTCGATGATCCCGGTAAATTTTTAATCCCATGTGCAATACAATATATGGAGGAATGCTACGCCTTGGCCGATCTTGGTGCTAGTATAAATTTGATGCCTCTTGAGATTTTTAAGTCGCTCAATCTTCCTAATCTCACTCCTTCAAGAATGTCAATCGAGATGGCCGATCATTCTACGATTCTAGCTTGTGGAGTAGCCGAGGACGTCTTCGTGAAAGTTGGAAAGTTCTACTATCTCGTAGACTTTATCGTTGTTGACATTCCCATCGATCCTAAAGTTCCTCTAATTTTAGGTCGATCATTTTTGGATACCTCGAGAGCACTTATCGATGTGCATGCTAGGAAGATCAATCTACGTTTCAATGAGGAAGAACTCGTCATAAATGCAACTCAAAACTCCACACTTTCTCATGTGTATTCTATCACGTCTTTGAACAATGTTAATCCCATAAAAAACATTTGCAAAAGAGTTTCAAAAAGAGTTTTAGGAGTTGATGATAAAAAAGATTTTTGATGAGACTGCTTTTATACATAGTCTCATCGTCCAAATCGGGCTTAAAATGCATTAAATATCATCAAAATACCCAAATATATGCTTGTGTTTGTTGCTTGTGTATTTTAGGTACGGATATTGAGAAAATGATAAAAGATCACAAGAATCATGCAAAAACGAACACGGGAAACGAAGCTGCATAATGAACCAAGCCCTAATGAAGAATTTTCCAAAGAAAACCCTTGAAAATTTGAAGAATTATGAAGAAGGGTCCTCCAATATGGAATAATTGACACTTTATACCCTTGTATCTTCATAATTACAAGTTTGGTCCCTAAAGTTTGTCAAAATTACAAAAAGGACCCTTAACTTTGAAGAATTGGCAAATTTAGTCCCTCAACAAAACTAAATTGTCAACATTGGTACTCCAAGAAGTCAACAAACAAGTCAAAACCCTAAAGGATGAAGACATGACAAGTTCAGCCCTTGAAGATTGAAAAAATTGCATTTAAAGTCCTTGAAACAAGTTTAAAAACTTGTTGTGCCATTTTTGACAACTCAGCCAAAGTTGTTTACAAAGGAAGAAGGATATTTGGCTATTTTTATACAAAGTATAGAAGTTAAGAGAGTTGGGGGACCATTTCTGCCAGACAACACAACCTTCACCAGCCAACCCCATCACGCCACCTCACCCCACTCACATAAACAACCAATCACAATCCCCTCCCACTCCATGTCACCTTCCACTATTGTTTAAATAACTGATGTTATTTAAATCAGTAAATTTGTGGGGGAAACACGTTTTTTAAACATAATTAACCCTTAAACACATCAAAACCACCACTGTTTATGTTCACCCTCACATAAACCCTAATCATCAAAACCCTTAATTACTTGAAATTACACCTCAAACTTGTGCAGATTTAAGATTAGGGTGGAGATAAACCTTTTGCCTCACTAAACTCTCCTGTCACTCTCACCTAGAGCCTTTCCCCACATGCCATCACCCCACCTTGCACGTCCTAACAAAACAAGGCCAGAGGATCAACGACCAAGGCATAGCTTCATATCCACGCATCATTCACACCCCTTGGATCATTCTTGCAACGTTGATTTCACCACAAGCAGACAAGAGAAGATCACATGGGACGAAAATTCAAAAATCTTTAAGGGTATTCCTGGAATTCAACAAGCATTAGGGTTTAGTGTTTTCTGCTTTCTAGAATCTTGTAAGTCCCTATATAAGGACACATAAGACTTAGCATAGTTTTTTGTTCTTGCTTTCCTTGTTCACATCCTTGTAAAGCCCCTTTTATGAATGAAAGTTGGTTAAGTGTTATGTGAAGAAAGCTAGTCCCAATTTACTTTTCATCTGATTAAAGTTATCATTGTTCAGTTTGGTTTTATGTTTTTGGCAAGTTAATCAAAGTTTTCCAAGTTTTCTGTTTTCTTTTCAAGTTTTTCATAAACCCTAATTTTCATGAGAATCTGATAAAATGGTGATGGAATATGTTAGTTTAGTGGTGTTTGAGGTTGTGTATGTCCATGATACCATGGCTTGTTCTGGTATAGTGGGTACCCAATTTTAGACAGCCATTGTTTGGTCCACTGTTGAGCTTATCCTAGTTCTAACCTAAGCTCAAGCTTACTTCTAGCTTCATCCATAAGCTAGGGGTTAGCCTTTAGCTTTTACACATTCTTTTCCTTTTCTCTTAGCAGGGTTATAATCACTCAAAACTTGTGAAGACATATTGGGTGTATGTGTCTAGTTAAGACCATCACCAGCATATCTCTACTAAGCTACTTGTTCTATAAGCCATAAGCCCAGCTATAAGCTGATGGGAGATGGCATTGCTGCCATAGTGGGGCGTGGATGTGGGTCCCACAAGGTATAAACCTTGAACTCATTGGTTTTCAAGTTTTAATTGTGATTTGTATGAATTGGTGAGAAATGCATGAAATCTGTTTGAATGCTAGTATATATGTTTGTTCATGTTTGTTTTGTTGTTATATGAATGTTAGATTAAGTTACAATTGATTTGGATTGAGTTTGCTTTGATTTTGTTTGAAAAATCTAGTTCTGAAAAATTAAGGGATGTTTGGATTTGGGTTTTTAACTGAGCTTGGTGAAAAGTATTTGGGTTAAAATCTGTCTAAACACACTCATTAGGTTATTAGTAGGTGATATTAGTATTGGCTTTCAGTTTGGTAAAGTTTCAAAGCAAATTGCATGTTCTAAAATTGGAAAGTAGCATAAAAATCAGCAAACCTATTTTTCTGATTATTTTCATGTGAATTTGACCATTAGATCTTGAAAGTTGCTAGGTATTAGGTCCAGTAAGAATTATGTATAGCTTGTATGCTATTTGGTTGGATTCAGTGCAAGTTTGTGAGCTTTGAATTTCAGATTTGTGCAATATAAACCAGCAAAGGACCCAAGTCCATTTTTCTGAATACAGTAACTGATCTTGGACTTTGATGCTTGATTTTTGTGTATTAACTTGTGTGTTTTGTGCTATTATTGACTTCCCACAACCCAACTGGTTGTGGGAGTGCCCCCATTGTCCATCAAACACCAACAAAAATCCAGGAACAAGCCCCTCTTGTTCTATCTTCACTTGTGAAGATTCATTCTTTGTGTTCATCAAACAAGCAACCTATCTGGACACATTTCTGACTTTAATTGGTTTAATTCTAGTTTATTTTTTATAAAATTTGTGTTTTAAAGTAAGTTAAGGTCACTGTTTTTGAGTTTGTAAAGTTTAAAAAAGAAAAAAAAGTTTTTGTAAAAAGGACGTGGCCAGGACTCGAACCTGCGCCACTCCTCTCACACTCCAACGTGATAACCAGTTGCCCTAGGGTCTTTGACTGGTTATCACTTGGACTTTTTATTACTTAAGGAGAATTTGATTTTGGCTTATTAAACCTTTCAGCTTAGTTATAAGCTAATTTCAGCTTATTCTCTTTAGGTTTTCACCTTTTAGCATTTTTCTATTGTTATTTAATAGGTTTAGGACTTTTTGGTTCAAAAAGTTTATTTTTCACGTATTTATTTAATTTACTAGGATTATTTTAAGTTTAAATTTTAGAAAGTAAATAAAAAATAGGAAAAAGCATTTTAAAAATCTGGAAAAATAGTTTTTAGGTTTTCAACTATATTTTTGAGGTTTACAGCCAATAAAGTTTTCAATTTAACTTATTTTTGATTTTATATAATTTTAGGGTTTTTAACCAAATTTAGAAATTAATATAATATTATTATAAAGGTTTTGGAAACTTTTGATTGCATTTCTGTCTTAGTTACATTATTCTAGATTTTTGGTAATTTTTTGGAATTTTTTTATAAACTTTGAATTTTTTGAATATTTTAATATTATTTTATTATTAAAACTTGAAAGTCTGATTTTCTAAGTTTTTACATTTTTCCTATATTGTAGACACTTAATTAGGAACTTTGTAACTTTCCAAATATTTTTAGGGCTTTTCCATTATTTTCTAGAATTATTTTAAGTTTTAATAGATTTTAATAGTTTTTAATTGTTTAAAAATAGTTTTATTTGGTTTAAAAATTTATAAAAAATATTTTTTAGCTTAATTAGAGTATTTTTGAGGTTTACAAACTTTAAAATCTTGTTTAGGGCTTTTTAATAATTAATTGTGATTTTTAGGGCTTTAATTAGCATTAAAAAGTCATTATCTAATTAATTAAAAGGTTTTGGCAAGTTTGGATTTTTTGTAAACTCTTAGAATATTATTGTGGATTTTTAGTAATTTTTAGGAATTTTTAGGTTAAAATTTTAATTTGGTGCTTTTTACGGTTTTACGTGATCGACATTTTCGTCTTATTATAATACGTCATCGTAACCGTCATTCTCTTCTCGTCCCATTTCTATTTTCTTTTCTCTCAATCATATAATCACAAATCATTTATCATCTCTTAACACAACGCACTTGCCTCCTTAGGAAACGAACTTGAACTTATTTGGTCATTAGTGCTCGGTTTTCCTAAACCGACACTTAATACTTGCCACTTTTGCTCTCTTTTCCTAAAGAGTAGTAAAATCACTACATCATTTTGGCGCCGCTGCCGTGGAGGCGTGTTGTGTTTTGATTTGGACAATTTTTGTTTTTATATAGCCATAATATCTATTGTATTAGTAGCACTCTATTAATACGTATTATCGGTTTTTCGTTTTTTGTGTGAATACTATTACTATATTGTATACGTAGAACAATAAATTCACAAGTACTCCAAATACGTGAGAAATCACAACCTTGACTTGGGAGGTCATTACCCAATCATTGTATTCGAATCTCAAACCAAAGAAAAAAGGCAAAAATAGATAAATACTTTCGTGAAGCTCGATTTTGAAAATACAAACTATAAGGTGGGTATAAGGCGGATATTATAAAATATATCCTAAGGAAAAAGGCTCTTAAGTGCTTCGCGCCGCCTCGTTTCCCCGCTTGCTTGTGAGTATTTGATTTTGAGAGCTAATCGAGGGTTTTGCCGCCCAAAGTATTACTAAGTATCATATATATTTTCTTGGTTTCATTTGATTAAACCCTCTTGCACGTTTTGGTGTTCCACCAACGTTCTAAAGTCATCGAAGGCGTTCACTTCACGTGATAGTTTTCATTCCTTGAGGCTTCTTTAATCGATAGATTTGATTAAGGAGGAGATTTGTAGATTTTGGTCTACTTAATACAATCACAAAATCCAAAAAAAGTAAAAACAATCAAAAACCACAAAAAATATTGAAAAAGTAAAAACACCAAAAAGAATCTTCTTTGCTCACCCTCTCGTTGTACGTGACTTTATGCAAACTCGCTCCAAAGCAAGACGTGCACGTAAACGAAGAACAAATCAACCACTCCTTCTAGTGAGGAGTCTCCTATTGACGAACCCATCGTAGTGAAAGAAGCACCCATGGCTAATCGAACTATGATGGAGTTGCTTCAAGCACCCACCGAGGGTTATGGAGAAGCGATTGTGATTCCCGCAATCCTTGCGGAGAATTTTGAGGTTAAGACGGGTTTGTTGTCCATGATTCAAAACAACAAGTTTCGAGGTGACGAAAAGGACAACCCTCATAACCACATTCGCCAATTTAATCGTCTTACCGCCACGTGCAAGTTTAAGGACGTCTCTAACGACTCGATTAAGATGATGCTTTTTCCGTATTCCTTAGCGGGGCCCGCAAAAATTTGGTTAGAGAAAGAGCCACCCAATTCTATATTGACGTGGAAGGATCTCGTTTCAAAATTCGTGAACCAATTTTTTCCGCCCTCTAAGACTACGCATTTGAAAAACGAGATTTCAAAGTTTTCACAAGAGTATAATGAGAGTTTTTCGACGGCTTGGAATAGGTTTAAGGAAATGTTGAACGAATGTCCTCATCATGGTTTTTCTGACTTGCATCAAATTGACACGTTTTACAATGGCTTGAACGATCATGAGCGTGATTATCTTAATGCCGCCGCGGGTGGTAATTTTTTGTGTAAAACGGTCGAGGAAGCATTGTTAATCATTGAGAATAGGTCTAAGGTCTATAGTCCTCGTAGCACGTCGAGTGTTCGTAAGACTTCATCTTCACCTTCGCCTTCATTGTCAAATACCGTTGATGCTTGCCAAATCGAGGCTAATTTGGAGAACAAGATTTTTGATAAGCTTAAAGGATTGTTAATTGAGTTTAAAGTTGGTGAACAACCCACTCCCGCTACGGCTAAAGCGGTTGAGGTTTCTTGTATGTATTGTGGTGGAGCTCACGATTACTCCGAGTGCATTACCAACGGTGGTAACACTTCGAGTGCCTACGTGGCCGTGGGAACTTATAACCAAAACGGTCAAGTTCCCCGCACTAATCAATTGACTCCACCGGGTTTTCCACCAAATCAAAATGCTAACAATTATCGAAACAATCAAGTTGGTTACCAAAACAATCAAAGAAACAATTACAAGGGTAATAACAACTATGGGAATCAAGGGAGTAGTAGCCAATTGCAAAATCAAAACCAAAACCGTAATTTTCAAAACACAAGTCAAGGTCTTCAAAATGTTTACACTAAAGAACTTCCAATGGACTTTTTGAATTACGCTACGGCAAATGATAAGATTTTGGAAAACATTCAAGAGCAATTGGCTAGTCAAGCTAGGGACACGGCTAAAAACACCAAGGAGTTAGCTAATTTTGTTAAGGAAAATCTTAACATGAGAAATGAGTTGAAAAATGATTTTGCTAATCAAATTAGAGGTCAAAACAACAAAATTGAGCAAAGTCATGCTAGGCTTGAACAAAGGATTGACCAAAAAGCCGCTAGTCAAGATGTTAAGCTTAATGCTATTTTAGAAGTGGTCATGGGGAACAAAGCCTCTACTTCGGGTAGTTTACCTAGTAACACCATATCAAACCCGAAGGGAGAGATGAAAGTGATTACCACACGAAGTGGTAAGACACTTAACGAACCGACTCCTCAACCAATTACTCCAACGGTGGAGGAAATTGAGGAAGAACCCGAGGTGGTGGTCGAAAAGGAGCATATCTCAAGCCCACAAAGTACCGCTCATGCCACACCTACGGTCGACCCTTTACCAACATTGGAACCCGAGATTCCAAAGGCTATGCCTATGACCCTACCCACACCACCCTTACCTTACCCATCGAGACTTAGGAAGGAGAAACGACAAGAGCGCGACAATTATCAATTTGAGCTTTTTATGAAAATGTTTCGTGAGTTGCACCTTAATGTGAGTTTCACCGATGCTTTGGTCATGATGCCTCGATTTGCCGCTAACTTTAAGAGTATGTTGAACAACAAGGAGAAATTGCATCAATTGTCTAGTTGTTCGTCGGTTTATCTTAATCGCATACCTCAAAAAGTCGGTGATTAATAACTAAGCTTTTGCCTAATTAAAAGGATTATTGTTCTAGTGTTCTCTTCGAATTGAAAAACTTGTGTTTAATGTGTGACTCAGTTGTATTTTGGTGGAAACAAATAATTTTGGTTGTTTTTAAATTTAAATGTGCAAAGACTTAAAAGTGAATGTCGTTAAAGTAAAGGGCAAGTAATTTAAATCTAAGTCTAACTAAAATAAATGTGCGATATTTAAAAAAAAACGTGACGGAAGGTAAAATAATTAAATGACTAAAAATAAAGGCGTGACGGAAATTAAATTAGACATAAACTAAAAATTAAACAAGACAAAACATAAAAGTTAACCCAGATCGGAATATATTCCGATCAACCTACCATCGGGATGAACACACCACCTATCGGAATGTTGAAAAAACTCAGATCGGAATATGTCACCTTTTCAGATCGGAATAACCTAACAACCTCAGATCGCAATGTAGTCCAGATCGAAATGTGTCCTATCGGAATGTACCTATCGGAATGAGGCTAAGGAAAATTGGGCAGCACTTCGTCTAGTAAGCCTCAAGAGCCGTCGGAAAGAACGATCGCAATATGCGATCGCAATCCCCAGATCGGAATGAGGAAGATGGTACACCAGATCGCAATCCCGGATCGGAAAGCAAAACCCTTGGATCCAATATTGTCACTATCGGAAAGTGGAATTGCAAGCCGTCGCAATGTGAAACCCTAGCTTTCCGATGGAGCACAAATTCGTGACAAGCACAAGAACTAAATAAGCTAATCTAATAAGCAATTACAAAAAAACTTAAATGAAATAAAATCAAAACGAAACAATAAGCTAGAAAGTTAAAGTCTTTCAAACTTTAAAACACGAAACTTAAATGAAATCAAAACAATAAAATCAAAACTTTAAAGAAAATTTCCAAAATACTTAAACAAAATACCAAATAAGCACACTAGGTTGTCAATCTCGTGGCTTATTTTGTATGAGGAATTAAAAAGGACGAAACTTTAATCAAAATAAGCAAATGAATTAAGCAAACTTGCTTAATCCGAAATTCAAGCCGAAACAAAAAGAGAGAAAGGTAGAATGAGATTGATAAAAAAAACTTGATCAAATGATAAAGAAAGGTAAAGACAAGAATTTAAAGAACACAAATTAAAAACTTACTTGGAATTAAAAGTAATTAAAGTGCAAAACATGTATTTAAATGACAAGTAAATAAAGGTGCATAAATGAAAGGTGGAAGAACTAGTTTGTCAATCTAGCCAACCATGGAAGAACTAATTGTCACTATTAGTCAACAAGAGTAAATGAATGAAAATGAGGGTTTATATAGGTGATTAGGGAGTGGTTAGGGGAAGCTTCCTCTCTCCTTCCTTTCTTGTTAATTGCACCATCAAGTCCTTCCTTCTTGTTCTTTTTGTTAATCTTGGAATGTGATGGCTTTTGGCTCGGGATTTCTTTGGACTCGTCTTTTAATTCTTCGATAAATAAGACTTGAGTTCCTCGGCTTTAAGCAAACTTTCGTCTTTTGACTTTTTCTTCGATAAATCTTCAGAATTGGTCTTGGACTTCCGTTCTTTATCCACTTTTGACTTCTTGACTTCGTCTTTCATCCTTTTCTTCAATAAAAGTCCGTAAATGCTCGTGAATTCCCGTGTTTTCTCCACTTTTCCCAATTTCGTCCTAAATCACAACAAAAACACAAACCACGCATAATTCCGACATAAAAGACATAAAATACACGTTTTGGTCCGGTTATTATTGTAATTAAGTGGTAGAAAAGATGGGTGTTTACACACCTATCAAATCCCCTACACTTGACCATTGCAATGTCCTCATGCAATGCATTAGTTACAAAGCATGTTTACACTTTTCATAATAATCAATCCACATTGGCCTTTATTAAAGAGATAGAAAATTATAAAAATGCAAAGCAAAGAAATTAAAAGCATACCTTGGGTTTTGAAAATGTCATGAATAATCATCATCCTCAACTTTTCACTTTCTCCAAACCAAGCTTAAAAACGAGATCATTGTTATTATAAGTTAGTAAACTAACACGAACTCATGTGGGCCAATTATTCACTTAGACTCCCTTATTCCTATGGGTATCTCTTATATTTTATTATTTGTCTTGAATGATCACGAAGATGCATTGTTTGACTTATTTCGATAATTATTTAGTCTGAAAATAAAGTGCACGATTTAATCAATAGTTAGCTAAAGGACCAAATCTTTTAAAACTGCTTCTCGGGATATCAGAAAGTTCATATCTTGGCATAACTTGGTTCGCGATTTGAGACCTTTCTCGGGCCGATATTTGGCAGCGACTTCATACTTCAAATCTTGAGAGACGTTCATGAGATAATGGTCTTCTCTTCCTAATTGGAATTTCTTCACTTGGAATTTTTTTTGAGAGATTCTTCATATATGGACCACGACTTCTTCATTTTTCTCCAATCTTTATTTTGGATTTTGATATACAACGATCCGCCTCCTTTATTGACTTGGATCTATTTATCCTCATACCTTGTTAGGGTCTTTTCGGATACACTTCTCCATGACTTTTGGGAGTTTTGCTTTACGTCGTGTGTCTCGATCCTTCATATTGATTTTCGATAAATGATTCTTCACATCACTTTTGGATCTTTAGCAACAAAATATAGCCCTCATGCCTTGTTAGGGCCTTTTCGGACTCGCCAATCTTCGCGCCCCGCTTCATAAGTTATGCCTTGGCTATGAACTCTCGTCATTACCGAGCAACTTTTAAACGATCTGGGGCTAAAAGCTAAGTAACTTTTCAAATCGTACAACCTTATTTATTAGCAGATAAATTTATTAGCAAGCGATGGGAGAATAGGCTTATAATTAACTCACATAAATTCATGAAAGAATACCGAACTTATAATTGGCTCTATCATCTCTCGTTCTCCACAGTTTAAAATCTCAAGTAATGAGACTCGTGGATACTTAGCCTATTAAATCAAAGTTTTGGGTTTTCGAGTCGCCTATAGGATCTTGCAAATTCTTAGACTTTTTCAAGTTTAGAAATCGCATCTTAAAGTTCCCTTGATAAACGACTCTCTAGGATCAATTATAGGAACTTGCGAAAAGTTCTTGTTCTTAACCCGCGAGAGTTAAGACTTTCGCGTTTTATAGCTCCCTATATAAAAGCCTAGCAAAACTTGACTTAAACATGTTAAGGATACTAGCTAGAGTAAACTCGAATTGAGTCAAAAGATTCACAACGTTTGAAAATTAAAACCACTTATTAAACATTTATTCTAATGAGGAAAGAAAATAACTATACAAAGGGAAAAACTAATAGGCCAAAATAGATCAAAAATTTTGAAAAATGTTGAAAAATTGATTTTCAGGTTAAAATGAGGACAAATAAAAGGAAAAGACCACTTAACTTCGATAGAAGTCCCCCCTACACTTAAGATAAACATTGTCCTCAATGTTTAAGCATGTGGGAGTAAACTCCCCTACACTTAGGACATTGTGCACGTTGTTTAAATCTCGCTAAGGAAAAGACAACTAAAGAGATTCCTATTTTAATATTGAGAAAATATAAAATAGTGAATCGAAAAGAGTTTAGGATAGAACCGGGAAGAAGTAGAACACAGAATCACGGGTCGTCAAGAATCATCAAGAGTGGATCATTGAAGCTCGAATCCCTGATTAAGAAGTGAGGAGAGGAAATAGCAATCCAAAGGGGTCCCCCCTACACTTATGGTAAAGAAAGCGAAAAGATAGATGCATGGGTTGCCTCCCAAGAAGCGCTTGGTTTTTGTTAACCGAGTCGTGAGCCTGACTCGACCTTGATCATCAACGGAAGTAGCATGAAACAAATCCACCAGGATCAAAGACATAGTTTTCATCCATCAATAAGCAAGAGCTTAAGGTGAACAAGGCAAGCCAAAAGAAAAGCGGCAAGGTTCCCTTAAGCAGAGATGGAGCACAATAGAAGCAAGTATGAAACGGTGCAAGCATGTCTTCCAAATTTCCAAAGAGTTTTCCTTTTATTGCATCAGGTGGATACTGAGATGGCTTAAAGACTTCAATACCGGGATCGAACACCTTTTCCTTCAGGGGAAAATAGCACTCCGGCTCAGCCGAGTGTGAAGAAGATCCGCAAAGAAGCACAACCTCGTCCTCAGAAGTGGGACAAAGAGGTGTCAAATCATAAGTGCAACGGATTTCGGTGTCAACCGGTTTCTTCTCCTTGGACAAAATGCTCTTCAAATCCAAAGTAGGATCAAGACGATAATCTTCAAAGTCCAAAGGAGGTGCATCACTCTCATGAGGGAAGTATGTGTTAAGAAATTCAGAGAAATCTTCCTCGAATGAGTAATCGTCCAAAGTAGGATCGAGTGATGACGGAGAATCTTCATCATGGGAAGAATCGCTCGAGAGAGTATCAGCCTCATCAAAATCATCGAATGTAGGCAGCTCGGGATACTCAGAAGTACAATCAAAATCATCCGAGTCTGAGCTAGAATCATCATCATAAGCATCAAAGACCGGTGGTGAATCAAAAATGGGAAAAGCGTCCAAAGTAGAGTGAGAATCATCCATATCATCTTCAAAGAGTGGATTATCAGTAGAAGACTCGAATAGAGGATTGTCGTACACGGTAAAGTCATCGAGCACGTTTATCATATTCACTGATTCTCGGCCTCCAAAGGATTTGCCTGTAAGCTGCCCCATTTTAAAAACTTTTGAATCATCCCCGACTCGTAAGATTAACTCACCTTCGGCCACATCTACTAAAGCACGTCCGGTTCTCAAGAATGGCCGACCAAGTATTAAAGGAATACGAGGGTCCATTTCATAATCAACTACGACAAAATCGACCGGGAAAGTAAATGTGCCAACTTTGATAAAAACGTCTTCAGCTATACCAACGGGGTAAGCGAGAGTGCGATTTGCAAGTTCGAGAGTCATCTTTGTTGGAATGAGGTCGGGCAATGATAGTGTTTTCCAAACACTCAAAGGCATCAAATTAATACTAGCCCCGAGATCAGCAAGGGCAGTAAATTCTTCAGTTTTGTTGAACACGCAAGGCAACACAAATCGACCGGGATCTCCAAGCTTTTCCGGTAATTCTTTAAGAATAACTGCTGAGCAGTTTTCATTTAAGCGTGTGTTGGCGAGTTCAATAAGCTTCTCCTTCTTGTTAAGCAATTCCTTAAATGCTTTAACAAATTTGGGCATGTGGACAAGTGCTTCAAGAAAGCTAATGTTGAAGTTCATTTGAGAAATCATCTTGATATAGCTAGTCACTTGAGCGTCCTCCTTGTTTAGCATTTTGTTCTTGCCCAAGCGAGAAGGATAAGGGATATTAGGTTTGGGTGGTGAGGGTGCAGGTGTAGTAGGTAAAGGTTGAGATGTTGAAGGATCATTCGTGGGAACTTCATCACGTCGAGGCGGAGACGGTAATGGTGCACTAATACTAGGTGTAGGAGGAGTAGGGATACATGGTGGTGGAGGAGTTGTAGATGATGGTGGTGGGATTGGTGGTCCTACGATGGTGACTCCACTACGAGTAGTAATAGCACTCACATTGGCTCGCGGGTTAGTGACGGTGTTTGAAGGTAGAGAACTTGAAGAAGAAGGTTGAGCGGCTGGCAAGAAACTAGCAAGCATATTCTTCAAATCATTGGTTTGGTTGCTGAAAGAGGATTGAATATCATTTCGAAGCTCGGATCTTATCTCATTTCCTTGCTTTGTGATATCTCCTTTCAGATTGATAATTTGGCTCTGCAAGTTCTTGATTTGCTCTCCTTGGGTTCTCATGATGGCCTCAACATCGGGATTAATGGGTGGTGTTTGTTGGGTGGGTGGGTGATAAGGATTAGAAGCTCTTGGTGGGATTTGGTTGCTTCTAGTGTAGTTATTGGCGGGGTTTTGGTTTTGAGGAGAAAAACCGGGTGAAAGGTAATTGTTGGAACGGTAGCTCAGCAGATTTCTATCCCCTTGCTGTCTAGCTTGGTAATTTTCCGGTGAATAATTACCGTAAGCTGCATACACATTTTCCGGATTTCCTTGTGTCGAAGGACAATCGGTGTATGAGTGAGGACCGCCACATGTTTCACAAGGATTAGCAACCGCTTTAACTTGTTGTTGTTGGTGGGTTGAAGCGAGAAGCGTAATACTTTTGCTCATTTCGGCCATCATGCGGGTGAGTTCGGTCATCTCAGGGTTTGCTGAGGTAGAAGAAACATTGACTCTCGTGTTGTTTCTAGAAGAAGCAGAGGAATCCCAGTTCTTATGATGAGTAGTCATGTTCTCTATTAACTCTCTACACTCCTCGGGTCTCCTTTTCATGAATGTGCCACCGGCGGCTGCATTGATCGTATCACGATCTCGAAAAGTCAATCCGTTGTAGAAAGTATCGATCAAGGTGACCGGAAGCATGTTGTGGTTTGGACAACGGTCGATCAAGACATTATATCTCTCCCATGCATCAAAAAGAGATTCATCGGGATCTTGCATGAAACCGCTGATCTGATTGCGAAGGCTCGTGACCATGGATGGTGGAAAGTAGCGCGACAAAAAGCGTTGAGTCATGTCATCCCAAGTGTGAATAGAATTCTTCGGGAGACGATCAAACCATTTCTCGGCATGATGTAATAGAGTGTGTGGAAAGAGTTGTAGGCGAAGCTCATCCATAGTGGCACCAGCCAACTTCATGCTCTGAGTGATAGTAATGAACTTGTCGAGGTGTTTGTTGGCATCATCATCAGGCAATCCTCTAAATGGGTTTGTTTGTACTTGCTGAATCATGTGGTGCTTCAACGAAAACTCAGGAGCGTTGATTTGCATCGGCGCAATCGGTCCTCCTCGTCCAACATTGTTGGTTGACAAAGTTCCTCCATGGTCCGAAGATCGGGCTGTGGAAGAGCATTGTTGTTATTGTTAAGGTGCGGTGGTTGATTATTGTTGTTAACACCTGACATATCTAAATCTTCTTGAGGCTCGGGCTCTTGATAATTAGAAGATCTAGTACGCATACACCTGAAAATGCAAAAGAAAACAAAACCAAACACAAAGACAATATATATACACAAGAAAGATAAAATCTTTTTGGATTTTTGAAATTTTTAATTTTTATGGTTTTTTATGAATTTTATAATTTTTATGATTTTTTGAATTTTTTATGCAAGAAAAGTAACGTTCACAAGTGAACGGATCCCAAAAAGCAACGTGTCTCTCACAAAAAACTGGTGATCTTAACGAAAAGAGCCGGCAGCGGCGCCATTTAATAACTAAGCTTTTGCCTAATTAAAAGGATTATTGTTCTAGTGTTCTCTTCGAATTGAAAAACTTGTGTTTAATGTGTGACTCAGTTGTATTTTGGTGGAAACAAATAATTTTGGTTGTTTTTAAATTTAAATGTGCAAAGACTTAAAAGTGAATGTCGTTAAAGTAAAGGGCAAGTAATTTAAATCTAAGTCTAACTAAAATAAATGTGCGATATTTAAAAAAAAACGTGACGGAAGGTAAAATAATTAAATGACTAAAAATAAAGGCGTGACGGAAATTAAATTAGACATAAACTAAAAATTAAACAAGACAAAACATAAAAGTTAACCCAGATCGGAATATATTCCGATCAACCTACCATCGGGATGAACACACCACCTATCGGAATGTTGAAAAAACTCAGATCGGAATATGTCACCTTTTCAGATCGGAATAACCTAACAACCTCAGATCGCAATGTAGTCCAGATCGAAATGTGTCCTATCGGAATGTACCTATCGGAATGAGGCTAAGGAAAATTAGGCAGCACTTCGTCTATTAAGCCTCAAGAGCCGTCGGAAAGAGCGATCGCAATATGCGATCGCAATCCCCAGATCGGAATGAGGAAGATGGTACACCAGATCGCAATCCCGGATCGGAAAGCAAAACCCTTGGATCCAATACTGTCACTATCGGAAAGTGGAATTGCAAGCCGTCGCAATGTGAAACCCTAGCTTTCCGATGGAGCACAAATTCGTGACAAGCACAAGAACTAAATAAGCTAATCTAATAAGCAGTTACAAAAAAACTTAAATGAAATAAAATCAAAACGAAACAATAAGCTAGAAAGTTAAAGTCTTTCAAACTTTAAAACACGAAACTTAAATGAAATCAAAACAATAAAATCAAAACTTTAAAGAAAATTTCCAAAATACTTAAACAAAATACCAAATAAGCACACTAGGTTGTCAATCTCGTGGCTTATTTTGTATGAGGAATTAAAAAGGACGAAACTTTAATCAAAATAAGCAAATGAATTAAGCAAACTTGCTTAATCCGAAATTCAAGCCGAAACAAAAAGAGAGAAAGGTAGAATGAGATTGATAAAAAAAACTTGATCAAATGATAAAGAAAGGTAAAGACAAGAATTTAAAGAACACAAATTAAAAACTTACTTGGAATTAAAAGTAATTAAAGTGCAAAACATGTATTTAAATGACAAGTAAATAAAGGTGCATAAATGAAAGGTGGAAGAACTAGTTTGTCAATCTAGCCAACCATGGAAGAACTAATTGTCACTATTAGTCAACAAGAGTAAATGAATGAAAATGAGGGTTTATATAGGTGATTAGGGAGTGGTTAGGGGAAGCTTCCTCTCTCCTTCCTTTCTTGTTAATTGCACCATCAAGTCCTTCCTTCTTGTTCTTTTTGTTAATCTTGGAATGTGATGGCTTTTGGCTCGGGATTTCTTTGGACTCGTCTTTTAATTCTTCGATAAATAAGACTTGAGTTCCTCGGCTTTAAGCAAACTTTCGTCTTTTGACTTTTTCTTCGATAAATCTTCAGAATTGGTCTTGGACTTCCGTTCTTTATCCACTTTTGACTTCTTGACTTCGTCTTTCATCCTTTTCTTCAATAAAAGTCCGTAAATGCCCGTGAATTCCCGTGTTTTCTCCACTTTTCCCAATTTCGTCCTAAATCACAACAAAAACACAAACCACGCATAATTCCGACATAAAAGACATAAAATACACGTTTTGGTCCGGTTATTATTGTAATTAAGTGGTAGAAAAGATGGGTGTTTACACACCTATCAGTGATCCCGGTAAATTTTTGATCCCTTGTGCAATTCAAGATATGGAAGAATGCTATGCCTTGGCCGATCTTGGTGCTAGCATTAATTTGATTCCACTTGCAATCTTCAAGTCGCTCAATCTTCCTAATCTTACTCCTTCGCTAATGTCTATCGAGATGGCCGACCATTCCACAATTCGTGCATGTGGATTGGCGGAAGACGTTTTTGTGAAAGTGGGGAAGTTCTACTATCTCGTAGACTTTATCGTTGTCGATATTCCCACGGATCCTCAAGTTCCTCTCATTTTAGGTCGTTCGTTTTTAGATACGTCTATGGCTTTAATTGATGTTCATGCTAGAAAGATCACCTTACGTTTCAACGACGAGGAACTTGTTATAAACGAAACTCAAAATTCTCAACTTTCTCATGTTTATTCCGTTGCTACCATAAACCTCGTTGATATGATCGACGTGGTTTACGAGGAATTTTCACAAGAAGTTCTAGGGTTTGGTGATGAAGAAACTAGTGGCAATCCCACTATGTTAGATCCAATTCTTGATAATTCGACACCAACCTTCACTCCATTTGAAGGTGGGGGTTTTACGTTGGAAGAATTCAATGTTCCACTAACTTGTAATGAAGACCTCAACAACGATGAGGACTTCTCGATTATCAAGGATTTTCTTAACGATTTCCCATTTCCTCCACCCGAGGAGGTTATGAGTATCGAGCCCAAATCTTCACTTGAGGAACCACCTATCCTCGAGTTGAAAGATTTACCTCCTCACCTCGAATATGTCTATTTGGAGGAGGACGACAAGTTGCCGGTTATTATTGCGAAGGAACTTTCGAATGATGAAAAAACCGCACTTGTCGATGTTCTAAAGGATCACAAAGGGGCAATTGCATGGAAGGTATCTGACATTAAGGGAATCGATCCCAAGTTTTGTACCCACAAAATCTTAATGGAGGAGGATTACAAGCCCACAATCCAAAGTCAAAGGCGGGTGAACCCCAAAATTCACGATGTCATCAAAAAGGAGGTCCTTAAACTCCTTGACGCGGGAATGAATTACCCTATTTCCGATAGCCCTTGGGTGAGTCCTATTTATTGTGTCCCTAAAAAGGGAGGGATGACCGTTGTGCCAAACGATGCTAACGAGTTGATTCCCACTAGACTCGTGACCGGATGGAGAGTGTGCATTGACTATCGAAAGTTGAATGAAGCCACTCGAAAATACCATTTTCCCTTGCCCTTCATGGACCAAATGTTGGAGCGTCTTGCGGGAAACGATTTCTATTGCTTTTTAGATGGTTTTTCCGGTTACTTCCAAATTCCCATCGATCCTCGTGATCAAGAAAAAACTACGTTTACGTGTCCATATGGAACGTTTGCCTATCGTAGAATGCCATTCGGACTTTGCAATGCACCGGGAACCTTTCAAAGGTGCATGATGGCTATTTTTCATGACATGATCGAGAAGACGATGGAAGTCTTCATGGATGACTTTTCCGTGTTTGGTAATTCGTTCACTTCGTGTTTGTCGAACCTTGAGAGAATGTTAAAACGTTGTGAGGAAACCAACCTTGTGCTCAATTGGGAAAAGTGTCATTTTATGGTTAAGAGTGGAATCGTCTTAGGGCACAAGGTCTCGAAAGCGGGGATTGAGGTAGATCAAGCTAAGGTAGACGTCATCGCCAAATTACCTCATCCCAAAACCGTTAAGGGAGTTAGGAGTTTCCTAGGCCACGCGGGCTTTTATCGTCGATTCATCAAGGATTTTTCGAAGATTTCTCGACCCATTACACATCTTCTTGAAAAAGAGGCACGTTTTGTCTTTGACGAAGATTGTGTACGAGCCTTTGAAATCCTTAAGAGGAAACTTACCGAAGCTCCCATTCTTGTTGCTCCCAATTGGAACCTCCCCTTTGAGCTCATGCGTGATGCTAGTGATTACGCTATTGGGGCCGTATTGGGGCAACGTCATGATAAGCACTTCTTGCCTATTCACTATGCTAGCAAGACGATGACCGAGGCTCAACTTAAATATACTACAACGGAAAAGGAATTCCTTGCCGTGGTGTATGCATTTGAGAAATTCCGACCTTATCTCGTCTTGACGAAATGCATAGTGTATACGGATCATTCGGCTATTAAGTATCTCATGGCAAAGCAAGATGCTAAGCCTAGATTACTTCGTTGGATTCTCCTCCTTCAAGAATTTGATCACACCATCGTTGACAAAAAAGGAGCCGAGAATCTAGCGGCCGACCATCTTTCTCGTTTGGAAGATCCTCACCAAAGTGTTTACAAGCCCAAGGAAATCACCGAAACATTTCCGCTCGAGACACTTGGTGTAATGAGTTCTAAGCTTGATTCTTCCACCCCATGGTTTGCGGATTTTGCAAATTACCATGCGGGTAACTTCATCATTAAGGATATGACGACTCAAGAAAAACGAAAATTCTTTCGTGACGTCAAGTTCTACTTTTGGAACGACCCTTACTTGTTTCGAACTTGTGCGGATCAAATCATCCGACGATGTGTTTTTGGCACCGAAGCTTCTAACATCCTTAGGGCTTGCCATGAGGGACCCACGGGTGGTCACCACGGTGCTAATCTCACGGCTAAAAAGGTGTTTGATGCCGGCTTCTTTTGGCCTACTATTTACCGAGATGCACAAGATCTTGTGAAGTCGTGTGATGCATGCCAACGACAAGGAAATGCCTCACAAAAAGATGAAATGCCACAAAATATCATCCAAGTGTGTGAGATCTTTGACGTTTGGGGTATAGACTTTATGGGGCCGATCCCATCATCTCGTGGTAATAAGTACATCCTTGTTGCGGTTAACTACCTATCTAAGTGGGTGAAGGCCAAGGCCTTGCCCACCAATGATGCTCGTGTGGTAGTTAAGTTCTTGAAAAGCTTGTTTTCTCGGTTTGGAACCCCTCGTGCGATCATAAGCGATCGTGGAACCCATTTTTGTAACGACCAATTCGAAAGGGTCCTAAGGAAATATGGGGTTACACATCGGCTTTCTACGGCTTATCACCCACAAGCGAGTGGGCAAGTCGAGGTTTCAAACCGAGCTTTGAAGAGGATCTTGGAGAGATCCGTTGGGGAAAACCGACAAACTTGGTCGGATAAGTTGGACGATGCTTTATGGGCCTTTAGGACCGCTCATAAGACGCCCATTGGGTGCACTCCCTATAAGCTTGTGTATGGAAAGAATTGTCATTTGACTATCAAATTAGAACACAAGGCTTATTGCGCCCTAAAGCATTGTAATGATGATATGGAGACCGCGGGAAAACACCAGAAAATGCAATTAAATGAATTGGATGAATTGAGAGACATTGCTTATGAAAATTCATTTATTTATAAAGAAAAAACTAAAAAGTTGCATGATTCAAAAATTAAAAACCGGGTTTTTAACATTGGGGATCAAGTTTTGCTTTTTAACTCTCGCTTGAAAATATTTTCCGGTAAGTTGAAATCCCGTTGGTCTGGTCCATTCACCGTGACTCAAGTGTTTCCGTATGGGACCATCGAGCTAGCTCAAGATGATGGTCCTAACTTCAAGGTGAATGGACATAGGTTGAAGCACTACTTTGGCGGGGAAGTTCCATCCTTGAACTACCTTGACCAAATCACTTTCCCCAATGATAATTAGTATTGAGGGGATCGAGTCGAGCTCATGACTCGGTAATAAAAAACGAGGTGCCTCGTGGGGGAGCCCCATGCTTATCCTATGTACATATTATCGCTTTCTAATGTAGTTAACGTGTGGGGATTTGTGCCCTTCCAACCTTTGTTCCGTGGTTGTTTGTGAATTGTGGACTTTAGATGATCATGATCTTCACGATTGGAGCCTCTTGTGTTCGTTTTATAGGAGCACTCGATCGTTTGCTTTGAAGACTTTCTCAATATCCATGATATATCCTTTGATGTTCTAACCTTAGGTTTTTAGCACACTTCATAAACGGCTATTAATTTATTGGTTACACCCTTTCCATGCTAGATTAGGCATTCGACTACGTCTCTAGTATGGGGGTGTTTGCACCCATAGACTCGAAACATTGAGGACAATGTTTAACTTTAGTATAAGGGGGAGGGGGTGAATAGATACTTGCCTTGCCAAACTTTCACGCTTTCCAAAGTTTATCTTTTTGTTTATCGTTTTGTTGCAAAATAAGGCTAAAAATGGCCAAATTTTAAAATTTTTCTCATGTTTTATAAGTGTTTGAAGACACGAATGTAGGTTTTCCGATGGCGAGAATAAGAGTAATTTTTGACTCGACCGTGCGTGTTGAGCACTTAGCTTTGATTCCTTAACTTCACATTAGGCTAAGTCTCTTAAATGAGGACGAGAAATGATAGGGTTAGTTATAAGTTACTATGCTAACCGTAGAGTACTCGTATTCTTTCAAAAACTCATGTGTTCTCGTTATTTGCTTATTCTCCCTTCGCATGTAAATATTTTTTGCTTAATAAATATTGACTTAGCGGTTTAGTTAGGATTGTTGGGTTTCTAGTCTTTTCTAGTAGCTTCCGTGTAATTAAATTGGGAAGACATTAAGGTATCGCCAGCGTCACGGTTTTGAAGTATTGGCACCCTAATAATCGAAAGCTTCACCCAATAATAAGATTTCAAGTGCTCACCTAAATCAAGAAAACAATTTGAAGCCCCACAAGGCCGAAAAATCTATGCAAAATTGAAAGTGAATCAAGCCTTAATCTTCGAAGCTTAAAAGATCCAAAATTCGCCTTAGCGTGAGGATATACGTCTTTGGCTAATAAAACCACCGATGAGGCGGATAATAAAAGGCAAGGCAAGACCGAAGTCATAATAAAAGCTTCATGGCGAAGTTGAATAAAAGATGGAGGTAAACCAATGATAATAAGGCCCTTCCGTTAGGGGGCGTATAAAAGTCTTGGTAATAAGTCTCATGTTCAAAACCGTTATAAAACCGTGTTTATCGATTCTTCTTGTCAACTTAATTTTTTAACATCGTTGTCTATTAGGAAGGGTTATTGATTTGATGGTCTTAGTTACACCGTTAAGACTCTATTTTTAGACCTAAATCTCTATTATCGCATAAGTCAAACAATGTATCCTCGTGAAACATTCAAGACAATATAAAATATAAGAGATACAACTTAGGAATAATGGGAGGATAAGTACGTGATTAGGGCATATGAGTAGTGTTAGCATTAATAACTTATAATGACAATGATCTCGTTACACGCTTGGCATGGAATTGGGGTGAAGACCGAGGACGATGAAATTATTTTAACGAAGCATTCACGTGTTCTTATTCTATGAACCTAAACGTCCCATTTTGCGATGAAAATCATACATTATGTCTAAAACACAAGTAGTAGTAGCAATAGTAGTAGTGTAGCTAGTTTATCATTCAATAAAGTGAATAAAAATGAATTTTGGAGATGCTACGATACTTTATTCTAGCATTGCGTGAGGGCACGGCAATGGTTTAGTATGGGGAGTGATGAGACTGCTTTTATACATAGTCTCATCGTCCAAATCGGGCTTAAAATGCATTAAATATCATCAAAATACCCAAATATATGCTTGTGTTTGTTGCTTGTGTATTTTAGGTACGGATATTGAGAAAATGACAAAAGATCACAAGAATCATGTAAAAACGAACACGGGAAACGAAGCCGCACAATGAACCAAGCCCTAATGAAGAATTTTCGAAAGAAAACCCTTGAAGATTTGAAGAATTATGAAGAAGGGTCCTCCAATATGGAAGAATTGACACTTTATACCCTTGTATCTTCATAATTACAAGTTTGGTCCCTAAAGTTTGTCAAAATTACAAAAAGGACCCTTAACTTTGAAGAATTGGCAAATTTAGTCCCTCAACAAAACTAAATTGTCAACACTGGTCCTCCAAGAAGTCAACAAACAAGTCAAAACCCTAAAGGATGAAGACATGACAAGTTCAGCCCTTGAAGATTGAAGAAATTGCATTTAAAGTCCTTGAAACAAGTTTAAAAACTTGTTGTGCCATTTTTGACAACTCAGCCAAAGTTGTTTACAAAGGAAGAAGGATATTTGGCTGTTTTTATACAAAGTAAAGAAGTTAAGAGAGTTGGGGGACCATTTCTGCCAGACAACACAACCTTCACCAGCCAACCCCATCACGCCACCTCACCCCACTCACATAAACAACCAATCACAATCCCCTCCCACTCCATGTCACCTTCCACTATTGTTTAAATAACTGATTTTATTTAAATCAGTAAATTTGTGGGGGAAACACGTTTTTTAAACATAATTAACCCTTAAACACATCAAAACCACCACTGTTTATGTTCATCCTCACATAAACCCTAATCATCAAAACCCTTAATTACTTGAAATTACACCTCAAACTTGTGAAGATTTAAGATTAGGGTGGGGATAAAACTTTTGCCTCACTAAACTCTCCTGTCACTCTCACCTAGAGCCTTTCCCCACATGCCATCACCCCACCTTGCACGTCCAAACAAAACCAGGCCAGAGGATCAACGACCAAGTCATAGCTTCATATCCACGCATCATTCACACCCCTTGGATCATTCTTGCAACGTTGATTTCACCACAAGCAGACAAGAGAAGATCACATGGGACGAAAATTCAAAAATCTTTAAGGGTATTCCTGGAATTCAACAAGCATTAGGGTTTAGTGTTTTTCTGCTTTCTAGAATCTTGTAAGTCCCTATATAAGGACACATAAGACTTAGCATAGTTTTTTGTTCTTGCTTTCCTTGTTCACATCCTTGTAAAGCCCCTTTTATAAATGAAAGTTGGTTAAGTGTTATGTGAAGAAAGCTACTCCCAATTTACTTTTCATCTGATTAAAGTTATCTTTGTTCAGTTTGGTATTAAGTTTTTGGCAAGTTAATCAAAGTTTTCCAAGTTTTCTGTTTTCTTTTCAAGTTTTTCATAAACCCTAATTTTCATGAGAATCTGATAAAATGGTGATGGAATATGTTAGTTTAGTGGTGTTTGAGGTTGTGTATGTCCATGATACCATGGCTTGTTCTGGTACAGTGGGTACCCAATTTTAGACAGCCATTGTTTGGTCCACTGTTGAGCTTATCCTAGTTCTAACCTAAGCTCAAGCTTACTTCTAGCTTCATCCATAAGCTAGGGGTTAGCCTTTAGCTTTTACACGTTCTTTTCCTTTTCTCTTAGCAGGGTTATAATCACTCAAAAGTTGTGAAGACATATTGGGTGTATGTGTCTAGTTAAGACCATCACCAGCATATCTCTACTAAGCTACTTGTTCTATAAGCCATAAGCCTAGCTATAAGCTGATGGGAGATGGCATTGCTGCCATAGTGGGGCCTGGATGTGGGTCCCACAAGGTATAAACCTTGAACTCATTGGTTTTCAAGTTTTAATTGTGATTTGTATGATTTGGTGAGAAATGCATGAAATCTGTTTGAATGCTAGTTTATATGTTTGTTCATGTTTGTTTTGCTGTTATATGAATGTTAGATTAAGTTACAATTGATTTGGATTGAGTTTGCTTTGATTTTGTTTGAAAAATCTAGTTCTGAAAAATTAAGGGGTGTTTGGATTTGGGTTTTTAACTGAGCTTGGTGAAAAGTATTTGGGTTAAAATCTGTCTAAACACACTCATTAGGTTATTAGTAGGTGATATTAGTATTGGCTTTCAGTTTGGTAAAGTTTCAAAGCAAATTACATGTTCTAAAATTGGAAAGTAGCATAAAAATCAGCAAACCTATTTTTCTGATTATTTTCATGTGAATTTGACCATTAGATCTTGAAAGCTGCTAGGTATTAGGTCCAGTAAGGATTGTGTATAGCTTGTATGCTATTTGGTTGGATTGAGTGCAAGTTTGTGAGCTTTGAATTTCAGATTTGTGCAATATAAACCAGCAAAGGACCCAAGTCCATTTTTCTGAATACAGTAACTGATCTTGGACTTTGGTGCTTGATTTTTGTGTATTAACTTGTGTGTTTTGTGCTATTATTGACTTCCCACAACCCAACTGGTTGTGGGAGTGCCCCCATTGTCCATCAAACACCAACAAAAATCCAGGAACAAGCCCCTCTTGTTCTATCTTCACTTGTGAAGATTCATTCTTTTTGTTCATCAAACAAGCAACCTATCTGGACACATTTTTGACTTTAATTGGTTTAATTCTAGTTTATTTGTTATAAAATTTGTGTTTTAAAGTAAGTTAAGGTCATTGTTTTTGAGTTTGTAAAGTTTAAAAAAGAAAAAAAAAAGTTTTTGTAAAAAGGATGTAGCCAGGACTCGAACCTGCGCCACTACTCTCACACTCCAACGTGATAACCAGTTGCCCTAGGTCTTTGACTGGTTATCACTTGGACTTTTTATTACTTAAGGAGTATTTGATTTTGGCTTATTAAACCTTTCAGCTTAGTTATAAGCTGATTTCAGCTTATTCTCTTTAGGTTTTCACCTTTTAGCATTTTTCTATTGTTATTTAATAGGTTTAGGACTTTTTGGTTCAAAATTTTTATTTTCACGTATTTATTTACTTTACTAGGATTATTTTAAGTTTAAATTTTAGAAAGTAAATACAAAATAGGAAAAAGCATTTTAAAAATCTAGAAAAATAGTTTTTAGGTTTTCAACTATATTTTTGAGGTTTACAGTCAATAAAGTTTTCAATTTAACTTTTTTTTGATTTTATATGATTTTAGGGTTTTTAACCAACTTTAGAAATTAATATAATATTATTAGAAAGGTTTTGGGAACTTTTGATTGCATTTCTGTCTTAGTTACATTATTCTATATTTTTGGTAATTTTTTGGAATTTTTTTATAAACTTTGAATTTTTTTGAATATTTGAATATTATTTTATTATTAAAACTTGAAAGTCTGATTTTCTAAGTTTTTACATTTTTCCTAGATTGTAGACACTTAATTAGGAATTTTGTAACTTTCCAAATATTTTTAGGGCTTTTCCATTATTTTCTAGAATTAATTTAAGTTTTAATAGATTTTAATAGTTTTTAATTGTTTAAAAATAGTTTTATTTGGTTTTATAATTTAAAAAAAAAATACTTTTTAGCTTAATTAGAGTATTTTTGAGGTTTACAAACTTTAAAATCTTGTTTAGGGCTTTTTAATAATTAATTGTGATTTTTAGGGCTTTAATTAGCATTAAAAAGTCATTATCTAATTAATTAAAAGGTTTTGGCAAGTTTGGATTTTTTGTAAACTCTTAGAATATTATTGTGGATTTTTAGTAATTTTTAGGTTAAAATTTTTAATTTGGTGCTTTTTACGGTTTTACGTGATCGACCTTTTCGTCTTATTATAATACGTCATCGTAACCGTCATTCTCTTCTCGTCCCATTTCAATTTTCTTTTCTCTCAATCATATAATCACAAATCATTTATCATCTCTTAACACAACGCACTTGCCTCCTTGGGAAACGAACTTGAACTTATTTGGTCATTAGTGCTCGGTTTTCCTAAACCGACACTTAATACTTGCCACTTTTGCTCTCTTTTCCTAAAGAGTAGTAAAATCACTACATCAATTTTCCGTCCCCTCCGCCGGTGGAGGTTAAGAGTGTTAAGCCTACGTCTCCAATCACGGATGATTCTTCGGATGATGAATATGTTGACCCCGACGGGAAAGTTTTCTTTGTTGACAAACGTTTTGAGAACTTACCACCACCAAAACCATAACGGTTTTCAAATGTGAGAATTTTTAGTGTGACTAACATTGTTTTAGAAACACCAAATATTTTTGACATAATCAAGTCGGGTTTTCATAAGGAGAGTTTAAAAGATGAAAAAGGAAAAAAAATTTAAATTGGATTTAAAAGATTTTTCTACAATGCTAACTCCGTCATCACCTCGTGTTTTGAGTGCTACAAGCTCGTCTTCTCTTTTTGACGATGCTTTGTGTGGACCTAGTGTGGGGGAAGCCCCTTATGTTCCCTCCCCTTTCTCCACCGAGGACGAGATATTTGATCCCGGAATTGCTTATAAAGGGAAATCTCGGTCTTCCACCGATGCAATAAATGGAAAATCTTTCTATTTGATTGGTGCGAGTATACCTCGAGTAGCTCATGGTTTTTATAACTTACCCATTGTCCCACCCTTTTATTTTTTCTCATCTATTTTCTTTAAACCCTTTGGGTTTGTGTAGACACATGATGAAGTGGCATTGATTTGTTTATCCAAAGAAAACGAGAACGCCATCTTCGATCCTGGTATTTTGCACCATCAAAGGACTTAGTCCTTAATACCGGTTGTTTTTGGGACTTGTTTATCATGTAAGCCCCACCAAAAATTGACCATACCATGATAGTCCCTAAATGATCACATTTATGGGGATTCGAGTCGAGCTTTTGACTCGGTTATCAAAAACAAGGTGCCTCGTGGGGGAAACCAATGCTTATCCATGTACATATTATTGCTTTCTAATTAGTTTAATGTGAGGGGATTTGTGCCCTTCCAACCTTTGTTTCGTGGTTGTTTGTTAATTGTGGTTTTTAGATCATTATCTTCACGATTGGAGCCTCTCGTGTTCGTTTTATGGGAGCACTCGATCGTTTGCTTTGAAGACTTTCTCAATATCCAAATGATATATCCTTTGATGTTCTAACCTTAGGTTTATAGCACACTTCATAAACGGCTTTAAATTTAACGGTTACACCCTGTACATGCTAGATTAGGCATTCGACTACGTCTCTAGTATGGGGGTGTTTGCACCCCTAGACTCGAAACATTGATGACAATGTTTAACTTTAGTATGGGGGGTGAATAGATACTTGCCTTGCCAAACCTTCACGCTTTCCAAAGTTTATATATTTTTTATCGTTTTGTTGCAAAATAAGGCTAAAAATGGCCAAATTTTAAAATTTTTCTCATGTTTTATAAGTGTTTGAAGACACGAATGTAGGTTTTCCGATGGCGAGAATAAGAGTAATTTTTGACTCGACCGTGCGTGTTGAGCACTTAGCTTTGATTCCTTAACTTCACATTAGGCTAAGTCTCTTAAATGAGGACGAGAAATGATAGGGTTAATTATAAGTTACTATGCTAAACGTAGAGTACTCGTATTCTTTCAAAAACTCACGTGTTCTCGTTGTTTGCTTATTCTCCTTTCGCTTGTAAATATTTTTTGCTTAATAAATATTGACTTAGCGGTTTAGTCTTGATTGTTGGGTTTCTAGTCTTTTCTAGTAGCTTCCGTGTAATAAAATTGGGAAAACATTAAGGTATCGCCAGCGTCACGGTTTTGAAGTATTGGTACCCTAATAATCGAAAGCTTCACCCAATAATAAGATTTCAAGTGCTCACCTAAATCAAGCAAACAATTTGAAGCCCACAAGGCCGAAAAATCTATGCAAAATTGGAAGTGAATCAAGCCTTAATCTTTGAAGCTTTAAAGATCCAAAATTCGCCTTAGCGTGAGGATATACGTTTTTGGATAATAAAACCACCGATGAGGTGGATAATAAAAGGCAAGGCAAGACCGAAGTCATAATAAAAGTTTCATGGCGAAGTGGAATAAAAGATGGAGGTAAACCAAAGATAATAAGGCCCTTCCGTTAGGGGGCGTATAAAAGTCTTGGTAATAAGTCTCATGTTCAAAACCGTTATAAAACCGTGTTTATCGATCATTCTTGTTGACTTAATTTTTTGACATCGTTGTCTATTAGGAGGGGTTATTGATTTGATGGTCTTGGTTACACCGTTAGGACTCTATTTTTAGACCTAAATCTCTATTATCGCATAAGTCAAACAATGTATCCTCGTGAAACATTCAAGACAAAATAAAATATAAGAGATAGAACTTAGGAAAATGGGAGGATAAGTACGTGATTAGGGCATATGAGTAGTGTTAGCATTACTAACTTATAATGATAATGATCTCGTTGCACGCTTGGCATGGAATTGGGGTGAAAATTGAGGACGACGAAATTATTTCTAACGAAGCATTCACGTGTTCTTATTCTATGAACCTAAACGTCCCATTTTGCGATGAAAATCATACATTATGTCTAAAACGCAAGTAGAAGTAATAGTAGTAGTATAGCTAGTTTATCATTCAATAAAGTGAATAAAAATGAATTTTGGAGGTACTACGATACTTTATTCTAGCATTGCGTGAGGGCACGACAATGGTTTAGTATGGGGGAGTGATGAGACTGCTTTTATACATAGTCTCATCGTCCAAAAAGGGTTTAAATGCATTAAATATCATCAAAATACCCCATATATGCTTGTGTATTTTAGGTACGGATATTGAGAAAATGACAAAAGATCACAAGAATCATGCAAAAACGAACACGGGAAACGAAGCCGCACATTGAACCAAGCCCTAATGAAGAACTTTCCAAGAAAACCCTTGAAGATTTGAAGATTTATGAAGAAGGGTCTTCCAATATTGAAGAATTGACACTTTATACCCTTGTATCCTCATAATTATAAGATTGGTCCCTGAAGTTTGTCAATATTGCAAAAAGGGCCCTCCACTTTGAAGAATTGGCAATTTTAGTCCCTCAACAAAACTAAAATGTCAATATTAGTCCTTCTCAAAGTAAAACATACCATGAAGAACTTCAAGTTACAAGAATTACAAATTTTGTCCTTTGAAAATATCAAAATTACCAAAAGGACCCTTGACTTTGAAGACTTGGCAAGAATGGTCCCTCAAAAATGAAGACTTGTCATTTTCAGTCCTCCAAAATGTCAATCATACAAGTCAAGACCATAATCCTTGAAGAAAATACCAAATCAGTCCTTCAAGAATCAAGAATTGGCAAGAAATACCCCTGAAAATACTTTGGAAAAGTATTTGGGGCGAAAGTGTGAAAAAGAAAACTTGAAATACAAAGGATTCATATTTTTGGCTGTTTATTTACAAAGTGAAAGGAAGTGGAAAGAATGGGGGCTAAACATGGCAGACACACAAACAAACCTAGGCCACTCTCCTTGTGGCACCTGTCCCACTCACCAAAACCCTCCAATCAGAGTTCACCATGGCGCCACATCACTTCCCACCCATAACTGATTTAAACTAATCTTTATTAGTTTAATAAAGTGGCGCCTAACACTTATTTAAACTCTAATCCGGATCAAACACCACTATTCACACCAAGAACACAAATTGGGTATTTGTGTTTTAGCAAAAATTAAACCTCCATATTATCCAGAATGTTGATTAAGGTGAGGTTAATCATATCCCAAACCTTAAACCTGCCACCCCAACAACACACAAGTCACATGTTAGACCCCCTTCACACATTTTTTTGAACAAAATACCAAAACATGCCAGGGAATCTACCACCCACATTTTCCTTCAAAGTTAAGCTTCAATATGAGCCTTTGATCATTTCTGGATACTTGGACACCTCACACAACCAACCAAAACTTGTCACATGATCAAGCATATTCAAACAAGACAAGGTCATTTTGGGACTTCTACAGCAATTAGGGTTACGTTTTTTTAGCCTTGCACTAGTTCATTGCAGCCTATATAAGGCATAGGACTCATTACATTTCAGTTTGCTCTTGAATTTTCCTTTGTTCAAAATTCTGTAAATCCATATTCAGTTTAATGAAATGTGTTTGAATCTTTGAAGAAAACTCAAGTGCCATTGTTGTTTACTGCTTATTATTGTTACTTGTTTGCTAATCTTGAATCCAAAAGCCTGTTTTCAAAAGGAGTGTGCAAAAGTTTGCACATTTTCCACTTTTCTTGATATTTTGCTAAGTCTAGTTCAAACCTTGGAATTCTTGGGCTATAAGGCTGATCATAGCATCCTGATATTAAGTTATCAAGGTGTGGTGAAGCTAATAACTTAGGGATAATCAAGTGTGGGGAACTAAGGTTGCATTAATCAAGAATTTTCCATTTTTCTGATTTTCATATTGTGCTTCTAACTTTGTTGATTCTTAGCAGGCTTTGTTGTGGAAGCTTGTACTTGTTCTTGCTAGTACATAAGCTCAAAATCCGTGGGTGTGGATGTACATCTATGAGGTACACATCATCTTACCCAAAATCTGTTAAAACCTTGGATTTTTAGTGATTTTGTGTGTGACTTGTGTTCTTGTTGATTTTATGGCCTAACCTTGCTCTAATCTGCTTAATATATTTGTTATTATGCTTATTTGGGCTTGGGTGGTCTTGGATAACACTTTTGATTTGAAAAATTGTGATTTGAAAAGTTAAAAGGGTGTTTGGGATTACCTGTTTTAGATCATAAGTGGTTATTGTGTTTGTGGAAAGTTTGTGTTTGTGCTTGTTATCTGTTATTGGCTTGGTTGAGTGCATATTGCTGCAAGTTTTTGGGTTTGAAACCTCAAATCAAACATTGTGCTATATCTCATTGAGTTTAACTGTTTTTGACCTAAGATTTTGGTAAAATCTAGAATTTATGCATGCTTAGGGTTAAAAGTTGTTAAAATATCATTAATATAACATATGTGATAGATCTGAGTGATTGAATTTGGCTTGTTGGTCAATTGCATCAACAAAAGTAAAATCTGCTTGTGTTAGTGTTCATCAGTAACTTGTTGTATGCATTTGGTTAAGTCTGGCTGGCTGAATTGTGCTATAAGTGCTTATTGAACCTCAACTGCTTATTTGTTCATGTCTGTGCTAGATCTGGTGATGTTTTGATTAAACTGTACTAATTGGCTGTTAGTGATTGTGATTTCTTGATTGTTATTGACTCCTCTTGATCCACTGATCATTTGGGTGCCTTTGTGTAACTTGAATCTCTAAAAAAGTCACTAAAGACAAAAAAGTCAAGAAGTCAAGCAGTGGAAAAAGTTTCCAGTGCTCAACACCCAAAACTAGCCCCTACTAGTGCAATTTTTCAGTTAGCTTATCAATAAGCCATATTGGCTTATCCAGACCTACAACAACTTATTTTTTGTGATCAATCTTCATCAATTGACCCATTTGTTTGAACTGGAGCTTATTATACTTTGACTTTGACTTTTTGCTAGAAAACCAACTCATTTGACTTTTTCATAAGTGCTTATTTGCTTATTTCAGCTTATTGAGTGAACTTATTTGAAAACTTCTTGTTGATTAAGCTTAGTTAAGTCATTTAAAAGCTTTAGAAACTTGAATCAGCTCTTAGGATAGCCTATAACTCGAAAACGACTATTTTGTCTTTTTGTGTAGATTGCTTTTTGCATTTTCAGGCTTATTCCTTTGGCTTATTTCAAATTTCTTTTTACATAAGTCTTAAGCAACTCAAAAGAAGCTTGTGTGTCTAATTTGAGCTTATGGCATCAGCTTATAGTTTAATGGGCCAAAAAGCCCATTAAGAATAAGCTGTTTGATATAAGCCAGCTTATTTCACATTTTCAGCTTTTGGGCCTTTGAAAAATTGTGTTCAGAATCAAATTTTGAGTCAGATAGGAGCATTTGGGCTAAATTGGACAACATTTTTCTTATTGGGCCTATTTGAGCCCATTAAGGGGTCTATTTTAACTTTTAGCCCATTTCTAGGCCCATTAGGGGGATTTTGTAATTTCAAGTTCATTTTCTATTTATTTAGGTCAAATTAAGCTAGTTTGCAAGTTTTTAGAATTTTTTATAAATTTTGGATTTTTAATATTATCTTATTATTAAAAATTAAAATTTAGATTTTTCAAGTTTTTATATTTTTCTTAGGTTAAATACATTAAGTTAAGAATTTTACAACTTTTAGAATATTTTTATTGTCCTTAATTAATTTTTATAATTATTTTAAGTTTTAATAGTTTTTAATTGTTTTTAAATAGTTTTAATTAATTTTAAAATTTTCAAAAATAGTTTTAAATTAAGTTAGATCATTTTAGAGGTTTATAATTGAAAAAATCTCATTTTAGGCTTTTTGTTAATGAAATTGATTTTTAGGGCTTTTTATTAGTATTAAAAAATCATTATTTAATTAAATAAAAGGTTTGGGTGATTTTTGATTTCTTGTAAACTCTAATTACATTATTTATGTTTTATTGCAAAAATTTTGGAATTTTTAGAGTAAATTTTTAAATTTGGTGCTTTTTACGGTTTTACGTGAACGACCTTTTCGTCTTAGTTTAATCCGTCATCGTAACCGCCATTCTCTTCTTATCTCATTTCTATTTTCTTTTCTCATAATCATATAATCACAAAGTTAATCATCTCTCTACACAACATACTAGCCTCCTTGGGAAACGAACTTTCACCATTGGTCATTAGTGCTTGGTTTTCCTAAACCGACACTTAATACTTTCCACTATTTTGCTCTCTTTTCCTAAAGGGTAGTAAAAAGGCTACATCAATTCCAAAATACAAGATCAAATTCAAAGCTTAAACATGAAAAGAAAGTAAGGATGAAGTTCTAGTGAGAGAAAGTTAAACACTTTCTCTCTCTAAAAAATAAAAACTAGAAAAAGGAAAAAGTGACTAAAAACTAACTAACACCCTCCTAATGACACATTAGGAGGGTATATATAGGAGGTGGGGAGTGCATGTGTTGCTTCCTTCTTTCTTTCTTCTCGTCTCGATTTAAATTCTTTGTCTTTCTCGACGTCGTCTCGGGATTTGTCGATATAAATTGAACTTGTCTTATAATTTCCTTCTTCGATTAGACTTGAGTTCTTCGACTTCATTAAACTTCCGTCTTTTGACTTTTTCTTCGTTAAATCTTCAGAATAGGCCTTGGACTTCCGTTCTTTTATACTCTTGATCTTTTGACTTCGTCTTTTCTCGTTTTCTTCGATAAAATCCCGTGATAGCCCGTGTTTTCTTTCTTTTTTCATATTTTTATCTTGAAACACAATAAAAACACAAACCACGCATAATTCCGACTTTTACGAAAAAATACACGTTTTGGTCTTGTAGTTATTGGAAATAAGTGGTATAAGGATAAGTGTTTTCACACTTATTACCCATACAAATGACTAACTTGTTATTTAGCACATAATGAAAGCTTGAAAAAGTAGTAGTTGATTCTTGGTTTCTCTACACAACAAAAGCTATATCAACGTTATTTAATTTTGGTTTTTGGAGCTGAAATTAAGAAAGGATTCCATGTGATCCTATCATGGGTAAATTATATATTGGATATTTGAGGTTTTTGATTTGGCTTAAAGTGGTGGTTCCTAGTACATGTGTTTTCATCATCTTATTGTAAGAAATACTTTCTTTATTTTGTATTTTTTATTCTTATGTAATCTTTGTAATAAATTGATCATGTATATTTTTATTTAATCTCTAAGATTATATGAACCATGTAATATTTGGTTTACTTTGGACATTGTATATGAATTTGAAACCATAAAACCAAGCTAAACAAGCTTGTAGTATTGATTTTGATTTTCACAAACAAATCAGTAGAAAAGATTTTATTGCGGTATAAAATTAGTAGGTTTTGAGGCTGGTTTGAATTCGTAGATGGATAGGCTTATGTTTTGTGGTGATTTTCCCGGGTGTCTCGTCCCGTGACGATTTTTAGAAAGTGAGATATGTCAAAAATACGAAACTAGGTCAGATCTGAACATGTTGTATAAATCGTTTAAAAACTTATATAATTTTATAGAATCAATGAAAAAGGTAAGACTATAGGTTGTAGATAAAATCATGAAGAACTAGTATCAATCGTATAGTTTATCAATTCATTATGTTTGGAAATGGCGGCCAAAACGGCAAAATCGAAATTGTCTATGAATCATAATCATCACTTATATATGACAAAGTGGGTAATTAGGCTACGATAAGTCATTATTAAAGTAAAATGAACTTATGGTCAGTAGCTTAAATGAGGTTATGGTCATTTAAATGTAAAGGAATCATTTAAATGACTCGCTATTTAGGAGAGACGGACTAATTAGCGGTTATATCGGGAATTTGACAAAATTGAACCATAACAATAAAATATGTAACTTGGCCGTTTTATAAAACCGGAGGTGATAGGATCTACTTATCGGGAAATAGAGAACCGTCATATATTGAAAATTAGAATACCCGAGACCCGGCCAACATGAAATATTAAGTCGACATCATTTTGGGACGTTTTAGAATACGTGATGCATATAAAGTGGAGTTGGGTCATAAAATCCCAACATACACTTATAATGGCTATTGGGCCATTATTGGACCTGAGATTAATAATCAATTTGGAGATCAATACTAAGTTTGAAATGGATTTAGATTATATAAATGTGTAATGGGCCACTAATGGGCTAGAATGGGCTTAATTGTCAAAATGAGAAAGTATATAGTAAATTGTTATCAAAGGTTCTATAATTTTTTTTATAAAACTTATACAATGTCCAAACTTACTAAAGTGAACTATTTACATATATGTATGACTTATGTATAGGCTCGAACCTAAGACGCGTCTCATCTTATAGGTCTCGTTCGGTCATATGTCGACCGTTGGGCATCTCGTTCTCGATCAATGACTGATTGATATCTCGTGAAGTCGTGTGTCGACTATTGGACGTTTGTTCCTTGATCTACGTGTAATAGCTATATCAGGTGAGTCTATAGCCTCGCTTTTAACATTTTTACTTGTTTTATAAAACCCGCGAGGGGGATAACATGCTTGTTTTATTAAAATAAAGGGTACAACGAGAAGTTGTGGAAACCCTACTTATTGGAAAAGTATGGGTGCAACGAGAAGTTGTGGAAACCCTACTTATTAGAAAAGCATTTATTATAAACGAAGGGTCCAACGAAAAGTTGTGGTAAACCATCTTTGTTTTAAAAATTGAACACAAGGGACCCGATTGTATGCTTAGATGAAAGTTATTACATAAGTTAGCTTTAGCCTTAAAAGACCCATGAATCATGAATTGTTAATAGAAAGAACACTAATACTATGGATAGATCTATCGGGGTGACGCCCATTCCGATGCGATTACTATCGCAATGTGTAGTGAAGCACATGTGTATTGGAGCACATCGGATGCATACGTATAAGAGAAACATACGCACTTGGCTAGGTGTGTTGGGCTGAAATAATACATGTGAATGTTCAATGTCATGAGGCTTATGTAATAACACTGACAATTATGTCCGTACATCATAATTGTCTTTCGAAGAATTATTAACCATGGAAGGTTATTCAGAATACTTGTGTTCTCTTTATTTAACTTAAACTCTATAAATTTACTCAACATATTTTGTTGACTTTATAGCATGTTTTATCTCAGGTCCATAGGAAAGGCACTCGAGGAAGGCGGTTTCGTGAAGCTTGCTTATTTGAAATGACTTTGGCCCGCTTTTCTAAAATATATCCATTCAAAGAACTTTTATCATTTATTATTGATTGATGAGTTTTTTCGTCTTTAAGGAAAAAGAGCGAAATTAGGGTAAGTACGACGATTTAGGAAAATCGTGCACAAATGACCCAAATGGTGAGTTCGTTCTCAAGGAGGCTTGTGTGTTGTGTAAAGAGATGATTAAGCTTTGTGATTATGATTATGAGAAAAGAAAAGAGAAAAGGATGACGGTTACGATTCTAAATTAAACTAAGACGAAAAGTCGTGCACGTAAAACCGTAAAATATGACGAAATTTAATAATTAGCCTAAAAATTCCTATAAAATTGCAATAAATCATAAAAATGTAATTAGAGTTTACAAAAAATCAAAATTCACTCAAACCTTTTGTTTAATCAAATATTAATTTTTTAATGCTAATTAAAGCCCTAAAAATCAGTTTAATTAACAAAAAGCCCAAAATGAGATTTTTCACTTTCTAAACCTCTAAAATGACTTAATTAAATTAAAAACTATTTTGGGAAAATTTAAAATTAATTAAAACTATTTAAAATGATTACAGACTATAAAAATATTAAAATAATTCTAAAAATTAATTAAATGACAAGAAAATTAATCTAAAACTTTTAAAAATCCTAACTTTGTATTTAAGCTATGAAAAATGAAAAACTTGCAAAAATATTAACAACTAATTTTAATAATAAAATAATATTAAAAATTCAAAATTTATAAAAAATTCTAAAAACTTGCAAACTAGTTTATTTTAACCTAATTTAATCAGAAATGAACAAACTACCCCTATTAGGCCTCCAAATGGGCTAAATAGCAAAACAGTCCCTTAATGGGCTGAATTTTGGCCCAATAAGAAAAAGTTCACCAAATAAGCCCAAAACTTCCAGTTAAGCTTAAAATTCAATTTTAAATACAAAATTTCAAAGGCCCAAAAGCTGAAAGTAAGCTTATCACAACTTATTTCAAGCAGCTTATTCTTAATGGGCTTTTTGGCCCATTAAGCTATAAGCTGATGCCATAAGCTGAAATTTGACACACAACATTCTCTTGACCTAATTACGCTGTTTGTAAAAATAATTTTTGAATAAGCCCAAGAAATAAGCCTGAAATAAGCAAAAGCTCTCTATAGAAAACGACAAAATAGTCGTTTTTGAGTTATAGGCTACTTCAAAAGCTGATACAACTTGTAAAAGGTTTTAAATGACAAAACTGAGCTTAATAAACAAAAGGTTTTCAAATAAGCACACTCAATAAGCTGAAATAAGCAATAAGCTGTTTTTGAAAAAGACAAAATAGTCGTTTTCTAGTCAAAGGCTAAAACCAAAAGCTGTAAACTTCAAAACTGATTTATAATCTCAAAATAATAAGACCTATCACAAAAAAACAAGTTGTTAAAAATTAGAATAAGCTAGAATGACTTAAAAATAAGCTGATGACCAATTATAACTAGCAGTGGCTAGTAGCAGGGGAAAGGAGTTCCCACTGCTTTGACTATTTGACTTTGCTTTTTAGAGAGATTCACTTGATGATTTTGGACAATAAGGGCACCCCTACAACCAGTGAGTTGTAACGAGTCACAATCAAGCAGAAAAACACAAAATCACTTAGCCAAATGATACAGTTTAATCAATGATTACACAAACATAGAACAGACATGTAATAAGTAGATCTGGTGATATAAGCTAATGTTTAAGCTAGTATAAGCTGACCACAATCCACCAAATGCATACCCACGCTCAATACAACTTAGTGACACATAAATTAACTTATTTCATGCACTGATTCAAAATTTTGAACAAGATTCGAGCACAATCAAGTTACTGATGAACAATAACAGACAAGAAATTTTTTTGCTAAACTATTTGACCACAAATCCAAATTCAAAGCCTCAGATCTATTACTCAGGTTACAATAACTATGATTAATTACTTGTTAACCCTAGATATGCACACAATCTAGGTGTAGTTTTCAAGATTTTATAGGCACTTGTTGGATTAGTGTGATACAAAGCACAAAACATGCAGCAAACCACTCTATTGTGATATTTAAAAAGAACTACCACAAGCCAATAACTAACACGTACTCAACTCAAACCAAACTTGAAACATGCAGTAGACCTAAACACCCCTTAAACTTTTCAAAATCAAAATTTATGAAGTTAAAAACTATTTCAGGTTAGACCAAGCCTAGATAATCATCATAACAACATTATCATGCATATTCAACAAGATTTAGACCACAAGAACAACACATACACTAGCAGAATCCAAAATCACATAAAACACCCTTTTCAACAGATTTTGGGAAATAGAGCTCAAACCTCATGAATGCACATCCACACTCACGTATGTTAGAGCTTATGTCGTAGCTTAACAACCACAAGCTTCCAACAAGCTGCTAAGAACAACAAGATTAGTATCAAACATAATAATAAAGAAAAATGGAAAAATGACCAAGATCTTTTCAAGCTTGATCCCCACCCCTTGATGCCTCCCAAACCACAAGCGTCACAACACCTTGATAAACTCTTTATCAGGGTGCTATGATCAACTTATAGCCCAAAAGTTACAAGTGTTTGAAAAAGAACTTAGAAAAAATCAGGTTTTTGAAAAACTTGCAAAATCTTGCACAATGTTTTAAACCAAACCAAAAGACTTCAAACTCACAAACATATATCAATTTTAACATAATATAAAGGTTGGAACTTGGAATTCGTCACAAAATCAAACACTTTTTTCATTCACTTGAAAATAAGGATTTACAGATTTTTGACCAAAGAAAACCAAGAACAAGGATAAATGTTGCAGTCTAATGCCTTTATATAGGCTACAAGAAACCTAAAAATGCTGAAAAACAAAGTGAAACCCTAGTGGTAAACTTCCAGAATTTCCCTTGGAAGTTTGAATATGCTTGATCATGTGACGACTTCTTGGCTGTTTGTGAAGGTGTAAAAGGCATGTCAATGGATCAAGGGGTCCATATTGAGCTTAGTTTGAAAGCAGCTTTGTAGGACGTTGGATGGCTGGCATGTTTTGGCATCTTCCTCAAAAATGTGTGCAGGGGAAGGCTCATGTGAACTTTCGGGTGATGTGGCAAGGTAAAAGTGAGTTGGGTTTTGATTATTGTAACCTTAATCATAATTCTGGATGAGGTTAAGGTTTAATTCATAAGGATTAAGAAAAGCCCAATTTGTGTTCATATAAACAGTGAGGTTTGATCTTGTTATAGGTTTAAAAATGTGTTAACCGCGTTTTTAATTAACTAATTAATATTAGTTTAAAAACGGGTGTGAGTGGAAGTGATGTGTCAAAATGGTGTTGTGTGATTGGATGAGAGGGTGAGTGGGGTGAGATGGCGGTAGGGGATTGGTTAAGGTAAGTTTGATGTCTTAGAAGCTTTCGTCCTCCTTCTTTCTCCCTTCTTTCATTCTTTGTTTAATAGCACAAAAACTGAAATCCCTTTGTTATTGAAGTTTCAGTTTTTATACTTTTCCCCAAAAAGTTTTGTAAAGTATTTTCAGGGGTATTTCTTGTAACTTGATGATTCGTCAAGGGTTGTTTTGGACATATATTCATTCTTCATGGTCTTGACTTGTATGATTCACTTATTGGAGGAATAAAAATTACAAGTATTCATAAATGAGGGACCATTCATGCCAATTCTACAAAGTTAAGGGTCCTTTTTGTAAATTTGACAAACTTTAAGGACCAAACTTGTAATTATGAATAGACAAGGGTTTAAAGTGTCAATTATTCAATATTGGAGGACCCTTCTTGTATAATCTTTAATTCTTCAAGGGTTATTCTTGGAAAATCAACTCTAGGGCTTGGTTCATTGTGCGGCTTCGTTTCCCGTGTTCGTTTTTGCTTGTTTCTTGTCATCTTTTGCCATTTTCTCAATATCCGTACCTAAAATACACATGGAACAAACACAAGCATATATTTGGCATATTTCATGATTTTTTGTGCATTTTAAGCCCATTTTGGACGATGAGACTATGTATAAAAGCAGTCTCATCACTCCCCTATACTAAACCATTGTCGTGCCCTCACGCAATGCTAGAATACAATGTGGTAGCACCTTAAAAATTCATTTTTATGCACTTTTATTGAATGATAAACTTACTACACTACTACTACTTGCTACTACTTGTGTTTTAGACATAATGTATGATTTTCATCGCAAAATGGGACGTTTAGGTTCATAGAAAAAGAACACGTGAATGCTTCGTTAGAAATAATTTCGTCGTCCTCGATTTTCACCCTAATTCCATGCTAAGCGTGTAACGGGATCATTGTCTTTATAAATTAGTAATTCTAACACTACTCATATGCCCTAATCACGTACTTATCCTCCCATTTTCCTAAGTGGTATCTCTTATATTTTATTTTTGTCTTGAATGTTCACGAGGATACATTTTTTACTTATGCGATGATAGAAATTTAGGTCTAAAAGTAGAGTCATAAAGGTGTAACCAAGACCATCGAATTAACAACCCCCCCCCCCCCCTAATAGACAACGATGTCAAAAAATTAAGTCAACAAGAAGGATCGATAAACACGTTTTATAACGGTTTTGAACATGAGACTTATTACCAAGACTTTTATACGCCCCCTAACGGATGGGCCTTATTATCATAGGTTTACCTCCATCTTTTATTCAACTTCGCCATGAATCTTTTATTATGACTTCGGTTTTGCCTTGCCTTTTATTTAACCTCGCCATGAGTTGTTTATTATGGCCAAAGACGTATATCCTCACGCTAAAAACGAACTTTGGTTCTTTAAAGCTTGAAAGATTAAGGCATAATTTGCTTTCAATTTTGCATAGATTTTTCGGCCTTGTGAGCTTCAAATTGTTTGCTTGATTTAGGTGAGCACTTGAAATCTTATTATTAGGTGAAGCTTTCGATTATTCGGGTTGCCAATACTTCAAAACCGTGACGCTGGCAATACCTTAATGTCTTCCCAATTTAATTACATGGAAGCTACTAGAAAAGACTAGAAACCAACAATCAAGACTAAATCGCTAAGCCAATACTTATTAAGCAAAATATATATACGAGCGAAGGGAGAATAAGCAAACAACGAGAACACATGAGTTTTTGAAAGAATACGAGTACTCTACGTTTAGCATAGTAACTTATAATTAACTCTATCATTTCTCGTCCTCGTTTAAGAGACTTAGCTTAATATAAAGTTAAGGAATCGAAGCTAAGTGCTCAACAGGCACGGTCGAGTAAAAAATTACTCTTATTCTCGCCATCGGAAAATCTACATTCGTGTCTTCAAACACTTATAAAACATGAGAAAAGTTTTAAAATTTGGCCATTTTTAGCCTTATTTTGCAACAAAACGATAAACAAAAAGATAAACTTTGGAAAGCGTGAAGGTTTGACAAGGCAAGTATCTATTCACTCCCCTCATACTAAATTTTAACATTGTCCTCAATGTTTTGAGTCTAAGGGTAGGATACCCCCATACTAGAGACGTAGTTGAATGCTTAATCTATCATGGAAAGGGTGTAACCGTTAAATTTAATAGACGTTTATGAAGTGTGCTAAAAACCTAAGGTTAGAACATATAAGGATATATCATGTGTGGATATCGAGGAATTCTTCAAAGCAAATGATCGAGTGCTTCCATAAAACGAACAGGAGAGGCTCCAATCGTGAAGATCATGATCATCTAAAAACCACAATGCACAAACAACCATGGAACAAAGGTTGGAAAGGCACAAATCCCCTCACGTTAACTACATTAGAAAGCGATAATATGTACATGGATAAGCATGGGACTCCCCCACGAGGCACCTTGTTTTTGATAACCAACTCAAAAGCTCGACTCGAATCCCCCATAAATGTGTTCATTTAGGGATAATCATGTTATGGTCATTTTTTAGTGGGGCTTACATGAAAAACAAGGCCCAAAAACAACCGGTATTAAGGACTAAGTCCTTTGATGATACAAAATACCGGGATCGAAGATGGCGTCCTTGTTTTCATTGGATAAACAAACCAACTCCACTTCAACACGTGCCAAAAACTCAAAGAATTTGAAGAAAAGAGACGAGAAGTAGAAGGGTGGGACAAATGGTAAGACAAACTTTTGAGCTACTCGAGGTAGACTCACACCAATCAAACGAAAGTAATTTCCATTTATTGCATCGGTGGAAGACCGAGATTTCCCTTTATAAGCAATTCCGGGATCGAATATCTCGTCCTCGGTGGAGAAAGAAGAGGGAACATAAGGGGCTTCCCCACACTTAACCCACACAAATCATCGTCAAAAGGAGAAGACGAGCTTGTAGCACTCAAAACACGAGGTTATGACGGAGTTAGAATTGTAGAAAAATCTTTTAAATCCAACTCAAATTTTTTTTTCCTTTTTCATGTTTTGAAAACTCCTTATGAAAACCCGATTTGATTATGTCAAAAATATTTGGTGTTTCTAAAACGATGTTAGGCACACTAAAAATTCTCACATTTAAGTTGTATTTTGGTGGTGGCAAGTCCCAAAACGTTTATCAATAAAGAACAATGCCCCATCAGGGACAACATATTCATCATTTAAAAAATATTTCATGATTGAATATGTAGGTTCAACACTCTTAACCTCCACCGATGGAGGGGATGGAAAATCGTTTTTATCAACAACTCCTAAAACTCTTTTTGAAAATCCTTTGCAAATGTTTTTGATTGAATCAGCATGGTTCAAAGACGTGATGGAATACACATGAGAAAGTGTAGAGTTTTGAATTGCATTTATGACGAGTTCCTCCTCACTGAAACGTAGAGTGATTTTCCTAGCATGAACGTCAATAAGTGCTCTCGAGGTATCCAAAAATGATCGACCTAAAATTCGAGGAACTTTAGGATCAATGGGGATGTCTACAACGATAAAGTCCGCGAGATAGTAAAATTTTCCAACTTTTACAAAGAAGTCTTCGGCTACTCCACAAGTTAGAATCGTAGAATGATCGGCCATCTCGATTGACATTCTTGAAGGAGTGAGATTAGGAAGATTGAGCGACTTAAAATCTCAAGAGGCATCAAATTTATACTAGCACCAAGATCGGCCAAGGCGTAGCATTCTTCCATATCTTGGATAGCACACGGAATTAAAAATTTACCGGGATCACCGACTTTGAGGTATGCGGCTAATAAAAACCGATGAACAACTAGACAACTTTTGCAATTTATCCTTGTTATTCAACATACATTCGAAGTTTACGGCAAATCGAGGCATCATGACCAAAGCATCGGCAAAACTTATGTTAAAATGCAAGTCACGAAACATTTTCATAAAAAATTCAAATTGATAATTGTTACGTTCTTGTGCCTTTTCCTTGTTTTGTCTTGATGGGTAAGGTAAGGTGTTGGGAATAAAATGAAGCCAAGACACTTAAACGCTGACAAGAGGAAATTGGACGTTGATAGGAAGAAATCAAGCATTGTCAAGTCAAGCGTTAACAGGAAGAAGTCAAGCGTTGATAAGAAGAAGTCAAGCACTGATAGGATACTTAGTCTACACGTTTTATGTTTCTAGTAAAGATATACTCGACAATGTATTTATTATGTTTATCTTTACTTAAAATAGCTGGTACCTAGACTCTTGTACAAGGTTCCTTAATCTATAAAAGGAGGCCTTTAGGTTTAGTTCAATATATGTTTTTACACTTTCATTATACGCAAGTTCGATTAATCAATCAAAGTTAAAGTTTGGTTATTATGTTTGTGTGTTCTTGTTTAAGTATTAATTCCGCATAATACTTAGATTGTTTTATATACAACAAAGTTTCTCTAAGTTTTTAACTTGATTCATCCTCGTTTAGACAAGTTAAATCGATCTAAGTTTGTGATCAACAAGTGGTATCAGAGCTTGTTGAGGATCTTTGATCTAAAGAACACAAAACCCTAAAAACCCTAAATTGCCAAAAACACTAATATTTTTAAGAAACCCTGAAAACCAGACAACATGTCTACTCCAGAGTTGACCTCCTCCTCAAACCATAACCTAAAAATCCCTATGCTAGACCCTGACAAATTTGAGCTATGGAAGTTCAATTTTGAGCAGTACCTTCAAATCCATGACCACACCCTATGGGAAATTATTGAATTTGGAAACACATTCGATAAGGCTGCCAAGATTCAAGCTGCTATTACTCAAAGATCAACTCCAGGCTCAAGTGAGGAGGATCGAAAAGAAAAACCTACAGATGGGAGAGCTGTCTCAACTGAGGACTCATGTAGTAATTTTACTACCCATTAGGAAAAGAGCGTAAAAGTGGCAAGTATTAACAAGTGATTTAGGAAAACCACAAGTAAAAGACCCAAAGTGGGGATCGTTCTCAAGGAGGCTAGTGTGTTGTGTAAGAAATGATTAATGATGTGATTATGATTTATTAGAAAAGAAAAGAAAAGAGATTAGAAGAGAATGACGGTTACGATTATGAATTAAACTAAGACGATAAGTCGTGCACGTAAAACCGTAAAAAGTGACAAAAATTAAAAGTTACCCGAAAAATTCCTAGAAAATTGCAATAAATCCTAAAAAATGTAATTAGAGTTTACGAAAAAATCAAAAATCACTCAAACCTTTTATTTAATTAGATATTAATTTTTTAATGCTAATTAAAGCCCAAAAATCAATTTAATTAATAAAAAGCCCTAAATGAGATTTTTTAACTTGTAAACCTCTAAAATGACTTAACTAAATTTAAAACTATTTTTGAAAATTTTAAAAATAATTAAAACTATTTAAAAACAATTAAAAACTATTGAAACTTAAAATAATTCTAAAAATTAATCTAATGACAATAAAATTATTCTAAAAACTGTAAAATTCCTAACTTAATGTATTTGAACTAAGAGAAATGAAAAACTAGTAAAAATCTAAATTTTAATTTTTAATAATAAAATAATAATAAAAATCCAAAATTTATAAAAAATTCTAAAAAGATGCAAACTAGTTTATGTTAACCTAATAAAACAGAAATGCACTTGAATTACCAAAATACCCTATTGGGCCTTAAAATGGGATCAATGACAAAACAGTCCCTTAATGGGCTTAGAATTTGGCCCAATAAGAAAAAGTCAACCAAATAAGCCCAAAACTTCCAGTTTGACTTAAAATTTGATTTTAAGAACAAAACTCTGAAGGCCTAAAAGCTGAAAATATGTTTAAGCTAGCTTATTTCAAAGCAGCTTATTCTTAATGGGCTTTTTGGCCCATTAAGCTATAAGCTGATGCCATAAGCTAAGATTTGACACACAAGCTTCTTTTGAGTTACCAGAGAGATCTGTAAAAAGAAAATTTCAAAAAGCACAAGAAATAAGCCTGAAATAAGCCAAGACTCTCTTCAAAAAATGACAAAATAGTCGTTTTTGAGTTCTAGACCACCTCAAGTGCTGATTCAAGTTTCAAAAGGTTTTGAATGACTTAATTAAGCAAAATAATCAAAAAGTTTTCAAATAAGCACACTAAATAAGCCAGAATAAGCAATTAAGCACTTATATAAAAGTCAACTTGATTAGTTTTCTAGTCAAACTTAAAAGTCAAACCCTAATAAGCTCTAGATCAAATCAATGGGTCAAATAAGGAAGATCTATCACAAAAAATAAGTTGTTGCAAGTCCGGGATAAGCCAAAATGGCTTATGAATAAGCTGTTTGATATTTAACACTAGCAGGGGCTAGTTTTAGAGGTTCAACAGTGGGAAAAGTTTCCACTACTTGACCAAATTTACTTTTTGTCTTTTGTGACTTTTTTGTGGATTCAGGTTAAGTAAAGGCACCCAAGTGATCAGTTAATCACAAGGAGTCAATAACAACAATCAAATCACAATTTCAATCAGCCAATCAATACAGTTTAATCAAAAGATCACCAGACTAGTACCAGATATGAACAATAAGCAGTTTTCACTCAATAAGCACTTTTAGCAAGAACAAGCCAGACAAACTTCACCAAATGCATACACAAGCTATAAATAATTCAAATGAACAAATATAAACAGGTTTCATGCACTGATTCAAAGTCTAGATCCAGATTCAAGCAAATGAAATTTTCTGATGAACAAGAACATGCAGTTTTGATACTTTGCTAATATACTTGACCACAAATCCAATTTTAAACACTCAAATCTTATTAACATGTTACACAAACTTTGATTTAACACTTGTTAGCCCTAAACATACACACACTCTAGGTGTTTCCAAAATCTTAGGTCAAACTAAGCAAAATCAAGTGAGTTATAGCACAATCTTAGATTTGATGTTTTAAAGCTGAAAACTTGCAGATATGAGCACACAACCAAGTATTAAGTAGATACAAACATTAAACAATACCTTCCAATATCTCAAAAACAACTTATGATCTTAAACAAGTAAACCCAAACACCCCTTATCTTTTTCAAATCCAAATTTAACAAAGTATAAGTGTGATTTAGTGTTACCCAAGCCCAATCAAACACAATAACAAGTATATTATGCAGTATCAAGCAAGATTAAGCCACAAAAACAACAAGAACAATAACATAACACAAAATCACAAAATTTAAGTATTTTGACAGATTTTTGGGTTCAAGGACTCAAACCTCATGAATGTATATCCACACTCACGAATTTTTGAGCTGATGTGCCTAGCAAAACAAGGCACAGGCTTCCACAAAAAAGCTGCTAAGATTCAACAAGGTTAGAACAAAAATATGAAAAACAGAAAGTAGAAAAAGGCTTGATTGATGCAACCTTTGTACCCACTCATTGATTATCCCCAAACCACAAGCCTCACAAATCCTTGATAACACTTTATCAGGGTGCTATGATCAACTTATAGCCCAAAAATTCCAAAGGTGTACCAAAGACTTAGTAAAATATCAAGATTTTGGAAAAATATGCAATTTCTTGCACAATCTTTAAAGCAGGTTTTAGGATTCAAGATTCATAAACATTAAACATGAACAAACAAATAATAAGATTGGCACTTGGGTTTTTGTTAGGTCCACTAGATATGGATCTTGTAGCATGTTAAAGATGGTGAACGACTTCTGTAATCACAAGTCTATTCACAGAGAGACTCTAGATAACCTACACAGTATAAGTGCGGAATACAAATACTATGAACAAGAAGAAACATAATAACTATAATGACTTGATCCTTACTAAGGATTTCTAATATTAATATGAACTAAATAATGTTTGATGAAGGTGTGTTTAACCCTTCTGCCAATGGTTCCTTTTATACTACAAGGAAACCCTAATACAACATTAAATGAAAACGTGTAATTCTGATATGCATATCCTTTCCTAACATATCTCATGCATATCCTAACAAACTACTCAAAATAATAATGTTTGACTTTCTAAAGACCAGGAGCATGTGTTTCTCCTACTACTACTAGGACCAGGAGGAACTACATACCTCCTAGCATACCTATTACAAATGACTATGACAGAGGTCCTAACAATCCTCCCCTAAACTTGAATTTGACTTGTTGAGTTCAAGTTTCCTGGTAGATCTTGCAAAACATCATGAGGATTGGAACAACAACACAAATAGCAGCATCATAACCATCATCATGAACAACACAAAGACTGCTGCAACGAGTAACACCGAATAGCTTCTTGAAAGCTTAAAACAAATCTGCACCTTGTTGAATCTTCACAGCAACATGAGCAGATTTTATGAGCCTTTACCAAGTAGTTGCTCGCTCTTGGGCTAGCTAGTCTTTGTGGTGGAATAAGCATCACCCTGGGAGACCAGAACCCAACCCAACTCTTAGAACGTGAATCAATGGTGAGTGGGGGTACCCTGATGATTTTGGGCAAATCATCACAGCCGTCAACGGATTTGATATGATCTTTACCAGAAGCCGTACCCTTCTAGACCAGCCAACTCTTAGCAATAAAGCATCGGTGAGCTGAAAACCCTATTGCTTTGAGCAAGCTATTGCAGCTATCAACGGATTTGATATAGATCTTTACCAAGAGTCGTATCCCCTTAGACTAGCCACTTTTCAGTCTAGGACCAAGGCAAGTGAAACCATCCAGTTTTGGGTAACCTGGCAACCATCAACGGATTTGATAATCACACCAGAGCCGTATTCTCATGGTGAATCAACTCTTTCTTGTCTATTAAACATGGTGAGTTGAGCACCATTTGTTGTGTGGACTAGGTCCACACCAGATGTACCTCTCAAAAACAGCCCAAGTGTGAAAATGTCAAGTGAAAAACAATGTCAGGATGGAAAAGTATAAGCAGATATTATATTATGTACAAGTTTGAAATTCCATCACATGTTTAAAGTATAAGCAGATATTATATAAAAAGTATATATATAATTTTTTTTATATGTACTTTTTTTAAACTATAATGAGAGTCACCAATCACTGTACACATTGGTGAAAAGAATGTTAGTATAACACAAGAATAGAAGAACCATACCAATCACTTACCAGAAGCTGCAACCTTGTCCGCATGTAACCGGGCTTGAATACCTTTGACCAAGGTAGTGGCCATGGTAGACTCATTACCAGAAGGAGCATTGGATACCTGCAGATGACATTCTAGCATAGCCGCCATGGTAGCAATTGTAAATGGATACTCCATATCCGTAAGCATAAACACAACAACACCAGTCTCAAGATCTAACACATGAACACCACAAACAGCATACAGTTTCCACCTCCTGATCACCCATCGAGGTTGATCCTTCCATACAACATCATGTGAAGAATCAGGAGGGGAATCCAACATCAGCTTCAAATCACCCCATAAAGTCAATCCATGCCAGTCGGGAAGCTCACTCGGAGATTTAGGAATCTCATCATGCACCAAACCATATAACAACATAAGATCACGAAGCTCCACCCATGTCAAAATATTTTGTAGTCCTAAGACATAGCGAGCATACACATCACTGATCGTAATCTTATGAGTAAAAGTACCACGAACAATAGGGGATGGCCTAACTTCCCAAGCGACAATCCAACCCTTACCCATGTGCAACTCTGTCTCACTATCTGAAGAAGCATCAATAAGATTTGCTGGATCTCTCTTTTCAAACGGGATAGACTTACCACGACGAGCCTTCTAGGATGTATGTGAACTCTTCTCGTTTAGGACTGTCGCCAAGATAGGCCACCTTGTTATGATCGGGTTTGTACTGGAGAGCAGCCATTGTTGATGATTGAAGTAATGGAAGATGATTGATTGAAGAGGGAAAGAGTAGGAGCGTATGTATGTGTGTATGGTTGGGATGAATGAGTCAATTGAGGGATTTGACCATAAATAATGGTCATAAACCTGTTCATTGACCCCTAATTATAGGGGTCGCCCTTTCAAAAATTAAGTCATTAATGCAAGAGTAACCACTTGCCCCTAAACCATTATTTGCAAATCCCAGTTACCAAATGTAACACCCCCACAAATGCTATGCGCAGCGGAACTACAACATTGGGTGCTACACAGTATCATTGCACACAAGATATATCAAACGACGCTAAAAAGACGCCAACTTAAAACTTGAATTAAAAATTGTTAGATGATACATGTCCACGGTTTTTCCAACCCCACTTGGTACAACAGAGTTTAGCGTTTTCGGTCCCCATGAATCTCAACCCAAAAATTTCAGTTTCACAACAACATTACATTAAACTTTAAAAATGTTTAAGTAGAAAAAGGAGGAAAAACAAGCGGACTCCAAGCCATACACACAACATCCATCCCATACATGCTCCATTCTACACTTCAGCGGTTACCTGAAACACATGCCAAAATTTTGGTCAACGAAAACGTTGAGTGGAATTCATAGGTTTTACAATCCATTTGAACGTATATAAAATAAAAACCATTCGTTATCATTTATAGACTTGTCGATCAAACAATCTATATTCAGGATACTGACAATTGTGTTTAAGCTCATGACACTAATCCGTTAACTCAATCACCCGCGTAATAAATACCGGCGTGATTCAGATGAAACCAGTGCCCCTTCTAAAGGCATCAGTTGCAATTATACCTTATTTCTCATACAAAATAATCTACCGCAGAACTTACTCAACGTACAGCTTATCGGCTAGCATTGGGTCGTTAGCCCCGTAGTACTACAAATTGCATAAGCGGCTATTTCCCCCTACTCGAGGGCAGGACAATAGTTAATAGTTCATGAATTTAGGGACTTTGGCAACTTGGTACTCAACACAATTTCTAAGGCAACTTTCGGGTCTAACAATCATTCATGATATACGTTCCTTTTAAAAACTAGCATGCATTTCCCTCGCGGGTAAAACAATTTGAAATAAATATAAGCGAGGCTATAAATTCACACCTTATATATTAAGTAGTCGGTAGTTCGAGAGATGATCACTGACGATGTTACGGATGCCCGGGTAAATCAACACCTATCACAAATAACGCGTAATGAGTAATCTCATTTTAAATACCTCACGGTACTGTATAAAATACATATATACTAGTCACTTAGGACAATTATAACTCACGCCAAAAACAAAACAACAAGCGTTACTCATTTTATACCATTCGTTCTTATTACTTACGCTATCCATTTTTATCCATTCTCGCCGGTACTCACCGAAAGTACGGGCTGTTTTACCATATTTAACCATACTTATAAAATTTGACAAAATTCTCAAAAATCCTATAAGACCTGTAGATGACATGTTTTTAAGCCCAATAAAAGTTTTTACTTTTACGACCCGTTACGCAACGCTTTTCCAAAACTACATTTTACGGGCTGAAATTGTACTTCGACCAATTTTGACCTCTTTGACCTATATGAAATGCACCTTTGACTTCGTTGACTCCTAAGTCAACTTATAGAATCATTTATACAGGTTTGGGACCAAATTTTGACCCTTGACCATTTACCAATTCATACTTGTGACCCTCGGGATTTGACTAAAACTTTACATAAATTCGGATTATGAAAGTCCTCGTCTCCCGGTACTCGATCTTTAAAACCTCATAACTTTTAGCTCGTTTTGAGTCACGGGCTCTACCTTATACCAAATTAAAGACAAGAAGACCCTCTATAACTACATTTAGTTTTTAAGACCTGTAGGAAAAATAAATTTTATGAAATGACCTCAAAGTTTCTGCCTAAATATGACCATACCAAAAACATGCTTAGACTCGATTTCAAACCTTCTAACCACCACTAGGCATCATCCTAAGCTTCCCTAATCACAACCAAACACAAATTTTCAGTCCTAACCCCTATTGATCAACAACCTTATGATCTAAAAATATAAAAACAAACATGCAATCACTTATACCCATTCAAACACACCCAAAACACCCTTATAAACACAAATCCATGACATTTCATCAAACACCTTGAACACACCCCAAAACCCCAAAAATTCGTGGCTTTTAGGGGCTGTGGAGAACCCATAACATAAAACCCATCTTGTTTTATGGATTAATTGATACTATAAACACATGAATTAAACATCCCACTAGTTTAATTACACCAAAACACGTTTTTGAAAAATCTTTAATTCTTGAAAAATTTATGTTAATGCATGTTTAATTAAACCATGGATTAACACTCACCAATGAATTTTAGGAGGTGGTCTTAAGTTAGATTTTGTGAAAACTCAAGAAAAATTAATGGGATGGTGGTTCTTGGTGGTTTGGCCGTCGGCCTAAGGACAAGAGAGAGAGGGTTTTGATTTTATTTTTGGTAAATGTTTGTATGTGTTTGTGTTTGTGGCATTTTGTTTGATTGGGAGGGACCAAATGGTAAATAAAGGTTTCTTTTGGCCTTAAGTAAAAACGCCATTAAAACTTTGCGGTTTCGACTCACTAGTCAATTTTGAAAATTTTACGGGAGTCGGAAATCATCCCGAACCCTCCAAAATATTTCTGGGATACTTTAAATGTACTCGGAAGGCTATAAAACTCACCCGACTCAACTTAACACGAACCGTAAGTAAAATTCTCGAAAAATTACATTATCGATAAATCGTCAATAATTATGAAAATTTGGGCATCCATCGGTATCGTAGTCGTTATCGGTTCTTCTTAAATCGTCAATCGTTAAATTACGACCGTAAACGTCGGTTTCAACTTAAACCGTCAAATATATAGCAAACGAAATTTCTTAAAAATTTCAAAAATATACGTAAAATAGGATTAATAAATGACGTTGGGCTCGGGATATCACATCCACAAGTGAGCCACAACCTAAGAGAGATGCTCATACTGAACAGCTCTTGAGACAATAACTTAGCATCATACGGCACTTTCACGGGTGTTACATCCTTCCCCCCTTAATGGAGCGACGTCCCGGCGCTCTCCGGTTCTTATACTCGCATTTTGTACTACTAGGAAGATAAAGGTACTTCTTCCTAAAGAGGTCTTCATGTTCTGTTCTGGACTTCGGTTCACGTCTGGTACCTTCACCATGAGTATTATACCCTGCTTCAATCTCTTAGCATCTCGAACCTTGATCTCCACTTCAATTTCTCAAACCCTTCCTTCGGTTATTGACACGTCTCTTCTCACAGCTTCTCGCGGTCAACAAGTGATTCTCAATCTACACCATCTCCTCCGGAGTCTCTCAAATCATTTCAGGTCCATTCAACTGACTTTTTCTACTTCATTTCATCCAACTCGCGGTCTATATTTTTATCAACATAATCCTTCAAATTCGACACATGAAGAGTATTGTCATTTCCACGGAGTTCATCCAGCAGTTCCAACTAGTAGGCAACCGGTCCAGCATACCTTTGGACCCACCTTTCTTATTCTTCAAAACAAATCACGCCCTTCCACGATCTCAACTTCCACCAAAATCAAACACATGCGCTCGGAGCACGTCTTCTAACTTTTGAATCGTCCTTTCACTTGGTTCATCGCCTCATAAAAACAATTAATCATAAAGAAAATCACACGGGTCGCACATAACCCCATCGGAAAACGTTCAAAATATAAAAGACGAAGTAGTTATTACTAGTCGTATGAAATCGCCTTATCGCAATATTACGTACATACCACCCTAGCTCGTCAAAACGAATTCATCGATACGCTAATCATTCGACGTATACATAACTATCTCGAAAACGTCACAATCCAACCAAATACAAAATCCATTATGAAACACATACCACCAAACTACAACATGTTTGCAACATAGCCAAACCATGCCAAACCAATCAGTTCAATCAGTTAACCCACGCTTGCTAATCAGCCAAGCCAAGATAAAACAAGAATATTGACATAATTCTCGGATGAGTCCAGTCAAAAGAAAATTGCAAGTTAAAGAAGGTTCAAGAGCTTGCTAGCTATGGATGCATATCCAAAAAGAAATAAAATACTTACATGTCATCGTGGGGTGCTCACACACGGATCCATACCCAAAAGATACTACAAGAACACCATCTTACTTCCGACCCAAACGTGGTCAAAATCTTAATAAATATCATCGTTCACAGTAAAAAAAAAAATACATTACATGGCACGTGTTCTCCATGATCGGACTTCATTGGACAATGTCGTCTCAAGTTCTCACAACTTACGATCACTCGACCAGATTACTTACCACACAAATGCATAAAAGGCAAGGGTTTACCACAAAAACATCAACTAGGGATATCTATCGTTTAACCATCGATAATCAAGGATGGTTGAGTCAAGCAAAGAGGATTCCTCACTTAAATAAACGAAAACGACAATGGAATTGTCTTCCAATTACTGACGCACAGTTTGTAAACTTCAACAATTTATCGTGTGTCATAAAACATATCAAAGGAACAAGAAAGAAAATATATAAGGTACGATACATTTGATGTAGGAGAAGTCTTCGTTATTTCCCTTAGAGTTATTCGAACTCTGATTTCCTCTACTTCGGCATTTTTCCATCTTTATTAAAAACTCTTCTCCCGGTGACGATACGAGCCCCTTTGGTATTACATCAACGCCCTAGCGATTCCGATGAAATTCACACGTTACACACAACTCATAAAAACATTTTCCAAAATTACTCGGTCGCAGTGACTTACTAAGTCAACGCTAAACAGAAGAAAAGATTTCAACGAACACAAGAAAATTCAATAATTTTCTTTAAAAATCAAAGAAAATACGATTACTTGCATAAGGATCCACCATTTTTAAAAACGTCCTCTTCCAAACATTTATCAAAAACACTACCGGTTTTTAAAGACGACCAATTTATTTGAAACTACATCGCCCTTCCAAAACTATGCATAACTAGCTAGATTATGCATACTTGAGGATCAAGCAACAACAACCAACAAAACAGGACTCTTCCCGAATTATGCCTAGTTAGCTAAGCTGTGCATAATTGAGGATCGGGTGACAACACAAACATTATTATTACATACCAAACACGACTATGGAAGTTTTCGACCTAATCTTCAAAATAATTAAACCATTTGAAATGAAATTTGAAATGGGAAAATATTGTTACCACCGGTTTAAGAAACACATCCAACATTTTTCGTTCACTTTGGAAACATACCTTTTGCTTTGCCTTTTTATGAGAAAATAAATAAATAATTAAATAAATAAATCGTCACCATTTGCATTTAGTTCACCAAAACATTTGACACACTCATACCTATTTTCACAATGGACTATTCACAAAATAACGGTAAGGTGGTTCATGATTAAAGATCATTGCAAGCACAACAAGTAATAAAATTAAGATCAATGAGATCGAACGAGGTAAACGAGCAATATAATTGCCAACAGAAATTAACTACATTAGAAATGAAAATACTTCAAATATATGACGAAAGTCTCAGGATAATAACAGCGATCTACGAATACATGGAGTGAAAGTTGAATATCAACACAAGCGTCAAAAATAAAAATAAAAATAAAACAACGATCATAATTCCCATCGTCTCGAGTTGCACACACATTCCACAAAGTGTATACGGGAAGAGAAGAATAATCACTTGGTTAAATAGAAACAATTTCACCAGAAGGATCGAGTTCTTTCACCTCTACAATTTGGTAAAGCGGCTACGCCTCCTCGCTTTTGTTAAATATAAATAAACAACCACTCTAATGAAGATTTATAGCATCATTCAAGTAAATACATAATTTTTGGTTCCATTAACCGAAAGAAGAAAGTTACGGCGTCCATGATCATGACAAAATACACCGGGTGACATACCCTCATCATCAAGTACTAGCGATGTAGCGACACAAAAATAAATATAATAATAATGGTTTCATACCATAGACAATATTAAAATGAACAATCACATGACGACTCATGTTTAGATACAGACTCACAAAATCAAAGAAGGGATGTCGGACGATCGAACCATCGTGACTCAAAACATTATATATACATCTTTATTAAATAATATTCAAGTAGGCGTGTGTTGTATAATCCAGTTGCGTATAATAATTAGTGTTACCTTGTACATTGTAAAACCGAACATTTACACATTTTCAATTTGGGTTACATCATTAAATAATTTATACCTTTCATTTCTCAATCTATACAAAGTTTTCATTTCTGGAAAAATTTCAATCTATCGGAAATTATTAACATTAGTAGACGCGGTGACTCGGTTATCATAATTGACAAATCATTAGGTTTGAAAATCTCCATACTTGTGTCAAAACCTCATTAATGTTCATATCTTAAGTACCAAAAACATACGTAGTAAGAATTTCCCAAGTTTTACGTTTTTATTATTACGACTTATATTATCACATATATACACATATCCAACACGACTCATCCTAGTCCCATTAACTCTTAAAAAATTCAACCTTTGACTTTTATTACACACATGTTTTCCCCAAAACTGTTTTGTTAAATCATATTCGCGTAATTCGACTCAAATGATAAAGAGGTTTCACGTGGTATTATCTCGGATACTTACTGATTTTTGTCGAGACTTAAATCTCAATAATAATAATATAATAAACAATAAAAATGCTTATCTCAATAATTTTAAAATATATAAAATTCAACTTTTAATCCTTAGCCCATTGTCAAATGATTTTTAAAATTAACACATCTTGTCGCGGAATAAAACAAAAGCTTTTTCAAACGATTTTAAACAAGCCTCATCAAATTACACATATTGATTCTCTATAATGACAATTAAACAAACAAATGATTTCCAATGACGTTCCATCAATGTTTAAAATTTTATTTCAAGCATTATAATTTCATACTTAAAGTGTATATTCCGATTTTATCCCAGTTGATTTACTACAACGAGTGACGAGTTCTAGTTTACACCAATGCATACGTATACATAACCTTATGTTTAAAATAAACCAATTTTTACAAAGTTTCTACCTCCAAAATATATGACCAATTTCTACTCTATATTACAAATTATGCCAAAAGTTTGCTATATTGACCCGAAAATTAATTCATACTAAATCCGAGTTACATATACTCAATAGTCATCTCGCAAATTTTATTATAAACTCCTTTCTCGAACTAATTTAAACAAATTCTTAACAAGTCCATCACAATCTTTTAGTATCAAATTTTAATATATGAAAACAAGGATTTTACGAGTAATAATAATTACTTATTACGATTTACCAACCAAGGTTGAAGGAAAATAATTTCACAATGTCCATTTATTCTCTACACGAATTTTACTTGTTACAAAACACATCATACGTCATTTTTATCCGAAAGTTTCATTCACCAAATATTAAATATATAAAACACTTTATGTTTAAATCATTCAATCAACAAAGTTCGATGCTTACTTAACTTGCACAAATGCCGGACCTCGTCATGTAAAATATTTACTTCAAAATAATGAAACAACAAAACAAAATGAAATAAATGGAACGAGAATACGTATGTCAACTAATTGTTGTTATCGGCCTCGGATGAGTCTCGAAATCGTACTCCACAAAATTAACACAAAAACCAACCAAATTCCAAGTTATCGCGCTTGTTCACAACGCTAGTCTATTTTTAAAACACATCTTTAAAATTCAAGTAGAACAGTAAACAACGATTAAATGGCAACACGCCTCAACCACGTTTCATAATATACACACATGATTCGCCGCCCCAATGTACGCATCGTCGATTATACTTCGTCTATGTTATAGTTACGTGAACTAACATATCAAACCCATTAGGAATAAAGGAAATAAAGTAATACGTAAATAAATTACGTTTCAAAAGAAAAATGTCCAAAATGACACCTCACGGTGCGATAACGACAATCAAGATCAATCTAGTCAATATACAATATATTACGAAGCGTTATTTACGTATCTAGAGTATCAAACGAGGTTCATATTCGGTTATTCGAACAATAAATTAATTATCAAGATTGATAATTTGCGGTGAGGCCGAATTCTCAACAAAACCGCATTATAACTTGTACGATAATCACTCAAGGACCATTGCTTCACGTGCAATGCCTTTAAACACCATAGTATATACATACTTTTACATAAAAATCATTCCTACATACACGTAGGATTACAACGCGATGTTGCCATGTAATGCAATGTAGCCCGTTATGCCAATTACATGCAACATATACGATAATCTTTACAGGAATTTGCAAATTACGATGATAAGTACTCAACGTACAAAACAATATATCTCAATATATATCTCAAAGTATTTACTTACTAAATACTTAGGGAATTCATATCAATTTCGAGGGATACATCTAAAATATAAAGCAATGCTAAAGAATTCTTACCGGAGCCATGCAGGATAGTTGTGTGTGCTTGAACCATTTCTTACGACACCAAAAGTTATAGTTTAGGATTTTCAAAAACGACCTAGTTCTCTATAACTCATGGCTCTGATACCAATCTGTAACACCCCCACAAATGCTATGCGCAGCGGAACTACAACATTGGGTGCTACACAGTATCATTGCACACAAGATATATCAAACGACGCTAAAAAGACGCCAACTTAAAACTTGAATTAAAAATTGTTAGATGATACATGTCCACGGTTTTTCCAACCCCACTTGGTACAACAGAGTTTAGCGTTTTCGGTCCCCATGAATCTCAACCCAAAAATTTCAGTTTCACAACAACATTACATTAAACTTTAAAAATGTTTAAGTAGAAAAAGGAGGAAAAACAAGCGGACTCCAAGCCATACACACAACATCCATCCCATACATGCTCCATTCTACACTTCAGCGGTTACCTGAAACACATGCCAAAATTTTGGTCAACGAAAACGTTGAGTGGAATTCATAGGTTTTACAATCCATTTGAACGTATATAAAATAAAAACCATTCGTGATCATTTATAGACTTGTCGATCAAACAATCTATATTCAGGATACTGACAATTTTGTTTAAGCTCATGACACTAATCCGTTAACTCAATCACCCGCGTAATAAATACCGGCGTGATTCAGATGAAACCAGTGCCCCTTCTAAAGGCATCAGTTGCAATTATACCTTATTTCTCATACAAAATAATCTACCGCAGAACTTACTCAACGTACAGCTTATCGGCTAGCATTGGGTCGTTAGCCCCGTAGTACTACAAATTGCATAAGCGGCTATTTCCCCCTACTCGAGGGCAGGACAATAGTTAATAGTTCATGAATTTAGGGACTTTGGCAACTTGGTACTCAACACAATTTCTAAGGCAACTTTCGGGTCTAACAATCATTCATGATATACGTTCCTTTTAAAAACTAGCATGCATTTCCCTCGCGGGTAAAACAATTTGAAATAAATATAAGCGAGGCTATAAATTCACACCTTATATATTAAGTAGTCGGTAGTTCGAGAGATGATCACTGACGATGTTACGGATGCCCGGGTAAATCAACACCTATCACAAATAACGCGTAATGAGTAATCTCATTTTAAATACCTCACGGTACTGTATAAAATACATATATACTAGTCACTTAGGACAATTATAACTCACGCCAAAAACAAAACAACAAGCGTTACTCATTTTATACCATTCGTTCTTATTACTTACGCTATCCATTTTTATCCATTCTCGCCGGTACTCACCGAAAGTACGGGCTGTTTTACCATATTTAACCATACTTATAAAATTTGACAAAATTCTCAAAAATCCTATAAGACCTGTAGATGACATGTTTTTAAGCCCAATAAAAGTTTTTACTTTTACGACCCGTTACGCAACGCTTTTCCAAAACTACATTTTACGGGCTGAAATTGTACTTCGACCAATTTTGACCTCTTTGACCTATATGAAATGCACCTTTGACTTCGTTGACTCCTAAGTCAACTTATAGAATCATTTATACAGGTTTGGGACCAAATTTTGACCCTTGACCATTTACCAATTCATACTTGTGACCCTCGGGATTTGACTAAAACTTTACATAAATTCGGATTATGAAAGTCCTCGTCTCCCGGTACTCGATCTTTAAAACCTCATAACTTTTAGCTCGTTTTGAGTCACGGGCTCTACCTTATACCAAATTAAAGACAAGAAGACCCTCTATAACTACATTTAGTTTTTAAGACCTGTAGGAAAAATAAATTTTATGAAATGACCTCAAAGTTTCTGCCTAAATATGACCATACCAAAAACATGCTTAGACTCGATTTCAAACCTTCTAACCACCACTAGGCATCATCCTAAGCTTCCCTAATCACAACCAAACACAAATTTTCAGTCCTAACCCCTATTGATCAACAACCTTATGATCTAAAAATATAAAAACAAACATGCAATCACTTATACCCATTCAAACACACCCAAAACACCCTTATAAACACAAATCCATGACATTTCATCAAACACCTTGAACACACCCCAAAACCCCAAAACTTTGTGGCTTTTAGGGGCTGTGGAGAACCCATAACATAAAACCCATCTTGTTTTATGGATTAATTGATACTATAAACACATGAATTAAACATCCCACTAGTTTAATTACACCAAAACACGTTTTTGAAAAATCTTTAATTCTTGAAAAATTTATGTTAATGCATGTTTAATTAAACCATGGATTAACACTCACCAATGAATTTTAGGAGGTGGTCTTAAGTTAGATTTTGTGAAAACTCAAGAAAAATTAATGGGATGGTGGTTCTTGGTGGTTTGGCTGTCGGCCTAAGGACAAGAGAGAGAGGGTTTTGATTTTATTTTTGGTAAATGTTTGTATGTGTTTGTGTTTGTGGCATTTTGTGTGATTGGGAGGGACCAAATGGTAAATAAAGGTTTCTTTTGGCCATAAGTAAAAACGCCATTAAAACTTTGCGGTTTCGACTCACTAGTCAATTTTGAAAATTTTACGGGAGTCGGAAATCATCCCGAACCCTCCAAAATATTTCTGGGATACTTTAAATGTACTCGGAAGGCTATAAAACTCACCCGACTCAACTTAACACGAACCGTAAGTAAAATTCTCGAAAAATTACATTATCGATAAATCGTCAATAATTATGAAAATTTGGGCATCCATCGGTATCGTAGTCGTTATCGGTTCTTCTTAAATCGTCAATCGTTAAATTACGACCGTAAACGTCGGTTTCAACTTAAACCGTCAAATATATAGCAAACGAAATTTCTTAAAAATTTCAAAAATATACGTAAAATAGGATTAATAAATGACGTTGGGCTCGGGATATCACATCCACAAGTGAGCCACAACCTAAGAGAGATGCTCATACTGAACAGCTCTTGAGACAATAACTTAGCATCATACGGCACTTTCACGGGTGTTACACCAAAGATAAATAAAAAGATATATACCAGAAGTAACTTGCGTTGACTAAAAGTAAAAAAACGTAAAGGTCAACACTAGGAGCACAAAGTGGTCAATGAAAGTCAACGAAGTGAACAGTGACCCAAAAGCAATACTAGAAGCCAACCATGAGTGAACTAGAAGGGGTTGTACCCACTAGGAGCTGAAGACTGCCACTAGGAGTAACCAAAATCTTCCACTAGAAATTGCACACACCACAAATACCCATAAAAACTGTTGTTAGAATCTACCATATGTTAGACTGTGCAATGAAATATGTACAATAAGCCTCCCCTTAGGCTTAGCCTCCCCTCAATCCTAGACCTCAAGGATTGACCATTCCAATATGAACCACCAAGTGGTTGAACCGCGGACCATCAAAGGCTTTAGTCAATAAATCAGAAACATTATCGTCCGTATGCACTTTAAGAACCTGTATCAGTTTCTTCTCATTGGCATCCCTTATAAAATAGTGCCTAATTCCAATATGCTTGGTTCGTTGATGAAAAACAGGATTCTTCACAATGCAGACAGTGCTTTGGTTGTCGTTGAAAATTTTGGTGTTCATGAAGTTGAACCCATAATCCAGCATCTGATTTTGTATCCACAAGACTTGTCCACAACAACTAGCAGCATCTACGTATTCAGCTTCTGTTGAAGAGGTAGCTACTATTGTCTGTTTGTTACATTGCCATGAGATAAGTCTTCGACCCAAAAACTGACAACCACCAGTAGTAGATTTCCTGTCATTATTAGCACCTGCATAGTTTACTATCACTATAGGCTTCAAGAACAAAAGGTGATTCCCGAGGATACCACAAGCCTAGCTTGGGTTGTGCCTTGATATACTTGAAAATTTTCTTGACTGCATTCAAGTTAGATACGGTTGGAGCCACCTGATGTCTAGATCAAGAACTTAGTGCAAACATAATGTCCGGACGTGATGCAGTCAAATACATGAGTGAGCCAATCATTGACTTGTACATGTGAACATTTACCGGAGGATCTGGCTCATTCTTGTGTTTGAATTTAGTGACTTCATAAGGTGTTGCTGCTGGTCTAAGAGGTTCCACATCAAACTTCTAAAGAATCTCATGAACATACTTGTCTTGACTTATGAAAATACCATCCGACAGTTTCTTGACTTGAAGACCAAGGAAAAATGTAAGTTCTCCCATGGCACTCATCTGAAATTCGCCTTTCATTAGCTGTTCAAACTCATCACACCATTCCTTCTTAGTAGAACCAAAGATAATATCATCCACATACACTTGAACTAGGATGATGTCCTTGGTATTCTTTTTAAGGAACAGTGTTTTGTCAATAGTGCCTCTTCTGTAGCCGTGTTTCAACAAGAAAGTGCACAGACGCTCATACCAAGGTCTAGGAGCCTGATGGAGTCCATATAGAGCTTTGACCACCTTGTAAACTTTCTTGGGATGAAGTGGATCCACAAAGCCCTTAGGTTGAGTGACATAAAATTCCTCATCAATCTTTCCATAGAGAAATGCACTCTTGACATCCATCTAAAAAACCGTAAAGCCAACATAAGAAGCAAAATCCAAAAACAGACGAATGGCCTCAATCCTAGCAACAGGAGCAAAAACTTCAGTATAGTCAATTCCTTCAAGTTGTGTCTGACCTTGTGCAACTAACCTAGCCTTATTTCTCACCACAATACCCCTTGCATCATTCTTGTTTTTGAGAATCCATTTGGTACCAATTGTTGTCTTTCCATCTGTCAAGTCAACTAGTATCCAAACATTCTGAAACAAGAACTGCTGCATCTCCTCCTGCATAGCCTCCACCCAACTTTGATCCTCAAGAGCATGTGAGACTGACCTAGGTTCCACCTGTGAAAGAAAACAATCAAACAAACAGTAAAGAAAGTCTTTGTAATTATTATGGTTTTGGTCTTCAATATAGCTCACAAGAGCATGATGATCAGACGTTGCTTTCTTATGCATGCGGCGAGACTTGACAGTAGAACCAGGATCTCCAATGATATAAGTAGTAGGATGGTCTTTATTCAGCTGCTTAACATGAATAAGAGCTACATCCACTTCTGGTGCCAAGTTATTAAGATCCCCAACAATGCCATCATCATATGAAGCAGAGTCGAAAATGCCATATATTGGTTTCTTATGAATATCATCCAGCTTAGTAGAAGTATTCTTTTGATAGTTTCCCAGATCAGAAGGACCAGAGAATCTAGTTGTGGAAGTGGGATCACTAACCGGACTAACAATAGGTGTTAAACTTGCACTAGGAGTAACATTAGGAGCACTAGGAGTAACTTGGACAGCAGGGGTACTTAAGGAAAACTCAAAGCCTCCTTGACCAGCTGCTGTAGTAGCATCTTGTTGTTGCTTGAGAAATGTGTCAAGAGCTCCTTGTGAGTCCACAATGTCTGATGGAGAAGCATCAGTAGAAGTAGCATTGGTACTTGGAGAGACTGTGGTGGAATAGGATGGAACAACAAAAATATCATCCTCCGTATCTGAGTCAGAAAAACTAGAATGAGCACCTGCATTATAAGTTGCAAACACTTGTGGACCTGCATCTTGGTTAGTTTTGAAACGAAAATATCCCAATGAGTCACTAAGATAATCAAGATCAAAATACCATTCAGGACCTTTGCCTTGGATGTTTGTCTTCTCCTAAAGTACCTGAGATTAATAGTTTCAATGATACGCTTGGCATGGAGATTATAGACACGATAGGCCCGAGAGTGAGCTGAATATCCTACTATGTATCCTTCATCTGCCTTGCCATCAAACTTCCCCAAATAGTCACTCGTATTCGGAATGGTGACAGGACAACCAAATGGCTTCAAATGAGCAATGCTGGGAACTTTAGCTATGAGTAGCTCATAGGGAGTCTTCTTGTGTGGATTGGTAATTGAAACCCTATTCAAAACATAACTTAAAGTACTGACAGCTTCTGTCCAAAACATAGTAGGAAGCTTGGAATCTGCAAGCATGGTTCTCGCAGCTTCTATTAGTGTCCTATTCTTCCTTTCTGTAACACCATTCTGTTGAGGAGTCCTTGCAGCACTATAATCTCTTTTGATACCTTTGGAATTGCAAAGTGCTATGAGGTCTGCATTTTTGAATTATGTTCCATTGTCACATCGGATACCTTTCACCTTCTTGGACAACTGATTCTCAATGAGTGTAATGAAATCTTTGAGAATTGAGTAGGTTTCACTTTTGGCAGCCAGAAAGAAAACCTACGTGAACCTACTATACCCATCAGTTACCACAAGATAGTATTGTTTGTGTTCAATGCTCCTAATGGAGGTAGGACCAAATAAATCCATGTGTAGTAGCTGCAATGGTTCAGTTATGAGACTGAGAGCAGTAATGGCCTTGAAGGATGCTTTGTGTTGTTTGCCTTTGTTGCATGCAAGGCAATTGATGTCATTTATGAAAGTTTTGGGAGGTAAACCAGAAACCAAGTTCATATTTGCCAATTTGTGAATGGTCTTAAAGTTTACATGTCCCATCGTTCTGTGCCCTTTAGTGGCTTCATCTTCTGAGGCTTTAGCAACCAAACACGCTAGTTGACCAGTAGGATTAACTTCATTCAACTTGATACTATAGAGATTGTGTCTTCTAGGGATTCTGAGTAGAACTTGAGAGTCATCCGGGAGCTTAAAGTCTTTGGATAATACCAGTGCTTCGGTATCTGTAAAGAGAACAAACTGCTTCTTGTCATAAATCTGTGAGACAGAGATCAAGTTGAAGTGTTGAAGTGCTTCCACATAGTAGACCTGCTCAAAATTAAGGTTAGGTGTCTGTATTGTTCCTTTGCCAGAGATCCTTCCTTCACCACCTCCAAAGTAGACCTTTCCGCCTTGAAATGGTACAAAGTTAGATAGAAGTCCTTTATTCCCTTTCATGCTCCTAGAGCATCCACTATCAACTATTCCTAGAGTAGGATCTTGGTATGAAGTAATCTACAACAACACAAAAGATATATGCAAAAGTTAGTGTCTTAAGGGGACTCAAACCTTTTCAGGTTTGAGTCTGCCTTGTGGATCTTTTGTAGATAGCCAAGAAGATTGATGAGATCCACTGTTGTTCTTAGGTTGCCTATTCATCATATGGGTGTTATTTTTTGACCAAGAACAACCTGCTGTGGGCTTAACAGCAGTACCTAAGTTTCCCAACCCAAAATACATTTGGTCTGAATTAAAATCATAATTCTGATTAAAGTTCTGAAAATAGTTGCTGGTTGGACTATTTTGGGTGCAACCATTGCTTCTCCAAAGCTCAGAAGGTAAAGGAGAGATACTTCTAGAAGAAGAATAGGATTGGGCACATGGGTTTAGTCTTCTAGAAGAAAAAGGAGCAACTCTTGGTGAACCAGGAGCAGGATAAGCTTGATAAACAGAAGAAGGTTGAGCATAAAAATCACAATCCTTAATCAAATGAAATTTACTACCACAAACAAAGCATGTTTTAAAAGACCTTTTATTCAAATGACATTGTTTCACACTGCTAATTTTATTACACACAACTCTAAGAGAATCAACATTCCTAGGACTCAATAAACTAGAACTAGAAACAGTTGAAGTAGAAGCAACACTCTCTTCACGATTCCTAGCACTAGTAGCAGCAGGGTCATTTGTCTTGGAGCTTGTAGGTCTTGACTCTTCACTTGAACCACATGATGCATAGTCACTAGCCTTGTCACTGGAAGTACAAGAGACAAAGTCATTAGTATTAGTAGAGCTTTTTGGAGACTCATGCATCTGTGACCCATCCAAGTCAGTATGCCTAGATATGGGCATAAAAGTTCTTGTATGAGGTGGAGGAACAACATGCATTGCTGCAGCTGGTTGAAACCTATTGTAACTAGGTTTTCCCTCCTCCTTGTCAGGATCAAAGACACTTGAAAAAGATAAATCAAACGCATCTTCTGAATCAATATATTTATCAAAGCCCAAACCTCTCTTAGTTCTACCAGACATGCTACTATCAATTAACTTTGAAAGATTCTTGGGTGCTTTTTGCCATTTTCAAATCGTAAAAGTGTAGCATCCAATTTTTCTTGCATGTCTTGCTTATCTTTAATACTATCCTTGTTTAGTTTTTTAGTATATTTAAGCATGTTAGTGGTGTTTTCTAAATCAATGTTTAGAATTCTAATTTTATCCTCATATTCATGTTGAGTATCTTGAAGCCACCTCTTTTGTTGTTCCAATGTTTTTAAAGAACTCTTATGTGCTTGAACATCTAAAAAACATTTGTCATTTTGTTCATTTAGATCATTGTATTGAGTTAACAATCTGAACATTTATCGTGACAACCAAGAGGGCAATTTTGTACCTAAGGTGAGATGCCTATATGAGCAAATTCTTCTGCTTCCTCGGCATCAGATAGGTTCCCAGCAATCATTGCAAACACATCAGTAGAAGCTTCAGCTGAATCCAAGGTAGCAGTCTGATGTTCATTCCAGTTAACCATAGTGTCAACGGACACCAAAGCTTTCTTGTCATCCTTGAGCTCTTGAACCTTGAAGGCTGAATATCTGTTCTTCTCCTGGTCAGTTTTGTTAGGGCATTCCCTAGCAAAATGACCTTGCTACTGGCAGTTATAGCATCTAACCTTGCTTCTATCAGACGTGACTGGCTCTCTAGGGTTGTAGTTAAATTTCCGACCGGATTTCTTTTAAAAATTATGAACCCGGAGAGTGAGCATAACCATCTGCCATTTTAGATCCATTTCATCCAAGTCAAGTTTATCAACCTGTTTGAAATCATCAAAAGTAGGCTGCTGTTGTGGATCAACATCAGCAACAAAAGAGTGAAGAACAACTTCTACCATGCTACCATTATTGTCTTTTGGTTCAGGAGTAGAGGTATGTTGAGAAGACACAATGTAGCTTGGGCTACTAGCATAAGACATTGGACTAGATCCCACGGAACTCATAAAAGCAGAGTTAGCAGGAGTAGGAAAGGAATCACTTACGTATCCTCTCACATGAGGCTCAAAGGTTTTGAGTTTATAAAACAGGTCATCAAAATTAAGATAGTCGAGGCCACCTTTTGCTTTGAGAGAGATGACTACCTGATTCCATGAGTGAGGTAGAGCTCTAAGAAACCTGCCATTAATGTCTCCATTATCAGGTTTGGACCTAAGTTAATTCAACTGGCTAAGTATCTTTTGGAACCTATAATACCATTGATGAATACCTTCAGTTTCAGAGATCTTGAATTCTGTGAATTCATCTCTCAGCATGGATCTACGCATTTTCTTTGATTCCTCATTCCTTCCAAACCTTTCCTTTACTCCATTCCAAATCTCTCTAGCATCATCCATGTGATAAAAATACCCATGTGATCATCAGGAAGGGACTGAAGCAAAATAGTTTTTGCTTTGATTTCCTTCTGAACAACTGTGATTTCTTCATGAGTTTTAGGATCTAGGAGGATGACATTAGCATTCTTGTCTCTTCCGGTAAGCTTCTTACTGTTGTCATTCTGAACAATTTTCCAAAGGTCTAGATCAGTATTTGTGATCCAGCATTCCATCTTGTTTGCCAAGCTATCATACTCATCATTCTTCAAGAGAGGGAACTTTCCATTTGTATTGGAAACAGTAGCAACGATTTGTTGAGGTTGTTGTGTTTTAGAGGTGCTTGCATCTCCTGTTTCAGTAGAAATAGAGGCAGACATGATTAAACAAAGATGTTAGTAAAAAGAAAAATTGATTCTTCTTGTGCAAAGACTCTCCCAGGCTCTGATACCACTTGTTGGGTCTACTAGATATGAATCTTGCATCCTGTTAAGGATGGTGAACGACTTCTGTAATCACAAGTCTATTCACAGAGAGACTCTAGATAACCTACACAGTATAAGTGCGGAATACAAATACTATGAACAAGAAGAAACAGAATAACTATAATGACTTGATCCTTACTAAGGATTTCTAATATTAATATGAACTAAATAATGTTTGATGAAGGCGTGTTTAACCCTTCTGCCAATGGTTCCTTTTATACTACAAGGAAACCCTAATACATAATTAAACCAAAACGTGTAATTCTGATATGCATATCCTTTCCTAACATATCTCATACATATCCTAACAAACTACTCAAAATAATAATGTTTGACTTTCTAAAGACCAGGAGCACGTGTTGCTCCTACTACTACTAGGACCAGGAGGAACTACATACCTCCTAGCATACCTATTACAAATGACTATGACAAAGGTCCTAACAGTTTTCTTCAAACATTCAAACACTTCTCATTAAACATGAAGGAGGATTTACAGAACTTTGAACAAAGGAAAAACCAAGAGCAAGCCTCAATGTATGAGGTCCTATGCCTTATATAGGCTACATGTGTTCTAGAAATGCAAAGAAAAACGTAAACCCTAATGTATTAAAGTTCCTGAAATGCCCTTAAGGAGTTTGAACTTGCTTGAATCATGTGAAGTGTCTTTGGCAGTATGTGAGGTTGTATAGCTATTGGAATTGCATAAAAGGCTTACAAGGAGCTTAAGTTTGAAGCAAGAATCTTGGACGCTGGATGGCTGGCAGCTTTTGTCATTTTCTCCCAAAATCATGTACAAGGGTTTAACATGTGACAATGGTGATGATGTAGCATAGGATTTAGGAGTTGGGTTATGTTTATGATTACCATAATCATAATTCTGGAGGTGATGGAGGTTTAAGTTTTGCTTAATCAATAAACCCCAATTCGTGTTCTTGAGTGAATAGTAACAAGTTTAATCTGATTTGGGTTTTAAAAATGTTGTTAGGCGCCATTTATTAAACTAATCAAAGATTAGTTATAACAGGTTTTAAGTGGAGGATGACATGGAGGATTGGTGGGATATCATTGGTGGAGACACTGAGTGGGGCACGTGTCACCCCCTCACAGGTCTATGTATCTTCTCTTGTCTGCCTATTTTGGTCCCTCACCTTCCTTCTTTCTTTCATTCATGGTTTAATCAGCCAAAAACGTATTTCCCTTTATAAATAAGTTTGGTTATTTATACTTTGGCCACCAAACTTTTTTCCAAAATGTTTTAAAGGGTATTTCTTGCCATGTTTTGATATTTGAAGGGCTAATTTTGGCATATCTTCATTCTTCAAGGTGTTGAATTGTTTGTTGACTTCTTGGAGGACTAATAATGACAAGTCTTCATTTTTGAGGGACCATTCTTGCCATTTCTTCAAAGTGGAGGGCCCTTTTTGTAAATTTGTCAAACTTTAAGGACCAAACTTGTAATTATGAATATACAAGGGTTTAAAGTGTCAATTCTTCAATATTGGAGGACCCTTCTTGTAAAATCTTCAAATCTTCAAGGGTTATTCTTGGAAAATCAACACTAGGGCTTGGTTTATTGTGCGGCTTCGTTTCCCGTGTTCGTTTTTGCTTGTTCTTTGTGACCTTTTATCATTTTCTCAATATCCGTACCTAAAATACACAAGTAACAAACACAAGAATATATTTGGCCTTTTTCATGATATTTTATGCATTTAAAGCCCGCTTTGGACGATGAGACTATGTATAAAAGCAGTCTCATCACTCCCCCATACTAAACCATTGTCGTGCCCTCACGCAATGCTAGAATAAAGTATCGTAGCACCTCCAAAATTCATATTTATTGAATGTTTCACGAGGATACATTGTTTGACTTATGCGATGATAGAGATTTAGGTCTAAAAATAGAGTCATAACGGTGTAACCAAGACCATTGAATTAAAAAATTACTCTTATCCTCACTTTCAATAGACACGAATTAAGGCTTGATTCACTTTCAATTTCACATAGATTTTTCGACCTTGTGAGCTTCAAATTGTTTGCTTGATTTAGGTGAGCACTTGAAATCTTATTATTAGGTGAAGCTTTCGATTATTCGGGTTTCCAATACTTCAAAACCGTGACGCTGGCGATACCTTAATGTCTTCCCAATTTAATTACATGGAAGCTACTAGAAAAGACTAGAAACCAACAATCAAGACTAAACCTCTAAGTCAATATTTATTAAGCAAAAAATTTTTACAAGCGAAAGGGGAATAAGCAAACAACGAAAACACATGAGTTTTTCAAAGAATACGAGTACTCTACGTTTAGCATAGTAAAAAATTACTCTTATCCTCACCATCGGAAAACCTAAATTCGTGTCTTCAAACACTTGTAAAACATGAGAAAAAGTTTAAAATTTGGCCATTTTTAGCCTTATTTTGCAACAAAACATAAAGATAAACATTGGAAAGCGTGAAGGTTTGGCAAGGCAAGTATCTATTCACCCCCATACTAAAGTTAAACATCGTCCTCAATGTTTCGAGTCTAAGGGTTGGAAACCCCCATACTAAAGACGTAGTCGAATGCTTAATCTAGCATGGTAAAGGGTGTAACCGTTAAATTTAATAGCCGTTTATGAAGTGTGCTATAAACCTAAGGTTAGAACATCAAAGGATATATCATGGATATTGAGAAATTATTCAAAGCAAACGATCGAGTGCTCCCGTAAAACGAACACGATAGGCTCCAATCGTGAAGATCATGATCATCTAAAAACTACATATCACAAACAACCATGGAACAAAGGTTGGAAGGGCACAAATCCCAACACGTTACTACATTAGAAAGAGATAATATGTACATAGGATAAGCATGGGACTCCCCCACGAGGCACCTCGTTTTTTATTACCGAGTCATGAGCTTGACTCGATCCCTCAATACTAATTATCATTGGGGAAGGTGATTTGGTCGAGGTAGTTCAAGGATGGAACTTCCCCGCCATATTAGTGCTTAAACCTATGTCCATTCACCTTGAAATTGGGGCCATCATTTTGAGCTAGATCGATGGTCCCATAAGGAAAAACTTGAGTCACGGTGAATGGACCGGACCAACGGGATTTCAACTTGCCGGAAAATATTTTCAAACGAGAGTTAAAAAGCAACACTTGATCTCCAATGTTAAAAACCCGGTTTTTTATTTTTGAGTCATGAAACTTTTTAGTTTTTTCTTTATAAATCAAAGAATTTTCACAAGCAATGTCTCTCAATTCATCCAATTCATTTAATTGCATTTTCCGGTGTTTTCCTGCGGTCTCCATATCATCATTACAATGCTTAAGGGCCCAATAAGCTTTTGTGTTCGAGTTCAATTGGAAAGTGACAATTCTTCCCACCCGATGGGCATCTTATGAGCGGTCCGAAAGGCCCATAAAGCATCGTCCAACTTATCCGACCAAGATTGTCGGTTTTCCCCAATCAATCCCTCCAAGATCCTCTTCAAAGCTCGGTTTGAAACCTCGACTTGCCCACTAGTTTGTGGGTGATAAGCCGTAGAAAGCCGATGTGTAACTCCATATTTTCTTACGACCCTTTCGAATTGGTCGTTACAAAAATGGGTTCCACGATCGCTTATGATCGCACGAGGGGTTCCAAACCGATAAAACAAGCTTTTCAAAAACTTGACTACCACACGAGCATCGTTCGTGGGCAAAGCCTTAGCTTCCACCCACTTAGATAGGTAGTGAACGACGACAAGGATGTACTTATTACCACGAGATGATGGGAACGGCCCCATAAAGTCAATGCCCCAAACGTCAAAGATCTCACACACTTGGATGATATTTTGTGCCATTTCATCGTTTTGTGAGGCTTTTCCTTGTCGTTGGCATGAGTCACACGACTTCACAAGTGCATGTGCATCTCGGTAAATAGTAGGCCAAAATAAACCGGCATCAAAGACCTTCTTAGCCGTGAGATTAGCACCGTGGTGACCACCCGTGGGTCCCTCGTGACAAGCCCTAAGGATGTTAGAAGCTTCAGTGCCAAATATACAACGTCGAATAATTTGATCCGCGCAAGTTAGAAACAAGTAAGGGTCGTTCCAAAAATAGAACTTGACATCACGAAAGAGTGTTCGTTTTTGTTGAGTCGTCATACCCTTGATGATGAAGTTCCCCGCATGGTAATTTGAGATGTCCGCAAACCATGGGGTAGATGTTTCGGTGATTTCCTTTGGCTCGTAAACACTTTGGTGAGGATCTTCCAAACGAGAAAGATGATCGGCCGCTAGATTCTCGGCTCCTTTTTTTTCAAGGATTTTGTGATCAAATTCTTGTAGGAGGAGAATCCAACGAAGTAATCTCGGCTTTGCATATTGCTTAGCCATGAGGTACTTGATAGCTGAGTGATCCGTATACACTATGCATTTAGTCAAGACGAGGTAAGGTAGGAATTTCTCAAATACATACACCATGGCAAGGAATTCCTTCTCCATTGTAGTGTATTTTAGTTGAGCCTCGGTCATCGTCTTGCTTGCATAGTGGATAGGTAAGAAGTGCTTATCATGACGTTGCCCCAATACGACCCCAATAGCGTAGTCACTAGCATCACACATGAGCTCAAAGGGAAGGTTCCAGTTGGGAGATACAAGAATGGGAGCTTCGGTAAGTTTCCTCTTAAGGATTTCAAAGGCTCGTACACATTCTTCGTTAAAGACAAAAGGTGCATCTTTTTCGAGGAGATGTGTAATAGGTCGAGAAATCTTTGAAAAATCCTTGATCAATCGACGATAAAAGCCCGCGTGGCCTAGGAAACTCCTAACTCCCTTAATGGTTTTGGGATGAGGTAATTTGGTGATAACGTCTACCTTAGCTTTGTCTACCTCAATCCCCGCTTTCGAAACCTTGTGCCCTAAGACGATTCAACTTTTAACCATAAAATTACATTTTTCCCAATTAAGCACAAGGTTTGTTTCCTCACAACATTTTAACATTCTCTCAAGATTCGACAAACACGAAGTGAACGAACTACCAAACACAGAAAAGTCATCGATGAATACTTCCATCGTCTTCGCGATCATATCATGAAAAATAGACATCATGCACCTTTGAAAGGTTCCCGGTGCATTGCAAAGTCCGAATGGCATTCTACGATAGGCAAACATTCCATATGGACACGTAAACGTTGTTTTTTCTTGATCACGAGGATCGATGGGGATTTGGAAGTAACCGAAAAACCATATAAAAAGCAATAGAAATCGTTTCCCGCAAGATGCTCCAACATTTGATCCATGAAGGGCAAGGGAAAATGGTCTTTACGAGTGGCGTCATTTAACTTACGATAGTCGATGCACACCCTCTAACCAGTCACGAGTCTAGTTGGAATCAACTCGTTGGCATCGTTTGGCACAACGGTCTTTCCTCCCTTCTTAGGGACACAATGAATAGGACTCACCCAAGGGCTATCGAAAATAGGGTAAATCATTCCCGCGTTAAGGAGTTTTAGGACTTCCTTTTTGACGACGTCGTGAATTTTGGGGTTCACACTCCTTTGACATTGGATTTCGGGTTTGTAATCCTCCTCCACTAAGATTTTGTGGGTACAAAATTTGGGATCGATCCCCTTATGTTGGATAACTTCCATGCAATTGCCCCTTTGTGATCCTTTAGAACATTGACAAGTGCGATTTTTTCATCATTCGAAAGATCTTTCGCAATAATAACCGGCAACTTGTCGTCCTCCTCCAAAAATACATATTCAAGGTGAGGAGGTAAATCTTTCAACTCGAGGATAGGTGGTTCCTCAATTGAAGATTTGGGCTCGATACTCATAACCTCCTCGGGTGGAGGAAATGGGAAATCGTTAAGAAAATCCTTGATAGTCGAGAAGTCCTCATCGTTGTCGAGGTCTTCGTCACAAGTACGTGGAACATCGAATTGTTCCAACGTAAAGCCACCACCTTCAAATGGAGTGAAGGTTGGTGTCGAATTATCAAGAATGGGATCTAGCATAGTGGGATTGCCATTATTTTCATCATCACCAAAACCTAGAACTTCTTGTGAAAATTCCTCGCAAACAACGTCGATCATATCAACGAGGTATATGGTAGCAACGGATTAAACATGAGAAATGTGAGAATTTTGAGTTGCGTTTATAGCAAGTTCCTCGTCGTTGAAACGTAAGGTGATCTTTCTAACATGCACATCAATTAAAGCCATAGACGTATCTAAAAATGAACGCCCTAAAATGAGAGGAACTTGAGGGTCCGTGGGAATATCGACAACGATAAACTTTACCGGATAATATAACTTTCTCACTTTCACAAAAATGTCTTCAGCCAATCCACATGCGGGCGTGGAATGATCGGCCAACTAGATAGACATTAGTGAAGGAGTAAGATTAGGAAGATTGAGCGACTTGAAAATTGCGAGTGGCATCAAGTTAATACTAGCACCAAGATCGGCCAAGGCATAGCATTCTTCCATATCTTGGATTGCACATGGAATCAAGAATTTACCGGGATCACCGACTTTTTGAGGTATGCGATTAAGATAAACCGATGAACAACTAGACAATTGTTGCAATTTCTCCTTGTTGTTCAACATACTCTTAAAGTTAGAGGCAAATCGAGGCATCATGAACCAAGCATAAAAAAAACTCACATTAAAATTAACGTCACGAAAAATTTTCATAAAAATCTCAAATTGGTAATTGTCGCGCTCTTGATGTTTCTCCTTTCTAAGTCTCGATGGATAGGGCAAAGGTGGTGTAGGTTGAGGCATAGGCATAGCCTTTGGAATCTCGGGTTCCAAATATGGTAAAGGGTCAACCGTAGGTGTGGCATGAGCGGTACTTCGTGGGATTGGGACATGCTCCTTTTCGACCATCACCTCGGGTTCTTCCTCAATTGCATCCTCCGTAGGAGCAATTGGTTGAGGAGTCGGTTCCTTAAGTGTCTTACCACTTCGTGTGGTAATCACTTTCATCTCTCCCTTAGGGTTCGATATGGTATTGCTAGGAAGACTACTCGAAGACGGTTTAGACATTATAGGCTCAAACATGGATGAAATTTTATCCTCAAACATAGATTGTCTCTTCTCGGCCTTAATCATCTCTTGTTTTATTTCGTGTTGCCCTTGTTCCATTTTTTGTTGGTTTTGTTGTAATCTAGTTACATTTCCCTCCATTTTGTTTGTATGGATCTTAAGCTCATTTGCTAACTCGTTTTTCAACTCCTTTTTCAAGTCATTCTTAAACTCGGATCTTAGGCTAATGATCTCTCTTTGAATATTATCAAACCTAGCATCGTTTCCATTTGTGTATTCAACAAATTCATTTGGAAGATCTTTCAAAGTTTGCAAACCCTTGTTGTTGTTTTGAAAATCATTGTTTTGATTTTTGTTTCAAACTTGATTGTTATTAGCCCCTTGATTCCCATAGTTGTTTCCTTTGTAATTGTTTTTGAAACCAACTTGATTGTTTCGATAGGTGTTGTTAGCATTTTGATTGGGAGCAAAACCCGGTGTAGTCAATTGATTAGAGCGGGTAATTTGACCGTTTCGGTTGTAAGTTCCCGTGGCCGCGTAGGCACTCGAAGAGTTACCACCGTTGGTAATGCACTCGGAGAAATCATGACCTCCACTAAAATACATACATGAAACCTCAACCGCTTTAGCCGTAGCGGGAGCACTTTGTTCACCAACTTTGAATTTAATTAAAAGTCCTTTAAGCTTATCAAAGATTTTGTTTTCCAAGTTCGCCTCAATTTGGCAAGCATCGATGGTATTGGACAAAGAAGGTGAAGCCGAAGACGAAGCCTTACGAACACTCGATGTGTTACGGGGACTATACACCTTAGATCTATTCTCAATTATCAACAACGCTTCCTCAACCGATTTACACAAAAAATTACCACCCGCGGCGGCATTAAGATAATCCTTTTCATGATCATTTAATCCATTGTAAAACATGTCAATTTGATGCAGAGGACACTCATGTAACATTTCCTTAAACCTATTCCAAGCCGTTGAAAAACTCTCATTAAATTCTTGTGAAAATTTTGAAATCTCGTTTTTCAAATGCGTAGTCATAGAGGGCAGGAAAAATTGGTTCACAAACTTTGAAACGAGATCCTTCCACGTCAATATAGAATTGGGTGGCTCTTTCTCTAACCAAATTTTAGCGGGACCCGCTAAGGAATACGGAAAAAGCATAATCTTAATCGAATAATTAGCAACATCCTTAAATTTGCAAGTGGCGGTAAGAAGATTGAATTGGAGGATATGATTGTGCGGGTTGTCCTTTTCATCACCACGGAATTTGTTGTTTTGGATCATCGAAAACAAACCCGTTTTCACTTCAAAATTCTCCGCAAGGATGGTGGGAATAACAATAGGCTCTCCATAACCCTCGGTGGGTGCTTGAAGTAACTCCATCATAGTTTGATTCGTCATGGTTGGTTCTTCTTCTACAATTGGTTCGTCAATAGGAGACTCCTCAATAGAAAGATTAGGAGTAGGTGTAGACTCCTTTTGGTTTTTTCGTATACGTGCACGTCTTGCTTGATTACGAGTAAGCATAAACGTCACGTACAACGTGGGGATGAGAAAAGAAGATTCTTTTTGGTGTTTTTAATTTTTCCAATTTTTTGTGGTTTTTGATTGTTTTTACTTCTTTTGTATTTTTGTGATTGTATAAGGTAGACAAAAATCTACCTCTCCTCCTTAATCAAGTCTCTTGATTAAAGAAGCCACAAGGAATGAAAACGATCACGTGAAGTGAACGCCTTCGATGACTTTAGAACGTTGGTGGAACACCAAAACGTTCAAGAGGGTTCAATCAAATGAAACCAAGAAAATGTATATGATACTTAGATAATACTTTGGTTGGCAAACCCTCGATTAGCCCTTTTTATCTAAACACGCACAAGCAAGCGGGAAAACGAGGCGGCGCGAAGCACTTAAGAGCCTTTTTCCTTAGGGTATATTTTATAATACCCGCCTTATACCCACCTTATAGTTTGTGTTTTTCAAAATTAAGCTTCACGAAAGTATTTATCTATTTTGCCTTTTCTTTCTTGTTTGAGATTCGAATACAATGATTGAGTAATGACCTCCCAATCAAGGTTGTGTTTTCACACTATTAGAGTACTTGTGAATTTATTTTTCTACGTATACAATATAGTAATATTATTCACACAAAAAATGAAAACCGATAATACGTATTAGTAGAGTGCTACTAATACAAATAGCTATTATAAAAAGAACAATTGTTCAAACCAAAATACCCCTATTGGGCCTTAAAATGGGCTAAATGACAAAACACTTGATACAAGGTTTTTTCCAAGTATGAAAATTTGATCGTCTCGATTCAATTCGATTTGATTTCCGGTTAAAAGTGCGACTCAGTCGTTCTTGGTGGAAAATAAAATGGTTTGGTTATCTATTCTACTTAAAAGGTAAATGCACAAAATAATAACAATAAGCTAAAAGCAATTAACTAATTAAAACAAAACAATATAAATAATAAAACGTGAATTTAAAACGAAACAATTAATAAAAATAAAACTAAAAGACTAAATTAACTATCGACTCGAAAATAAAGTTTACTTAATGAAAAAGGAGAGAATAAAACTAAAATGGTACTTTAAAGCTAAACGAGGCAAAACCTAAAGCGGGTACTAAATAAAAGATAGAACTTGAACTTTACGAAAAAATATTAATTTTAAAAATAGACAAAAAATTCAACTAAAAATACGTAACTTTCAAAATTAAAATTGGAACAACTTTCAGATAAAACTAAACAATTATGGAACAATACTAATAAATAAACAAGCTAGCAAGCAAGCAGCTGGAAGCTGCCAACCAGGCACCTCAATTGGCGGGAAACTAAAGGAACCAGGCAGGCAAGCTGCTTAATTTTCTTCAATATGAACAGGGTTCTTCGGAATCTTCATTTCTTCGCAATACAAGTTTTTTCGGAAAAACTGAGTTTTTCCTAAAAAATGAGTTATTCCCAAAAAATAAGTCTTTCCCAAAAAATGGGTTTTTCCCCAAAAAAGAGTTTTTCCCCAAAAAAATGAGTTTTTCCCAAAAAGTGAGTTTTTCCCAAAAAGTGAGTTTTTCCCAAAAAATGAGTTTTTGCCAAAAAATGAGTTTTTCCCCAAAAGTGAGTTTTTCCCAAAAAATGAGTTTTTCCCAAAAAATGAGTTTTGGAATAATGGTATTTTCAGAGAAATGACTAATTTCAGAAAAACAAGGAATTAAGAGAAAACTAAATTCAGAAAAAGGAAATCTTCGGAATGTTAAAACCCTTTTGCGAAGATATGACAGACAGATACAGTAACAATAAAAATTCACGAAATAAGCTAAAAATAAGCACAAATCAAATAAGCAATTAACTAAAACTTAATCTAAAACACTTTTAAGAAAAACTAATTAAACCACAAATTAAAAACTTGAAAAACACTAATAAAACTAAAAATTAAAAATCAACTTTTAATAAAATAAACTAATAAAAACACTTAATTAAAAATAAGCAAAATCAAACAATAAGCATCAAACACAATAAGCTATAAAAATCAAACACATAAAAACCAATAAGCACAATCAATCAAAAGTATCAATAAATCAATAAACATCAAGATTAAGCAACTACATTATCATCTAAATCAACACAAGATTAATAATAAAGAAAGGAAGAATGAGAATGATTAATTGAAAAGCTTGATTAAGATAAAGATTAAGATCTAATACAAGATTAATGAAAAAGATTAATACATGAAATAAAAGCTAGAGAGAGAAAATGAAAAACTAGAGAGAGAAAGTAAATCTACACTACTCCTAATCTAAACTAACTAACCACCTCCTAATGACACATTAGGAGGGTATTTATAGGATGAGTAAAATGTTGGTGCTCTCTTCCTTCTTTCTTCTTCTCTCGACTCGATTTAAATTCTTTGTCTTTCTTAACGACGTCTCGGGATTTGTCGATATAATTTGAACTCGTCTTATAATTTTCTTCTTTAATTAGACTTGGTTCTTCGACTTCATTAAACTTTCGTCTTTAGACTTTTTCTTCGATAAATCTTCAGAATAGGCCTTGGACTTCCGTTCTTTTTGCACTCTTGCTCTTTTGACTTCGTCTTTTCTCGTTTTCTTCGATAAAAGCCCGTGAAAGCCCGTGTTTTCTTCCTTTTTCGTCTTTTGGTCCTAAAACACAATAAAAACACAAAGCAGACATAATTCCGACATTTACGATATAAATAAACGTTTTGGCTTGGTTATTATTATAATTAAGTGGTAAAAGGATGGGTGTTTTCACACCTATTAAATCCCCTACAATTGACCATTGCAATGCCCTCATGCAATGCATTAATTTCAAAGCACGGTTTACATTTTTCATCATAAATAACCCACCTTGGCCCTTATTAAAAAGATAGAAATGTATACAAAACATGTAAAGAAATCAAAGACTTACATTGGGTTTTTGGTTGTCATGAATGTTTATCATCCTCAAGTTTCACGTTCCCCATACCAAGCTTAAAAACGAGATCATTGTTATTATAAGTTAGCAAACTAACACAAACTCATGTGGCCCAATTATTCACTTAGACTCCCTTATTCCTAGGTGTATCTCTTATATTTTATTGTTGTCTTAAATGATCACGAGGATGCATTGTTTGACTTATTTCGATAGTTATTTAGGCCGAAAATAAAGTAGAACGATTTAATCAATAGTTAGCTAAAGGACAAAATCTTTTAAAACTGCTTCTCGGGACCTCATAAAGTTCATATCTTGGCATAACTTGTTTCACGATTTGAGACCTTTCACGGATCGATATTTGGCATTGACTTCATACTTCAAATCTTGAGAGACGTTCATGAAATAATTGTCTTCTCTTCATAATAGGAATTTCTTCACTTGTAGTTTTGAGAGATTCTTCATACTTGGACCACGACTTCTTCATTTTTCTCCAATCTTTATTTGGGATTTTGATATACAACGATCCGCCTCCTTTTTGGACTTGGATCTATTTATCCTCATACCTTGCTAGGGTCTTTTGGATAGAATTCTCCATGATCTTTAGGGGAGTATTTGCTTTTCGCCGTGTGTCTCGATCCTTCATATTGATTTTTGATAAATGATTCTTCACATCAGTTTTGGATCTTTAGCAACAAAATGTAGCCCTCATGTCTTGTTAGGACCTTTTCGGACTCGCCAATATTCGCATCCCGCTTCAATAAGTTATGCCTTGGCTATGAACTCTAATTAATATCGAGCAACTTTTAAACGATCTTGTGCTAGAAGCTAAGTAACTTTTCAAATCGTACAACCTTATTTATTTCAGATAAATTTATTAGCAAGCGATGGGAGTAAAATCTTATAATCAACTCACATGAATTAATGAAAGAATACCAAACTTATAATAGACTCTATCATCTCTCGTTCTCCACAATTTAAAGTCTCAAGGAATGAGACTCGTAGATGCTTAGCCAATTAATCAAAGTTTTGGGTTTTCAAGTCATCTATAGGATCTTGCAAACTCTTAGACTTTTTCAAGTTTAGAATTCGCGTTTTAAAGTTCCCTTGATAAACGACTTTCTAGGATCAATTATAGGAACTTGCGAAAAGTTCTTGTTCTTAACCCGTAAGAGTTAAGACTTTCGTGTTTTAAAGTTCCCTATATAAAAGCCTAGCAAAACTTGACTTAAACACTTTAAGGATACTAGCTAGAGTAAACTTAGATAAGTAAACTCGGGTTGAGTCAAAATATTCACGACAAAAATTTAAAACCACTTTATTGAAAATTTATTCTAGCAAAGAAAGTAAATAACGATAGCAAAGGAAAATGCTACTATACTACTAGGCCAAAATAGATTAAAATTTTTGAAAAATATCGAAAAATTAGATTTTTTGGTTAAAATGAGGGCAAATTCATGGAAAAGACCACTTAACTTCGATAGAAGTCCCCCTACACTTAATATAAACATTGTCCTCAATGTTTAAGTATGTGGGAGTAAACTCCCCTACACTTAGGACATTGTGCACGTTGTTTAAATCTTGCTAAGGAAAGGATAACTAAAGTGATTCCTAATTTAATATTGAAGAATATAAAATAGAGAATCAAAAGAGATTAGGATAGAACCGGGAACACGGAATCACGGGTCATCAAAAGTCATCAAGAATGGATCTTTGAAAGCTCGAATCCCTACACATGATAAGAAAGAAAACAACAAACACATACTAGGGTCTCCCCCTACACTTATTAGAAAAACATAATAATAGGATAGATAATTGGGTTGCCTCCCAAAAAGCGCTTGTTTTTGTTAACCGAGTCACGAGCCTGACTCGTCCGCAAACTAAATGGTCCATGGGGAAGCCTCAAATGTAATACCGGGATCAAAGACCTTGTCCTCGTTCCCGAAGGATATTAATAAAGGAGAGGCCAGAGGATAAGTCTTAAAGGGTAGAAAAGTCCTCTCAACATACGAAAAGTATGTGAGGTTGTGATCCACGGGAGGTGGGGTGGGTAAAGGAAGCACATTGTCATCCCCCAAAGACAATGGATGTTGACCAAGCGGCAAAGCCGTAAAGTTATCACTCATAAAATAGTCAATGTCACCTCCCGGTTCAAAGCACTCATCCTCCGTAATGGTGTCTAAAGGAGTGGATGAAAGGTGCTCGGGAGGGGGACTTGGGACAATACCTTCATGCAACAAATTATCAAAAATAATATCCCCTCCGTGTCATCATCATCAATACCCGGAGGTATTGAGAGAATGTCAATTTCCTCCATAGTTGTATCATTATTCTCAATTGAAGTAATAGACGGAGGTAAAGACTCGGAAATAGGAGCAGAATTCAATGCTTCAATCTTAGCAATAAGAAGATGAACTTTCAGTAATTTGTCGCGAAGAATAACGTCTTCCACCTCATCTACAAGACCAAGTTTAGTGGTGAACTTCTCGTATGTCAGAGAGAATAAATCAACATCGCCTTCATCGCTCGGAGGAGAATGAGAAATTTCAAAGGTGAAATTCTCATAGCATGGAGAAAAATCATCATTAAGAGCGACCTCGTCCGTAAGCTCAGCAAAAGTAGGGACATCACAAACCTCATCAAAGAATTTATCAAGACCAAAATCACTAATCTCACTCGATGTATCACTATCCTTAGACGCATTTGGGATCAAGGTTGTAGAAATCGCTAGGCGTTAGTGAGGCGGTTGGCCACCTTCGAGGCGGAATTCGTCTAGGCGGATTGGAATTTTATGGATAAAAAATTATAAATAATACGTATAACATGACAAAATACTTATAATTACTAATAATTAAAAGTTCACATAGCTTGAAGTTGCAAAATAGACAAATAAACATAACAGTTTAAGGACTTAAAACTTCAAACGTGACATACAGTTCAGTTGGTTCTAATTCTCACGAAAAATCCATTACTTTATGTTAACAATCATAGGTTTATCATTGATTTTAAGATGTTATATTAAAATAAATATGGAAATTGTATATTAGAAAGAAAATTCTTAATTTTTTGTAAAAAAAATATTGACTTTTTGTTGACTTTCTTTGACTTTTTTACCACCTAGGCCGCCTAGCTCCGCCTAGGCGCCGCCTAGCACCGCCTAGGCGGATGTTTGACCGCCTTTTGACTTTTCCGCCTAGCTTGACCGCCTAGCCATAAATCGAGGCGGAATATGACCGCCTAGCGCCTAGGCGCCGCCTAGGCGGCCGCCTAGGCGGCCGCCTAGCCCGCTTTTTACAACACTGTTTGGGATATAAAGAGTAGGAGTAGTAATCTCAGAAGATGGGTTGAGATCATAGATATCATCCTCGTCATCATCATAAAAGTAGTATGGACGCATAAGAGGAGGAGTATAATCACTAAGATTAGATACTTGTTCTTGTTGCTGTCGCTTTTCCTCCTCCCTTACTTCGCGTATGCTAGCTAATTCTTGTTGAACGTATTGAAGTGTATTCAAAAAATTGGCTCGTTCTTCTTCACACATTCTAACAGAAGGTTGATGATCGAGGGTGTATTGTGGGGGCTCAAAACTGTGAAAACCATAATTATAGCACGGATGTAGCTCATAGTAATTCATCGGTTGAGAAGAATTAGAACACGAATTTGGTTCATAATAATCCATCGGTGAAGAAAAATAAGGACACGGATTTGGCTCATAATAATTCATTGGCTGACAATAAGAAGTATCGTGAGGGCCCCCACAACAATTGCAACACGGGTATTGAGAAAAACCCGGTGCTTCTTGTAGATAGCTATTACCATTGTCATAATTGTAACCCAGTTCTTGCTCGCCATGAGGCGGGTATCGAATTGGACACGAAATATGCCAATGAGAATCGCTTCCACAATATATGCAAGGGGGGATTGTAGGTGGATTAGAAGAGAAGGATGAATTAGTCGAATTGCACGATGGACAACGGCCAAATTCGTAATTAGGGATATCCATTCCACACCGTTCGCATGAACACCATTGACAGGATTGACTACCAGAAGATGGTCTTCCACACCCTACACAGTCAACAAACGAATCCATTAAGAACAATAGATAAGCATGAAGAATATTTTTGGTGCAAAACATTCGAAAAAGAAATGCTTTTTATGATTTTTCAAATGTTTTTGGGATTTTTGAAATTTTTTATTTTTATGGATTTTTGAAAAATTTTGAAAATTTTGCAAGAAAAATAACGTTCAAAAGTGAACGGATCCCAAAATCCAACGCGTCTCCCACAGAAAACCGTTAATCTTCACGAGAAATGCCGGCAGCGGCACCATTTGATACAAGGTTTTTGCCAAGTATGAAAATTTGTTCGTCTCGATTCAATTCGAATTGATTTCCGGTTAAAAGTGCGACTCAGTCGTTCTTGGTGGAAAATAAAATGGTTTGGTTATCTATTCTACTTAAAAGGTAAATGCGCAAAATAATAACAATAAGCTAAAAGCAATTAACTAATTAAAACAAAACAATATAAATAATAAAACGTGAATTTAAAACGAAACAATTAATAAAAATAAAACTAAAAGACGAAATTAACTATCGACTCGAAAATAAAGTTTACTTAATGAAAAAGGAGAGAATAAAACTTAAATGGTACTTTAAAGCTAAACGAGGCAAAACCTAAAGCGGGTACTAAATAAAAGATAAAACTTGAACTTTATGAAAAAATATTAATTTTAAAAATAGACGAAAAATTCAACTAAAAATACGTAACTTTCAAAATTAAAATTGGGATAAACTAAACAATTACGGAACAATACTAATAAATAAACAAGCTACCAAGCAAGCAGCTGGAAGCTGCCAACCAGGCACCTCAATTGGCGGGAAACTAAAGGAACCAGGTAGGCAAGCTGCTTAATTTTCTTCGCAGTATGAACAGGGTTCTTTGGAATCTTCATTTCTTCGCAATACAAGGGTTTTCGGAAAAACTGAGTTTTTCCTAAAAAATGAGTTTTTCCCAAAAAATGAGTTTTTCCCAAAAAATGAGTTTTTCCCAAAAAATGAGTTTTTCCCAAAAAGTGAGTTTTTCCCAAAAAGTGAGTTTTTCCCAAAAAATGAGTTTTTCCCAAAAAATTATTTTCTTTTCCCAAAAAGTGAGTTTTTCCCAAAAAATGAGTTTTTCCCAAAAAATTAGTTTTTCCCAAAAAATGAGTTTTTCCCAAAAAGTGAGTTTTTCCCCAAAAAATGAGTTCTTTCCCAAAAAATGAGTTTCGGAATAATGGTATTTTAAGAGAAATGACTAATTTCAGAAAAACAAGGAATTCAAAGAAAACTAAATTCAGAAAAAGGAAATCTTCAGAATGTTAAAACCCTTTTGCGAAGATATGATAGACAGATACAGTAACAATAAAAATTCACGAAATAAGCTAAAAATAAGCACAAATCAAATAAGCAATTAACTAAAACTTAATCTAAAACACTTTTAAGAAAAACTAATTAAACCACAAATTAAAAACTTGAAAAACACTAATAAAACTAAAAATTAAAAATCAACTTTTAATAAAATAAACTAATAAAAACACTTAATTAAAAATAAGCAAAATCAAGCAATAAGCATCAAACACAATAAGCTATAAAAATCAAACACATAAAAACCAATAAGCACAATCAATAAAAAGCATCAATAAATCAATAATCATCAAGATTAAGCAACTACATGATCATCTAAATCAGCACAAGATTAATAATAAAGAAAGGAAGAATGAGAATAATTAATTGAAAAGCTTGATTAAGATAAAGATTAAGATCTAATACAAGATTAATGAAAAAGATTAAAACATGAAATAAAAGCTAGAGAGAGAAAATGAAAAACTAGAGAGAGAAAGTAAATCTACACTGTTGGTGCTTTCTTCCTTCTTTCTTCTTGTCTTGACTCGATTTAAATTCTTTGTCTTTCTTGACGTCGTCTCGGGATTTGTCGATATAATTTGAACTCTTCTTATAATTTTCTTCTTTAATTAGACTTGGTTCTTCGACTTCATTAAACTTCCGTCTTTAGACTTTTTCTTCGATAAATCTTCAGAATAGGCCTTGGACATCCGTTCTTTTTGCACTCTTGATCTTTTGACTTCGTCTTTTCTCGTTTTCTTCGATAAAAGCCCGTAAAAGCCCGTGTTTTCTTCCTTTTTCATCTTTTGGTCCTAAAACACAATAAAAACACAAACCACGCATAATTCTGACATTTACGACATTAAATACATGTTTTGGCTTGGTTATTATTATAATTAAGTGGTAAAAGGATGGGTGTTTTCACACCTATTAACAGTCCCTTAGTGGGCTTAGAATTTGGCACAATAAGAAAAAGTCAACCAAATAAGCCCAAAACTTCCAGTCTAACTTAAAATTTGATTTTAAGAACAAAACTCTGAAGCCCCAAAAGCTGAAAATGTGTTTAAGCTAGCTTATTTTGTGACAATCTAACATTTTCAGTTAGTGAATTATTTTCTCGTATAATATTTTGAAACTTATTTTTGTGTTGGTTGACGAACTCACAATTTACGGATTTAAATTTGGGCTTACGTGCATAATTTAGCGTCCTTTACGACTAAACCGGAAACCTTAGGATTACGTATTTACGTTTTTGAACTCCGTTTTTGATGAGACAATTTTTATTGGATTCGTTTTGTGACGTTGATTCATAATTTATAAAAATGTTTTTCGTGAAACGACCCGAGGGCACGCAAATCAAGAAAACTAGAATCGAGGAATACCCGTAAATTAGTGAGGTGGGACAAAATACATTATCCCACCCCACTAGCACCCATGGGACGGCACAACAAGACACCACATCAATATGTGGCATCTTGTTAACTTGTTATTTAACAAGTGTAAGCTAAAGCTTACACTTTAAGCTTTCACTAGCTAAAAACCATCAACTACTCACACATACCATTTTCTCTCATGCAAACAACCTTAAAATCCTCTCATCACCACAACCTTGCCGTCCACTTTTGAAGAACAAACACCCCTTCTTGATCTTTTCTAGCCACAAATACTTGTTATCTAGCTCTATCATGGAGTTATCTTGAAGCCTTGATCATTTGGTGGCCATTTTAACAACAAATGAGGTGATTTGTTTGTGTCCTAGGGCTGATTTCTCAACTATTGTTCTTGGTGTTTGATGATCTTGGAGTTACTTTTGGTGTTCATCAAGTTCTTGTCTTCCAAAAACAAGATATACACTTGGTTGGTAAAGAAGATCATCCTCTCCATTTTCTCTTGTTATTTTTATAAAGAACAAATGTATTTTCTTTCTTGTTGTATATGTATATGATGAATATATGATTATAAAAATGTTGTGTGGGGATCAAGTGTTGATAAATATGCTTAAAAAGGTTAATAACTATAAGAAACAAGGCTAAAACCATGATTATTTAGTTGGCTGTATAAAAATAGTATATAACTAAAACTTAAACTGATAAACTTTCATGGTAGAATCCATTTACAGTAAGTACAAGATGTTATACACATGTGAGAGTTGGACATGCAATGGAATCATTATAATGAGTGAGATATGATCAAAACAAGATGAGTGTGCTAATCTGAATAGGCTGTTTTGTAGGGACTGTTAAGGCTAGATAAACTCAAACTGAGCAGTAGCTATAAGTAAGTTAAATGTAGCACATAATATGAAGATCATGCCATCCAAAAATGAGCTTCTAACTCATTATAAAACTCTAGATATGATAAAAATGGTGAGGATGAAAATAAAAATCAGATTTTGAGAATTAATGTTTATTATTATTATATAAGCACTCAAATTTTATTGTATAAAATGTAAAATAAAAACCCACTAACTTATAAAATTAATTTATATAAATATGTAAAAGGTTAAATAAATGGATAAATTATATAAATGGTAGTGGAATAATACTTATAAGTAATAAAAACTATAAACTTGATTTTTACGACTTTTTCGGCTATTACCGTAAAATTAACGTTTTTCGCCAATTAAAACTTAGACGATCAAACCCGTCTAATGTAAAGTTTTTAAAAGTCATATACTGATATATAAGTAACTAATATAAGTAAAAACCAATAAAACCCGAACTATAGGACATACGGACATTAACGAACTAACTAAGCATATTGGACTAATAATTGGACTAAATAAGATAAACACTTATAAAAAGAACTTATTGGGCTTAACCCATTTGGGCCCAACATGGAAAGTATAGATACTGATAATATAAGTATAAAATGGATCAAAACAAGTTAAAGAACTTATACTAAGCTTATTGGACTTAAAATAGGTAAATAGGTAAAACTAGTAAACTAGTAAAAAGTTACCAAAACATAAACACTAAAATGAGTAAACAAGGATATATAAACCCACTTGATCATCATCAAATGAACAAAATCATCATACGTATATTGTTATTTTAATAAAAGTCATTGGACAAGAGTCTAAGACCGATTATTATTTATATAAGTTTCCGTGACCGAAGCACGCCCGTAGCCGATAATCCGCCTTTCATTATCAACGTGAGTTCATAGCCTCACACTCTTTTAAATGTTTTATAAAATGATTTGTAAACCCACGAGGGAGATAACATGCTAGGTTTTTGATAAAAATAGAACACAAGTAGTCCCGATGGTATGCTTAATGATATGGACCCGAATGATGCTATGACCCTATAAACGAGACAAAAAAGATTATTAGTAGTTAGGTTATGTCACTTAAAGTCCCATTAGCATGAATTGTGAACTACCGGGATTTGGTAGACGCTTATGCATTTGATAGTACTATTTGGGGACGATCACCCCAGTTCGCGCCTTGACGGTTGATCCCCGTCGTACCACATTGATTGGTAAGCGAATTTATGTATGAGAAGATTTACATAGCGTGATTTTTGTGACGACACGCTAACTTAGATGGGAAAATTGTTTGTCAGGTTCGCGGCCCGGTGTTTTCATAGTAAGGTAAAAATGTCATGCGGCTAGTAATAATCCAAATCAAATAAAATGTATCCTAAAACCTATATACAAAACGATAATGACGCTAATAACGATAATAATATTACCTATTATGGTAATATTGAGACTACGGTCTCATGGACGGTTTAAGATGTATGCTTGATTTATATATTGCCTGACTAGCAATACGTGGACTTACTTCTGATATTATACTTGTGTTCTGATTTTAACGATTGTTTTATATAACGGTTTTTATTAAACTCTATGAATTCACTCGGCATTCGCTGATATGATTTTTGCATGTTTTTATCTCAGGTGCTTGAAGGTAATCCGGATGGAGATCGACTCTGATGGCCCATATAATATTTAAAATGTTCATTCGATCTATGTTTTGTTAACTTAATGACCTGTATAATTTGGGACCTATTGTACACTTTAAAACTTTTTATCGAATGAATGTATGTTAAACCTTGAACAACCATTTTTATGTGTTGTCTATGATTGGAGTTATTGTGCTATCCCGTAACACTCTAAAAGACCCTTCCGCTGTACCGATACGAAAAATGAGAGTGTTACAGTTTGGTATCAGAGCTCTCGTTATAGAGAACAAAAGATTTTAAAAACCAAGGTTTTGAACAAAACTTTTCAAAATCTTTTGACAATGAACATTTGAGAAAATATTTGAAAAATCTTTTGACTATAATGCCATTTAGGTTAACTAACGCACCTGCGGTTTTCATGGATTTAATGAATCGAGTGTGCAAGCCCTACTTGGATAAATTGTGATTGTGTTTATTGACGATATTCTAATCTATTCTAAGAATGAAGATGAACATAGAGAACATTTAAGGATTCTTTTGAAATTGTTGAAGGATGAAAAGTTGTATGCTAAGTTTTCGAAGTGTGATTTCTGGTTAGATTCTGTGCAATTTCTTGGTCATGTGATTAACAAAGATGGAATTCATGTTGATCCTGCAAAGGTTGAAGCCATTAAGAATTTGTCTGCACCGACAACGCCAACGGAAGTGCGACAGTTCTTAGGATTGGCTGGCTATTATCGGCGATTGATTAAAGAATTTTCTTTGATAGCGAAACCCTTGACTAAGCTTACCCAGAAGAATGAACCTTTCGTTTGGGGAAGTGATGAAGATGGAGCGTTTCAGACATTGAAGAAAAAATTATGTAGTGCGCCAATCTTATCATTACCCGACAGGAGTGAAGATTTTGTAGTGTATTGTGATGCATCTCTTAGAGGCTATGGAGCTGTTTTGATGCAGCGAGAGAAAGTGATAGCTTATGCTTCTAGGCAATTAAGGAAGAGTGAGGAGAATTATACTACTCATGATCTTGAGTTAGGAACTGTAGTCTTTGCTCTTAGGTTGTGGAGACATTATCTGTATGGCACCAAGTGTACGGTATTCACCGATCATAAAAGCCTACAGTATATTCTCAATCAGAAGGAATTGAAAATGAGGCAACGAAGATGGATAGAGTTGTTAAGTGATTATGATTGTGATATAAAATATCACCCAGGAAAAGCCAATGTTGTTGCCGATGCGTTAAGTAGGAAAGATAGAGAGCCTATCAGGGTACGTTCTCTAGTCTTGACCGTGCACAATAATTTGCCTGAGCAAATTAGAAAAGCGCAAATAGAAGCTTGTAAGAAGGAAAATTTTGTTAATGAAGGGTTCCGAGGAGAAGGAGATCCTTTAGAGGTTAGAGCTGATGGAGTGAAATGCTTAAGAGGTCGTATGTGGATACCTAAGTTTGGAGGCTTAAGAGACTTGATTATGTTAGAATCCCATAAATATAAGTATTCCATTCATCTGGGATCTGATAAGATGTACCATGATTTGAAGAAGTTGTACTGGTGGCCGAATATGAAAGCTGACATAGCTATGTATGTTCTTCAATGCTTGACTTGTGCTAGAGTTAAAGTTGAACATCAAAAGCCATCAGGACTACTTCAACAACCAAAGATTCCTGAATGGAAGTGGGAACGAATTACGATGGACTTTATCACCAAGCTTCCTAGAACATCATCTGGAAACAACTCGATTTGGGTTATTGTCGACAGACTGACCAAATCAGCACACTTCATTCCGGTTAAAGAGCAGTTCTCACTAGAGAAGCTGACTGTATATATCTTGAGAATGTGGTATGCAAGCATGGAGTGCCTGTATCGATCATTTCAGATCGAGATCCTAGATTCGCATCGAATTTTTGGAAATCTCTCCAAAGATCTTTGGGAACGAATCTCGACATGAGCACTGCTTATCACCCCCAGACTGATGGGCAGAGTGAAAGGACGATACAAACACTAGAAGATATGTTGAGAGCTTATGTGTTAGACTTTGGTAAGAATTGGGATAAACATTTGCCGTTAGCAGAGTTTTCGTATAACAATAGTTACCATTCTAGTATTAAGGCTGCACCGTTTGAAGCTTTGTATGGTAGGAAGTGTAGATCTCCTGTATGTTGGAGTGAAGTTGGGGATACCCAGCTCACGGGACCGGAATAGATCCGGGAGACTACGGATATGATAGTTCAGATTAAGAATAGGTTGTTGACTGCCCGTAGTAGACAGAAAAGTGTGGAAACCATTATTCACGGATCAATTAAGCTTACTAGGATATGCATCTCGTTCATATGATAAACATAGCGGAATTGAACAAGACACATGAACAAGGTGTTTACTTCCAACGATTACTTTATTCCAAACGATTACTTGTACTAAACGATTACAAGTAACCTCTAGGCGTGTATACATTGAATCCCACGCCTAGAACACGAAGACACTTTAGGTTTACATTGTGAATGATGGGATTAATAAACCTATGCATGGTGTGTGTTTATATACTACACATAACCCTCTTTACAAGAAATCTAATTACACTAGAACTCCCTCCATCTTTTGCTAATAAGTCCTCTTTGTTGTATGAAAGGGCTCCATATTCTTGTAAAGTTTGATATTTGCATATAAGTCCTTCCTGTTTCATTATTCTTGTTTTGTCTCATCAAATTAATTCCCAACAATCTTCCCCTATTTGATGATGACAAAACCAATCTTCAAATCTTGATCTTTCACGAATGAAACAAGCTTCCCCTTAAAGTAAGATTTCTTATAAAACATATTACCACATAAAAATAAGTTGTATACCTTGATCTTTGAATCTTCTTCCCCTTTTTGTCTCATCCAATAGGGGTCTTCTAAAGATAAACAACTAATAAACGCTTCCCCTTGAGTGGTGCATGTAAATGAATCACGAACCATGTAAACTCTAATTGTAGATTACGAATGAAGAAAAACGAATATAACCTATTTGTTGAAGAAGTGGAATCTCCCAAGCTTGTACCTTATATCTTGCATTATCCATGTGACGTTGAACTTATATAATTCAGGAAACTATAAGCAGACCTCGATCCCTTGTCAATATTCTCATCCTTTGTGAGACACTGAGCACGATAATGTAACTCCTTCAAGTGTTATGACAAGTCTTCGTCACCAAACATGTAAAGCACGAACAAGTTAACTTTAAAGTTAGTGGCTGGAAGTCCACGACTTTAAGATATGATAGAACACAAACTCGCGAAAATCTTCTTCAATCATCAAACTTACCATAAGATTTCTTCCCCTTGGTTTCCGGATCTTTTAAGCTACTAGGAATGATCATTGTTCATATGATTATACAACCAAAGCGAAATTAGAACAACAACCATTAACAAGGTGTTTAGGCATAAGAACATGAATTAAAACACAATTGGATTGTTCATTATTTTAATAACAAACAATCACTAGACGTGTATACATTGAATCCCACGTCTAGTCGACACACACTTTAGGTTTACATTGTGAATGAATTATATATATGAATAAAACCTATGACCCTTGGTTCCTTTTATAGTGTAAGGATTAGGGTTTACAAGAGATAAGGATGAATAAACAAGTAAATCTTCTATTTAAATAAACTTATGCAGAATATCTTTTGCATGTTTATCTAAATAGAAGCTTCCATAAGCTTCTTTTGTCTACGTTTTGTCAATGCTTGAATTGCTCTTGACAATGCTTGAATTGCTCTTGACAATGCTTGATTCCATCAACGCCTAAATTGTACATGTCAATGCCTGGAATGCTCTTGTCAACGCCTAGACAAATACTTCACGTTTTCTTCATTTTTGAGTTTCTGCCACATCAACTTTTTGACCTAACAATCTTCCCCTAGTTGATAGTGGCAAAACTCTATGTGTATCTCTTGTAAGTTATACATGATCTTCAAATTGCTTCCCCTCAAGTGTAGCACGTATTTCTTCCCCTTTTTGTCACATCAACAAGGAAGTAAACAATGTTGCAATGTTGAAGATTCTCCAGAAGTAGGCTCTGTGTAATGATCTTGACGAAAAATAAATAAGATATTCTTGATGTAGAAGCAGAATAACCCAATCTTGTATTCCATGTCTTGTACTATCCACGTGACTAAGAACTTATAGAGGAGGATATAAGTAGACCTCGATCCCTTGTCAATATTCTCATCCTTTGTGAGACACTGAGCACGATAATGTAACTCCTTCAAGTGTTATGACAAGTCTTCGTCACCAAACATGTAAAGCACGAACAAGTTACCTTTAAAGTTAGTGGCTGGAAGTCCACGACTTTAAGATATGATAGAACACAAACTCGCGAAAATCTTCTTCAATCATCAAACTTACCATAAGAATTCTTCCCCTTAAGCTAACACCTCTTCATAATGACTTTCATTACATCATAAATTATGCTAACTCGCTTTAAGATCATTAATTCCTTTTAAAAATATCCGAGCCATAAATATCATCTTGATATTCTAAATTAAAACGGAGATTCCATGTACCTTTGTGTGTATTTTCCTCCTTTTTGTGTGCTTAAAACGTCCAATTTTCTCAAACAGCAGCAAACCTTGTGTTGTCCAATATCCTCTTCTGTCCAATATCTTTGACAGATGTATTGTCCAATATCGGACAATACTTATCAGCGTTGAAGTTCATATATCGGACGACACTGTCAACCCATCAGCGTTGACTTATTCTGTCAGCGTCAAAATATTTCCTGTCAGCGTCGAACCAAAACTTTGTCAGCGTCAATGTTATCCATCTTTGTAATCTGATTAAATATTGACACCCACTTTGATCATACTTCTCTCTTGACTAAACAAGTATATCACATGGCAAACTACAAAGCATGAGCCATATAATATTAATTGCATCCTTTGATCAATCACTGTCACACTTCACGTCATGTATCTTTGGACCAATACTATCCTTCCTTTTATTTGTGATTTTCTTTTAAGCAAATCGAATAGTATACTCTCACGTCTCTTGCTTGGCTGTATCGTGTGAACACTTTATGGACCTTAAATTCCCATCTCATGTCACTGTCCATCATTAACCCACAATAATCAACCAATATAGCATAGTCGTGTGAACACAAGTTCCTCCACCAATAAAATAGCTTACATCGTGTGAACACACCATCACCAAAGTCGAAGACTTTTATCCAGATCCAAGATACAAAAATATGATTAGAATTCTTTGTATCCAAATTCCACGTGATCACATCTTAATGTAACAGCAACATAATCTTGTCCAAAGATATGAGATATATATGGAACTCCTAAAAACCAGAGATATGCATATCTCATAATAAAGATAATTATACCCCAAAACTTTATGACTGTTCCATAATTCATGCAGCAAAGAACTCCACACGTTTTTAACCATATCATTCCACCAATAGATCTATTAGACAGAAAACATATCTTAACTTTCTGTTTATACGAGCACATGTAACCTGTTACACCCGTCTTTCTTGAACTCAAAACCATGTCTCTGAAGAATAAACCTATCCTTCTGTGCATCACATGATTACTTTTGACCAAATATCATGAATGAAACAATACATGACTTGGACCATAGTGTGCTTCATCTTTATCACTGACGTGGAGTACTTTAATCAGTATTGTTGGACAACACGAATTTCTTAGATCCGTAATAGTAGACATACCACAAACGGACAATGTTGTTTTCCCTTCAATCATATGCAGAAGAACGTGTGAACATATTTAACTCACATCTCAAATTCTTGAAGCATTTATGCTTGACCAATCAAAGTTTCTCCACCGTGTGAACACCAATATCTTCTACCAATAAGAATGAGTGACTTACGGTAATACCATGGAAGAGCATGTAGAGGATCAAAGCTTAAATCACGCTGTCATGTATTCAATCTCACGTTACAGCAAGCAAAACTATCATCGTTCCTTGGTCCCGAGACAAACACATTGTCTTTTCTTTTAGCAAATCATGGACCATTCAAGCATGAAGACTCCTTGAAATCTTCACATCATTAATTCAAGTAGATCCAAAATTCACACAGATCACAAATCGTGTTTCAAATTTTGAGCAGATTAAAGCTTCTTAACGAAGCCCTAATAATTCTTCGAATTGAATGAACACACGTCGACCTTTAAACTGCTGCTACATCCTTCAATCATGCTGTTTTTTAACAACACAATCATGCTGCAAACATCTCTTGTATCTTCTTGAATTGATCTAGGGTTTGTAGAAAAACCCTAAAACATGATTTCATGTAAACAAGAATTCTGAAAATTAACCATCAGCCAACTTCGACGCTTAATAACTTTTGCCTGGGGATAAAACTCGACAATCCCTCCGGTGGATGTTTAGATCTATGTATGTAGAACACACATATAAAATTTCGTGACGATCCAACGGTTCAATCAAAAGTTATGACCTTCTGAATACTGCTGCGCACACAAAAATGTCCAGAAAAACCTATACGGATTTTTCTTTTCTTCTCCAAACACGAACACCTTGTTGGTCCTAGCATCACGAGCCACGAGGCTCTGATACCAATTGTAGAGTCCATTTGATCGTTAGACTCAATGGTTAAGAACCATTATATCTAGGTTGATCATCGTTCATATGATAACATAGCGGAAAAGAACAATGATCATGAACAAGGTGTTTACTTCCAACGATTACTTTATTCCAAACGATTACTTGTACTAAACAATTACAAGTAACCTCTAGGCGTGTATACATTGAATCCCACGCCTAGAACACGAAGACACTTTAGGTTTACATTGTGAATGATGGGATTAATAAACCTATGCAGGGTGTGTGTTTATATACTACACATAACCCTCTTTACAAGAAATCTAATTACACTAGAAGTCCCTCCATCTTTTGCTAATAAGTCCTCTTTGTTGTATGAAAGGGCTCCATATTCTTGTAAAGTTTGATATTTGCATATGAGTCCTTCCTGTTTCATTATTCTTGTTTTGTCTCATCAAATTAATTCCCAACAATGATAATTCCCAACAATTATTCTTGTTTTGTCTCATCAAATTAAAATGTTGTGTGGGGATCTTTCGTGAATAATGATTGTATAATCATAAGATTTGACCCAACAAAAAGTTACGCGGATGTGCGGCGGAAGCCAATGGAATTTAAAGTGGGTGACCGAGTAATGTTGAAAGTATCACCATGGAAAGGCGTTATCAGATTTGGAAAGCGAGGGAAATTGAATCCCCGTTATATTGGACCCTTTAAGATTTTATCTAGAGTAGGTCCGGTGGCTTACAAACTAGAGTTACCCCCAGAACTTCATGGTGTTCATGTGACAATCTAACATTTTCAGGTAGTGAAATATTTTCTCGTATAATATTTTGAAACTTATTTTTTTGTTGGTTGACGAACTCACAATCTACGGATTTAAATTTGGGCTTACGTGCATAATTTAGCGTCCTTTACGACTAAACCGGAAACCTTAGGATTACGTATTTACGTTTTTGAACTCCGTTTTTGATGAGACAATTTTTATTGGATTCATTTTGTGACGTTGATTCATAATTTATAAAAATGTTTTTCGTGAAACGAACTGAGGGCACGCAAATCGAGAAAACTAGAATCGAGGAATACCCGTACACTAGTGAGATGGGACAAAATACATTGTCCCACCCCACTAGCTTAAATGGGACGGCACATGACACCACATCTAAGGATGTGGCATCATGTTAGCTAAATAGTTACAAGTGTAACTAAGCTTACAACTTAAGCTTACTCTTTCCACTTCCTAGCTAAAACCATCAACTAACTTCACACATACCATTTCCATACATGCAAACAACCTCAAATCCTCTCAACCACTTCACCCTTGCCGTCCACTTTCAAGAACACACACCCCATTTTGATCTTTTCTAGCCATGAAATACATGTTATCTAGCTCTATCATGGAGTTATCTTGAAGCCTTGATCATTTGGTGGCCATATTAACAACAAAGTAGGTTATTTGCTTGTGTCCTAGGGCTCATTTCTCAACTATTGTTCTTGGTGTTTGATGATCTTGGAGTTACTTTTGGTGTTCATCAAGTTCTTGTCTTCCAAAAACAAGAAATACACTTGGTTCGTAAAGAAGATCATCCTCTCCATTTTCTCTTGTTATTTTTGTAAAGAACAAATGTATTTTCTTTCTTATTGTATATGTATATGATGAATATATGATGATAAAAAATGTTGTGTGGGGATCAAATGTTGATAAATATGCTTAAAAAGGTTAATAACTATAAGAAATAAGGCTAAAATCATGATTATTTAGTTGGCTGTTTAAAAACAGTATATAACTAAAACTTGAACTGATAAACTTGCATGGTATAATCCATTTACAGTAAGTACAAGATGTTTTACACATCTGAGAGTTGGCCATGCAATGGAATCATTATAATGAGTGAGATATGATCAAAACAAGATGAGTATGCAAATCTGAATAAGCTGTTTTGTAGGGACTATTAAGCATAGATAAACTTAAAATGAGCAGTAGCTATAACTAAGTTAAATGTAGCACATAATATGAAGATCATGCCATCCAAAAATGAGCTTCTGATTCATTATAGAACTCTAGATATGATAAAAATGGTGAATATGAAAATAAAAATCAGATTTTGAGAATTAATGTTTATTATTATTATATAAGCACTCAAATTTTATTGTATAAAACGTAAAATAAAAACCCACAAACTTATGAAACTTATTTATATAAATATGTAAAAGGTTAATTAAATGGATAAATTATATAAATGGTAGTGGAATAATACTTATAAGTAATAAAAAGTATAAACTTGATTTTTACGACTTTTTCGGCTATTACCGTAAAATTAACGTTTTTCGCCAAATAAAACTTAGACGATCAAACCCGTCTAATGTAAAGTTTTTAAAAGTCATATACTGATATATAAGTATCTAATACAAGTAAAAACCGATAAAACCCGAACTATAGGACATACGGACATTAACGAGCTAACTAAGCATATTGGACTAATAATTGGACTAAATAAGATAAATACTTGTAAAAAGAACTTATTGGGCTTAACCCATTTGGGCCCAACATGGAAAGTATAGATACTGATAATATAAGTATAAAATAAAACAAAACAAGTTAAAGAACTTATACTAAGCTTATTGGACTTAAAATAGGTAAATAGGTAAAACTAGCAAACTAGTAAAACATTACCAAAACGTAAACACTAAAATGAGTAAACAAGGATATATAAACCCACTTGATAATCATCATATGTACAAAATCATCATATGTATATTGTTATTTTGATAAAAGTCATTGGACAAAGTCTAAGACCGATTATTATTTATATAGGTTTCCGTGACCGAAGCACGCCCGTAGCCGATAATCCGCCTTTCATTATCAACGTGAGTTCATAGCCTCGCACTCTTTTAAATGTTTTATAAAATGATTTGTAAACCCACGAGGGAGATAACATGCTAGATTTTGATAAAAATAGAACACAAGTAGTCCCGATAGTATGCTTAATGATATGGACCCGAATGATGCTATGACCCTATAAACGAGACTAAAAGGATTATTAGTAGTTAGGTTATGTCACTTAAAGTTCCATTAGCATGAATTGTGAACTACTGGGATTTGGTAGACGCTTATGCATTGATAGTACTATTTGGGGACGATCACCCCAGTTCGCGCCTTGACGGTTGATCCCCGTTGTACCGCATTGATTGGTAAGCGAATTTATGTATGAGAAGATTTACATAAGCGTGATTATTGTGATGACACGCTAACTTAGATGGGAAAATTATTTGTCGGGTTCGCGGCCCGTTGTTTTCATAGTAAGGTAACAATGTCATGCGGCTAGTAATAATCCTAATCCAAATAAAATGTATCCTATACATAATGTAATCCAATAACGACGCTAATAACGATGAATATATTACCTATTATGGTAATATTGAGGCTACGGTCTCATGGACGGTTTAAGATGTATGCTTGGTTTATATATTGCCTGACTAGCAATACGTGGACTTACTTCCGATATTATACTTGTGTTATGATTTTAACGATTGTTTTATATAACGGTTTTTATTAAACTCTATGAATTCACTCGGCATTCGCTGATATGATTTTTGCATGTTTTTATCTCAGGTGCTTGAAGGTAATCCGGATGGAGATCGACTCTGATGGCCCACATAATATTAAAAATGTTCATTCGATTTATGTTTTGTAAACTTAATGACCTGTATAATTTGGGACCTGTTGTACACTTTAAAACTTTTTATCGAATGAATGTATGTTGAACCTTGTACAACCATTTTTATGTGTGGTCTATGATTGGAGTTATTGTGCTATCCCGTAACACTCTGAAAGACCCTTCCGCTGTACCGATACGAAAAATGAGAGTGTTACAGTTTGGTACCAGAGCTCTCGTTATAGAGAACAAAAGATTTTAAAAACCAAGGTTTTGAACAAAACTTTTCAAAATCTTTTGACAATGAACATTTGAGAAAATATTTGAAAAATCTTTTGACTATAACGGTGCCAGAGATCTCCGACGTTACCAACAAGCCCTATTGAGAAGATATATATTTTGATATATATAATTTAATTTATATATATATGTATATATCGTGATTTCATTATGTAATTGTTTAACTAGTATGTTATCCTAATACGAGATATATATATAAATGCAGATTGTCATGGCTGACCCTAATATTCCTGTAGAAAACCATGCTATTCCCGAACCTAATGTAGATGATGATCCTTATTTAGACTTAGTAGATTATGATATGGATGATGAGGAGGAACCATTTGAGGATCCCGAGCCCGAGTTAGGACTAGGAGATCAGATTTCCCCTCAGATTGACTTGGTAGAGAATGAGATTGAGAATGTTGATATAGAGAATGATGATGAGATTTGGTTAGATAATTTAGATGATGAGATTGACGACGAGGATGTCGAGGAGGATGTAGGTATAGACGTTGAGGTCGATGATGATGAGGAAGCCGAGCTTATTTATCCTTATGATGTTCCAGAGGGCGAGCCTTTGCCCCCACCAGTTTATTTGTCTGGTTCTGAGGTTGAGCTACCTAGGGATGAAATGTCTGAATCGTCTGAATCTGATTCTGAATCAGAGGAGGATGAGGATGACGATGCACCTGAGGTTGTGATGGTATTGCTACTTGTAGACGTGAGATAGGAGATTCGTCTAGTGCTCGAGAGGCTACTCATATTGATTGTCTTGCACCATGGGCCTTGAGACGTGATCTAGATGCTTCCCGTGTTAAGAGTTGTATGACAGAGATTGGATTAGGTGTTGTTCAGACTCAAGTTGCTTATTTGGAGTCGAAGACTAAGGTTGGCGAGAAAGAGCGAGAATTTCTTAGTTTGGATTTGACTGATGTAGAGCGTGGTTTGAATGAGGCTTTTAGGAGGTTATTAGTGTTGGAAAGTGGTGAGTTTGCTCAAATGAAGAAAAAGGTAAATTCTATGGAGATTCAGTTGAGTGTAGCTCGTGCGATGCGTGAGAAAGCTGAAAAGGAGTTGAATATATCCTTGGGATGGAATAGTAGATTTTATGCTGACATGGTTGAAAGAGGAGTGATCCGTAAGCGCCCAGCTGAAGATGTGTCTAGTGATCGTCCGACAAAGATACAGAAGACGATGGATGATGGACCATCTGGCGGTTCTCAGTAGACCAGTCTGTATTTAGTAGTGACCTTTGTATCTTTTGTAGCTTTGACTGAACCGACTTGTTAGTAGTAGACTTGGCATGAATTTTGAGTGTATATAGTGCTAGAACTTTGATATGGGATGTAACTAAGACAATACTTTTGTTTCAAATCGAATGAAATATGTATCTTGTCTTGAATTCCATATTGTGCCTTATTTGTATCTTGATTATGAATTCACTCCATATTATATGAATCCTTGTTGGGTGAATGCTTAATACTTTGAAATTGTTAAATTATAGAACTATGCCGCCCAAGAAGGCTGTGACTGAGGATGATGTACGTAGGATTATTACGGAGCAAGTTACCGCATCTATGACTGAATTTATGGCAAATGCTAGAAATAAAGCTGGCGGTAGTGGAGCTGGCGGTAGTGGAATTGGCGGTACTAATGTGAATGTGAATGCTAATAATGTGAATGCTAATGCTGGAGGAAATATAGGAGGACTTGGAGCTAATGCACCTGAAGTTGGTGGCTGTACTTATGTGACGTTCATGAAGTGTGAACCTCTACCTTTTAATGGAACTGAAGGTGCTGTAGGATTAAGCCAGTAGATTGAGAAGATTGAATCGGTGTTTCGGATTAGTAAGTGTAAGGAGGAAGATAAGGTGACTTTTGCTATGGCTACTCTTAAAGGTCGTGCATTGACTTGGTGGAACGGGAGAATTGCTTTCATGGGTCTTGATGCTGCTAATGTTACTCCTTGGGCTGAAATTAAGAAGTGGATGACTTTGGAGTTTTGTCCTCGTAGTGTGATCATTAGGTTAGAACAAGAGTTGATTCATCTGAGAATGAAAGGTGTGGACATTGATAGTTACACGAACCGATTCCATGAGTTGGTCTTGCTATGTCCTCGATTGGTTGAACCCGAAGAGATCCGAATTGAGCAATATGTTAAAGGGTTGACCAGGAATATCCGGGGGGACGTGACATCATCTAAACCACTGACCATTGATGATGCTGTTCGAATGGCTTACCAACTCATTGGACAGATAATTCAGGATAGGGAAGATGAAGCCCGTGTTGGTGAGAAAAGAAAGGGTGACGGTGATCGTGTAGATAGAGGTGATAATAGGAAGAATTTCAATCGCCGTCAAAACCAGAGAAAGGGGAATGCAAATGCTCTTACCAACAATGCACCACGCAACGATGATAGATTTCCTAAGTGTGGCAACAAGAGGCATGCTGGCGACTGTTGGAAGTGCCGAAATTGCGGAAAGCTTGGACACAAGGTTGAAAGGTGTAAAAAGGAAACCATTTGCTTCAACTATAATGAAGAAGGTCATAGGAAATCGGAATGCCCCAAGTTGAAAGCGATTGTACCTGGAAGAAACCCCAGGGTGGTATCTATCAACTTAGAACAATTGAGGTGAAGAAAGAGGATCTGAATGTCGTTACCGGTACGCTTTTACTCAACAATCATTATGCTGTTACTTTATTTGATTCGGGTGCTGATAGGAGCTTTGTATCCACTAAATTTAGTGCCCTTATTGACATTGAACCTGTTGAGATAAGTACCAGTTACGAGGTGGAATTGGCTAATGGTAAATTAGTGAAAACTAATAAGCTATTAGAAGGATGCTCTCTAAATCTCTTGAACCATTCCTTTCCGATTGATTTGATGTTGATAGAATTAGGTAGTTTTGATATTATTATCGGTATGGATTGGTTGTCGTTGAATAATGCTACTATTTTATGTGGAGAGAAGAAAGTTAAGATTCCTCTTAGGAATAGGACGTTAGTAATTGATGGTAATCGAGGTGAATCCCTTTTGAAAATCGTTACATGTATTAAAGTCCAAAAGTACATCAGGAACGGTTGTGAGTTATTCTTAGCTCAAGTGACCGGGAATGAGTCTAGGGAGAAACGATTGGAAGATGTACCTATTATTTGTGAATTTCCTGAGGTATTTCCTAAAGATTTACCCGGACTTCCACCGATAAGGCAAGTAGAGTTTCGAATCGATTTAATTCCTGGTGCTGCACCGGTGGCACGTGCGGCTTACCGATTAGCCCCTTCTGAATTAAAGGAGTTATCTGAGCAACTTAAGGAGTTGTCTGATAAAGGTTTTATTCGACCGAGCTCGTCGCCTTGGGGAGCTCCAGTCTTGTTCGTTAAGAAGAAGGATGGATCTTCTGTATGTGCATTGATTATAGGGAACTGAATAAGTTGACAATTAAAAATCGATATCCTTTACCTAGGATTGATGATTTGTTTGATCAACTACAAGGATCTAGTGTGTATTCTAAGATAGATTTGCGGTCAGGATATCACCAACTTCGCGTCCGTGAAGAAGATATTCCTATAACTGCATTTAGAACTCGTTATGGACACTATGAATTTCAAATAATGCCATTTGGGTTAACTAACGCACCTGCGGTTTTCATGGATTTAATGAATCGAGTGTACAAGCCCTACTTGGATAAATTTGTGATTGTGTTTATTGACGATATTCTAATCTATTCTAATAATGAAGATGAACATAGAGAACATTTAAGGATTGTTTTGAAATTGTTGAATGATGAAAGGTTGTATGCTAAGTTTTCGAAATGTGATTTCTGGTTAGATTCTGTGCAATTTCTTGGTCATGTGATTAACAAAGATGGTCATGTTGATCCTGCAAAGGTTGAAGCCATTAAGAATTGGTCTGCACCGACAACGCCAACGGAAGTGAGACAGTTCTTAGGATTGGCTGGCTATTATAGGCGATTCATTAAAGAATTTTCTTTGATAGCTAAACCCTTGACTAAGCTTACCCAAAAGAATAAACCTTTCGTTTGGGGAAGTGATGAAGATGGAGCATTTCAGACATTGAAGCAAAAAATTATGTAGTGCGCCAATCTTATCATTACCCGACGGGAGTGAAGATTTTGTAGTGTATTGTGATGCATCTCTTAGAGGCTATGGAGCTGTTTTGATGTAGAGAGAGAAAGTGATAGCTTATGCTTCTAGGCAATTAAGGAAGAGTGGGGAGAATTATACTACTCATGATCTTGAGTTAGGAGCTGTAGTCTTTGCTCTTAGGTTGTGGAGACATTATCTGTATGGCACCAAGTGTACGGTATTCACCGATCACAAAAGCCTACAGTATATTCTCGACCAGAAGGAATTGAACATGAGGCAACGAAGATGGATAGAGTTGTTAAGTGATTATGATTGTGATATAAAATATCACCCAGGAAAAGCCAATGTTGTTGCCGACGCGTTAAGTAGGAAAGATAGAGAGCCTATCAGGGTACGTTCTCTAGTCTTGACCGTGCACAATAATTTGCCTGAGCAAATTAGGAATGCGCAAATAGAAGCTTGTAAGAAGGAAAATCTTGTTAATGAAGGGTTCCGAGGAGAAGGAGATCCTTTAGAGGTTAGAGCAGATGGAGTGAAATGCTTAAGAGTTCGTATGTGGATACCTAAGTTTGGAGGCTTAAGAGACTTGATTATGTTAGAATCCCATAAATCTAAGTATTCCATTCATCCGGGATCTGATAAGATGTACCATGATTTGAAGAAGTTGTACTGGTGGCCGAATATGAAAGCTGACATAGCCATGTATGTTCTTCAATGCTTGACTTGTGCTAGAGTCAAAGCTGAACATCAAAAGCCATCAGAACTACTTCAACAGCCAAAGAATCCTGAATGGAAGTGGGAGCGAATTACGATGGACTTTATCACCAAGCTTCCTAGAACATCATCTGGAAACAACTCGATTTGGGTTATTGTCCACAGACTGACCAAATCAGCACACTTCATTCCGGTTAAAGAGCAGTTCTCACTAGAGAAGCTGACTCGTATATACCTTGAGAATGTTGTATGCAAGCATGAGTGCCTGTATCGATCATTTCAGATCGAGATCCTAGATTCGCATCGAATTTTTAGAAATCTCTCGAAAGATCTTTGGGAACGAATCTCGACATGAGCACTGCTTATCACCCCCAGACTGATGGGCAGAGTGAAAGAACGATACAAACACTAGAAGATATGTTGAGAGCTTGTGTGTTAGACTTTGTTAAGTATTGGGATAAACCTTTGCCGTTAGCAGAGTTTTCGTAAAACAATAGTTACCATTCTAGTATTAAGGCTGCACCGTTTGAAGCTTTGTATGGTAGGAAGTGTAGATCTCCTGTATGTTGGAGTGAAGTTGGGGATACCCAGCTCACGGGACCGGAATTGATCCGGGAGACTACGGAGATGATAGTTCAGATTAAGAATAGGTTGTTGACTGCCCGTACTAGACAGAAAAGTTACGCGGATGTGCGGCGGAAGCCAATGGAGTTTAAAGTGGGTGACCGAGTAATGTTGAAAGTATCGCCATGGAAAGGCGTTATCAGATTTGGAAAACGAGGGAAATTGAATCCCCGTTATATTAGACCCTTTAAGATTTTATCTAGAGTAGGTCTGGTGGCTTACAAACTAGAGTTACCCCCAGAACTTCATGGTGTTCACAACACATTCCATGTATCTAATCTGAAGAAATGTCTAGCAGTGAGTGATGAGAAAATTCCGTTAGGTAAGGTTCGAATAGATGGGAAGTTGCATTTTATCGAAGAGCCCGTAGAGGTTATGAATCGTGAGGTAAAGCAACTGAAACAAAGTCGGATACCTATTGTCAAGATCCGATGGAATTCAAAGCATGGACCGGAGTATACTTGGGAACGAGAGGATGAAATGTGGAAGAAATATCCGCACCTCTTCGATTTCAATAAGAAACGGACATCCAAATGAAATGGATCACGAGGACGTTGATCCCTTTAGGAGTAAAAGCTGTGACAATCTAACATTTTCAGGTAGTGAAATATTTTCTCGTATAATATTTTGAAACTTACTTTTGTGTTGGTTGACGAACTCACAATTTACGGATTTAAATTTGGGCTTACGTGCATAATTTAGCGTCCTTTACGACTAAACCAGAAACCTTAAGATTACGTATTTACGTTTTTGAACTCCGTTTTTTATGAGACAATTTTTATTCGATTCGTTTTGTGACGTTGATTCATAATTTATAAAAACGTTTTTCGTGAAACGACCCGAGGGCACGCAAATCGAGAAAACTATAATCGAGGAATACCCGTACACTAGTGAGATGGGACAAAATACATTGTCCCACCCCACTAGCTTAAATGGGACGGCACATGACACCACATCTAAGGATGTGGCATCATGTTAGCTAAATAGTTACAAGTGTAACTAAGCTTATAACTTAAGCTTACTCTTTCCACTTCCTAGCTAAAACCATCAACTAACTTCACACATACCATTTCCATACATTCAAACAACCTCAAATCCTCTCAACCACTTCAACCTTGCCGTCCACTTTCAAGAACACACACCCCATTTTGATCTTTTCTAGCCATGAAATACATGTTATCTAGCTGTATCATGGAGTTATCTTGAAGCCTTGATCATTTGGTGGCCATATTAACAACAAAGGAGGTGATTTGCTTGTGTCCTAGGGCTGATTTCTCAACTATTGTTCTTGGTGTTTGATAATCTTGGAGTTACTTTTGGTGTTCATCAAGTTCTTGTCTTCCAAAAACAAGAAATACACTTGGTTGGTAAAGAAGATCATCCTCTCCATTTTCTCTTGTTATTTTTGTAAAGAACAAATGTATTTTCTTTCTTATTGTATATGTATATGATGAATATATGATGATAAAAAATGTTGTGTGGGGATCAAGTGTTGATATATATGCTTAAAAAGGTTAATAACTATAAGAAATAAGGCTAAAATCATGATTATTTAGTTGGCTGTATAAAAACAGTATATAACTAAAACTTGAACTGATAAACTTGCATGGTATGATCCATTTACAGTAAGTACAAGATGTTATACACATGTGAGAGTTGGCCATGCAATAAAATCATTATAATGAGTGAGATATGATCAAAACAAGATGAGTATGCAAATCTGAATAAGCTGTTTTGTAGGGACTGTTAAGCATAGATAAACTTAAAATGAGAAGCAGCTATAACTAAGTTAAATGTAGCACATAATATGAAGATCATGCCATCCAAAAATGAGTTTCTAATTCATTATAGAACTCTAGATATGATAAAAATGGTGAATATGAAAAAAAAAATCAGATTTTGAGAATTAATGTTTATTATTATTATATAAGCACTCAAATTTTATTGTATAAAATGTAAAATAAAAACCCACTAACTTATGAAACTTATTTATATAAATATGTAAAAGGTTAATTAAATGGATAAATTATATAAATGGTAGTGGAATAATACTTATAAGTAATAAAAAGTATAAACTTGATTTTTACGACTTTTTCGGCTATTACCGTAAAATTAACGTTTTTCGCCAAATAAAACTTAGACGATCAAACCCGTCTAATGTAAAGTTTTTAAAAGTCATATACTGATATATAAGTATCTAATACAAGTAAAAACCGATAAAACCCGAACTATAGGACATACGGACATTAACGAGCTAACTAAGCATATTGGACTAATAATTGGACTAAATAAGATAAATACTTGTAAAAAGAACTTATTGGGCTTAACCCATTTGGGCCCAACATGGAAAGTATAGATAATGATAATATAAGTATAAAATGAAACAAAACAAGTTAAAGAACTTATACTAAGCTTATTGGACTTAAAATAGGTAAATAGGTAAAACTAGCAAACTAGTAAAACATTACCAAAACGTAAACACTAATATGAGTAAACAAGGATATAAACCCACTTGATCATCATCATATGTACAAAATCATCATATGTATATTGTTATTTTGATAAAAGTCATTGGACAAAGTCTAAGACCGATTATTATTTATATAGGTTTCCGTGACCGAAGCACGCCCGTAGCCGATAATCCGCCTTTCATTATCAACGTGAGTTCATAGCCTCGCACTCTTTTAAATATTTTATAAAATGATTTGTAAACCCGCGAGGGAGATAACATGCTAGATTTTGATAAAAATAGAACACAAGTAGTCCCGATAGTATGCTTAATGATATGGACCCGAATGATGCTATGACCCTATAAACGAGACTAAAAGGATTATTAGTAGTTAGGTTATGTCACTTAAAGTCCCATTAGCATGAATTGTGAACTACCGGGATTTGGTAGACGCTTATGCATTTGATAGTACTATTTGGGGACGATCACCCTAATTCGCGCCTTGACGGTTGATCCCCGTCGTACCACATTGATTGGTAAGCGAATTTATGTATGAGAAGATTTACATAAGCGTGATTATTGTGACGACACGCTAACTTAGATGGCCAAATTGTTTGTCGGGTTTGCGGCCCGCTGTTTTCATAGTAAGGTAACAATGTCATGCGGCTAGTAATAATCCTAATCCAAATAAAATGTATCATATACATAATGTAATCCAATAACGACGCTAATAACGATGAATATATTACCTATTATGGTAATATTGAGGTTACGGTATCATGGACGGTTTAAGATGTATGCTTGGTTTATATATTGCCTGACTAGCAATACGTGGATTTACTTCCGATATTATACTTGTGTTCTGATTTTAACGATTGTTTTATATAACGGTTTTTATTAAACTCTATGAATTCACTCGGCATTCGCTGATATGATTTTTGCATGTTTTTATCTCAGGTGGTTGAAGGTAATCCGGATGGAGATCGACTCTGATGGCCCACATAATATTAAAAATGTTCATTCGATCTATGTTTTGTAAACTTAATGACCTGTATAATTTGGGACCTGTTGTACACTTTAAAACTTTTTATTGAATGAATGTATGTTGAACCTTGTACAACCATTTTTATGTGTTGTCTATGATTGGAGTTATTGTGCTATCCCGTAACACTCTGAAAGACCCTTCCGCTGTACCGATACGAAAAATGAGAGTGTTACAGTTCACAACACATTCCATGTATCTAATCTGAAGAAATGTCTAGCAGTGAGTGATGAGAAAATTTCATTAGATAAGGTTCGAATAGATGGGAAGTTGCATTTTATCGAAGAGCCCGTAGAGGTTATGGACCGTGAGGTAAAGCAACTGAAACAAAGTCGGATACCTATTGTCAAGATCCGATGGAATTCAAAGCATGGACCGGAGTATACTTGGGAACGAGAGGATGAAAGGTGGAAGAAATATCCGCACCTCTTCGATTTCAATAAGAAATGGACATCCAAATGAAATGGATAACGAGGACGTTGATCCCTTTTAGGAGGAAAAGCTGTGACAATCTAACATTTTCAGGTAGTGAATTATTTTCTCGTATAATATTTTGAAACTTATTTTTGTGTTGGTTGACGAACTCACAATTTACGGATTTAAATTTGGGCTTACGTGCATAATTTAGCGTCCTTTACGACTAAACCGGAAACCTTAAGATTACGTATTTACGTTTTTGAACTCCATTTTTGATGAGACAATTTTTATTGGATTCGTTTTGTGACGTTGATTCATAATTTATAAAAACGTTTTTCGTGAAACGACCCGAGGGCACGCAAATCGAGAAAACTAGAATCGAGGAATACCCGTAAATTAGTGAGGTGGGACAAAATACATTATCCCACCCCACTAGCACCCATGGGACGGCACAACAAGACACCACATCAATATGTGGCATCTTGTTAACTTGTTATTTAACAAGTGTAAGCTAAAGCTTACACTTTAAGCTTTCACTAGCTAAAAACCATCAACTACTCACACATACCATTTTCTCTCATGCAAACAACCTCAAAATCCTCTCAACACCACCACCTTGCCTTCCACTTTTGAAGAACAAACACCACTTCTTGATCTTTTCTAGCCACAAATACTTGTTATCTAGCTCTATCATGGAGTTATCTTGAAGCCTTGATCATTTGGTGGCCATTTTAACAACAAAGGAGGTGATTTGCTTGTGTCCTAGGGCTGATTTCTCAACTATTGTTCTTGGTGTTTGATGATCTTGGAGTTACTTTTGGTGTTCATCAAGTTCTTGTCTTCCAAAAACAAGATATACACTTGGTTGGTAAAGAAGATCACCCTCTCCATTTTCTCTTGTTATTTTTATAAAGAACAAATGTATTTTCTTTCTTGTTGTATATGTATATGATGAATATATGATGATAAAAATGTTGTGTGGGGATCAAGTGTTGATAAATATGCTTAAAAAGGTTAATAACTATAAGAAACAAGGCTAAAACCATGATTATTTAGTTGGCTGTATAAAAACAGTATATAACTAAAACTTGAACTGATAAACTTGCATATTAGAATCCATTTACAGTAAGTACAAGATGTTATACACATGTGAGAGTTGGCCATGCAATGGAATCATTATAATGAGTAAGATATGATCAAAACAAGATGAGTGTGCTAATCTGAATAAGCTGTTTTGTAGGGACTGGTAAGGCTACATAAACTCAAAATGAGAAGTAGCTATAACTAAGTTAAATGTATCACATAATATGAAGATCATTCCATCCAAAAATGAGCTTCTAATTCATTATAGAACTCTAGATATGATAAAAATGGTGAAGATGAAAATTAAAATCAGATTTTGAGAATTAATGTTTATTATTATTATATAAGCACTCAAATTTTATTGTATAAAATGTAAAATAAAAACCCACTAACTTATGAAATTTATTTATATAAATATGTAAAAGGTTAAAAAATGGTAGTGGAATAATACTTATAAGTAATAAAAACTATAAACTTGATTTTTACGACTTTTTCGGCTATTACCGTAAAATTAACGTTTTTCGCCAATTAAAACTTAGACGATCAAACCCGTCTAATGTAAAGTTTTTAAAAGTCATATACTGATATATAAGTAACTAATACAAGTAAAAACCGATAAAACCCGAACTATAGGACATACGGACATTAACGAGCTAACTAAGCATATTGGACTAATAATTGGACTAAATAAGATAAACACTTATAAAAAGAACTTATTGGGCTTAACCCATTTGGGCCCAACATGGAAAGTATAGATACCGATAATATAAGTATAAAATGTATGAAAACAAGTTAAAGAACTTATACTAAGCTTATTGGACTTAAAATAGGTAAATAGGTTAAACTAGTAAACTAGTAAAAAGTTACCAAAACATAAACACTAAAATGAGTAAACAAGGATATATAAACCCACTTGATCATCATCATATGAACAAAATCATCATATGTATATTGTTATTTTAATAAAAGTCATTGGACAAGAGTCTAAGACCGATTATTATTTATATAGGTTTCCGTGACCGAAGCACGCCCGTAGCCGATAATCCGCCTTTCATTATCAACGTGAGTTCATAGCCTCGCACTATTTTAAATGTTTTATAAAATGATTTTAAACCCGCGAGCGAGATAACATGCTAGATTTTTGATAAAAATAGAACACAAGTAGTCCCGATGGTATGCTTAATGATATGGACCCGAATGATGCTATGACCCTCTAAACGAGACAAAAAGGATTATTAGTAGTTAGGTTATGTCACTTAAAGTCCCATTAGCATGAATTGTGAACTACCGGGATTTGGTACACGCTTATGCATTTGATAGTACTATTTGGGGACGATCACCCCAGTTCGCGCCTTGACGGTTGATCCCCGTCGTACCACATTGATTGGTAAGCGAATTTATGTATCTATAGATTTACATAGCGTGATTTTTGTGACGACACGCTAACTTAGATGGGAAAATTGTTTGTCGGGTTCGCGGCCCGCTGTTTTCATAGTAAGGTAACAATGTCATGCGGCTAGTAATAATCCAAATCAAATAAAATGTATCCTAAAACCTATATACAAAACGATAATGACGCTAATAACGATAATAATATTACCTATTATGGTAATATTGAGACTACGGTCTCATGGACGGTTTAAGATGTATGCTTGATTTATATATTGCCTGACTAGCAATACGTGGACTTACTTCCGATATTATACTTGTGTTCTGATTTTAACGATTGTTTTATATAACGGTTTTTATTAAACTCTATGAATTCACTCGGCATTCGCTGATATGATTTTTGCATGTTTTTATCTCAGGTGCTTGAAGGTAATCCGGATGGAGATCGACTCTGATGGCCCACATAATATTAAAAATGTTCATTCGATCTATGTTTTTTAAACTTAACGACCTGTATAATTTGGGACCTTTTGTACACTTTAAAACTTTTTATCGAATGAATGTATGTTAAACCTTTAACAACCATTTTTATGTGTTGTCTATGATTGGAGTTCTTGTGCTATCCCGTAACACTCTGAAAGACCCTTCCGCTGTACCGATACGAAAAATGAGAGTGTTACATATTTCAAAGCAGCTTATTCTTAATGCGCTTTTTGGACCATTAAGCTATAAGCTGATGCCATAAGCTAAGATTTGACACACAAGCTTCTTTTGAGTTACCAAAGAGATCTGTAAAAAGAAAATTTGAAAAAGCACAAGAAATAAGCCTGAAATAAGCCAAGACTCTCTTCACAAAACGACAAAATAGTTGTTTTTTAGTTCTAGACCACCTCAAGTGCTGATTCAAGTTTTAAAAGGTTTTAAACGACTTAACTAAGCAAAATAATCAAAAAATTTTCCAATAAGCACACTAAATAAGCCAGAATAAGCAATTAAGTACTTATGTAAAAGTCAACTTGATTAGTTTTCTAGTCAAACTTAAAAGTCAAACCCTAATAAGCTCCAGATCAAATCAATGGGTCAAATAAGGAAGATCTATCACAAAAAATAAGTTGTTGCATGTCTCGATAAACCAAAATGGCTTATGAATAAGCTGTTTGATATTTAACACTAACAGGGGCTAGTTTTGGAGGTTCAGCAGTGGAAAAAGTTTCCACTGCTTGACCAAATTGACTTTTTGTCTTTCGTGACTTTTTTGTGGATTCAGGTTATGCAAAGGCACCCACGTGATCAGTTAATCACAAGTAGTCAATAACAACAATCAAATCACAATTTCAATCAGCCAGTCAATACAGTTTTATCAAAAGATCACCAGACTAGTACCAGATATGAACAATAAGCAGTTTTCACTCAATAAGCACTTTTAGCAAGAATAAGCCAGCCAAACTTCACCAAATGCATACACAAGCTATAAATAATTCAAATTAACAAATATAAACATGTTTCATGCATTGATTCAAAGTCTAGATCTAGATTCAAGCAAATGAAAGTTTCTAATGAACAAGAACATGTAGTTTTGATACTTTGCTGATATACTTGACCACAAATCCAATTTTAAACACTCAAATCTTCTTAACAGGTTAACAAACTTTGATTTAACACTTGTTAGACCTAAACGCATACACTTTAGGTGTTTCCAAAATCTTAGGTCAAAATAAGCAAAATCAAGTGAGTTATAGCACAATCTTAGATATGATGTTTTAAAGCTGAAAACTTGCAGATATGAGCACACAACCAAGTATTAAGCAGATACAAACATTAAACATACCTTCCAATAACTCAAAAACAAGTTATGATCTTAAACAGGTAAACCCATACACCCCTTATCTTTTTCAAATCCAAATTTAACAAAGTATAAGTGTGATTTAGTGTTACCCAAGGCCAATCAAACACAATAACAAGTATATTATGCAGTATCAAGCAAGATTAAGCCACAAAAACAACAAGAACAATAGCAGAACACAAAATCACAAAATTCGAGTATTTTGACAGATTTTTGGGTTCAAGGACTCAAACCTCATGAATGTACATCTACACTCACGAATTTTTGAGCTGATGTGCCTAGAAAAACAAGGCACAAGCTTCCACAATAAAGTTGATAAGATTCAACAAGGTTAGAACAAAAATATGAAAAACAGAAAGTAGAAAAAGGCTTGATTGATGTGAACCTTTGTACCCACTCTTTGATTATCCCCAAACCACAAGCCTCACAACACCATGATAACACTTTATCAGGGTGCTATGATCAGCTTATAGCCCAAAAATTCCATAGGTGTACCAAAGACTTAGCAAAATATCAAGATTTTGGAAAAATATGCAATTTCTTGCACAATCTTTAAAAACAGGTTTTAGGATTCAAGATTCATAAACATTAAACATGAATAAGCAAATAATAAGATTGGCACTTGGGTTTTCTTCAAACATTCAAACACTTCTCATTAAACATGAAGGAGGATTTACAGAACTTTGAACAAAGGAAAAACCAAGAGCAAGCCTCAATGTATGAGGTCTTATGCCTTATATAGGCTACATGTGTTCTATAAATGCAAAAAAGTAAACCCTAATGTATTAAAGTTACTGAAATGCCCTTGAGGAGTTTGAACTTGCTTAAATCATGTGAAGTATCTTTGGCAGTATGTGAGGTTGTATAGCTGTTGGAATTGCATCAAAGGCTCACACGGAGCTTAAGTTTGAATCAAGAATCTTGGACGTTAGATGGCTGGCACCTTTTTTCATTTTCTCCCAAAACCGTGTACAAGGGTTTAACATGTGACAATGGTGATGATGTGGCATAGATTTAGGAGTTGGGTTATGTTTATGATTACCCTAATCATAATTCTGGAGGTGATGGAGGATTAATTTTTTCTTAATCAATAAACCCCAATTCGTGTTCTTGAGTGAATAGTAACAAGTTTAATCTGATTTGGGTTTTAAAAAGGTTGTTAGGCGCCATTTATTAAACTAATCAAAGATTAGTTATAACAGGTTTTAAGTGGAGGATGACATGGAGGATTGGTGGGATATCATTGGTGGAGAGAGCGAGTGGGGCATGTGTCACCCCCTCACGGGTCTATGTATCTTCTCTTGTCTGCCTATTTTGGTCCCTCACCTTCCTTCTTTCTTTCATTCATGGTTTAATCAGCAAAAAACGTATTTCCCTTTATAAATAAGTTTGCTTTTTTATACTTTGGCAACCAAACTTTTTTCCAAAATGTTTTAAAGGGTATTTCTTGCCATGTTTTGATATTTGAAGGGCTGATTTTGGCATATCTTCATTCTTCAAGGTGTTGACTTGTTTGTTGACTTCTTGGAGGACTAATAATGACAAGTCTTCATTTTTGAGGGACCATTCTTGCCAATTCTTCAAAGTAGAGGGCCCTTTTTGTAAATTTGACAAACTTTAAGGACCAAACTTGTAATTATGAATATACAAGGGTTTAAAGTGTCAATTCTTCAATATTGGACGACCTTTCTTGTACAATCTTCAAATCTTCAAGGGTTATTCTTGGAAAATCAACACTAGGGCTTGGTTCATTGTGCGGCTTCGTTTCCCGTGTTCGTTTTTGCTTGTTCTTTGTGATCTTTTGTCATTTTCTCAATATCCGTACCTAAAATACACAAGTAACAAACACAAGCATATATTTAGCCTTCTTCATGATATTTTATGCATTTAAAGCCCGTTTTGGATGATGAGACTATGTATAAAAGCAGTCTCATCAAGGACATTGCAAAGAGAAGGAATGACAGGAAAACTCTAAGCATTCTCAAAATTTCTTTGGGACCAGCCAATCAACACAAATATAGAGGTTTTGAGTCTGCAAAAGAGCTTTGGGCAGTCCTTCAAGTCACTTATGGTGGTAATGATGATACTGCCTCAGATAAAAATAAGCAACTCTTGCATGAGTATGTTGTGTTCAAAGCTCTTCCCAATGAAAAGCTAAGTGGGGTGAGAAGCAGACTTCTTGACATCACAAGCAAATTGTCATTTATGGGAACAGTGCATGATGAGTCTGATATCATCACCACTTTCCTTAAAAGTCTTGGTGATGCATGGAATATTGAAGCAAGGTCTATGATTGCTAATAATGCTCACAAAAGTTCCACTTTTGATGACGTCTACAATAAACTGAGGATTGTAGAGAGTGAAATCCTTTTGGATCAAGGAAGCAAATCTATCAATGGAAATATGGCCTTCTTATCACATAGTGAAGGTCAATTTGATCAAAGGGGGTCATACATGCACCCCGTTACTAGATCACCTTGTGTCAACGTTGGATCAAGCTTTCTCAGCGCCCCACATTCAGACGCTGACACATACAATGTTGACTCGCCAAGAGTTAAGCCTGTTGGTATTGATCTAGATACAGTATGTGCATACATTGCTTCATTGCCCAATGGTTAAGTGGTTACATATGAGGACCTTGAGCAAATTAGTGATGAGCATTTAGAGGAGATGGACATAAAGTGGAATATGGAACTTGCAAGCATAAGGGCCAATAGATGGAATAGGAGATTCAGGAAGAAGATGACCTTTAATGCTAAGGACACTACTGGGTTTGATAAATCCAAGGTTGAGTGTTACAATTGTCATAGAATGTGTCACTTTATGAGAGAATGCAGATCTCCAAGAAGATCTGATGTTGGAAAGCCTTCAAGCCAAATCATCAAGGTTAAAGATACAAAGGCTATGGTTGCAATGCAAGAGATTGATGGTATTGGTTGGGACTGGAGCTTTTTGGCCAAAGATGAGGAAGACAACAAAGCCTTGGTTGTATAAAAGGAGGAAGAGGAGCATGTTCACTATGCTCTCATGGCACATTCTTCATCTTCATCAGACAATGAGGTATATGATGATGCATTTGTAGTAAAGGTTGTCGTTTAAACACTAAAAAACATAACAAAGAAATTCTAAAGTTAAAATCAGATGTTTTTGATGAAAAATGCAAGTTATCTAGTTATCAACTTGCACTTGTTCAAACTAAAAAGACTATGGCTGAATATAAGAAAATGGAGCTTTACCTAAAAGTTTAAATCAATGTTTTGACTCATGACCTCAATGCTAGTATTGAGGTAAAGGACATCTTGGAGAGATCCAATGGTGTTATACAAGCTAAGTTAGAAGAGGCCATCAAAAACAAAGATAGTGTAGATATGAAAATTAAAAGATTTGATAAAGCTTCTCAAACCCTAGAAAAATGAGTTAGTGAACAAAGAGACTCTAGGGATATGACTGGGATTGGGATGAAAGAGTATGTTGGTGTTCCACCACCTACTGGGAACTTCTATGGTGTCCTTAGAAAGGATTTGTCTTGGCCTAGTATTCTAGAACTCCAAGAAGAGGAATTTATTCCTCCACCAAGAGTTCTTACTCCAGTAGAGGAATATAAGCAAAAATTGACTGATTTGGACCAATGGAAGAAAGTCAATCCTACTTTGTTTATTAAAGGTGCCATGCTTAGTGATAGCCTAAATGAGTCTACACCCATAAAAGTGACCAACCCTACTACTGGAAAGACTGTTGACCTTGGCTTAAACGTTGATAGAAAACCTAGTATTAAATATGCAGAAATGTATAAAAAACCTAGGTCACCAAAAAGTCAAGTTAGTGATAATGGGACAGGTTTCTTTTCATCTAGACCAAGAGTTATGTCTAGAAAAGCCTGTTATACTTGTGGAAGTTTTTCACATTTGGCTTATAAGTGTGTCAATGCTTCATATGTCAACGCTGATTGAAAGTCAACCATGGTCAAACCCAAACCTTTTGTCCAGCAAAGTCCACAAGTCATAAGACCAGCGCCATTCTTTACTAAAGGGTCTAATACTTATGGACAAAGACCTTTTGAAAAGACAAATACATGGTCTAACAGACAATAGGTTCTTGTAGCAAACCCTAGTTTTGGCGCTGACAAAAGCAATCGTAGCGTTGTCAAGAACAATTTTAACGCTGACAGGAATGTTTCCAACAATGTTAGACCAAGTATAACAAATACTTGCAACCAAAGGGAAAGGGTTCTAAAGCTTATTCTAGCTTGACATGGAGACCCAAACAAGACCAAAAACCTAATTCAGATGGAATTTCTATGACCTGTAACAGATTTCATTACATTTCAAAGGTCATAACTAAACCAATTGGGGTTAACTGGGTGTTTAATCCAAAAAGGGATGAACAAGGGGTTGTTATAAGGACTAAGTTTGTTCTTGTTGAACAACCAAATGAATCCAAGTCTGCTTAGGCTTGGGTTCCCAAAGAAAACTAATTTGTTTTGTTTATGTGCAGGGCATTCAAAAGCAGGTTAATGATCATGGATATTGGGATAGTGGATGCTCTAGGTACATGAGGGGGAAGGAAGATTATTTGACAAACTTTACCCCCATTAAATATGGTGACAAAGTGTACTTTGGAGGAGGATATGGAACTATTACTGGCAAAGGCACTCTTATCACCAACAATTTGCGTTTTGAAAACGTATTTCTGATAAAAGAACTTGATTATAATCTGTTTAGTGTATCACAAGTTTGTGATAACAAAAATAAGGTTCTTGTCACTGATACTGAATGCTTGGTGTTAAGCAAAGATTTTAAATTACCTGATGAGAAATTCATTGATTATAGAACACCTAGGCATAAGGACATTTATAATGTGAATCTTAATGGAATTAGGATGATTAATAATCTGTCATGTCTATATGCTAAGGCTTCAGTTGATGAGAGTAATCTTTGGCACAGAAGGTTAGGGCACATAAATTTTAAGAACATAAATATACTTGTGAGACATGGTTTAGTTGACGGTCTGCCTGAAAAGGCTTTCCACAATGACCACTCTTGTGTTGCATGCCTTAAAGGCAAATAGCACAAAGTCTCCTTTAAGTCTAAACTTGTTGATATTGAGTAAAATACGTCTTTTAGGAAAAAGAACGTATAAATGCGGCAAGTATTAAACTCGACGATTTAGGAAAACCGACAAGTCGAATAAAATCCATGTTCGTTCTCGAAGGAGGTGTGTGGATTAATGTGCCAATATATATGAAATCAAGTTTCGATTAGTGACGTTTTTTGGTTTAAAGGGAGAAAAAGTAAAGACGAGCTACGACTACGATTACGCTACGACGTTGACGTAAAACGATGAAGTAATTACGTAAAACGCAACAAAATTAAAAATCAAACCTAAAAATTAATTAAAAGTTTAAACTAAGTCTAAAATAATATAAATAAGGATAAAAATCCAACAATATATTTTAAAACCTTTTATTAATTAAATATTCAATTTTTAATGCTAATTAAAGCCCTAAAATTAAATATAATTAAGAAAAAGCACAAAATATTATTTTATTAAACTAATAAGTTACTTATATTATTTAAAGACTAAAAAGTATTTTTTTCTAAATTTTAAAAACTATTTTTCTATTTTTAAAACACTTAAAACTATTTTTAAACTAAAATAATCATAAAAAATAATAAAATAATGCCAAAAATAATTTGACAATTTTGAAAATCCTAAATTATGCTATCGAACAGTATAAAAATGAAATAGTTTTGAAAAATGTAAAATTTTTCACTAAAAGACAAAACAGATTAATATTAAAACCCTTATTAAGCTAAATTAATTATAAAAAATAATTAAAAAGTGAACAGTAAAAACTTTTTAAACTAAAAATCTTAAATGATTTTTCTTAATCTAGGAAAATTTTTAAAACTAAAAAATTTTACTTTTTACCACTAAAAGACAAAAAACAGAAATTAAAAAGTAATTAAAAATAGCTATTTAATCTAAAATATATTAAATGAACAGTAAATGATAAACTAATTAAACTGAAAAATCAAAAATAAAATAAGAAAAATATTGAAACTAGTTTGGAAGTCTAAAACTAATTTTTACCCACAAAAGACAAAAAAGTTGAAAACTGATAGTGACATGTGGAGAACTTTTGTCTGCTTGTATAGCAGTGGTAACCAATACACTAGCAGGGGGAAGTTGGTTCCCACTGCTAGAACAGAAAACGGGTCTGGGCACAATTTTGGTGATAACTTTTTTGTTACTTGGTCTCTTTTGGATTCAAAGGCACCCCCACAACCAGTTGGGTTGTGGGGAGTCAAGGAAAGTATAAAAACAACACTTTACTCACAAAAAATTCAAACAAGTGGCCTATAATAGTGACTGTTAATCATAAAGGTGGGCATATGGTGTTTACTGATCTTTTTGGTGATTTGCTGAGTTTTAGCTCATCAAATCTTGTTCAATCCAACTCAAAGCCACAAAAGAACTGTATCCAATCCTAACTTATGCTAAACCCTACCTAACTACTGAAATTTGGTGGACAAAATTTGATAAACCAAGGTGGTCAAAGCACTTTACTGATTTATAGGTATTTTAGACAAAAATGATGTGCACTTCACTCTAAAATCATACAACACTGAATACTAACTACTGATAACATCCTTTTATAACTAATTAAGTATGTTAGAGTGGATTTCAAAACAAAAGTCTGTCAAACATTCACTTTAAAACCCAAATCCAAACACTCCTTTAACTGAAATCTTGACAAATTTCACAAAGATTAGGCTACTTAATAACACCAGATGAATTAAAACCTATCCTATCATACTAAACTCTAGAAGAAAACACAACTGGAAGAACAATTTAACTGGAACTAACATTTAGCAAACAAATTACACCCCAAAGACCATACAATCCACATAGCACATAATTTTTCAAGAAGAAAAATGAAAGAGAGTTCACACCTTTTAAGAGGTGGATGCCACCAGCTTTCAAGAGGCTTTCTGGATGGTTAGAACTATAGGAAGTGTAGAGAGCCCCGTTGTGGTTCAACAACTGAACCGGGGTGACAAGTGTCTTCAACAAAACATAAAATGGAAATGGAATGAGAATCTTGCTTACTGCTTCCTTAACACCTGCACAAGACAAACAAATAGAGGAAGTGAAGCACGGAAAAGCTTAAGAGAATAAGTTCTGCTTATTGAATAAGCAAGCTTATAAGCTTATAGCTTATGAAAAACCAAAATTTACCAAAGAATTGAACTTTCCTTTTTAAAACTGATTTATAAAATGGTGACAAAAGGTTAACAAAATCCTGAAACCAATGACTAGGATCCACTATCACTTCACCAAGTCATCAATCTCAGTCTTATGAAAAACTTTTCCAAAAACTCATAAACCTATTTTCTGAAAATGATTTTTGTAAACTAAAAACTTTGAAATTTTTTAAAGTAACTTGCACATATTGAAACTTATACTACTTTGCACAAAACTTAAACCTTACACTAAAAAGACAATAACAGGAACTCAGCACAGTGCAATATTCTTAAAAACTAAAAATTTCATTAATTTTATAAAAAGAGAGTACAAAGGCTGGAACAAGGAAGAGTGGTCACATGTCGACCCTTTTTATACTACTTAAACGAAAATTCTAGAATACCTAACCCTAATACAAAGAAAAAATCCTAAAATGCCCTTTGTTTGAATCTTAGTCTTTGGTCAACAATATATCTTGTGATCATGTGAATTAGCCAGCTTGCAAGTCTTCATCCTAGTCGTTTGTTGTCACTTTGGGAACAAGGAATCCACCTCAACCATTGTTTTGGTCTGCTTTTTGGGTTTTGGTGGACAAGGACAGGGCAGGGGAGGGTCCTAGCCAACACATGGGTGTGTTGGGAGGGAATCTGAGAGTGGGGTGTAGTTTAGGCTTGGGGTAATTGAGGTTCTGGAGTGATTCGTCCAAAAACCCCTTGATTAGTGCTCAATAGGTTTTAGGGTTTATGTGTGGGAGGGAAAAAAAGATTAGGGATTTAATCCGTTCAAGGTTTTCAAAACATGTTTCCCACCCTAAGTATAACTGATTATTAATAATCAGTTTTAAATACGTAGTGGAAGGGTGACGTGGGCGAGGTGATGATGTGTAGGGGTTTGATTGGTGGGGAGGGTGATGTGGCGTGAGGTGAGTGGTGAGTATCTTGTCTGGGCAGAAGTGGTCCTCCAAGTTTCCATTTGTCTTCACTTAGTATTAAACAGCTCCAATGTAACACCCCTAGATTTATACAATTCAATACAGCGGAAGACTCGTTGGTGTTACGGATAGCACATTACTCACATCATAGACAACGCTTAAAAATCGCGTCGTTTAGTAATAAAGCATTTCCATTCATAAATACCAAAGTTACATAGGTCCCAAGTCATATTATTTCATACAGGTTTTACAAAGCATTTGAATGGAAATTATTATTTAAGTGCGGGCCATGAATTCTTGATGTCTTCCCGAGAATTACCTTCAAGTACCTGAGATAAAACATGTTAAAAGAAAAGGTCAGCGATAACGCCGAGTGAATTCATAGAGTTTAATAAAACCATCAATATATCATCGGTACATAATTATTACCGATAATCATTTTGTACAAATTTTTGTAATAGGCCATAAAATAGCCAAAGTCATTTTATACAAATCTTTATCAAAAATCATAATATAGGCTTTCGCCTTCAAAATCATTATACGAACCATTGTCGTTAAAACATCATACAATACGTTTTATAACGTTGTATAGATTAAATAAAAACCGTTATATGAATATGGTTATGAAAAACCAAAACACGAACATAATATCAATAGTAAGACCCCATATTGCTAGTCAGGCAATATATCGTAATTCGGTGCGTATAGCAGTATTTCGTTAATTGGATTATTATAAGCCGCATGAAATTGTTACCTTACTACAACAAACAACGGGTAGCTAGCCCGAAACTCATTTGCCCATCTAAATTAGCGTGTCGTCACAATAATCACGCTTGTGTAAATCTTCTCATACATAAATTCGCTTACCAATCAATGTGGCACGACGGGGAACAACCGTCAAGGCGCGAACTGGGGTGATCGTCCCCAAATAGTACTATTATATGCATAAGCGTTTACCAAATCCCGGTAGTTCACAATTCATGCTAATGGGACTTTCAGTGACATAACCTAACTTTAATAATCCATTTCATTTCATCAATCGGGTCATTTAATCATTCATCGGGTCATACAATCATTCGGGTCCAAATCAATAAACAAACAATCGGGACAAATGGTGTCCTATTTTATCAAAACTAACATGTTATCTCCCTCGCGGGTTTATAAAACATTTCATAAAAACATTTAAAAGAGTGCTAGGCTATGAACTCACGTTGATGTGGGAAGGCGGTTATCGGCGATTTGGATGTACGGTACGTGCTTCAATCACTGAAACCTAGACAAATAATACTCGTCTTAGACTCTTGTCCAATGACTTTATAAAAATAACAAATATACATATGATGATTTTGTACATATGATGATGATCAAGTGGGTTTATATATTCTTATTTACTCATTTTAGTGTTTATGTATTGGTAACTTTTTACTAGTTTACTAGTTTTACCTATTTACATGTTTTAGGTCCAATAAGCCTATTATAAGTTCATTAACTTGTATTAATCCATTTTATACTTGTATTATCAGTATTTATACTTTACATGTTGGGCCCAAATGGGTTAAGCCCAATAAGAAACTTTTATAAGTGTTTAACTTATTTAGTTAAATTATTAGTCCAAATATGCTAACTTAGCTCGTTAATGTTCGTATGTCATAGTTTGGGTTTTATCGGTTTTTACTTGTATTAGGTACTTATATATATATATCAGTATATGACTTTTAAAAACTTAACATTAGACGGGTTTGATCGTCTAAGTTTTAATTGGCGAAAAACGTTAATTTTACGATAATAGCCGAAAAAGTCGTAAAAATCATGTTTATAGTTTTAATAACTTATAAATCTTATTCAACTACCATTTTTATAAAGTGTCCATTTATTAAACCTTATACATATTTATATAAATGAAATTTATAAGTTAGTGGGTTTTAATTCACATTTTATACTATATTAGTTTGAGTGCTTATATAATACTATTAAACATTAATTCTTCAAAATCTGATTTTTAGTTTCATCCTCACCATTTTTATCATATCTTGAGTTCTATAAGGAGATAGAAGCTCATTTTTGGACACCATAAACTACATGATATGTGCTACAATTAACTTAGTTTTAGCTACTTATCAATCCAAATCTAAATATCCCTAACAGTCCGTCCAAAACTGACTATTCAGATTGGTACTTCAATTTTATTTTAATCATATCTCACTCATTATAATGATTCCATTGTATGGCCAACTCTCACATGTGTACAAGACCTAATACTTACTGTATATTGATTCCAATTTGTCATTTTATCAGTTTAACATGTGGTTAGTTACTGTTTTTATACATCCAACTTATTAAGCAAGATTTTAACCTTTTTACATATGGTTTTCCATCTTTTTAACCGTGTTTATCAACACCAAATCCCCACACAATATTTTTATCATCATATACATATACAATAGGAAATAAACTACAAGATTACATAATCAAAATAACAAGAGGATGGGAAGAACAATCTCTATACCACCAAAGTGATGAAAAGATGGGGTTGATGATGAACAAGACTTGGTTTTGGGTAACCAATCTTATGAGATATCAACATCACTTCTAGGATCACCAAGTATTTGTAGATTCCTCCAAAAATCAGCCCTTGTTCTTCATGAAAACCCCTTGAGAAATCAGCCCTTGGACATCACCAAATCTTCTCCTTGGATGTTAAAATCACCACCAATCAATAGAGCTTGAAAAGGGCTTTATCATATGTGTGAATAACATATGATTTCATGGTTAAATTTGATCAAATGAGGGTGTTTAGGGGTGGTTCTTGGACGAACTTTAGAGAGAGAGGGAGGAGATTTGTGTGAGATTTGTATGGAGTTGAATAAATGAAGTTGTTAGTTTGTGTTGAGTGGTTTTGTTGTGCATGTAGTTTGTGTAAGTAGCTAGGACAAGTGTCCTAGCTTACTTAGTAAGCTTTGACACATCTTAGATGTATTGGTGAAGTTTTTGCCTCCCATTTGTGGGGTGAGGCAAGTGTAAACTTGTCCACTAATTTACGGGTACTCCTCGATTCTAGTTTCCACGATTTGCGTGCCCTCGGGTCGTTTTACGAAAAACATTTTTATAAATTATGAATCAGCGGCACAAAACGAATCTAATAAAAATTGTCTCATCAAAAACGGAGTTCGAAAACGTAAATACGTAATCCTAAGGTTTCCGGTTTAGTCGTAAAGGACGTTAAATTATAATCGTAAGTCCTAATCTCTTCTCGTAAATTTGAGAGTTTATGAACCAACACAAATTTAAAATTCCAAAATAATATTCACGGATAAATTTATTTCCTGAAATGTCAGACTGTCACCAAAGATGGTGTATGTAAACGTAAGCACGTAACGTAGAATCCTCCGGTTTAGACGTAGTCGATGCTACTTCAAGACGTAAATCCAAATTTCTTCCCAAAAATAATTGAGTTCATAATATAACATTAAAATAATGTTTTTAAATAATAATTAAGAATAAAATATCAACCATAAATTGACGGATTGTCACAGCATTTACCCCTAAACAGGATCTTTGTCCTCAAAGATCATCTTACTACTCGCTTCTTATAGAGTTAAAGCCATGTGGGTATTTCCTCCACGTTCGGTCTTTTCTCACAAGTGTAATTCATTACAATACGCGAGTTTCATCAAACATAACTATGGGAATAAGATCAGGCTTAATGTTGACTTACTTTCTCTATCCATGATGTTCACGGGTTTTTGATGAATGCAACTTTTCGCCGATCTTAAACTTTATCAAGAAGATTTCAGATTTTTACTTGATAGGCATTTTATCAAGTTCGATATACGAAACATAATTCACGCAGCTCTTGAAGTCCTAGGGTAGATCAAGCTTATATGCCTTTCAAACCAATCTTTTACATCATCTCAATGGTCCCATACAACAGGGACTTATATCCCATGATCTTTCAGATCATCAATTCATTTTTCCATGTTAAAATTTTTGGCATAACTTCGCTACCCATCTGGCACTTCAAGATCTACATTTCATATTCACATAACCTCCTGCCCACTACCGGCAGTCAATAATCGGATCCTAATGTCAACAATCATTTCAGGTCTCGCGAGTCGAGTATTTTGTAAGGTTAGGTTCGCCATCATAGGAAACCTTAAACCTAAAAGACATGTCCAACTCACAATGGGTGTATGTCGAGTGTCTTCATCCCAACTCATGCTTACAGATGCTCTTATGTTTAGATCCTAACAAGATTCAATATTGATCCTAATACGATAATTATGATAATCTCTCCAAAGGAAAACGATTTTACAGTTTATTACCAAAGGTCAATCATTCAAACATAAAACAACACTTATAGTATTTTGTATCGTTACTTTACCTCGTCCCTTCGATTAGGGTGGTATAGTACTCTCATCAAGATTCGTTCTCAATGACTTCTGAGCAAATCTCTAGAAATTCGATGCGAAGCGAGGATCTTGATAGAGATGATCGATACAGGCACACCATGTTTACATAACTACTTTAAATACAAAAGAGTCAATTTCTTCATCAAGAATCTATCATTAATAGGAATGATATTAGCAGATTTGGTCAGTCTGTCGACGATGACCCAAATCGAATCAAATTCTGATGATGACCTTTGCAATAGCTAGACGTTTACTAATGTATGAGGCGATGTCTGCCTTCATAATTTGCCATCAGTACAATTTCTTCAGATAAAGATACATTAAATCAGAAACGGCATGAATAGAATACTTAATCTTATGAGATACCAACATGACTAAATCTCAAAATCTCCATATCTAGGCAACCATAAGTGGCCTTCTATACATTCAACGCCATCGGCTTCTCAATTCTGATGGTTCACATTAGCCGCGAACCCCTTTTTATTATCTATATTATCCTTTTTACAAACATTGTTTATTTTTATATCGTTCGGCAATTTATTTTGCACCTTCATTATTAAGGAACATGTCCTAATTGGTTCTTTATCTTTTCTACATAATGTGTCAGTATCTACATTCACTTTCTCCTGATGAAATATATATATATCATGACTGTATTAATTCAAAATTTCTTTCTTCATATCTTCTATGTTTTAGTTTCGTCTCAGTTATTATTTTTATCAGTTTTGCTCAGTCCGACGTCTAAAGCGTCGATAATTATTACAAGTAATTAAATAATAAATGTTTAATTTTATGAAATGTAATCGTAAAAGTTTTAAATTTTCTCAGTTCGACCAATCATATAAAAATGTTAAAAATAAATTTGAATTTAATTAACACAATTTTTGTTGATTTATCGGAAATAATTAGTAAGATCCGTAAATGTTCGAAAAACCTTCGTTTATTCTTTGGTAAAAAAATTTCTTAGTTGAAAAGAAAAAATTGTCGTTTCAAATTTCAAGTCATGGTTTAAATGTTTTCCTCAATCCCTTTTAGGTTGTCTTGAGGTATACACAAACATTTACCCCTAAACAGAAGTTTAGTTAAATGTTTTAGTTATAAGGAATGATTCCTTAAAAATCCTTTTGATAAGACATTTGTCAAAACACATTTGCACTTTCTTTTTGGTAAAACCCAAAGTCTTAAAAGGGCTCTTAATTTTTGAAGAGTCAATATATATATATATATATATATATATATATATATATATATATATATATATATATATATATATATATATATATATATATATATATATATATATATATATATATATATATATATATATATATATATATATATATATATATATATATATATATATATATATATATATATATATATATATCTTACCATCATTAATCAAACGATCATTCTATGTAAAGGATCAAGCCTTAAATCACACGTTAAAATTTCAAGGTACAGGTTTTTATTGTTCGGCCAATTCAGGGCAATCTATAAATAATTATTAACTCATTCTTATTCTTAGAAACAAACAAATGGTCCTTAGTGATCACAAGCATGAATTTATCAAGTTACAGCCTACACACGTGATTCACCAAATTTATGAATACTACATGTGCATTGATCAATCCAAACGACATCACGTGAAACTCATAATGTTCATTGCAAGTTTTGGATGTAGTGATTGGAATAGATAATCTTCTTCGTGGATGCGAAGTTGATGATAACCATGCCGTGGATCAAATCTTTAGAACATACGCTAGAACCTTGTAAACGATCGAACAAATATATCATCTTGGGTAGTGGATATAGATTTTGATCATCAATTTACCTAGTTCACGGTAATTCAACAAATATAAGGAATGATAACACCATAGATCTTCATGATGACGAGCTCGGTAGAATAAAAGCTTTTTCTGACAACTGTCTCAGTTGCACGGTAATTCTTTTGATTCAGATGGTGCTGACGTACAGTGCATACGCCACAGGTGCAACACCGGGCATATAATCAATACCAAATTCAACTTGCCTTAACGGTGAAAATCTAGGTAATTCACCAACAAATACCTCCTAAAGTTTCAGATAACAAAAACATCTTTTAATAAATTTACTTTAAGTTCTTTCTAGATTACAAGATCTTATTACTAGTTCATAACCATTAATGGTATAATTTCAAGTCTAAATGCAGGATATGGTCATCCATCAAGAATTATTTAGATTACTTTTGATAATCAACATCTTATCTTTTAGGGGATTTCTATTCGAGTTCCCATCAATTAAGGCAATGTCGTCATGTCATAATCAATCAATCCATTCTATTGTCATTATCAACTTTCCAGTTTCATTGCCGTTGATAAGATGTGAACTTCTCAAAAGACTAATAATAACTCATAATCCTTCATAATTCAAGGATATCTGGAGACATAATTAACCTTAAAAGAGTAAGGTCAACGCATAATCTACGCGAGAGAATTTCAAATCATATACAGACGAAAACATTTAACGAATATGAATATATCCCATGTTTTCATAATTTGAGTACGCATTCGAAAGCTCCTCAGATCGTTACCCAGGTCATTCAAAAGAAATCTAATCAAAATAAATGATAGGAACGTCGATACATCCAGTCGGGTATCAACACTTGGTAATCAGATACTTTTCCTAAGAATCTCACCACGGGAGAATTGGACAAGAAGGGAATATCAATTGTCAAATAAGACAAATTCCACAGATGAGTAAATTCGACTCGGAAGAATAGATGCTACAGGCACATATGTAGGTGTCCCTAACACTATGTCCCTATTTTTCACTTCTTGCAGATCTCATAAAATTTAATCTTTCACAATCTTCAAAGAAAATGTATTGTTTATTCATTAGTTTTATGGTGACTACTAATCAGCCTTGCATGGTCCATTCCAAATTATATGTAGGCGCGCAACTATATACAATTTCAAGATTAACGATGCAATACTCAGTTTGTCAAAATTTTATTATCATGTTTATAATAAAAACATTTTCATGCTTAATTGTTAAACAAGAATCAAAAATAAATTTACAAAGATTTTCTTTGTTATGAAAACAATTAAGTTTTCCAAGGTGTTTTATAAACAACTTCATTCCGATAACAATCACTTATAAATTTCACTTTGAATAATCCTTATAGTGATGAAAATTCAATTTTTCTCAAGGGATACTGTTTTATCTTATAAAAACATTGAGCGATCTGCAAAAGAGTGATGAAAAGTTGTTCACCAAGAACTAACTACAATATAATAGGAAATGAGCTTAGCCAAATAATCATGAGGTTCATGACCTCGATGGCACTCAAAAAGAATAATCCACAACATAACTCAATTCAAGATGAGTACTTGTTCAATGGTTGCATCACTAATGCGAACATTAGGATGAAGCAATAAAGGATAGATAACATCGATACATGTAGGATTTAGCAATCAAAGGTAGTCTTTTCATCAATCACAAACAAGTCAAAATTGTACAGTAACACATTACGTGTCACTATGTCATACAATCCCAAGAACTCATCCTACCAACTGATGTCTGAGTTAAGTTAAGGATTATTTTAAAAGATACCACAATGACTACTAATCTATAAGAGTCATTAGGTGTTCCGCCTATCCCGGAAGATCCATCGGTCCCAATTTAGAAGAAGATTTCTTCAATTTATTTCTTGGACACTGGGCATCCTCGTTAGTGGACAATGGCGTAGGAACAACCCTTAACACGAACTAACAATCAATTAAAACCTTATAATTCAATCACAGAACTTAACGACTTCCTCTTATTAATCTCATATTCCATACGGGTTAAATTTTACTTTATTCAAGTTTCAACCAACTCATACTCAATTCGATATCTTACCTCATTCTCCAATACTTTCAACCATATTCTTAGACCTTAATAGGGCAATAAAAGCTCGATATGAACAACACTTAAATTCCAATCCTATAGCTCTTACAACAACATTTATCAAATGAGACACTAGTATTAAATGACTCACACATTCAATTAGACTTCTCGGAAAGGTACTAGTGGCATGAGGCTTTTGGGTAATGGCTCCAATGACAGCCTTAAGTGCAACATTCACCCTTCCGATTTCAAATTTAATAATTGGGTGACAACGAATCAGATGACACCTTTCCAGGTGGTAACGTTTTGTCAAACTCCACTCTATAAGGAAAGATCGTCATGACATCGATATCATATTTAATCTCGCCAATTCTTCTTTAATAATACAATCAACTAATATCAACATTTCTACGAATATCAACCATTTTATTGGGATCATAAATATCCACAACTTGGTTTAGATCTGGAATAACTAGAATTCCTACGGAAATAGCTTCGATTAATTTGCTAGGGGAGTTAGGGTTTCTTGTGACAATCTACGTCGTATAAATACCTCGTATAAATATTAAAATAATCATCAAACACTCATGTAATCAAATTACATCATATATATAATCCAAGTTATATATATATTAAAATAACACTTCTCAGTCTGGCCTTGTCGGTAACTCGGGAATTCTTCGGCACCGTTATAGTCAAAAGATTTTTAGTCATTTTTAGAAAAATGTTTATAGTTAAAAGATTTTGAAATGTTTTATTCAAAACCTTGGTTTTAAAAATCTTTCGTTCTCTATAACGAGAGCTCTGGTACCAAACTGTAACACCCCTAAATTTATACAATTCAATACAGCGGAAGACTCGTTGGTGTTACGGGATAGCACATTACTCACATCATAGACAACGCTTAAAAATCGCGTCGTTTAGTAATAAAGCATTTCCATTCATAAATACCAAAGTTACATAGGTCCCAAGTCATATTATTTCATATAGGTTTTACAAAGCATTTGAATGGAAATTATTATTTAAGTGCGGGCCATGAATTCTTGATGTCTTCCCGAGAATTACCTTCAAGTACCTGAGATAAAACATATTCAAAGAAAAGGTCAGCGATAACGCCGAGTGAATTCATAGAGTTTAATAAAACCATCAATATATCATGGGTACATAATTATTACCGATAATCATTTTGTACAAATCTTTGTAATAGGCCATAAAATAGCCAAAGTCATTTTATACAAATCTTTATCAAAAATCATAATATAGGCTTTCGCCTTCAAAATCATTATACGAACCATTGTCGTTAAAACATCATACAATACGTTTTATAACGTTGTATAGATTAAATAAAAACCGTTATATGAATATGGTTATGAAAAACTAAAACACGAACATAATATCAATAGTAAGACCCCATATTGCTAGTCAGGCAATATATCGTAATTCGGTGCGTATAGCAGTATTTTGTTAATTGGATTATTGTAAGCCGCATGACATTGTTACCTTACTACAACAAACAACGGGTAGCTAGCCCGAAACTCATTTGCCCATCTAAATTAGCGCGTCGTCACAATAATCACGCTTGTGTAAATCTTCTCATACATAAATTCGCTTACCAATCAATGTGGCACGACGGGGATCAACCGTCAAGGTGCGAACTGGGGTGATCGTCCCCAAATAGTACTATTATATGCATAAGCGTCTACCAAATCCCGGTAGTTCACAATTTATGCTAATGGGACTTTTAGTGACATAACCTAACTTTAATAATCCATTTCATTTCATCTATCGGGTCTTTTAATCATTCATCGGGTCATACAATCATTCGGGTCCAAATCAATAAACAAACAATCGGGACAAATGGTGTCCTATTTTATCAAAACTAACATGTTATCTCCCTCGCGGGTTTATAAAACATTTCATAAAAACATTTAAAAGAGTGCTAGGCTATGAACTCACGTTGATGTGGGAAGGCGGTTATCGGCGATTTGGATGTACGGTACGTGCTTCAATCACGGAAACCTAGACAAATAATACCCGTCTTAGACTCTTGTCCAATGACTTTATAAAAATAAAAAATATACATATGATGATTTTGTACATATGATGATGATCAAGTGGGTTTATATATTCTTATTTACTCATTTTAGTGTTTATGTATTGGTAACTTTTTACTAGTTTACTAGTTTTACCTATTTACATGTTTTAGGTCCACTAAGCCTATTATAAGTTCATTAACTTGTATTAATCTATTTTATACTTGTATTATCAGTATTTATACTTTACATGTTGGGCCCAAATGGGTTAAGCCCAATAAGAAATTTTTATAAGTGTTTAACTTATTTAGTTAAATTATTAGTCCAAATATGCTAACTTAGCTCGTTAATGTCCGTATGTCATATAGTTTGGGTTTTATCGGTTTTTACTTGTATTAGGTACTTATATATATATATATATATATCAGTATATGACTCTTAAAAACTTTACATTAGACGGGTTTGATCGTCTAAGTTTTAATTTGCGAAAAACGTTAATTTTACGGTAATAGCCGAAAAAGTCGTAAAAATCATGTTTATAGTTTTAATAACTTATAAATATTATTCAACTACCATTTTTATAAAGTTTCCATTTATTAAACCTTATACATATTTATATAAATGAAATTTATAAGTTAGTGGGTTTTAATTCACATTTTATACTATATTAGTTTGAGTGCTTATATAATACTATTAAACATTAATTCTTCAAAATCTGATTTTTAGTTTCATCCTCACCATTTTTATCATATCTTGAGTTCTATAAGGAGATAGAAGCTCATTATTGGACACCATAAACTACATGATATGTGCTACAATTAACTTAGTTTTAGCTACTTCTCAATCCAAATCTAAATATCCCTAACAGTCCGTCCAAAACTGACTATTCAGATTGGTACTTCAATTTTATTTTAATCATATCTCACTCATTATAATGATTTCATTGTATGGCCAACTCTCACATGTGTACAAGACCTAATACTTACTGTATATTGATTCCACTTTGCCATTTTATCAGTTTAACATGTGGTTAGTTACTGTTTTTATACAGCCAACTTATTAAGCAAGATTTTAACCTTTTTACATATGGTTTTCCATCTTTTTAACCATGTTTATCAACACCAAATCCCCACACAATATTTTTATCATCATATATTCATCATATACATATACAATAGGAAAGAAAATACAAGATTACATAATCAAAATAACAAGAGGATGGGAAGAACAATCTTTATACCACCAAAGTGATGAAAAGATGGGGTTGATGATGAACAAGACTTGGTTTTGGGTAACCAATCTTATGAGATATCAACATCACTTCTAGGATCACCAAGTATTTGTAGATTCCTCCAAAAATCAGCCCTTGTTCTTCATGAAAACTCCTTGAGAAATCAGCCCTTGGACATCACCAAATCTTCTCCTTGGATGTTAAAATCACCACCAATCAATAGAGCTTGAAAAGGGCTTTATCATATGTGTGAATAACATATGATCTCATGGTTAAATTTGATCAAATGAGGGTGTTTAGGGGTGGTTGTTGGACGAATTTTAGAGAGAGAGGGAGGAGATTTGTGTGAGATTTGTATGGAGTTGAATAAATGAAGTTGTTAGTTTGTGTTGAGTGGTTTTGTTGTGCATGTAGTTTGTGTAAGTAGCTAGGATAAGTGTCCTAGCTTACTTAGTAAGCTTTGACACATCTTAGATGTGTTGGTGAAGTTTTGGCCTCCCATTTGTGGGGTGAGGCAAGTGTAAACTTGTCTCATCCCACTAATTTACGGGTACTCCTCGATTCTAGTTTCCTCGATTTGCGTGCCCTCGGGTCGTTTTACGAAAAACGTTTTTATAAATTATGAATCAACGGCAAAAAACGAATCTAATAAATATTGTCTCATCAAAAACGAAGTTCGAAAACGTAAATACGTAATCCTAAGGTTTCCGGTTTAGTCGTAAAGGACGTTAAATTATAATCGTGAGTCCTAATCTCTTCTCGTAAATTTGTGAGTTTATGAACCAACACAAATTTAAAATTCCAAAATAATATTCACGGATAAATTTATTTCCTGAAATGTCAGACTGTCACCAAAGACGGTGTATGTAAACGTAAGCACGTAACGTAGAATCCCCCGGTTTAGACGTAGTCGATGCTACTTCAAGACGTAAATCCAAATTTCTTCCCAAAAATAATTGAGTTCATAATATAACATTAAAATAATGTTTTTAAATAATAATTGAGAATAAAATATCAACCATAAATTGACGGATTGTCACATCCAAACTTTCTTTTCTTTGTTAATAACTTTCAACCAATTGTCATTTTTGGCACAATTAAGTTCATAACTTTAAACAAGGACTATAAATGCATAATTTGCATTCTTCAAGGGCCATTCTTGTAATGTCTCATCATTTTAGGGACCCAAGTGTAAAATTGAGGATTTACAAGGGTTTAATATGACAAGTCTTCCAAAGTTGAGGGACCATTCTTGCCAATTCTTCAAACTTTAAGGATTTCAATGAAAAATCATGATTCGGGTCCGGTTCTTTGTGCGGCTTCGTTTCCCGTGTTCGTTTTTGCTTGATTCTTTTGATCTTTTGGTGAATTCATGATATCCGTACCTGAAATACACAATGAACAAACACAGGCATATTTTTGGGTATTTTGATGATATTTTAAGCGTTTTAAGCCCAATTTGGACGATGAGACTATGTATAATTACAGTCTCATCACTCCCCCATACTAAACCATTGCCGTGTCCCCACGCAATGCTAGAATTAAGTATCTTAGCACTTCCAAAATTCATTTTATGATGACATTTATTGAAGACATAAATTTAAATAAACTACTACACGTGTTTTAGACATAATGTAATGTTTTCATCACGAGAAAGTGACTTTTAGGACCATAGAACAAGAACACGTGAGTGCTTCGTTAGAAATAATTTCGTCGTCCTCGATTTTCACCCAATTCCATGCTAAGCGTGTAACGAGATCATTGTTATTATAAGTTAGCAACACGAACATATCTCATGAGTGTTAATTACGAACCTAAACTCCGTTATTCCTACTTGGTATCTCTTATATTTTATTTTGTCTTAATGATCACGAGGATACATCATTGACTTATGCGTGAATGGAGATTAAGTCTAAAAATAGAGCCTTAATGGTGTAACCAAAATCATTAAATTAATAATTCATCCTAATAGACAACGATGTCAAAAAATTAAGTCAACAAGAAGGATCGATAAACACGGTTTTATAACGGTTTTGAACATGAGACTTATTACCAAGACTTTTATATGCCCCCTAACGGAAGGGTCTTATTATCTTTGGTTTACCTCCATCTTTTATTCAACTTCGCCATGAAGCTTTTATTATGACTTCGGTCTTGCCTTGCCTTTTATTATCCACCTCGTCGGTGGTTTTATTAGCCAAATACGTATATCCTCATGCTAAAGCAAATTTTGGATCTTTAAAGCTTCAAAGATTAAGGCTTGATTCACTTTCAATTTGGGCATAGATTTTTCTGCCTTGTGAGCTTCAAATTTTTGCTTAATTTAGGTGAGCACTTGAAATCTTATTATTAGGTGAAGCTTTCGATTATTCGGGTGCCAATACTTCAAAACCCTGACGCTGACGATAACTTAATGTTTTCCCAGTTTAATTACATGGAAGCTACTAAAACAAATTAGAAACCAAAAATAGTGAGTAAACCGCCAAATCAATATTTATTAACAATTTATTATCAAAAGCGTGGGGAGAATAAGCTAATAATTACTACACATGAGATCGTGACGATTACGAGACTTATAAATAACTCTATCATTTCTCGTCCTCATTTAAGAGACTTAGCCTAAAAAGTTAAGGAATCGAAGCTAAGTGCTCAACACGCACGGTCGAGTCAAAAATTACTCTTATTCTCACCATCGGAAAACCTACATTCGTGTCTTAAACACTTATGAAAATTATGAAAAAATTTAAAATTTGGCCATTTTTAGCCTTATTTTGCAACAAAACGATAACAAAAAGATAAATATTGGATTGCGTGGTGACGTAAGCAAGGTGAAGTATCTACTCACCCCCCCCCATACTAAAATTAAACATTGTCCTCAATGTTTCGAGTCTAGGGGTGAAAACACCCCCATACTAGAGACGAAGTCGAATGCTTAATCTCGAGCATGGAAAGGGTAAAACAAATAACCTAAAAGCCGTTTATGAATTATGCTAATAAGATAAAAGTTAGAACATAAAAGGATATCATCGGATATCGGAATCTCCAAAGGCAACGATCGAAGCTCGAGTGATCCATAAAACGAACACGACAGGCTTCAATGATGACGATGAACCTAATGAATCACAATCACAAACAACCACGAAACAAAGGTTGGAAGAGCACAAGTCCCCTCGTTACATTAACCGAGAAAGCGATAATATTTACAAGGATAAGCATGAGAATCCCCCACGAGGCACCTTGTTTATGATAACCGAGTCAAAAACTCGACTCGAATCCCTATAAATGTGATCATTTAGGGATAATCTTGGTATGGTCATTTTTTATGGGGCTTACATGATAAACAAGGCCCAAAAGTACATGGGGTTCTTTAAAAACCCGATAAACGTATACCGGGGTCAAAGATAGCGTCCTCGTTTTCGGATGAAAGACGAAACAACGCTACTTCAACATGAACCCCAATGGGGTAGAAGAAAATAGATGAGAAGTAGAAAGGTGGGGCAATGGGTAAGTCACTAAAACAATGAGCTACTCGAGGTAGACTCACACCAAGCAAATAGATACGATTTCCATTTATTGCATCGGTGGAAGACCGAGATTTCCCTTTACAAGCAATTCCGGGATCGTAAATCTCGTCCTCGGTGGAGAAATGTGAGGGAACATTTGGGGCTTCCCCCACACTAAAACCACACCAACCGTCGTCAAAAGGAGTAGACGAGGTGGTAGCACTCATATAACGCGGTGATGACGGAGTTAAACTTGTAGAAAATTCTTTTAAAACATCTTTAAAATCCTTTCCTTTTTCATCGTTTAAAAACTCTTTATGAAAACCAGATTGAATAATGTCGAAAATATTTGGCGTGTCAAATTTAAAACTATTCGCGCTAAAAATCCTCACATTTAAGTCTTTGGTGGGAGGGGGTGACGGATTATATAAGTTCTCAAAACGTTTATCAATAAAGAACACCGCCCCCTCGGGGTCAACATACTCGTCATCCTCATGAACGTCGATCTCATCGATTTCTTCATCAAAGATAGGCTTGTCAAACCAAGGTTTGTCATTCCCCTCCTTGAGTATTTTAGAAACTCTCTCGAAAAGATCACGATCAAGAACGAAACCATCATTCTTTTGTGGGGATTGTTGATAAGTTAAATCCTCACGAATGTGGTAAACGTAATTCTCATTTGAGGAGTGTTGATTAGGTAACTCCTCGAGAATTAGATTTTGGGTGGTCACATGAGTTAGTTCGTCATTGAAAATAAGACGTTCCAACTCATTTAGTTCATCCTCGATTTTGGAAAGATCGACCTCACTCGTAGGTGGAAGTAAAGGCATAAGAGCTAGCTCTCGTTCAATGATTTACTCAATCTCGGGATCAAACTCATAATCATCGTACTTCACATGTTTCTTTTTAGGAGAATCAAAAATTGCATGTGGATTTCGAAGTACGTGATCAATCTCGGCAAAATCGCCATCGTCATCGTCAAAGAAAGAGTCGATGTGAGCACTCACAAGCATGGTCTTACAAGTCGAATGACTATGCTTAGGTGACTTTTCTAAGACGAGAGGATCGATGTCGATAAACCCTTTAGCCTCAACGGGTGTTGGGCTAGGCAAAGGAGGCACTTCGATGGAGTTAGAAGTTGAAGCCTCAAAGACGTGGTCCTTCGAAGGTGGTGAAGACGAGCCCATTTTGGTCATTGTCGTGATGGCACTAACGTCGCCCTTCGAAATTGGTGTTTCACTTGTTTCGCTAAAAACATCCCAAAGTGAGTTTTCATCCATAAATTTACACATACCCTTTTGAATTAGGTACACGTACTCTTTATCATTAAAATCATCATCTTTAAAACCATTTTTCTTAATTCTTTCAAAACATGCATTAAGCCTCATTCTTTCCGCTAAAGTGAACATTTTGAAATCATTAGGATTTGAATCATTAGGTTTTGAAACCTCGGTTTTTTCATTATCATTAAACACTTGGGATTTTGTAGCGAAAAAGTCCATTTTGTCATCCCCATATCTCATAGTAAGTCTCCCCTCGTGAACGTCGATTACGGTTTGAGCCGTCGATAAGAATGGTCGGCCTAAAATAATGGGACATTTAGGGTCACACTCGTAATCGGATATAACGAAATCCGTGGGAAAAACAAACTTTCCAATCCTAACATAGACATCCTCGGCTATTCCAATTGGTATAAGTGGAGTACAATTTGCAAGCTCGATTGTCATGTTTGTGGGGGTAAGTGAAGGCAATCTCATCAATTTCCAAAGAGAATGAGGCATAAGATTGATGCTAGCACCTAAATCGGCAAGGGCTAAACATCCCTCAATCTCGGAAAAATCACAAGGTAGTAGAAATTGGCCCGGATCCTCTTCCTTTCTCGGCATACGCCTTTTGGGTTTTTTAAGAAGGATCGATGCACAAGTTTCTTCAAGGGTTACTTTGGTAAGGTCGATAAAGCTCTCTTTTTGAACCGTGGATGGAATTTGAGGTACACGAGGGTGTGCACTCTTTTCCTTGGTCGCCACGTTCACCCCATCGACTTTAGAACAATAAGACGTCTTAGAAGTCGAGGGTTGAGAAGAATAAACAACACGAAATCCTTCAAGGTTAGGGGTAATCACACGACCTTTCTCACGAGACGAGGCGTCTTTATATTATTCCTTCGAATTTGCAACGGTGTCACTAGGTAACGAACTCGATGAAGCACCCGAGGCTTTGTTCATAATGGCGGAAAACATCTTTTTAATGTCAATTTGCCCTTGCTCAATCTTCGTGTTTTGCAATTTCAATGTATTAGAAAAGTCGTTTTTCAAAGTACCAATTTCTCCTTCTAATCGTCTCATATTAGCCTCATTCGTTTTCATGTAATTTTGAAAATCGTTTGACGAACTATTTTGATTAGAATTAAAGTTCCCTTGGTTTTGATTATTTCTTTGAAAATTGTTTTGATTCCCACTTGAAAAATTGTTTCCTTGATTGTTATCTCGATTTTGCCAACTTATATTACGACCTTGATTATAACCTCCATGATTTTGATTCGAAACATTTCCTTGTTGATTATTTCCTTGAAAATTGTTTCGGTTTTGATCGAAAAATTGTTGCCTTGGTTATAATTGCCTTGTTGTGATGGACCCGCGTTATTTTGATTAGAAAAATTGTTGTTTCCATTTAACGCACTCACATTCGACGTTTGGCCATCCTTAGCCGCACACTCGTAATAATTATGAGGTCCACCACAAAACGTACACGAAACCTCAACCGCTTTCACCGTAGCGGGAGCGTCTTTCTTTTGCATCTCAACGAGAAAAGACGTAAACACATTCGTCAACTTGTCGACTTTCGCATCAACTCTCTCAATGTCGTGATTAGAAGTACTAACATTGGCGACATTGGCAACACTCGGTGCATTGCGGAGTTGGTAAACCTTGGATCGGTTTTCGATAATTATCAATTCATCTTTCGGAGTTTTACACAAAAAGTTGCCACCGGCGGCGGAATTCAACGAATCTTGTTCTTGAAAATTAAGACCGTTGTAAAACGTATCGATTTGGTGCAACTCGGAAAAACCATGGTGAGGACATTGCCTAAGCAATTCCTTAAAACGATCCCACGCGTCTCTAAAAGATTCATTCGGTTTTTGCTCAAATTTCGTAATTTCATTTTTAAAAAACGTTGTCTTAGACGGTGGGAAAAAATAACTAACGAACTTGGAAACGAGATCCTTCCACGTAGTTATCGAATTAGGCGGATCTTTCTCGTACCAATCCTTGGCGGCACCATCGAGCGAGTACGGAAAAAGCATAAGCCTGACGACATCGGTGTCGACGTTCTTAAACTTGCTCGTGGCCAAAAGACGATCAAAATTCCGAATATGGTCGTGAGGATTGTCGGCTTCACGACCTCGAAACTTCGTAGCTTGGATCAACGAAAGCATTCCGCTCTTAATCTCAAAATTCTCCGCTTCGATAGCGGGAATTACGATCGCGTCTCCATAACCCTCGGTGGGTGCTTGGAGCAATTCCATCATCGAACGATTGTCGGCCATCTCCTATACGGTCTCTTCAACAACGATATTAGGAACGTCGGTTTCTAATTCTCGTCTATGTCGTCGATTCCTTCGATTACGATTGCGTCGATTCGAAGCTTCGCTAGAATGGAATAATCCTTCGATTGAGTGCGTATGCACTAAGCGTAGAATGGGTTGTAGCAAAGAAGATTCTTTTTTGCGGCTTTTCGATTTTTCAATTTTTTTGGTTTTTGATTGTTTTTTAATTTTTTGGATTTTTTGGTGTATTACGTAGACACAAATCTACAAATCTCTCCTCGAATCGACTTTCTCGATTAAAGGAGCCTCAAAGAATGAAAATGATCACGTGGAGTGAACGCCTTCGATGACTTTAGAACATTGGTGGAACACCAAAACGTTCAAGAGGGTTTAATCTTGAAAACACAAGCAAATATAATATACGTAGATAATACTTGGGCGGCAAACCCTCGATTAGCCTTCTTTCTCAAAACACGCACAAGCAAGCGGGGGAAACAAGGCGGCGCTAAGCACTTAAGAGCCTTTTTCCCTTAGGTCGTGAAATACAACCGCCTTATACCCACCTTATAGTTTGTGTTAATTGAAATTAAGCCTCACGAAAGTATTTATCAATTTTGCCTTTTACTTTTGCTTTGGATTCGAATACAATGATCGAGTGATGAAATCCCGAATCAAGGTTGCGTTTTCACGCTTTTGGAGTACTTGTATATTTATTGTTCTTACGTAAATACAATATAGTAATAATATATTCACAAGAAAAACGAAAACCAATATATCTACAATATAGTAAATGATTGTTGTGTGTTTAGTTTAGGATATTTACGCTTTCCAAAAATTGAAAAGCAAAAACGCACTACTCACACAAACACGATACTAATAATGGCAACACTAAACACCTCCGGCGCCAATTTGATATTGAGTAAAATACGTCTTTTAGGTAAAAGAACGTATGCGGCAAGTATTAAACTCGAAGATTTAGGAAAACCGACAAGTCGAATAAATTCCAAGTTCGTTCTCGAAGGAGGTGTGTGGATTAATGTGCCAATATATATGAAATCAAGTTTGGATTAGTGACGTTTTTTGGTTTAAAGAGAGAAAAAGTAAAGACGAGCTACGACTACGATTACGCTACGACGTTGACGTAAAACGATGACGTAATTACGTAAAACGCAACAAAATTAAAAATTAAACCTAAAAATTAATTAAAAGTTTAAACTAAGTCTTAAATAATATAAATAAGAATAAATATCCAACAAATATATTTTAAAACCTTTTATTAATTAAATATTCAATTTTTAATGCTAGTTAAAGACCTAAAATTAAATATAATTAAGAAAAAGCCCAAAATATTATTTTATTGAACTAATAAGTTACGTATATTATTTAAAGACTAAAAAGTATTTTTCCTAAATTTTAAAAACTATTTTTCTATTTTTAAAACACTTAAAACTATTTTTAAACTAAAATAATCATAAAAATAATAAAATAATGCCAAAAATAATTTGACAATTTTGAAAATCCTACATTATGCTATTGAACAGTAGAAAAATGAAAAAGTTTGAAAAATGTAAAATTTTTCACTAAAAGACAAAACAGATTAATATTAAAACCCTAATTAAGCTAAATTAATTATAAAAAATAATTAAAAAGTGAACAGTAAAAACTTTTTAAACTAAAAATATTAAATGATTTTTCTTAATCTAGGAAAATTTTTAAAACTGAAAAATTTTACTTTTTACCACTAAAAGACAAAAAACAGAAATTAAAAAGTAATTAAAAATAGCTATTTAATCTAAAAATATTAAATGAACAGTAAATGAAAAACTAATTAAACTGAAAAACAAAAATAAAATAAGAAAAATATTGAAACTAGTTTGGAAGTCTAAAACTAATTTTACCCACAAAAGACAAAAAAGTTGAAAACTGATAGTGACATGTGGAGAACTTTTGTCTGCTTGTATAGCAGTGGTAACCAATAAACTAGCAGGGGGAAGTTGGTTCCCACTGTTAGAACAGAAAACGAGTCTGGGCACAATTTTGGTGATAACTTTTTTGTTACTTGGTCTCTTTTGGATTTAAAGGCACCCCCACAACCAGTTGGGTTGTGGGGAGTCAAGAAAAGTATAAAAACAACACTTTACTCACAAAAAATTCAAACAAGTGGCCTATAATAGTGACTGTTAATCAGAAAGGTGGGCATATGGTGTTTACTGATCTTTTTGGTGATTTGGTGAGTTTTAGCTCATCAAATCTTGTTCAATCCAACTCATAGCCACAAAAGAACTGTATCCAATCCTAACTTATGCTAAACCCTACCTAACTCCTGGAATTTGGTGGACAAAATTTGCTAAACCAAGGTGGTCAAAGCACTTTACTGATTTATATGTATTTTAGACAAAAATGATGTGCACTTCACTCTAAAATCATACAACACTGAATACTAATTACTGATAACATCCTTTTATAACTAATTAAGTATGTTAGAGTGGATTTCAAAACAAAAGTCTGTCAAATATTCACTTTAAAACCCAAATCCAAACACTCCTTTAACTGAAATCTTAACAAATTTCACAAAGATTAGGCTACTTAATAACACCAGATGAATTAAAACCTATCCTATCATACTAAACTCTAGCAGAAAACACAACTGGAAGAACAATTTAACTAGAACTAACATTTAGCAAACAGATTACACCCCAAAGACCATACAATCCACATAGCACATAATTTTCCAAGAAGAAAAATGAAAGGGAGTTCACACCTTTTAAGAGGTGGATGCCACCAGCTTTCAAGAGGCTTTCTGGATGGTTAGAACTATAGGAAGTGTAGAGAGCCCCGTTGTGGTTCAACAACTGAACCGGGGTGACAAATGTCCTCAACAAAACAGAAAATGGAAATGGAATGAGAATCTTGCTTACTGCTTCCTTAACACCTGCACAAGACAAACAAATAGAGGAAGTGAAGCACTAAAAAGCTTAAGAGAATAAGATCTGCTTATTGAATAAGCAAGCTTATAAGCTTATAGCTTATGAAAAACCAAAATTTACCAAAGAATTGAACTTTCCTTTTTAAAACTGATTTATAAACTGGTGACAAAAGGTTAACAAAATCCTGAAACTAATGACTAGGATCCACTATCACTTCACCAAGTCATCAATCTCAGTCTTATGAAAAACTTTTCCAAAAACTCATAAACCTATTTTCTGAAAATGATTTTTGTAAACTAAAAACTTTGAAATTTTTTAAAGTAACTTGCACAAGATGAAACTTATACTACTTTGCACAAAACTTAAACCTTACACTAAAAAGACAATAACAGGAACTCAGCACAAAACAATATTTTTAAAAACTAAAAATTTCATTAATTATATAAAAAGAGAGTACAAAGGCTGGAACAAGGAAGAGTTGTCACATGTCAACCCTCTTTATACTACTTAAACGAAAATTATAGAATACCTAACCCTAATACAAAGAAAAATCCTAAAATGCCCTTTGTTTGAATCTTAGTCTTTGGTCAACAATATATCTTGTGATCATGTGAATTAGCCAGCTTGCAAGTCTTCATCCTAGTCGTTTGTTGTCACTGTGGGAACAAGGAATCCACCTCAACCATTGATTTGGTCTGCTTTTTGGGTTTTGGTGGACAAGGACAGGGCAGGGGAGGGTCCTACCCAACACATGGGTGTGTTGGGAGGGAATCTGAGAGTGGGGTGTAGTTTAGGCTTGGGGTAATTGAGGTTCTGGAGTGATTCGTCCAAAAACCCCTTGATTAGTGCTAAACCAAGGTGGTCAAAGCACTTTACTGATTTACAAGGGTTTAAAATGACAAGTCTTCCAAAGTTGAGGGACCATTCTTGCCAATTCTTCAAACTTTAAGGACTTCTATGAAAAATCATGATTTGGGTCCGGTTCTTTGTGCGGCTTCGTTTCCCGTGTTCGTTTTTGCTTGATTCTTTTGATCTTTTGGTGAATTCATGATATCCGTACCTGAAATACACAATGAACAAACACAGTCATATTTTTGGGTATTTTGATGATATTTTAAGCGTTTTAAGCCCGATTTGGACGATGAGACTATGTATAACTACAGTCTCATCACTTGTGCATTCTAGTTCTAAACCACTTCACTTGCTTCATATGGACTTGTTTGGTCCAACTAATATAGAAAGCTTAAATGGTAAATCTTTTTGTTTTGTCATAACTGATGATTTTTCTAGATTTACTTGGACTTTCTTTTTGGCTTTGAAAAGTGAAACTACTGATGTTTTGATTAACTTTATTACTCAAATAGAGAAAAAGACTGGGAATGAGGTTAAAATTCTTAGAAGTGATAATGGTGGTGAGTTTAGAAATAAGCTGTTAGATGACTTTTGTGCCAAGAAAGGGATTACTAGGAAGTTTAGTGTAGCTAGAACCCCACAACAAAATGGGGTGGCTGAAAGGAAGAATAGAACAATCATATAAGCAGCTAGGACAATGTTGGCTGATGCTCACTTTCCCATTGCATTTTGGGTTGATGCTGTGAATACAGCCTGCTATGTTCAAAATAGGGCATTGGTCAACAAAATCCACAAGAAGACACCTTATGAGCGATTTTGGAGTAGGAAACCCAATATTGGTTTTCTTAAACCCTTTGGCTATCATGTAGTTGTATTAGATACTAGTGATGCCTTAGGAAAGTTTAGTGCTAAAGGTGATGAAGGCTATTTTATGGGCTATTTAGTGCAGACTAGAGGATATAGGGTTTACCTTAAGAAAGAAAAACGTATACTTGAAAAGGTACATGTTAGGTTTTTAGAAAGTAAACCTAGTGATCCTGAGAGTGGACCAAATTTGTTATTTGACTTGGAACCTTTATCTAGAACCTTAAATTATATGCCTGTTACTAATCCATACATTGTGAAGGTGAATTCAAATGTTTTGGAATAACCAGATGTTGAAATTTTAGGTATACAGATTGATAAGGAGGTAGGATCACATACACACAAATTAGCTCCCATACTTGAGTATGTCACCATTCTTATATGGACAAATGCATTTGCTGCTGCTGCTGGAAAGGAAAAAGGTGGTCCACAAGAAACACCAGTTGATGAAAACATGCAAGAATCTTCAAGCGCTGACTAAGGAAAATCTGGCGCTGACAGGCCAAATTCAGGCGTTGATTGCTCAAACGTTGACAACCTAATTTAGGCGTTGACAACTCTTTTGACCATTTATTATCTTCTAGAGTTTTTGAAAAAGGTGAACCTTCCAACATACATGGAGAGGTTCATTCAGGTGATGATGAAGAAGAATTTGAAGATGATATTGGCAACTTGGAGACTGAAATTGAAGACAATACAATTATTGAAGGAGGAGTGCTTACGTATACTATCAAGAATCACCTTTCTTCTCTAATTATTGGTGATGTGATGTCTCATGTACAAACTAGAAGGTCTCATCAGAATCATGGAGGATTTATTGCCAATATTCACAAGAAGGTTGATACCCCTCTTGTTCAGGCATGTTTGTTTGCTTGTTTTCTGTCACAAAAGGAACCCAAGAAGATATTTGATGCTCTCAAAGAACCAAGTTGGGTGGAAGCAACGCAAGATGAGCTTCACCAATTTGCTATTCAAGATGTTTGGGAGTTAGTTGATTGTCCCAGATATGTCAGACCTATAGGGACAAGATGGGTTCTAAGAAACAAAAAGGATGAGAGAGGAATTGTGGTCAGAAACAAGGCACGTTTAGTTGCTCAAGGCTATACACAAGAGGAAGGGATAGATTATGAGGAGGTTTTTGCACCTGTTGCAAGGATTGAAGCAATAAGGATTTTCCTAGCCTATGCTTCTTGCATGGGCTTCAGAGTTTATCAAATGGATGTGAAGAGTACTTTTCTTTATGGCACAATTGCAGAGGAGGTTTATGTTATGCAGCCTCCTGGTTTTGAAGATTCTGAACATCCAGACAAGGTGTATAGAGTGAAGAAAGCAATGTATGGACTCTATCAAGCCCCAAGAGTATGGAATGGCACATTGTCCACCTATCTAGTGGAAAATGGATTCAAGAGGGGCACCATAGATCAGACTTTGTTTACCAAGAAGACTGGAAAGGACTTCTTACTTGTTCAGGTCTATGTGGATGATATCATCTTTGGCTCTTCAAGTCCAAAGATGAGTGAAGACTTTTCCAAGCTCATGAAAGACAACTTCAAGATGAGTGCAATGGGAGAGATGAAATTCTTTCTAGGGTTACAAGTTCAGTAGAAAGAAGATGGTATCTTCATCTCTCAAGACAAATATGTAGCGGAGATCTTGAAGAAGTTTGGCTTTTCTCCATATGAAAAATGGGCTAACCCACCCATGGATAAGGAACACCCTTGGGGAAAGGTTGGAGATGGAAAAGAGGTGGATGTCAGGCATTCTAGGTCAACGATTGGGTCATTGATGTATCTTACAGCTTCTAGACCTGACATTATGTTGTTGTGTGTGCATGTGAACGCCATCAAGTAACTCCCAAAGAGTGTCATCTTCATGCTGTCAAGAGGATTTTTAGATACCTTAGGTGATATCCCACCTTGGGGTTATGGTATCCAAAGGATTCTCCATTGGAGCTTATTGCTTATTCAGACAGTGATTATGGGGGTGACAAGTTTGATAGAAAATCCATAACTGGTGGATGCCAATTTATTGGGAGTAGGTTGATATCTTGGCAATGGAAGAAACAAACAGTGGTGGCCAACTTTACAACTGAAGCAGAATATGTAGTTGCAGCTGCTTGTTGTTGACAAGTCTTATGGATTCAGAACCAACTGTTGGATTATGGGTATAATTTTATGCATACCAAGATTTTTGTAGACAATAACAGTACTTTATGCATTATTAAAAATCCTGTACATCATTCTAAAACAAAACACATAGAAATTAGACATCATTTTATAAGAGATTGTTTTGTAAAAGGTTTAATACAACCAGATAGGGTTGACATAGAAGAAAATGTGGCTGATTTATTAACTAAACCTTTTGATACTGGGAGATTTCAATACTTGGTAACAAGTATTGGAATGATCACTCTTACCTAATATGTGTTTTTGAAACTTTTTGTATAAAGTATGTGAAGGATATGCATTGTTATTGGTCTTTATACAAAATTAGGTTTTACACTTTATTTATCTAACGCTGACAAAGGTTATTTTTACGCTGATAAGTGTTAAAATGACGTTGACAACAATATGTTAGTTTTGTGGTTTTTGATCTAATTATGCAGGCATTGTTAGCATTGTAAAAATGGATACAGAGTTGCTTATGGATCCTTGGAGATTACTTGGAGCATGTTCAAGTTTATGGATGATGGTTGGAATATTTATATTCCTATCTTGACATATGTTTTTATTACATGTATTATGTTTGGCAACTTATGTATCATAGTTTAAGGGGAGGTTTCAGAAACATTTAGGACTTTTTTGGTATGCATATAATACTCTTATAAAAATTCTAGATTTTGTCCACTGATGAGTACGAGTTAGTTTACTAAATTGTGAGGCACTGTAGCATGCAAAGTTGATATACTTTGCACGCTGCCAAGACTTTTTGACTTAGAATTGGATATGGTCTGTTGGGAGACTTGGGTATGATTTTTATTGGGCTTACCTGGGAAGTTACAAAGGATTTTATAAGATAACTTCATTGTTAAGAACTTTGGTTAGCAAGGGACACTTGAGGACAATTATATCTATCTGGCTTAAGCAAGTGTGCATGATTGGATAGTGCTTGCCACCCTATGGTGATTTTCAATCTATAAGTTATCTTCACTAGGATAAATTACTTTGTTAAGGTCCTTTTTCTTTTATATTATTTTTATTTTTGGACGTTGACAGTTTTATTTCCAAACGTTGTTAGGACCAATTTTGACGTTGACATGGCAAATTCCAACGTTGACAAGAATATAGCCGTTGGGCGTTGATAAGTTATTTTTTACAGTTGATAAACATTGGGTCCTACCCAGTTGTTATTTTTGAAGAAAATTTGGGCCGTAATTCTAGGAGTTGGTAACGTTTTATCAATGCACAAGATAAGTTATATATTTTCAAGATTTTAATCATTATATTTTGAAAATAACTGCCTCATCTTTGACCAATCACATGTTTTCACCTCTCCTATATATATGGCTCATTCTTTTGAAACAGGGTAACTGCTTATTCTTGTCTAACTAAATTTTCACACACATTCATCTTTCATAACATTTATCACAGCTTTCTACATCAATGACGCCTAAGTTTAAACCAAGTGACTTGGAATTGGGGTTCAGAAGTCACCACAACATGGTTGCTTATTTAGAGGTTGACAATGCTCTGTTTCGCCAATATACTCAGATGGTGGAGTATTTAAATGCATCCCCTATAAGGTATGCACTTTCTCATGCTCCTCTTATCCCTGTCACTCATATTAAACAGTTTTGGAATAGTGTCACTTCCTCAACAGTTAATAATGTGACTACATTGACTGCTACAGTCCATGGACTTCCATGGGTGGTTACTGAAGCTTTGGTTCGCCAAGCTTTGCATTTTAATGATGCAGATGGTATAACCACCCTACCCATTGGTGAGCTAGAGCAAGGACTTCAAGCTTTTGGTTATCCTTTGCCTGAAGAGGGCACTTTAAACAAATATTCAAAACAGGAATTTCTCCTAGCTTGGAAGTACTTTATACATGTCATTCTTCAATGTTTGAGTCCCAAATGTACATCACACAATGAAATTAACCATTCAATTGGGAGTGTCATTGTGTGTATTGCTACTGGGAAAAGATATAATTTTTCAAAAATGATTTTTGATGGCATGTGTCATAACAAGGGTAGCAAGATGACTCTTGCTTACCCAAGGTTTTTACAAATGGTGTTTGATTAACAAAGATATTGCATTAGGGATCAAAATGATTTTTATAAGATCCCTCTTCAAAAGAAAGCAATTTTTGGAAAGATGAATACACCACCTCACAGAGACTTACCCCTTACCGAAGCCATGCTTGCTGTCATTGCAGCAACACAACCACAACAAAACCCTCAACCACAACCAGACCCATTACCTGAACAACCACCATCACCCCAGCATATGGAAATTGACCAAGAACCCTTCAACGCTGACACATTCAATGTTGGCGTTGACATTCCAAATCCAGACGCTGATACACTTTTACAACAAACCCAAACACCCTTTAACCTTCAAACAGACACCCAATCCACTTGATCTTCTACACCCCCAGACTTTAGGATGGAAAAACGCCAAAGGACTACTGGATTGTTCTCCTCTAGTGGTCTTAGCCATGTTGCAGAGAGAACCACCGCCACAAGTGTGGTTGGTGACATGGGTGGGGCTAGGACTATTGGTACTAGCTTAGATGCAGGCCAAGCCAGTCCTAACATCATTAATACCCCATCCATTCCCCCATGACTCTACTTTGGGAGGTCAAATTCCCATTCTAAAAGAGGGAAGATTGGAACCTTATATATTGTTGGAATTGATGGCTGTCTGCATTAGCTTGCAAAAGCAAAATGCAGACCTTGTACATACTGTCTCTACACAAGGCCTTGAATTCAAGCAATTGAGGGAGAGGATTGTTGTTTTGGAAGCTACTGAGACTGGGAGAAGGCAGACAAGAGTCCTTTCATCAGGGGAGGATTCTTACAAAGGGGAGGAAGCTGCTACTGAGCCATTTAATTTAAGTGACAAAGGCTCAGGTGGTTCTATTGGTGTGGAGATGGCTGAAGCTTTGACCAGCTTGAAGGAGAGGCCAGTTATTGATGTTTCACTTGAAACTCTAATCTAGGGTTTTTGCAAACTCTTTTTAGATCTATTTTCGTTCCTCGACTCACTCGAATTTGAAATCGGACTTAACGTAAGATTACTTGTTTTTGGTGACGATATCTTTTTGTATTTTTTTAAACTATTTGAAAACAATTTAATTAAACTATTAAAATTTAAATCTAATTAAAAATAATAAAACTATTTTTTGATAAAAACATAAACTAAATAAAAATTTAACTTTATAAAAACTTGAAATGAAATCTATTTTAAACTTGAAATAAAAAAAAGTAAATAAAACTTGAATTAAATCTAATGAAAAACTTTTAAATGACTTTTAAAAACCTTTAAATGAAAACTTAATAAAAGTAATTTTAAAACTAATAAAATTTAAACTAAATTTAAAAGTAATTAAAAATTAATTTTTTTTATCTTTTTATTTTTGAAAAACTGACTAAATAAACTTTTAAATAAAAACTGTATGTTAAAATTTAAATAAACTTAAAAACATGTATTAAAATAAATAAATAAAAACTGCCAGTTATTAAAGAACCTACATTAATTAATCTATGCAGAATTAAACACAAAAAAAGGTAACAAAGGAGATGGACGGTGTGTTGACTGTTTAGCGAGAGGTCTGGGGTTCGATACCCAGCAGACCAGATTTTTAGCTACTTATTTTTTTTTACTTTTGGATTTGTTTGTTTTTGGAAAGTTAAACATATAGCAGACCAATAGAGTCTGTTATATCAGCAAATCAGTAGAAAATAGCAGATAAGAAACATTCAAAATAAGCTATAAGCAACAAATAAGCCAAATAATCCAAATAAGCAGTATAAACTAATTAATAAGTAGTAAAAAAACAAATAAGCTAAGAGCGAATAAGCAGATTATGCAGACTAATAAGCAACTAAAAAGCAGATATAAAATACTAGAAACCCAAACATAAATTTAGCAAAACTTAAGCAGATATCGAATATGATAAATTGATTCGAAAGCAGAAAGTGCAACTCTAATTAGCAATTTAAATACAAAGAAACAATAATCTATTTAAACTCGAAACAACAATTTAAATACGCGAAAAGTGTAGATCTAAACATAACGACATCTAAATAAACAGATAAAAGCTGTAACATAAAATGAATCAAACTAAGCAAATTTAATTATTAACAATAACAAGAACAAAATAAATATCCCAAACTACTAACAAACATGAGAAGATTAGCAGATAAAATAAATATCACTTAAACATGACAGTTAAAAACATTAGCAAATAATTTTAAACTAAATGAAAACTTAACTAAAAAAATGAAAAGAGAATAGAACCGGTGTCGATTTCCGTTGAGGAGAAGGTTGGCGCTGAGCCACCTTGTAAACCGAAGCAACACCTCAAATTTTCAAAACCAACTTGAACCAAGATCATCAACAGCTTTATCTCCTTCGTCTCGAACCAATCGAACCAAACAAAAGAAGAACAGTAGCCTCGAACAGATTATATATATATATATATATATATATATATATATATATATATATATATATATATATATATATTTTATTTTTTTTTCTTTTTTTCTTTATAATAATAATAACGAGAACAGTAACAGTATTAAAAACAAACTCAGATTTAAGATAATTTAATTTAGACGAAAATAAAATAACTTGGAATAAAATAAATTGAGACGAGAATAATTAAAGAAAACTTTTCATTAATCAAATAAAAGAGTACAATACTTGAAAATTCAAAAATTACAATATTAAACCTAAATCTAAATTGCTGAAAATAAAATAAAGAAAAGTTACCCCCAATTACATGTGAAAGGGGGTTTTTATAAGAGAAACCCTCAAACCTTCTTCTTAGCTTCATCATTAAGCAAACCATCCAGGCCCTTCAATCCTTCATTCTTCTTTCTCTCTCTTCTCTTCACTTGATCAAACGGCTGAAAATAATCCATGAGCCACGGATTGCCAACATGGATTTAATTTGTGCTTCTTGTGTTTGTTGAGGCTGAGGTGGAGCAAGTTTATTGGTGGATTGGTGTTGGTGATTTGTTTCCACCAATCAAAATAAAGAGATGAGGCCACGTTGGATGAGAGAGATAGGACCACTTTGAGTGCTTGATCCGAAAATCATGGGGATTTAATTCCCCTTGGTGTGAATTAAATGATTAAGTGAAAACCCCCAAAAATTACTTGTGTTTTGGTGATGGGGTAATTAGGGTTTGGAGGCCGTGTAAAAAAATGGTGGAGAAGAAAAGGAATAACAGTGAATAGGAAAACTTTGGTATCATCGAAAAGTTTAAGTGGGGAGTGGGTAAAGATAAAAAAATGGTTTATTAATGTGAGTGGGGAGGTGTAATGTATGTTACACGTGGGTGAAAAATATGGATGTGTGGGTTGACTGGTAATTCCAAATAAACGAATAAAAGCTCACTTTTGTTTCGTTTCATTTTTTGTGCCAATGTTTGGGCTTGGCCCGTTTGTTGACCAAGAAAAAATCAAATGAAAAGTTATTTCATTCGTTTCCTTTGTTTTGTGATTGGGCTTGTGGCCCAACAACTTCATCCGTTCCATGTAAAGGCAAATGGGCTAATGGCTAATAGGCTTGGCCCAATATCTTCATCCTTTGATAAACAAATGGGCTTTGTGGCCTAATAGATCTAATGTGGGACCCACAAGGCCCATTAACTTTGATAAATTAATCCCCGAATAAAAACAACTTGATCTTTGGCATTTTGGTCTTTTCTTCTAAATCATATCGATTTTGCCAGGTTTCGTGATCGTCGGCACACTTTTGGTCTTTTTACTTTGTCTTCGTCTTTTTCTTGGACTTTTCTTCAACATTTGACCGTGAAATCCCGTATTTTCTTTCCTTTTGATCATTTGTACCTATTTAAACACAAAAACACAAAACCACGCGTAATTCCGACTTTTATGATATTAAACACATGATTAGGTCTTGTTTTTTCCTTGATTTTAGTGGCAAAAGGATAAGTGTTTACACAATTATTAAATCCCCTACACTTGACCACTGCAATGACCCCATGCAATGCATTATTTTAAAGCATAAAGTTACATTTTTCTCGTTATTAATCCATCTCGACCTTTATTAAGATATACTAATACTACTACGATGAAAAGATAAAAATTTAACTTGGAAATTATTGATGGAAGAAACTTGTAAAGAAATCTTAGACTTGAATTAGGGCTTTGGTGTCATGAATATTAATCACCCTCAAGTTTCACGTTCCCCATACCAAGCTTAATAACGAGATCATTGTTTACCATAAGTCCTTAAGTTAAATCCCACTCATATAAGATAATTGTGTAATACCCTTTCTCCAATTCCTACTTTGTATCTCTAGATTTTATTGATTGTCATTCACCCGTAGGCTCATTTGACTTATTTGATAATTATTATTCCAAAAATGAAGGCCAAACGGTGCAAACCCGACACTCAAAACCTAACCTCGTCCTCAAAAACGTTGTCACTAAAGTAAGCCCACATCAAGGATGATTTAACACGATTTGAGGAATAAATTCCCGGACCCAAAATTTGGCCAAATAGTACTACTTGTTAATTATTCCTCCAAAGTCATGTAGACTTTATGTGGAGTTTAGCAAGTTCACATCATATACCCTTAGGCTCTTTAAGATGTAAAAATGCTCCCCGTCTATTGTCCACACCCTAAGGCTCCTTGAACGATAAACGAGGGAATTGATTTTATTGATCAATTTTTATTCAACACTTACCATGCCATACACCCTAAGGCTCTAATGACAAGGTTCGTGCTACATGCCCCACACCCTAAGGCTCCTTGAGGTCATGTTTTAATCTTAATCTTTTTATTATGATATGTATAGTAGGCCAAATTCCGCGGTCCCATGGTCTGAATACCTCCTACTTAGTGGTTATGAGCCACCTTAGTCGGAAGTCCACAACGCTGGCACCCTCAATGTGTTCATGCTTTAATTACAAGGAGAATAAAGATTTTGCTAAGAGTTAATATATCGAATCGACACCAAAAAAATCCTCATTTATTAAGCAATTAAATATACAAGCGGGAAGAAAGAGCCACAAAAACCATATAAGCAAAAATTAACCCTTAAACTTATTATCAACTCTATCATCTCTCGTTCTCCACAATTTAAAATCTCAAGGAATGAGACTCGTGGATGCTTAGCCTAATAAACCAATTAAGGTCCATAGGTTAAGGATACTAGCTAGAGTAAACTTGGATAAGTAAACTCGGGTTGAGTCAAAATATTCACGACGGGCCTAATATATCAAAGACATCTAAACTTGTTAAAACCATTTTATTTATTTATTTATTTTTTTGACTTTATTCTTGAAATGAAAAATATAAGATGCGATGATAAAAGGAAAGAAAATAAATAAAAATACTACTAGGCCAAAATAGATTAAAATTTTGAAAAACGTTGAAATTTTTTTTAGATTTTCCGGTTAAATGGGGTCAAATTCATGGAAAAGCCCACTAAAATTTCGATAGAAATCCCCCCTACACTTAATATAAACATTGTCCTCAATGTTTAAGCATGTGGGAGAATAAACTCCCCTACACTTAGGACATTGAGTATGTTGTTTAAAAGCGAGCTATGGAAAGGACAACTAAAGTGATTACATTTATTTGTTTTATTTATATACAAGATTGAATCACAATAGCAAAAACTTATCGAAGGTACCGGTACACGGGAAACACGGGAACACGGGTCGCGTCAAAAGTACCAAAAGTGGATCATCAAAGCACATGTCCCTGCACAATCACAACACACAAACAACTTACAAGGCTCCCCCTAACACTTATTGGTGAAAACGGATGAAGGTGAAAAAAGGTGGAAAAAGGGAAAAATCTAACCTAGTTAAACGATGCTTGATTTTTCATCACGAGTCTCTAGCTTGACTCGAATTCCCGAATGTCATCATTCAAATGGGAAAATCATGGGAAAACCAAGATTTCTAAGGGAGGAAAATCTCTCCATGATAGAGGGTGAAAAAAGCCATATAAGGCATACCCCATGAAAATCCACCCGGGTCAAACACATAATTTCCATCACAAAAGGAAATAAACCCCGAGGTGGTACGCAAGTCAAAGTAAAGTGGGGTATCCTTAAGCAAAAGTCTCTTACTAGGGAAGGTGTTATGGAGATATGGTAATGAAAGCACAAAAGCCTCTATTCCGGGATCAAACACCGGTTCCATAACGGGAAAATAGCAAGAGGTATTGACATTTAAGCTCAAAATATCATCAAAATCCAACGTGGGAAGGTCGTCCTCTTCCAAACTTGATGTGAAAACATAAGTATCGTCGGAGTCATAGGAAAACTCGTCCTCGTGAGGAAAATAGGAGTTTAGAAAGTTCTCTAAATCCTCCTCAAATGGAATATCCTCTAAAATAGGGGCGACCTCTAAAGATGGAGGCTCTTCCTCAAAAGTTGTAACCCCCAATTTAGGAATATAAGAGTCAAAGGGAGACTCAAGAATGGGAGAATCACTCATAGAGAGGATAGGATCATTAGGCTCACTAGGTGTCTCGTCAAAACCCAAAGAAATGGGATCACTTAAAGAAGTGTCGTCATCATAGTCATCGTAAATTGGGGTATCAAAGATAGGAGGCTCTAAAGGTGTCTCCCTAAGGTCAAAAGGAAAGTGAGCACTTGAAGAAGTGTCCTCACTATCGGTATCATAGATTGGGGCATCCTCAAAATCCGAAGTGGAATGATCACTTAAGGAAGAGACATCACTAAAATCCTCATTGTCTTCAAAAAGTGGATTATCATTTGAAGTTTCAAAAAGTGGATTTGAATGTACCACAAAATCATTGATATTAAATTTTTTGGTTTCAAAAGGATTGATAAAACTTTCTTCATCATCAAAATTAAGCACATCAATCATATTGAACGATTCTTTTTCATTTGTTTTATTAACCATTTTCCCCATTTTAAAAACTTGTTGATCATCCCGAACCCTAAGAATTAACTCCCCTTCGGCCACGTCAACTAAGGCTCTTCCGGATCGTAAGAATGGTCTACCAAGTATTAAAAGAATACGAGGATCCATCACATAGTCGACGACGACAAAGTCCACGGGAAAAGTAAATGTACCAACTCGAACAAAAACATCTTCGACAATACCAACGGGGTATGCGAGAGTTCGATTAGTTAACTCTAAAGTCATACGAGTCGGTACAAGGTCGGGTAATGATAATCGTTTCCATACCGAAAGTGGCGTAAGATTGATGCTAGCGCCGAGATCTGCTAAAGCCATGCAATCATCGATTTGAGGAAACGAGCAAGGTAACACGAATCGTACGGGATCTCCTAGCTTTTCAGGAAGCTCTTTGAGAAGAATCACGGAAAAATTCTCATTTAAACGGGTGTTCACGAGCTCAACCATTTTTTCTTTCTTATTAAGAAAATCTTTAAACATTTTCACAAATTTTGGCATTTGAGCAAGTGCTTCAATAAGGCTTATGTTAACATTGACGTTGGAAATCATTTTCAAAAAGTTAGAGACATGAACGTCATCTTTGGTGAGCACTTTTGCCTTGTCTAACCTAGAGGGATAAGGAATATTAGGCTTAGACTTTGAAGGTTGATAAGGAGAAGGACTCGCTTCTTGAACAACCGTAGGGATAGGCTCTTTCGGAAATGGAACACTAGTACTAGGAGTCGTAGTGGGAGGAATCACCGAAGGGGGAGTAGGATTACTCATTATGACCTCTGGGCCTTGTCTCTCCTTTATGGGCGAAGAGATGGAAGGTCCCACTAAAGTGGCTCCACTTCGAGTAGTGATAGCACTCACATTAGCACGAGGGTTAATCTCGGTATTGGATGGTAAGGCTCCTTGGGGTCTAAGGGTTTGAATCATTGTCAAAAATCTCTTATCGTTGGACTCTTGCATTTGTCTAGTAGATTCTTGCATTGCTTTCATGATTTTCTCATGTTCGGTCATTTTTTGTAGAACCAAGTCCATTTGAGGATTTTGCATGTTCATTTGATTAAACCCTTGATTAGGAAAACCTTGGTTTTGATATTGAGGTTGAAAACCGTTGTTGTTATAAAAACCTTGGTTATTATTTGAAAACCTTGATTTTGACCATTAAAATTCCCTTGATTTGCATTCCCTTGAAAATTACCCATTTAAGGACCTTGGTTCCTATTTTGGTATTGGGTTTTTTAGGCGGGTAAGGGTGGTCTTTGTGGTGCTACAAAACCCGTGGGAGATAAATAATTAGTACTCTTGTAACACAAATGGTTAACATCAACATTAGGTTTAAATGGAACCCTTTCATTAGCATTAAAAGCACAAACTTGTTGTTGTTGATTGTAAACCTTGTCAAAATTGAAATATGAATGTGGTCCACCACAAGTGCCACACGTGTCACTAGTTTCTTTCATAGCATTAACTAGACCATTTAAAGCATCGGTTTTTAGAGCAATTGATTTAACAAGCGAAGTGAGTTTATCGATTCTCTTGTCACTCTCACTAGAACTAGCACTCGCCATAGTTGCCCTAAGACTCTTGGTTTGTACTTTAGCCTTGTTTTCGATTATAGCCCAAGCCTCCTTCATGGTTTTCACAAGAATATTGCCCCCCGCGGCACTATTAAGTGAGTCTTGGTCATTTAGAGTCAAACCATTGTAAAACGTATTTATTTGATGCACTTTACTGAAACCGTATTGTGGACATTTTCTTAAAAGGTCTTTAAATCGATCCCAAGACTCACTAAACATTTCCCCATATTGTTGTTCAAAGGTAATGATCTCATTCCTTAAAGAAGTAGTCCGTGATGGTGGGAAAAAGTAGTTTATGAACTTGGTCTCTAAGTCGATCCATGTGGTAATACTTTGGGGTGGTTCCTTATGAAGCCAAATACGGGCTTGTCCCTCGAGGGAAAAAGGAAAAAGTTGTAGGCGAACGGCCTCTTGTGGCACCCCATTGTATTTGACGGTATTAGCTAATTGGATGAAAAGTTTGATATGAGCGTGTGGGTCATCATTAGTACGGCCTAAAAATGGTGTAGCGGAAACCATTTGAATAAAACCCGATTTAAGTTCAAAATGATTTGCTCCAATGGTCGGCACCACAATCGCGTCATCGTTTCCTTCAACGTGAGATTGTAGAATCTCAATCATTGGTCGATTATCCGTTGCCATCGTTATGTCGAAAGCTCGATTCTCGGGATTGGCTTGAATGACGGACTTTTTGTTTTTCTTCTTCTTCTTCTTTTTGGAAGAATTGGAAGAGTTTGGTACACCAATCGGTATGTATGTATGCGCGCGAGTGCGCATACAATTAAAACTTTGGAATGAGGTAGGTGATCTCGGTCGACTTTGAGAGTAAAAGGATTTTCCCTCTCGAGGAGCAATATGAAAAAACTACAAAAATATATATTTAATTACTACTTGAGTTGGCAAACCAATAATCGGTCGTCCCTCTCAATATACGCACAAGCAAGCGGGGAAACGAGGTGGCACAAAGCACTTAAAAACCTTTTTCCTTAGAGGGCCTTTTATAGCGCGTCGCCTTATACCCACCTTATAGTTTGTATATGTCGAGTTCAAACGTCTTACTAGTATTTATCTATTTTGCCCTTTTATTTCGTTATGGATGCGACTACAATAGTTAGGTGATGAAATCCCAACTAAGGCTTATTTGAAAAGTAGGTAAATTAATGTTCTACGTAATATACTATAGTAAAAGAAAAATCTTTTTGTATTTTTTAGAAAAAAATATATATTCACAATAAAAATCGAAAGAAATCGAACTAAAAAATAACACTAATACGTAATATTTTTGGTGTAATACTTTTTAATTTTTTTGGTGCAAATCTTAGGAAAGAATTTGCTTTTGTGATTTTTTAATTTTTTTGTATTTTTAAGTTTTTTATTTTTTTTGTATTTTTGATTTTTTGTGCAAGAAAATTAACGTTCAAAGCGAACGGATCCCAAAATCCAAACGTCTTCACGAAAAATCGTCAATCGTACGAGCGAAGCGACATCGGCGCCATTTGAAATTAGGGTTTTTGCAAACTCTTTTTAGATCTATTTTCGTTCCTCGACTCACTCGAAATTGAATCGAACTTAACGTAAGATTACTTGTTTTTGGTGACGATATCTTTTTGTATTTTTTTAAACTATTTGAAAACAATTTAATTAAACTATTAAAATTTAAATCTAATTAAAAATAATAAAACAATTTTTTGATAAAAACATAAACTAAATAAAATTTTAACTTTATAAAAACTTGAAATGAAATCTATTTTAAACTTGAAATAAAAAAAAAGTAAATAAAACTTGAATTAAATCTAATGAAAAACTTTTAAATGACTTTTAAAAACCTTTAATTGAAAACTTAATAAAACTAATTTTAAAACTAATAAAATTTAAATTAAATTTAAAAGTAATTCAAAATTAAAATATATATATTTTTTTATCTTTTTATTTTTGAAAAACTGACTAAATAAACTTTTAAATAAAAACTGTATGTTAAAATTTAAATAAAACTAAAAACATGTATTAAACAAAATAAATAAAAACTGCCAGTTATTAAAGAACCTACATTAATTAATCTATGCAGAATTAAATACAAAAAAAGGTAATAGAGGAGATCGACGGGGTGTTGACTGTTTAGCGAGAGGTCTGGGGTTCGATACCCAGCAGACCAGATTTTTAGCTACTTATTTTTTTTTACTTTTGGATTTGTTTGTTTTTGGAAAGTTAAACATATAGCAGACCAATAGAGTCTGTTATATCAGCAAATCAGTAGAAAATAGCAGATAAGAAACATTCAAAATAAGCTATAAGCAACAAATAAGCCAAATAATCCAAATAAGCAGTATAAACTAATTAATAAGTAGTAAAATAACAAATAAGCTAAGAGCGAATAAGCAGATTATGTAGACTAATAAGCAACTAAAAAGCAGATATACAATACTAGAAACCCAAACATAAATTTAGCAAAACTTAAGCAGATATCGAATATGATAAATTGATTCGAAAGAAGAAAGTGCAGCTCTAATTAGCAATTTAAATACACAGAAACAATAATCTATTTAAACTCGAAACAACAATTTAAATACGCAGAAAGTGCAGATCTAAACATAACGACATCTAAATAAACAGATAAAAGCTGTAACATAAACTGAATCAAACTAAGAAAATTTAATTATTAACAATAACAAGAACAAAATAAATATCCCAAACTACTAACAAACATGAGTAGATTAGCAAATAAAATAAATATCACTTAAACATAACAGTTAAAAACATTGGCAAATAATTTTAAACTAAATGAAAACTTAACTAAAAAAATGAAAAGAGAATAGAACCGGTGTCGATTTCCGTTGAGTGAAGGTTGGCGCTGAGCCACCTTATGAACCGAAGCAACACCTCAAATTATCAAAACCAAATTGAACCAAGATCATCAACAGCTTTATCTCCTTCGTCTCGAACCAATCGAACCAAACAAAAGAAGAACAGTAGCCTCGAACAGATTATATATATATATATATATATATATATATATTTCATTTTTACTTTATAATAATAATAACGAGAACAGTAACAGTAATAAAAACAAACTCAAATTTAAGATAATTTAATTTAGACGAAAATAAAATAACTTGGAATAAAATAAATTGAGACGAGAATAATTAAAGAAAACTTTTCATTAATCAAATAAAAGAGTACAATACATGAAAATTTAAAAATTACAATATTAAACCTAAATCTAAATTGCTGAAAATAAATAAAGAAAAGTTGCCCCCAATTACATGTGAAAGGGGGTTTTATAGGAGAAACCCTCAAACCTTCTTCTTAGCTTCATCATTAAGCAAACCATCCAGGCCCTTCAATCCTTCATTCTTCTTTCTCTCTCTTCTCTTCACTTGATCAAACGGCTGAAAATAATCCATGATTCACGGATTGCCAACATGGATTTAATTTGTGCTTCTTGTGTTTGTTGAGGCTGAGGTGGAGCAAGTTTATTGGTGGATTGGTGTTGGTGATTTGTTTCCACCAATCAAAATAAAGGGATGAGGCCACGTTGGATGAGAGAGATAGAACCATTTTGAGTGCTTGATCCGAAAATCATGGGGATTTAATTTCCCTTGGTGTGAATTAAATGATTAAGTGAAAACCCCCACAAATTACTTGTGTTTTGGTGATGGGGTAATTAGGGTTTGGAGGCTGTGTAAAAAAATGGTGGAGAAGAAAAGGAATAACAGTGAATGGGAAAACTTTGGTATCATCGAAAAGTTTAAGTGGGGAGTGGGTAAAGATAAAAAAAATGGTTTATTAATGTGAGTGGGGAGGTGTAATGTGTGTTAGACGTGGGTGAAAAATATGGATGTGTGGGTTGACTGGTAATTCCAAATAAACAAATAAAAGCTCACTTTTGTTTCGTTTTATTTTTTGTGCCAATGTTTGGGCTTGTGGCCCAAAAACTTCATCCGTTCCATGTAAAGGCAAATGGACTAATGGCTAATAGGCTTGGCCCAATATCTTCATCCATTGATAAACAAATGGGCTTTATGGCCCAATAAATCCAATGTGGGACCCACAAGGCCCATTAACTTTGATAAATTAAATCCCCGAATAAAAACGACTTGATCTTTGGCATTTTGGTCTTTTCTTCTAAATCGTATCGATTTTGCCAGGTTTCGTGATCGTCGGCACACTTTTGGTCTTTTGACTTTTTCTTCGTCTTTTTCTTGGACTTTTCTTCAAAATTTGACCGTGAAATCCCGTGTTTTCTTTCCTTTTGATCATTTGTACCTATTTAAACACAAAAACACAAAACCACGCGTAATTCCGACTTTTATGATATTAAACACATGATTAGGTCTTGTTTTTTCCTTGATTTTAGTGGCAAATGGATAAGTGTTTACACACTTATTAAACTCCAACAAAGATATCATTTATGGAGATGCTGGAACGAGTTTCTAAGCCAAGCGCTGACAAGAGTAAGTTGAGCGTTGACAAGCAGGTTTTTGACGCTGACAAGCTAAATGTTGATAGGAGTAAGTTAGGCGTTGACACACAGGTTTTAGACGTTGATAAACCTGCTTATATGGTTGATGTATCCCAGTCATCAGCTATCATCAAGGATGTGTCTACACAGGTACAATCATCATCTTTACCCACCATTGATATATTAGATAAAGGTAAAGGGATTATGGTAAAAACAGTAGTTCCCAAGGATGCAGCCCCAAATAAAGTTTCATTCCATATTGGTTGCACAACTTGAGAAAGAGGAGAGAATGAAGGAAACTGCTACTAAGAGTAAGGAAGGTAGTGATGATGAGAGTACGGATTCAAGTGTAATGATTATTAAAGAACTAGAGAGACTTCAATATGGTGATGAGTTGGCAAAGGAAAAGATTGCAGGGTTGAAAAATAAGGTGGATTATGAGATGCCTAAAGTTGCTCAAATGTACTTTGCATGGGAGAATAAGGTAATGGATAATCCAGACATGACTTTATCAGATCAAATTTGGGGTTTAGAGATTCTACTAAGAGTTCAAAGGGATTGCAAGGTGATTCTGAAGTATAAAGCTAGCAAAGTTCTTTCATAGACTAAGAAGGATAAAAGGGAGCTCTACTACATGTTGCTCAGATGTCATCAAGGAGGTTGGACTTTTAAGAAGTTGCAGGGATTGTATTTTGATGAGTTGGAATTTAAAGCTTATCCTATATGGGCAAGTATTTAAGAGCAGAACACTATCAGGCTTCTTTCAGATGAAAGAAAGGAAGAACTTGTAGAAGAGATGCATATCCAACAGGCTTTGGTTACACCAAGACCATTGAAGAAGGGAGTTCCACTTGAGTTCCCAGAAAAAATGGATAGAGTGAATCCTAGTGCATCTATTATTAGAAGGAGTATTAAGCTCTCATCCTTGGAAGCTTCACATATGGTAGAGGTGTTACCTCATGATTCCAGAAACCCTATAGTTCACTATGAGGAAGATGCAAGTGGGTTTTGGATGATTGGCAGATATGGGAAAGAGGTACATACTTTGACTACACTTATGTCTTTGTTTGTAAGCCTAGATAGGGAAGACTTGGCATACCTTTGGAGGTTGATGCAGGCCAAGTATGAGACTGAAGCACCTACTTCAGTCAATGGAATAAAGATTTGGTCAACTTTCAAGAGGATGTGTGAGCCAAATGATGAGGATCTAGTATGGAAGGATCTTGATGATGTCAGTGGATTTCAATGGCGTCTACATTCAGCAACTGGTGTGTATCGTTTGAGTACTACAAAGTTTTTTGAGTATCTTCTTGTGGATGTTGAATATCCTATGTCCAAAGAAGTTTTGAAGAAAATGGTGTCGACACAGCTGGAGATGGATTACACAAGTGATGTTGGCAAAGATTTGATTAGGTTTATTTATTTCCAACTTAATAAGTAATTTGTATTTGTAATAATCCTCCTTGTACTTAGTTTTTATTCAGAAACTTGATTACTAGAGTAGATATCAAGTTTAGGGGAGGATTGTTGGGAATAAAATGAAGCCAAGATACTTAGACGCTGACAAGAGGAAATTGGAAGTTGATAGGAAGAAATCAAGCGTTGTCAAGTCAAGCGTTGACAGGAACAAGTCAAGCGTTGATAAGAAGAAGTCAAGCACTGATAGGATACTTAGTCTACACGTTTTATGTTTCTAGTAAAGATATGTTCGACAATGTATTCTTATGTTTATCTTTACCTAAAATAGATGATACGTAGACTCTTGTACAAGGTTCCTTAATCTATAAAAGGAGGCCTTTAGTTTTAGTACAATATATGTTTTTACACTTTCATTATACGCAAGTTCGATTAATCAATCAAAGTAAAAGTTTGTGTAGAAACTAGAAGGGGGGTTGAATATTTTTCTTCTATTAGTCACCTAATTTAAATTAATTTGAATTAAGTGTGTATCAAAACTATCTTTTACTTGAAGCTAAGTTGCATAATGATTAGGTTCAATTCAAATGCATTATCAGTGGTAATAGGTAAGTATAATGATAATGAAATAAGTAAAGAGTAAGGAAAGAGACAACCTAGTGAGAAGACACCAAGATTTATAGTGGTTTGATAACGAGGCTCTATCCTCGTTTCTACTCCACTCCTCGAGTACACCTACTCGAGATTTCCACTATATCCACAAGCTCCGTTCTTGGCGGAGAAAGCCTTACATCGTCGCTTACATTATTTTCCGACACTAAGCTAAATGTCGAGACCTAATCATTAGCTAGGACCAATCTACACAACGTTGCCTACTTCACAATTTAACGACGCAAGGCTAGATGTCGAGTTCTAATCTCAAGGTAGAACCAATCTTTACGACGTTGCCTACTTCACCATTTTACGACACAAGGCTAGATGTCGAGTTCTAATCCAAACTAGAACCAATCTTCACGACTCTTCACTTTGAAACTAAGTGAGAACTTCACACAACACAATTACTAATCACTTTCAAGTTTAGTGAGAACTCACAAGACACAACCACATCACTTTATAGTTTAGTGAGAACTACTACACAAATCTATTACAACTCAACTAGAAATATCCAAGTACACACATGTAGCTTGGATCTACACAACACAAATCCAAGCAAACACATATGCAATGGATGTACACAACAAATACAAGTATTCACAAATAGCTTGGATGAACACAACTAGTCCAAGTATTCATAAAAACAAATGGATCAACAAAAACAAAAAGGCTAACATGATGAACATGACTAATTCATGGATTCATCTTTATCACAATACTAGTGAGTGAGTGATCTTCTCATTGGACAAGGTAAAGGAGGGGATCAAGAGGATAATCATAAGTAAACATACTTAACACTTTAAGTGATCATTTACTAATGATTATGCTATATAAAAGAGAAAGGGGGCTGAGAAAAACGTCCAAGAGGCTTGTTGGAAAATGAGATTTGATCCACTATTTATAGAAGACAAAGTCCAACGGCTAGCTGGGCGGGGATCCTTATCTAGCTGGCGGTTCCATATCGCTAAGGAACCGCCTAGCTATTTAAGGTACCGCCCAGTAGAGTCCGCTCCCTTTTTTGCCTTTTAGTGGGGTATAAATATCGGAGGTTTTTTAAACCTTCAAAGGATATTCTTATGGCATATGGAATATGCCATTTTCAAGTTTACATTTTCCATTTTAATAAAACATTCTCTTAAAAAGAAAGTTTATTAAAAAATCGTTTGTCATATTAACAAAAGTGAGTTTTAAGGATAATCACTTTGATGATCACTAAATATGATTAAGAAAATTTAGTGATATGATTATTACCTTGATGATAGTGTTAGTTTAATAATTCGTTTTGTGTTTTATACTAAATGTGTTGTATAGTTTGTTGTGATCAAAACTACGAAAGATTAGTTAACACTAATAATGTTTTTAGGCATCACTTGCATTAACAATCTCCTCCTTTTTGATTACGACAAACTATAAACTCATTTACTTAGAAACACAAAATATCGAATTATTAACGAGTTTATCACTATCATTTCTCCCCCTTTGTCGTAGAAAAAAGGTAAGCACATGTCTTTGAAGATATCCGGACTTTGCTAGTAGCTCCCCCTTGGTGGTAGCTCCCCCTTGCTTGGGGCACCAAGTGTACGAGCTAATGTGACATACTACACAAAGGTTAGTAGAAAGGAAAGAAACACCAATGTATATATGATCACTACCTACTAAGTAACTTGAGAGGGAGAAGGAGAAGAAATCTCAAATTAGAAGCAAGTATTTGCTAAGTATGTCCAAAAAGGTAAATGACAAAATCAAGGTTCAATTGGTGGAATGGAGGTAGAAAGGAAACATCCAACCAATGAAGATGAAAAATTTTTCAAGGGGTTAAAATTTAGAATTGATGGAATCACCAATAAACAATTGTAAAGATTAACCACAATCAAATCAAAAAGAAGAGAGAATTATCAAATAAAGAAAACAAACACAACACAAAGATTTCATATTACATAAATATGAAAAAGACAAACAAAGTAGATAGTCATACACACAATATGAGTATCTAAAGCAAAAGATATGGAAAATAAACCACAAAGCATAAGCTAGTCTGATAGTGATAATTTTCCAAGATTGTTTAAAAACACTAATGACTCTAAAACAACTAAAGTTTTATTGAATCCAATGGAGTGTAGCCGTTTAGTTGGAAAAATAAGACGACGATACATCATTCGAAGTTTTGTCCACGGGAACAAAAACTTTGAGAGGAGGTCGAGTGGGGAGGAATTCAAGAAAATGTAACTTCTCATACACATGAGCAAGTTCAATTTGTTGAAATCGACAACAAGCACACGAGGATCCATGATGCAACACAAATTCGGTTGATGGGGAAGGCCATCACACCTAGGGTTTGGTGGTGGTGAGGAGAGTGGGAAGGTAATGTTTTCACAATGCCTTGTGAGGTTTGGGAAGGTTGAAATATCATTAAGTTGAGGGGTGTCAAAGGGTTTTGGTGGTGGGGGAGATTTTCCTTTTCTCCGGTGATGGGGTTAATGGAGTAGGTCTCATTCCAATACTTGATTGGAGAGAAGGTGGGGTTATTGGGTGGTTTGGATGAAGAGGGTTCATTTTTCTTGATCCAAATAGGTCTAACCGAGATTTTTGGTTTCTTGGAAAGCTTGGATGAGGAAGCTTTGGGTGAGGAGGTTTGTGATGAGACTGCTTTTATACATAGTCTCATCGTCCAAATAGGGCTTAAAATGCATTAAATATCATCAAAATACCCATATATATGCTTGTGTTTGTTGCTTGTGTATTTTAGGTACGGATATTGAGAAAATGACAAAAGATCACAAGAATCATGCAAAAACGAACACGGGAAATGAAGCCGCACAATGAACCAAGCCCTAATGAAGAATTTTCCAAGAAAAACCCTTGAAGATTTGAAGAATTATGAAGAAGGGTCCTCCAATATGGAATAATTGACACTTTATACCCTTGTATCCTCATAATTACAAGATTGGTCCCTAAAGTTTGTCAATATGGCAAAAAGGGCCCTCCACTTTGAAGAATTGGCAATTTTAGTCCCTCAACAAAGCTAAAATGTCAAATTTATCCTCCTCAAAGTCAAACATATCAAGAAGGACTCCAAGTTACAAGAATTACAAGTTTGGTCCTTTGAAAATATCAAAATTACCAAAAGGACCCTTGACTTTAAAGATTTGGCAAAAATGGTCCCTCATCAAACATGATTTGGCAATTTCAGTCCTCCAAAATGTCAATCATACAAGTTTAGACCATTATCCTTGAAGAAAATACCAAACCAGTCCTTCAAGAATCGACAAAATGGCAAGAATTACCCCTGAATTCACTTTACAAAACATTTTGGGGCAACATTGTGAAAAAGGGAAAGTTGTTATTAAGGATTTGGGCGTTGATAGGTTTTTAAACTGAAAAGACAAGAAAGAAAGAGTTGAGGGGCTGAATTGGATAGACATCAATTGTTGCCTAGACCAACCAACACACGCCACCTGTCCCACTCACTCCTCTGCTCCAATCACACTTCACCAAACCTCCACATCACCCTCCACTCACCAGATTAATATTAATTAATCTTGGCGCCTTAACACCAAATTTAAACAAATCCACCCCTAATTCGGATCAAACTAGCAACTATTTACCAAGAACACAATTTGGGGTTTTACTAATTATTTACAATTAAACCCTAAGATTGTCCAGATTAATGATTAATGATGTTTTAATCATAACCCAACCTTAAAATACCTTGCCACCTCACTCCCTTGTCCCACACAAGATTCCCCTGCTACAAGGTTGTGCATACTGCCGAAATTGGGACAGCAATCCAACGTTTGAGATTGCAGCTTACTTTTTAAGCTTGTTATAAGCCTTTGGATGCAAATACATCATGCCAGCTCCACAAACAAACAAGGAAGAGTCACATGATCCTCAAGTTTTCAAAAGTTCACAAGGGCAATTCAGGGATTCTACAAGCTAGGTTTTACGTTTTTTATTGCTTACTAGTTCATAATGTAGCCTATATAAAGGCCTTAGCTCTTTACATTTCAACTGCTTTTGGTTTTTCCTTGTTTACAAACTTGTAAATCCTACTTTCTGATTAATGAAATTGTGTTAAGTTTGTTGAAGAAAGACCAAGTGCCATCATTTATATCTGCTTATTATTGTTCTTAGTTTGATAATTTTTAATATCAAAACCTGTTTTTAAGGAGGGTGCAAAAGTTTGCATTTTTCCTTCAAGCTTGATATTTTGCTAAGCTCTTGTTCAAACCTTGGAATTCTTGGGCTATAGGGCTGATCATAGCATCCTGATATTGTGTTATCAAGGTGTGGTAAGGCTTATAACTTGGGGATAATCAAGTGTGGGGTAACAAGGTTGCATCAATCAAGGCTTTTCACTTTTCTGATTTTACTATTTTTGCTCTTAACTTTGTTGATTCTTAGCAGGGTTGTTTAAGGAAGCTTGTACTTGTTCTTGCTAGTACATAAGCTCAAAATTCGTGGGTGTGGATGTACATCCATGAGGTACACACCCTTAATCTCAAAATCTGAAAATACTTTGGATATTTGTGATATTTTAGTGTTGCTTGTGTTCTTGTGAATTTTGTGGCTTAATCTTGCTTGAATCTGCTATATACATCTGTTATTGTGTTAATTTGGGCTTGGGTGGTCTTAAATCTCACTTTTGATTTGAAAATTTTGATTTTGAAAAGTTAAAAGGGTGTTGGGATTACCTGTTTGAGATTAAAACTTGTTATTGTGTTGTGGAAAGTTTGTGTTTGTGCTTTGTATTTGATATACACTTGGTTGAGTGCATTTTTCTGCAAGTTATTGGGTTTGAAACCTCAAATCATACATTGTACTATAACTTGTTGATTTTAACTGTTTTTGACCTAAGATTTTGGTGAAATCTAGAATTTGTGCATGCTTAGGGTTGAAAGTTGTTTAAACATCATTTATATAACATATGTGATAGATTTGAGTGGTTGAATCTGGCTTGTTGGTCAATTGCATCAGCAAAGTATAAAACTGCATGTGTTAGTGTTCATCAGTAACTTTAGTGCTTGAATCTTGCTTAATTCTTTGAATTAGTGCATGAAAGCTGTTTAGACTTGCTTATTTAAGTTTAATATAGCTTGTGTATGCATTTGGTTAAGTTTGGCTGGTTGAATTGTGCTCTAAGTGCTTATTGAACCTAATATGCTTATTTGTTCAAGTCTGGGCTAGATCTGGTGCTTAATTGAATTAACTGTACAAATTGGCTTGTTGGATTGTTGATTTCTTTGTTTGTATTGACTCCTTATGATCCAATGATCATTTGGGTGCCTTGTTGAAACCTGAATCTCCAAAAAAGTCACTAAAGACAAAATAGTCTACAAGTCAAGCAGTGGGAAAAGTTCCCACTTCTCAACACCCAAAACTAGCCCCTGCTAGTACAAATTTTCAGTTTGCTTATCAATAAGCTATAATTGCTTATCCAGACCTACAACAACTTATTTTTTTGTGATAGATCTTCATTATTTGACCCATTTGATTAGACTGGAGCTTATTGGACTTTGACTTTGACTTTTTGCTAGAAAACCAACTTAATTGACTTTTTCATAAGTGCTTATTTGCTTTTTCCAGCTTGTTGAGTCAGCTTATTTGAAATTTTTTTGTTGATTTAGCTTATTTAAGTCATTAAAAAGCTTTAGAAACTTGAATCAGCTCTTGGGGTGGCCTAGAACTCAAAAACGACTATTTTATCGTTTTGTGTAGATTGCTTTTTGCATTTTCAGGCTTATTCCTTTGGCTTATTTCAAATTTCTTTTTACAAAAGTCTTATTTAGCTCAAATAAAGCTTGTGTGTCTAATTTGAGCTTATGGCATTAGCTTATAGCTTAATGGGCCAAAAAGCCCATTAAGAATAAGCTGTTTGGTATAAGCTTGCTTATTTCACATTTTCAGCTTTTGGGCCTTTGTAAAAAGTTGTTTAAAATCAAATTTTGAGTCAAGTAGTGCTTTTTGGGCTTATTTGGGCCACTTTTTCATTTTGGGCTCATTTTGGCCCAATAAGGAGTCTGTTTTAGGTTTAGCCCATTTTCTAGGCCCATTAAGGGTATTTAGGTAATTTCAAGTTCATTTCTGAGTTATTTTGGTTAAACTAAGCTAGTTTGCAACTTTTAAGAATTTTTTAGGATTTTTGGATTTTTATTAATATTTTAATATTATTTTAGTATTAAAAATTAAAAATCTGATTTTCTAAGTTTTTATATTTTTCCTAGATTCTAGACACTTAATTAGGAATTTTACAACTTTCTAAATATTTTTAGGGTCTTTCAATTATTTTCTAGAATTATTTTAAGTTTTTATAGCTTTTAATAGTTTTTAATTGTTTAAAAATAGTTTTTAGTGGTTTTAAATTTTTTAAAAATACTTTTTAGCTTAATTAGGTTATTTTAAAGGTTTACAAACTTTAAGATCTTGATTTGGACTTTTTATTAGTTAATATTGATTTTTAGGGCTTTAATTAGCATTAAAAAGTTAATATTTAATTAATTAAAAGGTTTTAGCAAGTTTAGATTTTTTGTAAACCCTTAGAATATTTTAGTGGATTTATTGCAATTTTTTAGGAATTTTTAGTGTAAATTTTTAAATTTGGTGCTTTTACGGTTTTACGTGTACGACTCTTTCGTCTTAGTGTAAATCGTCTTCGTAACCGTCATTCTCTTCTTATCCCATTTCTATTTTCTTTCTCATAACAATATAATCACAAAGTTAATCATTTCATTACACACACACCAAGCCTCCTTGAGAACGATCCCCACTTTGGGTCATTAGTGCTTGGTTTTTCTAAACCGACACTTAATACTTGCCACTTTTGCTCTCTTTTCCTAAAGAGTGGCAAAAAGCCACAACATCAATTTTGGCCCCGCTGCCGGGGAGGCGTGTTGTGTTTTGATTTGGAATTGTTGTTTTTATATACTAACCATAATAGTATTTGTATTAGTAGCACTCTACTAATACGTATTATCGGTTTTCGTTTTTTGTGTGAATACTATTACTATATTGTATACGTAGAACAATAAATTCACAAGTACTCCAAATACGTGAGAAATCACAACCTTGACTTGGGAGGTCATTACCCAATCATTGTATTCGAATCTCAAACCAAAGAAAAAGGCAAAAATAGATAAATACTTTCGTGAAGCTCGATTTTGAAAAATACAAACTATAAGGTGTGTATAAGGCGGATATTATAAAATATATCCTAAGGAAAAAGGCTCTTAAGTGCTTCGCGTCGCCTCGTTTCCCCGCTTGCTTGTGAGTATTTGATTTTGAGAGCTAATCGAGGGTTTTGTCGCCCAAAGTATTATTAAGTATCATATATACTTTCTTGGTTTCATTGATTAAACCCTCTTGAACGTTTTGGTGTTTCACCAACGTTCTAAAGTCATCGAAGGCGTTCACTTCACGTGATCGTTTTCATTCCCTGAGGCTTCTTTAATCAAGAGATTTGATTAAAGAGGAGATTTGTAGATTTTTGTCTACTTAATACATTCACCAAAATCCAAAAAAGTTAATACAATCAAAAACCACAAAAAAAAATTTAAAAATACAAAACACCAAAAAGAATCTTCTTTGCTCACCCCCACGTTGTACGTGACGTTTATGCTTACTCGTAATCAAACAAGACGTGCACGTAAACGAAAGAACAAAACTCCCACTCCTAATCTTTCTAGTGAGGAGTCTCCTATTGACGAACCCATTGTAAGAGAAGCACCAACCATGGCGAATCGAACTATGATGGAGTTACTTCAAGCACCCACCGAGGGTTATGGAGAGGCTATTGTGATTCCCGCTATCCTTGCAGAGAATTTTGAAGTGAAAACGGGTTTGTTGTCGATGATCCAAAACAACAAATTCCATGGTGATGAGAAGGACAATCCACACAACCATATCTGCCAATTCAATCGCCGTACCCCCACTTGCAAGTTTAAGGATGTCTCTAATGACTCGATTAAGATGATGCTTTTTCCGTATTCTCTAGCGGGGCCCGCTAAAATTTGGTTAGAGAAAGAGCCACCCAATTCTATATTGACGTGGAAGGATCTCGTTTCAAAGTTTGTGAACCAATTTTTTCCGCCCTCTAAGACTACGCACTTGAAAAACGAGATTTCAAAATTTTCACAAGAGTTTAACGAAAGTTTTTCAACGGCTTGGAATAGGTTTAAGGAAATGTTACATGAATGTCATCATCACGGTTTTTCCGATTTGCATCAAATTGACACGTTTTACAATGGACTTAATGATCATGAAAGGGATTATTTAAATGCCACCGCAGGTGGTAATTTTTTGTGTAAAACGGTTGAGGAAGCTTTGGTGATAATTGAGAATAGATCTAAGGTTTATAGTCCTCGTAGCACGTCTAGTGTTCGTAAGACTTCGTCTTTGGCTTCACCTTCTTTGTCTACTACCATCGATGCTTGCCAAATTGAGGTGAACTTGGAAAACAAAATCTTTGATAAGCTTAAAGGTCTTTTGATTGAGTTCAAAGTTGGAGAACCAAGTGCTCCCGCTACGGATAAAGCGGTTGAGGTTTCATGCATGTATTGTGGTGGAGGTCATCATTTCTCCGAGTTCATTACCAACGGTGGTAACACTTCGAGTGCCTACGCGGCCACGGGAACTTACAACCAAAACGGTCAAGTTACCCGCTCTAATCAGATGACTCCACCGGGTTTTGGTTCAAATCAAAATACTATCAATAACTATCGCAACAATCAAGTTGGTTTCAAAAACAATTACAACAAGGGAAACTATGGTAATCAAGGGGCTAATAATCAAGTTTCAAACAAAAATCAAAATGATTTTCAAAACAACAACAAAAGTTTGAAAATGTTGAAAGATCTTCCAAATGAATTTGTTGAATACGCTAATGGGAATGATGCTAGGTTTGACAACATTTAAAGAAAAATCATTAGCCTAAGAGACCGACTTGAAGAAAGAGTTGAAAAATGAGTTAGCTAATGAGCTTAAAATCCATACCAACAAGATGGAAGGAAATGTAACTAGGTTACAACAAAACCAACAAAAAATGGAACAAGGGCAACATGAGATAAAACAAGAAATGATTAAAGCCGAGAAGAGGCAATCCATGTTTGAAGATAAAATCTCATCTATGTTTGAGGCAATTATGTGTAAACCGTCTTCGAGTAGTCTTCCTAGAAACACCGTATCAAACCCTAAGGGTGAGATGAAAGTGATTACCACACGTAGTGGTAAGAAACTTAAGGAACCGACTCCTCAACCAATTGCTCCTACGGAGGAGGCAATTGAGGAAGAACCCAAGGTGGTGGTCCAAAAGGAGCATGTTCCAATCCCACGAAGTACCGCTCATACCACACCTACGGTTGAGCCATTACCAACATTGGAACCCCAGATTCCAAAGGCTATGCCTATGCCTCAACCCACACCACCTTTGCCCTATCCATCGAGACTTAGAAAGGAGAAACGTCAAGAGCGCGACAATTACCAATTTGAGCTTTTTATGAAAATGTTTAGTGATTTGCACTTTAATGTGAGTTTCGCCGATGCTTTGGTCATGATGCCTCGATTTGCCGCTAACTTTAAGAGTATGTTGAACAAAAAGGAGAAATTACACCAATTGTCTAGTTGTTCGTCGGTTTATCTCAATCGCATACCTCAAAAAGTCGGTGATCCCGGTAAATTTTTGATCCCTTGTGCAATCTAAGATCTGGAAGAATGCTTTGCCTTGGCCGATCTTGGTGCTAGCATTAACTTGATGCCACTTGCAATCTTTAAGTCGCTCAATCTTCCTAATCTTACTCCTTCACTAATGTCTATCGAGTTGGCCGACCATTCCACGATTCCCGCATGTGGATTGGCGGAAGACGTTTTTGTGAAAGTGGGGAAGTTCTACTATCCCGTAGACTTTATCGTTGTTGATATTCCCACGGATCCTCAAGTTCCTCTCATATTAGGTCATTTGTTTTTAGATACGTCTATGGCTTTGATCGATGTTCATGCTAGAAAGATCACCTTACGTTTCAACGACGAGGAGCTTATTATAAAATCAACTCAAAACTCTCAAATTTCTCATGTTTGTTCTGTTGCAACCATAAACCTCGTTGATATGATTGACGTGGTTTGAGAGGAATTTTCACAAGAAGTTCTAGGTTTTGGTGATGAAGAAAATGTTGGCAATCCCACTATGTTAGATCCTATCCTTGATAACTCGACACCAACCTTCACCCCATTTGAAGGTGGTGGTTTTACGTTGGAAGAATTCGATGTTCCACGTACTTGTAACGAAGGCCTCGACAACAATGAGGACTTCTCAATTATCAAGGATTTTCTTAACGATTTCCCATTTCCTCCACCCGAGGAGGATATGAGTATCGAGCCCAAATCTTCAATTGAGGAACCACCTATCCTCGAGTTGAAAGATTTACCCTCTCATCTCGAATATGTCTATTTGGAGGAGGGCGACAAGTTGCCGGTTATTATTGCGAAGGAAATTTCGGATGATGAAAAAACCGCACTTGTCGATGTTCTAAAGGATCACAAAGGGGCAATTACGTAGAAGTTATCCGACATTAAGGGGATCGATCCCAAATTTTGTACCCACAAAATCTTAATGGAGGAGGATTCCAAGCCCACAATCCAATGTCAAAGGAGGGTGAACCCCAAAATTCATGACGTCATCAAAAAGGAAGTCCTTAAACTCCTTGACGCGGGAATGATTTACCCTATTTCCGATAGCCCTTGGGTGAGTCCTATTCATTGTGTCCCTAAGAAGGGAGGAATGACCGTTGTGCCAAACGATGCCAACGAGTTAATTCCCACTAGACTCGTGACCGGATGGAGAGTGTGCATTGACTATCGTAAGTTAAATGACGCCACTCGTAAAGACCATTTCCCCTTGCCCTTCATGGATCAAATGTTGGAGCGTCTTGCGGGAAACGATTTCTATTGCTTTTTATATGGTTTTTCGGTTACTTCCAAATCCCCATCGGTCATCGTGATCAAGAAAAAACTACGTTTACGTGTCCATATGGAACGTTTGCCTATCGTAGAATGCCATTCGGACTTTGTAATGCACCGGGGACCTTTCAAAGGTGCATGATGGCTATTTTTCATGATATGATCGAGAAGACGATGGAAGTCTTCATGGATGACTTTTCCGTGTTTGGTAATTCGTTCACTTCGTGTTTGTCGAATCTTGAGAGAATGTTGAAACGTTGTGAGGAAACAACCTTGTGCTCAATTGGGAAAAGTGTCATTTTATGGTTAAGAGTGGAATCGTCTTAGGGCACAAGGTCTCGAAAGCGGGGATTAAGGTAGATCAAGCTAAGGTAGACGTCATCGCCAAATTACCTCATCCCAAAACCGTTAAGGGATTTAGGAGTTTCCTAGGCCACGCAGGCTTTTAACGTCGATTCATCAATGATATTTCAAAGATATCTCGACCTATTACACATCTTCTTGAAAAAGAGGCACGTTTTGTCTTCGACGAAGATTGTGTACGAGCCTTTGAAATCCTTAAGAGGAAACTTACCGAAGCTCCCATTCTTGTTGCTCCCAATTGGAACCTCCCCTTTGAGCTCATGTGTGATGCTAGCGATTACGCTATTGGGGCCGTATTGGGGCAACGTCATGAAAAGCACTTCTTGCCTATTCACTATGCTAGCAAGACGATTACCGAGGCTCAACTTAAATACACTACAACGGAGAAGGAGTTCCTTGCCGTGGTGTATGCATTTGAGAAATTTCGACCTTATATCGTCTTGACGAAATGCATAGTGTATACGGATCATTAGGCTATCAAGTATCTTATGGCTAAACAAGATGCAAAGTCGAGATTACTTCGTTGGATTCTCCTCCTTTAAGAATTTGATAACAAAATTGTTGACAAAAAAGGAGCCGAGAATCTAACGGCCGATCATCTTTCTCATTTGGAAGATCCTCACCAAAGTGTTTACGAGCCCAAGGAAATCGCCGAAACATTTCCGCTCGAGACACTTGGTGTAGTGAATTCTAAGCTTGATTTTTCCACTCCATGGTTTGCGGACTTTGCAAATTACCATGCGGGTAACTTCATCATCAAGGGTATGACGACTCAAGAAAAACGAAAATTCTTTCGTGACGTCAAGTTCTACTTTTGGAACGACCCTTACTTGTTTCGAACTTGTGCGGATCAAATCATCCGACGTTGTGTATTTGGCACCGAAGCTTCTAATATCCTTAGAGCTTGTCATGAGGGACCCACGGGTGGTCACCACGGTGCTAATCTCACGGCTAAGAAGGTGTTTGATGCCGGCTTCTTTTGGCCTACTATTTACCGAGATGCACAAGATCTTGTAAGGTCATGTGACTCATGCCAACGACAAGGAAAAGCCTCACGAAAAGATGAAATGCCACAAAATATCATCCAAGTGTGTGAGATCTTTGACGTTTGGGGCATAGACTTTATGGGGCCGTTCCCATCGTCTCGTGGTAATAAGTACATCCTTGTTGCGGTTGACTACCTATCTAAGTGGGTGGAAGCTAAGGCTTTGCCCGCCAATGATGCTCGTGTGGTAGTCAAGTTTTTGAAAAGCTTGTTTTCTCGGTTTGGAACCCCTCGTGCGATCATAAGCGATCGTGGAACCCATTTTTGTAACGACCAATTCGAAAGGGTCCTAAGGAAATATGGGGTTACACATCGGCTTTCTACGGCTTATTACCCGCAAACGAGTGGGCAAGTCGAGGTTTTAAACCGAGCGTTGAAGAGGATCTTGGAGAGATCCGTTGGGGAAACCGACAATCTTGGTCGGATAAGTTGGACGATGCTTTATGGGCCTTTAGGACCGCTCATAAGACTCCAATTGGGTGCACTCCCTATAAGCTTGTGTATGGGAAAAATTGTCATTTGCCAATCGAATTAGAACACAAGGCTTATTGGGCCCTAAAGCATTGTAATGATGATATGGAGACCGCGGGAAAACACCAGAAAATGCAATTAAATGAATTGGATGAATTAAGAGATATTGCTTATGAAAATTCATTGATTTATAAAGAAAAAACTAAAAAGTTGCATGATTCTAAAATTAAAAACCGGGTTTTTAACATTAGGGATCAAGGTTTGCTTTTTAATTATCGTTTGAAAATCTTTTCTGGTAAGTTGAAATCCCGTTGGTCCGGTCCATTCACCGTGACTCAAGTTTTTCCATATGGGACCATCGAGCTAGCTCAAAATGATGGCCCCAATTTCAAGGTTAATGGACATAGGTTGAAGCACTACTTTGGCGGGGAAGTTCCATCCTTGAACTACCTCGACCAAATCACCTTCCCCAATGATAATTAGTATTGAGGGGATCGAGTCGAGCTCATGACTCGGTAATAAAAAACGAGGTGCCTCGTGGGGGAGTCCCATGCTTATCCTATGTACATATTATCGCTTTCTAATGTAGTAACGTGTGGGGATTTGTGCCCTTCCAACCTTTGTTCCGTGGTTGTTTGTGAATTGTGGATTTTAGATGATCATTATCTTCATGATTGGAACCTCTCGTGTTCGTTTTATGGGAGCACTCGATCATTTGCTTTGAAGACTTTCTCAATATCCATTATATATCCTTTGATGTTCTAACCTTAGGTTTATAGCACACTTCATAAACGGCTTTAAATTTAACGGTTACACCCTTTCCATGCTAGATTAGGCATTCGACTACGTCTCTAGTATGGGGGTGTTCGCACCTCTAGACTCGAAACATTAAGGACAATGTTTAACTTTACTATGGGGGGTGAATAGATACTTGCCTTGCCAAACCTTCACGCTTTCCAAAGTTTATCTTTTTGTTTATCGTTTTGTTGCAAAATAAGGCTAAAAATGGCCAAATTTTAAAAATTTTCTCATGTTTTATAAGTGTTTGAAGACACGAATGTAGGTTTTCCGATGGCGAGAATAAGAGTAATTTTTGACTCGACCGTGCGTGTTGAGCACTTAGCTTCGATTCCTTAACTTCACATTAGGCTAAGTCTCTTAAATGAGGATGAGAAATGATAGGGTTAATTACAAGTTACTATGCTAAACCTAGAGTACTCGTATTCTTTCAAAAACTCATGTGTTCTCGTTGTTTGCTTATTCTCCCTTCGCATGTAAATATTTTTTGCTTAATAAATATTGACTTAGAGGCTTAGTTGGGATTGTTGGGTTTCTAATCTTTTCTAGTAGCTTCCGTGTAATTAATTTGGGAAGACATTAAGGTATCGCCAGCGTTACGGTTTTGAAGTATTGGCACCCGAATAATCAAAAGCTTCACCCAATAATAAGATTTCAAGTGCTCACCTAAATCAAGCGAACAATTTGAAGCCCCACAAGGCCGAAAATCTATGCAAAATTGAAAGTCAATCAAGCCTTAATCTTTGAAGCTTTAAAGATCCAAAATTCGCCTTAGCGTGAGGATATACGTCTTTGGCTAATAAAACTACCGATGAGGTGGATAATAAAAGGCAAGGCAAGACCGAAGTCATAATAAAAGCTTCATGGCGAAGTTGAATAAAAGATGGAGGTAAACCAAAGATAATAAGGCCCTTCCGTTAGGGGGCGTATAAAAGTCTTGGTAATAAGTCTCATGTTCAAAACCGTTATAAAACCGTGTTTATCGATCCTTCTTGTTGACTTAATTTTTTGACATCGTTGTCTATTAGGAGGGGTTATTGATTTGATGGTCTTGGTTACACCGTTAGGACTCTATTTTTAGACCTAAATCTCTATTATCACATAAGTCAAACAATGTATCCTCGTGAAACATTCAAGACATAATAAAATATGTTGGGTCAAAAAGTTGATGTGGCAGAAACTCAAAAATGAAGAAAACATGAAGTTATTGTCCAAGCGTTGTCAAGACCAATTTAGGCGTTGACAAGAGTTAATCCAGCGTTGTTGGCTCAAGAGTTGTCGTGTGCAATTCAAGAGTTGTTACATGCAATTCAAGAGTTGATAGAATTGTAGACAAGAAGCTTTTAGAAGATTCTATTTGGATATATATGCAGGAGATATTCTGTATATAGTTATTTAAATAGAAGATTCGCATGTTTATTTATCCTTATCTCTTGTAAACCCTAATCCTTACACTATAAAAGGAACCAAGGGTATTAGGTTTATTCATATAATTCATATACAATGTAAACCTAAAGCGTGTGTCGACTAGACGTGGGATTCAATGTATACACGTCTAGTGATTGTTTGTTATTAATATAATAAACAATCCAATTGTGTTTTAATTCATGTTATTCGTGCCTAAACACCTTGTTAATGGTTGTTGTTCTAATTCCGCTTTGATTGTTTAATCATATGAACAATGATCATTCCTAGTAGCTTCAAAGATCCGGAAACCAAGGTTTCCACAATTAGTATCAGAGCTTGTTGAGGAACTTTTGATCTTTGAAGAACACCAGAACCCTAAAAACACCAAAACCCTAATTTTCTCAGAAACCCTACAACATCATGTCTGAAGCAATAACCTCCTCCTCCTCAGCCTTACCAAACATCAAGATTCCCATGCTTGATGCAACCAACTTTGACTTATGGAAGTTCAACTTTGAACAATATCTGGGGATCTATGACTACACACTCTGGGAGATTATTGAATATGGAAACACATTCAATAAGGCTTAAAAGATTCTTGATGCCATTAATCAAAGAACAGCTGTTGAAGGATGCCCTGAAGAGGATAAGAAAGAAAAACCTAGAGATGGTAGAGTTGTAGCTGCTGATGATATTGCAAAGAAAAGGGTTGACATGAAAGCCCTAAATATTCTGAAAGTCTCTTTGGGACAAGAAAACCAGAACAAATATGGAGGCTATGAATCTGCTAAGGATCTTTGGGAAGCACTTGAAGTTGCATATGGTGGCAATGCAGACACTAAGGAAGAAAAGAAAAAGCAACTTCTGCATGATTATGCTGTCTTCAAAGCTCAACCCAATAAGAAACTAAGTAGTGTGAGAAGCAGATTGCTTGACATCACAAGCAAGTTGTCCTTCATGGGGACACAAGTTGGTGATGTTGACACCAATGCTACCTTTCTTAAAAGTCTTGGTGAGGCATGGAAGATTGAGGCAAGATCTATTCTTGCCAACAATACTTACAAGAGCTCCTCGTTTGATGACATCTACAACAAACTAAGACTGTTGGAAGATGAAACTCTTTCAGAGCATGGAAGCAAATCTACCACCAACAACATGGCATTCTTCTCTCATAGTGAAGGTCAATTCAATCAGAAGGACTCTTATATGCATCCAGTTACTGGATCATCATATGTCAGCGCTGGAACAAGTCCTGTCAACGTCTCCTTTTCAGACGCTGACACATTCAAGAATGACTCCCCAAGAGTTAAACCTGCTGGGTTGGATTTGGATAATGTTTGTTCTTACATTGCTTCTTTGCCCAATGGTTCAGTGATTACATATGAGGACCTTGAGAAGATAAGTGATGAGCACTTGGAAGAGATGGACATCAAGTGGAACATGGCTCTTGCTAGTATAAGAGAAAATAGGTGGAACATAAGGTTTAAAAAGAAGATGACCTTCAATGCTAAAGACACAGCTGGATTTGATAAATCCAAAGTTGAATGCTACAACTGTCATCGTATGGGGCACTTCATGAGGGAATGCAGATCTCCTAGAAGATCTGATGCTGGTAAACCTTCAAGTCAGGTTGTTAAAGCTCAAGATTCCAAAGCCATGGTTGCAGTTCAAGGAATTGATGGTACAAGATGGGATTGGAGCTATCTGGCTAAGAATATTGAAGAGGATAAAGCTTTGGTTGCTGATATTGAAGAAGAAGAGCATGTTGAATATGCTCTCATGACACACTCCTCTTCTTCATCTGATAATGAGGTATATGATGATGCTTTTTGTAGCAAAGGTTGTAGGTTAAACACTAAAAGACTTAACAAAGAGGTGTTAAAACTAAAAGATGATATGAGTACTAAAAGGTGTAAATTGTCTAATTACCAACTAGCTCTTACTGAAACTGAGAAAACCGTTTCTGAATACAAGAAAATGGAATTTGACTTAAAAGATAAGATCAATATCTTAAAACATGAGCTAGAGGGTAGTATGGATGTTAGAAACATCATGAAAAAGGTTAATAGTGAATTACAGGCTAAGTTAGATGAGGCCATTAAGAATAAAGATAATGTTGACCTCAAAATTCAAAGATTTGTTAGAGCCACCCAAACCCTAGGAGACTGTGTAGCTAAACAAAGGGATCCTAAGGACATGACTGGGATTGGGATGAATGATTACTCTCTGGTTCCACCACCAGCTGGTGACTTCTATGGTGTCCAACGAAGGGACTTATCTTGGACTGGTTTACCAGAACTCCAAGAGGAGGAATTCATTCCTCCACCAAGAGTTGTCACTCTAGTGGAATAGTATCAACAAAAATTGACTGACCTAAATGAGTGGAAGAAAGCTAACCCTACTTTATTTGTTAAGGGAGGTTTGCTATGTGAAAGTCCCAATGAATCACCACCCATTAAGGTTACTCACCCAATCACTGGTAAAGCTGTTGACCTAGGCTCAAACACTGTTAGAAGACCTACCATTAAATATGCAGAGATGTATAGGAATAATAGGTCACCCAAGAGCCAAGTTAGCAATCATGGAACATGCTTCTTCTCTTCTAGACCTAAGGTTGTGTCTAAGAAAGCCTGTTACACTTGTGGTAGCTTTTCACATTTGGCATACAAGTGTGTCAACGCTCCCAAAGCCAGCGCTGACAGGAACAATTTCAGCGCTAACAGGAAGAAAGTCAACGTTGTTAGAAAGTCAAACGTTGTCAGACCCAAACCTTGTGTGCAGCAAAGTCCACAAGTGATTAGACCTGCCCCATTCTTTTCTAAAAGGTCTAACACTCATGGACAAAGACCATTTAAAAAGACAAACACCTGGTCAAATAGGCAATGGGTTTCTGTAGCAAACCCTAGGTTCAACGCTGACAAGGGTAATTTCAGCGTTGACAGGACAAATTCTAACGCTGACAGAAATGTGACCAGACCTAAATATTTGCAGCCACAAGGTAAGGGGTCTAAAGCTTCTTCAAGCTTAACATGGAGACCCAAGAAAGATCAAAACCCTAATGATAATGGGATTTCAATGACTTGCAATAGATTTAATTACATTTCAAAGGTCATTACAAAACCTATTGGGGTTAACTGGGTATTTCATCCCAAAAAGGATGAGAATGGGGTTGTTGTGAGAACTAAGTCTGTTCTTATTGAACAACCAGATGAATCCAAGTCTTTTAAGACTTGGGTTCCCAAAGAAAACTAATTTGTTTTCTTTATGTGCAGGGTATTCAAAGACAGATCAATGATTATGGATATTGGGATAGTGGATGCTCAAGGCACATGACAGGGAAGGAAGACTATCTGACGAATTTCACACCTATTAAAGATGGTGATAAGGTGTACTTTGGAGGTGGATATGGAACTATTACAGGCAAAGGAACCCTTCTCACCAATAATCTGCGTTTTGAGAACGTCTTCCTGGTAAAAGAACTTGATTATAATCTGTTTAGTGTATCACAAGTATGTGATAACAAAAATAAAGTTCTTTTTACTGATACTGAGTGTTTGGTGTTAAGCAAGGATTTTAAGATCCTTGATGAGAAATATATTAAGTATAGAACACCTAGGCATAAGGACATATATAATGTGAATTTAAATGGGATTAAAATGAATACCAATATGTCTTGTTTTTATGCTAAGGCCTCAGTAGATGAGAGTAATTTGTGGCACAGGAGACTAGGGCACATAAATTTTAAAAATATAAATAGACTTGTGAGGCTTGGTTTAGTTGATGGTTTGCCTGAGAAGGCCTTCCACAATGACCACTCTTGTGTTTCATGTCTTAAAGGCAAGCAACACAAGGTCTCATTCAAGTCCAAACAGGTGCATACTAGTTCCAGACCTCTTCATATGCTTCACATGGACCTCTTTGGTCCAACAAATATAGAAAGTTTGAATGGTAAGTCATATTGCTTTGTTGTCACAGATGACTTCTCTAGATTTACTTGGACATTCTTTCTAGCTATGAAGAGTAACACAACTGATGTTCTTATTGATTTTATCACTCAGATTGAGAAAAGGTCTGGCAATGAGGTTAAAATGCTTAGGAGTGATAATGGTGGAGAATTTAGGAACAAGAAGCTAGATGATTTCTGTGCCAGGAAAGGAATTACTAGGCAATTTAGTATTGCTAGAATCCCACAACAAAATGGGGTTGCTGAGAGGAAAAATAGAACCCTAATTGAAGCAGCCAGAACAATGTTGGCTGATGCTCACTTTCCAATAGACTTTTGGGTTGAGGCTGTTAATACAGCTTGCTATGTGCAAAATAGAGCATTGGTCAACAAAATTCAGAACAAAACACCTTATGAGTTACTTTGGGGAAGAAAACCTAATATTGGTTTTCTCAGACCTTTTGGATGTCATGTAGTAGTATTGGATAATAGTGATGCCTTAGGGAAATTTAGTGCAAAAGGTGATGAGGGCTATTTCATGGGGTATTCAGTGCAGAGAAAGGGTTATAGGGTTTATCTTAAAGAGGACAAACGTATAGTTGAGAGAGTACATGTTAGGTTCTTAGAGAATAAACCTAGTGATCCTGAAAGTGGTCCTAATTGGTTATTTGATTTGGAACCCTTATCTAGAACTTTAAATTATATGCCTGTCACTAATCCAGACATTGTGAAGATAACTTCAAATGTTGTGGAGGAACAAGTTGTTAATGTTTTAGGTACACAGGTTAATGAGAAGGTTGGATCACAAGCAGAAAAGGCATCTCCTATATTAGAATATGTCACAATTCCCATTTGGACAGATGCTTTTGCTGCTGCTGCTGCTGGACAAGATAATGGTGGTTTCCAAATACCACCAGATACAAACATGCATGGTTCTTCAGGCGCTGACAAAGGCAAATCTAGCGCTGACAAGACCCATTCAGACGTTGATGGCTCAGACGTTGACAACAACATTTCAAGCGCTGTTAGCCCAGATGCTGACAACCAAGATTCAGACGTTGACAACACTTATGGGCATCTTTTCTCTTCTAGTTTTGAACAAGGTGGACCTTCCAACATTCTTGAATAAGTTCACACTGATCAAAGAGAGTCTGATGAAGAAGATATTGGCAACATGGAGCGTGAGGTTGAGGACACCAGACTTTTTGAAGGAGGGGTTCTCACTTCCACAATGAAGAATCACCCCACATCTCAGATCATTGGTGATACTATGACTCCAGTTTAGACTAGAAGATCTCATCAAGGTCTTGGTGGATTTATTGCCAATATACACAAGAAGGTTGATACCCCTCTTGTGTAAGCATGTTTGTTTGCATGTTTTCTGTCACAAGAAGAACCCAAGAAAATATTTGATGCTCTCAAAGAACCAAGTTGGGTGGAAGCAATGCAGGATGAGCTTCACCAATTTGCAATTCAGGATGTTTGGGAGCTGGTTGATTGTCCTAGATATGTCAGACCTAGAGGGACAAGATGGGTTCTCAGGAACAAAAGAGATGAAAGAGGCATTGTGGTCAGAAACAAGGCAAGGTTAGTGGCTCAAGGTTATACACAAGAGGAGGGGATAGACTATGAGGAGGTCTTTGCACCAGTTGCAAGGATTGAAGCTATTAGGATTTTTCTAGCCTATGCCTCTTGCATGGGTTTCACAGTCTATCAGATGGATGTTAAGAGTACTTTTCTCTATGGAACCATTGTTGAGGAAGTATATGTCATGCAACCTCCTGGTTTTGAGGATCCAGAGCATCCAGATAAAGTGTATAGAGTCAAAAAGGCTATGTATGGCCTTCATCAAGCCCCTAGAGCATGGTATGGTACTCTGTCTACCTATTTGGTGGACAATGGATTCAAGAGGGGCACCATAGATCAGACACTATTTACAAAGAAGAAAGGCAAGGATGTGTTGCTTGTGCAGGTCTATGTTGATGATATCATTTTTGGGTCTACTGATCCAAAGATGAGTGAGGATTTCTCCAAGCTTATGACAGACAAATTCAAGATGAGTGCTATGGGGGAGATGAACTTCTTTCTAGGTTTACAAGTTCAGCAGAAAGAGGATGGTATCTTCATCTCCCAGGACAAATATGTTGCTGAGATCTTGAAGAAGTTTGGCTTTTCTCCACATGAAAAGAGGTCTACTACTCCTATGGATAGAGAACATCCTTGGGGAAAGATTGGAGATGGGAAAGATGTTGATGTCAGGCACTATAGATCCATGAATGGATCCTTGATGTATCTTACTACCTCCAGACCTGACATTATGTTTGTTGTGTGTGCTTGTGCACGTCATCAAGTGACTCCCAAAGAATGTCACCTTTATGCTGTGAAGAGGATCTTTAGGTACCTAAGATGTTATCCTAATCTTGGTTTGTGGTACCCAAAGGATTCACCATTGGAGTTGATTGCATATTCAGATAGTGATTATGGAGGTGATAAATTTGATAGGAAATCCACAACTGGTGGATGTCAGTTTCTTGGGAGCAGGTTAATATCTTGGCAATGCAAGAAACAAACAGTGGTGGCTAATTCTACAACTGAAGCAGAGTATGTGGCTGCAGCTGCATGTTGTGGCCAAGTTTTGTGGATTCAGAACCAGCTGTTGGACTATGGGTATAATTTCATGCATACTAAGATATTTGTTGACAATAATAGTACTTTATGCATCATTAAGAATCCTGTACATCATTCTAAAACTAAACACATCGAAATTAGACACCATTTTATAAGAGATTGCTTTGAGAAAGGTTTAATACAACCAGATAGGGTTGACACTGAGGAAAATGTGTCAGATTTATTAACTAAACCTTTTGATGCTGGGAGATTTCAATACTTGGTAACAAGTATTGGAATGGTTAATCTCACATAATATGTGTTTTGGATTCTTTTTGTAAAAGTATGTACAGGATGATGCATTATTATTATTGGTCTTATTGATGATTTAGATTTTCCACTATATTTTTCTAACACTGACAAAGGTTGCTTGAACGCTGATAAGTGTTTTTGCAACGTTGTCAGCAATATAATTGTTTAACGCTGACAAAGCTTCCCTCAACGCTGTCATGTGTTATCGGGGCGTTGTCAGCAACAATGTTAGTTTTGTGGTTTTCAATCTAAATGTGCAGATGGTGTTAGCAGTATACCGTTGGATACAGAGTTGCTTATGGATCAATGGAGTAGCATTTGGACAAGTTTTTATTTATGGATGATGGTTGGAATGTTTCATTCCTATCTTGACATAAATTTTTTATGTTCATGCATGATTTTAGCAAACTGTTTGTATGATAGTTTAAGGGGAGGTTTTAGGAACCTTTAGGATGTTTGGGTATCCATATGATACTCTTATCACAATTCTAGATTGTGTCCACAGGTGAGTATGAGTTAGTTTTACTAAATCATGAGGCACTGTAGCATGCATAGTATATCAACTTTGCATGCTGCCAAGACATTTTTGGCCTAGAATTGGTTGTGGTCTGTTGGGAGACTTGGGAATGATTTTGATATGGGATTTACCTGGGAGTAACAAGGATTTTATAAGGTAACTTTGTTGTTAAGAGTTTTGGTTAGCAAGGGACACTGGAGGACTGTTATGTCTATCTTGCTTATGCAAGTGTGCATAACTGGACAGTGCTTGCCGCCCTATGATAATTATCAGCTTTTGGTTATCTTCTCTAGGATAAATTACTTGTTAAGATCATTTTTCACTTTTTAAAATATTTTTATTTTTGGACGCTGACAAGAATTTTCCAAGCGTTGTTGTGACCAAATTGGACGCTGACATGGCTTTAGGCAAACGTTGACAAGATTATAGCCGTTGGGCGTTGATAGGTTATTTTTGACCGTCGACACTCAATGGGACCTACCCAGTTGTTACTTTTTGACATATTTTCAAGCCGTAATTTTAGGAGTTGATACTTTCATTTAATGCATGAGATAACTTATAACTTTTTCAATATTTTCATGATTGATTTTTGAAAATCTTTTCCTATTTTTGGGCCAATCACATGCATTCTTTCTCTCCTATAAATTTGGCTCCTATTTTAAACAGGGTATCTATAGTTATTGTCTAACACTGTTCTCTTATCAACTTCATCTTCTACACTTAAAATTAACAGCTTTCATCAATGGCACCAAAGTTTAACTCAGAAGAATTGGCATTGGGGTTCAGATCACAACACAACATGATTTCTTATCTTGAAGCTGATGATGCTCTGTTTCCCCAATATACACAAATGGTGGCGTATTTGAATGCATCCCCATTAAGGTATGCTCTTTCTCATGCACCACTCATTCCAGTCACACACATTAAGCAGTTTTGGAACACTGTCAGTTCCTCAACAGTTAATGGAGTGACCACTTGACTTCTATTGTTCATGGGAGGTCTTGGGTGGTTACTGAGGCTTTGGTACGCCAAGCCTTGCATCTTGATGATGCTGATGGTATAGCCACCCTTCCCATAAATGAAATAGAACATGGGCTTAGGGCTTTGGGATACCCCTTTCCTGATGAAGGTACTCTAAACAAGTATCATAAGCAGGAATTTCCCCCAGCCTGGAAGTACCTCATACATGTCCTCCTTCAATGTTTGAGTCCCAAATGTACTGCACACAATGAGATCAATAGATCCATTGCAAGTGCTATTGTGTGCATTGCAACAGGGCAAAAATATAACTATTCTAAAATGATTTTTGAGGGGATGTGTAAAAACAAGGGGACAAAAATGACTTTAGCTTATCCCCGTTTTCTGCAAATGGTTTTTGATGATCAAGGTTACTGCTCAAGGGATCACAATGATTTTTATAAGATCCCTGAGCAAAAGAAAGCTATTTTTATGAAGATGGATTCACCACCCCATAGAGACTTACCTTTAACCCAAGCCATGCTTGCTGTTATTGCAGCAGCACAACCTCAACCAGACCCCCAACCTCAAATTGACCCTCAACCACAACTTAAACCCATTCCCGAACCTTTACCTTCACCTGAACACATGCAACTTGACCAAGAACCCTTTGACGCTGACACATCAAATGTTGGCGTTGATGTACCTATTTCCAACGCTGATACACAACCTTCACAATCCCAAACACCCCTTAACCAACCCACATCTACTCATTCTTCCACACCATCTTTCACACCTCCTGAATATAGGTTGATGAAACGCCAAAGGACTACTGGAGTGTTCTCCTCTGGTGGTCCTAGCCATGAAGCAGAGAGAACCACCACCACCACAAGTGTGGCTGGTGATCTGGATGAGGCTGGGACTATTGGTTCTGGCTTATAAGCTGGCCAAGGAAGTCCCACCATCATTAAGTCCTCATCCATGCCCAATGAATCTGACTTGGGAGGTCAAATCCCCATTTTAGAAGAGGGCAGACTGGAACCAATGACTCTTATGGAATTGACGGCAGTCTGCATTAGCTTGCAAAAGCAAAATGCAGACTTAGTACAAATTGTCAGCTCACAAGGCCTTGAACTCAAGCAATTGAGGGAGAGGATTGTTGTTTTGGAAAGTGATCGTGCTAGGAGGGGTATGGAGGAGTCTACCAAAGGGGAGGAAGATCAAATAAATCTGAGTGATAAGGGCAGCCAGGATGGTCAATCAATGGATGTTGCTGAAGCCCTTACAACTTTGAAGAAACAAACAGGTTTTGATACGTCCTTAGTCTCTCCCACCAATTTAAATTTATCATTCACAGCTATGTTGAGAGAGGTTACACAAGGCGCTGAGGGAAAATATTTGAGCGTTGACAAGGAAAATTTGGACGCTGATAGAAGTATTTTGGGCGCTGATAGGATAAATTTGGGCGTTGACAGACCTGCACATGAAGGTGATGTATCCCAGTCATCATCTATCATCAAGGAGGTTTCTACTCAGGTATTACCATCTACCTTACCAACCATTGCACCATCAGATAAGGGTAAGGGTAAAATGGTAGAAGAGTTTGTTCCAAAAGATGCAGCTCAAGTTGAGTTTGATAGAAGATTAGCTGCACAAATGATGGAACAAGATGAAAAGGAAAAGTCACCATTTGTTGTGACTTCAGAAGAAGAAAGTGATGGAGCTAGCTTAGACTCAAGTGTAATGATTATAGAACCTGAAAGGCTTGAGTATGGAGATGAGTTGGCCAAAGAGAAGCTGAGAGAATTGAAATTGAAGGTTGACTTTGACATGCCAGAGGTGGTTCAAATGTACAATTCTTGGGAAGAAAGTTGCATGGATAATCCAGACATGACCATTTCAGATCAAATATGGGGTTTGGAGCTTCTTCTTAGAGTTCAGAAGGATTGCCAGGTAATTTTGAAACACAAGGCAAGCAATATTCTCTCAGAGTTGAAAAGGGATAGAAGGGAGCTCTACTTTATGTTGCTCAGATGTCATGGAGTTGGATGGACATATCAGAAGTTGAAGGCATTAACATTTGATGAGTTGGAAAACAGGGCTTATCCCATTTGGGTGAGAGTGCAGGAAGCAAACACTCTCAGACTTCTTTCAGATGAAAGAAAGGAGCAACTTGTAGATGAAATGGAAATCAAGAAAGCTATGATGGTTCCCAGGCCAGTGAAGAAGGGATTTAAATTTGAGTTTCCAAAAGATATGGATCCACTATATCCAAGTGAAGCAGTTATAAGAAAGAGCCTCAAGCTCTCCCCATTAGAAGCTTCAGATATGGTGCAAGTGTTACCATTAGATTCCAGGAACCCAATTGTGAGTTATGAGGAAGATGAATGTGGGTTCTGGAAGATTGGCAGATTTGGCAAGGAGGTACACACTTTTACCACTCTCATATCTTTATTTGCAAGTTGTGATAGAGAAGACTTGGTGGACCTTTGGAGGTTGCTGGAGACCAAGTATGAGGCTGAAGCACCAACTTCAGCTAATGGAATAAAACTTTGGACCACATTCAACAGAATATGTGGACCAAAAGATGAGGATCCTGCAATATGGAAGGATCTTGAAGATGACCTCAGTGGTCTTCAATGGAGGTTATATTCAGCTACTGGTGTATACCATTTGAGTTCTACAAAGTTTGTTGAGTATCTACTTGTGGATGCTCAGTATTTCATATCCAAGGCTGTTTTGGAAAAGATGAAGGACACTCAGCTGGAAATAGATTATTCAAGTGACGTGGCAAAAGATTTGATCAGATTTATTCATTACCAATATGAGAAGGTTTGTCAGACTCGTCCTAGTTCTTAATGCTTATTCAGAAACTTGATCATAAGAGTGGATATCAAGTTTAGGGGAGGATTGTTGGGAATAAATTAAGGCCAGATCACTTGAGCGCTGACAAGAACAATTCAAGCGTTGATAAGAACAAAGCAAGCGCTGATAGCTCAAGCGTTGACAAGTTAAAGTCAAGCGTTGACACATTGAAGACAAGCGCTGATGGAAGATATAATCTACACGTTTATTATATTCTAGAATACTTCTAGTAAGGATAGAAACGACATTGTATTTTCTATATTTATCTTTACCTAGAATAGCTGATACGTAGATTATTGTACAAGGCTTCTTATGTCTATAAAAGAAGGCCTTTAGGTTATAAGTTTTATATAAGTTTTCATTCGTAAACATCTTTCATTGTAAGCAAGTTCGACATTGATAATCAAAGTGAAAGTTTGTTTACATCTTGTGTGTTCTTGTTTAAGTGTTAAATTCCGCATAACACTTAGATTCATAAAGCATATACAAAGGTTTCTCTACGTGTATTACTTGATCTAATCTCGTATACACAAAGCTAATCGATCTAAGTTTGGGATCAACAAGACTTGTTGATCCCAAACTTATATCGATTAGCTTTGTGTATACGAGATTAGATCAAGTAATACACGTAGAGAAACCTTTGTATATGCTTTATGAATCTAAGTGTTATGCGGAATTTAACACTTAAACAAGAACACACAAGATGTAAACAAACTTTCACTTTGATTATCAATGTCGAACTTGCTTACAATGAAAGATTTTTACGAATGAAAACTTATATAAAACTTTTAACCTAAAGGCCTTCTTTTATAGACATAAGAAGCCTTGTAATAATCTACGTATCATCTATTCTAGGTAAAGATAAATATAGAAAATACATTGTCGTTTCTATCCTTACTAGAAGTATTCTATAATATAATAAACGTGTAGATTATATCTTCCATCAGCGCTTGTCTTCAATGTGTCAACGCTTGACTTTAACTTGTCAACGCTTGAGCTATCAGCGCTTGCTTTGTTCTTATCAATGCTTGAATTGTTCTTGTCAGCGCTCAAGTGATCTGGCCTTAATTTATTCCCAACAATCCTCCCCTAAACTAGATATCCACTCTTATGATCAAGTTTCTGAATAAGCATTAAGAACTAGGAGGAGTCTGACAAACCTTCTCATATTGGTAATGAATAAATCTGATTAAATCTTTTGCCACGTCACTTGAATAATCTATTTCCAGCTGAGTGTCCTTCATCTTTTCCAAAACAGCCTTGGATATGAAATACTGAGCATCCACAAGCAGATACTCAGCAAACTTTGTAGAACTCAAATGGTATACACCAGCAGCTGAATATAACCTCCATTGAAGACCACTGAGGTCATCTTCAAGATCCTTCCATATTGCAGGATCCTCATCTTTTGGTCCACACATTCTGTTGAATGTGGTCCAAAGTTTTATTCCATTAGCTGAAGTTGGTGCTTCAGTCTCATACTTGGTCTCCAGCAACCTCCAAAGGTCCACCAAGTCTTCTCTATCACAACTTGCAAATAAAGATATGAGAGTGGTAAAAGTGTGTACCTCCTTGCCAAATCTGCCAATCTTCCAGAACCCACATTCATCTTCCTCATAACTCACAATTGGGTTCCTGGAATCTAATGGTAACACTTGCACCATATCTGAAGCTTCTAATTGGGAGAGCTTGAGGATCTTTCTTATAACTGCTTCACTTGGATATAGTGGATCCATATCTTTTGGAAACTCAAATTTAAATCCCTTCTTCACTGGCCTGGGAACCATCATAGCTTTCTTGATTTCCATTTCTTCTGCAAGTTGCTCCTTTCTTTCATCTGAAAGAAGTCTGAGAGTGTTTGCTTCCTGCACTCTCACCCAAATGGGATAAGCCCTGTTTTCCAACTCATCAAATGTCAAAGCCTTCAACTTCTGATATGTCCATCTAACTCCATGACATCTGAGCAACATAAAGTAGAGCTCCCTTCTATCCCTTTTCAACTCTGAGAGAATATTGCTTGCCTTGTGTTTCAAAATTACCTGGAAATCCTTCTGAACTCTAAGAAGAAGCTCCAAACCCCATATTTGATCTGAAATGGTCAAGTCTGGATTATCCATGCAACTTTCTTCCCAAGAATTGTTCATTTGAACCACCTCTGGCATGTCAAAGTCAACCTGCAATTTCAATTCTCTCAGCTTCTCTTTGGCCAACTCATCTCCATACTCAAGCCTTTCATGTTCTATAATCATTACACTTGAGTCTGAGCTAGCTCCGTCACATTCTTCTTCTGAAGTCACAACAAATGGTGACTTTTCCTTTTCATCTTGTTCCATCATTTGTGGAGCTAATCTTCTATCAAACTCAACTTGAGCTGCATCTTTTGGAACAAACTCTTCTACCATTTTACCCTTACCCTTATCTGATGGTGCAATGGTTGGTAAGGTAGATGGTAATACCTGAGTAGAAACCTCCTTGATGATAGATGATGACTGGGATACATCACCTTCATGTGAAGGTCTGTCAACGCCCAAATTTATCCTATCAGCGCCTAAAATACTTCTATCAGCGTCCAAATTTTCCTTGTCAACGCTCAAATATTTTCCCTCAGCGCCTTGCGTAACCTCTCTCAACATAGCTGTGAATGATAAATTTAAATTGGTGGGAGAGACTAAGGACGTATCAAAACCTGTTTGTTTCTTCAAAGTTGTAAGGGCTTCAGCAACATCCATTGATTGACCATCCTGGCTGCCCTTATCACTCAGATTTATTTGATCTTCCTCCCCTTTGGAAGACTCCTCCATACCCGTCCTAGCACGATCACTTTCCAAAACAACAATCCTCTCCCTCAATTGCTTGAGTTCAAGGCCTTGTGAGCTGACAATTTGTACTAAGTCTGCATTTTGCTTTTGCAAGCTAATGCAGACTGCCGTCAATTCCATAAGAGTCATTGGTTCCAGTCTGCACTCTTCTAAAATGGGGATTTGACCTCCCAAGTTAGATTCATTGGGCATGGATGAGGACTTAATGATGGTGGGACTGCCTTGGCCAGCTTCTAAGCCAGAACCAATAGTCCCAGCCTCATCCAGATCACCAGCCACACTTGTGGTGGTGGTTCTCTCTGCTTCATGGCTAGGACCACCAGAGGAGAACACTCCAGTAGTCCTTTGGCGTTTCATCAACCTATATTCAGGAGGTGTGGAAGATGGTGTGGAAGAATGAGTAGATGTGGGTTGGTTAAGGGGTGTTTGGGATTGTGAAGGTTGTGTATCAGCGTTGGAAATAGGCACATCAACGCCAACATTTGATGTGTCAGCGTCAAAGGGTTCTTGGTCAAGTTGCATGTGTTCAGGTGAAGGTAAAGGTTCAGGAATGGGTTCAAGTTGTGGTTGAGGGTCATTTTGAGGTTGGGGGTCTGGTTGAGGTTGTGCTGCTGCAATAACAGCAAGCATGGCTTGGGTTAAAGGTAAGTCTCTATGGGGTGTGAATCCATCTTCATAAAAATAGCTTTCTTTTGCTCAGGGATCTTATAAAAATCATTGTGATCCCTTGAGCAGTAACCTTGATCATCAAAAACCATTTGCAGAAAACGGGGATAAGCTAAAGTCATTTTTGTCCCCTTGTTTATACACATCCCCTCAAAAATCATTTTAGAATAGTTATATTTTTGCCCTGTTGCAATGCACACAATAGCACTTGCAATGGATCTATTGATCTCATTGTGTGCAGTACATTTGGGACTCAAACATTGAAGGAGGACATGTATGAGGTACTTCCAGGCTGGGGGGAAATTCTTGCTTATGATACTTGTTTAGAGTACCTTCATCAGGAAAGGGATATCCCAAAGCCCTAAGCCCTTGTTCTATTTCATTTATGGGAAGGGTGGCTAAACCATCAGCATCATCAAGATGCAAGGCTTGGCGTACCAAAGCCTCAGTAACCACCCAAGACCTCCCATGAACAATAGAAGTCAATATGGTCACTCCATTAACTGTTGAGGAACTGACAGTGTTCCAAAACTGCTTAATGTGTGTGACTGGAATAAGTGGTGCATGAGAAAGAGCATACCTTAATGGGGATGCGTTCAAATACGCCACCATTTGTGTATATTGGGGAAACAAAGCATCATCAGCTTCAAGATAAGCAATCATGTTGTGTTGTGATCTGAACCCCAATGCCAATTCTGCTGAGTTAAACTTTGGTGCCATTGATGAAAGCTGTTAATTTGAAGTGTAGAAGATGAAGTTGATAAGAGAAAAGTGTTAGACAAGAACTATAGATACCCTGTTTAAAATAGGAGCCAAATTTATAGGAGAGAAAGAATGCATGTGACTGGCCCAAAAATAGGCAAAGATTTTCAAAAATCAATCATGAAAATATTGAAAAAGTTATAAGTTATCTCATGCATTAAATGAAAGTAACAACTCCTAAAATTACGACTTGAAAATATGTCAAAAAGCAACAACTGGGTAGGTCCCATTGAGTGTCAACGGTCAAAAATAACCTATCAACGCCCAACGGCTATAATCTTGTCAACGTTTGCCTAAAGCTATGTCAGCGTCCAATTTGGTCACAACAACGCTTGGAAAATTCTTGTCAGCGTCCAAAAATAAAAATATTTTAAAAAGTGAAAAATGACCTTAACAAGTAATTTATCCTAGAGAAGATAACCAAAAGCTGATAATTATCATAGGGCGGCAAGCACTGTCTAGTTATGCACACTTGCATAAGCAAGATAGACATAACAGTCCTCTAATGTTCCTTGCTAACCAAAACTCTTAACAACAAAGTTACCTTATAAAATCCTTGTTACTCCCAGGTAAATCCCATATCAAAATCATTCCCAAGTCTCCCAACAGACCACAACCAATTCTAGGCCAAAAATGTCTTGGCAGCATGCAAAGTTGATATACTATGCATGCTACAGTGCCTCATGATTTAGTAAAACTAACTCATACTCACCTGTGGACACAATCTAGAATTGTGATAAGAGTATCATATGGATACCCAAACATCCTAAAGGTTCCTAAAACCTCCCCTTAAACTATGATACAAACAGTTTGCTAAAATCATGCATGAACATAAAAAATTTATGTCAAGATAGGAGTGAAACATTCCAACCATCATCCATAAATAAAAACTTGTCCAAATGCTACTCCATTGATCCATAAGCAACTTTGTATCCAACGGTATACTGCTAACACCATCTGCACATTTAGATTGAAAACCACAAAACTAACATTGTTGCTGACAACGCCCCGATAACACATGACAGCGTTGAGGGAAGCTTTGTCAGCGTTAGACAATTATATTGCTGACAACGTTGCAAAAACACTTATCAGCGTTCAAGCAACCTTTGTAAGTGTTAGAAAAATATAGTGGAAAATCTAAATCATCAATAAGACCAATAATAATAATGCATCATCCTGTACATACTTTTACAAAAAGAATCCAAAACACATATTATGTGAGATTAACCATTCCAATACTTGTTACCAAGTATTGAAATCTCCCAGCATCAAAAGGTTTAGTTAATAAATCTGACACATTTTCCTCAGTGTCAACCCTATCTGGTTGTATTAAACCTTTCTCAAAGCAATCTCTTATAAAATAGTGTCTAATTTCTATGTGTTTAGTTTTAGAATGATGTACAGGATTCTTAATGATGCATAAAGTACTATTATTGTCAACAAATATCTTAGTATGCATGAAATTATACCCATAGTCCAACAACTGGTTCTGAATCCACAAAACTTGGCCACAACATGCAGCTGCAGCCACATACTCTGCTTTAGTTGTAGAATTAGCCACCACTGTTTGTTTCTTGCATTGCCAAGATATTAACCTGCTCCCAAGAAACTGACATCCACCAGTTGTGGATTTCCTATCAAATTTATCACCTCCATAATCACTATCTGAATATGCAATCAGCTCCAATGGTGAATCCTTTGGGTACCATAAACCAAGATTAGGATAACATCTTAGGTACCTAAAGATCCTCTTCACAGCATAAAGGTGACATTCTTTGGGAGTCACTTGATGACGTGCACAAGCACACACAGCAAACATAATGTCAGGTCTGGAGGCAGTAAGATACATCAAGGATCCAATCATGGATCTATAGTGCCTGACATCAACATCTTTCCCATCTCCAATCTTTCCCCAAGGATGTTCTCTATCCATAGGAGTAGTAGCCCTCTTTTCATGTGGAGAAAAGCCAAACTTCTTCAAGATCTCAACAACATATTTGTCCTGGGAGATGAAGATACCATCCTCTTTCTGCTGAACTTGTAAACCTAGAAAGAAGTTCATCTCCCCATAGCACTCATCTTGAATTAGTCTGTCATAAGCTTGGAGAAATCCTCACTCATCTTTGGGTAGACCCAAAAATGATATCATCAACATAGACCTGCACAAGCAACACATCCTTGCCTTTCTTCTTTGTAAATAGTGTCTGATCTATGGTGCCCCTCTTGAATCCATTATCCACCAAATAGGTAGACAGAGTACCATACCATGCTCTAGGGGCTTGATGAAGGCCATACATAGCCTTTTTGACTCTATACACTTTATCTGGATGCTCTGGATCCTCAAAACCAGGAGGTTGCATGACATATACTTCCTCAACAATGGTGCCATAGAGAAAAGCACTCTTAACATCCATCTGATAGACTGTGAAACCCATGCAAGAGGCATAGGCTAGAAAAATCCTAATAGCTTCAATCCTTGCAACTGGTGCAAAGACCTCCTCATAGTCTATCCCCTTCTCTTGTGTATAACCTTGAGCCACTAACCTTGCCTTCTTTCTGACCACAATGCCTCTTTCATCTCTTTTGTTCCTGAGAACCCATCTTGTCCCTATAGGTCTGACATATCTAGGACAATCAACCAGCTCCCAAACATCCTGAATTGCAAATTGGTGAAGCTCATCCTGCATTGCTTCCACCCAACTTGGTTCTTTGAGAGCATCAAATATTTTCTTGGGTTCTTCTTGTGACAGAAAACATGCAAACAAACATGCTTGCACAAGAGGGGTATCAACCTTCTTGTGTATATTGGCAATAAATCCACCAAGACCTTGATGAGATCTTCTAGTCTAAACTGGAGTCATAATATCACCAATGATCTGATATGTGGGGTGATTCTTCATTGTGGAAGTGAGAACCCCTCCTTCAAAAAGTCTGGTGTCCTCAACCTCACGCTCCATGTTGCCAATATCTTCTTCATCAGACTCTCTTTGATCAATGTGAACTTCTTCAAGAATGTTGGAAGGTCCACCTTGTTCAAAACTGGAAGAGAAAAGATGCCCATAAGTGTTGTCAACGTCTGAATCTTGGTTGTCAGCATCTGGGCTAACAACGCTTGAAATGTTGTTGTCAACGTCTGAGCCATCAACGTCTGAATGGGTCTTGTCAGCGCTAGATTTGCCTTTGTCAGCGCCTGAAGAACCATGCATGTTTGTATCTGGTGGTATTTGGAAACCACCATTATCTTGTCCAGCAGCAGCAGCAGCAACAAAAGCATCTGTCCAAATGGGAACATATTCTAATATAGGAGATGCCTTTTCTGCTTGTGATCCAACCTTCTCATGAACCTGTGTACCTGAAACATTAACAACTTGTTCCTCCACAACATTTGAAGTTATCTTCACAATGTCTTGATTAGTGACAGGCATATAATTTAAAGTTCTAGATAGGGGTTCCAAATCAAATAACCAATTAGGACCACTTTCAGGATCACTAGGTTTATTCTCTAAGAACCTAACATGTACTCTCTCAACTATACGTTTGTCCTCTTTAAGATAAACCATATAACCCTTGCTCTGCACTGAATACCCCATGAAATAGCTCTCATCACCTTTTGCACTAAATTTCCCTAAGGTATCACTAGTATCCAATACTACTACATGACATCCAAAAGGTCTGAGAAAACCAATATTAGGTTTTCTTCCCCAAAGTAACTCATAAGGTGTTTTGTTCTGAATTTTGTTGACCAATGCTCTATTTTGCACATAGCAAGCTGTATTAACAGCCTCAGCCCAAAAGGCTATTGGAAAGTGAGCATCAGCCAACATTGTTCTGGCTGCTTCAATTAGGGTTCTATTTTTCCTCTCAGCAACCCCATTTTGTTGTGGGGTTCTAGCAATACTAAATTGCCTAGTAATTCCTTTCCTGTCACAGAAATCATCTAGCTTCTTGTTCCTAAATTCTCCACCATTATCACTCCTAAGCATTTTAACCTCATTGCCAGACCTTTTCTCAATCTGAGTGATAAATCAATAAGAACATCAGCTGTGTCACTCTTCATAGCTAGAAAGAATGTCCAAGTAAATCTAGAGAAGTCATCTGTGACAACAAAGCAATATGACTTACCATTCAAACTTTCTATATTTGTTGGACCAAAGAGGTCCATGTGAAGCATATGAAGAGGTCTGGAACTAGTATGCACCTGTTTGGACTTGAATGAGACCTTGTGCTGCTTGCCTTTAAGACATGCAACACAAGAGTGGTCATTGTGGAAGGCCTTCTCAGGCAAACCATCAACTAAACCAAGCCTCACAAGTCTATTTATATTTTTAAAATTTATGTGCCCTAGTCTCCTGTGCAACAAATTACTCTCATCTACTGAGGCCTTAGCATAAAAACAAGACATATTGGTATTCATTTTAATCCCATTTAAATTCACATTATATATGTCCTTATGCCTAGGTGTTCTATACTCAATATATTTCTCATCAGGGATCTTAAAATCCTTGCTTAACACCAAACACTCAGTATCAGTAAAAAGAACTTTATTTTTGTTATCACATACTTGTGATACACTAAACAGATTATAATCAAGTTCTTTTACCAGGAAGACGTTCTCAAAACGCAGATTATTGGTGAGAAGGGTTCCTTTGCCTGTGATAGTTCCATATCCACCTCCAAAGTACACCTTATCACCATCTTTAATAGGTGTGAAATTCGTCAAATAGTCTTCCTTCCCTGTCATGTGCCTTGAGCATCCACTATCCCAATATCCATAATCTTTGATCTGTCTTTGAATGCCCTACACATAAAGAAAACAAATTAGTTTTCTTTGGGAACCCAAGTCTCAAAAGACTTGGATTCATCTGGTTGTTCAATAAGAACAGACTTAGTTCTCACAACAACCCCATTCCCATCCTTTTTGGGATGAAATACCCAGTTAACCCCAATAGGTTTTGTAATGACCTTTGAAATGTAATTAAATCTATTGCAAGTCATTGAAATCCCATTATCATTAGGGTTTTGATCTTTCTTGGGTCTCCATGTTAAGCTTGAAGAAGCTTTAGACCCCTTACCTTGTGGCTGCAAATATTTAGGTATGGTCACATTTCTGTCAGCGTTAGAATTTGTCCTGTCAACGCTGAAATTACCCTTGTCAGCGTTGAACCTAGGGTTTGCTACAGAAACCCATTGCCTATTTGACCAGGTGTTTGTCTTTTGAAATGGTCTTTGTCCATGAGTGTTAGACCTTCTAGAAAAGAATGGGGCAGGTCTAATCACTTGTGGACTTTGCTGCACACAAGGTTTGGGTCTGACAACGTTTGACTTTCTAACAACGTTGACTTTCTTCCTGTCAGCGCTGAAATTGTTCCTGTCAGCGCTGGCTTTGGGAGCGTTGACACACTTGTATGCCAAATGTGAAAAGCTACCACAAGTGTAACAGGCTTTCTTAGACACAACCTTAGGTCTAGAAGAGAAGAAGCATGTTCCATGATTGCTAACTTGGCTCTTGGGTGACCTATTATTCCTATACATCTCTGCATATTTAATGGTAGGTCTTCTAACAGTGTTTGAGCCTAGGTCAACAGCTTTACCAGTGATTGGGTGAGTAACCTTAATGGGTGGTGATTCATTGGGACTTTCACATAGCAAACCTCCCTTAACAAATAAAGTAGGGTTAGCTTTCTTCCACTCATTTAGGTCAGTCAATTTTTGTTGATACTCTTCCACTGGAGTGACAACTCTTGGTGGAGGAATGAATTCCTCCTCTTGGAGTTCTGGTAAACCAGTCCAAGATAAGTCCCTTCGTTGGACACCATAGAAGTCACCAGCTGGTGGTGGAACCAGAGAGTAATCATTCATCCCAATCCCAGTCATGTCCTTAGGATCCTTTTGTTTAGCTACACAGTCTCCTAGGGTTTGGGTGGCTCTATCAAATCTTTGAATTTTGAGGTCAACATTATCTTTATTCTTAATGGCCTCATCTAACTTAGCATGTAATTCACTATTAACCTTTTTCATGATGTTTCTAACATCCATACTACCCTCTAGCTCATGTTTTAAGATATTGATCTTATCTTTTAAGTCAAATTCCATTTTCTTGTATTCATAAACGGTTTTCTTAGTTTCTGTAAGAGCTAGTTGGTAATTAGACAATTTACACCTTTCAGTACTCATATCATCTTTTAGTTTTAACACCTCTTTGTTAAGTCTTTCAGTGTTTAACCTACAACCTTTGCTACAAAAAGCATCATCATATACCTCATTATCAGATGAAGAAGAGGAGTGTGCCATGAGAGCATATTCAACATGCTCTTCTTCTTCAATATCAGCAACCAAAGCTTTATCCTCTTCAACATTCTTAGCCAGATAGCTCCAATCCCATCCTGTACCATCAATTCCTTGAACTGCAACCATGGCTTTGGAATCTTGAGCTTTAACAACCTGACTTGAGGGTTTACCAGCATCAGATCTTCTAGGAGATCTGCATTCCCTCATGAAGTGCCCCATACGATGACAGTTGTAGCATTCAACTTTGGATTTATCAAATCCAGCTGTGTCTTTAGCATTGAAGGTCATCTTCTTTTTAAACCTTCTGTTCCACCTATTTGCTCTTATACTAGCAAGAGCCATGTTCCACTTGATGTCCATCTCTTCCAAGTGCTCATCACTTATCTGCTCAACGTCCTCATATGTAATCACTGAACCATTAGGCAAAGAAGCAATGTAAGCACAAACAGTATCCAAATCCAACCCAGCATGTTTAACTCTTGGGGAGTCATTCTTGAATGTGTCAACGTCTGAAAAGGAGACGTTGACAGGACTTGTTCCAGCGCTGACATATGATGATCCAGTAACTGGATGCATATAAGAGTCCTTCTAATTGAATTGACCTTAACTATGAGAGAAGAATGCCATGTTTCTGGTGGTAGATTTGCTTCCATGCTCTGAAAGAGTTTCATCTTCCAACAGTCTTAGTTTGTTGTAGATGTTATCAAACGAGGAGCTCTTGTAAGTATTGTTGGCAAGAATAGATCTTGCCTCAATCTTCCATGCCTCACCAAGACTTTTAAGAAAGGTAGCATTGGTGTCAACATCACCAACTTGTGTCCCCATGAAGGACAACTTGCTTGTGATGTCAAGCAATATGCTTCTCACACTACTTAGTTTCTCATTGGGTTGAGCTTTGAAGACATCATAATCATGCAGAAGTTGCTTTTTCTTTTCTTCCTTAGTGTCTGCATTGCCACCATATGCAACTTCAAGTGCTTCCCAAAGATCCTTAGCAGATTCATAGCCTCTGTATTTGTGCTGGTTTTCTTGTCCCAAAGAGAGTTTCAGAATATTTAGGGCTTTCATGTCAACCCTTTTCTTTGCAATATCATCAGCAGCTACAGCTCTACCATCTCCAAGTTTTTCTTTCTTATCCTCTTCAGGGCATCCTTTAACAGCTGTTCTTTGACTAATGGCATCAAGAATCTTTTGAGCCTTATTGAATGTGTTTCCATATTCAATAATCTCCCAGAGTGTGTAGTCATAGATCCCCAGATATTGTTCAAAGTTGAACTTCCATAAGTCAAAGTTGGTTGCATCAAGCATGGGAATCTTGATGTTTGGTAAGGCTGAGGAGGAGGAGGTTATTGCTTCAGACATGATGTTGTTAGGGTTTCTGAGAAAATTAGGGTTTTGTTGTTTTTAGGGTTCTGGTGTTCTTCAAAGATCAAAAGTTCCTCAACAAGCTCTGATACCACTTGTTGATCCCAAACTTAGATCGATTAGCTTTGTGTATACGAGATTAGATCAAGTAATACACGTAGAGAAACCTTTGTATATGCTTTATGAATCTAAGTGTTATGCGGAATTTAACACTTAAACAAGAACACACAAGATGTAAACAAACTTTCACTTTGATTATCAATGTCGAACTTGCTTACAATGAAAGATGTTTACGAATGAAAACTTATATAAAACTTATAACCTAAAGGCCTTCTTTTATAGACATAAGAAGCCTTGTACAATAATCTACGTATCAGCTATTCTAGGTAAAGATAAATATAGAAAATACATTGTCGTTTCTATCCTTACTAGAAGTTTTCTAGAATATAATAAACGTGTAGATTATATCTTCCATCAGCGCTTGTCTTCAATGTGTCAACGCTTGACTTTAACTTGTCAACGCTTGAGATATCAGCGCTTGCTTTGTTCTTATCAACGCTTGAATTGTTCTTGTCAGCGCTCAAGTGATCTGGCCTTAATTTATTCCCAACAATCCTCCCCTAAACTTGATATCCACTCTTATGATCAAGTTTCTGAATAAGCATTAAGAACTAGGAGGAGTCTGACAAACCTTCTCATATTGGTAATGAATAAATCTGATCAACTCTTTTGCCACGTCACTTGAATAATCTATTTCCAGCTGAGTGTCCTTCATCTTTTCCAAAACAGCCTTGGATATGAAATACTGAGCATCCACAAGTAGATACTCAGCAAACTTTGTAGAACTCAAATGGTATACACCAGCAGCTGAATATAACCTCCATTGAAGACCACTGAGGTCATCTTCAAGATCCTTCCATATTGCAGGATCCTCATCTTTTGGTCCACACATTCTGTTGAATGTGGTCCAAAGTTTTATTCCATTAGCTGAAGTTGGTGCTTCAGCCTCATACTTGGTCTCCAGCAACCTCCAAAGGTCCACCAAGTCTTCTCTATCACGACTTGCAAATAAAGATATGAGAGTGGTAAAAGTGTGTACCTCCTTGCCAAATCTGCCAATCTTCCAGAACCCACATTCATCTTCCTCATAACTCACAATTGGGTTCCTGGAATCTAATGGTAACACTTGCACCATATCTGAAGCTTCTAATGGGGAGAGCTTGAGGCTCTTTCTTATAACTGCTTCACTTGGATATAGTGGATCCATATCTTTTGGAAACTCAAATTTAAATCCCTTCTTCACTGGCCTGGGAACCATCATAGCTTTCTTGATTTCCATTTCTTCTGCAAGTTGCTCCTTTCTTTCATCTGAAAGAAGTCTGAGAGTGTTTGCTTCCTGCACTCTAACCCAAATGGGATAAGCCCTGTTTTCCAACTCATCAAATGTCAAAGCCTTCAACTTCTGATATGTCCATCCAACTCCATGACATCTGAGCAACATAAAGTAGAGCTCCCTTCTATCCCTTTTCAACTCTGAGAGAATATTGCTTGCCTTGTGTTTCAAAATTACTTGGCAATCCTTCTGAACTCTAAGAAGAAGCTCCAAACCCCATATTTGATCTGAAATGGTCAAGTCTGGATTATCCATGCAACTTTCTTCACAAGAATTGTACATTTGAACCACCTCTGGCATGTCAAAGTCAACCTGCAATTTCAATTCTCTCAGCTTCTCTTTGGCCAACTCATCTCCATACTCAAGCGTTTCAGGTTCTATAATCATTACACTTGAGTCTGAGCTAGCTCCATCACTTTCTTCTTCTGAAGTCACAACAAATGGTGACTTTTCCTTTTCATCTTGTTCCATCATTTGTGCAGCTAACCTTCTATCAAACTCAACTTGAGCTGCATCTTTTGGAACAAACTCTTCTACCATTTTACCCTTACCCTTATCTGATGGTGCAATGGTTGGTAAGGTAGATGGTAATACCTGAGTAGAAACCTCCTTGATGATAGATGATGACTGGGATACATCACCTTCATGTGCAGGTCTGTCAACGCCCAAATTTATCCTATCAGCGCCCAAAATACTTCTATCAGCGTCCAAATTTTCCTTGTCAACGCTCAAATATTTTCCCTCAGCGCCTTGTGTAACCTCTCTCAACATAGCTGTGAATGATAAATTTAAATTGGTGGGAGAGACTAAGGACGTATCAAAACCTGTTTGTTTCTTCAAAGATGTAAGGGCTTCAGCAACATCCATTGATTGACCATCCTGGCTGCCCTTATCACTCAGATTTATTTGATCTTCCTCCCCTTTGGAATACTCCTCCATACCCCTCCTAGCACGATCACTTTCCAAAACAACAATCTTTCCCCAAGGATGTTCTCTATCCATAGGAGTAGTAGCCCTCTTTTCATGTGGAGAAAAGCCAAACTTCTTCAAGATCTCAGCAACATATTTGTCCTGGGAGATGAAGATACCATCCTATTTCTGCTGAACTTGTAAACCTAGAAAGAAGTTCATCTCCCCCATAGCACTCATCTTGAATTTGTCTGTCATAAGCTTGGAGAAATCCTCACTCATCTTTGGATCAGTAGACCCAAAAATGATATCATCAACATAGACCTACACAAGCAACACATCCTTGCCTTTCTTCTTTGTAAATAGTGTCTGATCTATGGTGCCCCTCTTGAATCCATTGTCCACCAAATAGGTAGACAGAGTACCATACCATGCTCTAGGGGCTTGATGAAGGCCATACATAGCCTTTTTGACTCTATACACTTTATTTGGATGCTCTGGATCCTCAAAACCAGGCTTCTTATTGTTGGGTCAAAAAGTTGATGTGACAGAAACTCAAAAACGAAGAAAACATGAAGTTATTGTCCAAGCGTTGTCAAGACCAATTTAGGCGTTGACAAGAGTTAATCCAGCGTTGTTGGCTCAAGAGTTGTCGTGTGCAATTCAAGAGTTGTTACATGCAATTCAAGAGTTGATAGAATTGTAGACAAGAAGCTTTTAGAAGATTCTATTTGGATATATATGCAGGAGATATTCTGTATATAGTTATTTAAATAGAAGATTCACATGTTTATTTATCATTATCTCTTGTAAACCCTAATCCTTACACTATAAAAGGAACCAAGGGTATTAGGTTTATTCATATAATTCATATACAATGTAAACCTAAAGCGTGTGTCGACTAGACGTGGGATTCAATGTATACACGTCTAGTGATTGTTTGTTATTAATATAATAAACAATCCAATTGTGTTTTAATTCATGTTATTCGTGCCTAAACACCTTGTTAATGGTTGTTGTTCTAATTCCGCTTTGATTGTTTAATCATATGAACAATGATCATTCCTAGTAGCTTCAAAGATCCGGAAACCAAGGTTTCAACAATTGGTATCAGAGCCTCGTGGCTCGTGATGCTAGGACCAACAAGGTGTTCGTGTATGGTGAAAAGAAGAAAAATCCGTCTAGGGTTTTTCTGGACGTTTTTGTGTGCGCAGCAGTATTAAGAAGGGCATAACTTTTGATTGAACCGTTGGATCGTCACGAAATTTTATATGTGTGTTCTACATACATATATCTAAACATCCACCGGAGGGATTGTCGAGTTTTATCCACAGGAAAAAGTTATTAAGCGTCAAAGTCAGCAGCAGGGTATATGCAGTTTTCTGTGGACAGCCATGTTCAAAACACGATCTCTCCTTCGTTAACCGTTGGATCTTCGTGATTTTTGAACTGTAGATTCTTGGCACTTGTGTCTAGAATCTCACCGAAGGGATTTTCGATCTGAGCTCTAATGAAGAAGTTATTCAAGGTCGAAGTTCACTGATTAAAGGTATTAATGTTATTGCTTTCACATGAAATCATGAACTAGGGTTTCTCAAACCCTAGATCTACATAAAAAGCAGGATGTTATAAGGATTGTGGCTGTGGTGATTCAAGTTATTACATGATCTAAGGTTAATCTATAAACCCTAAGTTAGGGTTTTGATGAACAAAGTTATAAACCCTAGATCGAGTTTATAAACAGAAAAGAAAGAAGCAGATCCGGATATGGTTTGATCGTATTTTTCATGAGTGGGCGTGATTTGTAATAGGGTCAAATTAAGTTTCTGCTGGTGCATATATATTGTGCTTCACGTGATGTTGCAAACATAAGACGTGCTAATTTGATTTGCAACAAAAGAGAAAGCAATGGTATAGTTTCACATATTATCTTGCTGATCACGTGAGTACATCTGTGATGTTCATGTGAGTACATCTTTATTGAGCAAAAGTTTGGAGGTCAAACGTATAACATAGTATTAATATCACGTGGGTCTTCAAACAAAACTTATACACGGTGCTCATTGGTGAAGAGAAAGTTATGTTCACACGGTGAGAGCTGTTTGATTGGATAAATAGATTCGGATCAATATTTATGTTCAAAGCGTTGTCAAAATCTTTTAAATGGAAATTGTGTGTTCACACGGTTGGAAGCTTCTTATTGGTCAATTTTTATTAATGGTTAGTGAAGACTTGTGTTCACACGATTAGAAGATCTCTTAAATTGTTACAGTGGAGCTGCTTTTAGGAGATATATATCACGTTTAGAAAGTTTCAGCATAGTTTGACGTGATATATGGATATGAAAACAATTTATTTGTTTAAATATTCATGACGTTGCTATTTGATAGTTTGACGCTGTCAAAGTCTTGGGGCAACGTTGACAAGAAAGAGTGAAATTGACGCTGACAGGAAGAAATTTGACGCTGACAAAATAAGTCACCGTTGATAGAGTTGACAGTGTCGTCCGATATATGAACTTCAACGCTGATAGGTATTGTCCGATATTGGACAATACATCTGCCAAAGATATTGGACAGAAGAAGATATTGGACAACACAGAGAAGGCTGCTGTTGAGAAAATTGGACGTTTTTAGCACACAAAAAGAATGAACATACACACGAAGGTACATGGAGTCTCCGTTTTAATTTAGAATATCATGTTGATATTTATGGCTCGGATATTTTTGAAAGGAATTAATGATCTTAAAGCGAGTTAGCAACTTTTTATGGGTATTTGATGGATATATAAACTATGTAATCGGGATAGCCTTGAGAAAGAGTTATCCATCAGGAGCTTTTACATATGGTATGAAGATGTTATTCCATTAAATTCATCATGAAGAGGTGTTGGCTTAAGGGGAAGAATTCTTATGATAAGTTTGATGATTGAATAAGATTTTTGCGAGTTTATGTTCTATCATATCTTAAAGTCAAGCACTTGTGACTTTAAAGGTAACTTGTTCGTGCTTTACATGGTTGGTGATGAAGACTTGTCATAACACTTGAAGGAGTTACATTATCGTGCTCAGTGTCTCACAAAGGATGAGAATATTGACAAGGGATCGAGGTCTACTTATACTTTGTACCATGAGTATAAGTTCTTAGTCACGTGGATAGTACAAGACATGGAACACAAGGTTGGGTTATTCTACTTCTACATCAAAAATATTATATTAACTGTTCTTCAAGATCATTACACAGAGCCTACATATGGAGAATCTTCAACATTGCAACATTGTTTACTTCCTTGTTGATGTGACAAAAAGGGGAAGAAATACGTGCTACACTTGAGGGGAAGCAATTTGAAGATCATGTACAACTTACAAGAGATACACATAGAGTTTTGCCACCATCAACTAGGGGAAGATTGTTGGGTCAAAAAGTTGATGTGGCAGAAACTCAAAAACGAAGAAAACATGAAGTTATTGTCCAAGCGTTGTCAAGACCAATTTAGGCGTTGACAAGAGTTAATCCAGCGTTGTTGGCTCAAGAGTTGTCGTGTGCAATTCAAGAGTTGTTACATGCAATTCAAGAGTTGATAGAATTGTAGACAAGAAGCTTTTAGAAGATTCTATTTAGATATATATGCAGGAGATATTCTGTATATAGTTATTTAAATAGAAGATTCACATGTTTATTTATCCTTATCTCTTGTAAACCCTAATCCTTACACTATAAAAGGAACCAAGGGTATTAGGTTTATTCATATAATTCATATACAATGTAAACCTAAAGCGTGTGTCGACTAGACGTGGGATTCAATGTATACACGTCTAGTGATTGTTTGTTATTAATATAATAAATAATCCAATTGTGTTTTAATTCATGTTATTCGTGCCTAAACACCTTGTTAATGGTTGTTGTTCTAATTTCGCTTTGATTGTTTAATCATATGAACAATGATCATTCCTAGTAGCTTCAAAGATCCGGAAACCAAGGTTTCCACAATATATTATATTAATTGTTCTTCAAGATCATTACACAGAGCCTACATATGGAGAATCTTCAACATTGCAACATTGTTTACTTCCTTGTTGATGTGACAAAAAGGGGAAGAAATACGTGCTACACTTGAGGGGAAGCAATTTGAAGATCATGTACAACTTACAAGATACACATAGAGTTTTGCCACGATCAACTAGGGGAAGATTGTTGGGTCAAAAAGTTGATGTGGCAGAAACTCAAAAACGAAGAAAACATGAAGTTATTGTCCAAGCGTTGTCAAGACCAGTTTTAGGCGTTGACAAGAGTTAATCCAGCGTTGTTGGCTCAAGAGTTGTCGTGTGCAATTCAAGAGTTGTTACATGCCATTCAAGAGTTGATAGAATTGTAGACAAGAAGCTTTTAGAAGATTCTATTTGGATATATATGCAGGAGATATTCTGTATATAGTTATTTAAATAGAAGATTCACATGTTTATTTATCCTTATCTCTTGTAAACCCTAATCCTTACACTATGAAAGGAACCAAGGGTATTAGGTTTATTCATATAATTCATATACAATGTAAACCTAAAGCGTGTGTCGACTAGACGTGGGATTCAATGTATACACGTCTAGTGATTGTTTGTTATTAATATAATAAACAATCCAATTGTGTTTTAATTCATGTTATTCGTGCCTAAACACCTTGTTAATGGTTGTTGTTCTAATTCCGCTTTGATTGTTTAATCATATGAACAATGATCATTCCTAGTAGCTTCAAAGATCCGGAAACCAAGGTTTCCACAATTGGTATCAGAGCCTCGTGGCTCGTGATGCTAGGACCAACAAGGTGTTCATGTATGGTGAAAAGAAGAAAAATCCGTCTAGGGTTTTTCTGGACGTTTTTGTGTGCGCAACAGTATTCAGAAGGGCATAACTTTTGATTGAACCGTTGGATCGTCACGAAATTTTATATGTGTGTTATACATACATATATCTAAACATCCACCGGAGGGATTGTCGAGTTTTACCCTAGGAAAAAGTTATTAAGCGTCAAAGTCAGCAGCAGGGTATATGTAGTTTTCTGTGGACAACCATGTTCAAAACACGATCTCTCCTTCGTTAACCGTTGGATCTTCGTGATTTTTGAACTGTAGATTCTTGGCACTTGTGTCTAGAATCTCACTGAAGGGATTTTCGATCTGAGCTCTAATGAAGAAGTTATTCAAGGTCGAAGTTCACTGATTAAAGGTATTAATGTTATTGCTTTCACATGAAATCATGAACTAGGGTTTCTCAAACCCTAGATCTACATAAAAAGCAAGATGTTATAAGGATTGTGGCTGTGGTGATTCAAGTTATTACATGATCTAAGGTTAATCTATAAACCCTAAGTTAGGGTTTTGATGAACAAAGTTATAAACCCTAGATCGAGTTTATAAACAGAAAAGAAAGAAGCAGATCCATATATGGTTTGATCGTATTTTTCAAGAGTGGGCGTGATTTGTAATATGGTCAAATTAAGTGGCTGCTGGTGCATATATATTGTGCTTCACGTGATGTTTCAAACATAAGACGTGCTAATTTGATTTGCAACAAAAGAGAAAGCAATGGTATAGTTTCACATATTATCTTGCTGATCACGTGAGTACATCTGTGATGTTCATGTGAGTACATCTTTATTGAGAAAAAGTTTGGAGGTCAAACGTATAACATAGTATTAATATCACGTGGGTCTTCAAACAAAACTTATACACGGTGCTCATTGGTGAAGAGAAAGTTATGTTCACACGGTGAGAGTTGTTTGATTGGATAAATAGATTCGGATCAATATTTATGTTCAAAGCGTTGTCAAAATCTTTTAAATGGAAATTGTGTGTTCACACGGTTGGAAGCTTCTTATTGGTCAATTTTTATTAATGGTTAGTGAAGACTTGTGTTCACACGATTAGAAGATCTCTTAAACTGTTACAGTGGAGCTGCTTTTAGGAGATATATATCACGTTTAGAAAGTTTCAGCATAGTTTCACGTGATATATGGATATGAAAAACAATTTATTTGTTTAAATATTCATGACGTTGCTATTTGATAGTTTGACGCTGTCAAAGTCTTGGGGCAACGTTGACAAGAAAGAGTGAAATTGACGCTGACAGGAAGAAATTTGACGCTGACAGAATAAGTCAACGCTGATAGAGTTGACAGTGTCGTCCGATATATGAACTTCAACGCTGATAGGTATTGTCCGATATTGGACAATACATCTGCCAAAGATATTGGACAGAAGAAGATATTGGACAACACAGAGAAGGTTGCTGTTGAGAAAATTGGACGTTTTTAGCACACAAAAAGAATGAATATACACACGAAGGTACATGGAATCTCCGTTTTAATTTAGAATATCATGTTGATATTTATGGCTCGGATATTTTTGAAAGGAATTAATGATCTTAAAGCGAGTTAGCAACTTTTTATGGGTATTTGATGGATATATAAACTATGTAATCGGGATAGCCTTGAGAAAGAGTTATCCATCAGGAGCTTTTACATATGGTATGAAGATGTTATTCCATTAAATTCATCATGAAGAGGTATTGGCTTAAGGGGAAGAATTCTTATGATAAGTTTGATGATTGAAGAAGATTTTTGCGAGTTTGTGTTCTATCATATCTTAAAGTCAAGCACTTGTGACTTTAAAGGTAACTTGTTCGTGCTTTACATGGTTGGTGATGAAGACTTGTCATAACACTTGAAGGAGTTACATTATCGTGCTCAGTGTCTCACAAAGGATGAGAATATTGACAAGGGATCGAGGTCTACTTATACTTTGTACCATGAGTATAAGTTCTTAGTCACGTGGATAGTACAAGACATGGAACACAAGGTTGGGTTATTCTACTTCTACATCAAAAATATTATATTAACTGTTCTTCAAGATCATTACACAGAGCCTACATATGGAGAATCTTCAACATTGCAACATTGTTTACTTCCTTGTTGATGTGACAAAAAGGGGAAGAAATACGTGCTACACTTGAGGGGAAGCAATTTGAAGATCATGTACAACTTACAAGAGATACACATAGAGTTTTGCCACCATCAACTAGGGGAAGATTCTTGGGTCAAAAAGTTGATGTGGCAGAAACTCAAAAACGAAGAAAACATGAAGTTATTGTCCAAGCGTTGTCAAGACCAATTTAGGCGTTGACAAGAGTTAATCCAGCGTTGTTGGCTCAAGAGTCGTCGTGTGCAATTCAAGAGTTGTTACATGCAATTCAAGAGTTGATAGAATTGTAGACAAGAAGCTTTTAGAAGATTCTATTTGGATATATATGCAGGAGATATTCTGTATATAGTTATTTAAATAGAAGATTCACATGTTTATTTATCCTTATCTCTTGTAAACCCTAATCCTTACACTATAAAAGGAACCAAGGGTATTAGGTTTATTCATATAATTCATATACAATGTAAACCTAAAGCGTGTGTCGACTAGACGTGGGATTCAATGTATACACGTCTAGTGATTGTTTGTTATTAATATAATAAACAATCCAATTGTGTTTTAATTCATGTTATTCGTGCCTAAACACCTTGTTAATGGTTGTTGTTCTAATTCCGCTTTGATTGTTTAATCATATGAACAATGATCATTCCTAGTAGCTTCAAAGATCCGGAAACCAAGGTTTCCACAATATATTATATTAATTGTTCTTCAAGATCATTACACAGAGCCTACATATGGAGAATCTTCAACATTGCAACATTGTTTACTTCCTTGTTGATGTGACAAAAAGGGGAAGAAATACGTGCTACACTTGAGGGGAAGCAATTTGAAGATCATGTACAACTTACAAGATACACATAGAGTTATGCCACCATCAACTAGGGGAAGATTGTTGGGTCAAAAAGTTGATGTGGCAGAAACTCAAAAACGAAGAAAACATGAAGTTATTGTCCAAGCGTTGTCAAGACCAATTTTAGGCGTTGACAAGAGTTAATCCAGCGTTGTTGGCTCAAGAGTTGTCTTGTGCAATTCAAGAGTTGTTACATGCCATTCAAGAGTTGATAGAATTGTAGACAGGAAGCTTTTAGAAGATTCTATTTGGATATATATGCAGGAGATATTCTGTATATAGTTATTTAAATAGAAGATTCACATGTTTATTTATCCTTATCTCTTGTAAACCCTAATCCTTACACTATGAAAGGAACCAAGGGTATTAGGTTTATTCATATAATTCATATACAATGTAAACCTAAAGCGTGTGTCGACTAGACGTGGGATTCAATGTATACACGTCTAGTGATTGTTTGTTATTAATATAATAAACAATCCAATTGTGTTTTAATTCATGTTATTCGTGCCTAAACACCTTGTTAATGGTTGTTGTTCTAATTCCGCTTTGATTGTTTAATCATATGAACAATGATCATTCCTAGTAGCTTCAAAGATCCGGAAAACAAGGTTTCCACAATTGGTATCAGAGCCTCGTGGCTCGTGATGCTAGGACCAACAAGGTGTTCATGTATGGTGAAAAGAAGAAAAATCCGTCTAGGGTTTTTCTGGACGTTTTTGTGTGCGCAGCAGTATTCAGAAGGGCATAACTTTTGATTGAACCGTTGGATCGTCACGAAATTTTATATGTGTGTTCTACATACATATATCTAAACATCCACCCGAGGGATTGTCGAGTTTTACCCTAGGAAAAAGTTATTAAGCGTCAAAGTCAGCAGCAGGGTATATGCAGTTTTCTGTGGACAACCATGTTTAAAACACGATCTCTCCTTCGTTAACCATTGGATCTTCGTGATTTTTGAACTGTAGATTCTTGGCACTTGTGTCTAGAATCTCACCGAAGGGATTTTCGATCTGAGCTCTAATGAAGAAGTTATTCAAGGTCGAAGTTCACTGATTAAAGGTATTAATGTTATTGCTTTCACATGAAATCATGAACTAGGGTTTCTCAAACCCTAGATCTACATAAAAAGCAGGATGTTATAAGGATTGTGGCTGTGGTGATTCAAGTTATTACATGATCTAAGGTTAATCTATAAACCCTAAGTTAGGGTTTTGATGAACAAAGTTATAAACCCTAGATCGAGTTTATAAACAGAAAAGAAAGAAGCAGATCCAGATATGGTTTGATCGTATTTTTCAAGAGTGGGCGTGATTTGTAATAGGGTCAAATTAAGTGGCTGCTGGTGCATATATATTGATGTTGCAAACATAAGACGTGCTAATTTGATTTGCAACAAAAGAGAAAGCAATGGTATAGTTTCACATATTATCTTGCTGATCACGTGAGTACATCTGTGATGTTCATGTGAGTACATCTTTATTGAGCAAAAGTTTGGAGGTCAAACGTATAACATAGTATTAATATCACGTGGGTCTTCAAACAAAACTTATACACGGTGCTCATTGGTGAAGAGAAAGTTATGTTCACACGGTGAGAGCTGTTTGATTGGATAAATAGATTCAGATCAATATTTATGTTCAAAGCGTTGTCAAAATCTTTTAAATGGAAATTGTGTGTTCATACGGTTGGAAGCTTCTTATTGGTCAATTTTTATTAATGGTTAGTGAAGACTTGTGTTCACACGATTAGAAGATCTCTTAAATTGTTACAGTGGAGCTGCTTTTAGGAGATATATATCACGTTTAGAAAGTTTCAGCATAGTTTGACGTGATATATGGATATGAAAAACAATTTATTTGTTTAAATATTCATGACGTTGCTATTTGATAGTTTGACGCTGTCAAAGTCTTGGGGCAACGTTGACAAGAAAGAGTGAAATTGACGCTGACAGGAAGAAATTTGACGCTGACAGAATAAGTCAACGCTGATAGAGTTGACAGTGTCGTCCGATATATGAACTTCAACGCTGATAGGTATTGTCCGATATTGGACAATACATCTGCCAAAGATATTGGACAGAAGAAGATATTGGACAACACAGAGAAGGCTGCTGTTGAGAAAATTGGACGTTTTTAGCACACAAAAAGAATGAATATACACACGAAGGTACATGGAATCTCCGTTTTAATTTAGAATATCATGTTGATATTTATGGCTCGGATATTTTTGAAAGGAATTAATGATCTTAAAGCGAGTTAGCAACTTTTTATGGTATTTGATGGATATATAAACTATGTAATCGGAATAGGCTTGAGAAAGAGTTATCCATCAGGAGCTTTTACATATGGTATGAAGATGTTATTCCATTAAATTCATCATGAAGAGGTGTTGGCTTAAGGGGAAGAATTCTTATGATAAGTTTGATGATTGAAGAAGATTTTTGCGAGTTTATGTTCTATCATATCTTAAAGTCAAGCACTTGTGACTTTAAAGGTAACTTGTTCGTGCTTTACATGGTTGGTGATGAAGACTTGTCATAACACTTGAAGGAGTTACATTATCGTGCTCAGTGTCTCACAAAGGATGAGAATATTGACAAGGGATCGAGGTCTACTTATACTTTGTACCATGAGTATAAGTTCTTAGTCACGTGGATAGTACAAGACATGGAACACAAGGTTGGGTTATTCTACTTCTACATCAAAAATATTATATTAACTGTTCTTCAAGATCATTACACAGAGCCTACATATGGAGAATCTTCAACATTGCAACATTGTTTACTTCCTTGTTGATGTGACAAAAAGGGGAAGAAATACGTGCTACACTTGAGGGGAAGCAATTTGAAGATCATGTACAACTTACAAGAGATACACATAGAGTTTTGCCACCATCAACTAGGGGAAGATTGTTGGGTCAAAAAGTTGATGTGGCAGAAACTCAAAAACGAAGAAAACATGAAGTTATTGTCCAAGCGTTGTCAAGACCAATTTAGGCGTTGACAACAGTTAATCCAGCGTTGTTGGCTCAAGAGTTGTCGTGTGCAATTCAAGAGTTGTTACATGCCATTCAAGAGTTGATAGAATTGTAGACAAGAAGCTTTTAGAAGATTCTATTTGGATATATATGCAGGAGATATTCTGTATATAGTTATTTAAATAGAAGATTCACATGTTTATTTATCCTTATCTCTTGTAAACCCTAATCCTTACACTATAAAAGGGACCAAGGGTATTAGGTTTATTCATATAATTCATATACAATGTAAACCTAAAGCGTGTGTCGACTAGACGTGGGATTCAATGTATACACGTCTAGTGATTGTTTGTTATTAATATAATAAACAATCCAATTGTGTTTTAATTCATGTTATTCGTGCCTAAACACCTTGTTAATGGTTGTTGTTCTAATTCCGCTTTGATTGTTTAATCATATGAACAATGATCATTCCTAGTAGCTTCAAAGATCCGGAAACCAAGGTTTCCACAAAATATAAGAGATACAACTTAGGAAAATGGGAGGATAAGTACGTGATCAGGGCATATGAGTAGTGTTAGCATTACTAACTTATAATGACAATGATCTCGTTGCACGCTTGGCATGGAATTGGGGTGAAAATCGAGGACGATGAAATTATTTCTAATGAAGCATTCACGTGTTCTTATTCTATGAACCTAAACGTCCCATTTTGCGATGAAAATCATACATTATGTCTAAAACGCAAGTAGTAGTAATAGTAGTAGTATAGCTAGTTTATCGTTCATTAAAGTGAATAAAAATGAATTTAGGAGGTGCCACGATACTTTATTCTAACATTGCGTGAGGGCTAAAAATGAATTATGGAGGTGCTACGATACTTTATTCTAAAAATGAATTGTGTATCAAAACTATCTTTTACTTTAATCTAAGTTGCATAATGATTAGGTTCAATTCAAATGCATTAGCAATGGTAATAGGTAAGTATAATGATAATGAAATAAGTAAAGAGTAAGGAAAGAGACAACCTAGTGACAAGACACCAAGATTTATAGTGGTTTGATAACGAGGATCTATCCTCGTTTCTACTCCACTCCTCGAGTACACCTACTCGAGATTTCCACTATATCCACAAGCTCCGTTCTTGGCGGAGAAAGCCTTACATCGTCGCTTACATTATTTTCTGACACTAAGCTAAATGTCGAGACCTAATCATTAGCTAGGACCAATCTACACAACGTTGTCTACTTCACAATTTAACGACACAAGGATAGATGTCGAGTTCTAATCTCAAGGTAGAACCAATCTTCACGACGTTGCCTACTTCACCATTTTACGACACAAGGCTAAATGTCGAGTTCTAATCCAAAGCTAGAACCAATCTTCAAGACTCTTCACTTTGAAGCTAAGTGAGAACTACACACAACACAACTACTAATCACATTCAAGTTTAGTGAGAACTCACAAGACACAACCACATCACTTTATAGTTTAGTGAGAACTACTACAAAAATCTATTACAACTCAACAAGAAATATCCAAGTACACACTGTAGCTTGGATCTACACAACACAAATCCAAGCAAACACATATGCAATGGGTGTACACAACAAATCCAAGTATTCACAAATAGCTTGGATGAACACAACTAGTCCAAGTATTCATAAATACAAATGGATCAACAAAAACAAAAAGGATAACATGATGAACATGACTAATTCATGGATTCATCTTTATCACAACACTAGTGAGTGAGTGATCTTCTCATTGGACAAGGTAAAGGAGGGGATCAAGAGGATAATCATATGTAAACATACATAACACTTTAAGTGATCATTTACTAATGATTATGCTATAGAAAAGAGAAAGGGGGCTGAGAAAAACGTCCAAGAGGCTTGTTGGAAACTGAGATTTGATCCACTATTTATAGAAGACAAAGTCCAACGGCTAGCTGGGCGGGGATCCTTATCTAGCCGGCGGTTCCATATCTCTAAGGAGCTGCCTAGCTATTTAAGGTACCGCCCAGTAGAGTCCGCTCCCTTTTTTGTCTTTTAGTGGGGTAGAAATATCGGAGGTTTTTTAAACCTTCGAAGGATATTCTTATGGCATATGGAATATGCCATTTTCAAATTTACATTTTCCATTTTAATAAAAAATTTCTTAAAAAGAAAGTTTATTAAAAAATCGTTTGTCATATTAACAAAAGAGAGTTTTAAGGATAATCACTTTGATGATCACTAAATATGATTAAGAAAAGTTAGTGATATGATTATTACCTTGATGATAGTGTTAGTTAAATAATTCGTTTTGTGTTTTACACTAAATGTGTTGTATAGTTTGTTGTGATCAAAACTAAGAAAGATTAGTTAACACTAATAATGTTTTTAGGCATCACTTGCATTAACAATCTCCTCCTTTTTGATTACAACAAACTATAAACTCATTTACTTAGAAACACAAAATATCGAATTATTAACGAGTTTATCACTATCATTTCTCCCCCTTTGTCGTAGCAAAAAGGTAAGCACAAGTCTTTGAAGATATCCGAACTTTGCTAGTAGCTCCCCCTTGGTGGTTGCTCCCCTTGCTTGGGGCACCAAGTGTATGAGCTAAGGTGACATACTACACAAAGGTTAGAAGAATGGAAAGAAACACCAATGTATATATGATCACTACCTACTAAGTAACTTGAGAGGGAGAAGGAGAAGAAATCTCAAATTAGAAGCAAGTATTTGCTAAGTATGTCCAAAAAGGTAAATGACAAAATCAAGGTTCAATTGGTGGAATGGAGGTAGAAAGGAAACATCCAACCTATGAATATGATCAATTTGTCAAGGGGTTAAAATTTAGAATTGATGGAATCACCAATAAACAATTGTAAAGATTAACCACGATCAAATCAAAAAGAAGAGAGAATGATCAAATAAAGAAAACAAACACAACACAAAGATTTCATATTACGTAAATATGAAAAAGACAAACAAAGTAGATAGTCATACACACAATATGAGTATCTAAAGCAAAATATATGGAAAATAAACCACAAAGCATAAGCTAGTCTGATAGTGATAATTTTCCAAGATTGCTTAAAAACACTAATGACTCTAAAACAACTAAAGTTTTATTGAATCCAAGGGAGTGTAGCCCTTTAGTTGGAAAAATAAGACGACGATACATCATTCGAAGTTTTGTCCACGGGAACAAAAAATTTGAGAGGAGGTCGAGTGAGGAGGAATTCAAGAAAATGTAACTTCTCATACACATGAGCAAGTTCAATTTGTTGAAATCGACAACAAGCACACGAGGATCCATGATGCAACACAAATTCGGTTGATGGGGGAAGACCATCACACCTAGGGTTTGGTGGTGGTGAGGAGAGTGGGAAGGTAATGTTTTCACAATGCCTTGTGAGGTTTGGGAAGGTTGAAAGATAATTGAGTTGAGGGGTGTCAAAGGGTTTTGGTGATGGGGGGAGATTTTCCTTTTCTCCGGTGATGGGGTTAATGGAGTAGGTCTCATTCCAATACTTGATTGGAGAGAAGGTGGGATTCTTGGGTGGTTTGGATGAAGAGGGTTCATTTTTCTTGATCTAAATAGGTCTAACCGAGATTTTTGGTTTCTTGGAAAGCATGGATGAGGAAGCTTTGAGTGAGGAGGTTTGTGATGAGACTGCTTTTATACATAGTCTCATCGCCCAAATAGGGCTTAAAATGCATTAAATATCATCAAAATACCCATATATATGCTTGTGTTTGTTGCTTGTGTATTTTAGGTACGGATATTGAGAAAATGACAAAAGATCACAAGAATCATGCAAAAACGAACATGGGAAATGAAACCGCACAATGAACCAAGCCCTAATGAAGAACTTTCCAAGAAAAACCCTTGAAGATTTGAAGAACTATGAATAAGGGTCCTCCAATATGGAAGAATTGACACTTTATACCCTTGTATCCTCATAATTACAAGATTGGTCCCTAAAGTTTGTCAATATTGCAAAAAGGGCCCTCCACTTTGAAGAATTGGCAATTTTAGTCCCTCAACAAAGCTAAAATGTCAATATTTATCCTCCTTAAAGTCAAACATATCAAGAAGGACTCCAAGTTACAAGAATTACAAGTTTGGTCCTTTGAAAATATCAAAATTACCAAAAGGACCCTTGACTTTGAAGATTTGGCAAAAATGGTCCCTCATCAAACATGATTTGGCAATTTCAGTCCTCCAAAATGTCAATCATACAAGTTTAGACCATTATCCTTGAAGAAAATACCAAACCAGTCCTTCAAGAATCAACAAAATGGCAAGAATTACCCCTGAATTCACTTTACAAAACATTTTGGGGCAAAATTGTGAAAAAGGGAAAGTTGTTATTAAGGATTTGGGCGTTGATAGGTTTTTAAACTGAAAAGACAAGAAAGAAAGAGTTGAGGGGCTGAACTGGGCAGACATCAATTGTTACCTAGACCAACCAACACACGCCACCTGTCCCACTCACTCCTCTCCTCCAATCACACTTCACCAAACCTCCACATCACCCTCCACTCACTAGATTAATATTAATTAATCTTGGCGCCTTAACACCAAATTTAAACAAATCCACCCCTAATCCGGATCAAACTAGCAACTATTTACCAAGAACACAATTTGGGGATTTACTAATTACTTACAATTAAACCCTAAGATTGTCCGGATTAATGATTAATGATGTTTTAATCATAACCCAACCTTAAAATACCTTGCCACCTCACTCCCTTGTCCCACACAAGATTCTCCTGCTACAAGGTTGTGCATACTGCCAAAATTGGGACAGCAATCCAACGTTTGAGATTGTAGCTTACTTTTTAAGCTTGTTATAAGCCTTTGGATGCAAATACATCATGCCAGCTCCACAAACAAACAAGGAAGAGTCACATGATCCTCAAGTTTTCAAAAGTTCACAAGGGCAATTCAGGGATTCTACAAGCCAGGGTTTACATTTTTTATTGCTTACTAGTTCACAATGTAGCCTATATAAAGGCCTTAGCTCTTTACATTTCAACTGCTTTTGGTTTTTCCTTGTTCACAAACTTGTAAATCCTACTTTTTGATTAATGAAATTGTGTTAAGTTTGTTGAAGAAAGACCAAGTGCCATCATTTATATCTGCTTATTATTGTTCTTAGTTTGATAATTTTGAATCTCAAAACCTGTTTTTAAGGAGGGTGCAAAAGTTCGCATTTTTCCTTCAAGCTTGATATTTTGCTAAGTTCTTGTTCAAACCTCGGAATTCTTGGGCTATAGGGCTGATCATAACATCCTGATATTATGTTATCAAGGTGTGGTGAGGCTTATAACTTGCGGATAATCAAGTGTGGGGTAACAAGGTTGCATCAATCAAGGCTTTTCACTTTTCTTATTTTACTATTTTTGCTCTTAACTTTGTTGATTCTTAGCAGGGTTGTTTAAGGAAGCTTGTACTTGTTCTTGCTAGTACATAAGCTCAAAATTCGTGGGTGTGGATGTACATCCATGAGGTACACACCCTTAATCTCAAAATCTGAAAATACTTTGGATATTTGTGATATTTGACTATTGCTTGTGTTCTTCTGAATTTTGTGGCTTAATCTTGCTTGAATCTGCTATATACATCTGTTATTGTGTTAATTTGGGCTTGGGTGGTCTTAAATCTCACTTTTGATTTGAAAATTTTGAATTTGAAAAGTTAAAAAGGTGTTTGGGATTACCTGTTTGAGATTAAAAATTGTTATTGTGTTGTGTAAAGTTTGTGTTTGTGCTTTGTATCTGATATACACTTGGTTGAGTGCATTTTGCTGCAAGTTATTGGGTTTGAAACCTCAAATCATACATTGTGCTATAACTTGTTGATTTTAACTGTTTTTGACCTAAGAGTTTGGTGAAATCTAGAATCTGTGCATGCTTAGGGTTCAAAGTTGTTTAAACATCATTTATATAACATATGTGATAGATTTGAGTGGTTGAATCTGGCTTGTTGGTCAATTGCATCAGCAAAGTATAAAAATGCATGTGTTAGTGTTCATTAGTAACTTTAAGTGCTTGAATCTTGCTTAATTCTTTGAATCAGTGCATGAAACCTGTTTAGACTTGCTTATTTAAGTTTAATATAGCTTGTGTATGCATTTGGTTAAGTTTGGCTGGCTGAATTGTGCTCTAAATGCTTATTGAACCTAATCTGCTTATTTGTTCAAGTCTGGGCTAGATCTGGTGCTTAATTGAATTAACTATACAAATTGGCTTGTTGGATTGTTGATTTCTTTGTTTGTATTGACTCCTTATGATCCAATGATCATTTGGGTGCCTTGTTGAAACCTGAATCTCCAAAAAAGTCACTAAAGACAAAAAAGTCTACAAGTCAAGCAGTGGGAAAAGTTCCCACTGCTCAACACCCAAAACTAGCCAATGTTAGTACAAATTTTCAGTTTGCTTATCAATAAGCTATAATCGCTTATCCAGACCTGCAACAACTTTTTTTTGTGATAGATCTTCATTATTTGACCCATTTGATTAGACTGGAGCTTATTGGACTTTGACTTTGACTTTTTGCTAGAAAACCAACTTAATTGACTTTTTCATAAGTGCTTATTTGCTTTTTCCAGCTTATTGAGTCAGCTTATTTGAAAACATTTTGTTGATTTAGCTTATTTAAGTCATTTAAAAGCTTTAGAAACTTGAATCAGCTCTTGGGGTGGCCTAGAACTCAAAAACGACTATTTTGTCATTTTCTGTAGATTGCTTTTTGCATTTTCAGGCTTATTCCTTTGGCTTATTTCAAATTTCTTTTTACAGAAGTCTTATTTAGCTCAAAAGAAGCTTGTGTGTCTAATTTGAGCTTATGGCATTAGCTTATAGCTTAATGGGCCAAAAAGCCCATTAAGAATAAGCTGTTTGGTATAAGTTTGCTTATTTCACATTTTCAACTTTTGGGCCTTTGGAAAAAGTTGTTTAAAATCAAATTTTGAGTCAAGTAGTGCTGTTTGGGCCTATTTGGGCCACTTTTTCATTTTGGGCTCATTTTGGCCCAATAAGGAGTCTGTTTTGGGTTTAGCCCATTTTCTAGGCCCATTAAGGGTATTTAGGTAATTTCAAGTTCATTTCTGAGTTATTTGATTAAAATAAGCTAGTTTGCAACTTTTTAGAAATTTTTAGGATTTTTGGATTTTTATTAATATTTTAATATTATTTTATTATTAAAAATTAAAAGTCTGATTTTCTAAGTTTTTTTATATTTTTCCTAGATTCTAGACACTTAATTAGGAATTCTACAACTTTCTAAATATTTTTAGGGTCTTTCAGTTATTTTCTAGAATTATTTTAAGTTTTTATAGCTTTTAATAGTTTTAAATTTTTTAATAATAGTTTTTAGTGGTTTTAAAATTTTGAAAAATACTTTTTAGCTTAATTAGGTTATTTTAAAGGTTTACAAACTTTAAGATCTTGATTTGGACTTTTTATTAGTTAATATTGATTTTTAGGGCTTTAATTAGCATTAAAAAGTTAATATTTAATTAATTAAAAGGTTTTAGCAAGTTTGGATTTTTGTAAACCCTTAGAATATTTTAGTGGATTTATTGCAATTTTTAGGAATTTTTAGAGTAAATTTTTAAATTTGGTGCTTTTACGGTTTTACGTGTACGACTCTTTCGTCTTAGTGTAAATCGTCTTCGTAACCGTCATTTTCTTCTTATCCCATTTCTATTTTCTTTCTCATAACAATATAATCACAAAGTTAATCATTTCATTACACACACACCAAGCCTCATTGAGAATGATCACCACTTTGGGTCATTAGTGCTTGGTTTTGCTAAACCGACACTTAATACTTGCCACTTTTGCTCTCTTTTCCTAAAGAGTGGCAAAAAGCCACAACATCAGTTTGTGACAATGAAATGTCAAGGTTATGAAAGGGAGAGTTAGGCATTGTTGAGGTGTGAGAATGAGATCTCAAGGTAGGGTATAAGAAGAAAGTATACAAGGCAAAGGTTTGAAAATCCAATGTAAAGTGTCAAGGAATGTTTAGCCAAATTGAGTAAACATGGAATCTTGACTGGAAATAGGGTGATGAAGAAAGACAAAAAAAAAACTAGCCATAAAATGACTTTCTCTCTGCGGTACCTTATAGGGACCGACGGTTCCTTATCACTTAAGGAACCGCGCGACTTTAAGGAGCCGCGTGCAGTGGACTTGAAACTTTGATTTTCCAGGGTTTTGAGAAAAACTAAGACTTTTTCAAAAAATTGAAAATCTTGGAATTTTACCTCTATTAGCACTAAATTATGCTAGGGTTGCATAAAAGCAACACATTCACCAAGAATGTCTTGACAAAGGGTGAAAAAATTTTGGATAACATTTTGAACCAATTTTAGGCAAGTTTTAGAGGTTGTGATAGATTTAGGTTCAATTTTAATTTGGAATTAAAGTTGATTAACGTGCACATAAAGATAGAAGCACACAATGCTAAGTCCATAATTCATTCTCATAAAACACTCATGAAAGAGATACTTAAAGGAAATAAAGAAAAACAATTAACTAAACTAAAGATAAGTAAAAACTAGGTCTTGATTAGTAATCTTCCTTGACTTGAATTTTCTTGAAAACAATTTTTAAACAAAATCACCATTCATCTCTTAGGAGGAGGCATGTTAAACAAGGTGACCAAGAAATCTTGCAACCTCATATGAAGTCCCAACATCTCCATCCTAAGGTTTTGAATGATGTAGTTATTGTAGAGGCAACATGAACAATGAGAACCATGAGCCTCTAGGAACCCAAGGAAGTAAGGATCACCCATAAAGAAGGGAAGTGGAACGTCCAAAATGGGAGTGTTTGAGGGAGGTGGAGGTCGAGGAGGTATGTTTCCCAAGGGTGATGTGGGTGAGTGTGGAGGCATGCTCTCCAAGGGTGAAAAGGGTGAGTTTGGAGGGGTAAATGGTGAAGTCACCAAGGTATCATCAAAGTCATTCACAATTGGAATGCTTTTGATGGGTTGTGGTTGGGTAGTCACATCCAAGATATTACTTGGAGTGAAGGGTGAGGAAAGCTCATTCATCCTAGATTGGAATGAAGAGGAGGTAGAACCATGAGAATGGTTGGTTCCATTGGTAGAGGTAGTCTGGCATGGAACAAGAGGTAGCGAGTTTGATGAAGAAATGAGAATTGGGATAATCTCATTCTTAGGTGTGTGAAAGGGTGAGGAGTTAGGTTTAGGCATTTTAATCTTAATCTTAAGATTTTTCCTTGAGGTGGAGGTTTTGGATGAGTTAGAGCTTCTTGTAGAAACCATGGTTGAAATGAGAGGTTTAAGGTTTAAGGAAGAATGGTTTGATGTGTGAAGAACATAGCTAACAAGGTGGGTTTAAAAGGGTGAGGGGATGATCCAAACTAGTAATGGGTTAAAAACATTTTATGTGAACAATGAATTTAGATAACCTAGTTTAGGAAAAGTGCAGGTTTTTGCAAGGAATCAAGCAAGGTTTACACAGATTAAGGAAAATAGTGTAAAGCAAAGATTCTGTCGGACACAGTAGCTGGCGGTTCCTTATCTAGGGGCGGCGGTTCCTTATCAATAAGGTACCGCGGGTCGATAAGGAACCGCGACCAGTGGTGTTCAAAAATGGTACTTCCTCAAACTTTGGTTAGCCCGGATTTTTACCAAAGGATTTTCAAGCCAAAGTTAACTACTGACCAAAATCTAGGAAGCTAACTAACATATAGGATGCACAAAGCTATGCAAATCATAATCACAATGGCATAGGCAATCATTTAGGATAAATAAAAAATAATCCAAACAAGTAGAATTTAGTTAATACACATCCAAGATAAAAACATTGTTCAACATTACATGTTTACCAACATGTATTCTTTGAAATACTTCAAATTCTTCACCTTCTTTTCTTGCCCAATACCTTGATCATATTCCCCAAATACTTGAATCCCTTCCTTGACTCAACCCAATGTTCATGCAATTCACCTCGAGTCCTAATATTTTCATGATATAGATGCTCCATATTGAGATCTTCTAGTACTTCACTAGAGAAATAATGAGGTGGATGAGCTAAGTCTTCAAGTCCATCCACGAATGAGTTTGAGGATGGGTGTGAATTACTCGAAGAGTTGAAGTGAGAACTAGAATCTATGCCATCACCATCACTTGTTGGCATATAGGTGTCCTCATCATCCATCTCTTGATGATCGGATTTTCGCGAACCTCGATCACTTCTAGGATTTCTTGCATATACCTCTTGAATAGGCAACATAACCCGATGAACCGGGTGAAAGCGAGAAAGGTCGAGGTGGGGAAAGTTATGAGCAACCCTTTTAAAAAGGCGAGTAAGAAGCATAGCATAGGGAAGGTTTGTTTTGGGCTTAGAAAGGGCATAATTTATTCGTCGAGCGATATAGAATGCCAAATTGTACTTGGTTGATGTAAAGATGCAACTCAACATATGCACCATACAAGTCGGGATATGATCTCGGTTTACACCAAGACAAAATACATTCTCCCTAAGGATATTTTCCCATTGGACCATAAAATCCTTAAGGTCGCTAGAGAGCACTTCATAGCGATTCACATTTCGTACTTAAAAATGAAGGCTTCTCACAACCTTTCCATCACGCTCTTTCGAAATGATGTCAAGGATAAACTCCAGATCAATTTCAGTGTGGCTATTTGGAGGTTTATCGTAGGATTCCAAGAGAGTATCAAGTCTCCATTTATCCGTGAAACGACAAGTGCCTTCATATTTCACACCAAGAATTTCACCAATATTTTCAAGAGAGTATTGAATCATTTGATCATTCAACAAGAGAATGAAGATTTCGCCATTGTATTCAAACATGGAGTAAGTGCTAAAGAATTCTAGAAGAAACAAGGGGTAAATATCTTCTTCTATGTTGAGCAAGCAATCAAACCCCGAAAGCTCAAACATAGATTGGATATAGTCATAACCCGTTATTCCGTCATCAACAACTCTACCCTCATGGAAACAACGAGTGGAAAGGGATGAAAAGGAGTTTCGAAGTTGAGTGGAAACATAGGTGTGGGAAATGTTTGGCATGTATTCTCTAGTGAGTTGATGATCCTTTTGGTATTGGGAAGGCATGATTAGTACCTAATATAAACAAAAGACAATATTTTTCCAATCACTCATATGAAAAATAAAATCAAAACTCAAAAATATGAGAATGTGTTATATCAATTTCTTGACAAACAATGGATTGAATCCATATCATTCTCATGCTCACAATGTATCTATTCCATTATTAACCAAGAACATATGAACTATGTTGGATCCAAAATGCACTAGAACATTGGTTTTTCAAAACAAGGTTTTTAGGTAAGCATTAACAATGGAACTACCTATTTGTTCATGGGTTCATCTCAATTCCATCTTTCAACCAAAATCATTTAGCCAAAATTCGGATTTGTTTACAAGTGGGTTTTAGTGAAATCTTAATGAATATGAACCTAAGGAATCATAGTAAAATAACCATGTCAACCCATATTCCTATTAAGGTTTTAATTCAATTTCAATTTTAAAAATACCCAATTATGAAAGGATAAACCCTAGAACAAAATAGATGAAATTGAAAGAAAGTACTTATAATTAATTGATGTTTGATGAAGGATGAGTGAAACCCACAACTTGGAATCAATTAATTTTAGTGATTGAAGATTTTTGAAGCTTTAACAATGGTGGAAAAGGTGAAACCCGTCGGTGTGTGTTTTTGGGAGAGAGAGAGAGTTTGGTTTGAAAAAGGTTATTTTAATAAAACTGGCGCTCTGACAAACTTTACTGCCCGCGGTACCTTATCGATAAGGAACCGCAGGTTTGAGCCGCCAGAGATAAAGAACCGCCTGCAGAGGGGGGTTTTTATCAATGAAACACGCCAAAATTTTGAAAACCAAGTTTTCTAAAATACTTAAAAATATATCTTAAACCTTTTATAATATCATTTGGATCATCATAAAACTAAGCAATATGCCTTAATGAAGGATTACGAGTTGAATCGAGATCGGAAAGAACCGAAACGGACAAACAACTACTCGTAGCGAAAAGGCAAAGTGGAGAAAAGTCAAGGGAAGTGAATCAAGACTAAGATCAATGCTCAAGGGATTAATGACAATCTTCAAATCATGGAGACAAAGAGATTGTGTCATATATATTGGTTTAAGACGTGCCTTTCCGGCGAAATGTTAAACGGCTTTGGTAATGAATAAACACAAAGCAATTATTGATGCATAGACTAAGATCACTTTCAATAATAGTCTTAGTCTAAACCAAAATATGAGCAAGGTATTGATTCACTTTCTCTCCCACAAAGGGCCTACTAACCGTATGGGTGCAAACCATGAAAAACATGTTTGATACTTTAAGCTACTACTAACTCACTCTACATCACCATAGTGAGTCAAGTATCCAAGCAATGAAGGTTTGAGAGGATAAAAGAAAAGAATCACAAACCACAAACAAATGTCAAGGCAAGGATGCCAAGAACAAGCACATAGTCAAGTAATGATCAAAAGAATGATCAAAGGGCGTGTGGAAGAACGAAAGCGTACCTTGGCCACAAAGAGCAATCCATCAAGGGATCAATGCAATGCCCAACAATGACTATGATGAGTACTAAGTCTTCAAGGACCAGTATCATTCCCAATCATCTTGATATCATCATTCAAGGATGTTGAAGATCAATGAAGATGAGTCTTCTACAAGTGCAAGTAACCCAATCCACAACCAATTAAATGATTGATCTTCATGAGTACCTACACAAAGCAAGATGCAAACTAGTAGATACATTTCAAGAATAGATCTAAAATTCATAAGGGCTACTAATCTAAGAGGCTTGCAATATTACCAATTAAAAGACCTATTTTTCAAGAAAAACTAGTTTTGACCAAAGAGAAACTTTAGTACAACTTGACCTTCTAATTTGAGGAGACAATGGATCGATCCAAGTTTTAAAGTACAATATACTTCAAAGATATTGAGTGACCATCGCTCTGATACCAATTGTAGAAACTAGAAGGGGGGGGGGGGGGTTGAATAGTTTCTCTTCTATTAGTCACCTAATTTAAATTACTATGAATTAAGTGTGTATCAAAACTATCTTTTACTTGAAGCTAAGTTGCATAATGATTAGGTTCAATTAAAATGCATTAGCAATGGTAATAGGTAAGTATAATGATAATGAAATAAGTAAAGAGTAAGGAAAGAGACAACCTAGTTACAAGACACCAAGATTTATAGTGGTTCGACAACGAGGCTCTATCCTCGTTTCTACTCCACTCCTCGAGTACACCTACTCGAGATTTCCACTATATCCACAAGCTCCCTTCTTGGAGGAGAAAGCCTTACATCGTCGCTTACATTATTTTCCGACACTAAGCTAAATGTCGAGACCTAATCATTAGCTAGGACCAATCTACACAACGTTTCCTACTTTACAATTTAACGATACAAGGCTAGATGTCGAGTTCTAATGTCAAGGTAGAACAAATCTTCACGATGTTGCCTACTTCACCATTTTACGACACAAGGCTAGATGTTGAGTTATAATCCAAAGCTAGGACCAATCTTCACGACTCTTCACTTTGAAGCTAAGTGAGAACTTCACACAACACAACTACTAATCACTTTCAAGTTTAGTGAGAACTCACAAGACACAACCACATCACTTTATAGTTTAGTGAGAACTACTACACAAATCTATTACAACTCAACTAGACATATCCAAGTACAAACATGTAGCTTGGATATACACAACACAAATCCAAGCAAACACATATGCAATGGATGTACACAACAAATCCAAGTATTCACAAATAGCTTGGATGAACACAGCTAGTCCAAGTATTCATAAATACAAATGGATCAACAAAAACAAGAAGGATAACATGATGAACATGACTAATTCATTGATTCATCTTTATCACAACACTAGTGAGTGAGTGATCTTCTCATTGGACAAGGTAAAGGAAAGGATCAAGAGGATAATCATATGTAAACATACTTAACACTTTAAGTGATCATTTACTAACGATTATGCTATAGAAAAGAGAAAGGGGGCTGAGAAAAACGTCCAAGAGGCTTGTTGGAAAATGAGATTTGATCCACTATTTATAAAAGACAAAGTCCAACGACTAGCTGGGCGCGAATCCTTATCTAGCCGGCGGTTCCATATCGCTAAGGAACCGCCTAGTTATTTAAGGTACCGCCCAGTAGAGTCTTCTCCCTTTTTTGTCTTTTAGTGGGGTAGGAATATCTGAGGTTTTTTAAACCTTCAAAGGATATTATTATGGCATATGGAATATGCCATTTTCAAATTTACATTTTCCATTTTAATAAAATTTTTCTTTAAAAGAAATTTTATTAAAAAATCTTTTGTCATATTAACAAAAGTGAGTTTTAAGGATAATCACTTTGATGATCACTAAGTATGATTAAGAGAAGTTAGTGATATGATTATTACCTTGATGATAGTGTTAGTTAAATAATTCGTTTTATGTTTTACACTAAATGTGTTGTATAGTTTGTTGTGATCAAAACTAAGAAGGATTAGTTAACACTAATAATGTTTTAAGGCATCATTTGCATTAACAGTTTGGTTACTCTGTTTGTGTGTTCTTGTTTAAGTATTAATTCCGCATAATACTTAGATTGTTTTATATACAACAAAGTTTCTCTAAGTGTTTAACTTGATTCATTCTCGTTTACACAAGCTAAATCGATCTAAGTTTGGGATCAACATAAGGGTGGTGTGGGTTGGGGCATAGGCAACAGCCTTGGAATCTCGGGGTTCCTCTATTGGTATTGGTTCAACCGTAGGTGTGGTTTAAGCGGTACTTTGTGGGATTGGGATATGCTCCTTTTCGACCACCACCTCGGGTTCTTTCTCTATTTCCTTCTCCGTAGAAGTACTTGGACGAGAAATGGGTTCTTTGAAAGTTTTACCACTATGAGTAGTAATAACCTATAATTCTCCTTTCGGGTTTACAATGGTATCATTAGGAAGACCACCCGAAGAAGAGGGTTTACACATGATAGCTTCAAACATTTTTCCCATTCGATCTTCAAATTTTGGTTGCCTAGCATCCGCTTTTAACAACTCTTGCTTAATCTCATGTTGAACTTGATCCATTTTTTGTTGATTTTGTTGGAGACGTTGAACGTTTCCTTCCAATTTATTAGCATGAGTTTTCAATTCATTAGCAAGTTTGTTTTAAGCTCGTTTTTCAACTCGGATCTTAAGCTAATCATCTCACGTTGCATGTTATCAAACATAGCATCGTTTGCCTTTGCATAATCCAAAAATTCTCCATTAAGATTTTTAGTGTGAGCATTTTAAAAACCGTGTGTAGTAGTTTGAAAATCACGGTTTTGGTTTTGATTCGAAATTTGCCCATTGTTCCCACTTTGGTAATTACCCTTGTTAAAGTTACGTTGATTCCCTTGATAACCACCATTTTGATTGTTGTTTCGATAGTTGTTTACATTTTGATTTTGTGGAGCTTGATTTGGGCGGGAACCTTGGCTGTTTTGGTTGTAAGTTCTCGTTGCTACATAAGCACTCGAAGTGTTACCATCCGCGGTAATGCACTCGGAAAAATCATGAGCTCCACCACACGAAATACAACTCTTTCCAACCGCTTTAACCGATGCGGAATTCAAAGCATCTTGTGCTTTCCAATGAGTCATAAGAGTCGAAAACCTATCGAAAAACCGATTTTCCTCATTTTCTTCATCTTGCAAGGCACTCATGTTACGAGACGACGATGACGAACCCATAGTGGCAACACTCGGTGTGTTACGAGGGTTGTAAACCTTAGACCTATTCTTAATGATTTTTAAAGCCTCATCGGTCGTTTTGCACACAAAAATTACCAGCCGCGGCGGCATTGAAATAATCCCGTTCATGATCATTAAGCCCATTATAAAAAGTGTCAATTTGATGCAATTCAGAAAAATCATGGTGTGGACATTTATGTAACATTTCGTTAAGTCTTTCCCAAGCCATACAAAAACTCTCATTAGACCTTTGAGTAAATCTTGAAATCTCGTTTTTCAAATGTGCTGTTTTATATGGTGGAAAAAATTGATTCACAAACTTAGAAACGAGATCACCCCCACGTCAAAATCGAATTAGGGGGTTCTTTCTCGAGCCATATCTTGGCGGGTCCATCCAACGAGTATGGAAACAACATCATCTTAATGGCATAGTGGGGTACATCCTTAAACTTGCTAGTCGCGGTGAGACGATTGAATTGCCTAATGTGATAATGTGGGTTGTCCTTTTCATGTCCGCAAAAATTGTTGGCTTGAAGCATAGACATTAAACCCGTCTTGATCTCGAAGTTCTCCGCAAGGATGGCAGGAATCACAATGGCCTCTCCCAAACCCTTGGTGGGTGCTTGAAGCAACTCCATCATAGTACGATTAGCCATGGTGGTTTCTTGTTCTACAATAGGTTCCTCACTTGGAGTCTCTTCACTAGAAGGTGTTGGTGTGTTTTACTTTCGGTTTCTTCGTCTACATGCACGTCTAGCTTGGTTGCGAGTTTGCATAAACGTCAGGTAAAACGTGGGGATGAGCAAAGAAGATTCTTTTTGGTGTTTTTGACTTTTTCATTTTTTTGTGGTTTTTGATTTTTTTTACTTTTTTGGATTTTGTGATGTATTACGTAGACACAAATCTACAAATCTCTCCTCAAATCAAATCTCTCGATTAAAGGAGCCTCAAGGAATGAAAACGATCACGTGAAGTGAACGCCTTCGATGACTTTAGAACGTTGGTGGAACACCAAAACGTTCAAGAGGGTTTAATCAATTGAAACCAAGAAAATATATATGATATGTAGATAATACTTTGGTTGGAAAACCCTCGATAAGCCCTTTTTATCTAAACACGTACAAGCAAGCGGAGAAACGAGGCGGCGCGAAGCAATTAAGAGCTTTTTTCTTTAGGGTATATTTTATAATACCCGCCTTATACCCACCTTATAGTTTGTGTTTTTCAAAATTAAGCTTCACGAAAGTAATTATCTATTTTGCCTTTTTTTTCTTTGTTTGAGATTCGAATAAAATGATCGAGTGATGAAATTCCGAAGCAAGGTTGTCTTTTCACACTTTTGGAGTACTTGTGGATTTATTGTTTTACGTGTACAATATAGTAATAATATTCACACAAAAAAGGAAAAACCGATAATACATATGATTAGAGTGCTAATCACACAAATAGTTATTATGGCTAATATAAAAACAAAATTTGTTCAAATCAAAACTCAACACGCCTCCCCGACAGCGGCGCCAAAATGATTGATGAGTTTTTACGTCTTTTAGGAAAAAGAGCGTAATTAGGGTAAGTACGACGATTTAGGAAAATCGTGCACAAATGACCCAAATGGTGAGTTTGTTCTCAAGGAGGCTTATGTGTTGTGTAAAGAGATGATTAAGCTTTGTGATTATGAATTATGAGAAAAGAAAAGAGAAAAGGATGACGGTTACGATTCTAAATTAAACTAAGACGAAAAATCGTGCACGTAAAACCGTAAAATATGACGAAATTTAATAATTAACCTAAAAATTCCTAGAAAATTGCACTAAATCCTAAAAAATGTAATTAGAGTTTACAAAAAATCAAAATACACTCAAACCTTTTATTTAATTAAATTTTTTTTAATGCTAATTAAAGGCCTAAAAATCAATTTAATTAAAAAAAGCCCAAAATGATATTTTTCACTTTGTAAACCTCTAAAATGACTTAATTAAATTAAAAACTATATTTGGAAAATTTAAAATTAATTAAAACTATTTAAAATGATTACAAACTATAAAAATATTAAAAAACAATTCTAAAAATTAATTAAATGACAAGAAAATTAATCTAAAACTTTTAAAAATCCTAAGTTAATGTATTAAGCTATGAAAAATGAAAAACTTGCAAAAATATTAAAAACTAATTTTAATAATAAAATAATATTAAAATAATATTAAAAATTCAAAATTTTTTAAAAATTCTAAAAACTTGCAAACTAGTTTATTTTAACCTAATTTAATAAGAAATGAACGTGAAATGACCAAACTACCCCTATTGGGCCTCCAAATAAGCTAAATAGCAAAACAATCCCTTAATGGGCTGAATTTTGGCCCAATAAGAAAAATTTCACCAAATAAGCCCAAAACTTCCAGTTAAGCTTAAAATTCAATTTTAAACACAAAATTTCAAAGGCCCAAAAGCTAAAAGTGAGCTTATCACAACTTATTTCAAAGCAACGTATTCTTAATGGGCTTTTTGGCCCATTAAGCTATAAACTGATGCCATAAGCTAAAATTTGACACACAACCTTCTCTTGACCTAATTAAGATGTTTGTAAAAAGAATTTTTATATAAGCCCAAGAAATAAACCTAAAATAAGCAAAAGCTCTCTAAAGAAAACGACAAAATAGTCGTTTTTGAGTTCTAGGCCACTTCAAAAGATGATTCAACTTGCAAAAGGTTTTAAATGACAAAACTAAGCTTAATCAACAAAAGTTTTAGAATAAGCACACTCAATAAGCTGAAATAAGCAATAAGATGTTTTTGAAAAAGACAAAATAGTCGTTTTCTAGTCAAAAGATAAAACCAAAAGCTATAAACTTCAAAACTGATTTATAAGCTCAAAATAATAACACCTATCACAAAAAGTAAGTTGTTGCACATTAGAATAAGCTAGAATGACTTAAAAATAAGCTGATGACCAATTATAACTAGCTATGGCTAGCAGTAGGGGAAAGGTGTTCCCACTGCTTTGACTATTTAACTTTGCTTTTTAGAGAGATTCACTTGATGATTTTGGACAATAAGGGCACCCCTACAACCAGTGAGTTGTAGGGAGTCACAATCAAGCAGAAAAACACAAAATCACTTAGCCAAATGATACAGTTTAATCAATGATTACACAGACATGGCACAAACATGTAATAAGCAGATCCGGTGATATAAGCTAATGTTTAAGCTAGTATAAGCTGACCACAATCCACCAAATGCATACACAAGCTCAATACAACTTACTGACACACAAATTAACTTATTTCATGCACTGATTCCAAATTTTGAACAAGATTCAAGCACAATCAAGTTACTGATGGACAATAACAGACAAGAACAATTTTTGCTGAACTATTTGACCACAAATCCAAATTTAAAGCCTCAGATCTATTACTTAGGTTGCAATAACTATGATTATTTACGTGTTAACCCTAGTTATGCACACAATCTAGGTGTTCAGAAAACCACAGGAAAAAACAACTAGTTTTCAAGATTTTATAGGCACTTGTTGGATTAGTGTGATACAAAGCACAAAACATGCAGCAAACCACTCTATTGTGATATTTAAACAAGAACTACCACAAGCAAATAACTAACATTACTCAAATGAATCCAAACTTGAAACATGCAGTAGACCCAAACACCCCTTAAACTTTTCAAAATCAAAATTTATGAAGTTAAAAACGTTTTCAGGTTAGACCAAGCCTAGATAATCATCATAACAACATTATCATGCATATTCAACAAGATTTAGACCACAAGAACAACCCATACACTAGCAGAATCTAAAATCACATAAAACACCTTTTTCAACAAGTTTTTTGTGAAATAGAACTCAAACCTCATGAATGTACATCCACACTCACGTATGTTAGAGCTTATGTGGTAGCTTAACAACCACAAGCTTCCAACAAGCTGCTAAGAACAACAAGATTAGTATCAAACAGAATAATAAAGAAAAATGGAAAAATGACAAAGATCTTTTCAAGCTTGATCCCCACCCCTTGATGCTTCCCAAACCACAAACCTCACAACACCTTGATAAACTCTTTATCAGGGTGCTATGATCAACTTATAGCAAAAAAAGTTCAAGTGTTTGAACAAGAACTTAGAAAAAATCAGGTTTTTGAAAAACTTGCAAAATCTTGCACAATCTTTTAAACCAAACCAAAAGACTTCAAACTCACAAACATATATCAATAACAACAGAATATAAAGGTTGGAACTTGGAATTCGTCACAAAATCGAACACTTTTTTCATTCACTTGAAAACAAGGATTTACAGATTTTTGACCAAAGAAAACCAAGAACAAGGATAAATGTTGTAGTCTAATGCCTTTATATAGGCTAAAAGAAACCTAAAAATGCTGAAAAACAAAGTGAAACCCTAGTGGTAAACTTCCAGAATTGCCCTTAGAAGTTTGATTATGCTTCATCATGTGAAGACTTCTTGGCTGTTTGTGAAGGTGTAAAAGGCATGTCAATTGATCAAGGGGTCCATATTGAGCTTAGTACGAAAGCGGCTTTGTGGGACGTTGGATGGCTGGCATGTTTTGGCATCTTCCTCAAAGACGTGTGCAGGGGAAGGCTCATGTGAACTTTGGGGTGATGTGGCAAGGTAAAAGTGAGTTGGGTTTTGATTAGTGTAACCTTAATCATAATTCTGGATGAGGTTAAGGTTTAATTCATAAGGATTAAGAAAAGCCCAATTTATGTTCTTCATATAAATAGTGAGGTTTGATCTTATTTTTGGTTTAAAAATATGTTAACCGCGTTTTTAATTAACTAATTAATATTAGTTAAAAACGGGTGTGAGTGGGAAGTGATGTGTCAAAATGGTGTTGTGTGATTGGATGAGAGGGTGAGTGGGGTGAGGTGGCAGTAGGGGATTGGTTAAGGTAAGTTTGATGTCTTGGCAGCTTTCATCCTCCTTCTTTCTCCCTTCTTTCATTCTTTGTTTAATAGCACAAAAACTGAAATCCCTTTGTTATTGATGTTTTAGTTTTTATACTTTCGCCCCAAAACGTTTTGTAAAGTATTTTCAGGGGTATTTCTTGTAATTTGATGATTCTTCAAGGGTTGTTTTGGACATATCTTCATTCTTCATGGTCTTAACTTGTATGATTGACTTCTTGGAGGACTAAAAAAGACAAGTCTTCATAAATGAGGGACCATTCTTGCCATTTCTTCAAAGCTAAGGGTCTTTTTTGTAAATTTGAAAAACATTAAGGACCAAACTTTTAATTATGAATAAACAAGGGTTTAAAGTGTCAATTCTTCAATTTTTGAGGACCCTTATTGTACAATATTCAATTCTTCAAGGGTTATTCTTGGAAAGTCAACTATAGGGCTTTGTTTATTGTGCGGCTTTGTTTCCTGTGTTCGTTTTTGCTTGTTTCTTGTGATCTTTTGCCATTTTTATCCGTACCTAAAATACACATGGAACAAAAACAAGCATATATTTGGCATATTTCATGATATTTTATGCATTTTAAGCCCATTTTAGACGATGAGACTATGTATTAAAGTTGTCTCTTCAATTATAGTTTTTAAACTTTAAATTATCTGGGACCATGTGTAAAGTCTTATCATTGAATGAATGGATGTTTTTTATTAAAACGACTCGTTTTGAGCCGTTTTCTATGATTATGAGCTTGAATCATGTAGGTAACACCCAAGGACCCTTCTGCCGCTAAAGTGACCCGATTTGAGAGTGTTACATAGAGGAATATAAGAAAATGGAGTTTGACCTAAATGATCAAATTAATGTTTTAACTAGAGATTTGAGAGTCAGTAATGAAGCTAGAGAATATTTAATGAAATGTAGAGCTGACTTGCAACTTTAGTTAAGTGAAGCCATTAAGGATAAAGAAACTGTTGGGCTTAAAATTGAAAAGTTTGATAAAGCCAGCCAAACCTTAGAAAAGTGTGTTAGTGAACAAAGAATCCCTAGGGACATGTCGGGGATTGGGATGAAAGAGTATGCTGCCATTCCACCACCTGCTGGGGACTTCTATAGTGTCCTGGAAAAGGATCTCTCTTGGACTGTTATTCCAGAACTCCAAGAAGAGGAATTTATTCCTCCACCTAGAGTGCTTACCACAGTAGAAGAGTATAAGCAGAAGGTGACTGATCTAGAACAAAGGAAGAAAGCCAACCCTATGTTGTTTGTTAAGGGGGGGGGGGGGGGGGGCTTCTTAGTGATGAAGAAACTGAAGTTAAACCCATTGTCATCACTAACCCTACCACTAGAAAAACTATTGACCTTGGCTCTACAACTAAAAGCAAATCTAGTGTTAAATATGCTTAAATGTATAGGAAACCTAGATCACCTCAAAGCCAAGTAAGTGTTAATGGGACATGGTTCTTTCAATCTAGACCTAAGGTTATGTCTAGAAAGGCTTGTTACACATGTGGGAGTTTTTCACACTTGGCTTATAAATGTGTCAGCGGCTCTAAATCCACCGCTGACAAAAGGCCAACTAACTTTAACCACAAGCCTAACACCCAAATTAGTCCTCGGGACACTAGACCAGCTCCTTTTCTTTTCTAGAGGGACTAATACTCATGGACAAAGACCCTTTCAAAAGGCAAATACTTGGTCTAACAGACAATGGTTTCCTATAGCAAACCCTAATTCACCCGCTGAGAGGAACAATTCAACCGCTAACAAGACCAAATCAGCCACTGACAAATCTAGGTTTGGTATGAAAATGCCACAACTGGCTTCTGTCAGACCTCATGTTAGACCAAGCAATAGGTACTTAAAACCTAAGGGAAAAGGGTCTAAAGCTTCATCCAGTTTGACACAGAGACCTAAACAAGACCAAAACCCTAATTCAGATGGAATTTCTATCACTTGCAATAGATTTAATTTTCTTGCAAAGGTCATCACTAAACCTATTGGGGTAAATTGGGTGTTTAGGGCACAAAGGGATGAACAGGGGATTATTACAAGGAACAAATCCATTCTTGTTGAACAACCTAATGAATCCAAGTCTACCAAGGCTTGGATTCCCAAAGAAACCTAATTTGTTTTCTTCATGTGCAGGGCACTCCAAAGCAGGTCAAAGATAATGGATATTTAGACGGTGGATGATCAAGGCACATGACGGGGAAGGAAGACTATCTTACTAAGTTTATTCCTATCAAGAATGGTGATAAGGTGTATTTTGGAGGAGGATTTGGAACAATCTCTTGAAAATGCACTCTTATCACCAACAACCTACGGTTTGATGAAGTCTTCCTGGTAAAAGAATTTGACTATAACTTGTTTAGTGTGTCACAAGTTTGTGACAACAAAAATAAAGTTCTTTTTACTAATACTGAATGCTTGGTGTTAAGTAAGGATTTTAAGGTTCCTGATGAAAAGTTTATTGAGTATAGAAAACCTAGGCATAAGGACATTTATAATGTTAATCTAAAAGGATTAAGATGAATAAAAATATGTCATGTCTTTATATTAAAGCTTCAGTAGATGAGAGTAATTTATGGAACAGAAGGTTAGGGCACATTAACTTTAAGAACATTAATAGACTTGTGAGACATGAGATTCAGTGGTTTGCCTTTAAAAGCTTTCCACAATGATCATACTTGTGTTGCATGCCTTAAAGGCAAACAGCATAAGGTCTCTTGTAAGTCTAAAAATGTGCATTCTAGTTCTAAACCACTTCACTTGCTACACATGGACCTGTTTGGTCCTACTAATATAAAGAGATTAAATGGTAAATCTTTTTGCTTTGCCATTACAGATGATTATTCTAGGTTTACTTGGACTTTCTTTTTAGTTTTGAAAAGTGATACTGTCAATGTTTTGATTAACTTTATTACCCAAATAGAGAAGAAATCAGGGTACATAGTTAATATACTTAGAAGTGATAATGGTGGTGAGTTTAGAAATACCCTATTAGATACCTTCTGCGTCGATAAAGGAATTATTAGGGAGTTTAGTATTGCTAGAACTCCACAACAGAATGGTGTAGCTGAAAGAAGAAATAGAACACTCATAGTAGAAGCTAGGACCATGTTGGCAGATGCTAAGTTTCCTATTTCTTTTTAGGCTGAGGCTGTGAACACAGCTTGCTATGTTTAAAACACAGCCTTGGTCAACAAAATCAACAATAAGACACCTTATGAGCTATCTTGGAAAAGGAGGCCTAATATAGACTTTCTTAAACCCTTTAGATGTAATGTAGTGATATTAGATACTAGTGATAAACTAGGTAAGTTTAATTCAAAAGGTGACGAGGGATATTTTCTGGGTTATTCAATGAATAGCAAAGGCTACAGGGTTTACAACAAGAAGGAAAAACGTATTCTTGAAAAAGTGCATGTTAGATTCTTAGAAAGTAAGCCTAGTGATCCTAAAAATGGACCAGATTGGTTGTTTGATTTGGAACCATTATCTAGGACCTTGAATTATATGCCTGTCACTAATCCAGACATTGTGGAAAAGGATCCAAATGTTTTGGAAGAATCTGTCATTGAAAATACAAGTACTCATGTCAAAGATGTGCAAGGACCACAAGAGGATGAGCCCACTCCATTATTTAACTATCTGACCATACCAATATGGAGTGATGATTTCATACAAGCATCTGCTATTACAAGAGAAGAGGAGAGAAAGCTCCAAGAAGAGCAAGTCAGTGACAACAAAGACGCTGACAAACCAGAACCAGATGCTGACAACCTAGATAAAGACACTGACAGGTCTATACCAGATGCTGATAGGAATAAATCAGCCGCTGACAGTTTGCTTTCACCCTCTTCCAAAGAAGGATTTGAACAAGGTGATGTTACAACACCTCATGAAGGTGTCAGCGTCATCAATTCAGACGCTAAAAATGATTCTCCTAGATCTAATGGGTATGGTAGTAATGATGAGTGGGACAACGGACTCCTTGACTCCACTGTTCCACATTCTACATTATTTAGAGAGGGAACTTCTACTAAATTGGCAAAATATCATCCCCCCTCTCAAATAATTGGACCTATTACTTCACTAGTTCAAACTAGAAGACAAAAGTTGAAGAATTCTAAAGCAGGGTTCATTGCAAACATCCACAAGAAGGAAGATACCCCTCTTGTGCAAGCATGTTTGTTTTCCTGTTTTCTGTCACAAAAGGAACCCAAGAAGATTTTTGAGGCTCTTAAAGAACCAAGTTGGTTTGAAGCAATGCAAGATGAGCTTCATTAGTTTGCTATTCAAGATATTTGGGAGCTTGTGGACTGTCCAAATCATGTCAGACCTATTGGGACACGTTAGGTGCTAAGAAAAAAGGGATGAAAGAGGTATTGTGGTTAGAAACAAGGCACGTTTTGTTGCTCGGGGATATACACAAGAATAAAGGATAGACTATGAAGAGCTTTTTGTACCTGTTGCTAGAATTAAAGCAATAAGAATTTTTCTAGCCTATGCTTCTTGCATGGGTTTCACAATTTATCAAATGGATGTGAAAAGTGCTTTATTATATGGAACAATTGAGGAGGAAGTGTATGTTATGCAACCTCCAGGTTTTGAAGATTCAGAGCATCCAGATAAGGTGTATAGAGTCAAGAAAGCAATGTATGGACTTCATCAAGCCCCTAGAGCATGGTATGTACATTATCCACTTACCTTGTGGAAAATGGATTCAAGAGGGGCACCATAAACCAAAACCTATTTATCAAGAAGAATGGCAAGGATTTTCTTGTTGTACAGGGCAATGTGGATGATATTATTTTTGGATCATCAAATTCAAAGACGAGTGAAGACTTTTCCAAACTCATGACAGACAAATTCAAGATGAGTGCTATGGGAGAGATGAACTTCTTTCTAGGTTTACAAGTACAACAGAAAGAAGATGGTATCTTTATCTCTCAAGACAAAAATGTGGCTGAGATCTTGAAGATATTTGGTTTTTCTCCTCATGAAAAACGGGCTAGCACACCCATGGATAGGGAACACCCTTGGTGAAAGACTGGAGATGGAAAAGATGTTGATGTTAGGCATCATAGATCAATGATTGGTTCATTGATCTATCTTACAGCCTCTAGACCTGACATCATGTTTGATCTGTGTGCATGTACACGTCATCAAGTGACTCCCAAGGAATGTCATCTTCATGCTGTTAAAAAGGATCTTTAGATACCTTAGGTTCTACCCTACCTTGAGATTATTGTATCCTAAAGATTCTCCATTGGAGTTTATTGGTTATTCAGGCAGTGACTATGAAGGTGATAAGTTTGATAGAAAATCCACAACTGGTGGATGTCAATTTCTTGGGAGCCGGCTTATATCTTAGCAATGCAAGAAACAAACAGTGGTGGCAAATTCTATAACTGAAGCTGAATACATGGCTGCAGCTGCATGTTGTGAACAAATTCTATGGATTCAAACCAGATGTTGGATTATGGGTACAATTTTATGCATACCAAGATTTTTGTAGATAATAACAATACATTGTACATCATTAAGAATCATGTGCATCATTCTAAAACTAAACACATAGAAATTAGGCATCATTTTATAAGAGATTATTTTGAAAAAGGTTTTATACATACATATAGGGTAGACATAGAGGAGAATATGGTTGATCTTTTAACTAAACCTTTTGATGTTGAGAGGTTCCAGTAGTTGGTAACAAGTATTAGAATGATCAATCTCACCTAAATGTGTTTTTGAAATCATTATATAGTATGTACAGGATGTGCACTGTTATTTGTTTTTGTAAAGTATTAGATTTTCCACTTTATTTTCTAACGCTAACAGAGGTTATTTTGACACTGACAAGTGTAAAAATGGCCGCTGACAGCAACATGTTTGTTTTTGTGGTTTTTCCTCTAATCATGTAGGCATTATGAGCATTGTTAAATTGGATACAGGGTTGCTTATGGATCTTTTGAGCTTACTAGGCATGTGTCAAAATTTTATTTATGATGGTTGGAATGGTTACATTCCTATCTTGAAATTTGTCATATACATATTCTTTTGCAACTGTGTACATCATAGTTTAAGGGGAGGTTTAGGAAACCTTTAGGATCTTGGGTATTCTTAGAATGCTCTTATCATAATTCTAGATTGTGTCCACAAGTGAGTAGGAGTTATAGGCTTTTCTTTTTTAAGAATTATTGGAATTTCTAAATCTTGAGGCACTGTAGCATGCAAAGTTGATATACTGTGCATGTTGCCAAGACTTTTTGGCTTAGAATTGGGATTGGTCGGTTAGGAGACTTGGTGTAAATTTTAATTGGGCTTACCTGGGAAGTTACAAAGGGTTTATATGAGATTTCTTCTCTCTTAAGATCATTGGTTAGCAAGGGACACTTGAGGACAATTATGTCTATCTTGCTTATGCAAGTGTGCATGATTGGACAGTTCTTGTCAACCTTCAGTCATTTTCAGAGTAAGAGGTATCTTCATTAGGGTAAACCTCTTTGTTAAGGTCTTTTTATTTTTATTTATTTTTATTTTTGGCCGCTGACATAGTTTACTTCCAACGCTGATAAGACCAATTTAGACGCTAACATGGCAAAATTTACACGCTGACAAAATATAGCCGTTATCCGTTGATATTTAATTTTTGACCGTTGAAACATACTGGGTCCCACCTAGTTGTTATTTTTAACGAAAATTTCAGCCGTAATTTTAGAGAGTTGGCATCTTTTATATAATGAAAGAGATAAGTTATATATTTTCACGATTGTCATCATTACTTTTTGACTATAACCACCTTCTTTTTCAACCAATCGTGTGCTTATACCACTCCTATAAATAAGGCTTACTTGTTTACACAGGGTAACTACTATTTTTGTTTTCTAAATTCTCAAACCTTCAAATCTCCATTGTTAACCATCTTAAAGTTTTCACAAAGCATTCAAATGTCACCAATGTTTAAACCTGTTGGTGTAGCGTTGGGGTTCAGAAGTCAACACAACATGGTGGCTTATTTGCAAGAAGATGATGTGTTACACCCCCAATACACCGAGATGATTGGGTATTTGATGGCGTCTCCTTTAAGGTATGCTATTTCTCATTCTCCACTCGTCCCTATCATACACATGAAGCGGTTTTGGAACACTATACATTCTGAAACAATTGATGGAGTGATTACATTAGTCAGCTCTTTTCATGGGGCTCAATGGGTAGTTACTGAGGCTTTAGTTCGTCAAGCCTTACATCTTGACGATGCTGACAGTATAACTACTCTTCCCCTGGATGAGCTAGAGTTAGGTCTTCGAGGCTTGGGATATGAATTGCCCCCAGTTGGCCATATAAACAAATATTCTAAACAACGATTTCCCCCAGCCTAGAAGTACCTGATACAAGTCATCTTACAATGTTTGAGTCCCAAATGCTCGTATTTCCATGAAATCAACCGGTCAATCGGTAGTGCTCTTGTTTGCCTTGCAAATGGAAAAAATGTAGTTTTTCTAAACTGATTTTTGATGGCATGTGTCACAACAAGGGTGACAAGGTGACTCTTGCTTAGCCTCGGTTTTTACAAATGGTTTTTGATGCACAACGGTATTACAGTAGGGATCTTGATCACTTTTATGAGGTCCCTACTCAAAAGAAAACTATTTTTGGTAACATGAATACCCCTCCTTTTAGAGACCTTCCACTCACCCCAGCCATGCTGGCTGTCATTCAGGTAGCTACAAACCCCAAACCACAACTTGAACCTGCCCTAGAACAACCTTTATCACCACAACACATGAACATTGACCCTCAACCCTCAGGCGCTGACATTCACAATGAAGTCACTGACATAGCCGACTTAGACGCTGACATAAATGCCCCCCACAGCTAACATACCCCACATTCCACTTCTTCCTCTGAACAAAAAGACTATAGGTTTGAAAAGAGACAAAGGACTACTGGAGTGTTCTCCTCTAGTGGTCCTAGCCATGTAGCAGAGAGAACCACCACCACAAGTATGGTTGGTGACATGGGTGGGGCTGGGACTATTGAAACTAGCTTAGAAGCATGTCAAGACAGTCCCAACATCATTAAGACCACACCTATTCCCAATGAATCTATATTGGGAGGTAAATCCCCATGATCGAGGAAGGCAGAATGGATACTTTATCAACAATGGCATTGACAGTGATCTGCATGCGCTTGCAAAAGTAAAATGCAGATCTTGTACAGATTGTCACAACTCAAGGCCTTGAAGTCACTTTGTTGAGGGAGAGGTTGGTTTCTTTGGAGTCTGCCAATACTAGGCGAAGGCAGTTTAGAGTCCTTTCTTTAGGGGAGGATTCTTACAAAGGGGAGGGTACACCTACAGAGCCTATAAATTTGAGTGACAAGGGCTCGAAAGAGGGTGTCTCCTATGAAAACAAAGATGTGGAGATAGCTGAGGTACTAACAGGTTTGAAGGAGAAGCCATGTTTTGATATTTTTTTGGTTACTCCTAAGTAGCTATGATTTGTAGAGATGATAAAGCAGCTCACAGATTCAGCGCTGACACTCAGTCTTTGAATGCTGATATGAATAAAACAGACGCTGACAGACTTGTAGGTTTAGCTAGTGTATCCCAACCATCAGTTATTATCAAAGATGTTTCTACACAGGTACCATCAAAAACTTTACCAACAATTGGAGCTTTGGATAAGGGTAAAGGAGTTATGGTAGAAGGACAGGTACCCTAGGTTACAGCTCAAGTACAATTTGATTCTATTTTGGCTACACAACTTCAAGAGCAGGAAAGAGTAAACTTTGCTAAGACTGCTATTGAGTCACATATTGTGACTTCTTCAGAATCGGAAATTAATAAAGTTTGCAGTGATGATTACAGCTCTAGTTCTAGTGTGATGATACTTGAAGAGCCAGAAAGGTTAGAGTATGGGGAGGATGAACTGGCTAGGGAGAAGCTTAGGGAATCAAAGTTGTAGTTTGATCTTGAAATGCCTAAGATTGCTGAGCTCTATTGAGGTATGAAGAGGATGTCTTGAATGATCCAAATAATTCTTTGTCAAAGAAGATTTGGTGTTTAGAATGGTTATTGAGGTTGTAGAAGGATCTTAAGGTTTTTGAGCAAAATAGGGCTTGCAAAATTCTTCACCAGAACAAGACAACAAGGAGAGAATTGTATTATATGATGTTAAGGTTTCATCAGACTGGGTGGACCTACACAAATCTCAAAAATCTCACTTTTGACCATTTGGAGTCTTTGGCTTACCCAATTTGGGATTTTTTGTGTAAAGACAAGACTTATGGGCTTTTCTCCAAGGAAAGGCAAGAGAAAATGGAGGAACAGATGAAAATAAAGAAGGCATCTGTGGCTCCAAGGCCAGTGAAGAAGGGAATGAAGATTGGATTTCCCAAACTTGATCAGTTAAATCCAAGTGAAGCTGTTTTATGGAAGACCATGAAACTTTCACCATTGGAAGCTTCATACTTTAAAGAGGTGGTTCCTTTAGACTTTAAAAACCCTATAGTCAAGTATGAGGAAGATACAAGTGGTTTCTGGGTGATCACCAGAGCTGGTGACAAGGTACACACATTCACTTCTTTGATTTCTTTGTTTGCAAGTATGGATAGAGAGGATTTTGTAGCTTTATGGGAGTTGATGAAAGCTAAGTATGAAGCTGAAGAGCCTTCTTCAGTAAATGGAATAAAGATCTAGACAACATTCAAGAGAATGATTTTTCCAGATGAAGCTGATCTAATATGGCTGGATTTGGATGACCTCAGTGGTTTGAAGTGGCGTTTGTTTTCAGCTGCTGTTGTATACTATCTTAGTACTTCAAAGTTTGCAGAGTATCTTTTGGTTGATGGTACATATCCTCTCTCTCAATATGTTTTGAAGATGATGGTATCCACAAAGTTAGAGGTTGACTATACCAGTGATGTTAGTAAGGATCTTGTTAGATTAATTTATTCTCAAATTCAGAATTAGTTTGTATTTGTAAGAATCCTCTTTGTATTTAGTTTTTATTCAGAAACTTGATTACTAGACTAGATATCAAGTTTAGGGGAGGATTATTGGGAATAAAATTAACTAAGTCACTAGGACGCTGACAAGAAGAACTTGGACGCTGACAAGAGTAAAAGAGGCGCTGACAGGTGAACGCTGACAAAGCATAATTGAGCGCTGACAAAGGGAAGTTGGACTTAGTCTATATGTTTTGTAATTCCAGTAAAGATATGTTCAATATTATATTTTCTATATTATCTTTACCTAGAATAGTTGATATGTAGTTTATGTACACGACTCTATGTGCTATAAAAGGAGGTCATAGGGTTCTTAGTTTAATAACAATTTTTACACATTCATTGTACGCAAGTTTGATTATTAATCAAAGTGAAAGTTTGGTTTACATTGTTTTACTTTGTTCATTGTTCTATGTGTTAATTCCGCATAACACTTAGATTGTTGAATACACAAAGTTTCTCTACGTGTTCAACTTGATTTACTCTCGTTAACACAAAGCTAAATTGATCTAAGTTTGGGATCAATAGGGTAGAAGCTTACAAATTCGGGTATTCTAAAACTCCGAAATTGCTCCAACACTATTTGGAATCTTTGTTTCAAACCTTTGACCTCTCCCAAAATATCTTGTGCTTTCTCAGAGGCTCCGGCTCCTGCAACAAGTGAATGTATGGTTTGAGATCCTGCATACTAAACAACATGATGTTAGGCTTACCGTGGGAACGTATCCCACGATTAGACTCCGGCGTGAGAGTAAGTAATCGATTTATGGTTAGTAACCGGTGAGATGAGAGAGTTAATATGACAAGATTATTGATTCTTGTGTGAGTGTTTTTCGTACTCGATTCAATTCGAATTGATCATGGTTTAGGGTGGACTTATTGTTTTTGGTCACTAAAAGGGGGAGATTTTGATTATCTATGTCTACTAGTAAAATAAATGATAAAATTATAAAATATAAATACAAAAATAAAAGAGAGAAATCTAACCTTGATTTTCTGAGTAAACTTGATCTTCGGATAAAGGGGTTTTTTTTCAGAAAAATCAACAAATTCTGAATAATCTTGATCTTCAGAAAACATACATTTTTCGGAATAACGAACAAATTCGGATCAAACAGCTTTTTCGGAATAATGCCCTAAGTTCGGATAAATGATGATATTCGGAATATCCCACTATTTTCGTAAAAATGGCCCAATTCGGATAAACGAGCTATTTTCGGATAAGAGACAAAATTCGGACAAATGGGCTTTATTCGGATAAAAATGTATTTTCACAAAACTACCTATTTTCGGATAAACTAAAAATTTCGGAATAAAGAGAAACTTCGGATAAAGCTGTTTTTCGGAATAAACTTCAAATTCGGATAAATGGCTAAGTTCGGATAAAGAATGTTTTTCAGAAAATCTAGTTATTTCGGAATATAAAGAAATTTCGGATAAAGCTATTCTCGGAATAGGTCAGTATTTCGGATAAACGCTTTATTTCGGATAAAAATGAGTTGAAAATGATTTCCGGATAAAAGATATTTCGGATAAATGGGCTTTATTCGGGATCTTAAAACCCTTTACCGAAGATGAGAAAAAACGAAAGAACAGTAACAGGATATCTAGTAAATAGGAACCAAAAATCAAAATAAGCACAAACCAAATAAGCACTTAATCAAAACTTAAGCTAAACAAATTTTAAGAAAAACTAAATAAGCCACAAATCAAAAACTATAAAATCACCAAATAATCAAGATATTTAAAATCAACTTTTAGAAGATTAAATCTACCAAATCCACTAAATTAAAAACAAACTAAACACTAATAAATCAATAAGCACAATAAGCTAAAACATCCACCACATCAAAACCATAAGATTAATGAAATAAGCAAATCAATCAAGCAACTAACAAGATTAAACAAACTACATGATGAATCAAATCAACCATAAGATAAAGAAAGGAAGATTGAGAAATATATAATAAGCTTGAATTAATGAAGATGATTAAGATTCAAATACAAGATTTAAAATGAAAGATTAAGAAAAACTAGAGAGAGAAAGTAAAACACATACTCCTAATTACCTTACTTGAAAAAACTAAAAATAAACTAAAAACTAATTCCTCCTAATGAACTATTAGGTGACTATATATAGGAGATGGGGAGGGTGTAGTTGCTTCCTTCTTTCTCTTGTCTTCTCGTCTTTTTAAATAACTCGTCTTTCTCGACTTTGTCTCGGGATTTGTCAAAAAATAAAATGAGCTCGTCTTCTAATTTTTCTTCTTTTAGTAGACTTGGTTCTTCGACTTCGTTAAACTTCCGTCTTTAGGCTTTTTCTTCGACAAATCTTCAGAATAGGCCTTTGACTTCCGTTCTTCTTGCACTTTTGATCTTTTGACTTCATCTTTTGTCTTTTTCTTCGATAAAAGCCCGTGAAAGCCCGTGTTTTCTTCCTTTTTTATATTTTTGTCCTAAAACACAATAAAAACACAAACCACGCATAATTCCGACTTTTACAACATCAAATACATGTTTTGGTCTTGTTTTTATTATAAATAAGTGGTAAAAGGATAAGTGTTTTCACACTTATTAAATCCCCTACACTTGACCATTGCAATTACCTCATGCAATGCATAATTTCAAAGCAAAGTTTAACATTTCTCATCATAATTAACCCACCTTAGCCTTTATTAAATACTAGACAATAAGGAAACCAAAATGATTAGAAAATTACAAAATGCAAGAAGGAAGAACAAGTAAAGAAATCTAAGACTTACATTAGGGCTTTGGTTGTCATGAATGTTTATCACCCTCAAGTTTCACGTTCCCCATACTAAGCTTAAAAACGAGATCATTGTTATTATAAGTTAGTAAGCTAACACTCACTCATGTGTCTCAATCATTCGCTTAGACTCCCCTTATTCCTTGGTGTGTCTCTTATTTTTTATTGATCTCTTGAATGATCATGAGGATGCATTGTTGACTTATTTTGATAGTTTATTTAGGCCAAAAATAAAGTAGGACGATTTAATCAATAGTTAGCTAAAGGACAAAATCTTTTAAAACTGTTTCTCGAAACCTCATAAAGTTCATATCTTGTCATAAATCCCTTCACGATTTGAGACCTTTCTCGGATCAATATTTGGCATTGACTTCATACTTCGAATCTTGAGAGACGTTCTTGAAATAATGGTCTTCTCTTCATAATAGGAATTTCTTCACTTGAATTTTTTGAGATATTCTTCATACTTGGACCACGACTTCTTCATTTTTCTCCAAACTTTTTTTGGGATTTTGATATACAACGATCCGCCTCCTTTTATGACTTGGATATATTTATCCTCATACCTTCTTAGGGTATTTTTGATAGACTTCTCCATGATCTTTCTAGGAGTATTTGCTTTTCGTCGCGTGTCTCGATCCTTTATATTGATTTTTGATAAATGATTCTTCACATAACTTTGGATCTTTAGCAACAAAATGTAGTCCTCATGCCTTTTTAAGGCCTTTTCGGACTCGCCAATCTTCGTATCCCACTTCAATAAGTTATGCCTTGGCTATGAACTCTAATCAATCCCGAGTAACTTTTAAACGATCTTGTACTAGAAGCTAAGGAACTTTTCAAATCGTACGACCTTACTTATTGTGATTATATTATTAACAAGCGATGGGAGAAGAGGCTCATAATTAACTCACATAAATTCATGAAAGAATACCAAACTTATAATTGACTCTATCATCCCTCGCCCTCCACAAATTAAAATCTCAAGGAATGAGACTCATGGATGCTTAGCCAATTAAATCAAAGTTTTGGGTCTTCAAGCCATCTATAGGATCTTGCAACTTCTTAGACTTTTTCAAGTTTAGAATTCGCGTTTTAAAGTTCCCTTGATAAACGACTTTCTAGGATCAATTATAGGAACTTGCGAAAAGTTTTTGTTCTTAACCCGTAAGAGTTTAGACTTTTGCGTTTTAAAGTTCCCTATATAAAAGCCTAGCAAAACTTGATTTAAACACGTTAAGGATACTAGCTAGAGTAAACTTAGATAAGTAAACTCGGGTTGAGTCAAAAGATTACCACATGCCTAATATATCAAAGACATCTAAACTCATTAAAACCATTTTATTTAACTATTTATTTTTCTCTTTTGACTTTATTCTTGAAATGAAATATATACATACGATGCAAGAAAATAAAAGACAATAATTGAAAAATACTACTAGGCCAAAATAGATCAAAATTTTTGAAAAACGTTGAAAAATTAAATTTTCCGGTTAAAATGAGGCCAAATTCATGGAAAAGCCCACTTAACTTTGATAGAAGTCCCCCCTACACTTGATATAAACATTGTCCTCAATGTTTAAGCATGTGGGAGTAAACTCCCCTACACTTAGGACATTGTGCACTTTGTTTAAATCTTGCTAAGGAAGAGACGACTATAGTGATTTCAATGTCAACATATGAGATATTGAATCACAAAAGTTTAGGATAGAACCGGGAAGACGGAAACACGAGATCACGAGTCGTCAAATATCATCAAAAGTGCTCTTTGAAAGCTTTAATCCTTGCACATAATAAGAAACAACACAACAAACACCTACATAGCTTCCCCTACACTTATTATGAAAAAGGGTAAAGGATAGATCATCGGGTTGCCTCCCTATAAGAGCTTGTTTTTGTTAACCGAGTCACGAGCCTGACTCGACCCAAATCTAATTCAAGGGAAACGTGGTGAGGGATGGAATCATCTCATGAGAGATGTCCTCACCAAAGTATAACTTAACACGCTGGCCAGTCACCTTAAAGTTTGGCCCATTTGGTTGAGATAACTCAATGGTGCCATAAGGGAAGATTTTGGCAACGGTGAATGGACCAGACCAACGACTCTTAAGCTTTCAAGAAAATATTTTCAACCGAGAGTTAAAGAGTAAAACTTGATCAACTATGTGAACTCTCGATTTTTAATCTTCGAGTCATGAATAAGCTTAGTTTTTTCCTTATAGATCAAAGAGTTTTCATAAGCCTCATTCCTTAATTCATTGAGTTCATTGAGTTGGATTTTCATAAGATCACTGGCTTTGTTAATATCAAAATTAGCCCATTTCAAGGCCCAATAAGCCTTATGCTCGAACTCAATGGGGAGGTGGCAGGCCTTTCCGTACACAAGGCGATAAGGAGTACAACCTATAGGTGTCTTATAAGCGGTACGGAAAGCCCACAAAGCATAATCTAACTTATCGGCCCATGAGGCACGATGCTCTCCCACAGTACGCTCTAAGATTCGCTTAAGTCAACGGTTAGAGATCTGGGCTTGACCACTAGTTTGTGGATGATACGCGGTGGAAAGTCGGTGACTGACACCATACTTAGCCATGACTCGTGCAAATTGATCATTTCAAAAATGAGTCCCGCGATCACTAATGATAGCACGAGGAACACCGAATCGAGCAAACAATTGTTTCAAAAAGTTCACAACCACCCTCGCATCGTTAGTAGGTAAAGCCTTTGCTTCAACCCATTTGGATACGTAGTCAACGGCTACGAGGATGTACTTGTTCCCTTTGGATGATGAAAATGGCCCCATAAAGTTGATGCCCCATACGTCAAAGATTTCACATTCTTGGATGAAATGTTGAGGCATCTCATCTTTATGTGTGATCTTGCCTTGTCTTTGACAAGCATCACAATGTTTAACCATTTCATGAGCGTCATGATAAATGGTGGGCAAATAAAATCCGGAGTCGAAAACTTTCTTCGCGGTATAGTTAGGACCAAAGTGACCACCGGTGGGTCCTTTGTGGAAAGCTTCAAGGATTAGTAAAACTGTCGGCCCATCAACACACCTACGAATGACAAGATCCGCACATTGCTTGAAAAGGTAAGGGTCGTCCCAATAATAGTGTTTAATATCCTTAAAGAATTTTTTTCTTTTGTTGGGACGTTAACCCTTCCATAAGAACACCACCCGCTAAATAGTTTGCAGTGTCTGCAAACCATGGGGTATCGTCAAGATTGGAGTTAATAGACATTAAGGTCTCAAGGGGAAAATATTCATTAATCTCTTGATTTGGAAGTTCCCCTTGATAAGGATCCTCGAGTCTACTAAGATGATCCGCAGCTAGGTTTTCTGCTCCCTTTTTATCACGAATTTCGATTTTAAATTCTTGTAGGAGCAAAACCCATCGAAGGAGTCTCGGTTTAGCATCTTTCTTGGTCAACAAGTATTTCAAGGCGGAATGGTCGGTGTAAATGATGGTGGTGGAAAGCACAAGATAGGAGCGGAATTTCTGAAAAGCATACACTACGGCTATAAGCTCTTTTTCGGTGGTGGTATAATGCAATTGAGCCCCCGTCCTTGATTGGTTGGCAGTGTTTGTTCACTCATTGACCTAAAACTGCTCCTATCGCGAAATCACGAGCATCGCACATGAGCTCGAAAGGTAACTCCCAATTTGGAGAGACTAAGACAGGTGCCTTAGTTAATTTACCTTTAAGAATTTAGAAAGAATCAAGACATTCTTGAGAAAAGATGAAAGTAGCATCCTTTTCTAAGAGGTGAGTCATTGGTCGAGCTATCTTAGAGAAATATTGGATGAAACGACGATAAAATCCCGCATGACCTAAAAAACTCCTAACTCCTTTGACGGTGGTAGGTGGAGGCAACTTAGAAATGACGTCAACTTTAGCACGGTCGACTTCGATACCGGCCTTGGAAATTTTGTGACCAAGGATAATGCCTTCTTTTACCATGAAATGGCATTTTTCCCAATTAAGAACTAGACGAGTGTCTTCACACCGTTTAAGCATACGTTCTAAATTGGCAAGGCAAGATGAGAAAGAATCACCATAGACCGAGAAATCGCCCATAACGACTTCCATAGTTTCTTCAACCATGTCATGGAATATAGCCATCATAAATCTTTGGAAAGTCCCAGGAGCATTGCATAAGCCGAAAGGCATTCTTTTGTAAGCAAATGTTCCATAAGGACAAGTGAATGTGGTTTTCTCTTGGTCTTTCGGATCTATAGGAATTTGAAAATACCCGGAGAAACCGTATAAGAAGCAATAATAGTCATTACCCGCTAAACGCTCGAGCATTTGATCCATGAAAGGAAGAGGAAAACGATCCTTACGAGTGGCATCATTGAGCTTGCGATAGGCTATACAAACTCGCCAACCCGTGACAAGTCGACTAGGAATCAACTCGTTGTTTTCATTGGGAACAACGGTTATTCCGCCTTTCTTAGGCACACAATGGACGGGACTAACCCGGCAGCGGCGCCATTTTAATATGACAAGATTGTTGAGTTCTTGTGTGAGTGTTGTTCGTACTCGATTCAAATCGAATTGATCACGGTTTAGGGTGGACTTATTGTTTTTGGTCACTAAAAGGGGGAGCTTTTGATTATCTATGTCTACTAGTAAAATACATGCTAAAATTATTAAATATAAAAATAAAAGAGAGAAATCTAACCTTGATATGAGTAAACTTGATCTTCGGATAAAGAGGTTTTTTCGGAAAAATCAACAAATTCGGAATAATCTTGATATTCGGATAACCATACCTTTTTCGGAATAACGAACAAATTCGGATCAAACAGCTTTTTCGGAATAATGCCTAAGTTCGGATAAATGATGATATTCGGAATATCCCACTGTTTTCAGAAAAATGGCCAAATTCGGATAAGCGAGCTATTTTCGGATAAGAGAACTAAATTCGGATAAATGGGATTTATTCAGATAAAAATGTATTTTCGGAAAACTACCTATTTTTGGAAAAACTAAAAATTTTGGAATAAAAAGAAACTTCGGATAAAGCTGTTTTTCGGATTAAACTGCAAATTCGGATAAATGGCTAAGTTCGGATAAAGAATGTTTTTCGGAAAATCTAACTATTTCGGAATATAAAGAAATTTCGAATAAAGCTATTCTCGGAATAAGTCAGTATTTCGGATAAATGCTTTATTTCGGATAAAACTGAGTTGAAAATGATTTTTGGATAAAAGATATTTTAGATAAATGGGTTTATTGGGGATTTTAAAACCCTTTTCGAAGATGAGAAAAAAAGAAAGAACAGTAACAGGATATCTAGAAAATAGGAACCAAAAATCAAAATAAGCACAAATCAAATAAGCACTTAATCAAAACTTAAGCTAAACAAATTTTAAGAAAAACTAAATAAGCCACAAATCAATAACTAAAAAATCACCAAATAATCAAGATATTTAAAATCAACTTTTATAAGATTAAATATACCAAATCCACTAAATTAAAAACAAAGTAAACACTAATAAATCAATAAGCACAATAAGCTAAAACATCCACCACATCAAAACCATAAGATTAATGAAATAAGCAAATCAATCAAACAACTAGCAAGATTAAACAAACTACATGATTAATCAAATCAACCACAAGATTAAGAAAGAAAGAATGAGAAATATATAATAAGATTGAATTAATGAAGATGGTTAAGATTCAAATACAAGATTTAAAATGAAAGATTAAGAAAAATTAGAGAGAGAAAATAAAACACATACTCCTAATTACCTTAGTTGAAAAAACTAAAAATAAACTAAAAACTAATTCCTCCTAATGAACTATTAGGAGACTATATATAGGAGAAGGGGAGGGTGTAGTTGCTTCCTTCTTTCTCCTGTCTTCTCGTCTTTTTAAGTAACTCGTCTTTCTCGACTTTGTCTCGGGATTTGTCGAATAATAAAATGAAATCGTCTTCTATTTTTTCTTCTTTTAGTAGACTTGGTTCTTCGACTTCGTTAAACTTCCGTCTTTAGACTTTTTCTTCGATAAATCTTCAGAATAGGCCTTTGACTTCCGTTCTTCTTGCACTTTTGTTCTTTTGACTTCGTTTTTTATCTTTTTCTTCGATAAAAGCCCGTGAAAGCCCGTGTTTTCTTCCTTTTTCATATTTTTGTCCTAAAACACAATAAAAACACAAACCACGTATAATTATGACTTTTACATCATCAAATACACGTTTTGGTCTTGTTTTTATTACAAATAAGTGGTAAAAGGTTAAGTGTTTTCACACTTATTAAGAGTATTGAGTAGATCGTACCTTTGTAGAACCTTTGGGGGTTCCTTATATAGGCGGTAAAGTCCCTGTTGGGCTTTACCGAATCTTCGGCCCCAAGCAAGAGATAACTACCATAATTTGTTTGATTTATATCTCCTAATTATGGTTAGTGAATATCTCCTACTTTTGGGGTGAATCACAATCTTAATTAGATTGTGATTTTGTCTAACCTTTGTCGGGCGTACCGGGCCGTGGGCCGCACATAACATATGTGGTCACTGTTCATCCGAAGCCCATAGGTCCGTGTAACATTGTTCTAACCCATTTGTAATGGGCCGGATACGGGTAGTACCCGTAAGCCAGGTTCAAGACTCGACTGGGGACTATACGTCATCATGGCCCCCCAGTCTAGTTGTTACAGCCGTAGGCGTGACCTCTAGACTAAGCATTGCTCTCCAGCCATATTGGAAAAAGAACACCATAACACACATCGTTGACTGGGACAACATTAATGAATGCATTAATGATAGTAAAAAATGGCTATGTCAGCATCTATTTTATATGTCATCTTGAAAAAGTTCACCATGTGGACCCCATTATTAAGGCACGTAAAAAACTGAGAAGGAAGTGACCCGTGGGTCCCTTTAACGTTTCAACTGTGCTCAAGAAACCCAGTCGTTAGATTGACGTAGTGGATTCCACGTGTCCTTCATCGAACGACCCTCTATAGTCGAGGCAACACTATATATAGCCTAGTGTGTGACAGTGCACACAAAGTTAAAAAAACCTTTGACCGCCATTTTTGCAAACCTTCATTCCTTCTACACTCATTCTTGCACGGACATCCGTTATTCCAGGTTAGATCATTGCGCCTTTCTCCATATTTATATAAAAAATGGTTAAGGATAACCCAAAACATCACCATTCGACCCAATGGCAGAATCAAGGATATAAAAACAAAAGAAAATTGCAAATCTAAGTTAAAAATAAAAGAAAATTTGCACAAGAACAAGTCGTAGAGCTAGCTAGGCACCACGGCATTTTATTATTACGTTTACGATTTTTTGGAGACAGAATGAAAAAATCCTAAGACAAATGATTCCTAGATTAAGATAAAAACTACATGGACCTTATTGGTGCTGACTACAGGCGGGTGTCCATGCAGAAGGTTGTAGCCTTAAAGATAGCATTTTTTGAGGTTGCTAATGTTTCACGTGCAACCTAAGTCTCGGCCGCCCATGTCGCGCAACCTTTACGCGTCGTCCCCCAAAGCGTTTGTGACCTAATACGGTCCTTCCCACTTTGGACCGAGTTTCCCTGTGTTTCTCGGCACGACTTGCTTCATTGGCCCGATAAACGAAGTCTCCTGGCTTGAAAGATACGTCCTTTACCTTAGCATCGTAATACTTTTTCATTGTTGCCTTGGCTTTTGCCTCATTGATTGCTGTCAACTCGCGTTTTTCCTCTAATAGATCTAAGTTAACTAATAACTGAATTTTTAAATATAAAAATGTTCTTGTTTAGTGTCTTATCGAATTGATCTCTAGTTCAAAGCTGAACTTAGTCGTTTTTGGTGAAAAAATAATAAGTTTGGTTATCTATAGCTACTAATAAAGAAAATAAACGTAAAAAATGGTGAAAATAGAAAAAAGTAAACAAATGTCAGAATAAAAATAAATAAGTAAAAAAATAAATGTCGAAATAAAATAAAAGTCGGAATTAATAAATGACGGAATAAAATAAAAATGTAAAAGTCGGAATAAATTTAAAGTATAAAATTCGGATTATAACAAAATTTTAAAGTCGGAATTTAACAAATACGTTTAAAGTCGGAATGCAAAATAAAAAACAAATTTCTGAAAATGTCGGAATAAAAGAAATGACAAAAAAAATCGGAATATAGAATTATAAAGAAAAGTCGGAATATAGTTTTTCAATTGTTAGTGTCGGAATATGGGAAGCATCCTAATGTCGGAATCTAAAATTTAATAAGAAGTCGGAATGTATGAAAACGGCGGGAAATGAAAGCAATAGAATCGGAATATGGTTACACAAACGTCGGAATAAAAAAACTTAGATGTCGGAATTTTGAGAACAAAAGTCAGAATATATGTGTAATTAAATGTCGGAATATGTTTTAACATAAAATCGGAATGTGATACTTAAAATGGCGGAAAATTGTTAAAGTCAGAATGTAGGTAAAAAAAAGTGGGAATAAAAAGTCGGAATATGTAAGCAAATTCAAATGCGGAATGTTACAAAATTCAAATGTCAGAATAACTAATTGCTAAATAAAGTCGGAATACGGGTTTTGTAATAGAATCCGGAATGTGGCTTTGTAATATAATATGGAAAATAAGCTAGAAACTAATTAAAGCAAATAAGCAAAAATTAAGCTAAACTAATCTATGAAATAAGCCTAACTCAATACAAAATAAAACTCTAATAAGCACCAAATAAGCAAAATAAAAAAAAATCTATTCTAAAAATATTAAGCTAACAAATCCACTCAAATAAAAAGCTAAAACATAAAAATAAGTAACAAGATCAATAAGCTATAAAAATCAACCACATCGAAAGTAATTAAAGCAAGAAATAAACAACTCAATCAAATAAGCAATAAGCACAAATAAGCTAAAAGATGATTAAATCAACTCAAACATGAATTAAACAAGAAAGAAAGAATGAGATTAATAAAAAGCTTAATGAAAAGATTAAGATTTAAGGTTTAACAATGGAAGATTAAAGAAAGATTAAGAGTTGTAAATGAAAATCTTGAAGTAAAAATGAGAGAATTATTCTACTCCTAATTTCATAATGAAAACTACTAATGAAAACTAAAACTAACATATGAAAAACTAACTACTCCAAATGAACGGAATGAGTTTATATATAGGTGGGGAGTGGTTGGTGATGTTGCTACTTCTTTCTTTTCTTTAGTCTTCTCATCTTGACAATAAATTCGTCATTCTCGACTTTGTCTTGGGATTTGTCGATAAATAAAACTGAACCCGTCTTCTAATTTCTTATTTTATTAGATTTGGTTCTTCGACTTGTTAATCTTCCGTCTTTGGTCTTTTTCTTCAATAATTCTTCCGAATAAGCCTTTGACTTCCGTTCTTTTGCACTTTTGATCTTTTGACTTGTCTTTTGTCTTTATCTTTGATAAAAGCCCGTGAAATCCCGTGTTTTCTTCTTTTTTCATATTTTGGTCCTAAAACATAAACCACGCGTAATTCCGAATTTTACGACATTAAACACACGTTTTTGTCTCGTTTTTATTTGTTTTAAGTGATAAAAGGATAAGTGTTTTCACACTTACTATTAACCCGTAGTTCCTCGTCATTCGTGCTAACGTTATTGTTGGCATTCCAATTTCAGCTGGTATTACTGCTTCAGTACCATACGCCAGTGCAAATGGAGTGTCCCCATTAGCGGTTTTGATCATCGCTCAATGCGACCACAAGTGTGGTAATTCATCAACCCACTTGGAACTTTTGTCATCTAGGCATGCTTTGATTCCTTCTCCCAGACTTCGATTAGCGCGCTCCACTAAACCATTGGTCTACGGATGCTTAACAGAAGCAAAATGTTTTGTGATATTCAACGCCTCGCACCAATCTCTGAATGGGATTTCCGCGAACTGCTTACCGTCGTCCGAAATTATTTCCCCGGGTAAGCCAAAGCGACACAAAATATTCTCCCATACAAAATTCTTTACCTGCTTGCCAGTGATTGTGGCCACTGCCTTAGCTTCAATCCATCGGGTAAAATAGTCCATGGCGACGATTAGCAATTTAACACATCCAGCCGCTACTGGAAAAAGGTCCGGATATGTCAATTCCCCACTTATAGAATGGCCATGGGGATGTGATTGGTGTTAAATTTTTTTGTGGAAGACGCGGTACTGGCCTGTGCACCTGACAATCACTACACCTAAGTATAATGTCACGTGCGTCTTTATGCATGGTCAGCCAATAGTACCCCATCCGTAGGGCTCTTGCCATGACTGATCTAGGTCTTGCGTGCATACTGTAGGATCCCTCATGTATTTCGCTAATCACGTAGCTCGCTTGTTTAGGTCCGACACAACGCAACTAGGGTTGCAAGAATAATCTCTTGTATAGGATTTCGTCGCGGACCTCAAACCGCTGCGCCTTTCGCTGGATTCAGCGTGCTTCAGTTTCATCATCCGAGATTGTCTCATTTGTCAATTATTCGATGAGCAGGGTCATCCACGTAGGTCCATCTTCCTTGATTATTAGCATGGTTTCTTCTCCGGCAATTGATTTATCCTTGAGTATTTCTACCTACACTTGCTTGGATAGGTGAGCGGAGCTAGTATACACTATTTTGCTCAAGGCGTCCGCTTTTTTGTTCTCGCCCCTGGGTACTTGCTTGATGGTAAATCTGGTTAATCCGCCAATGAGGGACTTTACCTTATCGAGGTATTGAATCATGTTATCCTCCTTGGCCTCGTACTCCCCGAGAATGTGGTTCGCGACTAGTCGTGAGTCAACATGTGCTTCCTAGTTTCGTACCCCCATTCGGGAATCTATTCTCAGGCCCGCGATCAAGGCTTCGTACTCAATTTCGTTATTCGTTACCGTGAACTCAAATCATAAAGCATAAGTGAATTCCATACCTTGCGGGTTGGTAAGTATAAGGCATGCGCTAGATCCATCTGTGCATGAAGATCCGTCTGTGAATAAGACCCATGGGTCTTGGAGCTTCCCCTCCACGGGAGCCTTAATGATTTACTCCTCCGGCTTCTCTATTATGAAGTCAGCCAAGATCTGGCCTTTAACCGACTTACGAGGTCTATACGAGATACTGTGTTCCCCCAACAGAACACTCCATTTTTTAAACGTCCTGTTGTGTCCGGCTTTGATATGACCTGTTTGATTGGCTGGTCAGTGATTACCATGATAGGGTGCGCCTGGAAGTACCGGTGAAACCTTTTCGTGGCTTATACCAGCGATAGAACCAGCTTTTCCATTGGTGTATTGTTCAACTCTGGTCCTTGTAATACTCTGCTGACGAAGTAGACGGGCATTTGCATCGTGTCCCTATTCGTCATTAAGAATGCGCTTATTGCGCCATAGGTGGTTGATAGGTAAATGATCAGCTCCTCCTTGGGTCATGGTGCGACTAACATTGGGAGGGATGCCAAGTTCTTTTTGAGTTCACTAAAGGCTTCCTATGCTTCCTTTGTCCAATTAAAGTTACTCTTCATCATACACCTCTTGAGTGTTTTGAAGAGGGGTAACGATTTTTCCGCAGACTTGGATCAAAATCTTTTCAGTCCTGGCAGCTTACCATTAAGGGACTGTACTTCCTTGAGCATCCTTGGAGATGGTAACTGTATCACGACCTCTGTTTTGTCCGGGCACGGTCTGATTCCCTTGGGGTCAATCATATATCCCAAGAACATTCCCTCCGTAGCCCCAAATGTGCACTTTTTTGTGTTTAGCTTCATATTGATCTTTTATAGCATGGAAAAGGTTTCCTCAATATCCCTGGTAAGTCCGTTGATTGTGGTAAAATAAGACCATTTAGGAAAAAAGGCGTAAATGCGGTAAGTATTAAGTGTCGATTTAGGAAAATCAAGCACTAATGACCCGATGGTGTGAAAGTTCGTTTCCTTAGGAGGTTTATTGTGTGTGGATAACTTGTATGATTTTGGATTAATATTGAGAAAGAAAAGATGAGAAAAGAGGAGGACGGATACGATAAAATTAAACTATGACGACAAAACGTAAAACCGTAAAAATAGACAAAATGAAAATTTACTCTAAAAATTCCCAAAAAATTACCAAAAATAACTAAAAATTCAATTAGGGTTTACAAATGATCAAAACTGTTTCAAACCTTTTATTTAATTAATTATTAATTTTTTAATTATAATTAAATCCCTAGAAATTAAATTAATTAATAAAAAGCCCAAATAAAGATTTTTCAATTTGTAAAACTCTAAAATGACTTAATTAAACTAAAAAGTATTTTTCAAATTTTAAAACTATTAAAACTATTTAAATTGAATTAAACTAAAAATAAAATATTAAAATAATATTAAAAATTCAAAAATAATAAAAATTTCTAAAAACTTGCAAACTAGTTTATTTTAACCTAAGTAAACAGAAAATGAAAGTGAAATTACCAAAATACCCCCTATTGGGCCCCCAAATGGGCTAAAAACAAAAACAGCAAGCTTAATGGGCTTTTTAGCCAATAAAATTAAACCTTAACTAAAGAAGCCCAAAATCACCAGTCTGACTCAAAATTCAATTTTATGCACAAAATTTTAAAGGCCCAACAGCTGAAAATGAGGTTATCACAGCTTAAATAACAAACAGCTTATTCTTAATGGGCCAATAAGCCCATAAGCTATAAGCTAATGCCATAAGCTCTGCTTAAACACACGACCTTCTATTGAGATTCTAAACCCTTTTGCAAAATGGAATTTTGAAAAAGCTCAAGTAATAAGCCAGAATCTTGAAAAGAACTTTTTCACAAAACGACAAAATAGTCGGGTTTGAGTACTAGAGGGTTTCAAAAGCTGATTCTTTTTGCAAAAGCTCACAAATAGCTTAACTAAGAATAATCAAAAATAAAAATCACAAAAAGTTAAGTAGAATAAGCTAGAGAAGAAAATAAGATGGCTGAAAAAGCCAAATAAGCTAGTTTTCTAGCAAAAGCTTAACCAAATGAGCTGAAACCTTTCAATATCAGTAATAAGCTGAGAAAATGACACCTATCACAAAAACTAAGTTGTTGCACGTACCAATAAACAGAACTGAAAAATAAGCCAAATATAGCTTATTTGACCAAAAGTCAAAGTGTTCCAAACTTAACCAAATTGCCAGGACTTGTTTATGAGCTTGTTTTGAGCAACTTTTGTGAAGGAATCAAGGCTGAATCCTTGTGAATCAAGAGGCCAGTTAGCCAAATGATTTCAGTTTTGGTACAAATATGGCCAATAAGCCAGTTGGCTTTTAAGAACTCAAACAGGCAATCCAAATAGCAAGATAAGTTCACAAGCAGCACAATAACAAAAGTCAAGCAACATATCAGCAGGGCAAGCACTAGGTAAACAATAGCAAGCAGAAAATAGGTGGTCACTTTGCTAGTGCAAATGACCACTTCAGCCACTTTCAATAAGCTATAACTTACTTAATAAGACACCAAATTCAACAAAAAGATATATCACAAATAGATTATCACAAAAACTCTTCCCAAACCAAAAATCAGACCCTGAATCCAACAAACAAAGATTTTATGCTTGTTGATATGTTTGACCAATTTTGAACCACTTTTATCAGATTTTTCCAAAACTTGCAAACTCTTTTCCAAACCTTATGAGACTTAACCAATGATCATAACAGGTGACAAATGACTTGTTTAGAGTAGAAAAACCCCAAGAACCAAGGGAACAAGGCGACAAGGCCTTTTGATCCCAAAATTCAAACAGACTTGTTTTAGCCTTTTTTCAAACAAACTTTTGATTTCCACAAACAACCTACTGATTTTATCCTCCTAATTTCTCAACTAGGTGACAACTAACAGATCTCAACAATAAAACTCAAAGCAAAAACGTAAGAACACAGATTCACGTAAAAAATGCATAACAGACTTAAAACAAAAATTTAAAAGAGAGAAAGGGATTAGAGAGTGAACCTATCCTCCACAACTTCCTAGGAGTATCAGCAATGCTCCTTGGACCACTCTCAACAGCTAGAGAGTGAACAAGGTACTTGGATAAGGAAGATGATATGAAACCTTGGCTGATGGTTCAATTGAGAACCTCAAGGCCTTGATTTCTTCAACACAATGAACAAACAGCCTATACAAGGGCTTAAATCCCTTCACAAGCTTGGTGTCAACAAGCTTGCAAGATCTTTAGGCTTTTGGTTAGGGATTAGTACAATCAAAATAACTAAACAGAAACAAGGATTAGAAACTTTTCAAAACTTGAAAACTATTTCAAAACCAAACGTTCTTCAATCCAAAGATCAAAACACCTTTAAATCAACAAATGGAACTCAGCTTCACTCTTAAACAACACCAACTTTCAAAAACATAAAAAGGGATTACTGATGGTTGAGTTTTTACACACCTTTGCTTTAGGAAAAACAAAAGGCGTAAAAGTGGCAAGTATTAACCGAGTGATTTAGGATAATCACAAGTAAATGACCCAAAAGGGGGGATCGTTCTCAAGGAGGCTAGTGTGTTGTGTAAAGAAATGATTAACTTTGTGATTATAATTTTATGAGAAAAGAAAAAGAGAAAGGATGACGGTTACGATTATGAATTATACTAAGACGAAAAGTCGTGCACGTAAAACCGTAAAAAGTGACTAAAATTAAAAATTAACCTAAAAATTCCTAGAAAATTGCAATAAATCCTAAAAAATGTAATTAGAGTTTACAAAAAATCAAACATCGCTCAAACCGTTTATTTAATTAAATATTAATTTTTAATGCTAATTAAAGCCCAAAAAATCAATTTATTTAACAAAAAGCCCAAAATGAGAATTTTTTAACTTGTAAACCTCTAAAATGACTTAACTAAATTAAAAACCAATTTTGAAAAATTTAAAATTAATTAAAACTATTTAAAAATGATTAAAAACTCTAAAAACTAAAATAATTATAAAAATTAATCTAATGACACTAAAATTAATCTAAAAATTTTAAAACTCCTAACTTAATGTATTTGAACTAGGAAAAACGAAAAACTTGCAAAAATCTAAAATTTAATTTCTAACAATAAAATAATAATAAAATAATCATAAAAATCCAAAATTTATAAAGAATTCTAAAAAGTTGCAAACTAGTTTATTTTAACCTAATAAACACATAAATGAACTTAAAATTACCAAAATACCCCTATTGGGCCTTAAAATGGGCTAAATGACAAAACAGGCCCTTAATGGGCTTGATGTTGGCCCAATAAGAAAAAGTTCACCAATGAAGCCCAAAATCGCCTACTTGACTCAAAGTTTGATTTTAAGCACAAAACTCTAAAGGCCCAAAAGCTAAAAATGTGCTTATCACAGCTTAATTGTCAACAGCTTATTCTTAATGGGCTTTTTGGCCCATTAAGCCATAAGTTAATGCCATAAGCTCCAATTTGACACACAAGCTTCTTTTGGGATACCAAAGAGATCTGTGAAAAGAAATTTTGAAAAAGCACAAGAAATAAGCCTGAAATAAGCCAAAGCTCTCTATAGAAAACGAAAAAATAGTCGTTTTTGAGTTCTAGGCTACCAAGTGCTGATTCAAGTTGCAAAAGGTTTTAATTGACTTAATTAAGAAAAATAATCAAAAAGATTTCCAATAAGCACACTGAATAAGTTAGAATAAGAAGATAAGAACTTATGTAAAAGTCAAACTGTTTGGTTTTCTAGTCAAACCTGAAATTCAAACCCTAAAAAGCTCCAGATCAGTTCAATTGGTTAAATAAGGAAGATTAACACTAGCAGTGGCTAGCAACAGGGGAAAGGAGTTCCCACTGCTTGACCAATTTGACTTTTTGTCTTATGTGACTTTTTGTTAGATTCAAGTTAAGCAAAGGCACCCTTGTAATCAGTGGATCACAAGGAGTCAATAACAACAATAATATCACAATTTCACCAAGCCAATTAGTACAGTTTAATCAAAAGATCCCCATATATGCACCAGACATGAACAATAAGCAGATTTCAACAAATAAACAGTTTTAGCAAGAATAAGCCAACCAAATTGAACCAAATGCATACAACAGCTTATATTAATTCAAATGAACATAAATAAACAAATTTCATGCAATGATTTAAAGTTTAGACAAAGATTCAAGCCAAAGAAAGTTACTGATGAACAATAACAAGCAGATTTGATACTTTGTTGATATACTTGACCACAAGACCAAATTCAAACCCTCAAATCTTCTTAACATGTTATAATAACTATGTTTAATCACTTGTTATCCCTAAGCATGCATACAAACTAAGTGTTACCAAGATCCTAGGTCAAAACAAGTAGATTTCAACAATTTGTAGCACAATCAAGAAAATGATGTTCAAAAGCCAAAGACTTGCATATATCAGTTCAATACCAAGTATTTATCAGATACCAACACTAACTAACACTTAACAATAACTCAAAATCAATTTGTAAGCTTAAACAGGTTAACCCAAACAACCCCTTAACTTTTTCAATCCAAGATTTAACAAAGTAAAAGTGTGATTCAGTGTTACCCAAGCCCAATCTAACACAATAACATCAATACTATGTAGTATCAAGCAATTTTAAGCCACAAGAACAACAATTATAACAACAGAGCACAAATTCACAAAAATCAAGTATTTTATCAGATTTTTGGGAAAAGGACTCAAACCTCATGAATGTACATCCACACTCACGAATTTTTGAGCTTATGTGCCTAGCAAAACAAGGCACAAGCTTCCAATACAACCCTGCTAAGATTCAACAAGGTTAGAGCACAATTATATAAAACAGAAAAGTGAAAAAGCTTGATTAATGCAACCTTTGTACCCACTATTTGATTATCCCCAAACCATAAGCTCCTAACACCTTGATAATCTTCTTATCAGGGTGTTTAGATCACTTGTAATCCAAAAATTCCAAAAATGTACCAAAGACTTAGCAAAATATCAAGTTTTTGAGAAAACTTGGCAATTTCTTGCACAAGGTTTAAAAACAGGTTTTATGATTCAAACAACACAAACATGTAACATTAATAAGCAATGAATTAAGTTGGCACTTACATTTCATCAGCAATATCAAACACTTTTCATTAAAATGAACAAGGCTTTACAGATTTGTGATAAAGGAAAAACCAAGAGCAAAAGAAAAATGTAGCAGGTCCTATGCCTTCTATAGGCTACAATGATAAACTAGAAAGCATAAAAACGTAAACCCTAAGTGCTTGAAGTTCCTGAATTGTCCCTTGAGATTTTGAATAACTTGAACTCATGTGAACTTTTCTTGGCAGTTTGTTGAGGTGTGAGCTGTTGGAATGTGATCAAGGGTCCATAGTGAAGCTTAGAAATGAAGCTGAATACAATTCGTTGGATGACTGGCATAATTTTTGCAGTTTCCCCAAAAGTTGTATAGCAGGGTTTATCATTGACATGGGTGATGATGTGGAACAAGGTTTAAGAGTTGGGATGTGTTTAGTCTCACCCTAATCTTAATTCTGGAAGGTTTGGGGCTTTAATTTTTGCTTAATCAAAACCCCTAATCTTTGTTCTTGAGTAAATAGTTATGAGTTTAATCCGGTTTTGTTTTTGAATAAATGTTAAGCACCTAAATATTAAACTAATCAAAAATAGTTATAACCGGTTTTGAGTGGGATTTGAGGTGGCAAGAAGGTGTTTTTGATTGGTTGAAAGTGTGAGTGGGACACATAGCGTGTTGTAGTGTGTCTAGGTAACTTTGTTGTCTAGGCAGAGATCACCCCTTGGCTTCCATTCTCTTTTCACTTCACATTTAATAGCACAAAATCTGATTTCCCTTTATATCAAACTTTCAGTTTTCACACTTTTGCCCCAAATACTTTCCCAAAAGTATTTTAAGGCTATTTCTTGCCAATTCATGATTCTTGAAGGGCTGTTTTGGCATTTTATTCAAAGTTTATGGTCTTGACTTGTATGATTGAATTCTTGGAGGACTAATACTGACAAGTCTTCTTTTTTGAGGGACCATTCTTGCCAATTCTTCAAAGTGGAGGGCCCTTTTTGTAAATTGACAAACTTTAAGGACCAAACTTGTAATTATGAATAAAAAAGGGTTTAAATTGTCAGTTCTTCAATATTGGAGGACCCTTCTTGTACAATCTTCAATTCTTCAAGGGTTATTCTTGGAAAATCACCATTAGGGCTTGGTTCATTGTGCGGCTTCGTTTCCCGTGTTCGTTTTTGCTTGTTTCTTGTGATCTTTTGTCATTTTCTCAATATCCATACATAACATACACATGTAATAAACACAAGCATATATTTGGCATATTTCATGATATTTAATGCATTTTAAGTCCATTTTGGACGATGAGACTATGTATAAAAGCAGTCTCATCACTCCCCCATACTAAACCATTGTCGTGCCCTCACGCAATGCTAGAATAAAGTATCGTAGCATCTCCAAAATTCATTTTTATGCACTTTTATTGAAACGTAAACTTAATACACTACTACTATTGCTACTACTTGCGTTTTAGACATAATGTATGATTTTCATCGCAAAATGGGACGTTTAGTTTCATAGAACAAGAACAGGTGAATGCTTCGTTAGAAATAATTTCGTCGTCCTCGATTTTCACCCCAATTCCATGCCAAGCGTGCAACGAGATCATTGTCATTATAAGTTAGTAATTCTAACACTACTCATATGCCCTAATCGCGTACTTACCCTCCCATTTCCTAAGTTGTATCTCTTATATTTTATTTATGTCTTGAATGTTCAAGAGGATACATTTTTGACTTATGTGATGATAGAGATTTAGGTCTAAAAATAGAGTCATAACGGTGTAACCAAGACCATCGAATTAATAACCCCCCCTAATAGACAACGATGTCAAAAAATTAAGTCAACAGGAAGGATCGATAAACACGGTTTTATAACGGTTTTGGACATGAGACTTATTACCAAAACTTTTATACGCCCCCTAACGGTCGGGCCTTATTATCATAGGTTTACCACCATCTTTTATTCAACTTCGCCATGAAGCTTTTATTATGAATTCGGTCTTGCCTTGCCTTTTATTTAACCTCGCCATGAGGTGTTTATTATGGCCAAAGACGTATATCCTCACGCTAAAAGCGAATTTTGGATCTTTAAAGCTTCAAAGATCAAAGCTTGATTCACTTTCAATTTCGCATAGATTTTTTCGGCCTTGTGAGCTTCAAATTGTTTGCTTGTTTTAGGTGAGCACTTGAAATCTTATTATTAGGTGAAGCTTTTGATTATTCGGGTTGCCAATACTTCAAAACCGTGACACTGGCGGTACCTTAATGTCTTCCCAATTTAATTACATGGAAGCTACTAGAAAAGACTAGAAACCAACAATCAAGACTAAACCGCTAAGCCAATACTTATTAAGCAAAATATATTTACAAGCGAAGGAAGAATAAGCAAACAACGAGAACACATGAGTTTTTGAAAGAATACGAGTACTCTACGTTTAGCATAGTAACTTATAATTAAATCTATCATTTCTCGTCCTCATTTAAGAGACTTAGCCTAGTATAAAGTTAAGGAATCGAAGCTAAGTGCTCAACACGCATGGTCGAGTCAAAAATACTCTTATTCTCGCCATCGGAAAATCCACATTCATGTCTTCAAACGCTTATAAAACATGAGAAAATTTTAAAATTCGGTCATTTTTAGCCTTATTTTGCAACAAAACGATAAACATTAAGATAAACTTTGGAAAGCGTGAAGGTTTGGCAAGGCAAGTATCTATTCACCCCCATACTAAAGTTAAAACACTGTCCTCAATGTTTCGAGTCTAAAGGTAGGATACCCCCATACTAGAGACGTAGTCGAATGCATAATCTAGCATGGAAAGGGTGTAACCGTTAAATTTAAAGCTGTTTATGAAGTGTGCTATAAACCTAAGGTTAGAACATATAAGGATATATCATGGATATTGAGAAATTTTTCAAAGAAAACGATCGAGTGATCCCATAAAACGAACACGAGAGGCTCCAATCGTGAAGATCATGATCATCTAAAATCCACATATCACAAACAACCACGGAACAAAGGTTGGAAGGGCACAAATCCCCTCACGGTACTACATTAGAAATCGAAAATATGTACATGGGATAAGCATGGGACTCCCCTACGAGGAACCTCGTTTTTGATTACCGAGTCATGAGCTCGACTCGATCCCCTCAATACTAATTATCAGTGCGGAAGGTGATTTGGTTAAGGTAGTTCAAGGATAGAACTTCCCCGCCAAAATAGTGCTTCAACCTATGTCCATTCACCTTGAAATTGGGGCCATCATTTTGAGCTAGCTCGATGGTCCCATAAGGAAAATTGGTAACGGGGACCGGACCAACGGGATTTCCACTTGCTGGAAAATATTTTCAAACGTGAGTTAAAAAGCAACACTTGATCTCCAATGTTAAAAACCCGGTTTTTAATTTTTGAATCATGAAACTTTTTAGTCTTTTCTTTGTAAATCAATGAATTTTCATAAGGAATATCTCTTAATTCATCCAATTCATTCAATTGCATTTTCTGATGTTTTCCCGCGGTCTCAATATAATCATTACAATGGTTAAGGGCCCAATAAGCTTTTGGTACAAGTTCAACTGGCAAATGACAATTCTTCCCATACACAAGCTTATAAGGAGTGCACCCGATGGGCGTCTTATGAGCGGTCCGAAAGGCCCATAAAGCATCGTCCAACTTATCCGACCACGATTGTCGGTTTTCCCCAATCGATCTCTCCAAGATCCTCTTCAACGCTCGGTTTGAAACCTCGACTTGCCCAATCGTTTGTGGGTGATAAGCCGTGGAAAGCCGATGTGTAACCCCATATTTCTTTAGGACACTTTCGAATTGGTCGTTAAAAAAATGTGTTCCACGATCGCTTATGATCACACGAGGGGTTCCAAACCGAGAAAACAAGCTTTTCAAAAACTTGACTACCACACGAGCATCGTTCGTAGGCAAAGCCTTAGCTTCCACCTACTTAGATAGGTAGTCAACAGCGACAACGATGTACTTATTACCACGATATGATGGGAACGACCCCATAAAATCAATTCCCCAAACGTCAAAGATCTCACACACTTGGATGATGTTTTGTGGCATTTCATCGTTTTGTGAGGCTTTTCCTTGTCGTTGACATGAATCACACGACTTCACAAGTGCGTGTCCATCTCGGCAAATAGTAGGCCAAAAGAATCTGGCATCAAAGACCTTCTTTGCCGTGAGATTAGCACCATGGTGACCACCCGTCGATCCTTCATGGCAAGCTCTAAGGATATTAGAAGCTTCGATGCCAAAGACACAACGTCGAATAATTTGATCCACACAAGTCCGAAATAGATAAGGGTCGTTCCAAAAGTAGAACTTGACGTCACGAAAGAATTTTTGTTTTTGTTGAGTCGTCATACCCTTAATGATGAATTGCCCGCATGGTAATTTGCGATGTCCGCAAACCATGGGGTGGATGAGTCAAGCTTAAAATTCACTACACCAAGTGTCTCGAGAGGAAATGTTTCGGTAATTTCCTTTGGCTCATAAACACTTTGGTGAGGATCTTCCAAACGATAAAAGATGAACGGCCGCTAGATTCTCGGTTTCTTTTTTGTCAAGGATTTCGACATCAAATTCTTGTAGGAGGAGAATCCAACGAAGTAATCTCGGCTTTGCAACTTGTTTAGCCATGAGATACTTGATAGCCGAGTGATTCGTATACACTATGCATCGAGTCAAGACGAGGTAAGGTTGGAATTTCTCAAAAACATACACCACGGAAAGGAATTCCTTTTCCGTTGTAGTGTACTTAAGTTGAACCTCGGTCATCGTCTTGCTAGCATAGTGAATGGGCAAGAAGTGCTTTTCATGACGTTGCCCCAATACGGCCCCAATAGCGTAGTCACTAGCATCACACATGATCTCAAAGGGGAGGTTCCAATTGGGAGCAAAAAGAATGGGAGCTTAAGTAAGTTTCCTCTTAAGGATTTCTGTTAGCCTTAAAATGTGAGCGCCATTTACGGAATTACATTAGTTTCGTATGGGCAAAACATGGAGGGACTATTTTTGCTAAGTTGTCAAAGTCACTCCATGTCTAGCCTATTGTTGATCCCAAACTTAGATCGATTAGCTTTGTGTATACGAGATTAGATCAAGTACTACACGTAGAGAAACCTTTGCTTATGAATAAAGTAACAAAGTGTTATGCGGAATTAACACTTGATCTAAAACACAATGATGTTAAACAAACTTTCACTTGTATTAGAATAATCGTGTTGATTACAATGAAAGGTTTAACTTGCGAATACTATGAAAACTAATATATGACTTTAACCTAAAAGACCTTCTTTTATAGAACAAGAAGTCTTGTACAATAAGCTATGAATCAACTATTCTAGGTAAAGATAATAATAGAAAATACAATGTCGTGCTTATCTTCACCATACATAAATAAAGAAACAAATAAACAAAAGATATTCTATCAGTGTCAATCTTCAAGGCTGTCAGCGTTGACTTCTATCAGCGTCCAAAATCAATCTATCAGCGTTGACTTTCTTCTTATCAGCGTTTGGTGATCTGACCCATATTTTATTCCCAACAATCCTCCCCTAAACTTGATATCCATACCAATGATCAAGTTTCTGAATAAAAACTAAAGGCTTAGGAGGAATCTTTCAATAACTTCTTATGTTGGTGATAAACATATCTGATCAAGTCCTTGGCCACATCACTCGTATAATCAATCTCCAAGGGTGTCTCTAGCATCTTCTCCAATACTTCTTTGGACAAGAAATAGTCAGCATCCACAAGCAAATATTCTGAAAACTTTGTAGAGCTCATATGAAATACACCACAAGTAGAATATAGCCTCCAATGAAGATTACTGAGATCATCTTCAAGATCCTTCCAAATGGCAGGATCTGCTTCTTTTGGACCACACAAAGTCATAAATGTGTTCCAAAGTCTTATTCCATTAACTGAAGTAGGTGCTTCAGCTGTATACTTGGCCTCTATTAACCTCCATAGATGCACCAAGTCTTCCCTGTCTATGCTTGCAAATATAGAAATAACTGAAGTGAAAGTATGTACCTCCTTTCCAAATCGTCCAACCTTCCAAAATCCACACTCATCTTCATCAAAACTGATAATTGGATTTCTGTCATCTAGAGGTATCACATTTACCAAATCTGAAGCTTCCAAGGGAGAAAGCTTGAGATGTTTCCTTATAACACCTTCAGTTGGAAAATACACATCCATGTCTTTAGGAAATTGAAAAGGATCTCCTTTCTTCACTGGTCTTTGAGCAATCCTTATTTCCTTTTGAATTTGCATCTCCTCTGCAAGCTCTTGTTTTCTTTCTTCTGAAAGAAACTGGTAGACATTCTGTTCTTGCACCTTCCTCCAAATAGGATGTGCCCTATACTCTAACTCCTCAAAAGACAAGGCCAGCAACTTCTTTGATGTCCAATTAGGCTGATGACATCTAAGCAACTTATAGTACAACTGCCTTCTATCTCTTTTGAGCCAGGTCTTGACCTCTTGTGCATTAAATCTCATAATCACCTTTATGTCTTCTTGTACCCTAAGAAGAACTTCCAACCCCCAAATTTGATCTGATAAACTCATACCTGGGTTGTCCATCACCTGGTCTTCCCAAGCATGGTACATTCTGGTGATTTCTGGTAGGTCCCAATCAACCTGATTCTTTAACTCACTCAACCTTTCCTTTGCTAGCTCATCTCCATATTCAAGCCTTTCTGGATCTTCAATAATTTGAATGCTTGAATCTGAGCTATCACCTTCTTTATCATCACCACTTTCCTCCTCACTCTCAGAAACAACAAATGGTGATCTTCTACTCCTCCTCAAATCTCTTTCCACAAGTTGTGCAGCCAACTGTTCATCAAATGCTATTTGTGCTGCATCTTTCTTTGGAACATCTTCTTCAATTAAAATACCTTTACCTTTGTCTTTTGGATCAATAATTGGTAAAGTAGAAGAAGAAACCTGTGTGGACACATCTCTGATAATTGTTGATGGCTGGAATACATCAACACTACCTGCAACTTTGTCAGCGTCCAAGTTGCTCCTATCAGTGCCACGATTACCTTTATCAGCGTTGGATGTGTCAGCGTCCAAACCTGTATCAGCGCCCAATGTTTCTTTGAAAGATCCTTCCAAGTTCTTTGGTGTCATCTTGGATATATCAACAACTGGATGCTTCTTCAAGTTGGTGAGAGCTTCAGCAATCTGCAAAGATTCACTAAATTGTGAACTCTTTTCTGAACTCTTTTCACTAGCTGTGTGAATCAACTCATCCTCCTCATCCTCTTTTTCCTCCCCTTTGGAAGATTCCTCCATTAGACTCCTGCTACTTGGATTCTCCAAAACAGTTACTCTCTCCCTCAAAGCTTGGAGTTCTCTTCCCTGGTTGTTGACAGTTTGTACAAGACTGACATTTTGCTTTTGCAAGCTTAGGACAGCCGCCGTCAATTCAATTATGGTCATAGGTTCCAATCTGCCCTCAGCTAGAATGGGGATTTGACCTCCCAAAATAGAATCATGGGGCATGGATGAGGTCTTAATGATGTTAGGACTGTCTTGACCAGCTGCTAAGCCTGTGTCAATAGCCCCAGCCTCACCCATTTCACCAGCCACACTTGTGGAGGTGGTTCTCTCTGCTACAAGGCTAGGATCACTAGAGGAGAACACTCCAGTAACCCTTTGGCGTTTAGTCAACCTAGATTGTAATGGGGTAGAAGATGAAGTAGATTGTGTGGGTGTGGGTTGATTAAGGGGTGTTTGGGATTGTTCAGGAAGTGTATCAGTGTTGGGATTGGCTGTGTCAGCGCCCACATTTTGAGTGTCAGCGCTGGGTTGGTCAATGTCCATGTGTTCTGGTGAAGGTGATGGTTCATGAATAGGCTCAAGTTGGGGTTCAGGGCCTGGTTGTGGGTCTGGTTGTGGTTGAGCAGCCTGAATTACTTCAAGCATGGGTTGGGTAAGAGGTATGGGATCATTTGTGGAGCTCATTTTAGCAAAAATGGTTTTCTGTTGTTTAGGGATCTCATAAAAAGTGTCATGATCCCTAGAACAATATTCTTGTAAATCAAAGACCATTTGCAAAAATCTAGGGTAAGCCAAAGTCATTTTACTTCCCTTGTTTTTACACATCCCTTCAAAAATCATTTTTGAAAAATTATACTTAAGCCCACGTGTTATACAAACCAAAGCACTTGCAATTGACCTGTTTATTTCATTAAAAGAAGTACATTTTGGACTTAAGCATTGTAAAAGGACATGTATCAAATATTTCCAGTCAGAGGGAAATTCCTGCTTATGATATTTATTTAAAGTGACATCAGCAGGAATAGGATAACCCAATTCCCTAAGACCCTGTTCTATTGTTGCTATGGCAAGAGTAGTCACACCATCAGCGTCATCAAAACGCAAAGCTTGGCGAACCAAAGCTTCAGTGACCACCCATGTTCTTCCATGAACAGTAGATGTTAATGTGGTCACTCCATTAGTTGTTGTGGAACTAACATTGTTCCAAAACTGTCTAATGTGTGCGACAGGGACTAATGGTGTATGAGAAAGTGCATACCTCAATGAAGATGCATTTAAAAATGCCACCATCTGTGAATACTGAGGAAATAAAGCATCATCAGCAGTCAAGTAAGCGATCATATTGTGTTGGCTCTTGAACTCCAATGTTAAATTCTTTGAGTTGAATTTGGGTGCCATGATGTAAAGCTGTTTAGGTTATATGATATGAGAAAAATCTAGGAGGAAAAGAGTTAGACAAGAAAATATGAAGACCCAGAATAAAAAGATTAGCCAAATTTATAGGAGAGATGCATGATTTTGATTGGTCAAAAATGAGGCGGTTATATTCAAAGAGCAATCATGAAAATCTTGAATCAAATATAACTTATCTCATGCATTAATTAAAAGTAACTTCTCCCCAAAATTACGGCCAAAGATTAGTCAAAAAATAACAACTGGGTAGGGCCCACTAGGTGTCAACGGTCAAAAATAGCCCATCAGCGCCCAACGGCTATATTTCCTTGTCAGCGTTCGCCTAAAGCCTTGTCAGCGTCACGATTGAACGTAACAGCGTTTGGAGAAAAACTTGTCAGCGTCTAAAAAGTAAAAATAAAAATATTTAAAAAGAAAAAGACCTTAACAAAGTAATTTATCCTAAGAGAAATATCTTACAAGTTGATAATAACTACTGGGCGGCAAGCACTGTCCATTTATACACACTTGCATAAGCAAGATAGACACAAATGTCCTCTAGAGTCCCTTGCTAACCAAAATACTTACCAACAAAGTTATTTCATAAAATTCTTTGTAACTCCCAGGTAAACCCATATCCAAAGTATTCCCAAGTCTCCCATCAGACCATAACCAATTCTAAGTCAAAAATGTCTTGGCAGCATGCAAAGTTGATATACTATGCATGCTACAGTGCCTCATGGTTTAGTAAAACTAACCCATACTCACCTGTGGACACAATCTAGAATTGTGATGAGAGTATTTTAAGAATACCCAAGAGTCCTAAAGGTTCCTTAAACCTCCCCTCAAACTATGATACATGAGTTCTCAACAATATATATGAACATTAAAAAAATTTATGTCAAGATAGGAATATAAATATTCCAACCATCATCCATAAACAAAACATGTCCAAATAGCTCTTCAAAGATCCATAAGCAACTCTGTATCCAATGGCATAAAGCTACCATTACCTGTACATTTAGATGAAAACCACAAAACTAACATTTGTTGCTGACAGCGTCCCGACAACACTTAACAGCGTTGAAGGAACTCTTGTCAGCGTTAGACCATAATATCTCTAACAACGGCAAAATAACACTTGACAGTGTTACATATACCTTTGTCAGTGTTAGAAAAATAATGTGGAAAATCTAAATCATCACAAAGACCAATAACAATGCATTATCCTGTACATACTTTTACAAAAATATTCCAAAACACATATTAAGTGAGATTAACCATTCCAATATTTGTTACCAAATATTGAAATCTTCCAGCATCAAAAGGTTTAGTTAATAAATCAGCTACATTATCTTCAGTATCTACCCTATCTGGGTGTATTAAACCTTTCTCAAAGCAATCTCTTATAAAATGGTGTCTAATTTCTATGTGTTTGGTTTTAGAATGATGTACAGGATTTTTAATAATGCATAAAGTACTGTTATTGTCTACAAAAATCTTGGTATGCATAAAATTATACCCATAATCCAACAGCTGGTTCTGAATCCATAAGACTTGTCCACAACAAGCAGCTGCAGCAACATATTCTGCTTCAGTTGTAGAGTTGGCCACCACTGTTTGTTTCTTGCATTGCCAAGATATTAATCTGCTCCCAAGAAATTGGCATCCACCAGTTGTGGATTTCCTATCAAACTTGTCACCACCATAATCACTGTCTGAATATGCAATAAGGTCCAAGGGAGAATCTTTTGGGTACCATAATCCAAGATCTGGATAACATCTTAGGTACCTAAAAATCCTCTTCACAGCAAAAAGGTGACATTCTTTGGGAGTCACTTGATGGCGTGCACATGCACACACAGCAAACATGATGTCAGGTCTTGAGGCTGTAAGATACATCAATGAACCAATCATCGATCTATAGTGCCTAACATCCACATCCTTTCCAGCTCCAAGTTTTCCCCAAGGGTATTGCTTATCCATAGGAGTGGAAGCCTCCTTCTCATGTGGAGAAAAACCATATTTCTTCAAGATTTCAGCTACATACTTGTCCTGGGAGATGAAGATACCATCTTCTTTCTGCTGAACTTGTAAACCTAGAAAGAAGCTCATCTCACCCATTGCACTCATCTTGAATTTATCTGTCATGAGCTTGGAAAATTCCTCACTCATTTTTGGATCAGTAGATCCAAAAATGATGTCATCAACATAGACCTGCACAAGTAACACATGTTTTCCTTTCTTCTTTGTAAACAGTGTCTGGTCTATGGTGCCCCTCTTGAAACCATTTTCCACCAAGTAGGTGGACAATGTACCATACCATGCTCTTGGGGCTTGATGAAGGCCATACATTGCCTTCTTTACTCTATAAACCTTGTCTGGATTCTCAGGATCTTCAAAACCAGGAGGCTGCATTACATAAACCTCCTCAACAATTGTGCCATAGAGGAAAGCACTCTTCACATCCATTTGATAAACAGTAAAATTCATGCAAGAAGCATAAGCTAAGAAAATTCTGATAGCTTCAATTCTTGCAACTGGAGCAAAGACTTCTTCATAATCAATTCCTTCCTCTTGTGTATAACCCTGAGCTACCAAACGTGCCTTGTTTCTGACCACAATGCCTCTTTCATCTTTCTTGTTCCTTAGAACCCATCTTGTCCCAATTGGTCTCACATATCTAGGACAATCAACCAGCTCCCAAACATCCTGTATAGCAAATTGGTGAAGCTCATCCTGCATTGCTTCCACCCAACTTGGTTCCTTGAGAGCATCAAAAATTTTCTTGGGTTCTTCCTGTGACAGAAAACAGGCAAACAAACATGCTTGTACAAGAGGGGTATCAACCTTCTTGTGTATATTGGCAATAAATCCACCAAGACCTTGATGGGATCTTCTTGTCTGAACTGGAGCCATAACATCACCAATGATTTGAGATGTGGGGTGATCTTTAGCTGTGGAAGTGAGAACTCCTCCTTCAAAAAGTCTGATGTCCTCAATTTCACGCTCCATGTTGCCAATATCTTCTTCAGATTCTTCTTGATCAACAGAGATCTCTTCATGAACATTGGAAGGTCCACCTTGTTCAAAATGAGAAGAGAAAAGCTGTGTAAAAGTGTCTCCAAAGTCTGAACCTTGCTTGTCAGCGTTAGGGCTAACAACGTTTGAACTGTTGTTGTCAGCGTTGGAGCCATCAGCGTCTGAAGTGGTCGTGTCAGCGCTGGATTTCCCTTTGTCAGCGCTTGAAGAATCATGCATGTTTGTAGTTGGTGGTATCTGAACACCACCATTATCTTTCCTTGCAGCAGTAGCAGCAGCATAATACTCATCTGTCCATATAGGAAGTGTAACAAATTCTTGTGTGGGAGATGATATAACTGCTGGTGGTCCATCCTCCTTAGCAACCTGTATACCTGAAACATTACCAATTCTCTTTTCCAAAACACTTGAAGTTACCTTCACAATGTCTGGATCAGTAACAGGCATATAATTTAAAGCTCTAGACAAAGGTTCTAAGTCAAACAACCAATTTGGACCACTCTCAGGATCACTAGGTTTACTCTCTAAAAACCTAACATGTACCTTTTCAAGTATACGTTTTTCCTTTTTAATGTAAACCCTATATCCTTTACTCTGCACTGAATAACCCATGAAGTAGCCTTCATCACCTTTTGAATCAAATTTACCCAGGGCCTCACTAGTTTCTAACACAACTACATGACAACCAAAAGGCTTCAGAAAACCAATATTTGGCTTCCTTCCCCAAAGTAATTCATAAGGTGTCTTATTATGTATCTTGTTGACCAATGCCCTATTTTGAACATAACAAGCTGTGTTAACAGCTTCAGCCCAAAAAGCTATAGGAAAGTGGGCATCAGCCAACATGGTTCTGGCTGCTTCAATAAGGGTCCTATTCTTCCTTTCAGCAACTCCATTTTGCTGAGGAGTTCTAGCTATGCTGAACTGCCTAGTAATCCCTTTCTTGGCACAAAAATCATCTAATAACTGATTTCTAAACTCACCCCCATTGTCACTTCTAATAATTTTGACCTCATTACCATTCTTCTTTTCAATCTGGGTAATGAAATTAATCAGACTAAGGGCAGTTTCACTTTTCTTAGCTAAAAAGAAAGTCCATGTGAACCTGGAGTAATCATCAGTAATGACAAAACAATATGATTTACCCTTCAAACTCTCTATATTAGTAGGACCAAAGAGGTCCATATGCAATATGTGAAGGGGTTTAGAACTAGAGTGCACCTGTTTAGACCTGAATGAGACCTTGTGCTGCTTGCCCTTAAGGCATGCAACACAAGAGTGGTCATTGTGGAAAGCCTTTTCAGGCAAACCATCAACTAAACCAAGCCTCACAAGTCTATTAATATTCTTAAAGTTTATGTGCCCTAGTCTCCTGTGCCAAAGATTACTTTCATCTACTGAGGCCTTAGCATATAGACATGACATTTTATTATTTACCTTAATTCCATTAAGATTCACATTATATATGTCTTTATGCCTTGGTGTTCTAAAATCTATGTATTTATCCTCTGGAAGCTTATAATCTTTGCTTAACACCAAGCACTCAGTATCTGTGAAAAGAACCTTATTTTTGTTATCACACACTTGTGATACACTAAACAAGTTATAATCTAGGTCTTTCACCAAGAAGACATTATCAAACCTAAGATTGTTGGTGACAAGAGTTCCTTTTCCAGTGATGGTGCCGTAGCCCCCTCCAAAGTATACCTTATCACCATCTAGAATAGGAGAGAAATTGGTCAGATAATCTTCCTTTCCAGTCATGTGCCTTGAGCATCCACTATCCCAGTATCCATAGTCATTGATCTTCTTCTGAATGCCCTGCACATAAAGAAAACACATTAGTTTTCTTTGGGAACCCAAGCCTTAGAAGACTTGGATTCATTTGGTTGTTCAACAAGAACAGACTTGGTTCTCATAACAACCCCATTTTCATCCCTGTTTGAATGAAATTCCCAGTTGACCCCAATTGGTGTTGACAATGCCTTAGAAATATAATGAAACCTGTTGCATGTCATAGAAATACCAGTATTATTAGGGTTCTGGTCTTGTTTTGGTCTCCATGTTAAGCTAGTAGAAGCTTTAGACCTATTTCCCTGTGGCTGCAAATACCTAGGTTTAGCAGTGTTTCTATCAGCGCTGAAAGTTCCCTTGTCAGCGCCCCGATTGCTCTTATCAGCGTTGAACCTAGGGTTTGCTACAGGAACCCATTGCCTATTTGACCAAGTATTTGACTTTTGAAAAGGTCTTAGACCTTGTGTGTTAGACCCTCTAGAAAAGAATGGGGCTGGTCTAACAACTTGTGAACTTTTGTTCACAAAGGTATTGGGTCTGACAGTGTTTGACCTATGTTGACTTTTGTCAGCGCTGAAATGGTTCCTGTCAGCGTTGACATTGGAAGCATTGACACATTTGTAGGCCAAATGTGAGAAGCTACCACATGTATAACAAGCTTTTCTAGACATAGTCTTAGGTCTAGAAGCAAAGAAGCCTGTTCCATGGTTACTAACTTGGCTTTTTGGTGACCTAGAATTTCTATACATCTCTGCATATTTAACACTAGGTTTTCTAACAGATTGTGGGCCAAGGTCAACAGGTTTGCCAGTGGTAGGGTGTGTGATCTTAATAGGTTTAGGATCATAGGACTCCACAATTGGTATCATGTTTGGTGTGGGCTCATTTGGACTTTCACACAACAACCCTCCCTTAACAAACAAGGTGTGGTTAGCTTTCTTCCACTCTTCTAGGTCAGTCAGCTTTTGCTGATATTCCTCAACTGGGGAAGTCACTCTAGGTGGAGGAATAAACTCCTCCTCTTGGAATTCTGGCAAGCCAGTCCAAGATAAGTCCTTTGATTGGACACCATAGAAATCCCCAGCTGGTGGTGGAACAACATTATAGTTATTTATCCCAATCCCACTCATATCCTTAGAGTCTCTTTGTTTACTAACACACTCTCCTAGGGATTGTGTGGCCTTATCAAATCTCTGGATTTTAAGACTCACATTATCTTTGTTTTTGTTAGCCTCCTCTAACTGAGCTATCAAATCAAGATTAACCCTATTTACTATATCTTGAACATCCTTACTCTGATGTAACTCATGTTTTAAGATATTTATTTGATCCTTTAAATCAAACTCCATTTTCTTATACTCAGTTACAGTCTTTTCTGTTTGGGTAAGAGCAATTTGATAGTTAGATAATTTGCACCTTAGAGTACTTGCTTCATCTAATAACTTAACTATCTCTTGTTTTGATTTTTCAGTATTTAAACGACAACCCTTAGAACAGAAAGCATCATCATATACCTCATTATCTGATGAAGAGGAGGAGTGTGCCATGAGAGCATATTCAGCATGCTCTTCTTTAACTTCAGCAACCAAAGCTCTGTCCTCTTCCTCATTCTTAGCCATCCAGCTCCAATCCCATTCCCCAACGCCATCAATTTGTTGAACAGCAACCATGGCCTTGGGATCTGGGTTCTTAATCATTTGGCTAGAAGGCTTCCCAGCATCAGATCTCCTTGGAGATCTACATTCCCTCATAAAGTGCCCCATCCTATGACAGTTGTAGCACTCCACCTTGGACTTGTCAAATCCAGCAACATCCTTAGCATTAAAGGTCATCTTCTTCTTGAACCTTTTGTTGAACCTGTTTGCTCTTAAACTTACAAGAGCCATAGTCCACTTTATATCCATCTCTTCCAATTGTTCATCACTTATCTGCTCAAGATCTTCATAAGTGATCCTTGAATCACTAGGCAAAGAAGCAATGAAGGCACACACAGTATCAAGATCAAAACCAGCAGGTTTAATTCTATCAGCGCCATGATTGTGTGTGTCAGTGCTTGAGTACAAAGCGTTGACAGGATATGATCCAGCGCTGACAGATTGACATCCAGCACTGACACCTTGAGATCCAGAGGCTGAATGTCCATAAAAGTTCATGGAATCAAACTGGCCTTCACTTTGTGAAAAGAAGGCCATGTTGCTGCTTGAAGATTTGTTATCACTCTCCAATTGCCATTCATTCTCCAACAGCCTTAACTTGTTGAAGATGTCATCAAACCTGGAAGTCTTGTGGGTGTTATTGACAAGAATAGATCTTGTCTCAATCTTCCATACATCACCAAGGCTTTTGAGAAAAGTAGCATTCAATTCAGGGTCATCAATCTGTTTTCCCATGAAGGAAAGTTGACTTGTGATGTCAAGAAGTCTACTTCTCACACTGCTGAGATTCTCATTAGGTTGAGCTTTAAAGACAGCATACTCATGCAAGAGTTGCTTCTTCTTTTCTTCTTTTGTGTCAGCATTGCCACCATGTGCTACTTCAAGAGCTTCCCAAAGCTCTTTTGCAGAATCAAAACGTTTGTACTTATGCTGATTCTCATGACCTAGGGCATGTTTCAAGATGTTCAAAATTTTCATGTCCACCCTCTTCTTGGCTATGTCTTCAACAGCTACTGCTCTCCCATCATCAGGCTTTTCCACTTTATCAGCTTCTGGACAATTAGGAATAGCTGACCTTGCCTCAATAGCAGCAGTAATCTTTGCTGCTTTATCGAATGTGTTCCCATATTCGATAATTTCCCAAAGAGTGTAGTCATGAATAGCTATGTATTGCTCAAAATTGGACTTCCAAAGTTCAAAGTTCCTGGCATCAAACATGGGAATTTTGATACTAGGATTTGAGAAGTTGTTTTGCAGCAAACCAGGAGGTTGATTTGTGCCAGACATGGTGTTTTTAGGGTTTTGAGATTTTAGGGTTTTTAGGGTTTGGTGTTTTAGGGTTCTGCGTTACTTAAAGATCAAAAGTTTCTCAACAAGCTCTGATACCACTTGTTGATCCCAAACTTAGATCGATTAGCTTTGTGTATACGAGATTAGATCAAGTACTACACGTAGAGAAACCTTTGCTTATGAATAAAGTAACAAAGTGTTATGCGGAATTAACACTTGATCTAAAACACAATGATGTTAAACAAACTTTCACTTGTATTAGAATAATCGTGTTGATTACAATGAAAGGTTTAACTTGCGAATACTATGAAAACTAATATATGACTTTAACCTAAAAGACCTTCTTTTATAGAACAAGAAGTCTTGTACAATAAGCTATGAATCAACTATTCTAGGTAAAGATAATAATAGAAAATACAATGTCGTGCTTATCTTCACCATACATAAATAAAGAAACAAATAAACAAAAGATATTCTATCAGTGTCAATCTTCAAGGCTGTCAGCGTTGACTTCTATCAGCGTCCAAAATCAATCTATCAGCGTTGACTTTCTTCTTATCAGCGTTTGGTGATCTGACCCATATTTTATTCCCAACACAAACAGGTTAAGATAGGACACCCACAGACTGGGATGTTTTCATCATCTGAAATTGTGAATCGAAAAGGGACAAGATCTCCATGGTGTTTGGTTACCAGATTAACGCAAACTCAGAAGAAGCATGATGCTATCTGGGTTATTGCAAACAGTTTGATCAAGTCTGCAGAATCCTTACATCCACAAGGATTGCAGAACCAACAGATTGATCAGACATGTTCCAGCCAAGGGTCATCCGACCACTTGTAATCCCTCAGCTATCGGGTCAGACAAAGATTCGCAATTGTACTCCTAAATTACTTCACGTCTTCATTCTGATTCCACGACTTGCTTTCGCGCTCGCGTTCATGACACTATTCACGTTCATGATCGTATCTGGGCTTACGATTTTACGTTCATTTCGTTCTGGGAAGTTTTGCAAGAACATGAGAGACCAGACCCAAGTTTAGTATAACTCTCCATCATCATATAGACATTTCACGTCATATTCCACGTCTCACCTTGTAGCGTTTGGCGTTACCGCCATTATATTCTATGTTCACGATATGTTTCATATGTCATGTTCATTCCACGTTCCTCATATCATGATCAAGATATGTTACACGTATCATGGATCACGGTATGTTTACTCATACTACACTCGCCATATCTCCACGTAGCACGTTAAAAAAAATTTCACGTATCACGTTCAAAATTTTCACGTACTACGTTTCTTTATGTTTCGCGCATCGTTTCTAATTATCAGTTAAGTCAGATTGTCTTGCATCGTAACGTTTCAGTTACCGTTGCACGTTAACTCTTATTTTCCTCGATCGAATTTAAGGGATCTACCTTCCGTTGATAACCAATAATTTCTTCGTATTCCATGTCAAGGTCAGGAGGACCAAGATTTATCATTAGTGTCAAGATCTTCTGAAGGAACCGTTCCAAGAGGGAGGCCACTTGGAAACGGACAAGTTCATCCGGACTTTTATCCGTTTTCTCTCATCAATTAGATATGTCCTTTCAGTCACGTCACGTTCCATGTCCTTTCAAGACATGTCACGTTCCACGTTCCTTCTACCATGTCACATGTACATTCATTAATCTTACATACCCTCTCAGTTACGTTATCTATAATTCGGGGACGACATATTCTTTTTAGGGGGGAAGAATTGTAAAACCCGCATGCTTTTACCATGAATAGTACCCTTAAGATCGTACGTACTAGATTAAAACTTTCCTTTTATAGTATGATTACGTTCACGTGTTAGAATTTAACGTATTACGTACGTGTTAGAACACGATAAGTATTTGTTACGTACGAACGCACAATAATTATTTAAACAATAATTAATCACGAACATGCGATCATGAAATCATGAACGTAATTTAATCACGAGCTAATATTAATTACGTATATATATTTATTACGAACACGAATAAATATATTAAGTCACGATCGATAATTAATTAAAACACGTAAAACACGGACACGAGAACACACTTATTAATTAGACACGGAAAATGATCGGGTTACCCCATGTGGGCCCCATATGCCACGAAATTAGGAAGTAAGAATGGGCCAAGCCCATTTTAAATTTTACTAAAACCTGGAATTAGGAAAGATTTTGGTCATTTTTCACATCACAGGAAAAATAACAAAAACCCTTAAAGATTTCTTCCTTCTTCCTTTTGTTTTTTTGGCCGCCACACATAAACACACCAGGGGGGTGTTTATTTGATTTTGATCTTGGTTTTGGTGCAAATGTTCATGTTTGTTCATCCTAGTTTAGATCCACGCATTCGCATTAGTGATACGTAAGTAGGATTCCTCTCAGTTCGTCTTCTTTGTTCACTGGACATAAGGTACGGATTCCCGTCCTTTCAGTATGGACATTCTTTCCTTATTAGGATTCCCCGTATGCAGCCAACTGTTTTCCCAGTATTTGTTTTATATGTTTTTGAATTGCTTATGTTTAATTAGAATTCCTAAAGCCATATACATGCATGACCAGTTTCACCTAGTTATGGAGGTACCATAACCATAACATTAGAGGCACTGATGTTATGACTTCACCACGGCAGAGTGATTGCTCGTGGCGTCCCTTCAGCTTTTGGCCATTTATTATATTTATCATGTGGGGCGTATGGGTGCATCCTAGTTACATGTTTTCAGCAGATTACTCAGTGTGAATGTGGTGTGTGCCTTGCATCCTTCACAAGGAGCTGATCCCTCCTACCCAAACCAGTATATTATATTAGAGGCAGCCCCTCTAATTTGCATGATGAGGTCACCCCTCCAAGTATTCATGCACGGTGGATTTTCATGACCTATATTGGCTAATGGTAAAACATGTTAGACAGTTTTCATAAGATAAACATAAGGCTTTTCAAACTATAAAACCAGTTTTATGAACAAGTTCCAGGTTTTCCAGGACTTATACATTTCCGCTGCTATTAAGTCTTTATTATGTTTTAGTCATTTATACTATATCTATATCCGTGCACTGAGCGTTTTTCTCAGCCGTTACTTTCCTTTCCATGTCCCAAAACAGCAGGTACTCAAGGACTGACTCGAGCATTTGGAGGACATGCATAGGATGGAAGCTGCCATAGACTTTTTCTCCTTTTTCCTTCATATACTTATGCTTGTTTAGTCTTTCATTCATTTCTTTTGATTTATTATGTTTTGGGCTTATGTTTGGGAACCGATGTTTGATTCCGGTTATCCCTATGGTCATGTAATGTTTTAGACATTTATCCTTGTATGCTTTGATGACACGCCATAATTACGCGTGACATTCCATTGTCAAAATGGGGTGTTACAGTTGGAGGATTAACTTTTGGATAATAAACGGGTGTCACTTCTTTATCAAGCTTTTTCATTCTTAAACGAGTCTCTACTGCAAGTTCAATAGTTTCCTCGGAATCATGCACACTAGGAGGATCATGCTCATCAGACAAGAGCACACTACCATTATATACGGTTTCATTAGTGGCCTGAACTTGCTTAAGATATCTGGGATTAGGACGAAGAGGACAACCTAAAGCCAATTTTTATCGAGTGTAATTTATCTCATTCACTTTTGGTGCGAGCATATTTATCCTCTGCATAGTTTGGCCACGTTTCACTAAAAGGTTGTCTAATTCTCTAATCCTATCCTGAGCTTTGCAAAAATCCTCAAGAAGTCCATCTTCTCGAATTTTGAAATCATGTTTCAGAATTTTTTCGTTCTTCTTTTAAATCCGAAATTGTAGATTTTTAAGTTGAAATCTGTTTATTAAGAGAAGTGATTTCATCATTCAATTCGCTTATCTTTTTAGCACTACTTAAGTGTAAGGCATTTAATTTCTTAGTTGTGCATTTTTCTTGATAAACCGATGTAGCATGAGCTTGTTCAAGTTCTTTAATTTTAGCCTGATGAATTTCAAAACATTTCTCCCGTTCCTTATATCCCGCAAGCTTAGTGGTCAATTTGGCATTAGTTTCTCTAATCTTATTATTAACCACCGTAGCATGGTCGACATCCTTAGCAAGCTTATCAAATAGAGATTTATAATACGCATGTGTCTCATCAGGAAGGGTTGTAGGCTGGGCAACTTGATCCACACTAAGGTCCACACTGGGCTCATTTGAAATAATATTACTATTATTCGTTTGATCCCCGTGTGTCTCAGTGTAGGGCTCAAGCATCTCAGTATATACTCTTCCTCCTGATTAGACATATTATATATATCATTATCATCGAAACTTGGATGTACCTTAGAGGGACCGTCTGAATCATAAACGGGAGCACTGTCGACATGCATTCCTGAGGTAGATGCTTGTTGTAAGTTTGCCATCAAGATGTAGTTGGCATTCACTTCTTCTTCCTCATCATATTCAGCAGCAGAAGCCATAAGATCAAATTCCCCAGGTTGAAGTGGAATCCCTGCCTCTTCTCTTTGTGCTATGAGAAGCTGAGTCTGAAGATAAGCAGCATCCCTCTTCTTTTTGGCTGTGCAATCTCAAGCATAATGACCAAATCTCCTGTAGTTGTAGCACTGAACCTAACGATTGTTATTTCCATTTCACGTACCAGTATTCTCAGCCCTTGCAGCCACAATGTTTCCCATCTGATTACCAACCACTGGCACAACTATTAACCCATTCTGATTACCAGCATTTGGAACATTCAGATTCTGACCAGGGATTTGTCCATACTGATTTCCTGCATTCCCAACATTCTGACCATATTGTGTCCCCGTATTTCCAGCAGCTACCAATTAACGATCTTGATTCGCATTCATGAAAGGTTGAGCAATCTGCCTATTTCTAGTGTTCGAGGAGACTCTCTTATTATTGTTGGTGAGGTTAATGGTGAATTTGAATGCCTTTGCAAGTAGTGCAAGACCAGTATTAATCGCATGAGTAGGATCGGTGATGTCATCAAAACAGGCAATGGGTTGTTGTAAGTAGTTCACAGCAGCAGGAGGTTGATATCCAAAAGGGGTGAGTTGTTGTTGTTGTTGTTGTGGCATGAAGTTACATGATGAGGGTTGATGGTAAGGTACCATGGGATATGACATAGATGATGGAGAGTTTGCCATAAAAGCCAATGGGTCTTGTGTCTTGGCACGTCTTTCAGCCCTAACTTCGTTAGCTTCATCTTGATTCATCTTCAAATAATCATATACTTGAGTGTAGTCCACGACATGAAGATCCTTGGTTTGATTGACAAGAGTGACATACCGTGACCATTCTAAAGGAAGTTTATCAAGGAATTTGATGTTGGCAGCAATTTGTGCAGGTTCATGTTTGTTTCTTCTAAGATGGTTCATGAGGGTTGAAATCCGATGATAATAAGGTTCAATTTGTTCCCCTTCAGTAGACGTAAATTTCTCCCATTCACGAAGCAACTTAGTTTCCTTTTCTTAAAAACCAATTTCACTGCCCTTCATCATTTTCTGAATCCCAAGCCACATCTCGTGTGCTGTTTCACAACTATCGACAGCAGCATAAACATCTTCAGGAAATCCCATAAGAATGACTTGAATTGCTTGATCATCAGCGTCGAGTTGTTTGGATTCAGCTTCAGTTAATTCTTCATCTGTTTGCTCATGACTGGAGTCAGCCACTGGGTTAGCATTCGTAGGGTCCCCAGGCATAATAATTGTTCTTCTAACATACGGACCCTTTTGAATCGAGTTGACAATCAACTTTCCCAAAGGTTTACATTTTGCATAACGAAGGAGACGACTAGCCCATTTAGTGTAGATCTCCTTGGTAAGCATGGGTGGACGATTCTCAGTACCCGCAGCATAAATATCTTGTTGAGACGTCATCGTAGAAGTCGTGTGAAAAACAGGATCTCAATTCGAAGAAAGCGTGTGTTGTTGTTGAAATTCCAAACTTCTGATTTTTTTTTTCAGTCCGACAATAAATTCCTCAGTCCGACAAAACGGTAAGCTGAAAAATTTTATATCGGCAAATTTTTAAATTGAGTTAGAAATGCCAAAAACTAGTAGGGAAAAATTTGATTTTACTTGCCTAAAATATTTTAACTCTTTTTTTTAAATCTTCGTGTAAACTATGTGCCGGGACTAGTATAGATGGTGGCTAAGTGTGAAAAAAACTCGAACAAATATCCATCGGAATGCCCATCGAAATGATATCGGAATACCTGTCGGAATACTCTGTCGGAATACTCAGTCGGAATGCTCTGTCGGAATATACTATCGGAATACCTGTCAGAATGGCTATCGGAATAACGATCGGAGTGAAGAAACCCCTTTCTGATGAAACCTGCCGGAATAGTACCAAATTCCCACTTTTCTCGGACAAAACCCAACCAATTCGAGATTTTAAGCCAAAAATGATCAAAATACCCAAAAATTTTGTGTTTTTAGCCAAAGTGAGTGTACCAAATCACTACCACAACAACTTAGAAGATATATATGAATCACGAAACACAAGAAAAACAAGGACAACACCCAAGAGCTATCCACGAATCCCTTGGCGAATGATACCACTTGTAGGACGTAACACACGACTTATAGAACAAGAAATAGAGATGATGAAGAACAAGATTAAACCAAAAAGAAAGATTAGATTAGATGAAGAATAAAGAGAAAACAAAAGGTTGTGATTTCCTAGTGAGAGAAAGACAAATGTTTCTCTCTCTACAAACTATGAAATGGAAAACACACACCACAAATGAGGTGTCTTGGGCCTTTTATACTACACGTCTAATGTATGGAAGGCCTTCCTCATTTGTGAGTTCGGGACTAATTCCTGTTACATACAAAACTTTATGCTAGAACTCTCAACACCGTTAAGTAGCATTTTACACGAGCTTCGCAACGGTATAATATATGACCATCACTTTAAATACTTCTAACATTTATCATGTAAGCCCCACCAAAAACGACCATACCATGATTATCCCTAAATGATCACATTATTGGGGATTCGAGTCGAGCTTTTGACTCGGTTATCAAAAACTAGGTGCCTCGTGGGGGATTCTCATGCTTATCCTTGTACATATTATCGCTTTCTTAGTTAACGTAACAAGGGGACTTGTGCTCTTCCAACCTTTGTTCCGTGATTGTTTGTAATTGTGATTCATTAGGTTCATCGTCATCATTGAAGCCTCTCGTGTTCGTTTTACGGATCACTCGAGCTTCGATCGTTGCCTTTGGAGATTACGATATCTGATGATATCCTTTTATGTTCTAATGTTTATCTTATTAGCATAGTTCATAAACGTCTTTTAGGTTATTCGTTTTACCCTTTCCATGCTCGAGATTAAGCATTCGACTTCGTCTCTATTATGGGTGTGTTTTCACCCCTAGACTCGAAACATTGAGGACAATGTTTAATTTTAGTATTGGGGGGGGGGGGGGGGTGAGTAGATACTTCACCTTGCTTACGTCATCACGCAATCCAAAAATTCATCTTTTTGTTATCGTTTTGGTGCAAAATAAGGCTAAAAATGGTCAAATTTTGAATTTTTTTTCTTGTTTTTCATAAGTGTTTAAGACGCGAATGTAGGTTTTCCGATGGTGAGAATAAGAGTAATTTTTGACTCGACCGTGCGTGTTGAGCACTTAGCTTCGCTTCCTTAACTTTTTAGGCTAAGCCTCTTAAATGAGGACGAGAAATGATAGAGTTATTTATAAGTCTCGTAATCGTCACGATCTCATGTGTAGTAATTATTAGCTTATTCTCCCCACGCTTTTGTATAATAAATTGTTAATAAATATTGATTTAGCGGTTTAGTCACTATTGTTGGTTTCTAATTTGTTTTAGTAGCTTCCATGTAATCAAATTGGGAAAACATTAAGTTATCGCCAACGTCACGGTTTTGAAGTATTGGCAGCCGAATAATCAAAAGCTTCACCTAATAATAAGATTTCAAGTGCTCACCTAAATTAAGCAAAAATTTGAAGCTCACAAGGCCGAAAAATCTATGCCCAAATTGAAAGTGAATCAAGCCTTAATCTTTGAAGCTTTAAAGATCCAAATTCTCCTTAGCGTGAGGATATACGTCTTTGGCCATAATAAAACCACCGATGATGGCGGATAATAAAAGGCAAGGCAAGACAGAAGTCATAATAAAAGCTCCATGGCGGAGTTGAATAAAAGATGGAGGTAAACCTATGATAATAAGGCCCCTCCTTTAAGGGGCGTATAAAACTCTTGGTAATAAGTCTCATGTTCAAAATTGTTATAAAATCGTGTTTATCGATCCTCCTTGTTGACTTAATTTTTTGACATCGTTGTCTATTCGAGTGAATTATTAATTTAATGATTTTGGTTACATCGTTAAAACTCTATTTTTAAGACTTAATCTCTATTCACACATAAGTCAATGATGTATCCTCGTGATCATTAAGACAAAATAAAATATAAGAGATACCAAGTAGGAATAAGGGAGTTTAGGTTCGTAATTAACATTCATGAGATATGATCGTGTTGCTAACTTATAATAACAATTATCTCGTTACACGCTTAGCATGGAATTGGGTGAAAATCGAGGACGACGAAATTATTTCTAACGAAGCATTCACGCGTTCTTGTTCTATGATCCTAAGAGTCACTTTATCGTGATGAAAACAATACATTACGTCTAAAACACGTGTAGTAGTTTATTTAAATTTATGTCTTCAATAAATGTCATCATAAAAATGAATTTTGGAAGTGCTACGATACTTAATTCTAGCATTCCGTGGGGACACGGCAATGGTTTAGTATGGGGGAGTGATGAGACTGCTTTTATACATAGTCTCATCGTCCAAATCGGGCTTAAAATGCTTAAAATATCATTAAAATACCCAAAAATATGCTTGTGTTTGTTCATAGTGTATTTTAGGTACGGATATCGTGAAATCAACAAAAGATCACAAGAATCAAGCAAAAACGAACACGAGAAACGAAGGTGCACAAAGAACCGGACCCGAATCATGAATTTCCATTCAAGTCGTTGAAGTTTGAAGATTTGGCAAGATTGGTCCCTCAACTTTTAAAGACATGTCATTTTATACCCCTGTAAAACCTCAAAATTACTTGTGGGTCCCTAAAATATCAAGTATGTGCATAAATAGTCCTTGGAATATGATGAATATGCAAGATTAGCCCTTGGAACAAGTTATGATAACTTTTGGTGGCCAATGTATGAAAAACAAAATTTTCTTATAAAGGGAATTATACTTTTGGGATGTTTAATGCAAAGTGACAAGTTACTGGAGTCCAGGAACCAAAATGGGGGGGACATGTAAACTCATCACAGCCAACCATTTAGCCACCTCACCCCCAACACCCAATCACCATCATCCACATCACCTACTCCACCCCACGTCACCCACTCTTTACATAATCAGTATTTTTTTACTGATTTATTAAACTTATCATTCCCAAAAACACTTATCTTTCCGTAAAACGAATTTAACACCAACTTTTTATCATAAACCCTAAACATCACTCATCCAGATTAAATCAACCATACCAACCAATTAAAACCTAATTAACCTTGGGGGTTTTGTTACCAACCCAACACCCAACCATCCTACATGAATGAATCATCCACATCAGCACTATGGCCCCCATCCCAGCTCATATGATTCACTTGTCACCATCACTTTGCAGAAGAGACGACCCATTTGATGGTCAGATTTACATAACATGACCACCACAACAAGTTGAAGGGCCAAGATCCTTTTTTGCTAGCTGGAATCCCACAAACATCACTCTCCAAGCAGAATGTCACATGGGTCGATATTTGACCAGATTCTTCAAAGTTGGAACAAAGGGCAGAATTGGAAGATCAAGCAACTAGGGTTCTTTCTCTTTTTTATTACTTTTATTCTAGATAGTTCTTTAATCTCCTATATAAGCAGTCGACATGTGACTTGCTATATTGTTCCAGCTTTAGCTTTGTAAAAGTTCCCTTTATGAAATAAAAAAGTTAGAGTTTTTATAAAATCTTTGCAAGTTCGAGCTGAGTTCCATTTTATTTTACTGTCTTAGCTTAATATTTTAAATTTCTGCAAATTAATTTAGACTATTCAAAAAGTTTTTTTGAAAGAATTTTCTTAAACTTTTTAGACACCCAAGTTTTTATAAACTTGTATAAACTTGACCTGACAAATCAAGGTTATACGAAGGTTATAAGCTTGTTAATTCCTGTTAAGTACTTTTAAGTTTCACGATTTGGTTTCGAATTTTTTTCTCAAGTGGAAGTTTGGATATCCCATGTTTTTCTTTTACTGTTATGATTTTCACTGTTCTATAAACCCTCAACACACGCTGATTGACAACCAACTTGTGTGAGAACTCCTCGAGCTTGAAGTTAGCATTTGTAGGTACCACCAAACCATTGTTCACGGTTTTCCATTATGTTCCCTTTTGAAGATATTATACCCTCGGTTCAGCTGTTGAACCACAGCGAGGGCTCTCTACACTCTCTCTATAAAACGAAGAAAAGCCAAGGAGAAGACGGCATCAACAAGGTATAACATGCTTGAACCCTTTTTTTGTAACTATTTCCGAGTTTTTGTAGCGTTAATATGAGACTTGCCTTTGACTGAGTTATTTAGGTTTTGCATTTACTTACGTGTTAGTTAGCATCTATGGTTAGTTTTTAATAGATTTGAAGTTAAATCTTGCTAGTTACTTTGTCGATTAAGTGTTTGGTTTACATTCAATCTCTGTCATAGCTTAGTCTTAAGTTTTAGTCATTAACATCAGCAGCCGTAGTTGCGTGATTTGAGGATTTAAGATATTGGAACTGCTTGGTTAAGTGTTAACTTGTGTTTGAATTTTACTTATTCAAGGATCTAGTTCTTTGCCTTTTAGGTTTCATAAGCATATTTTTGGAACGCCTACTCTTAAGTTGCTGATATAGGCCTTTCCTTCGGTCTTGTGCACCAGTATCCTTAGTAAATCCTTTTGAGTTTGTTGTGATTTTTTGTATTTGGCTATGTTAGAGGCTTATAGACCCCTAGGATAAACTGTCTCTTGAATTACAGTTTAAACTAGTCACTTGCTCCACTGTTATGAGATCATAAACACCATACCTTGTGTTTTTACCTCAATAGTTAGTGTAATTGTGTTTTTATGATTTTAGGTTCGGTTGGCATCTAGGTCTTAGGTCAGTATAGGTATCTATTAGTGGTGTTCATTTGGGTAGATTTTAGGTTAAAGTAATTGATCATAAGTTGGTATCTTGAATTTTGGAAATTTTGATAGGATAAATAGCTAGTTAGCTCACTATTGTCATATACACACCACCAAACCCCATAATTCTTGGCAGATTGTTGTTATTTGGGAATCTGTTGTGTGGTTCTTTAGTTGTTGTGCTCATTTAGGTTTAGATATCAAGCGTTTAGGTTAGGTCGAGTTTTCTGAGTGTTAAAAGTGCCATTTAAGCCCACTGTAGGCCTAAAAAATTACTCACAACCTCTTTCTTTGTGGTAAGGATAACACCAGCAGGTGCCATCACCATATTCGTGGTTTGTGGGACTTTGATTTTAGTGAAAATAGGTATTTAGGGTAGACAATAGAGTTTGGTCAGTTGGACACAGGATTTGGTGGGATTTTAGTGGTCTAGAAAGCATCTTGGTAGCCGACTGTGAACCAAAAGAACCACCATGTCATTGTTAGGCTGTAATACGGCAAGCATTGTTAAGAATTTGGTGTAAATCCGTTTGGCTTATTGGTTCAAATTAATTGGTGGTTCTTCGGTAACCTAGACTCCACTACCTGATTTGAAGTTTTACTCACTGCGTAAGCTACAACCCACTGTATACACAGCAAGCAACTAACAGCCCCCCATTTTCTGTTAACGATGGGGTTTGAGGCCTTGAATTGATGTTTAATTGGTTCATTGTTAGCTTATAGGTTAGGTATTAGTGATTATTAGCTGGTATCTTAGGATCATGAACTTTAGGGTAGCTTAAAAATTGCCTTTTAGCTCACTATGACACCTACAGTCCACAAACTACCCATTTTCTGTTATAATACACCAGCAGGTGCATAAGGCTTACTTTAGGGTTTTGTGTTTTGGAACTTGGCTTATTAGTTAGGTGTAAGGATAGTTCAAGTGATGATTATCTGATAGTACAAGTTTTATAGCTTTTGGGTAACTTAAATTTGCATTGTTAGTCACTGTTGGCCTTAAAATAGCCACAGCCTTAAATTTCGTTGCCGTTATTGATTTTTGTGCATTAAGTTGTGAATTTGTGTTTGATATTGTTGTAGTTTTTGAGTTTGTGTTGACTCCCTACAACCAACTGGTTGTAGGGGTGTCGTTTGTGCCCAAAAACATCGACAAACAAGCCTAAAACAAACGAAAACGAGCCAAAAAACCATACAGTGACATTTCCGTGTGTTGTCCGAGAAGGCTGTATTTTTTTTCTTGTGTTGTCCGATATTGGACAACACAGAAATTGGACAAGGCATTTCTGTGGTAGGATCTTGGACAACACATAAGTACTCCACATTGGAGTACTTTGGGGTACTTTCGTTTTTAGCCATTTTTTTTAGTTTTTTTTACTTTTTCATTTTCCCTTGTTAATTTAGTTAAAATAGAATTTTTAGAAACATAAAATTTATTTTTATCATTATTTATTAATTTTTATCATTATTTTAGTTTAAAAATAGTTTTAGCATTTTAAAAATAAAAAAATAGTCTTTAAAATTTAGGAAAAATACTTTTTAGTCTTTAAATAGTATAAGTGAGTTTTTAGTTCAATAAAATAATATTTTGGGCTTTTTCTTAATTATATTTAATTTTAGGGCTTTAATTAGCATTAAAAATTGAATATTTAATTAATCAAAGGTTTTAAAATATATTTATTGAATTTTTATTCTTATTTATATTATTTTAGACTTAGTTTTCATTTTTAATTAATTTTTAGCTTTAATTTTTAATTTTGTCACGTATTACGTATTTACATTCGCGTTTTACGGCAAATCGTCGTAGTGTAATTGTAGTCGTAGCTCGTCTTTAATTTTTCTCTCTTTACCCAAAAACGACACTAATCCAAACTCTTGATTTTATATAATTGGCACTTAATTCACACACCTCCTTCGAGAACGAACTCGCATTTATTCGATTCGTCGTTTTTTCTAAATCGTCGAGTTTAATACTTGCCGCTCATACGCGTTTTTCCTAAAACGTGTACGATTTTACTACATCAGAAACTTATCGAACCTCCCATTCTTTTTGCTCCTAATTGGGAATTACCCTTTGAAATTATGTGCGATGCAAGTGATTATGCAATTGGTGTCGTTTTAGGGAAACGTCATGAAAAGCACTTTCGTCCTATCCATTATGCTAGTAAGACGATGACCGAGGCTCAGTGATATACACTACAACCGAAAAAGAACTACTTTCCGTGGTGTATGCTTTTGAGAAGTTCCGACCTTATCTCGTCTTGATGAAAAGGATCGTGTATACGGATCATTCGGCTATCAAGTACCTTTTCTCTAAGCTTGATGCTAAGCCGAGATTGCTCCGTTGGATTCTCCTCCTACAAGAATTTGATGTCACCATACTTGACAAAAAAGGAGCCAAGAATCTAGCGGCCAATCATCTCTCTCGTTTAGAAGATCCTCACAAAAATGAGTTCGAGAACAAGTAAATTACCGAAACATTTCCCCTCGAGACTCTCGGTGTAGTGAATTCTAAGGACGACGCCTCATGGTTTGCCGACATTGCAAATTACCATGCAGGCAACTTCATAATCAAGGGTATGACGACACAACAAAAGAGAAAATTCTTACGTGACGTCAAGTTCTATTTTGGGACGACCCTTATCTCTTTCGGGTTTGTGCGGATCAACTCGTTCGACGTTGTGTCTTTGGTACCGAAGCTTCTACCATCCTTAGAGCTTGTCACGAGGGACCCACGGTTGGTCACTGTTGGGAATAAATTATGGCCAGACCACTTGAGAGCTGACAAGAGTAAATCAAGCGTTGACAGGAGTAAAACAAACGCTGACAGCTCAAGCGTTGACAAGATAAAGTCAAGCGTTGATACATTGAAGACAAGCACTGATGGGAAGATATACTCTACGCGTTTATTGTATTCTAGATTACTTCTAGTAAAGATAGGAACAACAATGTATTTTCTATATTTATCTTTACCTAGAATAGCTGATACGTAGATTATTATACAAGGCTTATTATGTCTATAAAAGAAGACCTTTAGGTTAATTTTTGATATAAGTTTTCATTCGTAAACTACTTTGATTGTAAGCAAGTTTGATATCATTAATCAAAGTGAAAGTTTGTTTATATTATTGTGTGTTCTTGTTTAAGTGTTAATTCCGCATAACACTTAGATTCTCATAAACATATACAAAGGTTTCTCTAAGTGTATTACTTGATCTAATCTCGTATACATAAAGCTAAATCTATCTAAGTTTGGGATAAACAAGTGGTATCAGAGCTTGTTGAGGAACTTTTGATCTTAAAGAACACAAGAACCCTAAAAATAACCAAAACCCTAATTTTCTCAAAAACCCTAACAACATCATGTCAGAAACAATAACCTCCTCCTCCTCACCTTTACCAAACATCAAGATTCCCATGCTTGATGCAACCAACTTTGAATTGTGGAAATTCAACTTTGAACAATATCTAGGGATCTATGACTACACACTCTGGGAGATCATTGAATATGGAAACACATTCGATAAAGCCCAAAAGATTGCTGATGCTATTACTCAAAGATCAGCTGTTGCTGGATGTTCTGAAAAAGATAAGAAAGAAAAACCTGAAGATGGTAGAGTTGTGTCTGCTGATGACATAGCAAAGAAAAGGGTTGACATGAAAACCCTAAATATTCTGAAAGTCTCTTTGGGACAAGAGAACCAGCATAAATACAGAGGTTATGATTCTGCTAAAGACCTTTGCGCAGCTCTTGAAGTTGCATATGGTGGCAATGCAGATACCAGGGAAGAAAAGAAGAAACAGCTCATGCATGATTATGCTGTTTTCAAAGCTCAACCCAATGAGAAGCTGAGTAGTGTGAGAAGCAGATTGCTTGACATTACAAGCAAATTGTCCTTCATGGGGACACAACTTGGTGATGTTGACATTAATGCTACCTTTCTTAAAAGTCTTGGTGAGGCGTGGAAGATTGAGGCAAGATCTATTCTTGCCAATAATACTTACAAAAGTTCCACGTTTGATGACATCTATAACAAACTAAGGCTGTTGGAAGATGAAACTCTTTTAGAGCATGGAAGCAAGTCTACCAACAGTAACATGGCCTTCTTCTCTCATAGTGAAGGTCAATTCAATCAGAAGGACTCTTACATGCATCCAGTAACTGGATCATCATGTGTCAGCGCTGGAACAAGTCCTGTCAACGTCTCCTTCTCAGACGCTGACACATTCAATAGTGATTCCCCAAGAGTTAAACCTGCTGGTTTGGATTTGGATACTGTATGTGCTTATATTGCTTCTTTGCCCAATGGTTCAGTGATTACATATGAGGACCTTGAGCAGATAAGTGATGAGCATTTGGAAGAGATGGACATTAAGTGGAACATGGCTCTTGCTAGTATAAGAGAAAACAGGTGGAATAGAAGGTTTAAGAAGAAGATGAGCTTCAATGCCAAAGACACAGCTGGATTTGATAAATCCAAAGTTGAATGCTACAACTGTCATCGTATGGGGCACTTCATGAGGGAATGCAGATCTCCTAGAAGATCTGATGCTGGTAAACCCTCAAGTCAAATTGTCAAAGCTCAGGATCCTAAAGCCATTGTTGCAGTTCAAGGAATTGATGGTATGGGATGGGATTGGAGCTATCTGGCGAAGGATGTGGAAGAGGATAAAGCTTTGGTTGCTGAAATTGAAGAAGAAGAGCATGTTGAATATGCTCTTATGGCACACTCTTCCTCTTTATCTGATAATGAGGTATACAATGATGCTTTTTGCAGTAAAGATTGTAGGTTAAACACTGAGAAGCTTAACAAAGAGGTGTTAAGATTATTAAGTGATGTGAGTACTGAAAAGTGCAAACTGTCTAATTACCAACTAGCTCTCACTCAAACTGAGAAAACAGTTTCTGAATACAAGAAAATGGAATTTGACTTAAAAGATAAAATAAATATCTTAAAACATGAGTTAAATGCTAGTATGGATATTAGAAACATCATGGAAAGGGTTAATGGTGAGTTACAAGCTAAATTTGATGTGGCCATTAAGAATAAAGACAATGTTGGCCTTAAAATTCAAAGATTTGATAGAGCCACTCAAACCCTAGGAGACTGTGTGGGTAAACAAAGGGATCCTAAGGACATGACTGGGATTGGGATGAAAGACTACTTTGTGGTTCCACCACCAGCTGGTGACTTCTATGGTGTCCAACAAAAGGACCTATCTTGGACTGGTTTGCCAGAACTCCAAGAGGAGGAATTCATTCCTCCACCAAGAGTTGTCACTCCAGTTGAAGAGTATCAACAAAAGTTGACTGACCTGAATGAATGGAAGAAAGCTAACCCTACATTATTTGTTAAGGATGGCTTGCTATGTGAAAGTCCTAACGAGTCAACTCCCATTAAGGTTACAAACCCAATCACTGGTAAAGCTGTTGACCTAGGCTCAAACACTGTTAGAAAACCTAGCATTAAGTATGCAGAGATGTATAGGAATACTAGGTCATCTAAGAGCCAGGTTAGCTATGATGGAACAGGCTTCTTCTCTTCTAGACCTAGGGTTGTGTCTAGAAAATCCTGTTACACTTGTGGTAGCTTTTCACACTTGGCATATAAGTGTGTCAACGCTCCCAAATCCAACACTGCCAAGACCAATTCCAACGCTGACAGAAACGTAACCAGACCTAAATATTTGCAACCACAGGGTAAGGGGTCTAAAGCTTCTTCAAGCTTAACATGGAGACCCAAGAAAGATCAAAACCCTAATGATAATGGGATTTCAATGACCTGCAACAGATTTAATTACATTTCAAAGGTCATTACAAAACCTATTGGGGTTAACTGGGTATTTCATCCTAAGAAGGATGAAAATGGGGTTGTTATGAGAACTAAGTATGTTCTTATTGAACAACCAGATGAATCCAAGTCTTCTAAGGCTTGGGTTCCCAAAGAAAACTAATTTTTTTTCTTTATGTGCAGGGCACTCAAAAACATGTCAATGATTATGGATATTGGGACAGTGGATGCTCAAGGCACATGACAAGGAAGGAAGACTATCTAACGAACTTCACTCCCATAAAGGATGGTGATAAGGTCTACTTTGGTGGCGGATATGGTACTATCACAGGCAAAGGAACCCTTCTCACCAAGAACTTGCGTTTTGAAAATGTATTTTTGGTAAAAGAACTTGATTACAACCTTTTTAGTGATCCCTGATGAGAAATATATTGAGTATAGAACACCTAAAGCTTCAGTAGATGAGAGTAATTTGTGGCACAGGAGACTAGGGTACACAAATTTTAAGAATATAAATAGGCTTGTGAGACTTGGCTTGGTTGATGGTTTGCCTGAGAAGGCCTTCCATAATGACCACTCTTGTGTTGCATGTCTTAAAGGCAAGCAGCACAAGGTCTCATTCAAGTCCAAACAGGTGCACTCTAGTTCTAGACCTCTTCATTTGCTTTATATGGACCTCTTTGGTCCAACCAATATAGAAAGTTTGAATGGTAAGTCATATTGCTTTGTTATCACAGATGACTTTTCTAGGTTTACTTGGACATTCTTTCTAGCTATGAAGAGTGACACAGCTGATATTCTAATTGATTTTATCACTCAGATTGAGAAAAAGACTGGCAATGAAGTTAAAATGCTTAGGAGTGATAATGGTAGAGAATTTAGGAATAAGAAGCTAGATGATTTCTGTGCCAGGAAAGGAATTACTAGGCAATTTAGTATTGCAAGAACCCCACAGCAAAATGGGGTTGCTGAGAGGAAAAATAGAACCCTAATTGAAGCAACCAGAACAATGTTGGCTGATGCTCATTTTCCTATAGCCTTTTGGGTTGAGGCTGTTAATACAGCTTGTTATGTTCAAAATAGAGCATTGGTTAACAAAATTCAGAACAAAACACCTTATGAGTTACTTTGGGGAAGAAAACCTAATGTTGGTTTTCTCAGACCTTTTGGTTGTCATGTAGTAGTTTTAGACACTAGTGATGCCTTAGGTAAATTTATTGCAAAAGGTGATGAAGGCTACTTCATGGGGTATTCAGTGCAGAGCAAGGGATATAGGGTTTATCTTAAAGAGGAAAAACGTATACTTGAAAGAGTACATGTTAGGTTTTTAGAAAATAAACCTAGTGATCTTGAAAGTGGTCCTAATTGGTTATTTGACTTGGAACCTTTATCTAGAACCCTAAATTATATGCCTGTCACTAATCCAGACATTGTGAAGGTAACTTCAAATGTTATGGAGGAACAAGTTGTTGATGTTTCAGGTACACAGGTTCATGAAAAGGTTGGATCACAAGCAGAAAAGACATCTCCTATGAATATATCACAATTCCCATTTGGACAGATGCTTTTGCTGCTGCTGCTGCTGGTGGTAAAGATAATGGTGGTCTCCAAGTACCACCAGATAAAAACATGCATGGTCCTTCAGGCGCTGACAAAGGCAAATCTAGCGCTGACAAGACCAATTCAGACATTGATGGCTCAGACGTTGACAACAAAAGTTCAAGCGTTGTTAGCCCCAGCGCTGACAAACAAGGGTCAGGCGTTGACAACACTTTTGCACATCTTTTCTCTTCCACTTTTGAACAAATTGAACCTTCCAATTTATATGAAGAAGGTCATCCCCATGTTGATGTAAGAGAGTCTGATGAAGAAGACATTGGCAACATGGAGAATGAGGTTGACGACACCATACTTTTTGAAGGAGGAGTTCTCACTTCCACTATGAAGAATCACCCCACTTCTCAAATCATTGGTGATATTATGACTCCAGTTCAGACTAGAAGATCTCATTAAGGTCTTGGTGGGTTTATTGCCAATATACACAAGAAGGTTGATACCCCTCTTGTGCAAGCATGTTTGTTTGCCTGTTTTCTGTCACAACAGGAACCCAATAAGATATTTGATGCTCTCAAAGAACCAAGTTGGGTGGAAGCAATGCAAGATGAGCTTCACCAATTTGCAATTCAGGATGTTTGGGAGCTGGTTGATTGTCCCAGATATGTTAGACCTTGATACAGTGATTTTGCAATGGGTTCAGATTAAAGTTCTCGATATCCTCTCGAATTGATCTAGGTCTTAAGTGGAATGATTGTTCTTGGTTGCTAAAGAAAAGGGGTTTGGTTTTCTAATCTAATAAAAAGTGGAAATGAAAATTTAAATCAAAGACAATTAATTTAATGACGATTACTAAAAACTTGAATTTAAACTTGAATTTAAATTAGAATTAAGATTAAAATAAAATTAAAATTAAATCAAGGAAACAGTAAAGAAATGGTAAGGAAACAGTAAAACTTAAAAATACCCAAAAGATAATTGATTCGGAAGTTACTGTTCATTCTTCATTCGGAACTTGAGCTTGGTTCGGAACTTTTGGATTCATCCGGAACTTGTCGATTCGGAAGTTACTATTCATTCATCCGGAACATTCTCATCCGGAACTTTCTCATTCGGAACTTATGATTGACTCGGAACTTTCCGAATGAAGGGTTGGTTCGGAAGTTTTTGCTTGATTCGGAACTTACTGGTTCGGAAGTCACTGATTCGGAACTTAATGCTTGGTTCGAAAGTTTCCGAATGAAGGCTTCATTCGGAACTTTTTGTTTGATTCGGAAGTTCTGGGAACCAGATACAGTAGCAGATATGCGAAGAACACGGAACACAAATTTTAATCAAAATCAAACCAAATACTAAAAAAGGATTTACCAAATTACACACAAATCATTTAGACACCATAATCAACGAATCCCACTAATAAAAACACAAATCCAAACAACTTTTGAAGATCAAATCAAGAAAATAAAAACTTAAAAACTTGAAGATAAAGATGATGATGAACAAGATGAAAAGGAAAGATTAAACAAGAACTTGTATTGAATGATTAATGTTTTGATAAGATAAAACAAAGATTAAAATTACAAGATTAAAGAATTAAAGATCAAAATCACCAATCACCCTAGTGGTGAAGGTGAAGCTATGAACCAGGAAGAAAAAGTGGGGAGGAAGAAAAATAAAGCTCTCTCTAAACATGTGTGAGGGGAAGGCTATTTATAGCCTTGTCCTTTGGTTGGTGAGTGGGCTTTCTCCCGTTCTTCTTGTCTTTTCGTCTTTTCAGAAAAGTTTCCGTTTTCGATTCTGATTCGGGATTCGTTGTCGATTAAATTCAACTCGTCTTTTAATTTCTTCGTTTAATAGACTTGAGTTTCTTCGACTTATATAAATCTTCCATCTTTGGTCCTTTTCTTCGATAAATCTTCGAATAGGCCCAGTGACTTCAAATCTTTTGCATCCCTTGGACAATAGACTTTATCTTGAGTCTTTTTCTTCAGTAAAACCCGTGCAATCCCATGTTTTCTTCAGTATTCATCCGGTTGGCTCTGAAAATACAATAAACACAAAAACCACGCATAATTCCAAACAAATGATATTAAATACGTGTTTTGGTCTCGTTTTAGCCCGAATTAAGTGGTAAAAGGATGGGTGTTTACACACCTATCAAATCCCCTACACTTAACCATTGCCATGCCCTCATGCAATGCTTAGTGATAAAGCAAGCTTACACTTTTCTCATAATTAATCAACCTTGGCCTTATTTAAGATTCTACTAAACAAAAATTAAGGAAATAAAACTTCAAAGATAACAAAGGGATAGAAAACCATTTTCTCTTTGAAAATAGCTATATGGAAATAACTTGCAAAGAAATCGATAACTTACATTAGGGCTTTGGTGCTGCGAAGATTTATCACCCTCAAGTTTCACGTTCCCCAAACTAAGCTTAAAAACGAGATCATTGTTATTATAAGTTAGTAATTCAAACACTTACACACATGGCTTAATTAAATGCTTAAACTCCCTTATTCCTAGGTGTATCTCTTATATTTTATTTTTGTCTTAGAATGATCATGAAGATGCATTTTTGGACTTATTTCGATAGTTTATTAGGGCTGAAAGCAAAGTAGGACGATTTGATCAATAGTTAGCTAAAGGACAAAATCTCTTAAAACTGCTTCTCGGGATATCAAAAAGTTCATATCTTGGCATAACTTGGTTCACGATTTGAGACCTTTCTCGGGCCGATATTTGGCATGTACTTCATACCTCATATCTTCGAGAGACGTTCTTGAGATAATGGTCTTCTCATCATAATAGAGTTTCTTCGCTTGGAGACTTTTGAGGGGTTCTCCAACTTTGTCGACCACGACTTCATGATTATTTCTTCAATCTCTAATTGGGATTTTGAGATACAACGATCCGCCTCCTTTTCGGACTTGGATCTATTTATCCTCATACCTTGTTAGGGTCTTTTCGGACAGACTTCTCCATGATCTTTATGGGAGTTGATTGCTTTTCGTCGTGAGTCTTGATCCTTCATATTGACTTTAGGAATAATGCTTTTCACATCACTTTGGATCTTCAGCAATAAAATCGAATCCTCATGCCTTGTTAGGGCCTTTTCGGACTCGCCAATCTTCGTGCCCCGCTTCATAAGTTATGCCTTGGCTATGAACTCTTATCATTACCGAGCAACTTTTAAACGATCTTGGGCTAGAAGCTAAGTAACTTTTCAAATCGTAAGACCTTACTTATTGCAGATAAATTATTAGCAAGTGATGGGAGAATAGGCAAATAATTACACCAAGTGAGCTTGCGCAAGAATACCGACTTATAATTGACTCTATCATTTCTCGTCCTCCACAATTTAAAATCTCAAGTAATGAGATTCGTGGATACTTAGCCTAATAAACCAATTAAGGTCTACATGGTTAAGGATACTAGCTAGAATAAACTTGGATAAGTTTATTCGGGTTGAGTCAAAATAAACGCAACGGGCCTAATATGTCAAAGACTTCTAAACTAGCTAAACCACTTTATTTAAATTTGACTTTATTGCGGGATATATACATATGAAAGCAAAGATAAAAATTTAAAAATTACGACTAATTGGCCAAAGTTAATAAAAAATTTGAAAAATGTTGAAAAATAGGATTTTTCCAGTTAATTGAAGGCATTTTCATGGGAAAGTCCACTTAAAACTTCGATAGAAGTCCCCCCTACACTTAAGATAAACATTGTCCTCAATGTTTAAGCATGTGGGAAAAGTTTCCCCTACACTTATGACATTGTGCACGTTGGTTAACTCAAGTTAAGGAAGAGACGACTAAAGTGATCAATTTCAAATGTGAGTATGAAGAAAATTGAATCACGATAGTTGAGAGATAGAACCGGATTTTGGATAACACGGGAGCACGGTTCTTTAAAGATTCCAAGAGTGCACTTATCCCTGTAATCACACCACACAAAGACAAACACATATAGAAGTCCCCCCTACACTTAGGGGATTAAAACATAAAAGGATAGATACTCGGGCTGCCTCCCGAGGAGCGCTTGTTTTTGATAACCGAGTCACGAGCCTGACTCGACCCAAAATTAGTTCATGGAGAACGTGGTGAGGGATGGAATCACCTCCTGAGAGGTGTCCTCACCAAAGTACAACTTCACTCGTTGGCCATTCACCTTAAAATTTGGTCCATCAGGTTGAGCGAGCTCGAGAGTACCATATGGAAAAATTTGGGCAATGGTGAATGGGCCGCACCAACGAGATTTGAGCTTTCCCGAGAAGATTTTCAACCGAGAGTTAAAAAGTAAGACTTTGTCTCCAACATGGAACTCTCGGTTTTTAATCTTAGAATCGTGAATGAGCTTAGTTCTTTCCTTATAGATCAAAGAATTTTCATAAGCCTCATTACGGAGTTCATTCAGCTCATTGAGTTGGATCTTGCGTAGGTCACCGGCTTTGTTTATATCAAAATTAGCCCACTTCAAGGCCCAATAAGCCTTGTGCTCCAACTCAATGGGGAGGTGGCACGCTTTCCCGTACACAAGACGATAAGGCGTACAGCCGATCGGGGTCTTGTAAGCGGTACGGAAAGCCCACAAAGCATCATCAAGTTTATCAGCCCATGAGGCACGATGCTCTCCCACGGTTCTTTCCAGAATTCGCTTCAGTCCTCGGTTAGATATTTCAGCCTGGCCATTAGTTTGTGGGTGGTAGGCTATGGAAAGACGATGATTTACACCGTACTTAGCCATGACTCTAGCAAATTGGTCATTGCAGAAATGAGTCCCACGATCACTAATAATGGCGCGAGGCACACCGAATCTAGCGAAAAGAGCTTTCAAAAAGTTACAAACCACCCTTGCGTCATTAGTAGGCAAAGCTTTGGCTTCAACCCACTTGGAAACGTAGTCAACGGCTACAAGGATGTATTTGTTTCCTTTAGACGAAGGGAATGGCCCCATAAAGTCGATACCCCAAACATCAAAAATTTCACACTCTTGAATGAAATTCTGAGGCATCTCGTCTTTATGTGTGATTTCGCCTTGCTTTTGGCAAACATCACATCGTTTGACCATATCGTGAGCGTCACGGTATATGGAGGGCCAATAAAATCCCGAATCAAACACTTTCTTTATGGTGTAGTTGGGACCAAAGTGACCACCGGTGGGTCCTTTGTGGCAAGCATCAAGGATTTCAGACGCTGCCGGTCCATCAACACATCGGCGAATAATCAGGTCAGCACATTGTTTGAATAGGTAAGGGTCATCCCAAAAGTAAGTCTTGATGTCGGTGAAGAACTTCTTCTTTTGTTGGGACGTCAACCCTTCCTTGAGAATTCCACCCGCCAAGTAGTTTGCAAAGTCTGCAAACCACGGGGTTTCATTCGGCTTCGAGTTTATAGACATTAAGGTCTCCAAGGGAAAAGAATCATTGATTTCTTTGGTCGGATGATCCCCTTGGTAAGGATCCTCAAGTCTGCTAAGATGGTCCGCGGCTAAGTTTTCTGCTCCTTTTTTATCGCGGATTTCGATTTTAAATTCCTGGAGCAGCAAAACCCAGCGAAGAAGTCTTGGTTTGGAATCTTGCTTTGTCAACAAGTACTTCAGCGCGGAATGATCGGTATACACAATGGTGGTAGAAAGGACAAGATAGGGGCGGAATTTTTCAAAAGCATAGACAACAGCTAAAAGCTCTTTTTCAGTTGTCGTATAATGCAATTATGCCCCCGTCATTGTCTTGCTAGCGTAATGGATCGGTTGGAAGTGTTTGTTCACTCTTTGTCCAAGAACCGCTCCAATAGCAAAATCGCTAGCATCGCACATCAACTCGAAGGGCAGCTCCCAATTAGGGGTAACCAAGACGGGTGCCTTAGTTAGCTTATCCTTAAGCGAGTTGAAGGCTTCAAGGCACTCTTTGGAAAAGATAAAAGGAGTATCTTTTTCCAAGAGGTGGGTCATCGGGCGAGCGATTTGAGAAAAATCTTTGATAAATCGACGGTAGAAGCCCGCATGACCCAAGAAACTTCTCACACCCTTCACGGTTGAAGGTGGAGGCAATTTTGCGATAACATCGACTTTAGCACGGTCAACTTCAAGACCAGCTTTCGAAATCTTATGTCCAAGCACGACGCCTTCTTTTACCATAAAATGGCATTTTTCCCAATTTAGAACAAGGCGAGTGTCTTCGCACCGCTGTAGCATCCGTTCCAAATTGGCAAGGCAAGATGAGAAAGAATCCCCGAAGACCGAGAAATCATCCATGAAGACTTCCATGGTTTGTTCAACCATGTTATGGAAGATAGCTAACATACACCTTTGGAAAGTCCCAGGCGCATTACATAAGCCAAAAGGCATTCTTTTGTAAGCGAAAGTGCCATAGGGACAAGTGAATGTAGTCTTCTCTTGATCTTGGGGATCGATGGGTATTTGAAAATAACCCGAGAAACCATCAAGAAAGCAGTAATATTCATTACCGGCTAATCGTTCAAGCATTTGGTCCATGAAAGGTAGAGGGAAATGATCCTTTCTCGTGGCATCATTGAGTTTGCAGTAGTCTATACAAACTCTCCACCCAGTAACGAGACGAGTGGGAATCAACTCGTTGTGTTCATTGGGAACAACGATTATTCCGCCCTTCTTGGGCACACAATGGATTGGACTAACCCACGGTGAATCCGAAATAGGGTAAATCATACCCGCATCAAGAAGTTTGAGAACCTCTGTTTTGATGACTTCATGTATTTTTGGATTCACCCTTCGTTGACTTTGAATGGTGGGCTTAAAGTCGTCCTCCATGAGAATTTTATGTGTGCAGAAGTGAGGATCAATTCCACGAATATCCGAGATTTTCCAAGCGATAGCCTTCTTATGATCTTTCAATACAGCGACAAGTCGGGCTTTCTCTTCATCCTTCAAATCCTTAGCAATGATGACTGGCGACTTCTTCTCTTCTTCGAGGAATACATACTCAAGATGGGGCGGCAACTCCTTAAGTTCTAAATCCGGAGGATTTTCGACGGGAGGCGTATTCGAAGTCGGAGTATCGATAGCAATGATAGTGGGAGATGTAGGGGAAGGATTGTCTTCTCTGAGGAGGTTTGCAATGAAACTGAGATCGTCATCCCAAGTGGCGGTAGAATCGTCATTGTCTTGCTTCACATCTTCCAAGGTGGCTTCCAAATCTTTCCAAAGGAAATCACTTTCTCCAAATAGAGATAGTGATGAGTCGATAGAGGAAACAGTCTCAACATTGGGAAGAGAGGTAGGAATGTTTTTACAAGCATCCTTGAAGTGTTCTTCACAAGCCTCATCAAGAACGTCAATACAATTAACATTCTCGCAAGAAGAAGGCTGTTTAGATAACTTTCCCATGTTGAAGACTACTTTATCGTCACCTACTCTCATGATAAGCTCACCGGCTTCAACATCAATGAGAGTGCGACCGGTCCTCAAGAATGGACGACCAACAATGAGTGGCACACGGGGGTCCATCTCGTAGTCGACGACAACAAAATCGGCAGGGAAGGTGAATTTGTCGACTCCTACAATGACGTCTTCAGCTATCCCCACTGGATAAGCAACCGTACGGTTAGCCAATTCCAAAGTCATTTTAGTGGGGACTAGCTCCGGGAGAGATAATTGCTGCCAAACACTTAAAGGCATGAGATTAATACTGGCACCTAGATCGGCTAGGGCCATGCAATTCTCTACTCCCGGGAAATTGCAAGGGATAAGAAAACGACCAGGATCACCAAGCTTGATTGGCAATTTCCTTAAGAGCACTGCAGAGCAGTTCTCATTAAGTTGGGTGTTGGCGAGATCGAGGAGCTTTTCCTTGTCGCTCAGAAGATCTTTAAACATTTTGGCATACTTGGGCATGTGAGCGAGAGCCTCAGCGAAGGAGATATTGAAATTCAGTTTCTTGAACATTTTTAGGAAGTTCGAAACTTGAATATCATCCTTGCTCTTTTGCTTCTCTTTCCTCAACCTTGAAGGATAAGGTATATTGGAAGAAGAGGAAGGCTTTAGGGGAATAGGATCACTCACAACCACGGGTGGAGGAGGGGTAGAAAGAAGAGTTGGAGAAATTGGGGAAGGAGAAGGAGGAGGAATAGGAGCAGGCGACTCGTTCTCCTTAGTCACAACCACCGGTGGAGGTATAGGAAGCTCGGGTTCCGTAGTACCTTTGCCACTTCGAGTGGTGATTGCTTTCATCTCCCCTCTTGGGTTCGCAACGGTGTTACTCGGAAGAGTACCCGAAGAAGAGGGTTGACTACTTTGGAAGAAACTAGCCATCATGTTCCACAGATTATTAGTCTGGCTATCCAACGTGTTTCTCATGTCAGCTCTCAAATCATTTCCTTGCTTGACCAAGTCTGCCTTCAAATTGCGCACTTCCTCTTGGAGATTTCCCACTATCACATCATTGGTTCTCATGTAGGTTGCGACCTCTTGGTGTAAAGCAGTGGTGTTTTGGTTGGAAGGAGCATTGTATGCAGGTGGTTGGTAAGCAGGTTGTTGGTAGACTTTATTGTTACGTTGAGGTGGTTGTTGCTGCTTGTGAGGTGGGATGTATGGTTGTCGAGGTTGTTGTTGTTGTTGAGGAGGGCGGTTAAGGTTTTGTTGTTGGTTTGGGTTGGTAGGAGGAAAGCCAGGTGGTGAAAGATAGTTGTTTGATCGATAGCTAAGCAAGTTACGGTCACCTTGAGGTCTAGCTTGATAAGCAGGTTGTTGGTAGGTGCCATATGCCGCATTTACATTCTCAGCAGGGTATTCTTGGGTGGCGGTACAAGTTGTGTAAGAGTGGGGACCACCGCATATCTCACAAGGTTGGCTGACAGCGTTCACTTGTGCGTTTTTGGCGTTGTTGCTGTTGTTGTTGCTGACGGTGTGGGTGACAAGCGATTCAAGAAGCGTGGTGATTTTGTCTAATCGCTTGTCGCTGTCATTAGTGCTAGCACTAGCAACATTGGTCCTAACACTCTTGGTTTGCACACGAGATTTGTTCTCAATGATATCCCAAGCAGCATTGGAAGTCTTAGCCAATAAATTACCCCCCGAGGCACTATTCAGTGAATCTTGGTCACTCATGCTTAAACCATTGTAAAAAGTATTGATTTGATGTACTTTGGTAAAACCATGTTGTGGGCATTTTCTTAAAAGATCTTTAAAGCGATCCCAAGATTCACTGAATGACTCATCGTACTTTTGTTCAAAATTTATGATCTCATTCCGCAAAGCGGTAGTACGAGAAGGTGGAAAAAAGTAGTTGATAAACTTTGTTTCCAAATCCGTCCACGAGAGAATACTCTGTGGCGGTTCCTTAGCAAGCCAATGCCGGGCTTGTCCCTCTAAAGAAAAGGGAAAAAGTTGTAACCTTATAACCTCCTGTGAAACACCATTGAACTTGACCGTGTTGGTGAGTTGTAGAAATCTCTTGATGTGGTCGTGTGGGTCATCAATAGTTCGTCCCAAGAACGGTTGAGCTGAGACCATCTGGATAAAGCCTGACTTTAGCTCGAAATTGTTGGCGGCAATTGGTGGTATAACAATTGGATCCGTATTGCCATCGACATGAGCTTGCAGCAATTCAATCATTGGGCGATTATCCGGAAGGTGCTCATTGTTGTTGTTATTATTCATGTTGTTGAAAGGCGGATTGTTGTTGTTATTATTGTTGTTCGGAGGTGGTATGTTATTGTTGTTTTGTACACCAGCTATGTCTAAGTTATCGAGAGGCTCGGGCTCTTGATAAGACGTGGATCGAGTGCGCATACACCTGCAAAAGAACGAACAAAGAAAAACAAAGCAAAAATATTTTTGGTTTTTATGTTTTTTACTTTTTAGGATTTTTGAAAATTTTATATTTTTTTGTGTTTTTGAAATTTTTTATGAAAAAGTAACGTTCACGGGGAACGGATCCCAAAATCCAAATTCTCACAAAAAACTTTTGATCTTAACGAGAAGAGCCGGCAGCGGCGCCATTTGATACAGTGATTTTGCAATGGGTTCAGATTAAAGTTCTCGATATCCTCTCGAATTGATCTAGGTCTTAAGTGGAATGATTGTTCTTGGTTGCTAAAGAAAAGGGGTTTGGTTTTCTAATCTAATAAAAAGTGGAAATGAAAATTTAAATCAAAGACAATTAATTTAATGACGATTACTAAAAACTTGAATTCAAACTTGAATTTAAATTAGAATTAAGATTAAAATAAAATTAAAATTAAATCAAGGAAACAGTAAAGAAATGGTAAGGAAACAGTAAAACTTAAAAATACCCAAAAGATAACTGATTCGGAAGTTACTGTTCATTCTTCATTCGGAACTTGAGCTTGGTTCGGAACTTTTGGATTCATCCGGAACTTGTCGATTCGGAAGTTACTATTCATTCATCCGGAACATTCTCATCCGGAACTTTCTCATTCGGAACTTATGATTGACTCGGAACTTTCCGAATGAAGGGTTGGTTCGGAAGTTTTTGCTTGATTCGGAACTTACTGGTTCGGAAGTCACTGATTCGGAACTTAATGCTTGTTTCGAAAGTTTCTGAATGAAGGCTTCATTCGGAACTTTTTGTTTGATTCAGAAGTTCTGGGAACCAGATACAGTAGCAGATATGCGAAGAACACGGAACACAAATTTTAATCAAAATCAAACCAAATACTTAAAAAGGATTTACCAAATTACACACAAATCATTTAGACACCATAAGCAACGAATCCCACTAATAAAAACACAAATCCAAACAACTTTTGAAGATCAAATCAAGAAAATAAAAACTTAAAAACTTGAAGATAAAGATGATGATGAACAAGATGAAATGGAAAGATTAAACAAGAACTTGTATTGAATGATTAATGTTTTGATAAGATAAAACAAAGATTAAAATTACAAGATTAAAGAATTAAAGATCAAAATCACCAATCACCCTAGTGGTGAAGGTGAAGCTACGAACCAGGAAGAAAAAGTGGGGAGGAAGAAAAATAAAGCTCTCTCTAAAAATGTGTGAGGGGAAGGCTATTTATAGCCTTGTCCTTTGGTTGGTGAGTGGGCTTTCTCCCGTTCTTCTTGTCTTTTCGTCTTTTCAGAAAAGTTTCCGTTTTCGATTCTGATTCGGGATTCGTTGTCGATTAAATTCAACTCGTCTTTTAATTTCTTCGTTTAATAGACTTGAGTTTCTTCGACTTATATAAATCTTCCATCTTTGGTCCTTTTCTTCGATAAATCTTCGAATAGGCCCAGTGACTTCAAATCTTTTGCATCCCTTGGACAATAGACTTTATCTTGAGTCTTTTTCTTCAGTAAAACCCGTGCAATCCCATGTTTTCTTCAGTATTCATCCGGTTGGCTCTGAAAATACAATAAACACAAAAACCACGCATAATTCCAAACAAATGATATTAAATACGTGTTTTGGTCTCGTTTTAGCCCGAATTAAGTGGTAAAAGGATGGGTGTTTACACACCTATCAGACCTATAGGGACAAGATGGGTTCTAAGAAACAAGAGAGATGAAAGAGGAATTGTGGTCAGAAACAAGGCAAGGTTAGTGGCTCAGGGATATACACACGATGAGGGGATAGACTATGAGGAAGTCTTTGCACCAGTTGTAAGGATTGAAGCTATAAGGATCTTTTTAACCTATGCATCCTGTATGGGCTTCACTGTCTATCAAATGGATGTCAAGAGTGCCTTCCTCTATGGAACTATTGTTGAGAAGGTATATGTGATGCAGCCTCCGGGTTTTGAGGATCCAGAGAATCCAAACAAGGTGTATAGAGTCAAAAAGGCTATGTATGGACTTCATCAAGCCCCTAGAGCATGGTATGGTACTTTGTCTACCTACTTGGTGGACAATGGATTCAAAAGGGGCACCATAGATCAGACACTATTTACAACGAAGAAAGGCAAGGATGTATTGCTTGTCCAGGTCTATGTTGATGACATCATTTTTGGGTCTACTGATCCAAAGATGAGTGAGGATTTCTCCAAGCTTATGACAGACAAATTCAAGATGAGTGCTATGGGGGAGATGAACTTTCTTGGTTTACAAGTTCAGCAGAAAGAAGATGGTATCTTCATCTCCCAGGATAAATATGTGGCTGAGATCTTAAAGAAGTTTGGCTTTTCTCCACATGAAAAGAGGGCTACTACTCCTATGGATAAAGAACACCCTTGGTGAAAGATTGGAGATGGGAAAGATGTTGATGTCAGGCACTATAGATCCATGATTGGATCCTTGATGTATCTTACAGCCTCCAGACCTGACATCATGTTTGCTATGTGTGCTTGTGCACGCCATCAAGTGACTCCCAAAGAATGTCACCTTTATGTTGTGAAGAGGTTCTTTAGGTACCTAAGATGCTATCCTAGTCTTGGTTTGTGGTACCCAAAGGATTCACCATTGGAGCTGATTGCATATTCAGATAGTGACTATGGAGGTGATAAATTTGATAGGAAATCCACAACTGGTGGATGTCAGTTTCTTGGGAGCAGGTTGATATCTTGGCAATGCAAGAAACAAACAGTGGTGGCTAATTCTACAACTGAAGCTGAGTATGTGGCTGCAGCTGCTTGTTATGGACAAGTTTTGTGGATTTAGAACCAGTTGTTGGACTATGGGTATAATTTCATGCATACCAAGATATTTGTTGACAATAACAGCACTTTATGCATCATTAAGAATCATGTACATCATTCTAAAACTAAACACATAGAAATTAGACACCATTTTATAAGAGATTGTTTTGAAAAAGGTTTAATACAACCAGATAGGGTTGACACTGAGGAAAATGTGTCAGATTTACTAACTAAACCTTTTGATGCTGGGAGGTTTCAATACTTGGTAACAAGTATTGAAATGATCAATCTCACATAATATGTGTTTTGGAGTATTTGTGTAAAAGTATGTACAGGATGATGCATTGTTATTAGTCTTATTGATGATATAGATTTTCCACTATATTTTTCTAACACTGACAAAGGTTGCTTGAACGCTGATAAGTGTTTTTGTAACGTTGTCAGCAATATAATTGTCTAACGCTGAAAAAAGCTTCCCTCAACGCTGTCATGTGTTATCGGGGCGTTGTCAACAACAATGTTAGTTTTGTGGTTTTCAATCTAAATGTGCAGATGGTGTTAGCAGTATACCATTGGATATAGATTTGCTTATGGATCAATGGAGAAGCATTTGGACAAGTTTTTATTTATGGATGATGGTTGGAATTTTTAATTCCTATCTTGACATAAATTCTTATGTTCATGCATGTTTTTAGCAACTTATGTATCATAGTTTAAGGGGAGGTTTTAGGAACCTTTAAGATGTTTGGGTATCCATATGATACTCTTATCACAATTCTAGATTGTGTCCACAGGTGAGTATGAGTTAGTTTTACTAAATCATGAGGCACTGTAGCATGTAAAGTTGATATACTATGCATGCTGCCAAGACATTTTTGGCCTAGAATTGGTTGTGGTCTGTTGGGAGACTTGGGAATAATTTTGTTATGGAATTTACCTGGGAGTAACAAGGAATTTTATAAGGTAACTTGGTTGTTAAGAGTTTTGGTTAGCAAGGGACACTAGAGGACAGTTATGTCTATCTTGCTTAAGCAAGTGTGCATAACTGGACAGTGCTTGCCGCCCTATAATAATTATCAGCTTTTTGGTTATCTTCTCTAGGATAAATTACTTTGTTAAGGTCATTTTTCATTTTTAAACATTTTTATTTTTGGACGCTGACAAGTATTTTTCCAAGCGTTGTTGTGACCAATTTAGACGCTGACATGGCTATAGGCAAACGTTGACAAGATTATATCCGTTGGGCGTTGATAGGTTATTTTTTACCATTGACACTCAATGGGTCCTACCCAGTTGTTACTTTTTGACATATTTTTAGGCCGTAATTTTGGGAGTTGATAGACTTCATTTAATGCATGAGATAAAATTATTCTTTTTCAATATTTTCATGATTGTGTTTTTGAAAATACTTGCCTATTTTTGGGCCAATCACATGCATTTTCTTCTCCTATAAATTTGGCTCCAATTTTTAAACAGGGTATCTATAATTCTTGTCTAACACACTTTTCTCTTATCAACTTCATCTTCATCAATCAATTTTAACAGCTTTCAACAATGGCACCAAAGTTTAAACCATCAGAATTGGAATTGGGGTTCAGAAGCCAACACAACATGCTCGCGTATCTTGAAGCTGATGATGCTCTGTTTCCCCAATACACACAAATGGTGGCGTATTGAACGCATCCCCTTTTAGGTATGCTCTTTCTCATGCACCACTCATTCCAGTCCCACATATTAAACAGTTTTGGTACACTGTTAGTTCCTTAACAGTTAATAGAGTGACTACATTAACTTCTATTGTTCATGGGAGACCTTGGGTGGTTACTGAGGCTTTGGTACGCCAAGCCTTACATCTTGATGATGCTTATGGTATAGCCACCCTTCCCATTATAGAAATAGAACAAGGACTAAGGGCTTTGGGTTATCCTTTTCCTGATGAAGGAACTTTAAACAAATATCATAAACAGGAGTTTCCCCCAGCTTGGAAGTACCTCATACATATCCTCCTTCAATGTTTGAGTCCCAAATGCACTGCACACAATGATATCAATAGATCTATTGCTAGTGCTATTGTGTGTATTGCAACTGGGCAAAAATTTAATTATTCTAAAATGATTTTTGAGGGCATGTGTAAAAATAAGGGGAACAAAATGACTTTAGCTTATCCCTGATTTTTACAAATGGTTTTTGATGTTCAAGGATACTGCACAAGGGATCATAATGATTTTTATGAGATCCATGTGCAAAAGAAAGCTATTTTTATGAAGATGAACTCACCCCACCATCGTGACCTACCCTTAACCCAAGCTATGCTTGCTGTCATTGCAGCAGCTCAACCCTAACCAGACCCCCAACCCCAAATTGACCCAATACCTAAACCATTACCTTCACCTGAACATATGCAAATTGACCAACCACCCTTCAACGATGACACGTTAAATGTTGGCGTTGATGTGCCTATTTCCAACGTTGACACACAACCTTCACACACCCAAACACACCTTAACCAACCGACATCCACCCAATCCACATCATCTTCTACACCCCCTGACTATAGGTTGATGAAACGCCAAAGGACTACTTGAGTGTTCTCCTCTGGTGGTCCTAGCCATGTAGCAGAGAGAACCACCACCAAAAGTGTGGTTGGTGCTATGGATGAGGCTGGGACTATTGGTTCCGGCTTAGATGCTGGCTAAGGCAGTCCCACCATCATTAAGTCCTCATCCATGCCCAATGAATCTGACTTGTGAGGTCAAATCCCCATTTTAGAGGAGGGCAGATTCGAACCAATGACCCTAATTGAATTGACGGCAGTCTGCATGAGCTTGCAAAAGCAAAATGCAGACTTGGTACAAGTTGTCAGCTCACAAGGCCTTGAACTCAAGCAATTGAGGGAGAGGATTGTTGTTTTGGAGACTGCAAGTGCAAGGAGAGGGATGGAGGAATCTTCCAAAGGGAAGGAAGATCCAATAAATGTGAGTGATAAGGGCAGCCATGATGGTCAATCTTTGGATATTACTGAGGCCCTTACAAGTTTGAAGAAACAGACAGGTTTTGATACGTCCTTAGTCTCTCCTACAAACTTAAATTTATCATTTACAGCCATGTTGGAAGAGATTGCAAAAGGCGCTGAGGCAGGAAATTTGGGCGTTGACAAGGAGAATTTGGACGCTGATAGAAATATTTTAGGCGCTGATAGAGCAAAATTGGGCGTTGACAGACCTGCACATGAGGGTGATGTATCCCAGTCATCATCCATCATCAAGGAGGTTTCTTCACAGGTCTCACCATCTACCTTACCAACAATTGATCCACTAGATAAGGGTAAGGGCATTATGGTGGAAGAGGTTGTTCCTAAGAATGCAACTGAAATTAAGTTTGATAGAAGGTTGGCTGCACAAATCATGGAACAAGATAGAAAGGAGGTGAAAGAGTCACCATTTGTTTTCACTTCAGAAGAGAAAGAAGGAAGTGATGAAGCTAGCTCAGACTCAAGTGTTATGATCATAGAACAGCCAGAGAGACTTGAGTATGGAGATGAGTTGGCCAAGGAGAAATTGAGAGAGTTGAAATTGTAGGTTGACTTTGATATGCCAGAGGTGGTTCAAATGTATCATGCTTGGGAAGAAAGATGTATGGAGAATCCACACTTGACCATTTCAGATCAGATATGGGGTTTGGAGATTCTCCTCAGAGTACAAAAAGACTGCCAGGTTATTTTGAAACACAAGGCAAGCAATATTCTCTCAGAATTGAAAAGGGATAGAAGGGAGCTATACTGCATGTTGCTCAGATGTCATGGAGTAGGATGGACATATCAAAAATTGAGGGCATTGACATTTGATGAGTTGGAATGCAAAGTTTATCCCATCTGGGTTAGAGTGCAGGAAGCAAACACTCTAAGACTTCTTTCTGGTGAAAGGAAAGAAGAACTTGCAGAAGAAATGGAGCTCAATAAAGCAATGTTTGTTCCCAGACCAGTGAAAAAGGGAGTTTCTCTTGAGTTTCCCAAAGATATGGATCCACTATGTCCAAATGAAGCTGTTATAAGAATGAGCCTCAAGCTCTCACCATTAGAAGCTTTAGATATGGTGCAAGTGTTACCACTAGATTCCAGAAACCAAATTGTGAGCTATGAAGAAGATGAATGTGGGTTTTGGAAAATTGGCAGGTATGGCAAAGAGGTACACACTTTTACCACTCTTATATCTTTGTTTGCAAGTTGTGATAGAGAAGACTTGGTAGACCTATGGAGGTTGCTAAAGATCAAGTATGAGGCTGAAGCACCAACTTCAGCTAATGGAATAAAACTGTGGTCCACATTTAAGAGAATGTGTGGACCAAAAGATGAGGATCCTGCTATTTGGAAGGATCTTGAAGATGACCTCAGTGGTCTTCAATGGAGATTATATTCAGCTGCTGGTGTTTACCATTTGAGTTCTACAAAGTTTGCTGAGTATCTACTTGTGGATGGTCAATATTTCATATCCAATGATATCTTGGAAAAGATGAAGAACACTCAGCTGGAAATTGATTATTCAAGTGACGTGGCAAAAGACTTGATCATATTTATTTATTACCAATATGAGAAGGTTTGTAAGATTCCTCCTAGTCCTTAATGTTTATTCAGAAACTTGATCATAAGAGTGGATATCAAGTTTAGGGGAGGATTGTTGGGAATAAATTATGGCCAGATCACTTGAGTGCTGACAAGAGTAAATCAAGCGTTGACAGGAGTAAAACAAACGCTGACAGCTCAAGCGTTGACAAGATAAAGTCAAGCGTTGATACATTGAAGACAAGCACTGATGGGAAGATATACTCTACGCGTTTATTGTATTCTAGATTACTTCTAGTAAAGATAGGAACAACAATGTATTTTCTATATTTATATTTACCTAGAATAGCTGATACGTAGATTATTGTACAAGGCTTCTTATGTCTATAAAAGAAGACCTTTAGGTTAATGTTTGATATAAGTTTTCATTCGTAAACTACTTTCATTGTAAGCAAGTTTGATATCATTAATCAAAGTGAAAGTTTGTTTATATTATTGTGTGTTCTTGTTTAAGTGTTAATTCCGCATAACACTTAGATTCTCATAAACATATACAAAGGTTTCTCTAAGTGTATTACTTGATCTAATCTTGTATACATAAAGCTAAATCGATCTAAGTTCGGGATCAACAATCACTACGGTGCTAATCTCACGGTTAAGAAAGTGTTCGATGTCGACTTATTTTGGCCTACGATCTATCGTGATGCACACGCACCTTTGAAGTCGTGTGATTCTTGCCAAGGTCAAGGAAAATCCTCGCAAAAGAATGAAATGCCGCAAAATATAATTCAAGTGTGTGAGATTTTCGATGTTTGGGGCATTGACTTTATGGGGCCATTCCCATCGTCTCATGGTAACAAGTATATCCTCGTCGCCGTCGACTACTTAACTAAGTGGTTGGAAGCTAATGCTTTGCCTACGAATGATGCTCGTGTGGTAGTGAAGTCTTTGAAGCAACTATTCTCTCGGTTTGGAACCCCTCGTGCTATTATAAGCGATCGTGGAACCCATTTTTGTAATGACCAATTCGAAAAGGTTCTAAAGAAATATGGGGTTACACATCGTCTTTGTACGGCTTATCACCCCCAAACGAGTGGGAAAGTCGAGGTTTCAAACCGAGCTTTGAAGAGGATTTTAGAGAGGTCGATTGGAGAAAACCGTGCTTCATGGTCAAACAAACTCGATGACGCTTTATGGGCATTTCGCACCGCTTATAAGACACCTATCGGTTGTACTCCTTATAAGTTGGGTTATGGAAAGAAATTCCACTTGCCTATTGAATTGGAACACAAGGCATATTGGGCCCTAAATCATGCCAACTATGACGTGAAGACCGCGGGAGATCACCAGAAAATACAACTTAATGAATTGGATGAATTAAGAGATAATGCTCATGAAAATTCATTAATTTTTAAGGAAAAGACTAAAAAGTTTCATGATTCAAAGATTAAAAACCGGGTTTTTAACGTTGGTGATCAAGTGTTACTTTTTACCTCGCGTTTGAAGATATTTTCCGGGTAATTGAAATCTTGTTGGTCAGATCCGTTCACCATAACACAAGTGTTTCCTTATGGGACCATCGAGCTAGCTCATAATGATGGTCCTAATTTCAAGGTGAATGGACATAGGCTTAAGCACTCCTTCGAAGGGGAAGTCCCTTCTTTGGACGACCTCGACCAAGTCACCTTCCCCAATGATAATTAGCATTGAGGGGATCGAGTCGAGGTCATGACTCGATAAACAAAAACGAGGTGCCTCGGGGGGGGAGATCCCATGCCTATCCATGTGCATATTATCGCTTTCTAATGTAGTTAATGAGAGGGGACTTGTGCCCTTCCAACTCGTTGTCTCGTGGTTGTTTGTGAATGTGTTATCTAGATCATCATCGCCGCCACGATTCAAGACTCTCGTGTTCGTTTATGTGAGCCTCGATCATTTGCTTGAAGAGTTTTTACGAATCCATGACATATCCTTTATTGTTCTAACAATTTTCTTTTAGCATAATTCATAAACGGCTTTAGATATATTGTTGATCACCCTTTCCATGCTAGATCCTAAGCATTCGACTCTTCGTCTCTAGTATGGGGGTGTTACACCTTTAGACTCGAAACATTGAGGACAATGTTTAATTTTTGTATGGGGGGTGAATAGATACTTGCCTTGCTACGCCCTCACGTTTTCCAACTTTCATCGTTATGTTTTGTTTTGTTGCAGATAAGGCTAAAAATGGCCAAATTTTAAAAATTTTCTTAGTTTTCATAAGTGTTTTTAAGACACGAATGTATATTTTCCGATGGGTAGAATAAGAGTTAATTTTTGACTTGATGGCCATTTGGAGCCCTTTACATTCCTTAGCCCGCTTGAATCAAGTTTTGCTAGACTTTTATATAGGGAACTTTAAAACGCGAAAGTCTTAGCTCATTCGGGTTAAGAACAAGAACTTTTCGCAAGTTCCTATTATTGATCCTAGAAAGTCACTTATCAATGGAACTTTAAAATGCATTCTCTAAGCTTGAAAAAGTCTAAGAAAGTGCAAGATCCTATAGGTGACTTGAAAACCCAAAACTTCGATTCAATATTAGTCTTAATGAAGCTAATTGGCTAAATTTTGACTTGCATGGCTAAGTATTCACGAGTCTCTTTAATTAGAGGTCTTTAAATAGTGAAGAACGAGAAGTGATAGAGTTAGACAAGTTATCATGCTAAACGTAGAACATGAAAATGTTCTTTCAAAAACTCATATGTTTTTTATTGTGGCTTTTTCTCCCATAAGATCAATGCATTAGGAATAAATTAATTGTAATAAGTAAGTTCGTACGATTTGAAAGGTTACTTAGCTTCTAGCCCAAGATCGTTTAAAAGTTTCTCGTGGTTAAATAGAGTTCATAGCCAAGGCATAACTTATTGAAGTGGGACGCGAAGATTGGTGAAGTTCTAAAAAGGCCCTAAAAAGGCCCTAAAAAGGCACGAAGATCTTTATTTTGTTGCTAAAGATCCAAGATGATGTGAAGAATCATTATTCCAAAATCAATATGAAGGATCGAGACACACGACGTGAGGCAATTACTCCCCTTAAGATCATGGAGAAAGTCTATCCAAAAAGACCCTAAGAAGGTATGAGGATAAATATATCCAAGTCCTAAAAGGAGGTGGATCGTTGTATATCAAAATCCAAAATATATATTGAAGAAAAATGATGAAGTCGTGGTCCAAGTATGAAGAATCTCTCAAAAACGTCAAGTGAAGAAATTCCAAATTATGAAGAGAAGACCATAATTTCAAGAACGTCTCCCGAAGATTTGAAGTATAAAGTACATGCCAAATATCGGTCCGAGAAAGTTCTCAAATCGTGAAATGATTTATGCCAAGATATGAACTAAAGGAGATTACGTGAAGCCGTTGTAAAAGATTTTATCCTTTAGCTAACTATCGATTAAATCGTACTACTTTATTTTCGGACTAATAAATACTCAAATAAGTCAATATGAATCACTTCTGATCCATGACAAATAGTTAAAAAAAATCTAGATACCCTTTTCTTTCATAATAACGAGGATTATGGTGAGAAAAAGTATTACACAATTTGGAGGTATGAGTAGTGTTAGCATTGTGACTTGTACCAACAATGATCTCGTTTTTGCACTTAGCATGTAATGTATGACAATCAAGGATGACTTACTTTACTCTATGAGACATTCACTTGTTTTTATTCATTGACCCTAAAAGTCACATTTGTGATGAAAATCATACATTATGTCGTTAACACATCGTCATAGTATTGTAGCAAGTTTTACTTTTCAATAAAGGGTAATAAAAAGAATTTTGGAGATGCTTTGATACTTTATTCTATCTTTTCGTGAGGGCACGACAATGGTTTAGTATGGGGGAGTGATGAGATGGCATTTATATATGATCTCATCGTTCTTTTCGGGCTTTAAATGCATAAAATGTCATAAATATACCGTCTATATGCTTGTGTTTGTTTACTTGTGTATTTTAGGTATGGATATCGTGAAAAAGACAAAAGATCACAAGAAACAAGGAAAAACGAACACAAGAAATGAAGCTGCAAAATGAACCGGGCCCTAGTTATGATTTTCAAAGAAAAGACCTTGAAGAATTGAAGATGTTCAAAAAATGATCCCTCATCAAAGAAGAAATGACACTTAATACCCTTGTGTATTGATCATTACAAGTTTGGTCCCTTAAGTTTGTCAAAATTACAAAAAGGTCCCTCAACTTTGAAGATTTGGCAAGTTTAGTCCCTCAAGATCAAAGTAATGTCAACAATGGTCCTCCATAAAGTCAAACATATTTAGAAGACCTTCAAAGATCAAGAATGTCCAAGATCGGTCCTTGAAATATCCAAAAATGGCAAAACAATTGCTTGTTATCCTTATTACAAAGTTTTGGGGCAAAAGTGTGAAAAGGGAAAGTTATTTAACAAAGGAAATTCGTTTTGATGGCTGAAATACTTTGTTTACCACTTTTCCCAAAAGACAAGGACCTAATATGTGCATTTGAAACATTAAAACACAAATTGCGCCAAACACTTCACACTTCCTTCAAAAAGGGATAAAAAAGGTTACTATTCACCGTCCCTACCCAGTTACCATGTAACACCCCCAAATTTATACAACTCAATACAGCGGAAGACTAGTTGGTGTTACGGGATAACACATTACTCACATCATAGACAACGCATAAAAATCGCGTCGTTTAATAATAAAGCATTTCCATTCATAAATATCAAATTTACATAGGTCCCAAGTCATATTATTTCATACAAAGTTTTACAAATTATTTGAATGGAAAATATTGTTTAAGTGAGGGCCATGAATTCTTGTTGTCTTCCCGAGAATTACCTTCAAGTACATGAGATAAAACATGTTAAAAGAAAAGGTCAGCGATAACGCCGAGTGAATTCATAGAGTTTAATAAAATCCATCAATATAACATCGGTATAAAATTATTACCGAAAATTATTTTGTACAAATCTTTGTAATAGGCCATAGAATAGCCAAAGTCATTTTTATACAAATCCTTATCGAAAATCACAGTATAGGCATTTGCCTTAAAAATCATTATACGAGCCAATGTCGTAAAAACATCATACAATACGTTTTACAACGTTGTATAGATTAAATAAAAATCGTTATATGAATATGCTTATATAAAACCAAACACGAACATAATATCAATAGTATGACCCCGTATTGCTAGTCAGGCAATACATCGTAATTCGGTGCGTATAGTAGTATTTCGTTAACTGGATTATTATAAGCCGCATGACATTGTTACCTTACTAAACCAAACAACGGGTAGCTAGCCCGAAAATCAATTTGCCCATCTAAATTAGCGTGTCGTCGCAAACGTCACGCTATGGAAATCTTCTCATACATAAATTCGCTTACCAATCAATGTGGCACGATGGGGATCAACCGTCAAGGCGCGAATTGGGGTGATCGTCCCCAAATAGTACTATTATATGCATAAGCGTCTACCAAATCCTGGTAGTTCACAATTCATGCTAATGGGACTTTTAGTGACATAACCTAACTTTAATAATCCATTTAATTTCATCTATCGGGTCATTTAATCATTTATCGGGTCATTTAATCATTTATCGGGTCATACAATCGGGTCATACAATCATTCGGGTCCAAATCAATTAAAAAACAATCGAGACAAATAGTGTCCTATTTTATAAAAACTAACATGTTATCTCCCTCGCGGGTTTATAAAACATTTCATAAAACATTTAAAAGAGTGCGAGGCTATGAACTCACGTTGATGTGGGAAGGCGGTTATCGGCGATTCGGATGTACGGTACGTGCTTCAATCACGGAAACCTAGACAAATAATACTCGTCTTAGACTCATGTCTAATGACTTTATAAAAATAAAAATTATATATACATATGATGATTTTATATATATATATGATGATCAAGTGGGTTTACATATCCTCATTTACTCATTTTAGTGTTATGTGTTGGTAACTTCTTACTAGTTTACTAGTTTTACGTATTTACATGTTTTAGGCCCAATAGGCCCATTACAAGCCCAATATATTATATTAGCCCAATTATACTTTTATTATCAGTATCACACTTTACATGTTGGGCCCAAATGGGTTAAGCCCAATAAATAAGTTTATAAGTGTTTTAGCCTATTTTGTTGTATTATTAGTCCAATAACGTTAACTTAGCCCGTTAATGTCCGTATGTTATATAGTTCGGGTTTTATCGGTTTTTACTTGTTATATATGTTTCTATATCAGTATATGATTTTATAAAAGTTTACATTAGACGGGTCCAACCGTCTAAGTTTTATTTAACAAAAACGTTAATTTTACGGTAATAGCCGAATGAGTCGTAAAAATCATGTTTATAGTTTTATAACTTATAAAACTTATCAAACTACCATTTTTATAAAATGTCCATTTATTTATCCTTATACATATTTATATAAGTGTAATATATGAGTTAGTGGGTTTTAATTCACATTTTATACTATTTTTATTTGAGTGCTTATATAATACTATTATACTTTAATTTCCAAAATCTGATTTTTATTTTCATGTTCACCAAAACTGCCATATCTGGAGTTCTATATGGAGATAGAAGCTCAAATTTTTATGACATAAACTAAATGATATGTGCTCCATTTAACTCTCCTATAGCTACTGTTGAATCAGCTTCTAAGTAGTTTCTAAAAATCGTCCAAAACAGTGAACTCAGATTTGTACTTTAAACTTGTTTTGATCATATCTCACTCATTACAATGATTCCATTGCATGACCAACTCTCACATGTGTACAAGACATATTAATTACTGTATATTGCTTCTAATTTGCCATTTTATCAGTCTAACATATGGTTCTTTAATGTTTTATACAGCCAACAATCTAAACAAGATTTTAGCCTTGTTTCTTATAGTTTTTCATCTTTTTAAGCATGTTTATCAACACCAAATCCCCATACAATATTTTTAATCATCATTCATCATCATATACATATACATAAGTAAAAGAAATACAAGATTACATAATCAAAAATAACAAGAGGATGGGAGAACAATCTTTATACCACCATGATGATGTAGGTTGTGATCAAAACATGGATTTTGATGGAGAAACTTGTGAATAACCAAGACCATCTTCAAGACCACCATTCTTCATGAACACCTTGTGGAAAATCAGCCCCAAGACTCCATGGAAACTCCTTCTTGGATGTTATAATAACCACCAATCAATAGGGTTTCAACAGGGCTTCAACATGTGTGTAAATAACATAAGATTTTATGGTAGAATCAAGATCAAATTGGGGTGTTTTGTAAGTGATATGGGACGGCATAAATGGGGTTTAGAGAGAGAGATGAGAGTGTTTGCATGAGTGGAAATGGAACTAGTGGTTTGTGTTGCTAGTTTTGTGGTAAGAAAGCTTACTTTGTAAGCTTGGTAAGACAAGTGTCTTACTTAGCTTACACTTGACACCAAATGTTGGTGTGGTAGCTAGTTAAGGCCGGTTTTGAGTGGGGGTGGGACAAGTGTCCCACTTGTCTCATCCCCATTTATTTACAGGTACTCCTCGATTCTAGTTTCCTCGATTTGCGTGCCCTCGGGTCGTTTTACGAAAAATGTTTTTATAAATTATGAATCAACGGCACAAAACGAATCTAATAAAAATTGTCTCATCAAAAACGGAGTTCGAAAACGTAAATACGTAATCCTAAGATTTCCGGTTTAGTCGTAAAGGACGTTAAAATAAAATCGTAAGTCCTAATCTCTTCTCGTAAATTTATGAGTTTATGAACCAACACAAATTTAAAATCTCAAAATAATATTCACGGACAAATTTATTTTCTGCAATGTCGGACTGTCACCAAAACGGTGTATGTAAACGTAAGCACGTAACGTAGAATCCTCCGGTTTTAGATGTAGTCGATGCTACTTCAAGACGTAAATCCAAATTTTCTTCCCAAAAATAAGTGAGTTCATAATATAACATTAAAAATAATGTTTTTAAATAATGCTTGAGAATAAAATATCAACCATAAATTGACGGATTGTCACAGCATTTACCCCTAAATAGGATCTTTGTCCTCAAAGATCATCTTACTACTCGCTTCTTATAGAGTTAAAGCCATGTGGGTATTTCCTCCACATTTGGTCTTTTCTCACAATTGAAATTCATTACAATACGCGAGTTTCATCAAACATAACTACGGGAATAAGATCAGGCTAAATGTTGACTTACTTTCTCTATCCATGATGTTCACGGGTTTTTGATGAATACAACTTTTCGCCGATCTAAACATTACTAAGAAACAATCAGATTTTCACTTGATAGACATTTTATCAAGTTTGATATATGAAACATAATTCACGCAGTTCTTGAAGTCCTAGGGTAGATCCAGCTTATATGCCTTTCAGCCCAATCTTTTTACATCTTCTCAATGGTCCCATAGAACGGGGACTTATATCCCATGATCTTCCAGATCATCAATTCACTTTTCCATCGTTAAAATTTTTGGCATAACTTCGCTAACCATCTGGCACTTCAAGATCTACATTTCATAGTCACATAACCTCTTGCCCACCACCGGTAGTCAATAATCAGATCCTAATTTCAACAATCATTTCAGGTCTCGCGGGTCGGGTATTTTGTAAGGTTAGGTTCGCCATTATAGGAAACCTTAAACCTAAAAGACATGTCCAACTCACAATGGGTGTATGTCCGGTGTCTTCATCCCAACTCCGGCTTACAAATGCTCTAATAGTTAGATCCTAACAAGATTCGATCTCGATCCTAATGCGATAATTATCAATGATAATCTCTCCAAAGGAAAGCGATTATACGGTCCATTACCAAAGGTCAATCATTCAAACATAAAACAATACTTATAGTATTTTGTATCGTTACTTTACCTCGTCCCTTCGATTGGGGTGGTACAGTACTCTCATCAAGATTCGTTCCCAATGACTTCTGAGCAAATCTCAATAAATTCAATGCGAAGCGAGGATCTTGATAGAGATGATCGATACAGGCACACCATGTTTACATAACTTTACAAAAGAGTTAATTTCTTCATCAAGAATTTATCATTAACGAGAATGATATTAGCAGATTTGGTCAGTCTATCGACGATGACCCAAATCGAATCAAATTCAGATGATGACCTTTGTAATAGTTAGACGTTTACTAAGGTATGAGGCAATGTCCGCCTTCTTAATTTTTCATTAGTACAACTTCTTCAGACAAAGATACATTTAGTCAAAATATCATGAATAGAATACTTATACTTACGAGATGACTACATCTCAAATCTCCATATTTAGACAATAACAAGTGGCCTTTTAATCATTTAGCGCTATCGGTTTCTCAATTTTGATGGTTCACATTAGCCGCGAACCCCTTTTTATTATCTATATTATCTTTTTTTTGCAATCATTGTTTATTTTTATATCGTTCGGCAATTTATTTTGCACCGTCATTACTAAGGTACACATCCTAATTGGTTCTTTATAGTTTCTACATAATGTGTCAATAATTACACTCACCTTTCTTCATATTTTCTAAGTTTCAGTTTCGTTTCAGCTATTATTTTATCAGTTTTGCCTAATCCGACGTTTAAAGCGTCGATAATTATTACAACTAAGTAAATAATAAATATTTAATTTTTATGAAACGTAAACGTAAAAATTTTAAATTTCTTAGTTCGACCAATTATATAAAATGTTCAAAATAAATTTGAATTTAATTAACACGATTTTTGCTGATTTATCGAAAATAATTAATAAGATTCGTAAATGTTTGAAAAATCTTTGGTTATACTTTGGTCAAGATCTTCTTAGTTTGAAAAGCAAAAAGTGTCGTTTCAAATTTCAAGTCATGGTTTAAATGGTTTCCTCAATCCTTCTTAAGTTGTCTTGAGATATACACGAACATTTACCCCTAAACAGGAGTTTAGTTAAATGTTCTGGGTATAAGGGAATAATCCCTCAAAAGTTCTTTTTTTTTTATAAAACATTTGTCAAAATGTATTTGCACTTTCTTTTTAGTAATACTCAAAGTCTTAAAAGGGCTCTTAATTTTTAAAGAGTCAATATATTTCATTATCTATTATTCACACGGTCAATTAATATAAAGGATTTAGTCTTTAATCACATGTTAAATATTTAAGATACAGGTTTTCATTGTTCGGCCAATTTAGGGCAATCTATAAATAATTATTAACTCCTGCTTATTCTTATAAACAAACAAATGGTCCTTAATGATCACAAGCATGACTTTATCAAATCACAGCCTACACACGTGATTCAACAAATTTATGAATGCTACATATGCATTGGTCAATCCAATCGACATCACGTGAAACTCATAATGTTCATTACAGTTTTTGGATGTAATGATTAGAATAGACAATCTTTTTCGCAGATGCGAAGTTGATGATAACCATGCCATATGAAAGTCCCTAATCAATGCAAGAAACCCTAATCTTAACTTAATCAACACAAGGTATTACTTTTCAAACGTAATCTTATTAATGTAAAATAAAGAATTACAAGTGTTATGGATAACACAGTTTGATGACAATGTGTTGTGCACACTTTGAACAACAATAAACCCTAACTTATGAATACAGTCGTAGCTGTTTGATTCACTAAGTTATATGCAGTAATGTTCTTAATATCTCAAAGTGTTAAACATTATTGCATGGATACACATCCTATTTATAGTGTTACGAGTTTGACTTCAACAGTACTTGATGGCGACTACACAAGCTTTTACAAGTTCCCACATCAGTCACATGATGTCCTTCTATTCTTGGTAGTCTTCCATTATGCTTTAAGGAACAGTTGTCAAAAACAGTTTCCTTATTCTTCATAGTCTCGAACACACAAATGGCATGTCCAAAGTGTGCTGAGAGTTATCAGGGTATTGCCACCCCTGTTAACTCTCAACCCCTCAGAGTCCCTGATACATCTTGGCTGTTATCCATCACATCCAATGAGTATGTCTTCAGGTAATTCTTCGACTTCCCTGACAATGTCTCTGACATGGACTCCTCTGAGGTTGCTCACAGAGACTTGGATCTCTGTGAGTCTTGCGAAACCTGCCTGCCTCCTAGGCACATGCAAGGGACTATCTAACAGCCTAATTATGTTTAAATCAATGATCAGGGAATCTAATAAGTTTAGATTCCCAACAATCTCCCCCTATTTAAACATAAATAATGCTAGATCTAACTAAGTTAAGGTAAGTGAGTTTAACAGCTTCTTCTTACACATAACAGATCTAAACAAACATACCTCATGATTTTATTAAAACTTAAAGAAAAATTACAAGTGCATTACATAAGTAAAATAAAAGATGAAGGTAAAAGGGCTGTGAACATCTTCAATAGTCATCATTTTTGATTCTTTCTTCAGCTTCAGCCAAGTCTAATCTGTTATCAATTTCATCCTGCAAAGTCTTTGTAAGACCCCCAAATTTATACAACTCAATACAGCGGAAGACTCGTTGGTGTTACGGGATAGCACATTACTCACATCATAGACAACGCATAAAAATCACGTCGTTTATTAATAAAGCATTTCCATTCATAAATATCAAAGTTACATCGGTCCCAAGTCATATTATTTTATACAAAGTTTTACAAAGTATTTGAATGGAAAATATTGTTTAGGTGCGGGCCATGAATTCTTGTCGTCTTCCCGAGAATTACCTTCAAGTACCTGAGATAAAACATGTTAAAAGAAAAGGTCAGCGATAACGCCGAGTGAATTTATAGAGTTTAATAAATTCCATCAATATAACTTTGGTAAAAATTTAGTACCAAAAATCAATTCGTACAAATCATTGTAATAGGCCGTAAAATAGCCAAAAATCATTTTATACAAATCCTTATCGAAAATCATAATATAGGCATTTGCCTTAAAAATTATTATACGCGCCAATGTCGTAAAAACATCATACAATACGTCTTGTAACGTTGTATGAGAATAAAAACCGTTATATGAATATGGTTATGAAAACCAAAACACAAACATAATATCAATAGTATGACCCAGTATTGCTAGTCAGGCAATACATCATAATTCGAAGCGTCTAGTAGTATTTCGTTAGTTTTTGGATTATTATAAGCCGCATGACATTGTTACCTTACTAAAACAACAACGGGTAGCTAACCCGATACCAATTTTGCCCATCTAAAGTAGCGTGTCGTCACAAAGGTCACGCTATGGAAATCTTCTCATACATAAATTCGCTTACCAATCAATGTGGCACGACGGAGATCAACCGTCAAGGCGCGAACTGGGGTGATCGTCCCCAAATAGTACTATTAAATGCATAAGCGTCTACCAAATCCCGGTAGTTCACAATTCATGCTAATGGGACTTTTAGTGACATAACCTAACTTTAATAATCCATTTAATTTCATCTATCGGGTCCTTTAATCATTTATCGGGTCATACAATCGGGTCATTCAATCATTCGGGTCCAAAATCAATAAACAAACAATCGGGACAAATGGTGTCCTATTTTATAAAAACTAACATGTAATCTCCCTCGCGGGTTTATAAAACATTTATAAAAACATTTAAAAGAGTGCGAGGCTATGAACTCACGTTGATGTGGGAAGGCGGGTTATCGGCAATTCGGACGTACGGTACGTGCTTCAATCACGGAAACCTAGACAAGTAATACTAGGTCTTAGACTCATGTCCAATGACTTTATAAAAACACCAATTATGTATACATATGATGATTATATATATATATATGATGATCAAGTGGGTTTACATATTCTCGTTGACTCATTTTAGCGTCATATGTCGATAACTTTTATACTAGTTTACTAGTTTTACTTATTTACACGTTTTAAGTCCTATAAGCTTATTATAAGTTCTTTAGCTTGTTTTAATCCTTGTTATACTTATTTTATCAGTATGTATACTTTCCATGTTGGGCCCAAATGGGTTAAGCCCAATAAGTACTTTTTATAGGTGTTTATCTTATTTAGTCCAATTATTAGTCCAATACGTTTACTTAACTCGTTAATGTCCGTATGTCCTGTAGTTCGGGTTTTATCGGTTTTTACTTGTTATAAATGTTTATATATCAGTATATAAATTTTATAAAGTTTACATTAGACGGGTCCAACCATCTAAGTTTTATTTAACAAAAACGTTAATTTTACGGTATTAGCCGAAAAAGTCGTAAAAATCATGTTTATAGTTTTATAACTTATAAAACTTAACAAGTTACCATTTTTATAAAATGTCCACTTATTTAACCTTTAACATATTTATATAAATAAAATTCATGAGTTAGTGGGTTTTAACTTTACATTTTATACAATATAATTTTGAGTGCTTATATAATAGTATTATACTTTATTTTCCAAAAATCTGATTTTTATCTTCACTTTCACCAAAACTGCCATATCTTGAGTTCTATATGGAGATAGAAGGTCAAATTTTTATCACACAAACTAAATGATATGTGCTACATTTAACTCTACTATAGCTACTGTTGAATCATCTTCTAAATATTTTCTAAAAATCGTCCAAAACAGTAACCTCAGATTTATACCCTAAACTTGTTTTGCTCATATCTCACTCATTATTTTGATTCCATTGTATGGCCAACTCTCACATGTGTACAAGACTCATAGCTTACTGTATATCAATTCTACTTCATCATTTTATCAGTTCATATCATGTTTCTTTACTGTTTTATACAGCCATCCAATTTAACCAAGATTTTAACCTTGTTTCTTATGGTTTTTCACCTTTCTAATCATGTTTATCAACACCAAATCCCCACATAACATTTTTATCATCATATAATCATCATATATAAATACAATAGGAAATAAAATACATGTTTACATAATCAAATTAACAAGAAGATGAGGAGGACAGTCTTTATACCACCATGATGATGTAGGTTGATCAAAACATGGATTTTTGATGGAGAAACTTGTGCATAGCCAACACCATCTTCATGACCACCATTCTTCATGTATACCTTGTGGAAAATCAGCCCTACTACTCCATGAAAACTCCTCCTTGGATGTTATGAGCACCACCAATCAATAGGGTTTCAAAGTGGCTTCAACATAGGTAGAAATAACATAGGATTTTGTGGTTGATTTTGATCAATGGTGGTGGTTTATGGAGCAAATGGGACGGCACATTGAGAGGAGATGAGAGAGTTTGTAAGTTGTTTGCATGAGTGTGTGTGTGAGAAGAGTGGTATGGTTTGATGGTTTTGTTGTAGCTAGTGGAAGTGTAGCTTCCATGTTAAGCTAATATGGACATGTGTAAGATACATAAGTGAAAACTTGCCACCAAAGTGGTATGTGTTGTTGTGTAGCCGGTTTTGATGGGGGTGGGACAAGTGTCCCACTTGTCTCATCCCCATTTATTTACGGGTACTCCTCGATTCCAGTTTCCTCGATTTGCGTGCCCTCGGGTCGTTTTACGAAAAATGTTTTTATAAATTATGAATCAACGTCACAAAATGAATCCAATAAAAATTGTTTCATCAAAAACGGAGTTCGAAAACGTAAATACGTAATCCTAGGGTTTCTGGTTTAGTCGTGAAGGACGTTAAAATAAAATCGTAGGTCCTAATCTCTTCTCGTAAATTTGTGAGTTTATGAACTAACACAAATTTAAAACTCCAGAATAATATTCACGGATAAATTTATTTTCTGAAATGTCGGACTGTCACCAAAGACGGTGTATGTAAACGTAAGTACGTAACGTTGAATCCTCCGGTTTAGACGTAGTCGATGCTACTCCAAGACGTAAATCCAAATTTCTTCCCAAAAATATGTGAGTTCATATTGTAACATTAAAATAATGTTTTTAAATAATATTCGAGAATAAAATATCAACCATAAATTGACGGATTGTCACAGCATTTACCCCTAAACAGGATCTTTGTCCTCAAAGATCATCTTACCTTACTACTTGCTTCTTATAGAGTTAAAGCCATGTGGGTATTTCCTCCACATTCGGTCTTTTCTCACAAGTGCAATTCATTACAATATGCGAGTTCTATCAAACATAACTACGGGAATAAGATCAGGCTTAATTTTGACTTACTTTCTCTATCCATGATGTTCACGGGTTTTTGATGAATGCAACTTTTCGCCGATCTAAGCTCTACTAAGAATAATCAGATTCTCACTTGATAGATATTCCATCAAGTTCGATTTACGAAACATAATTTACGCAGTCTTTGAAGTCCTAGGGTAGATCCAGCTTATATGCCTTTCAATCCCAACTTTTACACCATCTCTATGGTCCCATACAACGGGGACTTATATCCCATGATTTGTCAGATCATGAATTCATTTTTTTCCAAGGTTAAAAATTGTGGCATAACTTCGCTACCCATTTGGCACTTCAAGATCTACATTTCATATTCACATAACCTCTTGCCTACTATCGGCCGTCAATAATCAAATCCTAATTTCACCAATCATTTTAGATCTCGCGGGTCGGGTATTTTGCAAGGATAGGTTCGCCATCATAGGAAACCTTAAACCTAAAAGACATGTCCAACTCACAATGGGTGTATGTTGGGTGTCTTCATCTCAACTTCTGCTTACAGATGCTCTAATATTTAGATCCTAACAAGATTCGATCTCAATCCTAATACGATAATTATCAATGATAATCTCTCCAAAGGAAAACGATTTTACAGTCTATTACCAAAGGTCAATCGTTCAAACATAAAGCATCACTTATAGTATTTTGTATCGTTACTTTACCTCGTCCCTTCGATTTGGGGTGGTACATAGTACTCTCATCAAGATTCCTTCACAATGACTTCTGAGCAAATCTCAAGAAATTCGATGCGAAGCGAGGATCTTGATAAAGATGTTTGATACAAGCACACTATGTTTACATAACTCTTTTGCATTTATCATTGACGGGAATGATATTAGCAGATTTGGTCAGTCTGTCGACGATGACCCAAATCGAATCAAATTCAGATGATGACCTTTGCAATAGCTAGACGTTTACTAATGTATGAGGCGATGTCTGCCTGCATAACTGCCATCAGTACAACTTCTTCAGACAAAGATGTTTTTAGTCATAAAATGACATAAATAGAATACTTATACTTACAAATTCCAACATGACTATATCTCACAATCTTCATATTTAGACAATCACAAGTGGTCTTTTATTCATCTAACGCTATCGGCTTCTCTATTTTAATGGTTCACATTAGCCGCGAACCCCTTCACTATTTATATTATCCTTTTTACAAACATTGTTTATTTCAAATTGTTTGGCAATTTATTTTGCACGTTCATTATTAAGAAATATATCCTAATTGGTTCTTTATCCTTTTTATATAATATGTCAGTATCTATATTCACTTCTCATGATGATGTAATTATCATGTCCACAATTCACTCAGATATTCTTTCTATATTATGCGTCAGTAATTACGTTCACTTTCCTCATGAAATAAATATCATAATCGTATTTATTCAAAATTCTTTCTTCATATCTTTTATGTTTTAGTTTCGTCTTTACTATCATTTTTTATCCGTTTTACTCAATCCGTCGTCTAAAGCGTCGATAATTATTATAATTAATTAAATAATTATTAGTTAATTTTTGTGAAGCGTAAACGTAAAAGTTTTAAATTTCTTAGTTCGACCAATTATATAAAATGTTCAAAAATAATTTGAATTTAATTAACAAGATTTTTGTTGATTTATCGAAAATATTTAATAAGATTTCGTAAATGTTCGAAAAACCTTTGTTTATACTTTGGTCAAAGTTTTCTTAGTTTGAAAAGCAAAAATTGTCGTTTCAAATTTCAAGTAATAAGTTATACAGTTTCCTTAATTCTTCTTAGGTTGTCTAGAAGTATACACAAACATTTACCCCTAAACAGAAGTTTAGTTAAATGGTTTGTGTATAAGGGAATAATCTCTTTAAAAATCCTTTGTTAAAACATTTGTCAAAACATATTTCCATTTCTTTTTGGTAAAATCCAAAGTCTTAAAAGGGCTCTCAATTTTTGAAGAGTCTGTATGTATACATCTTACCATTATTAAACCAACGGTCATTTTATGTAAAGGATTAAGTTTTTAACCCCTAAGCGTTAATGGTTCTAATCTTTGAAAAGTCAATATAGCTTCCATTATCTATTAATCACATGGTTAAATCATGTAAAGATTCAAGTCTTTAATCACGTGTTAATTATTCAAGGTTCAGATTTTCACTGTCCGGCCAATTCAGGGCAATCTATAATTAATTATTAACTCCTTCTTATTCTTATAAACAAATAAATGGTCCTTAATGATCACGAGCATGAATTTATCAAGTTACTGCCTACACACGTGATTCACCAAATTTACGAATGATACGTGTGCATTGATCAATCCAAACGACATCACGTGAAACTCATAATGTTCATCACAAGTTCAGGATGTAATGATTGGAATAGATAATCTTTTTCGCGGACGCGACGTTGATGATAACCATGCCATGAGTCAAATCTTTAAAACATACACTTAGAACCTTGTAAATGATCGAACAAATCCTCCATTTCGAGTTATGGATATCGTTTTCGATTGTCAATTTACTCAGTTCACAGTAATCTATAAATATAAGGGAAGATAACACCATAGCTCTTCAGGATGACAGGCTTGGTAGAATAAAATCTTTCTCCGACAACTCTCTCAGTTGTATGGTAATTCCTTTAATTTAGATGGTGCTGACGTACAGTGCACAAGCCATAGGTGCAGCACCGGGAATATAATCAATACCAATTTCAATTTGCCTTAATGGCGAAAGTCTAGGTAATTTATTAACAAATACCTCCTAAAGTTTAGATAACATAAACATCTTTTAATAAATTCATATTAAGTTCTTTCTAGATTATAATATCTATAACTAGTTCACAACCATTCACGGTATAATTTTAAGTCTAAATGCAGGATATGGTCATCCATCAAGAATTATTTAGATCACTTTTGATAATCAACATCTTATCATTTAGGGGAATTCTACTCGAGTTCCCATCAATTAAGACAATGTCGTCATGTCATAATCAATCAATCCATTCTACTGGCACTATCAACTTTCCAGTTTTCATTGCCGTTGATAAGATGTGAACTTCTCAAAAGACCAATAATAACTCATAATCCTTTACAAATTCAAGGATATCTGGAGACACAACTACTATTAAAAGAGTAAGGTTAACGCATAATCTGTGCGAGAGAATTTCAAATCAGATAATGACGAAAACATTTAATGAATATGAATATATCCCATGTTTTCATAATTTGAGTACGCATTCGAAAGCTCCTCGGATCGTTACCCAGGTCATTCAAATGAAACCAAATCAAAAGAAATGATAGAAACGTCGATACATCCAGTCGGGTATCAACACTCGGTAATCAGATACTTTTCCTAAGAATCTCACTACGGGAGAATTGGACAAGAAGAATTGTTAATTGTCAAATAAGACAAATTCCACAGATGAGTAAATTCAACTCAGAAGAATAGATGCTACAGGCACATATGTAGGTGTCCTTAACACTATGTCCCTATTTTTCACTTCTTGCAGATCTCATTAAAATTTAATCTTCCACAACCTTTTAAAGAGAATGTAGTGTTTATTAATCAGTTTTATGGTGACTACTAGTCAGCCTTGCATGGTCCATTCCAAATTGTATGTAGGCGCGCAACTATATACAATTTCAAGGTTAACGATGCAATTCTCAGTTCGTCAAAATTTTATCATCATGTTTATAATAAAAACATTTACAGGCTTAATTCTTAAATAAGAATCAAAATAAATTTACAAAGATTTTCCTTGTTATGAAAACAATTAGGTTTTCCAAAGTGTTTCATAAACAACTTCATTTCGATAACAATCACTTATAAATATCACTTTGAATAATCCTTATAGTGATGAAAATTAAATTTTCTCAAAGGATATCGTTTTAACTTTATAAAAACAGTGTGTGATCTGCAAAAGAGTGATGAAGAGTTGTTCACCAAGAACTTAACTACAATATGATAGGAAATGAGCTTTAGCCAAATAATCATGAGGTTCATGACTTCGATGGCACTCAGGAATACAAGGAGAATAATCCACAACGTAACTCAAATCAAGATGAGTGCGTGTTCAATGGTTGCATCACTAATGCGAACATTAGGATGAAGCAATAAAGGATAGATAACATCGATACATGTAGAATTTAGCAATCAAATGTAGTCTTTTCATTAATCACAAACAATTCAAATTGTACCGTAACACATTACGTGTCACTATGTCATACAATTTACAAAACTCATCCTACCAACTGATATCTCAGTTAAGTTAGGGATTTTTAGAATATACCACAATGAATACTAATCTACAAGAGTCATTAGGTGTCCTACCTGTCCCAGAAGATCCATCGGTCCCAATTCAGAAGAAGATTTCTTCAATTTATTTCTTGGACACTGGGCATCCTCATTAGTGGACAATGGCCTAGGAACAACCCTTAACACGGACCTACAATCATTTAAAACCTCATAATTCAATCAAATAACTTAACGAATTATATTAACAATCTCATATTCCATATAGGTTAAGTTTCACTTTATTCAAGTTTTAACCAATTTATACTAAATTCGATATCCTACCTCATTTTCCAATACTTACAACCTTATTCTTTGGCCTTGCAAAGGCAATACAATCTCAATATGAATTAACACTTAATTTCCAATCCTATTAACTCTTACAACAACAATTATCAAATGAGTCATTAATATGAAATGACTTGATCAGTCAATTAGACTTCTCGGAAAGGTATTAGTGGCATGAGGCTTTTGGGTAATGGTTCCAATGACAGCCTCAAGTGCAACATTCACCCTTTCGATTTCAATTTAAGAAGGTGATGACAACCAATCAGATGACATCTTTCTAGGTGGTAATGTTTTGTCAAACTCCACTCTATAAGAAAAGATCGTCATGACATCGGTATCAGATTTAATCTCGCCAATTCTTCTTTAATATCATAATCAACTAATGTCTACAATTCTACGAATATCAACCATTTGTTGGGATCATAAATATCCACAACTTGGTTTTGATCTGGGATAGCTAGAATTCCTACGGGGATAGCTTCGATTAATTTACTAGGGGATTTAGGGTACATTGTGACAATCTACGTCGTATAAATACCTCGTATAAATAATCAAAATAATCATCAAACAATCATGTAATAAAATTACATCATATATATATAATCCAAGTTATATATATATTAAAATAACACTTCTCAGTCTTGGCCTTGTCGGTAACTCGAGAATTCTTCGGCACCGTTATAGTCAAAAGATTTTTAGACATTTTTAGAAAAATGTTTATAGTTAAAAGATTTTGAAATGTTTTATTCAAAACCTTGGTTTTAAAAATCTTTCGTTCTCTATAACGAGAGCTCTGGTACCAAACTGTAACACCCCCAAATTTATACAACTCAATACAGCGGAAGACTCGTTGGTGTTACGGGATAGCACATTACTCACATCATAGACAACGCATAAAAATCGCGTCGTTTATTAATAAAGCATTTCCATTCATAAATATCAAAGTTACATCGGTCCCAAGTCATATTATTTTATACAAAGTTTTACAAAGTATTTGAATGGAAAATATTGTTTAGGTGCGGGCCATGAATTCTTGTCGTCTTCCCGAGAATTACCTTCAAGTACCTGAGATAAAACATGTTAAAAGAAAAGGTCAGCGATAACGCCGAGTGAATTCGTAGAGTTTAATAAATTCCATCAATATAAATTTGGTAAAAATTTAGTACCAAAAATCAATTCGTACAAATCATTGTAATAGGCCGTAAAATAGCCAAAAATTATTTTATACAAATCCTTATCGAAAATCATAATATAGGCATTTGCCTTAAAAATTATTATACGAGCCAATGTCGTAAAAACGTCATACAATACGTCTTGTAACGTTGTATGAGAATAAAAACCGTTATATGAATATGGTTATGAAAACCAAAACACAAACATAATATCAATAGTATGACCCAGTATTGCTAGTCAGGCAATACATCGTAATTCGAAGCGTCTAGTAGTATTTCGTTAGTTTTTGGATTATTATAAGCCGCATGACATTGTTACCTTACTAAACCAACAACGGGTAGCTAACCCGATGCCAATTTTTCCCATCTAAAGTAGCGTGTCGTCACAAAGGTCACGCTATGGAAATCTTCTCATACATAAATTCGCTTGCCAATCAATGTGGCACGACGGGGATCAACCGTCAAGGCGCGAACTGGGGTGATCGTCCCCAAATAGTACTATTAAATGCATAAGCGTCTACCAAATCCCGGTAGCTGACAATTCATGCTAATGGGACTTTTAGTGACATAACCTAACTTTAATAATCCATTTAATTTCATCTATCGGGTCCTTTAATCATTTATCGGGTCATACAATCGGGTCATTCAATCATTTGGGTCCAAAATCAATAAACAAACAATCGGGACAAATGGTGTCCTATTTTATAAAAACTAACATGTAATCTCCCTCGCGGGTTTATAAAACATTTATAAAAACATTTAAAATAGTGCGAGGCTATGAACTCACGTTGATGTGGGAAGGCGGGTTATCGGCAATTCGAACGTACGATACGTGCTTCAATCACGGAAACCTAGACAAATAATACTCGGTCTTAGACATATGTCCAATGACTTTATAAAAATACCAATTATGTATACATATGATGATTATATATATATATGATGATCAAGTGGGTTTACATATTCTCGTTGACTCATTTTAGCGTTATATGTCGATAACGTTTATACTAGTTTACTAGTTTTACTTATTTACACGTTTTAAGTCCTATAAGCTTATTATAAGTTCTTTAGCTTGTTTTAATCCTTGTTATACTTATTTTATCAGTATGTATACTTTCCATGTTGGGCCCAAATGGGTTAAGCCCAATAAGTACTTTTTATAGGTGTTTATCTTATTTAGTCCAATTATTAGTCCAATACGTTTACTTAACTCGTTAATGTCCGTATGTCCTATAGTTCGGGTTTTATCGGTTTTTACTTGTTATACATGTTTATATATCAGTATATAAGTTTTATAAAGTTTACATTAGACGGGTCCAACCATCTAAGTTTTATTTAACAAAAACGTTAATTTTACGGTATTAGCCGAAAAAGTCGTAAAAATCATGTTTATAGTTTTATAACTTATAAAACTTAACAAGTTACCATTTTTATAAAATGTCCACTTATTTAACCTTTAACATATTTATATAAATAAAATTCACGAGTTAGTGGGTTTTAACTTTACATTTTATACAATATAATTTTGAGTGCTTATATAATAGTATTATACTTTATTTTCCAAAAATTTGATTTTTATCTTCACTTTCACCAAAACTGCCATATCTTGAGTTCTATATGGAGATAGAAGCTCAAATTTTTATCACACAAACTACATGATATGTGCTACATTTAACTCTTCTATAGCTACTGTTTAATCATCTTCTAAATATTTTCTAAAAATCGTCCAAAACAGTAACCTCAGATTTATACCCTAAACTTGTTTTGATCATATCTCACTCATTATTTTGATTCCATTGCATGGCCAACTCTCACATGTGTACAAGACTCATAGCTTACTGTATATCAATTCTACTTCATCATTTTATCAGTTCATAACATGTTTCTTTACTGTTTTATACAGCCATCCAATTTAACCAAGATTTTAACCTTGTTTCTTATGGTTTTTCACCTTTTTAATCATGTTTATCAACACCAAATCCCCACATAAAATTTTTATCATCATATAATCATCATATACATATACAATAGGAAATAAAATACATGTTTACATAATCAAATTAACAAGAAGATGAGGAGGACAATCTTTATACCACCATGATGATGTAGGTTGATCAAAACATGGATTTTTGATGGAGAAACTTGTGCATAGCCAACACAATCTTCATGACCACCATTCTTCATGTATACCTTGTGGAAAATCAGCCCTACTACTCCATGAAAACTCCTCCTTGGATGTTATGAGCACCACCAATCAATAGGGTTTCAAAGTGGCTTCAACATAGGTAGAAATAACATAGGATTTTGTGGTTGATTTTGATCAATGGTGGTGGTTTATGGAGCAAATGGGACGGCACATTGAGAGAAGATGAGAGAGTTTGTAAGTTGTTTGCATGAGTGTGTGTGAGAAGAGTGGTATGGTTTGATGGTTTTGTTGTAGCTAGTGGAAGTGTAGCTTCCATGTTAAGCTAATATGGACATGTGTAAGATACATAAGTGAAAACTTGCCACCAAAGTGGTATGTGTTGTTGTGTAGCCGGTTTTGATGGGGGTGGGACAAGTGTCCCACTTGTCTCATCCCCATTTATTTACGGGTACTCCTCGATTCCAATTTCCTCGATTTGCGTGCCCTCGGGTCGTTTTACGAAAAACGTTTTTATAAATTATGAATCAACGTCACAAAATGAATCCAATAAAAATTGTTTCATCAAAAACGGAGTTCGAAAACGTAAATACGTAATCCTAGGGTTTTCGGTTTAGTCGTGAAGGACGTTAAAATAAAATCGTAGGTCCTAATCTCTTCTCGTAAATTTGTGAGTTTATGAACTAACACAAATTTGAAACTCCAGAATAATATTCACGGATAAATTTATTTTCTGAAATGTCGGACTGTCACCAAAGACGGTGTATGTAAACGTAAGTACGTAACGTTGAATCCTCCGGTTTAGACGTAGTCGATGCTACTCCAAGACGTAAATCCAAATTTCTTCCCAAAAATATGTGAGTTCATATTGTAACATTAAAATAATGTTTTTAAATAATATTCGAGAATAAAATATCAACCATAAATTGACGGATTTTCACAGTCTTTGCAAACTTCTTGGAATACTCAGTGTTGATCTTGAGACACTTCTTGTGACAGAGTAGCTGAATAGTTGAAGCCAAGCACAGCTCATCTTCCCTTTGAAAAGCATACTGGCAAGCCTTGTTCATGAATGCCATTCCTCTTTCAGGCTCTGTGTATGTCTGACCATCAACAGGGCCAACAATACCATTTGGGAGGATTAAATCCCTGTGCATACCATCCACTTGAACATCTTCAGTAACAAAAGTTTCGTTAACAATTTGTTAAATCCTTCTTCTTTTGTTGCCTGTCTTTGGGGGTTCTTGTTCAAAAAGTTGTGGTGGGGGATCAATCTTAAGTTTGGCTGCTGTTTTCTTGATCCAGTTAAACTTGGCCTTCAGAGTTTTAAGCAGAAGAAAATTAGCCTGTCCAGACTTCTTGGCAGCTAAGGCTTCAAGTTCGAACCATTCTGATAACCCAAGTGTCTTTAACCTGAAGTTGTCAAACACATCCATATTTCTTTGTTGGTTTTCCCTCCATAAGATCATCTGTGGGGTGTTTGTGGATTTATGAATGGTGTATTTAAACTTGGTTATCTTGCTAGAAGCATATCTGTTGTTCACGCAGGCATCATAGTCAGCTTTGACTTTCCTTAAAGCCTCAGCGCGTTTTACTTCCATTTCCCTCAACCTTTGTTTTTGTTTTTCCCTTTCAGGTGGTGTCATCTTCCTCAGAGTAGCTTCATTTAATTCTTTGGCTGTTTTGAGTTCATTTAATCTTTTGAATTCTTCAGCCTGTTGCTCTATTTCTTCAGGGGTCAAAGGAATCTAATCGGAAGGTGTAAAGGTTGAGAATTGGGAAAGGTCTGTGGTGGATCCTCCTGTCTCTAGCATCGCAGCTATCTTCTTAAGTTTGGTATCAGTGTCAACCAAAACCATCTCTTTTCCTTTCTTCGAGATAGAGGAGTCCACACTTATGTTTTTCAAAACATCAGCTCTTTTGATAAACGCTGTCTGAGCCTGAGTTTCAATAGCTTTGGGGAGAGAGCTAACAGTGAATTTTAATTTCTTGGCAGCTGGCTCATCATCATCCTCAGGCTTGCTGGTGTTAACCAAAACCAAAGACTTTGATGAGTCAGCTCCATCTTGAGTTTGATGCTCCCCCTTAGTATTATCCTCATCATCAGGTATTATAGTAGGTGTGATGACTTGGAGAGGAACAGGTGTGATGGTGGGGTTAGCTGATGATGAGCCTTGTTCAGCAGATGCAAGGCTGAGTGTTGTATTGTTTGAATAGCTTTGGGGAGAGAGCTAACAGTGAATTTTAATTTCTTGGCAGCTGGCTCATCATCATCCTCAGGCTTGCTGGTGTTAACCAAAACCAGAGACTTTGATGAGTCAGTTCCATCTTGAGTTTGATGCTCCCCCTTAGTATTATCCTCAACATCAGGTATTATAGTAGGTGTGATGACTTGGAGAGGAACAGGTGTGATGGTGGGGTTAGCTGATGATGAGCCTTGTTCAGCAGATGCAAGGCTGAGTGTTGTATTCTTCTCCCCCTCACGTTTATCCTTACTTCGCAGATGCTTGGATGAACGTGCCTGAAAACGTCTTACAATCTGCTCCACAGAGGCAGCCATAGCACGTTGTCTTTTTCTTGAGGCCCTGGCAATCGTCAGCAGGAGGTTGGCATTTGCATTAGTATTTGCCTGAATACGCCTGATAATAAAGTTAGCATGGTTGTATTGCCTGGCGCGAACAGCATTAAAGTGCCTGTGCATGGTGAGTTCATGTTCATGGAACATAGCAGGGACGGCTGAGTCAATGGCATCCTTTATTCTTGTTGAAAGATGACCGAGTCCCTGGGCGACACCTTTTCTTGCACCATCCTGAATTGGCTCAGTGACAGCCTCAGTCACAGCCTTTTTGATGATGCCTGGAAATGTCACAGTAAAGTTGTGCATCTCAGACTTGATCACATCCAGCTTTCTTGATAAGCGCTCAATATCAGATTAATGATGGACAGGCTGAAGATTCTTGATATTGAGGCTTTGCTGAGCATAGTCATCCCCGCTTGGTATTAAGTCAAAGTTGGTCTGGGTAGGATGATCAAACATGAGAAATTCTGCTGTTGGATCATAAGTTGGTCTTTGGAAGACTGTTGTTGCTGAGGTAGCAGAGTTTGGAGTATCAACAGCTTCCTTGAGAGGAGAAGTCTTGTCACCAGCTGGTGTAGACACAACTATTTCTTTAGGAGGAGAGACAGACAGCTGGTCTTCCTCATCTTCTTCATCATCTTCATCGAACATTCCCTCAGGGAATTCATCCTCAGGCATGGACTCAATATCAGAGACATAATCTTCTAATGAGAGCATTTCTTCATCAGCATTAAATACAGGCTCTTCATCAGTTGGTTTGTCTTGAGTCATTGTATCAGCCTCCTTTTCTTGTTGTACCTGAGACTCGATGACTGGCTGTACAATTTCAGCCTGCAAATTTGTTGTAATTAGTAACAGGGAAAAATATAAGGGGAATGGTCTCCATTTCGCTGTCCCAGAGAGGCTGAGGGTGATTACTCAGCCATTCCAAAGGATAAATCCTTGGGATTCTTTTAAGTGTGAATAAAATGTGGTTAATGATCGCCATTCGCTGCCCCTAGGAAAGCTGAGTGTGATTATTCAGCCTCACCAAAAGGTAAAAACCTTTGGGACTCTTTTGATTGTGAAACATATGTTGTTTATGGATCGCCAGTCGCTGCCCCTAGGAAAGCTGAGTGTGATTATTCAACCCCCCCAAAAGGTTAAAACCTTTGGGACTCTTTTAAGAGTGAAACATATGTGGTTGTAGGTCGCCTGTTACGCTGCCCCTAGGAAAGCTGAGGGTGATGATTCAGCTCCCCCTGAAAGGATAAATCCTTTGGGACTCTTTTAATGAGGGAACCAAGAGGCTGTGTGAAGTACAGCTGATCAAGGTTGAGACATTAGTGTATTCAGGTTGTTGTTAGCCTGAATACTGTCTAGAGGGTGCAGGGTCATCGGGGTGCTTTATAAACACAAATGAATCATTCCCTGGTGCAAAGACAGGGTGTACAGAAGTCTTAAAGGATTCTAAGTGTATAGACAGACTTCTATGGGTCGAGGATTACCCTAACTTCACCACTCTCTCCTACAGACAAATGAGAGTGGCTGCTTGTGAACCTCTAAAAAATGTACACTGATTACCTGTGTGATATCAGCTTGATCAGGCTGGTTTCCTGTCGTCTCAGCTGACTTTGAGACACTAGACGCCTGTTGTTTGTCAGCCAAAGAATCCGAATCCACAAGAGTATCTGGACCAGAGGAGGTGTCAGTCTTCTTTCCCTTGGCCTTAGTAATAGCTTTGAAGTGGGAAGAAGAGGGGATTTTCTTCTTCTTAGGCTGTTGGCCAGATGAAGCCTTGGACTTAGTAGTGTGCTGCCCAGAGGTCAAAGACATAGACTTGCCAGCAACACTAGAAGTATTCACCTTCTCAGAGGAAGGGAGCAAGGGCTTCTCAGCGTTTGGTACCTGGTTGGCCACATTCAGCATATGGGCGGTGACAGGGACATCTTCAGCTCCTATTTCCTTGTAGATGGCGCCTGTGATGCGATAGGGCTTAAGAGCAGTCAAGGCCTTGTTGTGGTAGTTATCTCCCAGCAAACTTTCAAAGATCAGGGACAGGAAGCGCACATAACAGATATTCTTTTCCCTGACCTAATTCCTTCCCTTCAGCTGTTCTACCAGGTTTGAGAATAGAATGCTTCCAACGTCAACATCAGCTCCCCAGATTAATCCATAAGCAATAGCCTGATGATTGAACGACATCTGATCCTGTGATCCCTGCATTCCTCCCAGGGACTTCACAATGTGGGTGAAGAGGACACGCCACATAGGAGTGAAATACTTAATCTTCAGAGGGGATTTGGCGAGGACCTCAGCTGGTGTAAGGGCTGGGTTAACGTCATGGCAAGGGTTGAGTGTGGCCAGGGCTTCCTTGACAGCCTTTTTGTCAACTACCTTCAGGCATTCATCTCCATGTTTTAATCCGGCCACACTAGAAAAGTCTTTAAGGGAGAAGGCAAAAGGGTGTTCATTGCATGAAAGGCTAAATGTAATGGTGTCTTCTACCACTTCAGCAGAATACCAGAATTCCCTAAGGTATTCTTGGTAAAAGGTGGATGGGGATTTGGTGAAGGCTTCATTTAGGTCACAATTCTGCATGAAATTTACCAGATCTGAATAGGTGCTGTTTGGTTCCTTAATCCATCCAATGGCGTTGTTGGAGGCGAGGATGCTCTCGTTGATCTCGAAGTTAACATTTGAGGCTTTGGGAACTGAAAACACCATGGATTTGAGGTTGAAGGTTAAAGAAAATGGCGGATGGTTAAGAGAGATAAGAACTTAGAGAGAGAAGTAGATTTTAGAATGGTGGTGGGTGAGAAGAGAAAGGAGACAATATATATTCAAACTTAAGTGAACAGTTATTCAACCGTATTAAATGCAAGGTGCGAAAATGACTGCTCAAGTGGGTCCCCTTGACCTTTCAAAAAGTTTGTCTCCTCGTTATCCGAAAAATAAATGATTAAATATTTGAGAATGTTTTTTGCATTTACTTGGAAAGTAACTACCTAGTTTCATGTGAAAAACATTTAATATAGAATCAATCATTTAATGAACACATTTAATATCAAGCCACAGGCTTTGAGATATTGAGCATCCCTAGCTCAGCAACTAGCCTGTTGAACGAAGGTTCAGCCAAAGGCTTTGTAAAGATATCAGCTAGTTGCAGCTCTGTGGGAACAAAATGTAGCTCAATATCTCCCTTCATTATATGATCCCTGATAAAATGATACCTGATATCAATGTGTTTGGTACGAGAGTGAAGAACATGGTTGTTGGATATGGCAATGGCGCTGGTGTTGTCACAAAAGATTGGCACTTGGTCATACAAGATTTCATAGTCAGCCAATTGACTTTTCATCCAGAGCACCTGAGCAAAACAGCTGGCTGCAGCGACATATTCTGCTTCAGCTGAAGACATAGCCACAGAGTTTTGCTTCTTAGCACTCCATCCAACTAATTTTCCTCCTAGGATTTGACAGCTGCCTGAAGTGCTTTTCCTGTCAATACAGCATCCAGCATAATCTGAATCTGAATATGCCTTGAGATCAAAGCCTGATTCCTTTGGATACCATAGACCTAGGGATGGTGTTCCTTTGAGATACCTGAAAATTCTCTTAACAGCCACTAGATGGGATTCTTTTGGGTTAGCTTGGTACCTTGCACAGAGACATGTGGAGAATTGGATATCTGGTCGACTAGTTGTTAGATACATGAGTGACCCAATCATGCCTCTATATAAAGTCTCATTGACAGAGACCCCTGACTCATCAGGGCCCAAGTTGTTGGGTGGAAGCATGGGGCATTTCACTGATGCACAATCAGCTAAGTCATATTTTTTAAGCAAATCCTTAACATACTTTTCTTGACAAATTGAAATTCCCTTAGGACATTGTTTAATTTGAAAGCCCAAAAAGTAAGTTAATTCACCCATCATACTCATCTCATATTTCTTGGTCATTAATTTAGCAAAACGTTTACTAAGATTGACATTTGTTGACCCAAAGATGATATCATCCACATAAATCTGCACAATGATGAAATCACTATTGTCCTTGAAGGTAAAGAGTGTTTTATCAATAGAACCCCTGACAAATTTATTTTTAGTTAAGAAATTTGAAAGAGTTTCATACCATGCTCTTGGAGCTTGTTTCAGACCAACATTGCCTTGTGAAGTCTGTACACATGGTTGGGAAACTCGCTGTTCTCAAATCCTTCAGGTTGTGCAACATACACTTCCTCAGCCAAATCACCATTGAGGAAGGCACTCTTAACATCCATCTGATACACAGTGATGTTCATATAGGCAGCATAAGCAAGGAAGATTCTGATGGCTTCAAGTCTAGCAACAGGTGCAAAAGTTTCATCATAATCAATTCCTTCAGTCTGAGAGAACCCCTGTGCCACCAGTCTGGCCTTGTTCCTGATGATGTTCCCAATCGCATCCATCTTATTTCTATAGATCCATCTAGTGCCTGTGATATTCTTTCCAGGTGTTCCTGATGATGTTCCCAATCTCATCCATCTTATTTCTATAGATCCATCTAGTGCCTGTGATATTCTTTCCAGGTGGAGCTGGCACTAGTGTCCATACTTTGTTCCTTTTGAACTGATTAATTTCTTCTTGCATAGCAGCTACCCATCCTTCTTCTACCAGAGCCTCAGCTACTCTTTTAGGTTCAATTTGTGAAAGAAATTCAGCGAATAGACATTCATTGGCTGAGGCTGACTCTGAGTCTTGGATTCGCTGTCTGGTTGTGACCCCTGCATTTGGTTCCCCAATAATATTGACAAGAAGAATGTGTTGATATCTTGACCACTTATTTTGAGGAGCCGGGGATTCAAGGACAGGGGTACTTGAGGGCACAGCTGGTACAATTTGAGTCTCATCCTGCTTACTAGGAGGGCTTTCTTCAAAGACTACTTCAGTGTCAGAGTCTTCTTCAGCCATATCAAGGGAAGCTATTTCATTATCAGCAGGAGAATCTTCAGGGATTTGAAGAATTGGTGAGTCATCAATATCATGAGAAGGACCATCAGAAATTTGAGGTTCTTCTTCATCAAGTTCCTGAGAGGTAGGAACTTCTATGTTGTGAGTAGACAGAGGGTCAAAGGCAGGGACATAAGGAGTGAGAGTGTTGGAGTGATGATGACTGGTAGGTCTGGGTTCTGTGAACTCATCACTTGGGAAGGAAATATTTTCATTAAAATCTATTTCATCACCCTCTGTTCCTGTTCTCTGTATGACTTCATCATCTTCATTGAATCTAACATGGAATGTTTCTTCTACTTCTTGTCTTCTGATGTTGAATACTCTGAAGGCTTTGGCTGTTGGAGAGTATCCCAAAAAGAAACCATCATCAGCTTTTTCATCAAACTTTCCAAGTTTATCCCTGTAGTTATAAATAAACACAGGACACCCAAACACATGAAAATAGCTGACGTCTGGAGATCTTTTTCTGAAAACTTCATAGGAGGTTTTACCATGTCTTTTGACAATGATTGATCTGTTTTGAGTGTAGCAGGCAGTGTGGACAGCTTCTCCCCAAAATTGCTTTGGTAAGGCTGCACCATTTAACATAGTTCTTGATGCTTCAATCAAAGTCCTGTTTCTTCTTTCAGCCACACCATTTTGTTCAGGGGTGCCAGCTGAAGAGAAGTTCTGAGAAATCCCTTTTTCATCACAAAAAGATTCAAGTTGATGATTCTTGAATTCTGTACCATTATCACTTCTTAGAGCTTTGACTCTAACATCATTCATATTTTCAACCTGTCTGATGAAGGACATGATGGTTTCAGCTGCATCACTTTTCCTTCTGAGGAAGAACACCCATGTGTATCTTGAAAATTCATCAACTATGACCAAGGTGTATTTGTTGTGATTAATGGTTTGAGGTTTGACATGCCCAAACAAATCCATGTGAAGGAGATGTAAGCACTTGTCAATAGAGAATGATTGCCTAGTCTTGAATGAAGACCTGTGATGCTTTCCTTTGACACAGGCAGAACAAGTTTTGTCTTTGGAAAACATTACTGAAGGTAGACCAGCAACCAAGTTTTGAGTGGCTATCTTATTGATGTTCTTGAAGTTGAGATGAGACAGTCTTTTGTGCCACAGCCAATTGACACTTTCAGAGGCTTTGGCAAGAAAACAATTTGAGCTGTCTTTAGAGCACACAGCCATGTTGATGACATAAACATCTCTCCTTCTAGGTGCAACCAACACAACATCATTGTTTTTGTTGAATATGGTTCCCTGAGTCTTAGTAAACAAAACCTTATAGTCAGCATCACACAATTGGCTAATGCTAATAAGATTGTGTTTAAGACCATTCACATATGCAACCCTGGTAAATGTAATCCCATTGCAGTTCACTGAGCCATATCCTTTTGTGTCACCTGAAGAGTTATCTCCAAACACCACTTTAGGACCTGGCTCCTTTGAGTATCTGTGCAGGTATTGTTGAATCCATGTCATGTGTCTAGAACAGCCACTATCTAGATACCATACCGATTCCTTGAGATATTTCTGCACAGATACATAGAAACAGATTAGTTCCTATGGTGAACCCACTTTCCAGTGGGTTCCCTGAATTGCTTATTAGCAACTCTTGTGTTCCTGAATAACTTTTGGTGTTGGGATGGAGAGTTCATTGTTTCATGGTTATAACTCCCACAGATATCACACCCAGGGCAGTCACCACACTCGTCTGAGTGATGCTCAGTGAACCCACAAAATTTACAGGGAGGATAAGGTTTGTAATTTCCCTATTGCCTTTTGGAACTCTGTGGTCTGTCCCTAGAGGGTGTCTGAGCTCTTTTAGCTGCCATGTGTCTGTCATGATCTAAGGTCGAATGGTGAGAATTTTTACATACATTGCAATAAGGTTTGATTAACCTTTCCCCTTTGGGTTCACCTAGGACTGACTTAGGTTCATGAGAAGTAGAGCATTCAGCGGAAGGCTTAATGTGTTGTTTCAAGAGTTCTACTTCTTTCATAAGAGACAACAGGCGATCTTCAGTGGTAGGTTCAACCTTATTCACAGCTTTAGTAGTAACAGGTTTAAAAGCTACTTGTTTACCAGTTTGTTTAGCAGGCACATGAAAAACTTTAGCTGGAGGATTCTCAATATCTGTCCTAAGTTCATCCTTAGCAGATCTAGAAGAACTGTTGGGTTCAACTCCAGAGAGTTTGGGCAAGGGTGGTAGCTCAGCCACATCTTCAGAGACAGGGTCATTTGTCAAAGAGGTATCTGACATATGAATAATCTCTGTAGATTTAAAGACAATGTCTTTGGGTTTGGTGAGAATCCTCAGCTTATTTTTCTTAGCAGATATATCCCTTTTTAAGTCAGCAGGCACTTCATCCCTAAGCAATTCATCAATAGTAAACCTAGCACACAGCCATTTTTCAATAATCTTGTTCAATTCAGAGACTTGATCATTTAAAGCAATGTTTTTCAAGGTTAATCTAGCTACTTCATTTTGCAGGGATATTTTCTCTAAATTAACCCGCCTGAGAGTTTCACATTCAGCCTTAGCATTTATCATTTCAGATTTAACAGAGTGAAACTTATCAAGTAGGTTCTTTCTTTGTTCTTCAACAAAGTGTAAATCAACAATGGTGTAATCAAGGACATGCTTACGTTCATCACTATCAGACATGGATAAAACCTGTGTACCTTTTTCATTGTGATGTCAACCCATTGTCCTGATCTAGCATCACCTTTTCCAACAGCTGGTTCATCCTCAGCTATCGCCATAAAAGCCCTGACTCTTGTGGTGTCTTCTTCATCTGAAGTCAGTGGCTCATCATTCCAATCATAAGTTTCAGCAACCAATCCTTTCTTTGTCTTTTTCTCACCACCTTTCTTTTTGGACAGAGCTTCAATCTTCAAGTTCATTTGTTCTAACTCAGCTTTAAGTGCCTTGTACTTATTTTTGTAATCTTTCTTCTCAGTGTCTGAAGAATTGGATTGAGATGAGTTGTTATGTTGTTTGAACTTGTAGGGTTTGGATGAAGATGATGGATAAGAGGGTGAGGATGTCTTGGTAGAAGGACAGTCTTTTTGATAATGTCCAAGCTTTCCACAGGCAAAACACGTTTCTTTTTTCCTGTCAGTTGGTTTACTAGCTGATCCTACTCTTCCAGATCTTTTGTAGTATCTTCTTTGGTTGGCTAGCAACGCTCTTTCATGGAACTCTGCATTGAGGTCTGACAAGAATTCTTGGCTGCTACGGGTATCTTCTTCAATATCAGAATCGCTGTCATGAGGATGTGTTGCAGAGATCAATGCTTTGGAAGATGCTCCTTGGACTACAAATCTTTCAGTCTCTGATTTGTAGATAGTATCGATCAGCCCTTCTTCATAATTGTACTTACCATAGAGCTGACCAAGGGTATCATTTTTGATTGAGTTGTTAGCTCTTTGAGTCTGATTCATGCTCAGCCACTTTCTTGGAAGGCTGTTGACAAAAGTAGCATTGATCTCAGCTTGACCAATAGTGACATCATTCATAGCCAGGTCATTTAGAAGAATCTTCAGCCTAGTATAGGTTTGCTGAACCTTTTCACCTTCAAGTTACTTAAAGGCATTAAACTGAAGTCTGAGTGCCTGAATCTTTGTCTCTCTTGTTTCAGAGGGTCCTTCATGGCCAAGAATGAGGTCTGTCCACATTTGTTTAGCTGTGGGACACTGAATGACAAACTTCATGATATGCTTGGGAAGACAGGAAATTATGATGCTTTTGAGACGTTTATCTTGGTTTGCCAATTTCCTATCAGCTGGAGTCCATTGTTTGAGAGGTTTGGGAAGAGGGTTTTCTTCAGTGGATTTAAGCGCCATGGGAATATATGGACCATTTTCTAAAATTTCTAAAAGAAAAGGTTCAAGTCCATCAAGATATACAAGAAATTGACTTTTCCAACTGGCAAAATCTTCTTCATCAAAGACTGGTACACTTGTGACGTGCGATCCACCTCTTGAGTCAAGAAGTTGGGGTAGATCATCATCATTGGCAGGAGGGTTAAGTCTTGGTGAAGATGGGTTTGTGGAAGGTGATTGTGGTGGGTTAGAAGTTTCCGGCATGGTGGATCTTGATTATAAAACAGAGAACGATGTTTCTTGAAGGTTTTAATATCAAACACCGCTCTGATACCAATTGAAAGTCCCTAACCAATGCAAGAAACCCTAATCTTAACTTAATCAACACAAGGTATTACTTTTCAAACGTAATCTTATTATTGTATAATAAAGAATTACAAGTGTTATGGATAACACAGTTTGATGACAATGTGTTGTGCACACTTTGAACAACAATAAACCCTAACTTATGAATACAGTCGTAGCTGTTTGATTCACTAAGTTATATGCACTAATGTTCTTAATATCTCAAAGTGTTAAACATTAATGCATGGATACACATCCTATTTATAGTGTTATGAGTTTGACTTAAACAGTACTTGATGGCGACTACACAAGCTTTTACAAGTTCCCACATCAGTCACATGATGTCCTTCTATTCTTGGTAGTCTTCCATTATGCTTTAAGGAACAGTTGTCAAAAACAGTTTCCTTATTCTTCATAGTCTCGAACACACAAATGGCATGTCCAAAGTGTGCTGAGAGTTATCAGGGTATTGCCACCCCTGTTAACTCTCAACCCCTCAGAGTCCCTGATACATCTTGGCTGTTATCCATCACAGCCAATGAGTATGTCTTCGGGTAATTCTTCGACTTCCCTAACAATGTCTCTGACATGGACTCCTCTGAGGTTGCTCACAGAGACTTGGATCTCTGTGAGTCTTGCGAAACTTGCCTGCCTCCTAGGCACAGGCAAGGGACTATCTAACAGCCTAATTATGTTTAAATCAATGATCAGGGAATCTAATAAGTTTAGATTCCCAACACCATGGATCAAATTTCTATAACCTTGTAAATGATCGAACAAATCTTCCATTTCGAGTTATGGATATCGTTTTCGATTGTCCATTTACTCAGTTCACAGTAATCTATAAATATAAGGAATGATAACACCATAGCTCTTCATGATGACGAGCTCGGTAGAATAAAATCTTTCTCCGACATCTCTCTCAGTTGTACGATAATTCCCTTAATTCAGATGGTGCGGACGTACAGTGCACAAGCCACAGGTGCAGCACCGGAAATATAATCAATACCAATTTCAACTTGCCTTAGTGGCGAAAGTCTAGGTAATTCACCAATAAATACCTCCTAAAGTTTCAGATAACAGAAACATCTTTTAATAAATTCATATTAGGTTCTTCTAGATTACAGTATCTATAACTAGTTCACAATCATTCATGGTAAAATTTCAAGTCTAAATGCAGGATATGGTCATTCATCAAGAATTATTTAGATCACTTTTGATAATCAACATCTTATCATTTAGGGGAATTCTATTCGAGTTCCCATCGATTAAGACAATGTCGTCTTGTCGAAATCAATCAATCCATTCTACTGGCACTATCAACTTTCCAGTTTCATTGCCGTCGATAAGATGTGAACTTCTCAAAAGACTAATAATAACTCATGATCTTTCACAAGTTCAAGGATATCTGGAGACATAACTAACCTTAAAAGAGTATGGTCAACGCATAATCTATGCGAGAGAATTTCAAATCAGGTACAGACGATAACATTTAACGAATATGAATATATCATATGTTTTCATAATTTGAGTACGCATTCGAAATCTCCTCGGATCGTTACCCAGGTCATTCAAATGAAAACTAATCAAAAGAAATGATAGGAACGTCGATACATCCAATCGGGTATCAACACTCGGTAATCAGATACTTTTCCTAAGAATCTCATTATGGGAGAATTGGACAAGAAAGAATTGTCAATTGTCAAATAAGACAATTTCCACAGATGAGTAAATTCGACTCAGAAGAATAGATCCTACAGGCACATATGTAGGTGTCCCTAACACTATGTCCTTATTTTGCACTTCTTGCAGATCTCATAAAATTTAATCTTTCACAATCTTTAAAGAAAATGTAGTGTTTATTAATCAGTTTTATGGTGACTACTAATCAGCCTTGCATGGTCCATTCCAAATTGTATGTAGGCGCGCAACTATATACAATTTCAAGATTAACGATGCAATACTCAGTTCGTCAAAATTTTATCATCATGTTTATAATAAAAACATTTTCATGCTTAATTCTTAAATAAGAATCAAAAATAAAATTACAAAGATTTTCTTTGTTATGAAAACAGTTATGTTTTCCAAGGTACTTTATAAACAACTTTATTTCAATAATGATTATTTATAACTCTCACTTTAAATAATCCATATGGTGATGAAAACCCAATTTTTCTCAAGGGATACTGTTTTAACTTATAAAAACAATTAGTGATCTTCAAAAGAGTGATGAAAAGTTGTTCACCAAGAACTAACTACAATATGATAGGAAATGAGCTTTAGCCAAATAATCATGAGGTTCATGACCTCGATGGAACTCACGAAGAATAATTCACAATGTAACTCAAATCAAGATGAGTACTTGTTCAATGGTTGCATCACTAATGCAAACATTAGGATGAAGCAATAAGAGATAGATAACATTGATACATGTAGGATTTAGCAATCAAAGGTACTCTTTTTCATTAATCACAAACAAGTCAAAATTGCATCGTAACACATTACGTGTCACTATGTCATACAATTCTCAGAACTCATCCTCCCAACTGATATCTCAGTTAAGTTAGGGATTTTTAAAAGATACCACAATGAATACTAATCTACAAGAGTCATTAGGTGTCCTACCTGTCCCGGAAGATCCATCGGTCCCAATTTCAGAAGAAGATTTCTTCAATTTATTTGTTGGACACTGGGCATCCTCATCATTGGACAATGGCCTAGGAACAACACTTAACACGAATCAACAATCAATTAAAACCTTATAATTCAATCACAAAACTTAACGATTTCCTCTTAACAATTTCTTATTCCATATGTGTTAAATTTTACTTTATTACAATTTCAACCAGTTTTATACTCAATTTGATATCCTACCTCATTTTCCATTACTTTCAACCTTTTTCTTAGACCTTAAAAGGGCAATAAAAGCTCTTACAACAACAATTATCAAATGAGTCACTAGTATGAGATGACTCATACATTCAATTAGACTTCTCGGAAAGGTATTAGTGGCATGAGGCTTTTGGGTAATGGTTCCAATGACAACCTCAAGTGCAACATTCACCCTTTCGATTTCAAATTTAAGAATTGGGTGACAACGACTCAGATGACATCTCTCTAGGTGGTAACGTTTTGTCAAACTTCACTCTATAAGGAAAGATCGTCATGACATCGATATCAGATTTAATCTCGCCAATTCTTTTTCAATATCACAATCAACTAATATCTATATTTCTACGAATATCAACCATTTTGTTAGGATCATAAATATCCACAACTTGGTTTAGATCTAGGATAGCTAGAATTCCTACGAGAATAGCTTCGATTAATTTACTAGGGGATTTAGGGTTCCTTGTGACAATATACGTCGTATAAATACCTCGTATAAATATCGAAATAATCATCAAACAATCAAGTAATAAAATTACATCATATATATATATATATATAATCCAAGTTATATATATTAAAATAACACTTCTCAGTCTGGCCTTGTCGGTAACTCGGGAATTCATCGGCACCGTTATAGTCAAAAGATTTTTAGACATTTTGTGAAAAATGTTTATAGTTAAAAGATTTTAAAATGTTTTATTCAAAACCTTGATTTTAAAAATCTTTCGTTCTCTATAACGAGAGCTCTGATGCCAAATTGTAACACCCCCAAATTTATACAACTTAATACAGCGGAAGACTAGTTGGTGTTACGGGATAGCACATTGCTCACATCATAGACAACGAATAAAAATCGCGTCGTTTAATAATAAAGCATTTCCATTCATAAATATCAAATTTACAAAGGTCCCATGAATTCTTGTTGTCTTCCCGAGAATTACGTTCAAGTACCTGAGATAAAACATGTTAAAAGAAAAGGTCAGCGATAACGCCGAGTGAATTCATAGAGTTTAATAAAATCCATCAATATAACATCGGTATAAGATTATTACCGAAAATTATTTTGTACAAATCTTTGTAATAGGCCATAAAATAGCCAAAGTCATTTTTATACAAATCCTTATCAAAAATCACAGTATAGGCATTTGCCTTAAAAATCATTATACGAGCCAATGTCGTAAAAACATCATACAATACGTTTTACAACGTTGTATAGATTAAATAAAAATCGTTATATGAATATGGTTATATAAAACCAAAACACGAACATAATATCAATAGTATGACCCCGTATTGCTAGTCAGGCAATACATCGTAATTCGGTGCGTATAGTAGTATTTCGTTAACTGGATTATTATAAGCCGCATGACATTGTTACCTTACTAAACCAAACAACGGGTAGCTAGCCCGAAACTCAATTTACCCATCTAAATTAGCGTGTCGTCACAAAGGTCACGCTATGGAAATCTTCTCATACATAAATTCGCTTACCAATCAATGTGGCACGACGGGGATCAACCGTCAAGGCGCGAACTGGGGTGATCGTCCCCAAATAGTACTATTATATGCATAAGCGTCTACCAAATCCCGGTAGTTCACAATTCATGCTAATGGGACTTTTTGTGACATAACCTAACTTTAATAATCCATTTAATTTCATCTATCGCGTCATTTAATCATTTATCGGGTCATTTAATCATTTATCAGGTCATGCAATCGGGTCATACAATCATTCGGGTCCAAATCAATAAACAAACAATCGGGACAAATGGTGTCCTATTTTATAAAAACTAACATGTTATCTGATACAAATGCTTTTGCTTGGGTTCGGATTTAAGTTCTCGGTATCTCCTCGAATTGATCACGGCTCTAAGTGGAATGATTTGTTCTTGGTTAATAGAAAGGTGTTGGTTTGTTTATCTATTTTAAACTAATAACCATTAAATGTAAATGACATTGAGCGAAAAGAGTTTTAAAAGATTAAACTAAAAAGACGAGTTAAAAAATAAATGCTTGAAAACTTAAAGACTATAATAGAAAAAATGGTTGAACGCTAAACAAGAACTAACACTTAAATTTTTTTATAAAAACAATAAACCAAACAAACCCTAATCGGAATAAAGAAGAAAAACACTAATCGGAATGTTTGCAAATAACTTCAATCGGAATAATAAGGAGGCAATCAGAATGTATTCCGATCTATTGATCGGAATGATGAGGAATAAAGCTGTCGGAATATGACAAATGACCCCAATCGGAATAAAGACTATTACTTGTTGTCGGAATATAACAAGACAAATCTAATCGGAATATTCAGAAAATGAACCCATCGGAATGCTCATAAAAAGTTCAAATCGGAATGACATAAAATGATGCGGATCGGAATATTCAAAAGTAAGTCCAAATCGGAAAAATCCTAAACCCTTTTCCGATCACACGATCGGAATGAGGGTGTTGTCTGCTCGGAATGTATAGATCGGAAAGGGGTTTATAACCCTTTCTGATATCCTTTTGATCCGAAACTTATGCGAGGGTAATAAGCTATTGGAATAAGCTAAAACCCAAAACTAGCTCGAATCCAATATTAAGCTGATCAAATAAGCAATAAAAACAAATTTTCTAACTTTAAATAAGCAAACTTTTAAATCAAATAATAAAAAGATAAACTTTTCAAGAAAACTTATAAAAAGTAAATAAGCAAAACTAACAAATAAGCCAATAAGCACAAGGATCTCAAAGCTTATTCGTGTAAAAACTTAGGAAAACATAAAAAGATTAACTTTTTAAGCACAAAATCATTGATGAACGACACGGATCATACGAGATTTGTACCAAAATCAATCAAAATCAAAGAAAGGAAGGATGAGATTAAAGATTAAAAGCTTGAAACTAAACTTGATTAATGAAAAATAATACAAATTGATCTTGAAATAGAAAAAAGATGAAGTCTAGTGAGAGAAAGTTTAGAACTTTCTCTCTCTAAAACTAGAGAGAATGAAAAACTAAAAACTAACTAAGACTAACTAAGTGTTCCAAATTTGTGAAGTAGAACCATATATATAGGCGTGTGATGTGGGCTTTGTGAATGGGCTTTGGTTTGGGCTTCTTTTTCTTCTTTCTTCTTTAGTCTTCACGCTTCTTTAAATAAACGTTTCCGACTTGGATTTGAGAAGTGTCGGTGAATAATTCCAACTCGTCTTATGATCTTTTGTTTAATAGACTCGAGTTCTTCGACATATATGAATCTTGCATCTTTGGCTCTATTCTTCGATAAATCTTCAAATAGGCACAATGACTTCAAATATTTTGCATCTTTTACATCTCTTGGACTATAAACTTCATCTTGAGTCTTTTTCTTCGATAAAACCCGTGCAATCCCATGTTTTCTTCAATATTCATCCGGTTGACTCTGAAAACACAATAAACACAAAAACCACGCATAATTCCAAACAAATGATATTAAATACGTGTTTTGGTCTTGTTTTAGCCAGAAATAAGTGGTAAAAGGATGGGTGTTTTCACACCTATCAAATCCCCTACACTTAACCATTGCCATGCCCTCATGCAATGCTTAGTGACAAAGCACATTTACACTTTTTCTCATAATCAATCAACCTTGGCCTTATTAACATACTATTAAAAAAAAATTAAAGTACTAAGAGAAATTAAAACGTTAATGTAAACAAGAGGGTAGAAAATAGCTACGTGGAAATAACTTGTAAAGAGGTCGAGAACTTACATTAGGGCTTCGGTGCTGCGAAGATTTATCACCCTCAAGTTTCACGTTCCCCAAACTAAGCTTAAAAACGAGATCATTGTTATTATAAGTTAGCAAATCAAACACTTACACACATGGCTTAATTAAATGCTTAAACTCCCTTATTCCTAGGTGTATCTCTTATATTTTATTTTTGTCTTAGAATGATCATGAAGATGCATTTTTGGACTTATTTCGATAGTTTATTTAGGCTGAAAGCAAAGTAGGACGATTTGATCAATAGTTAGCTAAAGGACAAAATCTCTTAAAACTGCTTCTCGGGATATCAAAAAGTTCATATCTTGGCATAACTTGGTTCACGATTTGAGACCTTTCTCGGGCCGATATTTGGCATGTACTACATACTTCATATCTTGAGAGACGTTCTTGAGATAATGGTCTTCTCTTCGTTAATAGAGTTTCTTCACATGGAGACTTCTGAGGGGTACTCCAACTTTGTTGACCACGACTTCATGATTATTTCGTAAATATCTAATTGGGATTTTGAGATACAACGATCCGCCTCCTTTTCGGACTTGGATCTATTTATCCTTATACCTTGTTAGGGTCTTTTCGGATAGACTTCTCCATGATCTTTATGGGAGTTGATTGCTTTTCGTCGTGAGTCTTGATCCTTCATATTGATTTTGGGAATAATGCTTTTCACATCACTTTGGATCTTCAGCAATAAAATGGAATCCTCATGCCTTGTTAGGGCCTTTTCGGACTCGCCAATCTTCGCGCCCCGCTTCATATGTTATGCCTTGGCTATGAACTCTTATCATTACCGAGCAACTTTTAAACGATCTTGGGCTAGAAGCTAAGTAACTTTTCAAATCGTACGACCTTACTTATTGCAGATAAATTATTAGCAAGTGATGGGAGAATAGGCAAATAATTATACCAAGTGAGCTTGAGCAAGAATACCGACTTATAATTGACTCTATCATTTCTCGTTCTCCACAATTTAAAATCTCAAGTAATGAGACTCGTGGATACTTAGCCTAATAAACCAATTAAGGTTTACATGGTTAAGGATACTAGCTAGAGTAAACTTGAATAAATCTATTCGGGTTGAGTCAGAATAATCGCAACGGGCCTAATATGTCAATAACTTCTAAACTAGCTACGCCACTTTATTGCGGGGTATATACATATGCAAGCAACGATAAAAATTTAAAAATTACGACTAAATGGCCAAAGTTAATTAAAAATTTGAAAAATGTTGAAAAAGATGATTTTCCGGTTAAATGAAGGCATTTTCATGGAAAAGTCCACTTAAAACTTCGATAGAAGTCCCCCCAACAATTAAGATAAACATTGTCCTCAACATTTAAGCATGTGGGAGTACACTCCCCTACACTTAGGACATTGTGCACGTTGGTTAAATCAAGCTAAGGGAGAGACGACTAAAGTGATCAATTTCAAATGTGAGTATGAAGAAAATTGAATCACGTTAGTTGAGAGATAGAACCGGATTTCGGATAACACGGGAGCACGGTTCTTCAGAGATTCCAAGAGTGCACTTATCCCTGTAATCACATCACCACACAAATACAAACACCTATATAGGTCCCCCTACACTTAGGAGGTTAAAACAGAAAAGGATAGATACTCGGGTTGCCTCCCGAGGAGCGCTTGTTTTTGATAACCGAGTCACGAGCCTGACTCGACCCAAAATTAGTTCATGGGGAACGTGGTGACGGATGGAATCATCTCCTGAGAGATGTCCTCACCAAAGTACAACTTCAATCGTTGGCCATTCACCTTAAAATTAGGTCCATTAGGTTGAGCGAGCTCGAGAGTACCATATGGAAAAATTTGGGCAATGGTGAATGGGCCGGACCAACGAGATTTCAGCTTGCCTGAAAAGATTTTTAACCAAGAGTTAAAGACTAAAACTTTGTCTCCAACTTGGAACTCTCGGTTCTTAATCTTAGAGTCGTGAATGAGCTTAGTCTTCTCCTTATAGATCAAAGAATTTTCATAAGCCTCATTACGGAGTTCATTCAGCTCATTGAGTTGGATCTTGCGTAGGTTACCGGCTTTGTTGATATCAAAATTAGCCCACTTCAAGGCCCAGTAATCCTTTTGCTCCAACTCAATGGGGAGGTGGCATGCTTTCCCGTACACGAGACGATATGGTGACAACCAATCGGAGTCTTGTATGCAGTACGAAAAGCCCACAAAGCATCATCAAGTTTATCAGCCTATGAGGCACGATGCTCTCCCACGGTTCTTTTGAGAATTCGCTTTAATCCTCGGTTGGATATTTCAGCCTGGCCATTAGTTTGTGGGTGGTAAGCGGTGGAAAGACGATGATTTACACCATACTTAGCCATGACTCTAGCAAATTGGTCGTTGTAAAAATGAGTCCCGCGATCACTAATAATAGCACGAGGCACACCGAATCTAGCGAATAGCGATTTCAAAAAGTTACAAACCACCCTTGCGTCATTAGTAGGTAAAGCTTTGGCTTCAACCCATTTGGAGACGTAGTCAACGGCTACAAGGATGTATTTGTTTCCTTTAGAAGAAGGGAATGGCCCCATAAAGTCGATACCCCAAACATCAAAGATTTCACATTCCTGAATGAAATTCTGAGGCATCTCGTCTTTATGTGTGATCTTGCCTTGTTTTTGGCAAGCATCACAATGTTTAACCATCTCGTGAGCATCACGGTAAATGGTGGGCCAATAAAATCCCGATTCAAACACTTTTTTGGCGGTGTAGTTGGGACCAAAGTGACCACCGGTGGGTCTTTTGTGGCAAGCGTCAAGGATTTCTAAAGCTGTCAGTCCATCAACACATCGACGAATAATCAAGTCAACACATTGCTTGAATAGATACGGGTCATCCCAAAAGTAAGTCTTAATGTCGTTAAAGAACTTCTTCTTTTTCTGGGATGTTAACCCGTCAACGATAATTCCACCCGCCAAGTAGTTTGCAATGTCTGCAAACCACGGGGTTTCATCAGCATCCGAGTTGATAGACATTAAGGTCTCCAAGGGAAAAGAATCATTGATTTATTTGTTCGGATGATCCCCCTGGTAAGGATCCTCAAGTCTACTGAGATGATCCGCGGCTAGGTCTTCAGCTCCTTTTTTATCGCGAATTTCGATTTTAAACTCTTGGAGTAGGAAAACCCAGCGAAGAAGTCTTGGTTTGGAATCTTGTTTAGTTAACAAGTACTTCAACGCGGAATGATCGGTATACACGATTGTGGTGGAAAGGACAAGATAGGGGTGGAATTTTTCAAAGGCATAGACAACAGCTAAAAGCTCTTTTTCGGTTGTCGCATAATGCAATTGTGCCCCTGTCATTGTCTTGCTAGCGTAATGGATTGGTTGGAAGTGTTTGTTCACTCTTTGTCCCAGAACCGCACCAATAGCATAGTCACTAGCATCGCACATCAACTCAAAGGGAAGCTCCCAATTAGGGGTAACCAAGACGGGTGCCTTAGTTAGCTTATCCTTAAGCGAGTTGAAGGCTTCACTACACTCTTTGGAAAAGATAAAAGGAGTATCTTTTTCCAAGAGGTGGGTCATCGGGCGAGCGATTTGAGAAAAATCTTTGATGAATCGACGGTAGAAGCCCGCATGACCAAGGAAACTTCTCACACCCTTCACGGTTGAAGGTGGAGGCAACTTAGCGATAACATCGACTTTAGCACGGTCTACTTCAAGACCGGCTTTGGAGATTTTGTGTCCTAGCACGATGCCCTCTTTTACCATGAAATGACATTTTTTCCAATTAATAACAAGGCGAGTGTCTTCACACCGCTTCAGTATACGTTCTAAATTGGCAAGGCAAGTAGAGAAAGAAAGGACATAAACCGAGAAATCATCCATGAATACTGTCATAGTGTCTTCCACCATGTCATGGAAGATAGCCATCATACACCTTTGGAATGTCCCAGGAGCATTACATAAACCAAAAGGCATGCGTTTGTAAGCAAATGTTCCATAGGGGCAAGTGAATGTGGTCTTTTCTTGGTCCTTGGGATCGATGGGAATTTGAAAATACCCGGAGAAACCGTCTAAAAAGCAGTAATAGTCATTACCAACTAGACGCTCGAGCATTTGATCCATGAAGGGAAGAGGAAAGTGATCTTTTCTCGTGGCATCATTGAGCTTGCGATAATCAATACAAACTCTCCACCCAGTAACGAGACGAGTGGGAATCAACTCGTTGTGTTCATTGGGAACAACGGTTATTCCGCCCTTCTTGGGCACACAATGGACGGGACTTACCCACGGTGAATCCGAAATAGGGTAAATCAAGCCGGCATCTAGAAGTTTGATAACCTCTTGTTTGATGACGTCATGAATTTTAGGATTAACCCTTCTTTGGCTCTGGATTGCGGGTTTAAAGTCATCTTCCATGAGAATTTTGTGAGTACAAAAGTTCGGATCAATTCCGCGGATATCGGAAATTTTCCAAGCAATTGCCTTCTTATGATCTTTAAGCACGGCGATGAGGCAAGATTTTTCTTCTTCTTGCAAGTCCTTCGCGATAATGACAGGAGACTTCTTGTTTTCTTCAAGGAACACGTACTCGAGATGGGGCGGCAACTCCTTAAGTTCTAAATCCGTAGGATTTTCGATGGGAGGCGTTTTCAAAGTCGGAGCATCGATAGCAATAACCGTGGGAGATGGTGGAGAAAGATTGTCTTCTTTGAGAAGGTTTTCAAAGAAATGCATGTCGTCATCCCAATCGGTGGGAGAATCGTCATTTGCTAAGTTCACATCTCCCATGGTGGCTTCAAGATCTTTCCAAAAGAAATCACTTTCTCCAAATAGAGACAGTGATGAATCAATAGAGGAAACGGTTTCAACATTGGGAAGAGAGGTAGGAATATTTTTACAAGCATCTATAAAGTGTGCTTCACAAGCCTCATCCAGAACGTCAATACAATTAATACTCTCGTATGAATAAGGTTGTTTAGACAACTTTCCCATGTTGAAGACGATTTTATCGTCACCCACTCTCATGATAAGCTCACCGGCTTCAACATCGATGAGAGTGCGACCGGTCCTCAGGAATGGACGACCAACGATCAATGGCACCCGAGGGTCCATGTCGTAGTCAACGACAACGAAATCAGTAGGAAAAGTGAATTTGTCGACTCCTACAAAGACGTCTTCGGCTATCCCCACTGGATAAGCAACCGTACGGTTGGCTAATTCCAAAGTCATTTTGGTGGGGACTAGCTCAGGGAGAGATAATTGCTTCCAAACGCTTAGAGGCATTAAATTAATACTGGCACCTAGATCGGCTAAGGCCATGCAATTCTCTACTCCCGGGAAGTTACAAGGGATCAAGAAACGACCCGGATCACCAAGCTTGGTTGGCAATATCCTTAAGAGTACTGCAGAGCAATTCTCATTAAGTTGGGTGTTAGCAATATCAAGAAGCTTCTCCTTGTCGCTAAGAAGATCTTTGAATATTTTCGCATACTTTGGCATGTGAGCGAGAGCCTCAGCGAAGGAGATGTTGAAATTCAATTGTTTAAACATTTTAAGAAAGTTCGAAACCTGAATATCGTCCTTGCTTTTGAGCTTCTCTTTAATCAACCTTGATGGATAAGGTATATCGGAATAAGAGGAAGGCTTTGGGAGAATAGGATCACTCACATCCTTGGGTGGAGGAGGGGTAGCAGTAAGAGGTGGAGAAATTGGGGAAGGAGAAGGATGAGGAATAGGAGCAGGTGACTCGTTCTCCTTAGTCACAACCACCGGTGGAGGTATAGGAAGCTCGGGTTCCTTCGTACCTTTGCCACTGCGAGTGGTGATTGCTTTCATCTCCCCTCTTGGATTCGCAACGGTGTTACTCGGAAGAGTACCCGAAGAAGAGGGTTGATTACCTTGGAAGAAACTAGCCATCATGTTTCTTAAGCCATTCGTTTGACTATCCATAGTGTTTCTCATATCAGCTCTCAGATCGTTCCCTTGTTTCACCAGGTCTGCTTTCAAGTTGCGCACTTCCTGTTGGAGATTGTCCACGAGCACATCGTTAGTCTTCATGTAGGTTCCAATTTCTTGGTGTAATGTGGTGGGTTGGTTGGTGGGAGCATTGTATGCGGGTGGTTGATAAGCAGGTTGCTGGTAAACTTGGTTGTTTCTTTGAGGTGGATGTTGTTGTTTGTGAGGTGGTATGTATGGTCCACGAGATTGTTGTTGTTGTTGAGGAGGGCGGTTGAGGTTTTGTTGTTGGTTTGGGTTGTTAGGAGTAGAACCAGGTGGTGAGAGATAGTTGTTGGAGCGGTAGCTAAGCAGGTTGCGGTCACCTTGAGGACGAGCTTGATAAGCGGGTTGAGGATAGGTACCGTATGCTGCATTCACATTCTCAGAAGGGTAGTCTTGGGTGGCGGTACAAGTGGTGTAAGAGTGAGGACACCCGCATATCTCACATGGTTGGCTAACAGCATTGACTTGAGCGTCTTTAGCGTTTTTAGCGTTAATGCTGTTGGTGTTGCTGGCGGTTTGGGTAGCAAGCGATTCAAGAAGCGCAGTGATTTTGTCAATTCGCTTGTCGCTGTCACTAGTACTAGCACTAGCGACATTGGTCCGCACACTCTTGGTTTGCACACGAGACTTATTCTCAATGATATCCCAAGCAGCATTGGAAGTCTTAGCCAAAAGATTACCCCCCGAGGCACTGTTTAGTGAATCTTGGTCATTCATGTTTAAACCATTATAAAAAGTATTAATTTGGTGCACTTTGGTAAAACCATGTTGTGGGCATTTTCTTAAAAGATCTTTGAAACGATCCCAAGATTCACTAAACGACTCATCGTACTTTTGTTCAAAATTGATAATTTCATTCCGCAAAGCGGTAGTACGAGAGGGTGGGAAAAAGTAGTTGATAAACTTGGTCTCCAAATCCGTCCACGAAAGAATACTCTGTGGCAGTTCCTTAGCAAGCCAATGCCGGGCTTGTCCCTCTAAAGAAAAGAGAAAAAGTTGTAAACGGATTACCTCTTGTGGAACACCATTGAATTTGACCGTATTTGTGAGTTGTAGGAATCTCTTGATGTGGTCATGTGGATCATCAATGGTACGCCCCAAGAATGGTTGAGCAGAGACCATCTGGATAAAGCCGGATTTGAGCTCATAGTTGTTGGCTGCAAACGCGGGTATGACAATTGGATCATTGTTGCCATCTACATGTGCTTGCAGAAGTTCAATCATCGGGCGATTATCCGGTAGAGGCTCATGGTTGTTGTTATTATTCATGTTGTTGAGAGGTGGATTGTTATTATTGTTATTGTTTTGAGGTGGGTTATTGTTGTTGTTTTGTACACCGGCCATGTCTAAGTTATCGAGAGGCTCGGGCTCTTGATAAGACGTTGATCGAGTGCGCATACACCTGCAAAAGAACTAACAAAGAAAAACAAGAAATATTTTTGGTTTTTATGGTTTTTCTATTTTTTTTTTTTGAAAATTTTATATTTTTTAGGATTTTTGAAATTTTTTATGAAAAAGTAACGTTCACGGTGAACGGATCCCAAAATCCAAGTTCTCACAAAAAACTATTGATCTTAACGAGACGAGCCGGCAGCGGCGCCATTTGATACAAATGCTTTTGCTTGGGTTCGGATTTAAGTTCTCCGTATCTCCTCGAATTGATCACGGCTCTAAGTGGAATGATTTGTTCTTGGTTAATAGAAAGGTGTTGGTTTGTTTATATATTTTTAACTAATAACCATTAAATGTAAATGACATTGAGCGAAAAGAGTTTTAAAAGATTAAACTAAAAAGACGAGTTCAAAAATAAATGCTTGAAAACTTAAAGACTATAATAGAAAAAATGGTTGAACGCTAAACAAGAACTAACACTTAAAATTTTTTATAAAAACGATAAACCAAACAAACCCTAATCGGAATAAAGAAGAAAAACACTAATCGGAATGTTTGCAAATAACTTCAATCGGAATAATAAGGGGGCAATCGGAATGTATTCCGATCTATTGATCGGAATGATGAGGAATAAAGCTGTCGGAATATGACAAATGACCCCAATCGGTATAAAGACTATTACTTGCTGTCGGAATATAACAAGAAAACTCTAATCGGAATATTTAGAAAATGAACCCATCGGAATGCTCATAAAAAGTTCAAATCGGAATGACATAAAATGATGCGGATCAGAATATTCAAAAGTAAGTCCAAATCGGAAAAATCCTAAACCCTTTTCCGATCACACGATCGGAATGAGGGTGTTGTCTGCTCGGAATGCATAGATCGGAAAGGGGTTTATAACCCTTTCCGATCTGAAACTTATGCTAGGGTAATAAGCTATTGGAATAAGCAAAAACCGAAAACTAGCTCCAATCCAATATTAAGCTAATCAAATAAGCACTAAAAACAACTTTTCTAACTTTAAATAAGCAAACTTTTAAATCAAATAATAAAAAGATAAACTTTTTAAGAAAACTTATAAAAAGTAAATAAGCAAAACTAACAAATACGCCAATAAGCACAAGGATCTCAAAGCTTATTCGTGTAGAAACTTAGGAAAACATAAAAAGATTAACTTTTTAAGCACAAAATTATTGATGAACGACACGGATCATACGAGATTTGTACCAGAATCAATCAAATTCAAAGAAAGGAAGGATGAGATTAAAGATTAAAAGCTTGAAACTAAACTTGATTAATGAAAAATAATACAAAGGTTTGATCTTGAAATAGAAAAAGATGAAGTCTAGTGAGAGAAAGTTTAGAACTTTCTCTCTCTAAAACTAGAGAGAATGAAAAACTAAAAACTAACTAAGACTAACTAAGTGTTCCAAATTTGTGAAGTAGAACCATATATATAGGCGTGTGATGTGGGCTTTGTGAATGGGTTTTGGTTTGGGCTTCTTTTTCTTCTTTCTTCTTTAGTCTTCACGCTTCTTAAAATAAACGTTTCCGACTTGGATTTGAGAAGTGTCGGTGAATAATTCCAACTCGTCTTATGATCTTTTGTTTAATAGACTCGAGTTCTTCGACATATATGAATCTTCCATCTTTGGCTCTATTCTTCGATAAATCTTCAAATAGGCACAATGACTTCAAATATTTTGCATCTTTTACATCTCTTGGACTATAGACTTCGTCTTGAGTCTTTTTCTTCGATAAACCCCGTGCAATCCCATGTTTTCTTCAATATTCATCCGGTTGACTCTGAAAACACAGTAAACACAAAAACCACGCATAATTCCAAACAAATGATATTAAATACGTGTTTTCGTCTTGTTTTAGCCAGAAATAAGTGGTAAAAGGATGGGTGTTTTCACACCTATCATTATCTCCCTCGCGGGTTTATAAAACATTTCATAAAAACATTTAAAAGAGTGCGGGGCTATGAACTCACGTTGATGTGGGAAGGCGGTTATCGGCGATTCGGATGTATGGTACGTGCTTCAATCATGGAAACCTAGACAAATAATACTCGTCTTAGACTCATGTCCAATGACTTTATAACAATAACAATTATGTATACATATGATGATTTTATATATATATGATGATCAAGTGGGTTTACATATCCTCATTTACTCATTTTAGTGTTATGTGTTGGTAACTTCTTACTAGTTTACTAGTTTTACCTATTTACATGTTTAGGCCCAATAGGCCCATTACAAGCCCAATATATTATATTAGCCCAATTATACTTTTATTATCAGTATCACACTTTACATGTTGGGCCCAAATGGGTTAAGCCCAATAAATAAGTTTATAAGTGTTTTAGCCTATTTTGTTGTATTATTAGTCCAATAACGTTAACTTAGCCCGTTAATGTCCGTATGTTATATAGTTCGGGTTTTATCGGTTTTTACTTGTTATATATATGTTTCTATATCATTATATGAGTTTAAAAGTTTACATTAGACGGGTCCAACCGTCTATGTTTTATTTAACAAAAACGTTAATTTTACGGTAATAGCCGAAAGAGTCGTAAAAATCATGTTTATAGTTTTATAACTTATAACACTTATCAAACTACCATTTTTATAAAATTTCCATTTATTTATCCTTATACATATTTATATAAATGTACTATATGAGTTAGTAGGTTTTAATTCACATTTTATACTATTTTTATTTGAGTGCTTATATAATACTATTATACTTTAATTTCCAAAATCTGATTTTTATTTTCATGTTCACCAAAACTGCCATATCTAGAGTTCTATATGGAGATAGAAGCTAAAATATTTATGACATAAACTAAATGATATGTGCTCCATTTAACTCTCTTATAGCTACTGTTGAATCAGCTTCTAAGTATTTTCTAAAAATCGTGCAAAACAGTGAACTCAGATTTGTACTTTAAACTTGTTTTGATCATATCTCACTCATTACAATGATTCCATTGCATGGCCAACTCTCACATGTGTACAAGACATATTAATTACTTTATATTTCTTCTACTTTGCCATTTTATCAGTCTAACATATGTTTCTTTACTGTTTTATACAGCCAACAATCTAAACAAGATTTTAGCCTTGTTTCTTATAGTTTTTCATCTTTTTAAGCATGTTTATCAACACCAAATCCCCACACAATATTTTTAATCATCATTCATCATCATATACATATATAAGTAAAAGAAATACAAGATTACATAATCAAAAATAACAAGAGGATGAGGAGAACAATCTTTATACCACCATGATGATGTAGGTTGTGATCAAAACATGGATTTTGATGGAGAAACTTGTGAATAACCAAGACCATCTTCAAGACCACCATTCTTCATGAACACCTTGTGGAAAATCAGCCCCAAGACTCCATGGAAACTCCTCCTTGGATGTTATAATCACCACCAATCAATAGGGTTTCAAAAGGGCTTTAATATGTGTGTAAATAACATAAGATTTTATGGTAGAATCAAGATCAAATTGGGGTGTTTTGTGAGTGATATGGGACGTCATAAATGGGGTTTAGAGAGAAGAGAGATGAGAGTGTTTGCATGAGTGGAAATGGAACTAGTGGTTTGTGTTGCTAGTTTTGTGCTAAGAAAGCTTACTTTGTAAGCTTGGTAAGACAAGTGTCTTACTTAGCTTACACTTGACACCAAATGTTGGTGTGGTAGCTAGTTAAGGCCGGTTTTGAGTGGGGGTTGGACAAGTGTCCCACTTGTCTCATCTCTATTTATTTACGGGTACTCCTCGATTCTAGTTTCCTCTATTTGCGTGCCCTCGGGTCGTTTTACGAAAAACGTTTTTATAAATTATGAATCAACGGCACAAAACGAATCTAATAAAAATTTTCTCATCAAAAACGGAGTTCGAAAACGTAAATACGTAATCCTAAGGTTTCCGGTTTAGTCGTATAGGAAGTTAAAATAAAATCGTAAGTCCTAATCTCTTCTCGTAAATTTGTGAGTTTATGAACCAACACAAATTTAAAATCTCAAAATAATATTCACGGACAAATTTATTTTCTGAAATGTCAGACTGTCGCCAAAACGGTGTATGTAAACGTAAGCACGTAACGTAGAATCCTTCGGTTTTAGATGTAGTCGATGCTACTTCAAGACGTAAATCCAAATTTTCTTCCCAAAAATAAGTGAGTTCATAATATAACATTAAAAATAATGTTTTTAAATCACGCTTGAGAATAAAATATCAACCATAAATTGACGGATTGTCACATACCACTTTACTTAAAACAAAGGGTAAATTAAAATTACCCTAACCCATGTTTGATTAACCCTCCCACGCTTCTATCCCACACTTGAAATCACCCATCACATCACTCAAGGACCCCACCCATTCATACCTCAGCCAATGAAAACAAAACTTAACCTCCAAGGAATGCCACGTGGCAAAATCAACAGCCCATACTCATTACTTGGTCACAAAGGATAAATGAACGATTTGGATGAATTTGGACAGCTCACAACACCTCAAGCATCTAGAAGACTCAAGGGCATTTTAGAGAATCTATAGCTAGGGTTTTTATTGTAAACTCAGCCTCAAAGGCCTATATAAGGACTCATCAACATGTGAGAGAGCGTTTGTTCCAGTTTTTCTCTTAAACATTGTAATTCCTTTTTAAAATTTATAAAAGTTTGGTATTTTGAAAAAAATTGTAATTGATGAGACTGCTTTTATACATAGTCTCATCGTCCAAAATGGGCTTAAAATGCATTAAATATCATGAACTATGCCAAATATATGCTTGTGTTTGTTACATGTGTATTTTAGGTAAGGATATTGAGAAAATGACAAAAGATTACAAGAAACAAGCAAAAACGAACACGGGAAACGAAGCCGCACAATGAACCAAGCCCTAATGGTGATTTTCCAAGAATAACCCTTGAAGAATTGAAGATTGTACAAGAAGGGTCCTCCAATATTAAAGAATTGACACTTTAAACCCTTGTTTATTCATAATTACATGTTTGGTCCTTAAAGTTTGTCAATTTACAAAAAGGGCCCTCCACTTTGAAGAATTGGCAATAATGGTCCCTAAAAAATGAAGACTGGTCAATATTAGTCCTCCAAGAAGTTAATCATACAAGTCAAGACCATAAACTTTGAAGAAAATGCCAAAACAGCCCTTCAAGAATCATGAATTGGCAAGATATAACCTTGAAATACTTTTGTAAAAGTATTTGGGGCAAAAGTGTGAAAACTGAAAGTTTGATATAAAGCGAAATCAGATTTTGTGATATTAAATGTGAAGTGAAAAGAGAATGGAAGCCAAGGGGTGATTTCTTCCTAGACAACAAAGTTACCTAGACCAACTACAACACGCCATGTGTCCCACTCACACTTTCAACCAATCAAAACCCACCTTCTTGCCACCTCAAATCCGACTCAAAACCAGTTATAACTAATTTTGATTAGTTTAATATTTAGGCGCTTAACACTTATTCAAAAACAAAACCGGATTAAACTCATAACTATTTACTCAAGAACAAAGATTAGGGGTTTTTGATTAAGCAAAAATTAAACCCCCAAACCTTACAGAATTAAGATTAGGGTGACACTAAACACATCCCAACTCTTAAACCTTGTGCCACATCATCACCCATGTCATATGATAAACCCTGCTATACAACTTTTGGGGAAACTGCCAAATTATGCCAGCCATCCAACGAATTGTATTCAATTTCATTTCTAAGCTTCACTGTGGACCCTTGATCACATTCCAACAGCTCACACCTCAACAAACTAATAAGAAAATTTCACATGAGTTCAAGTTATTCAAAATCTCAAGGGGCAATTCAGGAACTTCAAGCACTTAGGGTTTACGTTTTTATGCTTTCTAGTTTATCATTGTAGCCTATATAAGGCATAGGACCTGCTACATTTTTCTTTTGCTCTTGGTTTTTCCTTTATCACAAATCTGTATAGCCTTGTTCATTTTAATGAAAAGTGATTGATATTGCTGATGAGGTCCAAGTGCCAACTTAATTCATTGCTTATTAATGTTACATGTTTGTGTTGTTTGAATCTCAAAACCTGTTTTTAAACCTTGTGCAAGAAAATGCCAAGTTTTCTCAAAACTTGATATTTTGCTAAGTCTTTGGTACATCTTTGGAATTTTTGGATTACAAGTGATCTAAACACCCTGATAAGAAGATTATCAAGGTGTTGGGAGATTGTGGTTTGGGGATAATCAAAGAGTGGGTACAAAGGTTGCATTAATCAAGCTTTTTCACTTTTCTGTTTTATATAATTGTGCTCTAACCTTGTTGAATCTTAGCAGGGTTGTATTGGAAGCTTTTGCCTTGTTTTGCTAGGAAGATAAGCTCAAAGATTCGTGAGTGTGGATGTACATTCATGAGGTTTGAGTCCTTTTCCCATGAATCTGATAAAATACTTGATTTTTGTGAGTTTGTGCTCTACTGTTATACTTGTTGTTCTTGTGGGTGAAAATTGCTTGATACTGCATAATATTGATGTTATTGTGTTAGATTGGGCTTCGTTAACGCTGAATCACACTTTTACTTTGTTAAATCTTGGATTGAAAAGGTGAAGGGGTGTTTGGGTTAACCTGTTTAAGCTTACAAATTGATTTTGAGTTATTGTTAAGTGTTATTTATTGTTGGTATCTGATAAATACTTGGTATTGAACTGATATATACAAGTCTTTGGCTTTAGAATATCATTTTCTTGATTGTGCTATAAGTTGTTGAAATCTGCTTGTTTTGACCTAGGATCTTGGTAACACTTAGTTTGTATGCATGCTTAGGGATAACAATTGATTAAACATAGTTATTATAACCTGTTAAGAAGATTTGAGGGTTTGAATCTGGTCTTGTGGTCAAGTATATCAGCAAAGTATCAAATCTTCTTGTTCTTGTTCATCAGTAAATTTCTTTGGCTTGAATCTTTGTCTAAACTTTAAATCATTGCATGAAACCTGTTTATTTATTTTCATTTGAATTAATATAAGCAGTTGTGTGAATTTGGTTCAATTTGGTTGGCTTATTCTTGCTAAAACTGCTTATTTGTTGAAATCTGCTTATTGTTCATGTTTGGTGCATATGGGGATATTTTGATTAAACTGTAGTAATTGGCTTGGTGAAATTGTGATATTATTGTTTTTATTGAATCCTTGTGATCCACTAATTACAAGGGTGTCTTTGCTTAACTTGAATCCAACAAAAAGTCACATAAGACAAAAAGACAAATTGGTCAAGCAGTGGGAACTCCTTTCCCCTGTTGCTAGCCACTGCTAGTGTTAATTATCAAACAGCTTATTCATAAGCCATTTTGGCATATCCAGACTTGAAACAACTTATTTTTTGTGATCAGTCTTCCTTATTTGACCCATTGAACTGATCTGGAGCTTTTTAGGGTTTGACTTTTAGGTTTGACTAGAAAACCAAACAGTTTGACTTTTACATAAGTGCTTATCTGCTTATTCCAGCTTATTCACTGTGCTTATTGGAAATATTTTTGATTATTTTTCTTAATTAAGTCAATTAAAACCTTTTGCAACTTCAATTAGCACTTGAGGTAGCCTAGAACTAAAAATGACTATTTTGTCGTTTTCTATAGAGAGCTTTGGCTTATTTCAGGCTTATTTGTTGTGCTTTTTTCAAAATTTCTTTTCACAAATCTCTTTGGTATCCAAAAGAATCTTGTGTGTCAAACTATAGCTTATGGCATTAGCTTATGGCTTAATGGGCCAAAAAGCCCATTAAGAATAAGCTGTTGACAATTAAGCTATCATAAGCATATTTTCAGCTTTTGGGCCTTCAGAGTTTTATGCTTAAAATCAAATGTTGAGTCAAGTAGGTGATTTTGGGCTTATTTGGTGAACTTTTTCTTATTGGGCCAAAATCAAGCCCATTAAGGGCATGTTTTGTCATTTAGCCCATTTTAAGGCCTAATAGGGGTATTTTAGTAATTTTAAGTTCATTTCTGTGTTTATTATGTTAAAATAAAATAGTTTGCAACTTTTTAGAATTTTTTATAAATTTTGGATTTTTAATATTATTTTATTATTATTTAATTATTATTATTTTTTTATAAACCATCACTTTATTAAAAAAAAGGGATTTACAACAAATTGGATGGGAGTCGAGATACTATCTGCGCTCCCACCCCTTTAGCAATAAAAAATTAATTTTTATTATTAAAAATTAAATTTTAGGTTTTTGCATGTTTTTCATTTTTCCTAGTTCAAATACATTAAGTTATGAATTTTAAAATTTTTAGATTAATTTTAGTGTCATTAGATTAATTTTTAGAATTATTTTAAATTTTTAGAGTTTTTAATCATTTTTAAATAGTTTTAATTAATTTTAAAATTTTCAAAAATAGTTTTTAATTGAGTTAAGTCATTTTAGAGGTTTACAAATTAAAAAATCTCATTTTGGGCTTTTTTTAATTAAATTAATTTTTTGGGCTTTAATTAGCATTAAAAATTAATATTTAATTAAATAAAAGGTTTGAGTGATTTTGATTTTTTGTAAACTCTAATTACATTTTTTAGGATTTATTTCAATTTCTAGGAATTTTTAGGTTAATTTTTAATTTTAGTCACTTTTAACGGTTTTACGTGTACGACTTTTCGTCTTAGTATAATTCATAATCGTAACCGTCATCCTTTCTCTTTTTCTTTTTCAAAAAATTATAATCACAAAGTTAATCATTTCTTTACACAACACACTAGCCTCCTTGAGAACGATCCCCCCTTTTGGGTCATTTACTTGTGATTTTCCTTAATCACTCGCTTAATACTTGCCACTTTTAGGCCTTTTGTTTTTCCTAAAGTAAAGGTGTGTAAAAACTCAACCATCATTTTGGCGCCACTGCCGGGGAGATGTGTTGTGTTTTGATTTGAACAATTGTTGTTTATATATTAGCCATAATATCTATTTGTATTAGTAGCACTCTACTAATACGTATTATCGGTTTTCGTTTTTTGTGTGAATATTACTATATTGTATACGTAGAACAATAAATTCACAAGTACTCCAAAAGTGTGAAAACACAACCTTGATTCGGGATTTCATCACTCGATCATTGTATTCGAATCTCAAACAAGAAAAAAAGGCAAAATAGATAATTACTTTCGTGAAGCTTAATTTTGACAACCACAAACTATAAGGTGGGTATTAGGCGGGTATTAGAAAATATATCCTAAGGAAAAAGGCTCTTAAGTGCTTCGCGCCGCCTCGTTTCCCCGCTTGCTTGTGCGTGTTTAGATAAAAAAGGGCTAATCGAGGGTTTGCCAACCAAAGTATTATCTAAGTATCATATATATTTTCTTGGTTTCATTTGATTATACTGTCTTGAACGTTTTGGTGTTCCACCAACGTTCTAAAGTCATCAAAGGTGTTCACTTCACGTGATCGTTTTCATTCCTTGAGGCTTCTTTAATCAAGAGATTTGATTTGAGGAGAGATTTGTAGATTTTTTTCTATTTAATACAATCACCAAAATCCAAAAAAGTAAAAACAATCAAAAACCACAAAAAAATTGGAAAAATTAAAAACACCAAAAAGAATCTTCTTTGCTCATCCTCACGTTGTACGTGACGTTTATGCTTACTCGTAATCAAGCAAGACGTGCACGTAAACGAAAAAACCGAAAGGAGACCACACCTAACCTTTCTAATGAGGAGTCTCCTATTGACGAACCTATCGTAGAAGAAGAACCAACCATGGCAAATCGAACTATGGTGGAGTTACTCCTATTGTCGATGATCCAAAACAACAAATTTCGTGGTGATGAAAAGGACAACCCGCACAACCATATCTGCCAATTCAATCGTCTTACCGCCACTTGTAAATTTACGCCACTTGCAAATTTAAGGATGTTGCTAATGACTCGATTAAGATTTGGTTAGAGAAAGAGCCACCCAATTTGGTTAGAGAAAGAGCCACCCAATTCTATATTGACGTGGAAGGATCTCGTTTCAAAGTTTGGGAACCAATTTTTCCCACCCTCTAAGACTACGCATTTGAATAACGAGATTTCAAAATTTTCACAAGAATTGAATGAGAGTTTTTCTACGGCTTGGAATCGGTTTAAGGAAATGTTACATGAGTGTCCTCATCGCGGTTTTTTTGACTTGCATCAAATTGACACGTTTTACAATGGTTTGAATGACCATGAGAGAGATTATCTTAATGTCGCCGCGGGTGGTAATGTTTTGTGTAAAACGATTGAGGAAGCGTTGTTGATTATTGAGAATAAATCTAAGGTGTATATTCCTCGTAACACATCGAGTGTTCGTAAGGCTTCGTCTTCGGCTTCACCTTCATTGTCCAATACCATCGATGCTAGCCAAATTGAGGCGAACTTGGAAAACAAAATCTTTGATAAGCTTAAGGGTCTTTTAATTGAATTCAAAGTTGCTTAACAAAGTGCTCCCGCTACGGCTAGAGCGGTTGAGGTTTCATGTATGTATTGTGGTGGAGGTCATGATTTCTCCGAGTGCGTTACCAACGGTGGTAACACTTCGAGTTCCTACGCGGCCACGGGAACTTACAACCAAAACGGTCAAGTTACCCGCTCTAATCAAATGACTCCACCGGGTTTTGCTCCCAATAAAAATGCTAACAACAACTATCGTAACAATCAAGTTGGTTACAAAAACATGTACAAAGTAAACAACTATGATAATCAAGGGGCTAATAACAATCAAGTTTCAAACAAAAATCAAAACAATGATTTTCAAAACAACAACAAAAGTTTGCAAACTTTGAAAGATCTTCCAAATGAATTTGTTGAATTGGCTAATGGAAACGATGCTAGGTTTGATAATATTCAAAGAGAGATCATTAGCCTAAGATCTGAGTTTAAGAATGACTTGAAAAAGGAGTTGAAAAATGAGTTAGCAAATGAGCTTAAGATGCATACAAACAAAATGGAGGGAAATGTAACTAGGTTACAACAAAACCAACAAAAGATGGAACAAGGGCAACATGAAATAAAATAAGAGATGCTTAAGGCCGATAAGAGGCAATCTATGTTTGAGGATAAAACTTCATCCGTGTTTGAGGCTATAATGTGTAAACCATCTTCGAGTAGTCTTCCTAGCAACACCATATCTAACCCTAAAGGAGAGATGAAAGTGATTACCACACGAAGTGGTAAGACACTTAAGGAACCGACTCCTCAATCAATTACTCCAACGGTGGAGGAAATTGAGGAAGAACCCGAGGTGGTGGTCGAAAAGGAGCATGTCCCAATCCCACGAAGTACCAATCATACCACACCTACGGTTGACCCATTACCATCATTGGAACCCGAGATTCCAAAGGCTATGCCTATGCCTCAACCCACACCACCCTTGCCCTATCCATCGAGACTTAGAAAGGAGAAACGTCAAGAGCGCGAAAAATACCCATTTGAGCTTTTTATGAAAATGTTTCGTGACGTGCATTTAATGTGAGTTTTGCTGATGCTTTGGTCATGATGCCTCGATTTGCCCCTAACTTTAAGAGTATGTTAAACAAGAAGGATAAATTGCAACAATTTTCTATTTGTTCATCGGTTTATCTTAACCACATACCTCAAAAAGTCGGTGATCCCGGTAAATTCTTGATTTTATGTGCTATCAAAGATATGGAAGAATGCCATGCCTTGGCCGATCTTGGTGCTAGTATTAACTTGATGCCACTTGCAATCTTCAAGTCGCTCAATCTTCCTAATCTTACTCCTTCACTAATGTCTATCGAATTGGCTGATCATTCCACTATTCCCGCATGTGGATTGGCCGAAGACGTTTTTGTGAAAGTGGGAAAGTTCTATTATCCGGTAGACTTTATCGTTGTCGATATTCCCACGGATCCTCAAGTTCCTCTTATTTTAGGTCGTTCATTTTTAGATACGTCTATGGCGTTGATTGATGTGCATGCTAAAAAGATCACCTTACGTTTCAACGACGAGGAACTTGTTAGAAACGAAACTCAAAATTCTCCAATTTCTCATGTTTATTCCGTTACGACCATAAACCTCGTTGATATGATCGACGTTGTTTGCGAGGAATTTTCACAAGAAGTTTTAGGTTTTGGTGACGATGAAAATAGTGGCAATGCCACTATGCTTGATCCCATTCTTGATAATTCGACAACATCCTTTACTCCATTTGAAGGTGGTGGTTTTACGCTCGAAGAATTTTATGTTCCACGTACTTGTGACGAAGACCTCTACAACGATGAGGACTTCTAGATTATCAACGATTTTCTTAACGATTTCCCATTTCCTCCACCCGAGGAGGTTATGACTATCGAGCCCAAATCTTCAATTGAGGAACCACCAATCCCCGAGTTGAAAGATTTACCTCCTCACCTTGAATATGTATTTTTGGAGGAGGACGAAAAGTTGCCGGTTATTATTGCGAAAGATCTTTTGAATGATGAAAAAACCACACTTGTCGATGTTCCAAAGGATCACAAAGGGACAATTGCGTGGAAATTATCCGACATTAAGGGGATATGTTAACATCATAAGATTCAAGCTAACAAGAGGGTGATCCGGAGGTCGGGGAGGATAAAAGTGATGTTTAGACATTTTTTGAGAGAGAAAGATAAACTTGAAATGAGTGTGTGTATTTAGAGAGAGAAAGTGAAATACACAAATGGAAAAACCTCACCCCTCTATGGAATTATAGAGGGGTATATATAGGCTAGACATGGAGTGACTTTGACAACTTAGCAAAAGTAGTCCCTCCATGTTTTGCCTATATGAAACTAACGTAATTCCGTAAATGGCGCTCACATTTTAGGGATAACAATCTTTCCCCAATGTGGAGACATACGGAATTACTTACAATGTTCCTAACAAGTACAAATACAACAAAATAAAAACTTCCAAGGCGCTTCCAATGCTGAGGATGTCTTTAAATTCTTCTTGTCTTCATAACTTGTACCTCAGCTTGAATCCTCTTTGTCTTTGCTTGTTGTGGAACAATTGTAATATGCATGATTTATATTAACTTCCCCCCAATTCATGCAGCATGTATTTAAAAAAAGTTTCTTCAAGGACTTCTTTTTGACAAAGTTTCTGAATCAGCTTCCCCCCAAACCAATATCTATATCTTAAGCAGATTCTGACACTTTGATGTAGTTTGAACAATCTTCTAGCTCATCGGTTTAAGTGCACAGCGGAAATTTGTAGAAGAACCACACTAAATAACACTGCTTCTATACTGTTTCATGTCGTTTAGGTTTTGGTGATAATCCGTTTGGGGTAACATGCAGGAAATCAGCAACAATTCTTCTCATGCCTGTAGATACCATTCCATGTACACTACTTCCCCCTGGAAGTTGATCTGATTACTTCAAAGTTCACGATCTTCCCCCATGATGATTTTGAACTCTCGGAAGCATCATTATCGTGAACGTCCATATACTCGAGAAGTTCTTAGTCTTAAGCAAATGTCTTGAAAAGTTTTGAAAGTCATTGAGAAACTTTGAAAATTTTTTCTTGGACTATGAAGTACCATTTTCGTTATGAAGCTCATAAATATCCCGTGAAAATTGATTGCTAATTCCATCTCTCTCTGTCTAACTTACCAACCTCGAATTCATTCGGCTATTTGTTGTGACCACATGTGAAGTAAACCCGATATTCCAAACTTGAAACTGAAGTACAATTCACCAAATTTGTTACTTAAGCTTGCACTTATGTCGATTGAAGAACGGTGCAGAAACAAGTCTCTTATACCTCTTGAATTTATCCATACGAGCAACTGCGTGTGACACCCAAAAATGATAGTAATCCATGTCGTCGACCATCCACCCCTTGACATTGGAAACTAGATAATTCAACTCTCAATCATAATTTTATCGCCCAAGCAAGTCATCAATCGATAGACTGGGTTTGAAGAAAAGGGGTAGAAAAATAGAAGGAAGGTTCGATGATGAAATAAGTAGACGCCTTCATGAAATCCCACTTCAACTTCAAATAAAGAATACCAAATTCACTTCGTGATCACTTGTCTTTGTAGAATCAAAACTAGCCGTTGTCGTTAAATTGAATCTTATATCGGATCGTTTTAGCGTCAAGTGTTTTGTTTGCTTTGGTGTTGTGTTGGTGAATGTCGTTAACTAGAACAAAATTTGAAATGAGTTGTCATTTAAGAACAAAATATGTCTAGATAACTTGTCATTTAAGCTCAACGTCACTCATATGCACAACTGATGCGCAGATCGACCTCCCCAAAGGTTTAAAACCTAAATCAACTAAATGACATACGCCTAAAATTTAGGTTTAAAACCTAAAATTTTCTTTGTCATTGAATAACTTTCGATCGAAACATAACAATATCCGACATCAATAATAGTGTCATCATAGCTCAAATAAATACTCGTCCAATCCCTCAATATCACAGTTTAATCAATAAAACCCAAATCAAATCCTGTTGACAACTTATACCTGGCTGAACACTTTGTAATACACAACCCAACACTTTATATCAACCAATGTTGTAAGATAAGCAATTGAAGCAAGCCCACTACAATTGATTAAAATATCTCCCAGCTGTGGATAGTCATACGCCTCAATATCAAGTTCATCAATTTGAAGCCCATTATATGATACGTTTACCCGATCCACACATCTTCATATAATCAGATAAATAAGACCCCAAACCCTAGTTATTAGGAAACCTAATCATAAAAAAATACGCAGCCATCTTTCTTAGATAACTACGCCATTCATTTACCTGATCATCTATGGCTTCCAATCTCAAATTACCACAAATCCTTATATATTACCCATCATAATCTCATCTCTTAAATTCATCCACCACAATTAGCAGAGAAACCAATCAAACCGAAATCATGATTCATGATTCAATCTCACGAAATATGATGAACCCTCGTGAATTACACCATCCTACACCGATGATCTACATAAATCTTATGAAAGTCACATCTAAAAGATATTAATCAATAAAGGTCTCGGGTAGGTCAAACAATGATTGGTTTGAATTGTTTTGAGTTGGTCAACGAAAACAAGATTGATGATAACATGATTGTTATTTATTCAATCTTGATGTTCGAATAATGAAAAGGGTTTTCCCAACAAGGATCTATGATGATTTCTTTAAATTCGTGACTGATCTTTGAAGGATCAATGCTTGCATGTCAAAACACGAAACAGATAAACTGAGATCACTTGTTTTCTGTTTTTGTTTTTGTTTTTGTTTTTATTTTTGTTTTGTTTTTTAAAATGAGTCTAGATGAGATGGGTTTTAGGTGACGAGGGGTTAGGATAGATATGGTGTTGATGGGAGTTAAAAGGATGGTGTTGGTTTGATGAGTTTTTCGACTCACTGAGTTGGCCCGGTCAGCTTGGTAGTTACCGAGTTGACTCGGTGTTGTGATGAACTCCTGGTTTGATCAAAATATTTTTAGAAATAAAACTTATGTAAATGAGTCTCATTGTCTTTCTAACCAAAATAATCAGTCATCGCAAGTATGTCTTAACCCATCGCAATGTCACAAAAATATAATGCCATCGCAGTCAATCAAAAGAACCCATCGCGACGACTCATCACAACGACTCATCGCAACAACTCATCGCAACGACTCATCAAAGCGAGTCATCGTAGCGAGTCATCGCAACGAGTCATCGCATTCATCCATCGCAATCAATGGGATCAAAAGTAGCCATCGGGATCTCCCATCGTAACTCACCATCGGAATGACTCCATCGTAGTCTAGCCATCGGAAATTGCATCTGAAGAGGGTTTTGAAATTTTTCCTTGTTATCACCGAAAATGGTGAAACCTGGGTTTTCTCAGGTCTGTTTTATTATATCTTCATCTTAAAAAATAGTCAAAATCATCACAAAGATACCAAAAATTCCCGAAACAGAAAAGTCACCTTTAAAATAAGCTTAAAAAATTGTGGTAATAACCAGAATAAGCTGAGATGAGGACATTTGGACATAACAGATTGGACTGTTGGACTTTTGACCAGGAGCAGAGCATCTTTTTAATGAAAGAAATGGACATTTGGACTGACTGATAAACATAACACAAATAAAATCACATGACATCAGCTTATAAATAAGTAGTGAATAAGCAACGAGAATAAGCAAACAAACACAAAACACCCCCGGTTTGCTCTGATACCAAATGTTGTCCCATATTATGTTTTTCCGAAATTTTCAATTTATCTGAAAAAGGTCATTTATCCGAAATCTGTACTTATTCCGAAGACCACCAATTTTCTGAAATTTTCACTTTATCCGAAAAAAGTGATTTATCCGTAAATGTGACTTATTCCGAAGAAGGTCTTTTTCTCCGAAAAAGTGGTTTATCCGAAAATTTCTCTGAAATAATCCTTTATTCCGAAAATCTCCTTTTTTCTGAAAACATCTATTATTCCGAAGAAAGACCATTTCTCTAAAAACATCCATTATTCCGAAGAAAGACCATTTCTCTGAAAACATCAATTATTCCGAAGAAAGATCAAATCTTGTAAACTTTAATTATTCCGAAGAAGGTCCACTTCTCTGAAAACATCCATTATTCCGAAAAAACCCAACTTCTCTGAAAATGTCAGTTATTCCGAAGAAACCCAACTTCTCTGAAAATGTCAGTTATTCCGAAAAAACCTAAATTCTCTGAAAAAGTCAGTTATTCCGAAATTATCCAATATTCCGAAAATTAAACATTTTTACAAAAGTGTGATTTTTCGCCTTCGAATTTTTGGTTTCTTGTGAAACAATTTTTAGGGGATTTTAACATTTTTCATCGACAACAACAATCACAACACATCTACTTAAGATCCATTTTCACTTCATCGATTTCAAGTCTCTAGATATGGATTCTACTCAAGAGTATCGTGTCACAAACAACAATATCATGGTGGCGGGTAATAAAGAGAGACCACCAGTGCTTGTGTCTGGTCGGTATGCTCAATGGCAATCCCGTTTCATACGATACCTTGATACAAGACCCAATGGTGATGCCTTGAGGAAATGTATTACTCATGGACCATATATATTCAAGAAGATCACAATTCCTCCAAGACCAGCCACAGATACTACTGATCCAATACCTCCAAGTGAACGTGATGAAACAAGATTCGATCTCACACCTGAAAATTGTGCTTGGCATGATGCTGAGAAGGAAGCCATCTATATGGTTCTAAGTGGGATTGGAGATGATATTTACTCCACGGTTGATGCATGTCCTACAGCACATGAAATGTGGACTGCTATTGAATGCTTGCAACAAGGAGAATCATTCAACAAACAAGATGTCAAAAAAACTTGTTTTGGAATTTTGGCAAGTTTACTTCAAGGGATGGAGAATCAATTGACTCTTACTACTCCAGGTTTTATAAAATGATGAATGACATGACAAGAAATAATCTGCAAGTCTCCACCATGCAAGTCAATGTTCAATTTCTCCAACAACTTCAACCCGAGTGGACACGGTTCGTCACATTAGTGAAACAACAAGAAAAGTTAGATGAGGTCTCATATCATCGACTCTTTGACATCTTGAAGCAATTTTAGAATGAAGCAAATGAGATTCGAGCCGAACGTGTTGCAAAGACGGCTAATCCACTTGCTTTAGTGACTACCACTCAACATGTTCAAGATCATCACTCTCGTGCTCCTAAGCCATACTCCACTACATCATCTTCACCACGATATTACACTACATCATCTTCACCACGATATTCCACATCATCTAAGTCTTCATCTTCCATAAGATCTCGAGGAAAAGTGCCAAGAGCACCATCACCACCATCTGAAACATCATCTGAAGAAGATAGTGATGAAGACAAATCTCAAAAGAATCGAGAGATGAAACAACAAATTGCTTTCATAATGAAGACTTACAAGAAAATCTACAAACCCACCAACAACAATCTTCAAACATCATCTAACACAAAGAACCAATATGTTGAGAGTCCTCCAAGGTATGACACACGTCGTCGTGGTGAAAGTCCTTCTAGGTATGATCAACATAATCTAACACATGTTGAGGGTTCTGCAAGGTATGATCAACAAACTACCAAGTATGATACTCAGAGGATTGCTGCTGCTACTGGGAATAGGGAAACTGTTGGAAGTCAAGTGGTTCAGTAGAGTGGGATTCAATGTTTTAATTGCCAAGGTTATGGGCATATGGCAAAGGAATGCAGGAAGCCAAAAAGGGTTAGAGACTATGGTTATCATAAGGAAAAGATGCTCCTATGAAAGAAGATGGAAGTAGGGGTAAAATTGTCAGCTGAGGAAGGAGCAATGCTTGATGATACGGATGATGAAGATTCTGATCAAGAACTCGATGCACATTACTCGTACATGGCAAATGTTGAAGAAGTTCTCAAAGTCACTAAAGATGACAATGGCCCTATCTTTGACACTGAGCCAATCGATAAGGTACACACTACTGATGAATATAATGTGTTTGGTGATTTTGATGAGCATAGTGATCTACCCAATGCCATTACTGACACGTGTATGATGGAAACGGTTGATAGCAATACCACACCCGATTCATCAGACATGTGGAATAATGAGTCTGAGGATGATCAACATGCAAATGAGTATGATGAAGAGGAACGTATTGCGCTTGCTAATTTAATTTCCACTTTACAAAAAGATGTCACTGAAAATAAAAAGAGTCAAAAGCAATTAAAGAAGGCAAACGCTACGCTCACTCAAAATTTTGAAGAATGCAAAGCTGATCTTATCAATACTATTGAGATGACTGAAAGCTATAGAGATGAGCTCCTTCAGAAAACCAAAGAGCTTGAGGGGTACAAGGGTAGTGCGTTAAAAAGTCAAAAGGACGATTTTGAAAACAAATATAATACAACTCTTGAGTTATTAGCCAAAGAGAAGCGTTAATATAATGTTTTCTTAATGGATAAACGTCAAAAAACGTACCTTGCCAATACCAAAGTTAATGAACTTGAAAAAAATCTCTCTATGACCACTACCGACTCTGCTAAAATTCTTGAGGTTAAGAAACAAGAGGTAGATGCGTTAAAACAAGACTTCAAAAGTAGATATGATAAAGAAACTGAAAAAGTAACGAAACTAGAAGAACAAGTAGAATTTTTGAAGAAAGTTGTTTATAAAACGCATGATTCTATTCAGTCCGTAAGAATGCTAGCACCTCCGTCGATGTTTAAGGGTCAATCTAGCTTTGCAAGTCTGGAGTACCTTGCCAAAGCTCAAGCTGCGAACCCGTGTCTTTATCTTGATGAGACTAAAAGGACCGATCTTGATTGCATGCCTGTTAGTGCCGATAGTTAAGAGAATGCCCTTTGGGATGATGATAGTGGACCACTTATCAATAAGGAGTTTGTGAAACCATATAATTATGCTTACATGAATAGTCTCTATGGTGTTTTCAACAAACAAACTCAGAAAACCCGTGAGGAAGTGTTTTTAGAATGCAAACAAAAGAGAATTCAATGGAAGAAAGCATTTGCCCCTAAGAAATCTAATGTTTACAAATACATCAACTACCTCCCTCTAGATGAATCTAAAAGCAAGCGTAGGAACACATTAGGTATTCTTAAACACCACACAGATAATGTTAAATCCATTGTTGAAAGAGATTGGGCAAAACGTGAAAATGCTGAGTGGCAACGCCCGATTCCTCAAGATATTACCTTGCTTGTGAAAGAAATTTTAATTCCAAATACGGCGTTGATTAAAGAAACTGTTCTTCAGTTTGAAGAGTTCATTCGGACTGAAATGTATGATGATTTAAAATATGTTGAATCTCTTGAGAAACACATTGATGATCTTCTGTTAGCCTCAAAATATTGAGCCAAACAAGAATGCTCGGTCATATGTTTATTATGTATCGTATTATAGAACGTTGTAATAGGTAGTATATTAGTCGTGTTAGACAGGCTTAACTTTAGGCTAAAGTTCATTGATAAGTAACTAAAGCCCAAAAGGAAAGCCCGGCCCAAACCATATAGTCCATAAAGAAGCCCGCATGTGGGTGGACTATATATACCCTTCCTAGCATGTTAGGAAGGGTGTTGGTTCATTTTGTATTATCACTTCTCAATCTAACATTCACCTAGTTCCAACCATTTTCTCACTACTTTCTCTCACTACTTTCTCTCTCTAGAATTCTTCTCATATCTACCTTTCTTTCTTTAATTCGTGTATCACAATCATCATATATTAGGGACAACAATTGGTATCAATCGCCATGGGGTAGATTTGTGATTGGTTGTTGTTATTATATTTGATTCGTATGATTTAATCCATAAATCATCTCGAATTCATGTTTTTTTGTGTTTTTCGTGTTCTTTATCTTGCTACAAATCTTCTATATACTTGTTGTAGAGATTTGGTTGTTTTGGTTTGGTTAAAAACACGATCTTGTTGCGTAAAAGTTGCTAAATTTGTTGCCTAAAAGTTGCTAAAATCGTTGCCTAGAAAGTTGAAAAAAAAGGTCCCTTATTGCGACAGCTACAATTTCGGAAAAGGTAAGTACGGTTTCGATCGCAATAACCCTAGGGTTTTACTTTGCGATCAGTATTGCGATAGCCCCCTTATTCCGACGCTTATTGCGATCGTTATTGCGATCGTGGATTGCGACGGATTTAAGGCAATCTTGAAACGTTACTCTGCCCACATTGCGACAGCAACATTGCGATCTGAATATTCCGATCTGGGATTTCGATAAGTACATATTGCGATCTGAATATTCCGATCTGGGATTTCGATAGGTACACATTGTGATCTGAACATTCCGATCTGAAGGATTTCGACAAGTACACATTCCGATCTAAGGATTCCGACAGGTGCACATTACGATCTAAAGGACATTCCGATCTAAGCAACATTCCGATGGGCATTCCGATGGCACATTCCGATGACATGTTTAGCTAAATTTTGTTTGAGTATTATTTAGATTTAGCCACCATCTAGACTAGTTTTAGATTTTAGGTCAAGTAAAATCAAATTTTTTACATACTAGTTTTAGGACATTTCTAGCTCAATTTCAAAATTTGGTGATTACAAATTTTTTAGGTCTACCGTTTTGTCGGACTGAGGAATTTATTGTCGGGCTGAGAAAAAAATCGCAATTTTCGGAATTTCAACAACCAAACAATCACAACACAACTACTTAAGATCCACATTCGATTCATCATTTCAGAGAACATTGAGATGGACCGCTGAATATCGTCTAGATTTGTGTGGTCCCATGCGTGTTCAAAGTATCAATGGGAAGAAATACGTTATGGTAATTGTCGATGACTACTCAAGGTACACATGGACTCACTTCTTGAGGTCCAAGGATGAAACACCCGATGTTCTCATCAGCTTCCTTAAAGTAATACAACGTGGTCTTCAAGCTCAAGTTAAAATGGTTCGTACTGACAGAGGTACAGAATTTTTGAATTCAAAACTGAGAAATTATTTTGAAGCCGAAGGAATTGAACATGAAACATCTATTGCTCGAACACCAGAACAAAACGGCGTTGTTGAAAGATGAAACCGTACTTAAGTTGAGGCTGCTCGAACATTATTATCCGCTTCAAAACTTCCACTATACTTTTGGGCCGAAGCTGTGTCAACCGCATGCTACACACAAAACCGCTCCTTAGTTATCCCAAGACACGAAAAGACACCATATCACATAATTAATGATCGCAAACCTTCACTCAAACACCTTCATGTTTTTGGATGTACGTGTTACATTATTCGAGATGGTGAAAATCTGGACAAGATGAAAGAGAAAGGTGATGCATGCATTTTAGTGGGGTATGCAACTCAGTCTAAGGGATACAGAGTATACAACAAGAGAAAAAAATTGATAGTCGAGACTATTCATATCAGATTCGATGAATTACAAGAAATGGGACTTGAACAAAACAGTTTAAGTCCCGATCCACAAAGACAAACGACTTCCGTTCACAACCGCACGGAACTCGGAACTCAAGACCACAGCAATGAACCGTCAAGTTCAAAGCTGGTTCCTGAACATGTTCCTAGAGCAGATATGACAGTGGACACGACACTTGAAGAGTTGGAAATGTTATATGGACCAATGTATGATGAATATTTCACGGGGGAGAAACAAGTTGCATCGAAGTCTTCCGCGGTCACTCATGATACGAATGATGATACCGATCATCATCAACAAAAGGATACAACTTCATCTACTTCAACACGGGTTGTTACAGATTTACCTCCTCAGAATATCACTTCAACAATCGATCCTACAACATCCACAACTACTGTCATTGCTCCAGAGAACACACATCAAGTAGACGATGCATTATCTGACGAAGACGAATTTATCAACCCATTCGGTACACCGGTACACGAAACTGGAGAGTCTTCTACTCGCCATGTTGATCCGTCAAATATGCATACGTTTTATCAACGACATCCTTCAACACATCATTGGACCCGAGATCATCCTTTGGTTCACGTAATTGGAAACCCTTCACAACCTGTTCGTACAAGACGACAACTAGCAACCGATGGCTATGTTTGTATGTTCGCACTCGCCGTGAGTACAGCTGAACCAAAAAACATCAAAGAAGCCATGGCTGATCATGCTTGGATTGAATCGATGACGGATGAACTTCAACAATTTGAAAGACTTAAAGTCTGGGAACTTGTTTACAGACCATACGATGTGACTCCATTAAATCTTCGTTGGATCTGGAAAAACAAGATGGATGAAGAGAATATGATCATCAAGAACAAATCTAGGCTAGTGGCTAAGGGGTATGGCCAGAAAGAGGGAATTGATTTTGAAGAATCATTTGCACTAGTAGCTCGAATGGAAGCAGTCAGGGTTTTTCTTGCTTATGCTGCACATAAGGGATTCATTGTCTATCAAATGGACGTAAAGACGGCATTTCTTAACGGTCCTTTGAAGGAAGAAGTCTATGTCACGCAGCCGGAAGGATTCGTCAATCCTTAATATCCTGACAAGGTGTATCATCTCCACAAGGCACTATATGGACTCAAGCAAGCTCCAAGGGCGTGGTACGACGAGCTCTCGAAATTTCTGGTATCCAAAGGTTTCTCAAAAGTTTCCATTGATCTAACTTTGTTCACTTATAAATATGGGCATGACATTTTGCTTGTGCAAATTTATGTTGATGACATTATTTTCGGGTCTACAAACCCAAAACTTTCAAAATGGTTTGAAAAAGTAATGCACAGCAAATTTGAAATGTCAATGATGGGCGAACTAAAATTCTTTCTAGGAATTCAAGTTCACCAATCCCCAAGTGGTATCTTTATAAACCAAGCTAAGTATTGTCAAGAGATAATCAAAAAGCATGGTATGACTTCATGTGACCCCGTTGGGACACCATTATCAACCACATCGCTAGATGCTGACTTGGAGGGAAATGCCATCGATCAAACGAGATATCGTTCCATGATTGGTTCCCTCATGTACTTGACAGCAAGCAGACCTGATATTCATCATGCTACATGTTATTGTGCACGATATCAAGCACGACCCACTGAAAAGCACCTCAAGGAGGTTAAACGGATCTTTTGGTACCTCAAGAATACCATTCATTTGGGACTCTGGTATCCGAGGGAAACCGGTTTCTTTCTAACGGCCTATTCAGATTCTGATCATGCAGGGTGTCTTGATACACGTAAAAGTACTTCTAGTGGTGCACAATTTCCTATGACAAGATAAGCTTGTGGGATGGTCTTCCAAGAAGCAGGATTGCACGTCACTTTCATCAGCCGAAGCGGAGTATGTGTCTCTATCTGCGTGTTGTGCTCAAGTTCTTTGGATGAGAACACAACTCATGGATTATGGCTTCCACTTTGATAAAGTACCTATGTACTGTGACTCAAAGTCTGCCATAGCCATCTCCTGCAACCCGGTACAACATTCTCGCACGAAACACATCGATGTCAGATACCACTTCATAAAGGAACAAGTTGAAAGAGGTATCGTTGAATTATACTTTGTTGGAACGGATTACCAATTAGCCGACTTGTTTACGAAAGCTCTGTCGAAAGATAGGTTTGAGTACCTCGTTAGGCAAATTGGTATGAGATGTTTGACTCCAGCAGACCTGGAGATTCTGGCAAAGGTGCCTGCTTGATTTATCTATCAAACATCAACTTGTAAATATCTTTGAAAAAGCAAAATACAAAAATATAAAACACATAAAAACAAAACACAAAATTAAAAATCTTTCAAAATCCAAAAATATTCTTCTCGACATGTCTTTCAGTATCGATAATATGGACGTGTCTAGAAATGTCGCTCAATAACGACACGGGTGTGTACATAAAGCTTGAATGAAAGTTGTAAATATTTTTCAAAACATGTCATTTCTTCTTTTAATAAAAGGAAATTGTCTATTTTGGAAAAATATTTCCAAACAACGGGTAGAGCAATCTATTACGGGTTGAGCTTGTCACAAAACATTCAACGTTTTGAGCTCAACATAATGGCTTGTAATCACTTTCAGATTGCAACCCGGAACTATATTCATGGGGGAGTGTACGATTTCGTTCTCTTACCCTTAGCAAAAGAAGTTCAATCTTCTTACACTTGAGTGGATTCGTCAAGACATTCAAAGTCTGTGAACTCAAGTTTATGCTTTAGAAAAACCTTTCGACAAAAAGAAATAGGATTTTTCAAAAAGCGTTGAACACAATTTTTTCAAGAATTTCTCAGTGATTATTCAAAATCTTTCAAAAATTGTGTGTTCAACAACTCCCAACCTCAAAAAGCGAAATGTGGATCATATCCTCACAATGACAATTCAATTGGATCAATTTTTGAGGGGGATCATTTTAACTTCATGCAAAATACTAACACATCTTTCTCCTGGAGATTTCAAGACTATTTTTTCAAAATATATTTTAATCAAATTTGGTATCTCTAATATCAAAAGATTTTATATATTAGAGATAGGGGGAGAAAATGTGATTAAAATGTGATCTAATATAAGACTCAAGCACTTTAACTCTTACCTACATGTGCGAAACACTTTCGATTATCGATGCACATGTGAAGGGGGAGCATTTCTAAAACGACAAAACTAGCAAGGTGTTAAATGTTTTTCAAACACTTTGTTAGAATTTAAAGTGGTTTTCATGGTTACGATCAAATACCCACAACATCTTTAATTCACGACGTTATTGGTGTCAAAAGGGTGGTTAGGTTTAAGTCCTATGATCCAACCAGAACCGGAGGGATCTTCCCAGGGACAATCCAATAGATTATTAGAAGTCCTTAGGAAAGATGGAGTAGAATGTGAACGTAGCAGAACGCCGACTAAGTACTGATGCTAGCACTGGAAAAATCACAACAAGGTGCTAGTAATGATGTCTTGGTAAGCATTGAAGGGGTTGAAGAATGAAAAAGAAATGTAAGGATAAAGGGTCTAAAGAAAGAAGCCCTCCATACAACTAAGGCAGAAACCGGGTAAACTCATCATGAAGACAAACTCATCATGGACCCAGTGATGTATGCACAACCCTTTCCTAGCTACTCAGGCTTCTCTCAAAAGAAGTTTGTTTTATTGTCACGGAGAACAACATGACTTCTATTGACCTTCTCACTCCGAGATAGTTGATATTGAATAGGTGGCATCTGCTCCAGCCTCCGACCACTAAAAGTGCACAAATCGAGTCTAGAGCCAAGAGATCAATCAAATCTCGTTAGGACACACGGATGAAGATTAAGAGAGTCCTACGCTATATCCTTGTGATATTGCTAGAACACTCAGCGTGATACTACTTAGTATTCACAATGATGAGTGGAAATCCTTCCAGTGTTAACATCAAACAGCACTGCGGTAGGTCATATGCAAGATTCTTTATGAATTGAACATGTGCAAAACTGAAAAGCAACAGTGGTTTGATTCTTAATTGATTCAAACTCGTTTCAGGTTTCTACGCAATATCTTTATGGTCTTGCCAGAACATTCAGAGTGATATTTATTAATATTCACAGTGACGAATGGAAATCCTTCTAACGTCAACATCAAACAGCGCTACGGTAGGTAACTTGCGAGATTTTTATGAATCAAGCTTGTGTCAACTGGAAAGCAACAATGGTAAGATTCTTAATGAATCAAACTTGTTCCAGGAATTTGAATTGACGAATTTAATCAAGCGGATATTTATCCAATTGATTCACTCTTTATGTTCGCAGTCTTGCTTTGAGACGGTCGAGTAAAGAGAACGGCTAGTACAGCCGCGAAACCCTGTCAAGGAGATTCTTAATTGAATCTACCTGATCACAGGTACGATATTTAATATCGTATAATGGTCTTCACCGACCGGAGGTAAAACGCTACCGATTTAGGACAAATGACAAAGCCATTCTGTCCGTGTCTATGTTTTGTCTCGAGAAGGTGGCGTCACGGTGTACACAACAAAGTCAATGATTCAGAAACCACATACTCATGCCTAAAGACATATTCAACAATTAATAGTGTGAGCATATGGATGAAGACACAACATCGCAAGATGGCAAAGACAAGTCAAGGATGATTTGAAGATCTCAAGCTTAAAGACAAAGTCGAAAGACAACGACAAAGGCTCAAAGATCACAGCATGAAGGAACAAGACTACTATTACACGTTCAAGACTCATTTATGGCGAGATTAGTAATCTCTACAAATTTCCTAAATGACCAAGGTTTATGACCTCTCATTGGGGGAGATTGTTAGCCTCAAAATATTGAGCCAAACAAGAATGCTCGGTCATATGTTTATTATGTATCGTATTATAGAACGTTGTAATAGGTAGTATATTAGTCGTGTTAGACGGGCTTAACTTTAGGCTAAATTTCATTGATAAGTAACTAAAGCCCAAAAGAAAAGCCCGGCCCAAACCATATAGTCCATAAAGAAGCCCGCATGTGGGTGGACTATATATACCCTTCCTAGCATGTTAGGAAGGGTGTTGGTTCATTTTGTATTCTCACTTGTCAATCTAACATTCACCTAGTTCCAACCATTTTCTCTCTACTTTCTCGCACTACTTTCTCTCTCTAGAATTCTTCTCATATCTACCTTTCTTTCTTTAATTCGTGTATTACAATCATCATATATGTTATGTGTGCTTATTTTACATCTTGTGCTGATATAGATGAATATTCTGATGTTGCATGCAAATATCTTGATAAGATCAAAGAATGTGAGCGTCTTGAAATTGAGCTTTCGAAACGTAAGAAAATGTTGATAAAAAGGCTTTTGAGTTACTTCAACACAAAACTGATTTCCTTCAAAAACATTGTCATTCTCTTGAACTTGCTTTGCAAAAAGACGTTGGTAGTTTTTCACATGATAATAACTTGCAAGAAAAACTTTCCATAACATTTCGTGAAATGAATGAACAAAACTTGGAAATTAAAGGGTTGAAAGCTCAGTTACAAGACAAGGAAAGAGCGATAGCAGAGTTGCATAAACTCTTGCTAAAATGGGTGGGAAAGTTGTGGAACCTAGAATTAAGAAACATGTTGTTAGACAACCCAATGCCTCTAAAGAGAATAGATCCTCTATCTTGGGAAAACCATCTGCTTTATCAAATTCCTCGTTTGCAAAACCTGTGTTTGCCCCCAAGATGGATGGAAAGGAAGGTTACCACAGAATCAACCCATAAGGAATACTATAGCACCAAGCGTTAAGCACAATAAAGTGATTAAACCAGGGATGTATAGAATGCCCACTAAGCCCATAAACAAAGTTACTCAATCGCCTCAGACTTCTAGAAACACTAATATTCGTGTGTCTTCTACTACAGGAATAATCTCCACTACTAGTGTTAGCCGGCCTCAGCTTAAGAGCACTCAAGTGAATGATAAGGTCTGGAAACACAAGAATCAAGGGAAGATGAAGGAAGTAGAAGAACACCCTAGGAATTTGAATGTTTTGAAGAATAAAAAGTCTGTAATCGCATGTAATGACGATATGAATGATGTGAATGATTTGAATGCTATGAATGTGAAATTTATTTGTGTCAAATGTGGAATGTGTGCTAATGCTAATCATTCTATGTGTGTTATGAATAAAGTCAAAGGCGTAGATACTAGAACTAAGAAGCAAGTTGCGATGCCTATTAGAGCTAGCAAACCCAAACACAAAGTGAACCATTCTGGTACAACCCCCACTAAGAAAAGTAATGCCTCAGACTCCACCACTAAGAACCCTAGAAGCAGAATTAAGCAATTATATGAGTCTGCTAGCAAGTCTTGGAAATGGTGGTTTGCTAATCAATGTCCTCCAGGATATAAATGGATGCCGAAAGCTAGGACAGAAAATGTGAAAACGAGTGATAGTATGCCTTTAAATGTTGCTAAGGACACTAATGATTCTATAATCACAACTACTGTGGTATCCAATTTAGCAAATGCTCCATCGTGTTCTAAGTCTTCTATAGGTGATACAAATAATTCTCTTCATACTGGACTCCGAATGCACGAAGCACATGACGGGGAATCTCAAGCTTCTAATTAACTTCGTGGAGAAGTTCCTTGGTACGGTCCGATTCGGAAATGATCAATTTGCACCGATCCTAGGATATGGAGATTTGGTTCAGGGAAATATCAAGATCAAAAGGGTATACTACGTCAAAGGGCTCAATCACAATCTTTTCTCGGTTGGTCAATTCTGTGATGCGGATTTGGAGGTTGCTTTCAGAAAGAAGACATGTTTTGTTCGTGATTATGATGGGAATGACTTACTTACCGGTACACGGCGTACTGATCTTTACACAATTTCACTACAAGACACAACTTCATCAACTCCAATTTGCTTCATGGCTAAAGCTTCAACGACTCAGGCATGGTTATGGCATCAACGTTTATCTCATCTTAATTTTGATACCATCAACTTGCTTTCCAAGAAAGATATTGTGAGAGGCCTTCCAAGTTTAAAATTCATCAAAGATCATCTTTGTTCTTCTTGTGAGCTTTGTAAAGCTAAACGAAGTAGCTTCAAAACAAAGACTACACCAAGCTCAAAAGGACAGTTAGAGCTTCTCCATATGGATCTGTGTGGTCCCATGCATGTTCAGAGTATCAATGGAAAGAAATATATTCTGGTAATTTTCGATGATTACTCAAGGTACACATGGAATCACTTCTTAAGATCCAAGGATGAAACACCCGAAGTTCTCATTAGCTTTCTTAAACTGATACAACGTGGTCTTCAAGCTCAAGTTAAGGTGGTTCGTACTTACAGAGGTACAGAATTTTTGAATTCAAATCTAAGAAATTATTTTGAAGCCGAAGGAATTGAACATGAAACATCTATTGCTCGAACACCCGAACAAAACGGCGTTGTTGAAAGACGAAACCGTACTTTAGTTGAGGATGCTCGAACATTATTATCCGCTTCAAAACTTCCACTATACTTTTGGGCCGAAGCCGTGTCAACCGCATGCTACACACAAAAACAATCCTTAATTATCCCAAGACACGAAAAGACACCATATCACATAATTCATGATAGAAAACCTTCACTCAAACACCTTCATGTTTTTGGATGTACTTGTTACATTATTCGAGATGGTGAAAATTTGGATAAGATGAAAGAGAATGGTGATGCATGTATTCTTGTGAGATATGCAACTCAGTCAAAGGGATATAGAGTGTACAACAAGCGAACAAAATTGATAGTCGAGACTATTCACATCCGATTTGATGAATTACAAGAAATGGCACTTCTACAAAACATTTTAAGTCCCGATCCACAACGACAAACGACTTCCACTCACAACCGCACGGAACTCGGAACTCAAGACCACAGCAATGAACCGTCAAGTTCAACGCTGGTTCCAGAAAATGTTCCTAGAGCTGACATGACAGTCAACACCACAATTGAAGAGTTGGAAATGTTATATGGACCAATGTATGATGGATATTTCACTGGAGAGAAACAAGTTGTATCGAAGTCTTCCGCTGTAACTCAGGATAAGAATGATGATACCTATCATCATCAACAACAGGATACAACTTCATCTACTTCAACACGGGTTGCTACAGATTTACCTCCTCAGAATATCACTTCAACAATCGATCCTACAACATCCACAACTACTGTCATTGCTCCAGAGAACACAAATCAAGCAGACAATGCATTATCTGACGAAGACGAATTTATCAACCCATTCGGTACACCGGTACATAAAACTGGAGAGTCTTCTACTCGCCATGTTGATCCGTCAAATATGCATACATTCTATCAACGACATCCTTCAAAACATCATTGGACTCGAGATCATCCTTTGGTTCATGTAATTGGAAACCCTTCACAGCCCGTTCGCACAAGACGACAGCTTCACACCGATGGCGATGTTAGTATGTTCGCACTCGCCGTGAGTTCAGCTGAACCAAAAAACATCAAAGAAGCCATGGATGATCACGCTTGGATTGAATCGATGACGGATGAACTTCAACAATTTGAAAGACTTAAAGTCTGGGAAATTGTTGACAGACCATACGATGTAATACCATTAAATCTTCGATGGATCTGGAAAAACAAGACGGATGAAGAGAATACGATCATCAAGAATAAATCTAGGCTAGTGGCTAAAGGGTATGGACAGAAAGAGGGTATTGATTTTGAAGAATCATTTGCACCAGTAGCTCGAATGGAAGCGCTCAGGATTTTTGTTGCTTATGTTGCACATAAGGGATTCATTGTCTATCGAATGGACATAAAGACGACGTTTCTTAACGGTCCTTTGAAGGAAGAAGTCTATTTTCACACAGCCGAAAGGATTCGTCAATCCTCATTATCCTGACAAGGTGTATCGTCTCCACAAAGAACTTTATGGACTCAAACAAGCTCCAAGGGCGTGGTACGACGAGCTCTCGTAATTTCTGGTCTCCAAAGGTTTCTCAAAAGGTTCCATTGGTTTAACTTTGTTCACTTATAAATATAGGGATGACATTTTGCTTGTGCAGATTTATGTTGATGATATTATTTTCGGGTCTACAAACCCAAAACTTTCAAAATGGTTTGAAAAAGTAATGCATAGCAGATTTGAAATGTCTATGATGGGCGAACTAAAATTCTTTCTAGGAATTCAAGTTCACCAATCCCCAAGTGGTATCTTCATTAACCAAGCTAAGTATTGTCAAGAGATAATCAAAAAGCATGGTATGACCTCATGTGACCCCGTTGGGACACCATTGTCAACCACATCCCTTGATGCTGATTTGGAGGTATTACCCATAGATCAAACGAGATATCATTCCATGATCGGGTCCCTCATGTACTTGACATCCAGCAGACCTGATATTCATCATGTTACATGCTATTGTGCACGATATCAAGCACGACCCACTAAAAAGCACCTCAAGGAGGTTAAACGGATCTTTTGGTACCTTAAGAATACCATTCACATGGGACTCTGGTATCCGAGGGAAACCGTTTTCTTTCTAACGGCCTATTTTGATTCTGATCATGCAGGGTGTCTTGATACACGTAAAAGTACTTCTGGTGGTGCACAATTTCTAGGTCAAGATAAGCTTGTGGGATGGTTGATGAGACTGTATTTATACGTAGTCTCATCGTCCTAATCGGGCTTAAAACTCTTAAATATCATTAAAATACCCAAATATATGCTTGTGTTTATTCATTGTGTATTTTAGGTACGGATATCGTGAATTCACCAAAAGATTACAAGAATCAAGCAATAACGAACACGGGAAACGAAGCCGCACAAAGAACCGGACCCGAATCATGATTTTCCTATCAAGTCCTTGAAGTTTGAAGAATTGGCAAGATTGGTCCCTCAACTTTGGAAGACTTGTCATTTTAAACCCTTGTAACCCTCAATTTTACACTTGGGTCCCTAAAATGATGAGATATTACATCTATGGTCCTTGAAGAATGTCCAAATAACACATTAAGTCCTTGGAAAACTTTTGCCAAAGTTTATGTGGCAAAAGTCTAAAGAATGGAACTTTGTTTACAGAGGAAATGCAAGATTGGGCTGTTTAAGTATTAAATGGCAAGTAATTGCAAAACAGGGGACCAAACTGACCAGACAACCAAAGTACTCCCATCCACTTACCATCCGCCACGTCACCTCTCACTCTCCCATCAACCAATCCTGTCCCACCTTCCTTCCACATCAGCTCTCCACCCACACAACTTAACATAACTGATTAATAAATCAGTTGAAATTTTCCCACTAAACATTATTTTAAAATCTTAATTACCCTAAATCAGATCAAACCCACACCTACTTTATACCCCAAATCCATAAACCCTAATTACCCAATTTACCTAAATCAAAGGGTTTTACCCTCATAACCTCCAGAACCCTAATTGGGTCTGTCTACATCAAAACCCAACAACCCAAACACCCTCCAGCTCACTCAGGACCCCTCCCACATGGTCCCCTGCACCTCAAGACAAAGCATGAACAATGATCCAATGGATGTAGTGTATTCCTTTGTCCCAAAGGTATCAAAAGAATGGCTCAGATCATCCCAACAGTGGACAACGTCAACATCTATCACATAACAATGTCTCTTGACTATATTTTCAAACTTCATCAAACGGATCAAAGCAAGAATATCCAAGATTCCTCCAAGGGCATTACTGGAAATCATGAAGATTAGGGTTTCACATTTTAGGTCTTCTAGATTATTCTATCTACTTGTATAAATAGCTTAGCCGTTTGTGGCACAAAGCTTTGTTCTAGTTTTATTGTAAAATTTTTTAAAACAATTAATGACAATGAAAGTTTTTAGTTTTGTTCAATAAGACTGAGTTCCATTTTAATTTTTATTCTAGTGTAATATTTTAATTTTGATGCAAGTTAGTTTAAGGATTCATAAGGTTTTCAGTTTTCAAAAAAGGAATTTTCAGAAAATACACGTTTTTAAGTATTCTTGAAAAAGGTTTTTCAAAAGTGTGAGATTAATGTCTTGGTGAAGTGATAGTGGACCCAAGACATTGATTTCAGGTTGTTGTTAACTTTCTATCTATTTTTTAAAGTGGGTTCAAAACCAGTTTTTCAAGGTTTTTACAAAAGTACTTTATCCTTACTGTTTAATTTAGCTTGTACCAATAAGCCTTTAAAGCTTTTGATATTAAGCTAATTCAAACTTGTAGTTTGTTACCTGGTTTGTTGTGGTTGTGAAGGAAGAAGGCTCATCATCTCATCCCATTTTCATTTTCATTTGCCCAAGTTTGAAGATATTTTTACCCTGGGTCTTTCCTTTAAGATTCCAACAGCGGGTTTCTCTACATATCTTCCTTATGAGCTTATGATCAAGCCTGAATAGCCAGAAAAAGAAGGCATCAGCCATGGTATGGGCTTGAACCCTTTTTCTTGTTTTTATGATTTTTATTTAAGTGATTAAGTAATTTTATGTGTTAGCTATTTAGGTACCTTGTTTATTATTTTTCTATGCTGTATTGTTGATTATATGCTTGTTATATTAAGTTTCAATAGATTAAAGACTGATTTGGAAACATTTTGTTGGTTAATTTTCATTTTCGGAATATAAGAGGGTGTTTGGGTCTAGGTTATTAGCTATATGTTTGATAAGCTGTTGGCTTGAAACCTACCTGAACTCACTTCTTGTGCTAGTATTAGGTGACTTGCAGATTTGGTTTTCAGTTTTGATGGGATTAGAGTAATATGTATGCTTTTCTTGGTAAACTTAAGTAGAAATCAATAGGACCATTGTTCTGTTTAATTTAGTGAAATTGGTGCCCTCAAATCTTTTTAATTATTAGATTAAAGGTCAAGTTAGGTGTTGTGCCTAATCAGTAATTGCTTGGTAGTATATTGAGTAAGTTTGAAAGCTTTGAAATCCATTTTGGTGTCAATTATATCAGTCAAGTGCCCTAACCTGCATTCTAGCACATTAGTGACTATATTTTGCATTTGTTTGAGTTTTCTTGGCTTAGATATGCTTGTTTTCTGCTTGATTTATCTCCCCACAACCCAACTAGTTGTGGGGGTACCCCTCTTGTCCAATAACAACAAGTACTCTCCAAGTTCTAGCCCAACTGGTTCATACTTTCACGTGTGAAGATACTGGTTCCATCGTTTTTCTTTCTTTAGTACTGTAGCATAATCAGTCACGTTTTTTTACTTAATTTGAGCTTAAATCCAGTTTAAACCTAGTTTTATTTGTATTTTGGGATTAGTTTAGTGCCAGGATAGTTGAGTTTTAAAAATAAAAGTAAAAAAAAGTTTTTACAAAAAGTAGGTTACGCCAGCCTCGAACCCCTGACCTCTCGCTCAACACAGAAACGTCATAACCATCCTGCCCTTGGGTCTTTTACTGACCAAGGGTGGAGAGTTAATCTACTTAAGGGGCTATTGTTTTGGCTTTTTCCAAAGTAACAGCTTCTAATTAAGTTGTTTTCAGCTTATTTCCTTAGCTTTTTTCTTTCTTTTTATTTGTCCCCTGTTTAGTGTAGTAATTAGGACTTTTTTGTTTAAAAAGTTTATTTCTCCATTTATTAAATTATTTTTTATAATTATTTTTATAGACGTTTTTTATTAAATAGATAAAAAATAATTTTATTAGTTTTAAAAATTTTCAAAATTTTTTTTAGGTTTTAGTTTAATATTTTGAGGTTTACATTCATTTACATTTTCATTTTAGTTAATTTTTAGTTTTATTTAATTTTAAGGTTTTTCTTTAACTTTAAAAATTAATATAAAATTATTAAATAGTTTTTAGACATTTTGGTTTTCAAATTAGTAATTCTTATATTTTTCTTTAGTTAGGTTAAAAGTTTGGTAATTTTTAGAACACTTTTTTGTTTTGTCGAATTTTACGTTTTCGCGTTTTTCGCGTCGTAGGGTAATTTTTAGCGTAATTCGTCTTATTTTTACTTCTTTTCTCATTTAAAAACGTCACTAATCCAAACTTTGATTTTATATAATTGTCACACTTAATCCACACACCTCCTTCGAGAACGAACCCGCATTTATTCGACTTGTCGGTTTTCCTAAATCATCGAGTTTAATACTTGCCCATTATACGCTCTTTTTCCTAAAAGATGTGTTTTTATAACTATCATTTGGCGTCGCTGCCGGGGAGGTGTTTTTGAGTTGCCATTATTAGTATCGTGTTTGTGTGAGTAGTGCGTTTTTGCTTTTCAATTTTTGGAAAGCGTAAATATCGTACATACTCATTTTTGTTATTTTTCTCTATTATATTATAGTATCCAAATAAAAAGTGTTTAATTTTCCTAAATTAAACACAACAATCATTTACTATATTGTAGATATCCCATTATCGTTTTCCTTTTTCTTGTGAATATATTACTATATTGTACTTACGTAGAACAATAAATATACAAGTACTCCAAAAGCGTGAAAACGCAACCTTGATTCGGGATTTCATCACTCGATCATTGTATTCGAATCTAAAGCAAACGTTTAAAGGCAAAATAGATAAATACTTTTGTGAGGCTTAATTTCAATTAACACAAACTATAAGGTGGGTATAAGGTTGTATTTCACGACCTAAGGGAAAAAGGCTCTTATGTGCTTAGCGCCGCCTCGTTTCCCCCGCTTGCTTGTGCGTGTTTTGAGAAAGAGGCCAATCGAGGGTTTGCCGCCCAAGTATTATCTACGTATATTATATTTGCTTGTTTTCAAGATTAAACCCTCTTGAACATTTTGGTGTTCCACCAACGTTCTAAATTCATCGAAGGCGTTCACTCCACGTGATCGTTTTCATTCCTTGAGGCTCCTTTAATCGAGAAGATCGATTCGAGGGGAGATTTGTAGATTTGTGTCTACGTAATACAACAAAAATCCAAAAAAATTAAAAAACAATCAAAAACCAAAAAAATTGAAAAATCGAAAAACGGCAAAAAGAATCTTCTTTGCTACCACCCATTCTACGCTTAGTGCATGCACACTCGATCGAAGGATTATTCTAATTCTAGCGACGCTTCGAATCGACGCAATCGTAATCGAAGGAATCGACGACGTAGACGAGATTTAGAAACCGACGTTCCTAATATCGTTGTTGAAGAAACCATAGAGGAGATGGCCGACAATCATTCGATGATGGAATTGCTCCAAGCGCCTACCGAGGGTTATGGAGACGCGATCGTAATTCCCGCTATCGAAGCGGAGAATTTTGAGATTAAGAGCGGAATGCTTTCGTTAATCCAAGCTACGAAGTTTCGAGGTCGTGAAGCCGATAATCCTCAAGACCATATTCGGAATTTTGATCGTCTTTTAGCCACGAGCAAGTTTAAGAACGTAGACACCGATGTCGTCAAGCTTATGATTTTTCTGTACTCGATCGATGGTGCCGCCAAGGATTGGTACGAGAAAGAGCCACCAAATTCCATAACTACGTGGAAGGATCTCGTCTCCAAGTTCGTTAATTATTTTTTCCCACCGTCTAAGACGACGTTTTTCAAAAATGAAATTACGAAATTTGAGCAAAAACCGAATGAATCTTTTAGAGACGCGTGGGATCGTTTTAAGGAATTGCTTAGGCAATGTCCTCACCATGGTTTTTACGAGTTGCACCAAATCGATACATTTTACAACGGTCTTAATTTTCAAGAACAAGATTCGTTGAATTCCGCCGCCGGTGGCAACTTTTTGTGTAAAACTCCGAAAGATGCATTGATAATTATCGAAAACCGATCCAAGGTTTACCAACTCCGCAACGCACCGAGTGTTGCCAATGTCGCCAATGTTAGTAGTTCTAATCGCGACATTGAGAGGGTTGATGCGAAAGTCGAAAAGTTGACGAATGTGTTTACGTCTTTTCTCGTTGAAATGCAAAAGAAAGACGCTCCCGCTACGGTGAAAGCGGTTGAGGTTTCGTGTGCGTTTTGTGGTGGACCTCATAATTATTATGAGTGTGCGGCTACAGATGGCCAAACGTCAAATGTGAGTACGTTAAATGGAAACAACAATTTTCAAAATCAAAATAACACGGGTCCATCACAACAAGGCAATTATAACCAAGGCAACAATTTTTTAATCAAAACCGAAACAATTTTCAAGGAAATAATCAACAAGGAAATTTTTCGAATCAAAATCAAGGTTATAATGAAGGTCGTTATTTGAATTGGCAAAATCGAGACAATAATCAAAACTCGAATTTTTCAAACAACAACAATCAAGGAAACAATTTTTCAAGTGGTAATCAAGGAAATTTTCAAAGAAGTAATCAAAACCAAGGGAACTTTAATTCAAATCAAAATAGTTCGTCAAACGATTTTCAAAATTACATGAAAACGAATGAGGCTAATATGAGACGATTAGAGGGAGAAATTGGTACTTTGAAAAACGACTTTACAAATACTTTGAAATTGCAAAACACGAAGACTGAGCAAGGACAAATTTATATAAAAAAGATGTTTTCGGCTACTATGAACAAAGCCTTAGGTGCGTCATCGAGTTCGTTACCTAGTGACACCGTTGCAAATCCGAAGGATCAATGTAAAGCCGACTCGTCTCGTGAGAAAGGTCAAGTGATTACCCCTAACCTTGATGGATTTCGAGTTGTTCCTTTTTCTCAACCCTCGACTTCTAAGACGTCTTATTGTTCTAAAGTTGATGGGGTGAACGTGATGACCAAGGAAAAGAGTGCACACCCTCGTGTACCTCAAATTCCATCCACGGTTCAAAAAGAGAGTTTTATCGACCTTACCAAAGTAACCCTTGAAGAAACTTGTGCTTCGATCCTTCTTAAAAAACCCAAAAGGCATATGCCGAGAAAGGAAGAGGATCCGGGCCAATTTCTATTACCTTGTGATTTTTCTGAGATTGAGGGATGTTTAGAACTTGCCGATTTAGGTGCTAGCATAAATCTCATGCCTCATTCGCTTTGGAAATTGATGAGATTGCCTAATCTTACCCCCACGAACATGACTATCGAGCTAGCAAATTGTACACCACTTATACCAATTGGAATAGCCGAGGATGTCTATGTCAAAGTTGGAAAGTTTCTTTTTCCCGTGGATTTCGTTATATCCGATTACGAGTGTGACCCTAAATGTCCAATTATTTTAGGCCGACCATTTTTATCGACGGCTCGAACCATAATCGACGTTCACGAGGGGAGACTTACTATGAGATATGGGGATGACAAAATGGACTTTTTCACGAGTAAATCCCAAGTTTTTAATGATCATGAAAAAACCGAGGTTTCAAAACCTAATGTTTCTAAACCTAATGATAAAGAATACGTGTACCTAATTCAAAAGGGTATGTGTAAATTTATGAATGAAAATTCACTTTGGGATGAATTCGATGAAACAAGTGAAATACCAATTCCGAAGGGCGACGTTAGTGCCATCATGACAATGACCAAAATGGGCTCGTCTTCACCACCTTCGAAGGACCACGTCTTTGAGGCTTCAACTTCTAACTCCATCGAAGTGCCTCCTTTTCCTAGCCCAACACCCGTTGAGGCTAAAGGTTTTATCAACATCGATCCTCTCGTCTTAGAAAAGTCACCTAAGCATAGTCATTCGACTTGTAAGACCATGGTTGTGAGTGCTCACATCGACTCTTTCTTTGACGATGACGATGGCGATTTTGCTGAGATTGATCACGTATTTCGAAATCCACATGCAATTTTTGATTCTCCTAAAAAGAAACATGTGAAGTACGATGATTACGAGTTTGATCCCGAGATTGAGGAAATCATTGAACGAGAGCTAGCTCTTTTTCCTCCACTTCCTCCTACAAGTGAGGTCGTTCTTTCCAAAATTGAGGATGAACTAAATGAGTTGGAACGTCTTATTTTCGATGACGAACCAACTCACGTGACCACTAAAAATCCAATTCTCGAGGAGTTACCTAATCAACACTCTTCAAATGAGAATTACGTTTACCACACTCGTGAGGATTTAACTTATCAACAATCCCCACAAATGGATGATGGTTCGTGCTTGATCGTGATCTTTTCGAGAGAGTTTCTAAGATACTCAAGGAGGGGAATGACAAACCTTGGTTTGACAAGCCTATCTTTGATGAAGAAATCGATGAGATCGACGTTCATGAGGATGACGAGTATGTAGACCCCGAGGGGGCGGTGTTCTTTATTGATCAACGTTTTGAGAACTTATATAATCCACCACCCCCTAACCGCGACTTAAATGTGAGGATTTTTAGCGCGACTAATTTTGAATTTGACACGCCAAATATTTTCGACATTATCAAATCGGGTTTTCATAAAGAGTTTAAAACGATGAAAAAGGAAAGGATTTTAAAAATGTTTTAAATGAATTTTCTACATGTTTAACTCCGTCATCACCGCGTTTTATGAGTACTACCACCTCGTCTACTGCTTTTGACGACGGTTGGTGTGGATCTAGTGTGGGGGAAGCCCCTTATGTTCCCTCACATTTCTCCATCGAGGACGAGATTTACGATCCCGGAATTGCTTGTAAAGGGAAATCTCGGTCTTCCACCGATGCAATAAATGGAAAATAGTTTCGTTTCCTTGGTGTGAGTCTACCTCAAGTAGCTCATTATGTTGACTTACCAATTGCCCCACCCTTCTACTTCTCATCTATTTTCTTTTACCCCTTTGGGGTTGTTTATGCAATGGTTGAAGTAGCGTTGTTTCGTCTTTCATCCGAAAACGAGGACGCCATTTTCGACCCCGGTATTCGTGTATCGGGTTTTTAAAGTACTCCATGTACTTTTGGGTATTGTTTATCATGTAAGCCCCACCAAAAATGACCAAACCAAGATTATCCCTAAATGATCACATTTATGGGGACTCGAGTCGAGCTTTTGACTCGGTTATCAAAAACAAGGTGCCTCGTGGTGGATTCTCATGCTTATCCTTGTAAATATTGTCGTTTTTCTAATTAGTTAACGAGGGGACTTGTGCTCTTCCAACCTTTGTTTCGTGGTTGTTTGTGATTATGATTTATCAGGTTCATCGTCATTATTGAAGCCTCTCGTGTTCGTTTTATGGATCACTCGAGCTTCGATCATTGCCTTTGGAGATTCCGATATCCGATGATATCCTTTTATGTTCTAACGTTTATTTTATTAGCATAATTCATAAACGGCTTTTAGGTTATTCGTTTTACCCTTTCCATGCTCGAGATTAAGCATTCGACTTCGTCTCTAGTATGGGGGTGTTTTCACCCCTAGACTCGAAACATTGAGGACAATGTTTAGTTTTAGTATGGGGGGTTGAGTAGATACTCCACCTTGATTACGTCACCACGCAATCCAATTTTCATCTTTTTGTTATTGTTTTGTTGCAAATAAGGCCAAAAATGGCCAAATTTTAAAATTTTTCTTATTTTTCATAAGTGTTTAAGACACGAATGTAGGTTTTCTGATGCTGAGAATAAGAGTAATTTTTTACTCGACCGTGCATGTTGAGCACGTAGCTTCGATTCCTTAACGTTTTAGGCTAAGTCTCTTAAATGGGGACAAGAAATGATAGAGTTATTTATAAGTCTCGTAATCGTCACGATCTCATGTGTAGTAATTATTAGCTTATTCTCCCCACGCTTTTGATAATAAATTGTTAATAAATATTGTTTAGCGGTTTTGTCACTATTGTTGGTTTCTAATTTGTTTTAGCAGCTTCCATGTAATTAAATTGGGAAAACATTAAGGATTCGCCAGCGTCACGGTTTTGAAGTATTGACACCGGAATAATCGAAAGCTTCACCTAATAATAAGATTTCAAGTGCTCACCTAAATTAAGCAAAAATTTGAAGCTCACAAGGCCGAAAAATATATGCCCAAATTGAAAGTGGATCAAGCCTTAATCTTTGAAGCTTTAAAGATCCAAAATTCGCTTTAGCGTGAGGATATACGTCTTTGGCTAATTAAACCACCGATGAGGCGGATAATAAAAGGCAAGGCAAGACCGAAGTCATAATAAAAGCTCCATGGCGGAGTTGAATAAAAGATGGAGGTAAACCTATGATAATAAGGCCCTTCCGTTAGGAGGCGTATAAAAGTCTTGGTAATAAGTCTCATGTTCCAAACCGTTATAAAACCGTGTTTATCGATCCTTCTTGTTGACTTAATTTTTTGACATCGTTGTCTATTAGGGTGAATTATTAATTTAATGATTTTGGTTACACCGTTAAGACTCTATTTTTAGACTTAATCTCTATTCACGCATAATTGGATGATGTATCCTCGTGATCATTAAGACAAAAATAAAATATAAGAGATACCAATTAGGAATAAGGGAGTTTGGGTTCGTAATTAACACTTATGAGATATGATCGTGTTGCTAACTTATAATAACAATGATCTCGTTACACGCTTAGCATGGAATTGGGTGAAAATCGAGGACGACGAAATTATTTCTAACGAAGCATTCACGTGTTCTTATTTTATGACCCTAAAAGTCACTTTATCATGATGAAAACAATACATTATGTCTAACAGTTTATTTAAGTTTATGTCTTCAATAAATGTCATCATAAATTGAATTTTGGAAGTGCTATGATACTTAATTCTAGCATTGCGTGGGGACACGACAATGGTTTAGTATGGGGGAGTGATGAGACTGTATTTATACATAGTCTCATCGTCCAAATCGGGCTTAAAACGCTTAAAATATCATTAAAATACCCAAATATATGCTTGTGTTTATTCATTGTGTATTTTAGGTACGAATATCATGAATTCACCAAAAGATTACAAGAATCAAGCAATAACAAACACGGGAAACGAAGCCGCACAAAGAACCGGACCCGAATCATTATTTTCCTATCAAGTCCTTGAAGTTTGAAGAATTGGCAAGATTGTTCCCTCAACTTTGGAAGACTTGTCATTTTAAACCCTTGTAAACCCTCAATTTTACACTTGGGTCCCTAAAATTATGAGATATTACATCTATGGTCCTTGAAGAATGTCCAAATAACACATTAAGTCCTTGGAAAAGTTTTGCGAAAGTTTATGTGGCAAAAGTCTAAAGAATGGAACTTTGTTTACAAAGAAAATGCAAGATTGGGCTGTTTAAGTATTAAATGGCAAGTAATTGCAAAACATGGGACCAAACTGACTAGACAACCAAAGTACTCCCATCCACTTACCATCCGCCACGTCACCTCCCACTCTCCCATCAACCATTCCCGTCTCACCTTCCTTCCACATCAGCTCTCCACCCACACAACTTAACATAACTGATTAATAAATCAGTTGAAATTTTCCAAGTAAACATTTTTTTTAAAATCTTAATTACCCCAAATCACATCAAACCCACACCTACTTTATACCCCAAACCCATAAACCCTAATCACCCAATTTACCCAAAACAAAGGGGTTTACCCTCATAACCTTCAGAACCCTAATTGGGTCTGTCTACATCAAACCCCAACACCCCAAACACCCTCCAGCTCACTCAGGACCCCTCCCACATGGTCCCCTGCACCTCAAGACAAAGCATGAACAGTGATCCAATGGTTGTAGTGTATTCCTTTCTCCCAAAGGTATCAAAAGAATGGCTCAGATCATCCCAACATTGGACAACGTCAACATCTATCACATGGCAATGTCTCTTGACTATATTTTCAAACTTCATCAAACGGATCAAAGAAAGAATATCCAAGATTCCTCCAAGGGCATTACTAGAAATCTTGAAGATTAGGGTTTCACATTTTAGGTCTTCTAGATTATTCTATCTACTTGTTTAAATAGCTTAGCCGTTTGTGGCATAAAGCTTTGTTCCAGTTTTATTGTAAAAAAATTTAAAACAATTAATGATAATGAAAGTTTTTAGTTTTGTTCAATAAGACCGAGTTCCATTTTAATTGTTCTTCTAGTGTGATATTTTAATTTTGATGCAAGTTAGTTTAAGGATTCATAAGGTTTTCAGTTTTCAAAAAAGGAATTTTAAGAAAATACACGTTTTTAAGGATTCTTGAAAAAGGTTTTTCAAAAGTGTGAGATTAATGTCTTGGTGAAGTGATAGTGGATCCAATACATTGATTTCAGGTTGTTGCTAACTTTCTGTCTAGTTTTTAAAGTGGGTTCAAAACCAGTTTTTACAAAAGTACTTTTCCTTACTGTTTGATTTAGCTTGTACCAATAAGCCTTTAAAGCTATTGATATTAAGCTAATTCAAACTTGTAGTTTGTTTCCTGGTTTGTTGTGGTTGTGCAGGAAGAAGGCTCGTCATCTCATCCCATTTTCATTTTCATTTGCCCAAGTTTGAAGATATTTTTACCCTGGGTCTTTCCTTTAAGATTCCAACAGCGGGTTTCTGTACATAGCTTCCTTATGAGCTTATGATCAAGCGTGAATAGCCAGAAAAAGAAGGCATCAACCATGGTATGGGCTTGAACCCTTTTTCTTGTTTTTATGCTTTTTATTTAAGTGATTAAGTAATTTTATGTGTTAGCTGTTTATGTACCTTGTTTATTATTTGTCTATGCTGGATTGTTGATTATATGCTTGTTATATTAAGTTTCAATAGATTTAATATTGATTTGGAAACATTTTGTTGGTTAATTTTCATTTTCAGAATATAAGAGGGTGTTTGGGTCTAGGTTATTAACTATATGTTTGATAAGCTGTTGGCTTGAAACCTACCTGAACTCACTTCTTGTGCTAGTATTAGGTCACTTGCAGATTTGGTTTTCAGTTTTGATGGGATTAGAGTAATATGTATGCTTTTCTTGGTAAACTTAAGTAGAAATCAATAGGACCATTGTTCTGTTTAATTTAGTGAAATTGGTGCCCTCAAATCTTCTTAATTATTGGATTAAAGGTCAAGTTAGGTTTTGTGCCTAATCAGTAATTGCTTGGTAGTATATTGAGTAAGTTTGAATGTTTTGAAATCCATTTTGGTGTCAATTATATCAGCCAAGTGCCCTAACCTACATTCTAGCACATCAGTGACTGCATTTGGCATTTGTTTGAGTTTTCTTGGCTTAGATATGCTTGTTTTCTGCTTGATTTGGCTCCCCACAACCCAACTGGTTGTGGGGGTGCCCCTCTTGTCCAATAACAACAAGTACTCTCCAAGTTCTAGCCCAACTGGTTCATACTTTCACGTGTGAAGATACTGGTTCCATCTGTTTTCTTTCTTTAGTACTGTAGCATAATCAGTCACGTTTTTTTACTTAATTTGAGCTTAAATCCAGTTTAAACCTAGTTTGATTTGTATTTTAGGATTAGTTTAGTGCCAGGATAGTTGTGTTTTAAAAAGAAAAGTAAAAAAAGTTTTTACAAAAAGTGGGTTACGCCAGCCTCGAACCCCTGACCTCTCGCTCAACACACAAACTTCATAACCATCCTGCCCTTGGGTCTTTTACTGACCAAGGGTGGAGAGTTAATCTACTTAAGGGGCTATTGTTTTGGCTTTTTCCAAAGTAACAGCTTATAATTACGCTGTTTTCAGCTTATTTCCTTAGCTTTTTTCTTTCTTTTTATTTTTCCCCTGTTTAGTGTAGTAATTAGGACTTTTCTATTTAAAAAGTGTATTTTTCCATTTATTAAATTGTTTTTTATGATTATTTTTATAGACGTTTTTTATTAAATAGATAAAAAATAGTTTTATTAGTTTTAACAATTTTTCAAAAAAAAATTTTAGGTTTTAATTTAATATTTTGAGGTTTACATCCATTTACATTTTCATTTTAGTTAATTTTTAATTTTATTTAGTTTTAAGGTTTTTCTTTAACTTTAAAAATTAATATAAAATTATTAAATAGTTTTTAGACATTTTGGTTTTCAAATTAGTAATTCTTATATTCTTCTTTAGTTAGGTTAAAAATTTGGTAATTTTTAGAACACTTTTTCGTTTTGTCGAATTTTACGTTTTCGCGTTTTTCGCGTCGTAGGGTAATTTTTAGCGTAATCCGTCTTATTTTTACTTCTTTTCTCATTTAAAAACGTCACTAATCCAAACTTTGATTTTATATAATTGGCACACTTAATCCACACACCTCATTCGAGAACGAACCCGCATTTATTCGACTTGTCGGTTTTCCTAAATCGTCGAGTTTAATACTTGCCCAGTATACGCTCTTTTTCCTAAAAGACGTGTTTTACAACTATCAATGGTCTTCCAAGAAGCAGGATTGCACATCCTTGTCATCAGCCGAAGCGGAGTATGTGTCTCTATCTGCGTGTTGTGCTCAAGTTTTTTCGATGAGAACACAACTCACGGATTATGGCTTCCACTTTGATAAAGTACCTATGTACTGTGACTCAAAGTCCGCCATAGCCATCTTCTGCAATCCGGTACAACATTCCCGCATGAAGCACATTGATGTCAGATGTCACTTCATTAAGGAACAAGCTAAAAGGGGTATTGTTGAATTATACATTGTTGGAACTGATTACCAATTAGCTGACTTGTTTACAAAAGCTATTTCGAAAGAGATGTTTGCGTATCTTGTTAGGAAAATTGGTATGAGATGTTTGACTCCAGCAGAACTGGAGATTCTGGCAAAGAAGCCTGCTTGATTCATCTATTAAACATCTACCTGTAAATATTAATGAAAAAGCAAAATGCAAAATTAAAAAATCTTTGATAGTCCAAAAATATTCTTCTCGACATGTCTTTCAGTATCGATAATATGGACGTACCTAGAAATGTCGCTCAATAACGACACGGGTGTGTACATAAAGCTCGAATGAAAGTTGTAAATATTTTTCAAAACATGTCATTTCTATCTTTTACAAAGGAAATTGCCTCTTTTGGACAATATTTCCAACTACGGGTAGAGCAATCTATCTTAGGTTGAGCTTGTCACAAAACATTCAACGTTTTGAGCTTAACACAATGGCTTGTAATCACTTTCAGATTGCAACCCGGAACTATATTCACGGGGGAGTGTACGATTTTGTGCTCTTACCCTTAGCAAAAGAAGTTAAATCTTCTTACACTTAAGTGATTCGTCAAGACATTCAAAGTCTATGAACTCAAGTTTATGCTTTAGAAAAACCTTTTCGACAAAAAGAATTGATTTTTCAAAGAGCGTTGAACACAATTTTTTCAAGAATTTCTCAATGATATTCAAAATATTTCAAAAATTGTGTGTTCCACAACTCCTATCCTCAAAAGTTTAATGTGGATCATATCCTCGTAATGACAATTCCATTGGATCAATTTTTGAGGGGGAGCGTTCCAAAATTCATGCTAAGTTTGACACATCTTTCTCCCGAAGGATTTCAAGACTATTTTTCAAAATATATTTTAATCAAATTGGGTATCTCTAATATCAAAAGATTTTATATATTAGAGATAGGGGAGAAAATGTGATTAAAATGTGATCTAAAGACTCAAGCACTCATGGTTTCGATCAAATACCCACAACATCTTTAATTCACGACGTTATTGGTGTCAAAAGGGTGGTTAGGTTTAAGTCCTATGATCCAACTAGAACCGGAAGTATCTTCCAGGGACAACCCAATAGATTATTAGAAGTCCTTAGGAAAGATGGAGTAGAATGTGAACGAAGCTGAATGTCGACTAAGTACTGATGATAGCACTGGAACAATCACAATAAGGTGCTATTAATGATGTCTTGGTAAGCATTGAAGGGGTTGAAGAATGAAAAAGAAATGTAAGGATAAAGGGTGTAAAGAAAGAAGCTCTCCATACAACTTAGGCAGAAACCGGGTCAACACATCATGAAGACAACTCATCATGGACCCAGTCATGTGAAGCACAACCCTTTCATAGCTACTCAGGCTTCTCTCAAAAGAAGTTTGTTTTATTGTCACGGAGATCAACACGACTTCTATTGACTCTCTCACTCCGAGATAGTTGATATTGAATAGGTGGCATCTGCTCCAGCCTCCGACCACTAAAAGTGCACAAATCGAGTGTAGAGCCAAGAGATCAATCAAATCTTGTTAGGACACACGGATGAAGATCAAGAGAGTCCTGCGCTATATCCTTGTGATATTTCTAGAACACTCAGAGTGATACTATTCAGTATTTACAATGATGAGTGGAAATCCTTCCAGTGTTAACATCTAACAGCACTACGGTAGGTCATATGCAAAATTCTTTATGAATTGAACATATGTAAAATTGAAAAGCAACAGTGGTTTGATTCTGAGTTGATTCAAACTCGTTTCAGGTTTCTACACAATATCTTTATGGACTTGCCAGAACATTCAGAGTGATATTCATTAATATTCACATTGACGAATGGAAATCCTTCTAGCGTCAACATCAAACAGCGCTATGGTAGGTGACTTGTGAGATTCTTATGAATCAAACTTGTGTCAACTAGAAAGCAACAATGGTAAGATTCTTAATGAATCAAACTTGTTCCAGGAATTTGAATTGACGACTTTCATCAAGCGGATATTTATCCAGTTGATTCACTCTTTATGTTTGTAGTCTTGCTTTGAGACGGTCGAGTAAAGAGAACGGCTAGTACTGTCGCGAAACCCTGTCAAGGAGATTCTTAATTGAATCTACCTATTCACAGGTACGGTATTTAATAACGTATAACGGTCTTCACCGACCAGAGGTAAAACGCTACCGATTTAGGACGAATGTCAACGCCATTCAGTCCGTGTCTATGTTTTGTCTCGAGAAGGTGGCGTCACGGTATACTCAGCTAAGTCAAAGATTCAGAACCACATATTCATGCCCAAAGACTTATTCAACAATTAATAGTGTGAGCATGTGGATAAAGACACAAGATCGTAAGATGGCAAAGACAAGTCAAGAATGATTTGAACATCTCAAGATAAAAGACTAAGTCAAAAAGACAATGACAAAGGCTCAAAGATCACAGCATGAAGGAACAAAACTACTGTTACACGTTCAAGACTCATTTATGACGAAATTCATAAATCTCCATTGGAATCTAAATATCGAAGAGGAATGACCTCACATTGGGGGAGATTGTTAGCCTCAAAATATTGAGTCAAACAAAAATGTTCGGTCATAGGTTTCTATTGTAATATTTATTAGAACGTTGTAATAGATAGTTAAATAGTCATGGTTCACGGGCTTGGATTTAAGCTACTTAAAGCCCAAAAGACAAGCCCGGTCCAAACAATATAGCCCATTATGGTTACATGTAAGCCCGACTATATAAGGCCCTTCCTAGCATGTTAGGAAGGGTGGATGATCATTAGTACTCTTATTATTCTAATCTAATATTCACCAAGTTAATCATCTCTCTCTCTCTACTTTCTCTCACAACTTTCTCTCTCTAGGAATCCATCTCTTTTCATATATTTTATATCATTAATCATCATAATAATATGGGACAACAGGATCGATCCTAAATTTTTACCCACAAAATCTTAATGAAGGAAGACTACAAACCCGCAATCCAATGTCAAAGGAGGGTGAACCTCAAAATTCACGACGTCATCAAAAAGGAAGTCCTTAAACTCCTTGACGCGGGAATGATTTACCCTATTTCCGATAGCCCGTGGGTGAGTCCTATTCATTGTGTCCCTAAGAAGGGAGGAATGACCGTTGTGCCGAACGATGCCAACGAATTAATTCCAACTCGACTCGTGACCGGTTGGAGGGTGTGTATCGACTATCGTAAGTTGAATGACGTCACTCGTAAAGACCATTTTCCCCTGCCCTTCATGGACCAAATGTTGGAGCGTCTTACGGGAACGATTTCTATTGCTTTTTAGATGGTGTTTCCGGTTACTTTCAAATCCCCATCGATCCTCGTGATCAAGAAAAAACTACGTTTACGTGTCCATGTGGAACGTTTGCCTATCGTAGAATGCCACTCGGACTTTGCAATGCACCAGAATCCTTTCAAAGGTGCATGATCTCTATTTTTCATGATATGATCGAGAAGACGATGGAAGTCTTTATGGATGATTTTTCCGTGTTTGGTTGTTCGTTCACTTCGTGTTTGTCGAATCTTGAGAGAATGTTGAAACGTTGTGAGGAAACCAACCTTGTGCTCAATTGGGAAAAATATCATTTTTTGGTTAGGATGGAATCGTCTTAGGGCACAAGGTTTTGAAAGTGGGGATTGAGGTAGACAAAGCTAAGGTAGACGTCATCGCCAAATTACCTCATCCCAAAACCGTTAAAGGAGTTAGGAGTTTCCTAGGCCACACGGGCTTTTATTGTCGATTCATCAAGGACTTTTCAAAGATTTCTCGACCTATTACACTTCTCTTCGAAAAATATGCTCCTTTTGTCTTTAACGAAGATTGTGTACGAGCCTTTGAAATTGTTAACCATAAGATTCAAAGCTATTTAGGTGTGATCCGGAGGTCGGGGGGATAAAACAAGTGTTTAGACATTTTTAGAGAGAGAAAGTAAGAGACTATTAAATGTGTGGGTTTTATTGAGAGAGAAAGTAGAAAAGAAAAATGGAAAACCTCACCCCTCCATAGAAGTATGGAGGGGTATATATAGGCTAGACATGGAGTGACTTCGACAACTTAGCAAAAATAGTCCCTCCATGTTTTGCCCATATGAAACTAATGTAATTCCGTAAATGGCTAACAATGTTCCTAACAATTAAAAACACAACAAAATAAAGTCTTCCAAGGCGCTTCCAATGCTGAGCATGTCTTTTAATTCTTCTTGTCTTCATAACTTTTACCTCAGCTTGAATCCTCTTTGTCTTTGCTTGTTGTGGAACAATTGTAATATGCATGATTTGGATTAACATCCCCCCAATTCATGCCGCATGTATTAAAAAACTTTCTTCATAGACTTCTTATTGACAAAGTTTCTGAATCAGCTTCCCCCCAAACCAATATCTGTATCTTAAGCAGATTCTGACACTTTGATGTAGTTTGAACAATCTTCTAGCTCATCTGTTTAAGTGCACAACGGAAATTTGCAAAAGAACCACACCAAATAATACTGCTTCTAAACTGTTTCATGTCGTTTATGTTTTGGTGATAATTCGTTTGGGGTAACATGCAGGAAATCAGCAACAATTCTTCTCACGCCTGCATAATACTTCATAAAAATCATATAAAGTAAGTTCATACCATTCCATGTACACTACTTCCCCCTGGAAGTTGATCCGCCCCATGATGATTTCGAACTCTCAGAAGCATCATTATCATGGATGTCCATATACTCGAGAAGCTCTTAGTCTTAAGCAAATGTCTTGAAAAGTTTTGAAAGTCGTTGAGAAGCTTTGAAATATTTTTGCTTAGACTATGAAGTACCATTGTCGTTATGAGGCTCATAAAGATCCCGGAGAATTGATTGCTGATTCTATCTCTCTCTGTCTAACTTACCAACCTCGAATTCATTCGACTATTTGTTGTGACCACATGTGAAGTAAACCCGATATTCCAATCTTGAAATTGAAGTAAATCCCCCAAATTTGTTACTTAAGCTTGCACTTATGTCGATTAAAGAATGGTGTAGAAACAAGTCTCTTATACCTCTTGAAGTTATCCACACGAGCAACTGTGTGTGACACCCAAAAATGATAGTTATCTATGTCGTCGACCATCCACCCCTTGACAGTGGAAACTAGATAATTCAAGTCTCAATCATAAATTTTATCGCCCAAGCAAGTCATCAATTGATAGACTGGGTTTGAAGAAAAGGGGTACAAAATAGAAGGAAGGCTCGATGATGAAATAAGTAGACGCCTTTATGAAATCCCACTTCAACTTCAAATAAAGAATACCACATCCACTTCGTGATCACTTGTCTTTGTAGAATCAAAACTTGCCGTTGTCGTTTAAGTGAATCTTATATCGGATCGTTTTAGCGTTAAGTATTTTGTTTGCTTTGGTGTTGTGTTTGATAATATCGTTATCTAGAACAAATGGCAAAAGATCATTAAAGGATGATTTGTTTAGATAACTTGTCGTTAAAGCCCAACGTCAGTCACATGCCCAACGCCGTCGAAATTTTTCCGAAAATATTAGGTTTCAAACCTAGAATTTTCTTTGTCGTTGAAGCACTTTTGAACGATACATAGCGAATACCCGCATCAAAAATCATGTCATCATAGCCCGAAAAGTAAAATTCCGATCCGCTATCAATCTCTCGATCCATTATAATTTTATTTTCAATCAACTCACGAATTACCCAAATCCTTAAGAAAGATGCAGCCCATATAGATGTCATAGTAGAAATTTCAGATCTAAGCCCAAATAATACTATATGCCGGTCTATTACATATACGTTCTGCCAACAAGAAATTTGAGTTGAAACATAATTCTGTCCAAAGGCAAATCCAGCCCGAATGTTGGCCCATCAGCCATTTGCTATGCCCAGTCCACCATTAACTCTTAATACCTGGTCCATTATATATCAAATATATAACGTGGCATTTCCCTAATTACTCTCATTCTTAACCTAAACCTATCTCAAACACCTTCCGCCTCCCATCTATATTCCATCTTATCAGCCACCATAACACCAAACTCGATCTAAAAAATGGATCTCGATTATCTAGTGCATGGTTTTTCAATCTCGAAAATCCCATCTCACTGTTAACCGATCTAATCTCACTCATATCAAAACCAATCATCAACTCATATATTCATTCTCAATTAATTAAACCACGACAAAAACCTCTTTAATTCGATTTAGAGCTTTCCAACGAAGAACTTCAAAGTTTTTAAGGCTTCAATGTCACTTAGGTGGTCTAAGATAGGGTTGATTGTATTGAGTCAAACGAACTAAGGAAAAGGATATAACAAAAATTGGAATATTAATTTTTGTATAGGTTCGAAAATCAAAGATGGTTTATACCATTACAGTCATCTATGATGAACTCGAGCTTAAATCTATATAAAGATTTTGATAAACAAAATGAAACTCGAATCTGAAATGTTATATCATTGCATGTTTTTTTGTGTTTCGAGTACTGATGTGGTTAATGTTTGTGACGATGGGTTGTTAATAGATATGGATATGTTGATTATTAGATGTTAAGAAGAGTAATAGATCGAGTCGGTTAGTCATGGTCTCGGTATTTTACTGGTTTGGTCAAGATGTCACAATGTTTATTCAAATGAGTCATCGCAGTGTAGCAACCACAACCATTGTAATGATTGTCAATACTATCCATCGCAGTGTGTTTCCATCGTAATGAAAATACCACCCCATCGCAATATGTTGATCCATCGCAACGAGCCATCGGAATGACCCATCGCAATAGCCCATCACAATGAGCCATCAGAATAACTCCATCGCAATCCAGCCACCGCAATCAATGCGGTCGTAAGTAGCCATCGGAATGTGCATCTGAAGAGGGTTTTGATCAACTTAGTGGATACAGTAAAAAATGGATCTCTCTATTAGTTTTTGTCTTTTTTCCAAAAAAAATGAATCTAGTGATTTTCAGAACTGACAAAGTTAGATAATAGAATGAAAGAGAGAGAAAGAGAAAAACCACCAAACATCATTTAAAAAATATAAGACTTATGTACGTTTTTGGACAGATTTGGGGACATTTATACATTTTGGACTACGTATTTAGCAAGACCGGATCCATAAAACATGACTTTATGACTGATAAGCATGACCAAAAGCTACATGACCAAAAGCTACGTGACCAAACAGCTTAAAGAATAAGCATAAATGAGCTGCGAAAAGCCACGAACATAAAAAATAAGCAAACACAAACACAAAACACCCTCGGTTAGCTCTGATACCAATTGTTAACCATAAGATTCAAAGCTATTTAGGGGTGATCCAGAGGTCAGGGAGGATAAAACAAGTGTTTAGACATTTTTAGAGGGAGAAAGTAAGAGACTATTAAATGTCTGTGTTTTATTGAGAGAGAAAGTAGAAAAGAAAAATGGGAAACCTCACCCCTCCATGGAAGTATGGAGGGGTATATATAGGTGTTGGGTCAAAAAGTTGATGTGGCAGAAACTCAAAATCGAAGAAAATATCAAGTAATATATTCAGGCACTGACAAGAGCAATTCAGGCACTGACAGGAGCAATTCAGGCACTGACAGAAAGTCAACAAAAGTCAAACGCGGTCAAAAAGTCAAACGCTGATGAATATTGAAGATTTGATGGAGAATTCTATTTAGGGAATATATTGAGTATATTATTTATGATATACACAATATATAGTTTATCTAAATAGAAGATTTAGATGTTTATTTGATATTATCTCTTGTAGATTCTGTTCCTTCCACTATAAAAGGAACAAGAGTCTTAGGTTTTAATCATATATTATTCATTCACAATGTAAACCTAAAGTGTGTGTCGCACTAGACGTGGGATTCAATGTATACACGTCTAGTGGATGTTTGTTATTAATATAATGAACATCCCAATTGTGTTTTAATTCTTGTTCTTTGTGCCCAAACACCTTGTTATGATCATTGTTCTTTTCCGCTATGTTATCATATGAATGATGATCAAACCTAGATATATGGTTCATAACCATTGAGCCCAACGATTATATGGTTCAATTTTCATTGGCTGAGATTGTTTATGTTCGCATGATGCGAGTGTTTCTGATTGGTGGAAATCTAGCTTTCACATGGTTTGGATGTATTGCTTTCACACGGCTAAGGCTTAAACCCTAATTTGTTATAACTTTGGATCTCCTACACGCTAGTACATGATACTACCGTGAGCCTTCAAATCCTATTGGTGGAATAAGTTATGTTCACACGGTTCTAAATTGCTCATTGGTGGAGATTGAATGCATTCACACGTTTAAGAATGTATATTCGCTTTCTGTGTTCACACGGTTGATAAATTATGATTGGTATAGGAGATTTGCATTCACACGATTATAAAATTCTCACTGGATGACATAGCCATGCGTTCACACGGCCAAGAGACAGAATGTATTCACACGATGGGAGCTTCCTGATTGGTGACTATCTTGTGCATTCACACGGCACAAAGCTTCCTATTGGTGGAAAACGATTAAGTTCACATGTTTAATATAGACATGCGATTCACCGGATCCAGATTATAAATAGCTTTGTGTTCACACGACAAGGGATTTCTCATTGGCTGTTCAAATTGATTAGCTACGGTGGACTTGCAAGCATATGATAAAACCCATTCACGGTTTTAATCGGTTTTGGATGTGGTTTCTTGCTCTAAAAGTTTAAACGCTGACAAATTTAAGTGCAACGCTGATAGGAATTTGAACGCTGACAGGTTAAAAGGTTGGCGCTGACGTTTGTTATTTGGGCGCTGACAGGAAGGGTTTCGACGCTGACAGGAATAAGTCAACACTCATAGGTTGACAGTGTTGTCCGAGATATGGTTTCAAACGCTGATACGTGTTGTCCGATATCGGGCAATACACATGGAGGATATTGGACAAAGAAAGATCTCGGGTAACACACTGATTGCTGCTGTTTGAGAAAATGGATACGTTTTAAGCACACAAAAAGAAGGGAAAGACACACAAAAGGTACATGGAATCTCCGTTTAATTCAGAATATCATGATGATATTTATGGCTCGGATATATTTAAATGGATTAATGATTTTAAAGCGAGTTAGCAACGATTCATGAAGTAATTTATTGGAGTATGTAATCGGGATAGCCTTGTGAAAGAGTTATTCGTTTTTGACTTTTATATACAAAGATATTGGTTCATCATGAAGAGATGTTGGCTTAAGGGGAAGAATTCTTATGGTAAGTTTGATGATTGAAGAAGATTTTCGCGAGTTTGTGTTCTATCATATCTTCAAACTTTCAGTGGGTTTGAAGATAACTTGTTCATGCTTATATAATTGGTGACAACGGACTTGATAAAAAGATAGCAAAGGTATGGGATTTTTCTTAAGATGCTCTATGCTCATATTTGCTAGAGAACTCTTTTTGTCAAGAGACTACTCATTATAGCCGTGAGTTTTTAAGTCTGCTCATTATAGCCGTGAGTTTTGAAGTCGCATGGATACAACAAGACATGGAACATAGGACTGGGTTATTTTACTTCTACATCAAGCATACTTTATTAATTGTTCTTCAAGATCATTACACAGAGCCTACTTTTGGAGAATCTTCAAAGATTGCATACATTGTTTACTTCCTTGTTGATGTGACAAAAAGGGGAAGAAAATACGTGCTAAAATACGTGCTACACTTGAGGGGAAGCAATTTGAAGATCATGTACAACTTACAAGAGATACATATAGAGTTTTGCCACTATCAACTAGGGGAAGATTGTTGGGTCAAAAAGTTGATGTGGCAGAAACTCAAAATCGAAGAAAATATCAAGTAATATATTCAGGCACTGACAAGAGCAATTCAGGCACTGACAGGAGCAATTCAGGCACTGACAGAAAGTCAACAAAAGTCAAACGCGGTCAAAAAGTCAAACGCTGATGAATATTGAAGATTTGATGGAGAATTCTATTTAGGGAATATATTGAGTATATTATTTATGATATACACAATATATAGTTTATCTAAATAGAAGATTTAGATGTTTATTTGATATTATCTCTTGTAGATTCTGTTCCTTCCACTATAAAAGGAACAAGAGTCTTAGGTTTTAATCATATATTATTCATTCACAATGTAAACCTAAAGTGTGTGTCGCACTAGACGTGGGATTCAATGTATACACGTCTAGTGGATGTTTGTTATTAATATAATGAACATCCCAATTGTGTTTTAATTCTTGTTCTTTGTGCCCAAACACCTTGTTATGATCATTGTTCTTTTCCGCTATGTTATCATATGAATGATGATCAAACCTAGATATATGGTTCATAACCATTGAGCCCAACGATTATAGGGATCATCAGTTTGTATGACAGGTATGAAGATATGAACGTAACTGTATCTTGCTTCATCGAACTTGATACATAGGAGTTTGTGAAACTCTGAGTCCATGAATCTAAACTTCTTGTAGCGTAGGATCTTCTATAACACCTAATGTAATGTAGGGTTATCTCCTTTACGCATAAGCTGAGTCATGGTAAGATTAACCATGCAAATCCATGTGATCCAGCATGTCACTGTGATCAACCAGAATTGATATAGGAAATTTTCAGAGTGGAATTTCTCTTGTCATAGAATTTGCAACATAGTGCTGATATGGTCTTCCTGTTCTTCTTCTAGGCTTAAAGGAAATCAGGTTATCCTCAATGAAAACACTGATGAATTTGCTATGAGTTCATTGAAACTCATTCTTATAATGTCGTGGGAGCATTGATGAGACTAATTCAAAATCATAGATCTAGCATGACCGAGTCGTGTACGAATAGCAGTCATGGACATGTCCTGCTCTTTCACTCGTCACTGTTGGCAGCATGATCATGAGTTCGATCTTGGAAAAGTTATTAACACTATAAGGTCGATTGGATATGTTGTCAATACGTGGAGGAGAATAACGGTTATGAATGGTGATTTGTTTAAATCGACGGTAGTCGACACATAATCTCATGGGACCGTCCTTCTCCTTGAAGGTTCTTCTGGAGTGTAAGGAACAATTTTGGAATAATCCGTTGGTTATGCGTAAAAGGACTTTAGTAGTCGTGTCTTACTGACCACTAGAAAATTTTAGCAATCATGGCTAACAAAGCACATGACTGGGAAGCATAGATAATTTGTACAGATTTTCCTGATGGAGAATCAAGCTGAATGTATTCAGGAGCCTGAACATTACCGCATATAGTTATGAATCGTAGCATGGTGTGTTGTTCATAGTCCATAATTAGGATAAAATTCAACTCGTGTCTGTCCGAGGAAATGCGTTTGCATCTTGGATCTCATCATTAAGCTGAAGAAAAACCTTCGTATACATGGGAATACTAAAGGCGTCCTTCATGGTCCTAAATATATGAAATATGGTGAAAGAAATGAAGTGACATCAGCAACGTGACAGTTCTCACTGATGCGCCGGTAATGGTATTGAAATTTATTGTGGCCTGATTAATACATGGCACAACAAAATGGATATACCCTTGGAGGGTACCCTGAATTTCTTAGACATGTTCCATAGTTGGACGTGAGTCATGTGTCTTGACTCGTGTCTTGACATGTGTCTTCAGGAAGTATACGTGAGACATGTGTCTTGACTGATGTCTTGACATGTGTCTCAAGACGTAAAACAATAGAACTACAATATTATGTTATTATGCCAGACTTAGCGGATCGGTTGGACTACTGATCCTTTATATGTCTGATCACGTCCGTGGCCAGAGCCTCGGTTGCGATTTCTAGGATAGTTCTGTCATAGTAGTGGTTACTATCGTCCTGTCTGTCAGTTTCATGACGGTCATTCTCATGACCGTGATTCATGTAACTATTCAGCTGAGTGGCTGGCTGGTACCAGTTTGCACTCATATGGCTGAAATGACAGCCGAATGACGTGTGACATGTAACTAAGAATTTGGGACAATGATTGATGGAAATCTTCTGATGGTGAAGCATCTTCTCGTCCAATTGCTTTGCTCTGACGCCTTTGTGTTCGTCTTGTAGGATCTCCAGGTTGTGAACAGCATCCGCATCTCGTAGCGTTTCCGTACGTCAGCAGCATCAACCATTAGTAACATCTCCAAGCTATGAGCGGCATCAGCAATCTTGTAAAATGTCAGCAAGTGAACATACGCCTGAGATGATTCAGAATCGACTAGCGAATACTCGTGAAGTATTGCAAGTGAAATACACGTGGATTTAGGTACGTGTAATACACATGGAATACAGTACATAGAGTACACATGAAATGATCGGTATGGGGTCGATCATTTGTCACGATTTAAGGAAGGTATATCGTTTAAACGGTTAGGAAAACCGTCATGATAACCTGGAAATGCCAGTATATACCTCATTCTGGTTGCATAGAGAAACGTTAAAGTGTGGTTACACAAAATTCAACAATGATTTGCCTGACAGCATGATCAATGAAAACCAACCATGACTATCATGAAAGCAGGATTCAATGAAATCCAACAATGCCTTGCATGAAAACATAAATAGCAAAAGAGGCGTAAGACGTAATCAACATGAAGACGGAATTATCATGAAGAAACATGAACAATTCAACATGAAGGAGTGTATAACATAATCAACATGAACTGAAGTTAACCATGACAGTATGAAAACATACTTGACATAAAAACATATTATCTTATGAGGGGACATGAAAAAAAATTTATGCCAATAAATCATGAGAAAAATTTTATGCATGAAAAATAGTACATGAATGCATAATGTGGTTTATAAAAACCTTTATATGTGCGAGGGGACGCCTATGGGTCGGTCCCAAAACAAAATACATGGCGAGGGGACGCCTATGGGTCGGTCCCAAAGTTAAAAGTTTCGATAAAAGCACATGCGACTAAATAGGGCCAGTCCTGTACCAACCATTACTTAGTCATAATCCCTACAACTATGATACATGAAACATAAATAAATGAAACTCATCTGTCAAAACTTATCAGAAAAATTTTTATGTGACTAATTATGAACTACTGGAGTTCAGTCCACATAGCCATAGTTCACGACGAACATTATGCATGAAACAATGACACATAACTAAATATGAATGACAGTTTTCCATCCATATTAGTAAAACAATATCGATGAAAACATCAAGGTTAAAACCTCAAGGTGCTGAAAACATCATGGTTAAAACAACAATGCGCTGAAAACATCAATACGTGGTATAATAAACGTTGGCTTAGGAAAGCTCCTGGTGACCACCCACTAGTCACAGGTCGAGTTTTAGAGCCTACAGGTCGAAGCCTCGGCTCTGATACCATAATTGTAACACCCCATTTTGACCATGGAATGTCACGCGTAATTATGGCGTGTCATCAAAGCATACAAGGATAAATATCTAAAACATTACATGACCATAGGGATAACCAGAATCAAACATCGGTTCCCAAACATAAGCGCAAAACATAATAAATCAAAAGAAATGAATGAAAGACTAAACAAGCATAAGTATATGAAGGAAAAAGGAGAAAAAGTCTATGGCAGCTTCCATCCTATGCATGTCCTCCAAATGCTCGAGTCAGTCCTTGAGTACCTGCTGTTTTGGGACATGGAAAGGAAAGTAACGGCTGAGAAAAACGCTTAGTGCAAGGATATAGACATAGTATAAATGACTAAAACATAATAAAGACTTAATAGCAGCGGAAATGTATAAGTCCTGGAAAACCTGGAACTTGTTCATAAAACTGGTTTTATAGTTTGAAAAGCCTTATGTTTATCTTATGAAAACTGTTTAACATGTTTTACCATTAGCCAATATAGGTCATGAAAATCCACCGTGCATGAATACTTGGAGGGGTGACCTCATCATGCAAATTAAAGGGGCTGCCTCTAATTTAATATACTGGTTTGGGTAGGAGGGATCAGCTCCTTGTGAAGGATGCAAGGCACACACCTCATTCACACTGAGTAATTTGCTGAAAACATGTAACTAGGATGCACCCATATGCCCCACATGATAAATATAATAAATGGCCAAAGGCTGAAGGGACGCCACGAGCAATCACTCCGCCGTGGTGAAGTCATAACATCAGTGCCTCTAATGTTATGGTTATGGTACCTCCATAACTAGGTGAAACTGGTCATGCATGTATATGGCTTTAGGTATTCTAATTAAACATAATCAATTCAAAAACATATAAAACAAATACTGGGAAAACAGTTGGCTGCATACGGGGAATCCTAATAAGGAAAGAATGTCCATACTGAAAGGACGGGAATCCGTACCTTATTTCCAGTAAACGAAGAAGACGAACTGAGAGGAATCCTACTTCCGTATCACTAATGCGAATGCGTGGATCTAAACGAGGATGAACAAACACGAACATTTGCACCAAAACCAAGATCAAAATCAAATAAACACCCCCTGGTGTGTTTATGTGTGGCGGCCACAAAAAACAAAAGGAAGAAGGAAGAAAACTTAGGGTTTTTGTTATTTTTCCTGTAATGTGAAAAATGACCAAAATCTTTCCTAATTCCATGTTTTAGTAAAATTTAAAATGGGCTTGGCCCATTCTTCCTTCTTAATTTCGTGGCATATGGGGCCCACATGGGGTAACCCGATCATTTTCCGTGTCTAATTAATAAGTTTGTTCTCGTGTCCGTGTTTTACGTGTTTTAATTAATTATCGATCGTGACTTAATATATTTATTCGTGTTCGTAATAAATATATATACGTAATTAATATTAGCTCGTGATTAAATTACGTTCATGATTTCATGATCGCATGTTCGTGATTAATTATTGTTTAAATAATTATTGTGCGTTCGTACGTAATAAATACTTATCGTGTTCTAACACGTACGTAATACGTAAAATTCTAACACGTGAACGTAATCATACTATAAAAGGAAAGTTTTAATCTAGTACGTACGATCTTAAGGGTACTATTCATGGTAAAAGCATGCGGGTTTTACACCAACTGTTTTTGTTCGGTCTAAAACGAGTACTGAAATGCTTTTGCTCCCAAGTGAGGAATTGTCTGATGACCCTCCTAAACCGAGTATCACACGCCGATTTTTAAACGGGCTTAAAGATAACTTTGTCATCCTTAAACGTGTTGTTAATTCCAAAATCACTGGAGGAAATTTTACATCACCTATTCAGATTGAGGTTCAGAAAATTCTTCAAAACGATATTAATCTGATTATTAATCAAGTTGATGCTCAGTTAGGTAATTTGGAAAACGCTTTTCTAAAAGAATTAGCCAGCTTTGTTGAAGACTTTAAATCTTTGACGAAGGAAGCTGATGAATCTCTTGATAAAATCAAAGTTTTGGAAAACGATCTTGAACGCCTCTCTAAAGCTCGTGATTGTATTGATAGTAGCCCAGTTGAGTTAGGTACCTCTATGTCGCATAATGAAAACCTCCAAACTGAGCTTGATCTTATCAAAGAGAAAATGGAATCTTATGTCATTAAAAAGGATAAAGAATTCACCGATCTTTGGAATAAATTTGTCAAAAAATGTGATGAATGCAAATATGACAAGATTTCGTATGAAAAAGCTTACAATGAAATGCAACAAACTATCGCTCGGTTACAGGCTCAGTTAGGAGGGTTACGGAAACGAATTTGGCCTCTTCAGGGTTAGAGAGTGCTAGTGATGGTAATGTTCAGAAGCTTAAGGCTAAGATTGTAGATTTAGAATCTGTTGTTGTTTCATATAAGCGGGCCGTTGAACAAAGTATGTCTGTCTATCAGAAACTTATTGATAAAATCTGTGAGAACTGTAAGTTAAAGGCCTTGTTAAAAGATAAGACTTCTAAACCTAGCTCGATTGTGGATACGATGCTCTAGAAACCAGCAACCTCGGGACCCACTCGTATTGCTGTGACACCTTTTCCCAAGGTTGCTAGAACGAAAACTGCTGTGATTGCCCCAGGAATGTTTCGTGTTAGTTATCCCTCTGTGCCTAGCAAACAACGTAAAGCAAGCGTTAGGACAAAACCGATCACTGTAACTCAACCAGAATTTATTGATTTAAAAAGTGCTAATTCTAATAGACTCGTGTCTTCTTCTACAGGAATAAACAACTACACTAAGAGCAGAAGGCCACAGCCTACGAGCAATACAAGGAATGATAGGGTCCCTTTTGCCTCTAGAAGTAGTCGCCCCAAGATCAATAATGTGGAAGTAGAAGAACACCCTAGGAATTTACCGCTTTTTAATCATAATCAGAAACCTAATTCATCTAAATGTATTGACTTTAACCTTGCTATTCGGAATGAAAAATCTGAAGTTATTTGTGCTAAATGTAATTAATATAGGAATTTTTGCAATTCTTTTTATTCTCTATTTATCGTTCCTCGACTCGACTCGAATTGATTTCCAATTTTAACATAAGATTAATTGTTTTTGGTGACTAAAACTTGATTGGTATTTAAAAATAACTATTTAATTAAAAACTAATCAATCTATTAAAACTATTTTAAAATTAAATCTAATTTAATCAATTAAAACTTTCTATTTAAATTTTAAAACTAATTTAAACAAACTTTGAAAACTAATTTTGAAAACTAATTTAAAAAAAACAATTTAGAAACTAAACAAAGTTAATTAAACTAATTAAAAAAAACTTAAATAAAATTGAAAACAATTTAAATTAAAAAAAAGTAATTAAAATATTTTTTTTTAATTTTTTTTAACTGAATAAAAGAAAACATAAAGAAAACTTTTTAATTAAAATTAATAAAACTAAAACTTGTATTAAAACTTAATTAATAAACTGACAGCGAATTAAGAAACTATATTAATGAAGAATGGTGTATTTAAACTCAAAAGTAAGACTAGAACAACTGGTAAAGGTGTTGGACAGTTATGCGAAAGGTCCAGGGTTCGAGTCTGGTTATCGACGAAATTTATGGCTATTATTATTTTTTGGAATTTTGAAAGAAACAGACTAATTGAGTCTGTTGTTTATGCAGCAAAACATCAGCTATACCAGTTAAACCCAAATAAGCATAACAAACACCCCAACAGAAAATAAGCAAAACCAGAATCGAATAAGCACATAAAATCTCAAAGGCAATTAAGCAGATAAGCACTAATAGATATTAAACTAAAAATAAGCAAACACAATCTGAGAACAATAAGCTAACCAACTATAAAACAATAACTCAGATATGTCAAATCAAACTGAATAAACCATATAAACTAATCAGCTAAAAAAAACTAATAAGCAGAAGAAATAAGGAAACAGCAAAACTAAAACCAATATCTAGCAGACTATATATTCGAAAATAAAGCAGATAAAAACTTATCAAGCAGATTTAACAAACTAGAACAATCATATGCCAAAAAAAATCGAACAAACTCAAATATATCAGAAATCCAAAACTTGCATAAATATATAAAACTCAAACCAATTTAAAGCAAAAGCAGATACCAAATAATAAACAGATCCAAACAAAACTCAAATCCAAAATCAACTTAACTAACAAGCAGATATAAAACATTAAATAAAACAAACATTAATCTAAATTTAACAAAAAAATTAAAAGAGAGAGAGAACCTTGTGATGATATCCGTTGAGAAGTAGAGGTGCGCTGAGCAATCTATGGAAAAAAATCGAGACCACCACCATTAAACATCAACTCCACTCGAACCACAAACCACAATCTATCTTTCGAACATTATTTTATAACTTTCCCAGTGGGGTAAAATATTTACCACTTTTACTTTAATTTAACAATTTAACAATTATAATAAAAATAAATAAGAATAAAATTGATAAAAACAGATTTAAAGATTATAATAAAACTTGACAGAGAATAAAATGAGACGAGATTAATTAACTGAAATAAAGATTTTTATTAATAAGTAAAACTTGGATTACAATACTGGAAAATTAAAATTACAATTTAACCTAAAAAACTAAATTGCATAAAAAATTAAATTAAAAGTGCACACTGATTACATCTTTGATGGGGTTTTTATAGGGAAACCCTAGAAAACTTGTTGAGGAAGCAAATCAATCATGGCCGCTCTTTTCTTCTTTTCTTCCTTCTCTTTCTTCTCTTCTTGATCAAACGGTTGTGGATGGGTGATTGGTTACTCGGATTGCCAGCTTGGTAGGATTTGTGTTTCTTGTGTTACTTTAATGCTGAAGTGGCAAATAAGGATTGGTGGATTGGTGGATGGTGATTTGTTTTGGCCAATCACAAGCAAAGGAGAGGCCACGTCAGTGAGGACCACAATCATGGTGCTTCCGATTAACTTGGGGATTTAATCCCCAAGCGTGTGACTCACACGGATTAAATAAAACCCCCAATCATTTTGATGTATTTAAGATTAGGGTTTTTGGGGAATAGTGGTAAAAAAATAAAGGCTGCGTATGTGTTGGGAGAGAAAGAGTAGTTTCTTTATTTGTATCGAAAAGTGGGTAGGGTAAATGATTAATAAAAGTGTGTGAGTGGGATAATAAAACGTGTGTGTGAGTTTTTATGTTTGACCAACAAATAAAAGTTGTAAACTTGTTTTAACCGTCCATTTTCACCCTTGTGGGCTTTTGTGATCCAAACTCAATATTCCACACGACTTAATGCAAGATTGGGCTTCACAATTCGTTTAATGATTTGGCTGCTAGGGCTCATTTCATCCGTCCCATATAAAGTATATTGAAAATGGGCTTTTTGCTAATGAAGTGAATTTTTATTTATCAATATTGGGCTTAAAAGCCCAATACACAATTGTGGGTCCCAAAGGCCAATTTGTCTTCATAAAAGGTTAAATCCACTAGAATCGAGCTTGTATTTGGCTTTGCGATCGTTTCTTCAAAACCCATGTCGAATTTGCTGGTTTTCGTGATCTTTGGCACACTTTTGGTTCTTTGACTTTTGTCTTCGTCTCTTTCTTGGACTTTTCTTCAACATTTGACAGTGAAATCCCGTGTTTTCTTCCCTTTTGATATTTTGTACCTATTTAACACATAAAACACAAAACCACGCATAATTCCGACTTTTACGATATTAAACACATGATTAGGTCTTGTTTTTCCTTGATTTTGGTGGCAAAAGGATAAGTGTTTACACACTTATTAGTAATAATTTTTTCTTTACTTTTAGTCATGATGCTTGTGGTTTGACTATGAATGGTTTGAATTATGGTGGTTACACTCGAATTGACAAGCTATCAGTTAGTGAACAACAACACACTCCTAAGGCTAAGGTGTATGTTCCAAAAAGTACGCATGTAGGGTCCACAGAATGTCTTGCTAAGCCTAGTAGCCCTAGATTCACCTCTAAATGGTTGCCTACTAGTAGAAATTTTGACTGTAGTGGCAAAATTATCAACACTAGTAGATCTCATACTAACAGTAAAGCGTCGGTATGTGATACGGCTTAATTATCATCTAACCCTATAGGAACCTATTTCATCGGTTGACAAAATATTTTCTTCTCTTATCATTGGCAGGCTGTTGAAATTTGTCTCTGGTGCGTGGACTCGGGCTGTTACAAACATATGACTGGGAATCGAAGCCTTCTCAAGAACTTTGTTTGGCGATTCATGGGAACTGTCCGATTTGGAAATGATCATGTTGCTGCAATTCTAGGCTATGGTGATCTTCATTGGGGAAATATAATCATCACCAGAATCTCTTTTGTTGATGGCTTGGGACATAATTTATTTTCGGTTGGGCAATTTTGTGATTCAGACTTGGAGGTTGCTTTCAGAAGTCATACATGTTTTGTAAGAGATCTTAAAGGAATTGATTTGTTGAAAGGAAATCGTACCACCAACCTTTACACCATTGATATTTTTCAAATGTCTGTTGCCTCTCCAATTTGTCTCATGGCTTGTGCCACTTCAACAAATTCATGGTTATGGCATCAAAGGTTATCTCATCTCAATTTCGATGCCATCACCCATCTTGCAAAAGATGATCTCGTTACCGGTCTTCCAAAGTTTAAATATACAAAAGACCATCTTTGTCCTTCATGTGAGCAAGGTAAAAGTAAGAAGAAACCTCAAAAACCCAAACCTGTTCCCAACTCAACGAATAGGTTACATCTCTTGCATATGGACTTGTGTGGCCCAATGATAATCAAAAGCATTAATGGAAAGCGGTATGTCCTTGTAATTGTGGATGATTATTCTCGTTACACATGGGTTCATTTTCTTGCATCAAAAGATGAAGTCCCTGATGTAATTATTAACTTCTTGAAGAAAACATCAGTACTACTGCAAGCCCTTGTCATTATTGTGAGAACGGATAACGGCACAGAATTCACCAATCAGAAACTGAAAGCTTACTTTGACGAAGTTGGGATCTCTCATCAAAATTCGGCTGTAAGAACTCCAGAGCAGAATGGAGTTTTCAAATGGAGGAATCGTACGTTAGTTGAAGCTGCTCGGACGATGCTTCTCTCCTCCAGTGCACCGTTATTCCTTTGGGCTGATGCCATTGCAACTGCATGTTATACTCAAAACCGCTCCATTATTCACACCCGATTCAACAAAACACCTTATGAGATCATTAATGGACAAAAACCGGATATATCGTTTCTACATGTATTCAGGGCTCTGTGTTATCCAAAGAATGATCATGAAGATATCGGTAAACTTGAACCTAAAGGTGATATTGGATTTTTCATTGGTTATTCTTCAACTACTTGTGCTTACAGGGTTTATAATCGAAGGACAAGAAAGGTAATGGAGTCTATGAATGTTACCTTTGATGAACTCTCGGTTATGGCCTCTCAACATAGAAGTTCACATCCCGAGCTTCAAGGTCAGACTTCTGGACACGTAAGTTCAGGACTCGCGCTTCAATTTGCACTGTCAGCAATCTCATCGTTACAACCATCGGAACGTGACTTGGAAGTTTTATTTGGGCCAATCTATGATGAATATATGGAGGGTTCTTCGGCATTTGGTGTTCCTCAAAATGCCCCGGCTACACCTGCTACGGTAGTTCAAGAACCTCCGATTGCATCTACACCAACGGCATCTACTTCTGCACCATCTACGTCAACCTCAACCATATTGCCTCCAAATATTCCAACCATTTCTTCGACTGCTGACGCAACTCAACAACATTCTCAGAAAATTCCTACTCATGTTCATCTTCAGAATGAAATAGTTACTGAGAATGCAAACAATGCGATGCTCAACGAACACGAGTTTGTTAATCCATTTGCGGCTTCCACAAGTTCTACTCATCCTTCAACACCCTATGTGGATCCGTCGAGCTCGCATCAAGTTTCTCATACACTTCCACATGAACACAAATGGACTAAGAATCATCCTTTGGTTCAAGTGATTGGCAATCTCTCACGACCAGTCTCAACACGAAATCAGCTGCGTACCGACGGTGATATGTGTATTTATGCACTATCAGTCAGCACAGTGGAACCAGCAAGTGTAAAAGAAGCAATGACCGATGCATCATGGATTGAGTCTATGCAAGAAGAACTCAATCAGTTCATCCGGCTTGATGTATGGGAGTTAGTACCTCGACCGGACAATATCGATCCCCTTACTCTGAAATGGTTATTCAAAAACAAGATGGATGAGGAGCAAACGGTCATTAGGAACAAGACTCGGTTAGTCGTGAGAGGTTATAAACAACATGAGGGAATTGATTTCGCAGAATCCTTCGCCCCGGTTGCTCGAATGGAAGCTATTAGGATTTTCTTAGCATACGCGGCACATAAATCATTCACTGTGTATCAAATGGACGTGAAGACGGATTTCTTGCATGGAACGTTAAAAGAAGATGTGTATGTATGTCAACCTGAAGGTTTCATCAATACCGAACATCCATGCCATGTCTACAAGTTGAAAAAGGCAATTTATGGTTTGAAACAAGCACCGAGGGCATGGTACGACGAACTATCATCATTTCTTCTACAAAATCACTTCAGCAAAGTAACCATTGATCCAACGTTGTTTATCAAGCACTACGGCAACGACATCTTGGTGGCTCAGGTCTATGTAGATGATATTATATTTGGTTCTACTAACCCAAAATATTCCATATTATTTGCCGACCTTATGAAAAGTCATTTCGAAATGTCCATGATGGGGGAAATAACGTTCTTTCTTGGTATCCAAGTTCACCAATCCCCCCGTGGTACTTTCATAAATCAGTCCAAGTATGTGCTTGAGATTCTAACGAAATTTGGCATGGAAAACTGTGATCCTATTGGTACTCCAATGGACACTAAACACAAACTTGATTTGGATAATAAAGGGACATTTGTAGATGCTACAAAACACCGAAGCATGATCGGGTCCCTTATGTACTTAACCTCAAGCAGACCGGACATTTTGCATGCTACTTGTTTATGTGCTCGGTACTAGGCGAAGCCAACTGAGAAGCACCTCAAGGAGGTTAAAAGGATCTTTCGTTATCTCCGGGGAACCATTCACATGGGTCTCTAGTATACGAAGGATTCTGGTTTTAATCTAACTGGTTTTTCAGATGCCGACCATGCAGAGTGTCATGATACATTCAAGAGCACTTCCGGTGGAGCACAATTCTTAGGCGAGAAGCTAGTGAGTTGGTCCTCAAGAAAACAAGATTGCACGGCGTTGTCCACCGTGGAAGCAGAATTTGTGTCTCTATCTGTGTGTAGTGCTCAAGTCCTTTGGATGCGAACACAACTCACGGATTATGGCTTTCACTTTAGCAAGGTTCCTATTTATTATGATTCACAATCAACCATAGCCATATCCTGCAATCCGTTCCAACACTCCAAGACCAAGCACATAGCTGTCCGATTCCATTTCATAAAGGAGCATGTGGAAAGAGGAATGATCGAACTGTATTTTGTCAAGACGGACTACCAACTAGCCGACATCTTCACCAAAGCTCTTTCTCAAGAAAGATTTGAATTCTTGGTTCGTCGACTTGGTATGCGTAGTTTCACTCCAGATGAACTTGAACGTCTTGCACATTCTCAGTAACCTTGTATATATCTATCAGAAAATCAAAATACAAAAATATATAACCTATAAAAAATAAAAAATGAGAAAATCTTTCAAAAATATCAAAAATATCAAAAATATTCTTCTCCGACATGTACCTCAGCATCGATAATATGGATGCACTTATAAATGTCGCTCAATAACGACACAGGTACGTACATAAAGTTCGAATGAGAGTTCAAATGTTTTCAAAACATGTCTTTTCTACTTTCTTCTCATAATGGCTTATAGTCACATGTCAGACTATAACCCGGTCTCCAAAGAAAGGAAAGTCTTTGACTTATCCTCAAAAACGAGAAATTAATTTCTCTCGATCATGGGCTTATATCAAAACATTCAAAGTTTTAAGCTCATGAACACAAGGAAAATGTTCATTTATGTACATTCTTCCTTATCAACGGGAAAGTAAGCTTTCTCGGGTTTTTGAGCACAATTTTTCAAAAGTATTTCAAAACTGTGTGCTCATATACTCCCCTAATTTTAATCAAAATCTCTTTTCGAGGGGGAGTACAAACTTTGATGCAACATTATTCCTCCATGTTTCATCACTAATTTCACAAAAATTTCAATGTCATACAATTTTTGAGGGGGAGAGTAGTGATTAAAATGTGTTATCTTGGATAAGATCTTTGATATAAGTGCTTTCTTTTCCTAATATGTGCAAAAACCTTTCCTTTTATGATGCACATATGTAGGGGAGCGTTTTGGTGATACAAAAAACCTTCAAGGTGTAAACACGGATTTCATCAACACCTTGATTGCTTTTTCAACATGTTTTTCTGGTTACGATATCTATACCCTTCAACACATTAATTCACGACGGTATTGGTGTCAAAAGGTGGTTAGGTATTCATCCTATGATCCAACCAGAACCGGAGGGATCTTCCCAGGGACAATCCATTAGAATTTAGATGTCCTTAGGAAAGATGGAGTAGTTGAGTGTACGGGAAAAATGCCGACTAATGACTTAAACACTAAAACAATCACAACAAGGTGCTAGTTATGACGTCTTGGTAAGCATTGAAGGGGTTGAAGAATGAAAAAGAAATGTAAGGATAAAGGGTGTAAAAGAAAGAAGCCCTCCATACAACTTAGGCAGAAACCAGGTCAATACATCTATTATCAGAATCACTTTGATGATTTCTGATACTGAAGACAAAGCATCATGGACCCAGTGATGCAATGCACAACCCTTCCCAGCCTACTCAAGCTTCTCTCAAAAGAAGTTTGTTTTATTGTCACGGAGTTCAACTCATTCTATCAACTTTCTCACTCCGAGATAGTAGATATTGAAAAGGTGGCAGTCTGCTCCAGCCTCCGATCACCAAATAAACGTGCACTTATAGAGTCTACAGCCAACGAGATTCATCTAAAATCTCATTAGGACACTTATTCCATATATCAATTATTGTTCATCATTAGAACACAAGCGATAATTTATAGAGTCCTACGCTCTATCCTTGTGATATTTCCAGAACATTCAGAGTGATACTCTTTAGTATTCACAGTGATGAATGGAAATCCTTCCAGTGTTAACATCAAACAGCACTGCGGTAGGTCATATGTAAGATTCACTTGAATTAAAAAGATGTTAACTGGAAAGCAACAGTAGTTTGATTCTTTCTTAATTCAAACTCGTTCCAGGTCTTGACGCAATATCTTTATGATCTTGCCAGAACATTCAGAGTAGTACTTCTTAGTATTTACTGTGACGAATGGAAATCCTTCTAGTGTCATCATCAAACAGCACTGAGGTAGGTAACTTGTGTGATTCTATACGAATCAAACTTGTGTTAACTGGAAAGCAACAATGGTTTAGTTCTTAATTGATTCAAACTTGTCCCAAGAAATTGAATTGACGAATCAATCAGCAGAATGGAACTGCATGATTCACTCCTTACTATGAGTTAACTTTTGATACATTCAAGTATTGAGAACGGCTACTACAGCCAGAAACCCTGTCAAGGAAGTTCTTTGAACTTACCTAATCACAGGTACAGTATTTGTACTGTATAACGGGAAACCGTAGGAATGCAAACGGCGGCGTGACCTCAAGAGTCGTAATTCAAGACCACATGCTCTTGTAAATGAATAAAGCTCAAGAACATCTCAAACAAAGACTTCCGCTACTCTGATTATCAAGGGAGATTGTTAACAAGCTTTCAAGACTACGCAAACTATGAGTATGTGGGAAAAGACACAAGAACACAAGTTGGCAAAGCTTAAAGATCAAGTCAAGGCAAAGATCAAAGATCGAAGATCACAAGTCATGAAAGGAACAATGAAGGAACTCTCAAGACAACGAGCTTCAAAGTCAACAACACCAAAGAAGTGAAGTCACATATTACATGACTACTCCTTAGGGGGAGATTGTTAGAAGTATTTAAAGTGATGGTCATATAATATACCGTTGCGAAGCTCGTGGAAAATGCTACTTAACGGTGTTGAGAGTTCTAGCATAAAGTTATGTATGTAACGGGAATTAGTCCCGAACTCACAAATGAGGAAGGCCTTCCATACATTAGACGTGTAGTATAAAAGGCCCAAGGCACCTCATTTGTTGTGTGTGTTTTCCATTTCATAGTTTGTAGAGAGAGAAACATGTGTCTTTCTCTCACTAGGAAATCACAACCTTTTGTTTTCTATTTATTCTTCATCTAATCTAATCTTTCTTTTTGGTTTAATCTTGTTCTTCATCGTCTCTATTTCTTGTTCTATAAGTCGTGTGTTACGTCCTACAATAAACAATGCCCAAAAGTACGTGGAGTACTTTAAAAACCCGATATATGTATACCGGGGTCAAAGATAGTGTCCTCGTTTTTGGATGAAAGACGAAACAACGCTACTCCAACGCATGCTAAAACAAACCCAAAGGGTTTAAAGAAAATAGATGAGAAGAAATAGAAGGGTGGGACAATAGGTAAGTCACAAAAACCATGAGCTACTCGAGGTAGACTCGCACCAATCAAATGAAAGTATTTTCCATTTATTGCATCGGTGGAAGACCGAGATTTCCCTTTACAAGCAATTATGGGATCGTAAATCTCGTCCTCGGTGGAGAAATGTGAGGGAACATAAGGGGCTTCCCCCACACTAGATCCACACCAATCGTCGTCAAAAGGAGTAGACGAGGTGGTAGCACTCATAAAACGTAGTGATGACGGAGTTAAACTTGTAGAAAATTCATTTAAATCAATTTTAAAATCCTTTCCTTTTTCATCGTTTAAAAACTCTTTACGAAAACCCGATTTGATTATGTCGAAAATATTTGGCGTGTCAAATTCAAAATTAGTCGCGCTAAAAATCCTCACATTTAATTCATTGGTGGGAGGGGGTGGCGGATTATATAAGTTCTCAAAACGTTTATCAATAAAGAACACCACCCCATCGGGGTCTACATACTCGTCATCCTCATGAACGTCGATCTCATCGATTTCTTCATCAAAGATACGCTTGTCAAACCAAGGTTTGTCATTCCCCTCCTTGAGTATTTTAGAAACTCTCTCGAAAAGATCACGATCAAGCACGAAACCATCATTCATTTGTGGGGATTGTTGACAAGTTAAATCCTCATGAATGTGGTAAACGTAATTCTCATTTGAGGAGTGTTGATTAGGTAACTCCTCGAGAATTGGATTTTTTGTGGTCACATGAGTTGGTTCGTCATCGAAAATAAGACATTCCAACTCATTTAGTTCATCCTCGATTTTGGAAAGATCGACCTCACTTGTAGGTGGAAGTGGAGGCAAAAGATCTAGCTCTCGTTCAATGATTTCCTCAATCTCGGGATCAAACTCGTAATCATCGTACTTCACATAAGAAGAGGTCTTTTTAGGAAAATCCTCAAAAATAGCGTGTGGATTTCTAAGTACGTGATCAATCTCGGCAAAATCGCCATCGTCATCGTCAAAGAAAGAGTCGATGTGAGCACTCACAATCATGGTCTTACAAGTCGAGTGACTATGCTTAGGTGACTTTTCTAAGACGGGAGGATCGATGTCGATAAAACCTTTAGCCTCAACGGGTGTTGGGTTAGGCAATGGAGGCACTTCGATGGACTTGGAAGTTGAAGCCTCAAAGACGTGGTCCTTCGAAGGTGGTGAAGACGAGTCCATTTTGGTCATTGTCGTAATGTCACTAACGTCGCCCTTCGGAATTGGTGTGTCACTTGTTTCATCGAATACATCCCAAAGTGATTTTTCATTCATAAATTTACACATACCCTTTTGGATTAGGTACATGTATTCTTTATCATTAAAATCCTCATCTTTAAAACCGTTTTTCTTAATTTTTTCAAAACATGAATTAAGCCTCATACTTTCCGCTAAAGTGAACATTTTGAAACCATTAGGTTTAGAAACATTAGGTTTTGAAACCTCGGTTTTTTTATCATAAGACACTTGGTATTTACTCGTGAAAAAGTCCATTTTATACTCCCCATATCTCATATTAAGTCTCCCCTCGTGAATGTCGATTACGGTTCGAGCCGTCGATAAAAATGGTCGACCTAAAATAATGGGACATTTAGGGTCACACTCGTAATAGGATATAACAAAATCCGCGGGAAAAACAAACTTTCCAACTTTAACATAGACATCCTTGGCTATTCCAATTGGTATTAATGGTGTACAATTTGAAATCTCGATTGTCATGTTTGTGGGGGTAAGTCTAGGCAATCTCATCAATTTCCAAAGAGAATGAGGCATGAGATTGATACTAGCACCTAAATCGGAAAGGACTAAACATCCCTCAATCTTGGAAAAATCACAAGGTAATAAAAATTGGCCCGGATCCTCTTCCTTTCTCGGCATATGCCTTTTGGGTTTTTTAAGAAGCATCGAAGCACAAGTTTCTTCAAGGGTTACTTTGGTAAGGTCGATAAAGCTCTCTTTTTGAACCGTGGATGGAATTTGCGGTACACGAGGGTGTGCACTCTTTTCCTTGGTTGCCACGTTCACCCCATTGACTTTACAACAATAAGATGTCTTAGAAGTCGAGGGTTGAGAAGAAGGAACAACTCGAAATACATCAAGGTTAGGGGTAATCACACGACCTTTCTCACGAGACGAGGCGGCTTTACATTGTTCCTTCGAATTTGCAACGGTGTCACTAGGTAACGAACTCGATGAAGCACCCGAGGACTTGTTCATGATGGCCGAAAACATCTTTTTAATGTCAATTTGTCCTTGCTCAATCTTCGTGTTTTGAATTTTCAAAGTATTGGAAAAGTCGTTTTTCAAAGTACCAATTTCTCCCTCTAATCGTCTCATATTAGCCTCATTTGTTTTCATGTAATTTTGAAAATCGTTTCATGAACTATTTTGATTTGAATTAAAGTTCCCTTGGTTTTGATTACTTCTTTGAAAATTGTTTTGATTACCACTTGAAAAATTGTTTCCTTGATTATTGTTGTTTGAAAAATTCGAGTTTTGATTATTGTCTCGATTTTGCCAATTCAAATTACGACCTTGATTATAACCTTGATTTTGATTCGAAAAATTTCCTTGTTGATTATTTCCTTGAAAATTGTTTCGGTTTTGATTAAAATTGTTGCCTTGGTTATAATTTCCTTGTTGTGATGGAGCGACGTTATTTTGTTTTTGATTAGAAAAATTGTTGTTTAACGCACTCACATTCCACGTTTGGCCATCTGTAGCCGCACACTCGTAATAATTATGAGGTCCACCACAAAACGTACACGAAACCTCAACCGCTTTCACCGTAGCAGGAGCGTCTTTATTTTGCATTTCGACGACAAAAGACGTAAACACATTCGTTAGCTTGTCGACTTTCGCATCAACTCTCTCAATGTCGCGATTAGAACTACTAACATTGGCGACATTGGAAACACTCGGTGCGTTGCGGAGTTGGTAAACCTTGGATTGATTTTCGATAATCATCAAAGCGTCTTTCGGAGTTTTACACAAAAATTTGCCACTGGCGGCGGAGTTCAACGAATCTTGTTCTTGAAAACAAAGACCGTTGTAAAACGTATCGATTTGGTGCAACTCGGAAAAACCATGGTGAGGACATTGCCTAAGCAATTCCCTAAAACGATCCCACACGTCTATAAAAGATTCATTCGGTTTTTGCTCAAATTTCGTAATTTCATTTTTGAAAAACGTCGTCTTAGACGGTGGGAAAAAATAAGTAACGAACTTGGAGACGAGATCCTTCCACGTAGTTATGGAATTAGGTGGTTCTTTCTCGTACCAATCCTTGGCGGCACCATCGAGCGAGTACGGAAAAAGCATAAGCTTGACGACATCGGTGTCGACGTTCTTAAACTTGCTCGTGGCCAAAAGACAATCAAAATTCCGAATGTGGTCGTGAGGATTATCGGCTTCATTACCTCGAAACTTCGTAGCTTGGATTAACGAAAGCATTCTGCTCTTTATCTCAAAATTCTCCGCTTCGATAGCGGGAATTACTATCGCGTCTCCATAACCCTCGGTGGGCGCTTGGAGCAATACCATCATCGAACGATTGTCGGCCATATCGTCTACGGTCTCTTCAACAACGATATTAGGAACGTCGGTTTCTAAATCTCGTCTACGTCGTCGATTCCTTCGATTACGATTGCGTTGATTCTAAGCGTCGCTAGAATTAGAATAATCCTTCGATCGAGTGCGCATGCACTAAGCGTAGAATGGGGGTAGCAAAGAAGATTCTTTTTGCAGTTTTTCGATTTTTCAATTTTTTTGGTTTTTGATTGTTTTTTAATTTTTAATTTTTGATTTTTTGTGTATTACGTAGACTCAAATCTACAAATCTCCCCTCGAATCAATTTCTCGATAAAGGAGCCTCAAAAAATGAAAACGATCACGTGGAGTGAACGCCTTCGATGACTTTAGAACCACCAAAACGTTTAAGAGGGTTTAATCTTGAAAACAAGCAAATATATATGATACGTAGATAATACTTGGGCGGCAAACCCTCGATTAGCCTTCTTTCTCAAAACACGCACAAGCAAGCGGGGAAAACGAGGCGGCGCTAAGCACTTAAGAGCCTTTTTCCCTTAGGTCGTGAAATACAACCGCCTTATACCCACCTTATAGTTTGTGTTAATTGAAATTAAGCCTCACGAAAGTATTTATCTATTTTGCCTTTAAACTTTTTCTTTAGATTCGAATACAATGATTGAGTGATGAAATCCCGAGTCAAGGTTGCGTTTTCACGCTTTTGGAGTACTTGTATATTTATTGTTCTACGTAAGTACAATATAGTAATATATTCACAAGAAAAACGAAAACGATAATGGGATATATACAATATAGTAAAATGATTGGTTTGTGTTTAATTTAGGAAAATTAAACACGATTTATCTGGATACTATAATATAATAGAGAAAATAACAAAAATGAGTATGTACGATATTCACGCTTTCCAAAAATGAAAAGCAAAAACGCACTACTCACACAAACACGATAGTAATAATGGAAACACTAAAAACACCTCCCCGACAGCGGCGCCAAAAATTGATGTAGTAAAATCGTACACGTTTTAGGAAAAACGCGTATGAGCGGCAAGTATTAAACTCGACGATTTAGAAAAAACGACGAATCGAATAAATGCGAGTTCGTTCTCGAAGGAGGTGTGTGAATTAAGTGCCAATTATATAAAATCAAGAGTTTGGATTAGTGTCGTTTTTGGGTAAAGAGAGAAAAATTAAAGACGAGCTACGACTACAATTACACTACGACGATTTGACGTAAAACGCGAACGTAAATACGTAATATATGACAAAATTAAAAATTAAAGCTAAAAAATAATTAAAAATGAAAACAAAGTCTAAAATAATATAAAAAAGAATAAAAATTCAATAAATATATTTTAAAACCTTTTATTAATTAAATATTCAATTTTTAATGCTAATTAAAGCCCTAAAATTAAATATAATTAAGAAAAAGTCCAAAATATTATTTTATTAAACTAAAAACTCACTTATATTATTTGAAGACTAAAAAGTATTTTTCCTAAATTTTAGAGACTATTTTTCTATTTTTAAAATGATAAAAACTATTTTTAAACTAAAATAATGATTAAAATTAATAAAATAATGATAAAAATAAATTATATTTTTCTAAAAATTCTATTTTAACTAAATTAACAAGGGAAAAATGAAAAAGTAAAAAAAAAACTAAAAAAATGGCTAAAAGCAAAAGTACCCCAAAGTACTCCAATGTAGAGTACTTCTGTGTTGTCCAAGATCCCACTAGAGAAATGCCTTGTCAAAGATCTGTGTTGTCCGATATCGGACAACATAAGAAAAAACCAAAAAATGCAGCGTTCTAAGATAACACACGAAAATGTCACTGTATGACTTTTTGGCTCGTTTTCGCTTGTTTTAGGCTTGTTTATCGATGTTTTGGGTACAAACGGCACCCCTACAACCAGTTTGTTGTAAGGAGTCAACACAAACTCAAAAACTACAACAATATCAAACACAAATTCACAACTTAATGCACAAAAATCAATAACGGCAACGAAATTTGGGGCTGTGGCTATTTTAAGGCCAACAGTGACTAACAATGCAAATTTAAGTTACCCAAAAGCTATAAAACTTGTACTATCAGATAATCATCACTTGAACTATCCTAACACCTACCTAATAAGCCAAGTTCCAAACCATAAAACCCTAAAGAAAGCCTTATGCACCTGCTGGTGTATTATAACAGACAATAGGGTAGTTTGTGGATTGTAGGTGTCACAGTGAGCTAAAAGGCAATTTTTAAGCTACCCTAAAGTTCATGATCCTAAGATACTAGCTAATAATCACTAATACCTAACCTATAAGCTAATAATGAACCAATTAAACATTAATTCAAGGCCTCAAACCCCATCGTTAACAGAAAGTGGGGGGCTGTTAGTTGCTTGTTGTGTATATAGTGGGTTCTAGGTTACGCAGTGAGTAAAACTTCAAATCAGGTAGTGGGGTCTAGGTTACCGAAGAACCACCAATTAGTTTGAACCAATAAGCCAAAAGGATTTAAACCAACTTCTTAACAATGCTTTTCGTATTACAGCCTAACAAGGACATGGTGGTTCTTTTGGTTCACAGTCGGCTACCAAGATGCTTTCTAGACCACTAAAATCCCACCAAATCCTATGTCCAACTGACCAAACTCTATTGTCTACCCTAAATACCTATTTTCACCAAAAACAAAGTCCCACAAACCACGAATATGGTGATGGCACCTGTTGGTGTTAGCCTTACCACAAAGAAAGAGGTTGTGAGTATTTTTTAGGCCTACAGTGGGCTTAAATGGCACTTCTAACACTCATAAAACTTGACCTAACCTAAACGCTTGATATCTAAACCTAAATGAACACAACAACTAAAGAACCACACAACAGATTCCCAAATAACAACAATCTGCCAAGAATTATGGGGTATGGTGGTGTGTATATGACAATAGTGAGCTAACTAGCTATTTATCCTATCAAAATTTCCAAAATACAAGATACCAACTTATGATCAATTACTTTAACCTAAAATCTACCCAAATGAACACCACTAATAGATACCTATACTCACCTAAGACCTAGATGCCAACCGAATCTAAAATCACAAAAACACAATTACACTAACTATTGAGGTAAAAACACAAGGTATGGTGTTTATGATCTCATAACAGTAGAGCAAGTGACTAGTTTAAACTGCAATTCAAGAGACAATTATCCTAGAGGTCTATAAGCCTCTAACATAGCCAAATATGACAGAGATTGAATGTAAACCAAACACTTAATCGACAAAGTAACTAGCAAGATTTAACTTTAAATCTATTAAAAACTAACCAAAGATGCTAACTAACACGTAAGGAAATGCAAACCCCAAATAACTCAATCAAAGTCAAGTCTTATATTAACGCTACAAAAACTCGGAAATAGTTACAAAAGAAAAGGGTTCAAGCATGTTATACCTTGCTGATGTCGTCTTTTCCTTGGCTTCTCTTCGATTTATGGAGAGTGTAGAGAGCCCTCACTGTGGTTCAACAACTGAACCGAGGGTATAATATCTTCAAAAGGGAACATAATGGAAAAGCCTGAACAATGGTTTGGTGGTACCTACAAATGCAAACTTCAAGCTCGAGGAGTTCTCACACAAGCTGGTTGTCAATCAGCTTATGTTGAGGGCTTCTAGAACAGTGAAAATCATAACAGTAAAAGAAAAACATGGGATATCCAAACTTCCACTTGAGAAAAAAAATTTCGAAACCAAATCGTGAAACTTAAAAGTACTTAACAGGAATTATCAAGCTTATATCCTTCGTATAACCTTGATTTTTCAGGTCAAGTTTATACAAGTTTATAAAAACTTGGGTCTCCAAAAGGTTTAAGAAAATTCTTTCAAAAATACTTTTTGAATAGTCTAAATTAATTTGCAGAAATTTAAAATATTAAGCTAAGACAGTAAAATAAAATGGAACTCAGCTCGAACTTGCAAAGATTTTATAAAAACTCTAACTATTTTATTTCATAAAGGGAACCTTTACAAAGCTAAAGCTGGAACAATATAGCAATTCACATGTCGACTGCTTATATAGGAGATTAAACAACTATCTAGAATAAAAATAATAAAAAAGAGAAAGAACCCTAGTTGCTTGATCTTCCAATTCTGCCCTTTGTTCAAACTTTGAAGAATCTGGTCAAATATCGACCCATGTGACCTTCTGTTTGGAGAATGATGTTTGTGGGATTCCAGCTAGCAAAAAACGATCTTGGCCCTTCAACTTGTTGTGGTGATCACGTTATGTAAATCTGACCATCAAATGGGTCGTCTCTTCTGCAAAGTGATGGTGACAAGTGAATCATATGAGCTGGGATGGGGGCCATAGTGCTGATGTGGATGATTCATTCACGTGGGATGGTCGGGTGTTGGGTTGGTAACAAAACCCCCAAGGTTAATTAGGTTTTAATTGGTTGGTACGGTTGATTTAATATGGATGAGTGATGTTTAGGGTTTATGATAAAAAGATGGTGTTAAATTCATTTTAGGGAAAGATAAGTGTTTTTGGGAATGATAAGTTTAATAAATCAGTAAAAAAATACTGATTATGTAAAGAGTGGGTGACGTGGGGTGGAGTAGGTGATGTTGATGATGGTGATTGGGTGTTGGGGGTGAGGTGGCTAAATGGTTGGCTGTGATGAGTTTACATGTTCCCCCATTTTGGTCCTTGGACTCCAGTAACTTGTCACTTTGCATTAAACATCCCAAAAGTATAATTCCCTTTATAAGAAACTTTTGTTTTTCATACATTGGCCACCAAAAGTTATCATAACTTGTTCCAAGGGCTAATCTTGCATATTCATCATATTCCAAGGATCATTTATGCACATACTTGATATTTTAGGGACCCACAAGTAATTTTGAGGTTTTACAGGGGTATAAAATGACAAGTCTTCAAAAGTTGAGGGACCAATATTGCCAAATCTTCAAACTTCAACGACTTGAATGGAAATTCATGATTCAGGTCCGGTTCTTTGTGCGGCTTCGTTTCCTGTGTTCGTTTTTGCTTGATTCTTGTGATCTTTTGTTGATTTCACGATATCCGTACCTAAAATACACAATGAACAAACACAAGCATATTTTTGGGTATTTTAATGATATTTTAAGCATTTTAAGCCCGATTTGGACGATGCGACTATGTATAAAAGCAGTCTCATCAGTTTCCTCTTAAGAGTTTCGAAGGCTCGAACACAATCCTCATTGAAGTTAAAAGGAGCATCCTTCTCGAGAAGGTGTGTCATAGGTCGAGTAATTTTCAAAAAGTCTTTGATGAAACAACGATAAAAGCCCGCATGGCCTAGGAAACTCCTAACTCCCTTAACGGTTATTGGATAAGGTAATTTGGCTATTACGTCTATCTTAGCTTTAACTATCTCAATCCCCGCTTTCGAGACCTTGTGCCCTAAGGCGATTCCTTGTTTACACATAAAATGACATTTTTCCCAATGAATCACAAGGTTGGTTTCTTTATAACGTTTTAACATTTTCTCGAGATTGGATAAACACGACGTGAACGAATCACCAAACACCGAAAATTCATCCATGAATACTTCCATCGACTTCTCGATCATATCATGAAAAATAGCCATCATACACCGTTGAAAAGTTCCGAGTGCATTACAAAGTCCGAATGGCATTCTACGATAAGCAAACGTTCAATATGGACACGTAAATGTAGTTTTCTCTTGATCACGAGGGTCGATAGGGATTTGAAAGTAACAGGAAAAACCATCTAAAAAGCAATACAAGTCATTTCCCGTAAGTCGCTCCAACATTTGATCCATGAAGGGCAAGGGAAAGTGGTCTTTACGAGTGGCGTCATTTAACTGTCGGTTGTCAATACACACCCTCAAACCGGTCACAACACGAGTGGTAATTAACTCGTTTTTTTCATTAGGCACAACGGTCATTCCTCCCTTCTTAGGGACACAATGGATTGGGCTCACCCATGGGCTATCAGAGATAGGATAAATCATTCCGCGTCAAGAAGTTTTAAGACCTCTTTTTTAATGTCATCGTGAATTTTGGGTTTACCCTTCTTTGATTTTGAATTGCGGGTTTGTAGTCCTCCTACATTAAAATATTGTGAGTACAAAATTTTGGGTCAATAACCTTAATGTCGGTACTTTTCCATGCAATTGTACCTTTGTGAGCTTTAAGAATAGTAAAAAGTGCGGCTTTTTCATAATTGGAAAGATCTTTCGCAATAATAACTGGCAACTTGTCATCACCTTCCAAGAATGCGTATTCAAGGTGAGATGGAAGATCTTTCAATTCAAGGATTGGCGGTTCCTTGATTGATGATTTTTGTTCAACACTCAGAACTTTCATCGGTGGAAGAAATGGTGGAATGAGAGTATCATTCCCAATAATTACCTCATCTTCATTGTCGATTTCATTTAAAATAAAATCGCCTCCTTGTAATGGAGTGAGATTTGGTGTAGAATTAGCAAGAATCGGATCCATAATAGTGGGATTGCCACTTGACGAACTATCGGAAAAACCTAATACTTCTTGTGAAAACTCATCGCAAACTACATCGACTAAGTCAATGTGGTTGATGGTAGCGATTGCATAAACATGAGAAGATGTAGAGTTTTGAGTAACGTTTATTACAAGTTCCTCTTCGTTGAATCTCAAACTTATCTTTCTAGCATGCAAATCAATGATCGATTTCGAGGTGTCTAAAAATGGACGGCCTAAAATTAGAGGAACTTGAGGATCCTTGGGAATGTCTACAACGATAAAATCAACGGGATAGTAGAACTTCACCACTTTTACGAAAACGTCTTCGGCTACTCCACATGTGAGAATCGTAGAATGATCGGCCATCTCGATTGACATTTTCGATGGAGTAAGAGCCGGAATTGATAACGATTTCCACATTGAAAAACGCATCAAATTAATGCTCGCGCCAAGATCGGACAAGGCAAGGCATCCTTCCATTTCTTGAATATCACAAGGAATGAGAAACTTCCCGGGGTCACCAACGTTTTCTGGTATTTGGTTAAGATAAACCGAAGAACAATTAGATAGCTTTGAAAGCTTTTCCTTATCATTCATCATACTTTTAAAAGTGGAAGCAAAGTGAGACATGTATAACAACGCATAAGCTAAACTTACATTAAAATGAACTTGTTGAAACATTTTGATAAAAGCTCAAGTTGTAGTTTATTACGTTCTTGCGACTTCTCCTTGTTTCTTCTCGATGGGTAAGGTAATGGTGGTGTGGGTAGGGGCATAGGCAACGGCCTTGGAATCTCGGGTTCCACAATTGGTATTGGTTCAACCGTAGGTGTGGTTTGAGCGTTACTTTGTGGGCTTGTAATATGCTCCTTTTCGACCATCACCTCGGGTTCTTTCTCGATTTCTTTCTCCGTAGAAGTACTTGGGCGAGAGATTGGTTCATTGAAAGTTTTACCACTACGAGTAGTAATAACCTTCATTTCTCCCTTCGGGTTTGCAATGGTATCACTAGGAAGACAACCCGAAGAAGAGGGTTTACACATGATAGCTTCAAACATACTAGCCATTCGATCTTCAAATTTTGATTGACTTTTATCCGCTTTTAACAATTCTTGCTTAATCTCATGTTTACCTTGTTCCATCTTTTGTTGATTTTGTTGAAGACGTTGAACGTTTCCTTCCATTTTATTAGCATGAGTTTTCAATTCATTAGCAAGTTCTTTTTTAAGCTCGTTTTTCAACTCGGATCTTAAGCTAATCATTTCTCGTTGCATGTTATCAAACTTAGCATCATTTGCCATAGCATAATCCAAAAATTCTCCTTGAAGATTTTTAGTGTGAGCATTTTGAAAACCTTGTGTAGTATTTTGAAAATCACGGTTTTGATTTTGATTTTGCACTTGCCCATTGTTCCCACTTTGGTAATTACCCTTGTTATAGTGACGTTGATTGCCTTGATAACCACCACTTTGATTTTTGTTTCGATAGTTGTTAACATTTTGATTTTAAGTAGCTTGATTTGGGTGGGAACCTTGGCCGTTTTGGTTGTAAGTTCCCGTTGCTACGTAAGCACTCGAAGTGTTACCACCAGCGGTAATGCACTCAGAAAAATCATGAGCTCCACCACAAGATATACAACTCTTTTCAATCGCTTTAACTGATGCGGAAATCAAAACATCTTGTGCTTTCCAATGTGTCATAAGCGTCAAAAATCTATCGAAAAACCGATTATCCTCATTGGCTTCATCATGTAAGGCATTCATGTTACGAGACGATGACGACGAGCCCATAGTGGCAACACTCGATGTGTTACGAGGGTTATAAACCTTAGATCTATTCTTGATAATCTTTAAAGCTTCATCGGTCGTTTTGCACAAAAAATTACCACCCGCAGCGGCATTCAAATAGTCTCGTTCATGATCGTTAAGCCCATTATAAAAAGTATCAATTTGATTCAATTACGAAAAATCATGGTGAGGACATTCATGTAACATTTCCTTAAATCATTCCCATGCCATTGAAAAACTTTTATTAGATCTTTGCGTAAACCTTGAAATCTCATTTTTCAAATGTGTCGTCTTAGATGGCGAGAAAAATTGGTTCACAAACTTAGAGACGAGATCACCCCATGTCAAAATCGAATTTTGCGGTTCTTTCTCGATCAAAATTTTTGCGGGTCCATCTAACGAGTATGGAAACAACATCATCTTAATGGCGTCATGTGGAACATCCTTAAACTTGCTTGTTGCGGTGAGGCGATTAAAATTCCTTATGTGATAATGTGGGTTGTCTTTTTCATGTCCGCGAAACATGTTTGCTTGTAGCATCGACATTAAACCCGTCTTGATCTCGAAATTCTCCGCAAGGATGGCAGGAATCACAATAGCTTCTCCGAAACCCTCGGTGGGTGCTTGAAGCAACTCCATCATAGTACGATTAGCCATAGTGACTATTGGTTCTACAACGGGTTCGATAATAACTGAAATTTAGTTAATAAAATGTTTTGGTTGCATGATCTTTGATCGTGTTGCTCGTACCCAATTATATTTGTCGTTGTTTTGTTCTCGGTATCTTTTCGAATCGATCACGATTCAAAGTGGAATTGTTGTAATTGGTAACTAAAAGGGGAGCTTTTGATCAATATCTACTTAAAAGATAAGTGCGGGAAGTAATAAAATTAAACTAAAAGCAATTAATGAAATAAAACTTTAATTAAGATTAAACAGTAAGATACCTTAAAACAGCTGGTTCGGAATAAGTCCTTGATTAGGAATATTTAGCCTTCAGTCGAAATGTTTTTGTTGTTCTTGATCCGGAATAATAAACACAGAAGACTCATTTGGAATAATTAACTTGATTTGGAACAAATTACTGATTCGGAATATTCTTGAAAGGCCTTGGTTCGGAATGTTGGTGATCATGCGGAATAATATGCTGATGCGGAATAAAATCTGATTCGGAATATATGATGTTGTTGATTCGGAATATAGAACTGATCCGGAATAAACTTCATTGATTCGTAATACAGAAACTGATTCAGAATAATTAACTAAAATGTTGGTTCGGAATATAACCTTGAATCGGAATAAATTGCTTATTCGGAATATTTGAAAACAAAAACTTGATTCGGAATAATTTTTAACAAAATACTCATCCGGAATATTGGTTCATTCGGAATGTTCAAAAGCAAAACTGATCCGGAATAAATCTGTTGGTTCGGAATAGCGAGAACAAAAAACTGATTCAGAATCACTTTTGATTCGGAATATCTTAAGCAAAAATGCTCATTCGGAATACTAGCTTGATCCGGAATATAATAAACAGAAACCCTTCATCCGGAATGATTAGCTCATCCGGAATAACTTTAGTAATCCCTTGATTCAGAATCTGGGTTGATGAACAGTCCGAAGAACAGGGGAGTACTTTTGATCACGAATTTAACCAAAATCCACAAATTTTTTTAACCAAAACTTAAACCAATTTAACCACCAATCATTTACTAATGATAAGCATCAAACCAAATCAACAAAAACATAAAACCCACTTACTTCTGAAGATCAAACTCAATAAAATGAAACTTAGAACTTTGAATCAACAAGAGAAGAAAGAAAGATTAAATGGAAACTTGTATTAAGGATTAAGATTCAAACAAACAAAATGAAAGATTAAACTTACAAGATTGTGGAGGAATCAAAGAAAATAAAAACCACCAATCTCCTTAAGGGAGTTGGTTTCCTACAAACTAGGAAAGAAATAACAGAAAGAAAAACTAGCTTGAAATTTGTGAAGGGAAGGTCTATTTATAGGCCTTGTCTTTGGTTGGTGAGTGGGCTTTCTCCCTTTCTTTTTGTCTTCTTGTCTTTTCAGAAAAGTTGACGTTTTCGATTTCGATTCGGAATTTGTCGACGAATAAATTCAACTCGTCTTTAATTTTCTTCATTTAATATACTTGAGTTCTTCGACATATAAAAATCTTCCATCTTTGGTCCTTTTCTTCGATAAATCTTCAAATAGGCCCATTGACTTCAAATCTTTTGCATTTCTTGGGCTATAGACTTCGTCTTTCATCTTTTTCTTCGATAAAACCCGTACAATCCCATGTTATCTTCAATATTTATCCCGTTGGCTCTGAAAACACAACAAACACACAAACCACGCATAATTCCAAACAAATGACATTAAATACGTCTTTTGGTCTCGTTTTAGCAAGAAATAAGTGGTAAAGGATGGGTGTTTTCACACCTATCAAATCCTCTACACTTAACCATTGCCATGCCCTCATGCAATGCTATAATTTTAAAGCATGGTTTACATTTCTCATCATAAATAACCCACCTTGGCCTTTATTAAATTCCAAACACTAAGGAAACCAAAAGAACAAAACAAGTAAAGTATTTAAAGACTTACATTGGGGTTTTAGATTTTCATGAATGTTTATCATTCTTAAGTTTCACTTTCCCCATACCAAGCTTAAAAACGAGATCATTGTTATTATAAGTTAGCAAACTAACACGAACTCATGTGGCCCAATTATTCACTTAGACTCCCTTATTCCTAGGTGTATCTCTTATATTTTATTATTGTCTTGAATGATCACGAGGATGTATTGTTTGACTTATTTCGATAGATATTTAGGCGGAAAACAAAGTGGGAGGATTTGATCAATAGTTAGCTAAAGGACAAAATCTTTCAAAACTGCTTCTCGGGACCTCATAAAGTTCATATATTGGCATAACTCGCTTCGCGATTTGAGACCTTTCTCGGCCGATATTTGGCAGCGACTTCATACTTCGAATCTTTGAGAGACGTTCTTGAAATTATGGTCTTCTCTTCATAATAGGAATTTCTTCACTTGAAGTTTTGAGAGATTCTTCATATTTGGACCACGACTTCTTCATTTTTCTCCAATCTTTATTTTGGACTTTGATATACAACGATCCGCCTCCTTTTAGGACTTGGATCTATTTATCCTCATACCTTGCTAGGGTCTTTTCCGATAGACTTCTCCATGACTTTTGGGGAGTTTTTTGCTTTTTGTCGTGTGTCTCGATCCTTCATATTGATTTTCCATAAATGATTCTTCACATCACTTTTGGATCTTTAGCAACAAAATGTAGCCCTCATGCCTTGTTAGGGCCTTTTCGGACTCGCCAATCTTCGCATCCCGCTTCAATAAGTTATGCCTTGGCTATGAACTCTAATTAATACCGAGAAACTTTTAAACGATCTTGGGCTAGAAGCTAAGTAACTTTTCAAATCGTTCAACCTTATTTATTGCAGATAAATTTATTAGCAAGCGATGGGAGAATAGGCTTATAATCAACTCACATAAATTCACGAAAGAATACCAAACTTATAATTGACTATATCATCTCTCGTTCTCCATAGTTTAAAATCTCAAGGAATGAGACTCGTGGATGCTTAGCCAATTAAATCAAAGTTTTGGGTTTTCGAGTCGCCTATAGGATCTTGCATCTTCTTAGACTCTTTCAAGATTAGAATTTGCGTTTTAAAGTTCCCTTGATAAACGACTCTCTAGGATCAATTATAGGAACTTGCGAAAAGTTCTTGTTCTTAACCCGTGAGAGTTAAGACTTTCGTGTTTTAAAGCTCCTTATATAAAAGCCTAGCAAAACTTGACTTAAACATGTTAAGGATACTAGCTAGAGTAAACTTAGATAAGTAAACTCGGGTTGAGTCAAAATATTCACGACTTTGAAAAATTTAAAACCACTTTATTGAAATTTTATTCTAGCAAGGAAAGAAAATAAACATAACAAAGGAAAATAGAACTATACAACTAGGCCAAAATAGATTAAAAATTTTGAAAACTGTCGAAAAATCGAATTTTCCGGTTAAATGAAGGCACTTTAATGGAAAAGTCCACTTAAAACTTCGATAGAAGTCTCCCCTACACTTAATATAAACATTGTCCTCAATGTTTAAGCATGTGGGAAAGGTCTCCCCTACACTTATGACATATTGCACGTTGGTTAAATCAAGTTAAGGAGGAGACAACTAAAGTGATCAATTTCAAATGTGAGTATGAAGAAAATTAAATCACCATAGTTGAGAGATAGAACCGGAATTGCGGATAACATGGGAGCACGGTTCTTCAAAGATTCCAAGAGTGCATTTATCCCTGTAATCACATCACCATACAAACACAAGCAACCTATATAGCCCCCCTACACTTAGGATGAAAAACGGAAAAAGGGGGAATAGATACTCGGGTTGCCTCCCGAGGAGCGCTTGTTTTTGTTAACCGAGTCACGAGCCTGACTCGGTCCCGAACTAATTCATGGGAAACGTGGTGAGGGATGGAATCATCTCATGAGAGATGTCCTCACTAAAGTACAACTTCAAACGCTGGCCATTCACCTTAAAATTAGGCCCATTTGGCTGAGAAAGCTCAATGGTGCCATAGGGAAAGACATTGGCGATGGTGAATGGACCAGACCAGCGGCTCTTCAACTTGCCCGAGAAGATCTTCAACCTAGAGTTAAGAAGTAAGACTTGATCACCAACGTGGAACTCTCGGTTCTTAATTTTAGCATCGTGGATGATCTTGGTCTTCTCCTTGTAGATCAATGAGTTCTCGTAAGCTTCATTCCTCAGTTCATGTAGCTCGTTGGGTTGAATCTTGCGAAGATCACCGGCTTTGTTGATGTCGAAGTTTGCCCACTTCAAGGCCCAGTATGCCTTATGTTCCAGCTCGATAGGGAGGTGGCATGCTTTCCCGTACACAAGACGATAAGGTGTACAACCAATCGGTGTCTTATAGGCGGTACGGAAAGCCCACAGAGCATCATCAAGTTTATCGGCCCATGAGGCACGATGCTCTCCCACAGTACGCTCCAAAATTTGCTTCAATCCACGGTTGGATATCTCGGCTTGACCGTTGGTTTGAGGATGATAAGCGGTGGAAAGACGGTGATTGACACCATACTTAGCCATGACTCTTGCAAATTGATCATTGCAAAAATGAGTCCCGTGGTCACTGATTATAGCACGAGGAACACCGAATCGAGCAAACAGTTGTTTCTAGAAATTACAAACCACCCTTGCGTCGTTAGTGGGTAAAGCTTTGGCTTCAACCCATTTAGAAACGTAGTCAACGGTGACAAGGATGTATTTGTTTCCTTTAGAAGAAGGGAATGGCCCCATAAAGTCGATGCCCATACGTCAAAGATTTCACATTCTTGTATGAAATTTTGAGGCATCTCATCTTTATGTGTGATCTTGCCTTGTTTTTGGCAAGCATCACAGTGTTTAACCATCTCGTGAGCGTCACGATAAATGGTGGGCCAATAAAATCCCGAGTCAAAGACTTTCTTCGCGGTGAAGTTAGGACCAAAGTGACCACCGGTGGGTCCTTTGTGGCAAGCCTTGAGAATGTCTAAAGCTGCCGATCCGTCAACACATCAGCGAATAATCAAGTAAACGCATTGTTTGAATAGAAAAGGGTCATCCCAAAAGTAGGTCTTAACATCATTCAAGAACTTTTTCTTTTGTTGGGATGTTAACCCTTTGATGAGAACACCACCCGCTAAGTAGTTTGCAATGTCCGCAAACCAGGGGTGTCAACAAGATTGACACAAATAGACAGTAAGGTCTCAAGGGGAAAAGAGTCATTGATCTCTTTGTTAGGATGATCCCCTTGATATGGATCATCAAGTCTACTTAGATGATCCGCGGCTAGGTTTTCAGCTCCCTTTTTGTCACGAATTTCGATGTTAAATTCTTGAAGGAGTAAAACCCAGCGAAGAAGTCTTGGCTTAGAGTCGTGCTTAGTCATCAAGTACTTCAACGCGGAATGGTCCGTGTATACAATGGTGGTGGATAAAACAAGATAGGGGCGAAATTTTTCAAAAGCATAGACAACAGCTAAAAGCTCTTTTTCGGTTGTCGTATAATGCAATTGAGCCCCCGTCATTGTCTTGCTAGCATAATGGATTGGTTGGAAGTGTTTATTCACTCTTTGGCCCAAAACCGCACCAATAGCAAAGTCGCTAGCATCGCACATCAACTCAAAGGGTAGCTCCCAATTAGGGGTAACAAAGACCGGTGCCTTAGTTAGCTTATCCTTAAGAAGGTAGAAGGTTTCAATACACTCTTTAGGAAAGATAAAAGAAGTATCTTTTTCCAAGAGGTGAGTCATCGGGCGAGCGATTTTAGAAAAATCTTTGATAAATCGACGGTAGAAGCCCGCATGACCAAGAAAACTTCTCACACCCTTCACGGTTGAAGGTGGAGGTAATTTGGCTATGACATCCACTTTAGCTCGGTCCAATTCAAGACCAGCTTTTGAGATTTTATGTCCTAACACAATGCCTTCTTTTACCATAAAATGGCATTTTCCCAATTGAGAACAAGGCGAGTGTCTTCGCACCGCTTAAGCATACGTTCTAAATTGGCAAGGAAAGAAGAGAAGGAATCCCCAAAGACCGAGAAATCATCCATGAAGACTTCCATGGTTTGCTCAACCATGTCATGGAAGATAGCCAACATGCACCTTTGGAATGTCCCGGGGGCATTGCATAAGCCAAAAGGAATTCTTTTGTAAGCAAATGTGCCATAGGTACAAGTGAATGTTGTCTTCTCTTGATCTTGGGGATCGATGGGTATTTGGAAATAACCCGAGAAACCATCTAGAAAGCAGTAATATTCATTACCCGCTAAACGTTCAAGCATTTGGTCCATAAAAGGAAGAGGGAAATGATCCTTTCTCGTGGCATCATTGAGTTTGCGATAGTCTATATAAAATCTCCACCCAGTAACGAGACGTGTAGGAATCAACTCGTTGTTTGCATTGGGCACAACGGTGATTCCGCCTTTCTTAGGCACACAATGGACTGGACTAACCCATGGTGAATCCGAAATAGGGTAAATCATGCCCGCATCAAGAAGTTTGATAACCTCTTTTTTGATAACGTCATGGATTTTAGGATTCACCCTTCGTTGGTTTTGAATTGTGGGCTTAAAGTCGTCCTCCATGAGAATTTTATGTGTGCAAAAGTGAGGATCAATTCCGCGAATATCGGAGATTTTCCAAGCGATAGCTCTTGTATGTTTCTTGAGAACTTCAATGAGACGAGTTTTCTCATCGGCTTTTAAGTCCTTAGCAATGATAACGGGAAGTTTATCAATTCCTTCTAAGAAAACATACTCGAGATGGGGAGGTAAGCCCTTAAGCTCAAGAGTGGGAGGATCCTCAATAGATGGTGTAACTAACGATGGATCATCATTAGTCACCTCTTTAGGAGAAGGGGGAGAAAACGGGTCTTCATTGAGAAGTTCCTCAATTGTACGAATGTCTTCTTCCCAATCGGTGGGAGAATCATCATACTTAAGATCAAGTGGACCCAAGCTAGCTTCAAATTCATCCAAAAGAAAGTCACTTTCTCCAAAAGGAGTCAATGACGGAGTGATTGAGGCAATAGTCTCAACATTGGGTAGAGAAGAGAGATTACTTTTGCAAGCATCATGAAAGTGTTCTTCACAAGCCTCATCGAGAACATCAATAGCATTAACACTCTCATATGAATAAAGTTGCTTAGAAATCTTACCCATGTTGAAGACAATTTTATCGTCACCAACTCTGATGATTATTTCGCCCACGGCTACATCAATGAGAGTGCGACCGGTCCTCAAGAAGGGACGTCCAACGATTAATGCAACACGAGGATCCATCTCGTAGTCAACGCCAACAAAATCCGTCGGGAAGGTGAATTTGTCAACGCCAACAAAGACGTCTTCGGCTATCCCCACTGGATAAGCAACCGTACGGTTAGCTAATTCCAAAGTCATTTTGGTGGGGACTAGCTCGGGGAGAGATAATTGCTTCCAAACACTTAAAGGCATTAAGTTTATACTGGCACCTAGATCGGCTAGGGCCATGCAATTCTCTACTCCCGGGAAGTTGCAAGGAATCAAGAAGCGACCCGGATCACCAAGTTTGGTTGGCAATTTCCTTAAGAGAACCGTGGAGCAATTCTCATTAAGTTGGGTCTGAGCAATGTCAAGAAGCTTCTCCTTGTCACTTAGAAGATCTTTAAACATCTTCGCATATTTAGGCATGTGAGTGAGAGCCTCGGCAATGAAGATGTTAAAATTCAATTGTTTAAACATTTTGAGAAAGTTTGAAACTTGAATATCATCCTTGCTCTTTTGCTTCTCTTTCCTCAACCTTGAAGGATAAGGTATATCAGATGAAGAGGAAGGCTTTAGGGGAGTAGGATCACTCACAACCACGGGTGGTGGGGGAATGGGGGTAGAAGGCAAAGGAGGTGAGGAAAGTTGCTCTTTTTCCTTGTTCACAATCACGGGTGGAGGTGTAGGAAGCTCGGGTTCCGTATAACCTTTTCCACTACGAGTGGTGATTAATTTCATCTCCCCTCTTGGATTCGCAACGGTGTTACTCAGAAGAGTACCCGAAGAAGAGGGTTGATTACCTTGGAAGAGCGAACCGATCATATCACGTATGTTATCCGCTTGAGTGCTGAAAGAGTCTCTCATGTCTATACGAATATCATTGCTTTGTTTCGCCATGTCATTCCTTAGCTCGGCTCGAATATCGCTCCCTTGTTTCGCCATTTCTCCCTTCAAGTTGATGAATTGACTCTGAAGATTCGTCTCCATCTCTCTATTAGTCCTCATGAACGTCTCGACGTCTTGATTCAATGTCATCGGTTGATTGAGAGGTGGAGCTTGGTAAGCTTGAGAATTTCCTTGAGGTGGGTATGGGTTTCTTTGGGATTGATATTGATTGTTAGCACGAGGTTGGGATTGGTTATTTCGGTTATAGCTTTGTTGTTGAGTTTGGTTTTGAGGAGTAAAACCGAGTGGATCAAGATAGTTGTTTGAAAGATAACTTAGCATGGTACGGACTCCTTGGGGACGAGCTTGATAGCCTCCCGTGGGATAAGTACTGTATGCCGCGTTAACGTTTTCAGAAAAGTTGCCTTGAGTAGAAGGACAATCATTGTAAGAATGAGGACCACCACATGTGTCACAAGAAATAGAAACGGCTTTAGCTTGTTGAAAGTGGTTTGTGGCCATGGTCATGTAATTCTTGTTCATCTCCGCGACTTGTCGGGTAAGTTCGGCTATCTCGGGATTGGAAGTAGTAGAAGAAACATTGACTCTCCTATTAGATCTTGAGGATGCGGACGAATCCCAATTCTTGTGGTGAGTAGTCATGTTTTCAATCAACTCTCTACACTCCTCCGGTCTCCTTTTCATAAAAGTACCACCGGCGGCGGCGTTGATCGTGTCACGATCACGAAAAGTGAGACCATTGTAGAAAGTATCAATGAGAGTGACAGGGAGCATGTTATGATTTGGACAACGGTCGATCAAATCATTGTATCGTTCCCAAGCATCAAAGAGCGATTCATCATCGTCTTGCATGAATCCACTAATTTGGTTACGAAGGCTCGTGACCATGGATGGTGGAAAGTAGCGCGACAAAAATCGTTGAGTCATGTCGTCCCAAGTATGAATAGAATTCTTTGGGAGACGGTCAAATCATTTTTCGGCATGGTGAGAAAGCGAGTGGGGAAATAGTTGAAGGCGAAGTTCATCCATAGAAACACCGGGTGACTTCATGCTTTGGGTGATGGTAATGAATTTGTCGAGGTGTTTGTTGGCATCATCATCCGGTATTCCGCGAAAGGGATTAGTTTGCACTTGATGGATCATGTGATGCTTCAACGAAAACTCCTGAGCCGTGATTTGCATCGGCGCAATCGGGCCTCCACGTCCGTTCATCGTAGGTTGGCATAGCTCCTCCATGGTTCGTAGGTCGGGTAAGGGTGGATTAATCATGTTGGGGTGAGGTGGATTATTATTGTTGTTGTGTACACCGGCCATGTCTAAATTATCGAGAGTCTCGGGCTCGGGATAAGACGTTGATCGAGTACGCACACACTAAAAGAAAATGCAAGAGAAAATATTTTTGGTTTTTATAGGTTTTTAATTTTATTATATTTTGTATTTTTTTGAAAATTTTATATTTTTATGGGTTTTTGAAAATTTTTGTGCTTGAAAATAACTTTCCCGAAAGAACGGATCCCAAAATCCAATTTTTCTCACAAGGAACCGTTGATCCTTACGAAAAGAGCCGGCAGCGACGCCATTTTAATAACTGAAATTTAGTTAATAAAAAGGTTTGGTTGCATGATCTTTGATCGTGTTGCTCGTACCCAATTATATTTGTCGTTGTTTCCTTCTCGGTAGCTTTTCGAATCGATCACGATTCAATGTGGAATTGTTGTAATTGGTAACTAAAAGGGGAGCTTTTGATCAATATCTACTTAAAAGATAAGTGTGTGAAGTAATAAAATTAAACTAAAAGCAATTAATGAAAACAAAACTTTAATTAAGATTAAACAGTAAGATACCTTAAAACAGCTGGTTCGGAATAAGTCCTTGATTCGGAATATTTAGCCTTCAGTCGGAATGTTGTTGTTGTTCTTGATCCGGAAAAATAAACACAGAAGACTCATTCGGAATAATTAACTTGATTCGGAACAAATCACTAATTCAGAATATTCTTGAAAGGCCTTGGTTCAGAATGTTGGTGCTCATGCGGAATAATATGCTGATGCGGAATAAAATCTGATTCAGAATATATGATGCTGTTGATTCGGAATATAGAACTGATCCGGAATAAACTTCATTTATTCGGAATACAGAAACTGATTCGGAATAATTAACTAAAATGCTGGTTCGGAATATAACCTTGACTCGGAATAAGTCCTTAATTCGGAATAATTTTTAACAAAATACTCATCCAGAATATTGGATCATTCGGAATGTTCAAAAGCAAAACTAATCCGGAATAAATCTGTTGGTTCGGAATAACTAGACAAAAAACTGATTTGGAATAACTTTTGATTCGGAATATTTTAAGCAAAAATGCTCATTCGGAATACTAGCTTGATCCGGAATATAATAAACAGAAACCCTTCATCCGGAATGATTAGCTCATCCGGAATAACTTTAGTAATCCCTTGATTCGGAATCTTGGTTGATGAACAGTCCGAAGAACAAGGGAGTACTTTTGATCACGAATTTAACCAAAATCCACCAAGTTTTTTAACCAAAACTTAAACCAATTTAACCACCAATCATTTACTAATGATAAACATCAAACCAAATCAACAAAAACATAAAACCCACTTACTTTTGAAGATCAAACTCAATAAAATGAAACTTAGAACTTTGAATCAACAAGAGAAGAAAGAAAGATTAAATGGAAACTTGTATTAAGGATTAAGATTCAAACAAACAAAATGAAAGATTAAACTTACCAGATTGTGGAGGAATCAAAGAAAATAAAAACCACCAATCTCCTTAAGGGAGTTGGTTTCCTACGAACTAGGAAAGAAATAACAGAAAGAAAAACTAGCTTGAAATTTGTGAAGGGAAGGTCTATTTATAGGCCTTGTCTTTGGTTGGTGACTGGGCTTTCTCCCTTTCTTTTTGTCTTCTCGTCTTTTCAGAAAAGTTGATGTTTTCGATTTCGATTCGGAATTTGTCGACGAATAAATTCAACTCGTCTTTAATTTTCTTCATTTAATAGACTTGAGTTCTTCGACATATAAAAATCTTACATCTTTGGTCCTTTTCTTCGATAAATCTTCAAATAGGCCCATTGACTTCAAATCTTTTGCATCTCTTGGGCTATAGACTTCGTCTTTCGTCTTTTTCTTCGATAAAACCCGTAAAATCCCATGTTTTCTTCAATATTTATCCGGTTGGATCTGAAAACACAACAAACACACAAACCACGCATAATTCCAAACAAATGACATTAAATACGCGTTTTGGTCTCGTTTTAGCAAGAAATAAGTGGTAAAAGGATGGGTGTTTTCACACCTATCATTCGATAATTGGAGGTTCTTCTTCAATCAAAGGATCTTGGTTTCCTTCCTTTTGATGATGTTTGCGAGCTCGTTTCGCTTGATTAAGATTTTGCATAAACGTGATGTAGAACGTGGAGGTGAGCAAAAAAGATTCTTTTGGGGTTTTTGTTGATTTTCAATTGATTTTGTGTTTTTGATTGTTTAAAAAAAATTGTTTATTTGTAGACAACAATCTACCAAATCTCTCCTCGAATCGGACTCTTGATTAAAGGCGCCTGAAAACAATCACGTGGAGTGAACGCCTTTGATTGACTTTAGAACTTTGGTGAAAACCAAATTGTTCAAGAGGGTTTAATCACAAAGAACCAAGCAAATATATATGATACGTAATAATACTTTGTGCGGCAAAACCCTCGATTAGCCTTCAAGATAAAATACTCACAAGTGAATGGGGGGAATGAGGTGGCGCGAAGAACTTAAGTACCTGACTTCCCTTAAACAGCCTTTTATAGCACGTTGCCTATCTATTCACCTTAAAGTTCGTATTTTTTAAAATCGAGCTAATAGAAAGTATTTATCTATTTTTGCCTTTTTCTTTTTGTTTGAGATTCGAATACAATAATTAGGAGATCAAATCCCAATTAAGGTTGTGCTTTCACACTTTTGTAGATATTTTGGATTAATTGTGATACATATACAATAAAGTAATAATAATTCACAAAGAAAGCGAAAAACCGATAATACGTGTTAATAGATTTCTATTTAACACAAATAATATTTATGGTTAGATATTAAAAACAAAATTGTTCGAATTAATCACAACACACCTCCCCGGCAGCGGCGCCAAAATGATTGTGGTAAAATACAACCTTTTAGGAATAAGGCGTAAATGCGGTAAGTATTAAGTGTCGATTTAGGAAAATCAAGCACTAATGACCCAATGGTGTGAAAGTTTGTTTCCCAAAGAGTTTTATTGTGTGTGAATAACTTGTATGACTTCGGATTAATATTGGGAAAGAATAGAAGAGAAAAGAGGAGGACGGATACGATAAAATTAAACAATGATGACAAAACGTAAAACCGTACAAATAGACAAAATGAAAATTTACTCTAAAAATTCCTAAAAAATTACCAAAAATAACTAAAAATCCAATTAGTGTTTAAAAATGATCAAAAAAATTTCAAACCTTTTATTTAATTAATTATTAATTTTTTTAATGCTACTTAAAGCCCTAAAAATCAAATTAATTAATAAAAAACCCAAATAAAGATTTTTCAATTTGTAAAACTTTAAAATGACTTAATTAAACTGGAAAGTATTTTTCCAAATTTTTAAAACTATTAAAACTATATAAAATGGATTAAACTAAAAATAAAATATTAAAATAATATTAAAAATTCAAAAATTATAAAAATTTCTAAAAACTTGCTAACTAGTTTATTTTAACCTAAATAAACAGAAAATGAAAGTGAAATTACCAAAATACCCCTATTGGGCCCCCAAATGGGCTAAAAACAAAAACAGCAAGCTTAATGGGCTTTTTAGCCCAAAAAAAATCAACCTTAACCAAATAAGCCCAAAATCACCAGTCCGACTCAAAATTCAATTTTAAGCACAAAATTCTAAAGACCCAATAGCTGAAAATGAGCTTATCACAGCTTAAATAACAAACAGCTTATTCTTAATGGGCCAATAAGCCTATTAAGCTATAAGCTAATGCCATAAGCTCTGCCTAAACACACAACCTTCTATTGAGATTCTAAACCCTTTTGCAAAAATAAATTTTGAAAAAGATCAAGTAATAAGCCAGAATCTTGAAAAGAACTTTTTCACAAAACGACAAAATAGTCGGGTTTGAGTTCTAGAGGATTTCAAAAGCTGATTCTTTTTGCAAAAGCTCACAAATAGCTTAACTTAGAATAATTCAAAAAGAAAAATCACAAAAAGTCAAGTAGAATAAGTTGTAGAAGCAAATAAGATGGCTGAAAAAGCCAAATAAGCTAGTTTTCTAGCAAAAGCTTAACCAAATGAGCTGAAACCTTTCAATATCAATAATAAGTTGAGAAAAATGACACATATCACAAAAACTAAGTTGTTGCATGTACCAATAAGCAGAACTGAAAAATAAGCCAAATATAGCTTAATTGACCAAAAGTCAAAGTGTTCCAAACTTAACCAAATTGCCATGACTTGTTTATGAGCTTGTTTTGAGCAACTTTTGTGAAGGAATCAAGGTTGAATCCTTGTGAATCAAGAGGCCAGTTAGCCAAATGATTTCAGTTTTGGTACAAATATGGCCAATAAGCCAGTTAGATTTTAAGCACTCAAACAGGCAATCCAAATAGCAAGATAAGTTCACAAGCAGCACAATAACAAAAGTCAAGCAACAAATCAGCAAGGCAAGCACTAGGTAAACAATAGCAATCACAAAAGAGGTGGTCACTTTGCTGATGCAAATGACCACTTCAGCCACTTTCAATAAGCTATAACTTACTCAATAAGCCACCAAATTCAACAAACAGATTTAGCACAGATAGCTTATCACAAAAACTCTTCCCAAACCAAAAATCAGACCCTAAATCCAACAACAAAGATTTTATGCTTGCTGATATGTTTGACCAATTTTGAACCACTTTTATCATATTTTTCCAAAACATGTAAACTCTTTTCCAAACCTTATGAGACTTAACAAATGATCAAAACAGGTGCCAAATGACTTGTTTAGAGTAGAAAACCCCAAGAACCAAAGACACAAGGCCACAAGGCCTTTTGATCCCAAAATCCAAACAGACTTGTTTTAGCCTTTTTTCAAACAAACTTTTGATTTCCACAAACAACCTACTGATTTTATCCTCCTAATATCTCAACTAGGTGGCAACTAACAGATCTCAACAATAAAACTCAAAGCATAAACATAAGAACACAGATTCACATAACAAAATGCATAGCAGACTTAAAACAAACATTTAAAAGAGAAAAAAGGGATTAGAGAGTGAACCTATCCTCCACAACTTCCTAGGAGGATCAGCAATGCTCCTTGGACCACTCTTAACAGCTAGAGAGTGACCAAGGTACTTGGATAAGGAAGATGATATGAAAGCTTGGCTGATGGTTCAAAGCAGAACCTCAAGGCCTTGATTTCTTCAACATAATGAACAAACAGCCTATCCAAGGGCTTAAATCCCTTCACAAGCTTAGTGTCAACAAGCTTGCAAGAGCTTTAGGCTTTTGGTTAGGGATTACTACAATCAAAATAATCAAATAGAAACAAGGATTTGAAACTTTTCAAAACTTGAAAACTATTTCAAAACCAAACGTGCTTCAATCCAAAGATCAAAACACCTTTAAGTCAACAAATGGAACTCAGCTTCACTCTTAAACAAAACAAACTTTCAAAAACGTAAAAAGGGATTACAATTTTTTTCAAAATACCACACTTTTATAAATTCTAAAAAGGAATTACAATGTTTAAGAGAAAAAATAGAACAAACGCTCTCTCATAGGTTGAGGAGTCCTTATACAGGCCTTTGAGGCTGAGTTTACAATGAAAACCCTAGCTACGGATTCTCTAAAATGACCTTGAGTCTTCTAGATGCTTGAGGTTTTGTGAGCTGTCCAAATTCATCCAAATCGTTCATTTATCCTTTGTGACCAAGTAATGAGTGTGGGCAGTTGATTTTGCCACGTGGCATTCCTTGGAGGTTAAGTTGTGTTTTCATTAGCTGAGGTATGTATGGGTGGGGTCCTTGAGTGATGTGATGGGTGATTTCAAGTGTGGGATAGAAGCGTGGGAGGGTAAATCAAACATGGGTTAGGGTAATTTTAATTTACCCTTTGTTTTAAGTAAAGTGGTAACTGGGTAGGGACGGTGAATAGTAACCTTTTTTATCCGTTTTTGTAGGAAGTGTGAAGTGTTTGGCGTAATTTGTGTTTAAATGTTTCAAATGCACATATTAGGTCCTTGTCTTTTGAGAAAAGTGGTAAACAAAGTATTTCAGCCATCAAAACGAATTTCCTTTGTTAAATAACTTTCCCTTTTCATACTTTTGCCCTAAAACTTTGTAATAAGGATAACAAGGACTTGTTTTGCCATTTTTGGATATTTCAAGGACTGATCTTGGACATTCTTGATCTTTTAAGGTCTTCTAAGTATGTTTGACTTTATGGAGAACCATTGTTGATATTTGTTTAATCCTGAGGGACTAAACTTGCCAAATCTTCAAAGTTTAGGGACCTTTTCGTAAATTTGAAAAACTTAAGGGACCAAACTTGTAATTATCAATATACAAGGGTATTAAGTGTCGTTTCTTCTTTGATGAGGGATCATTCTTGAAAATCTTCAATTCTTCAAGGTCTTTTCTTTGAAAAATCATAACTAGGGCCCGGTTCATTGTGCGGCTTCGTTTCTCGTGTTCGTTTTTCCTTGTTTCTTGTGATATTTTGTCTTTTCCATGATATCCATACCTAAAATACACATGTAAACAAACACAAGCATATATATGGTATATTTATGACATTTTATGCATTTAAAGCCCGAAAAGAACGATGAGATCATGTATAAATGCCATCTCATCATCCGTCCTTCGTGTGGATCTTGATGACCAAGTCGTCAACGTATACTTCCAAGTTGTGCCCAACTTGATTGTCGAACGCTTTGTCGTCCAACCTTTGATAAGTTCCCCTCGCGTTCTTTAGACCGAACGACATCTTGGTGTAACAGAAACACCATGGCTTGTATGAAATGTCGTTTTTCCTCATCCTCCTCTGCCATCTGGATCTGATGATATCCCTTGTACGCATCCATGAAACATTTGAAGGGATATCCACACAAAGACTCAACTTTCCAATCAATCTCTGGTAGTGGGTAGCAGTCTTGCGGACATGCTTTGTTTAGGTCTATGAAGTCGACGCACATACGCCAACTCCCGTCGTGCTTCTTTACCATGACTGGGTTAGATAGCCAATCGTGATAAAGCACTTCTCGCATGATGCCTGCTTCTACCAGCTTCTTGACCTCTTGTAGTATTACTTGGCTTCGTTCTGGGTCTTGTCCGTGTTTCTTTTGCTTTACCGAAGGATATCCTGGGCGGATTTGCAACTTCTGCTCTGCTATCGAACCGGTACGCCCGTCATGTCCTTTGGCTCCCACGCTAATACGTCAAGATTTGCCCTTAACAAGTCGTACATAGCGTTTTTGCCTTTATCAGTTAGGGTTCCTCCTATCGCTATCGCTTGATCTGGATAGTCTGGATGGATTGCCACCTTCCAATTTGGGGGTAGTTGTTCCTTCCCCTTGGGAGCTTCTTATACTAGTGAGGCTATTGTGTGACACTCTGACAGTGGTACCACCATGTTAAATATTGTGACAATTCCTCCTTCTATGGGGAACTTCATCATGCCATGTGTCGTGGATGGTACGACCCGGATAGCCAATATCCATGGCCTTTCAATGATACCATTGTATGGTGAGGGTGAACGTATCACCATTAAATTCATCCATGTTTTGGTTGAGTGTTCATCATCTCCGAGGGTGACCAAAAGTCGTAAATGACCCAATGGCCAAATGGTTTCTCCGCTGAAGCCAATGAGCGATGACATAGCCGAAATCAATTGCTTCTTTACATCTGGTCGTAGCCGCGCAAAACAGTGTTCGTAGAGTATCTCAGCTGATGACCCTTTGTCCACGTACATGCGGCGGACGTTGTGGTCCCCCATGTTTACTTCAATTGTGATGGGACCTTGAGCCATATTGCTTGAAGTTATGGGAGGAAACGAGATCTCCTTGGAACGAGAAAATATATGACTGATTTTCTGCTTGGTCCTGCGCTGCCCCGACTACACCATGAATATGGTCGCGGGCTTATCCTTGGGGTGATCTTTTATGTCACCCTTCTTGTTGTCCTTCCAATATTTGGCGAGATGTTTAAGTTGTCCTGATTTTAACAGGGACTCAATGTACTTTATGAGATGGATGCATTCGTCTGTGTCATGGCCCTTGTCATTATGGAATTCATAGAATCGATTCCCTTGACGACGGTCGACTGGAGTTGCCATGGGGGAGGCCTTGGAAAACTCGCACCCTCAGATAGCAATATCTCTCGTAGAGACATTCTAAGTGGGGTGAACTTGTCATTGCCCCGCCCTTTTTGTTTGCCCCGGTAGCCAAGGCTCCTTCCGCTCGCCTAGGTTGGTTGTTTTTCGGGTTGGTCGTTATTGCGATAGCTTTGGTTTCATTTTGTGGAATAGGCCACGGAGACGGCCGTCTCCCCTTCCAAAAAGGATCTAACCCTTTTCATCAACTCGTCAAACGTTTTAGGACGCTTGTCATTCAGCGTGTGATTAGTTCCTTATCCGTTATAGCGTGTATGTAGTCGGATAATTTTAATACTTTAGTACATGCCTTGATTTTTGTGCATTCATCCTTGAAGCGCTCCGTGAAATCTTTTGTTGATTGCCCGTGCCTTTGTTTCATCGTGGCTAATGAAACAAGGTCTCTATTATGCTTCTTTCTCTGAGTATAATTCCTTCTGAAATCGCTCCGCAACTCATCAAAGTTGTCAATGCTTCGATACGGGAGTCTTTCGAACCAATTACGTACGTTCCCAATGAGTGTTGAATTGAACATCTGGAACCACAAGGGCATAGGCCATCGTTCAATCTTTTCTTGTGTTTCAAAAACTTTTAAATGGTCGTCCAAATCACCGGATTCATCATAAGTTTTCACGCAGGTGGGCATACGTCGCTTTTTGTCCTTGTAGTAATCCCGAATGCGACTTGTGAACGCATCTTCTTTTTCCCGACACCATGGGAGATAAAAGTCTTCATCACCCCTATGGGAGAGATGTCATAAGCGCCTCCTGCGTTCCCTGCCGTTGTTTGGGGATTCTGAATAGGAATACCTCACCCTACGACGTCTAGGATGGTGGTCATCCGAGTCAAATCCAGATGGATCATTACTGGGCGAGCGCCTTGCGCTCCTAGAGCGGCCACGGTAGCTGCTAGTTAGTGGTGAGGGGAGACATCTCTCCCTTGGGAGGATATGTCCTCTCAAAGACACTAACACGACGAGTATTCTCTAGAGACATCTCTTGGACAGCGTGTTCCATGGATTCGTCCGAGATATTTGCGTCCCCTTGATTTGCCTCGAGATCCTCGAGTATTCTGTCTCCAATGCGTTCAAAGTCATTACGCGGTTGAGGATTTTCCTCGACTCGGGGAGGTGCATCCGCCCGGTGTTTTCTGTTCCTTTTTCGTGACCGTTTGGGTGTCTCGCCCGCAACGTTGTCAAAGTTCAGCATGGCTTGCAGGTTTCTCCCCAAGTTCAGTCTTGCTGTTATGGCAGTAACAGTCGATTCAGAATTTTGCATCATGTACTCCTCAACAGTTCCATCGTCAATAGGCGTGATGTCGTCCTCTATCTCGGTGATAGGGGACTTTTGTGTCTACTTGTAGGGAGGCACGGACATAGATCCTAGATTTGGGTTATTCACATGAATGGTAGGGGTAGGGTACTGAATTTCGCATTTGTCACGCGTGGGGACGGATTAGTCACGTTTCGAGTAGCCCTCCTCCTGTCGAACTCGTGGTCAGCTGGATGACCGGTGAGCCCATCGCCGGCTTCTTGTTCATGTTCCGCCGATATCCTTGATTAGGACTTCCCTTCGTCATTGGTAGAGTTTAGTGTAGGGTCCCACGGATGGCGCCAACTTGTTGATACAAAAGTTGTATAGACCTTGCTTCACCTGAATTAGGCTTAATTCGGGTGTGAGAGGCTCCAGATCCTGCAACAAGTGAATGTATTGTTTGAGATCCTGCACACTAAACAACACCTTGTTAGGCTTACCGTGGGAACGTATCCCACGATTTTGACTCCAGCGCGAGAGTAAGTAATCGGTTTAGGGTTAGTAATCGGTGAGATGAGAGAGTATTGAGTTGATCGTACCTTTGTGAAACCCTTGAGGGTTCCTTATATAGGCGGTAAAGTCCCTATTGGGCTTTACCGAATCTTCGGTCCCAAGCAAAAGATAACTACCATAATTGGTTTGATTGTTATCTCCTAATTATGGTTAGTGAATATCTCCTACTTTTGGGGTGAATCACAATCTTAATTAGATTTTGATTCTGTCTAACCCTTGTCGGGTGTACCGGGCCATGGGTCGTACATAACATATACGGCCACCATTCATCCGAAGCCCATAGGTCCAGATAACATTATTCTAACCCATTCGTAATGGGCCGGATACGGGTAGTACCCGTAGGCCGGGTTCAAGACCCGACTGGGAACTATACGTCATCAACTTCGTCTTCTCATTAAGCATGTGGGTTGCTTATTAATAAGACATCTAATTTATGTAAATCTTAGAATTCTAGTTTAAATAGGATTAGATTCATGCTTAAGTTTTAGGCTTGTGGTTCATACATATTTTTATGACTTATTTTTCCTTGTATCTTTTCATGTTTTGGGATTAGCATGATTTCTTATGGATCTTGGTTATCTTTCTCTTCTTTTCATATTTCTTTTATTGTGTGATCTTTGTTATATTATGTTGGGTGTCTCTTTTCTTCTTCTAACCCTTCTATGTAGCTTGTCTCCATGGTTCCGCAAGCAAGGGGGAGTAAGCACCAAGGGGGAGCATTACCAAAGTCCATTTCTTCTCTTACTTTTGCTAACTTTTTGCTTTGATAAAGGGGAGAAACGAAATAAACTCGTCTTCAAAATCTTGTTTTCATACTTAATTGAGTTTATGAATTGTCAGAATCAAAAAAGGGGGAGATTGTTAATGCAACGATGTCTAAAAAAGTTACTTGCATATTTCGGTCTCGCTTGGTTTTGATTACGACAATATATAAAAACAAGCATTTACGAAAATAAAGAAAATCAAATTCTTGAGTTCAAGTATTTTTCATTTCATCCATTATCACTTAAGGTATGAATAAACAAGTTCTAAACCTAACTAAGTAATCAAGGATTTAGTTTTTCTTAAAACTCACTTTTATTTTTTAAGTAACAAAAGTTTTGAATAAACTTTATTTTTAAGAAAATGAATTATTAAATTAGAAATTTGAAAATTTGAAAATGGCATATTCCATATTGTTTAGTAATATCCTTTGAGGATAAAAACGTCAACAGATGTGACTAGCCCACCAAAAGACAAAAAAGGAGCCGAGTCTACTCCGACGGTTCCTTAAATACCAATGCGGTTCTTTAGTGATATCGAACCATAGAGGATTTATTGAACCGCGCTCAGAAAGAACATTGGAATCTTGTGTTATAAATAGTGGACCATTTCTAGATTTTCTTTTCACCTCTTTTGCACACAAATTTCCAGATTTAATCCACCTTCTTAAATCACTCAAATCCTTACTTATTTGGCTGATTACTACTTGTTTAGAAGTGAATCTTTCTCCTCCCCTATCATCCTCTCAAGTGCAAAGAGAAGAACACTTTCATCCTTTAAGTGTTATTTCTACCTCAAGATCCATTAAAGATCAAACTTTATTTTCATTCTTGCGTAGTTGTGAAGATCCGAATTTTGTGTAAACTTGGAAGTTGTGTATGTATTGTGGTTAATACTTAGGCCTTAAAGTATATTGATGTAGATTGGTCCTAACTAAGATTATGGCACGACTTTTAGCTTAGAGTCGGAAATTGGTTAAGCGATGTGTACGATTTCTCCATCTTAAGGAGCTTGTTGATTTGTGAAGTCTCGAGTAAGGAGTACTTGAGGAGTGGAGTTGGAACGAGGAGTGAGCTTCGTTGCCGAACCATTATAAATCCTTAGTGTTTGGTTTGATCTTTTTCTTCCTTATCTCTTTACATTCATTATTCTTTACTTGCATATACTTGTGATTATTAGTTTAGATCCACTATCTATTATTCATATTGTGCATAAGAAGATTTCATATAATCACTCAAGTCTAAGTTTTTGAAAAAGGATTTTTGAAAACCGATCTTTAATCAAGAAAATTTAAGAAACTATTCACCCCCCCCCCTCTCTTCTAGTTTCTACAAGTTGTCTGCTAATGAGTCTATTATTTCCAAATTAAGCACTCTTCATTCTTTTCATCATAAAAAGGTGTTACCCCAATTTCTGACTATTGCAACGACCAAACGGTGGATTGTGGGTTGTGGTCTATGCTTGGTTGTAGAATTATGTCGTAAGTCTCACGCTTACAGATAATCTTTTGGTCTTGTTATGACTTGTGCCTAGAATTTGGGTATTCAAAGAGGTTTGGAGAGTGGTATTGAACATGGGAAGGAGGGAAGGTGCTTGGGCCCCAGTAAAGGCTTTTGATCCTAAAGCCGAATCGAAATTTGCGGATGCAGTTCATGCGTTTGCTTCCTTGGAGTTGCCTTTTCTTGATTTGTTGGAATCTCAGAGGGGTAATGTTAGCCGTATTTAAAGTGATGGTCATATAATATACCGTTGCGAAGCTCGTGGAAAATACCATTCATTGGTGTCGAGAGTTCTAATATTATGTTATGTAATGGGAATTAGTCCCGAACATACAAATGAGGAAGCCTCGCACTAATGTAAGCCTTAGTATAAAAGGCAAATCCTACCTCATTTGTGTGTGTGCTTTTTCTATTTCATAGTTTTAGAGAGAGAAATTTGTTTGTTTCTCTCACTAGAAAAATTCAAAACGGTTTGTTTTTCTTTCTTTCTTCTTCATTAATTTAATCTCTCCTTTTTGTTTTAATCTTGATTCTTCATAATGTTTAGTTTTAGTTTCCTGTTCATCAGCATCACCATCACAAACGTATCATCCATCTCGTCATAATATTCTCACGTCATATTCATATATTTTGTGTTCGGATTCGTATGTATTATTCGTACAAGTGGTATCATTCGCCAAGGGATTCGTCGTTAGCGTGTTTTTCATGTTTTATTTGAGTTTTCGTGTGTTTAAAACATCCAAATTGCGAAAACTGTGTCTAAATCGTCTTTATTGCGAAGTCAGTGGCTTTTGCGAACTCAAAAACCCTAATTTTTGCGAGTTTGACATTTTTTGCGAGTTCAGACAATATTGCAAAATCACAGTTTTTCGCGAACTCAGAATTTTTGCGAAGTCAGTTATTAAGAAATCAGGTTTTGCGAAGTCGGTTATTGCGAACTCAGGTTTTGAAGTTATTGCGAACTCAGGTTTGAAGTTATTGCAAAATCAGGTTTTACGAAGTCGGTTATTGCGAACTCAGGTGTTGAAGTTATTGCGAACTCAGGTTTTGAAAATTATTGTGAACTCAGGTTTCTGAAGATCTTCCGAACTCAGGTTTTGAACTTATTGCGAAATCAGCCTTTATTGCGAAGTGGGGATTATTGCGAAGTACGGATATATTGCGAAGTTAGCCATTATTGTGAAATCATACACTCGTATCATTTTTCCGAAATCATGCAATTTTTGTTCCAAGTATTTTTAGACTTGCCACTATCAAGACTAGGTTCGTTGCATATTTACCAAAAAAAAGTAAAAATTTTTACGTCTTCTTATATCAAATTTTTTCCATACTAATTTTTGGCTATTTCTAAAACGATTTCAAATTCTGGCAATTCGAAATTTTTTTGGTTTATTTTATATCAGACTTGAAATTTCGGCAAAGTTTGATTTTTTTGAGAATCCAAAACACGCTTTCTACGAATTGAGATCCTAGTTTACACACGACTTCTGCAATGTCGTCTCAACAAGACATTTATGTTGCGGGTACTAAGAATCATCCTCCCATGCTTACCAAGGAGAATTACACTACATGGGCTAGTCGTCTTCTTCGTTATGCAAAATGTAAACCATTGGGAAAGATGATTGTAAACTCTATCCGGGAGTTCTTAATGTGGGAAATCATAATGGGTTAATTGTTGTACCAACGGTTGGTAATCAGATGAGAGATATTATGGCTGCAAGGGCTAAAATACTGGTACAGATAATGGAAATAACACTCGTCAGGTTTAGTGTTACAACTATAGGGGATTTGGTCATTATGCTCGAGAATGCACAGCCAAAAAGAACAGGGATGATGCTTACCTTAAGACTCAGCTTCTCATAGCACAAAAGGAAGAGGCAGGAATTCCACTTCAAGCTAAGGAATTTGATCTTATGGCTTTTACAACAGAATACGACGAGGAATAAGAGGTGAATGCAAATTACATCTTGATGGCAAACTAGAAGCAAGCATCAATCTCGAAAATTCATGATGACAGAGCTCCCGCCTATGATTCAGATGATCCCTCTGAGGTAGACCCATGTTTCGATGATAATGATATATATATAGTATGTCTACTCAGGAGGAAGAGTGTACTGAGATACTTGAGCCCTACATTTAGACATACGGGGATCAAACGAGTAATAGTAATATTATTTCAAATGCGCCCAGTGTGGACCTTAGTGTAGCTCAAGTCGCCCAGCCTACAACCCTTCTTGACGAGACGCATGCGTTTTATAAATCATTATTCGATAAGCTTGCTAAGGACATTGATCATGTCAAGGTGGTCAACAATAAGTTTAGAGAATCTAATGCCCAATTAACCACTGAGCTTGCTAAATACAAGGAAAAGGAGAAAGCTTTGAAATTTATCACACTAAAATTAAGGAACTTGAACAAGCTCATGCTACATCGGTTTATCAAGAAAAATGCACCACTAAGAAATCAAATGCCTTACATTTAAGTAGTGCTAAAAAGATAAGCGATTTAAATGATGAAATCACCTCACTTAATAAACAGCTTTCAAACGAACAATCCACTATTTTCGATCTTAAAGAAGAAAGAAAAAAGCTAAAACATGATTTCAAAATTCGAGAAGATGGGCTTCTTGAGGATATTTGCAATGTTGAGGATAAGATTAGGGAATTAGACAACCTTTTGGTAAAACGATGTCATCTATGCAAACTATTAACATGCTTACCCTAAATTGAATGAAATGTATCACACCCGTTACAAATTGACTTTAGGTTGTCATCTTCCTCCTAATCATGAATATCTTAAGCAAGCTCAGGCCACCCAACAAAGTTTATATAATGGTAATGTGTTGCTAGATAAACATGATCCTCCTGTTGTGCATGATTCAGAAGAAACCGTTGAACTTGCTGAAGAGAGTCGTTTACGATTGCAAAGGCTTAACAAAGAAATCACACCGGTTTATTATCCGAAAATTAATCCTCCAACAACTTTTGTTCGGTCTAAAACAAGTATTGAAATGTTTTTGATACCAAGTGAGGAGTTGTCGGATGATCCTCCTAAACCGAGTGTTGCCCGACGATATCTAAACGAGGTAAAAGATAACTTTGTCATTCTTAAACGTGTGGTTAATTGCAAAATCACAAGATGAAATTTTACATCACCCGTTCAGATTGAGGTTCAAAAAGTTCTTCAAAACGATATTAATTCGATTAACAATCAAGTTGATGCTAGGATAAGCAATTTTGAAAATGATTTTCTAAAATAAGCAGCCAACTATGTTCAAGACTTTAAATCTTTGGCAAAGGAGGCTGATGAATCTCTTGATAAAATTAATGTTTCGGAAAACGATCTTGAACGTCTCTCTAAAGCAAGTGATATTGGTGATAGTAGCCCCGTTGTGTTAGATATATCTATGTGGGATAACGAAACCCTCCAAAGTGAGCTTGAACGTAAGAAAGAGAATCATTAAAAAGGATAAAGAATTAACCGATCTTTGGAATAAATTTGTCAAAAAAATATGATGAATGCAAATAAGACAAAATTTTATACGATAAAGCTTACAATGAAATGCAACAAACAATCAAGCGGTTGCAGGCTCAGTTGGAAGGGGTTAAGGGAAATAATTTGCCTTCTTCTAGGTTAGAGAATGCCAGTGATGGGAATGTTCAGAAACATAAGGCTAAGATTGCATATTTAGAATCTGAAGCTGTTTCGTATAAGCAGGCTGTAGAACATGTTATGTTTGTCTATCAGAAACTAATTGATAAAATCTGTGAGAACTTCAAGTTAAAGGACTTGTTAAAAGACAAGAATTTTGAGCCTAGTACGATTGTGGATACAATGACTTAGAAACCAGCAACCTCGGGAACTACTCGTATTGTTGTAACACCTTTTCCCAAGGTTGCTGTAACGAATGCTCCTGTTAGTTAGTCCTTTCTCTCAACCTAGGGTAGATATCTCTGTGCCTAAAAAACAGCGTAAAGCAAGCGTTAGGACCAAACCGACCAATATTTCACAACCACAAGTCATCGATTTAAAAAGTGCTAATTCTAATACATGGATGTCTTCTTCTATAGGAATACACAATGATAGGTGTGTAAACACCCATTGATGAGACTGCTTTTATACATAGTCTCATCTTCCAAATAGGGCTTAAAATGCATTAAATATCATGAAAATACCCAAATATATGCTTGTGTTTGTTGCTTGTGTATTTTAGGTACGGATATTGAGATAATGACAAAAGATCACAAGAATCATGCAAAAACGAACACGGGAAACGAAGCCGCACAATGAACCAAGCCCTAGTGAAGACTTTCCCAAGATCAACCCTTGAAGATTTGAAGAATTATGAAGAAGGGTCCTCCAATTATGAAGAATTGACACTTTATACCCTTGAATCCTCATAATTACAAGCTTGGTCCCTAAAGTTTGTCAAAATTACAAAAAAGGGCCCTTAACTTTGAAGATTTGGCAAAAATGGTCCCTCAATCATCAAGACTTGGCAATTTCAGTCCTCCAAATTATCAATATTGCAAGTCTAGACCATTATCATTGAAGAAAATACCAATTCAGCCCTTGAAGAATTCAGATATGGCAAGAATTATCCCTGATTTTACTTTGCAAAAGTTCTTGGGCCAAAAGTATAAAAAGGCAAAAGTTGACAAAGCTTAAACAGGCGCTGATAGAAGTTTGGATTGAATTTGACAAGTTTTTGAAACAAGGGGTGTTAAGCTGGCAGACAAAGAAGTTACCTAGTCCACTCCCAAGCTGCCATGTGTCCCACTCACATTATCCACCAATCACACTCCACCAATTTGCCATGTCACTTCCCACTCACAACCGGATTTAACTAATCTTTATTTAAATAAAGATTATGGCGCTTAACACCTTATTTAAATCCTTAAACAGATCAAATGGCTTGTTCTTCATGTTCTTAACAAAATTTGGGCTTTTGTTATTTACTCAAAATTAGGCCTTAATTGTTTCCAGAATTATGATTAAGGATATTGTTAACTAATTCCAACCTTAATATGTGCCACCTCATCAACCAAGGGTGCACATGAAAGGTGCCCTGCTACACACTTTTGGGAAACTGCCAAAACCTTGCCAGAGAATCAACCATCCAGATACAAGCTTACTTTTTAAGCTTTGTTGGAGCCCTTGGATCAAATTTCAACAGCTATCTTCTTCACATACGTCCAAGAATATGTCACATGAAGCATATGAGTTCAAATTCAAGAGGGCAATTTTGGAACTTCAACCATTAGGGTTTATATTTTTTAGCTGTAACTTAGCTCATTGTAAGGCTATATAAAGCCACTTAGGTCTTCATTTTTCAGCTGCTTTTGGTTTTTCCTTTGTTCAAACACTTGTAAATCCTTTTTCAGTTTAATGAATTTCAGTTAAGTGCTTTGAAGAAAGACCAAGTGCCATCTTTATTCTGCTTATTATTGTTCTTAGTCTACTGCTTTTGAAGTTTAAAACCTGTTTTCAAAAGAGGAGTGTGCACAAGTTTGCATATTTTCCTCATTTTCTTGATATTTTGCTAAGTCTTGTTCCAATCTTGGAATTCTTGGGCTATAGGGCTGATCATAGCATCCTAACTGAGTTGGTTAAGGTGTGGTGAGGCTTATAACTTGGGGATAATCAAGTGTGGGGTAACAAGTTTGCATCAATCAAGATTTTTCCAAGTTTCTGATTTTTCATGTTATTGTGCTTAACCCTTGTTGAATCTTAGCAGGCTTTTGTGGAAGCTTGTGCTTGTTCTTGCTAGCACATAAGCTCAAAAATTCGTGGGTGTGGATGTACATCCATGAGGTTTGCTTACTTAATCTCCAAATCTACATAAATTGTGATTTTTGGTGATATTTGTATGAAACTGTTGTTCTTGTGGATTTTGTGGCTTGTTCTTGCTTGAATCTGTTTATTAGACTTGTTTTAGTGTTAATTGATGCTTGGTTGGCCTAAAATCTTGTTTTGCTTTTGAAAATTTTGATTTGAAAAAGTTAAAGGGGTGTTTGGGTCTACTGGTTTATGCTTGTAATCTGTTTTTGTGTTAAGGGAAAGTGTTGTTTATGCCTTGTATCTGATAAACCTTTGTTTGAGAGTGTTTTGCTGCAAGTTTTTGGGTTTGAACATTTGAATTGATCAATCTGCTATATAGACCTTGTTTCTGCTTGTTTTGACCTAGGATTTTGGGAGCACTTAGTGTGTATGCATGCTTAGGGATAAAAGTGGTTTAAACAAAGTTACCATAACCTGTTTGAAAGATTTGAGGAGTTGAAATTGGCTTGTGTGTCAAATACATCAGCAAAAGTAGGAAACTGCATGTGTAGTGTTCATCAGTAACTTTAATTGCTTGAATCTTGCTTAAATTCTTTGAACCAGTGCATGAAACCTGTTTAGGATTGTTGTATTGTTGCTTGGATCTTGTTCATGTGTTGCTTGTGATTGGTTTTTGCTATTTGGATTGCTTTGATCATAGCTTATAAGCCCACTGGCTTATTGGCTTATTTGTGCCAAAACACATCAAGTTTACCCAACTGGTAAGCCTTGATTCACAAGGTTTGCACTCAAACCTTGATCAGCAGGGTGAAAAACAGGCCCTTACACTTCATTAAGTCTGTCAGCGCCCATATTGTTCCTGTCAGCGCCTACTTTGTTCTTATCAGCGCTTGATTTCTACCTGTCAGCGTTTGATTATAACTTATCAGCGTTTGACTTTTGTGTTGACTGTTTTTGGATTTGGCCCATTTTCTAGGCCCAATAGGGGTACTTAGGTAATTTCACTTTCATTTTCTGTTTATTTAGGTTAAATTAAGCTAGTTCGCAAGTTTTTAGAATTTTTATAATTTTTGGATTTTTAATATTATTTTAATATTATGTTATTATTAGAAATTAAAAGTCTGATTTTCTAGGTTTTTATATTTTTCCTAGGTTCTAAACACTTAATTAGGATTTTTGCAACTTTCCAAATATTTTTTAGGTCTTTTAATTATTTGTTATCATTAATTTAAGATTTAATTGATTTTAGGAGTTTTTAATTGTTTAAAAATAGTTTTAATTGGTTTTAAAATTCTGAAAAATAGTTTTTAGCTTAATTAGAGTATTTTTTTGAGGTTTACAAACTTGAAAATCTTGTTTAGGGCTTTTTAATAACTAATTTTGATTTTTAGGGCTTTAATTAGCATTAAAAAGTCATTATCTAATTAATTAAAAGGTTTTTGCAAGTTTTGATTTTTTTGTAAACTCTTATTATATTATTAGGGATTTTTGGTAATTTTTAGAAATTTTTAGGTTTAAGATTTTAATTTTGGTGGTTTTTACGACTTTACGTGTACGCCTTTTTAGACTTAGTTTAATCCGTCTTCATAACCGTCATTCTCTTCTAATCCCCTTTCTATTCTTCTTTTTCAAATATAATCACAAATTAATCCAAATCATTACACACATAACACACTAGCCTCCTCGTGAACGAACTTGAACCTAATTGGTCATTAGTGCTCGGTTTTCCTAAACCGACACTTTATACTTGCCCTATTTATTGCTCTTTTCCTAAAGGGTTGCAAAACTCCAACATCATTTTGGCGCCGCTGCCGGGGAGGCGTGTTGTGTTTTGATTTGGAATTGTTGTTTTTATACTAACCATAATTAGTATTTGTATTAGTAGCACTCTACTAATACGTATTATCGTTTTTCGGTTTTTGTGAGAATATTATTACTATATTGTATACGTAGAACAATAAATACACAAGTACTCCAAATACGTGAGCAATCACAACCTTGATTCGGGATTTCATCACTCGATCATTGTATTCGAATCTCAAACTAAAGAAAAAGGCAAAAATAGATAAATACTTTCGTGAAGCTTAATCTTGAAAATACAAACTATAAGGTGGGTATAAGGCGGATATTATAAAATATATCCTAAGGAAAAAGGCTCTTAAGTGCTACGCGCCGCCTCGTTTCCCCGCTTGCTTGTGAGTATTTGATTGTGAGAGTGAATCAAGGGTTTTGCCGCCCAAAGTATTACTAAGTATCATATATATTTTCTTGGTTTCTATTGATTAAACCCTCTTGAACAATTTGGTGTTCCACCATCGTTCTAAAGTCATCGAAGGCGTTCACTCCACGTGTTCGTTTTCATTCCTTGAGGCTTCGTTAATCAAGAGATTTGATTAGTGAGGAGATTTGTGGGCTTTTTGTCTACCTAATACATTTCACCAAGTTCCAAAAGGTTAATACAATAAAAAACCACAAAAAAATTGAAAAAAAATACAAAACACCAAAAAGAATCTTCTTTGCTCATCCCCTCGTTGTACGTGACGTTTATGCTAACTCGAAATCAAGCAAGACGTGCTCGTAAACGAAAGAACAAAACTCCCACTCCCAACAATTCTAGTGAGGAGTCTCCTATTGACGAACCCATTGTAAGAGAAGCATCAACCATGGCGAATCGAACTATGATGGAGTTACTTCAAGCACCCACCGAGGGTTATGGAGAGGCTATTGTGATTCCCGCTATCCTTGCGGAGAATTTTGAGGTGAAAACGGGTTTGTTGTCCATGATTCAAAACAACAAATTCCATGGTGATGAGAAGGACAATCCACACAACCATATCCTCCAATTCAATCGTCTTACCGCTACTTGCAAGTTTAAGGATGTGTCTAACGACTCGATTAAGATGATGCTTTTTCCGTATTCCTTAGCGGGGCCCGCAAAAATTTGGTTAGAGAAAGAGCCACCCAATTCTATATTGACGTGGAAGGATCTCGTGTCTAAGTTTGTGAACCAATTTTTTCCGCCCTCTAAGACTACGCACTTGAAAAACGAGATTTCAAAGTTTTCACAAGAATTTAATGAAAGTTTTTCAACGGCTTGGAATAGGTTTAAGGAAATGTTACATGAATGTCCTCATCACGGTTTTTCCGATTTGCATCAAATTGACACGTTTTACAATGGACTTAATGATCATGAGAGGGATTATTTGAATGCCGCCGCGAGTGGTAATTTTTTGTGTAAAACGGTCGAGGAAGCTTTGGTGATAATTGAAAATAGATCTAAGGTGTATAGTCCTCGTAGCACGTCTAGTGTTCGTAAGGCTTCGTCTTCGGCTTCACCTTCTTTGTCTAATACCATCGATGCTTGCCAAATTGAGGCGAACTTGGAAAACAAGATTTTTGATAAGTTGAAAGGACTTTTGATTGAGTTTAAAGTTGGTGAACCAAGTACTCCCGCTACGGTTAAAGCGGTTGAGGTTTCTTGCATGTATTGTGGTGGAGGTCATGATTTCTCCGAGTGCATTACCAACGGTGGTAACACTTCGAGTGCCTTTGCGGCCACGGGAAATTACAACCAAAACGGTCAAGTTTCCCGCTCTAATCAAATGACTCCACCGGGTTTTGGATCAAATCAAAATGCTAACAACTATCGCAACAATCAAGTTGGTTTTAAGAACAATTACAACAAGGGAAACTATGGGAATCAAGGGGCTAATAATCAAGTTTCAAACAAAAATGATTTTCAAAATAACAACAAAAGTTTGCAAACATTGAAAGATCTTCCAAGTGAGTTTGTTGAATATGCTAGTGGTAATGATGCTAGGTTTGACAACATTCAAAGAGAAATAATTAGCCTAAGATCCGAGTTCAAAAACGACTTGAAGAAAGAGTTGAAAAATGAGTTAGCTAATGAACTTAAAATCCACACCAACAAGATGGAAGGAAATGTCACTAGGTTACAACAAAACCAACAAAAAATGGAACAAGGGCAACATGAGATTAAACAAGAGATGCTTAAGGCCGAGAAAAGGCAAACCGAAGCCGTATTGAGGCAATCTAATTTTGAAGATAAAATCTCGTCTATGTTTGAGGCAATAATGTGTAAACCGTCGTCAAGTGGTCTTCCTAGTAACACCATATCAAACCCGAAGGGAGAGATGAAAGTGATTACCACACGTAGTGGTAAGGCACTTAAAGAACCGACTCCTCAACCAATTACTCCAACGGTGGAGGAAATTGAGGAAGAACCCGAGGTGGTGGTCGAAAAGGAGCATATTTCAAGCCCACAAAGTACCGCTCATGCCACACCTACGGTTGACCCATCACCCATATTGGAACCCGAGATTCCAAAGGCTATGCCTATGCCCCAACCCACACCACCCTTGCCTTACCCATCGAGACTTAGGAAGGAGAAACGACAAGAGCGCGACAACTATTAATTTGAGCTTTTTATGAAAATGTTTCGTGATTTGCACTTTAATGTGAGTTTCGCCGATGCTTTGGTCATGATGCCTCGATTCGCCGCTAACTTTAAGAGTATGTTGAACAACAAGGAGAAATTACACCAAAAGTCTAGTTGTTCGTCGGTTTATGTTAATCGCATACCTCAAAAAGTCGGTGATCCCGGTAAATTTTTGATCCCTTGTGCAATTCAAGATATGGAAGAATGCTATGCCTTGGCCGATCTTGGTGCTAGCATTAACTTGATGCCACTTGCAATCTACAAGTCGCTCAATCTTCCTAATCTTACTCCTTCACGAATGTCTATTGAGTTGGCCGACCATTCCACGATTCTTGCATGTGGTTTGGCGGAAGACGTTTTTGTGAAAGTGGGAAAGTTCTACTCTCCCGTAGACTTTATTGTTGTTGACATCCCCACGAATCCTCAAGTTCCTCTTATTTTAGGTCGTTCGTTTTTAGATACGTCTATGGCTTTGATTGATGTGCATGCTAGAAAGATCACCATACGTTTCAACGACGAGGAACTTGTTATAAACGCAACTCAAAATTCTCAATTTTCTCATGTTTATTCTGTTGCTACCATAAACCTCGTTGATATGATCGACGTGGTTTGCGAGGAATTTTCACAAGAAGTTTTAGGGTTTGGTGATGAAGAAACTAGTGGCAATTCCACTATGTTAGATCCAATTCTTGATAATTCGACACCAACCTTCACTCCTTTCGAAGGTGGTGGTTTTACGTTGGAAGAATTCGATGTTCCACGTACTTGTGACGAAGACCTCGACAACGATGAGGACTTCTCGATTATTAAGGATTTTCTCAACGATTTCCCATTTCCTCCACCCGAGGAGGTTATGAGTATCGAACCTAAATCTTCACTTGAGGAACCACCTATTCTCGAGTTGAAAGATTTACCTCCTCACCTTGAGTATGTCTATTTGGAGGAGGACGACAAGTTGCCGGTTATTATTGCGAAGGAACTTTCGAATGATGAAAAAACCGCACTTGTCGATGTTCTAAAGGCTCACAAAGGGGCGATTGCGTGGAAGTTATCCGACATTAAGGGAATCGATCCCAAATTTTGTACACACAAAATCTTAATGGAGGAAGATTTCAAGCCAACAATCCAAAGTCAAAGGAGGGTGAACCCCAAAATTCACGACGTCATCAAAAAGGAGGTCCTTAAACTCCTTGACGCGGGAATGATTTACCCTATTTCCGATAGCCCTTGGGTGAGTCCTATCCATTGTGTCCCTAAAAAGGGAGGGATGACCGTTGTGCCAAACGATGCCAACGAGTTGATTCCCACTAGACTCGTGACCGGATGGAGAGTGTGCATTGACTATCGTAAGTTGAATGAAGCCACTCGAAAAGACCATTTTCCCTTGCCCTTCATGGACCAAATGTTGGAGCGTCTTGCGGGAAACGATTTCTATTGCTTTTTAGATGGTTTTTCCGGTTACTTCCAAATTCCCATCGATCCTCGTGATCAAGAAAAAACTACGTTTACGTGTCCATATGGAACGTTTGCCTATCGTAGAATGCCATTCGGACTTTGTAATGCACCGGGAACTTTTCAACGATGCATGATGGCTATTTTTCATGATATGATCGAGAAGACGATGGAAGTCTTCATGGATGACTTTTCCGTGTTTGGTGATTCCTTTACTTCGTGTTTGTCGAACCTTGAGAGAATGTTAAAACGTTGTGAGGAAACCAACCTTGTGCTCAATTGGGAAAAGTGTCATTTTATGGTTAAAAGTGGAATCGTCTTAGGGCACAAGGTCTCGAAAGCGGGGATTGAGGTAGATCAAGCTAAGGTAGACGTTATCGCCAAATTACCTCATCCCAAAACCGTCAAGGGAGTTAGGAGTTTCCTAGGCCATGCGGGCTTTTATCGACGATTCATCAAGGATTTCTCGAAGATTTCTCGACCCATTACACATCTTCTTGAAAAAGAAGCACGTTTTGTCTTTGACGAAGATTGTGTACGAGCCTTTGAGATCCTTAAGAGGAAACTTACCGAAGCTCCCATTCTTGTTGCTCCAAATTGGAACCTCCCCTTTGAGCTTATGTGTGATGCAAGTGATTACGCTATTGGGGCCGTTTTGGGGCAACGTCATGATAAGCACTTCTTGCCTATTCACTATGCTAGCAAGACGATGACCGAGGCTCAACTTAAATACACTACAACAGAAAAGGAGTTCCTTGCCGTGGTGTATGCATTTGAGAAATTCCGACCTTATCTCGTCTTGACGAAATGCATAGTGTATACGGACCATTCGGCTATCAAGTATCTCATGGCTAAACAAGATGCAAAGCCGAGACTACTTCGTTGGATTCTCCTCCTTCAAGAATTTGATCACAAAATCGTTGACAAAAAAGGAGCCGAGAATCTAGCGGCCGATCATCTCTCTCGTTTGGAAGATCCTCACCAAAGTGTTTACGAGCCCAAGGAAATCACTGAAACATTTCCGCTCGAGACACTTGGTGTAGTGAATTCCAAACTTGATTCTTCTACCCCATGGTTTGCGGATTTTGCAAATTACCATGCGGGTAACTTCATCATTAAGGGTATGACAACTCAAGAAAAACGAAAATTCTTTCGTGATGTCAAGTTCTATTTTTGGAACGACCCTTACTTGTTTCGAACGTGTGCGGATCAAATCCTCCGCCGTTGTGTATTTGGCACCGAAGCTTCTAACATCCTTAGAGCTTGCCATGAGGGACCCACGGGTGGTCACCACGGTGCTAATCTCACGGCTAAAAAGGTGTTTGATGTCGGCTTCTTTTGGCCTACTATTTACCGAGATGCACAAGATCTTGTGAAGTCTTGTGATTCATGCCAACGACAAGGAAAAGCCTCACAAAAAGATGAAATGCCACAAAATATCATTCAAGTATGTGAGATCTTTGACGTTTGGAGCATAGACTTTATGGGGCCGTTCCCATCATCTCGTGGTAATAAGTACATCCTTGTTGCGGTTGACTACCTTTCTAAGTGGGTGGAGGCAAAGGCCTTGCCCACCAATGATGCTCGTGTGGTAGTTAAGTTCTTGAAAAGTTTGTTTGCTAGGTTTGGAACCCCTCGTGCTATCATAAGCGATCGTGGAACCCATTTTTGTAATGACCAATTTGAAAGGGTTCTAAGGAAATATGGGGTTACACATCGTCTTTCTACGGCTTATCACCCACAAACGAGTGGGCAAGTCGAGGTTTCAAACCGAGCATTAAAGAGGATCTTGGAGAGATCCGTGGGGGAAAACCGACAATCTTGGTCGGATAAGTTAGACGATGTTTTATGGGCCTTTAGGACCGCTCATAAGACACCCATTGGGTGCACTCCTATAAGCTTGTGTATGGAAAGAATTGTCATTTGCCTATCGAGCTAGAACACAAGGCTTACTGGGCCCTAAAGCATTGTAATGATGACATGGAGACCGCGGGAAAACACCGGAAAATGCAATTAAATGAATTGGATGAATTGAGAGACATTGCTTATGAAAATTCATTGATTTATAAAGAGAAAACTAAAAAGTTGCATGATTCAAAAATTAAAAACGGAGTTTTTAACATTGGGGATCAAGTTTTACTTTTTAATTCAAGATTGAAAATATTTTCCGGTAAATTGAAATCCCGTTGGTCCGGTCCATTCACCGTGACTCAAGTATTTCCGTATGGGACCATCGAGCTAGCTCAAGATGATGGTCCTAACTTCAAGGTGAATGGACATAGGTTGAAGCAGAACTACCTCGACCAAGTCACTTTCCCAATGATAATTAGTATTGAGTGGATCGAGTCGAGCTCATGACTCGGTAATCAAAAACGAGGTGCCTCGTGGGGGAGTCCCATGCTTATCCTATGTACATATTATCGCTTTCTTAGTCTAATGTAGCTTACGTGTGGGGATTCGTGCCCTTCCAACCTTTGTTCCATGGTTGTTTCTGATATGTGGTTTTAGATCATGATCTTCATGATTGGAGCCTCTCGTGTTCGTTTCATGGGAGCACTCGATCGTTTGCTTTGGAGACATTTCTCAATATCCATGATATATCCTTTATTGTTCTAACCTTAGGTTTTTAGCACACTTCATAAACGGCTATTAATTTAATGGTTACACCCTTTCCATGCTAGATTAGGCATTCGACTACGTCTCTAGTATGGGGGTGTTTGCACCCCTAGACTCGAAACATTGAGGATAATGTTTAACTTTAGTATGGGGGGGTGAATAGATACTTGCCTTGCCAAACCTTCACGCTTTCCAAAGTTTATCTTTTTGTTTATCGTTCTGTTGCAAAATAAGGCTAAAAATGGCCAAAATTAAAATTTTTTTTCTCATGTTTTATAAGTGTTTGAAGACACGAATGTAGATTTTCCGATAGCGAGAATAAGAGTAATTTTTGACTCGACCGTGCGTGTTGAGCACTTAGCTTTGATTCCTTAACTACACATTAGGCTAAGTCTCTTAAATGAGGACGAGAAATGATAGAGTTAATTATAAGTTACTATGCTAAACGTAGAGTACTCGTATTCTTTCAAAAACTCATGTGTTCTTGTTGTTTGCTATTTCTCCCTTCGCATGTAAATATTTTTTGCTTAATAAATATTGACTTAGCGGTTTAGTTAGGATTATTGGGTTTCTAGTCTTTTCTAGTAGCTTCCGTGTAATTAAATTGGGAAGACATTAAGGTATCGCCAGCGTCACGGTTTTGAAGTATTGGCACACGAATAATTGAAAGCTTCACCCAATAATAAGATTTCAAGTGCTCACCTAAATCAAGCAAACAATTTGAAGCCCCACAAGGCCGAAAAATCTGTGCAAAATTGAAAGTGAATCAAGCCTTAATCTTCGAAGCTTTAAAGATCCAAAATTCGCCTTAGCGTGAGGATATACGTCTTTGGCTAATAAAACCACCGATGAGGCGGATAATAAACGGCAAGGCAAGACCAAAGTCATAATAAAAGCTTCATGGCGAAGTTGAATAAAAGATGGAGGTAAACCAAAGATAATAAGGCCCTTCCGTTAGGGGGCGTATAAAAGTCTTGGTAATAAGTCTCATGTTCAAAACCGTTATAAAACCGTGTTTATCGATTCTTCTTGTCAACTTAATTTTTTAACATCGTCGTCTATTAGGAGGGGTTATTGATTTGATGGTCTTAGTTACACCGTTAGGACTCTATTTTTAGACCTAAATCTCTATTATCGCATAAGTCAAACGATGTATCCTCGTGAAACATTCAAGACATCATAAAATATAAGAGATACAACTTAGGAATAATGGGAGGATAAGTACGTGATTAGGGCATATGAGTAGTGTTAGCATTACTAACTTATAATGACAATGATCTCGTTGCACGCTTAGCATGGAATTGAAGTGAAAATCGAGGACGATGAAATTATTTCTAACGAAGCATTCACGTGTTCTTATTTTATGAACCTAAACGTCCCATTTTGCGATGAAAATCATACATTATGTCTATAACACAAGTAGTAGTAATAGTAGTAGTGTAGCTAGTCTGTCATTCAATAAAGTGAATAAAATGAATTTTGGAGATGCTTTGATACTTTATTCTAGCATTGCGTGAGGGCACGACAATGGTTTAGTATGGGGGAGTGATGAGACTGCTTTTATACATAGTCTCATCTTCCAAATAGGGCTTAAAATGCATTAAATATCATGAAAATTCCCAAATATATGCTTGTGTTTGTTGCTTGTGTATTTTAGGTACGGATATTGAGATAATGACAAAAGATCACAAGAATCATGCAAAAACGAACACGGGAAACGAAGCCGCACAATGAACCAAGCCCTAGTGAAGACTTTCCCAAGATCAACCCTTGAAGATTTGAAGAATTATGAAGAAGGGTCCTCCAATTATGAAGAATTGACACTTTATACCCTTGAATCCTCATAATTACAAGCTTGGTCCCTAAAGTTTGTCAAAATTACAAAAAAGGGCCCTTAACTTTGAAGATTTGGCAAAAATGGTCCCTCAATCATCAAGACTTGGCAATTTCAGTCCTCCAAATTATCAATATTGCAAGTCTAGACCATTATCATTGAAGAAAATACCAATTCAGCCCTTGAAGAATTCAGATATGGCAAGAATTATCCCTGATTTTACTTTGCAAAAGTTCTTGGGCCAAAAGTATAAAAAGGCAAAAGTTGACAAAGCTTAAACAGGCGCTGATAGAAGTTTGGATTGAATTTGACAAGTTTTTGAAACAAGGGGTGTAAAGCTGGCAGACAAAGAAGTTACCTAGTCCACTCCCAAGCTGCCATGTGTCCCACTCACATTATCCACCAATCACACTCCACCAATTTGCCATGTCACTTCCCACTCACAACCGGATTTAACTAATCTTTATTTAAATAAAGATTATGGCGCTTAACACCTTATTTAAATCCTTAAACAGATCAAATGGCTTGTTCTTCATGTTCTTAACAAAATTTGGGCTTTTGTTATTTACTCAAAATTAGGCCTTAATTGTTTCCAGAATTATGATTAAGGATATTGTTAACTAATTCCAACCTTAATATGTGCCACCTCATCAACCAAGGGTGCACATGAAAGGTGCCCTGCTACACACTTTTGGGAAACTGCCAAAACCTTGCCAGAGAATCAACCATCCAGATACAAGCTTACTTTTTAAGCTTTGTTGGAGCCCTTGGATCAAATTTCAACAGCTATCTTCTTCACATACGTCCAAGAATATGTCACATGAAGCATATGAGTTCAAATTCAAGAGGGCAATTTTGGAACTTCAACCATTAGGGTTTATAGTTTTTAGCTGTAACTTAGCTCATTGTAAGGCTATATAAAGCCACTTAGGTCTTCATTTTTCAGCTGCTTTTGGTTTTTCCTTTGTTCAAACACTTGTAAATCCTTTTTCAGTTTAATGAATTTGAGTTAAGTGCTTTGAAGAAAGACCAAGTGCCATCTTTATTCTGCTTATTATTGTTCTTAGTCTACTGCTTTTGAAGTTTAAAACCTGTTTTCAAAAGAGGAGTGTGCACAAGTTTGCATATTTTCCTCATTTTCTTGATATTTTGCTAAGTCTTGTTCCAATCTTGGAATTCTTGGGCTATAGGGCTGATCATAGCATCCTAACTGAGTTGGTTAAGGTGTGGTGAGGCTTATAACTTGGGGATAATCAAGTGTGGGGTAACAAGTTTGCATCAATCAAGATTTTTCCAAGTTTCTGATTTTTCATGTTATTGTGCTTAACCCTTGTTGAATCTTAGCAGGCTTTTGTGGAAGCTTGTGCTTGTTCTTGCTAGCACATAAGCTCAAAAATTCGTGGGTGTGGATGTACATCCATGAGGTTTGCTTACTTAATCTCCAAATCTGCATAAATTGTGATTTTTGGTGATATTTGTATGAAACTGTTGTTCTTGTGGATTTTGTGGCTTGTTCTTGCTTGAATCTGTTTATTAGACTTGTTTTACTGTTAATTGATGCTTGGTTGGCCTAAAATCTTGTTTTGCTTTTGAAAATTTTGATTTGAAAAAGTTAAAGGGTGTTTGGGTCTACTGGTTTATGCTTGTAATCTGTTTTTGTGTTAAGGGAAAGTGTTGTTTATGCCTTGTATCTGATAAACCTTTGTTTGAGAGTGTTTTGCTGCAAGTTTTTGGGTTTGAACATTTGAATTGATCAATCTGCTATATAGACCTTGTTTCTGCTTGTTTTGACCTAGGATTTTGGGAACACTTAGTGTGTATGCATGCTTAGGGATAAAAGTGGTTTAAACAAAGTTACCATAACCTGTTTGAAAGATTTGAGGAGTTGAAATTGGCTTGTGTGTCAAATACATCAGCAAAAGTAGGAAACTGCATGTGTAGTGTTCATCAGTAACTTTAATTGCTTGAATCTTGCTTAAATTCTTTGAACCAGTGCATGAAACCTGTTTAGGATTGTTGTATTGTTGCTTGGATCTTGTTCATGTGTTGCTTGTGATTGGTTTTTGCTATTTGGATTGCTTTGATCATAGCTTATAAGCCCACTGGCTTATTGGCTTATTTGTGCCAAAACACATCAAGTTTACCCAACTGGTAAGCCTTGATTCACAAGGTTTGCACTCAAACCTTGATCAGCAAGGTGAAAAACAGGCCCTTACACTTCATTAAGTCTGTCAGCGCCCATATTGTTCCTGTCAGCGCCTACTTTGTTCTTATCAGCGCTTGATTTCTACCTGTCAGCGTTTGATTATAACTTATCAGCGTTTGACTTTTGTGTTGACTGTTTTTGGATTTGGCCCATTTTCTAGGCCCAATAGGGGTACTTAGGTAATTTCACTTTCATTTTCTGTTTATTTAGGTTAAATTAAGCTAGTTCGCAAGTTTTAAGAATTTTTTTATAATTTTTGGATTTTTAATATTATTTTAATATTATGTTATTATTAGAAATTAAAAGTCTGATTTTCTAGGTTTTTATATTTTTCCTAGGTTCTAAACACTTAATTAGGATTTTTGCAACTTTCCAAATATTTTTTAGGTCTTTTAATTATTTGTTATCATTAATTTAAGATTTAATTGATTTTAGGAGTTTTTAATTGTTTAAAAATAGTTTTAATTGGTTTTAAAATTTTGAAAAATAGTTTTTAGCTTAATTAGAGTATTTTTTTGAGGTTTACAAACTTGAAAATCTTGTTTAGGGCTTTTTAATAACTAATTTTGATTTTTAGGGCTTTAATTAGCATTAAAAAGTCATTATCTAATTAATTAAAAGGTTTTTGCAAGTTTTGATTTTTTTGTAAACTCTTATTATATTATTAGGGATTTTTGGTAATTTTTAGAAATTTTTAGGTTTAAGATTTTAATTTTGGTGGTTTTTACGACTTTACGTGTACGCCTTTTTAGACTTAGTTTAATCCGTCTTCATAACCGTCATTCTCTTCTAATCCCCTTTCTATTCTTCTTTTTCAAATATAATCACAAATTAATCCAAATCATTACACACATAACACACTAGCCTCCTCGTGAACGAACTTGAACCTAATTGGTCATTAGTGCTCGGTTTTCCTAAACCGACACTTTATACTTGCCCTATTTATTGCTCTTTTCCTAAAGGGTTGCAAAACTCCAACATCATTTTGTCCTTTTTACCACTTAATTACAATAATAACCGAGCCAAAACGTGTATTGTATGTCATTTATGTCGGAATTATGCGTGGTTTGTGTTTTTGTTATGATTTAGGACGAAAAGGTGAAAAGTGGAGAAAACACGGGCATTCACGGGATTTTCTCGAAGAAAAAGATGAAAGACGGAATCAAGAAATCAAGAGTGGAAAAAGAACGGAAGTCCAAGACCAATTCTGAAGATTTATCGAAGAAAAAGTCAAAAGACGGAAGTTTACTAAAAGTCGAAGAACTCAAGTCTAATTTATTGAAGAATTACAAGACGAGTTTGAAGAATCCCGAGACAAAGTCATTAAAGTCAAAAGATTAAGAAGATTAAGGACTAAAGGATAATTAGAGAACGAAGAAAGAGGGACGAAGCTTCCACCAAGCATCTCCCTAATCCACTATAAATAGTTTCATTTCATTTCATTTCATTTGTTGTTGTTGGGTGGATTGACAACCCACCTCTTCCACCATTTTCATACCTTGCACTTTAAATTTTTGCACTTTAATTTCTTGTATTGCACCTTTTAATTCCAAGTAAGTTACTTTTATTTTTAGTGAATCTTTACTTTCATTGTTAATCTCTCATCTTCCTTTCTTGCTTAATCTTTCTTTATGATTCATGTTTATGTTCTTCTATTTTTATGGTTTTCAATCAAGTGGGTTTTGATTGATTTGATCATATTTGTTAGTTTTATTAATTTGGTTTGATTGATTATTGTTAGTTGATGTTTAGTGGTTGTTTTGGTTTGATCTTTTGGTTTGATTTGGTTAGATTTGCTTAAATTCGTCCTTGTTCTTCGTTCCCTGTTCATCGTTCTTCCTTACTGATTACCCAGATTCCGAATGAGTGACACATTCCGGATGAAGGGTCTGTCAATTTATTCCGGATGAATTCTTTGTTACAATTATTCCGAATCAGTTTAATGTTCCGGATGAGCTTGTTGTTTTAAACATTCCGAATCAGTATTTTCAGATATTCCGGATCAAGAGCTTCATTCGGAATAATAAACATTCCGGATAAAAGGTTTTCATTCGGAATAATATTCCGAATCAACCTTTCATTCGGAATATCTATCATTACGGATCAAGTCTTTCATTCGGAATATATATTATTCCGGATCAACTCATTATTCCGAACGAGCATTTATTCCAGATAAAGTCAATTATTCCGGATGAAGCCCAATATTCCGAATGAGAGGAAATTATTTCGGATGAGCTGTTTATTCCGAATAAGCAATTATTCCGGATGAACATGTTTATTTCGGATGAAGTCCTTTTATTCCGGATGAGGATTTTATTCCGGATGAATTGATTTATTCCGAATGAAGGCTCTTTTCCGAATGAAGTGTTTTCTGTTTTTTTGGTAAATTCATGTTTTTAAGTTTTAAACTTTATTTTTCCTGCCTTTTTACATAATCGCACTTTTAATTTACTTGGATTTAATTTTAGTTTACTTTATTTATTTTTAAGTTTACCTTTTTATTTCTTGTCACGTTTTTAATTTCTCGTCTTTCATTTTCCGTCAAGTTTTTATCTTTCAGTATTTCTTTTTATCGCCTTTACTTTATTTTTATTATTTCCAAGTCTTTATTTTTAATTAGTTTACAACGACAACCATTCTATTTCTTTTCTACCAAGAACAACTGAGTCGCACTTTGAACCGTGATCAATTCGAGAAGATACCGAGAAACGAACTTTTCAACTAGCAAAATCAATACATTAAAATGGAGCTGCTGCCGGCTCTTTTCGTGAGGATTAACGGTTTTTTGTGAGAGACGCGTTGGCTTTTGGGATCCGTTCACTCGTGAACGTTATTTTTCGTGTCAAAAATTTTCAAAAATCCCAAAAACATTTGAAAAATCATAAAAAGCATTTCTTTTTCAAAGTTTTGCACCAAAAATATTCTTCTTGCTTATCTATTTTTCTTTATGGATTCTTATGTCCTTTACGTCGGGTGTGGGAGACGATTATAAGGGAACGACTCATGTCAATGGTGTACATGTGAGCGGTGCGGAAAAGATATCGACAACACACAATTCGGATTTTGTCCTTTGTGCAACTCGACTAATTCGTCCTTTTTAAATCCACCTCCTGTTCCCCCGTGCATCTATTGTGGAAGCGATTCTCATTGGCATGTTTCGTGCCCGGTTCGATACCCGTATGATCACTAACAAGAATTGGGTTACAATTATGACAATGATAATAGCTATCTACAAGAAGCACCAGATTTTTCTCCATACCCATGTTACCAAAATTGTGGGGGGCCTCATGATACTTCTTATTGTCAGCCAATGAATTATTATGGGCCAAATCCGTGTCCTCATTTTTCTTCACCGATGGATTATTATGAACCAACTCCGTGTTATAATTCTTCTCAACCAATGACTTACTATGAGCCACATCCTTGCTATAATTCTGGTTTTCATAACTGTGAGCCCCCACACCCCAACCTCAATCATCAATCCTCTCAGAGAATTCAACAACTCACTACTATGAATGAAGAAAGACAAGCCATTCTTTGGAAACTTCATGACGGCTTACTTCAACTGACCGAGGCATTGAAGGAACAAAAGCGACAGCAACAAGAGCGACAACAAGAGCAAGTATCTAATCTTAGTGATTATACCCCTCCTCTTGCACGTCAATACTATTATGATGAAGATGACGACAATGATGTCTACGCTCTCGACCCATCTACTGAAGTTGCTACTCCTACTCTCGATATTCCCAATGCGTCTAAGGACGATGATTCATTGAGTGAGATTACTGATTTTGGTCTAGATAAATTCTTTGATGATGAAGTGTGTGACATACCGACTACTGGAGTTTGAGGACGACGTTGTTCTTACGGAAGAGGTCGATCCTAACGATGACGATTTTTCTCCGCGCTATGAGAATTTCACTTTTGAAATTTCTCAATCTCCACCGGGAGATGCGGGCGATGACGATTTATTCTCTCCGGCTTATGAGAAGTTCACCGATGAACTTGCTCTTGAAGATGAGGTGGAAGACGTGATTCTCCGCGCCAGATTACGGAAAGTGCGTCTTCTTATTGCTCAAATCGAAGAGTTGACTTCTCCTCCTCTCTCCGAGTCTTTGCCTCCATCTATTCCTCCCGTTTAAGATAATGACCCATTGCTGGAAGAAATCGACATTCACTCCATACCTCCAGGTATTGATGACGATGACATGGAGGGGGATATTATTTTTGATAATTTGCTGCAGGAAGGTATTGTCCCAAGTCCCCCTCCCGAGCACCTTGCATCCTCCCCTTTAGCCACTATCACGGAGGATGAGTGCTTTGACCCGGGAGGTGCCATTCACTATTTCATGATTGATAACATTACGGCTTTGCCACTTGCTCAGCATCCATTGTCTTTGGGGGATGACAATGTGCTTACTTTACCCACCCCACCTCCCGTGGATCTTGATTTCACATACTTTTCGTATGTTGGAAGAACCTTTCTCCCATTCAAGACTTATTCCCCTGCCTCTCCTTTATTGATGTCCTCTGGGAATGAGGACAAGGTCTTTGATCCCGGTATTACATTCGAGGCTTCCCCATGGACCATTTAATTCGGGGACGAGTCAGGCTCGTGACTCGGTTAATATAAACAAGCGCTTTTTGGGAGGCAACCCGATTATCTATCTTTCCTTATTTTCACCATAAGTGTAGGGGGAGCCCCGTGGTGTTTCTTGCTTTCTTTCTTATCATGTGCAGGGATTCGATCTTCAAAGACACACTCTTGATGACTTTTGATGAACCATGATTCCGTGTTCCCGTCTTCCCGGTTCTATCCTAAACTCTTTTCGATTCACTATTTTATATTTTCTAATATTAAAATAGGAATCTCTTTAGTTGTCTTTTCCTTAGCGAGATTTAAATAAAGTGCACAATGTCCTAAGTGTAGGGGAGTTCACTCCCACGTGCTTAAACATTGAGGACAATGTTTATATTAAGTGTAGGGGGACTTCTATCGAAGTTAAGTGGCCTTTTCCTTGTATTTGTCCTCATTTTAACTGGAAAATCAATTTTTCGACATTTTTCAAAATTTTTGATCTATTTAGGCCTAGTTGTATAGTTGCATTTTCCTTTGTTATGTTTATTTTCTCTCCTTGCTAGAATAAAATTTCAATAAAGTGGTTTTAAATTTTTCAAAGTCGTGAATATTTTGACTCAACCCGAGTTTACTTATCTAAGTTTACTCTAGCTAGTATCCTTAACGTGTTTAAGTCAAGTTTTGCTAGGCTTTTATATAGGGAGCTTTAAAAGGCGAAAGTCTTAACTCTCACGGGTTAAGAACAAGAACTTTTCGCAAGTTCCTATAATTGATCCTAGAGAGTCGTTTATCAAGGGAACTTTAAAACGCAAATTCTAAACTTGAAAGAGTCTAAGAAGATGCAAGATCCTATAGGCGACTCGAAAACCCAAAGCTGTGATTTAATTGGCTAAGCGTCCACGAGTCTCATTCCTTGAGATTTTAAGCTGTGGAGAACGAGAGATGATAGAGTCAATTATAAGTTTGGTATTCTTTCGTGAATTTATGTGAGTTAATTATAAGCCTATTCTCCCATCGCTTGCTAATAAATTTATCTGCAATAAATAAGGTTGTACGTTTCGAAAAGTTAATTAGCTTCTAGCCCAAGATCGTTTAAAAGTTGCTCGGTATGGATTAGAGTTCATAGCCAAGGCATAACTTATTGAAGCGGGATGCGAAGATTGGCGAGTCCAAAAAGGTCCTAACAAGGTTTGAGGGCTACATTTTGTTGCTAAAGATCCAAAAGTGATGTGAAGAATCATTTATCGAAAATCAATATGAAGGATCGAGACACACGACGAAAAGCAAGTACTCCCAAAAGATCATGGAGAAGTCAATCCAAAAAGGCCCTAACAAGGTATGATTATAAATAGATCCAAGTCCTAAAAGGAGGCGGATCGTTGTATATCAAAATCCCAAATAATGATTGAAGAAAAATGAAGAAGTCGTGGTCCAAGTATGAAGAATCTCTCAAAACTTCAAGTGAAGAAATTCCTATTATGAAGAGAAGACCATTATTTCATGAACGTCTCTCGAGATTTGAAGTATGAAGTCGCTGCCAAATATCGGTCCGAGAAAGGTCTCAAATCGTGAAGCGAGTTATGCCAAGATATGAACTTTATAGGTCCCGAGAAGCAGTTTTAAAAGATTTTGTCCTTTAGCTAACTATTGATTAAATCGTCCCACTTTGTTTTCAGCCTAAATAACTATCGAAATAAGTCAAACAATGCATCCTCATGATCATTCAGGACAATAATAAAATATAAGAGATACACCTAGGAATAAGGGAGTCTAAGTGAATAATTGGCCCACATGAGTTCGTGTTTGTTTGCTAACTTATAATAACAATGATCTCGTTTTTAAGCTTGGTTTGGAGAAAGTGAAAACTTGAGGATGATGATCATTCATGACATTTTCAAAACCACAAGGTATATTTTTGATTTCTTTACTTTGTATGTTTATAATTTTCTATATCTTTAATAAAGGCCAATGTAGATTGATTATGATGGAAAATGTAAAGCGTGCTTTGTAACTAATACATTGCATGAGGACATTGCAATGGTTAAGTGTAGGGGATTTGATAGGTGTGTAAACACCCATCCTTTTTACCACTTAATTACGATAATAACCGAGCCAAAACGTGTATTTTATGTCATTTATGTCGGAATTATGCGTGGTTTGTGTTTTTGTTGTGATTTAGGACGAAAAGGTGAAAAGTGGAGAAAACACGGGCATTCACGGGCTTTTATCGAAGAAAAAGATGAAAGACGAAGTCAAGAAATAAAGAGTGCAAAAAGAACGGAAGTCCAAGACCAATTCTGAAGATTTATCGAAGAAAAAGTCAAAAGACGGAAGTTTACTAAAAGCCGAAGAACTCAAGTCTAATTTATTGAAGAATTACAAGACGAGTTTGAAGAATCCCGAGACAAAGTCATTAAAGTCAAAAGATTAAGAAGATTAAGGACTAAAGGATAATTAGAGAAAGAAGAAAGAGGTGGATTGACAACCCACCTCTTCCACCATTTTCATACCTTGCACTTTAAATTTTTGCACTTTAATTTCTTGTATTGCACCTTTTAATTCCAAGTAAGTTACTTTTATTTTTAGTGAATCTTTACTTTTATTGTTAATCTCTCATCTTCCTTTCTTGCTTAATCTTTATTTATGATTCATGTTTATGTTCTTCTATTTTTATGGTTTTCAATCAAGTGGGTTTTGATTGATTTGATCAAGTTTGTTAGTTTTATTGATTTGGTTTGATTGATTATTGTTAGTTGATGTTTAGTGGTTGTTTTGGTTTGATCTTTTGGTTTGATTTGGTTAGATTAGCTTAAATTTGTCCTTGTTCTTCGTTCCCTGTTCATCGTTCTTCCCTACTGATTACCCAGATTCCGAATGAGTGACACATTCCGGATGAAGGGTCTGTCAATTTATTCCAGATGAATGCTTTGTTACAATTATTCCGAATCAGTTTAATGTTCCGGATGAGCTTGTTGTTTTAAACATTCCGAATCAGTATTTTCAGATATTCCGGATCAAGAGCTTCATTCGAAATAATAAACATTCAGGATAAAAGGTTTTCATTCGGAATAATATTCCGAATCAACCTTTCATTCGGAATATCTATTATTCCGGATCAAGTCTTTCATTCGTAATTGATGAGACTGCTTTTATACATGGTCTCATCGTCCAAATCGGGCTTAAAATCAATAAAATATCATCAAATATATCAAATATATGCTCGTGTTTGTTACTTGTGTATTTTTAGGTACGGATATTGAGGAATTGATAAAAGATCACAAGAATCAATCAAAAACGAACACGGGAAACGAAGACGCACAATGAACCAAGCTCATTTATGGAATTTTGCAAAAAGACCCCTTAAGTTTGAAGAATTGGCAAAAATGGCCCCTCATCTTTGAAGAACTTGTCACATTTGACCCTCCATATATCAAATGTACAAGTATGGTCCTCCATGTTTGAAGATTGTACAAGAAAAGCCCTTGGAAATTGATCAAATGTGCTAAAGTTAGTCAAAATCACAAAAGGACTAATTTTGCAATTGTATTTGGACTGCCTTTGAGAAGGACTTAACAAGAAAGGACTGGCATTGCAAAGCTTTTGGACGGCTGTTATCTACCAAGGACGGGTAATGAGAATTATACCCCTTAGCCCAACAACAACCTTAGCCCAATACCCCTTAATTATTAAAACCCGGTTTTAATTTAAAAAGTGGTCAACAGTCAAACCCACTTAACCCAACTTTCCCACCATAACAATTTTTTAAAAAATCGTTTTTCCTCTTTTGGATTAAACCTGGCTTAATCACTCTTAAACCCTAATCCTCACCCAGTTCCAATTAAATCCAAAACAAGGGGTTTTGGGTTGATTTGCTCCAGATTATTGATTAAGCTCCACCTCACCCTTTCCCACCTCACTAGACATACCCACATGACCTATGGGACCCACCCCGTACCTCCCCTGCTCCATCCCTTTCACCCAAAACCCTATAACCCGACAATTTGAACGACTAGATGAATCCCCTTGGTCCCCAAGTTCAATCCAACGTCCACAATCAAGTCTCCAAGCTGGCATTTCACATGGGCTCAGTTTTGACCAAGAATCACAAAGACTTCAAAGGGCTTTTTAGGAAAATTAGCAATTAGGGTTTCTCTTGTAATAATTTTTAATTCAGTATTCTAGATAGTTCTTTCTAGTAGTATAAAAGGACATGTCGACCTGTGGCATTCCTTGTTCCAGATTTTCCTTTAAATTTATTGTAATTCCTTTTTAATTAAATGAAAGTTGGTATTTGTTAAAACAAGTGTAATTCCTTTTCTATTTTTAAAAGTTGGTATTAAGTTTTTTATGGAAAATCTGAGTTCCATTGAAAATTGGTGAAGAAATTTTGAGTTTTCCAAAATTTATGCAAGTTTTCTGAAATTTGTAAATTTTTGGTGGAAGTTGTTTAAAGGTTTGAATCTTGAGGATTTAAGTTTGTTTTAGTGAAGTTGTTCAAAGGAAACGTGTAAGGAAGATTTTGAAAAGGTTTTAAGAAAGAGAAAAAAAGAAAACAGAATATATATATTTTGCTTGTTCTTGTTATTCTTCTTTCTTAAACAGGATTGGAGAGTTGATTTGTCAAATGTTCTGCATACACCCGAGTGTATTGGAAGTGGCTATCTAGCCACTGTTGGTCTTGGATGTAAGACCAACAAGGTAAATCCTTGTTTAAGCTTTTCTAGTTAAAAAAAAATCGTATGCTTTTGGTGATCCTGCATGAAAAAGGTGTTGAATGTTGTTTAAGCTATTGGAAAGTGTTTAAATTAGGATGTTATGCATGATAGAAGTATCTTAAACCAGTTTTGAGTTGATTAGAGTAGTTTTGGTTTGTTAAAAGTTGAAAACAGAACATTAAAGGGTTGTTTGGATACGGGTTTTAATTAGAAATTTTGGAGGATTTTGATAATTAAAACGTGTTAGATAGATTGAGTAGGATTGTGTAGGGTTTTAGGCTAGTTTTAGTTAAGTTTGGGAACAAGTTTGAGTAAGTTAAGTGTTAAAAAAGGGAAACATAGCTTAAAATCTGCATGCCCTCTTTTTTCTGCTTGTTTGATGAGAACATGAGCCACCAAATCTTGATTAACTAGAGCTTAGGTTGATTTAAGGTTTGAGATTGCTTGATTGTTGATTAACACACTTGTATGCAACAAATGAGCAGTTAAAATTCCTCTTAGTGCAAGTCAATTGGTAAAAAAAGGCCACCAGACCCATAAGGGTATAACAGCAACCTTAAATTGAATGTTTATGCATTTTTGTGTTTGGATTTGCTTTGAACTTGCTTGAATTGTGCTTGTTTTTGACTCCTTGTACTCAACTAAGTACAAGGGTGCCCTGCTTGTTCCAAAAACACCACCAAAAATCCAAAGTCCAAGCTCCTCTTGGACTCTTTGCACAAGTGAAAACAAAGAACCTGCTTGTGTTTTAAAAAATTGACATGGGCACGTTTTGGTTAAATTTGAGCTTAATTTTGGTAAAATTGGAAATTGTGTTTGTGGATTTGAGCTAAAAAGAAGTCAGTGTTGGATTGTGAGAGTTAAAAAAGAAAAAAAAAATAATAATTGCAAAAAGGGTTCACTCAACCTCGAACCCCGTCTCCACACTCACACACATCACACAATACCGTTGCGCCCTTGGGTCTTTTACTGACCAAGGGTGCAAAGGTATTATACTTAACACCTTTTTGCAAGTTAACTTAAATAATAAGCCGTAGCTTATTTTCGAGTTTTCTGGCTTATTGATTAAGTATTTTTGCTCCCTTTTATTTTTCTTAGGATTGGTATCTGCTTAGGGATTTTTCTAGCTAGGTTTCAGATTTTTCCCATCATTTTATTATTTTTTATGCATTTTTTATTACCCGGTTTTTAATAAATGATTAAAAAATAGAAAAAAGTAGTTTAAATTTTAGGAAAATTAATTTTTAAGTTTTATTTTAATATTTTGAGGTTTACATTTAGTTAACTTTTCAAAAACTCTTATTTTTAATTTTATTTAATTTTAGGGTTTTTAGACAACTTTAAAAATTAATATAAAATTAATTAAAAGGTTTTAGGAGCTTTAATTTGCATTTTCTTCTTAGTTAGAATATTTAGAATTTTTGAGAATTTTTTAGAATTTATTTAAAGACTTTTTATTTTTTGGATTATTTTAATAATATTTTATTAAGAAAAATTCAAAGTTTTATTTTTAACTTTTTTTCATTTTTCCTAGGTTATAGACATTAAATTAGGAACTTTTTCACTTTCCAAATATTTTTTAGGCCTTTCATTTATTTTTTAGAATTAATTTAAGATTTAATAGATTTTAATAGTTTTTAGGAGTTTAAAAATAGTTTAATTTGGTTTTAAAATTTTTAAAAATAGTTTTTAGTCTAATTAGGTCATTTTTGAGGTTTACAAACTTGAAAACCTTGTTTGGGGCTTTTTAATATTTAAAAGTGATTTTTAGGGCTTTAATTAGCATTAAAAAGTCATTATTAAATTAATTAAAAGGTTTTAGCAAGTTTTGATTTTTTGTAAACTCTTAGAATTTTATTGTGGATTTTTAGTAATTTTTAGGAATTTTTAGGTTAAAATTTTAATTTTTGTCGTTTTTACGTTTCTACGTCTTAACTTTCTAGTAGTGTTTTTGTCTATTTTTCTATTTTTTTCGTCTTCGTCATTTTCCCTTCTCTTTTCTTGTTAATAATCAAAAACATTAATCAATCATTCATTACACAACACACGTGCCTCCTCGAGAGAACGATCCCATTAAGGGTCATAAGTGTTTACGTTTTCCTAAACGTACACTTAATACTTACCGCTTTTACCTTGTTTTCCTAAACAAGTGTAATTTTACAACTATCATTTTTGGCGCCGCTGCCGGGGAGGCGTGTTGTGTTTTGATTGAACCATTGTTGTTTTTTATTAGCCATAATAGTAATTGTATTAATAGCACTCTATTAATACGTATTATCATTTTTCGGTTTTTGTGTGAATATTATTACTATATTATATACGTAGAACAATAAATACACAAGTACTCCAAATACGTGAGCAATCACAACCTTGATTCGGGATTTCATCACTCGATCATTGTATTCGAATCTCAAACCAAAGAAAAAAGGCAAAAATAGATAAATACTTTCGTGAAGCTTAATCTTGATAATACAAACTATAAGGTGGGTATAAGGCGGTTGTATTTCACAACCTAAAGGAAAAAGGCTCTTAAGTGCTTCGCGCCGCCTCGTTTCCTCCGCTTGCTTGTGCGTATTTGATTTTGAGAGTGAATCGAGGGTTTTGCCGCCCAAAGTATTATTACATATCATATATATTTTCTTGGTTTCTATTTGATTAAACCCTCTTGAACGATTTGGTGTTCCACCATCGTTCTAAAGTCATCGAAGGCGTTCACTCCACGTGATCGTTTTCATTCCTTGAGGCCTTTTTAATCAAGAGATTTGATTAAGGAGGAGATTTGTGGACTTTTTGTCTACTTAATACATTCACCAATTTCCAAAAAGGTTAATACAATCAAAAACCACAAAAAAATTGAAAAACACAAAATACCAAAAAGAATCTTCTTTGCTCGTCTCCACGTTGTACGTGACGTTTATGCTCACTCGTAATCAAGCAAAATGTGCACGTAGACGAAAGAACAAAACTCCCACTCCAACTCATTCTAGTGAGGAGTCTCCTATTGACGAACCCATTGTACGAGAAGAACCAACCATGGCGAATCGAACTATGATGGAGTTACTTCAAGCACCCACCGAGGGTTATGGAGAAGCTATTGTGATTCCCGCTATCCTTGCGGAGAATTTTGAGGTGAAAACGGGTTTGTTGTCGATGATCCAAAACAACAAATTCCGAGGTGATGAGAAGGACAATCCCCACAACCATATCCGCCAATTTAATCGTCTTACCGCCACGTGCAAATTTAAGGATGTCTCGAATGACTCGATTAAGATGATGCTTTTTCCGTATTCCTTAGCGGGGCCCGCTAAAATTTGGTTAGAGAAAGAGCCACCCAATTCTAAATTGACGTGGAAGGATCTCGTTTCAAAATTTGTGAACCAATTTTTTCCGCCCTCTAAGACTACGCATTTGAAAAATGAGATTTCTAAATTTTCACAAGAATCAAATGAAAGTTTTTCTACGGCTTGGAATAGGTTTAAGGAGATGTTACATGAATGTCCTCATCACGGTTTTTCCGACTTACACCAAATCGACACGTTTTACAATGGACTTAACGATCATGAAAGAGATTATTTAAATGCCGCCGCGGGTGGTAATTTTTTGTGTAAAACGGTTGAAGAAGCTTTGGTCATAATTGAGAATAGGTCTAAGGTTTATAGCCCTCGTCACACACCGAGTGTTGCCAAAAGGGGCTCTTCATCGTCTCAAAGTATCAATGCATTACATGATGAAGCTAATGAAGAAAATCGGTTTTTCGATAGGTTTTCTACTCTTATGTCCCATTGGAAGGCTCAAGAAGCTTCCAATTCCGCTTCGGTTAAAGCGGTTCCTAAGAGTTGTTTGTCGTGTGGGGGAGCTCATGATCTTTCCGAGTGCATTACCGCGGATGGTAACACTTCGAATGCTTTTGTAGCCACGGGAACTTATAACCAAATCGGTCAAGGTTCTCGTTCAAATCAAGCTCCACCAAATCAAAATGCTAATAATTATCGCAACAACAACCAAGGTGGAAATTACCAAGGAAATCAAAGGAATTATAACAAAGGTAATTACCAAAGTGGAAATGGGCAAGTTTCTAATCAAAACCAAAACCGTGATTTTCAAAACAATGCCCAAGGTTTTCAAAACGATCACACCAAAAATCTTCAAGGAGAGTTTTTGAATTATGCAAAGGCTAATGATGCTAAGTTTGACAATATGCAACGTGAAATGGTTAGCTTAAGGTCCGAGTTGAAAAACGAGCTTAAAAACGAACTTGCTAATGAACTTAAAACTCATGCTAACAAAATGGAAGGAAATGTCACACGTCTCCAATAAAATCAACAAAAAATGGAGCAAGGACAACATGAGATTAAGCAAGAGTTGTTAAAAGCGGATGCTAGGCAATCTAAGTTTGAAGACCGAATGGCTAAAATGTTTGAAGCTATCATGTGTAAGCCCTCTTCTTCGGGTGGTCTTCCTAGTGATACCATCGTGAACCCGAAAGGAGAATTGAAGGTTATTACCACTCGTAGTGGTAAAACTTTCAAAGAACCCATTTCTCGTCCAAGTACTTCTATGGAGAAGGAAAAAGAGAAAGAACCCGAGGTTGTTGTTGAAAAGGAGCAAATTACAAGCCCACGAAGTACCGCTCAAACCACACCTACGGTTGAACCTACACCAATCATGGAACCCGAGATTCCAAGGCCGTTGCCTATGCCTACTTTGCCCCAACCCACACCACCTTTACCCTACCCATCTAGACGAAACAAGGAAAAGGCACAAGAACGAAATAATTATCAATTTGAACTCTTTCTGAAAATGTTTCGTGACTTGCATTTTAATATAAGTTTTGCCGACGCCTTAGTCATGATGCCTCGATTTGCCGCGAACTTCAAAAGTATGTTGAATAACAAAGAGAAATTGCAAAAATCGTCTAATTGTTCTTCGGTTTTTCTAAGCCGCATACCTCAAAAAGTCGGTGATCCTGGAAAGTTTTTAATCCCATGTGCTATCCAAGACATGGAAGAATGCTACGCCTTGGCCGATCTTGGTGCTAGTATTAATTTGATGCCTCTTGAGATTTTTAAATCGCTCAATCTTCCAAATCTCACTCCTTCAAGAATGTCAATCGAAATGGCCGATCATTCTACGATTCTAGCTTATGGAGTTGCCGAGGACGTCTTTGTGAAAATTGGAAAGTTCTACTATCCTGTAGACTTTATTGTTGTTGATATTCCCATCGATCCTAAAGTTCCGTTAATTTTAGGTCGATCTTTTTTGGATACCTCGAGAGCACTTATCGATGTGCATGCAAGAAAAATCACTCTTCGTTTCAATGAGGAAGAACTCGTCATTAATGCAACCCAAAACTCCACTCTTTCTCATGTTTATTCTATCACATCTTTGTACAATGTCAATCCCATCAAAAGCATTTGCAAAAAGATTTCCAATAGAGTTTTAGGAGTTGAGAAAAATGAAGTTCCGTCCCCTCCGCCGGTGGAGGTTAAGAGTGTTAAGCATATGATTCCAATCTCGAGTGATTCTTCGGATGATGAATACGTTGATCCTGATGGGGAGGTTTTCTTTGTTGACAAAAGATTTGAAAACTTGCCACCACCTAAACCAAAAAGATTTCAAAATGTGACAATTTTTAGTGTAACTAATATTGCTTTAGAAACACCAAATATTTTTGACATATAATTAAATCGGGTTTTCACAAGGAGAATTTTAAAGATGAAAAAGGAAAAGATTTTAACTTGAATTTAAAAGATTTTTCTGTTGGGAATAAATTATGGGTCAGTTCACTAGACGCTGATAAGAAGAATTCAAGCGCTGATAAGATGACATTGGACGCTGACAGCCAAGCGTTGACATTTGAAGAAGTCAACGCTGACAGCCTTGAAGACTAGCACTGATGGAATATATCTTCATACGAATCTTTTTGTTTATTTGTTTCTTTATTTGTATATGGTAAAGATAAACTCGACATTGTATTTTTCATTATTATCTTTACCTAGAATAGTTGATTCGTAGCTTATTGTACAAGACTTCTTAATCTATAAAAGAAGATCTTTTAGGTTAATGTTTGATCATCAGTTATAATAAGTTTTCACAAGTATTCAACTGTTAAACCTCTTTCATTGTAATCAAGTTCGATTATTCTAATACAAGTGAAAGTTTGTTTAACATCTTTGTGTTCTAGATTAAGTGTTAATTCCGCATAACACTTAGTTACTTTATTCATAAGCAAAGGTTTCTCTACGTGTATTACTTGATCTAATCTCGTATACACAAAGCTTAATCGATCTAACTTTGGGATCAACAAGTGGTATCAGAGCTTGTTGAGAAACTTTTGATCTTTAAGTAACGCAAGAACCCTAAAACACCAAAAACCCTAAAACAACGAAACCCTAAATCTCTCAAAACCCTAAAAACATCATGTCTGGCTCAGAACAACCTCCTGCTCCTATTTTGCTACAAAGCAACACCACAAACCCTAGTATCAAAATTCCCATGTTTGATGCCAGGAACTTCGAGCTTTGGAAGTCCAATTTTGAGCAATATGTAGCCATCCATGACTACACTCTTTGGGAGATTGTTGAATATGGCAACACATTCAACAAAGCTCAGAAGATTGCTAATGCTATTGCCACAAGGTCAGCTGTTCCTAATTGTCCTGAAGCTGATAAGAAGGAAAAACCTGAAGATGGAAGAGCTGTATCTGCTGAAGATATAGCCAAGAAAAGGGTGGACATGAAAGTTTTGAACATCATGAAACACGCCTTGGGTCATGAGAATCAGCACAAGTACAAACGCTTTGAGTCTGCAAAAGAGCTTTGGGAAGCTCTTGAAGTAGCACATGGTGGCAATGTTGATACTAAAGAAGAAAAGAAGAAGCAACTCATGCATGAGTATGTTGTCTTTAAGGCTCAACCCAATGAGAATCTCAGCAGTGTGAGAAGTAGACTGCTTGACATTACAAGTCAACTTTCCTTCATGGGAACACAGATTGATGACCCTGACTTGAATGCTACTTTTCTCAAAAGTCTTGGTGATATATGGAAGATTGAGGCAAGATCCATTCTTGTCAATAACACCCACAAAACCTCTAGGTTTGATGACATCTTCAACAAACTAAGACTGTTGGAGAACGAATGGCTTTTGGAGAGTGATAATAAACCTTCCAGTAGCAACATGGCCTTCTTCTCACAAAGTGAAGGTCAATTTGATTCCATGAACTCCTATGGACATCCAGTCACTGGATCTGCATGTGTCAACGCTGGATCACATCCTATCAGCGTTGGAACACATCCTGTCAGCGTTGGATCATATCCTGTCAACGCCTCATACTCAAGCGTTGACACTCACAACTTTGGCGCTGATGGAATTAAACCTGCTGGTTTAGATCTAGATACTGTGTGTGCATTCATTGCTTCTTTGCCCAGTGATTCAAGGATTACATATGAGGATCTTGAGCAAATAAGTGATGAGCAATTGGAAGAGATGGACATCAAGTGGACTATGGCTCTTGTAAGTTTAAGAGCAAACAGGTTTAATAAAAGGTTCAAGAAGAAGATGACCTTTGATGCTAAGGATGTTGCTGGATTTGACAAATCCAAAGTTGAGTGCTACAATTGTCATCGTATGGGGCACTTTATGAGGGAATGTAGATCTCCAAGAAGATCTGATGCTGGTAAGCCTTCAAGCCAAATGGTTAAGAGCCAAGATTCCAAAGCCATGGTAGCTGTTCAACAAATTGATGGTGTTGGAGGATGGGACTGGAGCTGGAACTTTTTGGCTAAGGATGAGGAAGAGGACAAAGCATTGGTTGCTGAAGTTAAAGAAGAGCATATTGAATATGCTCTCATGGCACACTCCTCCTCTTCATCAGATAATGAGGTATATGATGATGCTTTCTGTTCTAAGGGTTGTCGTTTAAATACTGAAAAACTAAATCAAGAGATAGTAAAATTATTAGATGAGGCAAGTGCTGAAAGATGCAAAGTATCTAATTATCAAATTGCTCTCACCCAAACAGAAAGGACAGTAGCTGAGTATAAGAAAATGGAGTTTGATTTAAAGGATAAAATAAATATCTTAAATCATGAGTTACATCAAAGTAAAGATATTCAAGATATCACAAACAGGGTTAATCTTGATTTGATAGCTAAGTTAGATGAGGCTAACAAAAATAAAGATAATGTGAGTCTTAAAATCCAGAGATTTGATAAGGCCACACAAACCCTAGGAGAGTGTGTTAGTAAACAAAGAGACTCTAAGGACATGAGTGGGATTGGGATGAAAGATTATACTGGTGTTCCACCACCAGCTGGGGATTTCTATGGTGTCCAATCAAAGGACTTATCTTGGACTGGCTTGCCAGAACTCCAAGAGAAGGAATTCATTCCTCCACCTAGAGTGACTTCCCCAGTTGAAGAGTATAATCAAAAACTGACTGACCTAGATGAGTGGAAGAAAGCTAACCACACTTTGTTTGTTAAGGGAGGTTTGTTGTGTGAAAGTCCAAATGAGCCCACACCAATCACGAGCCATGATCCTACACCTATTAAAATCACACACCCAACCACTGGCAAAGCTGTTGACCTTGGCTCACAAACTGTTAGAAAACCTAGTGTTAAGTATGCAGAGATGTATAGGAATACTAGGTCACCAAAAAGCCAAGTTAGTAACCATGGAACAGGCTTCTTTGCTTCTAGACCTAAGACTATGTCTTGAAAAGCTTGTTACACTTGTGGTAGCTTTTCACATTTGGCATACAAATGTGTCAACGCTTCAAATGTCAACGCTGACAAGAACCATTTCAGCGCTGACAAAAGTCAACATAGGTCAAATACTGTCAGACACAAAACCTTTGTGAACAAAAGTTCACAAGTTGTTAGACCAGCCCCATTCTTTTCTAGAGGGTCTAACACACATGGCCTAAGACCTTTCCAAAAGACAAACACTTGGTCCAATAGGCAATGGGTTCCTGTAGCAAACCCTAGGTTCAACGCTAATAAAGGCAATCGGGGCGCTGACAAGAACAATTTCAGCGCTGACAGACACACTGCCAAACCTAGGTATTTGCAATCACAGGGAAATGGGTCTAAAGCTTCTACTAGCTTAACATGGAGACCAAAACAAGACCAAAACCCTAATTCTACTGGTCTTTCTATGACATGCAACAGGTTTCATTATATTTCTAAGGTCATGTCAAGACCAATTGGGGTTAACTGGGCATTTCATCCAAACATGGATGAAAATGGGGTTGTTATGAGAACCAAGTCTGTTCTTGTTGAACAACCAGCTGAATCCAAGTCTTCCAAGGCTTGGGTTCCCAAAGAAAACTAATTTGTTTTCTTATGTGCAGGGCATTCAAAAACAGGTTAATGACTATGGATATTGGGACAGTGGATGCTCTAGGCACATGACTGGGAAAGAAGATTACTTGAGTAACTTCACTTCCATTGAAGATGGTGATAAGGTTCTCTTTGGTGGTGGATATGGAACTATTACAGGCAAAGGAACTCTTCTCACCAACAACTTACGTTTTGAAAACGTATTTCTGGTAAAAGAACTCGACTATAATCTTTTTAGTGTATCACAGGTGTGTGATAACAAGAATAAAGTTCTTTTTACTGATACTGAATGCTTGGTGTTAAGCAAAGATTACAAGCTCCCTGAGGAGAAATACATAGAATTTAGAACACCAAGGCATAAAGACATATATAATGTGAATCTTAATGGAATTAAGATGAATAATAAAATGTCATGTTTTTATGCTAAAGCTTCAGTAGATGAAAGTAATCTTTGGCACAGGAGATTAGGGCACATAAACTTTAAAAATATCAATAGACTTGTGAGACTTGGTTTAGTTGATGGTTTGCCTGAAAAGGCTTTCCACAATGACTACTCTTGTGTTGCATGTCTTAAGGGCAAGCAACACAAGGTCTCATTCAAATCTAAGCAGGTGCACTCTAGTTCTAAACCACTTCACTTATTGCATATGGACCTCTTTGGTCCAACTAATATAGAATGTTTGAAGGGTAAATCATATTGTTTTGTCATCACTGATGATTTTTCCAGGTTTACATGGACTTTCTTTTTAGCCAAGAAAAGTGAAACTGCCCAAATTTTGATTGATTTCATTACCCAGATTGAAAAGAAGAGTGGTAATGAGGTCAAAATTCTTAGAAGTGACAATGGGGGTGAGTTTAGAAATCAATTGTTAGATGATTTTTGTGCTAAGAAAGGGATTACTAGGCAGTTTAGCATAGCTAGAACCCCACAGCAAAATGGGGTTGCTGAAAGAAAGAATAGAACCCTAATTGAAGCAGCCAGAACCATGTTGGCTGATGCCCACTTTCCTATAGCCTTTTGGGCTGAAGCTGTTAACACAGCTTGTTATGTTCAAAATAGGGCATTGGTCAACAAAATACACACTAAGACACCTTATGAGTTACTTTGGGGAAGGAAGCCAAATATTGTCTTTCTCAAGCCTTTTGGTTGTCATGTAGTTGTTTTAGAAACTAGTGATGACCTAGGTAAATTTGATGCAAAAGGTGATGAAGGCTATTTCATGGGTTATTCAGTGCAGAGCAAAGGATATAGGGTTTACATTAAAAAGGAAAAACGTATACTTGAAAAAGTATATGTTAGGTTTTTAGAGAGTAAGCCTAGTGATCCTGAAAGTGGTCCAAATTGGTTGTTTGACTTGGAACCTTTATCTAGAGCTTTAAATTATATGCCTGTTACTAATCCAGACATTGTGAAGGTAACTTCCAGTGTTTTGGAAAAGAGAGTTGGTAATGTTTCAGGTACACAGGTTGCTAAGAAGGATGGACCACAAGCAGTTGAGTCATCTCCCACACAAGAATATGTTACATTTCCCATATGGACAGATGAGTATTATGCTGTTGCTGCTGCTGGAAAGGATAAAGGTGGTTCTTCAATACCACCAGTTGATAACATGCATGGTCTTTCAGGCGCTGACAAGCACAATTCTAGCGCTGACAAGACCAATTCAGACGCTGATGGCTCAAACGTTGACAACAATGATTCTGGCGCTGACAAAAGTAATTCCAGCGCTGACAAGCAAACTTCCAACGTTGACAACACTCATGAGCATTTCGTATCTTCCACTTTTGAACAAGGTGAACCTTCAAGAATAAATGAAGAGGTTCAAGATGGAAGAGAGTCTGAAGAAGATATTAGCAACATGGAGGATGATATTGAAGACAACAGAATTCTTGAAAATGGAATTCCTAGATCTACTTTGAAGAATCATCCTCCCTCTCAAATCATTGGGAATATCATGACTCCTGTTCAAACTAGAAGATCTCACCAGACTCATGATAGCTTCATTGCTAATATCCACAAGAAGGTTGATACCCCTCTTGTACAAGCATGTTTGTTTGCGTGTTTTCTGTCACAACAGGAACCCAAGAAGATTTTTGATGCTCTCAAAGAACCTAGTTGGGTGGAAGCAATGCAGGATGAGCTTCACCAATTTGCTATACAGGATGTTTGGGAGCTGGTTGATTGTCCTAGATATGTGAGACCAATTGGGACAAGATGGGTTCTAAGGAACAAGAAAGATGAAAGGGGTATTGTGGTCAGAAACAAGGCACGTTTGGTAGCTCAGGGATATACACAAGAGGAAGGTATAGATTATGAAGAGGTCTTTGCTCCTGTTGCAAGAATTGAAGCTATAAGAATTTTCCTAGCTTATGCCTCTTGTATGAACTTCACTGTTTATCAAATGGATGTGAAGAGTTCTTTCCTCTATGGAACAATTGTTGAGGAGGTATATGTCATGCAACCTCCTGGTTTTGAAGATCCTGAGAATCCAGACAAGGTTTATAGAGTGAAGAAAGCTATGTATGGACTTCATCAGGCCCCAAGAGCATGGTATGGTACATTGTCCACCTACTTGGTGGAAAATGGTTTTAAAAGGGGCACCATAGATCAGACATTGTTGACAAAGAAGAAAGGTAAGGATGTCTTACTTGTTCAGGTCTATGTTGATGATATCATTTTTGGATCCACAAATCCAAAGATGAGTGAAGACTTTTCCAAGCTTATGACAGATAAATTCAAGATGAGTGCAATGGGTGAGATGAACTTCTTTCTATGATTACAAGTTCAGCAGAAAGAAGATGGTATCTTCATCTCCCAAGACAAATATGTAGCTGAAATCTTGAAGAAATTTGGTTTTTCTCCACATGAAAAGAGTGCTTCCACTCCTATGGATATGGAACACCCTTGGGGAAAAATTGGAGCTGGAAAAGATGTGGATGTTAGGCACTATAGATCAATGATTGGCTCATTGATGTATCTTACAGCCTCAAGACCTGACATCATGTTTGCTGTGTGTGCTTGTGCACGCCATCAAGTGAATCCCAAAGAATGTCACCTTTTTGCTGTGAAAAGAATCTTTAGGTACCTAAGATGTTATCCAGATCTTGGCTTATGGTACCCAAAAGATTCTCCATTGGAGCTTATTGCATATTCGGACAGTGACTATGGTGGTGACAAGTTTGATAGAAAATCCACAACTGGTGGATGTCAATTTCTTGGGTGTAGATTGATATCTTGGCAATGCAAGAAACAAACAGTGGTGGCAAACTCTATAACTGAAGCAGAATATGTGGCTGCAGCTGCTTGTTGTGGACAAGTCTTATGGATTAAGAACCAGCTGTTGGATTATGGGTATAATTTCATGCATACCAAGATTTTTGTAGACAATAACAGTACTTTATGCATTATTAAAAATCCTGTACATCATTCTAAAACCAAACACATAGAAATTAGGCATCATTTTATAAGAGATTGCTTTGAGAAAGGTTTAATACAACCAGATAGGGTAGACACAGAAGATAATGTGGCTGATTTATTAACTAGACCTTTTGATACTGGAAGATTTCAATATTTGGTAACAAATATTGGAATGGTTAATCTCACTTAATATGTGTTTTGGAACCTTTTTGTAAAAGTATGTACAGGATAATGCATTGTTATTGGTCTTTGTGATGATTTAGATTTTTCCACTTTATTTTTCTAACACTGACAAAGGTAAATTTAACGCTGACAAGTGTTATTTTGCCGTTGTTAGAGATATTATTGTCTAACGCTGACAAGAGTTCCTTCAACGCTGATAAGTGTTGTCGGGGCGCTGTCAGCAACAATGTTAGTTTTGTGGTTTTCAATCTAAATGTGTAGGTGGTGGTAGCTTTATGCCATTGGATACAGAGTTGCTTATGGATCTTTGAAGAGCTATTTGGACATGTTTTTGTTTATGGATGATGGTTGGAATATTTATATTTTCCTATCTTGACATAAAATTTTAATGTTCATATATATTTTGAGAAACTCATGTATCATAGTTTAAGGGGAGGTTTAAGGAACCTTTAGGACTCTTGGGTATTCTTATAATACTCTCATCACAATTCTAGATTGTGTCCACAGGTGAGTATGGGTTAGTTTTACTAAACCATGAGGCACTGTAGCATGCAAAGTTGACAAACTATGCATGCTGCCAAGACATTTTTGGCCTAGAATTGGTTGTGGTCTGTTGGGAGACTTGGGAATATTTTTGTTATGGGTTTACCTGGGAGTTACAAAGGATTTTATGAAATAACTTTGTTGGTAAGTATTTTGGTTAGCAAGGGACACTTGAGGACATTTGTGTCTATCTTGCTTAAGCAAGTGTGCATAAGTGGACAGTGCTTGCCACCCAGTAATTATTATCAACTTGCAAGATATTTCCCTTAGGATAAATTACTTTGTTAAGGTCTTTTGTTTTTTTTTAAATATTTTTATTTTTTTAGACGCTGACAATTTTTTCTCCAAACGCTGTTACGACCAATCGTGACGCTGACAAGGCTTTAGGCAAACGCTGACAAGAAAATATAGCCGTTGGGCGTTGATGGGCTATTTTTGACCGTTGACACCTAGTGGGCCCTACCCAGTTGTTATTTTTGACTAATCTTTGGTCGTAATTTTTGGGGAGTTGTTACTTTTAATTAATGCATGAGATAAGTTATATTTGATTCAATATTTTCATCATTACTCTTTGAATATAACTGCCTCATTTTTGACCAATCATAATCATGCATCTCTCCTATAAATTTGGCTAACTTTTCATTCTGGGTATTCATATTTTCTTGTCTAACATTTTTCTCCAAGATTTTTCCAATATCACATAACCTAAACAGCTTTCAACATGGCACCAAAGTTCAACTCAAACAATCTGACATTGGAGTTCAAGAGCCAACATAATATGGTAGCTTACTTGGTCGCTGATAATGATCTGTTCCCTCAGTATTCACAAATGGTGGCATTTTTAAATGCATCCTCCATAAGGTATGCACTTTCTCATGAACCACTAGTCCCTGTCGCACACATTAGACAGTTTTGGAATAATGTTAGTTCCACAACAGCTAATGGAGTGACTACATTAACATCTACTGTTCATGGTAGAACATGGGTGGTCACTGAAGCTTTGGTTCGCCAAGCTTTGCGTCTTAATGACGCTGATGGTGTGACTACCCTTGCCATTGCAACAATAGAACAAGGTCTTAGGGAATTGGGTTATCCTATTCCTGCTGATAAAACTTTAAATAAATATCATAAGCAGGAATTTCCCTCAGATTGGAAATATTTGATACATGTCCTTCTTCAATGCTTAAGTCCAAAATGTACTGCTTTTAATGAAATAAACAGGTCCATTGCAAGTGCTTTGGTTTGTATGTCACGTGGGCTTAGGTATAATTTTTCAAAATGATTTTTGAAGGGATGTGTAAAAATAAGGGAAGTAAAATGACTTTGGCTTACCCAAGATTTTTGCAAATGGTATTTGATTTACAAGAATATTGTCTTAGGGATCATGACCATTTTTATGAGCTCCCTAAGCAAAAGAAAACCATTTTTGACAAAATGATCTCCACAAACAGACCTATACCTCTCACTCAAGCCATGCTTGAAGTAATCCAGGCTGCCCAACCACAACCAGAACCTGCACCTCAACTTGAGCCTGTCCTTGAACCATTACCTTCACCTGAAAACATGGACGTTGACCAAGCCAATGTCAACGCTGACACTCAAAATGTTGGCGCTGACACAGCCAATCCCAACGCTGATGACATCCCTGAACAATCCCAAACACCCCTTAACCAACCAACACCCACACAATCTACCTCATCTTCCACCCCATTACAATCTAGGTTGAATAAACGCCAAAGGACTGCTGGAGTGTTCTCCTCTAGTGGTCCTAGCCTTGTTGCAGAGAGAACCACCTCCACAAGTGTGGCTGGTGACATGGATGAGGCTGGGGCTATTGGCACAGGCTTAGATGCTGGTCAAGACAGTCCCAACATCATTAAGACCTCACCCATGCCCTATGATTCTATTTTGGGAGGTCAAATCCCCATTCTAGCTGAGGGCAGATTGGAACCTATGACATTGAATGAATTGACGGCTGCTGTCATTAGCTTGCAAAAGCAAAATGTCAGCCTTGTACAAATTGTCAATAATCAGGGCCGTGAACTCCAAGTATTGAGGGAGCGGGTAACTGTTTTGGAGAATCCTAGTAGCAGGAGTAGAATGGAGGAATCTTCCAAAGGGGAGGATGAAGAGGATGAGCTGATTCATACAGCCAGTGAGAAGAGTTCACAATTTAGTGAATCTTTAAATGTTGCTGAAGCACTCACCAACTTGAAGAAGCACCCTGTAATTGATACATCCAAGGTACCTCCATTAAACTTGGATGGATCTTTCACAGCAACAATGGGCGCTGATACAGGTTTGAACGCTGACACATCCAGCGCTGACAAAGGTAATCGGGGCGCTGATAAAGGTAATTTGAACGCTGACAAAGTTGCAGGTGGTGTTGATGTATTCCAGTCATCAGCAATCATCAAAGATGTGTCCACACAGGTTTCTTCTTCTACCTTACCAATTATTGATCCAAAAGACAAGGGTAAGGGGATTATGGTTGAAGAAGATGTTCCAAAGAAAGATGCATGATACAAGGCTTTTGACACCCTATATAAAAGTTAATTAAAGTTCGTTGTGTGGTTCTCTTCGAATTGAAAAACTTTATGTTTTATGTGTGACTCAATTGAACTTTGGTGGAACAAAGATGTGTCGTTGTAGTTTTGAAAATTAAAAGGTGCAAAACAATTAAAGTAAGGTGCAATAAAGTGCAAGTATTTAATAGCAAGACTAAAATTAAAGGGCAATAAAGTAAATAATGCAAGCTTAAATCTAACTAAGGCAAACTTAAAACGCAACTAAATCTTAAACTAAGGCAAGTAAACTTAAAGTGCGAGTAAGGAAAAAGGCGGGAAAAGTAAAGCTTAAACTAAAAAGGCAGAAAACTAAAAACTAAGAATTCCCTATCCGGAATAAACTCCTATTCGGAATAAAAGGCAATTCGGAATATCTGTCCCTATTCGGAATGTTACCCTACTCGGAATAATTGTCTACTCGGAAAGATTAGCCCTATTCGGAATAAACCTCTATGCGGAAGAATCTTCTATTCGGAATACTGTCACAATTCGGAATAAAGTCCTACTTGGAACATTTGGTCTATTCGGAAAGTTATGCCTATTCGGAAAGATTTCTTATTCGGAATACCTACTCGGAATAATGGGTCCTATTCGGAATACTGTCACTATTCGGAATGTTCTCCTATTCGGAATATACTCTATTCGGAAAGATATCCTTATTCGGAATAATATGCCAATTCGGAAAGATTTCCTTATTCTGAAAATCTCCCTATTCGGAATTATGAAAATTCCGAATAGCACACTCTTCTGAACCCTTACTCGGAATAAATGAAATTCTGAATAAAGCACAATTGACAAACCTCTATTCGGAAAGTTCTGGGCTCGATCTGGGAATTAACAGTAACAGTGAAGCGAAGAACAAGGAAAGAGATAAAGCACGGATTAAATAAAAACTTAACCAAATCAAACACAAAATTAAATCAAACAAATTAATAAGCAACTATTAAGCATAAACAATCAATCCAAATCAATCAAACTCACAAAACTTAATCAAAATAATTAAAACCCACTTAAATAAATCAACAATAATAAAGATCATGAACATAAACAAATCAACACAAAGATTAAGAAAGGAAGAATGAGATTAACAAGATAAAGATAAAGCTTGACAAGAATTAAAAGGGAAAACTTACTTGAATTGAAATGGTAATTAAGTGCAAGACAAGGTAATTAAATGTGCAAGTATTTAAATTGACAAGGTAATTAAAGGTGGAAGGACTAATTGTCACTATTAGCCAACAAAAACAAATGATAACTAATCTAATCTATTTATAGGGGAGGATTAGGAAGCTTCCTCCCCTCCTTCATTTCTTGTTAATTGCAAGATTAAGTCCTTCCTTCATTTAATCTTCATTGATTGCGTCATTAGTCCTTTTCTTCTCATCTTTCTTTTAAGTTTGGACTTTAAGGACTTGTGGCTCGGGATATCTTTTGAACTCGTCTTTAATTTCTTCAATAAAATAGACTTGAGTTTCTCGGCTTTTGATAAACTTCCGTCTTTTGACTTTTTCTTCGATAAATCTTCAGAATTGGTCTTGGACTTCCGTTCTTTTTCCACTCTTGATTTCTCGACTTCGTCTTTCATCTTTTTCTTCAATAAAGGCCGTGAATGCCCGTGAATTCTCGTGTTTTCTCCACTTTTCACAATTTCGTCCTAAATTACAACAAAAACACAAACCACGCATAATTCCGACATAAAAGACATAAAATACACGTTTAGGTCCGGTTATTATTGTAATTAAGTGGTAGAAAAGATGGGTGTTTATACACCTATCAAATCCCCTACACTTGACCATTGCAATGTCCTCATGCAATGCATTAGTTACAAAGCATGTTTACACTTTTCATCATAATCAATCCACATTGGCCTTTATTATAGAGATAGAAAATTATAAAAAAAAATGCAAAGCAAAGAGATTAAAAGCATACCTTGGGTTTTGAAAATGTCATGAATAATCATCATCCTCAACTTTTTACTTTCTCCATACCAAGCTTAAAAACGAGATCATTGTTATTATAAGTTAGTAAACTAGCACGAACTCATGTGGGCCAATTATTCACTTAGACTCCCTTATTCCTATGGGTATCTCTTATATTTTATTATTTGTCTTGAATGATCACGAAGATGCATTGTTTGACTTATTTCGATAATTATTTAGTCTGAAAATAAAGTGCACGATTTAATCAATAGTTAGCTAAAGGACCAAATCTTTTAAAACTGCTTCTCGGGATATCAGAAAGTTCATATCTTGGCATAACTTGGTTCGCGATTTGAGACCTTTCTCGGGCCGATATTTGGCAGCGACTTCATACTTCAAATCTTGAGAGACGTTCATGAAATAATGGTCTTCTCTTCCTATTTGGAATTTCTTCACTTGAAGTTTTGAGAGATTCATACTTGGACCACGACTTCTTCATTTTTCTCCAATCATTATTTTGGACTTTGATATACAACGATCCGCCTCCTTTAATGACTTGGATCTATTTATCCTCATACCTTGTTAGGGTCTTTTCGGATACACTTCTCCATGACTTTTGGGGAGTTTTTGCTTTTCGTCGTGTGTCTCGATCCTTCATATTGATTTTCGATAAATGATTCTTCACATCACTTTTGGATCTTTAGCAACAAAACATAGCCCTCATGCCTTGTTAGGGCCTTTTCGGACTCGCCAATCTTCGCGCCCCGCTTCATAAGTTATGCCTTGGCTATGAACTCTCGTCATTACCGAGCAACTTTTAAACGATCTGGGGCTAGAAGCTAAGTAACTTTTCAAATCGTACAACCTTATTTATTAGCAAATAAATTATTAGCAAGCGATGGGAGAATAGGCTTATAATTAACTCACATAAATTCACGAAAGAATACCGAACTTATAATTGGCTCTATCATCTCTCGTTCTCCACAATTTAAAATCTCAAGTAATGAGATTCGTGGATACTTAGCCTATTAAATCAAAGTTTTGGGTTTTCGAGTCGCCTATAGGATCTTGCAAATTCTTAGACTCTTTCAAGTTTAGAAATCGCATCTTAAAGTTCCCTTGATAAACGACTCTCTAGGATCAATTATAGGAACTTGCGAAAAGTTCTTGTTCTTAACCCGTGAGAGTTAAGACTTTCGCGTTTTATAGCTCCCTATATAAAAGCCTAGCAAAACTTGACTTAAACACGTTAAGGATACTAGCTAGAGTAAACTCGAATTGAGTCAAAAGATTCACAACGTTTGAAAATTAAAACCACTTATTAAACATTTATTCTAGCAAAGAAAGAAAATAACTATACAAAAGGGAAAAACTAATAGGCCAAAATAGATCGAAAATTTTGAAAAATGTCGAAAAATTGATTTTCCGGTTAAAATGAGGACAAATACAAGGAAAAGACCACTTAACTTCGATAGAAGTCCCCCCCTACACTTAAGATAAACATTGTCCTCAATGTTTAAGCATGTGGGAGTAAACTCCCCTACACTTAGAACATTGTGCACGTTGTTTAAATCTCGCTAAGGAAAAGACAACTAAAGAGATTCCTATTTTAATATTGAGAAAATATAAAAATAGTGAATCGAAAAGAGTTTAGGATAGAACCGGGAAGAAGTAGAACACGGAATCACGGGTCGTCAAGAATCATTAAGAGTGGATCATTGAAGCTCGAATCCCTGATTAAGAAGTGAGGAGAGGAAATAGCAATCCAAAGGGGTCCCCCCTACACTTATGATAAAGAAAGCGAAAAGATAGATGCATGGGTTGCCTCCCAAGAAGCGCTTGATTTTTGTTAACCGAGTCGTGAGCCTGACTCGACCTTGATCATCAACGGAAGTAGCATGAAACAAATCCACCAGGATCAAAGACATAGTTTTCATCCATCAATAAGAACGAGCTTAAGGCGAACAAGGCAAGCCAAAAGAGAAATGGCAGGGTTCCCTTAAGCAGTGATGGAGCACAGTAGAAGCAAGTATGAAGCGGTGCAAGCATGTCTTCCAAATTTCCAAAGATTTTTTCTTTTATTTCATCAGGTGGATACTGAGATGGCTCTAAGATTGCAATACCGGGGTCGAACACCTTTTCCTTTAGGGGAAAATAGCACTCAGGCTCAGCCGAGTGTGAAGAAGATCCGCAAAGAAGCACAACCTCGTCCTCGGAAATAGGACAAAGGGGTGTCAAATCATACGTGCAACGGATTTCGGTGTCAACCGGTTGCTTCTCCTTGGACAAAATGCTCTTCAAATCCAAAGTAGGATCAAGACGATAATCTTCAAAGTCCAAAGGAGGTGCATCACTCTCATGAGGGAAGTATGTGTTAAGAAATTCAGAGAAATCTTCCTCGAATGAATAATCATCCAAAGTAGGATCGAGTGATGGCGGAGGATCTTCATCATGTGAAGAATCGCTCGAGAGAGTATCGGCCTCATCAAAATCATCATATGTAGGCAGCTCGGGATACTCAGAAGTACAATCAAAATCATCCGAATCTGAGCTAGAATTAGCATCTTCATAAGCATCAAAGACCGGTGGAGAATCAAAAATGGGAGAAGTGTCCAAAGTAGGGAGAGAATCATCCACATTATCTTCAAATAGTGGATTATCAGTGGAAGACTCGAATAGAGGATTGTCATAGACGGTAAAGTCATCGAGCACATTTATCATATTCACTGATTCTCGGCCTCCAAAAGATCTGCCTGTAAGCTTCCCCATTCTAAAAATTTTAGAATCATCCCCGACTCGTAAGATTAACTCACCTTCGGCCACATCTATTAAAGCACGTCCGATTCTCAAGAATGGCCGACCAAGTATTAAAGGAATACGAGGGTCCATTTCATAATCAACTACGACAAAATCGACCGGGAAGGTAAATGTGCCAACTTTGATAAACACGTCTTCGGCTATACCAACGGGGTAAGCGAGAGTGCGGTTTGCAAGTTCGAGAGTCATCTTTGTAGGAATGAGATCGAGCAATGATAGTGTTTTCCAAACACTGAGTGGCATAAGATTAATACTAGCCCCGAGATCAGCAAGGGCAGTAAATTCTTCAGTTTTGTTGAATACGCAGGACAACACAAAACGACCGGGATCTCCAAGCTTTTCCGGAAGTTCTTTAAGAATAACTGCAGAGCAGTTTTCATTTAATCGTGTGTTGGCGAGTTCAAGCAGTTTCTCCTTCTTGCTAAGCAAGTCCTTGAATGCTTTGACAAATTTCGGCATGTGGCAAAGTGCTTCAACAAGGCTAATGTTGATGGTCATTTTAGATAGCATATCCACATATTTCATTACATTAGTGTCATTCTTGGTTAGCTCGTTGGTCTTGCCTATGCGAGAAGGGTATGGGATTCTGGGCTGATAAGGGTTAGGTGGAGGTGGAGTTGGGGAAGGTTGTGATGTTGAAGGGTCCTTCCGAGATACATCGTCATGACGAGGCGGAGACGATAATGGTGCACTAATACTAGGTGTAGGAGGAGTAGGGATACATGGTGGTGGGGTAGATGGATTGACAATGGTAATTCCACTACGCGTAGTTATAGCACTCACATTAGCTCGCGGATTGGTGACGGTGTTTGAAGGTAGAGAACCCGAAGAAGAAGAAGGTTGAGCTTCAGGCAAGAAACTAGCCAACAGATTCTTCAATTCAGTTGTTTGAGTGATGAAAGAGGATTGAAGATTATCACGAACCTCAGTTCTGATGTCATTGCCTTGCTTCAAGATATCTCCCTTCAAATTAATTATTTGGCTCTGCAGATTCTTGATTTGCTCACCTTGAGTTCTCATGATGGTGTCAACATCGGGATTAATGGGTGGGTGTTGTTGGGTGGGTGGTTGATAAGGGTTAGAAGCACGAGGTGGGATTTGGTTGCTTCTATTGTAGTTGTTGGCGGGATTGTGGTTTTGAGGAGAAAAACCGGGTGAAAGGTAATTGTTGGAACGGTAGCTCAGCAAGTTTCTATCCCCTTGTTGTCTAGCTTGGTAATTTTCCGGTGAATAATTACCGTAAGCTGCATACACATTTTCCGGATTTCCTTGTGTAGAAGGACAATCGGTGTATGAGTGAGGACCGCCACATGTTTCACAAGGATTAGCAACCGCTTTAACTTGTTGTTGTTGTTGATTTGAAGCGAGAAGCGTAATACTTTTGCTCATTTCAGCCATCATGCGGGTGAGTTCGGTCATCTCAGGGTTTGCTGAGGTAGAAGAGACATTGACTCTCGTGTTGTTTCTAGAAGAAGCAGAAGAATCCCAGTTCTTATGATGAGTAGTCATGTTCTCTATTAACTCTCTACACTCCTCGGGTCTCCTTTTCATGAATGTGCCACCGGCGGCTGCATTGATCGTATCACGATCTCGAAAAGTCAATCCGTTGTAGAAAGTATCGATCAAGGTGACCGGAAGCATGTTGTGGTTTGGAAAACGGTCGATCAAGACATTATATCTCTCCCATGCATCAAAAAGAGATTCATCGGGATCTTGCATGAAACCGCTGATCTGATTGCGAAGGCTTGTGACCATGGATGGTGGAAAGTAGCGCGAAAGAAAGCGTTGAGTCATGTCATCCCAAGTGTGAATAGAATTCTTCGGGAGACGATCAAACCATTTCTCGGCATGATGCGATAAAGTATGCGGGAAGAGTTGTAGGCGGAGAACATCCATTGTGGCCCCAGGCAACTTCATGCTTTGGGTGATTGTAATGAACTTGTCGAGGTGTTTGTTGGCATCATCATCAGGCAATCCTCTAAATGGGTTTGTTTGCACTTGCTGAATCATGTGGTGCTTCAACGAAAACTCAGGAGCGTTGATTTGCATCGGCGCAATCGGTCCTCCTCGTCCAAACATTGTTGGTTGACAAAGTTCCTCCATGGTCCGAAGATCGGGCTGTGGAGGAGCATTGTTGTTATTATTATTATTATTGAGGTGCGGTAGTTGATTATTGTTGTTAACACCTGCCATATCTAAATCTTCTTGAGGCTCGGGCTCTTGATAATTAGAAGATCTAGTACGCATACACCTGAAAATGCAAAAGAAAACAAAACCAAACACAAAGACAATATATATACACAATAAAGATAAAATCTTTTTGGATTTTTGAAATTTTTAATTTTTATGGATTTTTATTAATTTTTATGATTTTTTGAATTTTTTAGGCAAGAAAAATAACGTTCACAAGTGAACGGATCCCAAAAAGCAACGTGTCTCTCACAAAAAATTGTTTATCTTTACGAAAAGAGCCGGCAGCGGCGCCATTTGATACAAGGCTTTTGACACCCTATATAAAAGTTAATTAAAGTTCGTTGTGTGGTTCTCTTCGAATTGAAAAACTTTATGTTTTATGTGTGACTCAATTGAACTTTGGTGGAACAAAGATGTGTCGTTGTAGTTTTGAAAATTAAAAGGTGCAAAACAATTAAAGTAAGGTGCAATAAAGTGCAAGTATTTAATAGCAAGACTAAAATTAAAGGGCAATAAAGTAAATAATGCAAGCTTAAATCTAACTAAGGCAAACTTAAAACGCAACTAAATCTTAAACTAAGGCAAGTAAACTTAAAGTGCGAGTAAGGAAAAAGGCGGGAAAAGTAAAGCTTAAACTAAAAAGGCAGAAAACTAAAAACTAAGAATTCCCTATCCGGAATAAACTCCTATTCGGAATAAAAGGCAATTCGGAATATCTGTCCCTATTCGGAATGTTACCCTACTCGGAATAATTGTCTACTCGGAAAGATTAGCCCTATTCGGAATAAACCTCTATGCGGAAGAATCTTCTATTCGGAATACTGTCACAATTCGGAATAAAGTCCTACTCGGAACATTTGGTCTATTCGGAAAGTTATGCCTATTCGGAAAGATTTCTTATTCGGAATACCTACTCGGAATAATGGGTCCTATTCGGAATACTGTCACTATTCGGAATGTTCTCCTATTTGGAATATACTCTATTCGGAAAGATATCCTTATTCGGAATAATATGCCAATTCGGAAAGATTTCCTTATTCTGAAAATCTCCCTATTCGGAATTATGAAAATTCCGAATAGCACACTCTTCTGAACCCTTACTCGGAATAAATGAAATTCCGAATAAAGCACAATTGACAAACCTCTATTCGGAAAGTTCTGGGCTCGATCTGGGAATTAACAGTAACAGTGAAGCGAAGAACAAGGAAAGAGATAAAGCACGGATTAAATAAAAACTTAACCAAATCAAACACAAAATTAAATCAAACAAATTAATAAGCAACTATTAAGCATAAACAATCAATCCAAATCAATCAAACTCACAAAACTTAATCAAAATAATCAAAACCCACTTAAATAAATCAACAATAATAAAGATCATGAACATAAACAAATCAACACAAAGATTAAGAAAGGAAGAATGAGATTAACAAGATAAAGATAAAGCTTGACAAGAATTAAAAGGGAAAACTTACTTGAATTGAAATGGTAATTAAGTGCAAGACAAGGTAATTAAATGTGCAAGTATTTAAATTGACAAGGTAATTAAAGGTGGAAGGACTAATTGTCACTATTAGCCAACAAAAACAAATGATAACTAATCTAATCTATTTATAGGGGAGGATTAGGAAGCTTCCTCCCCTCCTTCATTTCTTGTTAATTGCAAGATTAAGTCCTTCCTTCATTTAATCTTCATTGATTGCGTCATTAGTCCTTTTCTTCTCATCTTTCTTTTAAGTTTGGACTTTAAGGACTTGTGGCTCGGGATATCTTTTGAACTCGTCTTTAATTTCTTCAATAAAATAGACTTGAGTTTCTCGGCTTTTGATAAACTTCCGTCTTTTGACTTTTTCTTCGATAAATCTTCAGAATTGGTCTTGGACTTCCGTTCTTTTTCCACTCTTGATTTCTCGACTTCGTCTTTCATCTTTTTCTTCAATAAAGGCCGTGAATGCCCGTGAATTCTCGTGTTTTCTCCACTTTTCACAATTTCGTCCTAAATTACAACAAAAACACAAACCACGCATAATTCCGACATAAAAGACATAAAATACACGTTTAGGTCCGGTTATTATTGTAATTAAGTGGTAGAAAAGATGGGTGTTTATACACCTATCAATGCAGCACAAATTGCATTTGATACACAGTTGGCTGCACAACTTTTGGAAGAAGATTTGAAGAGGAGTGGTAGATCACCATTTGTTGCCACTTCTGAGAGTGAGGAAGAGAGTGATGATGAAAGAGAAGGAGCTAGCTCAGATTCAAGTGTTCAAATCATTGAAGATCCAGAAAGACTTGAATATGGGGATGAGTTGGCAAAAGAAAGATTGAGTGACTTGAAGAAGCAGGTTGATTTTGACCTTCTAGAAATCACCAGAATGTTTCATGCTTGGGAAGATAAGATAATGGACAACCCAGGGATGAGTTTGTCAGATCAAATTTGGGGGTTGGAAATTCTTCTCAGGGTACAAGATGATATAAAGGTGATTTTGAAGTATAATGCACAAGAGGTCAAAACTTGGCTTAAAAGAGATAGAAGGCAATTGTATTACAAGTTGCTTAGATGCCATCAACCTGGATGGACATACAAGAAGTTGCTGGCTTTATCTTTTGAGGAGCTAGAGTACAGGGCACATCCTATTTGAGGCATGTGCAAGAAAATAATGTCTTACAGTTTCTTTCAGAAGAAAGGAAACAAGAGCTTGCTGAGGAAATGCAGATTCAAAAGGAGATGAGGATTGCTCAAAGACCAGTAAAGAAAGGAGATCCTCTCCAATTTCCCAAAGATATGGATGTGTATTATCCAAGTGAAACTGTCATAAGGAAGCATCTCAAGCTTTCTCCATTGGAAGCTTCAGATTTGGTTAATATAGTATCTCTAGATGCCAGAAATCCAATCATAAGTTTTGATGAAGATGAGTGTGGATTTTGGAAGATTGGCAGATTTGGGAAGGAGGTACACACTTTCACTTCGATTATTTCTATCTTTGCAAGCATCGACAGAGAAGATTGGTGCATCTATGGAGATTGATAGAGGCCAAGTATACGGCTGAAGCACCTACTTCAACAAATGGAATAAGACTATGGCACACATTTTTGACTTTGTGTGGTCCAAGGGAAGCAGATCCTGCCATATGGAAGGATCTTGAAGATGATCTCAGTGGTCTTCATTGGAGGCTTTATTCTACTTGTGGTGTGTTTCATTTGAGCTCTACAAAGTTTTCAGAGTATCTACTTGTGGATGCTGACTATTTCTTGTCCAAAGAAGTATTGGAGAAGATGAAGGAGACACCCTTGGAGATTGATTACACTAGTGACGTGGCCAAGGACTTGATTAGATATGTTTATCACCAACATAAGAAGTTTTTGTAAGATTCCTCCTAAGCCTTAAGTTTTTATTCAGAAACTTGATCATTGGAATAGATATCAAGTTTAGGGGAGGATTATTTGGAATAAATTATGGGTCAGTTCACTAGACGCTGATAAGAAGAATTCAAGCGCTGATAAGATGACATTGGACGCTGACAGCCAAGCGTTGACATTTGAAGAAGTCAACGCTGACAGCCTTGAAGACTAGCACTGATGGAATATATCTTCATACGAATCTTTTTGTTTATTTGTTTCTTTATTTGTATATGGTAAAGATAAACTCGACATTGTATTTTTCATTATTATCTTTACCTAGAATAGTTGATTCATAGCTTATTGTACAAGACTTCTTAATCTATAAAAGAAGATCTTTTAGGTTAATGTTTGATCATCAGTTATAATAAGTTTTCACAAGTATTCAACTGTTAAACCTCTTTCATTGTAATCAAGTTCGATTATTCTAATACAAGTGAAAGTTTGTTTAACGTCTTTGTGTTCTAGATTAAGTGTTAATTCCGCATAACACTTAGTTACTTTATTCATAAGCAAAGGTTTCTCTACGCGTATTACTTGATCTAATCTCGTATACACAAAGCTTAATCGATCTAACTTTGGGATCAACATTTTCTACAATTCTAACTCCGTCATCACCGCGTTTATTGAGTACTACAAGCTCGTCTTCTCCTTTTGACGATGCTTTGTGTGGACTTAGTGTGGGGGAATCCCCTTATGTTCCCTCCCCTTTCTCCACCAAGGACGAGATATTTAATCCTGGAATTGCTTATATAGGGAAATCTCGGTCTTCCACCGATGCAATAAATGGAAAATCTTTTCATTTGATTGGTGCGAGTCTACCTCGAGTAGCTCAATGTTATGACTTACCCTTCTATTTCTTCTCCCCTATTTTATTCTACCCGATTGGGGTTTGTGGTGAAGTAGCGTTATTTCGTCTTTCATCCGAAAACGAGGACGCTATCTTTGACCCCGGTATACGTTTATCGGATTTTTAAAGTACTCCACGTACTTTTGGGCCTTGTTTATCATGTAAGCCCCACTAAAAATTGACCACACCATGATTATCCCTAAATGATCACATTTATGGGGATTCGAGTCGAGCTTTTGACTCGGTTATCAATAACAAGGTGCCTCGTGGGGGAGACCCATGCCTATCCATGTACATATTATTGCTTTCTAATGTAGTTAATGTGAGGGGATTTGTGCCCTTCCAACCTTTGTTCCGTGGTTGTTTGTGAATTGTGGTTTTTAGATCATGATCTTCACGATTGGAGCCTCTCGTGTTCGTTTTATGGGAGCACTCGATCGTTTGCTTTGGAGGCCTTTCCCAATATCCATATGATATATCCTTTTATGTTCTAACCTTAGGTTTTTAGCACACTTCATAAACGGCTATTAATTTAATGGTTACACCCTTTCCATGCTAGATTCGGCATTCGACTACGTCTCTAGTATGGGGGTGTTTGCACCCCTAGACTCGAAACATTGAGGACAATGTTTAACTTTAGTATGGGGGGGTGAATAGATACTTGCCTTGCCAAACCTTCACGCTTTCCAAAGTTTATCGTTTTGTTGCAAAATAAGGCTAAAAATGGCCAAATTTTAAAATTTTTCTCATGTTTTATAAGTGTTTAAGACACGAATGTAGATTTTCCGATGGCGAGAATAAGAGTAATTTTTGACTCGACCGTGCGTGTTGAGCACTTAGCTTTGATTCCTTAACTACACATTAGGCTAAGTCTCTTAAATGAGGACGAGAAATGATAGAGTTAATTATAAGTTACTATGTTAAACGTAGAGTACTCGTATTCTTTCAAAAACTCATGTGTTCTCGTTGTTTGCTTATTCTCCTTTCGCATGTAAATATTTTTTGCTTAATAAATATTGACTTAGCGGTTTAATTAGGATTGTTAGGTTTCTAGTCTTTTCTAGTAGCTTCCGTGTAATTAAATTGAGAAGACATTAAGGTATCGCCAGCGTTACGGTTTTGAAGTATTGGCACCCCAATAATCGAAAGCTTCACCCAATAATAAGATTTCAAGTGCTCACCTAAATTTAGCAAACAATTTGAAGCCCCACAAGGCCTAAAATCTATGCAAAATTGAAAGTGAATCAAGCCTTAATCTTCGAAGCTTTAAAGATCCAAAATTCGCTTTAGCGTGAGGATATACGTCTTTGGCTAATAAAACCATCGATGAGGCGGATAATAAAAGGCAAGGCAAGACCGAAGTCATAATAAAAGCTTCATGGCGAAGTTGAATAAAAGATGGAGGTAAACCAAAGATAATAAGGCCCTTCCGTTAGGGGGCGTATAAAAGTCTTGGTAATAAGTCTCATGTTCAAAACCGTTATAAAACCGTGTTTATCGATTCTTCTTGTCAACTTAATTTTTTGACATCGTTGTCTATTAGGAGGGGTTATTGATTTGATGGTCTTAGTTACACCGTTAGGACTCTATTTTTAGACCTAAATCTCTATTATCGCATAAGTCAATGATGTATCCTCGTGATCATTAAGACATAATAAAATATAAGAGATACAACTTAGGAATAATGGGAGAATAAGTACGTGATTAGGGCATATGAGTAGTGTTAGCATTACTAACTTATAATGACAATGATCTCGTTGCACGCTTGGCATGGAATTGAAGTGAAAATCGAGGACGACGAAATTATTTCTAACGAAGCATTCACATGTTCTTATTCTATGAACCTAAACGTCCCATTTTGCGATGAAAATCATACATTATGTCTAAAACGCAAGTAGTAGTAGTAATGTAGCTAGTTTATCAATTCAATAAAGTGAATAAAATTAAATTTTGGAGATGCTTTGATACTTTATTCTAGCATTGCGTGAGGGCACGGCAATGGTTTAGTATGGGGGAGTGATGAGACTGCTTTTATACATGGTCTCATCATCCAAATCGGGCTTAAAATCAATAAAATATCATCAAATATACCAAATATATGCTCGTGTTTGTTACTTGTGTATTTTTAGGTACGGATATTGAGGAATTGATAAAAGATCACAAGAATCAATCAAAAACGAACACGGGAAACGAAGACGCACAATGAACCAAGCTCATTTATGGAATTTTGCAAAAAGACCCCTCAAGTTTAAAGAATTGGCAAAAATGGCCCCTCATCTTTGAAGAACTTGTCACATTTGACCCTCCACATATCAAATGTACAAGTATGGTCCTCCATGTTTGAAGATTGTACAAGAAAAGCCCTTGGAAATTGATCAAATGTGCTAAAGTTAGTCAAAATCACAAAAGGACTAATTTTGCAATTGTATTTGGACTGCCTTTGAGAAGGACTTAACAAGAAAGGCCTGGCATTGCAAAGCTTTTGGGCGGCTGTTATCTACCAAGGACGGGTAATGAGAATTATACCCCTTAGCCCAACAACAACCTTAGCCCAATACCCCTTAATTATTAAAACCCGGTTTTAATTTAAAAAGTGGTCAACAGTCAAACCCACTTAACCCAACTTTCCCACCATAACAATTTTTAAAAAAATCGTTTTTCCTCTTTTGGATTAAACCTGGCTTAATCACTCTTAAACCCTAATCCTCACCCAGTTCCAATTAAATCCAAAACAAGGGGTTTTGGGTTGATTTGCTCCAGATTATTGATTAAGCTCCACCTCACCCTTTCCCACCTCACTAGACATACCCACATGACCTATGGGACCCACCCCGTACCTCCCCTGCTCCATACCTTTCACCCAAAACCCTATAACCCGACAATTTGAACGACTAGATGAATCCCCTTGGTCCCCAAGTTCAATCCAACGTCCACAATCAAGTCTCCAAGCTGGCATTTCACATGGGCTCAGTTTTGACCAAGAATCACAAAGACTTCAAAGGGATTTTTAGGAAAATTAGCAATTAGGGTTTCTCTTGTAATAATTTTTAATTCAGTATTCTAGATAGTTCTTTCTAGTAGTATAAAAGGACACGTCGACTTGTGGCATTCCTTGTTCCATATTTTCCTTTAAATTTATTGTAATTCCTTTTTAATTAAATGAAAGTTGGTATTTGTTAAAACAAGTGTAATTCCTTTTCTATTTTTAAAAGTTGGTATTAAGTTTTTTAAGGAAAATCTAAGTTCCATTGAAAATTGGTGAAGAAATTTTGAGTTTTCCAAAATTTATGCAAGTTTTCTGAAATTTGTAAATTTTTGGTGGAAGTTGTTTAAAGGTTTGAATCTTGAGGATTTAAGTTTGTTTTAGTGAAGTTGTTCAAAGGAAACGTGTAAGGAAGATTTTGAAAAGGTTTTAAGAAAGAGAAAAAAAGAAAACAGAATATATATATTTTGCTTGTTCTTGTTATTCTTCTTTCTTAAACAGGATTGGAGAGTTGATTTGTCAAAGGTTCTGCATACACCCGAGTGTATTGGAAGTGGCTATCTAGCCACTGTTGGTCTTGGATGTAAGACCAACAAGGTAAATCCTTGTTTAAGCTTTTCTAGTTAAAAAAAAATCGTATGCTTTTGGTGATCCTGCATGAAAAAGGTGTTGAATGTTGTTTAAGCTATTGGAAAGTGTTTAAATTAGGATGTTATGCATGATAGAAGTATCTTAAACCAGTTTTGAGTTGATTAGAGTAGTTTTGGTTTGTTAAAAGTTGAAAACAGAATATTAAAGGGTTGTTTGGATACGGGTTTTAATTAGAAATTTTGGAGGATTTTGAGAATTAAAACGTGTTAGATAGATTGAGTAGGATTGTGTAGGGTTTTAGGCTAGTTTTAGTTAAGTTTGGGAACAAGTTTGAGTAAGTTAAGTGTTAAAAAAGGGAAACATAGCTTAAAATCTGCATGCCCTCTTTTTTCTGCTTGTTTGATGAGAACATGAGCCACCAAATCTTGATTAACTAGAGCTTAGGTTGATATAAGGTTTGAGATTGCTTGATTGTTGATTAACACACTTGTATGCAACAAATGAGCAGTTAAAATTCATCTTAGTGCAAGTCAATTGGTAAAAAAAGGCCACCAGACCCATAAGGGTATAACAGCAACCTTAAATTGCCTGTTTATGCATTTTTGTGTTTGGATTTGGTTTGAACTTGCTTGAATTGTGCTTGTTTTTGACTCCTTGTACTCAACTGAGTACAAGGGTGCCCTGCTTGTTCCAAAAACACCACCAAAAATCCAAAGTCCAAGCTCCTCTTGGACTCTTTGCACAAGTGAAAACAAAGAACCTGCTTGTGTTTTAAAAAATTGACCTGGGCACGTTTTGGTTAAATTTGAGCTTAATTTTGGTAAAATTGGAAATTGTGTTTGTGGATTTGAGCTAAAAAGAAGTCAGTGTTGGATTGTGAGAGTTAAAAAAGAAAAAAAAAATAATAATTGCAAAAAGGGTTCACTCAACCTCGAACCCCTTCTCCACACTCACACACATCACACAATACCGTTGCGCCCTTGGGTCTTTTACTGACCAAGGGTGCAAAGGTATTATACTTAACACCTTTTTGCAAGTTAACTTAAATAATAAGCCGTAGCTTATTTTCGAGTTTTCTGGCTTATTGATTAAGTATTTTTGCTCCCTTTTATTTTTCTTAGGATTGGTATCTGCTTAGGGATTTTTCTAGCTAGGTTTCAGATTTTTCCCATCATTTTATTATTTTTTATGCATTTTTTATTACCCGGTTTTTAATAAATGATTAAAATAGAAAAAAGTAGTTTAAATTTTAGGAAAATTAATTTTTAAGTTTTATTTTAATATTTTGAGGTTTACATTTAGTTAACTTTTCAAAAACTCTTATTTTTAATTTTATTTAATTTTAGGGTTTTTAGACAACTTTAAAAATTAATATAAAATTAATTAAAAGGTTTTAGGAGCTTTAATTTGCATTTTCTTCTTAGTTAGAATATTTAGAATATTTGAGAATTTTTTAGAATTTATTTAAAGACTTTTTATTTTTTGGATTATTTTAATAATATTTTATTAAGAAAAATTCAAAGTTTTATTTTTAACTTTTTTTCATTTTTCCTAGGTTATAGACATTAAATTAGGAACTTTTTCACTTTCCAAATATTTTTTTGGCCTTTCATTTATTTTTTAGAATTAATTTAAGATTTAATAGATTTTAATAGTTTTTAGGAGTTTAAAAATAGTTTAATTTGGTTTTAAAATTTTTAAAAATAGTTTTTAGTCTAATTAGGTCATTTTTGAGGTTTACAAACTTGAAAAACTTGTTTGGGGCTTTTTAATATTTAAAAGTGATTTTTAGGGCTTTAATTAGCATTAAAAAGTCATTATTAAATTAATTAAAAGGTTTTAGCAAGTTTTGATTTTTTGTAAACTCTTAGAATTTTATTGTGGATTTTTAGTAATTTTTAGGAATTTTTAGGTTAAAATTTTAATTTTTGTCGTTTTTACGTTTCTACGTCTTAACTTTCTAGTAGTGTTTTTGTCTATTTTTCTATTTTTTTCGTCTTCGTCATTTTCCCTTCTCTTTTCTTGTTAATAATCAAAAACATTAATCAATCATTCATTACACAACACACGTGCCTCCTCGAGAGAACGATCCCATTAAGGGTCATAAGTGTTTACGTTTTCCTAAACGTACACTTAATACTTACCGCTTTTACCTTGTTTTCCTAAACAAGTGTAATTTTACAACTATCAGTAATATATATTATTCCGGATCAACTCATTATTCCGAACGAGCATTTATTCCGGATAAAGTCAATTACTCCGGATGAAGCCCAATATTCCGAATGAGAGGAAATTATTCCGGATGAGCTGTTTATTCCAGATAAGCAATTATTCCAAATGAACATGTTTATTTCGGATGAAGCCCTTTTATTCCGGATGAGGATTTTATTCCGGATGAATTGATTTATTCCTAACGAAGGATCTTTTCCGAATGAAGTGTTTTCAGTTTTTTTTGTAAATTCATGTTTTTAAGTTTTAAACTTTATTTTTCCCGCCTTTTTACTTAATCGCACTTTTAATTTACTTGGATTTAATTTTAGTTTACTTTATTTATTTTTAAGTTTACCTTTTTATTTCTTGTCACGTTTTTAATTTCTCGTCTTTCATTTTCCGTCAAGTTTTTATCTTTCAGTATTTCTTTTTATCGCCTCTACTTTATTTTTATTAGTTCCAAGTCTTTATTTTTAATTAGTTTACAACGACAACCATTCTATTTCTTTTCTACCAAGAACAACTGAGTCGCACTTTGAACCGTGATCAATTCGAGAAGATACCGAGAAACGAACTTTTCAATTAGCAAAATCTATACATTACACAACTACACTAAGAGCAGAAGGCCATAGCTTACAAGCAATAAAAGGAATGATAGGGTCCTTTTTGCCTCTAGAATTAGTCGCCCCAAGATCAATAATATTGAAGTAGAAGAACATCATAGGAATTTACCGCTTTTTAATCATAATCACAAACTTAATTCATCTAAATGTAATGACTTTAAGCTTGCTATTCGGAATACAAAATATGAAGTAATTTGTGCTAAATGTAATAAATGTTTCTTTACTATTAGTCATGATGATTTTGGTTTGACTATGAATGGTTTGAACTATGGTGGATACACCCGAATTGACAAGATTTCCATGAGTGAAAAACACTACACTCCTAAGGCTAAGGTGTATGTTCCGAAAAGTACGCATGTAGGGTCCACAGAGAGTCTTGTTAAGTCTAGTAACCCTAGATTTACCTCTAAGGGGTTGCCTACTAGTATAAATTTTGACTGTAGTGGCAAAGATATCGACACTAGTAGATCTCATACTGACAGTGATGTGTCGGTATGTGATAAGGCTTAATTATCATCTAACCCTATAGGAACCCATTTCATCGGTTGCCAAAATCTTTTTTCTCTTATCATTGGCAGGCTGTTGAAATTTGTCTCTGGTACGTGGATTCGGGTTGTTCCAAGCACATGATTGGGAATCGAAATCTTCTCAAGAACTTTGTTTGGCGATTTATAGGAACTGTTCGATTTGGAAATGATCATGTCGTGGCTATTCTAGGCTATGGTGATCTTCATTGGGGAAATATCATAATCACCAGAGTCTCTTTTGTTGATGGGTTGGGACACAATTTGTTCTCAGTTTGGCTATTCTATAACTCAGACTTAGAGGTAGCCTTCAGAAGTCATCCGTGTTTCATAAAAGATCTTGAAGGGATTGATTTATGGAAAAGAAATCATACCACCAACCTTTACACCATTGATCTCGTTAAAATGTCGGCTGCTTCTCTAATTTGTTTCATGGCCAGACCCACATCAACAAAGTCATGGTTATGTCATCAGAGGTTATCTCATCTCAATTTCGATGCCATCACCCAACAAGCAAAAGATGATCTCGTTACCGGTCTTCCAAAGTTCAAATATACAAAGAACATCTTTGTCCTTCATGTGAGTAAGGTAAAAGCAAGAAGAAGCCTCACAAACCCAAACATGTTCCCACTTCCATGAATAGGTTACATCTCCTACATATGGATTTGTGTGGCCCAATGAGAATCAAAAGCATTAATGGAAAGAGGTATGTCCTTGTGACTATGGATGATTATTCTCATTACACATGGGTTCATTTTCTTGCTTCAAAAGATGAAGCCCCTAGTGTAATTGTCAATTTCTTGAAGAAAACATCGGTACTACTACAAGCCCCTGTCATCATTGTAAGAACGGATAATGGCACATACTTCACTAATCAACAATTGAAAGCTTATTTTGATGAAGTTGGGATTTCTCATCAAACCTTGGTTGTAAGAACTCCAGAGCAGAATAGAGTTGTGGAATGGAGGAATCGTACGCTTGTTGAAGCTGCTCGGACTATGCTTCTCTCCTCTAGTGCGCCGTTATTTCTTTGGGCCGATGCCATTGCAACTGCATGTTATACTCAAAACCGCTCCATTATTCACACCCGGTTCAACAAAACACCTTATGAGATCATTAATAGACGAAAACCGGATATATCGTTTCTACATGTATTCGGGGCAGTGTGTTATCTAAAGAATGATCGTAAAGATATTGGTAAACTCGAACCTAAAGGTGATATTGGATTCTTCATTTGTTATTCTTCAACAGCTTGTGCTTACAGAGTTTATAATCGAAGGAAAAGAAAGGTAATGGAGACTATAAATGTTACCTTTGATGAACTCTTGGGAATGGCCTCTCAACATCGAAGTTTAAATCTCGAGCTTCAAGGTCAGATTTCTGGACACGTCGTTCAGGACTCGCGCTTCCATATGTACCGTCAGCAATATCATCGCTACAACCCTCAGAACGTGATTTAGAAATTTTATTTGGGCCAATTTATGTTGAATATATGGAGGGTCCTTCATCGTCAGATGTTACTCGAAATGCCCCGACTACACCTGCTACTGTGGTTGAATAAAATCCAATTGCATCTACACCGTCGGCATCTTCTTCTACACCATCTATGTCAACCTAAACCATATTGACTCCAAATACTCCAACCACTTCTCAGACTGCTAACGCGACTCAACAACATTCTCAGCAAATTCCTAATCATGTTCATCTTTAGAATGAAATAGTTGCTGAGAATGCAAACAATAGATGCTCAACGAACCTGTGTTTGTTCATCCATTTACGGCTTTCACAAGTACCACTCAGCTTTCAACACCTTAGGTGGATCCGTCGAGCTCGCATCAATTTTCTCATACACTTCCACATGAACACAAATGGGCTAAGGATCATCTTTTAGTTCAAGTGATTAGCAATCCCTCACGGCCAGTTTCGACCAGAAATCGGCTGCATACCGATGGCGATATGTGTATCTATGCACTATCGGTCAGCACAATGGAACCAAAAAGTGTTGAATAAGCAATGACTGACGCATCATGGATTGAGTCTATGCAAGAAGAGATCAATCAATTCATCCGGCTTGATGTATGGGAATTAGTACCACGTCCAGATAATGTGGATCCCCTTACCTTAAAATGGTTATTCAAAAACAAGTTGGATGAAGAGTAAACGGTCATAAGAAACAAGACTCGTTTGGTTGTGAGAGGTTATAAACAGCAGGAGGGAATTAATTTCGCAGAATCGTTTACCTCAGTTGCTCGAATGGAAGCTATTAGGATTTTCTTGCATACGCTACACACAAATCATTCCCTGTGTATCAAATGGACGTGAAGACGGATTTCTTGCATGGTCCGTTAAAAGAAGATGTGTATGTATGTCAACCTGAGGGTTTCATCAACACCGACCATCCAAGCCACGTCTACAAGTTGAAAAAGTCAATCTATGGTTTGAAACAAGCACCGAGGGCATGGTACGACGAATTATCGTTGTTTATTCTCCAAAATAACTTTAGCAAAGGAACCATTGATCCAACGTTGTTTATCAAGCACTACGGCAACGACATCTTGGTGGCTCAGGTCTATGTAGATGATATAATATTTTTTTCTACTAACCCAAAATATTCCATATTATTTTCCGACCTTATAAAAATCCACTTCGAAATGTCGATGATGGGGGAAATGACGTTTTTCCTTGGTGTCCAAGTTAACCAATCCCCTGTGGTATTTTCATAAATCAGTCTAAATATATGTGCTCAAAATTCTTAAGAAATTTGGAATGGAAAACTATGATCCTATTGGTACTCCAATGGACACTAGACACAAGCTTGATTTGGATAAGAAAGAGACATTTGTAGATGCTACAAATACTGAAGCATGATCGGGTCCCTTATGTACTAAACCTCAAGTAGATCAGACATTATGCATGCTACTTTTTTATGTGCTCGGTACCTGGCTATGCCAACCGAGAAGCACCTCAAAGAAGTTAAAAGGGTCTTTCGTTATCTCTGGGGAACCGTTTACATTGGTCTCTAGTATACAAAGGATTATGGTTTTAATCTAAATAGCTTTTCAGATGCCGACCATGCAGGGTGTCATGATACATACAAGAGCACCTATGGTGGAGCATAATTTATAGGCGAGAAGTTAGTGAGCTGGTCCTCGGGAAAACAAGATTGTACGTCGTTGTCCACCACGGAAGCAGAATATGTGTCATTATCAGTGTGTAGTGCTCAAGTCCTTTGGATGAGAACATAACTCACGGATTATGGCTTTCACGTTAACAAAGTTCCAATTTATTATGATTCACAATAAGCCAAAGCCATATCCTACAACCCAGTCCAACACTCCAAGACCAAGCACATAGTTGTCCGATTCCATTTCATAAAGGAACACGTGGAACGAGGAATGATCGAACTGTATTTTGTCAAGACGGACTACCAACTCGCCGACATCTTCACCAAGGCTCTTGATCAAGACAAATTTGAATTCTTGGTTCGTCGACTTGGTATACATAGTTTCACCCCCGATAAGCTTGAACGTCTTGCACATTTTTAGTAACCTTGTATATATCCATCAGAAAATCAAAATACAAAAATATAAAACATATAAAAACGAAATAAAAATTGAGAAAATCTTTCAAAAATACAAAAAATATTCTTCTTCGACATGTCTCTCAGCATCGATAATATGGACGCACTTAAAAATGCCGCTCAATAACGACAGGGGTAAGTACATAAAGTTCAAATGGGAGTTTCAAATGCTTTCAAAACATGTTTTCTACTTTTCTCATAATGGCTTATAGTCACATATCAAACTATAACCCGGTCCCCAAAGAAAGGAAAGTCTATGACTTATCCTCAACAACGAGAAATTCACTTTTCTCGGTCATAAGCTTATATCAAAATTCAAAGCTTTAAGCTCATGAACACAAGGAAAATGTTCATCTATGTACATTATTCCTCAACAACGGGAAATTAAATTTTCTCAGTTTTGAGCATAATTTTTCAAGAGATTTTCAAAAGATATTCTCAAATTCTTTCAAAATTGTGTTCTCCTATGCTCCCTATTTAATCAGAATCTATTTTCAAGGGGGAGTATAAAAATATCATAACATATAGTTCCAACATTTTCATGAAACATTATTCTCTCCATGTTACATCACTAGTATATCAAAAATTTCACAAACACATGCAATTTTTGAGGGGGAGAATAGTGATAAAAATATGTGATCATAATGCTTCATTTTTGGAAAAGATCTTTGATTTAAGTGCTTTCTCGTCCTAATATGTGCATATATCTTTCATTTTATGATGCACATATGTAGGGGGCGTTTTTGGTGATATAGAACACTATCAAGGTGTAACACCCCCAAATATTCATACTTTAGTTCAGCGGAAGAGTCGTTGGTGTTACGCGATAGCACATTACTCAGATCATAGACAAAGCTTAAAAATCACGTCGTTTAATAATAAAGCATTTTCCATTCATGAATATCAAATTTACATAGGTCCCAAGTCATAATATTTCATACAATTTTACAAAGCATTTGAATGGAAATTTGTTATTTTAGTGTGGGCCATAAATTCTTGTAGTCTTCCCGAGAATTACTTTCAAGTACCTGAGATAAAACATGTTAAAAGAAAATGTCAGCGAAAACGCCGAGTGAATTCATAGAGTTTAATAAAACCATTAATATATCATTGGTATATAATTATTATCAAAAATCATTTTGTACAAATCTTTGTAATAGGCCATAAAATAGCCAAAGTCATTTTATACAAATCCTTATAAAAAATTCATAATATAGCCTTTTGCCTTCAAAATCATTATACGAACGATTGTCGTAAAAACATCATACAATACGTTTTATAACGTTGTATAGAGTTAAATAAAAACCGTTATATGAATATGGTTATGTAAAACCAAAACACGAACATAATATCAATAATAAGACCCCGTATTGCTAGTCAGGCAATATATTGTAACTCAATGCGTATAGCAGTATTTTCATTATTTGGATTATTATAAGCCGCATGACATTGTTACCTTACTACAACAAACAACGGGTAGCTAACCCGAAACTCAATTTGCCCATCTAAGTTAGTGTGTCGTCAAAAAAATCACGCTATGGAAATCTTCTCATACATAAATTTACTTACCAATCAATGTGGCACGACGGGGATCAACCGTCAAGGCGCGAACTGGGGTGATCGTCCCCAAATAGTACTATTATATGCATAAGCGTCTACCAAATCCCGGTAGTTCAAAATTCATGCTAATGGGACTTTTAGTGACATAACCTAACTTTAATAATCCATTTCATTTCATTTATCGGGTCATATAATCATTCATCGGGTCATACAATCATCCGGGTCCAAATCAATAAACAAATAATCGGGACAAATAGTGTCCTATTTTATCAAAACTAACATGTTATCTCCCTCACGGGTTTATAAAAACATTTCATAAAAACATTTAAAAGAGTGCGAGGCTATGAACTCACGTTGATTGGGAAAGGCGGTTATCGATGATTTGGATGTACGGTACGTGCTTCAATCACGGAAACCTAGACAAATAATATTCGTCTTAGACTCTTGTCCAATGACTTTATGAAAACAATAACTATGTATATATAGGATGATTTTATAAATACGATGATGATCAAGTGGGATTGTACATCTTTATTTACTCATTATAGTGTCATGTGTTGGTAAATTTTCATGTTAGTTCCACTAGTTTAACTTCTTTACTTGTCAATGCCCAATAAGCCCATTGTAGGCCCATTACCTTATATTAGTCCATCTTATACTTTTAACATCAGTCTTATGCTTACATGTTGGGCCCAAGTGGGTTAAGCCCAATAAGCAAGTTTATTAGTGTTTAGCCAAATTAGTTGGATTAATAGTCCAATAAGGCTAATTTGGCCCGTTAATATCCGTATGTTATAAAGCTTGGGTTTTATCGGTTTTTACTTGTAATATGTACTTATATATCAGTATACGAATTATAAAAAGTTTACATTAGACGGGTCCGACCATCTAAGTTTTAATTGAGGAAAACGTTAATTTTACAGTTTTAGCCGAAAAGACGTAAAAATCATGTTTATAGTTTTATAACTTATAAAACTTATCAAATTACCATTTTTATAAAATGTCCCATTTATTTATTATTTTACATACTTATATAAATGTAATATATAAGTTAGTGGGTCTTAATTTACATTTTATACTATATTTATTTGAGTGCTATTATAATACTATTATACTTTAATTTCACAAATCTGATTTTTAGTTTCACTTTCACCATTTTTATCATATCTTGAGTTATACAAGGAGATAGAAGCTAATTTTTGGATTACATAAACTTCATATTATGTTATAAAAATAACTTAGTTTTAGCTACTGCTCAATCCAAGTCTAAGTGTCCCTAACCGTCCTCACAAAACAGACTATTCAGATTGGTACGTCAATTTTGTTTTGATCATATCTCACTCATTATAATGATTCCATTGCATGGCCAACTCTCACATGTGTACAAGACTTAATAATTACTGTATATTGATTAAATTATTCCATTTTATCAGTTTAACATATGGTTGTTTACTATTTTTATACAGACAACTAAATTAAGCAAGATTTTAACCTTTTTACATGTGGTTTTCCATCTTTTTACCCATGTTTATCAACACCAAATCCCCACATAATATTTTTAATCATCTTCATCATCATATACATATATATAAATAAATAAAATACAAGATTACATAATCAAAATAACAAGAGGATAGGAAGAAATAATCTTTATACCGCCATTAGTGATGAAAAGATGGGTTTTTGATGAACAAGGCTTGGATTTTGATGGCAAAACTTGTGATAAACCAATATCATCTTCAAGTCCACCAATCTTTATAAACTCCTTGTGGGAAATCAGCCCTATGACACCAATAAATATCCTCTTTGGATGTTATAATCACCACCAATCTTCAAGGCTTCAAAGGTTCTTCATCATATGTGTAGATAACACATGGTTTATGGTTAAAATTGATCAAAATAGGGTGCTTGTTCTTGATATGGGACGGCAATGGTGGGAAGGTGAGAGGATTTTAAGGTTAGTTTGCATGTGTTGATATGTGTAAATGGTTTAGTTGAAGTGGTTTTGTTACCTAGTAGCTTACATGTTAAGCTTGAATGAACAAGTGTAAACTTGTTGGTTACAAGTTTGCCACATCATGGTGTATGGTGTCCTTGTTTGGGCGTCCCTTTTGAGTGGGTGGGGCAAAACTTGTTTTGTCTCATCCCACTAATTTACGTGTATTCCTCGATTCTAGTTTCCTTGATTTGTGTGCCCTCGGGTCGTTTTACGAAAAACCTTTTTATAAATTATGAATCAACGGCACAAAACGAATCTAATAAAAATTGTCTCATCAAAAACGTAGTTCAAAAACGTAAATACGTAATCCTAAGGTTTCCGGTTTAGTCGTAAAGGACGTTAAATTGTGCACGTAAGTCCTAAACTCTTCTCGTAAATTTTTGAGTTTATGAACCAACACAAATTTAAAATCCCAAAATAATATTCACGGATAAATTTATTTCCTGAAATGTCGGACTGTCACCAAAAACGGTGTATGTAAACGTAAGCACGTAACGTAGAATCCTCTGGTTTAGACGTCGTCGATGCTACTTCAAGACGTAAACCCAAATTTCTTCCCAAAAATAAGTGAGTTTATAATATAACATTAAAATAATGTTTTCAAATAATAATTGAGAATAAAATATCTACCATAAATTGACGGATTGTCACACAAGGTGTAAACATCGACTTCATCAACAACTTGATTGCTTTTTCAATTGTTTTCTAATTAGGATATCTTTACCCTTCAACACATCTATTCAGGACGATATTGGTGTCAAAAGGTGGTTAGGTATTCATCCTATGATCCAACTAGAACCGGAGAGATCTTCCCAGGGATAATCCATTAGAACTTAGAAGTCCTTAGGAAAGATGGAGTAGTTGAGTGTACGGGAAAAATGCCGACTAATGACTTAAGCTAGCACTGGAACAATCACAACAAGGTGCTAGTAGTGACGTCTTGGTAATCATTGAAGGGGTTGAAGAATGAAAAAAAATGTAAGGATAAAGGGTGTAAAGAAATCAGCCCTCCATACAACTTAGGTAGAAACCGGGTCAACACATCTACTATCAGAATCACTTAGATGATTTCTGTTATTGAAAACAAAGCCTCATGGACTCAGTGATGCAATGCACAACCCTTCCCAGCCTACTCAAGCTTCCCTCAAAAGAAGTTTGTTTTATTGTCACAGACTTCAACTCATTTCTATCGACTTTCTCACTCCGAGATAGTAGATATTGAAAATGTGGCAAGTTTCTCCAGCCTTCGATCACCAAACAAACGTGCACTTATACATTCTAGAGCCAACGAGATTCATCAAAAATCGCATGAGAACACTAATTCCATATATTAATTGTTGTTCATCTTTAGAACACATGCGATAATTTATAGAGTCATACGCTCTATCCTTGTGATATTTCTAGAACATTCAGAGTGATACTCTCTAGTATTCACAGTGATGAAAGGAAAAGCTTCCAGTGTCAACATCAAACAGCAGTGTGGTAGGTCATATGTAAGATTCACTTGAATTTAACATATGATAACTGGAAAGCAACATTGGTTTGATTCTTTCTTGATTCAAACTCGTTTCAGGTCTCGACGCAATATCTTTATGATCTTGCCAGAACATTCAGAGTAATACTCATAAATATTTACAGTGACGAACGGAAATCCTTCTAGTGTCATCATCAAACAGCACTGCGGTAGGTAACTTGTGAGATTCTATATGAATCAAACTTGTGTCAACTGGAAAGAAACAATGGTTTGATTCTTAATTGATTCAAACTTGTTCCAGGAAATGAATTGACGACTTACTCATTAGAATGGAACTGCATGATTCAGTCTTTACTTTGAATTATCTTTCGACATGTTCAAGTATTGAGAACGGCTACCACAGCCGGAAACCCTGTCAAGGAAATTCTTTAAACTTACCTAATCACAGGTACAATACTTGTACTGTATAACGGGAAACTAGAGGAATGCAGACGGTGGCGTAACGTCAAGAGTCGTGATTCAAGACCACATACTCAAGTAAATGAAGAAAGCTCAAGAACATCTAAAGACAAAGACTTCCGCTACTCTGATCATCAAGGGAGATTGTTAACAAGCTTTCAAGACAACGTAAAGTATGAGTATGTGGGGAAAGACACAAGAACACAAGTTGGCAAAGTTTTAAGATCAAGTCAAGGAAAAGATCAAAGATCCAAGATCATAAGTCATGAAAGGAACTACGAAGGAACTCTCAAGACAACAAGCTTCAAAATCTGTAACATCAAAGAAGTGAAGTCACATATTACATGACCACCCTTTAGGGGGAGACTGTTAGCTGTATATAAAGTGATGGTCATATAATATACCGTTGCGAAGCTCGTGGAAAATACTATTCATTGTTGTCGAGAGTTCTAATATTATGTTATGTATGTAACGGGAATTAGTCCTGTACACAAAAATAAGGAAGGCCTCCCTCTCATGTAAGCCTTAGTATAAAAGGCAAATCGTACCTCATTTGTGTGTGTGTGCTTTTTCCATTTCATAGTTTTAGAGAGAGAAAGTTGTTTGTTTCTCTCACTAGGAAAATTCACCACCTTTGTTTTTCTTTCTTTCTTCTTCATTAATCTAATCTTTCCTTTTTGTTTTAATCTTGATTCTTCATATTCTTTACTTTTAGTTTCGTGTTCATCATCATCACCATCACAAACGTATCATCCATCTCGTCATAATATTCCTCACGTCATATTCATATATTTAGTGTTTAGATTCATATGTATTAGTTGTATAGGTGATGAGGTGGACCTGTTGATGGATGACATGCAGTCCGAGAACCGGACTCAGGGTGGTGGGACTTCTCCCCTTAGTGATTTTCAACTTGCCCTTCCTATGCATGATGGTGCTTCCGCTAGTTCGTAGGGTGCTGGCCGAGAAGTTTCTCATGATGTTTTGTTGGGGGAAATCTGTGCTAAGTTATCTGATCATGTTGCCAGTTTTTCTCAGGGTGGTACCATGGAGGTTCCTTTGATTGAGTCTTTTCCTTTTTTTCTTTGGTATATGTAGTAGGCTCGGAGAAGCTAGTATCTCGGTTTTTGGAGGTGTTGTGGCTACTACTTTTTCTTTAAGTGTTTCATATTACAATGTTCAATCTGGTTTTGGTGGTGCTATCTCTTTCAGTGCGTTGGAGTCCGCTACTCTCTCGGGTCATTCCGTGGATGCTAGTCCCCTTGTTTCTGGGGCTATTGTTTCAGGGGTCATTGCTGCCGTTGTAGAAGACTCTTAACTTTTTTCTCTGTATTTGTTCCCTTTAATTTGCGCACGTTGTAATGTGTTGCTGAAACAGTCTTTTGTTTGTAACCTGTAATAGCCTTTTATTGCATTCTCTTTATTCCTGATATACGCTGTTTAATTAGTGCGGTTTTGCATGGGAGATTTTTCGCTTTCTCTGCTTTTGCACACTGCTTGGTGGGTGTGGCTTTACTGAGAATGTCCCTCTTTTTTCTGTTTTTTCTTTTGCACACTACTTAGTGGGTGTGGCTTTTTGGAGATTCTTTTATATGCACACTGCTTGGCGTGTGTGGCTTTTTGCGATATTTCCTCATCTGCGCACTGCTTAGTGGTTGTGGCTTTTATGCTATCCGGCGTTTTACGTTTTTTGGTGATAGGCTTTTCTTTGGGGAGAGTTCACGTATTGGGCATGCAATACCTCTTACATACTTTATTCTTAGTTTTACACTTTTGGGTTCTCAAGTTTAATGTTTGCTTTATTATCACGGAGATAATGTTGGGTGTGCGCGGCTTACCGTTTTTGATTTTAACAATTGACTAGTAAGAATTTTATAAAGAGTAAAGAAAACATGTGTAGAGGTAGCTAGTCTCCACATTTTCATTAACTTTTAAAATGCATAAAAAATGAAGTACATGATAGTATGATAAAGGTTGCCTCTGCCATTGGCTTACATCGGAGGGCTTACACTTACTTAGAAATTTTTAGAAAAGTGAGGATTAGATGTAACATCTCTTTGTGTCACGGATGTTGTGTATTTCATCATGTTGGCTTCCTTCTTTCGCCTTTGGCTTGTATGTTCCATCTTCTAATGCTTCGCGCTACCTGTCCCAGTTTGTCCCTGGTTTACTTTTTCCTTTGGGATTGTTCCCATTCTTCTTTTTACACGCAAGGTTTCCGTGTTTAATGAGTCTGTAGTTTGTTCTCAAGTTACGGTAATTTACTTCTTTTTCTGCTGGCACTTGTTTTGCAATGTGCGGATGCTCATTGAGGCGATTTTGTTGAAGGTGCTTGTTTTTTTGGTTCTTGGTGCTTGTGGTACCGAGAGACTTTGGAATTCCTCAGGTATTGCTTTTAATTTTTGTAGGTAGCTTTTCCTATTTTTCGTCTGGCTGTGTAGGAGCTATTGATTTTGTTTGCTGCTAGCTTCGAGTTTACACTTGCCTATAGGTTTCGGATCTCTATCTCCTAGGCTGTACCTAAGCTGGCCAGTAGTGTCTTGTATTTTTCTTTCTTAATCGATGTTTGGGGTTTGGAATTTAAATTATATTTAAGTTCCATCCCTTCCGGGCTTGTGGGCACGAGCCTTGCTTTTGGATCCTTAAAGTATGATGATCTGCCTGTATAGAGTGCCTATGTTTTCGTTTCTTTTTATGCTTCTTTTCTCTAGGCTTTTTGTTATTCAATTTTTATGTCGAGGAGTTTGTTGGGAATTGTGTTTTGGTATTTTCTCGAGGTCTGCGGTGAGGGATGTATTCATCTAGGGTGACGCTCCACTTTTCCTTTGGTATTTTTTTAGTTTGCTGACCTTTGACTACTGCTACAACATGTGCCCGTGAATGTCTTTTTACTCCTTTGGTCGCTTGGACTGAAGTTTGTTCTATCTTTTCCCTTGCCGTATTGTTTATTTTTGGCCCTCGGATTTCTCTTCTTGCGGAATAGATCGGGTTTTTTGTATATTCCCTTTCTATTGGCGGTAATCCCCTTATTGTTTCTCTGGGGGCGGTTGGGTATTAGGTAAATTCTTCCCTTGGGATCAGGTCATGAGTATTTGAGGTCTTGCCCTTTGCTTTTTCATTTCTTTGAGCGTTTTCTCCTCAGCTTCTGTCATTAGGAGATTATTGTTCTTTACGTACCCTTCGAGTGTTTTCAAGGGCAATGGCCATTTTATATCTGCAATTGTTTTTTCTGGGCATGCGCTTGTACTTTTAGTGGTTGTGATGTGATTCGAGAATTTTCCTTCCTTTACATCGGTTTTGCCTTTCTTTGTGTTGATTTTGATTGTTATCTTTTTTAATGCTTGGGATATTTCTTTGATACATTTTTGGGTTTCTTTTACTGTATGGCTCTTTATCATCAGGTTTCCTATACAAATTTCAAAGTTTCGGCTTGTAATACACGCCGTTTTATCTTTGTTTTCTTTTGACATTTGTGTCTGAGGGTATCTTTTGTAGGCCTCCAGGAGACATATAAGGGGGTATCCACATAGGGGTTTTATCTTCCCATCAATCTGCGGACATGCTTTGTTGAGGTCTGTGAAGTCAGCGCTCATTTGCCCATTTTGTCATGCTTTTTCACCATTATAGGGTTGGTTAACTGGCTATGGTATCTGACCTGGCGCATTATTCTAGCTTTTTCTAGTTTTATTTTCTCATTGAGTATAGCTTTGCTTTCCTCTGGGAATTGACGCATTCTCCTTTGTCGTACTGGTGGGTATTTTTCCCTGATATTCAAGTTGTATTATGTTATACACTTTGGGAATCCTGTCATATCTTTGGGTTCTTGTGTGGATGTGTCTCTGTTTTGCCTCAGTAAGACGCACAAGTCTTCTTTTCCTTGATTCCATAATTTTCCTCCTATTATTACTGTTTGTTTCGGGTACTGAGGGTATATATCTATTTTTGTTTTCTCTTCTAGATCCAAGGTTACTTGAGGATCTTCAGGTGATTCATTTATTATTCTACATTTTCGTGGTGCAGCTATCCTACCATGGAGTGCGAGTACTCCTCCTTTCACGGGGTGTTTTACCATTCTGTATGTTGCTCCACTGTGGAGTGTGAGTACTCCTCCTTTCACAGGGAGCTTGATCAGTCTGTGTGTTGTTGATGGTACTGCTTTTAGTTGGCGGAGCCAGGTCTTCTGAGGATGACATTGTATGGTGAATTTGATTGTATGATCATGAAAATCATTTTTGTCTTTGCCCCATGTTCTTCATCCCCTATGAGTACTTGCAACTCTATCTGTCCCATCGCCATATGACCTCGTCATTAAATCCTACAATGGAGGTTGTGGTTGGGATCATTGTTTTCCTATTTTTTGGTTGTAGGTGGTTGAAGCACTGTTCGTACATGATTTCAAAGGCTGAGCCTCCGTCCACATATACTCTGTTGACATGGTTTCCTCCTATTTCTGCTTCTATGACTATAGGGCTTTCCCCGGCCTCTGTTTCATCTATTGACGGGAAAGATATCTCAAGTCTTGGGGAGAAGTTTTTTACAACTTTCCTTTTCATGGTTCCTTGTCAAGATTGAACCATGAGGATTGCTGGAGCCTTGTCTCTTACTGTTGTCTCACCTTTTTTCACCACTTTCTGTTGATATTTTTCGTCGTTATTTCGAACTTCTTTGATCCATTGTATCAGCTTTTTGTTTCTTGCTAATTCATCGATTTGCTTTTTTAAGTGTTGACATTCATTAGTGTTATGCTCGATGTCTCCATGGTGCTCGAAGTATTGGCTTGGATCCCTTTTGTCTGTTAGGGTGGTCATGGCGGGCGGTGGTTTGAACTTTCCTCTTTCAAGGGTTAGGATTTCCTTTGGTGTTTTCATAAGTGTAAATATGTCGTTCCTTTTTTCTGGCCTATGGTTATTGAGGAAGTCTGATCTTCTGTCGAAGTGTGGCATTCTGTTTCCATCCTGTTTCTATGTAGGTGTTGCCTTCTTTCTGGACTGATGTGCCACCGCGACCTCTCCTCTGAGGAAGGGTACTGTTTCCCTTATTGCCTCATCCATGGTTCTAGGTATATTGTCATGTAGATGTTTGATTAGCGCCGGATGTGTAATTCCGTGCATAAATCCTAATACCTTCATGCACTCTGGGGATGCTTTAACGTGTTGGAATTCGATTTTGAAACGCTTCGTGAAGTCCTCCGTGGATTCTCCTTCCCTTTTTTTGATGTGATGGAGTTCCACTGGATCTTTGATGCACTTCTTTTCTTGGAGATAGTTAATATAGGATTTTTTTATGTTCTTTGAATTGGTCTAATCGAATTGAAATCGGATTTAAAGTGTGACTCATTCATTCTTGGTGATAAAATAAAATGTCGTTGATCTATTTTAAACTAAAGATAAAAACTTTAAAAGTATAAAATAAAGTAGAGGAAATTAAACAAAGTTAAAACTTAACAGAATGTAAAATTGAAAAATAAAATAAAACAAAATACTTTGAAATAAGACTTAATAAAAATGGCGGGAAAATCAAATTTAAAAACAAGTCGGAATATAAAATCGTAACTTAATTCGGGAAACCAAAAATGAAAACATAATTCGGAATCAAGAACATAGATTTAATTCGGAATACAAGAAAAAAATGGTAATTCGGAATTCAAAGTTTTTCATCTAATTCGGAATGCATGGAATGCTATATAATTCGGAATGTGAGTTTTAGTCTAATTCGGAATCCACGTTAGAAGGCTAATTCGGAATACAAGAGCTTCACCTAGTTCGGAATAAACTTGTAAAACGTAATCCGGAATATTAACTTTTAACTTAATTCGGAATAAATTTAAAAATTATAATGCGGAATCCTAACTTGCATCTAATTCGGAAAAAGACCCCTAGACCCTAATCCGGAAAATATGCTGTGAACTAATTCGAAATGTCAATATTTGCTATAATTCGGTATTGCTAAAAATCAAACCTAAGTCAGAATAATTCTAAGTGTTTAATTCGGGAAAATGGAAACTGTATTGTAATTCGGGATAAGGGTTTATGAACCCGGATAAAGGAAATAAGCAAAAATCAAATAAGCACTTAACCAAAAATCAAACCAAATTAATTTTAAGAGAAGCTAGTTAAGACAGAAATTAAAAACTCTAAAAACATCAAATAAGCAAGATATTTAAAATCAACTTTTAAAAGATTAAACTATTAAAACCACTTAATTAAAAATAAGACAAGCAAATATTAATCAATAAGCACAATAAGCTGTAACATCTACCACATCAAAACCATAAGATCAATAAAATAAGCACATCAATAATCAAATAATCATAAAGATTAAACAAACTACATGATTAACCAAATCAAACACAAGATTTAAAAACAAGAAAGGAAGAATGAGAGTGATTATAAAAAGCTTGAAATAAGATGAAGATTGAGATTCAAATTACAAGATTAAAAATGTAAAGCTTGAAAACATTAAAGAAAGCTAGAGAGAGAATGTAATTAATCTACTCCTAAAACTTAATAAAACTAATTAATTATCTACTTGTTACAAATGAAGGATTAAGAGACTATTTATAGGAGGAGGGGAACTTGTTGTTGCTTCCTTCTTTCTTTTGTCTTCTCGTCTTTTTACTTACTTTGTCTTTCTCGACTTTGTCTCGGGATTTGTCGAATGATAAAATGAACTTGTCTTATAATTTTCTTCTTTTATTAGACTTGGTTCTTCGACTTCGTTAAACTTTCGTCTTTGGTCTTTTTCTTTGATAAATCTTCAGAATAGGCCTTTGACTTCTGTTCTTTTTGCACTTTTGATCTTTTGACTTCGTCTTTTGTCTTTTTCTTCGATAAAATCCCATGAAAGCCCATGTTTTCTTCTTTTTTCATATTTTGGTCCTAAAACAAGATAAAAACACAACCCACGCATAATTCCGACTTTTAGTACACGTTTTGGTCACGTTTCTATTTGTTTTAAGTGGTAAAAGGATAAGTGTTTTCACACTTATTAAATCCCCTACACTTGACTATTGCAATGCCCTCATGCAATGCATTAGTTACAAAGCATTTACATTCTCCATCATAATTAACCCACCTTGGCCTTTATTAAATACTAGACACAAAGGAAACTAAAAAGATAGAAAGTTACAAATTGATTGAAGAAAGAAGCTAGTAAAGAAATATAAGACTTACATTAGGGATTTGGGGTCATGAATATTCATCACCCTCAAGTTTCACGTTCCTCATACCATGCTTAAAAACGAAATCATTGTTATTATAAGTTAGTAAAGCTAACACTTACTCATGTGGCCCAATTATTCACTTAGACTCCCTTATTACTAGGTGTATCTCTTATATTTTATTATTGTCTTGAATGATCACGAGAATGCATTTTTGACTTATTTCGATAATTTATTTAGGCCGAAAATAAAGTAGGACGATTTAATTAATAGTTAGCTAAAGGAAAAAATCTTTTAAAACTGCTTCTCGAAACCTCATAAAGTTCATATCTTGGCATAACTCGTTTCACGATTTGAGACCTTTCTCGGATCGATATTTGGCATTGACTTCATAGTTCGAATGTTGAGAGACGTTATTGAAATAATGGTCTTCTCTTCATAATAGGAATTTCTTCACTTGAAGTTTTTAAGAGATTCTTCAAACTTGGACCACGACTTCTTCATTTTTCTCCAGTCTTTATTTGGGATTTTGATATACAACGATCCACCTCCGTTTTGGACTTGGATCTATTTATCCTCATACCTTGTTAGGGTCTTTTCGGATAGACTTCTCCATGATCTTTATGGGAGTAATTGCTTCTCGTCGTGTGTCTCGATCCTTCATATTGATTTTTGAATAATGATTCTTCACATCACTTTGGATCTTTAGCAACAAAATGTAGCCCTCATACCTTGTTAGGGCTTTTTCGGACTCGGCAATCTTCGCATTCTGCTTCAATAAGTTATGCCTTAGCTATGAACTCTAATTAATCCCGAGCAACTTTTAAACGATCTTGGGCTAGAAGCCAAGTAACTTTTCAAATCGTACGACCTTACTTATTGCATTTATTTATTAACAAGCGATGGGTGAAAAAGCTCATAATTAACTCACATAAATTCATGAAAGAATATAAAACTTATAATTGACTCTATCATCTCCCGTTCTCCAAAATTTAAAATCTCAAGGAATGAGACTCATGGATGCTTAGCCTAATAAACCAATTAAGGTCCATATGGTTATGGATACTAGCTAGAGTAAACTTGGATAAGTAAACTCGGGTTGAGTCAAAATATTCACGACAGGCCTAATATATCTAAGACGTCTAAACTTATTAAAAACATTTTATTAAATAATTTACGAAGAAAGAAAATAACGATAACAAAGGAAAATACTAATAGGCCAAAATAGATCAAATATATTGAAAAATGTCGAAAAATCCATTTTCCGGTTAAAATGAGGACAAATTCATGGAAAAGCCCACTTCACTTTAATAGAAGTTCCCCCTACACTTAATATAAACATTGTCCTCAATGTTTAAGCATTTGGAAGTAAACTCCCCTACACTTAGGACATTGTGCACGTTGTTTAAATCTTGCTAAGGAAAAGACAACTAAGGTGATTCCTATTTCAACATAAATGATAAAATAGTGAATCAAAAGTGTTTAGGATAGAACCGGGAAGATGGGAACACGGGATCACGGTTCGTCAAAAGTCATCAAAAGTGGAACTTTGAAAGCTCTAATCCATGCACATCATAAGAAAGAAAACAACAAACACATACTAGGGTCTCCCCCATACACTTATTATGAAAACGGATAAAAAGGATAGATCATCGGGTTGCCTCCTGAGAAGCGCTTGTTTTTGTTCACCGAGTCACGAGCCTGACGCGACCTTGAGTACTATAGTTTGAAGCTCATAAAAGACCTTGAAGAACATCCACCAGGGTCAAATACATGGTTCTCATCCAACAAGTAGCATAAGCCTAAGGTGAAGAGCACAAGCCAAAGAAGAGTAGGCGAGGTTCCCTTATGCAAAAGTTTAGCACGGTGGTAGAAGGTATGATGAGGTGAAAGCATAGATCCATATTTTCCAAAAGTCTTTCCTTTTATTTCATCAGATGGATACTAAGATGGCTTAAAAATTGTGATACCAGGATCGAACACCTTTTCCTTTAGGGGAAAATAAGACTGACACACAATAGACCTTGAAGATTCGCCCATATACCGCACAATCTCATCAGAAGAAGGTGAAAAGAGGGGTGTCAAAACATAAGTACTACGGATGTTGTTGTCGTCCCGTTTCTTATCCTTTGAAACGGGTTTCTTAACATCCGAATGAAGGTAGAGACCATAATCAAAATCCAAAGGAGGAGAATCATACTCATTAGGAAAGTAAGTATTAAGAAAGGTGGCGAAATCTTCCTCAAAAGAGTAATCCTCCAAAGTAGTATCAAGCGTTGTTGGTGGAGGATCCTTATAAAAAATAGGAGAAAATCATCCTTAGAAGACGCAACACTTGAAGAATCACTTGAAAGAGCGTCGACATCATCAAAGTCACCATAAGTCGGCATGTCTTCATACTCAGAAGTAAAATCATCATATGCATCGAAAATTGGTGGATCACCCAAATAGGAAATAGAATCATCATCATATTCATCATAGACTAGTGGAGTTTGCAAATCAGAGAGAGAATCATTAGGATCTTCCACGTGGTCTTGAAAGTGGATTATCATAGAAGGTCTCGAAAAGAGGATTGTCGTGTAACACAAAATCATCAAGCTTTGTACTTTTCAAAGGAGTTGTAACAAGCTCGTCTTGAAGCACATCAATCATTTTCGCCGATTATTTTCCATTGGATTTGCTTGTAATGTTCCCTATCTTAAACACTTGTTGATCATTCCCGACCCTTAGAATTAGTTCACCTTCGGCAACATCGACTAAAGCTTTTCCGGTTCTCAAGAATGGTCGTCCAAGTATTAACGGAATACGAGGATCCATCTCATAATCAACAACAATAAAATAAACCGGAAAAGTGAAGGTACTGACTTTAACAAAAAACATCTTCGGCAATACCAACGAGGTAAGCGAGAGTTCGATTTGCTAGATCAAGGGTCATACGGGTTGGTATAATATCAGGTAATGATAACTTCTTCCAAACACTTAATAGCATTAAATTGATACTAGCTCTAAGATCGGCTAAGGTAGTACATTCTTGAATTTGAGAAAATGAACAAGGTAGCACAACACGACCGAGATCTCGAAGTTTCTCTAGAAGTTCTTTAAGAAGGACTGCAGAACAATTTTCATTTAATCGAGTATTGATAAATCCAGCCATCTTCTCCTTCTTAATAAGGAACTCCTTGAACGCTTTTACAAATTTTGGCATTTGGACATGTGCTTTAACAAGGCTAATGTTAAGGTTCATTTGGGAGATCATCTTCAAATAGGAAGTAACTTGAGAATCCTCCTTAGTGAGCAGTTTGCACTTGTCTAACCGAGAGGGATATGGAATATTGGGTTTAGAAGGTGTAGGTGTAGAAGGTGAAGGTTGAGATGTTGAAGGTTGTGAGGTTGAAGGGTTTTTCTTGCGTATATCTTCAGTAAGAGGTGGACACGGTAATGGAGAACTAGTGCTAGGCGGGGTAGTGGGAGGGATAAATGGGGGTGGAGGAGGTGTAGGTGAAATAACTGGAGGAGGGATAGAAGGTCCTACTATAGTTGCTCCATTGCGTGTAGTAATAGCACTCACATTATCTCTAGGGTTTGTTTTAGTTGTTGAAGGAAGAGCACCTTGGGGACGAAGGCTTGAAACATTTGAACGAATTTCCTATCCGTGGACTCTTGCATTTCTTTTAATGTCTTGTCTTGTTCTAAAAGGTTTTGAATAACTAAGTCCATTTGCGGATTAGGTAAATTGAAACCTTGTTGTTGAAAACCTTTGTTTTGATATTGGTTGTATGGTGGAAAACCTTGAGGATTGAAACCTTTGTTTGGAAAGCCTTGATTTTGCATTTGATAATTGCCTTTGTTTGCATTGTAGCCCCTCAAATTTGCATTTTGTTGAAAAGTAGCTCGTGGTGGCCCTTGGTTGTTATGGGTGGGTGGGTGTGGTCTTTGCTGAAAACCGGGTGGAGCCAAATAATTAGTCGAGTTATAAGACAAGTGATTAACATCGACATTCGGCTTGAAATGAACCCTCTCCGTGTTGTTGTAAGTATACACTTCCCCGTGAGATTGATCATAAGCCTTATCATAATTAGCATAAGAGTGTGGCCCACCATAAGTTTCACAAGTAACATTAAGAGCATGGACATGTGTAGTGGGAAGGTTATGTTTTCTATTATTGCCCAAGCATCATTCATAGTTTTGACAAGAATATTACCCCCCCGAAGCACTATTTAGTGAATCTTGGTCATTCAAACTTAATCCATTATAATAAGTATTAATTTGATGCACCTTTGCAAAACCATGTTGTGGACACTTTCTCAAAAGTTCCTTAAAACGATCCCAAGATTCACTAATCGTCTCACCGTACTTTTGTTCAAAATTAATGATGTCATTCCGCAAAGCGGTAGTACGTGAGGGTGGAAAGAAGTAATTGATGAACTTGGTTTCTAAGTCCGCCATGTTGTAATACTTTGGGGTGGTTCCTTATCAAGTCAAGTTCGGGCTTGTCCCTCGTGAGAGAAAGGAAAGAGGAGCAAACGAATTGCCTCTTGTGAAACCCCATTGTATTTCATGGTATTGGTTAAGTGGACAAACCTTTTGATGTGATCGTGAGGATCATGAGTGCGGCCCAAGAAAGGTGTTGCAGAAAGGATTTGAATGAAACCGGTCTTGAGCTCGAAGTTATTTGCATCAATAGCCGGAACCACAATCGCATCTTCATTGCCTTCAATGTGTGATTGCAAGAGCTCGATCACTGGGCCGTTATCCATTGTGTTAACAACAGGAGACTCGATGATAACGGCTTGAATGGATTTCCTCATTCGTGAACGGGTACGCATACACCTACAAAAGAAAAGAATAGCAAAGAAATAGAAGAAATAAAGTTAGCGTAAAAAGAAAATGTGTTTGGTGCAAAACTTTTGAAAAAGAAATGCTTTTTATGATTTTTAAATGTTTTTAGATTTTGAAATTTTTTATTTTTTTGGATTTTTTGAAAATTTTAAACACGAAAAATAACGTTCAAAAGTAAAGGATCCCAAAATCCAATGTGTCTCTCACAAAAACCCGTTAATCTTCACGAAAAGAGCCGGCAGTGCCGCCATTTTAATATAGGAATTTATATGTTCTTTGAATTGGTCTAATCGAATTGAGATCAGATTTAATGTGTGACTCAGTCGTTCTTGGTGATAAATAGAAAATGTCGTTGATCTATTTTAATTTAAAGATAAAAACTTTAAAAGTATAAAATAAATTAGAGGAAATTAAACAAATTTAAAACTTAACAAAATGTAAAATTGAAAAATAAAATAAAACAAAATACTTTGAAATAAGACATAATAAAAATGGCGGGAAAAATCAAATTTAAAAACAAGTCGGAATCTAAAATCATAACTTAATTCGGAAAACAAAAAATGAAAACATAATTTGGAATCAAGAACATAGATTTAATTCGGAATACAAGAAAAAAATGGTAATTCAGAATTCAAAGTTATTCATCTAATTCGGAATGCATGGAATGCTATATAATTCGGAATGTGAGTTTTAGTCTAATTCGAAATCCATGTTTGAAGGCTGATTCGGAATCCAAGAGCTTCACCTAGTTCAGAATAAACTTGTAAAAACGTAATCCGGAGTATTAACTTCTGACTTAATTCGGAATAAATTTACAAATTATAATGTGGAATCCTAACTTGCATCTAATTCGGAAAAAGACCCCTAAACCCTAATTCAGAAAATAAGTTGTGAACTAATTCGGAATCTCAATATTTGCTATAATTCGGAATAGCTAAAAACCAAACCTAAGTCGGAATAATTCTAAGTGTTTAATTCGGGAAAATGGAAACTGTATTGTAATTCAGGATAAGGGTTTATGAACCCGGATAAAGAAAATAAGCAAAAACCAAATAAGAACTTAATCAAAAATCAAACCAAACTAATTTTAAGAAAAGCTAGTTAAGACACAAATTAAAAACTCTAAAAACACCAAATAAGCAAGCTATTTAAAATCATCTTTTAAAAGATTAAACTATTAAAACCACTTAATTAGAAATAAGACAAACACAAATTAATCAATAAGCACAATAAGCTATAACATCTACCACATCAAAACCATAAGATCAATGAAATAAGCACATCAATAATCAAATAAGCATAAAGATTAAACAAACTACATGATTAACTAAATCAATCACAAGATTTAAAAACAAGAAAGGAAGAATGAGAATGATTATAAAAAGCTTGAAATAAGATGAAGATTAAGATTCAAATTACAAGATTAAAAATGTAAAGCTTGAAAACATTAAAGAAAGCTAGAGAGAGAAAGTAATTAATCTACTCCTAAAACTTAATAAAACTAACTAATTATCTACTTGTTACAAATGAAGGATTAAGAGACTATTTATAGGAGGAGGGGAAGTTGTTGTTGCTTCCTTCTTTCTCTTGTCTTCTCGTCTTTTTAATTACTTTGTCTTTCTCGACTTTGTCTCGGGATTTGTCGAATGATAAAATGAACTTGTCTTGTTATTTTGTTCTTTTATTAGACTTGGTTCTTCGACTTCGTTAAACTTCCGTCTTTGGTCTTTTTATTCGATAAATCTTCAGAATAGGCCTTCGACTTCCATTCTTTTTGCACGTTTGATCTTTTGACTTCGTCTTTTGTCTTTTTCTTCGATAAAAGCCCGTGTTTTCTTCTTTTTTCATATTTTGGTCCTAAAACACAATAAAAACACAAACCATACATAATTCCGACTTTTACGACATTAAGTACATGTTTTGGTCTCGTTTTTATTTGTTTTAAGTTTTAAAAGGATAAGTGTTTTCACACTTATTAATAGTTGGCTAAGAATATTGCCTTTAAGTCGTCATAGATGTCGATTGTCTCTGCTTGAAGGTCGTCGAACCACACTGGGCGTTGCCAATCAAGGTAGAGTTAAACATGTGGCACCACGTAGGCATGGCCCATTTTTCTACTTTGGCTGATGTTGAAAAATTTTAAGGTGATCTTTCGGATCTCCCGACCCGTCGTAAGTTTTGACTCGGCTTGGCATTCGAATTTTCTTTCGGAAGTCAAAGTTTCGAATGCGAGGTGTGAATGGGTAGACATCCTCACATAACCAAGGGCGAGATAGGACATCGCTGCTTCCTCTTGATTTCTCCCTTTTTGACCTTTTGTTTATGTCATCGCTTTCGTCTGTCTCTGAGTACTTTTTAGACATTTCCTCATCGTTTCAGTTTCGTTTAGTGATAGAACTTCTCCTTTTGTGATATTTCTTCTTTAGTCTATCAAATACTCCTTCGTCCTATGGCCCTAGCCTAGTGAACACTCCTCTGTCACTATGATTTCTCCAGTCGTTAGAGCCGTGGCAGGTCCGTGAGGGTGTGTTTCAGCTATACGCGCGGCTTTCGCCTTTATCCGAGGATGTTTGCCTCCCACTCCCTCGTCTTCTGTCAGGCTGTGGGGTGGCGGATTCGGAGTAATCGGAGAGCACATTTTCCTTATGACTTCTCTTATAACTTTCTCCATATGTGAGGCGTTATTTCATAGACTTTAGCTTCTTCTCACGCTGTTCTTCTTCTTGGAAATTTTCAGCTATTACGGGTAACAACTGATCAAAGTGTTTATTGTAGAAGTCTCTAATGGTGGCATCAGATGCTCTCAGTCCGGGGTTTTCTTCAAATTTGTTTGTCTTCTCAACACGTGTGTTACGCACGGCGGAGGAGGCAGGTGTTGGAGGATCTCTTTCCTGATTGCTCATTTTCGTGGAATGATACTTTTATTGAACGCAGTTGTGTACTGGGTCCAATGAATGGCGCCACTTGTTAGTACAGTGATCGGTCGGGGTCGATAATAGATCTAAGTACTCACGGAGAGGTACTTAAATGCCTTGAATTATGGTGTATCTTGTACTATCAAGAGATGTAATTAACGATTTCCTATACAAGTAAAGTAACACCGTTAGTCCTTACCGTGAGGACAGACTCCACGATTAGACTCTGGCGTGAGAGTAGTATTTATATCGTCCGGGATGTATGTGTGTGTTAAGATGAGTGAGAAAATCATACCTCGTTTGGAGTGAAAGTGGGTACTATTTTTAGGAGAAAGTACTAGGCCTTTCCATGTTTCTCGGATAGTACTTGAGAGTGGGCCTTTGTGGTCCAAAGGCCGATTTATCTGTTTGTTGTCTAATCGTGTCACGCGGATTGGTTAATTAATGACTCATTCGCAGGAGTCTCAGACATGCTTGCTGGAAGTATGCACGGTCATTGTGTTGCAGCTCCGCTTGTTGGGATCAGATCCGCTTGGAGCTTTTGCCACCGTGGTGGGCTTTTGTGTACTTAAGTCTAGGCCCAAGGTTTGGTGTATGGTTTTAGGCCCAATGGGTCGTATCCATGCTATACGCCATCAGTCCTCTAGTGCAATCAAAAGGAACCTCATAGCCGTCACGCCACTTAACAAGGCCTCTAGGACTAAATCATCTCAACCATTAGACTCCGGTTGCTCCAATCATATGACCGGAGATCGCTCTTAGCTCAGAAATTTCGTCAGCATGTTTCTTGGTATGGTTCGATTTGGAAATGATCATATTGCAAAGATAATGGGTTACGGTGAATATCAAATTAGGAATGTTACGATTTCAAGAGTATTGTGTGGAAGGTCTCTGTCACAATTTACTTTATGTGGGACAATTTTGTGATGCAAACCTGGAAGTTGCTTTTCGAGAGCATACCTGCTTCATTCTCAATTTAGAAGGGGTAGATTTGTTGAAAGGTACTCAAGGGAATAATTTGTATATTTTGTCTCTACAATAAATGATGGCCGCTTCTCCCGTATGTCTTCTCTCCAAAGCTTTGAAGACTAAGTCATGGTTATGGCATCAACGATGATCTCATCTTAACTTTGACGCTATCAATCATTTGGCAAAAAACGAACTTGTTCGCGGTCTTCCTAAACATAAATTTCAGAAGGATCATTTATGTTCCGCGTGTACAATGGGGAAGAGCACTAAGAAATCATACAAACCAAAGACGGAAGAAACTAACCAAGAGAAACTTTATTTGTTGCATATGGATCTTTGTGGACCAACGCGTGTTGAAAGTATTAGTGGTAAAAAGTACATCCTCGTCATTGTGGATGATTACTCACGGTTTACATGGGTGAAATTTCTCGTAATTAAAGACGAGGCACCTAAATTCATCATCAGATTTCTCAAGATGATTCAAGTGCGTCTCAATACTACTGCCTGCATTCGTACAGATAATGGAACCAAATTTGTCAATCAAACCTTGCGTAATTATTATGAAGAAGTTGGAATATCTCATGAAACATCCATTGCTCGCACTCCATAACAAAACGGTGTCATTGAAAGGCGAAATCGAACACTTATGAAAGCTAACCGAACGATATTAATTTATGCAAAGGCTCCATTGTTTTATGGGCAAAAGCAATATCTACCGCGGTATACACCCAAAACCGTTCACTAATTCGCAAGTTCCATGGTAAAACACCTTATGATCTTCTACATGGAAAATTACCCGATTTATCATACCTTCATGTGTTTGGTGCACTTTGCTATCCGAACAACGATGGTGAGAATTTGGGGAAACTTCAACCAAAGGCTGATATTGGTATTTTCATTGGTTATGCACTCACAAAGAATGCTTTCCGAATCTATAATCGTAATCTCGTAAGATCCTCGAAACTATGAATGTTGATTTTGATGAGCTGAAAGAAATGGCTTCTGAGCAAAGCAGCTCTGAACTCGTAATTCATGAAATGGGACCAAGTAACATCATCTCTGTTCTTGTCCCAAATAACCCTACTTCATAATCATTTACACTACCTACTAGGAATGAGTGGGATACGTTGTTTCAACCGTTCTTTGATGAATTCTTTACTCCTACAAGTATTGTTGCTCTAGAACCTGAAGATATAACTCCGGTTAACGAAGTTGTCGCTCCAGCAAATGAAGCTCAATCAGATGTGTCTACAACAACAAGCGGGCAAGAAACACCTTTAACAAGTAATTTTCAATCAACAACCAAATCAACTACCCATCTTATGTCTACTGATGATGAAGAGGATGATGATGATCACGATTTGGAATTCGCTCAAATACATGAACTTCCATTCTTTGGTGTACCAATTCCCAACCCTAATCAAGCGGGACCATCCACCTCAGAGGAAGCTCCTACTTCGGTCTACTCCAATCCAAGGATTCGTGAACATGACAACGAATGGACAAAGGATAATCCTATGGATTCTATTATTGGTGACCCTAGTCGTCTGGTATCCACACGAAGTCATCTATAAGAAAGTGCATTGTTTTGCCATTGATGCATTTCTCACTGAAGTTGAACCTAAGACGTGGCAATAAGATTTTACACAGTCATGTTGGATATAAGCTATGCAAGAAGAACTGAATGAATTTGAATGTCTTGATGTATGGGAACTTATCCCATGCCAGGATAAAGCGATGTTACTCACTTTAAAATGGGTTTACAAGGTGAAACTCGACGAGTTAGGTGTGGCTATCGATTAGTAGCCCATGGCTCTCGACAATTATTGGGTATCGATTTTATAGAATCCTTTGCACCCGTTGCCCGTTTAGAAGCAATTAGACTATTCCTTGCTTATGCAGCCCATATGAATATGATCGTCTATCAGATGGATGTTAAGACGATGTTTCTTAATAGTGAAATCAAGGAAGAGGTCTATGTTCAACAGCCGCATGGTTTTGTGAATCCTAAATATCCTAATCACGTGTATAGGCTTAAGAAGGCTCTCTATGGGTTGAAGCATGCTCCATGCGCGTGGTATGATCTATTGTCACAATCCCTCATTATGGAAGGCTTCGCAAAAGGGAATGTGGGTCCAACATTATTCATTCAGAAACGAGAGAAAGACATGATTATGGTACAAATATATGTTAATGATATTATATTTGCTGCCTCGACCCAAAATTTATCGGATGAATTTGGGACACTCATGTCTTAAATATTTAAGATGTCGATGATGGGTAAGGTATCATTATTTTTAGGACTTCAGATATCTCAATGTCCCAGAGGCATCTTTATTAACCAATCCGAATATGCCCTTGAATCGCTCAAGAAATATAAGATGGAATCTTGCAACCCCGTGGATACTCCAATGGTGGAAAGAACTAAACTAGATGAAGATCCAGATGGAATTTCTATTAATCCTTCACTTTAGCGTAGAATGATTGGTACCCTTATGTATATTACACCTAGTAGACCTGACCTTCAATTTGCTATATGTATGTGTGCTCGGTATAAAACTAGGCCTACTGAGTTACACTTAGCTGCTGTTAAAAGGATCTTTTGATATCTCAAATGAACCGTTAATCAGGGACTTTGGTAATTGAAGGACTCCTCGATAGAACTAATGGCATATACAGATGCGGATCACGCGGGTTTTCAAGATACAAGGCGTAGCACAAGTGGAAGTTTGCAACTACTAGGAGATCGACTTATCAGCTGGGCATCGAAAAGGCAAAAAAGCGCTGCAATTTCAAGTACGGAGACAGAATACATAGCTATGTCTGGTTGTTGTGCTCAAATTCTTTGGATGAGATCGCAATTAACCGACTATGGTCTATTTTTCAACAAAATTCCGATGTACTACGAGAACAAAAGTACAATCGGCCCTATACTACAACAATGTCCAACACTCCCGGTCGAAGCATATTGGCATTCGCTACCACTTTATCAAGGAGCAAGTAGAAGATGGAGTGATCGAGCTTTACTTTGTCAAATATGAGTATCAATTGGCGGATATCTTCACGAAGGCCTTAGATCGTGCTCGAATTGAATTTTTGGCCGACAAGCTAGGAATAAAAACTTTCTTGCCAGAGACTCTAAAGGAATTGGCAGATGAAGCGAAAGAATAGTGGTGGTAAACTATTCTCTGTATCCTTTGTGATCATGTGTATATATTTTTTATATTTTTAACAACAAAAGCAAAATATAAATATATAAAACCATATAAAACACTAAAAATTGAAAATTTCATAAAAATCTAAAAAATATTTTTACTTTATTTTTCAAAGGCATGCATTTTGGTACGATAATATTTACGGCCTTATAAATGTCGATTAATATTGACACGGCGCCATAAATAGAGTTCGTACAAAAGTTGTAAATATTTCATAAAACATGCCAAAATGGCTTGCTATTATTTCATATAGTAACCCGCTTTTCATATTTAAGTCAAGTATTTCTTATTAAAGCTTTGGCTCAACAACGGGAATTAATTTTCTCGGGCATGGTTTAGTTTATAACCATGTAAGGGGTTGTGTTTTGTTATAACACAATCTAACACGAATTTATGTACGCTTCAGTGCATTTATTTGTTAAAACGAGAGAAATCTTGTTTTATGTTATCATCTCTATGAATCAAGGATCTACAATTTGGTATCTACATACTCGGCGATGCGACCACTCAAACGACGACTACAACTCTTTTGATAGAACACGGGTCAACTATTGAGGGGAAACAATTGTCAAGCTGTTAGATTCTTCGATGACGATTCATTGTGGATTGTCGGTATTATCAATTGATGTCAAGACAAAGCATTCATCTTTCAATTGGTATTCATCTTTCAATTGGTATCACAAATGACTGACATGTCCTTGACATTCATATCACAAATTGGTATGAAGACGAAAGTACAGACTTCACAATTGGTGTCAAGACAAAAATACCAATCGCACATGTGGTATCAACAAAGGTTACCACTTTTTCAGATGACGAGATAACTTTAGACGTGACGAGCGAGATCAACATTTGCCGACAAGAACCATGTGATATTGTCATATGATGTTCTCATCAATCAGATCCAACCTTTTCATTTTTTCTAATATGGTGAATATGTGATCTAGTTCAACAAATATGGTATCTCAAATGACTAAAATGTCATTGATATTCCTTTAACATATATGGTATCATTTTTTAAAAATCGATATCATTACCAATCGATATCATTACCAATCGATATCATGAAGATAAAACGGACTTGTATTTTTTCTTCCCAAAAACTTTGTTAAATCTTCATTAAATCAGTTGATATCAAAAATATCGGTTGGGTTAATATTTTTATATGGGGGAGAAAATGTGATTTAATATGAGAAACGGTTTATCACAAATAGTTTGACTTAACGTGATGGCTCATCCCAACATATGCGAAATGTTTTCAAATACTGTAACACCCCATTTGTAAAAATAGAATATCACAGTAATATATGGCGTGTCATCAAAGCATGCAAGGTAAATGTCTAAAAATTCATGACCATAAATGGAAATACTGGAAACAAACATCGGTAGTCCAAGTAACTCAACACAAGCAAATGTAAGTACTGTAAAGGAAAAGGAGTAAACAATGTCTAACATGAAATAAAGTAAGATAAAGTATGATAAATGCATAAGATATAGAAGGCTGGATAGCTTCCATCTGAATGCACATACTTTTGAGATCCTACTTACGACCTTGGGTACCTGCCGTTTGGGAACATGGAAATGGAAAACGGCTGAGCATAATGCCGAGTGCACGGATATACAATAAAGCATGGAAAGCATAGAATAATGAAAGCATAACAAGAGCATATAAAGCATGAAAGCAGCAGAAATGAATAAGTCTTGGGAAACCTAGATGTATAACATGTTTACTGGTTTTAGTTCTGAAAACATAGCTTATGTTTACTTACGAAAATTTGTATTAGTTTAATATACCAAAACTCAATATAGGTTAGGTCAACAACGTGCATGAATACTTGGAGGGGTGACCTCGTCATGCAATTAGAGGGGATGTCTCTAATTAATATGGTAATGTGTAGGAGGGATCAGCTCCTTGTGAAGGATGTGCAAGGCACACACCACATTCACAATGAAATCCTGACTGACACTGTAACTAGGATGCACCCATATGCTCCACATGAAAATATAATAATAATAAAGGCCAAATAACTGAAAGGGACGCCACGAGCTATCACTACGCCATGGTGAAGTCATAACACTGGTGCCTCCAATGTTATGGTTATGGTACCTCCATAACTAGGTGAAACTGGCATGCATGTATATGGCTAAGGTAACTAATAAAACATAAGCATTTAAATCTGTAACTACTCGGAAAACAGTTGGCTGCATACAGGGAAATCCTAATAAAAGAAGAGATTGTCCTTATTGAAGGACGGGAAATCCGTACCTTGTGTCCAGTAGAAGCTAAGGGAAACGCTGAAGAACCTACTCCGCCTTGACGGATAATACTATATAAGAATAGGGACGTGTATGAGTTGTCTGAATTACATGTGTTTTACTAGTTCTTTGTGTTCTTAGCTAGTTATTCATGTTCAGTCAGGTTTTAACTATTTTATGTTGGGTCAAAAAGTTGATGTGGTAGAAACTCAAAAACGAAGAAAACATGAAGATATTGTCTATGCGTTGTCAAGAGCAATCTAAGCGTTGGCAAGAGCAAACTAAGCGTTGATGGCTCAAGAGTTGTCATGTGCAATCTAAGCATTGTCACATGAAATTCAAGAGTTGATAGAAATGTAGACAAGAAGCTTATGGAAGCTTCTATTTAGATAAACATGCAAGATATATTCTGCATAAGTTTATTTTAATAGAAGATTTACTTGTTTATTTGTTATTATCTCTTGTAAACCCTAATCCTTACACTATAAAAGGAACCAAGGGTCTTAGGTTTTATTCATATCTTTCATTCACAATGTAAACCTAAAAGCGTGTGTGCACTAGACGTGGGATTAAATATATACACGTCTAGTGGTTGTTTATTATTAATATAATGAGCAACCCATTTGTTTTAATTCATGTTATTGTGCCTAAACACCTTGTTAATGTGTCGTGTTCTAATTCCTCTTTGATTGTATAATCATATGAACATGATGCATTCCTAGTATCTTAAAAGATCCGGAAACCAAGGTTTACACAATTGGTATTAGAGCCTCATTGCTCGTGATGCTAGGACCAACAAGGTGTTCGTGTATGGTGAAGAAAAGAAAAATCCGTCTAGGGTTTTTTGGACGTTTTTGTGTGTGCAGCAGTATTTAGAAGGTCATAACTTTTGATTGGACCGTTGGATCGTCACGAAATTTCTTGTGAGTGTTCTATACACATATATCTAGACATTCACCGGAGGGATTGTCGAGTTTTATCTCCAAGAAAAAGTTATTAAGCGTCAAAGTCAGCAGTGAGTAAATGCAGTTTTCTGTGAACAGCCATATTCAAAACATGATCTCTCCTTCGTTAACCGTTGGATCATCGTGATTTTTGAACTGTAGATTCTTGGCACTTGTGTCTAGAATCTTACCGGAGTGATCTTCTATCTGAGCTCTTATAAAGGATTTATTAGGCGTCGAAGTTGGCTGCAGTTGTGATGTTCGTTTTTAGGGTTTTGTTTAAAAACCCTAGATCCATCATTTATTGTGCTAATCAAGAACGATGTGCTGTTAGCTTTGGGGAATACAGTCATCATGGATTGATAATGAACCCTAGTAGCATGTTATGATTCTTATACAAGCTAGTCCCAAATCAATCACAAATATTGATTTGTTTTATCGGCTCTTTATGTGACGTTAAGGTATGGATTAGTTATTATAACTATATGGGCAGCATGATTTATTTTTTATTGGGACGTTTGTATGTTTGTGCCAAGAAAAGAATATTATACAAAGTCATGCACATATGCTTTTGTATTAATATTCAGTAAGGATTATGATGGTCACCTGATTACAAAGTCACATGAAGATTGGGAATAGTTGTATTCATTCATGTAATGGTTATAAGCCAAAGTCAAGAATAGCAGACTATGACGTACAGTTGTGTGGTCCCAAGGTGTCAAAAAGAGGCTATACAAGGATGTTATAATCTATAGGTCTGATTATAAGAGCAAGTGGTCTCAGTTGTTCACATGGGTTTCAATAGTTATCTTCACGTGATATGAGAATGTGAGTATTACGTATAAAAGTTGACTTTTGCGAATTCTATTGGTCATGATAAAATAGGATGTGTGTTTTCCTATTTTTGTGGGATACATTTGTGACTAAAGAAAAAGACGGGGCTATGTTCAGATTTATACAAGGAGTGACGTTGCCACAGATGACATCATTGTTTGACTGAGACACTGACAAGAATAGACGCTGACAAAGTTAAGTTTGACGCTGACGTTTGTTATTTTGACGCTGACAAGAATAAGTCGAACGCTGACAGAGAGCGTTGACATGAGTTGTCCGAGAAACGCTTGTTCAAGCGTTGATAGGTTTTGTCCGATATCTGACAATACATGCAACTAAGATATTGGACAAAGAAGGTTCTCGGGTAACAGAAGTGTAAAACCCGCATGCTTTTACCATGAATAGTGCCCTTAAGATCGTACGTTCTAGATTAAAACTTACCTCATGTAGTATTGATCACATTCATGTGCTAATAATCAAGCAAGTGCATACGTGTATGTCATGACAAGTATCGATTACGTACGAACCCATGATAAACAGTTAATGATATATCACGTGAACATAATTAAATCATGAACACCATTTAAAATACTAACTAAGATAATTACGTAAATACTTATAATATATGTACGAGCGTTAAGTTTACGATAAACGACACGTTAAAAGAAACAGAAACACGTTAAACACGAGCACGTTTAACCACGAACGAACACGAAACATCGGGACACGAGAAAGGTACGGGTACCCCATGTGGGGCCCCCATACCCACGGCACACATGCATGAAATGGGCTTAGCCCATGGACTTTTCAAGTTAAGGGGGGTAAAGTGTTAAACATGTTTTCATTTTCATTTTACAAGAAATAAACTAAAAACCCTAAAAAGAGTTTTCTCCTCTCCTTTTTGCCTCCTTTGTGCCGCCACCTATACACCATCATAAGGGGGTGTTTGATTGATTTTGATCTTAAAAACAAGTGTTAGAATACGTGTTTGTTCATCCTTTTTCCAAGCTACATAGTGGTATACCTTTCTAACCCTTCTTTTTAATTCTTTTTAATTCTTTTGATCTTTGATTATTTTCATGAACATGTTATTATTTTTCTTATGAAAACAAGATAATTAATCATTGATCTAACATGTTTTGGTATTAAATAAAATCAAGGAATGATTTAAAGGGGTGTTTGTTTCTAGCCGCCTAGCAAAACAAACCCGAGGGGGGTTTGGTTTGCTATTGCCGCCACCACCAAGACCACAAATGGTCTTGGTTGGCTCATGTGGGACCCACGGCAGCAAGGGGACACGTGTGCCCCGGGTTTGGCCCGGGGTACGGTGTCGAATTCATACCCGGTTCACGGTTCGTTGGTTAAAATCATGATCTATGCTACATGTAATTTTTATGAATCATGAACTTAGGATATAATTAATTAATAACATGAAATATTAATTAAATCATGACTTAGGTTATTTTAATTATTAGTTTATCATGACATTAATTTAACCTAAGTATTTTTATGTTATAAGTTATAATTAATTAATTATTAAAACATGCCTATAATTAATTAATTTAGACATGACTTAGGTTATATTATTATTAATAATAATACACATTTTAACCTAAGTATTTTCATTTCATTTTAATTAATACATGTTACACTTTAATTAAAATGCTTAACCTATAGTTTAATTAAAATACATGAAATAATAATTAAACTATACACTATATCATATGACTTAAGTAGTAAGCTTATGACACTTAGACTTATATGTTAGCTTATGAAATCAGCTTAATTCTAATTATGGAAACTTCTATTTATAGAAACTTAATTAAATAAGGCAACTAATCTAATTATGGAAACCTTCTATATATGGAAATCAATCTAATTCAGGCAGCTAATCTAATTATGGAAACCTTCTATATATGGAAACTTATTTAATTAAGGCAGCTGATCTATTTTTGGAAACTTTCTATTTTTAGAAACTAATCTATTTTAGGCAGTAAATTCTATTTTTGGAAACTTTCTATTTTTGGAAACTTTCTATTTTTGGAAACTTTCTATTTTTGGAAACCTTCTATTTTTGGTAACTTTCTATTTTTGGAAACTTTCTATTTTTGGAAACTTTCTATTTTTGGAAACTTTCTATTTTTGGAAACCTGCTATTTTTGGAAAGTTACTTATTATTATACAGTAAGTATATTAATGCATGAAACAACAGTAATACTTAATCAGATAAACCAGAAATACAAGATAAACACAGTTTAAGGCTTTAAACAGTGAACCATGACCTAAAACATACCAAATCAGCTATAACAAGACACAGAACCCAGTACGTAATCAGTGAATCGATACTTATACACGTGTGTATTCATGTAGCGTTAGTGATCCAGAAGTAGGAGTCTTTCTTCCGTTCATTTCACTGGACTTGAGGTACGGATTCCCGTCCTTTCAGTATGGACATTCTTTCCTTATTAGGATTTCCCCGTATGCAGCCAACTGTTTTCCCCAGCATTTGTTTTATTGTTTTGAACTGCTTATGTTAATTTAGCATAAACTATAGCCATATACAAGCATGACCAGTTTCACCTAGTTATGGAGGTACCATAACCATAGCATTGGAGGCACCGATGTTATGACTTCCCCACGGCGGAGTGATTGCTCGTGGCGTCCCTTTTCAGTTTGGCCATATTATTATATCAGTCGGGGCGTATGGGTGCATCCTAGTTACATGTTTTATTCAGTTTATCATGGTGAATGTGGTGTGTGCCTTACACCCTTCACAAGGAGCTGATCCCTCCTACCCAAATCAGTATATTGATTAGAGGCATCCCCTCTAATCTGCATGATGAGGTCACCCCTCCAAGTATTCATGCACGTGACCTTTTCATGACCTATATGGGCTATGGTATATATATGTTAAAACAGTTTTCACAGGTTAAACATAAGGCTTTTCAAACTATAAAACCAGTTTTCATGATACTTAACCAGTTTACTCAGTATTTAGTCTTCCGCTGTTATATGTTATATGCTTATCCTATATCATGCTTTATTGTACATCCGTGCACTGAGCGTCTTGCTCAGCCGTTTTCCTTTTCATGTTCCCAAAACGGCAGGTACTCAGGGACGCTCGTAGATCTCAAACGTAGGTGCATATGGACTGGAAGCTTTACTGTCTTTCTTTACTTTATGCATTTCCTTTACTTTGATACAGTTGCTTTGGACATTGTTTCGTCCTTCCTTTTACAGTAATTATGTTTGTGTGTGATGAGCTTTACTTTGGGATACCGATGTTTGATTCCGGTATTTCCTTTTATGGTTGAATAATGCTTAGACATTTATCCTTGTATGCTTTGATGACACGCCATGATATGCGTAATATTCCATTTCCAAAATGGGGTGTTACAATTATGGTATCAGAGCGCCAAGGTTTCGACCTGTAGGCTCTCAAATATGACCTGTGATTAGTGGGTAGTCACTACGGTCTTCCTAGAACTGACAGTTGTTTTCATGCATTCATCATTTTCAAGCATACATATACATGTCATTGTTACAGGGTTTTTGACTAAGTAATGGTTGGTACAGGACTGGCCCTATTTAGTCGCATGTGTTTTATCGAAACTTTTAGATTTGGGACCGACCCATAGGCGTCCCCTCGATATGTCTTTTATTTTGAGTGAACTGACCGAAGGCGTTCACTCTCGAGCATCAAAAGTTTTCATAAAACTGCATCATGCATTCATACAAAGATTTTCTTGCATAAAATTTTTCTCGTGAAATTTTGGCATAAAATTTTTCTTTTATATATTTTATGTTTGAACTGTTAATCATATGTTTATGTTATACTGTCAGATGGTTCTCACACGCGAGCAAGAGCAGCTCAATGCTGCGATTCAGGCTGCCATGCAAGCCTTACTTCCTCAACTGAGGAATGACATTCGTGCTGAAGTCCAAGCTGCGAATAATCAGCAGCCGCAGAATCAGGCACCTCCTCCTCCTCCTCCCCTAGTGACTCTAGCAGTATGGTTGGAACGATTTAACAAGCTCCGTCCTAGAGCTTTTGAAAAGACTGATAGCCCCAGCGATGCTGAAAGCTGGCTGACTCACATTGAGAAAATCTTCAATGCTATGGGATGTGACCCCGCCTTCAAGGCAAGATTGGCGTGCTACAGGTTTGAAGGCGATGTACTCAACTGGTGGCTAGCTTTGACACAGTCAGAAGGAGGTGATGAATGGGTCGCTGGTTTGACATGGGCCCAATTCAAGGAGAGAGTGATGGAACAGTTCTTTCCTAAGACAGAGCAGGACAAACTCAAGCGTGAATACCACGGGATACGTCAGAGACAGGGCGAGAATAGCAATGAATTCATGCAGCGCTTTCTTCGCCTTGCTGGTTTTCTAGGAGCAGCGGCTGGTACTCCTGAGGAGCAGGCACACCATTTCAGGTGGGCACTTCGCACCTCGGTTGCGAACAATCTAGTATGTGCTACGTTCAATACGATAGCACAAGTGGCTGACGCAGCAAGAAAGCATGAGATGTTGCAGGAACGTGATGAGTTCGGGGAAGCAGAAAGACCCGACAAGAGGTAAAACATTTCATGTTCTAGCGTTAACCAGACCGCATCCTATCGTCTTATGTTCTATAATCATCTCTTAAACTGTATCTTCCAGGCAGAAAACTGGGGACCGGTCTCAGCCGGCTACTCAGCAGCAGCCCAATCAGCCCAAAGGAAGCGGTCACTCTAACGACCGTTCTGTTGTGGAAAGGCGCAGCGGTAATGACAATTACCGTAACAATGCGGGACAATCCAACAACAGCAGGTCCTACTATTTACGCATCTTCTTATGATTTCATGTTATATCTCTCATGCTGACACTATGTTAATCTCTACCAGGAACCACGGTAACGGAAGGGACCAGAACCACAGGGGTTCTCAGCCCAACCGTTCAGCTAACACTGGTAAGCATCTTACGACGTTTACGTCCTATACTCGTGCATATACCTTATTCTTAACACGTTCTGTCATCAGCAGGCCCTCAGCAAGCAAGGACTCCTGCTGGAGGATTCACTCATCCTCTTTGCAGCACCTGCCATCGCAGACACCCTGGCCCATGTCGTCGTGACTCCGACGCGTGCTACAAGTGCGGCCTCCCTGGCCATCGTATGAGAGATTGCCGTAAGGGTGAAATGGAGGGTACTTCGGGTCATGCTGATACTAAACCGCCTCCTACCACTGGGTGTGTCTACACGACATCGCGCGATCAGGCAAACAAATCTACAGGTACCATTACTGGAATTTTGTATATGTACGGCCAGGCTGCATGTGTTCTTTTCGACACGGGTGCCACTCATTCAGTTGTTTCCACTACTTATGCTAAGAACATCAGGACACTTCCCTTGCCATTAGAAACTAAGCTTACCATTTCCACGCCTCTGAGGGACTCTGTATTAATAACTCATGTATACAAGAGTCTTCCTTTAGAGTTTGACGATAAAGTTCGTGCAGTAGATGCACTTCCTCTAGACATGATTGAGTTTGATATGATTCTCGGCATGGATTGGCTATCCAAGCACCATGCTACCATAGACTGCCACTCTTATCGAGTGATCTTCAGCGACATTAATGCACCAGAGTACATCCATAACGGGTTCATACCCGGACGGTCTGTACAAGTCATATCTACCTTGCAAGCATGTGCATTACTGTCACATGGCTGCGAAGGTTATCTCGCTACGGTTCATGACATGGATGCTGAACCCCCATCGATTCAGGATCAACTAGTAGTTTCGGAATTTCAAGACGTCTTTCCAGATGAACTTCCAGGCATACCACCTGCAAGAAAAGTGGAGTTCAACATCGACCTTGTTCCAGGAGCTGAGCCAATCTCTAAGGCTCCGTATCGTATGGCTCCCATAGAGCTAAAAGAACTGAAGGACCAATTGCAGGAACTTCTTGAACGAGGGTTCATTAGACCGAGCGCATCTCCATGGGGCGCACCGGTCTTGTTCGTTAAGAAGAAGGACGGCAGCATGCGACTTTGCATTGACTACCGTGAACTTAATAAGATTACCATCCGCAACAGATATCCACTGCCACGTATAGACGATCTGTTTGACCAACTTCAAGGAGCCAAACACTTCTCAAAGATCGATCTAAGGTCAGGCTACCATCAGCTAAGGGTTAAAGAGCAGGATATTGCCAAGACTGCTTTTCGTACCCGCTATGGCCATTATGAGTTTGTAGTCATGCCATTCGGCCTGACTAACGCTCCAGCAGTATTCATGGATCTAATGAACAGAATCTTTCATGAATTCCTTGATAAATTTGTCATTGTATTCATCGATGACATCTTGATATTCTCAAAGTCCACGGAGGAACACGAAGATCATCTCCGTACTGTACTACAGATTCTTCGTCAGAAGCAGCTGTATGCGAAATTCTCCAAGTGTGAGTTCTGGTTAAACAAGGTGGCGTTCTTAGGTCACATTGTATCAGCAGAAGGGATCACTATGGACCCAGCGAAGGTTGAGGCTATCACTAAATGGCCAAGACCAACATCAGCGACAGAAGTCCGCAGTTTCTTAGGCTTAGCTGGATATTATCAAAGATTCGTGGAGAACTTTTCTCGACTGGCATTGCCTCTCACCAAACTGATGCGGAAAGGAGAGAAATTCGTCTGGACGGAAGATCGAGAGAAGAGCTTCGAAGACCTAAAGCAGAAGTTAGTATCTGCACCTATTCTTACTCTCCCATCTGGTACAGGTGGATTTCAGATCTATAGCGATGCATCGGGGAAGGGACTGGGCTGTGTTCTCATGCAACATGGGAAAGTGATCGCGTATGCTTCACGGCAGCTTAAGCCCTATGAAGAAAACTACCCTACGCATGACCTGGAACTTGCTGCAGTGGTGTTCGCATTGAAGATATGGAGGCATTACTTATACGGAGAATCATGCGACATTTTCACGAATCACAAGAGCTTGAAGTATATCTTCACACAGCGAGAATTGAACATGAGACAAAGGAGATGGTTGGAACTGTTGAAGGATTATGATATTAACCTACAGTATCATCCCGGGAAAGCTAATGTAGTAGCAGATGCACTCAGCAGAAAGTCCGGAATGATAAACGGCATTGAGATCAAGGAGCAAAACATAAGGGACTTGGAGCGGCTTGACATTGAAATCATGGTACGTGGGCAGCACGGATACTGGGCGAATCTTACAGTAGAACCTGAGTTACTGACTAGGATCAAGGAAGCGCAGAAGGATGATGGAGAGATTTGGGCGATAATTCAGAATTTGGAGAAGCAGACAGAATTCAGAATGGACGCAGACGGTATCGTTTGGCAGGGCACGAGACTTTGTGTTCCTGATAATCAAGAACTCCGGGAAGCATTGTTAGCTGAAGCTCACAGCTCCCCATTTTCTATACATCCTGGGTCGACAAAAATGTACCATGACATCAGACAGCACTTTTGGTGGAGTGGTATGAAACAGGATGTAGCCACGTATGTCTCCAAATGTCTTACCTGTCAGCAGGTTAAGATTGAACATCAGCGATCTGGCGGTCTCCTTCAACCGTTGGATATTCCAGAGTGGAAGTGGGACAAAATCACCATGGATTTTGTTACCGGTCTTCCGCCTACCAAGAAGAAGCACGATGCTATTTGGATCATCGTTGATCGACTCACCAAATCAGCTCATTTCTTACCGATACGCAAGGAAGATCCGGTAAGTAAACTCGCAGATACGTACAGAAGGGAGATCATGAGACTCCACGGCACTCCCTCCAGCATCGTCTCAGACAGAGATCCTCGTTTCACGTCGCGATTCTGGAAAGGTCTGCAAAAAGCTTGGGGTACACAACTTAAGCTGAGCACAGCCTTTCATCCTCAAACGGACGGACAATCGGAGCGAACAATTCAGACATTGGAAGATATGTTAAGGTCGTGTGCGTTGGAATGGACAGGTGATTGGGACGATTACATCTGTTTAGTCGAGTTTGCATACAACAACAGCTGGCACGCAAGTATCAAATGTGCTCCTTTCGAAATGTTGTATGGCAGAAAGTGTCGCGCTCCAACTTGCTGGGATCAAGTGGGAGAGCGAACACTCGAAGGACCAGAGATTATAGAAATGACCAATGAGAAGATTGAGGTAGCTAAACAGAAACTGCAAGAAGCACGATCACGTCAGAAGTGTTACGCCGATAAGCATCGTAGGGACATACATTTTAATGTGGGAGACCACGTCTTCCTCAAGGTTTCGCCGGCACGTGGTGTTAAACGCTTCGGAATCAAAGGAAAACTCAGTCCTCGGTTCATCGGACCGTTTGATATCGTTGAACGAATCGGCGAAGTATCTTACCGATTGGCGTTACCTCCTCAGCTTTCACACGTGCATAACGTGTTCCATGTGTCCTTACTCAGAGGGTACAATTATCATCCCCTTCACATGGTTCAGTATCCACTGGAACAGATACGCGAAGATCGCACGTTTATAGAAGAACCCGAACGAGTACTCGACAGGCAAGAACGAGTCATGAGAAGGAAGACGATTCCTTTCGTCAAGATCCTTTGGAGGGACCATACCGAGCGGGAAGCCACTTGGGAAACAGAGGAGTCTATCCGGGCTTCTTACCCTCACTTCATATTTTGAGTTCGGGTATGTCACTTCTATTCAGCTTACTTTATCTATAATTCGGGGACGAATTATTCTTTTTAGGGGGGAAGAATTGTAAAACCCGCATGCTTTTACCATGAATAGTGCCCTTAAGATCGTACGTTCTAGATTAAAACTTACCTCATGTAGTATTGATCACATTCATGTGCTAATAATCAAGCAAGTGCATACGTGTATGTCATGACAAGTATCGATTACGTACGAACCCATGATAAACAGTTAATGATATATCACGTGAACATAATTAAATCATGAACACCATTTAAAATACTAACTAAGATAATTACATAAATACTTATAATATATGTACGAGCGTTAAGTTTACGATAAACGACACGTTAAAAGAAACAGAAACACGTTAAACACGAGCACGTTTAACCACGAACGAACACGAAACATCGGGACACGAGAAAGGTACGGGTACCCCATGTGGGGCCCCCATACCCACGGCACACATGCATGAAATGGGCTTAGCCCATGGACTTTTCAAGTTAAGGGGGGTAAAGTGTTAAACATGTTTTCATTTTCATTTTACAAGAAATAAACTAAAAACCCTAAAAAGAGTTTTCTCCTCTCCTTTTTGCCTCCTTTGTGCCGCCACCTATACACCATCATAAGGGGGTGTTTGATTGATTTTGATCTTAAAAACAAGTGTTAGAATACGTGTTTGTTCATCCTTTTTCCAAGCTACATAGTGGTATACCTTTCTAACCCTTCTTTTTAATTCTTTTTAATTCTTTTGATCTTTGATTATTTTCATGAACATGTTATTATTTTTCTTATGAAAACAAGATAATTAATCATTGATCTAACATGTTTTGGTATTAAATAAAATCAAGGAATGATTTAAAGGGGTGTTTGTTTCTAGCCGCCTAGCAAAACAAACCCGAGGGGGGTTTGGTTTGCTATTGCCGCCACCACCAAGACCACAAATGGTCTTGGTTGGCTCATGTGGGACCCACGGCAGCAAGGGGACACGTGTGCCCCGGGTTTGGCCCGGGGTACGGTGTCGAATTCATACCCGGTTCACGGTTCGTTGGTTAAAATCATGATCTATGCTACATGTAATTTTTATGAATCATGAACTTAGGATATAATTAATTAATAACATGAAATATTAATTAAATCATGACTTAGGTTATTTTAATTATTAGTTTATCATGACATTAATTTAACCTAAGTATTTTTATGTTATAAGTTATAATTAATTAATTATTAAAACATGCCTATAATTAATTAATTTAGACATGACTTAGGTTATATTATTATTAATAATAATACACATTTTAACCTAAGTATTTTCATTTCATTTTAATTAATACATGTTACACTTTAATTAAAATGCTTAACCTATAGTTTAATTAAAATACATGAAATAATAATTAAACTATACACTATATCATATGACTTAAGTAGTAAGCTTATGACACTTAGACTTATATGTTAGCTTATGAAATCAGCTTAATTCTAATTATGGAAACTTCTATTTATAGAAACTTAATTAAATAAGGCAACTAATCTAATTATGGAAACCTTCTATATATGGAAATCAATCTAATTCAGGCAGCTAATCTAATTATGGAAACCTTCTATATATGGAAACTTATTTAATTAAGGCAGCTGATCTATTTTTGGAAACTTTCTATTTTTAGAAACTAATCTATTTTAGGCAGTAAATTCTATTTTTGGAAACTTTCTATTTTTGGAAACTTTCTATTTTTGGAAACTTTCTATTTTTGGAAACCTTCTATTTTTGGTAACTTTCTATTTTTGGAAACTTTCTATTTTTGGAAACTTTCTATTTTTGGAAACCTGCTATTTTTGGAAAGTTACTTATTATTATACAGTAAGTATATTAATGCATGAAACAACAGTAATACTTAATCAGATAAACCAGAAATACAAGATAAACACAGTTTAAGGCTTTAAACAGTGAACCATGACCTAAAACATACCAAATCAGCTATAACAAGACACAGAACCCAGTACGTAATCAGTGAATCGATACTTATACACGTGTGTATTCATGTAGCGTTAGTGATCCAGAAGTAGGAGTCTTTCTTCCGTTCATTTCACTGGACTTGAGGTACGGATTCCCGTCCTTTCAGTATGGACATTCTTTCCTTATTAGGATTTCCCCGTATGCAGCCAACTGTTTTCCCCAGCATTTGTTTTATTGTTTTGAACTGCTTATGTTAATTTAGCATAAACTATAGCCATATACAAGCATGACCAGTTTCACCTAGTTATGGAGGTACCATAACCATAGCATTGGAGGCACCGATGTTATGACTTCCCCACGGCGGAGTGATTGCTCGTGGCGTCCCTTTTCAGTTTGGCCATATTATTATATCAGTCGGGGCGTATGGGTGCATCCTAGTTACATGTTTTATTCAGTTTATCATGGTGAATGTGGTGTGTGCCTTACACCCTTCACAAGGAGCTGATCCCTCCTACCCAAATCAGTATATTGATTAGAGGCATCCCCTCTAATCTGCATGATGAGGTCACCCCTCCAAGTATTCATGCACGTGACCTTTTCATGACCTATATGGGCTATGGTATATATATGTTAAAACAGTTTTCACAGGTTAAACATAAGGCTTTTCAAACTATAAAACCAGTTTTCATGATACTTAACCAGTTTACTCAGTATTTAGTCTTCCGCTGTTATATGTTATATGCTTATCCTATATCATGCTTTATTGTACATCCGTGCACTGAGCGTCTTGCTCAGCCGTTTTCCTTTTCATGTTCCCAAAACGGCAGGTACTCAGGGACGCTCGTAGATCTCAAACGTAGGTGCATATGGACTGGAAGCTTTACTGTCTTTCTTTACTTTATGCATTTCCTTTACTTTGATACAGTTGCTTTGGACATTGTTTCGTCCTTCCTTTTACAGTAATTATGTTTGTGTGTGATGAGCTTTACTTTGGGATACCGATGTTTGATTCCGGTATTTCCTTTTATGGTTGAATAATGCTTAGACATTTATCCTTGTATGCTTTGATGACACGCCATGATATGCGTAATATTCCATTTCCAAAATGGGGTGTTACAATTATGGTATCAAAGCGCCAAGGTTTCGACCTGTAGGCTCTCAAATATGACCTGTGATTAGTGGGTAGTCACTACGGTCTTCCTAGAACTGACAGTTGTTTTCATGCATTCATCATTTTCAAGCATACATATACATGTCATTGTTACAGGGTTTTTGACTAAGTAATGGTTGGTACAGGACTGGCCCTATTTAGTCGCATGTGTTTTATCGAAACTTTTAGATTTGGGACCGACCCATAGGCGTCCCCTCGATATGTCTTTTATTTTGAGTGAACTGACCGAAGGCGTTCACTCTCGAGCATCAAAAGTTTTCATAAAACTGCATCATGCATTCATACAAAGATTTTCTTGCATAAAATTTTTCTCGTGAAATTTTGGCATAAAATTTTTCTTTTATATATTTTATGTTTGAACTGTTAATCATATGTTTATGTTATACTGTCAGATGGTTCTCACGCGCGAGCAAGAGCAGCTCAATGCTGCGATTCAGGCTGCCATGCAAGCCTTACTTCCTCAACTGAGGAATGACATTCGTGCTGAAGTCCAAGCTGCGAATAATCAGCAGCCGCAGAATCAGGCACCTCCTCCTCCTCCTCCCCCAGTGACTCTAGCAGTATGGTTGGAACGATTTAACAAGCTCCGTCCTAGAGCTTTTGAAAAGACTGATAGCCCCAGCGATGCTGAAAGCTGGCTGACTCACATTGAGAAAATCTTCAATGCTATGGGATGTGACCCCGCCTTCAAGGCAAGATTGGCGTGCTACAGGTTTGAAGGCGATGTACTCAACTGGTGGCTAGCTTTGACACAGTCAGAAGGAGGTGATGAATGGGTCGCTGGTTTGACATGGGCCCAATTCAAGGAGAGAGTGATGGAACAGTTCTTTCCTAAGACAGAGCAGGACAAACTCAAGCGTGAATACCACGGGATACGTCAGAGACAGGGCGAGAATAGCAATGAATTCATGCAGCGCTTTCTTCGCCTTGCTGGTTTTCTAGGAGCAGCGGCTGGTACTCCTGAGGAGCAGGCACACCATTTCAGGTGGGCACTTCGCACCTCGGTTGCGAACAATCTAGTATGTGCTACGTTCAATACGATAGCACAAGTGGCTGACGCAGCAAGAAAGCATGAGATGTTGCAGGAACGTGATGAGTTCGGGGAAGCAGAAAGACCCGACAAGAGGTAAAACATTTCATGTTCTAGCGTTAACCAGACCGCATCCTATCGTCTTATGTTCTATAATCATCTCTTAAACTGTATCTTCCAGGCAGAAAACTGGGGACCGGTCTCAGCCGGCTACTCAGCAGCAGCCCAATCAGCCCAAAGGAAGCGGTCACTCTAACGACCGTTCTGTTGTGGAAAGGCGCAGCGGTAATGACAATTACCGTAACAATGCGGGACAATCCAACAACAGCAGGTCCTACTATTTACGCATCTTCTTATGATTTCATGTTATATCTCTCATGCTGACACTATGTTAATCTCTACCAGGAACCACGGTAACGGAAGGGACCAGAACCACAGGGGTTCTCAGCCCAACCGTTCAGCTAACACTGGTAAGCATCTTACGACGTTTACGTCCTATACTCGTGCATATACCTTATTCTTAACACGTTCTGTCATCAGCAGGCCCTCAGCAAGCAAGGACTCCTGCTGGAGGATTCACTCATCCTCTTTGCAGCACCTGCCATCGCAGACACCCTGGCCCATGTCGTCGTGACTCCGACGCGTGCTACAAGTGCGGCCTCCCTGGCCATCGTATGAGAGATTGCCGTAAGGGTGAAATGGAGGGTACTTCGGGTCATGCTGATACTAAACCGCCTCCTACCACTGGGTGTGTCTACACGACATCGCGCGATCAGGCAAACAAATCTACAGGTACCATTACTGGAATTTTGTATATGTACGGCCAGGCTGCATGTGTTCTTTTCGACACGGGTGCCACTCATTCAGTTGTTTCCACTACTTATGCTAAGAACATCAGGACACTTCCCTTGCCATTAGAAACTAAGCTTACCATTTCCACGCCTCTGAGGGACTCTGTATTAATAACTCATGTATACAAGAGTCTTCCTTTAGAGTTTGACGATAAAGTTCGTGCAGTAGATGCACTTCCTCTAGACATGATTGAGTTTGATATGATTCTCGGCATGGATTGGCTATCCAAGCACCATGCTACCATAGACTGCCACTCTTATCGAGTGATCTTCAGCGACATTAATGCACCAGAGTACATCCATAACGGGTTCATACCCGGACGGTCTGTACAAGTCATATCTACCTTGCAAGCACGTGCATTACTGTCACATGGCTGCGAAGGTTATCTCGCTACGGTTCATGACATGGATGCTGAACCCCCATCGATTCAGGATCAACTAGTAGTTTCGGAATTTCAAGACGTCTTTCCAGATGAACTTCCAGGCATACCACCTGCAAGAAAAGTGGAGTTCAACATCGACCTTGTTCCAGGAGCTGAGCCAATCTCTAAGGCTCCGTATCGTATGGCTCCCATAGAGCTAAAAGAACTGAAGGACCAATTGCAGGAACTTCTTGAACGAGGGTTCATTAGACCGAGCGCATCTCCATGGGGCGCACCGGTCTTGTTCGTTAAGAAGAAGGACGGCAGCATGCGACTTTGCATTGACTACCGTGAACTTAATAAGATTACCATCCGCAACAGATATCCACTGCCACGTATAGACGATCTGTTTGACCAACTTCAAGGAGCCAAACACTTCTCAAAGATCGATCTAAGGTCAGGCTACCATCAGCTAAGGGTTAAAGAGCAGGATATTGCCAAGACTGCTTTTCGTACCCGCTATGGCCATTATGAGTTTGTAGTCATGCCATTCGGCCTGACTAACGCTCCAGCAGTATTCATGGATCTAATGAACAGAATCTTTCATGAATTCCTTGATAAATTTGTCATTGTATTCATCGATGACATCTTGATATTCTCAAAGTCCACGGAGGAACACGAAGATCATCTCCGTACTGTACTACAGATTCTTCGTCAGAAGCAGCTGTATGCGAAATTCTCCAAGTGTGAGTTCTGGTTAAACAAGGTGGCGTTCTTAGGTCACATTGTATCAGCAGAAGGGATCACTATGGACCCAGCGAAGGTTGAGGCTATCACTAAATGGCCAAGACCAACATCAGCGACAGAAGTCCGCAGTTTCTTAGGCTTAGCTGGATATTATCGAAGATTCGTGGAGAACTTTTCTCGACTGGCATTGCCTCTCACCAAACTGATGCGGAAAGGAGAGAAATTCGTCTGGACGGAAGATCGAGAGAAGAGCTTCGAAGACCTAAAGCAGAAGTTAGTATCTGCACCTATTCTTACTCTCCCATCTGGTACAGGTGGATTTCAGATCTATAGCGATGCATCGGGGAAGGGACTGGGCTGTGTTCTCATGCAACATGGGAAAGTGATCGCGTATGCTTCACGGCAGCTTAAGCCCTATGAAGAAAACTACCCTACGCATGACCTGGAACTTGCTGCAGTGGTGTTCGCATTGAAGATATGGAGGCATTACTTATACGGAGAATCATGCGACATTTTCACGAATCACAAGAGCTAGAAGTATATCTTCACACAGCGAGAATTGAACATGAGACAAAGGAGATGGTTGGAACTGTTGAAGGATTATGATATTAACCTACAGTATCATCCCGGGAAAGCTAATGTAGTAGCAGATGCACTCAGCAGAAAGTCCGGAATGATAAACGGCATTGAGATCAAGGAGCAAAACATAAGGGACTTGGAGCGGCTTGACATTGAAATCATGGTACGTGGGCAGCACGGATACTGGGCGAATCTTACAGTAGAACCTGAGTTACTGACTAGGATCAAGGAAGCGCAGAAGGATGATGGAGAGATTTGGGCGATAATTCAGAATTTGGAGAAGCAGACAGAATTCAGAATGGACGCAGACGGTATCGTTTGGCAGGGCACGAGACTTTGTGTTCCTGATAATCAAGAACTCCGGGAAGCATTGTTAGCTGAAGCTCACAGCTCCCCATTTTCTATACATCCTGGGTCGACAAAAATGTACCATGACATCAGACAGCACTTTTGGTGGAGTGGTATGAAACAGGATGTAGCCACGTATGTCTCCAAATGTCTTACCTGTCAGCAGGTTAAGATTGAACATCAGCGATCTGGCGGTCTCCTTCAACCGTTGGATATTCCAGAGTGGAAGTGGGACAAAATCACCATGGATTTTGTTACCGGTCTTCCGCCTACCAAGAAGAAGCACGATGCTATTTGGATCATCGTTGATCGACTCACCAAATCAGCTCATTTCTTACCGATACGCAAGGAAGATCCGGTAAGTAAACTCGCAGATACGTACAGAAGGGAGATCATGAGACTCCACGGCACTCCCTCCAGCATCGTCTCAGACAGAGATCCTCGTTTCACGTCGCGATTCTGGAAAGGTCTGCAAAAAGCTTGGGGTACACAACTTAAGCTGAGCACAGCCTTTCATCCTCAAACGGACGGACAATCGGAGCGAACAATTCAGACATTGGAAGATATGTTAAGGTCGTGTGCGTTGGAATGGACAGGTGATTGGGACGATTACATCTGTTTAGTCGAGTTTGCATACAACAACAGCTGGCACGCAAGTATCAAATGTGCTCCTTTCGAAATGTTGTATGGCAGAAAGTGTCGCGCTCCAACTTGCTGGGATCAAGTGGGAGAGCGAACACTCGAAGGACCAGAGATTATAGAAATGACCAATGAGAAGATTGAGGTAGCTAAACAGAAACTGCAAGAAGCACGATCACGTCAGAAGTGTTACGCCGATAAGCATCGTAGGGACATACATTTTAATGTGGGAGACCACGTCTTCCTCAAGGTTTCGCCGGCACGTGGTGTTAAACGCTCCGGAATCAAAGGAAAACTCAGTCCTCGGTTCATCGGACCGTTTGATATCGTTGAACGAATCGGCGAAGTATCTTACCGATTGGCGTTACCTCCTCAGCTTTCACACGTGCATAACGTGTTCCATGTGTCCTTACTCAGAGGGTACAATTATCATCCCCTTCACATGGTTCAGTATCCACTGGAACAGATACGTGAAGATCTCACGTTTATAGAAGAACCCGAACGAGTACTCGACAGGCAAGAACGAGTCATGAGAAGGAAGACGATTCCTTTCGTCAAGATCCTTTGGAGGGACCATACCGAGCGGGAAGCCACTTGGGAAACAGAGGAGTCTATCCGGGCTTCTTACCCTCACTTCATATTTTGAGTTCGGGTATGTCACTTCTATTCAGCTTACTTTATCTATAATTCGGGGACGAATTATTCTTTTTAGGGGGGAAGAATTGTAAAACCCGCATGCTTTTACCATGAATAGTGCCCTTAAGATCGTACGTTCTAGATTAAAACTTACCTCATGTAGTATTGATCACATTCATGTGCTAATAATCAAGCAAGTGCATACGTGTATGTCATGACAAGTATCGATTACGTACGAACCCATGATAAACAGTTAATGATATATCACGTGAACATAATTAAATCATGAACACCATTTAAAATACTAACTAAGATAATTACGTAAATACTTATAATATATGTACGAGCGTTAAGTTTACGATAAACGACACGTTAAAAGAAACAGAAACACGTTAAACACGAGCACGTTTAACCACGAACGAACACGAAACATCGGGACACGAGAAAGGTACGGGTACCCCATGTGGGGCCCCCATACCCACGGCACACATGCATGAAATGGGCTTAGCCCATGGACTTTTCAAGTTAAGGGGGGTAAAGTGTTAAACATGTTTTCATTTTCATTTTACAAGAAATAAACTAAAAACCCTAAAAAGAGTTTTCTCCTCTCCTTTTTGCCTCCTTTGTGCCGCCACCTATACACCATCATAAGGGGGTGTTTGATTGATTTTGATCTTAAAAACAAGTGTTAGAATACGTGTTTGTTCATCCTTTTTCCAAGCTACATAGTGGTATACCTTTCTAACCCTTCTTTTTAATTCTTTTTAATTCTTTTGATCTTTGATTATTTTCATGAACATGTTATTATTTTTCTTATGAAAACAAGATAATTAATCATTGATCTAACATGTTTTGGTATTAAATAAAATCAAGGAATGATTTAAAGGGGTGTTTGTTTCTAGCCGCCTAGCAAAACAAACCCGAGGGGGGTTTGGTTTGCTATTGCCGCCACCACCAAGACCACAAATGGTCTTGGTTGGCTCATGTGGGACCCACGACAGCAAGGGGACACGTGTGCCCCGGGTTTGGCCCGGGGTACGGTGTCGAATTCATACCCGGTTCACGGTTCGTTGGTTAAAATCATGATCTATGCTACATGTAATTTTTATGAATCATGAACTTAGGATATAATTAATTAATAACATGAAATATTAATTAAATCATGACTTAGGTTATTTTAATTATTAGTTTATCATGACATTAATTTAACCTAAGTATTTTTATGTTATAAGTTATAATTAATTAATTATTAAAACATGCCTATAATTAATTAATTTAGACATGACTTAGGTTATATTATTATTAATAATAATACACATTTTAACCTAAGTATTTTCATTTCATTTTAATTAATACATGTTACACTTTAATTAAAATGCTTAACCTATAGTTTAATTAAAATACATGAAATAATAATTAAACTATACACTATATCATATGACTTAAGTAGTAAGCTTATGACACTTAGACTTATATGTTAGCTTATGAAATCAGCTTAATTCTAATTATGGAAACTTCTATTTATAGAAACTTAATTAAATAAGGCAACTAATCTAATTATGGAAACCTTCTATATATGGAAATCAATCTAATTCAGGCAGCTAATCTAATTATGGAAACCTTCTATATATGGAAACTTATTTAATTAAGGCAGCTGATCTATTTTTGGAAACTTTCTATTTTTAGAAACTAATCTATTTTAGGCAGTAAATTCTATTTTTGGAAACTTTCTATTTTTGGAAACTTTCTATTTTTGGAAACTTTCTATTTTTGGAAACCTTCTATTTTTGGTAACTTTCTATTTTTGGAAACTTTCTATTTTTGGAAACTTTCTATTTTTGGAAACCTGCTATTTTTGGAAAGTTACTTATTATTATACAGTAAGTATATTAATGCATGAAACAACAGTAATACTTAATCAGATAAACCAGAAATACAAGATAAACACAGTTTAAGGCTTTAAACAGTGAACCATGACCTAAAACATACCAAATCAGCTATAACAAGACACAGAACCCAGTACGTAATCAGTGAATCGATACTTATACACGTGTGTATTCATGTAGCGTTAGTGATCCAGAAGTAGGAGTCTTTCTTCCGTTCATTTCACTGGACTTGAGGTACGGATTCCCGTCCTTTCAGTATGGACATTCTTTCCTTATTAGGATTTCCCCGTATGCAGCCAACTGTTTTCCCCAGCATTTGTTTTATTGTTTTGAACTGCTTATGTTAATTTAGCATAAACTATAGCCATATACAAGCATGACCAGTTTCACCTAGTTATGGAGGTACCATAACCATAGCATTGGAGGCACCGATGTTATGACTTCCCCACGGCAGAGTGATTGCTCGTGGCGTCCCTTTTCAGTTTGGCCATATTATTATATCAGTCGGGGCGTATGGGTGCATCCTAGTTACATGTTTTATTCAGTTTATCATGGTGAATGTGGTGTGTGCCTTACACCCTTCACAAGGAGCTGATCCCTCCTACCCAAATCAGTATATTGATTAGAGGCATCCCCTCTAATCTGCATGATGAGGTCACCCCTCCAAGTATTCATGCACGTGACCTTTTCATGACCTATATGGGCTATGGTATATATATGTTAAAACAGTTTTCACAGGTTAAACATAAGGCTTTTCAAACTATAAAACCAGTTTTCATGATACTTAACCAGTTTACTCAGTATTTAGTCTTCCGCTGTTATATGTTACATGCTTATCCTATATCATGCTTTATTGTACATCCGTGCACTGAGCGTCTTGCTCAGCCGTTTTCCTTTTCATGTTCCCAAAACGGCAGGTACTCAGGGACGCTCGTAGATCTCAAACGTAGGTGCATATGGACTGGAAGCTTTACTGTCTTTCTTTACTTTATGCATTTCCTTTACTTTGATACAGTTGCTTTGGACATTGTTTCGTCCTTCCTTTTACAGTAATTATGTTTGTGTGTGATGAGCTTTACTTTGGGATACCGATGTTTGATTCCGGTATTTCCTTTTATGGTTGAATAATGCTTAGACATTTATCCTTGTATGCTTTGATGACACGCCATGATATGCGTAATATTCCATTTCCAAAATGGGGTGTTACAAGAAGAATGGCTGCTGTTTGGAAAATTGGTACGTTTTTAGCACACAAAAACGAGGAATTTACACACGAAGGTACATGGAATCTCCGTTTTTATTTAGAATATCAAGTTGATATTTATGGCTCGGATATTTTTAAAAGGGATTAATGATTTTAATGCGAGTTAGCAACAATTCGTGAGGTAATTTATTGGATTTGATTATGTAATCGGGGTAGCCTTGTAAAAGAGTTATCCGTCTAAGAGCTTTTACATATAATATGAAGAATAAGTTTCGTGATGAAGAGGTGTTGGCTTAAGGGGAAGAATTCTTATGATAAGTTTGATGATTGAAGAAGATTTTCGCGAGTTTGTGTTCTATCATATCTTAAAGTCATGCACTTCCAGCCACTGGCTTTAAAGGTAATTTGTTCGTGCTTTACATGGTTGGTGATGAAGACTTGTCATAACACTTGAAGGAGTTACATTATCGTGCTCAGTGTCTCACAAAGGATGAGAATATTGACAAGGGATCGAGGTCTACTTATATTTAATCATCAGTATAAGTTCTTCATCACGTGGATATTACAAGACATGGAACACAAGGTTGGGTTATTCTACTTCTACATCAAGATTACTTTATTTATTTTTCTTAAAGATCATTGCATAGAGCTACATTTGGAGAATCTTCAAGATTGCATACATTTTTTACTTCCCTGTTGATGTGACAAAAAGGGGAAGATACACATGCTACACTTGAGGGGAAGCAATTTGAAGATCATGTACAACTTACAAGAGATACACATAGAGTTTTGCCGACATCAACTAGGGGAAGATTGTTGGGTCAAAAAGTTGATGTGGCAGAAACTCAACAACGAAGAAAACATGAAGATATTGTCTAAGCGTTGTCAAGAGCAATCTAAGCGTTGACAAGAGCAAACTAAGCGTTGATGGCTCAAGATTTGTCATGTGCAATCTAAGCATTGTCACATGTAATTCAAGAGTTGACAGAAATGTAGACAAGAAGCTTATGGAAGATTCTATTTAGATAAACATGCAAGATATATTCTGCATAAGTTTATTTAAATAGAAGATTTACTTGTTTATTTGTTATTATCTCTTGTAAACCCTAATCCTTACACTATAAAAGGAACCAAGGGTCTTAGGTTTTATTTATATCTTGCATTCACAATGTAAACCTAAAAGCGTGTGTGCACTAGATGTGGAATTCAATGTATACACGTCTAGTGGTTGTTTATTATTAATATAATGAGCAACCTAATTGTTTTAATTCATGTTATTGTGCCTAAACACCTTGTTAATGTGTCGTGTTCTAATTCCTCTTTGATTGTATAATCATATGAACATGATGCATTCCTAGTAGCTTAAAAGATCCGGAAACCAAGGTTTCCACATTTTAAGTGTTAATTGTAGTTATTCTTGTATTATGTTTTTTATTATGCGTGTAATGAGGTATTATAATACTTGTATTGTAATACTAAGTAACTTTCTAAAAATAGCAGGTTTCCTAAAATAGTAAGTTTCTAAAAACAGAAAGTTTCCAAAAATAGTAAGTTTCCATAATTAGAAATAACTTGGATTATTAATGTCAAGTAAAGTTTATTTAGTAAAATACAAGTCATGGTTCAAGTATTATAACTTATTAAATAATGAACTTGGTTAATTTAATAAACTATAGATTATATGAATTTAATTAAAATATCATGTTTAATTAAATTAAGCTAAGTAAATACTTAGGTTAGTCATGAAATATTAATTTTAATATTTTAACCTAAGTCATGTATTTAATTAAATTAAAGGGTCATGAAAATAATTTAATTAAATAAGTTTTCCGGTTTTTAATAATTTCCCGAACCTGAACCCGTGATTTAAAAATTAGCCCGAGCCCGTACCCGTGTTCTACATATAAGCCGAAACAAACACTCCTTGACAGTGGCTACCCGGCCTAGCCGGTTGCCACTGTCCGAACCTTTTTACCATCGGCTGTAGCCTGTGGTTGCCACTGGAATTGGCTCGGCTAGCCACTGATCACACAAAGTACACCCTGGCTAAAGCTGGGGTTCCTGTTGCTGCGACCACAGCCCCCACCGAGACCTATACGGTCTCGGTTGACTCGCGGTACAAACCGAACACACACCCTGACCTTACGTCGGGGTTCCCCTTCGCGTGCGATCAACCCACGAACCACCAAGCCGAGACTTGGTGGTCTCGGTGGTGGTGCAAGGACCAAGCCGAGAGCCTTGTGGCTCTCGGTGGTGTCTGGGCCGAACAAAAACAAACACCAAACACCCTTAAATCATGGTTTAATTAATCTTACATGTTTTACTTGGTTTTTTTTAAGATTAATTAAATGAATTCATAAAAAGAATTAAAAATAAAAGGGGTTATAACAATTACCGAATTAGTGGAAGAAAAGGTTTATTATCACGAACACGTACACACAATTATCAAAGATCAGAATCGTCTCGAACACCCCTTGGTGTTGATGGTAGCCGGCGGCAAGAGAGAGAGGAGGCAAGGGTTTTCTTTTTTTTGTTAACCTAAACTTATGATAAAAGTTCCTTGTGTTTTTCTTAAACATGGATTGGTAATGGGTCATGGGCCAAAAGGCGCATCCCTTCCTTTCTTGCTCTCTAGCCGTGGCCCACATGAAGCCCCAAGGAAAACCCTTAGCTTTTATGTTAAGTTAAATATTTGTGTTCGTTCGTGTTTTTAATTATCGTGAATTAATATATCGTGAATACGTCACATTTATAATATACGTAAATACATGTTATTTAATGTCGTGACACGTGTAATATATTATAAATGGAAAGTTTTAATTTTATCGTATTTTCGTGTATTTACTATTCACGTGTACTGTTCCTGGTATTTTAATGAGGGTTTTACAACTCTTCCCCTCTAAAAGAACAATTCGTCCTCGAATTGGTGAAAACATAAACTGAAAGATACATACCCTAATCAGAACTGGAAATGAGGGTAAGAAGTCCGTATAGACTCCTCCGTCTCCCAAGTGGCTTCCCGCTCAAGATGATCCCTCTAGAGGATTTTGACGAATGCGATCCTCTTCCTTTGCATGGCACGATCTTGACGCTCAAGAACTCTCTCAGGTTCTTCGACATATGAAAGATCCTCTCGAATCTGATTAAGCGGATACTGAACAACATGAACGGGATGATAGTTGTATCCTCTGAGTAACGACACATGGAACACGTTGTGAATGTGTGATAGCTGAGGCGGTAACGCTAAACGATATGACACTTCACCAACGCGTTCTATGATGTTGAACAGTCTGAGGAAGCGAGGACTGAGCTTCCCTCTAATTTCAAAACGCTTAAATCCTCGTGCAGGTGATACCTTGAGGAAAACATGATCTCCTACGTTGAAAGAGACATCTCTACGACGTTTATCAGCATAGATCTTCTAGCGAGCACGAGCTTCCTGAAGCTACGCCTTGACGACAACGACCTTCTCATTAGTTAACTCAATCATATCTGGACCCTCAATCAGTCGTTCGCCCACCTGATCCCAGCAGATTAGGGCGCGACACTTCCTACCATACAACATTTCGAACGGTGCACACTCGATGCTAGCGTGCCAACTGTTGTGTATGCAAACTTCACTAGATAGATATAATGTGACAACCCGTCAATTTTTTGTTGATATTTTATTCTCAAGTATTATTTAAAAATATTATTTTAATGTTATATTATGAACTCACTTATTTTGGGAAGAAATTTGGGTTTACGTCTTGAAGTAGCATCGACTACGTCTAAACCGGAGGATTCTACGTTACGTGCTTACGTTTACATACACCGTTTTTTGCAACAGTCCGATATTTCAGAAAATAAATTTATCCATGAATATTAGTTTGGGATTTTAAATTTATGTTGGTTCATAAACTCACAAATTTACGAGAAGAATTAGAGCTTACGTGAATAATTTAGCGTCCTATACGACTAAACCGGAAACCCTAGGATTACGTATTTACGTTTTTTAACTCCGTTTTTATGAGAAAATTTTTATTAGATTCGTTTTGTGCCGTTGATTCATAATTTATAAAAACGTTTTTCGTAAAACGACCCGAGGGCGAGCAAATCGAGGAAACTAGAATTGAGGAGTACCCGTAAAATAATGGGTATGAGACAAGATAAATCTTGCCCCACCCCCACACATGGGACGGCCAAGGCTAGACAACACATCAAATATGTGTCATCTTTCTAGCAAAAACAAGGGACACTTGTCCCATAAGACTTCCAAAGTAAGATAACTAACTAAAACCACTAGCTAAACCACTCCCATCATTTTACAACATGCAACCACACACAAAATCTCTCTTCCTCTCTCTACTTGCCGTCCACCATCACCATAAAACACCCATTTTGATCTAAAGTTAACGATGAAATCATATGTTATTCACACATATGATGATGCCCTTTGAAGCTCTATTGATTGGTGGTGATTATAACATCCAAAGAGGAGATTTGTTAGAGTCTTGGGGCTGATTTTCTACAAAGAGTTCTTGAAGATAGGTGATCTTGAAGTTAGTATTGGTGTACCATAATTTTTGCCAACAAAAGTCAAGATTGATCTTAACTTTCATAATCTTGGTGGTAACAAGATCATCTTTCCCATTTCCTTATTATTTTTGTAAATGTAAATTGTATTTTATTTCTTGATGTATATGTATATGATTATATATGATGATAAAAATATTATGTGGGGATCATGTGTTGATAAACTTGGTTAAAAAGATTGAAAACTACATGTAAAAGTGGTAAAATCTTGCTTAAATAAGTAGGGTGTATAAAACAGTAAAGAAACTTATGTTTAATTGTTAAAATGGAATATATGAATTAATATACATTAATTTATAAGACTTGTACACATGTGAGAGTTGTCCATACAATGAGATCTTTATAATGAGTGAGATATGATCAAAACAAAATTGAAGTGCAAATCTGAGTAGTCTGTTTTGGACGGACTGTTAGGGACATTTAGATTTAGATTGAGCAGTGTCTAAAGCTAAGTTAATTGTAGCACATAATATGTTGTTTATGTCACCCAAAAATGAGCTTCTATCTCCTTGTAGAACTCAAGATATGGTAAAAATGGTGAAAGTGAAAATAATAATCAGATTTGTAAAATGAAAGTATATAGTATAATATTAGCACTCAGGTTAATATAATATAAAATGTATACCTAAAACCCACTAACTTATATATTACATATAAATAAGTATGTACTTTAACAAATAAAAGGGGCATTTAATAAAAATGGCAAATTGAAAAGTTTTATAAGTTATAAAACTATAAACATAAGTTTTACGTCTTTTCGGCTAAAACCGAGAAATTAACGTTTTCTTCAATTAAAACTTAGACGGTCGGACCCGTCTAATGTAAACTTTTTATAACTCATATACTGATTTGTAAGTACATATGACAAGTAAAAACAGATGAAACCCGATCTTTATAACTTATGGACATTAACGGGCCAAAGTAGCCGTAATAGACTATTAATCCAACAAGTTTGGCTAAACACTAATGGACTTACTCATTAAGCTTAACCCACTTGCGCCCAACATATGAGTAAAGGCCTGATATTAATAGTATAAATGGACTAATATAAAGAGTTGAACTCTTAATGGGCTTTTAATGGGCTTATTGGGCCTCAATATGGAATTGGATTGAAACTAGTGTAACTAGTCAAAAATTTAACTAACACATAACACTACAATGTTGAATGAAGATATAAAAAACCCACTTGATCATCATCATACTTATAATATCATCATATATATACATAGCCATTGTTTTTATATAGTCATTGGACAAGAGTCTAAGACGAGTATTAATTGTCTAGGTTTCCGTGATTGAAGCACGTACCGTACGTTCAAATCGTCGATAACCCGCCTTTCCTGTTGATCCCAAACTTAGATCGATTAAGCTTTGTGTATACGAGATTAGATCAAGTAATACACGTAGAGAAACCTTTGCTTATGAATAAAGTAACTAAGTGTTATGCGGAATTAACACTTAATCTAAAACACAAAGATGTTAAACAAACTTTCACTTGTATTAGAATGATCGAATTGATTACAATGAAAGAGGTTTAACTTGAGAAAACTTATGAAAAACTGAATATTAACTTTAACCTAAAAGATCTTCTTTTATAGATTAAGAAGTCTTGTACAATAAGCTACGAATAAACTATTCTAGGTAAAGATAAACATAGAAAATACATTGTCGTCTCTATCCTTACTAGAAGTATTCTAGATTATAATAAACGTGTAGCTCACATCTTCCATCAGTGCTTGTCTTCGATCTGTCAATGCTTGACTTTAACTTGTCAACGCTTATGCTATCAGCGCTCACTTTGCTCTTGTCAACGCTTGAGTTGTTCTTGTCAGCGTTCAAGTGATCTGGCCTTAATTTATTCCCAACAATCCTCCCCTAAACTTGATATCCACTCTTATGATCAAGTTTCTGAATAAACATTAAGAACTTGGAGGAGTCTGACAAACCTTATCATATTGGTAATAAATAAATTTGATCAAATTCTTTGCCACGTCACTTGTATAGTCTATCTCCAACTGGGTGTCCTTCATCTTCTCCAAAACAGCCTTGGATATAAAATACTGAGCATCTACAAGTAAATACTCAGCAAACTTTGTAGAACTCAAATGGTATACACCAGCAGCTGAATATAACCTCCATTGAAGACCATTGAGGTCATCTTCAAGATCCTTCCATATTTCAGGATCTTCTTCTTTTGTCCCACACATTCTTTAGAATGTGGTCCAAAGTTTTATTCCATTGACTGAAGTTGGTGCTTCAGCCTCATACTTGGTCTCTAGCAACCTCCAAAGGTCCACCAAGTCTTCTCTATCACAACTTGCAAATAAAGATATGAGAGTGGTAAAAGTGTGTACCTCCTTGCCAAATCTTCCAATTTTCCAGAATCCACATTCATCTTCATCATAACTCACAATTGGATTCCTGGAATCTAGTGGTAACACATGCACCATATCTGAAGCTTCTAATGGGGAGAGCTTGAGGCTCTTTCTAATAACTGCTTCACTTGGATATAGTTGATTCATATCTTTTGGAAACTCAAGTGTAAATCCCTTCTTCACTGGTCTGGGAACTATCATAGCTTTCTTGATTTCCATCTCTTCTGCAAGTTGCTCCTTTCTTTCATCTGAAAGAAGTCTGAAAGTGTTTTCTTCCTGCACTTTCACCCAAATAGGATAAGCCCTATGTTCCAACTCATCAAATGTCAAATCCTTCAGCTTCTGATGTGTCCATCCAACTCCATGACATTTGAGCAACATAAAGTAGAGCTTCCTTCTATCCCTTTTCAACTCAGAGAGAATGTTGCTTGCCTTGTGCTTCAAAATCACCTTACAATCCTTCTGAACTCTAAGAAGAATTTCCAAACCCCATATCTGATCTGAAATGGTCAAGTCTGGATTATCCATACAGCTTTCTTCCCAAGAATTGTACATCTGAACCACCTCTGGCATATCAAAATCAATCTGCAACTTTAAATCTCTCAGCTTTTCCCTAGCAAGCTTGATAGGTGTGTAAACACCCATCCTTTTACCACTTAATTCTGGCTAAAACAAGACCAAAACACGTAATTAATATCATTTGTTTGGAATTATGCGTGGTTTTTGTGTTTATTGTGATTTCAGAGCTAACCGGATGAATATTAAAGAAAACATGGGATTGCACGGGTTTTATCAAGGAAAAAGACTCAAGATAAAGTCCATTGTCCAAGAGATGCAAAAGATTTGAAGTCACTAGGCCTATTCGAAGATTTATCGAAGAAAAGGACTAAAGATGGAAGATTTTCATAAGTCGAAGAAACTCAAGTCTATTTAACGAAGAAATTAAAAGACGAGTTGGATTTAATCGACGACAAATCCCGAATCAGAATCGAAAACGTCAACTTTTCTGAAAAGACGAGAAGACAAGAAGAAAGGGAGAAAGCCCACTCACCAACCAACCACTAGGAGTATAAATAGTCTTTCCCTTCACACAATTAGGGAGTTAGCTTTTTTTTCCTTTTTCCAGTAACTTAGGTTCGTTCCATCACCAACTCCATTAGGGAGTTTGGTGATTTTCATCTTTTTCTTTCAATCTTGTAATCCAAAATCATTAACCTTGTTACTTTTACATTAATCAATCCATTCCATCTTTCCATTCATCTTGTTCTTCATCATTTTTATTGCAAGTTTCTAAGTTCTTATTTGATTCAAGTTTGATATCAAAAGTTGTTGATTTAGTGTTTTTATTGGTGGGATTTGTTCCTTATGGTATGTTAATGATTATTGGTTAGTTTGGTAAAACCTTTTTGAGTATTTAGTTTGATTTTGAGTAATAAACTGTGTCCCCTGTTTACTTGTTGCTGTTACTGTTCTTCGTTACCCAGGATTTTCCGAACGAGCCAAACTTTCCGAATAGGAGAGTTTGTGTTTCCCTTATTCGGAATCTTTCAATATTCCGAATAGGGGTGTTTTCATTTCTGTTACTCGGAATATTTCAATATTCCGCATAGGCATTCTTTTGTTATCTTATTCGGAACTTTCCATATATTCCGAATAGAGTTTTCATTCCGAATAGGGGTTTCCACTTTCCCCCTATTCGGAACATTTTAAATATTCCGCATAACCTTAGTTTTCCGAATTGGCATGTTATTCCGAATGACCTTAATTTTCCGCATAGCCCTGATTTTTCCGCATAGAGCTTTTATTCCAAATGAAAGAGTTTTTCCGCATAGATGTCTTTTCCGAATAGAAGTATTTTCCGCATAAGCCTACTTTCCGAATGATTTTCCGCATAGAGAAGACTTTCCGAATGACTATACTTTCCGAGTAACCTTACTTTCCGAATAGAGCTGTCTTTCCGAATAGAGCTGTCTTTCCGAATGGTGTTTTATTCTGCATAGGGTATTCTTCAGTAAGAGTTATTTTTCAGCTTATTATTTGTTGCCTGTTTTGAGTTTATTTCATTACCATTTTATTCACTTACCTGTTAGTAGAATAGAAAACCAAATCCACTTTTTGTCACCAAGAACAAATCATTCCACTTTTAACTGAGATCAATTCGAGAGGATTCCGAGAATTCGAACTTTTTCACCACACTAAAATCATAATATCAAATGGCGCCGCTGCCGGCTCCTCTCGTTAAGATCAAAAGTTTTTTGTAGAACTTGGATTTTGGGATCCGTTCCCCGTGAACGTTCATTTTTCAAAAACAACTAAAAAATAAAAAATTTTCAAAAATCCTAAAAAGTAAAAAACAATAAAAACCAAAAATATTTTTGCTTTGTTTTTCTTTGTTCGTTCTTTTGCAGGTGTATGCGCACTCGATCCACGTCTTATCAAGAGCCCGAGCCTCTCGATAACTTAGACATGGCTGGTGTTCAAAACAACAATAACATACCACCTCCGAACAACAATAATAACAACAACAACCCACCTTTCAACAACATGAATAACAACAACAATGAGCCCCTTCCGGATAATCGCCCAATGATTGAATTGCTGCAAGCTCATGTTGATGGCAACACGGATCCAATTGTCATCCCTCCAATTGCCGCCAACAATTTCGAGCTCAAGTCAGGCTTTATCCAGATGGTCTCCGCTCAACCATTCTTGGGACGAACCATTGATGACCCACACGACCATATCAAGAGATTTCTACAACTCACCAACACGGTCAAGTTCAATGGAGTTTCGCAAGAAGTGATAAGGTTACAACTTTTTCCCTTTTCTTTAGAGGGACAAGCCCGGCATTGGCTTGCTAAGGAACCGCCACAGAGTATTCTCTCGTGGACGGATTTGGAAACAAAGTTCATCAATTACTTTTTTCCACCCTCTCGTACTACCGCTTTGCGGAATGAGATTATAAACTTTGAACAAAAGTACGATGAGTCATTCAGTGAATCTTGGGATCGTTTTAAAGATCTTTTAAGAAAATGCCCACAACATGGTTTTACCAAAGTACATCAAATTAATACTTTTTACAATGGTTTAAGCATGAATGATCAAGATTCACTGAATAGTGCCTCAGGGGGTAATTTATTAGCTAAGACTTCCAATGCTGCTTGGGACATCATTGAGAACAAATCTCGTGTTCAAACCAAGAGTGTTAGGACCAATGTTGCTAGTGCTAGCACTAATGACAGCGACAAGCGATTAGACAAAATCACCACGCTTCTTGAATCGCTTGTCACACATACCGTCAGCAACAACAACAGCAACAACGCTAAGAACGCACAAGTCAACGCTGTCAGCCAACCTTGTGAGATATGCGGTGGTCCCCACTCCTACACAACCTGTACCGCTACCCAAGATTACCCTGCTGAGAATGTGAATGCGGCATATGGCACCTACCAACAACCCGCTTATCAAGCAAAACCCCAAGGTGACCGTAACTTGCTTAGCTACCGCAGCAACAACTATCTTTCCCCACCTGGTTTTCCTCCTACCAACCCAAACCAACAACAAAACCTTAACCGCCCTCCTCAACAACAACAACAACCTCGACAACCATACATCCCACCTCACAAGCAGCAACAACCGCCTCAAAGAAACAATCAAGTCTACCAACAACCTGCTTACCAACCACCTGCATACAATGCTCCTCCCAACCAACCCACCGCTCTTCACCAAGAAGTGGAAACTTATATGAGGACTAACGATGCGATAGTGGGAAATCTTCAGAGAGAAGTGCTCAACCTGAAAGCCGATTTGGTAAAGCAAGGAAATGATTTGAGAGCCGATATGCGAAACACGTTGGATAGTCAGACTAATGACTTGAGGAACATGATGGCTAGTTTCTTCCAAAGTAGTCAACCCTCTTCTTCGGGTACTCTTCCGAGTAACACCGTTGCGAACCCAAGAGGGGAGATGAAAGCAATCACCACTCGAAGTGGTAAAGGTACCAAGGAACCCGAGCTTCCTATACCCCCACCGGTGGTTGTGACTAAGGAGAACGAGTCGCCTGCTCCTATTCCTCCTCCTTCTCCTTCCCCAATTTCTCCACCTCTTCATTCTAACCCTCCTCCACCCGTGGTTGTGAGTGACCCTATTCCTCTAAAGCCTTCATCTTCTTCCAATATACCTTATCCTTCAAGGTTGAGGAAAGAGAAGCAAAAGAGCAAGGATGATATTCAGGTTTCTAACTTTCTTAAAATGTTTTAAACAACTGAATTTCAATATCTCCTTCGCTGAGGCTCTCGCTCACATGCCCAAGTATGCTAAAATGTTTAAAGACCTTCTGAGCGACAAGGAAAAGCTCCTCGACATTGCCAACACCCAACTTAATGAGAACTGCTCCGCAGTGCTCTTAAGGAAATTACCAACCAAGCTTGGTGATCCGGGTCGTTTTCTTATCCCTTGCAATTTCCCGGGAGTAGAGAATTGCATGGCCCTAGCCGATCTAGGTGCCAGTATTAATCTCATGCCTCTAAGTGTTTGGAAGCAATTATCTCTCCCAGAGCTAGTCCCCACTAAAATGACATTGGAATTGGCCAACCGTACGGTTGCTTATCCAGTGGGGATAGCCGAAGACGTTATTGTAGGAGTCGACAAATTCACCTTTCCTGCTGATTTTGTTGTCGTCGACTACGAGATGGACCCCCGTGTGCCACTGATTGTTGGTCGTCCATTCCTTAGGACCGGTCGCACTCTCATTGATGTTGAAGCCGGTGAGCTTATCATGAGAGTGGGTGACGATAAAGTAGTCTTCAACATGGGAAAGTTGTCCAAACAGCCTTATTCATATGAGAGTGTTAATTGTATTGACGTTCTCGATGAGGCTTGTGAAGAACACTTTAATGATGCTTGCAAAAGTATTCCTACCTCTCTTCCCACTGTTGAGACCGTGTCCTCTATTGATTCATCGTTGTCTCTATTTGGAGATAGTGATTCATTCTGGAACAATCTTGAAGATACCATGGGAGATGCGAATTTTGCTACTAATGATTCTCCCACCGAGGGGGATGAAGACATGAGTTTCTTTGACAATCTTCTCACTGAAGACAATCCTTCGCCTCCATCTCCCACGGTTATTGCTATCGATGCCACGACTTTGAAAACGCCTCCCGTCGAAAATCCTCCGGATTTGGAACTTAAGGAGTTGCCGCCACACCTCGAGTACGTGTTCCTTGACGACAACAAGAAGTCGCCCGTCATTATTGCGAAGGATTTGAAAGATGAAGAGAAGACTCGCCTCGTCGCCGTGCTGAAGGATCATAAGAAGGCTATCGCTTGGAAGATTTCCGATATTCGTGGAATTGATCCTCACTTCTGCACACACAAAATTCTCATGGAGGACGACTTCAAGCCCACTATTCAAAGCCAACGAAGGGTGAATCCAAAAATACATGAAGTCATCAAAACAGAGGTTATCAAACTTCTTGATGCGGGTATGATTTACCCTATTTCGGATTCCCCATGGGTTAGTCCAATCCATTGTGTGCCCAAAAAGGGCGGAATAACCGTTGTTCCCAATGAACACAACGAGTTGATTCCCACTCGTCTCGTTACTGGGTGGAGAGTTTGTATAGACTACCGCAAACTCAATGATGCCACGAGAAAGGATCATTTCCCTCTACCTTTCATGGACCAAATGCTTGAACGATTAGCCGGTAATGAATATTACTGCTTTCTGGATGGTTTCTCGGGTTATTTTCAAATACCCATCGATCCCCAAGATCAAGAGAAGACCACATTCACTTGTCCCTATGGCACTTTCGCTTACAAAAGAATGCCTTTTGGCTTATGTAATGCGCCAGGGACTTTCCAAAGGTGCATGTTAGCTATCTTCCATGACATGGTTGAACAAACCATGGAAGTCTTCATGGATGATTTCTCGGTCTTCGGGGATTCCTTCTCATCTTGCCTTGCCAATTTAGAACGTATGCTAAAGCGGTGCGAAGACACTCGCCTTGTTCTAAATTGGGAAAAATGCCATTTTATGGTAAAAGAAGGCGTCGTGCTTGGACATAAGATTTCGAAAGCCGGTCTTGAAGTAGACCGTGCTAAAGTCGATGTTATAGCAAAGTTGCCTCCACCTTCCACTGTGAAGGGTGTGAGAAGTTTCTTGGGTCATGCGGGCTTCTATCGTCGATTCATCAAAGATTTTTCTCAAATCGCACGCCTGATGACCCACCTCTTGGAAAAAGATACTCCTTTTATCTTTTCCAAAGAGTGCCTTGAAGCCTTTAACTCACTTAAGGATAAGCTAACTAAGGCACCCGTCTTGGTTACCCCTAATTGGGAGCTTCCCTTTGAGTTGATGTGCGATGCTAGTGATTTTGCTATTGGAGCGGTTCTTGGAAAAAGAGTGAACAAACACTTCCAACCGATCCATTACGCTAGCAAGACAATGACTGGGGCACAATTGCATTATACGACAACCGAAAAAGAGCTTTTAGCGGTTGTCTATGCTTTTGAAAAATTCCGCCCCTATCTTGTCCTTTCCACCACCATTGTGTACACCGATCATTCCGCGTTGAAGTACTTGTTGACAAAGCAAGATTCCAAACCAAGACTTCTTCGCTGGGTTTTGCTGCTCCAGGAATTTAAAATCGACATCCGCGATAAAAAAGGAGCAGAAAACCTAGCCGCGGACCATCTGAGCAGACTTGAGGATCCATACCAAGGGGATCATCCGACCAAAGAAATCAATGATTCTTTTCCCTTGGAGACCTTAATGTCTGTAAACTCGAAGCCGAATGAAACCCCGTGGTTTGCGGACCTTGCAAACTACTTGGCTGGTGGAATTCTCAAGGAAGGGTTGACGTCCCAGCAAAAGAAGAAGTTCTTTACTGACATCAAGACTTACTTTTGGGACGACCCTTACCTTTTCAAACAATGTGCCGACCTGATTATCCGTCGATGTGTTGATGGACCGGCAGCGTCTGAAATCCTTTATGCTTGCCACAAAGGACCCACCGGTGGTCACTTTGGTCCCAACTACACCGCAAAGAAAGTTTTTGATTCGGGATTTTATTGGCCCTCCATATATCGTGATGCTCACAATATGGTTAAGCGATGTGATGTTTGCCAAAAACAAGGCAAAATCACACATAAAGACGAGATGCCTCAAAATTTCATTCAAGAGTGTGAAATTTTTGATGTTTGGGGTATCGACTTTATGGGGCCATTCCCTTCATCTAAAGGAAACAAATACATCCTTGTAGCCGTTGACTACGTTTCAAAGTGGGTTGAAGCCAAAGCTTTGCCTACTAATGATGCAAGGGTGGTTTGTAACTTTTTGAAAGCTCTATTCGCTCGCTTCGGTGTGCCTCGTGCCATTATTAGTGATCGTGGGACTCATTTCTGCAATGACCAATTTGCTCGAGTCATGGCTAAGTACGGTGTAAACCATCGTCTTTCCACAGCCTACCACCCACAAACTAATGGCCAGGCCGAAATATCCAACCGAGGACTGAAGCGAATTTTGGAAAGAACCGTGGGAGAGCATCGTGCCGCATGGGCTGATAAACTCGATGATGCTTTGTGGGCTTTCCGTACTGCTTACAAGACCCCGATCGGCTGTACGCCTTATCGTCTTGTGTACGGGAAAGCGTGCCACCTCCCCATTGAGTTGGAGCACAAGGCTTATTGGGCCTTGAAGTGGGCTAATTTTGATATAAACAAAGCCGGTGACCTACGCAAGATCCAACTCAATGAGCTCAATGAACTTCGGAATGAGGCTTATGAAAATTCTTTGATCTATAAGGAAAGAACTAAGCTCATTCACGACTCCAAGATTAAAAACCGAGAGTTCCATGTTGGAGACAAAGTCTTACTTTTTAACTCTCGGTTAAAAATCTTTTCGGGCAAGCTCAAATCTCGTTGGTCCGGCCCATTCACCATCGCCCAAATTTTTCCATATGGTACTCTCGAGCTCGCTCAACCTAATGGACCAAATTTTAAGGTGAATGGCCAACGAGTGAAGTTGTACTTTGGTGAGGACACCTCTCATGAGGTGATTCCATCCCTCACCACGTTCCCCATGAACTGAATTTGGGTCGAGTCAGGCTCGTGACTCGGTTATCAAAAACAAGCGCTCCTCGGGAGGCAGCCCGAGTATCTATCCCTTTAACCCCCTAAGTGTAGGGGAGGACCTATTTTGGTCATTTGTGTTTGTGTGGTGATGTGCTTACAGGGATTACTGCAATCTTGGAAATCTTTGAAGAACCGTGCTCCCGTGTTATCCGCAATCCGGTTCTATCTCTCAACTATCGTGATTCAATTTTCTTCATACTCACATTCGAAATTGATCACTTTAGTCGTCTCTTCCTTAACTTGAGTTAACCAACGTGCACAATGTCATAAGTGTAGGGGAGACTTTTCCCACATGCTTAAACATTGAGGACAATGTTTATCTTAAGTGTAGGGGAGACTTCTATCGAAGTTTTAAGTGGACTTTTCCATGAAAATGCCTTCAATTAACCAGAAAATCCTATTTTTCAGCATTTTTCAAATTTTTTATTAACTTTGGCCATTTAGTTGTAATTTTTAAATTTTTTATCGTTGCTTTCATATGTATATATTCCGCAATAAAGTCAAAAATATTAATAAATTGGTGTAGCTAGTTTAGATATCTTTGACATATTAGGCCCGTTGCGTTTTTTTTTACTCAACCCGAATAGACTTATCCAAGTTTATTCTAGCTAGTATCCTTAACCATGTAGACCTTAATTGGTTTATTAGGCTAAGTGTCCACGAGTCTCATTACTTGAGATTTTAAATTGTGGAGGACGAGAAATGATAGAGTCAATTATAAGTCGGTATTCTTGCGCAAGCTCACTGGGTGTAATTATTTGCCTATTCTCCCATCACTTGCTAGTAATTTATCTGCAATAAGTAAGGTCTTACGATTTGAAAAGTTACTTAGCTTCTAGCCCAAGATCGTTTAAAAGTTGCTCGGTAATGATAAGAGTTCATAGCCAAGGCATAACTTATGAAGCGGGGCGCGAAGATTGGCGAGTCCGAAAAGGCCCTAACAAGGCATGAGGATTCAATTTTATTGCTGAAGATCCAAAGTGATGTGAAAAGCATTATTCCTAAAGTCAATATGAAGGATCAAGAATCACGACGAAAAGCAATCAACTCCCATAAAGATCATGGAGAAGTCTATCCGAAAAGACCCTAACAAGGTATGAGGATAAATAGATCCAAGTCCGAAAAGGAGGCGGATCGTTGTATCTCAAAAATCCCAAATAGAGATTGAAGAAATAATCATGAAGTCGTGGTCAACAAAGTTGGAGTACCCCTCAAAAGTCTCCAAGTGAAGAAACTCTATTATGATGAGAAGACCATTATCTCAAGAACGTCTCTCGAAGATATGAAGTATGAAGTACATGCCAAATATCGGCCCGAGAAAGGTCTCAAATCGCGAACCAAGTTATGCCAAGATATGAACTTTTTGATATCCCGAGAAGCAGTTTTAAGAGATTTTGTCCTTTAGCTAACTATTGATCAAATCGTCCTACTTTGCTTTCAGCCCTAATAAACTATCGAAATAAGTCCAAAAATGCATCTTCATGATCATTCTAAGACAAAAATAAAATATAAGAGATACAATTAGGAATAAGGGAGTTTAAGCATTTAATTAAGCCATGTGTGTAAGTGTTTGATTTACTAACTTATAATAACAATGATCTCGTTTTTAAGCTTAGTTTGGGGAACGTGAAACTTGAGGGTGATAAATCTTCGCAACACCAAAGCCCTAATGTAAGTCCTTGATTTCTTTACAAGTTATTTCCATCCTTTTGTTTATTTTAAAGTTTTAAGTTCTCTTAGTATTTTAATTATTGTTTAGTAGTATTTGAATAAGGCCAAGGTTGATTAATTATGAGAAAAATGTAAAATTGCTTTATCACTAAGCATTGCATGAGGGCATGGCAATGGTTAAGTGTAGGGGATTTGATAGGTGTGTAAACACCCATCCTTTTACCACTTAATTCTGGCTAAAACAAGACCAAAACACGTAATTAATATCATTTGTTTGGAATTATGCGTGGTTTTTGTGTTTATTGTGATTTCAGAGCTAACCGGATGAATATTAAAGAAAACATGGGATTGCACGGGTTTTATCAAGGAAAAAGACTCAAGATAAAGTCCATTGTCCAAGAGATGCAAAAGATTTGAAGTCACTAGGCCTATTCGAAGATTTATCGAAGAAAAGGACTAAAGATGGAAGATTTTCATAAGTCGAAGAAACTCAAGTCTATTTAACGAAGAAATTAAAAGACGAGTTGGATTTAATCGACGACAAATCCCGAATCAGAATCGAAAACGTCAACTTTTCTGAAAAGACGAGAAGACAAGAAGAAAGGGAGAAAGCCCACTCACCAACCAACCACTAGGAGTATAAATAGTCTTTCCCTTCACACAATTAGGGAGTTAGCTTTTTTTTTCCTTTTTCCAGTAACTTAGGTTCGTTCCATCACCAACTCCATTAGGGAGTTTGGTGATTTTCATCTTTTTCTTTCAATCTTGTAATCCAAAATCATTAACCTTGTTACTTTTACATTAATCAATCCATTCCATCTTTCCATTCATCTTGTTCTTCATCATTTTTATTGCAAGTTTCTAAGTTCTTATTTGATTCAAGTTTGATTTCAAAAGTTGTTGATTTAGTGTTTTTATTGGTGGGATTTGTTCCTTATGGTATGTTAATGATTATTGGTTAGTTTGGTAAAACCTTTTTGAGTATTTAGTTTGATTTTGAGTAATAAACCGTGTCCCCTGTTTACTTGTTGCTGTTACTGTTCTTCGTTACCCAGGATTTTCCGAACGAGCCAAACTTTCCGAATAGGAGAGTTTGTGTTTCCCTTATTCGGAATCTTTCAATATTCCGAATAGGGGTGTTTTCATTTCTGTTACTCGGAATATTTCAATATTCCGCATAGGCATTCTTTTGTTATCTTATTCGGAACTTTCCATATATTCCGAATAGAGTTTTCATTCCGAATAGGGGTTTCCACTTTCCCCCTATTCAGAACATTTTAAATATTCCGCATAACCTTAGTTTTCCGAATTGGCATGTTATTCCGAATGACCTTAATTTTCCGCATAGCCCTGATTTTTCCGCATAGAGCTTTTATTCCGAATGAAAGAGTTTTTCCGCATAGATGTCTTTTCCGAATAGAAGTATTTTCCGCATAAGCCTACTTTCCGAATGATTTTCCGCATAGAGAAGACTTTCCGAATGACTATACTTTCCGAGTAACCTTACTTTCCGAATAGAGCTGTCTTTCCGAATAGAGCTGTCTTTCCGAATGGTGTTTTATTCCGCATAGGGTATTCTTCAGTAAGAGTTATTTTTCAGCTTATTATTTGTTGCCTGTTTTGAGTTTATTTCATTACCATTTTATTCACTTACCTGTTAGTAGAATAGAAAACCAAATCCACTTTTTGTCACCAAGAACAAATCATTCCACTTTTAACTGAGATCAATTCGAGAGGATTCCGAGAATTCGAACTTTTTCACCACACTAAAATCATAATATCAAAGCTCATCACCATACTCAAGTCTTTCTGGTTCAACAATCATCACACTTGAATCTGAGCTAGCTCCATCACTTTCTTCTTCAGAAGTCACAACAAATGGTGACTTTTCCTTTTTACCTTGTTCCATCATTTGCTCAGCCAATCTTCTATCAAATTCAACCTGAGCTGCATTCTTTGGAACAATTTCTTCTACCAACTTACCCTTACCCTTATCTGTTGGTGCAATTGTTGGTAGGGTAGATGATAATACCTGAGTAGGAACATCTTTGATGATAGATGATGACTGGAATACATCACCTCCATATGCAGATCTGTCAACGCCCAAATTGCCTCTATCAGCGCCCAAAATACTTCTATCAGCATCCAAACTTGTCTTGTCAACGCTCAAATATTTTCCCTCAGCGCCTTGTGTAACCTCTCTCAACATATCTGTAAATGATAAATTTAAACTGGTTGGAGAGATCAAGGACGTATCAAAACCTGTTTGTTCCTTCAAAGTAGTAAGAGCTTCAGCAACATCCAATGATTGACCATCTTGACTGCTCTTATCACTCAGATTTCTTTGATCTTCCTCCCCTTTGGAAGACTCCTCCATACCTCCCTTTGCATGAGCACTCTCCAAAACAACAATCCTCTCCCTCAATTCCTTGAGTTCAAGGCCTTGGTTACTGACAATTTGTACCAAGTCTGCATTCTGCTTTTGCAAGCTAATGCAGACAGCCGTCAATTCCAAAAGAGTCATTGGTTCCAGTCTGCCCTCTTCTGAAATGGGGATTTGACCTCCCAAGTCAGGTTCATTGGGCATGGATGAGGACTTAATTATGGTGGGACTGCCTTGGCCAGCTGCTAAGCCAGAACCAATAGTCCCAGCCTCATCCAGGTCACCAGCCACACTTGTGGTGGTGGTTCTCTCTGCTTCATGGCTAGGACCACCAGAGGAGAACACTCCAGCAGTCCTTTGGCGTTTAAGCAACCTATATTCAGGTGGTGTGGAAGATGGTGTGGAAGAAGGTGTAGATGTGGGTTGGTTAAGGGGTGTTTGGGATTGTGATGGTTGGGTGTCAGTGTTATAATTAGGCACATCAACGCCCACATTAAATGTGTCAGCGTCAAAGGGATTTTGGTCTATTTGCATTTGGTCAGGTGAGGGTAAAGGTTCAGGGATAGGTTCAAGTTGTGGGTGAGGGTCAATATGAGGTTGGGGGTCTGGTTGGGGTTGTGCTGCTGCAATAACAGCAAGCATGGCTGGGGTTAAAGGTAGGTCTCTATGAGGTGGTGAATTCATCTTGGTAAAAATAGCTTTCTTTTGTTCAGGGATTTTACAAAAATCATTGTGATCCCTGGAACAATATCTTTGAGCATCAAAAATCATTTGCAGAAAACGGGGATAAGCTAAAGTCATTTTTGTCCCCTTGTTTTTACACATTCCTTCAAAAATCATTTTAGACCAGTTATATTTTTGCCCTGTTGCAATACACACAATAGCAGTTGCAATGGATCTATTGATCTCATTGTGTGCAGTACATTTGGGACTCAAACATTGAAGGAGAATGTGAATGAGGTACTTCCAGGCTGGGGGAAATTCCTGCTTATGGTACTTATTAAGAGTACCTTCATCAGGAATAGGGTATCCCAAAGCCCTAAGCCCTTGTTCTATGTCAGATATGGGAAGAATGGTTATACCATCAGCATCATTAAGATGCAAGGCCTGGCGTACCAAGGCCTCAGTAACCACCCAAGATCTCCTATGAACAATAGAAGTTAATGTGGTCACTCCATTAACTGTTGAGGAACTAACAGTGTTCCAAAACTGTTTAATGTGTGTGACTGGAATGAGTGGTGCATGAGAAAGAGCATACCTTAATGGGGATGCGTTCAAATACTCCACCATTTGTGTGTATTGAGGGAACAAATTATTATCAGCAACAAGATAAGCAATCATGTTGTGTTGAGACTTGAACCCCAAATCCAATTCTGCTGAGTTAAATCTTGGTGCCATTGATGAAAGCTGTTAATTTGAAGTATAAAAGATGAAGGTTGATAAGAGAAAAGTGTTAGACAAGAATTATAGATACCCTGTTTAAAAATAGGAGCCAAATTTATAGGAGTGGATGAATGCATGTGATTAGCCCAAAAATAGGCAAAGATTTTCAAAAACTAATCATGAAAATATTGAAAAAGTTATAAGTTATCTCATGCATTTAATGAAAGTAACAACTCCTAAAATTACGGCTTGAAAATATGTCAAAAAGTAACAACTGGGTAGGTCCCATTGATTGTCAACGGTCAAATATAACCCATCAACGCCCAACGGCTATAATCTTGTCAACGTTCGCCTAAAGCCATGTCAGCGTCCAATTTGGTCACAACAACGCTTGGAAAAATCTTGTCAGCGTCCAAAAATAAAATTGTTTTAAAAAGTGAAAAATGACCTTAACATGTAATTTATCCTAGAGAAAATAACCAAAAGCTGATAATTATCATAGGGCGGCAAGCACTGTCCAGTTATGCACACTTGCATAAGCAAGATAGACATAACAGTCCTCTAGTGTCCCTTGCTAACCAAAATTCTTAACAACCAAGTTACCTTATAAAATCCTTGTTACTCCCAGGTAAAACCCATATCAAAATGATTTCCAAGTCTCCCAACAGACCACAACCAATTCTAGGCCAAAAATGTCTTGGCAGCATGCAAAGTTGATATACTATGCATGCTACAGTGCCTCATGGTTTAGTAAAACTAACCCATCCTCACCTGTGGACACAATCTAGAATTGTGATAAGAGTATCATATGGATACCCAAAAATCCTAAAGGTTCCTAAAACCTCCCCTTAAACTATGATACATGAGTTTCTCAAAATATATATGAACATTAAAAATTTATGTCAAGATAGGAATATAAATATTCCAACCATCAACCATAAACAAAAACATGTCCAAATAGCTCTTCAAAGATCCATAAGCAACTCTGTATCCAATGGCATAAAGCTACCACCACCTACACATTTAGATTGAAAACCACAAAACTAACATTTGTTGCTGACAGCGCCCCGACAACACTTGTCAGCGTTGAAGGAACTCTTGTCAGCGTTAGACAATAATATCTCTAACAACGGCAAAATAACACTTGACAGCGTTACATTTACCTTTGTCAGTGTTAGAAAAATAAAGTGGAAAAATCTAAATCATCACAAAGACCAATAACAATGCATTATCCTGTACATACTTTTACAAAAAGGTTCCAAAACACATATTAAGTGAGATTAACCATTCTAATATTTGTTACCAAATATTGAAATCTTCCAGCATCAAAAGGTTTAGTTAATAAATCAACCACATTATCTTCTGTGGCTACCCTATCTGGTTGTATTAAACCTTTCTCAAAGCAATCTCTTATAAAATGATGTCTAATTTCTATGTGTTTGGTTTTAGAATGATGTACAGGATTTTTAATAATGTATAAAGTACTGTTATTGTCTACAAAAATCTTGGTATGCATAAAATTATACCCATAATCCAACAGCTGGTTCTGAATCCATAAGACTTGTCCACAACAAGCAGCTGCTGCAACATATTCTGCTTCAGTTGTAGAGTTTGCCACCACTGTTTGTTTCTTGCATTGCCAAGAGATTAATCTGCTCCTAAGAAATTGACATCCACCAGTTGTGGATTTCCTATCAAACTTGTCACCACCATAGTCACTGTCTGAATATGCAATAAGCTCCAATGGAGAATCTTTTGGATACCACAAGCCAAGATCTGGATAACATCTTAGGTACCTAAAAATTCTTTTCACAGCAAAAAGGTGACATTCTTTGGGAGTCACTTGATGGCGTGCACAAGCACACACGGCAAACATGATGTCAGGTCTTGAGGCTGTAAGATACATCAATGACCCAATCATTGATCTATAGTGCCTAACATCCACATCCTTTCCAGCTCCAATTTTTCCCCAAGGGTGTTCCCTATCCATAGGAGTGGAAGCATCCTTTTCATGTGGAGAAAAACCATATTTCTTCAAGATTTCAGCTACATACTTGTCTTGGGAGATGAAGATACCATCTTCTTTCTGCTGAACTTGCAATCCTAGAAAGAAGTTCATCTCACCCATTGCACTCATCTTGAATTTATCTGTCATGAGCTTGGAAAAGTCCTCACTCATTTTTGGATCAGTAGACCCAAAAATGATGTCATCAACATAGACCTGCACAAGCAACACATGTTTTCCTTTCTTCTTTGTAAATAGTGTCTGATCTATGGTGCCCCTCTTGAATCCATTTTCCACCAAGTAGGTGGACAATGTACCATACCATGCTCTTGGGGCTTGATGAAGTCCATACATAGCTTTCTTCACTCTATAAACCTTGTCTGGATTCTCAGGATCTTCAAAACAAGGAGGTTGCATGACATATACTTCCTCAACGATTGTTCCATAGAGGAAAGCACTCTTCACATCCATTTGATAAACAGTGAAGTTCATACAAGAGGCATAAGCTAGAAAAATTCTTATAGCTTCAATTCTGGCAACTGGGGCAAAAACTTCTTCATAATCTATTCCTTCCTCTTGTGTATATCCCTGAGCTACCAAACGTGCCTTGTTTCTGACCACAATACCTCTTTCATCTTTCTTATTCCTTAGAACCCATCTTGTCCCAATTAGTCTCACATATCTAGGACAATCAACCAGCTCCCAAACATCCTGTATAGCAAATTGGTGAAGCTCATCCTGCATTGCTTCCACCCAACTAGGTTCTTTGAGAGCATCAAAAATCTTCTTGGGTTCTTCTTGTGACAGAAAACATGCAAACAAACATGCTTGTACAAGAGGGGTATCAACCTTCTTGTGTATATTGGCAATAAATCCACCAAGACTTTGATGGGATCTTCTTGTCTGAACTAGAGCCATAACATCACCAATGATCTGAGATGTGGGGTGATCCTTAGCTGTGGAAGTGAGAACTCCTCCTTCAAAAAGTCTGGTGTCCTCAACTTCACGCTCCATGTTGCCAATATCTTCTTCATCAGACTCTCTTTGATCAACAGAAATCTCTTCATGGACATTGGAAGGTCCACCTTGTTCAAAATGGGAAGAGAAAAGATGTGCAAAGGTGTTGTCAAAGTCTGATCCTTGTTTGTCAGCGCTTGGGCTAACAACGCTTGAACTGTTGGTGTCAGCGTCTGATCCATCAGCGTCTGAATTAGTCTTGTCAGCGCTTGATTTCCCTTTGTCAGCGCCTGAAGAACCATGCATGTTTGTATTTGGTGGTATTTGGAAACCACCATTATCTTTTCTAGCAGCAACAGCAGCATAATACTCATCTGTCCATATAGGAAGTGTAACATATTCTTGTGTGGGAGATGACTCAACTGCTGGTGGTCCATCCTCCTTAGCAACCTGTATACCTGAAACATTACCAATTCTCTTTTCCAAAACACTTGGAGTTACCTTCACAATGTCTGGATCAGTAACAGGCATATAATTTAAAGCTCTAGATAAAGGTTCTAAGTCAAACAACCAATTTGGACCACTTTCAGGATCACTAGGTTTACTCTCTAAAAACCTAACATGTACTTTTTCAAGTATACGTTTTTCCTTTTTAATGTAAACCCTATATCCTTTGCTCTGCACTGAATAACCCATGAAGTAGCCTTCATCACCTTTTGAATCAAATTTACCTAGGGCTTCACTAGTTTCTAAAACAACTACATGACAACCAAAAGGCTTGAGAAAGCCAATATTTGGCTTCCTTCCCCAAAGTAACTCATAAGGTGTCTTATTATGAATTTTGTTGACCAATGCCCTATTTTGAACATAACAAGCTGTGTTGACAGCTTCAGCCCAAAAGGCTATAGGAAAGTGGGCATCAGCCAACATGGTTCTGGCTGCTTCAATAAGGGTTCTATTCTTCCTTTCAGCAACCCCATTTTGCTGTGGGGTTCTAGCTATGCTAAACTGCCTAGTATTCCCTTTCTTGGCACAAAAATCATCTAACAACTGATTTCTAAACTCACCCCCATTGTCACTTCTAATAATTTTGACCTCATTACCATTCTTCTTTTCAATCTGGGTAATGAAATTAATCAGACTTTGGGCAGTTTCACTTTTCTTGGCTAAAAAGAAAGTCCATGTAAACCTGGAAAAATCATCAGTGATAACAAAACAATATGATTTACCCTTCAAACTTTCTATATTAGTTGGACCAAAGAGGTCCATATGCAATAAGTGAAGTGGTTTAGAACTAGAGTGCACCTGTTTAGACCTGAATGAGACCTTGTGCTGCTTGCCCTTAAGACATGCAACACAAGAGTGGTCATTGTGGAAAGCCTTTTCAGGCAAACCATCAACTAAACCAAGCCTCACAAGTCTATTGATATTCTTAAAATTTATGTGCCCTAATCTCCTGTGCCAAAGATTACTTTCATCTACTGTGGCTTTAGCATAAAGACATGACATCATTTTATTATTTATCTTAATTCCATTAAGATTCACATTATATATGTCTTTATGCCTTGGTGTTCTAAATTCTATGTATTTCTCCTCAGGGAGCTTGTAATCTTTGCTTAACACCAAGCACTCAGTATCTGTGAAAAGAACCTTATTTTTGTTATCACACACTTGTGATACACTAAACAAATTATAATCCAGTTCTTTTACCAGGAAGACATTCTCAAACCGTAGATTGTTGGTGACAAGGGTTCCTTTTCCAGTGATGGTGCCATAGCCCCCTCCAAAGTATACCTTATCACCATCTTGAATAGGAGTGAAGTTTGTAAGATAGTCTTCCTTTCCTGTCATGTGCCTTGAGCATCCACTATCCCAATATCCATAATCATTGATCTTCTTCTGAATGCCCTGCACATAAAGAAAACACATTAGTTTTCTTTAGGAACCCAAGCCTTGGAAGACTTGGATTCATCTGGTTGTTCAACAAGAACAGACTTGGTTCTCATAACAACCCCATTTTCATCCCTTTTTGAATGAAATTCCCAGTCAACCCCAATTGGTGTTGACATTGCTTTTGAAATATAATGAAACCTGTTGCATGTCATAGAAACACCAGTAGAATTAGAGTTTTGGTCTTGTTTTGGTCTCCATGTTAAGCTAGTAGAAGCTTTAAACCTATTTCCCTGTGGTTGCAAATACCTAGGTTTGGCAGTGTGTCTGTCAGCGCTGAAATTGCTCTTGTCAGCGCCCCGATTGCCTTTATCAGCGTTGAACCTAGGGTTTGATACAGGAACCCATTGCCTATTGGACCAAGTGTTTGACTTTTGAAAAGGTCTTAGGCCTTGTGTGTTAGACCCTCTAGTAAAGAATGGGGCTGGTCTAACAACTTGTGAACTCTTGTTCACAAAGGTATTGGGTCTGACAGTGTTTGACCTATGTTGACTTTTGTCAGCGCTGAAATGGTTCCTATCAGCGTTGACATTGGAAGCGTTGACACATTTGTAAGCCAAATGTGAGAAGCTACCACATGTGTAACAAGCTTTTCTAGACATAGTCTTAGGTCTAGAAGCAAAGAAGCCTGTTCCATGGTTACTAACTTGGCTTTTTGGTGACCTAGTATTCCTATACATCTCTGCATACTTAACACTAGGTTTTCTAACAGTTTGTGGGCCAAGGTCAACAACTTTGCCAGTGGTAAGGTGTGTGATTTTAATAGGTTTAGGATCATTGGACTCCACAATATTATGGCTCATGATTGGTGTGGGCTCATTTGGACTTTCACACAACAACCCTCCCTTAACAAACAAAGTGTGGTTAGCTTTCTTCCACTCATCTAGGTCAGTCAGTTTCTGTTTGTATTCTTCAACTGGGGAAGTCACTCTAGGTGGAGGAATGAATTCCTTCTCTTGGAGTTCTGGCAAGCCAGTCCAAGATAAGTCCTTTGATTGGACACCATAGATATCCCCAGCTGGTGGTGGAACACCAGTATAATCTTTCATCCCAATCCCACTCATGTCCTTAGAGTCTCTTTGTTTACTAACACACTCTCCTAGGGATTGTGTAGCCTTATCAAACCTCTGGATTTTAAGACTCACATTATCTTTATTTTTGTTAGCCTCTTCTAACTGAGCTATCAAATCAAGATTAACCCTGTTTACTATATCTTGAATATCTTTACTTTGATGTAACTCATGTTTTAAGATATTTATTTGATCCTTTAAATCAAACTCCATTTTCTTATACTCAGCTACTGTCTTTTCTGTTTGGGTAAGAGCAATTTGATAATTAGATACTTTGCATCTTTCAGTACTTGCCTCATCTAATAATTTTACTATCTCTTGATTTAGTTTTTCAGTATTTAAACGACAACCCTTAGAACAGAAAGCATCATCATATACCTCATTATCTGATGAAGAGGAGGAGTGTGCCATGAGAGCATATTCAACATGCTCTTCTTTAACTTCAGCAACCAAAGCTCTGTCCTCTTCCTCATCCTTAGCCATAAAGTTCCAGCTCCAGTCCCATCCTCCAACACCATCAATTTGTTGAACAGCAACCATGGCCTTGGAATCTTGGCTCTTAACCATTTGGCTTGAGGGCTTACCAGCATCAGATCTTCTTGGAGATCTACATTCCCTCATAAAGTGCCCCATCCTATGACAATTGTAGCACTCAACCTTTGATTTGTCAAATCCAGCAACATCCTTGGCATTAAAGGTCATCTTCTTTTTGAACCTTTTATTAAACCTGTTTGCTCTTAAACTTACAAGAGCCATAGTCCACTTGATGTCCATCTCTTCCAATTGTTCATCACTTATCTGCTCAAGATCTTCATATGTAATCCTTGAATCACTGGGCAAAGAAGCAATAAATGCACACACAGTATCTAGATCTAAACCAGCAGGTTTAATTCTATCAGCGCCAAAGTTTTGTGTGTCAGCGCTTGAGTATAAAGCGTTGACAGGATATGATCCAGCGCTGACAGACTTAGATCCAGCGTTGACACATTGAGATCCAGTGGCTGGATGTCCATAGAAGTTCATGGAATCAAATTGGCCTTCACTTTGTGAGAAGAAGGCCATGTTACTACTGGAAGATTTATTATCACTATCCAAAAGCCATTCATTCTCCAACAGTCTTAGTTTGTTGAAGATGTCATCAAACCTGGAGGTCTTGTGGGTGTTATTGACAAGAATGGATCTTGTCTCAATCTTCCATACATCACCAAGGCTTTTGAGAAAAGTAGCATTCAAGTCAGGGTCATCAATCTGTGTTCCCATGAAGGAAAGTTGACTTGTGATGTCAAGCAATCTACTTCTCACACTGCTGAGATTCTCATTTGGTTGAGCCTTAAAGACAGTATACTCATGCATGAGTTGCTTCTTCTTTTCATCTTTTGTGTCAGCATTGCCACCATGTGCTACTTCAAGAGCTTCCCAAAGCTCTTTTGCAGACTCAAAGCGTTTGTACTTGTGCTGATTCTCATGACCTAGGGCGTGTTTCATGATGTTCAAGATTTTCATGTCCACCCTTTTCTTGGCTATATCTTCAACAGATACAGCTCTTCCATCTTCAGGCTTTTCCTTCTTATCAGCTTCAGGACAATTAGGAAGAGCTACCCTTGCGGCAATAGCAGCAGCAATCTTTTGAGCTTTGTTGAATGTGTTCCCATATTCAACAATCTCCCAAAGAGTGTAGTCATGGATGGCTATATATTGCTCAAAATTAGACTTCCAAAGCTCGAAGTTCCTGGCATCAAACATGGGAATTTTGATACTAGGGTTTGTGGAGTTGTTTTGTAGCAAAGTAGAAGGCTGATTTGTGCCAGACATGATGTTTTTAGGGTTTTGAGAGATTTAGGGTTTTTAGGGTTTGGTGTTTTAGGGTTCTTGCGTTACTTAAAGATCAAAAGTTTCTCAACAAGCTCTGATACCACTTGTTGATCCCAAACTTAGATCGATTAAGCTTTGTGTATACGAGATTAGATCAAGTAATACACGTAGAGAAACCTTTGCTTATGAATAAAGTAACTAAGTGTTATGTGGAATTAACACTTAATCTAAAACACAAAGATGTTAAACAAACTTTCACTTGTATTAGAATGATCGAATTGATTATAATGAAAGAGGTTTAACTTGAGAAAACTTATGAAAAACTGAATATTAACTTTAACCTAAAAGATCTTCTTTTATAGATTAAGAAGTCTTGTACAATAAGCTACGAATCAACTATTCTAGGTAAAGATAAACATAGAAAATACATTGTCGTCTCTATCCTTACTAGAAGTATTCTAGAATATAATAAACGTGTAGCTCACATCTTCCATCATTGCTTGTCTTCAATCTGTCAACGCTTGACTTTAACTTGTCAACGCTTATGCTATCAGCGCTCACTTTGCTCTTGTCAACGCTTGAGTTGTTCTTGTCAGCGTTCAAGTGATCTGGCCTTAATTTATTCCCAACATTTCCCAATCAACGTGAGTTCATAGCCTTGCACTCTTTTAAATGTTTTTATGAAATGTTTTATAAACCCGCGAGGGAGATAACGAGTTAGTTTTAATTAAATAGGACACCAGTTGTCCCGACTGTTTGCTTATTGATTTGGACCCGAATGATTGTATGACCCGATGAATGATTATATGACCCGATGTATAAAATAAAATGGATTATTATTAGTTAGGTTATGTCACTAAAAGTCCCATTAGCATGAATTGTGAACTACCAGGATTTGGTAGACGCTTATGCATATAATAGTACTATTTGGGGAAGATCACCCCAGTTCGCGCTTGACGGTTGATCCCCGTCGTGCCACACTGATTGGTAAGAGAATTTATGTATGAGAAGATTTATATAAGCGTGATTATTGTGAAGACACGCTGTTTTAGATGGGCAAATGAGTTTCGGGTTAGCTACCCGTTGTTTGTTATAGTAAGGTAGCAATGTCATGCGGCTTATAATAATCCAATAACAAAAATACTGCTATACGCACTGAATTACAATATATTGCCTGACTAGCAATATGGGGTCTATTATTGATATTATGTTCGTGTTTTGGTTTTACAAACCATTTTCTTATAACGGTTTTTATGAAACTCGATACAACGTTATAAAACGTATCAAATAATGTTTTTACGACAATGGTTCGTTTATGTATTGAAAGGCTATATATAGCCATATGTGATATGTTAATAAACAGTGAGGTTTAGTTTAGAGAAAATTCTTGAAATGTTTCAAAGTTGCACATATTTTTCTAAAATGTACCAACTAAATGAAAATTTCTCAAAATATCCTATGCAACTTATGCGACTTATGCGACTTTTCTAAAATTAGAAAAAAAAAGTTTAAAAATTTTCCCATTTTCGGAAAAGTCGCATAAGTTGCATAAAACATTTTGGGAAATTCTCATTTGGTTGGTGCATTTTGGGAAAGTGAGTGCAACCTTGGGGCATTTCAAGAATCTTCCCTTTAGTTTAAGTTTTCCCACATATTTGTTCACCACAAATCTATATATATATATATATATATATATATATATATATATATATATATATATATATATATATATATATATATATATATATATATATATATATATATATATATATATATATATATATATATATATATATATATATATATATATATATATATATATATATATATATATATATATATATATGACGTAATTTGATTACATGATTGTTTGATGATTATTTTAATATTTATACGAGGTATTTATACGACGTAGATTGTCACAAGAAACCCTAACTCTCCTAGCAAATCAATCGAAGCTATTCCCGTAGGAATTCTAGCTATTCTAGATCTAAACCAAGTTGTGGATATTTATGATCCCAACAAATGGTTGATATTCGTAGAAATGTTGATATTAGTTGATTATGCTATTAAAGAAGAATTGGCGAGATTAAATCTGATATCGATGTCATGATGATCTTTCCTTATAGAACGGAGTTTGACAAAACGTTACCACCAGGAAAGGTGTCATCTGATTCGTTGTCATCCAATTCTTAAATTTGAAATCGAAAGGGTGAATGTTTCAATTGAGGTTGTCATTGGAACCATTACCCAAAAGCCTCATGCCACTAGTACCTTTCCGAGAAGTCTAATTGAATGTGTGAGTCATTTCATACTAATGACTCATTTGATAACTATTGATGAAGGAGTTATAGGATTGGAAATTAAGTGTTGTTCATATCGAACTTTTATTGTCCTTTCAAGGTCTAAGAATAACGTTGAAAATATTGGAGAATGAGGTAGGATATCGCATTGAGTATGATTTGGTTGAAACTTGAATGAAGTAAAAATTTAACTCATATGGAGTAAGAAATTGTTAAAAGGAAGTCGTCAAGTCCTGTGATTGAATTATAAGGTTTTAAATGATTTTTGATTCGTGTTAAGGGTTGTTCCTAGGCCATTGTCCAATGCAGAGGATGCCCAATGTCCAAGAAATAAATTGAAGAAATCTCCTTCTAAATTGGGACCGATGGATCTTCCGGGACAGGTGGAACACCTAATGAATCTTGTAGATTAGTATTCACTGTGATATCTTTTAAAAATCCCTAACTTAACTGAGACATCATTTGGTAGGATGAGTTTTTGGAATTGTATGACATGGCAACACGTAATGTGTTACGGTACAATTTTGACTTGTTTGAGATTAATGAAAAGGGCTACCTCTGATTGCTAAATCCTACATGTATCGATGTTATCCAGCTTTTCTTGCTTCTTCCTAATGTTCGCATTAGTGATGCAACCATTGGACAAGTACTCATCTCGATTTGAGTTACGTTGTAGATTATTCGTTTTGAGTGCCATCGAGGTCATGAACCTCATGATTAATTGGCTAAGCTCATTTCCTATTATATTGTAGTTAGTTCTTGGTGAACAAATTTTCATCACTCTTTTGCATATCACTCATTGTTTTTGTAAAGATAAAACAATATCCCTTGATAAAAAATTGAATTTCCATCACCATATGGATTATTTAAAGTGAGACTTATAAATAATCTCTATCGAAATAAAGTTGTTTATGAAACACTTTGGAAAACTTAATTGTTTTCATAACAAAGAACATCTCTGTAAATTCATTTTGATTCTTATTCCAGAATTAAGCGTGAAAATGTATTTTAAACATGATGACAAAATTTTGACAAACTGAGTATTGTATCGTTAATCTTAAAATTGTATATAGTTGCGCGCCTACATACAATTTGGAAGGGATCATGCAAGGCTGATTAGTAGTCACCATAAAATTGATTAATAAACACTACATTTTATTTGAAGATTGTGAAAAATTGAATTTTATGAGATCTGCAAGAAGTGAAAAATAGGGACATATTGTTAGGAACACCTACATATGTGCCCGTACCATTTATTTTCTGAATCAAATTTAATCATCTGTGGAAATTGTCTTAATTGACAATTGATATCCCCTCCTTGTCCAATTCTCTCGTAGTGAGATTCTTTGGAAAAGTATCTAATTATCGAGTATTAATACCCGACTGGGTGTATCGATGTTCCTATCATTTCTTTTGATTAGATTTCATTTGAATGACCTGGGTAACGATCCGAGGAGCTCTCGAATGCGTACTCAAATTATGAAAACATGGGATATATCCATGTTTGTTAATGTTTTCTTCTGTATCTGATTTGAAATTCTCTTGCGTAAATTATACGTTGACCTTACTCTTTTAAGGTTAGCTATGTCTCCATATATCCTTGAATTGTGAAGGATTATGAGTTATTATTAGTCTTTTGAGAAGTTCACATCTTATCAACGGTAATGAAACTGGAAAGTTGATAGTGCCAGTAGAATGGATTGATTGACTATGACATAATGTCATTGTCTTAATTGATGGGAACTCGAGTACAAATCCCCTAAAAGATAAGATGTTGATTATCAAAAGTGATCTAAATAATTCTTGATGGATGATCATATCCTGCATTTAGACTTGAAATTATACCATGAATGGTTATGAACTAGTCATAGATCTTGTAAAGAAAGAACTTAATGTAAATTTATTAAAAGATGTTTCTGTTATCTGAAATTTTAGGAGGTATTTGCTGGTGAATTACCTAGACTTATGCCATTAAGGCGGGTTGAATTTGGTATTGATTATTTCCCGGTGCTACATGTAACACCCCCAAATATTCATACTTTAGTTCAGCGGAAGAGTCTGGATAGCACATTACTTAAATCATAGACAACGCTTAAAATCGCGTCGTTTAATAATAAAGCATTTTCCATTCATGAATATCAAATTTACATAGGTCCCAAGTCATAGTATTACATACAATTTTACAAAACATTTGAATGGAAATTGTTATTTAAGTGCGGGCCATGAATTCTTGTCGTCTTCCCAAGAATTACCTTCAAGTACCTGAGATAAAACATGTTAAAAGAAAAGGTCAGCGAAAACGCCGAGTGAATTCATAGAGTTTAATGAAATCTGTTAATATATCATCGGTATAAAATTATTACCGAAAATCATTTTGTACAATTTTTTGTCGTAGGCCATAGATTAAGCCAAAAACATTTTATACAAATCTTTGTTGTAAATCATACTATAGGCTTTTGCCTTCAAAACCATTATACGAACCAATGTCGCAAAAACATCATACAATACGTCATATAACGTTGTATAGAGTTAAATAAAAACCGTTATATGAATATGGTTATGAAAAACCAAAACACGAACATAATATCAATAATAAGACCCCGTATTGCTAGTCAGGCAATATATTGTAATTCAATGCGTATAGGAGTATTTTCGTTATTGGATTATCATAAGTCGCATGACATTGCTACCTTACTATAACAAACAACGGGTAGCTAGCCCGTAATTTCCTTCTTTCCCATCTAAAACAGCATGTCATCACAATAATCACGCTTATATAAGTCTTCTCATACATAAATTTGCTTACCAATGAATGTGGCACGACGGGGATCAACCGTAAGGCGCGAATTGGGGTGATCTTCCCCAAATAGTACTATTATATGCATAAGCGTCTACCAAATCCCGGTAGTTCACAATTCATGCTAATGGGACTTTTAGTGACATAACCTAACTAATAATAATCCATCTCATTTCATTCATCGGGTCATATAATCATTCATCGGGTCATACAATCATTCGGGTCCAAATCAATAAGCAAACAGTCGGGACAACTGGTGTCCTATTTTATTAAAACTAACATGTTATCTCCCTCGCGGGTTTATAAATCATTTCATAAAACATTTAAATGTGAGGCTATGAACTCACGTTGATGTGGGAAGGCGGTTATCAGCGATTTGGATGTACGGTGCGTGCTTCAATCACGGAAACCTAGACAAATAATACTCGTCTTAGACTCTTGTCCAATGACTTTTATAAAAACAATGGCTATGTATATATGATGATATCATGAGTATGATGATGATCATGTGGGAGTTTATATCTTCATACACATTATAGTGTTATGTGTTAGTCAAATTTTTGACTAGTTACACTAGTTTCAATCCAATTCCATATCAAGGCCTAATAAGCCCATTAAAGTCAAATACTTTATAATAGCCCATTTATAGTTTTTATATCAGGCCTATACTTATATGTTAGGCCCAAGTGGGTTAAGCCCCATGAGTAAGTCCATTAGTGTTTATCCAAACTAGTTGGGTCAATAGTCCATTAAGGCTACTTTGGCACGTTAATGTCCATAATTCATAAAGCTCGGGTTTTATTGATTTTTACTTGTCAAATGTACTTATACATCAGTATATGAGTTATAAAAAGTTTACATTAGACGGGTCCGACCGTCTATGTTTTATTTGACGAAAACGTTAATCTTTCGGTTTTAGCCGAAAAGACGTAAAACTTATGTATATAGTTTTATAACTTATAAAACATATCAAATTTCCATTTTTATAAAATGTCCCATTTACTTATCAAAGTATATACTTATTTATAAGTAATATATAAGTTAGTGGGTTTTAGGTATACATTTTATATTAATTTTACTTGAGTGCTAATTTTTTAATATATACTTTTGTTTTACAAATCTGATTATTAATTTAACTTTCACCATTTTTACCATATCTTAAGTTCTACAAATAGATAGAAGCTCATTTTTTGGCAGCCCAAACTACATGATATGTGCTACAATTAACTCAGCTTTATCTACTGCTCAGTCAACCTCTAAATGTCTCTAACAGTTCGTCCAAAACAAACTATACAAATTTGGACTTCAATAATGTTTTGATCATATCTTACTCATTTTTATGGATTCCATTGTGTGGCTGATGAGACTGCTTTTATACATAGTCTCATTGTCCAAAATGGGCTTAAAATGCATTAAATATCATTAAAACTGCCAAATATATGCTCGTGTTTGTTGCTTGTGTATTTTAGGTACGGATATTGAGGAAATGACAAAAAGATCACAAGAATCAATCAAAAACGAACACGGGAAACGAAGCCGCACAATGAACCGGACCCGAATCAAGAATTTCCAAAATGGACCTTGAAGAATTGAATATAGTCAACATTGGTCCCTCATTTTTGAAGATTTGGCAAGAAAGGCCCTTGGAGAATTCATTTATACAAGATACATCCTTAGATTTTGAAGACATGTCATTAAAAGCCCTTGAAGATTGCATTTATTGCACTTTTGGTCCTTGATAAAAGTTTTTATAAAACTTGTGCCAAAATTGACAAGTTGATGAAAGTTAATTACAAAGGATTGGAAGTTATTTGCTGTTTATTACAAAATGAAGAAAGGAAAGGAATTGAGGGACTCATTTGGGCAGACATCCAAACCTTTCCCAACCAATCACCACTCCACATCACACCCTACACCCAATCACACCCCACCACCTCACCACTCCATCTCCACGTCTGAAATCCACCAACACGTTTATTAAACTAAACGTGGTCAACTCCCAGTCAAACCCCTCCTTAACTTCCCACCAAAACACTTTTTTAGATCCCTTAATCCCAAAAACAGATTAAAACAATCCCTTAATCCCACAGAAACCCTAATTTTCGCAGACCCAGTTAACTTTAAAACAAAGGGTTTTGTGCCCAATCTTTCCAGATCATTGATTGATCCCACAATAAACAAAACCCACCCCTAACATCACTCACCCGTGACACCTTGTAGCCCCCCCCCCCAGTTGTCCCCTGCTTCAACATATTGGGCAAAATACGAATCTTGCATACCATTCAACAGCCAAGATGGTTTTCTTGTTCCCAAAGCTAGGAATGGACGTCCAAGATCAAAAGTGATAGGCTGGCAACATCACATGCTTCATTTGACCAAGACAATCAAAGGGAAAATTTGGGAATCTGCTTGTTAGGGTTTAGGATTTGATTTTCCTTGTATTATTTTATTCAAGCATTCTAGATTATTCTTAGGCTAGTATAAATACAAGCCGTTTGTGGCTGTATTCATTGTTCCAGTTTTCTAGCAAATTTCTTTTGTAATCCCTTTTTATTAAATATAAAGTTGGTATTTTTTTTTATAAAATATAATTCCTTTTATGATTTATAGAAGTTGGTATTAAGGTTGGCTAGAAGCTGAGTTCCATTATTTTAAACATTAGTTCAAGGATTTTCAAAAATTATTCTTATTTTCAAGGTTTCTGAAAAAGGTTGATGTTTTGATAAAATCTTGTTCCAAAAACGTGTTTTCCAAGTTTGTAAGTGGTTTTTTTAAGTGTTTTGAAAGGAAAAATATTTGAGAAATTATCTGAAAAGATTGTGAAAAAAGTTCTAAAAACAGATTATTGGTTATTGTATTCTCTTGTTCTTAGCAGGAAATCTTTTGAGCTTTGACTGTTGTTCCAAGGTTCTGCACAAGCCCCAGCTTGTTTGGAGATGGCTATGCAGCCATTGAGGGGCCTGGATGTGGGTCCCTCTAGGTAAATTGGTTTTGAATCCTTATTTTCAAGTTTTATGTGATTTGGTGGAATTTTTTGTGCAAGTGATTTAAGTGCTTGTTGTATGGATTGATTATGCTCATTCTAGGATTGTATGAATGTTTAGGACTTGGTTAATCAGATTTGAGTAGATTTGAATAGGTTTGCTTTGATAAATTTTTTTTTTCAGTATTTAAGGGGTGTTTGGATTTGAGATTTAGCTAGGAATGAGTGATAGCTTTTGAGTTAAAAATTGTTTAGTTACACTTCGGTTGTATGTGTCACAAGATATAAGTAGGTAGCATTTGGTTTGGTAGGTTTTCAAAGCAACTGGATGTTAAAAAAGTGGTAAACAGTCAAAAACAGCTAGGTCCTTTTTCTGCCTGTTTTTATTGAAATTTGCCCATCAAGTTTTGCAAGCTGCTATATTAGGTTAATCTAGGGATTTAGATTGCTTATATGCTAGTTGGTAGGGTTGTATGCAAGATTTGAGGCTTTGAAATTCGTTTTTGTGCAAGTAAAAAAAGGTCAACTGTTCATCAGAAACTTCATGCTTAATCAGTAACATTTGTGTGCCATTTGTCTGTGATTTTGTGAAGAGACTTGTGTTTTTTTCTTGTTTAACTGACTTCCCACAACCCAACTGGTTGTGGGAGTGCCCCCATTGTCCAAAGAAAAGCTTTAATAAGCTTTCCTAAGCTTATAAGGTCAACTGACCATTTATTTACACTAACAGTGGGAACTAAGTTCCCCCTGCTTGTGCACTAGTTACCCCTGCTTTGCAAATAGACAAACACAAGCACATGTCACTTTTAGCTTTTCCAATTTTTTGTCTTTAGTGACTTAATTTAGGAATTAGGGTTTGATTTTAGTTTCTATATTTTTCTTATTTAATTTTTGATTTTTCTGCTTAATTAGATTTTTTGTCACTGTTCATTTAATATTTATTAGATTAAATAGCTATTTTTAATTAACTTTTTACTTTCTGTTTTTGTCTTTTAGTGACAAAAATACTTATTTTTCAGTTTTTAAATTTTTCATAGATTAAGAAAAATAATTTAAGATTTTTAGTTTAAAAAGTTTTTACTATTCACTTTTTATTTAATTTTTAGAATTAATTTAGTTTAATTAGGGTTTTATTTGTTAACTGTTTTGTCTTTTAGTGAAAAATTTTATATTTTTCAAACTTTTTCATTTTTCTACTGTTTCTTAGTATAATTTAGGATTTTTAAAATTGTCAAACTATTTTTAGCATTATTTTATTATTTTTTATAATTATTTTAGTTTAAAAATTGTTTTTAGTGTTTTAAAAATAGAAAAATAGTTTTTAAAATTTAGGAAAAATACTTTTTAGTCTTTAACTAATATAAGTAAGTTATTTGTTCAATAAAATAATATTTTGGACATTTTGTTAATTATATTTAATTTTAGGGCTTTAATTAGCATTTAAAATTGAATATTTAAATAATTAAATGTTTAAAATATTTTTATTGGATTTTTATTCTTATTTATATTATTTTAGAATTATTTTAGCTTTTAATTAATTTTTAGGTTTAAAATTTTTAATTTGTAGCTTTTTACGGTTTTACGTGAACGACCTTTTCGTCTTAGCTTAATCCGCCTTCGTAACCGTCATTCTCTTCCTATCCCATTTCTATTTTCTTTTTTTCTCAATATAATCACAAATCATTATCCAATTCATTACACAACGCACTTGCCTCCTTGGGAAACGAACTTGAACTTATTTGGTCATTAGTGCTCGGTTTTCCTAAACCGACACTTAACGCTTACCACTATTTTGTCATCCTTTTCCTAAAGGGTAGTAAAACCACTACATCCATTTTGGCGCCGCTGCCGGGGAGGCGTGTTGTGTTTTGATTGGAATTGTTGTTTTTATATACTAACCGTAATTAGTATTTGTATTAGTAGCACTCTACTAATACGTATTATCGGTTTTTCGTTTTTTTGTGTGAATACTATTACTATATTGTATACGTAGAACAATAAATTCACAAGTACTCCAAATACGTGAGAAATCACAACCTTGACTTGGGAGGTCATTACCCAATCATTGTATTCGAATCTCAAACCAAAGAAAAAGGCAAAAATAGATAAATACTTTCGTGAAGCTCGATTTTGAAAATACAATCTATAAGGTGGGTATAAGGCGGATATTATAAAATATATCCTAAGGAAAAAGGCTCTTAAATGTTTCGCGCCGCCTCGTTTCCCCGCTTGCTTGTGAGTATTTGATTTTGAGAGCTAATCGAGGGTTTTGCCACCCAAAGTATTACTAAGTATCATATATATTTTCTTGGTTTCCATTGATTATACCCTCTTGAACGTTTTGGTGTTCCACCAACGTTCTAAAGTCATCAAAGGCGTTCACTTCACGTGACGTTTATGCTAACTCGTAATCAAGCAAGACGTGCACGTAAACGAAAGAACAAAACTCCCACTCCAAATCATTCTAGTGAGGAGTCTCCTATTGACGAACCCATTGTAAGAGAAGCACCAACCATGGCGAATCGAACTATGATGGAGTTACTTCAAGCACCCACCGAGGGTTATGGAGAAGCTATTGTGATTCCCGCTATCCTTGCGGAGAATTTTGAGGTGAAAACGGGTTTGTTGTCGATGATCCAAAACAACAAATTCCATGGTGATGAGAAGGACAATCCACACAACCATATCCGCCAATTCAGTCGTCTTACCGCCACTTGCAGGTATAAGGATGTCTCGAATGACTCGATTAAGATGATGCTTTTTCCCTATTCCTTAGCGGGGCCCGCTAAAATTTTGGTTAGAGAAAGAGCCACCCAGTTCTATATTGACGTGGAAGGATCTCGTTTCAAAATTTGTGAACCAAATTTTCCGCCCTCTAAGACTACGCACTTAAAAAACTAGATTTCAAAGTTTTCACAAGAATCAAATAAAAGTTTTTCAACGGCTTGGAATAGGTTTAAGGAAATGTTACATGAATGTCCTCATCACGGTTTTTCCGACTTGCATCAAATTGCCATGTTTTACAATGGACTTAATGATCATGAAAGAGATTATTTAAATGCCGCCACGGGTGGTAATTTTTTATGTAAAACGGTTGAGGAAGCTTTGGTGATAATTGAGAATAGGTCTAAGGTTTATAGCCCTCATAACACACCGAGTGTTGCCAAAATGGGTTCATCCTCGTCTCGTAGCATTAATGCCTTGCAAGATGAGGCAAATGAGGAGAATCGGTTTTTCGATAGGTTTTCGACTCTTATGTCCCATTGGAAAGCTCAAGAAGCTTCGAATTCCGCTTCGGTTAAAGCGGTTGCTAAGAGTCGTTTGTCGTGTGGTGGAGCTCATGATCTTTCCGAGTGCATTACCGCGGATGGTAACACTTCGAGTGCTTATGTAGCCACGGGAACTTATAACCAAAACGGTCAAGGTTCCCGCCAAAATCAAGCTCCACCAAATCAAAATGCTAATAACTATCGAAACAACAATCAAGGTGGTAATTATCAAGGATATCAACGTAATTACAACAAGGGTAATTATCAAAGTGGAAATGGTCAAATTTCAAACCAAAACCAAAACCGTGATTTTCAAACTACCACACAAGGTTTTCAAAATGATCACACCAAAAATCTTCAAGGAGAATTTTTGAATTATGCTAAGGCAAACGATGCTAAGTTTGATAATATGCAACGTGAAATGGTTAGCTTAAGATCCGAGTTGAAAAACGAGCTTAAAAACGAACTTGCTAATGAACATAAAACTCATGCTAATAAAATGGAAGGAAATGTTCAACGTCTCCAACAAAATCAACAAAAAATGGAGCAAGGTCAACATGAGATTAAGCAAGAGTTGTTAAAAGCGGATGCTAGGCAATCTAATTTTGAAGACCGAATAGGAAAAATGTTTGAAGCTATCATGTGTAAACCCTCTTCTTCGGGTGGTCTTCCTAGTGATACCATCGTGAACCCAAAAGGAGAATTGAAGGTGATTACCACACGTAGTGGTAAGACACTTAAGGAACCCATTTCTCGTCCAAGTACTTCTACGGAGAAGGAAAAAGAGAAAGAACCCGAGGTGGTGGTAGAAAAGGAGCAAATTCCAATCCCACGAAGTACCGCTCATACCACACCTACGGTTGAACCAATACCAATCATGGAACCCGAGATTCCAAAGGCTATGCCTACTATGCCCCAACCCACACCACCCTACCTTACCTTTCAAGACGAAACAAGGAAAAGGCACAAGAACGAAATAATTATCAATTTGAACTTTTTATGAAAATGTTTCGTGACTTGCATTTCAATATAAGTTTTGTCGACGCCTTGGTCATGATGCCTCGATTTGCCGCAAACTTCAAAAGTATGTTGAATAACAAAGAGAAATTGCAAAAATCGTCTAGTTGTTCATCGGTTTTTCTTAGCCGCATACCTCAAAAAGTCGGTGATCCCGGCAAGTTTTTAATCCCATGTGCTATACAAGATATGGAAGAATGCTACGCCTTGGCCGATCTTGGTGCTAGTATCAATTTGATGCCTCTTGAGATTTTTAATTCGCTCAATCTTCCCAATCTCACTCCTTCAAGAATGTCAATCGAGATGGTCGATCATTCTACGATTCTAGCTTGTGGAGTAGCCGAGGACGTCTTCGTGAAAGTTGGAAAGTTCTACTATCCCGTAGACTTTATTGTTGTTGACATTCCCATCGATCCTAAAGTTCCTCTAATTTTAGGTCGATCATTTTTGGATACCTCGAGAGCACTTATCGATGTGCATGCTAGGAAAATCACTCTTCGTTTCAATGAGGAAGAACTCGTCATTAATGCAACCCAAAACTCCACACTTTCTCATGTGTATTCTGTCACGTCTTTAAACAATGTTAGTCCTATCAAAAACATTTGTAAAAGGATTTCAAAAAGAGTTTTAGGAGTTGATAATAAAAACGACTTTCCGTCCCCTCCGCCGGCGGAGGTTAAGAGTGTTAAGCCTACGATTCCAATCACGAATGATTCTTCGGATGATGAATGTGTTGATCCCGATGGGGGAGTTTTCTTTGTTGACAAACGTTTTGAGAACTTACCACCACCTTTACCAAAACGGTTTTCAAATGTGATAATTTTTAGTGTGACTAACATTGCTTTAGAAACACCAAATATTTTTGACATAATTAAATCGGGTTTTCATAAGGAGAGTTTAAAAGATGAAAAAGGGAAAGATTTTAAATTGAATTTAAAAGATTTTTCTACAACTCTAACTCCGTCATCACCACGTGTTTTGAGTGCTACAAGCTCGTCTTCTCCTTTTGACGATGCTTTGTGTGGACTTAGTGTGGGGGAAGCCAATTATGTTCCCTCCCTTCTCTCCACCGAGGACGAGATATTTGATCCCGGAATTGCTTATAAAGGGAAATCTCTTTTCTATTTGATTGGTGCGAGTCTACCTCGAGTAGCTCATGGTTTTTATGAATTACCCATTGTCCCACCCTTCTATTTCTTCTCATCTATTTTCTTGAAACCCTTTGGGTTTTTGTTGGCACATCTAAGGATTTGGTAAATGATGGATGATCTATTGATTTGGTGGAGGATATGGGAAGAAGGAGATGGTGGTGTAGAGAGAGAAAGGAGAGAAAAGAAAAGTAGAGAGAGAAAGTGAAATTAGATTAAATGAAATGTTGAAAATAAATGAACCACCCCTCCTAACATGCTAGGAGGGGTATATATAGCCCACCCTACATGTGGGCTATATGGACTATATTTACTACAAACTGGATCACGAGCCTAATACAATAATATATCGTTGGAGTGACCGATCCTTCATAAATACGTAAAAACGTATTTCCAACAATCTCCCCCTAAGGGAGGTCGCTCCAAGTTACAATGTTCTAAATATTCTGTAGCTCGTGATCTATGCTAATAATGATGTGACCGAGAATTTCTTTGGGAAAACATATTTCCAACAATCTCCCCCTAAGGGAGGTCACACCATTTTACAAAATCTTAAACCTAGCATCTATGCTTGAGTCTTCGATCTTGTTCTTGTGAATATGCTCGATGTGATCTTTGACTTTAGTCTTGAGCATGTTTCCTTGCCTTGACCTTGTGCAGTCATCACTTTTGAAATTTGCCTCTTCGTGACTTCATGTTCCACATACTTATACCTTTAAATTCTTGAAAGCTTCAGAGTTTGATACAGCGGAAGACTTGACCTTCAGGCTTTCTTGAATTTGTTGAAGTACTAAGTGTATGTAGTATAAGCATGTGGTGACGACTTCTTCTGGATTATACACCGCAATGCCACCTTCTTGTTACGCTGCATAAGACAGTTAGCAACAAACCATATATACGGATGAAATGGCCTTGAACATTTCATTCTAATTCGGTAGCATTTTACCTCCGGTCGGTGAAGACCGTTGGACGATATTAAATATCGTACTTGTGACAGGTAGTTTCAATAAAGAACCTCCTTGACAAGATTTCGCGGGTAAACCCGTTCTCTTTACTCGACCGTCCAAAGCTGACTGCGAACGTAAAGAGTGAATGATTTGGATAATATTATCCGCAGGATTTGAAGCCGTCAATTCATGTTCCTGGAACAAGTGAAGTTCAATTAAGAACCGCACCATCGTTGCTTTCCAGTTGTCACTAGCTTGATTCATATAGAATCTTGCAAGTTACCTACCAAGTGCTGTTTGATGTTGACACTAGAAGGATTTCCATTCGTCACTGTAAATACTTAATAGTATTACTCTGAATGTTCTGGCAAGATCACTAAGATATTGCGTAGAGGCCTGGAACGTGTTTAAATTCATTTAAGAATTAAACCACTGTTGCTTTCCAGTTATCACAAGTTTGATTCATAAAGAATCGCACAAGTCACCTACCATGAGCTTTTTGATATTCGCTCAAGAAGGATTTCCATCTTCATTGTAAATACTTTCGTATTACTCGGATGTTCAGGCAAGATCATGAAGATTTTGCGTAGGACTCTTAATATCTTTCTTACTTTTCACATTGTGTGAACAAGCAAGGAATAATGAAAGTGTGTCCTAATGAGATATTTGATGATCTCAAATGGCTCTAGACTCGATCGTGCATTTTGGATTTTTAGTGATCGGAGGCTGGAGAGGAGTGCCACCTTTTTAATACCAATTTATTCGGAGTGAATAAATCAATAGATAATGTGTTGTCTTCGTGTGATTAAAACAAATATCTTTTAAGAGATATTTGAGTTAGCTGGGATGGGTTGTGCCTTGCATCAATGGGTCCATGATGTCTATCTTCAATATCAAGAATCATTAAAATGATCTCAATAGCATATGAATTGACCCGGTTTCTGCCTAAGTTGTAAGGAGGGCTTCCTTCTTTACACCCTTTATCTTTACAATTCTTATTCATTCTTCAACCCCTTCAATGCTTACCAATACGTCATCACTAGCACCTTGTTGTGGTTGTTCCAGTGCTAACTTAAGTACTTGGTCGGCATTCAGCTACGTTCACAATCTTTCTCCATCTTTCCTAAAGACTACTATTTCTAGCTATGGAATGTCCTTGGGAAGATTCCTCCGGTTCTAGAGAAATCATTGGACTTTAACCTATCCTACCATCCTTATGTCACCACAACCTTCACCGTCGTGAATAGAGATGTTTTGGGTAAGTGTATGTCACCATGAAATCCATTTTGAAGTGCAAATCCATTTTGCTCCCCCTTAACATATGCTACGATATTCGAAAACATTTTGCACATGTCGGGATGAGCTAACACGTTAAGTCAAACCATTTATGATTGATCATATCCCATATTAAATCACATTTTCTCCCCCATATTAAAAATATTAACCCAATCGATGTTTTTAATATCAGTTGATTTAATAGCCTTTTAAGAAAATTTGGGAAGAAAAATGCAAATCCAATTATCTTCATGAGTTACACAAGCTCCCCCTCAAATTAATGAGGGTGTGCTGAAACGTAAATTAAATACCTTTTAAACACAAGTGTAAGGTATTTATTACGTGCAAAGATCATATATAATAATGAATTCACAAGATTAGCAATTTACGAGGTTGGACCTGAATAATGGAGAACAACATATGAAAGAAGCACATGGTTCTTGTTCACGAATGTTGGTCACCTCGTCACGTCCCCGAGAAAATTAATTCCCGTTGTTGAGTCAAAGCTTTCCGGTGAAATGCTTGACTTGATTATGAAAAGCGGGTTGCTATCTGAAATAATAGCAAACCATTTTGAGCATGTTTTAAAAGTTTGAACTTCTGCTCGAACTTGTTTTACAACCCCGTGTCATTATTGAATGACATTTCTAGGTTCGTAAATATTATCGATTCCAGAAGACATGCTCTTTTTATCAAAACATTTTTGAACACACAATTTTGAAAGATTTAGAAAAATCTTTTGAGAAATTCTTGAAAAATTGTGTTCAAAGTTTTGAAAAACAATTACTTGAGCTTAAGATGTTGAATATTTTAAAAGCGAGCTCAAGTCCGAGAAGTTGTGAACTTCCCGTTGTTAAGGATAAGTTACCATCGGCGATAAACTTTCCTTTTATCTGAAGGACGAGTCCTAAGCTGACATTTACTTAGAGGTCGTTTTCATGAGCTTGAAAACTTTGACTGTTTTAACGGAAAGCTCATGACCGAGAAAGGTTAATTTCTCGTTATGAAGAAAAGTTCTCTTATTTAAAAGATACACTTTCCTTTCTGAGCTTAAAACTTCGAATGTTTTAAGACAAGCTCATGACCGAGAAAGGTGAATTTCTCGTTAAAGAGGATAAGTTATCATAAACGATAAGCTTTCCTTTATTTTAAGTTCGAGTTACAGTCTGACATTTAACTGTAAGTCATTGTGCATGAGCTTAAAAACTTCGAATGTTTTTAATATTAGCTCATGCCCGAGAAAACTTAATTTCTCGTTGTTGGGATAAGTTTATCATCGGCGATAAACTTTCCTTGCTTTGAAGAACGGGTTACAGACTGTCATTTATCTATAAGCCTTAATGCATGAGCTTAAAAACTTGGAATGTTTTTGATATTAGCTCATGCCCGAGAAAAATGACTTTCTCGTTTTTAGGATAAGTTTATCATCGGCGATAAACTTTCCTTTCTTTGAAGATCGAGTTATAGTCTGTTATGTGACTATAAGTCCTTGTGTAAGCTTTAACCATGAATCCCCTGAGATACTAGTTTCTCTGATATCTGCTTCTTCAGCAACCAAACTCTGAGAGTGTCCTTAGTTGAACGGTATACAACGATTGGACCGCTTCGTTCTTTTGGAACATCAACTTTGGTACTTGCATTCTCATTAGGAGTTTGTATACTTTTGCATGGGTTAGAGATATCTATTTTTGAAGCACGTGGGGGTTCACAGTTGGCTTTACTTGTTTCAGAGGTGGCCTGAGGAGATGATTCACTTGTCTTAGTTGGCAAACGTTTCCTTTTATAGAAAATCTTAAGTTCAGGCTTAAGTGATGTATCATCCTTTGCAATTTCCTCCCTAGTAGTCTTCGTAGAATCAGAGACTATCCTAGTTAAAGGGCACTCGTTTCCTACAAGAGTGAAAGTTCTACCAGTGGGGCGCCACATTTTGCCAACGGGTTTGATTTTAGCAACCCACTGGGATTTAAGTCTAGCACGGGAGTTCACCTCATTAAGCAATTTTTTGATACAGGAATCATGATTTGCCGTAAAGACACATTTTCTACATGTTTTACAAGTAGCATATTTAATGTCCGAGTAAGATCTAGAATCCCTAGATAATTGATTGATGCTCCTAGGATTGGACATGCTACGGTTAGCAGTGTTGGGTAAACTAGAAGGCATCTGACTAGGTTTGAAATTCCTATCTCTTACATGTGTCTTTTGCTTAGCTTCCCTAAGATCAGATTTATGGCAAACGTTATTTGAACTAGTTCTAGACGTGGTCTTGGTATTTTTAGGGAAACTAGAGGCAATCATGTGATTAGGTCTTGCCAAAGCTGTTTTGATCACATTGGGCCTAGTTGCTGGAGTGACTGGTCTAGGAAAATGAACCAAATCAACTTGGGAGGCAAACCGCGGTCTCGAGGATTGTGGTCGCTCGGATCTAAATGCAGTAGGTTGTCTGACAATCGGTTGTCTGACGAACTGATTTGTAGGCGGTTTCCCCAAGATTGATGGTTTTTCAAGCTTAGTGTCCACACTAGGTCCTCTATTTTTTCTTAACTCGTTTTTCAACGCAGCTATAGCAAACACCTTTTCCTGAACTTGAGCTTTTAAGGTCTCATTTTCTTTGAGCAATTCATCTTGGGATGCCAACTTAGATTCAAGCAACTTAATTTGTTTCAAAAGATTATCCTTTTCAGCTTTAGAATCTAAAACTATTTGATCCAATTTTCGTTCAAGAACAACGTTTGACTTTTCAAGTTTTTCAAAATATGTTTCATATTTCTCCGTTTTCTTTGAAAATTCAATTTTGGCATCCTCAAGCTCTTTGGATTGCTGAGCTAAAATGGTTTCAAGATCTTCAGTCCTAGACACAGAATTGGTTAATGAAGCAGTCGTAAAACTATTAGCAGGATTGTTAATTAGCGCATTCATTTCAGACAACATATGAAGAATATTATCTGTACCTGACATGCTACTTGGTTCCCGTTTTCCTCCTGATTCTTTTCTCTTGTGGCTGCTTCTTGTATCGTCTTGCAATATATGCAATTTTCCCTCTTAAAAACAGCCTATTCGGAAAAAAACAGTCTATTCGAAAAAACAGCTTATTAGGAAAAAAAAAAAAAAAAAAAAAAAAACAGCCTATTCGGAAAAAACAGCCTATTCGGAAAAAACAGCCTATTCGGAAAAAAAACAGCCTATTCGGAAAAAACAGCCTATTCGGAAAAAACAGCCTATTCGGAAAAAACAGCCTATTCGGAAAAAAACAGCCTATGCGGAAAAAACAGCTTATTCGGAAAAAACAGCCTATTCGGAAAAAACAGCCTATTCGGAAAAAAACAGCCTATTCGGAAATAACAGCCTATTCGGAAAAAACAGCCTATTCGGAAAAAACAGCCTATTCGGAAAAAAACAGCCTATTCGGAAAAACAGCCTATTCGGAAAAAACAGCCTATTCGGAAAAAACAGCCTATTCGGAAAAAACAGCCTATTCGGAATAATCGAGAAAAACTGATAGTTTTGGACAGATTTGGACTGATAAGAAAAAGAAGAAAAGAAACTGATTAAAAAAAATTACTGATTAAAAAAAAATGATTAAAAAAGACTAAAAACTGATCTAAAATAAGACAAAACAGATGATATAAAAAAACTGATTATTTAAAAAAAACACACGGAAAAATAAAACTGATAATAAAAAATAAAAATTGATAAAATTGATAGAAGAAAAGTAGATAACTTTATAAAATTTGAAATTTTTTATAAAATTGATAAACAAAAAGATGATAAAAGATGAGAAAAAATAAGAAAAGAAAAGATTTTTACCACCAAATCAAAAGATAAAAATATACAAATCCTAAGATTTAACCATGGCTCTTGATACCAATTGAAGGTCTACGATATCTAAGGATTTGGTAAATGATGGATGATCTATTGATTTGGTGGAGGAGATGGGAAGAAGGAGATGGTGGTGTAGAGAGAGAAAGGAGAGAAAAGAAAAGTAGAGAGAGAAAGTGAAATTAGATTAAATGAAATGTTGAAAATAAATGAACCACCCCTCCTAACATGCTAGGAGGGGTATATATAGCCCACCCTACATGTGGGCTATATGGACTATATTTACTACAAACTGGATCACGAGCCTAATACAATAATATATCGTTGGAGCGACCGATCCTTCATAAATACGTAAAAACGTATTTCCAACACCTTTGGGTTTTTGTTGGCACATCATGAAGTGGCGTTGATTTGTTTTTCCAATGAAAACGAGAACGCCATCTTCGATCCCGGTATTTTGCACCATCAAAGGACTTAGTCCTTAATACCGGTTGTTTTTGGGCCTTGTTTATCATGTAAGCCCCACCAAAAATTGACCATACCATGATTATCCCTAAATGATCACATTTATGGGGATCCGAGTCGAGCTTTTGACTCGGTTATCAAAAACAAGATGCCTCGTGGGGGAGTCCCATGCTTATCCATGTACATATTATTGCTTTCTAATTAGTTTAATGTGAGGGGATTTGTGCCCTTCCACCCTTTGTTTCGTGGTTGTTTGTGCATTGTGGTTTTTAGATGATCATGATCTTCACGATTGGAGCCTCTCGTGTTTGTTTTATGGGAGCACTCGATCGTTTGCTTTGAAGACTTTCTCAATATCCAAATGATATATCCTTTTGATGTTCTAACCTTAGGTTTTTAGCACACTTCATAAACGGCTTTAAAATTATTGGTTACACCCTTTCCATGCTAGATTAGACATTCTACTACGTCTCTAGTATGGGGGTGTTTGCACCCCTAGACTCGAAACATTGAGGACAATGTTTAACTTTAGTATGGGGGGTGAATAGATACTTGCCTTGCCAAACCTTCACGCTTTCCAAAGTTTATCCTTTTGTTTATCGTTTTGTTGCAAAATAAGGCTAAAAATGGCCAAATTTTAAAAATTTTGTCATGTTTTATAAGTGTTTGAAGACTCGAATGTAGATTTTCCGATGGCGAGAATAAGAGTAATTTTTGACTCGACCGTGCGTGTTGAGCACTTAGCTTTGGTTCCTTAACTTCACATTAGGCTAAGTCTCTTAAATGAGGACGAGAAATGATAGAGTTAATTATAAGTTACTATGCTAAACGTAGAGTACTCGTATTCTTTCAAAAACTCATGTGTTCATGTTATTTGCTTATTCTCCCTTCGCATGTAAATATTTTTTGCTTAATAAATATTGACTTAGCGGTTTAGTTAGGATTGTTGGGTTTCTAGTCTTTTCTAGTAGCTTCCGTGTAATTAAATTGGGAAGACATTAAGGTATCGCCAGCGTCACGGTTTTGAAGTATTGGCACCCAAATAATCGAAAGCTTCACCCAATAATAAGATTTCAAGTGCTCACCTAAATCTAGCAAACAATTTGAAGCCCCACAAGGCCTAAAATCTATGCAAAATTGAAAGTGAATCAAGCCTTAATCTTCGAAGCTTTAAAGATCCAAAATTCGCTTTAGCGTGAGGATATACGTCTTTGGCTAATAAAACCACCGATGAGGCGGATAATAAAAGGCAAGGCAAGACCGAAGTCATAATAAAAGCTTCATGGCGAAGTTGAATAAAAGATGGAGGTAAACCAAAGATAATAAGGCCCTTCCGTTAGGGGGCGTATAAAAGTCTTGGTAATAAGTCTCATGTTCAAAACCGTTATAAAACCGTGTTTATCGACTCTTCTTGTCAACTTAATTTTTTGACATCGTTGTCTATTAGGAGGGGTTATTGATTTGATGGTCTTGGTTACACCGTTAGGACTCTATTTTTAGACCTAACTCTCTATTATCGCATAAGTCAAACAATGTATCCTCGTGAAACATTCAAGACAAAATAAAATATAAGAGATACAACTTAGGAATAATGGGAGGATAAGTACGTGATTAGGGCATATGAGTAGTGTTAGCATTACTAACTTATAATGACAATGATCTCGTTGCACGCTTGGCATGGAATTGGGGTGAAAATCGAGGACGATGAAATTATTTCTAACGAAGCATTCACGTGTTCTTATTCTATGAACCTAAACGTCCCATTTTGTGATGAAAATCATACATTATGTCTAAAACGCAAGTAGTAGTAATAGTAGTAGTGTAGCTAGTTTATCATTCAATAAAGTGAATAAAAATGAATTTTGGAGGTGCTTACGATACTTTATTCTAGCATTGCGTGAGGGCACGGCAATGGTTTAGTATGGGGGAGTGATAAGACTGCTTTTATACATAGTCTCATCGTCCAAAATGGGCTTAAAATGCATTAAATATCATTAAAACTGCCAAATATATGCTCGTGTTTGTTGCTTGTGTATTTTAGGTACGGATATTGAGGAAATGACAAAAAGATCACAAGAATCAATCAAAAACGAACACGGGAAACGAAGTCGCACAATGAACCGGACCCGAATCAAGAATTTCCAAAATGGACCTTGAAGAATTAAAGATAGTCAACATTGGTCCCTCATTTTTGAAGATTTGGAAAGAAAGGCCCTTGGAGAATTCATTTATACAAGATACATCCTTAGATTTTGAAGACATGTCATTAAAATCCCTTGAAGATTGCATTTATTGCACTTTTGGTCCTTGATAAAAGTTTGTATAAAACTTGTGCCAAAATTGACAAGTTGATGAAAGTTAATTACAAAGGATTGGAAGTTATTTGCTGTTTATTACAAAATAAAGAAAGGAAAGGAATTGAGGGACTCATTTGGGCAGACATCCAAACCTTTCCCAACCAATCACCACTCCACATCACACCCTACACCCAATCACACCCCACCACCTCACCACTCCATCTCCACGTCTGAAATCCACCAACACGTTTATTAAACTAAACGTGGTCAACTCCCAGTCAAACCCCTCCTTAACTTCCCACCAAAACACTTTTTTAAATCCCTTAATCCCCAAAACAGATTAAAACAATCCCTTAATCCCACATAAACCCTAATTTTCCCAGACCCAATTAACTTTAAAACAAAGGGTTTTGTGCCCAATCTTTCCAGATCATTGATTGATCCCACAACAAACAAAACCTACCCCTAACATCACTCACCCGTGACACCTTGTCCCCCCCCCCCCCAGTTGTCCCCTGCTTCAACATTTTGGGAAAAATACGAATCTTGCATACCATTCAACAACCAAGATGGTTTTCTTGTTCCCAAAGCTAGGAATGGACGTCCAAGATCAAAAGTGATAGGCTGGCAACATCACATGCTTCATTTGACCAAGAGAATCAAAGGGCAAATTTGGGAATCTGCTTGTTAGGGTTTAGGATTTGATTTTCCTTGTATTATTTTATTCAAGCATTGTAGATTATTCTTAGGCTAGTATAAATACAAGCCGTATGTGGCTGTATTCATTGTTCCAGTTTTCTAGCAAATTTCTTTTGTAATCCCTTTTTATTAAATATAAAGTTGGTATTTTTTTTATAAAATATAATTCCTTTTATGATTTATAGAAGTTGGTATTAAGGTTGGCTAGAAGCTGAGTTCCATTATTTTATACATTAGTTCAAGGATTTTCAAAAATCATTCTTATTTTCAAGGTTTCTGAAAAAGGTTGATGTTTTGATAGAATCTTGTTCCAAAAACGTGTTTTCCAAGTTTGTAAGTGGTTTGTTTAAGTGTTTTGAAAGGAAAAATATTTGAGAAATTATCTGAAAAGATTGTGAAGAAAGTTCTAAAAGCAGATTATTGGTTATTGTATTCTCTTGTTCTTAGGAGGAAATCTTTTGAGCTTTGACTGTTGTTCCAAGGTTCTGCACAAGCCCCAACTTGTTTGGAGATGGCTATGCAGCCATTGAGGGGCCTGGATGTGGGTCCCTCTAGGTAAATTGGTTTTGAATCCTTATTTTCAAGTTTTATGTGATTTGGTGGAATTTTTTGTGCAAGTGATTTAAGTGCTTGTTGTATGGATTGATTATGCTCATTCTAGGATTGTATGCATGTTTAGGACTTGGTTAATCAGATTTGAGTAGATTTGAATAGGTTTGCTTTGATAAATTTTGTTTTTCAGTATTTAAGGGGTGTTTGGATTTGAGATTTAGCTAGGAATTAGTGATAGATTTTGAGTTAAAAATTGTTTAGTTACACTTTGGTTGTATGTGTCACAAGATATAAGTAGGTAGCATTTGGTTTGGTAGGTTTTCAAAGCAATTTGCATGATAAAAAAGTGGTAAACAGTCAAAAACAGCTAGGTCCTTTTTCTGCCTTTTTTAATTGAAATTTGCCCATCAAGTTTTGCAAGCTGCTAGATATTAGGTTACTCTAGGGATTTAGATTGCTTATATGCTAGTTGGTAGGGTTGTATGCAAGATTTGAGGCTTTCAAATTCGTTTTTGTGCAAGTAAAAAGAGGTCAACTGTTCATCGGAAACTTCATGCTTAATCAGTAACATTTGTGTGCCATTTGTGTGTGATTTTGTGAAGAGACTTGTGTTTTTTCTTGTTTAACTGACTTCCCACAACCCAACTGGTTGTGGGAGTGCCCCCATTGTCCAAAGAAAAGCTTCAATAAGCTTTCCTAAGCTTATAAGGTCAACTGACCATTTATTTACACTAATAGTGGGAACTAAGTTCCCCCTGCTTGTGCATTAGTTACCCCTGCTTTGCAAAAAGACAAACACAAGCACATGTCACTTTCAGCTTTTCCAATTTTTTGTCTTTAGTGACTTAATTTAGGAATTAGGGTTTGATTTTAGTTTCTATATTTTTCTTATTTAATTTTTGATTTTTCTTCTTAATTAGATTTTTTGTCACTGTTCATTTAGTATTTATTAGATTAAATAGCTATTTTTAATTAACTTTTTACTTTCTGTTTTCGTCTTTTAGTGTGAAAAATACTTATTTTTCAGTTTTAAAATTTTTCATAGATTAAGAAAAATAATTTAAGATTTTTAGTTTAAAAAGTTTTTACTGTTCACTTTTTATTTAATTTTTAGAATTAATTTAGTTTAATTAGGGTTTTATTTGGTAACTGTTTTGTCTTTTAGTGAAAATTTTTATATTTTTCAAACTTTTTCATTTTTCTACTGTTTCTTAATATAATTTAGGATTTTTAAAATTGTTATTTTTAGCATTATTTTATTATTTTTTGTAATTATTTTAGTTTAAAAATAGTTTTTAGTGTTTTAAAAATAGAAAAATAGTTTTTAAAATTTAGGAAAAATACTTTTTAGTGTTTAACTAATATAAGTAAGTTATTTGTTCAATAAAATAATATTTTGGACATTTTGTTAATTATATTTAATTTTAGGGCTTTAATTAGCATTTAAAATTGAATATTTAATTAATAAAAGGTTTTAAAATATTTTTATTTGATTTTTAATCCTATTTATATTATTTTAGACTTAGTTTAGCTTTTAATTAATTTTTAGGTTTAAAATTTTTAATTTGTAGCTTTTTACGGTTTTACGTGAACGACCTTTTCGTCTTAGCTTAATCCATCTTCGTAACCGCCATTCTCTTCCTATCCCATTTCTATTTTCTTTTTTTCTCAATATAATCACAAATCATTATCCAATTCATTACATAACGCACTTGCCTCCTTGGGAAACGAACTTGAACTTATTTGGTCATTAGTGCTCAGTTTTCCTAAACCGACACTTAACGCTTACCACTATTTTGTCATCCATTTCCTAAAGGGTAGCAAAAACTCTACATCAGTGGCCAACTCACATATGTACAAGTCACTTACCTTACTGTATATTAAATTATCCAAGCCACTTTAACAAGTTATCATATAGTTCTTTACTGTTTTATACAGCCTATATTTTTAGCCATGATTTTAACATCCTTTCATGTAGCTTTAATCATTTTAACCAAATTTATCAACACCAAATCCCCACATAATATTTTGATCATCATTCATCATCATATACATATACATAAATGAAGAAAATACAAGATTACATATTCAAAATAACAAGATGATAGGGAGAAATAATCTTTATACCACCAAGATGATGAAAAGATGGGATTTTGATGAACAAAGCTTGGTTCCTTGTTACCAAATCTTCAACTTTAGCAAGGCAAATTCTTGAGTCCTTGAAATAGATGAACACCTCCATGAAATCAGCCCTAAGCTCCTTGAAAATCATCCAAAGACCTCCATGAAAACTCCTTTTGACATGTTATAATCACCTCCAATCTTCATCTTTTCAAGTAGGCTTCAACATATGTTGATTATAGCCTTTGTTTATGGTTAATATTTGATGAAAATGGTGATAGGAGGGTGGCTATGGACGTTCATAGAGAGAGAAGAGAGTGTTTGAGTGGTTTTGCATGTATGAAATGAGAAATGGTTTATGGTGTAGCTAGTTTTGTTAGTTTGGTGGTTTGTGTATGCACTAAGGACATGTGTCCTTAGTGTGTATATAAACTTGACACCACATATGTTGTGTTGGCTAAGTCTTGCCACCCATAGTGGGGGCGAGGCAAGTGTAAACTTGTCTCATCTCCACTAATTTACGGGTACTCCTCGATTCTAGTTTCCTCGATTTACGTGCCCTCGGGTCGTTTTACGAAAAACGTTTATATAAATTATTAATCAACGGCACAAAATGAATCTAATAAAAATTGTCTCATCAAAAACGGAGTTCAAAAACGTAAATACGTAAACCTAGGGTTTCTGGTTTAGTCGTAAAGGACGTTAAATTATGCACGTAAGTCTTAATCTCTTCTCATAAATTTGTGAGTTTATGAACCAACACAAATTCAAAATTCCAAAATAATATTCAAGGATACATTTATTTCCTGAAATGTCAGTCTGTCACCAAAACGGTGTATGTAAACGTAAGCACGTAACGTAGAATTCTCCGGTTTAAACGTAGTCGATGCTACTTCAAGACGTAAACCCAAATTTCTTCCCAAAAATGAGTGAGTTCATAATTAAAAATTAAAATAATATTTTAAAATAATACTTGAGAATAAAATATCAACCATAAATTGACGGATTGTCACAACATTTACCCCTAAACAGGATCTTCGTCCTCAAAGATCGATTTATCTTACTACTCGCTTCTTATAGAGTTAAAGCCATGTGGGTATTTCCTCCGTATTCGGTCTTTTCTCTCAAGTGTAATTCATTACAATACGCGAGTTTCATCAAACATAACTACGGGAATACGGTCAGGCTTAAGTTGACTTACTTTCTCTATCCATGATGTTCACGGGTTTCTGATGAATGCAACTTTTTGCCGATCCAAACTTCATTAAGAAGTAATCAGATTCTTACTTGATAGATGTTTTATCAAGTTCGATATACGAAACATAATTCACGCAGCCCTTGAAGTCCTAGGGTAGATCTAGCTTATATGCCTTTCAAATAAACTTTTACATTATCTCAATGGTCCCATACAACGGGGACTTATTTCCCATGATCTTTCATATCTTCAATTCATTTTTCCATGGTGAAAATTTTGGGCATAACTTTGCTACCCATCCTGGACTTCAAGATCTACATTTCATATTCACATAACCTTCTGCCCACTCTTGGCAGTCAATAATCAAATCCTAATTTCAACAATCATTTCAGGTCTCGCGGGTCGGGTATCTTGTAAGGTTAGGTTTGTCATCATAGGCAACCTCAAACCTAAAAGACATGTCCAACTCACAATGGGTGTATGTCGGGTGATCTTCATTCCAACTCCTAACTATAGATGCTCTCATATTTAGATCCTCACAAGATTCTATCTCGATCCTAATATGATAATTATCAATGATAATCTCTCCAGGGGAAAGCGATTATACGGTTTATTACCAAAGGTCAATTATTCAAGCATAAAACAACACTTCTAGTGTTTTTTATCGTTACTTTACCTCGTCCCTTCGATTGGGGTGGCACCAGTACTCTCATCAAGGTTCGTTCCCAATGACTTCTGAGCAAATCTCTATAAATTCGATGCGAAGCGAGGATCTTGATAGAGATGATCAATACAGGCACACTATGTTTACACAACTCCTTTAAATACAAAAGAGTCAATTTCTTCATCGAGAATCTATCATTAATAGGAATGAGATTAGCAGTTTGGTCAGTCTATCGACGATGACCCAATTTGAATCAAATTCAGATGATGACCTTTGAAATAGTTAGATGTTTACTAATGTATGAGGCGATGTCTTCCTTCATAATTTTCCATCAGTACAACTTCTTCAGGTATAGATACATTTAATCAGAAATGGCATGAATAGAATACTTAATCTTATGAGATTCCAACATGACTAAATCTCAAAATCCCCAGTGTTCAGGCCAACACAAGCGTCCTTTTATACATTTTACGCCACCGGCTTCTCATTTCTAATGGTTCACATTAGCCGTGAACCCCTTTTATTATCTATATTATCCTTCGTACAAGCATCAGCTATTTTTAAATTGCTCGGCAATTTATTTTGCATAGTCATTACTAAGGAACACATCCTAATTGATTCTTTATCCTTTCTATATAATATGTCAGTATCTACATTCACCTTTTCTGATGAAATAATTATCATGACCAGGATTCACTCAAAAATTATTTCTTCATATTTTCTACGTTTTAATTTCGTCTCAATTATTATTTTCATCAGTTTTGCTCAATCTGACGTTTAAAGCGACGATAAATATTACAGTTAATTAAATAATAAATATTTAATTTTTAAGAAATGTAAACGTAAAAAAAGTTTTAAATTTTCTCAGTTCGTCCAATTATAGAAAAATGTTCAAATATAAATTTGAATTTAGTTAACACAATTTTTATTTTTTGTTGATTTATCGAAAATAATTAATAAGATCCGTAAATGTTTTGAAAAATCTTGGTTTATACTTTGGTCAAAATTTTCTTAGTTGACAAGCAAAAATTGTCGTTTCAAATTTCAAGTCATGGTTTAAATGATTTCCTCAATCCCTCTTAGGTTGTCTTGAGGTATGCACAAACATTTACCCCTAAAGGAGTTTCGTTAAATGTTTTGGGTATAAGGGAATGATTCCTTATGAATCCTTCGATAAATATTTGTCAAAACATTTTTGCACTTTCTTTTTGGTAAAACCCAAAGTCTCAAATGGCTCTAATTTTTCAAGAGTCAGTATAGATTCCATTATCTATTAATCACATGGTCAAATAATGTAAAGGATTAAGCCTTAAATCACATGTTAAATACTCAAGATACATGTTTTCATTTCTTGGACAACTCTAGGCAGTTTATAAATAATTATTAACTCCTTCCTATTCTTATAAATAAACAGATGGTCCTTAATGATCACCATCATGAATTTATCAAATTACAGCCTACACACGTGGTTCACCAAATTTATGGATGCTACATGTTCATTGGTCAATCCAAACAACATAACATGAATCTCATAACGTTCATTACGAGTTTCAGATGTAGTGATTGGAATAGATAATCTTGTTTGCGGACGCAAAGTTGATGATAACCATGCCGTGGATCAAATTTTTGAATATACGCTAGAACTTTGTAAATGATCGAACAAATCTTTCATCTTGGGAAATGGATATCGATTTCGATCGTTAATTTTACTTAGTTCACGGTAATCAATAAATATAAGGAATGATAACACCATAGCTCTTCATGATGACGAGCTCGGTATAATAAAAGCTATCTCTGACAACTCTCTCAGTTGCACGGTAATTCTTTTAATTCAGATGGTGATGACGTACAGTGCACATGCCACAAGTGCAACACCGGGAATATAATCAATACCAAATTCAACTTGCCTTATTGGCGAAAGTCTTTGGTAAGTAATCAGCAAATACCTCCTAAAATTTTAAATAACATAAACATCTTTTAATAAATTCACTTTTAAGTTCTTCCTACATTACAAGATCTATGACTAGTTCACAACCATTCATGGTATAATTTCAAGTCTAAATGCAGGATATGGTCATTCATCAGGAATTATTTAGATCACTTTTGATAATCAACATCTTATCTTTTAGGGGAATTCTACTCGAGTTCCCATCAATTAAGACAATGACCTCATGTCATAATCAATCAATCCATTCTACTGGCACTATCAACTTTCCAGTTTCATTATCGTTGATAAGATGTGAACTTATTAAAAGACTAATAATAACTCATAATCCTTTCACAAATTCTAGGATATTTGGAGACATAGCTAACCTTAAGAGAGTAAGGTCAACGCATGATTTACGCGAGAGAATTTCAAAGCAGATCAAGACGAAAATATTAACGAATATGAACATATCCCATGTTTTCATAATTTGAGTACGCATTCAAAAGCTCCTCGGATCGTTACCCAGGTCATTCAAATTAAATCTAATCAAAAGAAACGATAGGAACGTCGATACACCCAGTCGGGTATTAATACTTGATAATTAGTGAAGTTTCCAAAGAATCTCACCACGAGAGAATTGGACAAGAAGGGGATATCAATTGTCAATGAAGACAATATTCACAGATGAGTAAATTCGACTCAGAAAAATAAATGGTACGGGCACATATGTAGATGTCTCTAACAATATGTCCATATTTTGCACTTCTTGCAGATCTCATAAAATTTAATATATTGTAATTCAATGCATATAGCAGTATTTTCGTTATTGGATTATCATAAGCCACATGACATTGCTACCTTACTATAACAAACAACGGGTAGCTAGCCCGTAATTAACTTCTTTCCCATCTAAAACAACGTGTCGCCACAATAATCACACTTATATAAGTCTTCTCATACATAAATTCGCTTACCAATCAATGTGGCACGACGGGGATCAACCGTCAAGGCGCGAACTGGGGTGATCTTCCCCAAATAGTACTATTATATGCATAAGCGTCTACCAAATCCCGGTAGTTCACAATTCATGCTAATGGGACTTTTAGTGACATAACCTAACTAATAATAATCCATCTCATTTCATTCATCGGGTCATATAATCATTCATCGGTCATACAATCATTCGGGTCCAAATCAATAAGCAAACAGTCGGGACAACTAGTGTCCTATTTTATTAAAAATTACATGTTATCTCCCTCGCGGGTTTATAAAATATTTCATAAAACATATAAAAGAATGCGAGGCAATGAAACTCACGTTGATGTGGGAAGGCGGTTATCGGAGATTTGGATGTACGGTACGTGCTTCAATCACGGAAACCTAGACAAATAATACTCGTCTTAGACTCTTGTCCAATGACTTTTATAAAAACAATGGCTATGTATATATGATGATATCATGAGTATGATGATGATCATGTGGGAGTTTATATCTTCATACACATTATAGTGTTATGTGTTAGTCAAATTTTTGACTAGTTACACTAGTTTCAATCTAATTCCATATCAAGGCCCAATAAGCCCACTAAAGTCCAAAACTTTATATTAGCCCATTTATACTTTTTATACCAGGCCTATACTCATATGTTAGGCCCAAGTGGGTTAAGCCCAATGAGTAAGTCCATTAGTGTTTATCCAAACTAGTTGGGTCAATACTCCAATAAGGCTACTTTGGCCCGTTAATGTCCATAAGTCATAAAGCTCGGGTTTTATCGGTTTTTACTTGTACAATATACTTATACATCAGTATATGAGTTATAAAAATTTTACATTAGACGGGTCCGACCGTCTAAGTTTAATTTGACTAAAACGTTAATCTTTCGGTTTTAGCCGAAAAGACGTAAAACTTATGTATATAGTTTTATAACTTATAAAACATATCAAATTGACATTTTTATAAAATATACCATTTACTTATCAAAGTATATACTTATTTATAAGTAATATATAAGTTAGTGAGTTTTAGGTATACATTTTATATTTGTTTTACTTGAGTGCTAATTTTATAATATGTACTTTTATTTTACAAATCTGATTATGAATTTCACTTTCACCATTTTTACCATATCTTGAGTTCTACAAAGAGACAGAAGCTCAATTTTGGGCAGCACAAACTACATGATATGTGATACAATTAACTCAAATTTAGCTACTGATCAATCAACATCTAAATGTCTCTAACAGTTCGTCCAAAACAGACTATACAGATTTCGACTTCAATAATGTTTTGATCATATCTTACTCATTTTATGGATTCCATTGTGTGGCCAACTCTCACATATGTACAAGTCACTTAACTTACTGTATATTAAATTATCTAAACCACTTTAACAAGTTATCATATATTTCTTTACTGTTTTATACAGCCTACATTTTTATCCATGATTTTAACATCCTTTCATGTAGCTTTAAATCATTTTAACCAAATTTATCAACACCAAATCCCCACATAATATTTTGATCATCATTTATCATCATATACATATACATAAATGAAGAAAATACAAGATTACATATTCAAAATACAAGATTACATATTCAAAATAACAAGATGATAGGGAGAAATAATCTCTATACCACCAAGATGATGAAAAGATGGAATTTTGATGAACAAGGCTTGGTTCCTTGTTACCAAATCTTCAACTTTAGCAAGGCAACTTCTTGAGTCCTTCAAATTGATGAACACCTCCATGAAATCAGCCCTAAACTCCTTCTTGAAAATCATTCCAAAGACCTCCATGAAAACTCCTTTTCACATGTTATAATCACCTCCAATCTTCATCTTTTCAAGTAGGCTTCAACATATGTTGATTATAGCCTTTGTTTATGGTTAAAATTTGATTAAAATGGTGATTGGAGGGTGGCTATGACTTTCATAGAGAGAGAAGAGAGTGTTTGAGTGGTTTTGCATGCATGAAAGGAGAAATGGTTTATGATGTAGCTAGTTTTGTTAGTTTGGTGGTTTGTGTATGCACTAAGGACATGTGTCATTAGTGTGTATATAAACTTGACACCACATATGTTGTGTTGGCTAAGTCTTGCCACCCATAGTGGGGGTGAGGCAAGTGTAAACTTGTCTCATCTCCACTAATTTACGGGTACTCCTCGATTCTAGTTTCCTCAATTTACGTGCCCTCGGGTCGTTTTACGAAAAACGTTTTTATAAATTATGAATCAACGGCACAAAATGAATCTAATAAAAGTTTTCTCATAAAAAACGGAGTTCAAAACATAAATACGTAGACCTAGGGTTTCCGGTTTAGTCGTAAAGGACGTTAAATTATGCACGTAGGTCCTAATCTCTTCTCGTAAATTTGTGAGTTTATGAACCAACACAAATTTAAAATTCCAAAATAATATTCAAGGATAAATTTATTTCCTGACATGTCGGACTGTCACCAAAACGGTGTATGTAAACGTAAGCACGTAACGTAGAATTCTCTGGTTTAAACGTAGTCGATGCTACTTCAAGACGTAAACCCAAATTTCTTCCCAAAAATGAGTGAGTTCATAATATAACATTAAAATAATATTTTTAAATAATACTTGAGAATAAAATATCAACCATAAATTGACGGATTGTCACACTACACCCGTGGCGTGTGCACTATACTTCAGCACCATCTTAATCGAAAGTGTTACCGTACAACTAAGAGAGTTGTCGGAGAAAGATTTTATTCTACCAAGCTCGTCATCATGAAGAGCTATGGTGTTATCATTCCTTATATTTATTGATTACCGTGAACTAAGTAAATTGAAGATTGAAATCAATATCCATTACCCAAGATGATAGATTTGTTCGATCATTTACAAGGTTCTAGCGTATATTCAAAAATTTGATCCACGGCATGGTCATCATCAACTTCGCGTCCGCGAAAAAGATTATCTATTCCAATCACTACATCCAGAACTCGTAATGAATATTATGAGTTTCATATTATGTTGTTTGGATCGACCAATGCACATGTAGCATCCATAAATTGGTGAATCACGTGTGTAGGTTGTAATTTGATAAATTCTTGCTCGTGATCATTTATAGACTACCCTGAATTGGCCGAGCAAAGAAAACGTGTACCTTGAATATTTAACATGTGATTTAAGGCTTAATCCTTTATATTATTTGACCATGTGATTAATGGTATTAAAATCTATACTGACTCTTCAAAGATTATAGCCATTAAGGCTTTGGTTTATACCAAAAAGAAAGTGCAAATATGTTTTGATAAATATTTTAATCAAAGGATTTTTTTTAGGGATTATTCCCTCATACCCAGATTATATAACTAAACTCCTTTAGGGGTAAATGTTTTTGTATACCTCAAGACAACCTAAGAGGGATTGAGGAAACCATTTAAACCATGACTTGGAATCTGAAACGACAATTTTTGCTTTTCAACTAAGAAATTTTTTACCAAAGTATAAACAAAGATTTTTCACACATTTACGGATCTTATTAATTATTTTCGATAAATCAATAAAAATCATGTTAATTAAATTCAAATTCATTTTGAACATTTTTATATAATTGGTCGAACTAAGAAATTTAAAAATTTTACGTTTACGTTTCATAACAATTGAATATTTATTATTTAATTACTTGTAATATTTTGTCGACGCTTTAAACGTCGGATTGAGCAAAACTAATAAAGATAATAGTTGAGATGAAACTAAAACTTAGGAAATATGAAGAAAGAATTTTTGAGTGAATTGTGGCCATGATAATTATTTCATCAGGAAAGGTGAATGTAGATACTGACACATAATATAGAAAGGATAAAGAATCAATTAGGATATGTTCCTTAGTAATGACTGTGCAAAATAAATTACCGAACAATTTAAAATATAGCTGATGCTTGTAAAAAGGATAACATAGATAATAAAAAGGGGTTCAAGGCTAATGTGAACCATTAGCATTGAGAAGCCGATGGCATTAAATGTTTAAAAGGCCGCTTGTGGTTGCCTAAATATGGAAAAATTTTGAGATTTAGTCATGTTGCAATCTCATAAGTTTAAGTATACTATTCATGCCATTTCTGATTAAGTGTATCTTTATCTGAAGAAGTTGTACTGATGGCAAATTATGAAGGCACACATCGCCTCGTACATTAGTAAACGTCTAATTATTGCAAAGGTCATCATCTAAATTTAATTCGATTTGGGTCATCGTCGACAGACTGACCAAATCTACTAATATCATTTCCGTTAATGATAAATTCTAGATGAAGAAATTGACTCTTTGTATTTAAAGGAGTTGTGTAAACATAGTGTGCCTGTATCGATCATCTCTATCAAGATTCTCGCTTCGCAAAAAATTTCTAGAGATTTGTTCAGAAATCATTGGGAGCGAACCTTGATGAGAGTACTGTTTACCACACCAATTGAAGGGACGAGGCAAAGTAACGATACAAAACACTAGAAGTCATGTTTTGTGTTTGAATGATTGACCTTTGGTAATGAACGGGATAATCGTTTTCCTTTGGAGAGATTATCATTGATAATTATCGTGTTAGGATCGAGATCGAATCTTGTGAGGATCTATATGAGAGCATCTGTAAGCAGGAGTTGGGATAAAGACACCCGACATACACCCATTATGAGTTGGACATGTCTTTTAGGTTTAAGGTTGCCTATGATGACAAACCTAACCTTACAGAATACCCGACCCGCGAGACCTGAAATGATTGTTGAAATTAGGATCTGATTATTGACTGCTGGTAGTGGGCAGGAGGTTATGTGAATATGAAATGTAGATCTTGAAGTGCAGGATGGGTAATGAAGTTATGCCGAAAATTTTTGCCATGGAAAAGTGAATTGATGATCTGAAAGATCATGGGAAATAAGTCCCCGTTGTATGGGACCATCGAGATAATGTAAAAAGTTATTTTGAAAGGCATATAAGCTGGATCTACCCTAGGACTTCAAGGGCTGCTTGAATTAGGTTTCGTAAATCGAACTTGATGAAATGTCTATCAAGTGAAAATCTGATTACTTCTTGATGAAGTTTAGATCGGCGAAAAGTTGCATTCATCAAAAACCCGTGAACATTATGGATAGAGAAAGTAAGTCAACATTAAGCCTGATCGTATTCCCGTAGTTATGTTTGATGAAACTCGCGTAATGTAATGAATTACACTTGTGAGAAAAGACCGAATGTGGAGGAAATACCCACATGGATCTAACTCTATAAGAAGCGAGTAGTAAGATAAATTGATCTTTGAGGACAAAGATCCTGTTTAGGGATAAATGTTGTGACAATCCTACAATTTATGGTTGATATTTTATTCTCAAGTATTATTTAAAAACATTATTTTAATTTTAGATTATGAACTCACTTATTTTTGGAAGAAATTTGGGTTTACGTCTTGAAGTAGCATCGACTACGTCTAAACCGGAGGATTCTACGTTACGTGCTTACGTTTACATACACCGTTTTAGGTGACTGTCCGACATTTCAGGAAATAAATTTATCCGTGAATATTATTTTGGGATTTTAAATTTGTGTTGGTTCATAAACTCACAAATTTACGAGAAGAAATTAGAGCTTACGTGAATAATTTAGCGTCCTTTACGACTAAACCGGTGATGACGTATAGTCCCCAACCGGGTCATGAACCTGGCTCACGGGTTCTACCCGCATCCGGCCCGTTACTAATGGGTTGGATTAATATCATTTGAGCTTATGGGCTTCGGATGAACAGTAACCTCATATATGCGTGCGGCCCACGGCCTGGCACGGCCGGTACAGGGTTAGACAGAATCATAATCTTATTATGAACAGAATTTAACCCAAGGTAGAGGATATACACTCACCATAATTAGAAGATATAAATCAAAGTAATTATGGCACTTATCCTTTACTTGGGGCCGAAGCATCGGTGACAGCCCATTAGGGTTTCACCGCATATATAAGGAAACCCCAAGGGTTCCACAAAGGTATTACATTCTACACACTCTCAACTCTCATCTGATTCTTAAACCCTAACCGCTTACTTACTCTCACGCAGGAGTCTAATCGTGGGATACATTCCCACGGTAATCCTAACGCATGTTGTTTTAGTGTGCAGGATCCCAACAAGATATTTCATTTGGTGCAGGAGCCGGAACCCAGCCAACCCGAATTAAGCCTAATTCGGGTCTAGCATGGATCATCTAACTTTTGTATCAACAATTGGCGCCATCCGTGGGACCTATACACTAAGCTAGAACAAATTTCTTCTCGATCTCTTTCAATGACGAAAGGAAATCCGCAAGGAAATCCCAGGAACACGAATCTTGCGAATCGGAAGTCCACAGGAGACGGGATACTCATCCCCACTCAGTCCCCTAGCAACCAAACAGGTGGACCGAATAACCGGAGCGTTTTTCAGCCCATGGGTGGAATAGGCACTTCCACTATCATCCGACCACCAACCTCGACCTTGGACAACCCTGATCCAGGGAGTGCGCCTAAGCCCCCTAACAAGGAGCCGTGCAGGCCATCGACTAAAGAAGAAGTGGAAGTTGAACCACTTAGTGAGGAAGACCTTGCTCGAGTTCTCACGCAGAACTTAGAGAGGATCGTCCCCGGAATCGCGTCCAGGTTAAACCTAGGTAGGAACCTCCAATCTAGGCTCAACTTTGGCAGAGCCGTATCCGGCACCTCTCCTCAGACTCAAAAGAAGAAGAGCGCACGACCACAGGAACGAAACCTCTTTGAGGAAACCCCTCAATCTCGGAATGTGTTCGAACGCATAGGGGATCGTGTTATGAAGGAACTACTACAATCTCGTGAAGAAGGATATAGATCTGATGATTCAGCCGAACGGCCGGACTTGGAGTTAACCAGAACTAATCGTCGCACAAGCGTGTGGGATAGGATGAATACCGGGAAGAAGGCTCCTAGCTCTTCTCGCAAGAGCGACCCTCAACCGAGGAGTGGGGCACCGCCCCCTTCCCCCGGTCCCTCAAGAGAGGATTCGGATGACCATCCACACAAGCGTCACCGACCTAGGCGTACTCCTCCACTGCCATCAGACGATGAGGGGTACTACGGTGGCCCCTAATATCGTGAGATGGAAGAGGAAGATCTCTCCCGCCCATGCTGTGATCCTAATTTCACTCGTCCATGGTGTGACCCCAGGGAAGATCCTTTTACTCTCCGCATACGGAATTACTCCGAGGATAAGAAACGTCGCATGTCAGCGTGCGTCAAGACTTATGATGGGTTTGGTGATCCGGATGATCACCTAAAGATATTTGACACACAGGCGAAAATCGAACGATGGCCCATGCCTATATGGTGCCAGATGTTCAATTCAACCTTGATTGGCAATGCCCGTGATTGGTTTGAGGGACTCCCTCCCCGAAGCATTGATAGCTTCACTGAGCTGTGCACTGCGTTCAAAAACAATTAAACTCAGCGAAAGAAGTATAATAGGGATCCGGTCTCATTGGCAACCGTCAAGCAACAGCCTGGAGAATCTACGGAGGCCTTCACCGAACGCTTCAATGACGAGTGCACGCGCACAAAGACAATGCCGGAACTTCTAAAAATTTCCGATTACATGCATGCCATAACAGACAGGGAACTAATTAGGCGCCTCAATGACAAGCGACCGGAGAGGTATGACGACCTCATGGAAAGGGTCAGGAACTTTATAGAAGGAGAAATCATGGTAGCTGCGGCCTATCCTACAAAGGGAAACAACTAGCGATCAAACGACCAGTCCAGGAGACAGTCGGGTGGTCAAAACAACCAAGGAAGTGGAAGGGGCTCGGACTACAAGAGCCAAAACAAAGGAGGGCGGTCGGAGGACAAGTTCACCCCCTTAAAGATGTCTTACCGGGAGATCTTGTTGACAAAAGGGGTGAACTTCCCGAGACCTCCTCCGATGACGACCCATGTGGACCGTCGTCAAGGAAATCGATTTTGCGAATTCCACAACGACAAAGGTCACGACATGGAGGAGTGCATCCAGCTCAAGAAGCACATTGAGTCACTGATCAAGTCAGGCAAACTCAAACATTTGGTCAAAGATTGGAAGGACGGAAAGGATAAACAGAAGCATGATAAGAAGGATTCCCAAAAGGACAAACCTTCGACTATATACATGATCTAATCCTGGCAGCACCGCACAAAGCAGAAAATTAGTCAAAATTTTCACGCGGCAGAGAAATCTCATTCCCTCCCATTACGGCAAGTGACGTGGACGATGCACCTCTCACGATTGAGGTAAGCATTGGGACACACAATGTTCGCCGTATGTATGTGGATGGAGGGTCATTGGCGGAGGTGCTATACGAACACTGTTTCGTACAGCTGCGACCAGAAATAAGAAGCCAGTTGGTACCAGCCACGTCGCCGCTCATCGGCTTTAGTGGAGACACCATCTAGCCAATAGGAAAACTGCGTCTGCTAGTGACCATTGGGAATGAAGAGCATTCCACCACGGCGTGGATGAACTTCATGGTGATACGCTCACACTCTCCATACAATGGGATCATAGGAAGACCAGTCATCTTGTCCATACGGGCAGTACCCTCTACGGCTCACGGAATGATTAAATTCCCTGTTGAATGGGGAATTGTCACCATCTACAACTCAATCATACCAGCGTCCGAATGCCACGCCGTGGCAACACCAGCCCTACCTGTTCCCGTTAAGAAAGGGTCACCACCCCCCAACTGGAAGGTGGCAATCCATCCTGATTATCCGGAACAAGAGGTGTCCATAGGGGGAACGCTCTCGGATTATGGCAAGAGGGCCATGTGCTCTCTCCTAAAAGCAAACCTAGATGTATTCGCATGGGAGCCCAAGCATATGAAGGGCGTGCCGTGTGCGATAGCAGAACATAAACTTCAAATCCGCCAGGGGTATCCTCCTGTTAAGCAAAAGAAGCGTGGTTAAGCACCAGAACGCAGCCAAGTAATATTGGATGAAGTACGGAAATTAGTAGACGCTGGAATTATGCGTGAGGTATACTACCACGAGTGGTTATCCAACCGGGTCATGGTCAAGAAGCATGACGGGAGCTGGCGCATGTGCGTGGATTTCACGGACCTGAACAAAGCTTGTCCGCAGGACTGCTATCCGTTACCAGAGATTAACTGGAAGGTGGAATCCCTATGTGGGTATCCTTTCAAGTGCTTCTTAGATACGTACAAAGGTACCACCAGATCCAGATGGCAGAAGAAGATGAGGAGAAGACGGTGTTTCATACTAGTCAGGGCGTGTACTGTTACATAAAAATGCCATTCGGACTAAAGAACGCCGGGGCAACATATCAGCGACTTGTTGATAAAGCCTCCGGCTCACAGATAGGCCGCAACCTTGAGGTCTACGTTGACGATCTGGTCATCAAAAGTCATACGGAGGAGGCACTTCTCCATGATGTCCAAGAGACGTTTGACACATTGAGGAGAATTAATATGAAACTACATCCAAAAAAATGCACGTTTGGGGCAACTGAAGGGATGTTCCTTGGATACATGATCGATCCAAACAGAATCAAGCCTTACCCGGAAAAGAAAGACGCGGTGATACAGTTACCATCTCCTTAGACGCGGAAAGAGGTGCAATCATTGAATGGAAAGCTGGCCGGGCTAAACAGGTTCTTGTCGAAGTCCGCGGAGAAATCACTACCACTATTCAAAACACTCAAGAAGTGCATCAAGAAGGGAGATTTCCGTTGGACAAAGGAAGCTGAGGAAGCTTTTAGTCAGCTTAAACAGCATCTCCCAGCTCTTCCCATGCTAGTGGCTCCCTGACCTAAGGAAGAGCTCATTATGTATCTGTCGGCTACACACGGAGCAATAAGTGCAGTACTTATGACGGATAGGGACACAGTCCAGACTACAGTCTACTTCATAAGTAGAACACTACAAGGGGCGGAGTTAAATTATTCCTCTATGGAGAAGTTGGTTTTAGCATTGGTATTCGCCACAAAGCGGTTACGCCGGTAATTTCAGGCGCACCCAATTGTGGTTATTACTGATCAACCAATAAAGCAAATCATCTCCAAACCAGACGTGGCCGGTAGGCTACAGAAGTAGAGCATTCTGTTAGGAGAGCATAACATATCCTATAGACCAAGGACAGCGGTCAAGGGCAAAATCTTGGCAGATTTCTTAATAGAGAAGCCAGATGAGGACAGACCAGTCGTACAACGAGAGGAAACTCCAGCAGAACCATGGGTCTTGTTTACTGATGGATCTCCGTGCACGGACGGGTCAGGAGCTGGCCTCATCCTTACGAAACCGGAAGGAATGGAGTTTACCTACGTCCTGCGTTTTGAATTCACAACCACTAATAATGAGGCAGAATATGAAGCGTTGATTGCGGGTTTAAAAATCGCCGCTAGAATGGGATCCGCAACCTTGAGGCGTAGGTGGACTCACGGCTTGTCGCGAACCACATTCTAGGAGGTTACATAGCCAAGGAGGATAACATGGTTCAATACTTTGAGAAAGTCAAGTCACTCATAGCTACTTTCAGCAAGTTTTCTATCAAACAGGTACCAAGAGGTGAAAACAAGAAGGCAGACGTTGTTAGCTAGATTGCGTCTACAAGTTTTGCCCACTTATCCAAGCAAGTCTTGGTAAAAATACTAAAGGAAAAGTCTATAACGGAAGGGGAAGTCGCAGCTATAGTTGAGGAAGATGGACCTACATGGATGACCCCGATCATCAGCTATTTAATTGATGAAACCCTTCCGGATGAGGAAAAGGTGGCACGGCGTATCAGAAGGAAGTCGCAGCACTTTGAGCTTCGAGAAGGTATTCTTTACAAGCGATCTTTCTTACAGCCGTGGTTGTGGTGTGTTGGGCCACGCCAGGCTACTTATGTGATCAGTGAGATACATGAAGGGTCGTGCGGTATGCACGCAGGTCCCCGGACTGTAATGGCACGAGCTGTACGCACAGGATATTATTGGCCTACTATGCATAGGGATGCACGCGACATGATTCGTAAGTGCAGTGATTGCTAAGTACACAGACCAGTACCGCGACATCCGCAGCAGGAACTGACACCCATTACATCCCCATAGCCATTCTATAAGTGGGGGATTGACATTGCAGGACCTTTTCCCGTGGCTGCAGGGGGAGTTAAGTTCTTGATCGTCGTAATGGACTACTTTACACGATGGATAGAAGCCAAAGCGGTTAAATCCATTACGGGCAAGCAAGTTAAAAAGTTTGTTTGGGAAAACATCGTATGCCGTTTTGGCTTGCCAAGAGAAATCGACTCGGACAACGGGAAGCAGTTCGCGGATAATCCATTCAAGGACTGGTGCATAGCATTGAATATCACACGGCGTTTCGCATCTGTTAAGCACCCGCAGACAAATGGTCTTGTGGAGCGAGCAAATAGAAGCTTAGGTTAAGGCATCAAGGCACGCTTGGATGAACGAAGTGCCATATGGGTAGATGAGCTGCCACATGTTCTACGGGCACATAGGACTATGATTAAAACAACCAATGGGGACACTCTATTTGCGCTGGCCTACGGGACCGAGGCTGTTATACCAGCAGAAATTGGGATGCCAACCATCCGCACGACGGAGGTTAATGTCGTCACGAACGATGAGCAACTCTGGACTAATATGGACTTGTTGGAGGAGAAAAGAGAAATAGCGGCCATCAATGAGGCCAAGTCCAAGGCACACATGAAGGCTTACTACGATGCCAAGGTTAAAGGTGTTTCCTTTCGACCAGGAGATTTTGTTTATCATGCTAACGAGGCAAGTCGCATGGAGGATACAGGAAAACTGGGCCCCAAGTGGGAAGTGCCGTATGAGGTTACGGAAGCCTTAGGATGGGGCGCGTACAAGTTGCGTGACATGGATGGCCGTGACCTAGAACGCACATGGAATATCTGCAACCTTAAAAAATGCTACCTTTGAAAGGCTAAGGCTTCCGCATGGACACTTCGCTACATAGTTGGCTTCAATGAAGATCCATGTATTCTCTTTTGTTTTATTGCTTTCTAGGATCTATTTGTTTTTAGGATTTTTCATTCTTGTAAAAAAACAATAATCGTAAACGTTCTAATAAAATGTCTTGGTGCCTAGCTAGCTCCACGGCTCGTTCTTGTGCAAATTATTGTCATATTTTTTCAGATTCCTTGTGCAAAATATTGTCTTATAGATTTAGTATGCTATCTCTTATTCATATGCATTCATTCAAAATCGTACATGTACTATTCACCTCCAGGAGGGGTAAGAGGATTAAGTGAACCTAATAATTCAACTTGTCACATGAGAGGGATGCAACCCCAGTGACGCGGATCATGTATCCTTACTAGACACCTTATTTACAAGACGTTGTAATAAGTTCCCATATACCGCACCAACATAGTGCTTTGCATGGTAAAGACACATGCCGCACGTCTAGTAAAATATAGACATGGTTTTATTCTGGGTCAGACGTGACATGTCATGCAATATAGATACATGATATCAAAAGAAAATCAACAAGTTTCAAATTCAAAACACAAAATAGCCGTGGTCATCACGGACTTACATAAAAATAATGACTTATAACAATATTGTCAGTTCTAGCCGTGTACATACACGGACAAAAAAGGTACGAATGTTTGCAATATAAGTTACAGAGGTAGTAGGAACTCTCCTATTTCCCTCTTTCCTTCGGCAATCAAGGCTCGGAGTACCTCACCGCGAGCATTTTTACCATCCTGCACCCTAGTCATGTTGGCATCCAACGCCTCAGTTGAGAGTTTCTCACCCTTTATCACTTTCGAGGTTGAGTTATATGTTGGCAGGGTCAGTTGGATGGGGTTGGTTGTGACCTTAGCCATGACTGTCTCGTTTGGAGCATCCTTCAGCGACTCAAGATCGTCTAGGAATGGGTGCTGGATTTCCCCAAGGGCGGCCATAGAGGCGGTCATCTTATCTTCAGCTAGAGGGTTATGGTAGGCGTGTTGGGTAATGTCTTCATTCTTGCTTATCAGCTCCACAACTTTGATCAAACCCTCGTGCCTACCACGATCAATGTCGTCCGATACAACATCCGCAAAAGCCTGTAACAAGTAAGGAGCCTCCATTACCTTGCTCACGGCAAGGCGCATCCCATGGCCCACCATCCATCTACGCCCGACTATGGCCGTGAGCAAGGGAGGGCACAGCTTGCTATTTTTCTCAGTTCTCCCTCCGCTACCGCAGCTCGCTCTTCCATGATAGTCTGCGCATGGGTGAGTTCGTCCTTAAGCGTATCGCGTTCTTGAGCAATGGTGAAGGCTTGTACTGTTACGGCTTTAGTGGCGGCTTCGGCTGCGGATACCTATACATAATACTTTGAATTACTACAAGACAATATGGGTCTTATGTGAACAAATGAGTATCAATAGAAGCGCGTACCTTCTCATGGATGCAGCTAGAAGGGCCTCCAGCTCAGCAATATGTTCCTCGCGTGCATTGGCGTGGTTGGCTTGTTCCTTGACTGTTGATTCCGCTACAACCAAAGCTGCCTGCAGGGACGTTATTGTCTTCTCATGCTTTTCCACTGGTTCCTCTCTGCGAGCAATCTTCCTTTCAGCACGGCTCATGTTGGCCAAGGCTCCTTCCAGACGGCGCCGTAGGGCCGCGCCGACTGTCACCTGGTGCATTGTGGCTACATCATACTGCTCTAGCAGCGTCTCGTGCTCGAGTTCATCCAAGTCTTGTGCCAGTGCTGGAGGAGTGATGTGATCCATAAATTCTCTACACTCGGACTCTGCCTCTAATCTTGTTAAGCTGGACAAGTTCCAGGCTGGATGAAGGTTGGTGTCAGGTCCCTCAGAACGTGGCTCTTCTTCATGAGTTAAGGGGGGGGGGGGGATGGAGGTCTCAGTGATATCACGGGTGAGGGTTCCCTTTCCACCTCCTTCTCCTGTGCTACTATCGACGGGTCTGCCCTGTTATTAAAACACACTTATTAGTTTTTTGTTCGTGGATTATATCTTATGGAGTATTGTTGGTACTTACGTAGTGCCAATTATGGGTTCCGTGGTAGTAGGAGCCACGGCATTCACACGGGTTGCCTTCCAGACTTGATCATCAACATGCAGCGAAGGGTTGCCTTGGGCCGTAGAGGTATTGCTTCCCTCTTGGAAATGCGGGTGGTCCTACCTTAGTTTCTTTGGGGGAGCATTGTGTGCCCCTGCCTCAGCCTCCATGTATTTCGCTACCTTCCTGTTGGTCTTGCGCTTTCTAGATTTGGGCTTTGATGGCTGGGGGATCCAGAATCCTGTATTGTTTCATCTTCTTCATCGGTGCAATTGATAGATGTATTGGTGAGTTGTTCTTCTTCATCTTGGTGCGGTACGGCATTCTCCAACAACAGCTCCTCACCGTCTTCATTATGGAAATCTAGGGGGGACTTCTGGATCACGGGATCTTCCTCATCCGACCGCTTCTCAGTTGTTTCTTCCAGTGGGATGGTCATGTTGACGGTGGCCTCTAGTAAGGGGGTTCACCTTCTTTCAGTGGTCGAAATCCTTGTGAACCTTTGCTTGGATCGCCTTGGCGTAATAAGCCGAACAGCTTCATCTCTGCGGATATTTGCATACATACGGGTTAGTAATTTCACAAGTACTGTAGGACATGTTCGCATCTAAAGTATAGAAGACCTACCCTGTCTACGCTCGGTCAGAAAGCACGGATATCTATCCTCCCTCCCATAGTAATAGTGGTTGATCCCTACTAAGCAAAGGAAGTGCTCCGGCAGAACCTTATGGAATTCCGTACGGTGGGTGTCTAATATTTTCAAATCCTTACTACAATAGTCCTTGGATTTAGGAGTATAGTCGACGGGTACATTGGTTTTACGAACAAATATAACGGGGAATACTTTCTCATCTACGAAAAAATAGTGGTCGTACCAATTCTTAAGGGAATCTAAAGGTTTCTTATAAGTCATGGGGGCGGTCACGGATCATTTCTTAAACGATAGCCACCCATTCACCATTTGGGGGGAGTAAAAAACCCTAAATAGATTCACGGTCCGGGTTACCTCACATGTATAGCAGGTAATATTAAACTGGTTGATCTTACACGCCCCTATGCAATGAAGTTCGGTTATGTGGAAGTCATAGTACAAAAGAACATCTACTAGGAACATAGACAGGGGGTGCGGTAGTTAGCCGAGTCAAATAGGCGCGTATACACGCCTATCTTTCCTCTCGGAGCATCCGTAATAGCTTCACCATCACCTGGATAGGTGGGGTGTACGCTTTCAGGAATATAATACTTCGACAGAAAGTCTGTATTTTTTCGCAGGCATCACATTGAGGACGTCCGTGATGATAGGGTTATCTTTCACCATGATTTATAAAAACGATTAGAAAGGTGCGGTGATCTAACCTGCGGTGGTGAAAATCCGTGGGATAAGAAGAGAAGGAATGAAGAATAGAGCTCAAATATGACAATGGCGGAAAAGGGTATAAATTGTGTGTTTACACAGTAGCACACACCAACTCTTTTATAGGGTTGCCTCGATTTACGAGGTAACATGGATGTTCGCCACGTGTAAACCACTACGCCCATCTAGCGGATGGGATTTCTAACACTTCTGAAACGTCAGAAGGGACCCACGGGTCACTTCTTGACAGTTTTACGTGGCTCAAGGGTGGGCCTTTCTGGTGCACTTTTGCAGGCATGCGTCCGACTAATGACTACCATCAATGCATTCATTAAAGTTGTCCCGGTCGGTTTATTTTGGAGTGCGGTCGTATTTGCAACAGCAAGGTCTATAGGACATTGATTAGTCTAGAGGTTATGCCTACGGTTGTAATAACTAGATTAGGGGGACATGATGACATATAGTCCCCAACCGGGTCATGAACCCGGCTAACGGGTACTACCCGCATCCGGCCCGTTACTAATGGGTTGGATTAATATCATTTGAGCTTATGGGCTTCAGATGAACAGTGACCGCATATATGCGTGCGGCCCACGGCCCGGCACGGCCGGTACATGGTTAGACAGAATCATAATCTTATTATGAACAGGATTTACCCCAAGGTAGAGGATATACACTCACCATAATTAGAAGATAACAATCAAACTAATTATGGAACTTATCCTTTACTTGGGGCCGAAGCATCGGTGACAGCCCATTAGGGTTTCACCGCCTATATAAGGAACCCCCAAGGGTTCCACAAAGGTATTACATTCTACACAGTCTCAACTCTCATCCGATTCTTAAACCCTAACCGATTACTTACTCTCACGTCGGAGTCTAATCGTGGGATACATTCCCACGGTAAGCCTAATGCATGTTGTTTTAGTGGGCAGGATCCCAACAAGATATTTCACTTGGTGTAGGAGCCGGAACTCAGCCAACCCGAATTAAGCCTAATTCGGGTCTAGCAAGGATCATCCAACTTTTGTATCAACAACCAGAAACCCTAGGATTACGTATTTACGTTTTTAAACTCCGTTTTTGATGAGACAATTTTTATTAGATTTGTTTTGTACCGTTGATTCATAATTTATAAAAACGTTTTTCGTAAAACGACCCGAGGGCACGCAAATCGAGGAAACTAGAATCGAGGAGTACCCGTAAAATAATAGGGATGAGACAAGATAAATCTTTCCCCACACCCTCACATGGGGTGGCCAAGGCTAGACAACACATCAAAGATGTGTCATCTTTCTAGCAAAAACAAGGGACACGTGTCCCATAAGACTTCCAAAGTAAGATAACTAACTAAAACCACTAGCTAAACCACTCCCATCATTTTACAACATGCAACCACACACAAAGTCTCTCTTCCTCTCTCTACTTTCCGTCCACCACCACCATAAAACACCCATTTTGATCACCCCTTTTGAAGCTCTATTGATTTGTGGTGATTATAACATCCAAAGAGGAGATTTGTTAGAGTCTTGGGGCTGATTTTCCACAAAGAGTTCTTGAAGATAGGTGATCTTGAAGTTAGTATTGGTGTACCACAAGTTTTGCCAACAAAAGTCAAGATTGATCTTAACTTTCATAATCTTGGTGGTAACAAGATCATCCTTCCCATTTCCTTGTTATTTTTATAAGTGTAAATTGTATTTTCTTTCTTGGTGTATATGTATATGATTATATATGATGATAAAAGTATTATGTGGGGATTATGTGTTGATAAACTTGGTTAAAAAGATTGAAAACTACATGTAAAAGTGATAAAATCTTGCTTAAATAAGTAGGCTGTATAAAACAGTAAAGAAACTTATTTTAAATTGTTAAAATGGAATAGATGAATTAATATACATTAATTTATAAGACTTGTACACATGTGAGAGTTGTCCATACAATGGAATCTTTATAATGAGTGAGATATGATCAAAACAAAATTGAAGTGTAAATCTGAGTAGTCTGTTTTGGACGGACTATTAGGGACATTTAGAGTTGGATTGAGAAGTAGCTAAAACTAAGTTAATTGTAGCACATAATATTTAGTTTATGTCACCAAAAAATGAGCTTCTATATACTTTTAGAACTCAAGATATGGTATAAATGATGAAAGTGAAAATAATAATTAGATTTGTAAATAAAAGTATATAGTATAATATTAGCACTCAAGTTATATAATATAAAATGTATACCTAAAACCCACTAACTTATATATTACATATAAATAAGTATGTACTTTAATAAATAAAAAGGGCATTTTATAAAAATGGCAAATTGATAAGTTTTATAAGTTATAAAACTATAAACATAAGTTTTACGTCTTTTCGGCTAAAACCGAGAAATTAACGTTTTCGTCAATTAAAACTTAGACGGTCGGACCCATCTAATGTAAACTTTTTATTACTCATATACTGATGTATAAGTACATATGACAAGTAAAAACCAATGAAACCCGAGCTTTATAACTTATGGACATTAACGGGCCAAAGTAGCCTTAATAGACTATTAATCCAACAAGTTTGGCTAAACAGTAATGGACTTACTCATTGGGCTTAACCCACTTGGGCCCAACATATGAGTAAAGGCCTGATATTAATAGTATAAATGGACTAATATAAAGAGTTGAACTCTTAATGGGCTTTTAATGGGCTTATTGGGCCTCAATATGGAATTGGATTGAAACTAGTGTAACTAGTCAAAAATTTGACTAACACATAACACTACAATGTTCAATGAAGATATAAAAACTTACTTGATCATCATCATACTTATAATATCATCATATATATACATAGCTATTGTTTTTATAAAGTCATTGGACAAGAGTCTAAGACGAGTATTAATTGTCTAGGTTTCCGTGATTGAAGCATGTACCGTACGTCCAAAACGCCGATAACCCGCCTTTCCCAATCAACGTGAGTTCATAGCCTCACACTCTATTAAATATTTTTATGAAATGTTTTATAAACCCGCGAGGGAGATAATGTGTTAGTTTTAATTAAATAGGACACCAGTTGTCCTGACTGTTTCTTATTGATTTGGACCCGAATGATTGTATGACTCGATGAATGATTATATGACCCGATGTATGAAATGAAATGGATTATTATTAGTTAGGTTATGTCACTAAAAGTCCCATAGCATGAATTGTGAACTACCTGGGTTTGGTAGACGCTTATGCATATAATAGTACTATTTGGGGAAGATCACCCCAGTTCGCGCCTTGACGGTTGATCCCCGTCGTGCCACATTGATTGGTAAGCGAATTTATGTATGAGAAGGTTTATATAAGCGTGATTATTGTGACGAAACGCTGTTTTAGATGGGTAAATGAGTTTTGGGTTAGCTACCTGTTGTTTGTTATAGTAAGGTAGCAATGTCATGCGGCTTATAATAATCCAATAACTAAAATACTGCTATACGCAATGAATTACAATATATTGCCTGACTAGAAATACGTGGTCTTATTATTGATATTATGTTCGTGTTTTGGTTTTACATAACCATTTTCTTGTAACGGTTTTTATTAAACTTGATACTACGTTATAAAACGTATCAAATAATGTTTTTACGACAATGGTTCGTATAATGGTTTTGAATGCAAAAGCCTATATTATGATTTTTGACAAGGATTTGTATAAAATGTCTTTGGCCTACGACAAGGAATTGTATAAAAATGATTTTTCGATAACAACTATATATACCGATGATATATTAATGGTTTTATTAAACTCTATGAATTCACTCGACGTTTTTTGCTGACCTTTTCTTTTAACATGTTTTATCTCAGGTACTTGAAGGTAATTCTCGGGATAACGACAAGAATTTATGGCCCACAATTAATTAACAATTTCCATTCAAATGTTTTGTAAAAATTGTATGAAATACTATGACTTGGGACCTATGTAAATTTGATATTCATGAATGGAAAATGCTTTATTATTAAACGACGCGATTTTTAAGCGTTGTCTATGATTTGAGTAATGTGCTATCCCGTAACACCAACGACTCTTCCGTTGAACTAAAGTATGAATATTTTAGGGTGTTACATATATCATCCCAACTTCCTATCCATTCTAGAGCACACGCCCGCAGCATGTTCTCCAATGTCTGAATGGTACGCTCCGACTGTCCGTTGGTCTGAGGATGAAAGGCAGTGCTGAGCTTAAGTCTGGTGCCCCAAGCTTTCTACAGACTCTGCCAAAACCGTGAGGTGAAACGGGGATCTCTTCCAGAGATGATTTCTGATGGAGTACCATGCAGTCTGATGATCTCCTTCTGAAAAGTGTCTTCCAATGTGTTGATCGGATGCTCCTTGCGGATTGGCAGAAAGTAAGCAGATTTGGTCAATCTATCCACAATTACCCAGATGGCGTCGTGTTTCCTCTGAGTCACTGGAAAACCAGTAACAAAATCCATGGAGATTTTGTCCCACTTCCATTATGGGATATCCAGTGGTTGCAGTAACCCACTAGCTCTCTGGTGTTCGATCTTAACCTGCTTGTCGATCATACATTTAGAAACGAAGGTGGCAACATCCTGCTTCATACCACTCCACCAGAAATGATGCTTGATGTCGTGGTACATCTTGGTAGAACCAGGATGTATGGTAAATGGAGAGTTGTGAGCTTTAGTCAGCACAGCTTCCCTGAGTGTAGAGTCATTAGGAACAACTAGTCTAGTGTCCTGCCATAATATAACGTCATCATCAACACAAAAATCTGTTTGCTGATCAAGGTTCTGAATGATAGCCCAAATCTCACCATCGTCCTTCTGAGCTTCCTTGATCCTAGAATGTAAGTCTGGTTCCACTCTAAGATTTGCCTAGTAACCATGTTGTCCTCGTACACAAAACTCGATATCAGTCATCTCTAGGTCACAGATGATCTCCTTTGCAATCCAGATGCCAGCAATCATACCCGACCTTCTGCTTAGAGCATCTGCCACCACATTCGCCTTACCAGGATGTTACTGAATGTTGGTGTCGTAATCCTTCAGTAGCTCTAACCAACTTCTCTGTCTCATGTTTAGTTCCTTCTGGGTGAAGATGTACTTGAGACTTTTGTGATCTGTGAAGATGTCACATGATTCACCATACAAATAATTCCTCCAGATCTTCAATGCAATGACAACTGCTACAAGCTCCAAATCATGAGTAGGATAGTTTTCTTCATAAGGTTTAAGCTTCCGTGATGCTTATGCAATAACCTTCCCATGTTGCATGAGAACACAACCTAGACCATTTCCAGAAGCGTTACTATAGATCTGAAATCCACCTGTACCAGATGGGAGAGTATGCAGTCACTAATTTCTGCTTAAGGTCCTCAAAGCTCTTCTCTCGTTCCTCAGTCCAGACGAATTTCTCTCATTTCCTTATCAGCTTAGTCAAAGGTAAGGCTAGACATGAAAAGTTCTCTACAAACCTACGAAAGTAGCCAGCTAAACCCAGAAAACTTATGACCTTTGTTGCAGATGTAGGTCTCGGCCATTTGGTGATAGCTTCAACCTTTGTAGGATCCATGGTGATCCCTTCTACAGATACAATATCGCCCAGAAATGCCACCTTGCTTAACCAGAACTCACACTTGGAGAACTTGGCATACAACTGCTTCTGACGAAGAATCTGTAAGACTGTACGAAGGTGTTCCTCGTGTTCCACCTTGGATTTGGAGAATGTTGATCCCAAACTTAGATCGATTTAGCTTTGTGTAAACGAGATTGAATCAAGTTAAACACTTTGAGAAACTTTGTTGTATATGAAACAATCTAAGTATTATGCGGAATTAATACTTAGAACAAGAACACACAAACAGAATAAACCAAACTTTCACTTTGATTGATAATCAAACTTGCGTACGATGAAAGTGTAAAACGTGTATTGAACTAAAACCTAAAGGCCTCCTTTTATAGATTAAGGAACCTTGTACAAGAGTCTATGTATCAGCTATTTTAGGTAAAGATAAACATAAGAAATACATTGTCGAACATATCTTTACTAGAAACATAAAACGTGTAGACTAAGTATCCTATCAGTGCTTGACTTCTTCTGATCAACGCTTGACTTCTTCTTGTCAACGCTTGATTTCTTCCTATCAACGTCCAATTTCCTCTTGTCAGCGTCTAAGTGTCCTGGCCTCATTTTTATTCCCAACAATCCTCCCCTAAACTCGATATCTACTCTAGTGATCACGTTTCTGAATAAAAACTAAGTACAAGGAGGATTCTTACAAATACAAATTACTTGTTAATTTGGAAATAAATAAACCTAACTAGATCTTTGCCCACATCACTTGTATAATCCATCTCCAGCTGTGTTGACACCATTTTCTTCAAAACTTCCTTGGACATGGGATATTCAGCATCCACAAGAAGATATTCAGAAAACTTTGTAGTACTCAAATGATACACACCAACTGCTGAATGTAGACGCCATTGAAGTCCACTAACACCATCAAGATCCTTCCATACTGGATCTTCATCATTTGGCTCACACATTCTCTTGAATGTTGACCAAATATTTATTCCATTTACTGAAGTAGGTGCTTCAGTCTCATACTTGGCCTTCATCAATCTCCAAAGATCTGCCAAGTCTTCCCTATCCAGACTTGCAAACAAAGACATAAGAGTAGTAAAAGTATGTACCTCCCTCCCATATCTGCCAATCATCCAAAACCCACTTGCATCTTCCTCATAGTGAACTATAGGGTTTCTGGAATCATGAGGTAACACTTCTACCATATGTGAAGTTTCCAAGGGTGAGAGCTAAATACTACTTCTAATAACTGCTTCACTAGGATTCACTCTATCCAAATTCTCTGGAAACTCAAGTGGAACTCCCTTCTTCAATGGCCTTGGTGCAATTGCATGTTGGATCTGCATCTCTTTTTCAGGATTGATTGTAGAGTTTTACCACACCTTTAGGAAAAGGAGGGTAAATAGGGTAAAAGTATTAAATACGACGGTTTAGGAAAACCGTGTACAAATGACCCTAAGTGAAGTTCAAAGTTCATTTCTCAAGGAGGTATATGTGTGTGACTAAAATGTAGCAAGGTTTGAGATTAATATTGGTTAGAAGAGGATGAGAAAAGAGGATGACGAAGACGTGAAATTAATTACCACTAAGACTAAACGTAAAACCGTAAAATGAGCTAAAAAAAAAATTAATTCTAAAAATTACCAAAAATTCACCAAAAATCAAAATAAATAAACTAAGAGTTGACCAATGATCAAAACTTTTTCAAACCTTTTAATTAATTAAATATTCAATTTTTAAATGCTAATTAAAGCCCTAAAAATCAAATTAATTATCAAAAAGCCCAAATAAAGATTTTTCAATTGGTAAACCTCTAAAATGACCTAAAAGGATTAAAAACTATTTTTAGAAATTTTTAAACTAATAAAAACTATTTAAAATGATTTAAATACTATTAAAACTTAAAATAATTATAAAAATTAATCTAAAGATGATAAAATTAATCTAAAAGTTGCAAAATTCCTATTTTAATGTATTTAAGCTAAGAAAAATGTAAAACGTGCAAAAATGTGAAATTTGAAAAATAATAATAAAATAATATTAAAATAATATAAAAATCCAAAAATTATAAAAAATTCTAAAAACTTGCAAACTAGTTTATTTTGACCTAATAAAACAGAAAATGAAAGTGCAATGACCAGAATACCCCTATTGGGCCCTCAAATGGGCCAAAACCAAAAACAATCAACACTAATGGGCTTTTTAGCCCAAAAAGTCAAACTTGGCCTAATTGACTTGGAAAAGCCCAATCTGACTCAAAATTTAATTCTAAACACAAAACTCTAAAGGCCCAAAAGCTAAAAGTGAGCTTATCACAGCTTATTAAGCAAACAGCTTATCCTTATTGGGCTTTTTAGCCCATTAAGCAATAAGCTAATGCCATAAGCTCTAATTTTACACACAACCTTCTTTTGGGATACTAAAGAGATCTGTAAAAAGAAATTTTGAAAAAGCACACTCAATAAGCCATAAATAAGCAAAGTACAATTTCACTAAAAGACAAAATAGTCGGGTTTGAGATTTAGGGCACCTCAGAACTTGATTCAACTTGAAAAATGTCATAAATGAACTCAATAAGCCAAATTAATCAATAAAAATCCAATAAGCAACACCAATAAGCCAGAATGAACCAATAAGCACTTATGAAAAATTCAATTAAGTTGGTTTTCTAGTCAAACCCTAAAGTCAACACACCAAATGCTCCAGTATGAACAAATGGGTAAAATAATGAGCACCTACTACAAAATCCAAGTTGTTGCTGGTTAAAATAAGCTATATTAGCTAATTGATAAGCTGTAACCCAAAATACACTAGCAGTGGCTAGCAGCATGGGAAAGGAGTTCCCACTGCTTTGACTATTTGACCAAGCTTTTTAGAGAGATGTAGTTGGATTCAATTGGAAACAAGGGCACCCTTGTGATCAGTGAATCATAAGGAGTCAATATCAACAAAGAAATCCCAATTTGGTTCACACAATAAGCCCAGATTAATCAAACAGTCACCAGATATTGCACATATATGGAAAATAAGCTGTTATGAACACTTAAGCAGTTTTAAGCATGAATAAGCACTACAAACTCAACCAGATGCGTACACAAGCTATATAAACTATGAATAAGCACAAACAAACTTAAATCAAGCACTGAAACAAGGTATAGAACAAGATCAAAGCAGATTAAACCTTCTGATATGAACTACAAGAACATAAGCACACTTTGCTGATCTAATTGACCATAGATCCAATCTCAAGCACTCAAATCTCTTTCCCTGGTGATATTAACTAGTTTTAATCACTTGTTAGCCCTAGTCTATGATTAGATCTAGGTGTCCCTTAAACCTAAGCCAATTTTAACAAGTAAACAAGATTTTATAGCCCTTTTATGGATTTGGGTGTTTCAAACCATAAAACCTGCATACAAATGACCAAGTACACCAGGTAAACAAATACCAATAGATAGCAACAATAAACAACCACTCAACAATCTACAAATCCTGCTTATGCAGTTAACCCAAACACCCCTTAATAACCTGTTTTGACAAATTTTCAAAGGATAATCCAGATTTAACCCACAAATCAAGTCAATAACAATCCAATAACATCAAACCAACACAGACAAACAAGATTCAACAACAATAACACATATTCAAGAACAATCATGCATTATCACCAAAATTCAGAAAATAAAGAGAAAATTGAAAAAGGAGAATGGTGCAAACCTCCAAGACCTACATCCAGGCCCTGGATTGTTTGAGCTGGGGTACTAGCAGAACAAGTACCAGCTTCCAATGTACCTGCTAAGAAGAACAAACCAAAGTGATGAACAATATCAAGCACTTTTCTGAATTTTTGAAACACAAGTTTTATTGATTAAAACCTTGCCTCAAAAACCTTCAAACATATAAGTGGAACTCAGAATTAGGCTATTCTAACACCAACTTTTAATAAACATAAACAAGATTTCACAAATTTCTGAAAATCAAATTTTATTAACTTAAAAAGGGATTACAAAGATTGATAGCCTAAAACTGGAACAAAGGGACTCTCACAGGTTGAGGTCTCCTTTTATAGGAAAATGCTAAGCTAACACTGTTTACAAACCCTAGAAGTGAAATTCCTATATTATCCTTGAGGTCTTCTAGACGATTCTTGGTTGTGAGCTGTCCAAAATGATCCAAACCGTTTAAAATAGCTTTGGAGTGAAGCAAAGAGTATTGGCTGTTGATCTTGACACGTGGCAGTACTTGGAAAGAAAGTTGTCACATGATGGGTGAAACGGTTTTGGGTGTGGGACCCTTTGGTGAGTGGGAGTGAGGGTTTTTGGTGTGGGATGGGTTTCTGGGCGTGTGAATTAAGCGTGGGTAAGGGTAATTGAAATTTACCCTTTGTTTAAGTTGGGATAGTTAATGGGTTCTTGAGGGTGAACAGTGGTAAGTTTTGATCCGATTTTTGGGGATTGTGTTTGTTTGGCGCGTGTTTGTGTATTCAAAGTTTGGAAATGGCAGCCTTGGTCCTTGTTCTTTGGCAAAAGGTGTTTATCAAGTATTTCAGCTCACAAATCATGTTTCCTTTGTTAATAACTTTTCCATCTTTACACTTTTGGCATAAAACTTTTCCAAAAAGGTTTAAAGGGTTATTTTTGCCATGTTTTCATAATTGAAGGACTGATTTTGGACATTCTTGATCTTCAAAGGTCTTCAATGTAACCTTGACTTCATGAGGGACCATAATTGACAAATTAGATTTGATGAGGGACTAATCTTGCCATTTCTTCAAAGTTGAGGGACCTTTTTGCAATTTTGACAAACTTAAGGGACAAGACTTGTAATTATGAATTCACAAAGGTTTTAAGTGTCATTTCTTCATTGTTTGAGGATCAATTTTGCATGTCTTCAAGTCTTCAAGGGTAATTGTTGGATAAATCATGAACTAGGGCCCGGTTCTTTGTACGGCTTCGTTTCTCGTGTCCGTTTTTCCTTGTTTCTTGTGATCTTTTGTCTTTTTCACGATATACATAACTAAAATACAAAAGTAAACAAACACAAGCATATATATGGTATTTTATGACATTTTTATGCATTTAAAGCCCGAAAAGAACGATGAGATCATGTATAAATGCCATCTCATCACTCCCCCATACTAAGCCATTGACGTGCCCTCACGCAATGCTAGAATAAAGTATCTAAGCATCACCAAAGTTCAATTTTATTAACCTTTATTGAAAAGTAAAAGACTTGCAACAATACTACGAAGATGTGTAAAGACATAATGTATGATTTTCATCACGAATGTGACTTTTAGGGTCAAAGAATAGAAACAAGTAAATGTCCCTTAGAGTAAATTTCGTCATCCTTGATTGTCATACACTCTATGCTAAGTGCAAAAACGAGATCATTGTTGGTACAAGTCACAATGCTAACACTACTCATACGTCCAAATTGTGTAATACTTCTTCTCCCCGCAATCCTAGTTATTATAAAAGGAAATGGGTTACTAGCATTTTTTTAACTATTTGTCATGGATCACAAGTGATTCATATTGACTTATTTGAGTAGTTATTAGTCCGAAAGCAAAGTAGCACGATTTAATCGATAGTTAGCCGAAGGACAAAATCTTTTAAAACGGCTTCTCGTGTATCTCCTTAAAATCATATCTTGGCATAACTCGTTTCACGATTTGAGACCTTTCTCGGACCGATATTTGGCATGTACTTCATACTTCAAATCTTGGGAAGACGTTCTTGAAATTATGGTCTTCTCTTCATATACTTGGAATTTCTTTACTTGACGTTTTTGAGAGATTCTTCATATTTGGACCACGACTTCATCATTTTTCTTCAATCTATACTTTGGACTTTGATATACAACGATCCGCCTCCTTTTCGGACTTGGTTATATTTATCCTCTTACCTTGTAAGGGTCTTTTCGGATAGACTTTCTCCATGATCTTTAGGGGAGTAATTGCTTTTCGTCGTGTGTCTCGATCCTTCATATTGATTTAGGAATAATGATACTTCACATCATCTTGGATCTTTAGCAACAAAATAGGGCTCCTCATGCCTTGTTAGGGCCTTTTTGGATCTTCACCAATCTTCGCGTCCCGCTTCAATAAGTTATGCCTTGGCTATGAACTCTATTCAACCCCGAGCAACTTTTAAACGATCTTGCGCTAGAGGCTAAGTAACCTTTCAAATCGTACGACCTTACTTATTGCAATTATTTTTATTCCTAATGCATTGATCTTATGGGATGAAAAAGCCACAATTAAAAACATATGAGTTTTTGAAAGAACATTTTCATGTTCTACGTTTAGCATGATCACTTGTCTAACTCTATCATCTCTCGTTCTTCACTATATAAAGACCTCTAATTAAAGAGACTCGTGAATACTTAGCCATGCAAGTCAAAATTAAGCCAAATTTGGATTAGCTTTCATTAAGACTATATCAAATCAAAGTTTTGGGTTTTCAAGCCACCTATAGGATCTTGCACTTTCTTGGACTTTTTCAAGTTTAGAGAATGCATTTTATAGTTCCCTTGATAAGTGACTTTCTAGGATCAATTATAGGAACTAGCGAAAAGTTCTTGTTCTTAACCCGAATGAGCTAAGACTTTCGCGTTTTAAAGCTCCCTAAATAAAAGTCTATCAAAACTTGAATTGAGCGGGTTAAGGAATGTAAATGGCTCCAAATGCCCATCAAGTCAAAAATTAGCTCTTATTCTACCCATCGGAAAATATACATTCGTGTCTTAAAAACACTTATGAAAACTAAGAAAATTTTTAAAATTTGGCCATTTTTAGCCTTATTAGCAACAAAACAAAACATTGAAAGTTAGAAAGTGTGAGGGCGTAGCAAAGCAATTACCTATTAACCCCCCATACTAAAAGTAAACATTGTCCTCAATGTTTCGAGTCTAAAGGTGGAGCACCCCCATACTAGAGACGAAGAATCGAATGCTTAGGATCTAGCATGAAAAGGGTGATCAACAATATATCTAAAGCCGTTTATTAAGTATGCTAAAAGATAATTGTTAGAACAATAAAGGATATGTCATGGATTCGTGAAAAACTTCTTCAAGCAAACGATGGAGGATCACGTAAACGAACACGAGAGTCTTCAATCGTAGATGATGATGATGATCTAGATAACACAATCACAAACAACCACGAGACAACGAGTTGGAAGGGTACAAGTCCCCCTATTAGTGATTAGTAAGCATAAAAGGATAAGCATGGGATCTCCCCCACGAGGCACCTCGTTTTTTATTACCGAGTCATGAGCTCGACTCGATCCCCTCAATGCTAATTATCATTGGGGAAGGTGAATTGGTCGAGGTCAACCATTGAAGGAATTTCCCCACCAAAGTAGTGCTTAAGCCTATGTCCATTCACCTTGAAGTTAGGACCATCATCTTGAGCTAGCTCGATGGTCCCATAAGGAAACACTTGTGTAATGGTGAAAGGACCCGACCAACGAGATTTCAATTTCCCGGAAAATATCTTAAGTCGAGAGTTAAAAAGTAACACTTGATCACCAACGTTAAAAACCCGGTTTTTAATTTTTGCATCATGAAACTTTTTAATCTTTTCTTTGAAAATCAATGAATTTTCATAAGCATTGTCTCTTAATTCATCTAATTCATTCAATTGTATTTTCCGGTGATCTCCCGCGGTCTTCAAGTCAAAGTTTGCATTCTTAAGGGCCCAATATGACTTGTGCTCCAATTCAATGGGCAAATGAAAATTCTTCCCATAGACTAACTTATAAGGAGTGCAACCGATAGGTGTCTTATAAGCGGTCCTAAAGGCCCATAAAGCGTCATCGAGTTTGTCGGACCATGAAGCACGGTTTTCTCCAATCGACCTCTCTAAAATCCTTTTCAAAGCTCGGTTCGAAACCTCGACTTGCCCACTCGTTTGCGGGTGATAAGCCGTAGAAAGACGATGAGTAACTCCATATTTCTTTAAGACCTTTTTGAATTGGTCATTACAAAAATGGGTTCCACGATCGCTTATAATAGCACGAGGGTTTCCGAACCGAGAGAATAGTTGCTTCAAAAATTTCACTACCACACGAGCATCATTAGTAGGTAAAGCCTTAGCTTCCACCCACTTAGAAAGGTAGTCCACCGCGACAAGGATATACTTGTTACCATGAGACGATGGGAACGGCCCCATAAAGTCTATGCCCCAAATGTCGAAAATCTCACACACTTGAAATATGTTTTGCGGCATTTCATCACGTTGAGACGATTTTCCTTGACGTTGGCACGAATCACACGACTTCACAAGTGCGTGTGCATCACGATAGATAGAAGGCCAAAAGAAGTCGGCATCGAACACTTTCTTAGCCGTGAGATTAGCACCATGGTGACCACCCGTGGGTCCCTCGTGACAAGCTCTAAGGATATTAGAAGCTTCGGCACCAAAAACACAACGTCGAACGAGTTGATCCGCACAAACCCGAAAGAGATAAGGGTCGTCCCAAAAATAGAACTTGAAGTCACGAAAGAATTTTCGCTTTTGTTATGTCGTCATACCCTTGATTATGAAATTCCCCGCATGGTAATTTGCAATGTCAGCAAACCATGGGGTGGTGTCTTTAGAATTCACTACACCGAGAGTCTCGAGAGGAAATGTTTCGGTGATTTCCTTGTTCTCGAAAACATCTTTGTGAGGATCTTCTAGACGAGAGAGATGATCGGCCGCTAGATTCTCGGCTCCTTTTTTGTCAAGCACAGTGACATCAAATTCTTGGAGGAGGAGCATCCAACGAAGCAATCTCGGCTTAGCATCTTGCTTAGCTAAGAGATACTTGATAGCCGAATGGTCGGTATACACGATGCTTTTAGTTAAGACGAGATAAGGTCGGAATTTCTCAAAAGCATAGACCACGGCAAGGAATTCCTTTTCCATTGTGGTGTACTTTAATTGAGCCTCAGTCATCGTCTTACTAGCATAATGGATAGGATGGAAATGCTTTTCATAATGTTGCCCTAAGACGGCCCCTATAGCATAATCACTTGCATCACACATGATTTCAAAGGATAATTCCCAATTAGGAGCAACAAGAACGGGAGCTTCGGTAAGTTTCCTTTTGAGAGTTTAGAAAGCTCTAACACAATCCTCATTGAAATTAAAAGGAGCATTGATGTGACTCTAATTACACATCATATTACATCATATTTCCTCTAAAAACATGCTTAAAATGGTCAAATAATCATCAATTATGCCTTGTATATGCTTGTTTTGTCGTTGTGCGTGTGCAGGTACGGATATCAAAGAAATCACAAGAAATGAAGCCAAAGAGCAAAACGGACACGAGAAATGGAAAGAGCACGGAAAATCGAGTCCGACAGTGCCTCTATACTTTAATGGGCCGAACCAACACCACTTAAATGGGTTGGATCGACCCATTAATACACTACTTACAACAATTGCATCCCAAGAGAGAACAACCCGAACTGAAGAAATGTTGCTGATCCAGTCATCCCAGCAGGCCCAAAGCCCAATGAAAAAGAGTGTAGGACTGAGTTAAGAATCAAGCCCAAATGGCATGGCTTTGATATAACGCAACTCATGTTTTTTTTCAGAAGGTGTGTTTAGATACTTTTACATTAGCATTTTTTTTTTCTTCTTCTTTAAGTTGCGTTTTCCATCTTTTAGGTTAGATTAGATCTAGTTTTGATAAAATAAAACGCCTTATGTTCCATCCTTTTATGTCCTTATTTCTTTAAATATCTATTGTAATCGACGGGAACCTTTATACGAATCTAAGTTTCTGATTATTGATTTGATGGTCTGAGATTGCTGTTGGTTTTTATTCGAACAAAGTAAGTTGTGTTCGATTGTGTTTATAATGAAGTTATGCTTTCGGTTGATGATTTGTGATTCGCTTAGCAGATTATGTTCGAATGATCTTGACGAATGATTAATGTCTCGGGTTTAGATAGTTTGATGTTTAGATTCGATTTTAAGTTTATTTTTCGATTGAATAGCAGATTCGGTGTTGAAGTGGTGATTTAGTTTTTAGTTAAATCGATTTCGAAGGTTTGAGTTTTGGTTAAAGTTGTTAATTCTGTTCATTTATGAGTCTCGGTATACATATCTGGTTGATGAGCTGAAGATATTAGGTACAACCTTTCATTAATCCAGTACTTAGGTATTAGTCTCGGTTCAAACTAGTTAAGTAGTTCCTGAGTTTTACATATCTGGCATTTGTTCGGGACTTGTTTGAGTGTAAAAGGTTGATCGGTATTGAATCAATAATTAGTTCGGTGTAGCCAGCAGTCGGCAGCATCGTGTAGCTAAAGGGTTTTTGTTCTGAATATATATCGCTTCAAGTTTTGAGATCGGTTCGAGATTAGTTCGGTGTAGCTCTTCGTTTCGGTTCATTCGCTTAGCTCGTCGGCATCAGCGGCTGGCCGTGGATGGCAGGTTGATTTTCTTTCCTTTTTCCATTGATATAGTAGTTGTAGTATAGAAGTTGTCTGAATTCGCTTAAACTAGTATTTGATGTTGTTGCTAGATTGTTTTCACTTAGGCTCTTAGTTTCACTATTGTAGTTTGAGAATTTTCGCTTATATCTGATGGTAGGATTTAGTTCATCACGTTGTTAATTTTGTTGGTTGAGTTGTAATCTGTTTAGCGCAAGTGTTACACCAATTATAAGTTCGCTAGGACGGTTAGTAGATTTACTTGATGAACCATAGTTGCAAACTCAAGATTTGTGTTTTACTCGTTCTCCTTTTGGAATCAGTAAGTTTGTTCAAATTTAGCTCTTAAAAATAATCTGATTTTAGCTTAATAAATAAGTATATAGTTTAGTCTTAAAAAAAAGTTAATCGGATTCTATAAAGGTATAGGCTAGAAACGAATTGGTAATTTGCTGTTTTAAATGAGTAAAAGGATTTCACAGTCAAAATTGAAGGTTGAATATTTTAAGCCCTTTAACTTGTTTTGCAATTAGTAGTACTCTAATATAGGAGTAAAAAAAGTCAACTGTTTTGATATAGGAATATAAGTGTGATCAGTAGGGTTGAACTTGCAATATGTCATTTACTTAATGTGTAACAAATAGCTACGTATATTACTACTGTTTAGGATGTGCATTTTTACATGTTTAGTTTAATTTCATTACATTTTCAACAATAGTAAAAAAATAGACTTTAGTTTTTAATAAAAAAAAATAGTTTTAATAAAAAAAAAATATATATATATATATAAAGAGTATAAAATATTAGTTTTTATATTTTAGAATAAATTTGGCATTTTCATTTTTAGAATAATTTTACATTTACATTTCTAGCGCTTTAATATTTTGCATTTGTACTTTTATTTTCGCTTAGCATATTAATAATTCTCGTTTGCATTTTATTTTTGCATTTTATATTTTTACTTTTCGTTTTTATTATTTGCGGTATTTGCACTTTATTTTTAGAATAGTACGTATACATATATAGTATTTTTATATTTTTATATCTTTTTGTGTCAAGTAGTTATAATTCCAAATATCCTTTTATTAACCAAAAACGAATAAAGTCTTAACGATAAATTGTAAAATCAATTCGACACGATATCGAGACGAAACGACTATACTAAAAATGATATATTAAGCATCCTTCTCGAGAAGGTGTGTCATAGGTCGAGAGATTTTCGAAAAGTCTCTGATGAAACGAGATAAAAGCCCGCGTGGCCTAGGAAACTCCTAACTCCCTTAAAGGTTTTGGGATGAGGTAACTTGGCGATGACGTCTACCTTAGCTTTATCGACCTCAATCCCTGCTTTCGACACCTTATGTCCTAAGACGATTCCTTGTTTACACATAAAATGACATTTTTCCCAATTAAGCGCAAGATTGGTTTCTTCACAACGTCTTAACATTTGCTCGAGATTAGATAAACACGACGTGAACGAATTGTCAAACACCGAGAAGTCATCCATAAACACTTCCATCGACTTCTCGATCATATCGTGAAAAATTGCCATCATACACCGTTGAAACGTACCTGGTGCATTACAAAGTCCGAAAGGCATCCTACGATAAGCAAACGTTCCATAAGGACACGTAAACGTAGTCTTCTCTTGATCACGAGGGTCGATAGGGATTTGAAAGTAACCGGAAAAACCATCTAAAAAGCAATAGAATTCATTTCCCGCGAGTCGCTCCAACATTTGATCCATGAAGGGCAAAGGAAAGTGGTCTTTACGAGTGGCGTCATTTAACTTTCGATAGTCAATACACACCCTCCAACCGGTCACAACACGAGTGGGAATTAACTCGTTGTTTTCATTAGGCACAACGGTCATTCCTCCCTTTTTAGGGACACAATGGATTGGGCTCACCCATGGGCTATCGGAGATAGGATAAATCATTCCCGCGTCAAGGAGTTTCAAAACTTCCTTTTTAATGACATCGTGAATTTTGGGATTCACCCTTCTTTGACTTTGAATTGCGGGTTTGTAGTCCTCCTCCATTAAAATCTTGTGAGTACAAAATTTTGGGTCAATACCCTTAATGTCGGAAATTTTCCACGCAATCGCCCCTTTATGAGCTTTAAGAACTTTCAAGAGCTCGGTTTTTTCATTATTAGCAAGACCTCTTGCAATAATAACCGGCAACTTGTCATCACCTTCCAAGAATGCGTATTCAAGGTGAGAAGGAAGATCTTTCAATTCGAGGATAGGTGGTTCCTCGATTGAAGATTTTGGTTCAACACTCATAACTTCCATCGGCGGAAGAAATGGTGGAATAGAAGTATCATCACTAATCAACACCTCACCTTCATTGTCGATTTCATTTGAAGTGAAATCGCCTCCTTGGAATGGAGTGAGATTTGGTGTAGAATTAGCAAGAATCGGATCCAAAATAGTGGGATTGCCACTTGACGAGCTATCAGAAAAACCTAACACTTCTTGTGAAAACTCATCGCAAACCACATCAACTAAGTCAATGTGATTGATGGTAGTGATTTCATAAACATGAGAAGGTTTCGAGTTTTGAGTAGCGTTTATATAAAGTTCCTCTTCGTTGAATCTCAAAGTGATAGTTCTTGCATGAACGTCGATAAGCGATCTCGAGGTGTCTAAAAATGAACGACCTAAAATTAGAGGAACTTGAGGATCCGCAGGGATGTCAACTACTATAAAATCAACGGGATAGTAGAACTTCCCCACTTTCACGAAAACATCTTCGGCTACTCCACATGCTAAAATCGTAGAATGATCGGCCATCTCGATAGACATGTTCGAAGGAATAAGAGCCGGAAGCGAAAGCGATTTCCAAATGGAAAATGGCATCAAATTAGTGCTCGCACCAAGATCGGCCAAGGCGAGGCATTCTTTCATTCTTGTATGTCACAAGGAATGAGAAACTTTCCGGGGTCACCAACTTTTTCCGGTATGCGGTTAAGATAAACCGAAGAACAATTAGCAAGCTTTGAAATCTTTTCCTTATCGCTCATCATACTTTTAAAAGTGGAAGCGAAACGAGGCATATACAACAACGCGTCGGCTAAACTCACATCAAAATGCACTTGTTGAAACATTTTTATAAAAAGCTCGATTTGTTGTTTGTTACGTTCTTGCAATTTCTCTTTGTTTCGTCTCGAAGGGTAAGGTAAGGGTGGTGTGGGTTGGACATTAGGCAACGGCCTTGGAATCTCGGGTTCCACAATTGGTATTGGTTCAACCGTAGGTGTGGTATGAGCGGTACTTCGTGGGATTGTAATATGCTCCTTTTCGACCACCACCTCGGGATCTTTCTCGATTTCCTTCTCCGTAGAAGTACTTGGACGAGAGATTGGTTCCTTGAAAGTTTTACCACTTCGTGTAGTAATAACCTTCATTTCTCCCTTCGGGTTTGCAATGGTATCACTAGGAAGACCACCCGAGGAAGAGGGTTTACACATGATTGCTTCAAACATTTTTGCCATACGGTCCTCAAATTTTGATTGCCTAGCATCCGCTTTTAACAATTCTTGCTTAATCTCATGTTGTCCTTGTTCCATCTTTTGTTGATTTTGTTGAAGACGTTGAACATTTCCTTCCATTTTATTTGCATGAGTTTTAAGTTCATTAGCAAGTTCGTTTTTAAGCTCGTTTTTCAACTTGGATCTTCAGCTAATCATCTCACGTTGCATGTTATCAAACTTAGCATCATTTGCTTTAGCATAATCCAAAAATTCTCCTTGAAGATTTTTAGTGTGAGCATTTTGAAAACCTTGTGTAGTGTTTTGAAAATCACGGTTTTGGTTTTTATTAGTAACTTGTCCATTCCCACTTTGATAATTCCCTTTGTTGTAGTTACGTGAATTGCCTTGGTAATTACCACCTTGATTGTTGTTTCGATAGTTATTAGCATTTTGATTTGGTGGAGCTTGATTTGGGCGGGAACCTTGGCCGTTTTGGTTATAAGTTCCCGTTGCTACATAAGCACTCGAAGTGTTACAATGCGCGGTAATGCACTCGGAAAGATCATGAGCTCCACCACAAGACAAACAACTCTTAGCAACCGCTTTAACCAAAGCGGAATTTGAAGCTTCTTGAGCTTTCCAATGAGTCATAAGATTAGCAAATCTATCAAAAAACCGATTTTCCTCATTAGCTTCATCATGTAAGGCATTAATGCTACGAGACGATGACGACGATGACGAACCCAAATTGGCAACACTCGGTGTGTTACGAGGGCTATAAACCTTAGATCTATTCTCGATAATCTTTAAAGCTTCATCGGTCGTTTTGCACAAAAAATTACCACCCGCGGCGGCATTCAAGTAATCTCGTTCATGATCATTAAGCCCATTATAAAAAGTATCAATTTGATGCAATTCCGAAAAATCATGGTGTGGACATTCATGTAACATTTCTTTAAAGCGTTCCCATGCCATTGAAAAACTTTCATTATTTCTTTGAACAAATCTTGAAATCTCATTTTCAAATGTGTTGTTTTAGATGGTGGAAAAAACTTGTTCACAAACTTAGAAACAAGATCACCCCATGTCAAAATCGAATTTGGCGGTTCTTTCTCAAGCCAAATTTTAGCGGGTCCGTCTAACGAGTATGGAAACAACATCATCTTAATGGTGTCATGTGGAACATCCTTATGTGGTAATGCGGGTTGTCTTTCTCATGACCTCTAAACTTATTAGCTTGCAACATCGACATTAAACCCGTCTTAATATCGAAATTCTCCGCAAGGATAGCGGGAATCACAATGGCCTCTCCAAAACCCTCGGTGGGTGCTTGTAGCAACTCCATCATAGTATGATTAGCCATGACGACTTCTTGTTCTACAATAGGTTCAACAATTGGAGGTTGTTCTTCAATCAACGTCTCTTGATTGGCTTGCTTTTGAAGACGTTTACGAGCTTGTTTTGCTTGATTACGAGTGATCATAAACTTCACGAAGAATGGGAGGTGAGCAAAGAAGATTCTTTTTGGATGTTTTGTGAATTTTCAATTTTTTTATGTTTTTGATTGTTTTTAATTTTTTTGGATTTTGGTGTATCTTCGTAGACAACAATCTACCAAATCTCTCCTCGAATCAAACTCTTGATTAAAGAAGCCTCAAAGGAATGAAAACGATCACGTGGAGTGAACGCCTTCGAATGACTTTAGAACTTTGGTGAAAACCAAATTGTTCAAGAGGGTTTAATCACAAAGAAAACCAAGCAAATATATTATACGTAATAATACTTTGGGCGGCAAAACCCTCGATTAACCTTCAATCTCAAAATACTCACAAGCAAGCGGGGAAACGAGGCGGCGCGAAGCACTTAAGAGCCTTTTTCCTTAGGGTATATTTTATAATACCCGCCTTATACCCACCTTATAGTTCGTATTTTTCAAAATCGAGCTTCACGAAAGTATTTATCTATTTTTGCCTTTTTCTTTTTGTTTGAGATTCGAATACAATAATTAGGAGATCAAATCCCAATTAAGGTTGTGTTTTCACACTTTTGGAGATATTTTGTATTTATTGTGATACTTAATACAATATAGTAATAATAATTTCACAAGAAAAACCAATAAAACTGATAATACGTATTAGTAGATTTCTACTAATACAAATACTATTTATGGTTAATATTAAAAACAACAAGACAAACTAATCACGACACACCTCCCCGGCAGCGGCGCCAAAATGATTGTAGTGTTTTACCACACCTTTAGGAAAAAGAGGGTAAATAGGGTAAAAGTATTAAATACGACGGTTTAGGAAAACCGTGTACAAATGACCCTGAGTGAAGTTCAAAGTTCGTTTCCCAAGGAGGTATATGTGTGTGATTAAAATGTAGCAAGGTTTGAGATTAATATTGGTTAGAAGGGGATGAGAAAAGAGGATGACGAAGACGTGAAATTAATTACCACTAAGACTAAACGTAAAACCGTAAAATGAGTTAAATAAAAATTAATTCTAAAAATTACCAAAAATTCACCAAAAATCAAAATAAATAAACTAAGAGTTTACCAATGATCAAAACTTTTTCAAACCTTTTAATTAATTAAATATTCAATTTTTAAATGCTAATTAAAGCCCTAAAAATCAAATTAATTATCAAAAATCCCAAATAAAGATTTTTCAATTGGTAGACCTCTAAAATGACCTAAAAAGATTAAAAACTATTTTTAGAAATTTTTAAACTAATAAAAACTATTTAAAATGATTTAAAAACTATTAAAACTTTAAATAATTATAAAAATTAATCTAAAGATGACAAAATTAATCTAAAAGTTGCAAAATTCCTATTTTAATGTATTTAAGCTAAGAAAAATGTAAAAAGTGCAAAAAAGTGAAATTTGAAAAATAATAATAAAATAATATTAAAATAATATTAAAAATCCAAAAATTATAAAAAATTCTAAAAACTTACAAACTAGTTTATTTTGACCTAATAAAACAGAAAATGAAAGTGAAATGACCAGAATACCCCTATTGGGCCCTCAAATGGGCCAAAACTAAAAACAGTCAACACTAATGGGCTTTTTAGCCCAAAAAGTCAAACTAGGCCCAATTGACTTGGAAAAGCCTAATCTGACTCAAAATTTAATTCTAAATACAAAACTCTAAAGGCCCAAAAGCTGAAAGTGAGCTTATCACAGCTTATTAAGCAAACAGCTTATCCTTATTGGGCTTTTTAGCCCATTAAGCAATAAGCTAATGCCATAAGCTCTAATTTGACACACAACCTTCTTTTGGGATACTAAAGAGATCTGTAAAAAGAAATTTTGAAAAAGCACACTCAATAAGCCAGAAATAAGCAAAGTACAATTTCACTAAAAGACAAAATAGTCGGGTTTGAGATTTAGGGCACCTCAGAACTTGATTCAACTTGCAAAATGTCACAAATGAACTCAATAAGCCAAATCAATCAATAAAAATCCAATAAGAAACACCAATAAGCCAGAATGAACCAATAAGCACTTATGAAAAAGTCAATTAAGTTGGTTTTCTAGTCAAACCCTAAAGTCAACACACCAAATGCTCCAGTATGAACAAATGGGTCAAATAATGAGCACCTATTACAAAATCCAAGTTGTTGCTGGTTAAAATAAGCTATATTAGCTTATTGATATGCTGAAACCCAAAATACACTAGCAGTGGCTAGCAGCAGGGGAAAGGAGTTCCCACTACTTTGACTATTTGACCAAGCTTTTAAGAGAGATTTAGTTGGATTCAATTGGAAACAAGGGCACCCTTGTGATCAGTGAATCACAAGGAGTCAATATCAACAAAGAAATCACAATTTGGTTCACACAATAAGCCCAGATTAATCAAACAGTCACCAGATATTGCACAGATATGGAAAATAAGCTATTATGAACACTTAAGCAGTTTTAAGCATGAATCAGCACTCCAAACTCAACCAGATGCGTACACAAGCTATATAAACTATGAATAAGCACAAACAAACTTAAATCAAGCACCGAAACAACGTATAGAACAAGATCAAAGCAGATTAAACCTTCTGATATGAACTACAAGAACATAAGCACACTTTGCTGATCTAATTGACCACAGGTCCAATTTCAAGCACTCAAATCTCTTTCCCTGGTGATATTAACTAGGTTTAATCACTTGTTAGCCCTAGTCTATGATTAGATCTAGGTGTCCCTTAAATCTAAGACAATTTTAACAAGTAAACAAGATTTTATAGCCCTTTTATGGATTTGGGTGTTTCAAACCACAAAACCTGCATACAAATGACCAAGTACACCAGGTAAACAAATACCAACAGATAGAAACAATAAACAACCACTCAACAATCCACAAATCCTGCTTATGCAATTAACCCAAACACCCCTTAATAACCTGTTTTGACAAATTTTCAAAGGATAATCCAGATTTAACACACAAATCAAGTCAATAACAACCCAATAACATCAAACCAACACAGACAAACAAGATTCAACAACAATAACACAGATTCAAGAACAATCATGCATTATCACCAAAATTCAGAAAATAAAGAGAAAATTGAAAAAGGAGAATGGTGCAAACCTCCAAGACCTACATCCAGGCCCTGGATTGTTTGAGCTGAGGTACTAGCAGAACAAGTACCAGCTTCCAATGTATTTGCTAAGAAGAACAAACCAAAGTGATGAACAATATCAAGCACTTTTTTGAATTTTTGAAACACAAGTTTTATTGATTAAAAACTTGCCTCAAAAACCTTCAAACATATAAGTGGAACTCAGAATTAGGCTATTCTAACACCAACTTTTAATAAACATAAACAAGATTTCACAAATTTCTGAAAATCAAATTTTATTAACTTAAAAAGGGATTACAAAGATTGATAGCCTAAAACTGGAACAAAGGGACTCTCACAGGTTGAGGTCTCCTTTTATAGGCAAATGCTAAGCTAACACTGTTCACAAACCCTAGAAGTGAAATTCCTATATTATCCTTGAGGTCTTCTAGACAATTCTTGGTTGTGAGTTGTCCAAAATGATCCAAACCGTTTAAAATAGCTTTGGAGTGAAGCAAAGAGTATTGGTTGTTGATCTTGACACGTGGCAGTACTTGGAAAGAAAGTTGTCACATGATGGGTGAAACAGTTTTGGGTGTAGGACCCTTTGGTGAGTGGGAGTGAGGGTTTTTGGTGTGGGATGGGTTTCTGGGCGTGTGAATTAAGCGTGGGTAAGGGTAATTGAAATTTACCCTTTGTAAGTTGGGATAGTTACTGGGTTCTTGAGGGTGAACAGTGGTAAGTTTTGATCTGATTTTTGGGGATTGTGTTTGTTTGGCGCATGTTTGTGTATTCAAAGTTTGGAAATGGCAGCCTTGGTCCTTGTTCTTTGGCAAAAGGTGTTTATCAAGTATTTCAGCTCACAAATCATGTTTCCTTTGTTAATAACTTTTCCATCTTCACACTTTTGGCACAAAACTTTTCCAAAAAGGTTTAAAGGGTTATTTTTGCTATGTTTTCATAATTGTAGGACTGATTTTGGACATTCTTGATCTTCAAAGGTCTTCAATGTAACTTTGACTTCATGAGGGACCATAATTGAAAAATTAGATTTGATGAGGGACTAATCTTACCATTTCTTCAAAGTTGAGGTACCTTTTTGCAATTTTGACAAAGTTAAGGGACCAAACTTGTAATTATGAATTCACAAGGGTTTTAAGTGTCATTTCTTCATTGTTTGAGGATCAATTTTGCATGTCTTCAAGTCTTCAAGGGTAATTGTTGGATAAATCATGAACTAGGGCCTGGTTCTTTGTACGGCTTCGTTTCTCGTGTCCGTTTTTCCTTGTTTCTTGTGATCTTTTGTATTTTTTCACGATATCCATACCTAAAATACACAAGTAAACAAACACAAGCATATATATGGTATTTTATAACATTTTTTATGCATTTAAAGCCCGAAAAGAACGATGAGATCATGTATTAATGCCATCTCATCAAGGCTCTTCCTTTCTTTCATCTGAAAGAAGTTTGATAGTGTTCTGCTCTTGAACACTTGCCCATATAGGATAAGCTCTAAACTCCAACTCATCAAAGGACAAACTCTGCAACTTCTAAAAAGTCCAACCTCATGATGACATCTAAGTAGCATGTAGGAGAGCTCCCTTCTATCCTTTTTTGACTGTGAACGAACTTTGCTAGCCTTATACTTCAGAATCACCTTGCAATCTCTTTGAACTCTTAGTAGAATCTCCAAACCCCAAATTTGATCTGAAATTGTCATGTCTGGATTCTCCATTACCTTATTCTCCCATGAAAAGTACATCTAAGCTACTTCAGGCATCTCATAATCTACCTGATTTTTCAACTCTGCAAGCCTTTCCTTTTCCAGCTCATCACCATATTCAAGCCTTTTTGGATCTTCAGTAATCATCCCACTTGAATCATTACTCTCATCATCACTGCCTTCCTTATTACTCTAATAAGTAGCCAAAAATTGTGACTCAATAGAATTAATCTTCTTCTCTTTTTCCTCAAGTTGTGCAGCCAACATAGAATCAAACTTTACTTGGGTTGCATCCTTGGTAACAACTGTTTCTACCAAAATCCATTTAACCTTATCTAATACATCAATAGCTGGTAAAGAAGTTGATGGTAACTGTGAAGACACATCCTTGATGATAGCTGATGACTGGAATACATCAACCACACCTGCAGGTCTATCAGCGTCCAAAACATGTGTGTCAACGCCTAACTTACTCCTATCAACGCTTAAACTCTGTGTGTCAATGCCTGGCTTAGAAACCTGTTCCAGCATCTCCATAAATGATATCTTCGTTGGAGTAGCCAGTGAAACATCAATAACTGGCCTCTCCTTCAAACTGGTCAAAGCTTCAGCCATCTCCACACCAATAGAACCACCTAAGCCTTTGTCACCTAAATTAAATGGCTCATTAGCAGCTTCCTCCCCTTTGTAAGAATCTTCCCTTGAAGAAAGGACTCTTGTCTTTCGTCTCCTAGCCTCAGCAGTTTCTAAAACAACAATCCTCTCCCTCAATTTCTTGAGTTCATGGCTTTGTGTAGAGACAGTATGTACAAGGTCTGCATTTTGCTTTTGCAAGCTAATGCAGATAGTCGTCAATTCCAAGAATGTGTAAGGTTCCAACCTGCCCTGCTCTAAAATGGGAATTTGACCTCCCAAAGTAGAGTCATGGGGCATGGATGGGGTCTTAATGATGTTAGGACTGGCGTGGCCTGCATCTAAGCTAGAACCAATAGTCCCAGCCCCACCCATGTCACCAAACACACTTGTGGTGGTGGTTCTCTTTGCAACATCGATAGGACCACTAGAGGAGAACACTCCAGTAGTCCTTTGGCGTTTTTCCAACCTAAATTCAAAGGGTGTAGAATATGATGTGGATTGGGTGTCTGATTGAAGGTTAAGGGGAGTTTAGGTTTGTTGTAAAAGGGTGTTAGCGTTTGGATTTGGAGTATCAACGCCAACATTTAACGTATCAGCGTTGAAGGGTTCTTGGTCTACTTCCATTTGCTGGGGTGATGGTGGTTGTTTAGGCAATGGGTCTGGTTGTGGTTGAGGGTCTTGTTGTGGTTGTGCTGCTATAATAACAGCAATCATAGCTTGGGTAAGGGGTAAGTCTCTATGAGGTGGTGAATTCATCTTCCTAAAAATTGCTTTCTTTTGAACAGGGATCGTATAAAAATCATTATGATCCCTATTGCAGTACCTTTGTTCATCAAACACCATTTGTAAAAACCTTGGGTAAGCAAGAGTCATCTTGCTACCCTTGTTATGACACATGCCATCAAAAATTATTTTTGAAAAATTATATTTTTGCCCAGTAGCAATACACATAATGGCACTCCTAATAGATCGGTTGATTTCATTGTGTGCAGTACATTTGGGACTCAAACATTGAAGAATGACATGTATCAAGTACTTCCAAGCAGGGGGAAGTTCTTGTTTTGTATATTTGTTTAAATGGCCATCTTCTGGCAAAGGATAACCCAAAGCTTTGAGTCATTTTTCTAGCTCTCCAATGGGTAGGGTGGTTTACCATCTACATCATTAAGATACAAAGCTTGGTGAGCCAAAGCTTCAGTAACCACCCATGAAAGCCCATGGACAGTATCAGTCAATGTAGTCACATTATTAACTGTTGAGGAAGTGACGGTATTCCAAAACTGTTTAATATGTGTGACAGGGATAAGTGGAGCATGAGAAACTGCATACCTTATAGGGGATGCATTCAAATACTCAACCATCTGAGTATATTGGGGAAACAGAGCATTGTTAGCCTCTAAATAAGCAACCATGTTATGCTGACGTCTAAACCCCAATTCCAAATCTCTTTGTTTAAACTTAGGCGCCATTGATGTAGAAAGCTGTGATCAATGTTATGAAAGATGAAGGTTTGTGAAAATTTAGTTAGACAAGAATAAGCAGTTACCCTGTTTCAAAGGAATGAGCAAAATATATAGGAGAGGTGAAAACATGTTATTCATCAATGCATGAGGCAGTTATATTCAAAATATAATGATGAAAATCTTGAAAAAGATATAACTTATCTCTTGCATTAATAAAAAGTTACCAACCCCTAAAATTACGGCCCATATTTTCGTCAAAAATAACAACTAGGTAGGACCCAATGTTTATCAACGGTCAAAAATAACTTATCAACGCCCAACGGCTATATTCTTGTCAACGTTAGATTTTGTCATGTCAACATCAAAATTGGTCTTAACAACGCTTGGAAAAAAACTGTCAGCGTCCAAAAATAAAAATAATATAAAAGAAAAAGGACCTTAACAAAGTAATTTATCCTAGTGAAGATAACTTATAGACTGGAAATCACCATAGGGTGGCAAGCATTGTCCAATCATGCACACTTGCTTAAGCAAGATAGACATAATTGTCCTCAAGTGTCCCTTTCTAACCAAAGTTCTTAACAATGAAGTTATCTTATAAATTCCTTTGTAACTTCCCAGGTAAGCCCAATAAAAATCATACCCAAGTCTCCCAACAGACCACATCCAATTCTAGGTCAAAAAGTCTTGGCAGCGTGCAAAGTATATCAACTTTGCATGCTACAGTGCCTCACGATTTAGTAAACTAACTCGTACTCACCAGTGGACACAATCTAGAATTATGGTAAGAGTATTATATGAATACCCAAAAAGTCCTAAAGGTTTTCTAAACCTCCCCTTAAAATATGATATACAAGTTGCTAACATAATATATGCCATAAAAATTTATGTCAAGATAGGAATATAAATATTCCAACCATCATCCATAAACTTGAACACACTCCATGTAAGCTCCAAAGATCCATAAGCAACTCTGTATCCATTTGTACAATGCTCATAATGCCTGCATAATTAGATCAAAAACTACAAAACTAAGTTGTTGTTGTCAACGTTCATTTTAACACTTGTCAGCGTTAAAATAACCTTTGTCAGCGTTAGACAAATTAAGTGGAAAACCCAATTTTGTACAAATACCAATAACAATGCATATCATGTACATACTTTTACAATAAGTTCCAAAAACACATATTAGGTAAGATTAATCATTCCAATACTTGTTACCAAGTATTGAAATCTCCCAGTATCAAAAGGTTTAGTTAATAAATCTGCCACATTTTCTTCTGTGTCAACCCTATCTGGTTGTATTAACCCTTTTTAAAAACAATATCTTATAAAATGATGTCTAATTTCTATTTGTTTTGTTTTAGAATGATGTACAGGATTTTTAATAATGCATAAAGTACTGTTATTGTCTACAAAAATATTAGTATGCATAAAATTATACCCATAATCCAACAGTTGGTTCTGAATCCATAAGACTTGTCCATAACACGCAGCTTCAGCTACAAAGTCTGCTTTAGTTGTAGAGTTGACCACCACTGTTTGTTTCTTGCATTGCCAAGATATTAATCTGCTCCCAAGAAACTAGCATCCACTAGTTGCGGATTTTCTATCAAACTTGTCACCTCCATAATCACTGTCTGAATAAGCAATAAGCTCCAATGGAGAATCCGTTGGATACCATAATCCCATGTTGGAATAGCACCTAAGGTATCTAAAAATCCTATTGACAGCTTGAAGATGACACTCTTTGGGAGTCACTTGATGGCATGCACATGCACACACAACAAACATAATGTCAGATCTAGAAGCTGTAAGATACATCAATGATCCAATCATAGACCTATAATGCCTGACATCCACCTCTTTTCCATCTCCAACCTTTCCCCAAGGGTGTTCGCAATCCATGGGTGTGCTAGCCCGTTTTTCATATGGAGAAAAGCCAAACTTCTTCAAGATCTCTGCTACATATTTGTCTTGAGAGATGAAGATACCATCTTCTTTTCTGGTTGAACTTGTAAACCTATTAAGAAGTTCATCTCTCCCATTGCACTCATCTTGAATTTGTCCGTCATGAGTTTTGAAAAGTCTTCACTCATCTTTGGACTTGAAGATCCAAAGATGATATCATTCACATAGACCTGAACAAGTAAAAAGTCCTTACCAGTTTTCTTGGTAAACAAAGTCCTCTCTATGGTGCCCCTCTTGAATCCATTTTCCATCAGATAGGTGGACAATGTGCCATACCATGCTCTTGGGGCTTGATGAAGTCCATACATTGCTTTCTTCACTCTATACACCTTGTCTGGATGTTCTGAATCCTCAAAACCAGGAGGCTGCATAACATAAACCTCCTATACAATTGTGCCATAAAGAAAAGCACTCTTCACATCCATTTGATAAACTGTGAAGCCCATGCAAGAAGCATAGGCTAGGAAAATCCTTATTGCTTCAATCCTTGCAACATGTGCAAAAACCTCTGCATAGTTTATCCCTTCCTCTTGTGTATAGCCTTGAGCAACTAAACGTGCATTGTTTCTGACCACAATCCCTCTTTCATCCTTTTTGTTTCTAAGAACCCATCTTGTCCCTATAGGTCTGACATATGTGGGACAATCTACTAACTCCCAAACATCTTGAATAGCAAATTGGTGAAGCTCATCCTGCATTGCTTCCACCCAACTTGGTTCTTTGAGAGCCTCAAATATCTTCTTGGGTTCCTGTTGTGACAGAAAACAAGCAAACAAACATGCTTGAACAAGAGGGGTATCAACCTTCTTGTGGATATTGGCAATAAAACCCCCTTGATTCTGATGAGATCTTCTTATTTGAACAAGAGACATCACATCACCAACGATTACAGAAGAAGGATGATTTTTTATAATAGATGTAAGTATTCCTCCTTCAATAATTGTGTTGTCTTTAATTTCAGTCTCCAAGTTGCCAATATCATCTTCAAATTCTCCTTCATCATCACTTGAATGAACCTCTTCATGTACTGCTGAAGGCTCACCTTGTTCAAAAACATTAGAACAGAATAAATGGTCAAAAGAGTTGTCAACACCTGAAATGGGTCTGTCAACGTTTGAGCCATCAACGCCTGATTTGGCCTGTCAGCGCCAGATTTTCCTTTGTCAGCGCTTGAAGATTCATGCATGTTTCCATCAATAGGTTTCTCTTGTGGACCACCTTTTTCATTTCCAGCAGCAGCAGCAGCAAATCCATATGTCCAAATAGGAATAGTGACATACTCAAGTATGGGAGCTGATTTGTTTGCATGTGATCCTATTTCCTTATCAACCTGTATACCTGAAATTTCAACAACTGGTTCTTCTACAACATTTTAATTCACTTTCACAATGTCTGGATTAGTAACAGGCATATAATTCAAGGTTCTAGATAAAGGTTCCAAGTCAAATAACCAATTTGGTCCACTCTTAGGATCACTAGGTTTACTTTCTAAAAACCTAACATGTACCTTTTCAAGTATACGTTTTTCTTTCTTAATGTAAACCCTATATCCTCTACTCTGTACTGAATAGCCCATAAAATAGCCTTCATCACCTTTAGCACTGAACTTACCTAAGGCATCACTAGTATCAAGAACAACTACATGACATCCAAAGGGTATAAGAAAACCAATATTAGGTTTCCTACTCCAAAATAGCTCATAAGGTGTCTTATTGTGGATTTTGTTGATCAATGCCCTATTCTGAACATAGCAGGCTGTGTTCACAGCCTCAGCCCAAAATGCAATGAGAAAGTGAGCATCAGCCAACATTGTCCTAGCTGCTTCTATGAGTGTTCTATTTTTCCTTTCAGCCACCCCATTTTGTTGTGGGGTTCTAGCTACACTAAACTCCTAGTAATCCTTTTATTGACACAGAAGTCATCTAACAACTTATTTCTAAACTCACCACCACTATCAATTCTAAGAATTTTAACCTTATTCCCAGTCTTATTCTCAATTTGGGTAATAAAGTTAATCAAAACAGTAGAAGTTTCACTTTTTAAAGCCAAAAAGAAAGTCCAAGTAAATCTAGAAAAATCATCAGTTATGACAAAACAGACAGATTTTCCATTTAAACTTTCTATATTAGTTGGACCAAACAAGTCCATATGTAGCAAGTGAAGTGGTTTAGAACTAGAATGCACAAGTTTAGACTTAAAGGAGACTTTGTGTTGCTTGCCTTTAAGGCATGCAACACAAGAGTGGTCATTGTGGAAAGCCTTTTCAGGCAAACCATCAACTAAACCATCTCTCATAAGTCTATTTATGTTCTTAAAATTTATGTGCCCTAACCTTCTGTGCAAAAGATTACTCTCATCAACTGAAGCCTTAGAATATAGACATGACTGATTATTGTTCATCCTAATTCCATTAAGATTCACATTATAAATGTCCTTATGCCTAGGTGTTCTATAATCAATGAACTTCTCATCAGGTATTTTAAAATCTTTGCTTAACACCAAGCATTTAGTATTAGTGAAAAGAACCTTATTTTTGTTATCACAAACTTATGATACACTAAACAGATTATAATCAAGTTCTTTTACCAGAAATACGTTTTCAAAACACAAATTATTGGTGATAAGAGTGCATTTGCCAGTAATAGTTCCATATCCTCCTCCAAAGTACACTTTGTCACCATCTTTAATGGGGGTAAAGTTTGTCAAATAGTCTTCCTTCCCCGTCATGTGCCTAGAGCATCCACTATCCCAATAGCCATGATCATTTACCTGCTTTTGAATGCCCTGCACATAAAGAAAACAAATTATTTTTTTTGGGGACCCAAGCCTGAGCAGACTTGGATTCATTTGGTTGTTCAACAAGAACAGACTTAGTCCTTATAATAACCCCTTGTTCATCCCTTTTAGGATTAAACACCCATTTAACCCCAATTGGTTTAGTTATGAAATTTGAAATATAATGAAATCTGTTACAGGTCATGGAAATCCCATCTGAATTAGGGTTTTGGTCTTGTTTGGGTCTCCAAGTTAAGCTAGAAGAAGCTTTAGACCCCTTTCCCTTTGGTTGCAAGTACTTGTCATTACATGGTCTAACAGCGTTGGAAACATTCCTGTCAACATTAAAATTGTTCTTGACAACGCTGAAATTGCACTTGTCAGCGCCAAAACAGGGTTTGCTACAGGAACCCATTGTCTGTTAGACTATGTATTAGTCTTTTGGAAAGGTCTTTGTTCATAAGTATTAGACCCTTTAGTAAAGAATGGAGCTGGTCTAATAACTTGTGGACTTCGCTGGACAAAAGGTCTGGGTTTGACCATGGTTGACTTTTTAACAACGTTGAGTTTTGAAGCATTGACACACTTATAAGCCAAATGTGAAAAACTCCCATAAGTATAACAAGCTTTTCTATACATAACTCTAGGTCTAGATGAAAAGAAACCTGTCCCATTATCACTAACTTGGCATTTTGGGGACCTAGGTTTTCTATACATGTCTGCATATATAATACTAGGTTTTCTATCAACGTTTAATCCAAGGTAAACAGTCTTTCCAGTAGTGGGGTTGGTCACTTTTATGGGTGTAGACTCATTTGGACTTTCACTAAGCATGCCACCTTTAACAAACAAAGTGGGATTGGCTTTCTTCCATTGGTCCAAATTAGTCAATTTCTGCTTATATTCCTCTACTGGAGTAAGAACTCTTGGTGGAGGAATAAATTCCTTTTCTTGGAGTTCTAGAATACCAGTCTAAGACAAATCCTTTCTAAGGACACCTTAGAAGTTCCCAGCAGGTGGTGGAACATCAGCATACTCTTTCATCCCAATCCCAGTCATATCCCTAGAGTCTTTTTGTTTACTAACACATTTTTCTAGGGTTTGAGAAGCTTTATCAAATCTTTGAATTTTAAGCCCTACATTATCTTTGTTTTTAATGGCCTCATCTAACTTAGCTTGTATAACACCTTTGGATCTCTCCAAGATGTCCCTAAGGTCAATACTAGCATTGAGGTCATGAGTCAAAACATTGATTTGATCTTTTAGGTCTAGCTTCATTTTCTTATATTCAGACACAGTCTTTTCAGTTTAAACAAGTGCAAGTTGATAAAACTATAACTTGCATTTTCATAAAAAAAACATCTGATTTTAACTTTAAAATTTCTTTGTTAAGTTTTTTCAGTGTTTAGACGACAACCTTTACTACAAAATGCATCATCATATACCTAATTGTCTGATGAAGATGAAGAATGTGCCATGAGAGCATAGTGAACATGCTCTTCTTCTTTATTCTCAGCAATCAAGGCCTTGTTCTCTTCCACATCTTTGGCCAGAAAGCTCCAGTCCCAGCCAAAACCATCAATCTCTTGCATGGAAACCATAGCTTTTGTATCTTCAACCTTGATGATTTGGCTTGAAGGCTTTTGCAGCATCAAATCTTCTTGGAGATCTACATTATCTCATTAAGTGACCCATTCTATGGCAATTGTAACACTCAACCTTGGATTTATCAAACCCAGCAGTGTCTTTAGCATTAAAGGTAATCTTCTTCTTGAATCTCCTATTCCATCTATTGGCCCTTATGCTTGCAAGTGCCATATTCCACTTTATGTCCATCTCCTCCAAATGCTCATCACTGATTTGCTCAAGGTCCTCATATGTAATCACTAAACCATTGAGCAATGCTGCAATGTATGCACACATAGTATCTAGATCAATGCCAGCAGGTCTAATCCTTGGTGAGTCAACATTGTATGTGTCAGCGTCTAAATGTGGGGCGCTGACAAAGCTTGATCCAACGTTGACACAAGGTGATCCAGTAACAAGGTGCACGTATGACTCCCTTTGATCAAATTGACCTTCACTATGTGAGAAGAAGGACATGTTTCCATTGGTAGATTTGCTTCCTTGATCCAAAAGGATTTCATTCTCTACAATCTTTAGTTTATTGTAAACGTCATCAAAAGTGGAACTTTTGTGAGCATTGGTAGCAATAATAGACCTTGCTTCAATCTTCCATGCATCACCAAGACTTTTAAGGAAGGTGGTAATGATATCAGCATCATTATACACTTTTCCCATAAAGGACAATTTGCTTGTGATGTCAAGAAGTCTGCTTCTCACCCCACTTAGCTTTTCATTGGGAAAGGCTTTGAACACAGCATACTCATGCAAGAGTTGCTTCTTCTTCTCTGAGGCAGTATCATCATTACCACCATAATTGACTTGAAGGGCTACCCAAAGCTCTTTGGCAGAATCAAAACCTCTATACTTGTGCTGATTGGCTGGTCCCAAAGAAAGTTTGAGAATGCTTAGAGTTTTCATGTCGTTCCTTCTCTTTGCAATATCCTCAGTTGAAACAGCTCTCCCATCTGTAGGTTGTTCTTTTCGATACTCTTCAGTTGAGCCTGGAGTTGATCTTAAAGTAATAGTATCTTGAATCTTGGCAGCCTTATCGAATGTGTTTCCATATTCAATAATTTCCCATAGGGTGTGGTCCTGGATTTGAAGGTACTGCTCAAAATTGAACTTCCATAGCTCAAAGTTTTCAGGGTCTAGCATGGGGATTTTTAGGTTATGGCTTGAGGAGGAGGTCAACTATGGAGTAGACATATTGTCTGGTTTTTACGGTTTCTTGAAAAACTAGGGTTTTTGTTGATTTAGGGTTTTTAGGGTTTTGTGTTCTTTAGATCAAAGTTCCTCAACAAGCTCTGATACCACTTGTTGATCCCAAACATAGATCGATTTAGCTTTGTGTAAACGAGATTGAATCAAGTTAAACACTTAGAGAAACTTTGTTGTATATTAAACAATCTAAGTATTATGCGGAATTAATACTTAGAACAAGAACACACAAACAGAATAAACCAAACATTCACTTTGATTGATAATCAAACTTGCATACGATGAAAGTGTAAAATGTATATTGAACTAAAACCTAAAGGCCTCCTTTTATAGATTAAGGAATCCTGTACAAGAGTCTACGTATCAGCTATTTTAGGTAAAGATAAACATAAGAAATACATTGTCGAATATATCTTTACTAGAAACATAAAACGTGTAGACTAAGTATCCTATCAGTGCTTGACTTCTTCTCATCAACGCTTCACTTCTTCTTGTCAACGCTTGCTCTGACAACGCTTGATTTCTTCCTATCAACGTCCAATTTCCTCTTGTCAGCGTCTAAGTGTCTTGGCCTCATTTTTATTCCCAACAGAGAAAATCAGGATGTCATCAATGAAAACTATGACGAACTTGTCCAAAAACTCATGGAAGACACGGTTCATCAAATCCATGAAGACTGCTAGAGCATTTGTGAGTCTGAATGGCATGACTATGAACTCGTAATGCCCATAACGTGTACGGAAAGCAGTCTTAAAAATATCTTGCTCTTTAACCCGTAACTGATGGTAGCCGGACCTCAGATCGATCTTGGAGAAATACTTGGCGCCCTAAATTTGATCGAAAAGGTCATCAATTCGTGGAAAAGGATAACGATTTCTTATCGTGATCTTGTTTAGCTCACGATAGTCTATACACAAACGCATGTTGCCGTCTTTCTTCTCTACGAATAGTACCGGTGCACCCCATGGCGATGCACTGGGACGGATGAAACCTCGCTCCAGAAGTTCCTGTAGTTGATCTTTTAATTATTTAAGCTCAATAGGAGCCATGCGGTAAGGAGCCTTGGAAATTGGCTCTGCTCCTGGAATGAGCTCAATTCCAAACTCGACTTCACGAACAGGTGGTATGCCCGGAAGTTCATCAGGAAATACGTCAGGAAATTCTGACACAATAGGCTGATCTTTAATCGATGGAGACTCGGCAGTAATGTCATGAATGTTGGCTATGAAGCCCTGACAGCCGTGTGTTAGTAATGCACGCGCCTCCATGTATGAAATAATTTGTACAGACCTCCCTGACAAAAAACCGTGGTGTATGTACTATGGAGAATTAACATCACCGAAAATAACCCGATAAGTGTGGCAGTCTATCGTAGCCTGGTGTTTGGATAACCATTCCATGCCCAATATCAAATCAAAATCGCACATGTACAAAGGAAGTGCGTCAACTCTGTGGATTTTATCATCAAATTCTAGGGGAAGATATTTGTACACCTGGGTGATTCGTAAAGAGTCCCTAAGTGGCGTGGAAATGCTTAAGGCATTATCTAAAGGCATAGGGGAAATCCTAACACATGTAGAAAATGTAGTGGATATGACTGAATGAGTCGCTCTAGTATCAAACAGAACGCATGTTGCCAAACCAATCATAAAGATATTCCTAGTGATGGTACCTGAAGTCTTGTTCGCCTATTCTCTAGTAGTAGTGAACATGCGACCTAAAGTAGGAGGTGGTTTGGAGTCGGCATGTCTAGAGGTTCCTTCTATCTCACCGTGGCGAAAATCCTTCTGTTGATGGCCTTGCTGGCCACACTTGAAACAACCACCAGTACCTCGACGGCAAACACCAGAATGTCTGCGCAAACAAGTAGGGCAGATAGGATGCGTGAACCCTCCAACAGGCATCCTAGCTAGCTGAGAGCCTGTTTCAGGATTTCATGCATGAGACATGATCATGAAACATAAGCATGATTACATATAAGGTTTAAATAGTTAATAGATGAAGCAGAAAGGTTAGGCTGCGAACCTCTATGGTCCTGATCCCTACCGCTGCTATTGTTCCCAAATATGAGTTGTTGGAGTGTCAGAATACCATAACATAAGACAGTTTAACATGAAAGAAGGTAAACGTAGGGACCTGCTGTTGTTCGAGTTATTGGCATTGTTACGGTAATTATCATTACCACCACGCCTATCCGAACCAGAACGGTCGTTGGTCTGACCGTTTCCCTTAGATGATTGTTGTTGAGCGACCGCAGGTTTCCGGTCGTCAGTCTTCTGTCTAAAATATAAAGTTGAACAGAGGATGAGATGAATATGAACATACTGAAAGATATGAATAGTTTACAATTGGTGATTGAAGATACCTCTTCACTGATCGATCATCACCAAACTCCTCTCGTTCCTGTAGCATCTCAAGATTACGGGCTACATCGGCCACCTATGCCACTGTAGTGAACGTAGCACAAACCAAACTGTTGGCAACCGAAGTACGAAGAGCCCAGAAAAACTTCTCAGCTTGCTCCTAAGCAGTACCAGCTGCTGCTCCCAAGAATCCAGCCAAACGAAGAAACCTCTACATGAATTCGTTGTTGTTTTCCCCAGTAACCTCTCAGAAATTATGATGATCCCTCTTAAGTTTCTCCTACTCGGCATGTGGAAAGTACTGATTAAGGAAGATCTCCTTAAGCTAGTCCCATGTCAGCAGTGCAACCCAATTATCACCACCGTTGGACTGCTTGACTGACTTCCACCGCTGCAGTACATCACCTTCGAACTTATAGCAAGCCAGTCTTGCCTTGAAAATACCTTCACAACCCATCACATCAAATATCTTCTCAATGTGAGAAATCCAAGCTTCAGCCTCATAGGGGCTGTCAGTCTGCTCAAACGAACGGGGTCTCTGCTTGTTGAATCGCTCCAACCAAGTCATAAGGGTAACAGGCGGTGGAGGTGGAGGATTGTTGTGGTTCTGAGGATGAGGGCCAAATTGAACGCCCTGAGCTTGGACCTCAGCATGAACTTCCTCCCTGATTTCATTGCGAATTTGGGGAAGGAGGGCTTGCAAAGCTGCATTGACAGCTGCAGCCAATTCTTGAGCATTGCGAGTGTTCACCATCTAACAGTTTAAAACAAAATACAACATAAAAAATGAGTCTGATAAAATATGACATGAATAGAAAATGCATGAATAGTATATAAAACATGAATTTGTTTATGATGCATAAAATAGTTTTAAAATGCATGATCAATTTAAATTTGAGGATATGTCCATGAGTAAACGCCTATGGGTCGGTTCACAAAACAAAAAGACAAGTGTGGACGCCTATGGGCCGGTCCACTAAACAAACAAAACTGTTTCGATAAAAAACACATGCGACTAAATAGGGCCAGTCCTGTACCAACCATTACTTAGTCAAAATTCCTACGACAATGAGATGAAATGCATGAAATGAATACATGAAATGAATACATGAAATGAATGCATGAAAACCAACTGTCGGTTCTAGGAAGACGCTAGTGACTACCCGTAAGTCACAGTTCATGTTTTATAGAGCTACAGGTCGAAACCTTGGCTCTGATACCATAATTGTAACACCCCATTTGTTAAAATGGAATATCACAGTAATATATGGCGTGTCATCAAAGCATGCAAGGTAAATGTCTAAACATTCATGACCATAAAAGGAAATACCGGAAACAAACATCGGTAGTCGAAGTAACTCAACACAAGCAAATGTAAGTACTGTAAAGGAAAAGGACTAAACAATGTCCAACATGAAATAAAGTAAGATAAAGTATGATAAATGCATAAGATATAGAAGGCTGTGTAGAAACTAGAAGGGGGGGTTGAATAGTTTCTCTTCGGTTTATCTCCTAATTAAAATTCCTTTCAATTAGGTGAGTGTCACAACCAACTTTTACTAGAAAGCTAGTTGCATAATGATTAGGTTCATTTCTTAACTGTAACACCCCCATAATGGTCAAATACAATGGAATAGTACTTGGGGTGTTACTTGGGTGGATCAATAGCACACAGTATATAGAGCATGATCATAATAGTCATTTAAAACATATTACATGAATTAATTGTACACACTTAGTATCTTGTCTAAAAACCACATTTATTATAAAACTGAAGTAAATATCCCAGCCCGATGGTAAACATGATGCTTCCTATAATGCTGAAATCTAATGCATGAACCTGCTTAATTTCCTGAGAAAACATAGAAAGTAAAATGTGGGGGTCAACACGAAGTTGGTGAATTCACAAGTTTAATTAAATAGTAAAATTATTGATATGCCAAACACCATGGTCATAGTAGGACATCACAGCCCAATACTATAGTAGTTCCTATTGCCATGTAATAGAAACTAGACAATGATGCTCAGTACGCCCATTTGGGTATATCTTGATGATGTTTCCCTCAGTCCGACAATGAAATAAACCTGTTGCTTGGCCTAAGCATTTCGTGATAGCAAGTTACGAAGGCCGGGTGTTGTCAATACCCGAATAGATCTATTCATGCATTTCACGCTACACTATTAACTATTACAGTGCACAGGAATGGGGCAAACAATAGGCAATAAATTGTTGTTTGTTATTTGTGCATGTTTGCACATATATATATATATATATATATATATATATATATATATATATATATATATATATATATATATATATATAGTTTTTGTATATTTTCTGTAACACTCTCATTTTTCGTATCGGTACAGCGGAAGGGTCTTTCAGTGTGTTACGGGATAGCACAATAACTCCAATCATAGACAACACATAAAAATGGTTGTACAAGGTTCAACATACATTCATTCGATAAAAAGTTTTAAAGTGTACAACAGTTCCCAAATTATACAGGTCATTAAGTTTACAAAACATAGATCGAATGAACATTTTTAATATTATGTGGGCCATCAGAGTCGATCTCCATCCGGATTACCTTCAAGCACCTGAGATAAAAACATGCAAAAAATCATATCAGCGAATGCCGAGTGAATTCATAGAGTTTAATAAAAACCGTTATATAAAACAATCGTTAAAATCAGAACACAAGTATAATATCGGAAGTAAGTCCACGTATTGCTAGTCAGGCAATATATAAATCAAGCATGCATATTAAACCGTCCATGAGACCGTAGCCTCAATATTACCATAATAGGTAATATATTCATCGTTATTAGCGTCGTTATCATTTTGTATATAGGTTTTAGGATACATTTTATTGGATTATTATTAGCCGCATGACATTTTTACCTTACTATGAAAAGAACGGGCCACGAACCCGACAAACAATTTGCCCATCTAAGTTAGCGTGTCGTCACAAAAATTACGCTATGGAATCTTCTCATACATAAATTCGCTTACCAATCAATGTGGTACGACGGGGATCAACCGTCAAGGCGCGAACTGGAGTGATCGTCCCCAAATAGTACTATCAAATGCATAAGCGTCTACCAAATCCCGGTAGTTCACAATTCATGCTAATGGGACTTTAAGTGACATAACCTAACTACTAATAATCCTTTTTGTCTCGTTTATAGGGTCATAGGATCATTCGGGTCCATATCATTAAGCATACCATCGGGACTATTTGTGTTCTAGTTTTATCAAAATCTAGCATGTTGTCTCCCTCGCGGGTTTACAAATCATTTTATAAAACATTTAAAAGAGTGCGAGGCTATGAACTCACGTTGATAATGAAAGGCGGATTATCGGCTACGGGCGTGCTTCGGTCACGGAAACCTATATAAATAATAATTGGTCTTAGACTTTGTCCAATGACTTTTATCAAAATAACAATATACATATGATGATTTTGTACATATGATGATGATCAAGTGGGTTTATATATCCTTGTTTAGTGTTTACGTTTTGGTAACTTTTTACTAGTTTACTAGTTTTACCTATTTATCTATTTTAAGTCCAATAAGCTTAGTATAAGTTCTTTAACTTCTTTTGTTTCATTTTATAATTATATTATCAGTATCTATACTTTCCATGTTGGGCCCAAATGGGTTAAGCCCAGTAAGTTCTTTTTATAAGTGTTTATCTTATTTAGTCCAATTATTAGTCCAATATGCTTAGTTAGCTCGTTAATGTCCGTATGTCCTATAGTTCGGGTTTTATCGGTTTTTACTTGTATTAGTTACTTATATATCAGTATATGACTTTTAAAAACTTTACATTAGACGGGTTTGATCGTCTAAGTTTTAACTGGCGAAAAACGTTAATTTTACGATAATAGCCGAAAAAGTCGTAAAAATCAAGTTTATAGTTTTTATTACTTATAAGTATTATTCCACTACCATTTATATAATGTATCCATTTATTTAACCTTTTACATATTTATATAAATAAATTTCATAAGTTAGTGGGTTTTTATTTTACATTTTATATAATAAAATTTGAGTGCTTATATAATAATAATAAACATTAATTCTCAAAATCTGATTTTTATTTTCATCTTCACCATTTTTATCATATCTAGAGTTCTATAATGAATTAGAAGCTCATTTTTGGATGGCATGATCTTCATATTATGTGCTATATTTAACTTAGTTATAGCTACTGCTCATTTTAAGTTTATCTATGCTTAACAGTCCCTACAAAACAGCTTATTCAGATTAGCACACTCATCTTGTTTTGATCATATCTCACTCATTATAATGATTCCATTGCATGGCCAACTCTCACATGTGTATAACATCTTGTACGTACTGTACATGGATTATACCATGCAAGTTTATCAGTTCAAGTTTTAGTTACATACTGTTTTTATACAGCCAACTAAATAAGTATGATTTTAGCCTTATTTCTTATGGTTATTAACATTTTTAAGCATATTTATCAACACTTGATCCCCACACAACATTTTTATCATCATATATTCATCATATACATATATAACAAGAAAGAAAATATATTTGTTCTTTACAAAAATAACAAGAGAAAATGGAGAGGATGATCTTCTTTACCAACCAAGAGTATTTCTTGTTTTTGGAAGACAAGAACTTGATGAACACCAAAAGTAACTCCAAGATCATCAAACACCAAGAATAATAGTTGAGAAATCTGCCCTAGGACACAAGCAAATCACCTCCTTTGTTGTTAAAATGGCCACCAAATGATCAAGGCTTCAAGATAACTCCATGATAGAGCTAGATAACAAGTATTTGTGGCTAGAAAAGATCAAGAAGGGGTATTTTGTTCTTCAAAGTGGACGGCAAGGTGGTGGTGTTGAGAGGATTTTGAGGTTGTTTGCATGAGAGAAAATGGTATGTGTGAGTAGTTGATGGTTTTTAGCTAGTGAAAGCTTAAAGTGTAAGCTTAGTCTTACACTTGTAAATAACAAGTTAACATGATGCCACATATTGATGTGGTGTCATGTTGTGCCGTCCCATGTAAGCTAGTGGGGTGGGATAATGTATTTTGTCCCACCTCACTAATTTATGGGTATTCCTCGATTCTAGTTTTCTCGATTTGCGTGCCCTCGGGTCGTTTCACGAAAAACGTTTTTATAAATTATGAATCAACGTCACAAAACGAATCCAATAAAAATTGTCTCATCAAAAACGAAGTTCAAAAACGTAAATACGTAATCCTAAGGTTTCTGGTTTAATCGTAAAGGACGCTAAATTATGCACATAAGCCCAAATTTAAATCCTTAAATTGTGAGTTCGTCAACCAACACAAAGATAAGTTTCAAAATATTATACGAGAAAATAATTCACTACCTGAAAATGTTAGATTGTCACATTTTCTCCCCCAGTTATAAAACAGTAAAGATGGGGCCATGAACTCACCTTAGTGGTAATGATGTAGGGATGATGTCACTGAATAAACTGGCACAGTATGATCACGAAGGGATGAAATTACCTAAGTAATTTAAATGACTCAGTAGATGCGAAATTAATAATGCATGATAAATGTACTGATGAAAATGCATGATCACGAATTAATAAGTTGTTACGATGGTTTAAGTGTTTCAATTTATAATGTGCTGCCAAGTACATAATATATTTATAGTCTCTAAAAATATATTTAGATTATCAAATAAAAGGGTTATAAATTAAATAAATAGATTTTTCTCTAATTTAAATAATTGTAAGAAATTAATATTCTATTAATTTTCTTAGGGCTCTAAATATATGTAATGTAATTTGTCAGTTTATAAGGTTTCGTAAATAAATCTTAATAATTTGTTTAATTATCCAAAATGATTTAATTTAATTTATTAATAAAATAATTTATTAATACCTTTAATTAAATTAAAGTTTCTAATAAGTCCTTGTAATATAATAATTTTCAAAGTAACCCTTAAGGTTTAGTTCGTTAGGTATTTCACCTCGTTAGTCCTCGTTAGTTAACTTTATTTCCAAACACGTCCTTAGGGCTTATAAAACTTTCAATATATGGCAAATTAAGTCCGTAGGGTTTTCTAAGTTTCGAAATATTTACAAACCGAGTCCCTAGGGCTCGGTTTAATTTATTAAGTTGGCAAAACACCCCCCTTAAGTCCCGAATATATTAAAAGTGAGGGTTAGGGCTCGAATTAAGTTTGAATATTGACATAACAAGTCCCTCATAACTCGAAGTTATTTGTTAAAGTTTATAGGGTTCGTAATAAGTGTCCCAAATGACATATTTGGTCCTTTACGTCTCAAAAACTTATAATAGAGTTTTTAGGGCTTGTAACAAGTTTCAAAAGTGGCATATGTAGTCCTTGTGGTTTGTTTAGTTCACGGTTTCAACACAAACACACCCAATATTTTTAGTAATTGCAGTTTTGGTCCTCTAACTTCTATAAGGTCACAAATTTATTTATAAGTTTTTTTATGTTACATTTTCGACCCTAACTTTCACCAAGTGGCAATAAATGCACAAAAATTCCCAAGTAAGGTTTTGGGCTAGGTTGGCCCAATAGGGTCTCGGTTTGGGCTTAATGGGCCTAACGGGCTAACCTTTGGGCTTATCTAGTTTTTACTAAGCATGCTATTTAAATGTGGGGTTAGATACATGGAATGTGTTTTGAACACCATGAAGTTCTGGGGGTAACTCTAGTTTGTAAGCCACCGGACTTACTCTAGATAAGATCTTAAAGGGTCCAATATAACGGGGATTCAATTTTCCTCGCTTTCCAAATCTTATAACGCCTTTCCATGGCGATACTTTCAACATTACTCGGTCACCCACTTTAAACTCCATTGGATTCCGCCGCACATCCGCGTAACTTTTCTCTCTACTACGGGCAGTCAACAACCTATTCTTAATCTGAACTATCATCTCTGTAGTCTCCCGGATCAATTCCGGTCCCGTGAGCTGGGTATCCCCAACTTCACTCCAACATACAGGAGATCTACACTTCCTACCATACAAAGCTTCAAACGGTGCAGCCTTAATACTAGAATGGTAACTATTGTTATACGAAAACATATCTTCCAGTGTTTGTATCGTTCTTTCACTCTGCCCATCAGTCTGGGGGTAATAAGCAGTGCTCATGTCGAGATTCGTTCCCAAAGATCTTTGGAGAGATTTCCAAAAATTCGATGCGAATCTAGGATCTCGATCTGAAATGATCGATACAGGCACTCCATGCTTGCATACAACATTCTCAAGGTATATACGAGTCAGCTTCTCAAGTGAGAACTGCTCTCTAACCGAAATGAAGTGTGCTGATTTGGTCAGTCTGTCGACAATAACCCAAATCGAGTTGTTTCCAGATGATGTTCTAGGAAGCTTGGTGATAAAGTCCATCGTAATTCGCTCCCACTTCCATTCAGGAATCTTTGGTTGTTGGAGTAGTCCTGATGGCTTTTGATGTTCAGCTTTGACTCTAGCACAAGTCAAGCATTGAAGAACATACATATCTATGTCAGCTTTCATATTCGGCCACCAGTACAACTTCTTCAAATCATGGTACATCTTATCAGATCTCGGATGAATGGAATACTTAGATTTATGGGATTCTAACATAATCAAATCTCTTAAGCCTCCAAACTTAGGTATCCACATACGACCTCTTAAGCATTTCACTCCATCAACTCTAACCTCTGAAGGATCTCCTTCTCCACGGAACCCTTCATTAATAAAATTTTCCTTCTTACAAGCTTCTATTTGTGCATTTCTAATTTGCTCAGGCAAATTATTGTGCACGGTCAAAACTAGAGAACGTACCCTGATAGGCTCTCTATCTTTCCTACTTAACGCATCGGCAACCACATTGGCTTTTCCTGGGTGATATTTTATATCACGATCATAATCACTTAACAACTCTATCCATCTTCGTTGCCTCATGTTCAATTCCTTCTGGTCGAGAATATACTGTAGGCTTTTGTGATCGGTGAATACCGTACACTTGGTGCCATACAGATAATGTCTCCACAACCTAAGAGCAAAGACTACAGCTCCTAACTCAAGATCATGAGTAGTATAATTCTCCTCATTCTTCCTTAATTGCCTAGAAGCATAAGCTATCACTTTCTCTCTCTGCATCAAAACAGCTCCATAGCCTCTAAGAGATGCATCACAATACACTACAAAATCTTCACTCCCGTCGGGTAATGATAAGATTGGCGCACTACATAATTTTTGCTTCAATGTCTGAAATGCTCCATTTTCATCACTTCCCCAAACGAATGGTTTATTCTTCTGGGTAAGCTTAGTCAAGGGTTTAGCTATCAAAGAAAATTCTTTAATGAATCGCCTATAATAGCCAGCCAATCCTAAAAAATGTCGCACTTCCGTTGGCGTTGTCGGTGCAGACCAATTTATAATGGCTTCAACCTTTGCAGGATCAACATGAATTCCATCTTTGTTAATCGCATGACCAAGAAATTGCACAGAATCTAACCAGAAATCACATTTCGAAAACTTAGCATACAACTTTTCATCCTTCAACAAATTCAAAACGATCCTTAAATGTTCCCTATGTTCATCTTCATTCTTAGAATAGATTAGAATATCGTCAATAAACACAATCACAAATTTATCCAAGTAGGGCTTGCACACTCGATTCATTAAATCCATGAAAACCGCAGGTGCGTTAGTTAACCCAAATGGCATTACTTGAAATTCATAGTGTCCATAACGAGTTCTAAATGCAGTTATAGGAATATCTTCTTCACGGACGCGAAGTTGGTGATATCCTGACCGCAAATCTATCTTAGAATACACACTAGATCCTTGTAGTTGATCGAACAAATCATCAATCCTAGGTAAAGGATATCGATTTTTAATTGTCAACTTATTCAGTTCCCTATAATCAATGCACATACGGAAAGATCCATCCTTCTTCTTAACGAACAAGACTGGAGCTCCCCAAGGCGACGAGCTCGGTCGAATAAAACCTTTATCAGACAGCTCCTTAAGTTGCTCAGATAACTCCTTTAATTCAGAACGGGCTAATCGGTAAGGCGCACGTGCCACCGGTGCAGCACCAGGAATTAAATCGATTCGAAACTCTACTTGCCTTATCGGTGGAAGTACGGGTAAATCTTTAGGAAATACCTCAGGAAATTCACAAATAATAGGTACATCTTCCAATCGTTTCTCCATAGGCTCATTCCCGGTCACTTGAGCTAAGAATAACTCACAACCGTTCCTGATGTACTTTTGGACTTTAACACATGAAACGATTTTCAAACGGGATTCACCTCGATTACCATCAATTACTAACGTCCTATTCCTAAGAGGAATCTTAACTTTCTTCTCTCCACATAAAATAGTAGCATTATTCAACGACAACCAATCCATACCAATAATAATATCAAAACTACCTAATTCTATCAACATCAAATCAATCGGAAAGGAATGGTTCAAGAGATTTAGAGAGCATCCTTCTAATAGCTTATTAGTTTTCACTAATTTACCATCAGCCAATTCCACCTCGTAACTGGTATTTATCTCAACAGGTTCAATGTCAATAAGGGCACTAAATTTAGTGGATACAAAGATCCTATCAGCACCCGAATCAAATAAAGCAACAGCATAATGATTGTTGAGTAAAAACGTACCGGTAACGACATTTGGATCCTCTTTCTTCACCTCAATTGTTCCAAGTTGATAGATACCACCCTGGGGGGTTTCTTCCAGGTACAATCGCTTTCAACTTGGGGCATTCCGATTTCCTATGACCTTCTTCATTACAGTTGAAGCAAATGGTTCCCTTTTTACACCTTTCAACCTTGTGTCCAAGCTTTCCGCAATTTCGGCATTTCCAGCAGTCGCCAGCATGCCTCTTGTTGCCACACTTAGGACATCTATCATCGTTGCGCGGTGTATTGTTGGTAAGAGCATTTGCATTCCCCTTTCTCTGGTTCTGACGGCGATTGAAATTCTTCCTATTATCACCTCTATCTACACGCTCACCGTCACCCTTTCTTTTCTCACCAACACGGGCTTCATCTTCCCTATCCTGAATTATCTGTCCAATGAGTTGGTAAGCCATTCGAACAACATCATCAATGGTCAGTGGTTTAGATGATGTCACGTCCCCCTGGATATTCCTGGTCAACCCTTTAATATATTGCTCAATTCGGATCTCTTCGGGTTCAACCAATCGAGGACATAGCAAGGCCAACTCATGGAATCGGTTCGTGTAACTATCAATGTCCACACCTTTCATTCTCAAATGAATCAACTCTTGTTCTAACCTAATGATCACACTACGGGGACAAAACTCCAAAGTCATCCACTTCTTAATTTCAGCCCAAGGAGTAGCATTAGCAGCATCAAGACCCATGAAAGCAATTCTCCCGTTCCACCAAGTCAACGCACGACCTTTAAGAGTAGCCATAGCAAAAGTCACCTTATCTTCCTCCTTACACTTACTAATCCGAAACACCAACTCAATCTTCTCAATCCACTGGCTTAATCCTACAGCACCTTCAGTTCCATTAAAAGGTAGAGGTTCACACTTCATGAACGTCACATAAGTACATCCACCAACTTCAGGTGCATTAGCTCCAAGTCCTCCTACATTTCCTCCAGCATTAGCATTCACATTCACATTTGTACCGCCAATTCCACTACCGCCAGCTCCACTACCGCCAGCTCCACTACCGCCAGCTCCACTACCGCCAGCTCCACTACCGCCAGCTTCATTTCTGGCATTTGCCATAAATTCAGTCATAGATGCGGTAACTTGCTCCGTAATAATCCTACGTACATCATCCTCAGTCACAGCCTTCTTGGGCGGCATAGTTCTATAATTCCACAATTTCAAAGTATTAAGCATTCACCCAACAAGGATTCATATAATATGGACTGAATTCATAATCAAGATACAAATAAGTCACAATATGGAATTCAAGACAAGATACATATTTCATTCGATTTGAAAGAAAAGTATTGTCTTAGTTACATCCCATATCAAAGTTCTAGCACTATATACACTCAAAATTTCGTGCCAAGTCTACTACTAACAAGTCGGTTCAGTCAAAGCTACAAAAGTACAAAAGATACAAAGGTCACTACTAAATATAGACTGGTCTATTGAGAACCGCCAGATGGTCCATCATCCATCGTCTTCTGTATCTTTGTCGGACGATCACTAGACACATCTTCAGCTGGGCGCTTACGGATCACTCCTCTTTCAACCATGTCAGCATAAAATCTACTTTTCCAACCCACAGATATATTCAACTCCTTCTTAGCTTTCTCACGCATCGCACGAGCTACACTCAACTGAATCCCCATAGAATTCACCTTTTTCTTCATTTCAGCAAACTCACCACTTTCTAACACCGATAACCTCCTAAAAGGCTCATTCAAACCACGCTCTACATCAGTCAAATCCAAACTAAGCAATTCCCGCTCTTTCTCACCAACCTTAGTCTTCGACTCCAAATAAGCAACCTGAGTCTGAACAACACCTAATCCAATCTCTGTCATACTACTCTTAACACGGGAAGCATCTAGATCACGTCTCAAGGCCCATGGTGCAAGACCATCATTATGAGTAGCCTCTCGAGTACTAGACGACTCTCCTATCACACGTCTACGAGTAGCAATACCATCAGTACCGTCAGGTGCATTGTCATCCTCATCCTCCTCTGATTCAGAATCAGATTCAGACGATTCAGACATTTCATCCCTAGGTAGCTCAACCTTAGAATCAGACAAATAAACTGGTGGGGGTAAAGGCTCGCCCTCTGGAACATCATAAGGATAAATAAGCTCGGCTTCCTCATCATCATCGACCTCAACATCTATACCTACATCCTCCTCGAGATCCTCGTCGTCAATCTCATCATCTAAATCATCTAACCCAATCTCATCATCATTCTCTATATCAACATTATCAATCTCATTCTCTACCAAGTCAACCTGAGGGGCAATCTGATCTCCTAGTCCTAACTCGGGCTCGGGATCCTCAAATGGTTCCTCCTCATCATCCATGTCATAATCCACTAAGTCTAAATAAGGATCATCATCTACATTAGGTTCAGGAATAGCATGGTTTTCTACAGGAATATTAGGGTCAGCCATGACAATCTGCATTTATATATATCTCGTATTAGGATAACATACTAGTTAAACAATTACATAATGAAACCACGATATATACATATATATAAATTAAATTATATATATCAAAATATATATCTTCTCAATAGGGCTTGTTGGTAACGTCGGAGATCTCTGGCACCGTTATAGTCAAAAGATTTTTCAAATATTTTCTCAAATGTTCATTGTCAAAAGATTTTGAAAAGTTTTGTTCAAAACCTTGGTTTTTAAAATATTTTGTTCTCTATAACGAGAGCTCTGGTACCAAACTGTAACACTCTCATTTTTCGTATCGGTATAGCGGAAGGGTCTTTCAGAGTGTTACAGGATAGCACAATAACTCCAATCATAGACAACACATAAAAATGGTTGTACAAGGTTCAACATACATTCATTCGATAAAAAGTTTTAAAGTGTACAACAGGTCCCAAATTATACAGGTCATTAAGTTTACAAATCATAGATCGAATGAACATTTTTAATATTATGTGGGCCATCAGAGTCGATCTCCATCCGGATTACCTTCAAGCACCTGAGATAAAAACATGCAAAAAATCATATCAGCGAATGCCGAGTGAATTCATAGAGTTTAATAAAAACCGTTATATAAAACAATCGTTAAAATCAGAACACAAGTATAATATCGGAAGTAAGTCCACGTATTGCTAGTCAGGCAATATATAAATCAAGCATACATCTTATACCGTCCATGAGACCGTAGCCTCAATATTACCATAATAGGTAATATATTCATCGTTATTAGCGTCGTTATCGTTTTGTATATAGGTTTTAGGATACATTTTATTAGATTATTATTAGCCGCATGACATTGTTACCTTACTATGAAAAGAACGGGCCGCGAAACCGACAAACAATTTGCCCATCTAAGTTAGCGTGTCGTCACAAAAATCACGCTATGGAATCTTCTCATACATAAATTCGCTTACCAATCAATGTGGTACGACGGGGATCAACCGTCAAGGCGCGAACTGGGGTGATCATCCCCAAATAGTACTATCAAATGCATAAGCGTCTACCAAATCCCGGTAGTTCATAATTCATGCTAATGGGACTTTAAGTGACATAACCTAACTACTAATAATCCTTTTTGTCTCGTTTATAGGGTCATAGCATCATTCGGGTCCATATCATTAAGCATACCATCGGGACTACTTGTGTTCTATTTTTATCAAAATCTAGCATGTTATCTCCCTCGCGGGTTTACAAATCATTTTATAAAACATTTAAAAGAGTGCGAGGCTATAAACTCACGTTGATAATGAAAGGCGGATTATCGGCTACGGGCGTGCTTCGGTCACGGAAACCTATATAAATAATAATTGGTCTTAGACTTTGTCCAATGACTTTTATCAAAATAACAATATACATATGATGATTTTGTACATATGATGATGATCAAGTGGGTTTATATATCCTTGTTTAGTGTTTATGTTTTGGTAACTTTTTACTAGTTTACTAGTTTTACCTATTTATCTATTTTAAGTCCAATAAGCTTAGTATAAGTTCTTTAACTTGTTTTGTTTCATTTTATACTTATATTATCAGTATCTATACTTTCCATGTTGGGCCCAAATGGGTTAAGCCCAGTAAGTTCTTTTTATAAGTGTTTATCTTATTTAGTCCAATTATTAGTCCAATATGCTTAGTTAGCTCGTTAATGTCCGTATGTCCTATAGTTCGGGTTTTATCGGTTTTTACTTGTATTAGTTACTTATATATCAGTATATGACTTTTAAAAACTTTACATTAAACGGGTTTGATCGTCTAAGTTTTAATTGGCGAAAAACGTTAATTTTACGGTAATAGCCGAAAAAGTCGTAAAAATCAAGTTTATAGTTTTTTATTACTTATAAGTATTATTACACTACAATTTATATAATGTATCCATTTATTTAACCTTTTACATATTTATATAAATAAATTTCATAAGTTAGTGGGTTTTTATTTTACATTTTATACAATAAAATTTGAGTGCTTATATAATAATAATAAATATTAATTCTCAAAATCTGATTTTTATTTTTATCTTCGCCATTTTTATCATATCTAGAGTTTTATAATGAATTAGAAGCTCATTTTTAGATGGCATGATCTTCATATTATGCGCTACATTTAACTTAGTTATAGCTACTGCTCATTTTAAGTTTATGTATGTTTAATAGTCCCTACAAAACAGCTTATTCAGATTAGCACACTCATCTTATTTTGATCATATCTCACTCATTATAATGATTCCATTGCATGGCCAACTCTCACATGTGTATAACATCTTGTACTTACTTTAAATGGATTATAACATGCAAGTTTATCAGTTCAAGTTTTAGTTAAATACTATTTTTATACAGCCAACTAAATAAGTATGATTTTAGCCTTATTTCTTATGGTTATTAACCTTTTTAAGCATATTTATCAACACTTGATCCCCACACAACATTTTTATCATCATATATTCATAATATACATATACAACAAGAAAGAAAATACATTTGTTCTTTACAAAAATAACAAGAGAAAATGGAGAGGATGATCTTCTTTACCAACCAAGAGTATTTCTTGTTTTTGGAAGACAAGAACTTGATGAACACCAAAAGTAACTCCAAGATCATCAAACACCAAGAATAATAGTTGAGAAATCAGCCCTAGGACACAAGCAAATCACCTCCTTTGTTGTTAAAATGGCCACCAAATGATCAAGGCTTCAAGATAACTCCATGATAGAGCTAGATAACAAGTATTTGTAGCTAGAAAAGATCAAGAAGGGGTATTTTGTTCTTCAAAGTGGACGGCAACGTGGTGGTGTTGAGAGGATTTTGAGGTTGTTTTCATGAGAGAAAATGGTATGTGTGAGTAGTTGATGGTTTTTAGCTAGTGAAAGCTTAAAGTGTAAGCTTAGTCTTACACTTTTAAATAACAAGTTAACATGATGCCACATATTGATGTGGTGTCATGTTGTGCCGTCCCATGTAAGCTAGTGGGGTGGGATAATGTATTTTGTCCCACCTCACTAATTTACGGGTATTTCTCGATTCTAGTTTTCTCGATTTGCGTGCCTCGGGTCGTTTCACGAAAAACGTTTTTATAAATTATTAATCAACGTCACAAAACGAATCCAATAAAAATTATCTCATCAAAAACGGAGTTCAAAAACGTAAATACGTAATCCTAAGGTTTCCGGTTTAATCGTAAAGGACGCTAAATTATGCACGTAAGCCCAAAATTAAATCCGTAAATTGTGAGTTCGTCAAAAAACACAAAAATAAGTTTCAAAATATTATACGAGAAAATAATTCACTACCTGAAAATGTTAGATTGTCACATTTTCTCCCCCCAGTTATAAAACAGTAAAGATGGGGCCATGAACTCACCTTAGTGGTAATGATGTAGGGATGATGTCACTGAATAAACTGGCACAGTATGATCACGAAGGGATGAAATTACCTAAGTAATTTAAATGACTCAATAGATGCAAAATTAATAATGCATGATAAATGTACTGATGAAAATGCATGATCACGAATTAATAAGTTGTTACGATGGTTTAAGTGTTTCAATTTATAATGTGCTGCCAAGTACATAATATATTTTTAGTCTCTAAAAATATATTTAGATTATCAAATAAAAGGGTTATAAATTAAATAAATAGATTTTTCTCTAATTTAAATAATTGTAAGAAATTAATATTCTATTAATTTTCTTAGGGCTCTAAATATATGTAATGTAATTTGTTAGTTTATAAGGTTTCGTAACTAAATCTTAATAATTTGTTTAATTATCCAAAATGATTTAATTTAACCTTTAATTAAATTAAAGTTTCTAATAAGTCCTTGTAATATAATAATTTTCAAAGTAACCCTTAAGGTTTAGTTCGTTAGGTATTTCACCTCGTTAGTCCTCGTTAGTTAACTTTATTTCCAAACACGTCCTTAGGGCTTATAAAACTTTCAATATATGGAAAATTAAGTCCGTAGGGTTTTCTAAGTTTCAAAATATTTACAAACCGAGTCCCTATGGCTCGTTTTAATTTATTAAGTTGGCAAAACACCCCCCTCAAGTCCCGAATATATTAAAAGTGAGGGTTGGGGCTCGAATTAAGTTTGAATATTGACATAACAAGTCCCTCATAACTCGAAGTTATTTGTTAAAGTTTATAAGGTTCGTAATAAGTGTCCCAAATGACATATTTGGTCCTTTAAGTCTCAAAAACTTATAATAGAGTTTTTAGGGCTTGTAACAAGTTTCAAAAGTGGCATATGTAGTCCTTGTGGTTTGTTTAGTTCACGTTTTCAACACAAACGCACCCAATATTTTTAGTAATTGCAGTTTTGGTCCTCTAACTTCTATAAGGTCACGAAATTTATTTATAAGTTTTTTTATGTTACATTTTCTACCCTAACTTTCACCAAGTGGCAATAAATGCACAAAAAATTCCTAAGTAAGGTTTTGGGCTAGGTTGGCCCAATAGGGTCTCGGTTTGGGCTTAACGGGCCTAACGGGCTAACCTTTGGGCTTATCTAGTTTTTACTAAGAATGCTATTTAAATGTGGGCTTATGGGCTTATTATTAGTCTTATAAGTGGGCTTATATGTCTCGGCTCATTTTAAGCTTATATGGCTTATTTGTCTCGGCTTCTATATGTTTTAGGGCTTATGTGGCTTGGCTTATATAAGCTTTTTTGTCTCGGCTTATATAATGTTTTAGGGCTTATGTGACTAGGTTATCTAAGCTTATAGGTTTTGGCTTATATAGATTTATGGCTTATATGACTAGGATTATATAGGCTTATATGTTTCGGCTTATATAGATTTATGGGCTTATATGACTAGGTTATCTAACTAGGGCTCATACTAGGTTCTATAAGCAAGTTTCTTACTAATCTCTAGTGTTTTGAGACAAGCTTATCCACGAACACCATATAAGCCGTGGGCTTATATGTTGATAGTGATATGTCTCAAAGTTTTTTACGTATGCATGCACTCCTAGTCTCATGTCTATGGCTTTTATATGCATGACAGGTAAAAAGAGTAAGGAAAACATTGAAATGAGGTTAGGGAGGTCTCACACTTACTTGTTTCAAGGAAATATGGTGGATGATCAAGCTTCAAATATCTTGTGTGTTGAGTTCGTCCTAAACGTGACCTAGGGGAGTCTTGGTTTAACTTGAATACTAAATATCTTGTGTAGACTTGCACTAAATGCTTGAGATGACCAAGAACTTGTAGGAGTAAATGCTTTTGTTTTGTCTAGGCGTTTTGTAAAGAGAGATCCGAATATGAGTGTGTAAGTTGAAAGTGAAGTCCAAGTGCTAGATAAATATCAAGTTAAGGTTTGTTTATGTGGCTTAGGGAAATGCCACGGCAAGAGGGAGAAGTTACCTGGATTTGAGGTAATTTGTTGTGTACTATGTTAGTATTAGGTTTTAATGACCAAGAATGTACATTTGACTCCTTGTAGCCTCATGCCGTCGCATATATGCAAGCCAAGCGGACAAAAAGGGATTGTATAGTGTTTACAATTAAGGAAGTGTTGTACAATGCAAATGGCTTGTGTGGTGTGGGTCTTTCATACGTCCAAGGGAAAGAAGGAGAGTGCTAGGTCTCTTAGTGCCATACAATTGCATATCTAAGTCTAGATATAAGTTAGTACATTCTTTCAATGCAAAACTTGTACATATGGTCTTGGTTTTGGGATATAGCCGACGGTTTTGGCTAGTCAAAAGGAAAAGAGTGGCTTAAATAGTGTAAGGTTTAATTAGGGTGTGTTGTACAAAGTATAGAAAGTTAAATGTATATTTGAAGAAGGTTCCAAGTAAGTATAGTTATGTATGGTGTGTATATTCGGCTAGATTATAAGTCTAAGGTAGTTTTAGGTTTAAATTTAGTGTCTTCGTATGGTTACTAGGAATCTAGGTATGATATAGTAGAAGTAGGTTCAAGTCCTAATTCATTTGGTTAACTTTTGGGATCCTTAGTAAAAGTATAGTCGTAATTAAATGAGAGTATAATTTACTTTATGAAAATGCAAGACAACTTAGTTTAAATAAGTTAGAATGGTTATTTGTAATGTTTAATAATAAATAGTAGTTGATGTCGTATCGTAGTATCGTTCATTAGGTGAGGAAAATATATAAATATATATTTTAAAGCTTACAATAGTTCCTAGGTAAATGTTATTAATTGTGATCATGAGTTTGGATTTTTATAAATCGATATGATGAATGCTTATGATCATGTGCTCAGATGACTTAAAAGTCCCAAAAGAAGTGATTGTTTAATGTCTCGTATGCTCCTGTAATGTAGTCATACAAATGTGGTTGTGTCCTTATGATTAAATACTCAGAATCATAATATAATGCCATGTGATCCAATGTTTCCATGTTCTGATGATTAAAATGATGTATGTTCATGTATGATGCATATGATTGCTCAAAGATTTCATAAAAAGGTGGTAATATAAATAGATATCATGGGGTGACGTGTACAATGATGGCATAGTCAAAACCTGAAATTTACAGGTTTTACAACATTAACCCGTTATTTTAGCTTTGTCCTCAAAGCTTAAGATGACGTTACTGCTCAGGTGAACCGGTGTGGGTACTTAGCTCTAAACGAGTCTTCGCGTTCCCAAGTGAACTCAGGACCTTTCCTAGAGTTCCATCGTATCTTAACTAACGGGATTTGGCTTCGCTTTAGTTTCTTGACTACTCTCTCCGTGAATTCTACCGGTTCTTCTATGAATTGGAGTTTGTCATCAAAGTGGACTCCCTCCAATGGCATGGCTAACGGTTCATCCGTGTAGCATTCCTTCAGGTTTGAGACATGGAATGTAGAGTGTACCCGGCTCAATTGCTGGGGCAACTCTAAACGATAGGCGACTTCACCGATTCTGGCAGTCACTTTGAAAGGTCCTACGTAACGTGGATTTAACTTCCCACGTTTCCCAAATCGTACAACGCCCTTCCAAGGTGATACCTTTAGCATAACACGATCACCTACTGTAAATTCCATAGGTTTCCGTTTCCTATCTGCATAGCTCTTCTGTCTATCCTGGGCAGCTTGAATTTGTTGTTTGATGAGAGTGATCTTCTCAGTAGTCTCTTGGATCAGTTCGGGTCCCGTCAGCTGATATTCCCCCACCTCTCCCCAGCACACGGGTGATCTACACTTGCGGCCATAGAGAGCCAAAAATGGTGCTGCTTTGATGTTGGCATGATAGTTGTTGTTGTAGGAGAATTCAACTAATGGTATATGTTTGGTCCATCCTTTTCCAAAGTCAATCACGCATGCCCTTAGCATGTCTTCCAGTGTTTGGATTGTTCGTTCACTCTGACCGTCAGTCTGTGGATGATATGCGGTACTCATGTCCAAGTGTGTTCCTAAAGCTTGTTGAAAAGCTTTCCAAAAGTTTGACGTAAATCTACCATCTCGATCACAGATGATTGAGACTGGTATACCATGTCTAGTCACAACTTCCTTTAGATACAGCTTGGCTAACTTGATCAGGGTGTCATTTTCTCTAAAGGGCAGGAAATGAGCTGATTTCTTGAGTCGGTCAACGATTACCCAAATTGCATCGTAACCGTGAGATGAAGCAAGAAGTTTGGTAATGAAGTCCATGGTGATGTTGTCCCATTTCCATTTTGGTATTTCGGGTTGGACTAACAAACCCGATGGTCTCTGGTGTGCTGTATTTACTCTGGCACAAGTCAGACATTTCTTCACGTATGTGGCAATGTCTGCTTTCATGTTTGGCCACCAATATAATTTCTTCACGTCCTGATACATCATTTCAGATCCGGGATGTATGGAGTACTTGGACTTATGATATTCGTGCATGATCACGTTCCTCAAGTCTCCATAACATGGTAACAACTTCTTCCGTGCAAACATAACGTCCCGTATGCTCTAGCTTATAACTTTTCCTTGCTTAGGCCATTCCTAAGCATTCCTCCTATGTCTTCCTTTCCAATGTTTTCAGGTTCCTGTGCTTGGAGTTGAGCCTCTAATATCTTCTTGGGTAGGTCCAAGCTAATGGTCATAACTAGGGCTCGAACACTCATGGGAGGATCAGTTCCCTTTCGGCTTAGTGCATCTGCAACTATGTTGGCTTTACCTGGGTGGTATTTGATGTCAAATTCGTAGTCACTGAGCAATTCTATCCAACTACGTTGCCTCATGTTCAGCTCCTTCTGGTCTAGGATATGTTGCAAACTTTTGTGGTCGGTATGCACTGTGCACTTTGTTCCATACAGGTAATGTCTCCAAATTTTCAAGGCAAAAACTACAAATCCGAGCTCTAGATCATGAGTAGAGTAATTCTGCTCATGCTTCTTCAGTTGTCTTGAAGCATAGGCAATAGATTTTTGTCTCTGCATCAATACAGCTCCCAAGCCTTTGTATGAGGCATCATAGTAGACAACGAAGTCTTAGTTGCCTTCTGGTAGGGCTAAAATAGGTGCACTACACAATTTCTTCTTTATGGTTTGGAATGCAGCTTCTTCTTTTTCTCCCCAATCAAATTTTATGCCTTTATGAGTAAGCTTCGTCATAGATTTAGCTATCTTAGAAAATCCTTCTATAAATCTCCGGTAGTAACCGGCAAGACCTAAGAATTGGCGAATCTCCTTTGGCGAAGTGGGTGATGCCCAATCCTTCACGGATTCGACTTTTGAGAGGTCCACTTGAATTCATTTGTTATCAATCACATGACCAAGGAAATGCACTTTAGGGATCCAAAAATCACATTTAGAGAATTTGGCGTACAGCTTTTCTTCCTTAAGCAATTTTAGTACTTGAGTAAGATGTTCTCCGTGCTCTTGCTCATTCTTGGAATATATGAGTATGTCATCGATAAACATGATCACGAACTTATCTAGATAGGGTCTGCACACTCGATTCATGAGGTCCATGAATATGGCTGGTGCGTTGGTCAGTCCAAATGGCATGACCTAAAATTCGTAATGGCCGTAACGAGTTCTGAAAGTTGTTCTCGGTATGTCTTCTTCTCTGACCTTCAACTGATGGTATACGGATCGTAAGTCGATCTTGAAGTACACACTCGATCCTTGTAGATGATCAAATAGGTCGTCGATTCGTGGTAGGGGGTAACGATTTTTCAGAGTTAACTTATTCAGTTCTTTGTAATCGATACACATCCGGAAAGAACCATCTTTCTTTTTGACAAAAAGCACTAGAGCTCTTCAAGGTGAGGAACTGGGTTTGATAAAACCTTTGTCTGACAGTTCTTGAAGTTGTTCAGCGAGTTCTTTCATCTCGGTTGGTGCTAATCGGTATGGTGCTTTAGCTACAGGTGCAGCTCCTGGTATCAAGTCGATTTGAAATTCCACTTGACGAGTCGGAGGTAAACCAGGTAAGTCGTCTGGGAAAACTTCGGGATAATCGCGGACAATCAGAACGTCCTTGATTTGTTTCTTCTCTGGTTCCTCTTCTTTGTCGGTCTTTGAAATATGTGCTAAAAAGATAGGGCATCCTTTTAGTATATACTTCTGGACTTTAGTGTGTGAGATGACACTCAGTCTGGTGTCAGTTCTATCTGAATTTGCTTCTCCTCAGACAATTAGATTTTCTTTTTCCCCATGGTATACGGACTAGCTTTTCGTCGCACACAATGGTTGCGTGATATTTGGCTAACCAGTCCATACCAATGATGACGTTGAAACTACCCAAATTTACAGGTATCAATAGAATATCGAATGGATGATTTAGAATATTCAAGGTACAACCTCGTAGAATAGTGTTAGTTTTGATGATTTTACCATCTGCTAATTCGACTCTGTAACAGTCGTCTAGTGGTGTAGGTGTGATGTCTAGTAAACTACTAAACTCGGTGGATATAAAACTCCTATCGGCTCCCGTATCAAACAAAATAGTTGCATAAAGATTGTTCAGAATAAACGTACAAGTAACCACATTGGAGTCGGTGTTGGTCTTGGTGTCTCCTATAACATAAACTCTAGATGGTGATCCTACTCTGCTCTCGTTCCTAACTGCTCGCTTTGGGCAATCAGGCTTGATGTGTCCGGCTTCCCCGCAATCATAGCAACAAACTTCCCTACGAGCCTTGCTACCACTGCCAGTGTGCTGGTAGTTTCCCTACTGTCCACTTTTGCGGAAGTTCTGACTGTTGCCATTGTGGGGCCTGTAGTTGGTATTGGAGTTGTTTCGAATGGCTAGAGCATGTGAGTTGCCATGTCCAGGCCTTCGGCATTTAGTAGTAGGGTAGTGATGGAAATTGCACGTGGAGCACTTTGTCTTGTTGCCTACATATGGAGGTGGTGCTGAGGAAACAGCACTGCAGACCTGACCAAAGTTTTGTCTCTTTGGTTACTGGGTCTGGTGATGACTACGGTAGTTCTCAACAACTTTCCTCTTGTACTCTGACTGTCTAAGCACATGATCACGTCCCGGTTTGTTCATCAACTCCGTGGCAAACTCTATGGCACTCTCGATCGTAGTGGGTCGGGATGCGAGTACACTGTCATGAACAAAATCAGGAAGTCAACTGACGTACTTTTCTATCTTGTCTTTCACGTCAGGGAATATTCGAGTACACATCAAAGTCAGCTCCTGAAACCTCTGATTGTAAGCTGTGATGTCATGATTTGAGCATTTGAGGTTCCACAAGTCAATCACTAGTTTCTTGATTTCACCACGAGGACAGTATTTCGTGGTAAGTATTTCTTTCAATGCAGTCCAGGTCATCCCATAGGCTTCATCATGCCCACGGTTAGCAACTAGAGAGTTCCACCGGGTGAGAGCATGTTCCAAAAGAGTACAGGTGGCAAATTTCACCTTGTTTTCTTCGGTACAATCACTAATGCGGAACACTGTCTCGGTCCTTTCGAACCATTGCATGAGTTCTACTACCCATTCCTTGCCCTTGAAGTAACTAGGCTTGCATTTCAGGAAGTCGGGGTAGGTACACCCTCTGGCATTTCGATCTCTGGCATTTTAGTTTTGACTGTCGCCCTGGTTTCCACTGGGGTGTGTTTCCCTGGCGGCTAGGGCATCAGCAATGCCTTGACCGATAAGCACTCTAAGTTTTGCTTCTGAAATAGTCGTTGAGGGAGTAGCGTCAGGATTCTGTCGAGTAACTCTTTGTGCCATTGTTCTATCATACACAAAGATGAGATTTATTAGTTGGTCAGTAAGATTATTATATTAAGCTGCATGAAAAATGGGTATGCATAGAATTTACAACAAATTGGATAACCTGTCAAGAGTTCATAATAATATAACTTCAAACAAACAAGTAAGTGATAACATGTCAATCCTGGTGAACATCAATATGATACAAATACAACCAATCTAAGACAAAGATACAACAATCCTTTCTGAAATAATGGTACACGTGTTTGTAGTACAATAAAGATAACCTACCTACTATGGTTAGGTGCTAAGGTACGGATACAACTGAAATGAAAATACAAGTACAAAAGACCTAAATCATGCGAGCTGAGATGCAACTCAATGCTTGCCATGATGTACAAAGAAATCTAGCCTACACTAGTACGGCTGCCTGCAGGTGCGGATGGTCCAGCTGGTGGCGTGGGTGCACGATCATCCTGCATGCGAATCATCTCTCTCCTGGTCTCCCGGGAGAATCTCATAGTCTCGAGCAACTGATGCTGGCGTGTAGTATCGGCACTCCAAAAAAGATATGTCTCTGCAGTGACTCCCTGGTGACGAAAATCTGCCAGGTCTATGAAGGTCCTGAAAGTCTCCTCCTGTGTGAGTATGGCAGTATGGGTCTCGTACGAGTGACCCTCCAGTGAAGCTAGGCGATAACGGAGGTAAGAAACCTCGTCCAATAGTCATTGTATGGTTCCCTGGGTCATACCCAAAGAACTCTGAGTGGTGTGTGACTCACCAGCCACAATCCAGTAGAGAGAATTAAGTCTCTCCTGAAGTACGGCGCGACCCTGCTGGTCCGCCTGTAGTAGGGCATGCATAAGTGCAATATCCTGTGCCTGTCGGGCTACAAGTGTGTCGACATGTTCCTGTAAAGCGGCAAGACTAGCCTGTCTAGCTCTCTAACCCTCTCCTATCTCGAAGGTCGAGTCGGGAATAGAGTCACGCCTCCTCTTGCGAGGTGGCACGGCACTGGCGGGGTAAGAGTGAAGTGCAGAAGGTGGTGGCAAGGGTCGTAAATAAGGTACAACCTGATCCGCCTCCCTAAGAGGAGATGCAGGTACGACTAGTAGTGGTGAAGTAGGAGGTAGAGTAGGTGGTGATGGGGTAGGAGAATCTGAAAGTATGATGTCTCCATCTGGCTGGTCATCTCTGGACTCTATGTCGGATGCAAGTCCTGCAAGTACCAATGTCGGCGATAATGGTGTGATGGTAGGAACCATGAGCTCCTAGAAAGTAGTCACAATGGTAGGTATCGTCATGATATCTGAAAATTGTATTTCAAAGTTGAGTAAGTTTTTAGCTTACACAATTCAAAAAGTTTTTAAAATGCATATGCGATGCGGTTTATGTCTTTTAACTATGCTTGTTAAAAGTATGAGTAAATACTTAGGCGATTTATTAACTCAAATGTTATAAATCGGTGTGAGGTTAGTTCACATAATATGCATGCTTTATATGCTATATGCCTAACTTATAAAGGTTCTCCAAAAATCAACTTTCTTTTTATTTCATTGATTTTAAAATTCCAGTTATAGTCCAGTTTAAAATTTTTATTATATTTTAAAATTTTTATAATGGTCAAATGCAGCGGAATAGTACTTGGGGTGTGTAAGACTTATGCACACGACTTAACCCAATACGAATAACATCATGGAATAAACCAAAACGAAAGATTAGATTAAGAAGAATAAAAGAGAAGAACAAAAATGGTTGTGAATTCCTAGTGAGAGAAAGACATATGTTTCTCTCTCTACAATCTATGAAATGGAGGACACACACACTTAAATGAGGTGCTAGGGGCATTTTATACTACTAGTGTAAAGTATAGAAGGCCCTCCTCATTTGAGTGTTCGGGACTAATTCCCGTTACATACATAACATTATACTAGAACTCTCAACACCATTATGTAGCATTTTCCACGAGCTTCGCAACGGTATATTATATGACCATCACTTTAAATACTTCTAACAATCTCCCCCTAAGGGGTAGTCATGTAATATGTGACTTCACTTCTTTGATGTTGTTGACTTTGAAGCTCGCTGTCTTGAGAGTTCCTTCATAGTTCCTTTCATGACTTGTGATCTTGGATCTTTGATCTTTGCCTTGACTTGATCTTAAAACTTTGACATCTTGTGTTCTTGTGTCTTTCCCCATATACTCAAACTTTGATTTGATATGAAAGCTTGTTAACAATCTCCCTCGATCATCAAAGTAGCGGAAGTTTTTGTCTTTAGATGTTCTTGAGCTTTCTTCAGTTACATGAGCATGTGGTCTTGAATTACGACTCTTGAAGTTACACCACCGGTTTCCCGTTATACAGTACGAATATTGTACCTATGATTAGGTAAGTTCAAAGAACTTCCTAGACAGGGTTTTCGGGTGTGTTAGCCGCTCTCAGTACTTGAATATCTTGAAAGATAGTTCATAGTAAAGAGTGAATCAAGCAGTTCCATTCTGTTGATTAAGTCGTCAATTCAATTTCCTGGAACAAGTTTGATTCAATTAAGAATCAGACCATTGTGGCTTTCCAGTTGACACAAGTTTGATTCAAATAGAATCTCACAAGTTACCTACAGCTGTGCTGTTTGATGATGACACTAGAAGGATTTCCATTCGTCACTGTAAATACTCAAGAGTATTACTCTAAATGTTCTAGCACGATCATAATGATATTGCGTCAAGACCTGGAACGAGTTTGAGTCACAAAAGAATCAAACCACTGTTGCTTTCCAGTTAACATATGTTCAATTCAAGTGAATCTTACACATGACCTACCGCACTGCTGTTTGATGTTAACACTGGAAGGATTTCCATTCATCACTGTGAATACTAAAGAGTATCACTCTGAATGTTCTGGCAATATCACAAGGATAGAGCGTAGGACTCTATAAAATTATCGCTTGTGTTCTAATGATGAACAACAATTGATATATGTAATAAGTGTCCTAATGAGATTTTTTGATGAATCTCGTTGGCTCTAGACTCTATAAGTGCAGGTTTATTTGGTGATCGGAGGCTGGAGCAGACTGCCACCTTTTCAATATCTACTATCTCGGAGTGAGAAAGTTGATAGAAATGAGTTGACCTCCGTGACAATAAAACAAACTTCTTTTGAGAGAAGCTTGAGTAGGCTGGGATGGGTTGTGCATTGCATCACTGGGTCCATGATGCTTTGTCTTCAGTATCAGAAATCATCAAAGTGATTCTGATAATAGATATATTGACCCGGTTTCTACCTAAGTTGTATGGAGGGATTCTTACTTTATACCCTTTATCCTTACATTTCATTTTCATTCTTCAACCCCTTCAATGCTTACCAAGACGTCATAACTAGCACCTTGTTGTGATTGTTCCAGTGCTAGCTTAAGTCATTAGTTGGCATTTTTCTCGTACACTCAACTACTCCATCTTTCCTAAGGACATCTAAATTCTAATGGATTTTCCCTTGGAAGATCCCTCCGGTTCTGGTTGGATCATAGGACGAATACCTAACCACCTTTTGACACCAATACTGTAACATCTCGCCTACTCAGACCACAATATTGTCCGCTTTGCCCATAGGCTCACGGCTTTGCTTTGTGGCCCTCATGTAAGTACTTCCTGGCTGGTCACCCAGGCTAGTACTACTCTGACATGAGCACGCTTAACTGCCAGTTCCTAAGAACCCCACGTGCAGTAGACCACAAAACACGTTGTGTCATGAGAAGGCGAATGTTATCTTATGAACCAAGATCTCTCCTGGCCACAGCCGATGTGGGATTTGCCTAGGGTGTCACAGTCACCCCCCCTTCGGGACTCATCGTCCACGATGAGGTTTGCCACCATCCCGAACGGCTTAGGAGTGGCTCTGATACCACTTGTAACATCCCGCCTACCCAGACTACAATATTGTCCGCTTTGCCCATAGGCTCACGGCTTTGCTTTGTGGCCCTCATGTAAGTACTTCCCGGCTGGTCACCCAGGCTAGTACTACTCTGACATGAGCACGCTTAACTGCCAGTTCCTAAGAACCCCACGTGCAGTAGACCACAAAACGCGTTGTGTCATGAGAAGGCGAATGTTATCTTATGAACCAAGATCTCTCCTGGCCACAGCCGATGTGGGATTTGCCTGGGGTGTCACAAATACCGTCGTGAATTAATGTGTTGAAGGGTATAGATATCGTAACCAGAAAAACCTGTTGAAAAATTAATCATGGTGTTGATGAAATCAATGTTTACACCTTGAAGGTTTTTTGTATCACCAAAACGCTCCTCCTACATATGTGCATCATAGAAGGAAAGGGTTTTGCACATATTAGGAATAGAAAACCCTTATATCAAAGATCTTATCCAAGATAACATATTTTGATCACTATTCTCCCCCTCAAAAATTGCATGACATTGAAATTTTTGTGAAACTAGTGATGAAACATGGAGAGAAATGTTACATTCTAATTAAAATAGGGGAATATATGAGCATACAGTTTTGAAATACTTTAAAAAATGTGCTCAAAAACCCGAGAAAACTTACTTTCCCGTTGTTAAGGAATAATGTACATAAATGAACATTTTCTTTGTGTTCATGAGCTTAAAATTTTGAATGTTTTGATATAAGCCCAGGACCGAGAAAAATTAATTATCGTTGTTGAGGATAAGTCAAAGACTTTCCTTTCTTTGGGGACCGGGTTATAGTCTGACATGTGACTATAAGCCATTATGAGAAGAAAATAGAAAAGACATGTTTTGAACACATTTGAACTCTCATTCGAACTTTATGTACGTACATGTGTCGTTATTGAGCGACATTTCTAAGTACGGACATATTATCGATACTGAGAGACATGTCGGAGAAGAATATTTTTGGTATTTTTGAAAGATTTTCTCATTTTTTATTTTGTTTTTATAGGTTTTATATTTTTGTATTTTGATTTTCTGATAGATATATACAAGATTACTGCCAATGTGCAAGGCGTTCAAGTTCATCTGGAGTGAAACTACGCATACCAAGTCGACGAACCAAGAATTCAAATCTGTCTTGAGATAGAGCTTTGGTGAAGATGTCGGCTAGTTGGTAGTCCGTCTTGACAAAATACAGTTTGATCGTTCCTCTTTCCACATGCTCCTTTATGAAATGGAGTCAGACAGCAATGTGCTTGGTCTTGGAGTGTTGGACCGGGTTGCATGATATGGCGGCTGATTGTGAATCACAATAAATAGGAACTTTATTAAAGTGAAACCAATAATCCGTAAGTTGTGTTCTCATCCAAAGGACTTGAGCACTACACACGGATAGAGACACATATTATGCTTTTGCGGTGGACAACGCCATGTAATCTTGTTTTCTTGAGGACAACCTCACTTGTTTTTCGCCTAAGAATTGTGCTCCACCCGAAGTGCTCTTGAATGTATCATGACACCCTGCATGGTCGGCATCTGAAAAACCAGTTAGATTAAAACCAGAATCCTTCGTATACTAGAGACCCATGTGAATGGTTCCCCAGAGATAACGAAAGATCCTTTTAACCTCCTTGAGGTGCTTCTTGGTTGGCTTATCCTGATACCGAGCACATAAACAAGTAGCATGCACAATGTCCGGTCTGCTTGAGGTTAAGTACATAAGGAACCTGATCATACTTTGGTATTTTGTAGCATCTACAAATGTCCCTTTCTTATCCAAATCTAGCTTGTGTTTAGTGTCCGTTGGAGTACCAATTGGATCACAGTTTTCCATTCCAAATTTCGTTAGAATCTCGAGCACATATTTGGACTGATTTATGAAAATACCACGGGGGGATTGGTGAACTTGGAGACCAAGAAAGAACATCATTTCCCCCATCATGTACATTTCAAATCGGCTTTTCATAAGGTCGGCAAATAATATGGAATATTTTGGGTTTGCAGAACCAAAAATTATATCATCTACATAGACCTTGGATCAATGGTTCCTTTGCTTAAGTGGTTTTGGAGAAGAAATGATGATAATTCGTCGTACCATGCCCTCGATGCTTATTTCAAACCATAAATTGCCTTTTTAAACTTGTAGACATGGCTTGGATGTTCGGTGTTGATGAAACCTTCAGATTGACATACGTACACATCTTCGTTTAACGGCCAATGCAAGAAAGCCGTCTTCGCGTCCATTTCATACACAGTGAATGATTTGTGAGCAGCGTATGCCAAGAAAATCCTAATAGCTTCCATCCGAGCAACCGGGGCGAAGGATTCTGCGAAATCAATTCCCTCCTGCTGTTTATAACCTCTCACAACTAATCGAGTCTTGTTCCTAATGACCGTTTGCTGTTCATCCAACTTGTTTTTGAATAACCATTTCAGGGTAAGTGTGACAATCCGTCAATTTATGGTTCATATTTATTCTCAAATATTATTTGAAAATATTATTTTAATGTTATATTATGAACTCACTTATTTTTGGGAAGAAATTTGGATTTACGTCTTGAAATAGCATCGACTACGTCTAAACCGGAGGATTCTACGTTACGTGCTTACGTTTACATACACCGTCCTTGGTGACAGTCCGACATTTTAGAAAGTAAATTTATCCGTGAATATTATCTTGAGATTTAAATTTGTGTTGGTTCATAAACTCACAAATTTACGAGAAGAGATCAGGACTTACGATTTTAGTTTAACGTCCTTTACGACTAAACCGGAAACCTTAAGATTACGTATTTACGATTTTGAACTCCATTTTTGATGAGACAATTTTTATTAGATTCGTTTTGTGTCGTTGATCCATAATTTATAAAAACGTTTTTCGTAAAACGACCCGAGGGAACGCAAATCTAGGAAACTAGAATCGAGGAGTACCCGTAATTAAATGGGGATGAGACAAGTGGGACACTTGCCCCACCCCCACAAACCCATGGCTAGACTTAGCCACATAACCCATGTGTTGTCAAAAACTTCACAAGGAAGCTAAGACACTTGTCTTATAACTCCCCAAAACCATTTCACAAAACCATTTCCTCTCATTTCCTCCATGCAAAACAACCAAAATCCTCTCTTCCTCTCTCTATGATTTCGTCCCACTCTCACACAAAACACCCCATTTGATCTAAATTTAACCACAAACTATTGTTATAACTTACATATGTTAATCTCCTTCCAAAGAGATGAAGATTGGTGCAAGTTTTAACATCCAAGGAGAAGTTTCTATGGAGTCTTGGGACTGATTTCTCAAGGAGTTTTCATGAAGAACAAGGGCTGATTTTTGGAGGAATCTATAAATACTTGGTGATCCTAGAAGTGGTGTTGATATCTCATAAGATTGGTTACCCAAAACCATGTCTTGTTCATCCAAAAGCTCATCATTTCATCACTTTGGTGGTATAAAGATTGTTCTGCACATCCTCTTGTTATGTTTATTATGTAATCAGGTATTTTCTTTCTTATTGTATATGTATATGATGAATATATGATGATAAAAATGTTGTGTGGGGATCAAGTGTTGATAAATATGATTAAAGAGATGAAAAACCATAGGTAACAAGGCTAAAATTTTGTTTAAATTGTTGGCTGTATAAAACAGTAAAGAACCATGTGATGAACTGATAAAATGGAATAGATTAATGTATATACAGTAAGTAATATGTCTTGTATACATGTGAGAGTTGGCCATGCAATGGAATCATAAGGATGAGTGAGATATGATCAAAACAAGTTTAAAGTACAAATCTGAGTTTACTGTTTTGGACGATTTTTAGAAAATATTTAGAGGCTGATTCAACAGTAGCTATAGAAGGGTTAAATGGAAGAAATATCATGTAGTTTATGTCATAAAAATTTGAGCGTCTATCTCCATATAGAACTCTAGATATGGCAGTTTTGGTGAACATGAAAATAAATATCAGATTTTGGAAATTAAAGTATAATGGTATTATATAAGCACTCAAATAAAAATAGTATAAAATGTGAATTAAAACCCACTAACTTATATAATACATTTATATAAATATATATAAGGATAAATAAATGGACATTTTATAAAAATGGTAGTTTGATAAGTTTTATAAGTTATAAAACTATAAACATGATTTTTACGACTTTTTCGGCTATTACCGTAAAATTAACGTTTTTGTTAAATAAAACTTAGACGGTTGGACCCGTCTAATGTAAACTTTTATAAACTCATATACTGATATATAAACATATATAACAAGTAAAAACCGATAAAACCCGAACTATAAAACATACGGACATTAACGGGCTAAGTTAACGTTATTGGACTAATAATACAACAAAATGGGCTAAAACACTTATAAACTTATTTATTGGGCTTAACCCATTTGGGCCCAACATGTAAAGTGTAAATACTGATAATACAAGTATAAAATGGATTAATACAAGTTAAAGAACTTATAATAAGTTTATTGGACTTAAAATATGTAAATAGGTAAAACTAGTATAAAAGTTATCGACACAAAATACTAAAATGAGTAAATAAGAATATGTAAACCCACTTGATCATCATATATATAATCATCATATGTATACATCATTGTTATTTTTATAAAGTCATTGGACATGAGTCTAAGACGAGTATTATTTGTCTAGGTTTCCGTGATTGAAGCACGTACCGTACGTCTAAATTGCCGATAACCCGCCTTCCCACATCAACGTGAGTTCATAGCCTCGCATTCTTTTAAATGTTTTTATGAAATATTTTATAAACCTGCGAGGGAGATATCATGTTAGTTTTTATAAAATAGGACGCCATTTGTCCTGATTGTTTGTTTATTGATTTGGACCCGAATGATTGTATGACCCGATTGTATGACCCGATAAATGATTAAATGACCCGATAGATGAAATTAAATGGATTATTAAAGTTAGGTTATGTCACTAAAAGTCCCATTAGCATGAATTGTGAACTACCGGGATTTGGTAGACGCTTATGCATATAATAGTACTATTTGGGGACGATCACCCCAGTTCGCGCCTTGACGGTTGATCCCCGTCGTGCCACATTGATTGGTAAGCGAATTTATGTATGAGAAGATTTCCATAGCGTGACCTTTGTGATGACACGCTAATTTAGATGGGCAAATTGAGTATCGGGTTAGCTACCCGTTGTTTGTTGTAGTAAGGTAACAATGTCATGCGGCTTATAATAATCCAATCAACGAAATACTGTTATACGCACCAAATTACGATGTATTGCCTGACTAGCAATACGGGGTCATACTATTGATATTATGTTCGTGTTTTGGTTTTATATAACCATATTCATATAACGGTTTTTATGATTAAACAATGTTATAAAACGTATTGTATGATGTTTTTAACGACAATGGTTCGTATAATGATTTTTAAGGCAAATGCCTATATTATCATTTTCGATAAGGATTTGTATAAAAATGAACTTGGCTATTTTATGGCCTATTACAATGATTTGTACGAAATGATTTTTGGTAATAATTTTATACCAACGTTATATTGATGGAATTTATTAAACTCTATGAATTCACTCGGCGTTATCGCTGACCTTTTCTTTTAACATGTTTTATCTCAGGTACTTGAAGGTAATTCTTGGGAAGACAACAAGAATTCATGGCCCGCACATAAATACTTATTTCCATTCAAATGCTTTGTAAAACCTGTATTAAATACAATGACTTGGGACCAATGTAACTTTGATATTTATGAATGGAAATGCTTAATTATTAAACGACGCGATTTTTATGCGTTGTCTATGATGTGAGTAATGTGCTATCCCGTAACACCAACGAGTCTTCCGCTGTATTGAGTTGTATAAATTTGGGGGTGTTACAGTTTGGTACCAGAGCTCTCGTTATAGAGAGCGAAAGATTTTTAAAACCAAGGTTTTGAATAAAACATTTCAAAATCTTTTAACTAAAAACATTTTTCTAAAGATGTCTAAAAATCTTTTGACTATAACGGTGTCGAAGAATTCCTGAGTTACCGACAAGGCCAGACTGAGAAGAGTTATTTTAATATATATATAACTTGGATTATATATATATATGATGTAATTTTATTACATGATTGTTTGATGATTATTTTGATATTTATACGAGGTATTTATACGACGTAGATTGTCACAAGAAACCCTAACTTCCCTAGTAATTTATCGAAGCTATTCTCGTAGGAATTCTAGCTATCCTAGATCTAAACCAAGTTGTGGATATTTATGATCCCAACAAATGGTTGATATTCGTAGAAATGTAGATATTAGTTGATTGTGATATTGAAAAAGAATTGGCGAGATTAAATCTGATATCGATGTCATGACGATCTTTCCTTATAGAGTGGAGTTTGACAAAACGTTACCACCTAGAAAGATGTCATCTGATTCGTTGTCATCCAATTCTTAAACTGAAATCGAAAGGGTGAACATTGCACTTGAGGCTGTCATTGGAACCATTACCCAAAAGCCTCATGCCACTAATACCTTTCCGAGAAGTCTAATTGAATGTATGAGTCATCTCATACTAGTGACTCATTTGATAATTGTTGTTGTAAGAGCTATAGGATTGGAAATTAAGTATTGATTCATATTGAGTTTTTATTGCCCTATTAAGGCCTAAGAATAAAGATTGAAAGTAATGGAGAATGAAGTAGGACATCGAATTGAGTATAAAAGTTGGTTGAAACTTGAATAAAGTAAAATTTAACCTGTATGGAATATGAGATTATTAAGAGGAAGTCATTAAGTCCTGTGATTGAATTATAAGGTTTTAATTGATTGTTGATTCGTGTTAAGGGTTGTTCCTAGGCCATTGTCCACTAACGAGAAATAGTGTCCAAGAAATAAATTGAAGAAATCTTCTTCTGAATTGGGACCGATGGATCTTCTGGGACATGTGGAACACCTAATGACTCTTGTAAATTAGTATTCATTGTGAGATATCAGTTGGTAGGATGAGTTCTGAGAATTGTATGACATAGTGACACGTACTGTGTTACGGTACAATTTTGAATTGTCTGTGATTAATGAAAAAGACTACCTTTGATTGCTAAATCCTGCATGTATCGATGTTATCTATCTTTTATTGCTTCATCCTAATGTTCGCATTAGTGATGCAACCATTGAACAAGTACTCATATTGATTGAGTTACGTTGTGAATTATTCTTTTAGAGTGCCATCGAGATCATGAACCTCATGATTATTTGGCTAAAGCTCATTTCCTATCATATTGTAGTTAGTTCTTGATGAACAACTCCTCATCACTCTGTTGCAGATCACTCATTGTTTTTATAAGATACAACAGTATCCCTTGAGAAAAATTGAATTTTCATCACTATAAGGAATATTCAATGTAAGATTTATAAGTGATTGTTATCAAAATGAAGTTGTTTATAAAACGCTTTGGAAAACTTAATTGTTTTCATAAAAAAGAAAATCTTTGTAAATTTATTCTTGATTCTTATTTAAGAATTAAGCATGAAAATGTTTTTATTATAAACATGATGATAAAATTTTGACGAACTGAGTATTGCATCGTTAATCTTGAAATTGTATATAGTTGCGCGCCAACATACAATTTAGAATGGACCATGCAAGGCTGATTAGTAGTCACCATAAAACTGATTAATAAACACTAAATTTTCTTTGAAGATTGTGAAAGATTAAAATTTATGAGATCTGCAAGAAGTGAAAAATAAGGACATAGTGTTAGGGACACCTACATATGTGCCTGTAGCATCTATTCTTCTGAGTCGAATTTACTCATCTGTGGAAATTGTCTTATTTGACAATTGACAATTCTTTCTTGTCCGATTTTTCCCGTAGTGAGATTCATAGGAAAAGTATTTGATTACCGAGTGTTGATACCCGACTGTATGTATTGACGTTCTTATCATTTCTTATGATTTGATTTCATTTGAATGACCTGGGTAACGATCTGAGGAGCTTTCGAATGCGTACTCAATTCATGAAAACATGGGATATATTCATACTCGTTAATGTTTTCGTCTGTATCTGATTTGAAATTTTCTCGCGTAGATTATGTGTTGACCTTACTATTTAATGTTAGCTATGTCTCCAGATATCCTTGAATTTGTGAAGGATTATGAATTATTATTAGTCTTTTGAGAAGTTCACATCTTATCAACGGTGATGAAACTAGAAAGTTGATAGTGCCATTAGAATGGATTGATTGATTATGACATGACGACATTGTCTTAATTGATGGGAACTCGAGTAGAATTCCCCTAAATGATAAGATGTTGATTATCAAAAGTGATCTAAATAAATCTTGATGGATGACTTGAAACTATACCATGAATGGTTGTGAATTAGTCATAGATATTATAATCTAGAAAGAACCTAATATGAATTTATTAAACGATGTTTCCGTTATCTGAAACTTTAGGAGGTATTTGCTGGTGAATTACCTAGACTTTCGCCATTAAGGCAAGTTGAAATTGGTATTGATTATATTCCCGGTGCTGCACCTGCGGCTTGTGCACTGTACGTCAGCACCCTCTGAATTAAAAGTATTACCGTACAACTGAGAGAGTTGTCGGAGAAGGCTTTTATTCTACCGAGCTCGTCATCATAAAGAGCTATGGTGTTATTATTCCTTATATTTATTGAATTACCATGAACTAGGTAAATTGATGATAAAAATCTATATCCACTACCCAAGATGATAGATTTGTTCGATCATTTACAAGATTCTAGCGTATGTTTTAAAGATTCGACCCATGGCATGGTTATCATCAACCTCGCATCTGCGAAAAAGATTATGTATTCCAATCACTACATCCGGTACTTGTAATGAACATTATGAGTTTCACGTGATGTCGTTTGGATTGACTAATACACATGTAGCATCCATAAATTTGGTGAATCACGTGTGTAGGCGGTAATTTGATAAATTCATACTTGTGATCATTAAGGACTATTTGTTTGTTTTTAAGAATAAGAAGGAGTTAATAATTATTTATAGACTGCTCTGAATTGGCCGAACAATAAAAACTTGTACCTTAAATATTTAACATGTGATTAAAGACTTAATCCTCTATATTATCTAACTATGTGATTAAGATAATGGAATATATTGACTCTTTAAAAATTAAGAGCCCTTTTAAGACTTGGGGTTTTACCAAAAAGAAAGTGCAAATGTGTTTTGACAAATGTTTTAACAAAGAACTTTTGAGGGATTATTCCCTTATACCAAGAACATTTAACTAAACTCCTGTTTAGGGGTAAATGTTCGTGTATACCTCAAGACAACCTAAGAGGGATTGAGGAAACCATTTTAACTATGAATTGAAATTTGAAACGATAATTTACGCTTTTCAACTAAAAAATTTTGACCAAAATATAAATAAAGATTTATTTCGAACATTTACGGATCTTATTAAGTATTTTTGATATATCAACAAAAATTTTGCTAATTAAATTCATATTTATTTTGAACATTTTTATATAATTGGTCGAACTGAGAAATTTAAACTTTTAACGTTTACGTTTCAAAAAAAAACATAATATTTATTGTTAAATTTACGTGTAATAATTATCGATGCTTTAAAACATCGGATCAAGCAAAACTGATAAAAATAATAGTTGAGATAGAACTAAGACTCAGAAAATATGAAGGAATAATTTTGAATTAATACGGTCATGTTATATATTTCATCAGGAGAAAGTGAATGTAGATACTGACACATTATATAGAAAGGATAAAGAATCAATTAAGATGTATTTTTTAATAATGACTGTGCAAAATAAATTGACGAACGATATAAAAATAAACAATGTTTGTAAAAAGGATAATATAGATAATAAAAAGGGGTTCGCGGCTAATGTGAACCATTAGAATTGAGAAGCCGATGGCGTTAAATATTTTAGAGGCCTAATATTTCGTTTTTAGTGTAGTTGTCTTCTCAGCTCGATCCGAATTGATATAACGTTTTAAAGCTCGACTTAATTGTTTTTGGTTAACAATCGTAATTTTGGTATTTAGGCTACTTGACAAACAAAACAATTAAAAATATAGAAAAATAGCTATATTACGCTACTTATACGTACTAGTCTAAAACACTTAGCAAGTACGACATTTAAATGCACAAAACATTGAAATGAAATATACAAATTTACACTACAAATTTAAATTGTAAATACAAAATATAAAACTATATCTATAAAAGTAAAAATACACTATTTATAAAATCTAAATACAAATTCTACTTACAAAAAATAAGATCTACCTAAAATCCAATTGTTTATTAACACTCTGACTAAACTAATTCAGCCCAAAAATCTGTAAGAAGCCCAATAACCCTAAACTACAAACCCAACAAAATTAAACAGATTTATCAGACCAACAAAGCTGACTTATCAAACTTAACGAATAGGACTTAACTATGGACTGTAACCGTCACAACTATTATGACAATGAAGGACTAAAAATGTGCAATTACTAAACTTTCCCAATTACAGTTACAAAAGGACAAAAACAAAGTTTCTTACTGTCTTGCATCCAAATCTTTATCATCTACTAGCAGACTTCTACAAGTGACACAAAAAAAACTGATTTTTTACCACTTTCCATTTAAATCTACAATTTTTAAACTCTTTGAACCAACTGAAATTTATGATGTACTCATTTATCAGCTAACTCTAATTTAATTACTGTCTAATCCTATCTGCTAAACATCAGTTAAAATCTAATATGAAGAAACTTGAACATCAAATTCACATGTAACTAACTATAACTGAATTCAAATTTCTAACATCATTTGACTAGTAAATTTGAGCACGTTGCAAGTAATACTACACTACAAAAAGTCAAATGCAGATTGATCTAAGATTGTGCAGGAAAATAAAAACGCTTGACCTTGACTTCCGTAGTCTAGTCCGCTGATGGCGAGGGTTCAGCGCTGAGCTGTCCTTTCTATCTGCTACTGAAATCGAAGCTACTTGAACCACCAGTTACGGAGCTAATCTTACTGCTGAACGGAACTACGATCATTACGTCTACAAATCTGCTTAATCATTTCAGCAACAAATCCAAATACCTGCAAAGTCAAATCAAAACAAGAAACAAAATATATGATATCTATATTAACACTTAACAGATTATCTAGAAAAACTGAACTGAAATATTTAACAAGCAATCCTCTTCAGCTTCACGAAAACTCAAGAATTTTAAAAGCAACGACAACAACTTCGAATCAATCTAACTAATATTATATCAGCAATTCTGAAACCTGCAAAACTCGAAACAAAAACGAAGAAACACCAAACTATCGAAATTCATCACAAAACTAATATCTAAAACTGAATGTCGAATCAGAAAGCTGATTTAGCTGAATTTGATCGAAATCTTAACAAAAAAAACTCTCATAAGCTCTTTTGAGCTTATGAGCTTATTATGCTAAAAAAAACGCTTGAAATCAGTTAAAGACAACAAGAACTTCTGGAAATTGAATTTAACTCTTTATCAAAACTCAAAATACTCACAAACCACACAGTAACATACATTTATACTACTCTCAACAACTAGAAAACTGAAAATCATCACATCATTTTTAAAGTCCTCGTGAACAGTAACAGTGACAGTGAGAAAGAAATACAGTTTATGTAACTGATTAATACATTCTAGCAAGATTTTATCTATCTAAAATGAACAGTAGACAAAAGTTTAGAAAAGTGAATGTAGAAAAAGAACTCAAAGCTTCCATTAATGGCTGAAAAACAATATTCGGTTACAACAAGTTTATCAAAATCAAACTGAATCTAACTGATTGCGTAACTGAAATTCATAAGACTTTGAAGGAAAACTAAACTACTCCTAACAACTATGTGTAATCTACTCCTAGTCTAACCGTTTTGCAAATGAGTCTTCTCTTCTATTTATAGCCGCTGAAAGGAGGTGTTGTGACGTGTTCTATCCAATGAGGATTGGACACGTGTTTAATACGAGGATTGCACTCGTCCTTCATTCTTGAATTTGGGGCTTTCTTCGTTCTTCATTCTTGATCTAATTAAGTTGTATCAGCTTGTAGAGGAGAAGAAGCTGGTCATCTTTGCTGTTGAAGGCTCTGGCTAATTCTTCTTGTAACTCTTGTGAATTGTGTTTGTAGGTTTTTAAGTGGAAAAGATAATATCGCCTCATACTTTCTCTCTCTTTGAAGGTTGAAGAAGACGCTGAATGTGTGGGGGTTGACCGGTCTTGGTCTTTTGACCAAGTAATTAAAAGAACTTTTTATTTAATTTCTTTTTAGTCCCTTCTTATTTCATTTCTTTGCAAATGGTTTTGGAAACTTTTAAATCAAGTTCTTTTCATCCTTTGTCTTGTAGGAAATTGCAAGTCTAGTCCTCCATCTTGTAAAAGTTGCAACTTAAGCCCTTGAAATTTGTGAATAATGCCAAGTATGGTCCTTGAAAGCTCTTTCGTCTTTTTCTTCATCTTTTTATCAAATTAATCCTTGAAAAACGCATCTTTGCTTCAAAATGTATCTTCTTTACCTGAAACACACAAGATACAAATACACGCGTAATTCTGATATTTTACAGTTAAAATAATGTATTTGACTGTGTTTTGAGTGGTTTATGGATCATTATTGATGAGTGTTTTCACACTTATCAAGGCCACTTGAGGTTGCCTAAAAATGGAGATTTTGAGATATAGTTATATTGGAATCTTGTAAGTATAAGTATTCTATTCCTGTCCTTTCTGATTTAATGTATCATTATCAGAAGAAGTTGTACTAATGGCAAATTATGAAGGCAGACATTGCCTCATACATTAGTAAACGTCTAGCTATCACAAAGGTCATCATCTGAATTTGATTCGATTTGGGTCATCGTCGACAGACTGACCAAATCTGCTAATATCATTCTCGTTAATGATAAATTCTTGATGAAGAAATAGACTCTTTTTTATTTAAAAGAGTTATGTAAACATTGTGTGCCTGTATTGATCATCTATATCAAGATCCTCGCTTCGCATCGAATTTTCTAGAGATTTGCTCAAAAGTCTTTGGGAACGAACCTTGAAGAGAATACTGTTTACCACCCCAAATCGAAGGGACGAGGTAAAGTAATGATACAAAATACTATAAGTGTTGTTTTATGCTTGAATGATTGGCCTTTGGTAATAGACTGTAAAATCGTTTCCCTTTGGAGAGATTATCGTTGATATTTATGGTATTAGGATCGAGATCAAATCTTGTTAGGATCTATATTAGAGCATCTGTAAGCAGGAGTTGGGATGAAGACACCCGACATACACCCATTGTGAGTTGGACATGTCTTTTAGGTTTAAGGTTTCCTATGATGGCGAATCTAACCTTACAAAATACTCGACATGCGAGACCTAAAATGATTGTTGAAATTAGGATTTGATTATTGACTGCCGGTAGTGGGCAGGAAGTTATGTGAATATGAAATGTAGATCTTGAAGTGCCAGATGGGTAGCGAAGTTATGCCAAAAATTTTAACCTTGGAAAAATGAATAAATGATCTGAAAGATCATGGGATATAAGTCCCCGTTGTATGGGACCATAGAGATGATGTAAAAAGATTGGTTTGAAAGGCATATAAGCTGGATCTACCCTAGGACTTCAAGAGCTGCGTGAATTATGATTCGAATATCGAACTTGATGGAATGTCTATCAAGTGAAAATCTGATTGTTTCTTAGTAAAGTTTAGATCGGCGAAAAGTTGCATTCATCAAAAACCCGTGAACATCATGGATAGAGAAAGTAAGTCAACATTTAGCTGATCTTATTCCCGTAGTTATGTTTGATGAAACTCGCGTATTGTAATGAATTACACTTGTGAGAAAAGACCGAATGTGGAGGAAATACCCACATGGCTTTAACTCTATAAGAAGCGAGTAGTAAGATGATCTTTGAGGACAAAGATCCTGTTTAGGGGTAAATGTTGTGACAATCCGTCAATTTATGGTTGATATTTATTCTCAAATATTATTTGAAAATATTATTTTAATGTTATATTATGAACTCACTTATTTTTGGGAAGAAATTTGGATTTACGTCTTGAAATAGCATCGACTACGTCTAAACCGGAGGATTCTACGTTACGTGCTTACGTTTACATACACCGTCCTTGGTGACAGTCCGACATTTTAGAAAGTAAATTTATCCGTGAATATTATCTTGAGATTTAAATTTGTGTTGGTTCATAAACTCACAAATTTACGAGAAGAGATTAGGACTTACGATTTTAGTTTAACGTCCTTTACGACTAAACCGGAAACCTTAGGATTACGTATTTACGTTTTTGAACTCCATTTTTTATGAGACAATTTTTATTAGATTCGTTTTGTGTCGTTGATCCATAATTTATAAAAACGTTTTTCGTAAAACGACCCGAGGGCACGCAAATCTAGGAAACTAGAATCGAGGAGTACCCGTAATTAAATGGGGATGAGACAAGTGGGACACTTGCCCCACCCCCACAAACCCATGGCTAGACTTAGCCACATAACCCATGTGTTGTCAAAAACTTCACAAGGAAGCTAAGACACTTGTCTTATAACTCCCCAAAACCATTTCACAAAACCATTTCCTCTCATTTCCTCCATGCAAAACAACCAAAATCCTCTCTTCCTCTCTCTATTATTTCGTCCCACTCTCACACAAAACACCCACACCCCATTTGATCTAAATTTAACCACAAACTATTGTTATAACTTACATATGTTAATCTCCTTCCAAAGAGATGAAGATTGGTGCAAGTTTTAACATCCAAGGAGAAGTTTCTATGGAGTCTTGGGACTGATTTCTCAAGGAGTTTTCATGAAGAACAAGGGCTGATTTTTGGATGAATCTACAAATACTTGGTGATCCTAGAAGTGGTGTTGATATCTCATAAGATTGGTTACCCAAAACCATGTCTTGTTCATCCAAAAGCTCATTATTTCATCACTTTGGTGGTATAAAGATTGTTCTCCACATCCTCTTGTTATTTTTATTATGTAATCATGTATTTTATTTCTTATTGTATATGTATATGATGAATATATGATGATAAAAATGTTGTGTGGGGATCAAGTGTTGATAAATATGATTAAAGAGATGAAAAACCATAGGTAACAAGGCTAAAATTTTGTTTAAATTGTTGGCTGTATAAAACAGTAAAGAACCATGTGATGAACTGATAAAATGGAATAGATTAATGTATATACAGTAAGTAATATGTCTTGTACACATGTGAGAGTTGGCCATGCAATGGAATCATAAGGATGAGTGAGATATGATCAAAACAAGTTTAAAGTACAAATCTGAGTTCACTGTTTTGGACGATTTTTAGAAACTATTTAGAGGCTGATTCAACAGTAGCTATAGAAGGGTTAAATGGAGGACATATCATGTAGTTTATGTCATAAAAATTTGAGCTTTTATCTCCATATAGAACTCTAGATATGGCAGTTTTGGTGAACATGAAAATAAATATCAGATTTTGGAAATTAAAGTATAATTGTATTATATAAGCACTCAAATAAAAATAGTATAAAATGTGAATTAAAACCCACTAACTTATATAATACATTTATATAAATATATATAAGGATAAATAAATGGACATTTTATAAAAATGGTAGTTTGATAAGTTTTATAAGTTATAAAACTATAAACATGATTTTTACGACTTTTTCGGCTATTACCGTAAAATTAACGTTTTTGTTAAAAAAAACTTAGACGGTTGGACCCGTCTAATGTAAACTTTTATAAACTCATATACTGATATATAAACATATATAACAAGTAAAAACCGATAAAACCCGAACTATAAAACATACGGACATTAACGGGCTAAGTTAACGTTATTGGACTAATAATACAACAAAATGGGCTAAAACACTTATAAACTTATTTATTGGGATTAACCCATTTGGGCCCAACATGTAAAGTGTAAATACTGATAATACAAGTATATAAAATGGATTAATACAAGTTAAAGAACTTATAATAAGTTTATTGGACTTAAAATATGTAAATAGGTAAAACTAGTAAACTAGTATAAAAGTTATCGACACAAAATACTAAAACGAGTAAATAAGAATATGTAAACCCACTTGATCATCATATATATAATCATCATATGTATACATCATTGTTATTTTTATAAAGTCATTGGACATGAGGCTAAGACGAGTATTATTTGTCTAGGTTTCCGTGATTGAAGCACGTACCGTACGTCTGAATTGCCGATAACCCGCCTTCCCACATCAACGTGAGTTCATAGCCTCACATTCTTTTAAATGTTTTTATGAAATATTTTATAAACCCGCGAGGGAGATATCATGTTAGTTTTTATAAAATAGGACGCCATTTGTCCCGATTGTTTGTTTATTGATTTGGACCCGAATGATTGTATGACCCGATTGTATGACCCGATAAATGATTAAATGACCCGATAGATGAAATTAAATAGATTATTAAAGTTAGGTTATGTCACTAAAAGTCCCATTAGCATGAATTATGAACTACCGGGATTTGGTAGACGCTTATGCATATAATAGTACTATTTGGGGACGATCACCCCAGTTCGCGCCTTGACGGTTGATCCCCGTCGTGCCACATTGATTGGTAAGCGAATTTATGTATGAGAAGATTTCCATAGCGTGACCTTTGTGACGACACGCTAATTTAGATGGGAAAATTGAGTATCGGGTTAGCTACCCGTTGTTTGTTGTAGTAAGGTAACAAGGTCATGCGGCTTATAATAATCCAATCAACGAAATACTGTTATACGCACCAAATTACGATGTATTGCCTGACTAGCAATACGGGGTCATACTATTGATATTATGTTCGTGTTTTGGTTTTATATAACCATATTCATATAACGGTTTTTATGATTAAACAACGTTATAAAACGTATTGTATGATGTTTTTAACGACAATGGTTCGTATAATGATTTTTAAGGCAAATGCCTATATTATGATTTTCGATAAGGATTTGTATAAAAATGAACTTGGCTATTTTATGGCCTATTACAATGATTTGTACGAAATGATTTTTCGTAATAATTTTATACCAACGTTATATTGATGGAATTTATTAAACTCTATGAATTCACTCGGCGTTATCGCTGACCTTTTCTTTTAACATGTTTTATCTTAGGTACTTGAAGGTAATTCTCGGGAAGACAACAAGAATTCATGGCCCGCACCTAAATACTTATTTCCATTCAAATGCTTTGTAAAACCTGTATTAAATACAATGACTTGGGACCTATGTAACTTTGATATTTATGAATGGAAATGCTTTATTATTAAACGACGCGATTTTTATGCGTTGTCTATGATGTGAGTAATGTGCTATCCCGTAACACCAACGAGTCTTCCGCTGTATTGAGTTGTATAAATTTGGGGGTGTTACAGTAAGGGGATCGATATTGTCCGGGCGTGGTACTAACTCCCATACATCAAGCCGGATGAATTGATTGAGCTCTTCTTGCATAGACTCAATCCATGATGTGTCGGTCATTGCTTCTTTAACACTTGCTGGTTCCATTGTGCTGACTGATAGTGCATAGATACACATATCACCATCGCTACGCAGCTGATTTCGTGTCGAGACTGGTCGTGAGAGATTGCCAATCACTTGAACCAAAGGATGATCCTTAGTCCATTTGTGTTCATGTGGACGTGTATGAGAAACTTGATGCGAGCTTGACGGATCCACATATGGTGTTGAAGGCTGAGTAGTACTTGTGGAAACCGCAAATGGATTAACAAACTCATGTTCGTTGAGCATCACATTGTTTGCATTTCCAGCAACTATTTCATTCTAAAAATGAACATGATTAGGAATATGCTGAGAATATTGTTGAGTTGCGTCAGCAGTCGAAGAAGTGGTTTTAATATTTGGAGTCAATATGGTTGAGGTTGACGTAGATGGTGCAGAAGAAGATGCCGTTTGTGTAAATACAGTCGGAGGTTCTTGAACTACCGAAGCAGGTGGAGCCGTGGCATTTTGAGGAACACCAAATGACAAAGGACCCTCCATATACTCATCATAAATTGGACCAAATAAAACTTCCAAGTCACGTTCCGAGGGTTGTAACGATGAGATTGCTGACGGTGCAAATTGAAGCGCGAGTCCTGAACTTACGTGTCAAGAGGTGTGACCTTGAAGCTCGGGGTGTGAACTTCTATGTTGGGAGGCCATACCCGAGAGTTCATCAAAGGTAACATTCATAGTCTCTATTACCTTTCTTGTCCTTCGATTATAAACCCTGTAAGCACAAGCAGTTGACGAATAACCAATGAAAAAACCAATATCACCTTTAGGTTCAAGTTTACCAATATCTTCACGATCATTCTTTGGATAACACAGAGCCCCAAATACATGTAGAAACGATATATTCGGTTTTCGTCCATTAATGATCTCATAAGGTGTTTTGTTGAATCGGGTGTGAATAATGGAGCAGTTTTGAGTATAACATGCAGTTGCAATGGCATCAGCCCAAAGGAATAATGGTGCACCAGAGGAGAGAAGCATTGTCCGAGCAGCTTCAACTAACGTACGATTCCTCCGTTCCACAACTCCATTTTTCTCTGGAGTTCTTACAACCGAAGTTTGATGAGAGATCCCAAGTTCGTCAAAGTAAGCTTTCAGTTTCTGATTGGTGAATTCTATGTCGTTTTCGTTCTCACAATAATGACAGGGGCTTGTAGTAGAACTGATGTTTTCTTCAAGAAGTTAATAATTACATTCGGGGCTTCATCTTTTGATGCAAGAAAATGAACCCATGTGTAACGAGAATAATCATCCACAATTACAAGGACATATCGCTTTCCATTAATGCTTTTGATTCTCATTGGGCCACACAAGTCCATATGTAAGAGATGTAACCTATTCGTTGAGTTGGGAACAGGTTTGGGTTTGTGAGGTTTCTTCTTACTTTTACCTTGCTCACAGGAAGGACAAAGATGGTCTTTTGTATATTTAAACTTTGGAAGACCGGTAACGAGATCATCTTTCGCAAGTTGGCTGATGGCATCGAAGTTGAGATGAGATAGCCTTTGGTGCCATAACCATGACTTTGTTGAAGTGGCCCGGGCCATGAGAAAAATTGGAGAAGCAACAGACATTTGAAAAAGATCAATGGTGTAAAGGTTGGTGGTACGATTTCCTTTAAATAAATCAATTCCTTCAAGATCTCTTACAAAACATGTATGACTTCTGAAAGCAACCTCCAAGTCTGAGTCACAAAATTGCCCAACCGAGAACAAATTATGTCCCAATCCATCAACAAACGAGACTCTAGTGATGATTAAATTTCCCCAATGAAGATCACCATAGCCTAGAATTGCCGCAACATGATCATTTCCAAATCGAACAGTTCCCATGAAACGCCATACAAAGTTCTTGAGAAGGCTTCGATTCCCAGTCATATGTTTGGAACAGCCCGAGTCCACGCACCAGAGAAAAATTTCAACAGCCTACCAATGATAAGAGAAGAAAATATTTTGGCAACCGATGAAATAGGTTCCTGTAGGGTTAGATGATAATTAAGTCGTATCACATACCGACGTTTCACTATCAGTATGAGATCTACTAGTGTCGATAATTTTGCCACTACAGTCGAAATTTCTACCAGTAGGCAACCATTTAGAGGTGAATCTAAGGCTACTAGGCTTAGCAAGACTTTCTGTGGAACCTACGTGCGTACTTTTCTGAACATACACCTTAGCCTTAGGATTGCGTTGTTGTTCACTGACTGACAACTTGTCAATTCGAGTGTAACCACCATAATTCAAACCATTCATAGTCAAACCACAAGTATCATGACTAAAAGTAAAGAAACATTTATTACATTTAGCACAAATAACTTCAGATTTTTCATTCCGAATAGCAAGCTTAAAGTCATTACATTCAGATGAATTAAGTTTCTGATTATGATTAAAAAGCGGTAAATTCCTATGGTGTTCTTCTACTTCCACATTATTGATCTTGGGGCGACTACTTCTAGAGGCAAAAGGGACCCTATCATTCCTTGTATTGCTCGTAGGCTGTGGCCCTCTTAGTGTAGTTGTTTATTCCTGTAGAAGAAGACACGCGTCTATTAGAATTAGCACTTTTTAAATCAATAACTTGTGGTTGAGTTATAGTGATCGGTTTTGTCCTAATGCTTGATTTACGTTGTTTGCTAGGCACAGAGGGAGAACTAACACGAAACATTCCTGGGGAAATCACAACAGTTTTCTTTCCAGCCACCTTAAGAAAAGGTGTCACAGCAATACGAGTGGGTCCTGAGGTTGCTGGTGTCTGAATCGTACAAGGCTCAGAAGTCGTATCTTTTAATAAGGCTTTTAATTTACAGTTCTCACATATTTTATCAATAAGTTTCTGATAGACAGACTTACTTTGTTCAACAGCCCGCTTATATGAACAACAACAGATTCTAAATCTGCAATTTTATCCTTAAGCTTTTGAACATTTCCATCACTGACATTCTCTAATCATGAAGAGGTCAAATTATTTTCCTTAACCCCTCCTAACTGAGCCTGCAACCGTGCGATAGTTTGTTGCATTTCATTGTAGGTTTTATCATACGAAATTTTGTCATATTTGCATTCATCACATTTTTTGACAAACTTATTCCATAGATCGGTAAATTCTTTGTCCTTTTTAATGACAACAGATTCCATTTTCTCTTTCATACGTTCAAGCTTAGTTTGGAGGGTTTCTTGATTCGACACAGAGGTATCTAACGCAATGGGGCTACTATCAACATTATCACGTACATTAGAGAGACGTTCAAGATCGTTTTCCAAAACTTTGATTTTATCAAGTGATTCATCAGCCTCCTTCGTCAAAGATTTAAAGTCTTCTACAAATTTGGCTAATTCTTTAAGAAAAGCGTTTTCCAAATTGCTTATCCGAGCATCAACTTGAAAAATAATCGGATTAATATCGTTTTGAAGAATTTTCTGGACCTCAATCTGAACAGGTGATGTAAAATTTCCTCCAGTGATTTTGGAATTAACAACACGTTTAAGTATGACAAAGTTATCTTTTAGCTCGTTTAGAAATCGGCGTGTTATACTCGGTTTAGGAGGGTCATCAGACAATTCCTCACTTGGGAGCAAAAGCATTTCAGTACTCGGTTTAGACCGAACAAAAACAGTTGGAGGATTAACTTTTGGATAATAAACGGGTGTCACTTCTTTATCAAGCTTTTTCATTCTTAAACGAGTCTCTACTGCAAGTTCAGTAGTTTCCTTAGAATCATGCATACTAGGAGGATCATGCTCATCAGACAAGAGCACACTACCATTATATAAAGTTTCATTAGTGGCCTGAACTTGCTTAAGATATCCGGGATTAGGAGGAAGAGGACAACCTAAAGCCAATTTGTATCGAGTGTAATTTATTTCATTCACTTTTGGTGCGAGCATATTTATCGTCTGCATAGTTTGGCCACGTTTTACTAAAAGGTTGTCTAACTCTCTAATCCTATCCTGAGCTTTGTAAATATCCTCAAGAAGCCTATCTTCTTGAATTTTGAAATCATGTTTCATCTTTTTTCGTTCTTCTTTTAAATCAAAAATAGGAGATTTTTCAATTGAAAGCTGTTTATTAAGAGAGGTGATTTCATCATTCAATTCGCTTATCTTTTTAGCACTACTTAAATGTAAGGCATTTAATTTCTTAGTTGTGCCTTTTTCTTGATAAACCGATGTAGCATGATCTTGTTCAAGTTCTTTAATTTTAGTCTGATGAATTTCAAAACTTTTCTCCCGTTCCTTATATCCCGCAAGCACAGTGGTCAATTTGGCATTAGTTTCTCTAAACTTATTATTAACCACGGTAGCATGGTCAACATCCTTAGAAAGTTTATCAAATAAAGATGTATAATACGCAAGTGTCGCATCCGGAAGGGTTGTAGGCTGGGCAACTTGATCCACACTAAGGTCCACACAGGGCTCATTTGAAATAATATTACTATTATTCGTTTTATCCCTGTGTGTCTTAATGTAGGGCTCAAGCATCTCAGTATACTCCTCCTCCTGATTAGACGTACTATATATATCATTATCATCGAAACGTGGATGTACCTCAGAGGGACCGTTTGAATCATAAACGGGAGTTCTGTCAACATGCATTCCTGATGTAGATGCTTGTTGTAAGTTAGCCATCAAGATGTAGTTGGCAATGCACCTCTTCTCCTCGTCATATTCTGCAGCAGAAGCCATAAGATCAAATTCCTCAGCTTGAAGTGGAATCCTTGCCTCTTCCTTTTGTGCTATGAGAAGTTGAGTCTGAAGATAAGCAGCATCCCTCTTCTTTTTGGCTGTGCAATCACGAGCATAATGACCAAATCCCTGCAGTTGTAACACTGAATCTGACAATTGTTGTTTCCATTTCCCGTACCAGTATTCTCAGCCCTTGCGGCCACAATGTTTCCCATCTGGTTACCAACCGCTGGCACAACTATTAACCCATTCTGATTTCCCGCATTCGGAACATTCGGATTCTGACCATGGTTTTGACCATACTGATTTCCTGCATTGCCAACGGTCAGCCCAGCATTCTGACCATATTGTTGAAACTGAGTCCCCGTGTTCTCAGAAATTACCAATTGGCGATCTTGATTCGCATTCATGAAAGGTTGAGCAATCTTCCTATTTCTAGTGTTCGAGGAGATTCTCTGATTGTTTTTGGTGGGGTTAATGGTAAATTTGAATGCCTTTGCAAGAAGGGCAAGACCAGTATTAATAGCATGAGTAGGATCGGTGATGTCATCAAAACAGGCAATGGGTTGTTGTAAGTAATTTACAGCAGCAGGAGGTTGATATCCATAAGAGGTGAGTTGTTGTTGTTGTTGTGGCATGAAGTTACTTGATGAGGGTTGATGGTAGGGTACCATGGGATATGACATAGATGATAGAGAATTTGCCATAAAAGCCAATGGATCTTGGGTTTTGGCACGTCTTTCAGCCCTAACTTCATTAGCTTCATCTTGATTCATCTTCAAATAATCATATACTTGAGTGTAGTCCACGACATGAAGATCCTTGGTTTGATTGACAAGAGTGACATATCGTGACCATTCAGAAGGAAGATTATCAAGAAATTTGATGTTGGCAGCTATTTGTGCAGGTTCATGTTTGTTTCTTCTAAGATGATTCATGAGGGTTGAAAACCGATGGTAGTAAGGTTCAATTTGTTCCCCTTCAGTAGACGTAAATTTCTCCCATTCACGAAGCAACTTAGTTTCCTTTTCTTGTAAACCTATTTCACTCCCCTTCATCATTTTCTGAATCCTAAGCCACATCTCGTGTGCGGTTTCACAACTATCAACAGCAGCATAAACATCTTCAGGAAGTCCCATGAGAATGACTTGAATTTCTTGATCATCAGTGTCGAGTTGTTTGGATTCAGCTTCAGTTAATTCTTCATCCGAATGCTCATGACTAGAGTCAGCCACTGGGTTAGCATTCATAGGGTCCCCAGGCACAAGAATTGTTCTTCTAACATACGGACCTTTTTGTATCGAGTTGACAATCAACTTTCCCAAAGGTTTACATTTTGCATAACGAATGAGACGACTAGCCCATGTAGTGTAATTCTCCTTGGTAAGCATTGGTGGACGATTCTCATTACCCACAGCATAAATATCTTGTTGAGACGTCATTGTAGAAGTCGTGTGAAAAACAGGATCTCAATTCGTAGAAAGCGTGTGTTGGAGTGTCGACAAAACCAAACTTAGCCTAAATTGTCCAGCCCGACAAAAATACCTCAGTCCGACAAAACGGTAAGTTGAAAAAATTATGTATCGCTAAATTTTGAAATTGAGTTAGAGATAGCCAAAAACTAGTAGGGAAAAAATTTGATTTTACTTGACCTAAAAGTTTTAATTCTTTTTTTTTAATCTTCATGTAAACTATGTTCCGAGACAAGTCTAGATAGTGGCTAAGTCTGAAAAGTACTCGAACAAGATTTAATCAAACAGATCGAAGTCCTTGATCGTAACGATTGATCGTGGTCTTAGATTGAGGTCTTAGATCGTGGTCTTGGATCGTGGCCTAAGATCCTGGTCTTGGATCGTAGTCTTTGATCGTGACGATTGATCGTAACACTGGTCGTACTCCTTGATCGGGACGCTGGATCGTACTCCTTGATCGTGACGCTGCATCGCACTCCTTGATCGTGACGCTGGATCGCACTCCTTGATCGCAGTGGGGATTTTAGCCTTGGATCGTAGTGGGGATCGTAGTCACTAGATCGTACTCGGATAGGAGTCACTAGATCATACTCAGATCGCAGTCACTAGATCGTACTCAGATCGCAGTCACTAGATCGTACTCAGATCGCAGTCACTAGATCATACTCCTTGATCGTAGTCTTGATCGTAGTAATAGATCGTAACTTGGATCGTAAGTTGTGATCGTGATATTTGATCGCAAGTAGAAACCCCAGGTTTATGCGATCACAATAAGCAGATCGTAACAAGTAAAGTGTTCGAGACTTGTAGGCAACAAGAAAGATTAGATTTTTTCTTGGGAATTCGTGTTTCTAGCCAAGCCAATGTACCCAAATCGCTACTACAACTACTTAGAAGATATATGAAACACGAAACACAATAAAAACAAGGACAACACCCAAGAGCTATCCACGAATCCCTTGGCGAATGATACCACTTGTAAGACTTATGCACACGACTTAACCCTATACAAATAACATCATGGAATAAACCAAAAAGAAAGATTAGATTAAGAAGAATAAAAGAGAAGAACAAAAATGGTTGTGAATTCCTAGTGAGATAAAGACATATGTTTCTCTCTATACAATCTATGAAATGGAAGACACACACACTCAAATGAGGTGCTAGGGGCCTTTTATACTACTAGTGTAAAGTATAGAAGGCCTTCCTCATTTGAGTGTTCGGGACTAATTCCCGTTACGCACATAACATTATACTAGAACTCTCAACACCATTATGTAGCATTTTCCATGAGCTTCGCAACGGTATATTATATGACCATCACTATAAATCCTTCTAACAGGGTGTTACTTGGGTGGATCGATAGCACACAGTATATAGAGCAATGATCATAATAGTCATTTAAAACATATTACATGAATTAATTGTAAACACTTAGTATCTTGTCTGTAAAACCCGCATGCGTTTTCCATGAATAGTACCCTTACGATCGTACGTACATGCTTAGAACTTTCCTTTTATAGCATGATTACGTTTCACGAACAAGAATTACAAGTATTACGTACGTGTTATAACACGATAAGTATTTATTACGTATTAAGACACGATAATTATTTCAATAATAATTATAATCACGAACATACGAACATGAAATCATGAACGTAAATAATCACGAGCTTAGTATTACGTATGTATGTATATTAATTTCGATCATGAACAAATATAATAAGACACGAACGATAACTATTTAAATCACGTAAAACACTAACACGAGAATACACTAAATATTAGACACGGAAAACATTCGGGTTACCCCTTGTGGGCCCCCTTACCCGCGGACAAGATAAGAAACAAGGGCCAAGCCCATGCAAATTTTTACTAAACATGAAATTAAGGGAAAACTTGTTTCATAATAACAAAAATTAGGAAAAGCAATAAAAATCCTAAAAACCTTTTCTTCTGCTCTCCTTTGGCCGTCGGGTATTACACACACCAAGGGTGTGTTTGGTTGATTTTTGGTGTTCGATTTATTGCAAGGTTGTTAGTGTGTTCATCCCCCTTTGATTCACGTAATCGGTAAACCCTAAACCTCTTTTCTTTTATGATCTTGATTAATTAATCACATAAAATCATGAATGGTTTAAAAACAAGTTATAAATCATGTAAATAAACATGGGGGTAAAATAATTAATGGTTAAGGGGTGTTTGTTGTGGCCAACGCATGAACCGAGCCCTAAGGGGGTCTCGGTTTGTTTTGTTTCGCACCAACCGAGACCTCAAGGTCTCGGTGTGGTGGTCTTGTGTCTCGGCAGCAGGAGAAAAAGGGACCCCGACCTTGGTCGGGGTATGTCTTGGCTCGGGTGGGTCTCGGCTAAAACAAAGAACCACCACCGGCCTAAGCCGGTGGCTAAATAAGGAAAGCAGGGGGAACTTTAGGCCGCGGCAGCAAAGGGAACCACCGGCTAGCCGGTGGTAACTTTTGCTAGCCGGCGGCTAGTTTAGTCAAGGGTGCATTTGGTTGTCGGTTCACGGGTTTAAACCGGTCCGTTTCACACATGTTTAGATTAAAACACGGGTTTGGTTCATGGGTTGTTTTTACAAGGTTAATTATTTTTACAATTTATTTTTACAAGAATTAAATTAAATTAATTAAAACATGTACATGATTAATTTAATTTATACATGACTTAGATTATTAATACATGAATTTTAACCTAAGTAATTATCATTTTAATTAGACTATATAATTAATTATATATTAAAATCATGACTTATAATTAATTAATTTACATGACTTAGGTTATATTATTAACAGATACTAATACATGTTTTAACCTAAGTATTTTTACCTTTATTTAATTAAATCATGTTATATTTAATTAAATACTTTAACCTATAGTTTATTTAATTCACATGAAATAATTAATAAACTATACTATTTAATTACATGACTTAGAATATTAATCAGTAAACACTTAAGCTTATATTATTAGCTTAATAATCCAGCTTATTTCTAATTATGGAAACTTTCTATTTTTAGAAACTTATTTAATTAAGGCAGCTAATCTATTTATGGAAACTTTCTATTTTTAGAAACTTATCTATTTTAAGCAGTAAATCTATTTTTGGAAACATTCTATTTTTGGAAAATTTCTATTTTTAGAAACTTTCTATTTTTGGAAACTCTATTTTTGGAAACTTTCTATTTTAGGAAACCTGCTATTTTTAGAAAGTTACTTATTATTACACAACAAGTATAATAATACATGAAATACAAGAAATACTTAAACAAAATAGAAAGAATACATGATAAACACTGTATAAAGCTTAAATCAGTAAAACATGACATGAAAATATAAAACAAGCTAAGACATGATATAAAACCAGTTACGTACTCAGTAATCAGATACTTATACACGTATGTATTTATGTAGCATTAGTGATACTGAAGTAGGACTCTCTTCCGTTCGTCTTCTTCGTTCACTGGACACAAGGTACGGATTCTCTGTCCTTTAAGTATGGACATTCTTCCTTATTAGGATTTCTCGTATGCAGCCAACTGTTTTTCCCCAGTATATGTTTAAATGTTTTTGAATTGCTTATGTTTAATTAGAATACCTAAAGACATATACATGCATGACCAGTTTCACCTAGTTATGGAGGTACCATAACCATAACACTAGAGGCACCAGTGTTATGACTTCACCATGACGGTGTGATAGCTCGTGGCGTCCCTTTCTGCTTTTAGCCATATTATTATTATCAGGTGGGGCGTATGGGTGCATCCTAGTTTACATGTTTTCAGCAGATTATTCAGGTGAATGTGGTGTGTGCCTTGTATCCTTCACAATGAGCTGATCCCTCCTACCCAGAACCAGTATATTAAATTAGAGGCAGTCCCTCTAATTTGCATGACGAGGTCACCCCTCTAAGTATTCATGCACGTGGATAATTCATGACCTATATTGGCTAATGGTAAACATATTAAATAGTTTTTACAAGATAAACATAAGGCTTTTCAAACTATAAAACCAGTTTTACTAAGATATAACCAGGTTATCCAGGACTTAGTCTTTTCCGCTGCTTCATGCTTATATGCTTATATGCTTATATTATTCATGCTTTACTTGTATATCCGTGCACTAAGCGTTATGCTCGGCCGTTTTCCTTTTCATGTTCCCAAAACGGCAGGTACTCAGGGACGCTCGTAGACTTTAAGCGTACGTACATATGGATTGGAAGCTTCCTAGCCTTCTTTACTTTATGCATTTCTTTATACTTTGATACTCGTTTCCATGGACATTGTTTAGTCCTTTCATTTATAGTACTTATGTTTGTGTGTGATGAGTTCTACTTTCGGGGTACTGATGTTTGATTCCGGTATTTCCTTTATGGTCATGTAAGGTTTTATACATTTATCCTTGTATGCTTTGATGACACGCCATAATCTCGCGTGACATTCCATTTATCAAAATGGGGTGTTAAAATTATGGTATCAGAGCCAAGGCTTTGACCTGTAGGCTCTCAAAACACGACCTGTGATTAGTGGATTGTCACTATGGTCTTCCTAGAACTGACAGTCGGTTTTCATGCATTCATCATTTTCATGCATACATATATATGTCATTGTCGCAGGTTTATGACTAAGTAATGGTTGGTACAGGACTGGCCCTATTTACTCGCATGTGTTTTATCAAAACTTTTAAATTTGGGACCGACCCATTGGCGTCCCCTCGCCATGTCTTTTGTTTTGAGTGAACTGACCATAGGCGTTCACTCTCGCGCATACAAAAGTTTTCATAAAACTGCATCATGCATGCATGTACTATTTTTTCCTACATAAAATTTTTCTCATGATTTAGTGGTATAAAATCTTTTTTATGTATATAGTTTATCTTTTAATCATATTAATCATGTATTTTATGTTATACTGTCAGATGGTTCTCACACGCGAGCAGGAACAACTCAATGCAGCAATCCAAGCTGCAATGCAAGATATGCTTCCTCAGCTGAGGAACGAAATCAGGGTTGAGGTTCAGGTTGCCAACAACCAGCAGCAACACCTAGTACCTCCTCCTCCTCCTCCAGCAACATTGGTCACATGGCTGGAGAGATTCAATAAGCTCCGCCCTCGAACTTTCGAGAGAACAGATCGCCCTAGTGAAGCTGAAAGCTGGTTGGCTCACATTGAGAAGATCTTCGATGCTATGGGCTGTGACCCTTTCTTCAAGTCGAGGTTGGCGTGCTACCGATTCGAAGGTGATGTACTATCACGGTGGATGGCGCTGAAGCAGTCTGAGGGAGGTGATAATTGGGTGGCTGGTTTGACTTGGGCTCAGTTCAGGGATTTGGTGATGGAACAGTTCTTTCCCAAGGCTGAGCAAGACAAGCTGAAGAGAGAGTACCATGGGATCCGACAGAGATCTGGGGAGAATAGCAACGACTTCATGCAGCACTTTCTTCGCTTGGCTGGTTTCCTTGGTGCAGCAGCAGGTACTCCTGAAGAGCAAGCACACAACTTCAGATGGGCTCTTCGTACATCGGTCGCAAACAACTTGGTGTGTGCTACGTTCAACACGGTAGCACAAGTGGCCAATGCAGCACGTAAGCTGGAAATGCTGCAGGAAAGAGATGAGTTCGGGGAAGTAGAGAGACCCGATAAGAGGTAAACATTTGTATTCAGACGGTGACCAATCCATATTTTTCAGTATATGTCAATATTTCATCTCTTAAAATTGTATCTTCCAGGCAGAAGACTGGGGACCGGTCTCAGCCGACTACTCAGCAACAGCCTAATCAGCCCAAGGGAAATGGTCAGACTCACGACCGTTCTGCTACGGATAGGCGTGGCGGTAATGATAATTACCGTAACAACGTTGGACACTCCAACAGCAGCGGGTCCTTATACTTACTCATTTTCTTATGATTACATGTTATAATTCTTAACTCTGACACATTAGCAAATCTTCTACAAGGAATCATGGTAACAAGAGGGACCAGAACCAGAGAGGTTCACAGCCTAACCGTCCAGCTATCACTGGTATTCAATCTTACGATTATTCGCATTGTCCTTTGTACCTATTATCATGTCTCATTTATATTGTTTTTATCAGGCTCTTAGCCAGTCAGGACACCTGCTGGAGGATATACTCATCCTCTTTGCTCTACTTGCCATCGCAGGCACCCAGGGCCATATCGCCGCGACAGCGACACATGCTACAAGTATGGTCTTCCTGGCCATCGCATGAAGGATTGCCGCAAGGGCGAGATGGAGGGTACATCGGGACATGCTGATACCAAGCCGCCTCCTACTTGTGGACGTGTTTACACGACATCTCGCGATCAGGACAACAAGTCTACAGGTACCATCATTGGAATCTTGTATATGTATGGTCAAGTTGCATGTGTTCTGTTTGATACGGGTGCTACTCACTCGGTCATTTCTACTACTTATGCCAAGAATGTTAGGATACTCCCTATGCCACTAGAGAATATACTGAGTATTTCCACACCTTTGAGAGACTCTGTACACATAATCCATGTGTACAAGAGCCTTCCCCTAGAGTTTGACGACAAGGTTCGTCCTGTTGACGCACTTCTACTGGACATGAATGATTTTGACATGATTTTGGGCATGGATTGGCTATCCAAGCATCATGCTACCATAGACTGCCATTCATATCAAGTCATCTTCGGTGATGTTAATGCGCCAGAGTACATTCACAACGGGTTCATACCCGGCAGGTCTGTACAAATCATATCAACCCTGCAAGCACATGCCTTACTTTCACATGGCTGTGAGGGTTATCTAGCTACCATTCATGACATGGATATTGAATCCCCATCAATTCAGGATCAGCCGATAGTGTCAGAATTTCCAGATGTATTTCCAGAAGAAATTCCGGGCATACCACCTGCACGTGAAGTAGAATTTAATATCGAGCTCATCCCAAGAGCTGAGCCGATTTCCAAGGCTCCTTATCGGATGGCTCCCATAGAGTTGAAGGAGCTGAAGGATAAATTGCAAGAACTTATGGAACGAGGCTTTATTCGACCAAGCGCATCTCTATGGGGCACACCGGTCTTATTCGTTAAGAAGAAGGACGGCAGTATGCGTCTTTGCATAGACTATCGCGAGCTCAACAAGATTACCATCAGGAATAGATATCCACTACCACGTATAGATGATTTTTTTGACCAACTCCAAGGGGCCAAACATTTCTCCAAGATTGATCTTAGGTCGGGCTATCATCAGCTGCGAGTTAAGGAGCAGGACATCGCCAAGACTACTTTCCGTACAAGCTATGGCCACTACGAATTTGTATTCATGCCATTTGGCCTTACCAATGCTCCAGCAGTGTTTATGGATTTGATGAACAGAATCTTCCATGAATTTCTGGACAAGTTTGTCATTGTCTTCATTGACGAAATCCTGATTTTCTCTAAGTCCAAGGAGGAACACGAAGACCCTCTTCGTACAGTACTACAGATTCTTCGCCAGTAGCATTTGTATGCTAAATTCTCCAAGTGTGAGTTCTGGTTAGACAAGGTGGCATTCCTAGGTCACATTATATCAGCAGAAGGAATCACGATGGATCCAGAGAAGGTTGAGGCTATTACCAAGTGGCCAAGGCCGACATCAGCGACTGAAGTCCGCAGTTTCCTAGGCTTAGCTGGTTATTACCATAGGTTCGTGGAGAACTTTTCCCGCATAGCACTACCATTGACCAAACTGATGCGGAAAGGGGAGAAATTCGTCTCGACTGAAGAATGAGAGAGGAGCTTTGAAGACCTAAAGCAGAAGTTAGTATCTGCACCGATTCTTACTCTCCCATCTGGAACAGGTGGATTTCAGATCTACAGTGATGCATCGGGGAAGGGACTTGGCTATGTTCTCATGCAACATGGGAAAGTGATCGCGTACGCTTCACGGCAGCTTATGCCTTATGAGGAAAATTACCCTACGCATGACTTGGAACTTGCAGCAGTCGTGTTTGCATTGAAGATATGGAGGCACTACTTGTATGGAGAATCATGTGACATTTTCACGGACCACAAAAGCTTGAAGTATATCTTCACTCAGCGTGAATTGAACATGAGACAAAGGAGATGGTTAGAGCTGTTGAAGGATTATGACAATAATCTGTAGTATCATCCCGGCAAGGCGAATGTAGTGGCAGATGCACTTAGCAGAAAGTCCGGAATGATAAACCGCATAAAAATTGAGGATGAAATCATAAGATACTTGGAGCGACTAGACATAGAGATCATGGTACGTGGACAGCACGGTTACTGGGCTAATCTTAGAGTGGAACCTGAGTTACTGTCTAAGATCAAGGAAGCTTAGAATGATGATGGTGAAATCTAGGCGATAATTCAGAACTTGGAGAAGCAGACAGAATTTTGAGTAGATGCATATGGTATCTTATGGCAGGGCACGAGACTTTGTGTTCCTGATGACCAAGAACTCCGGGAAGCATTGTTAGCTGAGGCTTATAGCTCCCCATTCTCTATCCATCCTGGTTCGACCAAGATGTACCATGACATCAAGCAGTACTTTTGGTGGAGTGGTATGAAACAGGATGTTGCTACTTACGTCTCCAAATGTCTTACCTGCCAGCAGGTTAAGATCGAGCATCAGCGATCTGGCGGTCTTCTTCAACCGTTAGATATTCCAGAGTGGAAGTGGGACAAAATCACCATAGATTTTGTTATTGGTCTTCCGCCGACAAAGAAGAAGCACGACGCAATTAGGGTTATCGTTGATCGACTTACCAAATCAGCTCATTTCTTACCGATCCGCAAGGAAGATTCGGTCAGTAAACTCGCCAATACTTATAGAAGGGAGATCATGAGGCTTCACGGTGCTCCATCTAGCATCGTCTCAGATAGAGATCCTCGTTTCACTTCGTGATTCTAGAGAAGTCTGCAGAAAGCTTGGGGTACACAACTTAAGCTTAGCACGGCTTTTCATCCTTAAACAGACGGACAGTCGGAGCGAATGATTCAGACATTGGAAGACATGTTGAGGTCATGTGCGTTGGAATGGACGGGTGATTGGGATGATTATATCTGTTTAGTGGAGTTTGCATACAACAACAGTTGGCACGCAAGTATCAAGTGTGCTCCTTTCAAGATGTTGTATGGCAGAAAGTGTCCCGCCCCAATCTGTTGGGATCAGGTTGGTGAACGAACACTTAAAGGACCAGAAATGATTGAGTTGACTAATGAGAAGGTCGCGGTAGCTAAGCAGAAACTACAAGAAGCACGGTCACGTCAGAAGAGTTATGTAGACAAGCATCGTAGGGACTTACATTTTAACGTAGAAGATCACGTTTTCCTTAAGGTTTCGCCGGCACGTGGTGTTAGACGTTTTGGAATCAAAAGGAAGCTCAGTCCTTGATTTATCAGACCGTTTGATGTCATTGGACGAGTCTGTGAAGTATCTTACCGTTTAGCGTTACCTCCGCAGCTTTCTCATGTTCACGATGTTTTCCATGTGTCCTTACTCAGAGGGTACAAGTATCATCCCCTTCATATGGTTCAGTATCTACTTGAACAGATTCGTGAAGATCTCACTTTCATAGAAGAACCCGAACAAGTTCTTGACAGACAAGAACGAGTCATGAGAAGGAAGACGATTCCATTCGTCAAAATCCTTTGGAGGGATCATACCGAGCGAGAAGCCACTTGGGAAACAGAGGAGTATATCCGGGCTTCTTACCCTCATTTCATATTTTGAATTTGGGTATGTTCTTCTTTTCTAGTTTACTTTATCTATAATTCGGGGACGAATTATTCTTTTACGGGGGAAGAGTTGTAAAACCCGCATGCTTTTACCATGAATAGTACCCTTACAATCGTACATACATGATTAGAACTTTCCTTTTATAGCATGTTTACGTTTCACGAACAAGAATTACAAGTATTACGAACGTGTTATAACACGATAAGTATTTATTACGTATTAAGACACGATAATTATTTCAATAATAATTATAATCACGAACATACGAACATGAAATCATGAACGTAAATAATCACGAGCTTAGTATTACGTATGTATGTATATTTATTACAATCATGAATAAATATAATAAGACACGAACAATAACTATTTAAATCACGTAAAACACGAACACGAGAATACACTAAATATTAGACACATAAAATATTCGGGTTACCCCTGGTGGGCCCCCTTACCCGCTGACAAGACAAGAAACAAGGGCCAAGCCCATGCAAATTTTTACTAAACATGAAATTACGGGAAAACTTGTTTCATAATAACAAAAATTAGGAAAAACAAGAAAACCCTAGAAACCTTTTCTTCTCCTCTCCTTTGGCCGCCGGGTATTACACACACCAAGGGTGTGTTTGGTTGATATTTGGTGTTCGATTTATTGCAAGGTTGTTATTGTGTTCATCCTCCTTTGATTCACGTAATCGGTAAACCCTAAACCTCTTTTCTTTTATGATCTTGATTAATTAATCACATGAAATCATAAATGGTTTAAAAACAAGTTATATATCATGTAATTAAAGATCGGGGTAAAATAATTAATGGTTAAGGGGTGTTTGTTGTGGCCGACGCATGAACCGAGCCCCAAGGGGGTCTCGGTTTGTTTTGTTTCGCACCAACCGAGACCTCAAGGTCTCGGTGTGGTGGTCTTGTGTCTCGGCAGCAGGAGAAAAAGGGACCCCGACCTTGGTCGGAGTATGTCTTGGCTCGGGTGGGTCTCGGCTAAAATAAAGAACCACCACCGGCCTAAGCCGGTGGCTAAATAAGGAAAGCAGGGGGAACTGTAGGCCGCAGCAGCAAGGGGAACCGCCGGCTAGCCAATGGAAACTTTTGCAAGCCGACGGCTAGTTTAGTCAAGGGTGCATTTGGTTGCCGGTTCACGGGTTTAAACCGGTCCGGTTCACACATGTTTAGATTAAAACACGGGTTTGGTTCATGGGTTGTTTTTACAAGGTTAATTATTTTTACAAGTTTATTTTTACAAGAATTAAATTATATTAACTAAAACATGTACATGATTAATTTAGTTTATACATGACTTAGGTTATTAATATTAGTATTAATACATGAATTTTAACCTAAGTAATTATCATTTTAATTAGACTATATAATTACTTAATTATTAAAATCATGACTTATAATTAATTAATTTATATGACTTAGGTTATATTATTAATAGATAATAATACATGTTTTAACCTAAGTATTTTTACCTTTATTTAATTAAATCATGTTATATTTAATTAAATACTTTAACCTATAGTTTATTTAATTCACATAAAATAATTAATAAACTATATTATTTAATTACATTACTTAGAATATTAATCAGTAAACACTTAAGCTTATATAATTAGCTTAATAATCCAGCTTATTTCTATTTATGGAAACTTTGTATTTTTAGAAACTTATCTATTTTAAGCAGTAAATCTATTTTTGGAAACTTTCTATTTTTGAAAACTTTCTATTTTTGGAAACTTTCTATTTTTGGAAACTTTCTATTTTTGGAAACTTTTTATTTTAGGAAACCTGCTATTTTTAGAAAGTTACTTATTATTAGTATAATAATACATGAAATACAAGAAATACTTAAACAAAATAGACAAAATACATGATAAACACAGTATAAAGCTTAAATCAGTAAAACATGACATGAACATATAAAACAAGCTAAGACATGATATAAAACTAGTTACGTACTCAGTAATCAGATACTTATACACGTATGTATTTATGTAGCATTAGTGATACCGAAGTAGGACTCTCTTCCGTTCGTCTTCTTCATTCACTGGACACAAGGTACGGATTCTTCGTTCTTTCAGTATGGACATTCTTCCTTATTAGGATTTTCCGTATGCAGCCAACTGTTTTTCCCCAGTATATGTTTTATATGTTTTTGAATTGCTTATGTTTAATTAGAATACCTAAAGCCATATACATGCATGACCAGTTTCACCTATTTATGGAGGTACCATAACCATAACACTGGAAGCACCAGTGTTATGACTTCACCACGACGGAGTGATAGCTCGTGGCGTCCCTTTCAGCTTTTGGCCATATTATTATTATCAGGTGGGGCGTATGGGTGCATCCTAGTTTACATGTTTTCAGTAGATTATTCAGGTGAATGTGGTGTGTGCCTTGGATCCTTCACAAGGAGCTGATCCCTCCCACCCAAAACCAGTATATTAAATTAGAGGCAGCCCCTCTAATTTTCATGACGAGGTCACCCCTCCAAGTATTCATGAACGTGGATAATTCATGACCTATATTGGCTAATGGTAAACATGTTAAACAATTTTTACAAGATAAACATAAGGCTTCTCAAACTATAAAACCAGTTTTACTAAGATATAACCAGGTTATCCAGGACTTAGTCTTTTCCGCTACTTCATGCTTATATTCTTATATGCTTCTATTATTCATGCTTTACTTGTATATCCGTGCACTGAGCGTTATGCTCAGTCGTTTTCCTTTTCATGTTCCCAAAACGGCAGGTACTCTAGGACGCTCGTAGACTTTAAGCGTACGTGCATATGGATTGGAAGCTTCCTAGCCTTCTTTACTTTATGCATTTCTTTATACTTTGATACTCATTTCCATGGACATTGTTTAATCCTTTCATTTACAGTACTTATGTTTGTGTGTGATGAGTTCTACTTTTGGGGTATCGATGTTTGATTCTGGTATTTCCTTTATGGTCATGTAATGTTTTATACATTTATCCTTGTATGCTTTGATGACACGCCATAATCACGTGTGACATTCCATTTATCAAAATGGGGTGTTACATTGTCTAAAAAACCACATTTATCATAAAGCTGAAGTAAATATACCAACCCGATGGTAAACATGATGCTTCCTATAATGCTGGAATCCAATGCATGAACCTGCTTATTTTCCTGAGAAAACATATAAAGTAAAATGTGGGGGTCAACACGAAGTTGGTGAATTCACAGGTTTAATTAAATAAGTAAAATTATTGATATGCCAAACACCACGGTCATAGTAGGACATCACAACCCAATACTATAGTAGTTCCTATTGCCCTAATAGAAGCTAGATAATGATGCTCAGTACGCCCATTTGGGTCTATCCTGGTGATGTTTCCCTCAGTCCGATTATGAAATAAACCTGTTGCTTGGCCTAAGCGTTTCGTGATAGCAAGTCACGCAGGCCGGGTGTTGTCAATACCCGAATAGATCTATTCATACATTTCGCGCTACACTATTAACTATTACAGTCCACGGGAATAGGGCAAACAATAGGCAATAAATTGTTGTTTGTTATTTGTGCATGTTTCCATATATATATAGTTTTTATATGTTTTCTCCCCTAGTTATAAAACAGTAAAGATGGGGCCATGAACTCACCTTAGTGGTAATGATGTAGGGATGATGTCACTGAATAAACTGGCACAGTATGATCACGAAGGGATGAAGTTACCTAAGTAATTTAAATGACTCAGTAGATGCAAAATTAATAATGCATGATAAATGTACTGATGAAAATGCATGATCACGAATTAATAAGTTGTTACGATGGTTTAAGTGTTTCAATTTATAATGTGCTACCAAGTACATAATATATTTTTAGTCTCTAAAAATATATTTAGATTATCAAATAAACGGGTTATAAATTAAATAAATAGATTTTTATCTCATTTAAATAATTGTAAGAAATTAATATTCTATTTATTTTTTTAGGGCTCTAAATATATGTAATGTAATTTGTCGGTTTATAATGTTTCGTAAATAAATCTTAATAATTTATTTAATTATCCAAAATGACTTAATTTAATTTATTAATAAAATAATTTATTAATACCTTTAATTAAATTAAAGTTTCTAATAAGTCCTTGTAATATAATAATTTTCAAAGTAACCCTTAAGGTTTAGTTCGTTAGGTATTTCACCTCGTTAGTCCTCGTTAGTTAACTTTATTTCCAAACACGTCCTTAGGGCTTATAAAACTTTCACTATATGGCAAATTAAGTCCCTAGGGTTTTCAAGGTTTCGAAATATTTACAAACCGAGTCCCTAGGGCTCGGTTTAATTTATTAAGTTGGCAAAACACCCCCTTCAAGTCCCGAATATATTAAAAGTGAGGGTTAGGGCTCGAATTAAGTTTGAATATTGACATAACAAGTCCCTGATAACTCGAAGTTATTTGTTAAAGTTTCTAGGGTTCGTAATAAGTTTCCCAAATGACATATTTGGTCCTTTAAGTCTCAAAAACTTATAATAGAGTTTTTAGGGCTTGTAAAAAGTTTCAAAAGTGGCATATATAGTCCTTGTGGTTTGTTTAGTTCACGGTTTCAACACAAACGCACCCTATATTTTTATAATTGCAGTTTTGCTCCTCTAACTTCTATAAGGTCACGAAATTTATTTATAAGTTTTGTTACGTTACATTTTCGACCCTAACTTTCACCAAGTGGCAATAAATGCACGAAAAATTCCCAAGTAAGGTTTTGGGCTAGGTTGGCCCAATAGGGTCTCGGTTTGGGCTTAATGGGCCTAACGCGCTAAACTTTGGGCTTATCTAGTTTTTACTAAGCATGCTAGTTAAATGTGGGCTTATGGGCTTATTATTAGGCTTATAAGTGGGCTTATATGTCTTGGCTTATTTTAAGCTTATATGGCTTATTTGTCTCGACTTATATATGTTTTAGGGCTTATGTGGATTGTCTTACATAAGCTTTTATGCCTCGGCTTATATAATGTTTTAGGGCTTATGTGACTAGGTTATCTAAGCTTATAGGTTTCGGCTTATACAGATTTATGGCTTATATGACTAGGCTTATATAGGCTTATATGTTTCGGCTTATATAGAGATATGGGGTTATATGACTAGGTTATATAACTAGGGCTCATACTAGGTTCTATAAGCACGTTTCTTACTAATCTCTAATGTTTTGAGGCAAGCTTATCCATAAACACCATATAAACCGTGGGCTTATATGTTGTTAGTGATATGTCTTGAAGTATTTTACGTGTGCATGCACTCCTAGTCCCATGTCCATGGCTTTTATATGCATGACAAGTAAAAAGAGTAAGGAAAATATTGAAATGAGGTTAGGGAGGTCTCACACTTACTTGTTTCAAGGAAATATGGTGGATGATCAAGCTTCAAAGCTCTTATGTGTTGAGTTCGTCCTAAACATGACCTAGGGGAGTCTTGGTTTAACTTGAATGCTAAATATCTTGTGTAGACTTGCACTAAATGCTTGAGAAGACCAAGAACTTGTAGGAGTAAATGCTTTGGTTTTGTCTAGGCATTTTGTGAAGAGAGATCCAAATATGAGTGTGTAAGTGGAAAGTGAATTCCAAGTGCTAGATAAATATCAAGTTAAGGTTTGCTTATGTGGCTTAGGGAAATGCCACGGCAAGAGGGAGAAGTTACCAAGATTTGAGGTGATTTGTTGTGTACTATGTTAGTACTAGGTTTTAATGACCAATAATGTACACTTGACCCCTTGTAGCCTCATGTCGTCGCATATATGCAAGCCAAGGGGACAAAATGGGGTTGTATAGTGTTTACAATTAAGGAAGTGTTGTACAATGCAAATGGCTTGTATGGTGTGGGTCTTTCACACGTCTAAGGGAAAGAAGGAGAGTGCTAGGTCTCTTAGTGCCATACAATTGCATACCTAAGTTTAGATATAAGTTAGTACATTCTTTAAAAGCAAAACTTGTACGTATGGTCTTGGTTTTTGGATATAGCCGACGGTTTTGGCTAGTCAGAAGGAAAAGAGTGGTGAAATTAAGATTTTGCTAGGTTAAAAAGTTCGTTTTCTCGGTGTCTTAACGAATTGATTTCCGATTCAAAGTGTGACTCAGTCGTTTTTGGTTAACAAAAAGAAAGTTTTGATTATCTATTTCTAAGTAAAAGTTAAATGCGAATAGTAATAAAAATAAGCTAAAAACAATTAACTAAAAATAACGAAACAATATAAATAATAAAACGTGAATTTAAAACGAAACAATTAATAAAAATAAAACTGATAACTCGATTTTACTCAGGTTAAAAATATTCGTTGTGTTCCGATCTAATCGAATTGAACAACTTTTATGTTTTAATGTGTGACTCAGTCGAACTTTGGTGGATCAAAGATGTGTCGTTGTAGTTTTGAAAGTTAAAGGTGCAGGACAATTAAAGTAAAGGTGCAATTAAAATAAATCTAAGTCTAATTAAAATAAAGTGCAAGAATTTAAAAGCAAGACTAAATTTAAAGGGCAATAAAGTAAATAACGCAAACTTAAATCTAACTAAGGTAAACTTAAAATGCAACTAAAACTAAAACTTAAACTAAGGCAAATAAAGCTTAAGATGAAAAGGCAGAAAACTAAAAACTAAGACTTCCCTATCCGGAATAAACTCCTATTCGGAATAAATGCTATTCGGAATAACTGTCACCTATTCGGAAAGATAGCCCTATTCGGAAAGTTGGTCTACTCGGAAAGTTATGCCTATTCGGAATGTTCCTCCTATTCGGAATAACACCTCTATGCGGAATAGCTGTCCCTATTCGGAATAAAGTTCTATTCGGAACATTCGGTCTATTCGGAAAGTTATCCCTATTCGGAATGATTTTCCCTATGCGGAATAAAGCGCCTACTCGGAATAATGGGTCCTATTCGGAATACTGTTACTATTCGGAATGTTCTCCTATTCGGAATAAATACCCTATTCGGAATATCAGTCCTATTCGGAAAGTATACCCTATTCGGAATATCAGAATGTTCCGAATAGCAATTCTTAAAACCTCTATGCGGAAAAATATTCCGAATAGCAATCTTAAAAACCTTTATTCGGAATATTAAAAATGTTCCGAATAGCACACAAATATCACGCCTATTCGGAATATCTGGGCACGATGTCTGGGAAAGATCAGTTACTGTGAAGCGAAGAACAAGGAAAGAGATAAAGCACGAATTAAATAAAAACTTAACCAAATTAAACACAAAATTAAATCAAACAAATTAATAAACAACTATAAAGCATAAACAATCAATCCAAAACAATCAAAATCACAAAATTTAATCAAAATAATCAAAACCCACTTAAATAAATCATCAAAAATAAAGATCATGAACATAAACAAATCAACACAAAGATAAAGAAAGGAAGAATGAGATTAACAAGATAAAGATAAAACTTGACAAGAATTAAAAAGGAAAACTTACTTGAATTAAATGGTAATTAAGTGCAAGACAAGGTAATTAAATTGGACAAGTAAATAAAGGTGCGAGGTAATTAAAAATGGAAGAGCTAATTTGTCAAGTTAGCCAACAAAACAAATGATAACTAATCTAATCTATTTATAGGGGAGGATTAGGAAGCTTCCTCCCCTCCTTCATTTCTTGTTAATTGCAAGATTAAGTCCTTCCTTCATTTAATCTTCATTAATTGCGTCATTAGTCCTTTTCTTCTCATCTTTCTTTTAAGTTTGGACTTTAAGGACTTGTGGCTCGGGATATCTTTTGAACTCGTCTTTAATTTCTTCAATAAAATAGACTTGAGTTTCACGGCTTTTGATAGACTTCCGTCTTTTGACTTTTTCTTCGATAAATCTTCCGAATTGGTCTTGGACTTCCGTTCTTTTTCCACTCTTGACTTCTTGACTCCGTCTTTCATCTTTTTCTTCAATAAAAGCCGTAAATGCCCGTGAATTCTCATGTTTTCTCCACTTTTCATAATTTCATCCTAAAATACAACAAAAACACAAACCACGCATAATTCTGACATAAAAGACATAAAATACACGTTTTGGTCCGGTTATTATTGTAATTAAGTGATAGAAAAGATGGGTGTTTACACACCTATCAAATCCCCTACACTTGACCATTGCAATGTCCTCATGCAATGCGTTAGTTACAAAGCATGTTTACACTTTTCATAATAATCAATCCACATTGGCCTTTATTAAAGAGATAGAAAATTATAAAAATGCAAAGCAAAGAAATTAAAAGCATACCTTGGGTTTTGAAAATGTCATGAATAATCATCATTCTCAACTTTTCACTTTCTCCAAACCAAGCTTAAAAACGAGATCATTGTTATTATAAGTTAGTAAACTAACACGAACTCATGTGGGCCAATTATTCACTTAGACTCCCTTATTCCTAGGGGTATCTCTTATATTTTATTATTTGTCTTGAATGATCATGAAGATGCATTGTTTGACTTATTTCGATAGTTATTTAGTCTGAAAATAAAGTGCACGATTTAATCAATAGTTAGCTAAAGGACCAAATCTTTTAAAACTGCTTCTCGGGATATCAGAAAGTTCATATCTTGGCATAACTTGGTTCGCGATTTGAGACCTTTCTCGGGCCGATATTTGGCAGCGACTTCATACTTCAAATCTTGAGAGACGTTCATGAAATAATGGTCTTCTCTTCATAATTGGAATTTCTTCACTTGGAATCTTTGAGAGATTCTTCATATATGGACCACGACTTCTTCATTTTTCTCCAATCTTTATTTTGGATTTTGATATACAACGATCCGCCTCCTTTATTGACTTGGATCTATTTATCCTCATACCTTGTTAGGGTCTTTTCGGATACACTTCTCCATGACTTTTGGGGAGTATTTGCTTTTCGTCGTGTGTCTCGATCCTTCATATTGATTTTCGATAAATGATTCTTCACATCACTTTTGGATCTTTAGCAACAAAACATAGCCCTCATGCCTTGTTAGGGCCTTTTCGGACTCGCCAATCTTCGCGCCCCGCTTCATAAGTTATGCCTTGGCTATGAACTCTCGTCATTACCGAGCAACTTTTAAACGATCTGGGGCTAGAAGCTAAGTAACTTTTCAAATCGTACAACCTTATTTATTAGCAGATAAATTTATTAGCAAGCGATGGGAGAATAGGCTTATAATTAACTCACATAAATTCACGAAAGAATACCGAACTTATAATTGGCTCTATCATCTCTCGTTCTCCATAATTTAAAATCTCAAGTAATGAGACTCGTGAATACTTAGCCTATTAAATCAAAGTTTTGGGTTTTCGAGTCGCCTATAGGATCTTGCAAATTCTTAGACTTTTTCAAGTTTAGAAATCGCATCTTAAAGTTCCCTTGATAAACGACTCTCTAGGATCAATTATAGGAACTTGCGAAAAGTTCTTGTTCTTAACCCGTGAGAGTTAAGACTTTCGCGTTTTATAGCTCCCTATATAAAAGCCTAGCAAAACTTGACTTAAACACGTTAAGGATACTAGCTAGAGTAAACTCGGATTGAGTCAAAAGATTCACAACGTTTGAAAATTAAAACCACTTATTAAAAATTTATTCTAGCAAAGAAAGAAAATAACTATACAAAAGGGAAAAACTAATAGGCCAAAATAGATCGAAAATTTTGAAAAATGTCGAAAAATTGATTTTCCGGTTAAAATGAGGACAAAAACAAGGAAAAGACCACTTAACTTCGATAGAAGTCCCCCCTACACTTAAGATAAACATTGTCCTCAATGTTTAAGCATGTGGGAGTAAACTCCCCTACACTTAGGACATTGTGCACGTTGTTTAAATCTCGCTAAGGAAAAGACAACTAACGAGATTCCTATTTTAATATTGAGAAAATATAAAAATAGTGAATCGAAAAGAGTTTAGGATAGAACCGGGAAGAAGTAGAACACGGAATCACGGGTCGTCAAGAATCATTAAGAGTGGATCATTGAAGCTCGAATCCCTGATTAAGAAGTGAGGAGAGGAAATAGCAATCCAAAGGAGTCCCCCCTACACTTATGATAAAGAAAGCGAAAAGATAGATGCATGGGTTGCCTCCCAAGAAGCGCTTGATTTTTGTGAACCGAGTCGTGAGCCTGACTCGACCTTGATCATCAATGGAAGTAGCATGAAACAAATCCACCAGGATCAAAGACATAGTTTTCATCCATCAATAGGCAAGAGCTTAAGGTGAACAAGGCAAGCCAAAAGAGAAGCGGCAAGGTTCCCTTAAGCAGTGATGGAGCACAGTAGAAGCAAGTATGAAGCGGTGCAAGCATGTCTTCCAAATTTCCAAAGATTTTTCCTTTTATTTCATCAGGTGGATACTGAGATGGCTTAAGGACTTCAATACCGGGATCGAACACCTTTTCCTTCAGGGGAAAATAGCACTCAGGCTCAGCCGAGTGTGAAGAAGATCCGCAAAGAAGCACAACCTCGTCCTCAGAAGTGGGACAAAGAGGTGTTAAATCATACGTGCAACGGATTTCGGTGTCAACCGGTTTCTTCTCCTTGGACAAAATGCTCTTCAAATCCAAAGTAGGATCAAGACGATAATCTTCAAAGTCCAAAGGAGGTGCATCACTCTCATGAGGGAAGTATGTGTTAAGAAATTCAGAGAAATCTTCCTCGAATGAGTAATCGTCCAAAGTAGGATCGAGTGATGGCGGAGGATCTTCATCATGGGAAGAATCGCTCGAGAGAGTATCAGCCTCATCAAAATCATCGAAAGTGGGCAGCTCGGGATACTCAGAAGTACAATCAAAATCATCCGAATCTGAGCTAGAATTATCATCTTCATAAGCATCAAAGACCGGTGGAGAATCAAAAATGGGAGAAGCGTCCAAAGTAGGGAGAGAATCATCCAAATTATCTTCAAAGAGTGGATTATCAGTGGAAGACTCGAATAGAGGATTGTCATAGACGGTAAAGTCATCGAGCACATTTATCATATTTACTGATTCTCGGCCTCCAAAGGATCTGCCTGTAAGCTTCCCCATTTTAAAAATTTTAGAATCATCCCCGACTCGTAAGATTAACTCGCCTTCGACCACATCTATTAAAGCACGTCCGGTTCTCAAGAATGGCCGACCAAGTATTAAAGGAATACGAGGGTCCATTTCATAATCAACTACGACAAAATCGACCGGGAAGGTAAATGTGCCAACTTTGATAAACACGTCTTCGGCTATACCAACGGGGTAAGCGAGAGTGTGGTTTGCAAGTTCGAGAGTCATCTTTGTAGGAATGAGATCGGGCAATGATAGTGTTTTCCAAACACTGAGTGGCATAAGATTAATACTAGCCCCGAGATCAGCAAGGGCAGTAAATTCTTCAGTTTTGTTGAATAAGCAAGACAACACAAAACGACCGGGATCTCCAAGCTTTTCCGGAAGTTCTTTAAGAAGGACTGCAGAGCAGTTTTCATTTAAGCGTGTGTTGGCGAGTTCAAGCAACTTCTCCTTCTTGCTAAGCAAGTCCTTGAATGCTTTGACGAATTTCGGCATGTGGCAAAGTGCTTCAACAAGGCTAATGTTGATGGTCATTTTGGATAGCATATCCACATATTTCATTACATTACAGTCATTCTTGGTTAGCTCGTTGGTCTTGCCTATGCGAGAAGGGTATAGGATTCTGGGCTGATAAGGATTGGGTGGAGGTGTAGTTGGTGACGGTTGTGATGTTGACGGGTCCTTCCGAGATACATCGTCATGACGAGGCGGAGACGGTAATGGTGCACTATTACTAGGTGTAGGAGGAGTAGAGATACATGGTGGTGGAGGAGGTGTAGATGATGGTGGTGGGGTAGATGGAGTGACAATGGTAGTTCCACTACGCGTAGTTATAGCACTCACATTAGCTCGCGGATTGGTGACGGTATTTGAAGGTAGAGAACCCGAAGAAGAAGAAGGTTGAGCTTCAGGCAAGAAACTAGCCAACAGATTCTTCAATTCAGTTGTTTGAGTGATGAAAGAAGATTGAAGGTTTTCACGAACCTCGGTTCTGATGTCATTACCTTGCTTCAAGATATCTCCTTTCAAATTGATTATTTGGCTCTGTAGATTCTTGATTTGCTCACCTTGAGTTCTCATGATTGTGTCAACATCGGGATTAATGGGTGGGTGTTGTTGGGTGGGTGGTTGATAAGGGTTAGAAGCACGAGGTGGGATTTGGTTGCTTCTATTGTAGTTGTTGGCGGGATTTTGGTTTTGAGGAGAAAAACCGGGTGAAAGGTAATTGTTGGAACGGTAGCTCAGCAGATTTCTATCCCCTTGTTGTCTAGCTTGGTAATTTTCCGGTGAATAATTACCGTAAGCTGCATACACATTTTCCGGATTTCCTTGTGTTGAAGGACAATCGGTGTATGAGTGAGGACCGCCACATGTTTCACAAGGATTAGCAACTGCTTTAACTTGTTGTTGTTGTTGATTTGAAGCGAGAAGCGTAATACTTTTGCTCATTTCAGCCATCATGCGGGTGAGTTCGGTCATCTCAGGGTTTACTGAGGTAGAAGAAACATTGACTCTCGTGTTGTTTCTAGAAGAAGCAGAGGAATCTGTTGGAAATACGTTTTTCCCAATAAAGTCTCGGTCACATCTTAGTTAGCATAGATCACGAGTTATAGACTATTTAGAACTTTGTTTCTTGGAGCGACCTCCCTTAGGGGGAGATTGTTGGAAATACGTTTTACGTATTTATGAAGGATCGGTCGCTCCAACAATAATTATGTAATGGGCTCGTGATCTATTTACTTTATGTATGGTCCATATAGCCCACATGTAGGGTGGGCTATATATAACCCCTCCTAGCATGTTAGGAGGGGGTTGTTGATTCCATTTTCACTTAATCATAATTCATCTTTTCTTTCTCTCTCTACATTTCCCCTTTTCTCTCCTTTCTCTCTCTAATCCTTCATCTCATTCCTTCATTTCTTCATTAATTATCAATCAATCAACCACATAAATCCACCAAATCCATGATATAGAATAGGCCATTAATTCCGTAGACCTTCAATTGGTATCAAGAGCCATGGTTAGTTTGGTTTATTCTTCTTTTCTCTCTTTTTGATTTTGGTGGGTTTTGATTTAATCATGCTTAAATCATAAAAAGTTTGTATTTTTTATAAAAAGTTTGTGTTTTTATGTGTTAAATCATATCAAATCTTCAAATTTTTTTACTTTTTAGATAAAAATCACAACTTTTTATATAAAAATCAAAAATTTCTTTATAAAATCTTAAAAAGTTTATGTTTTTTATAAAAAGTTGGTGTTTTTTATAAAAGTTTGTGTTTTTTCTCTTTTAAATTTTGTATTTTTTTTTTGTTTAAATCCTTCTATTTTGACTATTTTTTGTTTGAATCAACTTTTTTTTTTTTTTTATTATTTTTCTTTTTTTAATCTATTTTACCAGTTATTATTTTTTTTATCACTTATTACTTTAACCAGCATCTATTTTTTTTATACAGTTTATATAGTTTTTTTTTTAATCAATATTTTTATACTTAGTATTTTTTTTTTAATCTATTGGGTCTCAGTTTTTGTCCAGTTGTCCTACAGTCCTTCATAATCAAACTAACAGTTCCAGTCAAGGTTTTTCATAATCAAGGTTGTTGGTCTCAAGTTTCCAGTCAGTCAGTCATGCGGTTTGTGTCCTGTTCCGAATCAAAATAGAAGTTCCGAATCAAATTCTTTAGTTCCGAATCAACCACTTTCGAACCAAACACTTCCGATTCGGAACTCTTCCGAATCAAAATCTTCCGGATCAAGCCAGAAGTTCCGGATCAAGAAGTTTCGGATCAAGAACTTCCGAACCAAGAACTTCCGGATCAAGCCAAAAGTTCCGGATCAAGAAGTTCCGGATCAAGAACTTCCGGACCAAGAACTTCCGGATCAAGAAAAAAGTTCTGATTCGGAACTCTTCCGAATGAAGCCCATTCAAACATAACGGGAGCTTTTGTTTTTGTCTCGACTCCAATTTAAAAACACTCAACTCTCGACTGAAAAACTAAAACTCACCCTCGTTTTTAACTTCGACCCTCACTCCCTTACACCCCTCGACACTAACACACACAACCAAACACCTTCATTATCTCTCGACTCGCCTGGCATCATCACACTCTCGACGTACAAACACCAACACTCTCACTCTCTTGCAAACTCCCTCGCAACACCCTCTCACATCCTCTTAACTCTCTCGGTCACCCCCAACACCCTCGCAAACTCCCACTCGACATCACAACAAAATCACCTCTCACATCCTCGCCAACCCAAGTCCCTTCGTCTGCGCCCCACCCAAACACAACCAAGACTTTTTTAACTCACACCAATTTTCAACTAACAGACTAAACCCACACCAGACACCCTCTCGTCCCCACACTTACACTCCCTCAAAACATACACCCTCGGACATCCATTCTCACCCGACTCCCTCAAGACCCTCGACTCACTCCCCTCCCAAAACCTCTCTCTCGACTGACATCTAAACTCACAAAGACTCTCGACTCAAATTCAAACCCTCTCATACAAATCTCTCATCCTCTCATCACCAACCCACCACCGATTCATCCTCGACTCACAATCACCCTCGACCCACCCTCGTCACGTACACACCCCTCACACATCACTCAACCCCAGACCTCATTAGAAAGACGCTACAGAAGAAGAGAGACTCAATTACTCAACAAAAACGTTAAATTTTAAAGAACCTACCCGAGACCGTTGTTTACACGATCTTGAAGTTGCTGCTATTGGAGTTTCTGGTTTAACTTTCTTGGAGTTCCTTCGGTGGGTATTCTTGATGACTGGGTTATATCACTGTTTATGGTTTCGATGGAATAAGATCAGGTGATGTATGAATTGAATTTAGTTTTGAGATTGTGATCTGGTTTGATTGTGAAAAGGAGTGGCTGCGTGATTTCTTTGTTGAGTGAGAAAGAGATTAGGGTAGATTCGGGTTGTGAGGAGAGAGAGATATAACTGTAAGAGTGTTTAGTGGCTTTTGACCAGAGTATTTATATCATTGTGTCAAGCGGAGATACCAAAGTTATTGACTGGGCGGAGTTTACAAAGAAGTTAAAGATAGCCACGTGTTGTTTCTATTTGTGATACCCGCTACACATTTTGACATATACACGTTTTGTTTCATTTTTTTTTTTTTTTAGATTTTGTCTTTAAAAGTCATTTATTTTTAAAAAAAAAAAAAAAAGAAAAAGAGGATATATCAGTGTTGTTTAACTAACTCAGACGCTTTCTATTCTTTCTCTCTATTTTTTTTCGTTAAGTTTTTTTTAAGTATAAGTTATATTTTTTATTCTTTTACTTTTATTTTTATTTTCTAATTTTAAGTTACCTTACTTTTATTATTTTCCTATCTTTAAAAGCTATTTTTTATTTCTCTAATTTTATTTTTTATTTTAAAATATCACATTTTATTTTAAAATATCACATTTTATTTTAAAAATATCACATTTTATTTTTTTTTGTATTTTGTATTTTTGTCACTTTTATATTTTTTCACTTTTATATTTTTAGCATTTTGTTTAGTAATTTTTGGCAAATCGTGTTAAGCGGGTATTTTTTAAAAGTTATCGTGAAAAATTTTTTGACGGGTTATCGTGACGAGTTATAGTGACGGGTTAAAAGTTTTGTGGCCGGATTTAAAGACAAACGTGACGAGTCAAAGTGACGAGCTTCATTTATACCATCCATCGAGGAATTTTAAGTATTATTTACGGGTCTTTCGTTTTACTCGATCTTTAATGGATTCGTTCGATTCGACATGTAAAAAGGGAGAGTGGTATTTAAGGCAAAACGAAGTTAAGAAAAGTGGCATCACCTCCTTTCAACTACTCCAGTCTCATCTTGTCACTCTTTCGGGGATTCAAGGAGGGAGCGAATTTGTGACAATCTTTGGACAAGATCGTCATATATTCATCGACTCAATCTTCACCACGTTGATCCAACTCGCCGAGCAACTCAACAATAACAACTTTAATCACTCTGCATCGGCACTTGCATATAAGGCTCTTGTGACACACCTCACGCCTTTCCTCCAATTTAATATCATCAAGCCTGAAAGTTCAATGATTTGCCAATCTTTTCTTCGAGATACAAATACCGAGCTTCGAGTTTTTCGTGATACAATATTGAAACTCATGACCTCGGTCTCGTCTTCGATTTATGAAAGATCTCGACTTCAGCAAGGGTATGATAATGGAGTGCAAGACTTTTCAATGCAAGAGAAAACTGGTCATACGGTTGAAAACTTGGAGCCTAACGATGCCAAGAGCACAGAATCAGGAGGACAACATGATGCCAGTGGCACGTCAGGGCATGTTCACGAGATTTTTCTTGATGACACCTTACCCATTTATGACGCAGAGCCTGCAAACATGGTACAATATAATGTGGTTTATGATGTATATGCTGATGATATGCCGCATATTGAGAATTCTGAACCTAATTATGACAAACATGGGATGGAAACGAGTGATAGCAATACCACTTCTGATTCAACCGATGTAAGTCATAATGGGGGAGAGATTATTCAGAATGCTAAACTTCATGATATTTATCCTATAACTGCTTCATTGACTGCTTCTGATTCCAAGATTAAAGAGCTCGAAACGATCGTAGCTCGGCAATCAAAAGATTTTGAGGATGCCAAACTTGAATTTTCTAAGAAAACGGACAAATTTGAAACATACTTTGAAAAACTTGAAAAGGCAAACGTTGTTCTTGAAAGAAAATTGGATCAAACTGTTCTAGATTCTAAAGCTGAAAAGGATAATCTTTTGAAACAAATTCAGTTACTAGAGTCTAAATTGGCATCCCAAGATAGAGTGCTCAAAGAAAATGAGACTTTAAAGGCCCAAGTACAGGAAAAGGTTTTTGCTATAGCTGCGTTGAAAAACGAGTTAAGGAAAAGTAAAGGACCTAGTGTGGACACTAAGCTTGAAAAACCATCAATCTTGGGGAAACCGCCTACAAATCAGTTCGTCAGACAACCGATTGTCAGACAACCTACTGCATTTAGATCCGAGCGACCACAATCCTCGAGACCGCGGTTTGCCTCCCAAGTTGATTTGGTTCATCTTATTAGACCAGTCACTCCAGCAACTAGGCCCAATGTGATCACTCCAGCTTTAGCAAGACCAAATCATATGATTGCCTCTAGTTTCCCTAAAAATACCAAGACCACGTCTAGAACTAGTTCAAATGACGTTTGCCATGAATCTGATCTTAGGGAAGCTAAGCAAAAGACACATGTAAGAGATAGGAATTTCAAACCTAGTCAGATGCCTTCTAGTTTACCCAACACTGCTGACCATAGCATGTCCAATCCTAGGAGCATCAATCAATCATCTAGGGATTCTAGATCTTACTCGGACATTAAATATGCTACTTGTAAAACATGTAGAAAATGTGTCTTTACGGCAAATCATGATGCTTGTATCAAAAAATTGCTTAATGAGGTGAACTCCCGTGCTAGACTTAAATCCCAGTGGGTCGCTAAAATCAAACCCTTTGGTAAAATGTGGCGCCCCACTGGTAGAACTTTCACTCTTGTAGGAAACGAGTGCCCTTTAACTAGGATAGTCTCCGATTCTACTAAGTCTACTAGGGAGGAAACTGATAAAGATGATACTTCACTTACGCTTAAACTTAAGGTTTTATATAAAAGGAAACGTTTGCCAGCCAAGACTAGTGAATCATCTACTCAGGTCGCCTCTGAAACAAGTAAAGCCAACTGTGAACCCCCATGTGCTTCTATAATTGATATTGCTAACCCACGTCAAAGCATGCAAATTCCTAATGAGATTGCAGGTACCAAAGTTGATGTTCCAAAAGAACGAAGCGGTCCAATCGTTGTGTACCGTTCAACTAAGGACACTCTCAGAGTTTGGTTGCTGAAGAAGCAGATATCAGAGAAACAAATGTCTCAGGGGATTCATGGTTAAGCTTCACAAGGACTTACAGTCACATAACAGACTGTAACTCGATCTCCAAAGAAAGGAAAGTTCATCCCGATGATGACTTATCCTAAAAACGAGAAATTCATTTTTCTCGGGCATGAGCTTATATAAAAAACATTCCATGTTTTTAAGCTCATGCACAATGGTTTATCATTAAATATCAGATGGTAACCCGTGCTTCAAATAAAGGAAAGTTTATCGCCGATGATAAACTTATCCTTACAACGAGAAATTAAATTTTCTCGGACACGAGCTTACATTAAAACCATTCAAAGGTTTTAAGCTCGTGTATATGACTTACAGTTAAATGTCAGACTGTAACTCGAACTTAAGATAAAGGAAAGATTATCTTTTATGATAACTTATCCTCTTAACGAGAAATTCACCTTTCTCGGTCATGAGCTTGTAAAAACATTCGAAGTTTTAAGCTCAGAAAGGAAAGTGTATTTTTTAAATAAGAGAACTTTTCCTCGTAACGAGAAATTCACCTTTCTCGGTCATGAGCTTTCCGTTAAAACAGTCAAAGTTTTCAAGCTCATGAACACGACTTCTAAGTAAATGTCAGCTTAGGACTCGTTCTTCAAATAAAAGGAAAGTTTATCGCCGATGATAAACTTATCCTTAACAAACAGGAAGTTTACAACTTCTCGGACTTGAGCTCGCTTTTATGATATTCAACATCTTAAGCTCAAGTAATTGTTTTTCAAAACTTTGAACACAATTTTTCGAGAATTTCTCAAAAGGTTTTTCTAAATCTTTCAAAATTGTGTGTTCAAAAACGTTTTGATAAAACGAGCATGTCTTCTGGAATCGATAATATTTACGAACCTAGAAATGTCATTCAATAATGACACGGGGTTGTAAATAAAGTTCGAGCAGAAGTTCAAATGATTTTAAAACATGCTCAAAATGGTTTGCTATTATTTCAGATAGCAACCCGCTTTTCATAATCAAGTCAAGAATTTCACCGGAAAGCTTTGACTCAACAACGGGAATTAATTTTCTCGGGAACGTGACGAGGAGACCAGCATTCGTGAACAAGAACCATGTGAATCTTTCATATGATGTTCTCCATCATTCAGGTCCAACCTCGTAAATTGCTAATCTTGTGAATTCATTATTATGTATGATCTTTGCACGTAATAAATACCTTACACTTGTGTCTAAAAGGTATTTAATTTACGTTACAGCACACCCTCATTAATTTGAGGGGTAGCTTGTGTAATTCATGAAGATAATTGGACTTGCATTTTTCTTCCCAAATTTTCTTAAAATGCTATTAAATCAATTGATATTAAAAACATCGATTGGGTTAATATTTTTAATATGGGGGAGAAAATGTGATTTAATATGGGATATGATCAATCATAAATGGTTTGACTTAACGTGTTAGCTCATCCCGACATGTGCGAAATGTTTTCGAATATCGTAGCATATGTTAAGGGGGAGCAAAATGGATTTGCACTTCAAAGTGGATTTCATGGTGACATACACTTACCCAAAAACATCTCTATTCACGACGGTGACGATTGTGGTGACATAAGTATGGTAGGATAGGTTAAAGTCCAATGATTTCTCTAGAACCGGAGGAATCTTCCCAAGGACATTCCTAGATAGAATTAGAAGTCCTAGGAAAGATGGAGAAAGAATGTGAACGTAGCTGAATGCCGACCAAGTACTTAAGCTAGCACTGGAACAATCACAACAAGGTGCTAGTGATGACGTATTGGTAAGCATTGAAGGGGTTGAAGAATGAAAAAGAATTGTAAAGATAAAGGGTGTAAAGAAAGAAGCCCTCCTTACAACTTTAGGCAGAAACCGGGTCAATACATATGCTATTGAGATCATTTTTGTTAATGATTCTCGATATTGAAGAAAGACGTCATGGACCTAGTGATGCAATGCACAACCCTTCCCAGCTAACTCAAATATCTCTCAAAAGGTATTTGTTTTAATCACACGGAGATCAACACGTTATCTATTGGTTTATTCACTCCGAATAGACTGGTATTGAAAAGGTGGCACTCCTCTCCAGCCTCCGATCACTAAAAATCCAAAATGCACGATCGAGTCTAGAGCCATTTGAGATCATCAAATATCTCACTAGGACACACTTTCATTATTCCTTGCTTCTTCACACACTGTGAAAAGTAAGAAAGATCTTAAGAGTCCTACGCAAAATCTTCATGATCTTGCCTGAACATCCGAGTAATACGAAAGTATTTACAATGAAGATGGAAATCCTTCTTGAGCGAACATCAAAAAGCTCATGGTAGGTGACTTGTGCGATTCTTTATGAATCAAACTTGTGATAACTGGAAAGCAACAGTGGTTTAATTCTTAATTGAACTTAAACTCGTTCCAGGCCTCTTCGCATTATCATATGATCTTGCCAGAACACTCAGAGTGACTCTTTATTGATCACAGTGACGAGTGGAAATCCTTCTAGTGTTAACATCAAACAGCACTTGGTAGGTAACTTGCAAGATTCTATATGAATCAAGCTAGTGACAACTGGAAAGCAACGATGGTGCGGTTCTTAATTGAACTTCACTTGTTCCAGGAACATGTATTGACGGCTTCAAATCATGCGGATAATATTATCCAAATGATCCACTCTTTACGTTCGCAGTCAGCTTTGGACGGTCGAGTAAAGAGAACGGGTTTACCCGCGAAATCTTGTCAAGGAGGTTCTTTATTGAAACTACCTGCCACAAGTACGATATTTAATATCGTCCAACGGTCTTCACCGACCGGAGGTAAAATGCTACCGAATTAGAATGAAATGTTCAAGGCCATTTCATCCGTGTATATTGTTTTGTTGCTAACTGTCTTATGCAGCGTAACAAGAAGGTGGCATTGCGGTGTACAAACCAGAAGAAGTCGTCACCACATGCTTATACTACATACAAAATAGTACTTCAACAAATTCAAGAAAGCCTGAAGGTCAAGTCTTCCGCTGTATCAAACTCTGAAGCTTTCAAGAATTTAAAAGTATAAGTATGTGGAACATGAAGTCACAAAGAGGCAAATATCACAAGTGAAGAATGCAAAAGGTCAAGGCAAGGAAACATGCTCAAGACTAAAGTCAAAGATCACATCAAGCATATTCACAAGAACAAGATCGAAGACTCAAGCATAGATGCTAGGTTTAAGATTTTGTAAAAAGATGTGACCTCCCTTAGGGGGAGATTGTTGGAAATACGTTTTTCCCAATAAAGTCTCGGTCACATCTTAGTTAGCATAGATCACGAGTTATAGACTATTTAGAACTTTGTAACTTGGAGCGACCTCCCTTAGGGGGAGATTGTTGGAAATACGTTTTACGTATTTATGAAGGATCAGTCGCTCCAACAATAATTATGTAATGGGCTCGTGATCTATTTACTTTATGTATGGTCCATATAGCCCACATGTAGGGTGGGCTATATATAACCCCTCCTAGCATGTTAGGAGGGGGTTGTTGATTCCATTTTCACTTAATCATAATTCACCTTTTCTTTCTCTCTCTACATTTCACCTTTTCTCTCCTTTCTCTCTCTAAACCTTCATCTAATTCCTTCATTTCTTCTTTAATTATCAATCAATCAACCACATAAATCCACCAAATCCATGATATAGAATAGGCCATAAATCACGTAGACCTTCAGAATCCCAGTTCTTATGATGAGTAGTCATGTTTTCTATTAACTCTCTACACTCCTCGGGTCTCCTTTTCATGAATGTGCCACCGGCGGCTGCATTGATCGTATCACGATCTCGAAAAGTCAATCCGTTGTAGAAAGTATCGATCAAGGTGACCGGAAGCATGTTGTGGTTTGGACAACGGTCGATCAAGACATTATATCTCTCCCATGCATCAAAAAGAGATTCATCGGGATCTTGCATGAAACCGCTGATCTGATTGCGAAGGCTTGTGACCATGGATGGTGGAAAGTAGCGCGAAAGAAAGCGTTGAGTCATGTCATCCCAAGTGTGAATAGAATTCTTCGGGAGACGATCAAACCATTTCTCGGCATGATGTAATAGAGTGTGTGGAAAGAGTTGTAGGCGAAGCTCATCCATAGTGGCACCAGCCAACTTCATGCTCTGGGTGATTGTAATGAACTTGTCGAGGTGTTTGTTGGCATCATCATCAGGCAATCCTCTAAATGGGTTTGTTTGCACTTGCTGAATCATGTGGTGCTTCAACGAAAACTCAGGAGCGTTGATTTGCATCGGCGCAATCGGTTCTCCTCGTCCAAACATTGTTGGTTGACAAAGTTCCTCCATGGTCCGAAGATCGGGCTGTGGGGGAGCATTGTTGTTATTATTATTATTATTGAGGTGCGGTAGTTGATTATTGTTGTTAACACCTGCCATATCTAAATCTTCTTGAGGCTCGGGCTCTTGATAATTAGAAGATCTAGTACGCATACACCTGAAAATGCAAAAGAAAACAAAACTAAACACAAAGACAATATATATACACAATAAAGATAAAATCTTTTTGGATTTTTGAAATTTTTAATTTTTATGGATTTTATGAATTTTTAATTTTTATGATTTTTGAAATTTTATGCAAGAAAAATAACGTTCACAAGTGAACGGATCCCAAAAAGCAACGTGTCTCTCACAAAAAACTGTTGATCTTTACGAAAAGAGCCGGCAGCGGCGCCATTTGATAACTCGATTTTACTCAGGTTAAAAATATTCGTTGTGTTCCGATCTAATCGAATTGAACAACTTTTATGTTTTAATGTGTGACTCAGTCGAACTTTGGTGGATCAAAGATGTGTCGTTGTAGTTTTGAAAGTTAAAGGTGCAGGACAATTAAAGTAAAGGTGCAATTAAAATAAATCTAAGTCTAATTAAAATAAAGTGCAAGAATTTAAAAGCAAGACTAAATTTAAAGGGCAATAAAGTAAATAACGCAAACTTAAATCTAACTAAGGTAAACTTAAAATGCAACTAAAACTAAAACTTAAACTAAGGCAAATAAAGCTTAAGATGAAAAGGCAGAAAACTAAAAACTAAGACTTCCCTATCCGGAATAAACTCCTATTCGGAATAAATGCTATTCGGAATAACTGTCACCTATTCGGAAAGATAGCCCTATTCGGAAAGTTGGTCTACTCGGAAAGTTATGCCTATTCGGAATGTTCCTCCTATTCGGAATAACACCTCTATGCGGAATAGCTGTCCCTATTCGGAATAAAGTTCTATTCGGAACATTCGGTCTATTCGGAAAGTTATCCCTATTCGGAATGATTTTCCCTATGCGGAATAAAGCGCCTACTCGGAATAATGGGTCCTATTCGGAATACTGTTACTATTCGGAATGTTCTCCTATTCGGAATAAATACCCTATTCGGAATATCAGTCCTATTCGGAAAGTATACCCTATTCGGAATATCAGAATGTTCCGAATAGCAATTCTTAAAACCTCTATGCGGAAAAATATTCCGAATAGCAATCTTAAAAACCTTTATTCGGAATATTAAAAATGTTCCGAATAGCACACAAATATCACGCCTATTCGGAATATTTGGGCACGATGTCTGGGAAAGATCAGTTACTGTGAAGCGAAGAACAAGGAAAGAGATAAAGCACGGATTAAATAAAAACTTAACCAAATTAAACACAAAATTAAATCAAACAAATTAATAAACAACTATAAAGCATAAACAATCAATCCAAAACAATCAAAATCACAAAATTTAATCAAAATAATCAAAACCCACTTAAATAAATCATCAAAAATAAAGATCATGAACATAAACAAATCAACACAAAGATAAAGAAAGGAAGAATGAGATTAACAAGATAAAGATAAAACTTGACAAGAATTAAAAAGGAAAACTTACTTGAATTAAATGGTAATTAAGTGCAAAACAAGGTAATTAAATTGGACAAGTAAATAAAGGTGCAAGGTAATTAAAAATGGAAGAGCTAATTTGTCAAGTTAGCCAACAAAACAAATGATAACTAATCTAATCTATTTATAGGGGAGGATTAGGAAGCTTCCTCCCCTCCTTCATTTCTTGTTAATTGCAAGATTAAGTCCTTCCGTCATTTAATCTTCATTAATTGCGTCATTAGTCCTTTTCTTCTCATCTTTCTTTTAAGTTTGGACTTTAAGGACTTGTGGCTCGGGATATCTTTTGAACTCGTCTTTAATTTCAATAAAATAGACTTGAGTTTCATGGCTTTTGATAGACTTCCGTCTTTTGACTTTTTCTTCGATAAATCTTCCGAATTGGTCTTGGACTTCCGTTCTTTTTCCACTCTTGACTTCTTGACTCCGTCTTTCATCTTTTTCTTCAATAAAAGCCGTAAATGCCCGTGAATTCTCATGTTTTCTCCACTTTTCATAATTTCATCCTAAAATACAACAAAAACACAAACCACGCATAATTCTGACATAAAAGACATAAAATACACGTTTTGGTCCGGTTATTATTGTAATTAAGTGGTAGAAAAGATGGGTGTTTACACACCTATCAAAAACTAAAAGACGAAATTAACTATCGACTCGAAAATAAAGTTTACTTAATGAAAAAGGAGAGAATAAAACTAAGATGGTACTTTAAAGCTAAACGAGGCAAAAGCTAAAGCGGGTACTAAATAAAAGATAAAACTTGAACTTTATGGAAAAATATTAATTTTAAAATTAGACGAAAAATTCAACTAAAAATACGTAACTTTCAGAAATTAAATCGGAACAACTTTCAGATTAAACTAAACAATTACGGAACAATACTAAATAATAAACAAGCTAGCAAGCTAGCTGCTCAAGCAGCCAAGCACATAGCTTAAATTGGCGGGAAGAAAAAAAATAACCTAGTAGGCATGTCATTTCTAATACCATCGGAATGTTTATGTTGAATCCATCGGAATGTTTTTTAGTGAAAACTATCGGAATGTTTTTTTTTCTTTTTTTGAATTAAAAACTGTCGCAATATATTATATTAACAAAAACTGTCGGAATGAAACTAAAAGTAAAGTATCGGAATATAGTAAAGATTGAAACCATCGGAATGTGGCTATTGAAAATTGGGCAGCACTTCGTCGCAATAAACCTTAAATCCCGATAGCAATCCACGATGCCAGGGGCTATCGCAATCCTCGAACGGAATAAGGGAATATTACACTTCGATCGCAAAGTAGAACCCCTAGGGTTATTGCGATCACAATAAAGCTAACGGAAAAAGCTATCACAATGTCAAAACCCTATTGTGATGGAAAAATCACAATATTCGGATGGAGTGCAATAAGCTAAAAATCAAATAAGCACTTCTTAAAAGGACACTTAACAAAAACTTAACCAACTCAATAAGCATAAATTTGAAAACTTTTAAATTACGAAATAAGCAACCTTTATGAACCAAACTTTAAAAAAGACTAAACTTTTTAAGAAAACTAAAAAAAAGTAAATAAGCTAAATACAAAATAAGCCAATAAGCATGATAAGCTCAAAGCTTAAGTTGTATAAAAACTTAAAAACTTAAATATTGATAAAAAAAAGATAAACTTTTAATCAATCAAACATCAAGATTAAACAAAATTAAAGATAATTTTCGGATCAAACAAGTAAAAATCAAGAAAGGTAGAAAGAGATTGAATATGAAAAACTTGAAATTAAAGATGAAGATTAAAGATTCAAATACAAGATTAAAGTGAAAAGCTTAAAACTTTAAAGAAAAACTAGAGAGAAAAAGTGAAAAACTAGAGAGAGAAAATAAAATTACACTACTCCTAATCTAAACTAACTAACTCCTAAATGACTAACACCCTCCTAATGTGTCATTAGGAGGGTATATATAGGAAGTGGGGAGTGCATGTGTTGCTTCCTTCTTTCTTTCTGTTTCTCGTTCAGGTCTTTTAATTCTTTGTCTTTCTCGACGTCGTCTCGGGATTTGTCGATATAAATTGAACTCGTCTTATAATTTCTTCATTAATTTAGACTTGAGTTCTTCGGCTTTATTAAACTTCCGTATTTAGACTTTTTCTTCGATAAATCTTCAGAATAGGCCTTGGACTTCCGTTCATTTTGCACTCTTGATCTTTTGACTTCGTCTTTTGTCTTTTTCTTAGATAAAAGCCCGTGAAAGCCCATGTTTTCTTCCCTTTTCACATTTTGATCCTAAATCACAACAAAAATACAAACCATGCATAATTCTGACATTTACGACATAAAATACACGTTTTGGCTTAGTTATTATTATAATTAAGTGGTAAAAGGATAAGTGTTTTCACACTTATTAAATCCCCTACACTTGACCATTGCAATGTCCTCATGCAATGCATTAGTTACAAAGCAAGTTTTACATTTTCCATCATAATCAATCCACTTTGGCCTTTATTAAAGAGATAGAAAATTATAAAATATTCAAAGGAAGAAAATAAAAAGATCAAAAACTTACCTTAGGGTTTTGGAATGTCATGAATGATTATCATCTTCAAGTTTCACGTTCCCCATACCAAGCTTAAAAACGAAATCATTGTTATTATAAGTTAGAAAACTAACACGAACTCATGTGGCCAGTTATTTACTTAGAATCCCTTATTCCTAGGTGTATCTGTTATATTTTAATTTTTGTCTTGAATGATCACGAGGATACATTGTTTGACTTATTTCGATAGTTTATTTAGGCTAAAAATAAAGTGGGACGATTTAATCAATAGTTAGCTAAAGGACAAAATCTTTTAAAACTGCTTCTCGGGACCTCTTAAAGTTCATATCTTGGCATAATCGCTTCACGATTTGAGACCTTTCTCGGACCGATATTTGGCAGCGACTTCATACTTCAAATCTTGAGAGACGTTCATGAAATAATGGTCTTCTCTTCATAATAGGAATTTCTTCACTTGAAGTTTTTGAGAGATTCTTCATATTTGGACCACGACTTCTTCATTTTTCTCCAATCTTTATTTTGGATTTTGATATACAACGATCCACCTCCTTTTAAGACTTGGATCTATTTATCCTCATACCTTGCTAGGGTCTTTTCGGATAGACTTCTCCATGATATTTAGGGAGTATTTTCTTTTCGTCGTATGTCTCGATGCTTCATATTGATTTTTGATAAATGATTCTTCACATCACTTTGGATCTTTAGCAACAAAATGTAGCCCTCATGCCTTGTTAGGGCCTTTTCGGACTCGCCAATCTTCGCATGCCGCTTCAATAAGTTATGCCTTGGCTATGAACTCTAATCAGTATCGAGAAACTTTTAAACGATCTTGTGCTAGAAGCTAAGTAACTTTTCAAATCGTACAACCTTATTTATTGCAGATATATTTATTAACAAGCGATGGGAGAATAGGCTTATAATCAACTCATATAAATTCACGAAAGAATACCAAACTTATAATTGACTCTATCATCTCTCGTTCTCCACAATTTAAAATCTCAAGGAATGAGACTCGTGGATGCTTAGCCAATTAAATCAAAGTTTTGGGTTTTCGAGTCATCTATAGGATCTTGCAAACTCTTAGACTTTTTCAAGTTTAGGATTCGCATTTTAAAGTTCCCTTGATAAATGACTCTCTAGGATCAATTATAGGAACTAGCGAAAAGTTCTAGTTCTTAACCCGTGAGAGTTAAGACTTTCGCGTTTTAAAGCTCCCTATATAAAAGCCTAGCAAAACTTGACTTAAACACGTTAAGGATACTAGCTAGAGTAAACTTGGATAAGTAAACTCGGGATGAGTCAAAAGATTCACAACGTTAAAAAATTTAAAACCACTTAATTGAAAATTTATTCTAGCAAAGAAAGTAAATAACGATAACAAAGGAAAATACTACTAAACTACTAGGCCAAAATAGATTAAAAATTTTGAAAAATGTCGAAATATCAATTTTCCGGTTAAAATGAGGACAAATACAAGGAAAGCCCACTTAACTTCGATAGAAGTCCCCCCTACACTTAATATAAACATTGTCCATAATGTTTAAGCATGTGGGAGTAAACTCCCCTATACTTAGGACATTGTGCACGTTGTTTAAATCTTGCTAAGGAAAGGACAACTAAAGTGATTCCTATTTCAACATAAATGATAAAATAATGAATCAAAAGAGTTTAGGGTAGAACCGGGAAGACGGGAACATAGAATCACGGGTACTCAAAAGTCATCAAGAATGGATCTTTAAAAGCTCGAATCCCTACACATGATAAGAAAGAAAACAACAAACACATACTAGGGTCTCCCCCTACACTTATTAGAAAAACAGAATAAAAGGATAGATAATTGGGTTGCCTCCCAAAAAGCACTTATTTTTGTTAACCGAGTCACGAGCCTGACTCGTCCCCGAATTAAATGGTCCATGGGGAAGCCTCGAATGTAATACCGGGATCAAAGACCTTGTCCTCGTTCCCGGAGGATATTAATAAAGGAGAGGCCGAAGGATAAGTCTTAAAGGGTAGAAAAGTCCTCTCAACATACAAAAAGTATGTGAGGTCGTGATCCACGGGAGGTGGGGTGGGTAAAGGAATCAAAATGTCATCCCCAAAAGACATATGACTATCACTGAGCAGGAAAGCCGTAAAGGTGTCAATCATGGAATGGTCAATGTCACCTCCCGAGTCAAAGCACTCATCCTCCGTAATGGTGTCTAAAGGAGTGGATGAAAGGTGCTCGGGAGGGGGACTTGGGACAATATCTTCATGCAGCAAATTATCAAAAAGAATATCCCCTTCCGTGTCATCATCATCAATACCCGGAGGTATTGAGAGAATGTCGATTTCCTCCATAGTTGTATCATTATTCTCAACTGAAGTAATAGACGGAGGTAAAGATTCGGAAATAGGAGCAGAATTCAACGCTTCAATCTTAGAAATAAGAAGATGAAGTTTCAGTAATTTGTCGCGAAGAATAACGTCTTCCACCTCTTCTACAAGACCAAGTTCAGTGGTGAACTTCTCATAAGTCGGAGAGAATAAATCAACATCGCCTTCATCTCCCGGAGGAGAAGGAGAAATTTCAAATGTGAAATTCTCGTAGCATGGAGAAAAATCATCATCATTAAGAGGGACATCGTCTGTAAGCTCAACACAAGTCGGTACATCACAAACCTCCCCAAATAAGTTTTCGAGACCAAATTCACTAATCTCACTCGATGTATCACAATCCTTAGACGCATTAGGTATATCTAGAGAAGGAGGTACAATTGCACTAGGACATTGAGCAACAAGATCATTCCAAGAAATAGTATTCTCATCGTCATCATCATCATAATAGTAAGAACGCACAAGAGGAGGAGTAGAAGCAGTAATATTAGATACTTGCTCTTGTCGGCTTTCGTCATGCAAGCTAACTTTGAGTTGATTTAAGCTTTCTAAAATTCCAGCCAAACTAGTGAGTTGTTCCTCAAAAGAAGGTTGATGAACGACGGAGTGTTGTGGGGGCTCAAAATTTTGAAAACCGGAATTATAGCATGGATGTGGCTCATAGTAACTCATCGGTTGAGAAGAATTAGAACACGGATTTGGTTCATAATAATCCGTCGGTGAAGAAAACTGAGGACACAGATTTTGCTCATAATAATTCATTGGCTGACAATAAGAAGTATCGTGAGGGCCCCCATAATTGTTGCAATACGGGTATTGGGGAAAACCCGTTGCTTCTTGTAGATAGCTATTACCATTGTCATAATTGTAACCCAGTTCTTGCTCGCCATGAGGCGGGTATCGAATTGGACACGAAAAATGCCAATGAAAATCGCTTCCACAATATATGCAAGGGGGGATAGGAGATGGATTAGAAAAGGACGAATTATTCGAATTGCACGATGGACAAAATCCAAATTGTGAATCGGTTGAAATGGGTGGAAGATCTTTTCCGCATTGCTCGCATGAACACCATTGACATGATTCGCACCCATATAATCGTCTCCCACACCCTACGCTATGGACATAAGAATCCATAAAGAATTAAAAATTAGAGGGGTTGAGAAAAAGAATGAAACACAATAGAGGGTTAAGAGGAATTTTTTTGGTGCAAAACTTTGAAAAAGAGATGCTTTTATGATTTTTCAAATGTTTTTGGGATTTTTGAAAATTTTTATCTTTTAAGATTTTTGAAAAAAAAAATTTGGCAAGAAAAATAACGTTCAAAAGTGAACGGATCCCAAAATCCAACGCGTCTCTCACAGAAAACCGTTAATCTTCACGAAAAGAGCCGGCAGCGGCGCCATTTGAAATTAAGATTTTGCTAGGTTAAAAAGTTCGTTTTCTCGGTGTCTTAACGAATTGATTTCTGGTTCAAAGTGTGACTTAGTCGTTTTTGGTTAACAAAAAGAAAGTTTTGATTATCTATTTCTAAGTAAAAGTTAAATGCGAATAGTAATAAAAATAAGCTAAAAACAATTAACTAAAAATAACGAAACAATATAAATAATAAAACGTGAATTTAAAACGAAACAATTAATAAAAATAAAACTAAAAGACGAAATTAACTATCGACTCGAAAATAAAGTTTACTTAATGAAAAAGGAGAGAATAAAACTAAGATGGTACTTTAAAGCTAAACGAGGCAAAACCTAAAGCGGGTACTAAATAAAAGATAAAACTTGAACTTTACGAAAAAAAATTAATTTTAAAATTAGACGAAAAATTCAACTAAAAATACGTAACTTTCAGAAATAAAATCGGAACAACTTTCAGATTAAACTAAACAATTACGGAACAATACTAAATAATAAACAAGCTAGCAAGCTAGCTGCTCAAGCAGCCAAGCACATAGCTTAAATTGGCGGGAAGGAAAAAAAAACCAAGTAGGCAAGTCATTTCTAATACCATCGGAATGTTCATGTTGAATCCATCGGAATGTTTTTTAGTGAAAACTAACGGAATGTTTATTTTGTTTTTTTTTTCTTTTTTTGAATTATAAACTGTCGCAATATATTATATTAACAAAAACTGTCAGAATGAAACTAAAAGAAAAGTATCGGAATATAGTAAAGATTGAAACCATCGGAATGTGGCTATTGAAAATTGGGCGCACTTCGTCGCAATAAACCTTAAATCCCGATCGCAATCCACGATGCCAGGGGCTATTACAATCCTCGATCGGAATAAGGGGATATTACACTTCGATCGCAAAGTAGAACCCCTAGGGTTATTGCGATCACAATAAAGCTATCGGAAAAAGCTATCACAATGTCAAAACCCTATTGTGATGGAAAAATCACAATATTCGGATGGAGTGCAATAAGCTAAAAATAAAATAAGCACTTCTAAAAAGGAACTTAACAAAAACTTAACCAACTCAATAAGCACAAATTTGAAAACTTTTAAATTACGAAATAAGCAAACTTTATGAACCAAACTTTAAAAAAGACTAAAGTTTTTAAGAAAACTAAAAAAAAGTAAATAAGCCAATAAGCATGATAATCTCAAAGCTTAAGTTGTATAAAAACTTAAAAACTTAAAGATTGATAAAAAGATAAACTTTTTAATCAATCAAACATCAAGATTAAACAAAATTAAAGATAATTTTTCGATCAAACAAGTAAAAATCAAGAAAGGTAGAAAGAGATTGAATATGAAAAACTTGAAATTAAAGATGAAGATTAAAGATTCAAATACAAGATTAAAGTGAAAAGCTTAAAACTTTAAAGAAAAACTAGAGAGAAGAAGTGAAAAACTAGAGAGAGAAAATAAAATTACACTACTCCTAATCTGAACTAACTAAATCCTAAATGACTAACACCCTCCTAATGTGTCATTAGGAGGGTATATATAGGAAGTGGGGGGTGCATGTGTTTCTTCCTTCTTTCTTTCTCTCTCTCGTTCTCGTCTTTTAATTCTTTGTCTTTCTCGACGTCGCCTCGGGATTTGTCGATATAAATTGAACTCGTCTTATAATTTCTTCGTTAATTTCGACTTGAGTTCTTCGGCTTTATTAAACTTCCGTCTTTAGAATTTTTCTTCGATAAATCTTCAGAATAGGCCTTGTACTTCCGTTCTTTTTGCACTCTTGATCTTTTGACTTCGTCTTTTGTCTTTTTCTTCGATAAAAACCCGTGAAAGCCCATGTTTTCTTCCCTTTTCACATTTTGATCCTAAATCACAACAAAAACACAACCCACGCATAATTCTGACATTTACGACATAAAATACACGTTTTGGCTTGGTTATTATTATAATTAAGTGGTAAAAGGATAAGTGTTTTCACAATTATTAAGTGGCTTAAATAGTGTAAGGTTTAATTAGGGTGTGTTGTACAAAGTATAGAAAGTCAAATGTATATTTGAAAAAGGTTCCAAGTAAGTATAGTTGTGTATGGTGTGTATATTCGGCTAGATTATAAGTCTAAGGTAGTTTTAGGTTTAAATTTAGTGTCTTGGTATGGTTACTAGGGGTCTAGGTATGATATAGTAGAAGTAGGTTCAAGTCCTAATTCATTTAGTTAAGTTTTAGGATCCTTGGTGAAAGTATAGTCGTAATTAAATGAGAGTATAATTTACTTTATAAAAATTCAAGACAACTTAGTTTAAATAAGTTAGAATGGTTAATTGTAATGTTTAATATAGATAGCAGTTGATGTCGTATCGTAGTGTCGTTCATGAGGTGAGGAAAATATATATATATATATATATATATATATATATATATATATATATTTTTAAAGCTTACAATAGTTCCTAGGTAAATGTTATTAACTGTGATCATGAGTTTGGATTTTTATAAATCAATATGATGAATGCTTATGATCATGTGTTCAGGTGACTTAAAAGTCCCAAAAGAAGTGATTGTTTAATTTCCCGTATGCTCCTATAATGTAGTCATACAAATGTGTTGTGTCCTTATGATTAAATACTCATAATCATAATATAATGCCATGTGATCCAATGTTTCCATTTATGATGATTAAAATGATGTATGCTCATGTATGATGCATATGATTGCTCAAAGATTTCATACAAAGGTGGTAATATATATAGATATCATGAGGTGACGTGTACAATGATGACATAGTCAGAAACTGAAATTTACAGGTTTTACATTAACAATAAGTAGTAAGTGTTAGCCTCAAAATATTGAGTCAAACAAGAATGTTCGGTCATAGGTTTATATTGTAATATTTTTTAGAACGTTGTAATAGTTAGTTAAAATAGTCGTGACATTACGGGCTTGATGGCTAGCTTAAAAGGCCTCTTTCAAGGTATTAAGCATTTATTCAAGCCCGGCCCAATCAAACATATAGCCCATTATGCCACATATAGGCAAGGTTATAAATACCCTTCCTAGCATGTTAGGAAGGGTGTTGATTGTTCATTTTTTCTTATTCTAATCTTCCCATAGTTTCACACACCTCTCTCTCTTTTCTCTCTCTACTTTCTCTCTCTACTTTCTCTATCTAAAAATCATCTATCTTTCATCTACCTTTCTTCTTTAATCTTGTAGAATCATCACATAATCTATGGGACAATTGGTATCAATCGCCATGGGGTAGATTTATGATTGGTTGTTGTGTTTTTATTTGATTCGAATGATTTGATCCTTATTTCATCTCTCAAATTCAAGATTTTTGTGTTTTCAATGCTCTAAATCTTGATATACATCTCCTACATAGTTTTGGTAGGGATTTGGTTGCTTTCGGTTGGTTAAAATCACGGATTTCTTGTCAAAAATCTCACTTTTTTAACAAAAGTTTCGGAACTGCACAAATATTCCGATAGAATTCCATCGGAAAAGGGTTTTTTATTCCGATACATATTCCGACAGAGTTCCATTGGAAAAGGGTTTCTTATTCCGACAGTTATTCCGATAGTGATTCCGACAGTGATTCCGACAGCTCATATTCCGACAGTTATACATTCTGACAGCATTCCAATACTACATTCCGACAGCATTCCGATACTACATTCCGACAGCATTCCGATACTACATTCCGAGAGCATTCCGATGGACATTTCGATAACACCTTCCGATGATATCTTTAGCTGAATTTTGTTCGAGTACTTTTTAGACTTAGCCACTATCTAGACTAGTTTCGGAATATCGTTTACCAAGAAAAAGAGTTAAAGTTTTCCCGTCAAGTAAATTCAAATTTTTTCCATACTACTTTTAGGACATTTCTAGCTCGATTTCAAAATTTAGCGATTACAAAATTTTTTGGTCTACCGTTTTATTGGACTGGGGAATTTATTGTCGGACTGAAGAAAAATTGCAATTTTCGGAATTTAAACCACAACAACAATCACAACACATCTACTTAAGATCCTTTTTCACTTCAACATTTTCAAGTTTTTCAACATGGATTCTACTCAAGAGTATCGTGTCACAAACAACAACATCATGGTGGCGGGAAATAAAGAGAGACCCCCAATGCTTGTGACCGGTTGATATACACAATGGCAATCACGATTTCTTCGATATCTTGACACAAAACCTAATGGTGATGTTCGTCGTTGTATCACTGATGGACCTTATACTCCCACTACAATCACCATTCCTACAACTCCAGCAACTGACTCGACGCCAGGTGCCGCTGAGCAGACTATTAAGGAAACATATGAGAATACTTCCAAATAGAACCTTACTTGGATTGATGCAGAGAAGGAAGCGATCTATCTAATTATAAGTGGGATTGGGGATGATATTTACTCAACGGTTGATGCATGTTCTACTGCTAAAGAGATGTGGTTTGCCATTGAACATCTGTAACAAGGAGAATCATTGAACAAACAAGATGTCAAAACAAATTTGTTTTGGAACTTTGGTAAGTTTACTTCTTTGTATGGGGAATCAATTGATTCATATTACTCCAGATTCTACAAATGATGAATGATATGACAAGAAACAATTTGGAAGTCTCCACCATGCAAGTCAATGTGCAATTTTAACAACAACTTCAACCATAGTGGACGAGATTTGTAACTTTGGTGAAACAACAAAATAAGTTGGATGAGGTCAACTATCACACGCTCTTTGACATTTTGAAACAATTTCAAAATGAGGCAAATGAACTTCGTGTTGAACGGGTAGCAAAGACTGCTAATCCACTTGCTTTGGTGTCTACCACTCACCATGTCCAAGATCATCGCTCTCGTGCTCCAAAATCATACTCTACTACATCCTCCTCACAAGATACTCCACTTCATCCAGGTTTTCATCTCCCACAAGATCACGAGACAAAGAACCAAGAGCATCATCACCATCATCTGAGCCATCATCTGAGGAGGACAGTGATGATGAACTAGCTCAGAAGGATACGGAAATGAAACAACAAATTGCTTTCATTATGAAGACCTACAAGAAAATCTTCAAACCCACCAACAACAATCTTCGAACATCATCTAACACAAGGAACCAATATGTTGAGAGTCCTCGAAGGTATGACACACGTCAACGTGATGAAAGTCCTCCTAGGTATGATCGACGTAATCCAACTCATGTTGAGGGTTCTGCAAGGTATGATCGACAAACTGCTAAGTATGATACTCAGAGCATTGCTACTGTTGCTGGGAATAGGGAAACCGTTGGCACCCAAGTGGTTCAGCAAAGTGGTATTCAGTGCTTTAATTTTCAAGGTTATGGACATATGGAAAAGGAATGTAGGAAGCCGAAACGAGTTAGGGATTCTGGTTATCATAAGGAAAAGATGTTGCTTCGTAAGAAGATGGAAGATGGGGTTAAATTATCGGTTGAGGAAGGAGCAATGCTTGATGATACTGATGATGAAGCCTCCGACCAAGAACTTGAAGAACATTACTCGTACATGGAAAAGGTTGAAGAAGTTCTCAACGTCACTGAAGATGACAATGGTCCTATCTTTGATACTGAGCCAATCTAAAAGGTACACACTGAAGAGGAATATAATGTGTTTGGTAATATTCATGAGCATTGTGAGCTACCCAAAGCCATTAATGACACATGTATGATGGTACGGTTAATAGTAATACCACACCCGATTCATCAGACATGTGCAATAATGAGTCTGAGGATGATCAACATGCAAATGAGTATGATGATGATGAGGAGCGTATTGCGCTTGCTAACTTAATTGCTTCTTTACAAAAAGATGTCAAAGAAACTAGAAAAAGTCAAAAGCAATTAAAGAAGGCAAACGCTACGCTCACTCAAACTTTTGAAGAATGCAAAGCTTCTCTAATTAAATCTAGTTAGACCATTGATAGCTATAGAGCTCAGCTTCTTCAAAAGACCAATGAGATTGATGGGTACAAACGATGTTTAATTAACGTCAAAAGGACGATTATCAACAGAAATATAACGAAACTCTTCAGCTTTTAGAACAAGAGAAACATAATCATAACACCTCTTTGAGTACTGAACGTCACAAAACGTATCTTGCTACCACTAAAGTCAATGAGCTAACGCAAGTAAATGGTTTTCTTTAAGAGGAAAAAACTAAACTTGCTAATGAAAAGAAAGCAATGGATGAAAAGTTGGAAAAGGATTTCAAAACTATACAAGTGAATGACATCGACAAAATGGTGGAACTTGAAACTCAAATTGATTTTTACAAGAAAATTGTTTACAAAACTAATGAATCAATTCAAACCATGAGAATGCTGGCACCTCGTTCGTTTTTCAAGGATAGACCTAGTTTTGCAAATCCTAAGTACCTTGAGCAAGCTCAATCTGAGAATCAGCACTTATATCTTGATGAGTCCCAATGGACCGATCTTGATTGCCTTTTTGTTAGGCCCGATAGTGAAGAGATAAACTATTTGGAAGAAGAGAGTAGACCAAAAGTTAATAAAGAATTTGTTAAACCATATAATTATGCTTATGAAAACAGTCTTTATTATCTTTTCAATCCGCAAACACAAAAGTCTCGTGAGCAAATATTTTTCGAATGTGAACAAATAAGAATTAAATGGAGACAAATTTTTTCCACTAAGAAAACTAATGTTTCAAAATTTATTGAGTATTTGCCATATAAAGCTTCTGTAAGTAAGAGTAAGCAAACACTTATTTTTCTTAAACAAAACATCAAAAATTTCAAAAAGGTTGTTAACGACGACTAGAAAGAACGTGAACGTTTGAAAGGCAACAAAGAAATTCCTCACAATATAATTGTGCTTATGAAAAATATTTTGATTCCGCTTGCGGAAAGATTGCATAAACATTTTTTGGAATTTGAAACATTAATTAAGCAAGAAATGTTTGATGATTTGAAATATGTGGAATCTCTTAAACAAAAAGTGAACGACCATCAACCTGAAAGAGACGAATTTTCTATAGCATGTGATCTACTCTTGCAAGAATGCCTCTCAAAAGATATTATGTGTGCTTATGTTACATATTGTGCTGATGTTGATGAATATTCTGATGTTGCATGCAAATATCTTGATTAAATCAAAGAGTGTGAACGTCTTGAAACTGAGCTTTTGAATAAAATTCACCAAAATGAGTTTTCGTTACTTCAACATAGATATGATTTTCTTCAAAAACATTGTCACTCACTTGAACTTGCTTTGCAAAACAAAGTTGGCAGTTTTTCAAATGATACACCTTTGGAAGTAAAATTATCTGAGTCATGTCGATTACTAAACGAAAAAAGTCTTGATATTGTGGATTTGAAAGCTCAGTTACAAGAAAATGACATAGCAATAGCAGAGTTGAAGAAACTCGTTGCTAAGATGGGTGGTAAATTTGTGGAACCTACGGTTAAGAAATCTGTTGTTAGACAACCCAATTCCTATAAAGAGAATAGATCCTCTATCTTGGGAAAACCATCTGATTTCTCAAATTCCTCGTTTGCAAAACCTGTGTTTTCCCCCAAGATAGATGGAAAGGAAAGGTTACCACAGAATCAATCCATAAGGAATACTCTAGCACCAAGCGTTAATCACAACAATTTCACTAAACCATGAATGTATAGAATGACCACTAAACCCACACACAAACTTAGTCAATCACTTCAGACTTCTAGAAACACTAATACTCGTGTGTCTTCTACTACAGGAGTAGTCTCCATTGCTAGTGTTAGCCAGCCTCAGCTTAATAGCACTCATGTGAATGATAAGGTTTAGAAACACAAGAGTAAAGGGAAGATGAAGGAAGTAGAAGAACACCCTAGGAGTTTGCATGTTTCTAAAAATAAAACTTTTGTAATCGCATGTAATGACGATTTGAATGATTCGACTGCTTTGAATGCTTTAAATGTTAAGTTTGTTTGTGTGAAATGTGGAAAATGTGCTAATGATGATCATTCTATGTGTGATATGAATAATGTGAAAGGCGTAGACACTAGAACTAAGAAGCAAGTTGTGATGCCTATTAGTGCTAGTAAACCCAAACGCAAAGTGAACCATTCTGGTACTACCCCCACTAAGAAAAGTATTGCATCAGACTCCACCACTAAGAACCCTAAAAGCAGAATTAGGGAATTATATGAGTCTGCTAGCAAGTCATGGAAATGGTGGTTTGCTAATCAATGTCTTCCAGGATATAAATAGATGCCTAAAGTTAGGACAGAAAATGTGACAACGAGTGTTAGTTTTCCTTTAAATATTGCTAAGGACACTAATGATTCTGAAATCACAACTAACGTGGTATCCAATTTAGCAAATGCTCCATCGTGTTTTAATTCTTCTGCAGGTGATACAAATAATTCTCTTCATAGTGGACTCCGGATGCACGAAGCACATGACGCGGAATCTCAAGCTTCTAATTAACATAGTGGAGAAGTTCCTAGGTACGGTCCGATTAGAAAATGATCAATTTGCACCGATCCTAGGATATGGAGATTTGGTTCAGGGGAATATCACGATCAAAAGGGTATACTACGTCAAAGGACTCAATCACAATATTTTCTCGGTTGGTCAATTCTGTGACACAGATTTGTAGGTTTCTTTCAGAAAGAAGACATGTTTTGTTCGTGATTATGATGGGAATGACTTACTTACCGGTTCACGGGGTACTGATCTCTACACCATTTCACTTCGAGACACTACTTCTACAACTCCAATTTGCTTCATGGCTAAAGCTTCAATGACTCAGGCATGGTTATGGCATTAACGTCTATCTCATCTTAATTTTGATACTATTAACTTGCTTTCCAAGAAAGATATTGTAAGAGGCCTTCCAAGCTTGAAATTCATCAAGGATCATCTTTGTTCTTCTTGTGAGCTTTGTAAAGCTAAACGGAGTAGTTTCAAGACAAAGACTACACCAAGCTCTAAAGGACGGTTAGATCTTCTTCATATCGATTTGTGTGGACCCATGCGTGTTCAAAGCATCAATGGGAAGAAATACGTTATGCTAATTGTCGATGACTACTCAAGGTACACGTGGACTCACTTCTTGAGGTCCACGGATGAAACACCTGAGGTTCTCTTTAACTTCCTTAAGTTGATACAACATGGTCTTCAAGCTCAAGTAAAAGTGGTACATACTGACAGAGGCACAGAATTCTTGAATTCAACTCTAAAGAATTATTTTGAAGCCGAAGGGGTTGAACATGAAACATCTATTGCTCGAACACCCGAACAAAACGGCGTTGTTGAAAGATGAAACCGTACTTTAGTTGAGGCTGCTCGAACATTATTATCCGCTTCAAAACTACCATTATATTTTTGGGTCGAAGCTGTGTCAACTGCATGCTACACACAAAACCGATCCTTGATTATCCCAAGATACGAAAAGACACCATATCACATACTTCATGATCGAAAACCCTCACTCAAACACCTTCATGTTTTTTGATGTATGTGTTACATTATTCGAGATGGTGAAAATCTGGACAAGATGAAAGAGAAAGGTGATGCATGCATTCTAGTGAGATATGCAACTTAGGCTAAGGGATATAGAGTGTATAACAAGAGAACAAAATTGATAGTCGAGACTATTCATATCAGGTTTGATGAATTACAAGAAATGGCACTTGAAAAAAACAGTTTAAGTCCGGATCCACAACGACAAAAGACTTATGTGCACAACTGCACGGAACTCGGAACTCAAGACCACAGCAATGAACCGTCAAGTTCAAAGCTGGTTCCTGAACATGTTCCAAGAGAAGATATGACAGTGGACACGACACTTGAAGAGTTGGAAATGTTATATGGACCAATGTTTGATGAATATTTCACGGGGGAGAAACATGTTGTATCAAAGTCTTCCGCTGTCACTCATGATAAGAATGAAGATATCGATCATCATCAACAAAAGGATACAACTTCATCTACTTCAACACGAGTTGTTGCAGATTTACCTCCTCAGAATATCACTTCAGCAAACGATCCTACAACATCCACAACTACTGTCATTGCTCCAGAGAACACAAATCAAGCAGACGATGCATTATTTGACGATGACGATTTTCACAACCCCACCGGTACACGGAACTGGAGAGTCTTCTACTCGCCATGTTGATCCGTCAAATATGCATACGTTCTACCAATGACATCCTTCAACACATCATTGGACCTGAGATCATCCTTTGGTTCAAGTAATTGGAAACCCTTCACAACCTGTCCGTACAAGACGTTAATTAGAAACCGATGGTGATGCTGGTATGTTCGCACTCGCCGTGAGTACAGCTAAACTGAAAAACATCAAAGAAGCCATGGCTAATCATGCTTGGATTGAATCGATGCAAGATGAACTTCTTCAATTTGAAAGACTTAAAGTCTGGGAACTTGTTGACAGACCATACGATGTAATTCCATTAAATCTTTGATGGGTCTGGAAAAACAAGATGGATGAAGAAAACACAATCATCAAGAACAAAGCAAGGCTAGTGGCTAAAGGGTATGGCCAGAAAGAGGGTATTGATTTTGAAGAATCATTTGCACCAGTAGCTCAAATGGAAGCGGTCAGGATTTTCCTTGCTTATGTTGCACATAAGGGATTCATTGTCTGTCAAATGGACGTAAAGACGGCGTTTCTTAACGGTCCATTGAAGGAAGAAGTTTATGTCACGCAGCCAGAAGGATTCGTCAATCCTCATTATCCTGACAAGGTGTATCGTCTCCGCAAAGCACTTTATGGACTTAAGTAAGCTCAAAGGGCGCGGTACGATGAGCTCTCGAAATTTCTGGTATCCAAAGGTTTCTCAAAAGGTTCCATCGATCTAACTTTGTTCACTTATCAATATGGGGATGACATTTTGTTTGTGCAGATTTATGTTGATGACATTATTTTCGGGTCTACAAACCCGAAACATTCAAAATGGTTTGAAAAAGTAATGCACATCAAATTTGAAATGTCAATGATAGGCGAACTAAAATTCTTTCTAGGAATTCAAGTTCACCAATCCCCAAGTGGTATCTTTATCAACCAAGCTAAGTATTGTCAAGAGATAATAAAAAGGCATGGTATTACCTCATGTGACCCCGTTGGGACACCATTATCAACCACATCCCTAGATGCTGATTTGGAGGGAGATGTCATAGATCAAACAAAATATCGTTCCATGATCGGCTCCCTCATGTACATAACAGCAAGCCGACCAGATATATCACATGCTACGTGTTATTGTGCACGATATCAGGCACGACCCACTGAAAAGCACCTAAAGGAGGTTAAACGGATCTTTTGGTACCTAAAGAATACCATTCATTTGGGACTCTGGTATCTGAGGGAAACCGGTTTCTTTCTAATGGACTATTCAGATTCTGATCATGCAGGGTGTCTTGATACACGTAAAAGTACTTCTGGTGGTACACAATTTCTAGGTCAAGATAAGCTTGTGGGATGGTCTTCCAAGAAGCAGGATTGCACATCATTGTCATCAACCGAAGCGGAGTATGTGTCTCTATCTGCGTGTTGTGCTCAAGTTCTTTGGATGAGAACACAACTCACGGATTATGGCTTCCACTATGATAAAGTACCTATGCACTGTGACTCAAAGTCCGCCATAGCCATCTCCTGCAATCCGGTACAGCATTCCCGCATGAAGCACATTGATGTCAGATATCACTTCATTAAGGAACAAGTTGAAAGGGGTATCGTTGAACTATACTTTGTTGGAACTGATTACCAGTTAGCAGACTTGTTACAAAAGCTCTTTCAAAATAGAGGTTTGCGTACCTAGTTAGGCATATTGGTATGAGATGTTTGACTCCAGCAGAACTGGAGATTCTGGCAAAGAAGCCTGCTTGATTCACCTATCAAACATCTACATGTATATATTATTAAAAAGCAAAATACAAAATTAAAAATCTTTCAAAATCCAAAGAGATTCTTCTCGACATGTCTTTCAGTATCGATTATATGGACGTGCCTAGAAATGTCGCTCAATAATGACACGGGTGTGTACATAAAGCTCGAATGAAAGTTGTAAATATTTTTCAAAACATGTCATTTCTACTTTTAATAAAGGAAAATGTCTATTTTGGACAAATTTTCCAACAACGGTTAGAGAAATCTATCATGGGTTGAGCTTTTCACAAAACATTCAATGTTTTGAGATCAACACAATGGCTTGTAACCACTTTCAGATTGTAACCCGAATCTATATTCACGGGGGAGTGTACGACTTAGTGCCCTTACCGTCAGCAAAAGAAGAGAAATCTTCTTATACTTGAGTGGATTTGTCAAGACATTCAAAGTCTATGAACTCAAGTTTATGCTTTAGAAAAACCTTTTCGCCAAAAAGAAATAGAGTTTTTCAAAAAGCGTTAAACACAATTCTTTCAAGAGTTTTTCAGTGATTATTCAAAATCTTTCAAAAATTGTGTGTTCAACAACTCCTATCCTCAAAAAATGAAATGTGGATCATATCCTCGTAATGACAATTCAATTGGATCAATTTTTGAGGGGGAGCGTTCCAAATTCATGCTAAGGTTGACACATTTTTTTTCTCCCGAAAGTTTTTTACAAGACTATTCTTCACAATATATTTTAATCAAATTTTGGTATCTCTAATATCAAACGATTTTATATATTAGAGATAGGGGAAGAAAATGTGATTAAAATATGATCTAAAGACTCAAGCACTCATGGTTACAATCAAATACCCACAACATCTCTAATTCACGACGTTATTGGTGTCAAAAGGGTGGTTAGTTTTAAGTCCTATGATCCAACCAGAACTAGAGGGATCTTCCCAGGGACAATCCAATAGATTATTAGAAGTCCTTAGGAAAGATGGAGTAGAATGTGAAATTAGCTGAATGCCGACTAAGTAATGAAGCTAGCACTGGAATAATCACAACAAGGTGTTAGTGATGATGTCTTGGTAAGCATTGAAGGGGTTGAAGAATGAAAAAGAAATGTAAGGATAAAGGGTAAAAAGAAATTAGCCCTCCATACAACTTAGGCAGAAACCGGGTCAACACATCATGAAGACAACGCATCATGGACCCAGTGATGTTATGCACAACCCTTACCTAGCTACTCAGGCTTCTCTCAAAAGAAGTTTGTTTTATTGTCACGGAGATCAACACCATTTCTATTGACCTTCTCATTCTGAGATAGTTGATATTGAATAGGTGGCATCTGCTCCAGCCTCCGACCACTAAAAGTGTCCAAGAGATCAATCAAATCTCGTGAGGACACACGAAATGATGATGAAGAGAGTCCTACGCTATATCCTTGTGATATTGCTAGAACACTCAGAGTGATACTACTTAGTATTCATAATGATGAGTGGAAATCCTTCCAGTGTTAACATCCAACAGCACTACGGTAGTCATGTGTAAGATTCTTTTAGAAATGAACATGCGTAAAGTGAAAAGCAACAGTGGTTTTATTATGAATTGATTCAAACTCGTTTCAGGTTTCTACGTAATATCTTTATGATCTTGCCAGAACATTCAAAGTGATATTCATTAAAATTCACAGTGATGAATGAAAATCCTTCTAGCGTCAACATCTAACAGCGCTACAGTAGGTAACTTGCGAGATTCTTTATGAATCAAGCTTGTGTCAACTGGAAAGCAACAATGTTAAGATTCTTAATGAATCAAAATTGTTCCAAGAATTTGAATTGACGACTTTAATCAAGCGGATATCTATTCAGTTGATTCACTCTTTATGTTCGTAGTCTTGCTTTGAGGCGGTCGAGTAAAGAGAACGGCTAGTACAGATGTGAAACCCTATCAAGGAGGTTTTTAATTGAATCTACCTAATCACAGGTACGATATTTAATATCTTCTAACGGTCTTCACCGACCGGAGGTAAAACGCTACCGATTTAGGACGAATGTCAAAGCCATTCAGTCCTTGTCTATGTTTTGTCTCAAGAAGGTGGCGTAACGGTGTACTCAGCAAAGTCGAAGATTCAAAACCACATATTCATGCCCAAAGACATTCAACAATCAAGAAATCTAAAGACTTCCGTAACTCTGATGATCAAAATCTTCCTTATCAATTAATGTAGAGGAATGATCTCTCTTCAAAGGAGATTGTTAGCAAGCTTTCAAGATTGTGCAAAGTATGAGCATGTGGATAAAGACACAAGATCGCAAGATGGAAAACACAAGTAAAGAATGATTTGAAGATCTCAAGATAAAAGACAAAGTCAAAAAACAATGACAAAGGCTCAAAGATCACAGCATGAAGGAACAACACTACTATTACACGTTCAAGATTCATTTATGACGAAATTCGTAATCTCCATTGAACTCCAAATATCAAAGAGGAATGACCTCACATTGGGGGAGATTGTTAGCCTCAAAATATTGAGTCAAACAAGAATGTGCGGTCATAGGTTTATATTGTAATATTTAATAGAACGTTGTAATAGTTAGTTAAAATAGTCGTGACATTACGGGCTTGATGGCTAGCTTAAAAGGCCTCTTTCAAGGTAATAAGAATGTATTCAAGCCTGGCCCAATCAAACATATAGCCCATTATGCCACATGTAGGCAAGGCTATAAATACCCTTCCTAGCATGTTAGGAAGGGTGTCGATTGTTCATTTTTTTCTTAATCTAATCTTCCCATAGTTTCACACACCTCTCTCTCTTTTCTCTCTCTACTTTCTCTCTCTAAAAATCATCTATCTTTTATCTACCTTTCTTCTTTAATTCGTGTAGAATCATCACATAATCTATGGGACAGTAGTAAGTGTAATGATGATAAAGGTAAGTAATGAGTAAGGAAAGAAACAACCTAGTAGGAAAACACCAAGAGTTATAGTGGTTCGGCAACGAGGCTCTATCCTCGTTCCAACTCCACTCCTCGAGTACACCTTACTCTAGATTTCCACTATATCCACAAGCTTCCTTCTTGGCGGAGAAAACCTTACAACGTCGCTTACATTATTTTCCGACACTAAGCTAAATGTTGAGACCTAATCTTAGCTAGGACAAATCTACACAACGTCGCCCACTTCACCATTTTACGACACAAGGCTAGATGTCGAGTTCTAATCCAAAGCTAGAACCAATCTTCATAATGTTGCACACTTCACCATTTTCCGACACAAGGATAGATATCGAGTTCTAATCCAAAGCTAGAACCAATCTTCACGACTCTTCACTTTGAAGCTAAGTGAGAACTTCACACATTTAACACCCCCAGATTACATTACGCAGCGGAAATACACATTTGGGTGCTAAACATTGGTATCAGAGGTGAGAAATTGCGAGTGTGAGGCGGGTCGAGCGCCGGGACATCGCTCTCTTTTAAGAGGGTAGGATGTGATAACCCGAACCCCTGGTCATTATTTAATTATATTTTTATGTATATTTTTGAAATTTTTGACGAGATTGAATGTTATGATGTTTGGTGATTTGAATTGAACGAATGTTGAAAGTTATATTTTTACGTTTTGACGAGTTGCGAGGATTATTAGTGATCACGATATCAACGGATGTCCAAAATTTTACGTTTTATTTTTAGTTATGCTGATGTTTAACATTTTGACGTTTTTATTTTTAATTTCGTATTAAGTCGTGTCGGGACTATATAATATCATATTTTGTGTGCGTTTTAAGTTTTGAGAAGTATTTTTATGAAACCCGAGACCCGTAAATATTTTCAAAATTGACTAATAGTCATTTCTCGCTTTTTAAACTAGTATTTGCATTTTAGTCCACAAAAATCATAATTGGTAAAAACTACCCTAAACTTTTCTCATATAAAAAGAAAATTATAACACAAAATACACACTAATACCACTAGCAACCAAAAATCACCAACTTCTTTCTTCCACTCCATCTTGCCGTCACCCCCTAGCCACCAAAAACCACCATCAACTTAAATTCTTGTTTGAACTTAAAAACCAATTAAAAACCCATTCTAGTTATTTGATTCTCTATCTTTTGGTATAAAATTTTCCTACATGCAAGCACTTTTTGTAAAAAAAACATTTTTGGTGAAAATCATGTGTTTTGATCTTGTTGATGTGTTCTATATAGGTGTTTATGATGTTGTATATTATTTTAACTTGTTGCATGTTAAAAATTTTAAGTTGGGTTTTATATGATTTGATCATCTAGCATGATATAAGGTGTTAGGATTAAAAGTAGTGATATTAGTATTATTATTGTGGTAAAAATGAGGTTAAAATAGGTGAAAAATATTATTTTAAGTGATTTTTAAGTATATATTTTTAATCAGCAGCTAAAAGCTATTTTTTGGAAAACTTAAGTTTGTGTATGATATAAGTTAATTAGATATTCTTGTAGAGAATTTCATAAGTTTCGATTTGGTATAAAGTAGAGCTTCTAGCTCCTAACGAGTGAAAAGTTATGATAGTTTGATTATTCGTGTACCGGGAGACGAGTATCGGCACAATATATAGTTGTTGTCGATATTTGGATCGAATCTCGGGGACTATAGAAAGGATTTTGAAATGGGTCAAGTACTGATGTAAAATGGTAAACATTAGAATGTTGAGTCTATTTTCAAACTTGAGTGTCGGTTTTTCAAATGAAGTCGTTTATAGAGATTAAAAAGACTATATGAGTTGATAACATAAAACTGTCCGGTTTTTGTAGTTCGAAGATGTGTCGGGCAGGGAACCTTAAAAATAAAATCTTTTAACCAACTTTTGAGAGTACTTTTTATATATAGTAAGTGAAGTTTCTGATTAGTATAATAAACAATTGACGTGTCTAAGTAGGGAAAACAGTTGAACGAATAGTATATATGTCGACAGATTTTTAATAAAGGAAATAAATAAAGTAAAAGTGTAAAAGGTGTACATGTGTATGAATTATTTAAATGTGAATGGCGTGAGTTTACTTTTGAATTGATTTATTTATTTTACTTTATTAAAAGTATGAAATATTACTTGAATATGATATTAAAGGTGCGTGTTTATTTTGATAGATTGTGAATTTCGTGTTCGTCGGGCATCGTCAATCGTTGAAAGTCGTCTTACTGTAACTATTACTCAAGGTGAGTCTATAGCCTCGCTTTGTACTTGTTTTGAATGATTTTAAAACCCGCGAGGGGGATACATGCTATTTGAAAATAAAATGAACATAAGTCATGATTGGTTGTTTGGACCCGAATGTTTCCTGTTGTTGCCTGATGTTGCCTTGAATTGTATAAGTACCTAAATTGCAAAAGTCCCTAAATTCATGAGCCGTTAACTATGTTCTGCCTTGATGTTGTGAGTTAGGAATAGCCGCTTATTCAAATGATAGTACTATTGGGTTAACGACCCTATCTGAGACCAGAGCTTTACGTTGAGTAACCTCTGGGAAGGATAATTTACAAGAATAAGAATGTGGTATACTTGCAATTGATACCCTAGTAGGGGGAATGAAATTCATATAGTCATGCCGGCTTTAGACGTGGGTGACTAAGTTAAAGGGTCGGTGTCATGAGCTTAATACAATTCTATAGCTATTGCTATAAGCCAGAATGCATGAATAATAGATTGTATGTACAACAATTCTATTAAATGATCTTGATTGATTTTTCTCTTGTGTTCAAATGATGATTTGATAAACCTATAGAGTCGCTCAACATTATTGTTGATGTGTTTAAGCATGTATTTCAGGTAATCAGATGAGTTGATCAAGGAGCTTGCTGGGGAAGGTTGCGGTGTCGCTTTTATAGTTGTTCAGTCTGAAACTGTTTTCTTTCCCTATTAATATTAAATGTTATCTTTTATATGCAGGAATTATAAAAATCATTTTTGAGTATTATATAGTTGATCAAAGGTTTGTATTTTTGGGATGGTATTTTGAAGGGACCGAAGCTCTACTCTGATATTTATAAAATTTCTTTATTGGGATTGAAAACTTTAGACTAAAGATAATATTATTTTATCCTTTAATTTAAAAGTCTCATTTTGAGATTGTATAAAGAGTTTTGATGACGAGGTTTTTGTTTAGCACCCAAATGTGTATTTCCGCTGCGCAATGTAATTTGGGGGTGTTAAAGATTGATAACCATAGCTTTTTAGTTATAGCGAATTAGGTCGATTTTTGAAAATGTCCTAAACTATAACTTTAGTGCCAAAAGTATTTTATAAAAGCAACGCAACTTCTCTACAAAGCTTCGATAAGATTATTTATTTTCGTTATGCTTTATTATTATTGATGTTTCCCTCAAAACTGTTCTGAATCCCTGAGTATTTATTAAGTAAATACTATGATAAGGTATTGGTATTAATGAAAGGACGCGGAGTGCTTTCATCATAATTTCTTTTTTATGAGTATTGCATAATTATCATTTGCATTGCATCACATACATACATATTGGCATACGTAAATCATTTGCATTTGCATGACCATGCATTGCATATATATTTTTGAATAGTGACCTTATGTACCCTTGAATTTTCTGTGATTGTAGAAAATGGCCAACATACCACCTAATAGCATTAAGTCGGGATATGCTGCGATAAAATCGGGTGTTTTATTTCTGTAGGGTATTGGTAAGAATATGTGTGGATAGTTGGATAACGAGGATGATACGGACGATAAAAGTAAGTTTGTGGAGTCTGAGAGTGATAATTTAAGAACTGAGAGTGAAGTTGGAAGAACTGAGGTTAGAGCTGAGGTAAGAAGTTATGGAACTGACTTTAAGACATATTAGAAAGAGAGAGATAGGCTTCGCAGCATAGATAATTATGAAGCTCATCTTAGGTCATATCTTGAACCGTATTGGAATTTCCAGGACAGTGGGGAGTATGCTGATTCTCACTATATGATAAATCTGCCGTGTCAAGGAGCGTATCTGAAGTATGGATTAGATTCTTCGTCGTGTTATGGTCCAGACGGGAGGTGCAGCAAGTTGGAACCTCATGGGGACGAAGCTGGGACGAGCCAAGTTGTAGAAAATGATGTGCCACGTCCTATGGAGTGATGAAGTGATGGATCTTTGTTGTATTTCAGTTTATGTATTGTTGTGTTATATTTGGATTATTTAGACATTATGATGTAGTACTGTGATGGAATATTATTGTTGTGGTTTAGGTTGATAAGGGTAAGTGACTGTAATGATAAGATTTTGTCACGATTTTTTCTTGGATTTGATGGATGTAATCTACTATTACCCTTTATTATTTTGATGTGTCTTTATTATTTGCTTTTGTGAGTTGATTTGGTGAAATTAGGTAGTATTGTGTTGTTTGTACATGTAGTATCTATGATATATCTTGATGAAAAGATCCTTCTTTCTATCTCGATGTGTATACTTATCATGTTTCTTTCATCTATGATAACAGTAGAAAGAATGGAGTGAGATATTTTCTGTCATCAGTGGGGATTCCACGTGACTGAGTTTCTTGAAATATGTCTCCAGAAATTAACAACCTTTAGGGTAGATTATATGATTATGGAAATAGTAGTTAGAACGTTTAAAGCTGATTGTGTTGCAAGGAATCAAGGTGCCAAAACTGAAGATGTTGTTGTTCCAGTTGGAGATGTTGTTGCTTTTCTGCAAGATTGTAAAGGATGTTTCTGTGCTAGATTCCTAGAAATGAGAAAGGATGCTGTAACACCCCCACAAATGTTATGCGCAGCGGAACTACAACATTGGGTGCTACACTGTATTCATTGCACACAAGATATATCAAACGACGCTAAAAAGACGTCAACTTAAAACTTGAATTTAAAATTGTTAGATGATACATGTCCACGATTTTTCCAACCCCAATAGGTACAACAGAGTTTAGCGTTTTCGGTCCCCATGAATCTCAACCCAAGAATTTCAGTTTTACAACAACATAACATTAAACTTTAAAATTGTTTAAGTAGAAAAAGGAGGAAAAACAAGCGGACTCCAAGCCATACACACAACATCCATCCCATGCACGCTCCATTCTACACTTCAGCGGTTACCTGAAACACATGCCAAAATTTTGGTCAACGAAAACGTTGAGTGGAATTCATAGGTTTTACAATCAATTTGAACGTATATAAAATAAAAACCATTCGTGATCATTTATAGACTTGTCGATCAAACAATCTATATTCAGGATACTGACAATCGTGTTTAAGCTCATGACACTAATCCGTTAACTCAATCACCCGCGTAATAAATACCGGCGTGATTCAGATGAAACCAGTGCCCCTTCTAAAGGCATCAGTTGCAATTATACCTTATCTCTCATACAAGATAATCTACCGCAGAACTTACTCAACGTACAGCTTCTCGGCTAGCATTGGGTCGTTAGCCCCGTAGTACTACAAATTGTATAAGCGGCTATTCCCCCTACTCGAGGGTAGGACAATAGTTAATAGTTCATGAATTTAGGGTCTTTTGCAACTTTGGTACTCAACACAATTTCTAAGGCAACATTCGGGTCTAACAATCATTCATGATATACATTCCTTTTAAAAACTAGCATGCATTTCCCTCGCGGGTAAAACAATTTGAAATAAATATAAGCGAGGCTATAAATTCACACCTTATATATTAAGTAGTCGGTAGTTCGAGAGATGATCACTGACGACGAAACGGATGCCCGGATAAATCAACACCTATCACCAATAACGCGTAATGAGTAATCTCATTTTAAATACCTTACGGTACTGTATAAAATACATATATACTAGTCACTTAGGACAATTATAACTCACGCCAAAAATAAAACAACAAGCATTACTCATTTTATACCATTCGTTCTTATTACTTACGTTATCCATTTTTACTCATTTTCGCCGGTACTCACCGAAAGTACGGGCTGTTTTACCATATTTAACCATACTTATAAAATTTGACAAAATTCTCAAAAATCCTATAAGACCTGTAGATAACACATTTTTAATCCCAATAAAAGTTTTTACTTCTACGACTCGTTACTCAACGCTTTTCAAAAACTACATTTTACGGGCTGAAATTGTACTTCGACCAACTTTGACCTCTTTGACCCATATGAAATGCACCTTTGACTTCTTTGACTCCTAAGTCAACTTATAGACTCATTTACACAGGTTTGTGACCAAATTTTGACCCTTGACCATTTACCAATTCATACTTGTGGTCCTCGGGATTTGACTAAAACTATACATAAATTCGGATTATGAAAGTTCTCGTCTCCCGGTACTCGATCTTTAAAACCTCATAACTTTTAGCTCGTTTTGAGTCACGGGCTCTACCTTATACCAAATTAAAGATAAAAAGACCCTCTACATCTAAATTTAGTTTTCAAGACCTGTAGGAAAAATAATTTTTATGAAAAGGCCTCAAAGTTTCTGCCTAAATTTGACTACTCCAAAATCATGCTTAAACTCGATTCCAATCCTACTAATCACCACTAGGCATCATCCTAAGCTTCCTTAATCACAACCAAACACAAATTTTCAGTCCTACCCCTATTGATCAACCAACCTCATAATCTAAAATCAAAGAAAACAAACATGCAACCACTTAAACCTATTTAAAACATCACTAAACACTAAACCAAACACAAGGATAATACTCAAAATCATCAACCACCATGGCTCCCCAAACACCCCCTTGTGCCGTGGGGTTTGGGTGACCAAATCACCACAACCAAATGAATTTTGGTGGGTTTTATTGGTGATTATACTCACACTAGGCATGAATTTAACATGCATCACAACAATTAGCCTCAAAAACGGATTTGATTGTTCTTGAAAAAATTTGGAAAATTTATTTGAATGCATGTGGGATTTAAGTACATAGAAAGGTGGGGAATGACAAGATTAGATGTGGTCTAACCTTAGTTTCAATGAAAATCAAGTAGAAAAATTTTTGATGGTGTTCTTGGTGGTTTGGGGGTGACCGTCGGCTAGAGGGCAAGAGAGGGAGAGTTTTGATTTTGTTTTTGTGAAATGTTACTATGTGTTTGTGTTTGTGCATTTTTGTGGTATTGGGAGGGACCAAATTGCAAATAAAGGTTTCTTTTGGCCTTAAGTTAAAAACGTCCTCAAAACTTTGCGGGTTCGACTCACTAGTCAATTTTGAAAGTTTTACGGGAGTCGGAAATCATCCCGAACACTCCAAAATATTTTTGGGATACTTTAAATGTACTCGGAAGGCTATAAAAACTCACCCGACTCAACTTAACACGAACCGTAAATAAAATTCTCGAAAAATTACATTATCGATAAATCGTCGAAAATTATAGAAATTTGGGCATCCCTCGGGATCGTAATCGTCATCGTCCTTCTTGAATCGTCAATCGTAAAAATTATAACCTCGAACATCGGCTTTAACCAAAATACTTATATATATAGAAATTAAAATTTATTAAAAATTTCAAAAATTAGCGTAATTTAGGGTAACGTTAATGACCTCGGTTCTAGGGTGTCACATCCACCCCTCCTTAAAGAGAGCGACGTCCCGGCGCTCGCCTCTTCTTGTACTCACATTTCGTTCTACTGGAACAGATGAGGATACCTTTCCTTGAAAAAGTCCTCACGTTCCCAAGTGTATTCCGGTCCACGCTTAGAATTCCATCGGACCTTCACAATAGGAATCCTACTACGTTTCAGCCGCTTGACCTCTCGGTCCATAATTTCCACAGGTTCTTCCACAAAATGCATTTTGTCGTCTAGTCGAATCTCGTCCAAAGGAATCACCAATTCCTTATCCGCCAAACTCTTCTTCAGGTTCGATACGTGAAACGTGTCGTGAATAGCACTAAGCTCGCTCGGCAATTCTAATTTATACGCTACTGGTCCAATTCGTTCGACGATCTTAAACGGTCCTATATACCTCGGACTCAACTTTCCTTTCTTCCCAAAACGAATTACACCCTTCCACGGCGATACCTTGAGCATAACCATATCTCCAACTTCAAACTCCAACGGTTTCCTTCTGTTATCGGCATAACTCTTCTGTCGGCTTCTCGCAGCAAGTAGTCGGTTCTTGATTTGCACAATCTTCTCTGTCGTTTCTAAAACCATTTCGGGTCCAGTCAATTGACTTTCTCCTACTTCACTCCAACACACAGGCGATCTACACTTCCTTCCATACAATGCTTCGAACGGTGCTGCCTTGATACTCGCATGATAACTATTATTATACGAAAATTCCACCAGAGGCAAGTGGCGTTCCCAACTTCCTCCAAAATCAATCACACATGCTCGGAGCATGTCCTCCATCGTCTGAATAGTTCGTTCACTCTGGCCGTCAGTTTCCGGGTGATAAGCCATGCTTAAACTCAATTCAGTGCCCATCGCACATTGAAGCGATTTCCAAAATTCCGATGTAAATCTACTGTCGCGATCCGAAATGATCGATAACGGCACTCCATGTCTACAGACGATCTCTTTCACGTACACACTGGCGAGCTTTTCCATGCTGTCCGTCTTCTTCATAGGTAAGAAATGAGCAGATTTCGTTAACCTATCCACAATTACCCATATCATATCACATCCACTAGGAGTCCTAGGTAAACCCGTCACGAAATCCATAGCGATTTTCTCCCATTTCCATTCTGGGATCTCTGGTTGTACCAACAATCCAGATGGTTTCTTATGTTCTGCTTGAACCTTCGCGCAAGTCAAACACTTACTGATGTAACGAGCAATATCCGCCTTCATATTCGGCCACCAATAAACGTTCTTCAGGTCGTGGTACATTTTGTCCGATCCAGGATGTATCGAATACTTCGACTTATGCGACTCACTCATAACCAATTCTCGAACTCCAGGATTTCCTTCCTCAGATGAACACAATGGTAACCAAATCCGATTCTCAAAATATCTCAGTCCGTCTGACCTAATCACGAAAAGAGGTTCAACATTCGTCCCAAGTTCTCAGCTTCAACATTCCCTTTCATTAGTCCTCTCTCCTGAGCCTTCAGTATAGTTTCGGTTAAGTCAACGCTCTCAGTCATCACTAATGCTCTGACCCTCAAAGGTTTCTCCCGTTCCTTCCTACTCAGTGCATCCGCTACAACGTTCGCCTTGCCAGGGTGGTAGCGAATTTCGCAGTCATAATCACTCAGTAGTTCAACCCATCGTCTCTGTCGCATATTCAACTCCTTTTGATCTAAAATGTGCTGCAAACTCTTGTGGTCAGTGAATACAACACACTTCGTCCCATACAAATAATGTCTCCACAACTTCAACGCAAAAACTACAGCTCCTAATTCCAAATCGTGCGTCGTGTAGTTCTCCTCATTCTTCCTCAGTTGCCTCGACGCGTAAGCTATCACCTTTTCACGTTGCATCAATACCGCTTCATAACCCTTACGAGACGCATCACAATACACTACGAAGTCTTCGGTTCCTTCAGGCAATGACAATATCGGTGCGGAACATAACTTATCCTTGAGCGTTTTGAAAGCAAGTTCTTCCTCATTTCCCCATTCATACACCCTATTCTTTTCGGTAAGCCTTGTCAATGGTTTTGCAATCAACGAAAATCCTTCAATGAACCTTCGATAATACCCAGCTAAACCAAGGAATTGTCGAACTTCAGTCGGCGTTGTCGGTGCTGACCATTCCCTGATCGCTTCGACCTTGGCAGGATCCACACGAACTCCCTTACTATCAATCACGTGACCTAAGAACTGCACTGATTCCAACCAAAATTCACACTTCGAGAACTTTGCATACAGCTTCTCCTTCTTTAACAACTCCAAAATCTTTCTCAGGTGCTTCTCGTGCTCCTCCTTACTCTTAGAGTAAATCAGTATATCATCGATGAAAAAAATAACAAACTTATCTAGATACGGCTTGCACACGCGATTCATAAGGTCCATGAATACAGCAGGCGCGTTTGTCAACCCAAACGGCATCACTCGAAATTCAAAGTGTCCATACCGCGTACGAAAGGCAGTTACAGGAGTATCCTCCTCTCTTACACGCAGTTGATGATACCCTGATCTTAAATCGATCTTTGATTATACACTGGAACCTTGTAATTGATCAAATAAATCGTCAATCCTCGGTAATGGGTACCGATTCTTAACCGTCAGCTTATTGAGTTTCCTATAGTCAATACACATCCGAAACGAACCATCTTTCTTCTTCACGAACAACACTGGCGCTCCCCAAGGTGATGAGCTCGGCCTAATAAATCCCTTGTCCATCAATTCCTTCAGTTGTTCCGATAACTCCTTTAACTCAGATGGTGCTAAGCGATAAGGTGCACGTGCAACCGGCGCAGCTCCTGGCACCAAATCAATTCGAAACTCGACCTCACGGGTAGGTGGTAAACCTGGCAACTCGTCTGGAAAAACTTCCAGATATTCGCAGATAACTGGTACCTCTTCAATCCTCGCCTCTAACTCACCATCACTCGAAACTTGTGCCAAAAACACATCGCATCCGTTCTCTACGTACTTCATCATTTTCAAACAGGAAATCACTTTCAAACGAGAAGTGCATTCGTCTCCCTTCACCGTCAAAACTTTATTCCTCAGCGGAATCTGAACTAATCTCTCGCCGCAGACGATCATAGCACTGTGCGCCATTAGCCAATCCATTCCCACAATCACGTCAAACGATCCTAGCTCTATAGGCATCAAGTCGATCTTAAAAGCGTAATTTCCTAACTTCAAGGTACACCCTTTTAGTATAGAATTCGTACTAACAATTTTTCCATCGGCTAACTCAACGTTATAACTAGTTGCTAACAACACCGGTTTTCTATCGATATGACGACTAAATCTAACATCTACAAAACTCTTGTCGGAGCCAGAATCAAACAAAATACTAGCATAACAAGCGTCTAGCAAAAACGTACTGGTAACCACATTAGGACCCTGTGGTTTATCAGCCGTTCCCACTTGATATACAGCAGCCGCATTGTTACCTCCCCGCTTGTTTCCTGCCTTCGGGCAATTCACTTGCACATGGCATCTCTCTCCACAACCATAACATCCCCTCATTCTGATAGCATTAGCCCCTGTGGCTACTCCTCCCGTTCGGCAACCAGACGTCCTATGACCTGCTTTTCCACACTTGCCGCATGCAGGCGGGCAATTCCCGACATGATACAAATTGCACCTACCACAATGGGGATTCACTTTCACTCCTCTAGGGTTCGTCACTGCCCTCATCCCTTCATTCCTTCTCTGGTTAAACTGCTGATTTTGGTTCGGACCATGGTTGTTTCGATTCCCACCTCGGTTCTGGCCTTGGGATTGATTGCCTTGTGCCGCTTCCCATTTCCTCTTGTTCCCTTCGGCAATGGAGTTCTGCTTGTCCTGGAGCTTGACGTCCATCAATGCGTGAGCCATCTGGACCGCTTCCTCAAACGATCCAGGTTTTGACGAAGTTGTTTCACCTTTGATATTGCTAGATAAACCCTTAATGTACTGCTTCATCTTCTTGGCATCATTGGCAAAAACATCTGGACACAAAAGGCTTAATTCGTTAAACCTCCTGGTGTAGGCAGCTATATCGTTGTTCTTCAAGGTCAAGTGCCTCAACTCATCCTCCAATTGTCCCAATTCCTCTTCTGGGCAAAACTTCTTAGTCAACAGAGCTTTTGTCGCATTCCACGTCCTTGCATTCGCTACAGCCAATCCAACCGTAGCTACCTGGGTATTCCACCAACTTAACGCATCATCAAGAAACGTAGCAGCCGCAAACTTCACTTTGTCCGCTTCTACACAACCGCTGATTTCAAAAGTACTTTCAACCTTTTCCAACCATCGTCTAAGTTCTAAAGCTCCACCCGTTCCACGAAACTGCGTGGGACCGCATTTCATAAAACTAGAATAGGTACACACTCTCGGGGCTTGCTGTCTCCCCGCGTTCCTTCCCTGGTCCTGATTTCTCCCGGCTCGGTCCGCTTCCAGCGCATTTGCTATAGCTTCCTGAATCATGGTGTTAACACGATCGGCGGTCAACTTTGGAGGCATGGTGTTATCGAATATCTCTTTCTGCAAGACAGGGAAAATAGAAAAACAATGTAAGTATACATATCAAGTTTCCGAGACATAATATACATACAACGACACATCACTACGGAGTTACTAATATTCATCAATTCACATCACAAAAGATCAAATTTAAGACATATCACAGATCATGAAAGGTAACATGGATTGTATTGATAATTAACCAAAATTGTGACAAGTATTGCCACTACAATCGTTCACCGCAAAACTTAAGTCCTCAAGTTTCTCGTCATAATGCCATCATATAAAAGTCTAAAACAGTTCTATTACAATGATCAAAGAAAAATACAAGATAAGCAACTAGGCATGTGGTGATCCACACGGCCTTTTGGATGGCGGCTCGTCATCGTCTTCCTCGGGTTCCTCATCACTATCGTCCTCATCCACATCATCCATTTTTCTCTTTCCTTTGTCATCCGGCCCACATTCCGTCTCCTTTTTCGTCCCTGATGTGGATACACACTCAATCACTACCTGACTTCCCACCGTAATACAAGCACCTCTAGTAGGCGGCTGAATCATGAAGTCATTAGCCTCCATCTCCAAATCGTCCACGAATCTCCAATCCGGGGGCAATGATGCTCTAACTCGATGCTCCCAACCCTGCATCCTTGACAACCTCACTTGATCTTCCCTAACACGGTCAAGACTAGCGCTCAAATTTGCGACCATCGATCTTAGACTGTTGATGTCACTTTTGTTCACATTTCCATCATACTCAATTCTTGCAGTCCTTTCCAACAGTCTTTGGTGTTCCCTTTCATTCTTATCAAACCTCTTAATTACCCTGGTCTCAACTACAAACCGCTCATACATCAACCTTTCCATCCTCCCCAAACGACCTGCGGGATCCCAGTAGTGTCTTGGTCTCGGAAAGTAGACCCTTGCAATATTCTCATGAATCGATGGCGACTTGGATGATTTGCTGGACTCTCCACTGCTCCCATTACTTACTCGAACAAATCCTGGCACTGTTCTCAAATAGTCCTTACAATTGTCCATCGGGCGATTAAAGGGTTGCTGCTCATATCGACCGGTTGGTGGTACTTCATAACCCTTTGGCGAATTCGGAGATTGAAACAAATCAGGTTCGGTCTGGCCTACAGCATTCTCGGGAATGCCATCATCCATTAGCTCCTCGGGCTCTTCTTCAGAATCCTCACTCTCGTCACTACTAATGCTAAAATTATCCACCTCACTTTCGTCATTGTCGTTTTCCGGCCCTATTTCCTCTTCTGGAGCGATCCATCCATTATCATTGTCCGGCGGGTTCGGAGGGAACGGTCCCCCTTCGTGACCTACGACGTAATCGTTTCCATTATCATTAGGCGGTACCTCGGCCATTCCTGCAATAACAGCGAATTTCGGAGGGTACATAAGTAATTATACAATATTTATAAATACATGCATGCAAATGCAATGCAAAGGTGGTACATATGCCCGAAATGTAATAATATGATGCTCATGCATGATTAATACAAAAATTACGATGTCGGATATTCCACGTAAAATTCAGCGTCTACATATAGTAATTCCATACTTACGTAATAATTACCCACATATATACTTCACTCAAAAGTATACGTCAAATGCCATGAATACAAAAATAAATCTTACCGGAGCCATGCAGGATAGTTGTGTGTGCTTGGACCATTTCTTACGACACCAAAAGTTATAGTTTAGGATTTTCAAAAACGACCTAGTTCTCTATAACTCATGGCTCTGATTACCAATCTGTAACACCCCCACAAATGTTATGCGCAGCGGAACTACAACATTGGGTGCTACACAGTATTCATTGCACACAAGATATATCAAACGACGCTAAAAAGACGTCAACTTAAAACTTGAATTTAAAATTGTTAGATGATACATGTCCACGGTTTTTCCAACCCCAATAGGTACAACAGAGTTTAGCGTTTTCGGTCCCCATGAATCTCAACCCAAGAATTTCAGTTTTACAACAACATAACATTAAACTTTAAAATTGTTTAAGTAGAAAAAGGAGGAAAAACAAGCGGACTCCAAGCCATACACACAACATCCATCCCATGCACGCTCCATTCTACACTTCAGCGGTTACCTGAAACACATGCCAAAATTTAGGTCAACGAATACATTGAGTGGAATTCATAGGTTTTACAATCAATTTGAACGTATATAAAATAAAAACCATTCGTGATCATTTATAGACTTGTCGATCAAACAATCTATATTCAGGATACTGACAATTGTGTTTAAGCTCATGACACTAATCCGTTAACTCAATCACCCGCGTAATAAATACCGGCGTGATTCAGATGAAACCAGTGCCCCTTCTAAAGGCATCAGTTGCAATTATACCTTATCTCTCATACAAGATAATCTACCGCAGAACTTACTCAACGTACAGCTTCTCGGCTAGCATTGGGTCGTTAGCCCCGTAGTACTACAAATTGTATAAGCGGCTATTTCCCCCTACTCGAGGGCAGGACAATAGTTAATAGTTCATGAATTTAGGGTCTTTTGCAACTTTGGTACTCAACACAATTTCTAAGGCAACATTCGGGTCTAACAATCATTCATGATATACGTTCCTTTTAAAAACTAGCATGCATTTCCCTCGCGGGTAAAACAATTTGAAATAAATATAAGCGAGGCTGTAAATTCACACCTTATATATTAAGTAGTCGGTAGTTCGAGAGATGATCACTGACGACGAAACGGATGCCCGGATAAATCAACACCTATCACCAATAACGCGTAATGAGTAATCTCATTTTAAATACCTTACGGTACTGTATAAAATACATATATACTAGTCACTTAGGACAATTATAACTCACGCCAAAAACAAAACAACAAGCATTACTCATTTTATACCATTCGTTCTTATTACTTACGTTATCCATTTTTACTCATTTTCGCCGGTACTCACCGAAAGTACGGGCTGTTTTACCATATTTAACCATACTTATAAAATTTGACAAAATTCTCAAAAATCCTATAAGACCTGTAGATAACACATTTTTAATCCCAATAAAAGTTTTTACTTCTACGACTCGTTACTCAACGCTTTTCAAAAACTACATTTTACGGGCTGAAATTGTACTTCGACCAACTTTGACCTCTTTGACCCATATGAAATGCACCTTTGACTTCTTTGACTCCTAAGTCAACTTATAGACTCATTTACACAGGTTTGTGACCAAATTTTGACCCTTGACCATTTACCAATTCATACTTGTGGTCCTCGGGATTTGACTAAAACTATACATAAATTCGGATTATGAAAGTTCTCGTCTCCCGGTACTCGATCTTTAAAACCTCATAACTTTTAGCTCGTTTTGAGTCACGGGCTCTACCTTATACCAAATTAAAGATAAAAAGACCCTCTACATCTACATTTAGTTTTCAAGACCTGTAGGAAAAATAATTTTTATGAAAAGGCCTCAAAGTTTCTGCCTAAATTTGACTACTCCAAAATCATGCTTAAACTCGATTCCAATCCTACTAATCACCACTAGGCATCATCCTAAGCTTCCTTAATCACAACCAAACACAAATTTTCAGTCCTACCCCTATTGATCAACCAACCTCATAATCTAAAATCAAAGAAAACAAACATGCAACCACTTAAACCTATTTAAAACATCACTAAACACTAAACCAAACACAAGGATAATACTCAAAATCATCAACCACCATGGCTCCCCAAACACCCCCTTGTGCCGTGGGGTTTGGGTGACCAAATCACCACAACCAAATGAATTTTGGTGGGTTTTATTGGTGATTATACTCACACTAGGCATGAATTTAACATGCATCACAACAATTAGCCTCAAAAACGGATTTGATTGTTCTTGAAAAATTTTGGAAAATTTATTTGAATGCATGTGGGATTTAAGTACATAGAAAGGTGGGGAATGACAAGATTAGATGTGGTCTAACCTTAGTTTCAATGAAAATCAAGTAGAAAAATTTTTGATGGTGTTCTTGGTGGTTTGGGGGTGACCGTCGGCTAGAGGGCAAGAGAGGGAGAGTTTTGATTTTGTTTTTGTGAAATGTTACTATGTGTTTGTGTTTGTGCATTTTTGTGGTATTGGGAGGGACCAAATTGCAAATAAAGGTTTCTTTTGGCCTTAAGTTAAAAACGTCCTCAAAACTTTGCGGGTTCGACTCACTAGTCAATTTTGAAAATTTTACGGGAGTCGGAAATCATCCCGAACACTCCAAAATATTTTTGGGATACTTTAAATGTACTCGGAAGGCTATAAAAACTCACCCGACTCAACTTAACACGAACCGTAAATAAAATTCTCGAAAAATTACATTATCGATAAATCGTCGAAAATTATAGAAATTTGGGCATCCCTCGGGATCGTAATCGTCATCGTCCTTCTTGAATCGTCAATCGTAAAAATTATAACCTCGAACATCGGCTTTAACCAAAATACTTATATATATAGAAATTAAAATTTATTAAAAATTTCAAAAATTAGCGTAATTTAGGGTAACGTTAATGACCTCGGTTCTAGGGTGTCACAGATGCGGTGAAGATTGTCGTACGAAATTGATGGTGATTGGAAATGTGGAACTATATGGATAAGTTTGAGTAACTGATGGATATATCGTAATACTGGTAGTAATTTGGAAATGTACAAATAGACGAAAGGAAATAGTAATATAAAGATTAATTCTGATCCGAAATTAAGTATAGCAGAAAACGATAAAAAGGACGGTATTGCTGCGAATGTCGGCAGGAAATGAAATTTTATTTCTTCTAACATAAAATAAACTCGGAATTCAACAGTATAAGATAAGGAAAGATGGTATTCTTGTTGTTACTGTAAATTGTGTGAGCAGGAGGAATTATAATGTGTAGTCGATGTATTTTCACCATATGGGTAATTGTATATCTACTTGTCGCAAGTACGGACTAGCTGGATGTTAAGCTGCGGAAGGAATAACAAGGAATGTAGTTATAGGAATTAGTATACCTGGAAGTAGTGAAATGTTTTTATTATGGTAAAGGAGTATGGATAAAAGAATTGTTCTGCTAAGGGAAATCAATAGGAAAGGAATGTTGTTGTTATTGCAGCTTATATATTTTTGGAAATGCTGATAAGTCTTGAGATTCAAATGTTGTAATTTGTATATTCTTATTTAATACTCATTGGGTTAGTCTATTGTTTGAATAATATGTCCGATGAAGTTCTGAAGATGTTAATTTCAATTGACCTGGGGATGAGAAATCAACAAGAATTAGCGATTAATTGAAATGAGAAACAAACCGGTAGAAAGATTGTTGATAAATATATATATATTAAAAAGATATTCTCTGAACATATGGAATTAAGTGATGTCACGCAATTAACCGAATTAGAGCTATGTTGGAATTGCTGAATGAGGATGAAAGTTGTAGGATATAATAAGTAAAGATGGAAAGGATTGATTTGAAATGTTGCTGAGTATTGAGTACTGACTACAAGAATTAATAAGTGGAAATTTCTATTTAAGGATTTTGTTTGGTCAAAGAATGAGAAGTATGTAGGAGGAAACTATAACAGGTCGTATTTTTAGTGCACTTCACCAGTAGTAGCCGAAAGGGAATGAGAAGACGAGTTGGTATTTAAGAGCATTTTGTGATCGTCCTATGGAATCGTAGAGTTTACTTTCGTCTTGGGAAAAAGAAGCTTTGTGTTAGCTTAGTGATGGACGTTGTGTAATCTGCTTGTATATTTTGTCATTTGACACTGTTAGGAAATTAAGGATGATAATTTGATCAATTGTAAGGATTGGCGGATGAGACAACAAGAATAATCTGATAAGACTGGAAGGGTAAGTCACAAGAAGCATAGTAATGAAAGCAAGAAAAGAAGTTGGATGTTTTGAGAGTAAGATGATTGCTGTGAGATTGAACAAATTAATTACCAAGAAGCGGTATCCATTACTGAGGATTGATGTTTTGTCTGGTTAGTATTAAGGAAGGTAAGGAAAGTATTTGATAACAATTGTAAAATTGTTAAGGAAGGAGGAATGGTGTGTGAAATTCTTTGGATATGAATTTTAGCTGGAGTAGTATAAATTCTGGAATGTGCGATTTATGGCTGAAGTATTCGTGGGAAATCTTGACTACATTGAAGCGGCTAAGGATTTGTCGATACCGACGAAACCGACTGAAGCTTGTTAATTCCTTTGTTTAAGCTGGGTAATATCAAAGGTTTATTGATATGAGCTAAAACTCATATCAATTTATCAACAAATAACCCTAAAACATGAAACAAAATACCAATTTATCTTGCAAAAACAGTGTTATGTGGTATGTTTGTGTTTGTGTACACTTGTGTAGGTAAAAGGATGCATTTTCAAGCAAACAAGGAACAATCAAGCTTAAATTGATGAAAAAGACAAAGAAGGATCAAAAGTGACAAGACTTTAAAGTACAAGGACCTATCTTGAAAAACTGCCAAAGATGAAGGACCAAAGTGTAAATATTGTAAAAAGTCAAGATCATAGTCAAACAAGGTCAACTTTCAAGTCAACTTTCAAGTCAACTCAGTCAAAGGACCATTTCTGCTCAAGAATGAAGTTTGAAGGACTAAAAGTGCTCAAGAAATGAAGTTACAAGCCTTTAAGTGCAAACTGCCAAAGTCTAGGGACTAAATCTGCCTATCTTGGAAATTACTACAAGTTTAATCCTTGTGATACAATTCCAGCCAATGAGAAGCAAGCAAAATGAGCACAAGGATTGCCAAATCACAAGTATTAATTTCCCACTCAGCCGCCACTTATTAATGACAAAATCCCAACAGTTTAATCCGTGTGACTTGTTTTCAACCATTCAGAGCATGACACGTGTCAGTTTCAAACGGCCAAAAATTCCCAGAATCGTTTTTGAGCTACAATGGATTTCATGGAAAGTTGTGAACATCAAAAGCGCTTATTTTTTAGAGACGAACACAATGGTCATCACCAATTAACATCAAATTAACTAAATCAAAAAGCCCCAATTCATGTTCATACTTGGAAAATCAATTTAGCAGAATTGTGCCACGTGGAGACCTGGGATTGGTCTCAACACGTCACCATCCCCAACAAACTTCCTTCTCAAGTCTATAAATAGCAGCTTAGGGCTTCATTTGTACTAAGTAGTTGTAAGTGTGAAAAACACACACATTTACATTTTCTTTCAACTTTTTCCTTTCTTAGCTAAACTACTCAAGAGTTTGACACACTCTTGAGTTAGTTAGTTAGATAGCATCCTTTTAACAACTTTGTAACGGAATTCCATCAATAAAATTCAAATTCTTCATTTCCCGCCAAAATTTCTCTTCATCATTACTGTTCATACCTGCTTTCCATTGAGACTTGTGTTGCTGTTTGAAGTTTGTTATGATCATACATTGATCATAACTAACTTTGGAGGAAGAATTGTAGCTGTTTGTTGATTTCAAGTCAAATCCATAGCTATTGAGATGAATTCATGCCATGGAGATGTTTCTTGTTGATTTGTAGCAGTTTTGTTGATTGTAGATTGTGGATCTAGTGCTAAGGTGGTGGTTAGCACTAGGATAGAGAGTACAACACTCCTCTACTTCCCAATGGTTTCCTCACAAGGTTCAAATGCTACTTGATTTTGGTTCCACTAAAATTGTCAACTGCATGCTACTTTTCTAGTGTAAATCTTGATGATTGTATGATCAAATTTGTTTAGTTTGGATTTGATCTGATTCTAGACCTGTTTGTAGCTTAATTGTTACTTAACTGCTTATTGAATTGGTTTGTGTTTTAGTTGTTAGCCTTAATCAGTCCTTTCTAGTCCTATCACCTTATTTGAGTTCTAGTTGACCTCATTGCTTGCAAGTAGTTCTTACACATTTCTTTTTTAAGCATAAATTTGGTTTGTTAAAGGATTTCATTCAGTCTTAACTAGTTCTATAAAAGTCTTTGAAAATTTTCATATAGTTCAGATAAAGGAGTGTTTGGAATTAGCTTTTGAGAAGTTTTCAAGTGTTGGTTTTTGGCAAGCTAATGTTCATTTTCAGTCATTAGGTGATTACAAAGTGTTTTGAATAATTTTCAAGTCAAATAACAGTTCAAAAAGGCAATTGGCAAGAAAAAGCTTGGGTTCATTTTCATTCAGTTTTGCTTACAAAAAGTTGTCATTTTCATTTAGCTAGCATTTACTTGATACTTGATGAAAGTTAACCAAACCAGTTCTCAATTGTAGTTCAATATATGAAGTTTCATATCCTATAAGCATTTTGTACAGTTTCCATTCAGCTAGGAGAAATAAGCTAAAATCTGAATGCTTGAGGAAAGGCAAGTTACTGTAAATGGAAACTGCATTTTCAGATCTTTTGATTCTTTTCATTAACCAAGCAATTTTCTTTCACAAATCCACTTAGTAGTTGGTATTGGTTGATATTTGAGAGTTTCAGCTTTTTGTCAAAAAAATTCTGGTCAACGCTTGGTCAACATAAGCCATTTTCAGCTTATTTCAATTTCCCAGCTTATTTCTTGATGAAATTTGATATGACTTGATTTCCCGTTCATCATTTGAGCTCTTTAATCAGTTTAAGCACAAAAATCCAATTGTACATGTTCAGATTTTTCTAGAGCTTAATTTGTGCTTATTGTGAAGTGCTTATTTGCTTATTTGACATTTTCAGTAAGATTCCTTTTAAAGACCTAGCTTATTTTGAATTCTAAGTGTTTTGCAATTGGTTTGAATCATTTTGGTCCAGTAATAAGCTCAAACGAGCTTATTTGTTGAATAACCCGTTTTTGGCTTAAATAGTTTTTGATATTGCATTTTGGTCCCTCTTGTATTAAACAGTTTCTAACTTTGGCTAAAACTTGCTAATTTCTAGGGTTTGCACAAATAAGTCCTTTCAGTTTTGAATTTGTTAAATTTCAGTTAGTAGTTTTGGAATTTGTTACTTTTTGGTTAGTTTGTTACATAGTTTTCATAATTGATCCTTTTGGTTTGTTGTTTTACACTTCCAGTCCTTATACTTGTTAGAATTTACATTTTGAGCATTTATATTTCATAGAATTTACATTTTCAGTCCTTTTAGTTGTAAAATTTACATTTTGAGTTTTACTTGAATAAAAACTTAGTATTTGCATTATGTTTTACATATAAGTAGGTAATATTTTTCAGTTTTGCAAGGCTTGTTTGAATTAGCAAATAGAATATCCAAAAAAGATTAACAACCAAAAACAGTTAAAAATCCGATATTGATTGGACTTTCAATTAGCAAGAACTGAGAAAAACGAACTGCATTATATACAATTTCAAATGGCGCCGCTGCCGGTTCTTTGACTTTACGAGAGACTATCGATTGACGGTTTTCATTGGCTTTTGGGATCCATTCACCTTGTGAACGTTATTTTTACGTATCATAAATCAAAATCAAATAAAAAAAATCAAAAATATAAAAATATCTAAAAACTAAAAAATTAACAAAACAATTCTTTTCCTAAAGAATTGACCAAAAATATTTAAAAAAAATCCAAAAAGCAATCTTTTTCCTAAGAGATTGCACCCAAAAATATATATTATTGGATTCTCTCGGTTTTTATGTACATATAGTATTTTCTCTTAAAAACTCATAAATACAAAAATATTTTCCATATATTATTATAAGTAAATACGTATACGTATAAGAACAACCAATCTACATATTCTCCATAAGTATTGCCAAGGCAATACACCGTGTTGAGGGGCGTTCCGGTCCTTGACACGTGTATCGATCAAACAAAATAAAGCAAGAATAGATAAATACTCTCAATGAGCAACAATTCGAAGAATACGAACATTTAAGTGAATAGAAAGGCGATGTGCTATAAAATGCCATCTAAGGGTCAATAGGTACTTAAGTGCTTCGCGCCACCTAACCCCCCGTTCACTTGTAAGTATTCTAAGAAGGAAGGCTTCATTGGGGGTCTTGCACCCAAGTAGTACATATATATATTGTTATTTTCTTGTGGATATTTAATATTGAAACTCGAAGAGGATAATCCATTTCTCTTCAAAGTCACACGAGAGCTTCTCTCTCATTCCTCGTATTGAGTTGCATGCTCACTCGCGGGCGTGCACAAATACCGATTGGTGTACAACCTCTTCCTCCGAAAAGGAAGAAAAAGAGAACGAGTAAGACCACCACCGTCCATCAAGCCGATCACGAGAATCGTGCTTTGACTCCTCCACCACAAGAAGCCATGGCTATTGATAATCGCTCTTTGATGGAACGTATGCAAACCAATGTTCATGGATATGCTAGTGCTATTAAGATTCCCGAGATTCCCGCAAATACATTTGAGCTACACACATCTATGATTACTATGGTTTCACAATCACCTTTCTATGGTAACAAGAATGATGATCCTCATGCTCACCTTAAGAGATTACTTTCTCTTTGCAATACCATTAAGCACAATGGAGTTCCACATGATGCTATTAAGTTGATGTTAGTGTCATTTTCACTAGAGGGACCCGCTAAGCATTGGTTAGACACCCAACCACCCGATAGTATCACCACATGGGATGGTTTCACCACTAAGTTTTTGAACAAGTTCTTTCCTCCATCTAAGACCATGACCTTGAGGACATTAATTATAGGCTTTCAACAAAAACCTAGTCAATCCTTTAGTGATGCTTGGGAAGAGTATAGTGAGTTATTGAGGCGATGCCCTAACCATGGATTGGATGATGTTCACCAAATCAATACCTTCTATAATGGCCTTAAACCTCACCACCAAGATTCACTCAATGCTTCCACTGGAGGGAATATTCTTCTTAAATCCGTGCAAGAGGCCTTGGACATCATTGAGACTAAAGCAATGGTTCAAACAAACAATCAATTTGAAGAAAGGGTTCATGTTATCCAAAACAATTCTCAAACACCTTGTGACAACCAACTCCTCAAGTTTCAACAAGAGATCATTCAAAAGATGGATAGAGATAGTGAGAGGAATTTGAAAGTACAACAAGAAATACTTCAAGATTTTAAGAACATTTCATTGAACAATTCTTCAAATGATGTGAATGCCATTACCCTTTCTTGTGTAACTTGTGGAGGTCCCCATTCTTATGAACAATGTGATAAGGTGCAAGTGTATCAAGGGGAATGCTATGCTTACCAAGAGGAACATCGTGAACACTTCAAGCCAAATATCAATCAAAATAACCTTTCTTACAAGTCCCAAAACTACCTTACTCCACCGGGATTCCCACCCCAACCACCCACCCAAATTCAACAAAATCCTCCTCAAATTTTACCAAGGAATCAAGGGCAAAGACCACCTTACCAAGGAAATAACTACAAGGCAACCAATCATTTTCAACCTCAAGGAAATCAATTCTATCCACCAAACCAAGGGTTTAATCCACCACCTCAATCTTTCCCACAACAAGGTTTTTATCAAGGAAATGTGCAACCTAACCCCATGGATTTGATGCTTCAAAAGTTTACTTCTTTTGAGAAACAATTGAGAGATAATCAAGAGGAAAATAACAAGAAATTTGCTCTTCTCCAAAACCAAATTATGTTTAATCAAAGACCACAAGGGGCTTTACCTTCCAACACACAAACTAATCCAAGGGCAAATGTCAATGCTATTACAACAAGGAGTGGAACAACAACAAAGGATCCTTCACCTCCTAAACCTACTATTGTTCAACCCACTTGTGCTCCTACTTGTGACAAGCCTTCTACCTCTACTTCACCTCCTCAAAATGCTCCTATTCACTCAAACACACCCTCTCAACCTATTCATACTTCTCCTTTACCTTCCACACTTCCCAATGAAGAAGCTAACAAAGACAAATCTTCCACTACAACACCTATTCCACCTACACCAAAACCTACTCTTCCATATCCTTCAAGGTTGAAAAAGGACAAGTTAAAGAACAAGGATGACATCCAAGTCTCCAATTTCTTAAGGATGTTCAAGCAACTCAACATCAATATATCCTTTGCGGAAGCTCTTGCTTATATGCCAAAGTTTGCTAAGATGTTCAAGGATTTGCTCTCAAACAAAGAAAAATTGATTGATTTGCCCAACACATCCCTTAATGAAAATTGTTCCGCAGTGTTACTTAAAACCTTACCAACAAAACTTGGAGATCTGGGGCGCTTCTTGATACCTTGTAATTTTCCCGGTGTTGAAAATTGCATGGCTTTGGCGTATCTAGGGGCAAGCATAAACCTCATGCCTTTATCGGTTTGGAAAAAACTCTCTCTTCCCAAGCTCACTCCCACTAGGATGACTCTTGAATTAGCCAACCGAACCATAGCTTACCCCGTAGGTATAGCGGAGGATGTGTTTGTAGGTGTGGATAAGTTTACGTTTCCGGCCGACTTTGTAGTGGTTGATTATGACATGGATCCTAGAGTGCCTTTGATTGTTGGTAGACTGTTTTTTAGAACGGGTCGTACTTTGATAGATGTGGTGGAAGGAGAACTAATTATGAGAGTAGAAGATGAGAGAGTGGTGTTTAAGTTAGGGCAAGTTTGTGATAGGAAAGAGGTTAAGGAGTCTAGACCGTGTGAGACTATTAACATTGTTGATGTGTTGGATGAGGTGTGTGATGAACACTTTCATGATGCTTGTAAGAGCACTAGTGAGGAGATGCCCCATGTTGAAACCGTGGCCTCAATTGCTCCCTCTTTAACACCTTTTGGAGAGAGTGATTTCCTCTTGGAGGAATTTGAGTCAAACTTTCTTGGTGATGATGATTCTCCCATTAATTGGGAAGAAGATATTCTTACAATCCAAAAGTTGCTCAATGAGGACCCTATTCCTTCTCCTATTCCACAAGAAATTACCATTGAGGAACCTTCCATAGTACAACCTTCCATAGAGAGTCCACCTCCTATTGAACTTAAGGACCTTCCATCCCACTTAGAGTATGCTTTCTTAGAAGGCAAAGACCAATTACCTGTGATCATTGCTAAAGATTTGAAAGAGGATGAGAAGGAGCAACTTATTGAAGTCCTTAAGAAACACAAGAAAGCCTTAGCATGGAAAATATCCGACATAAGGGGAATTGATCCATATTTTTGTACACACAAAATCCTTATGGAGGATGACTATAAACCCGCCATTCAAAACCAAAGGAGAGTTAACCCAAAAATCCATGAGGTTATTAAGAAGGAAGTGATTAAACTCTTAGATGCGGGTATGATTTACCCCATTTCCGACTCTCCATGGGTTAGCCCGGTTCATTGTGTTCCAAAGAAGGGTGGAATCACCGTGGTGCCTAATGAGAACAATGATCTTATTCCCACGAGACTTGTGACCGGTTGGAGAGTTTGTATTGATTATCGAAAACTCAATGAGGCGACTAGGAAAGACCATTTCCCGCTTCCTTTTATGGATCAAATGCTTGAACGCTTAGCGGGAAATGAGTACTATTGTTTTCTTGATGGCTTTTCGGGTTATTTCCAAATACCCATTGACCCTAAGGATCAAGAAAAGACCACATTCACTTGTCCCTACGGTACATTTGCTTACAAGAGGATGCCTTTTGGCTTATGTAATGCACCGAGGACGTTTCAAAGGTGCATGATGGTGATTTTCCATGACATGATTGAGCAAACCATGGAGGTTTTTATGGATGATTTTTCCGTCTTTGGAAATTCATTTACCTCATGTCTCACTAATCTTGAGAGAATGCTTAAGCGTTGTGAGGAAACACGTTTAGTGCTTAATTGGGAGAAATGTCACTTTACGGTGAAAGAGGGGATTGTTTTAGGACACAAAATATCCAACAAGGGATTAGAAGTTGATCGAGCTAAAATTGATGTGATTGCTAAGCTTCCCCCACCCACCTCGGTTAAAGGTGTGAGGAGTTTCTTAGGTCATGCGGGATTTTATAGGCGCTTTATACAAGATTTTTCTAAGATAGCTAGACCGATGACTCACCTCTTGGAGAAAGAGGCTCCTTTCATTTTTAACCAAGATTGTTTGGACTCTTTTGAGACTCTTAAGGAAAAATTGACTAAGGCTCCCGTTTTGGTTTCTCCAAATTGGGAATTACCTTTTGAGCTTATGTGTGACGCTAGTGATTATGCGGTGGGGGTCGTCTTAGGACAAAGAGTTAATAAGCATTTTCAACCTATACACTATGCAAGTAAAACCATGACCGGTGCACAACTTCATTACACTACCACGGAAAAAGAGTTGCTTGCTATAGTATATGCTTTTGAGAAGTTTAGACCATACCTTGTGCTTTCTAAAACCATAGTGTATACGGATCATTCCGCTCTCAAGTATCTTATGACAAAACAAGATGCTAAGCCTAGGCTTTTGAGATGGGTTTTGTTGCTTCAAGAGTTTAAGATAGAAATTTGTGATAAGAAAGGGGCCGAGAATTTAGCGGCGGATCACTTGAGTAGACTTGAGCATCCTTTTCAAGGAGATTTACCACATCAAGAAATCAATGAATCTTTTCCATTGGAGGAGCTCATGTCTATCTCTTCTCAAGAGGATGCCACTCCTTGCTTTGTGGATATCGCAAACTATCTTGTGGGCAATGTGCTTATTGAGGGTCTTACTTATCAACAAAAGAAGAAGTTTCTTAAGGAAGTTAAGTATTACTTTTGGGATGATCCATATCTTTTTAGGCAATGTGCGGACCAAATCATTAGACGGTGTGTAGATGGGCCCGAGGCATTTAAGATCTTAGAAGCATGTCATAAAGGACCCACGGGTGGACATCTTGGGCCCAACTATACCGCCAAGAAAGTCTTTGATTCGGGTTACTATTGGCCTTCCATTTACAAAGATGCCCATGAAATGGTGAAATTTTGTGATGTGTGTCAAAGACAAGGAAAAATTACGCAACGTGATGAGATGCCACAAAATTTTATCCAAGAGTGTGAGATATTTGATGTATGGGGCATTGATTTCATGGGACCTTTTCCATCCTCTAAGGGAAACAAGTATATACTTGTAGCGGTGGATTATGTGTCCAAATGGGTGGAGGCTAAAGCCTTACCTACCAATGATGCTAGAGTTGTTGTGAAGTTTTTGAAACAATTGTTTGCTAGATTTGGTGTACCTCGGGCCATCATAAGTGATCGTGGTACGCACTTTTGTAATGATCAATTCACGAGAGTGATGAAGAAGTATGGAGTTAATCATAGACTTTCTACCGCGTATCACCCTCAAACAAATGGTCAAACCGAGGTCACAAATCGTGGTTTAAAGAGAATTTTAGAGAGAACGGTGGGAGAGCATCGATCTTCTTGGTCGGATAAGCTTGATGATGCTTTGTGGGCGTTTAGGACGGCTTTTAAAACACCAATTGGTTGTACTCCTTATAGGCTTGTCTATGGAAAAGCGTGCCACCTCCCATTTGAGTTAGAACACAAGGCATCTTGGGCTCTCAAATGGGCTAATTTTGATTTAAACCAAGCCGGTTCCCATAGGAAAGATCAACTCAATGAGATGGATGAATTGAGAGCCAATGCCTATGAAAATTATTTGCTTTACAAGGAAAAGACTAAGAAATTGCATGATGCTACGATCAAGAATCGTGAGTTCAAAGTTGGAGAGCCGGTTCTCCTCTTTAACTCAAGATTGAAACTTTTTGCGGGCAAGCTTAAGTCGAGATGGTCCGGTTCATTCACTATTGCTCAAGTGTTTCCATATGCAACTATTGAGTTGTCACAACCCGATGGTCCAAATTTTAAAGTGAATGGTCACCGTGTTAAGCATTACTTTGGTGAGGATATTTCCGTTGAAATGGTCCAAGAGATCCCTATTTTCCCCATGAATTAATTCATTGAGGGACGAGTCGAGCTAGAGACTCATTAACTCAAGCATCGTATAACTAGGTTTAGAGTGTTGTAGGTTAGAAATAAAGGTATAGACTTGGAGATAAGTGTAGGGGAGACCTTCTTTTGTCTTCATGATTGTTTGTAGGGTTGCTCACTCATCTCATGCTTTGGAGCTTATGGAGGAGGCCCTTGTATCCGGTTCACTTCATTACTATAGTGATTTTTCATTGACACCTTGTGCTTAAACATGATTTCACTAATAGTTGTCCTTTCCTTAACTTGGGTTAAGCAAAGTCTATTCATCGTCATAAGTGTAGGGGAAGTTTTTATACTTCCATGCTCTTAAACATTGAGGACAATGTTTAGCTTAAGTGTAGGGGGGTCTTCTATCGAAGTGACCTTACCTAGAACTTGTCATTGTCTTTCATGATAACATGGAAAATTGGATTTTCAATGTTTTTCAAATTTTTGATCTACTTTGGCCAACAAAAATATGCATTCATAATTTTTGCATTAATCATTTTTCATTTTGCATAATACATTTGCATTGTATATATTTCTTCTCTTATTTTTCATCAAAAATATATAAAGAAAAAAAAATATAATAAAAACATGGTTGGTACACGATTTTGTATGGGTTCTTCTATATTCTCTCGATATCCTCTCGAATTGATCTTGGTTCTAAGTGGAATGATTGTTCTTGGTTACTAAAAAGTGGGTTTAGTTTTCTAATCTACTAAAAAGTTTAAATGTACCAAAATGAAAACTTAAATCAAAGACAATTAATTTAATGACAATTAATAAAAACTTGAATTAAAGTTAAAATTAAAATTAAAATTAAAATTAAAATTAAAATCACAGTTAAAATATAAAATATGAAATAAAAATGAAGAAACAGTAACACTAAAGAAACAGTAACAATTAATGATGCTCAAAGGATGATTGATTCGGAAGTTTGACCTTGATTCGGAACTTTTCACTCGGAACTTGGTTCGGAACCCTTGATCCGGAACTTCGTTCGGAAGTTTACTCGGAACCTTCACTCGGAAGTTGATCCGGAACTTTCTTCGGAAGTTGATTCGGAAGTTGTTGATCCGGAAGTTCACTCGGAACTTTTGATCCGGAAGTTGGTTCGGAACTTTTGGCTCGGAAGTTTATTCGGAAGATTTGGAAGGAACATTCATTCAGAACTTTTTTAAAAGAAAAACTCATTCGGAACTTTAAAAACAAACATTCATTCGGAACTTTTTGAAATGACATTCATCCGGAACTTTTTAACTCATTTGGAACTTTTAAGGAAAAAACTCATTCGAAACTTTTAAAAGGAAGTTGATTCGGAACTTTTGCTCATCCGGAACTTGTTGTTCATTCGGAAGTTTTGCTCATCCGGAACTCTTGGTTCGTCCGGAACTTTTGGCTCATCCGGAACCTGGGAACTCAAGAACAGTACTTTCAGAAAAAACAGGGTAGTACGATTTTGATCCAAAAATCACCAAGTTTCTAACCAAAAACTTAAATAAACTAATCACTAAGCATCTACTAACCATAAAATACAAATCCCATCAATAAAAACGTAAATCCAACAACTTTTTAAAATCAAAACTCAACTAAATAAGAACTTAAGAACTTGAAATGAAAGATGATGATGATCAAGATGAAATGGAAAGATTAAACTAGAACTTATATTGATGATTAATGTTTTAACAATCACAAAACAAAGATTAAAATTACAAGATTGAAAAACAAAGATCAAAATCACCAAACACCCTAGTGGTGTTCGTGATACCTACGAACAAGAAGGGAGAAAAAGATGGGGGAAAGAAAAACTAAAAAAACTAAAAAAACTGAATGGAAAGTGTGAGGGGATTCCTTTTTATAGGTGTCCCCTTTGGTTGGTGAGTGGGCTTTCTCCCGTTCTTCTTGTCTTCTCGTCTTTTCAGAAAAGTTGACGTTTTCGATTCTGATTCGGGATTTGTCGTCGATTAATTTCAACTCGTCTTTTAATTTCTTCGTTTAATAGACTTGAGTTTCTTCGACTTATGTAAATCTTCCATCTTTGGTCCTTTTCTTTGATAAATCTTAAATTGGGCCAAATGACTTCAAATCTTTTGCATCTCTTGGACAATAGACTTCGTCTTGAGTCTTTTTCTTCGATAAATCCCGTGCAATCCCATGTTTTCTTCAATATTCATCCGGTTGGCTCTGAAAACACAATAAACACAAAAACCACGCATAATTCCAAACAAATGATATTAAATACGCGTTTTGGTCTCGTTTTAGCCAGAATTAAGTGGTAAAAGGATGGGTGTTTACACACCTATCAAATCCCCTACACTTAACCATTGCCATGCCCTCATGCAATGCTTAGTGATAAAGCAATTTTACACTTTTCTCATAATCCATCAACCTTGGCCTTATTAAAACACTACTAAACAAAAATTAAAGTACTAAAAGAAATTAAACTTTAAAGGAAACAAAAGGATAGAAAACCATTTTCATTTGAAAATAGCTACATGGAGATAACTTGCAAAGAAATCAATGACTTACATTAGGGCTTTGGTGCTGCGAAGATTTATCACCCTCAAGTTTCACGTTCCCCAAACTAAGCTTAAAAACGAGATCATTGTTATTATAAGTTAGTAAATCAAACACTTACACACATGGCTTAATTAAATGCTTAAACTCCCTTATTCCTAGGTGTATCTCTTATATCTTATTTTTGTCTTAGAATGATCTTGAAGATGCATTTTTGGACTTATTTCGATAGTTTATTTAGGCCGAAAGCAAAGTAGGACGATTTGATCAATAGTTAGCTAAAGGACAAAATCTCTTAAAACTGCTTCTCGGGATATCAAAAAGTTCATATCTTGGCATAACTCGGTTCACGATTTGAGATCTTTCTCGGGCCGATATTTGGCATGTACTTCATACTTCATATCTTGAGAGACGTGCTTGAGATAATGGTCTTCTCATCGTAATAGAGTTTCTTCACTTGGAGACTTTTGAGGGGTTCTCCAACTTTGTTGACCCCGACTTCATGATTATTCTTCAATCTCTTTTTGGGATTTTGAGATACAACGATCCGCCTCCTTTTCGGACTTGGATCTATTTATCCTCATACCTTGTTAGGGTCTTTTCGGATAGACTTCTCCATGATCTTTATGGGAGTTGATTGCTTTTTGTCGTGAGTCTTGATCCTTCATATTGACTTTGGGAATAATGCTTTTCACATCGCCTTGGATCTTTAGCAATAAAATGGAATCCTCATGCCTTGTTAGGGCCTTTTCGGACTCGCCAATCTTCGCGCCCCGCTTTATAAGTTATGCCTTGGCTATGAACTCTTATTATTACCGAGCAACTTTTAAACGATCTTGGGCTAGAAGCTAAGTAACTTTTCAAATCGTACGACCTTACTTATTGCAGATAAATTATTAGCAAGTGATGGGAGATAGGCAAATAATTACACCAAGTGAGCTTGTGCAAGAATACCGACTTATAATTGACTCTATCATTTCTCATCCTCCACAATTTAAAATCTCAAGAAATGAGACTCGTGGATACTTAGCCTAATAAACCAATTAAGGTCTACATGGTTAAGGATACTAGCTAGAATAAACTTGGATAAGTCTATTCGGGTTGAGTCAAAATAAATGCAACGGGCCTAATATGTCAAAGACTTCTAAACTAGCTACACCACTTAATTAAAATTTTGATTTTATTGCGGGATATATACATACGAAAGCAATGATAAAAATTTAAAAATTACGACTAAATGGCCAAAATTAATAAAAAAATTGAAAAGTGTTGAAAAATATGATTTTCCGGTTAAATGAAGGCATTTTCATGGAAAAGTCCACTTAAAACTTCGATAGAAGTCCCCCTACACTTAAGATAAACATTGTCCTTAATGTTTAAGCATGTGGGAAAAGTCTCCCCTACACTTATGACATTGTGCACGTTGGTTAACTCAAGTTAAGGAAGAGACGACTAAAGTGATCAATTTCAAATGTGAGTATGAAGAAAATTGAATCACGATAGTTGAGAGATAGAACCGGATTTCGGATAACACGGGAGCACGGTTCTTCAGAGATTCCAAGAGTGCACTTATCCCTGTAATCACATCACCACACAAAGAAAGCAACCTATAGAGGCCCCCCCTACACTTAGGAGGTTAAAACATAAAAAGATAGATACTCGGGCTGCCTCCCGAGGAGCGCTTGTTTTTGATAACCGAGTCACGAGCCTGACTCGACCCAAAATTAGTTCATGGGGAACGTGGTGAGGGATGGAATCACCTCCTGAGAGGTGTCCTCACCAAAGTACAACTTCACTCGTTGGCCATTCACCTTAAAATTAGGTCCATTAGGTTAAGCGAGCTCGAGGGTACCATATGGAAAAATTTGGGCAATGGTGAATGGGCCGGACCAACGAGATTTCAGCTTGCCCGAAAAGATTTTCAACCGAGAGTTAAAGAGTAAAACTTTGTCTCCAACATGGAACTCTCGTTTTTTAATCTTATAGTCGTGAATGAGCTTAGTCTTCTCCTTATAGATCAAAGAATTTTCATAAGCCTCATTACGGAGTTCATTCAGCTCATTGAGTTGGATCTTGCGTAGGTCACCGGCTTTGTTAATATCAAAATTAGCCCACTTCAAGGCCCAGTAAGCCTTGTGCTCCAACTCAATGGGGAGGTGGCACGCTTTCCCGTACACGAGACGATATGGTGTACAACCAATCGGAGTCTTGTATGCGGTACGAAAAGCCCACAAAGCATCATCAAGTTTATCAGCCCATGAGGCGCGATGCTCTCCCACGGTTCTTCTAGAATTTGCTTTAATCCTCGGTTGGATATTTTAGCCTGGCCATTAGTTTGTGGGTGGTAGGCTGTGGAAAGACGATGATTTACACCATACTTAGCCATGACTCTTGCGAATTGGTCATTGCAAAAATGAGTCCCACGATCACTAATAATGGCACGAGGCACACCGAATCTAGCGAAAAGAGCTTTCAAAAAGTTACAAACCACCCTTGCGTCATTAGTAGGTAAAGCTTTGGCTTCAACCCACTTTGAAACGTAGTCAACGGCTACAAGGATGTATTTGTTTCCTTTAGAGGAAGGGAATGGCCCCATAAAGTCGATACCCCAAACATCAAAGATTTCACATTCTTGTATGAAATTCTGAGGCATCTCGTCTTTATGTGTGATGTTGCCTTGTTTTTGGCAAACATCACATCGTTTAACCATATTGTGAGCGTCACGATATATGGAGGGCCAATAAAATCCCGAGTCAAACACTTTTTTGGCGGTGTAGTTGGGACCAAAGTGACCACCGGTGGGTCCTTTGTGGCAAGCATCAAGGATTTCTAAAGCTGCCGGTCCATCAACACATCGGCGAATAATCAAGTCGGCACATTGTTTGAATAGATACGGGTCATCCCAAAAGTAAGTCTTAATGTCTTTGAAAAACTTTTTCTTTTGCTGGGATGTTAACCCGTCAACGAGAATTCCACCCGCCAAATAGTTTGCAAAGTCCGCAAACCACGGGGTTTTATCAGAATTCGAATTTATAGACATTAAGTTCTCCAAGGGAAAAGAATCATTGATTTCTTTGTTCGGATGATCCCCTTGGTAAGGATCCTCAAGTCTGCTGAGATGATCCGCGGCTAGGTTTTCCGCTCCTTTTTTATCGCGAATTTCGATTTTAAATTCTTGGAGTAGCAAAACCCAGCGAAGAAGTCTTGGTTTGGAATCTTGCTTTGTCAACAAGTACTTCAACGCGGAATGATTGGTGTAAACGATTGTGGTGGAAAGGACAAGATAGGGGCAAAATTTTTCAAATGCATAGACAACAGATAAAAGCTCTTTTTCGGTTGTCGTATAATGCAATTGTGCCCCCGTCATTGTCTTGCTAGCGTAATGGATTAGTTGGAAGTGTTTGTTCACTCTTTGTCCCAGAAGCGCTCCAATAGCAAAATTACTAGCATCGCATATCAACTCAAAGGGAAGCTCCCAATTAGGGGTAACCAAGACGGGTGCCTTAGTTAGCTTATCCTTAAGCGAGTTGAATGCTTCAAGACACTCTTTGGAAAAGATAAAAGGAGTATCTTTTTCCAAGAGGTGGGTCATCGGGCGAGCGATTTGAGAAAAATCTTTGATGAATCAACGGTAGAAGCCCGCATGACCCAGAAAACTTCTCACACCCTTCACGGTTGAAGGTGGAGGCAACTTAGCGATAACATCGACTTTAGCACGATCTACTTCAAGACCGGTTTTCGAGATCTTGTGTCCTAGCATGATGCCTTCTTTTACCATAAAATGGCATTTTTCCCAATTCAGAACAAGGTGAGTGTCTTCGCACCGCTTGAGCATACGTTCCAAATTGGCAAGGCAAGAAGAGAAGGAATCCCCGAAGACCGAGAAATCATCCATGAAGACTTCCATGGTTTGTTCAACCATGTCATGGAAGATAGCTAACATGGACCTTTGGAAAGTCCCGGGGGCATTGCATAAGCCAAAAGGCATTCTTTTGTAAGAAAATGTGCCATAGGGACAAGTGAATGTAGTCTTCTCTTGATCTTGGGGATCGATGGGTATTTGGAAATAACCCGAGAAACCATCAAGAAAGCAGTAATTATCATTACCCGCTAAACGTTCAAGCATTTGGTCCATAAAAGGTAGAGGGAAATGATCCTTTCTCGTGGCATCATTGAGTTTGCGGTAGTCTATACAAACTCTCCACCCAGTAACGAGACGAGTGGAAATCAACTCGTTGTGTTCATTGGGAACAACGGTTATTCCGCCCTTCTTGGGCACACAATGGATTGGACTAACCCATGGTGAATCCGAAATAGGGTAAATCATACCCGCATTAAGAAGTTTGATAACCTCTGTTTTGATGACTTCATGGATTTTTGGATTTACCCTTCGTTGGCTTTGAATTGTGGGCTTAAAGTCGTCCTCCATGAGAATTTTGTGTGTGCAGAAGTGAGGATCAATTCTGCGAATATCAGAGATTTTCCAAGCAATAGCCTTCTTATGATCTTTAAGAACGGCAATGAGGCGAGTTTTCTCTTCATCTTTCAAATCCTTCGCAATGATGACTGGCGACTTCTTTTCTTCTTCAAGGAACACATACTCGAGATGGGGCGGCAACTCCTTAAGCTCTAAATCCGGAGGATTTTCGACGGGAGGCGTATTCAAAGTCGGAGTATCGATAGCAATGACCGTGGGAGATGGAGGAGAAGGATTGTCTTCGTTTAGAAGGTTGTCAAAGAAATGCATGTCTTCATCCCCATCGGTGGGAGAATCATCAGTAGCTAAGTGCACATCTCCCATGGTGGCTTCAAGATTGTTCCAAAACAAATCACTTTCTCTAAATAGAGACAGTGATGAATCAATAGAGGAAAAACAGTTTCAACATTGGGAAGAGAGGTAGGAATACTTTTGCAAGCATTTTGGAAGTGTGCTTCACAAGCCTCATCCAGAACGTCAATACAATTAACACTCTCGTTTGAATAAGGTTGTTTAGACAACTTTCCCATGTTGAAGACGATTTTATCGTCACCCACTCTCATGATAAGCTCACCGGCTTCAACATCGATGAGAGTGCGACCGGTCCTCAGGAATGGACGACCCACGATCAAGGGAACACGAGGGTCCATCTCGTAGTCGACGACGAAGAAATCGGCAGGAAAAGTGAATTTTTCGACTCCTACAAAGACGTCTTCGGCTATCCCCACGGGATAAGCAACCGTACGGTTAGCTAATTCCAAAGTCATTTTGGTGGGGACTAGCTCAGGGAGAGATAATTGCTTCCAAACGCTTAGAGGCATTAGATTAATACTGGCACCTAGATCAGCTAAGGCCATGCAATTCTCTACTCCCGAGAAATTGCAAGGGATTAAGAAACGACCCGGATCACCAAGCTTGGTTGGCAATTTCCTTAAGAGCACTGCAGAGCAATTCTCATTAAGTTGGGTGTTGGCAATATCGAGGAGCTTTTCCTTGTCACTCAGAAGATCTTTAAACATTTTCGCGTACTTAGGCATGTGAGCGAGAGCCTCAGCGAAGGAGATGTTGAAATTTAATTGTTTGAACATTTTAAGAAAGTTAGAAACTCGAATATTGTCCTTGCTTTTGAGCTTCTCTTTCCTCAACCTAGATGGTTAAGGTATATTGGAAGAAGAGGAAGGCTTTGGGAGAATAGGATCACTCACATCCATGGGTGGAGGAGGGGTAGAAGGAAGAGGTGGAGAAATTGGGGAAGGAGAAGGACGAGGAATAGGAGCAGGTGACTCGTTCTCCTTAGTCACAACCACCGGTGGAGGTATAGGAAGCTCGGGTTCCTTGGTACCTTTGCCACTGCGAGTGGTGATTGCTTTCATCTCCCCTCTTGGATTCGCAACGGTGTTACTCGGAAGAGTACCCGAAGAAGAGGGTTGATTACCTTGGAAAAAACTAGCCATCATGTTCTTCAAGTCATTCGTTTGACTATCCAACGTGTTTCTCATGTCGGCTCTCAAATCGTTCCCTTGTTTGACCAAGTCTGCTTTCAGGTTGAGCACTTCCCGCTGAAGATTTGCCACGATCACATCGTTAGTCCTCATATAAGTTTCCACTTCTTGGTGAAGAGCGGTGGGTTGGTTGGGAGGAGCAGTGTATGCGGGTGGTTGATAAGAAGGTTGTTGGTAAACTTGGTTGTTACGTTGAGGTGGTTGTTGTTGTTTATGAGGTGGTATGTAAGGTGTACGAGGTTGTTGTTGTTGTTGAGGAGGGCGATTGAGGTTTTGTTGTTGGTTTGGGTTGTTTGGAGGAAAACCGGGTGGTGAGAGGTAGTTGTTGGAGCGGTAGCTAAGCAAATTACGGTCACCTTGAGGTCGAGCTTGATAAGCAGGTTGAGGATAGGTGCCATAAGTTGCATTCACATTCTCAAAAGGGTAGTCTTGGGTGGCAGTACAAGTGGTGTAAGAGTGAGGACCCCCGCATATCTCGCATGGTTGGCTAACAGCATTGACTTGAGCGTTTTTAGCGTTGTTACGGTTGTTGTTGTTAACGGTGTGGGTAACAAGCGATTCAAGAAGCGTAGTGATTTTATCAAGTCGCTTGTCGCTGTCACTAGTACTAGCACTAGCAACATTGGTCTGAACACTCTTGGTTTGCACACGAGACTTATTCTCAATGATATCCCAAGCAGCATTGGAAGTCTTAGCCAAAAGATTACCCCCCCGAGGCACTGTTTAGTGAATCTTGGTCACTCATGCTTAAACCATTATAAAAAGTATTAATTTGATGTACTTTGGTAAAACCATGTTGTGGGCATTTTCTTAAAAGATCTTTAAAACGATCCCAAGATTCACTAAACGACTCATCGTACTTTTGTTCAAAATTTATGATTTCATTCCGCAAAGCGGTAGTACGAGAGGGTGGGAAAAAGTAATTGATAAATTTGGTTTCCGAATCCGTCCACGAGAGAATACTCTGTGGCGGTTCCTTTGCAAGCCAATGCCGGGCTTGTCCCTCTAAAGAAAAGGGAAAAAGTTGCAGACGGATTACCTCTTGTGGAACACCATTGAACTTGACCGTGTTGGTGAGTTGCAAGAATCTCTTGATGTGGTCATGTGGGTCATCAATGGTACGCCACAAGAATGGTTGAGCAGAGACCATCTGGATAAAGCCTGATCTAAGCTCAAAGTTGTTGGCGGCAAACGCTGGTATAACAATTGGATCAGTGTTGCCATCTACATGGGCTTGCAGCAGTTCAATCATCGGGCGATTATCCGGTTGAGGCTCATTGTTGTTGTTATTATTCATGTTGTTGAAAGGTGGGTTGTTGTTGTTTTATTGTTGTTTGGAGGTGGTATGTTGTTTTGTACACCGGCCATGTCTAAGTTATCGAGAGGCTCGGGCTCTTGATAAGACGTGGATCGAGTGCGCATACACCTGCAAAAGAACTAACAAAGAAAAACAAAGCAAAAATATTTTTGGTTTTTATTTTATGTTTTTTTTTTTTTACTTTTTAGGATTTTTGAAATTTTATATTTTTTAGGAATTTTTGAAAATTTTTATGAAAAAGTAACGTTCACGGGGAACGGATCCCAAAATCCAAGTTCTCACAAAAAACTTTTGATCTTAACGAGAAGATCCGGCAGCGGCCCATTTGGTACACGATTTTGTATGGGTTCTTCTATATTCTCTCGATATCCTCGCGAATTGATCTTGGTTCTAAGTGGAATGATTGTTCTTGGTTACTAAAAAGGGGGTTTAGTTTTCTAATCTACTAAAAAGTTTAAATGTACCAAAATGAAAACTTAAATCAAAGACAATTAATTTAATGACAATTAATAAAAACTTGAATTAAAGTCAAAATTAAAATTAAAATTAAAATTAAAATTAAAATCACAGTTAAAATATAAAATATGAAATAAAAATGAAGAAACAGTAACACTAAAGAAACAGTAACAATTAATGATGCTCAAAGGATGATTGATTCGGAAGTTTGACCTTGATTCGGAACTTTTCACTCGGAACTTGGTTCGGAATCCTTGATCCGGAACTTCGTTCGGAAGTTTACTCGGAACCTTCACTCGGAACTTTCACTCGGAAGTTGATCCGGAACTTTCTTCGGAAGTTGATTCGGAAGTTGTTGATCCGGAAGTTCACTCGGAACTTTTGATCCGGAAGTTGGTTCGGAACTTTTGGCTCGGAAGTTTATTCTGAAGATTTGGAAGGAACATTCATTCGGAACTTTTTTGAAAGAAAAACTCATTCGGAACTTTAAAAACAAACATTCATTCGGAACTTTTTGAAATGACATTCATCCGGAACTTTTTAACTCATTCGGAACATTTAAGGAAAAAACTCATTTGGAACTTTTAAAAGGAAGTTGATTCGGAACTTTTGCTCATCCGGAACTTGTTGTTCATTCGGAAGTTTTGCTCATCCGGAACTCTTGGTTCGTCCGGAACTTTTGGTTCATCCGGAACATGGGAACTCAAGAACAGTACTTTCAGAAAAAACAGGGTAGTACGATTTTGATCCAAAAATCACCAAGTTTCTAACCAAAAACTTAAATAAACTAATCACTAAGCATCTACTAACCATAAACTACAAATCCCATCAACAAAAACGCAAATCCAACAACTTTTTAAAATTAAAACTCAACTAAATAAGAACTTAAGAACTTGAAATGAAAGATGATGATGATCAAGATGAAATGGAAAGATTAAACAAGAACTTATATTGATGATTAATGTTTTAACAATCACAAAACAAAGATTAAAATTACAAGATTGAAAAACAAAGATCAAAATCACCAAACACCCTAGTGGTGTTCGTGATACCTACGAACAAGAAGGGAGAAAAAGATGGGGAAAAGAAAAACTAAAAAAACTAAAAAAACTGAATGCAAAGTGTGAGGGGATTCCTTTTTATAGGTGTCCCCTTTGGTTGGTGAGTGGGCTTTCTCCCGTTTTTCTTGTCTTCTCGTCTTTTCAGAAAAGTTGACGTTTTCGATTCTGATTCGGGATTTGTCATCGATTAAATTCAACTCGTCTTTTAATTTCTTCGTTTAATAGACTTGAGTTTCTTCGACTTATGTAAATCTTCCATCTTTGGTCCTTTTCTTTGATAAATCTTAAATTGGGCCAAATGACTTCAAATCTTTTGCATCTCTTGGACAATAGACTTCGTCTTGAGTCTTTTTCTTCGATAAATCCCGTGCAATCCCATGTTTACTTCAATATTCATCCGATTGGCTCTGAAAACACAATAAACACAAAAACCACGCATAATTCCAAACAAATGATATTAAATACGCGTTTTGGTCTCGTTTTAGCCAGAATTAAGTGATAAAAGGATGGGTGTTTACACACCTATCAATGGTTTAACAAGTTTAGATTTCTTTGACATATTAGGCCCGCCATGGATATTTTAACTCAACTCGAGTTTGCTTATCTTAGCATTCTCTAGCTAGTATCCTTAACCATGTAGTCCATTGGTCTATTAGGCTAAGCATCCACCAATTTCATTATTTGAGATTTTAAATTTGTGGAGAATGGGAAATGATAGAGTTGAAGCAAGTATAAAAGGGCTAGATAAACTTCATGATAATTACTTGTGGTTTAACCCTTCTCTTCTTTACCTCTATTTTCTTCGCATGTATATAATAGTTAATAAATAATCAAGAACGGTTTTAATTGGTTTGTAATCTCTTATGCATTTTTGCCTAATCATTCATGGTTGATATAAGTACGTCTTAAGATTCTAAGTTAGAACGTTTTATGTGTACTAGACTTATGTCATGCTCAATATTTAGCGGGTGTTTTTCCTTTTATTCTTTTCAAATTTCTTTGTGAGGAATAAAGAAAAATAAGAGCGGCTTATGAAAAAAAATGAGTAGCTAGAAAAAAAAAGAAGAAAAAGAAAAAGAAAAGAAAAAATAATAATTATACAAGACTCCCAAGAGGGGCAGTGTGGTGTTAATTATAGTGACTATTGAGTTCCAATATTACTGTAACACCCCACTTGGATGAGTGGACCGTTACGTGTATTTATGGCGTGTCATCAAAGCATAAGGTAAATGTCCTAAAACATTAACTGACCAAAAAGGAAATACCGGAATCAAACATCGGCAATCCAAACATAAGCCCAAAACATGAAAAAAAATAAAATACTGAATGAAAGGACTAAACAATGTCCAAATAAGCGGAATACTGTAACAAATGCATAAAGTAAGAAGTCTGGATAGCTTCCATCCAAATGCACATGCTCTTGGAATCCTAAATGCGTCCCGGTGTACCTGCCGTTAGAACATGAAAGGAACTACGGCTGAGCATAACGCTCAGTGAACGGATATGTAGCATGATAAGAAATTTCTGAAATGAAGTAGATGATAAATACTGAAGTTGTAAGACTAATAAGTAAAGTTGCAGCGGAAATCTGTAAATAATCTGTAAAATTTGATTTGTAAATAATAAAGCTGAATCGTTTTCTGATAAATCTGAAAACATGCATTTACTGTATTTTAATTGCCAAGAGCTTATATAAGTCATGTGCTGTAACAACTGCTGCATGAATACATAGAGGGGTGACCTCGTCATGCTGTAGAGGGGTGACCTCTAAATAACTGTGCTGGGTGGAGGGATCAGCTCCAATGTGAAGGATGTAGAGCACACACCACATTCACCTACTAAACTGTAAACTGTAGCCTAGGATGCATCCATACGCCCCACTAATAATATTGATAAAATGGCCAAGCTGAGCTGAGTGGGACGATGCAAGATATCACTCTCCTGCATGTGAGTCACGACACCGGTGCCTCTAGTGCCGTGGTTACGGTACCTCCGTAACTAGTACATAAACTAATCATGCTTGTATATAATGCTCAGGCAATTTATTTAGTTATTGATATGATTACTGATAAACTTAAACATATACTGGGGAAAACATTTGGCTGAAGACGGGGAACCCTAATCATGCATAGAAAGGAAGTCCTTACTGAAAGGACGGGAAATCCGTACCTCGTGTCCAGTAATGAAATAAGAATGAAAGCTGAAGGATCGACTCTGACTTCACGGATACTACATAAATAATGGACGGAAAATAAGTCGTCTGTTAACTGTTTGCTGTTACTGATTCTTATATGTTCTTAGTTTGATTCAAAATTGTCTTTGTATTATAATACTATATAATCTGATAAATCTGAATGTTCTGTATTATTTCTGATAAGTGTATTCTTATAATCCTGATTACCGTATGATATGTATTTCTAATGTTTACGATCTTACTAAAAATAGTAACCTGTCATACATAGAAAGTTTCCTGATTTAGAAATATTTACAAATTTAATATCTTTAAAATTAACTCATTAACAAATCGTATGTTTTTAATAAGATAAACGATCAAGCGAGAATTAATTAAATTAAATTAAATAAATCATACAATATAATTGATTGATTAATGAAACTCATTTAAAAAAAATGATTAATTAGTTTAATTACTCCCATGCTTCCCACTGTTTTTGTTTATTTCCCACTGTTATTATATTGTTCCCACTGCTATTATATTGTTCCCACTACTATTATATTGTTCCCACTGCTTTCATTATCAGTTCCCCCTGCTGGTCGAGTTCCCACTGTCTGTTTAACATTTCCCACTGCCCGTGCAGTGGTTCCCACTGCTTATGCAGTGGTTCCCACTGCTTTCATTATTGGCATACCCAAACGCCCCCTTTTAGCCTGGTAATCCCAAACGCCCCCACTGCTGTTCTTTTACCACTGTTTCATTAACAACACCCCTGATGGGGTTTCCCTTTTTGCTGCCGACCATAGGAATCACCAGCGCACCCCTGTGGGTCGCGGTTGGTCTCCAATAACCACCACCACCGAGAGTTTTTAACTCTCGGTTTGTTACTGCTGGTCCGAATCGCCCCACTATGGGGTTGTGGTCACTCGCGGCCGACAGAAAGGGTCACCGAGACCCTCATGGGCTCGGCAGGCCGACTGATAGACCCCACCGAGACTCCTTAATCTCGGTTTCTGTGTGAAAATAGAATCAACCCGACACCCCTGATGGATCGTGAAAAAAAAACAAACAGAAAGAAGGAAAAGTGTGATTGGGATTACCTTTTATGTGATTTGGGATACTCGATAAACACACGAATTTACAAACCAAAATCAATCCGTCATCCTTCTTTGTTTTTCCGGCCGGCGGCTCTTCCTTCTTTTTCTTTTCTTTTTTTTTTTTTGTCTCTTGTGTCGGCAGAAACAAAACCCTATTCTTTGTTATCTTTTTTTTTTTGTTCGCTGAATATGTACAGGGGAAACCCCCGTTCCCTTTTTTTTGTTTGAGCTAATGGGCTGGCCCAAATTTCCTTTTTCTTTTTTCTCTACACAAACCGCCTCTTTCAATTTATATATATAGTTTTCCATTTTTTTTTTAAATCGCGTTTAATTATTTACGTAAAGCTCGTACTTAAAAATCTCGTTCTGAAACGTAAATATATTTCTCGTGTTTCTGAAACGTTTGATCATTTTCTGAATAATTAATTATCTGCAGTATTTAAATAAAACTGAGTGCGTAATTAGTGTTAACGTTTCCTTATTTATTTCTGAACTTAATAATTCATCTGTAATATTTTCTGAGACTAAATACTTATTATCTGAATAAACTGTAATATTTATAGTATTTAAATAAACTGGGATAGCGTATTTAATTTATGCGTTTATATCTCTTGTCTAATAATTAATACTTAAATAGTTTATTAAAATTAAACTGCGTATTTAAATATCCTGATTTTTAAATACGGGTTTTACAATTCTTCCCCTCTAAAAACAATAATTCGTCCCCGAATTAAAGATACGACCATACTGGGTTTTACAATTCTTCCCCTCTAAAAAGGAGAAATTCGTCCTCGAATTAAAGGTAATAAGCTGATGAAGTTATAAAAACTGAAAGAACACGTAGACTGAAAAGACAATTAAGCTGAAGGGTAAATTGTATTCTAATTAAGACATAATGCTGCTGATAGGTATAAACCTGACATGACTGAACTGATCGTGTAACGTGACATGGCTAAAATAACTTAACTGGATTTATTGAAGGAAAGGTGATGAGAGGTCCGGATGGACTCCTCCGTTTCGAGTGGCCTCCCGCTCGAAACGATTTCTTCAAAGGTCTAACATAATAAATAAAATCTTGGTCCTGATGACCCAGTCCTGATGATGCTGAATAGTTTTTGGTCCATATTTAAGATGGATTTACTAAATCTGATAGACTAAAATACTATAGCATGTATGATACATGAAACGATACGTGTAAATATTCTGAAAAGATAATATTTATATCTCTGAGAAAGCTGCTGAAATATAGGGACGAACTACGTAAAAAAATTGTGAACGTGCTGAGTGAGCAATTGTGAACGTGGTTCATAATTATATGAGGAGCTTTGGAATGTAATATATCGTGAATGTAATACGTGAATCATACTGTGAACGTGATACTAGAACATATCATGAACGTATGTTGACTGAGGAATGAATGCCAAACGTTACGGCCTGAGATGTGAAACGTCTGCCTGGTTATGGAATAGTTGTGCTAAACTTGAGTCTAATTTCTCAAGCTTTCTGTAACCGTATACGGTGATAAACTGAGAAACGTGTATCGTGAAATGGCACACGAACTTGAACGTGAACCATGTTATGAACACAACGTGAGCTTAAATCAAGAGATAACATAAAGATGAACTGGAACAGCATCATACCGCGAATGAGACGTAAACGTGACAGTGAAAATAAATATGAATTTAAAGTGGCGTAAACATACACTTGATCGTGAACATAAATTCTGTCTGATATGATGGTCAAAGGAATGCCTTGAATTCGTACGATTTACCGCTAAATTTCAAAATTTTCTGCAGCTCTGCTACTACGTGATCCTTTCGGTTGAAAGCAACGCGCAGGCTGATTACATGGTTGATGATAACTTAGATAGTATCATACTTTCTCTGAGCCTGTGGTAGCTGATAACAATTTCATGGAATTTCGTCTCATTTCTGTTCAGAAATTTCTAAGGGTTATAGTAACTCACTAACATGACGGCGTTCTATCTTGAACCTGCAGTAGGTCAGGCATCTAGATGTGAACATAGCTGCATTAATGTGTGATGCGGATTCTATCAAAGTTTTGTCTGGGATTATGAATCATTCTGGTGGAAATCTGGTTGAATAGTCATAGAAGGAGTTTTAGTGATGACTGTCAGCAATTTTTGCGTTAGCAGTCAGTTGAGTTCCAGAAAAATTTGTACTTCGTTCACAGGCGTCGGTCGGGACCATCAGGTGATGGCCTTCACCTTCTCAGGATTGTCTACAATTTCTTTCTGCTAAAATAGGGTGGCTCAGAAATGCCACTCAGTTCAAGCGAATTTTATATCTGGAAAGTTGTGTATAAAAAATTACTCCTATTGAAGGTTTGTGCAACTGTGAGAAGATGAGTCTCGTGTTCTTCTCTAGCATTGGGCAGATCAGAATGTGATCAATGAATATACTGATGATATTGCATGGGAGTCATAAAAAAAATTTATTCATAATTTCATAATCTAACTGGAGCGTTAGGGAGCTCAGAAGTATAAAATCAAAATTTTTAGAGAGACTATAACATGTTCAACAGCAATCTGGAAAACATCGTGTTCTTCTCTCACCACTGTTGGTGGCACGATCTCGAATCGTTCTGGAAAATATTTAAGACATCGTAGCAGGTCAGGTAACCTCCTATTCGTGGAATGAGTATCATTTTATGAATGGTACCGGCCTTCTTTCTGATAGACAGAAACGATACACCTCCTGGTGGTGCGTTAGGGCGAATAACGCCTCGTTCCGGTAATTCTTGCAGCAATTGCTGCAACTCTTTTAACTTAGCTGAAGCCCTTTGATCAAGAATTTTGAAAGTAGGTTCTGTTCTTGAGACTAGCTCGATGTTTAAATTTCTGTCTTGTGGTTAGGAAGGAATTTCTTGAAAACTTTCTGAATTTATATCCGGAACTCGGGAATAATCTGCTGATCATGAATTTAAGGAATTTCAGAAGTGAATTTATAACAGGTATGTAAAAGTCTTCGTAGCTATGGACTGACAAACTACGTGCTTGTAATGTAGACGTAATTTGTACTGATTTTTCTGACAGAAAGTATAATGAATATATTTGGGATTTAGTAAAAAAAAAACGGATCTCGTCATTAACTGAAAATAAGGCTTAAAAAAATATGGTGATACTGTTGAGTCCTTTCTGGCTGAGAGGCAGGTGACCACCTGATTTAAGATAAAGCTGACATAGGAATACATGAAGTAACATGGAGACTTCCACTGAGGGGGTTCATCTGTAACCTCACATAATGATTACCGTGTGTTTAATCTGAATAATAATCTAGTGGTGGTGACTGAATTTTAATGGTCTGATTCATGTGTGGCATATTAGAATGGGTATACCCCTTTCTGAAGGGTACTGGAGTTATGAGTTCTGACTCGTATTTTGAGGAAAGATTTTCGTATGACGTGTACCATGACTGGTGCCCTGATAGGTGTCTTCCGAAATGATACCTGAGAACTATGTCTTGACTGATGTCTTGGCACGTGTTTTAATAGATGAATATGAACAAGGCTGAAAAATTTTGGTAACTGCTAGGATTGGCGGACCGGTTAGACTGCTGACCTCTGTATTTCTAGTCACGTCCGTGCCGGAGTTCCGATGGTTACTGACTGGTTAATTATAAGTACGATGGTTGTCACTACTGCTTTGTCTGTCAATTTATGTCGGTCATTATCATGACCGTGATTCATGTAACTATTTTGCTGAGTGGTCGGCTGGTTACCGGTTCCCACTCTTCTGAATGAAAATTAGTTGGGTGAAGTGTGACATCTAACTGAGAAAGTAAAAGTATAAAATAGAATGGTAGTGTCTGATGGTTGAATTTATTCTTGTCAGAAATTTCAAGTTTATAGTTTTCGTCCTCGTTCCGCAGTCTTCATAGTATAAACGGCATCAGCATCTTGAGAAATCTCCAAAGTTTAGCAGCATCCGCATTTGTGAGGTCTTCAAAGTGTTAGCGGCATCAACATCTAGCAAAATCTTCAACTCACGAGCGGCATCAGCAACTGGTAAAATATCGACAAGTGGAATCGCCTGAGATGATTGAGGATCGATTAGCAATATCCATGGAGTAGGGTACCTGGGGTACACTTGGACTACTGTACATGAAGTACAAAGTGAATACTGAACATGGAGCCAATATGAGACACTATACGTAGAGTACACGTGACATACTGTACATAGAGCTGGTGGAAATTTTATGGGATGATCGATACTTGTGTCGCTTGTCTGACATTATCAACGGAAAATAATTTGATTTAACTGGTTAGCAACTGAACTGAACCAGTTAATATGATGGGCTGAAAATTCCTGCATGGACTTAATGCTGGTTGTATAGAGGCTGAAAAGTATGATTAAACGGAGTTTCATCAATGTTCAGTATAAAGACATGATTGATGAAAACCAGAACATGATTTATCATGAAATAGGATGATACTGTAGTCCTTCTGTACTTTAGGGTGAAAACACTATCACCTTGCTGAAAACATAATCCTCATAAGGAGACATGAACTTAGTCTGTATGGAAACGACATTTTCGTGAAAGTATAAACTTGACTGATACAAATAACATAGGAGAATAATCAACTGAGGTTTAACATCAACTGATGTGGATAGCTATAGTTCAATCCTCAGAATTCAAAGAAGAAAACATGAGACCAAGTATGGGCTATTATGGTTCGATCCATACTGGTCAAAATTTTCTGAGAACTGTCATGTATAGAAATTTATAATCTGGTATTAAATATGGATGGCTGTAGTCCAATCCATACTTGTCAAAATTTATAGTATGTCATGATATGACAAATGTGAACAACTATGGATCGGTTCACAAAATAACATTTGACTGAAAATCATGAAATTTGATCTAAACATTGGTGAACGTATATGGGCTGATTCACCACGTAAATTTTGGACTGAAAACATGAATATGACATGAGCAAGGATAAGCGCCTATGGTCAGTTTACCAATACAGAATCTGGACGGGCAAGGGTGAACGCATATGGTCAGTTCACCAAAACGAAAGCTCGCTAAAAAGCACATGCGACTAAGTACGGCCAGTTCTGTACCAACTTTTTACTTAGTCAAAACTTTAAGAAAACTGACTGATAAATGAAGAAAAATGACTGAATAATCCATGAGAAACATGAAAGATAACGACGCCAAAATCTGAGAAGTTCCTGGTGACTACCCACTAGTCACAGGTCAAGTTTTAGAGCCTACAGGTCGAACCTTGCGCTCTGATACCATAATTGTAACACCCCACTTGGATGAGTGGACCGTTACGTGTATTTATGGCGTGTCATCAAAGCATAAGGTAAATGTCCTAAAACATTAACTGACCAAAAAGGAAATACCGGAATCAAACATCGGCAATCCAAACATAAGCCCAAAACATGAAAAAAATAAAATACTGAATGAAAGGACTAAACAATGTCCAAATAAGCGGAATACTTTAACAAATGCATAAAGTAAGAAGTCTGGATAGCTTCCATCCAAATGCACATGCTCTTGGAATCCTAAATGCGTCCCGGTGTACCTGCCGTTAGAACATGAAAGGAACTACGGCTGAGCATAACGCTCAGTGAACGGATATGTAGCATGATAAGAAATTTCTGAAATGAAGTAGATGATAAATACTGAAGCTGTAAGACTAATAAGTAAAGTTGCAGCGGAAATCTGTAAATAATCTGTAAAATCTGATTTGTAAATAATAAAGCTGAATCGTTATCTGATAAATCTGAAAACATGCATTTACTGTATTTTAATTGCCAAGATCTTATATAAGTCATGTGCTGTAACAACTGCTGCATGAATACATAGAGGGGTGACCTCATCATGCTGTAGAGGGGTGACCCCTAAATAACTGTGCTGGGTGGAGGGATCAGCTCCAATGTGAAGGATGTAGAGCACACACCACATTCACCTGCTAAACTGTAAACTGTAGCCTAGGATGCATCCATACGCCCCACTAATAATACTGATAAAATGGCCAAGCTGAGCTGAGTGGGACGATGCAAGATATCACTCTCCTACATGTGAGTCACGACACCGGTGCCTCTAGTGCCGTGGTTACGGTACCTCCGTAACTAGTACATAAACTAATCATGCTTGTATATAATGCTCAGGCAATTTATTTAGTTATTGATATGATTACTGATAAACTTAAACATATACTGGGGAAAACATTTGGCTGAAGACGGGGAACCCTAATCATGCATAGAAAGGAAGTCCTTACTGAAAGGACGGGAAATCCGTACCTCGTATCCAGTAATGAAATAAGAATGAAAGCTGAAGGATCGACTCTGACTTCACGGATACTACATAAATAATGGACGGAAAATAAGTCGTCTGTTAACTGTTTGCTGTTACTGATTCTTATATGTTCTTAGTTTGATTCAAAATTGTCTTTGTATTATAATACTATATAATCTGATAAATCTGAATGTTCTGTATTATTTCTGATAAGTGTATTCTTATAATCCTGATTACCGTATGATATGTATTTCTAATGTTTACGATCTTACTAAAAATAGTAACCTGTCATACATAGAAAGTTTCCTGATTTAGAAATATTTACAAATTTAATATCTTTAAAATTGACTCATTAACAAATCGTATGTTTTTAATAAGATAAACGATCAAGCGAGAATTAATTAAATTAAATTAAATAAATCATACAATATAATTGATTGATTAATGAAACTCATTTAAAAAAATGATTAATTAGTTTAATCACTCCCATGCTTCCCACTGTTTTTGTTTATTTCCCACTGTTATTATATTGTTCCCACTGCTATTATATTGTTCCCACTGCTATTATATTGTTCCCACTGCTTTCATTATCAGTTCCCCCTGCTGGTCGAGTTCCCACTGTCTGTTTAACATTTCCCACTGCCCGTGCAGTGGTTCCCACTGCTTATGCAGTGGTTCCCACTGCTTTCATTATTGGCATACCCAAACGCCCCCTTTTAGCCTGGTAATCCTAAACGCCCCCACTGCTGTTCTTTTACCACTGTTTCATTAACAACACCCCTAATTGGGTTTCCCTTTTTGCTGCCGACCATAGGAATCACCAGCGCACCCCTGTGGGTCGCGGTTGGTCTCCAATAACCACTACCACCGAGAGTTTTTAACTCTCGGTTTGTTACTGCTGGTCCGAATCGCCCCACTATGGGGTTGTGGTCACTCGCGGCCGACAGAAAGGGTCACCGAGACCCTCATGGGCTCGGCAGGCCGACTGATAGACCCCACCGAGACTCCTTAATCTCGGTTTCTGTGTGAAAATAGAATCAACCCGACACCCCTGATGGATCGTGAAAAAAAAACAAACAGAAAGAAGGAAAAGTGTGATTGGGATTACCTTTTATGTGATTTGGGATAATCGATAAACACACGAATTTACAAACCAAAATCAATCCGTCATCCTTCTTTGTTTTTCCGGCCGGCGGCTCTTCCTTCTTTTTTTTTTTTTTTTTTTGTCTCTTGTGTCGGCAGAAACAAAACCCTATTCTTTGTTATCTTTTTTTTTGTTCGCTGAATATGTACAGGGGAAACCCCCGTTCCCTTTTTTTTGTTTGAGCTAATGGGCTGGCCCAAATTTCCTTTTTCTTTTTTCTCTACACAAACCGCCTCTTTCAATTTATATATATAGTTTTCCCTTTTTTTTTAAAATCGCGTTTAATTATTTACGTAAAGCTCGTACTTAAAAATCTCGTTCTGAAACGTAAATATATTTCTCGTGTTTCTGAAACGTTTGATCATTTTCTGAATAATTAATTATCTGCAGTATTTAAATAAAACTGAGTGCGTAATTAGTGTTAACGTTTCCTTATTTATTTCTGAACTTAATAATTCATCTTTAATATTTTCTGAGACTAAATACTTATTATCTGAATAAACTGTAATATTTATAGTCTTTAAATAAACTGGGATAGCGTATTTAATTTCTGCGTTTATATCTCTTGTCTAATAATTAATACTTAAATAGTTTATTAAAATTAAACTGCGTATTTAAATATCCTGATTTTTAAATACGGGTTTTACAATTACCTTGACGGGTTGCGGGGATTCAATAGATTGCTCCAATCCAATATTACCTTGACGGGTTGCGGGGTTGAAGATCCAAAGTCTCAAAAAGATGGCGGATGTAAATTATTGCGTGAGTTTTATTTTTCTTTCCTTAGCGAGTGTGTAGCTACTTATGAAAGCATGACATGAGGATTTTACACATAAGGCGAATGACTTATTACTCTTGAAACGGACTTGTATTAATTGTGAGCGGTTTTTCAAGTAATGGATGAGAGGATTACTTAGGATTAAAACTATGCTTCCTTATTTTTGGATTTTACACTTCTTATACTTCACACTTGAATAAATGACAAATTTGCCCACAAGCAATTTGCTCAAATAATAACCGGTTCCACATTTAATTGTCATGAATAAGTTGATGCACTTTTTACTTGTGAATGCAATGATCCCATTTTTAAACTTGGTATGGGGAAAGTGAAACTTGAGGGTGATAAATGTCCATGGTACTCAAGCCCTAATCTAAGCCATTGAATTCTTTATGAGTTATTTCCATCAAAACCATTTCAAGAAAAATCAAAAAGATATAGATAGAATTGTATTTTGTTTATTGCATTGTTAAAAGCCAAAATCATGCATCATGTAGTTTAGAGTAGTGTAGATGCATTCCATATGGCCAAGGTGGGTTAATTATGAGGAAAATGTAAATTTGTGCTTTAAAATATATAGAATTGCATGAGGACATGACAATGTTCAAGTGTAGTGGATTTGATATGAGCTAAAACTCATATCAATTTATCAACAAATAACCCTAAAACATGAAACAAAATACCAATTTATCTTGCAAAAACAGTGTTATGTGGTATGTTTGTGTTTGTGTACACTTGTGTAGGTAAAAGGATGCATTTTCAAGCAAACAAGGAATAATCAAGCTTAAATTGATGAAAAGACAAAGAAGGATCAAAAGTGACAAGACTTTGAAGTACAAGGACCTATCTTGACAAACTGCCAAAGATGAAGGACCAAAGTGTAAATATTGTAAAAAGTCAAGATCATAGTCAAACAAGGTCAACTTTCAAGTCAACTCAGTCAAAGGACCATTTCTGCTCAAGAATGAAGTTTGAAGGACTAAAAGTGCTCAAGAAATGAAGTTACAAGCCTTTAAGTGCAAACTTCCAAAGTCTAGGGACTAAATCTGCCTATCTTGGAAATTACTACAAGTTTAATCCTTGTGATACAATTCCAGCCAATGAGAAGCAAGCAAAATGAGCACAAGGATTGTCAAATCACAAGTATTAATTTCCCACTCAGCCGCCACTCATTAATGACAAAATCCCAACAGTTTAATCCGTGTGACTTGTTTTCAACCATTCAGAGCATGACACGTGTCAGTTTCAAACGGCCAAAAATTCCCAGAATCGATTTTGAGCTACAATGGATTTCATGGAAAGTTGTGAACATCAAAAGCGCTTATTTTTGAGAGACGAACACAATGGTCATCACCAATTAACATCAAATTAACTAAATCAAAAAGCCCCAATTCATGTTCATACTTGGAAAATCAATTTAGCAGAACTGTGCCACGTGGAGACCTGGGATTGGTCTCAACACGTCACCATCCCCAACAAACTTCCTTCTCAAGTCTATAAATAGCAGCTTAGGGCTTCATTTGTACTAAGTAGTTGTAAGTGTGAAAAACACACACATTTACATTTTCTCTCAACTTTTTCCTTTCTTAGCTAAACTACTCAAGAGTTTGACACACTCTTGAGTTAGTTAGTTAGATAGCATCCTTTTAACAACTTTGTAACTGAATTCCATCAATAAAATTCAAATGCTTCATTTCCCGCCAAAATTTCTCTTCATCATTACTGTTCATACCTACTTTCCATTGAGACTTGTGTTGCTGTTTGAAGTTTGTTATGATCATACATTGATCATAACTAACTTTGGAGGAAGAATTGTAGTTGTTTGTTGATTTCAAGTCAAATCCATAGCTATTGAGATGAATTCATGCCATGGAGATGTTTCTTGTTGATTTGTAGCAGTTTTGTTGATTGTAGATTGTGGATCTAGTGCTAAGGTGGTGGTTAGCACTAGGATAGAGAGTACAGCACTCCTCTACTTCCCAATGGTTTCCTCACAAGGTTCAAATGCTACTTGATTTTGGTTCCACTAAAATTGTCAACTGCATGCTACTTTTCTAGTGTAAATCTTGATGATTGTATGATCAAATTTGTTTAGTTTGGATTTGATCTGATTCTAGACCTGTTTGTAGCTTAATTGTTACTTAACTGCTTATTGAATTAGTTTGTGTTTTAGTTGTTAGCCTTAATCAGTCCTTTCTAGTCCTATCACCTTATTTGAGTTCTAGTTGACCTCATTGCTTGCAAGTAGTTCTTACACATTTCTTTTTAAGCATAAATTTGGTTTGTTAAAGGATTTCATTCAGTCTTAACTAGTTCTATAAAAGTCTTTGAAAATTTTCATATAGTTCAGATAAAGGAGTGTTTTGAATTAGCTTTTAAGAAGTTTTCAAGTGTTGGTTTTTGGCAAGCTAATGTTCATTTTCAGTCATTAGGTGATTACAAAGTGTTTTGAGTAATTTTCAAGTCAAATAACAGTTCAAAAAGGCAATTGGCAAGAAAAAGCTTGGGTTCATTTTCATTCAGTTTTGCTTACAAAAAGTTGTCATTTTCATTTAGCTAGCATTTACTTGATACTTGATGAAAGTTAACCAAACCAGTTCTCAATTGTAGTTCAATATATGAAGTTTCATATCCTATAAGCATTTTGTACAGTTTCCATTCAGCTAGGAGAAATAAGCTAAAATCTGAATGCTTGAGGAAAGGCAAGTTACTGTAAATGGAAACTGCATTTTCAGATCTTTTGATTCTTTTCATTAACCAAGCAATTTTCTTTCACAAATCCACTTAGTAGTTGGTATTGGTTGATATTTGAGAGTTTCAGCTTTTTGTCAAAAAATTCTGGTCAACGCTTGGTCAACATAAGCCATTTTCAGCTTATTTCAATTTCCCAGCTTATTTCTTGATGAAATTTGATATGACTTGATTTCCCGTTCATCATTTGAGCTCTTTAATCAGTTTAAGCACAAAAATCCAATTGTGCATGTTCAGATTTTTCTAGAGCTTAATTTGTGCTTATTGTGAAGTGCTTATTTGCTTATTTGACATTTTCAGTAAGATTCCTTTTAAAGACCTAGCTTATTTTGAATTCTAAGTGTTTTGCAATTGGTTTGAATCATTTTGGTCCAGTAATAAGCTCAAACGAGCTTATTTTTTGAGTAACCCGTTTTTGGCTTAAATAGTTTTTGATATTGCATTTTGGTCCCTCTTGTATTAAACAGTTTCTAACTTTGGCTAAAACTTGCTAATTTCTAGGGTTTGCACAAATAAGTCCTTTCAGTTTTGAATTTGTTAAATTTCAGTTAGTAGTTTTGGAATTTGTTACTTTTTGGTTAGTTTGTTACATAGTTTTCATAATTGATCCTTTTGGTTTGCTGTTTTACACTTCCAGTCCTTATACTTGTTAGAATTTACATTTTGAGCATTTATATTTCATAGAATTTACATTTTCAGTCCTTTTAGTTGTAAAATTTATATTTTGAGTTTTACTTGAATAAAAACTTGGTATTTGCATTATGTTTTACATATAAGTAGGTAATATTTTTCAGTTTTGCAAGGCTTGTTTGAATTAGCAAATAGAATATCCAAAAAAGATTAACAACCAAAAACAGTTAAAACCCGCTATTGATTGGACTTTCAATTAGCAAGAACTGAGAAAAACGAACTGCATTATATACAATTTCATTTATCGAAAGGTTTTCACTGATTTTTGAACCATTGATAAAGCTAACAAAGAAGAACTAAATGTGTGAAATCCATTCATGCATCCAAGTTGTAGTTTTGAGATCTGATCTTCGTTAGTTAAGGAAGTTGCTTATGAGCCCTGAGGATAGGTTGAGTTATGTGGCCGTATAGTCAGTATCGGAGGAATCTGAAGGAATTGTAGAGTTGCGATGATGATATCTTAACGTTATCAAATGGTATGAGAAAGTAATAGTAGTAAGTTGACTTGATTAGAGAAGTATAAAGGGGAATTATATAATTTTGAGTTTCGAGGATGTGGTATCTATTTTGGATCGATGAAATACTACTTGTATGGAATCAAGTATGTAGTAATTTTTTATCAAAAGTGATCATAATCATGAGATGTAATTTTGTGAGGCAAGTGTGGTAGTCGAAGTATTCAGTAAAAAGGAGAAGGAAAAAGGATTACAAAGAATATAAAAGTAATTGAGAGTCGACTATTGAGTCCTGAGTTTTGAGAATTGAATCTTGAGTTTTGAGATTTTTGAATATTGGTATAACAAGCAAAGTGGATGGAATGGAATGAAATTTTAGAATCGAATAGATGAATTAAAGGGAAAGGAATACAAAGGAAACAAGATCAACAGGTTGTCAGAAATTTTGAAATGGATTGGTAGTAGGGATAAGTGAGATGAACTATTTTAGAGGAATGAAATCGATTATTGTAATTATATATTTAGAGAAGGAGGTGTTAGGAATGTGAGGACGATGGTGAATGAAATTTTTCAGATCAAAGAGAATTCAATTATTCTAAAAATGCTGAGGGGGCTATATGTCGTATTAAAGGAATTTCACAAGTTGAAATATTGATATATTCTGGTTGGGGTAAGATGTATTATGACATCAGGAGAATGTATTAATAGTCAAATTCGAATATATGAAACTAATGGAGTTATCTAAACAATATATGATATAAGAAAGATATAATGATATAATATGGATGGTACAGTGGTTCAGTATTGTGATTGTTAGACTAAATGAAAGTGGAAGATGAACATAGGAAATTATATACATGACTAGTACGAGATGAAATTTGTGAATAAAGGAAAAGAAAGAAATCACTAGAAATTTAATGATGAAATTGTCAATAACCCCGGACCGTAGTGTCAGTATTTTTTAAATGTTTAGAAATCGATGTAAGAAGAAATGAGAATGGAATAAAGTTTGAATATAATATATGTAACCCAGAGACTGAAGTTAACTTTTAAATATTAGAGATCTTTACAGAAAGTGAGAAGAATCGAGTCAAGAAGGAATATTGCGTATTTTTGGAAATCAACGGACATATTGAGAGTATAATTTGAACGATGGAAATTGGACTTGCGTAGATGCGATTGAAACTTGGGATGATGATATCTTTAAATATTTTGATATGAGGTTAAATTAAATCTATTAATGATGGAATCTTTATGCGATGATAGTCGTCATATCAGTGATTTGGATGTGAAACTTGAGATTTTACATGGTCGTAAGCTAGGTTTTAGGGTATTGAAGTAAGAAATGGAACTGAAGAATTGATGCAGAAGGATTATGAATGATGAAAGATATACCAAAGAATACTATCATATATTAGAAGGTGAAATTTGGAAGTTGAAATATAGTAATATTCTTTGATATGGTGATATTATGGGAATTGAGTTGAACTGGTGCGAAGGATGTGGGAATTTCTTAAGGAGAAGAGGTCTCATTGGTTTAGAGGTGAGAAATTACTAAGTCGGGACGTCGCTCTTTTTTAGGAGGGTAGGATGTGATAACCAGAACCCATGGTCATTATTTAATTATATTTTTAGGTATATTTTTGAAAATTTTGACGAGATTGAATGTTATGATGTTTGGTGATTTGAATTGAACGAATGTTGAAAGTTATATTTTTACGTTTTGACGAGTTGCGATGATTATTAGTGATCACGATATCAACGGATCCCCAAAATTTTACGTTTTATTTTTAGTTATGTCAATGTTTAACATTTTGACGTTTTTATTTTTAATTCCGTATTAAGTCGTGTCGGGACTATATAATATCGTATTTTGTGTGCATTTTAAGTTTTGAGAAGTATTTTTATGAAACCCGAGACCCGTAAATATTTTCAAAATTGACTAATAGTCATTTCTCGCTTTTTAAACTAGTATTTGCATTTTATTCCACAAGAATCACAATTGGCAAAAACTACCCTAAACTTTTCTCATATAAAAGGAAAATTATAACACGAAACACACACTAATATCACTAGCAACCAAAAATCACCAAGTTCTCTCTCCCACTCCATCTTGCCGTCACCCCCTAGCCACCAAAAACCACCATCAACTTAAATTCTTGTTTGAATCTTTAAAAACCAATCAAAGACCCATTCTAGTTTCTTGATTCTCTATCTTTTGGTAAAAAATTTACCTACATGCAAGCACTTTTTGTAAAACCCATTTTTGGTGAAAATCATGTGCTTTGATCTTGTTGATGTGTTCTATATAGGTGTTTATTATGTTGTATATTATTTTTACTTATTGCATGTTAAAAAAAATTAGTTGGGTTTTATATAATTTGATCATCTAGCATGATATAAGGTGTTAGGATTAGAAGTAGTGATATTAGTATGATTATAGTGGTAGAAATGAGGTTAAAATAGGTGAAAATATGATTTTGAGTGATTTTTAAGTATATATTTTAAATCAGCAGCTAAAAGCTAACTTTTGGAAAACTTAAGTTTGTGTATGATATAATTTAATTAGATATTGTTGTATAAAACTTCATAAGCTTCGATTTGGTATAAAGTAGAGCTTCTAGCTCCTAACGAGCGAAAAGTTATGATAGTTTGATTATTCGTGTACCGGGAGACGAGTATCGGCACAATATATAGTTGTTGTCGATATTTAGATCGAATCTAGGGGACTATAGAAAGGATTTTGAAATGGGTCAAGTACGGATGTAAAATGGTAAACATTAGAATGTTGAGTCTATTTTCAAACATGAGTGTCGGTTTTTCAAATGAAGTCGTTTATAGAGGTTAAAAAGACTATATGAGTTAATAACGTAAAACTGTCCGGTCATTGTTGTTCGAAGATGTGTCGGGCAGGGAACCTTAAAAGTAAAATCTTTTAACCAACTTTTAGGAGTACTTTCTATGTATAGTAAGTGAAGTTTCTGATTAGTATCGTAAACAATTGACGTGTCTAAGTAGGGAAACAGTTGAACGAATAGTATATATATCGACAGATTTTTAATAAAGGAAATAAATAAAGTAAAAATGTAAAAGGTGTACATGTGTAGGAATTATTTAAGTGTTAATGGTGTGAGTTTACTTTTGAATTGAGTTATTTATTTTATTTTATTAAAGTATGAAATATTACTTGAATATGATATTAAAGGTGCGTGTTTATTTTGATAGATTGTGAATTTCGTGTTCGCCGGGCATCGTCAATCGTTGAAAGTCGTCTTACTGTAGCTATTACTCAAGGTAAGTCTATATTCTCGCTTTATACATGTTTTGAATGATTTTAAAACCCGCGAGGGGGATACATGCTATTTGAAAATAAAATAAACACAAGTCATGATTGGTTGTTTGGACCCGAGTGTTGCCTGTTGTTGCCTGATGTTGCCTTGAATTATATAAGTACCTAAATTGCAAAAGTCCCTAAATTCATGAGCCGTTAAATATGTTCTGACTTGATGTTGTGAGTTGGGAATAGACACTTATTCAAATGATAGTACTATTGGGCTGACGACCCTATCTGAGACCAGGGCTTTACGCTGAGTAACCTCTAGGAAGGATAATTTATGAGAATAAGAATATGGTATAGTTGCAATTGATACCCTAGTAGGGGCAATGGAACTCATATAGTCATGTCGGCTTTAGGCGTGGGTGACTAGGTTAAGGGGTCGGTGTCATGAGCTTAATACAATTCTATAGCTATTGCTATAAGCCAGAATGCCTGAATAATAGATTGTATGTACAACAATTCTATTAAATGATCTTGATTGATTTTTCTCTTGTGTTAAAATGATGATTTGGTAAACCTATAGACTCACTCAACATTATTATTGATGTGTTTAAGCATGTATTTCAGGTAATCAGATGAGTTGATCAAGGAGATTGCTGGGGAAGGTTGCGGTGTCGCTTTTATAGTTTTTCAGTCTGAAATTGTTTTCTTTCCCTATTAATATTAAATGTTATCTTTTATCTGCAGGAATTATAAAAATCATTTTTGAGTATTATATAGTTGATAAAAGGTTTGTATTTTTGGGATGGTATTTTGAAGGGACCGAAGCGCTGCTCTGATATTTTATAAAAAATTATTGGGATTGAAAACTTTAGACTAAAGATAATATTATTTTATCATTTAATTTAAAAGTCACATTTTGAGATTGTAAAAAGTGTTTTGATGACGAGGTTTGTGTTTAGCACCCAAATGTGTATTTCCGCTGCGCAATGTAACTTGGGGGTGTTAAAACACAACACAACTACACATCACTTTAGAGTTTAGTGAGAACTCATAAGACACAACCACATCACTTTATAGTTTAGTGAGAACTAACACAACTTATTACAACTCAACTAAACATATCCAAGTACACACATGTAACTTGGATCTACACAACACAAATCCAAGCACACACATATGCAAAGGATTTACACAACTCTAATACAAGTATTCACAAATATCTTAGATGAACACAACTAGTACAAGTATTCACAAATACATTGGATCTACACAATACATAAATAAACAAATGATGAACATGACTAGATCTTTAGAAGAGGGTGATCTTCATCAAGGCTTCATCTTTAATCACATCACAAGTGTGTGAGTGATCTTCTCTTTGGACAAGGTAAATAAGGAGATCAAGAGGATGATCATAAGTAAACATACTTAACACATTAAGTGATCATTTACAAATGATTAGGATTAGAAAGGAGAAAGAAGCCTGAAAGAGATGTACAAAAAAAGGTTATTAAAAATGCAGATTTGATCCACTATTTATAGAAGACAAATCCCAATGGCTAGCTGGGGGTGGTTCCTTAGCTACCTAGGCGGATCCTTATCGATAGCGAACCGCATAGGCACTTAAGGAACCGCGGAGTCTAGACTCCGCTCCTTTTTGTCTTTTAGTGGATTTGAATTATCTGAGGCTGATTAAACCTTCATAGGATATTCTTATGGCATTTGGAATATACCATATTCAAATTTACATTTTCATTTTAATAAAATATTTTCTTAAAAATAAAGTTTATTAAAAATCTTTTGTCACATTTGACAAAAGTGAGTTTTGAGGTTATTCACTTTTATGATCACTAAGCATGATTAAGATATGTTAGTGTAATGATTATTACTGTGACAATCCGTCAATTTGAGGTCATTATTTTATTCTCAAGTATTATTTATAATCGTTATTTTATTGTTAGTTTATGAAATCACTCACTTTTGGGAAGAAATTAGGGTTTACGTCTTAAATTAGCATCGTGTACGTTTAAACCGGAGAGCTCTAGGTTACGTGTTTACGTTTACATACTCCGTTTTTGTGACAGTCTGACATTTTCATATAATAAAATTTATTCTCGTATATTATTTTTAAATTTTATTTTATGTGGGTTCATGAAAACACATATTTGGGGATGAAATTAGGGCTTACATGCATAATTTAACGTCTTTTACGATTAAACCGGGAACCCTAGGTTAACGTATTTACGCTTTTGTGCTCCGTTTTTGATGAGACAATTTTTATTAGAATCGTTTTGTGCCGTAGATTCATAATTTATAAAAACGTTTTTCATAAATCGACCCGAGGGCACGCAAATCGAGGAGTATCCGTAAAATAATAGGGGATGAAACAAGTTTCCACTTGTCCCACCCCCACTATGGGTGGACACAACAAGGGTTAACACCCCTTGTTGTCAAAACCATGAGCAAGTATGAGACACTTGTCTCATACATGCATTTGACCAAACCACTTAACCCCAAAACCATCTAACTTTCTCACACACAACACACACTCATGCAATCTTAACCAAAAACTTTCTCCAACCCTCCCTTCTCTCCCTCTCTTGCCGTCCAAACACCACCACCATACACCCATCATCATCAAAAATTTAACCATAAACTTCATCAACAATTCACATATGTTGAAAGCTACTTAAAAGGAGGCTATTTGAAGGTGATTTTAACTTATAAAAAGGAGTTTTCATGAGGTTCAAGGGCTGATTTCAAGAAGGAGTTTAGATACTTGGAGATTTCTAAAAGTGGTATTGCTAAGTTCATAAGATTTGGTGACAAGATCAAGTCTTGTTCATCATAAAACTCATCTTTTTCATCACAACTGGTTGGTATAGAGATTGTTCTTTCTATCATCCTATTGGTTTTGTAAATGTATTCATCTATTTTCTTCAAAAATGTATATGTATGATGGTGATAAATGATGATCAATATATTGCATGGGATTTTAAGTCACTAGATTAGGTTAAAAAGGTTAAAACTACAAGTAAAAGTTGATGAAATCATATCTAGATTAGTAGGCTGTTTAAAGCAGTAGGTTTCAATATTTTTACTTGGTTAAATGGATGAGATTATTAGATATACTGAAGGATAAATGATTTTTACATAAGTGGCCAATTTACCACACAATGGAATGTTAAAAATGAACAAGATATGACCAAAACACTTTTGAGGTACTAATCTGACTGATCTGTTTTGGACGAATTATTACTAATATTTAGAAGCTGTTTGAGAAGGATCTATAGGAGAATTATTTGTAGCACATATCATTTAGTTTATACAGTAAACATTTGGGGTTCCAACTCATTCTAGAACTCAAGATATGATCAAAATGGTGAACATGAGATTTCACATCAGATTTGACTTTAATGTATATAATACTAAAATGCCACCTGAAGTAAAATACTATATAAAATAAGTATATAAAAGTTAATAAATGACAATAACTATTATAAAATAAGTTTATATACTATAATAAATAAATATTACATTTTATAAAAATAAAACTCAAATGTTTTCTAACTACAAACTATACATATGATTTTTACGTCTTTTCGGCTAAAACCGAAAGGATGGCGTTTTCGCCAAATAAAACTTAGATGGTCAGACCCGTCTAATGTAACATTTTTATAGAACATATACTGATATGTAAAAACATTTGACAAGTAAAAATCGACAAAACCCGAGCTTTGTAACTTATGGACAATAATGGGCCAAATTAGCCATATTGGACCACTAGGCCCAACTAGTTTGGCTTAACACTATTGGACTTACTCATGGGCTTAAACCACTTGGGCCCAACATATAAGTATAAGCCTGGTCTTAAATGAATAAATGGACTAATATAATGTATTGAACTCTTAATTAGCTTATTGGGCCTTAACATGTAAATGGGCTAAAACTAGTATGATTAGACTAAGTAACTAAGTACTTAACAACTAATAATGTTGTATAAGGAAATTAAACCCCACTTGGTCATCATGTTATGACATCATTACATATACATAACAAATTTTTATAAATATTATTCGACAAAGTCTAAGATCGAGTATTATTTGTTTTGGTTTCCGTGATCGAGGCACGTACCGTACATCCTAATTGCCGATAACCCGTGATGAGATGGCATTTATACATGATCTCATCGTTCTTTTCGGGCTTTAAATGCATAAAATGTCATAAAAATACCATATATATGCTTGTGTTTGTTTACTTGTGTATTTTAGGTATAGATATCGTGAAAAAGACAAAAGATATCAAGAAACAAGGAAAAACGAACACGAGAAACGAAGCCGTATAAAGAACCGGGTCCCTAGTTCATGATTTCTCAAAGAAAAACCCTTGAAGACTTGAAGATGTACAAGATTGATCCCTCATTTATGAAGAAATAACACTTAATACCCTTGTATATTCATAATTACAAGTTTGGTCCCTTAAGTTTGTCAAAATTACAAAAAGGTCCTTCAACTTTGAAGATTTGGCAAGTTTAGTCCCTCAACAATTCTAAATTGTCAACAATGGTCCCTCATGAAGTCAAAGATCCAATGAAGACCTTCAAAGATGAGAAATGTCCAAGATCAGTCCTTGAACTATTCAAAAGTGGCAAAAATAACCCTTGAAACCCTTTCACCAAAGTTTTAGGGCAAATGTGTGAAATTGGAAACTTAAATAACAAAGGAACTAAGTTTGTTGACTGAAAAACACGTTTTACAACTCTCACCAAAACACAAGGGCCAATGTTAGACAAATGAAACATTCAAAAATAAATTGCGCCAAACACATACACACTCCACAAAAAACGGATCAAATGAAGTTACTATTCATCCAAGAACCCAGTTACCACCTCACTTAAAACAAAGGGTAAAAACAAATTACCCAGACACACGTTTGATTCACATGCCCTAAAACCCATCCCACACCAAAAACCCTCAATCCCACTCACCAAAGGACCCCACCAATCAACCCGTCCACCAATCAAAATCCAACTTCCTCTCCAAGGAATGACACGTGGCTAAATCAACAGCCCACACTCCTTGCTTGGTTACAAAGCTAAAATGAACGACTTGGATGCATTTGGACAGCTCAACAACAACAAACGTCTAGAAGGATTCAAGGGCATTTTAGGGACTTCTTAGCTAGGGTTTTCATTGTAATCTCAGCCCTTGTGGCCTATATAAGGACTCCTCAACCTGTGAGAGAGCCTTGTTCCAGTTTTACTCTTTAAACATTGTAATTCCTTTTTAAAATTTATAAAATTTTGGTATTTTGAAAAAATTGTAATTCCTTTTTATGTTTTTAAAAGTTGGTGTTGTTTAAGAGTGATTCTGAGTTCCATTTGATGTTATAAAGGTGCTTTGATCTTGTGGTTAAAGCACGTTTATGTTTGGTAAGGTGTTCAAGTTTGAAAAAAGCTTGAAATCAGTGATCTGTTTTGATATTTACTTGTACTAACCCTTAACCATAAGCCCTAAGCTCTTACAAGCTTGTTGATACCAAGCTTGTGAAAGGATTTGAGCCTTTGGTTAGGCCGTTTGTTGCCTTGTGTTGAAGATCATACATATCAAGGTCTGGTTCTACTTTGAACCATCAGCAGACCTTGATCCTTCTTGTTTCAAGGACCTTGGTCACTCTCTAGCTATTGAGAGTGGTCCAAGGAGCATAGCTGATCTCCCTAGGAAGTTGTGGGGGATAGGTTAAAGCTCTCTTTAAGTTTCCTCTAAAAAAATCTCATGTTAATGTCTGTCATGAATTTTGCCATGTGATTTGGTGTTCTTGTGTTTGTGCTTTGTGTTTTTTTGTTTGTTTTTGTTAGTTGTCACCTAGGTAAGGTATTTGAACCATAAAATCAGTAGGTTGTGTGTTGGAATCAAAAGTTTGTTTGAAAAGGGGCTAAAACAAGGTTGTTTGGTTTTTGGGATCATAAGGCTTTGTGGCCTTTTGCCCTTGGTTCTTAGGGTTTGGATAGTCTAAACAAGTCATTGGTAACTAGTTTTGGTCATTGGTTAAGTCTCAAGTGGTTTGGAAAAGGATTTCAAAGTTTTGGAAAAATCTGAAAATATTGATTTGAAATTGGTCAAACACATCAGATCAATCTTTGTTTGTTGGATCTAGGGTCTGAAATTTGGTTTGGGAAGAGTTTAGGTGATAAGCTATCTGTGTAATATATGTTTGTTGAATTTGGTGGCTTATTGTGGGTGCTAGAGCTTATCAAAGTTGGCTGAAGTGGTCATTTGCATCAGCAAAGTGACCACCTCATTGTAGGCTTGCATTTGTTATTCTAGTGTATGCCTAGTTGTTTAACTGCTTGAATCTTGTTATTGTGTTGCTTGTGAGTGCTTCTTGCTATTTGGTTTGCTTATTTGCTGGCTTATAAGCTAACTGGCTTATTGGCTTGATTTTACCAAAATCTGTCAAGGTTTGGTCAACTGACCACTTGATTCACAAGGGCTCAACCTTGAGTTCTTCACAACAGTTGCTTAAAACAAGCTTATAATCAATCCCTGATCATTTGGTAACTTTTGGTGGACTTTGACTTTTGGTCAAATAAGCACAATTTTGCTTATTTTTCAGAATTGCTTATTGGTACATGCAACAACTTGGTTTTTGTGATAGGTGTCATTTTTCTCAGCTTAATATCATATTTGAGAAGTTACAAGTCTTTTGGTTAAGCTTTTGCTAGGAAACTAGCTTATTTTGCTTTTTCAGCCAGCTTATTTGCTTCCACGGCTTATTCTACTTGGCTTTTTGTGAATTTTCTTGTTGATTATTCTTAGTTAAGCTATTTGTGAGCTTTTGCAAAAAGAATCAGCTTGTGAAACGTCCTAGAACTCTAACCCGACTATTTTGTCTTTTAGTGAAATTCTACTTTGCTTATTTCTGGCTTATTGGGTTTTCTTTTTCAAAATTTCTTTTCACAGATCTCTTAGGCATCTCAAAAGAAGGTTGTGTGTCAAATTTGAGCTTATGGCATTAGCTTATTGCTTAATGGGCTTATTGGCCCAATAAGGATAAGCTGTTATACCATTAAGCTGTGATAAGCTCAAAACCAGCTTTTGGGCCTTAGATTTTTGTGTTCAAAATCAAATTTTGAGTCAGATAGGGCTTTTTCAGCTTATTTGGACAAGTTTGAACTTTTTGGGCCCATTAAGCCCATTTAAGTGGACTATTTTTGTTTTTAGCCCATTTGGGGGCCCATTAGGGGTATTTTGGTAATTTCACTTTCATTTTCTGTTTATTTAGGTTAAAATAAACTAGTTTGCAAGTTTTTAGAATTTTTTATAATTTTTGGATTTTTAATATTATTTTATTATTAAATTTCAATTTTCACATTTTTTGCACTTTTTATATTTTTCTTAGGTCTAATACATTAAAATAGGATTTTTGCTACTTTTAGATTAATTTTATCATCATCTTCTTAATTTTTAGGATTATTTTAAGGTTTTACTAGTTTTTAATCATTTTAAATAGTTTTAATTAGTTTTAAAATTCATTAAAATATTTTTTAGTCTTATTTATTCATTTAAGAGGTTTACAAAGTGAAAAATATTTATTTGAGCTCTTTAATAATTATTTGGATTTTTAGGGCTTTAATTAGCATTTAAAAATTAATAATTAATTAATTAAAAGGTTTGAAAAAGTTATGATCATTAGTAAACTCTTAGTTTATTTAATTTCATTTTTAGGAGATTATTGGGAATTTTTTAGGAATTTTTAGAATTAATTTTTATTTTAGCTCTTTTTACGGTTTTTAATTTAGTCGTCGTAGTAATAATTTTCACGTATCCGTCATTCTAATTTCTCATCCCCTTCTTTCTCAAATATTAATCCAAAATATTTACATCTTAATCACACACATATACCTCCTTGGGAAACGAACTTTCACCCTTGGGTCATTAGTGCTTGATTTTCCTAAATCATCGCTTAATACTTTCCGCTCATATACGCTCTTTTTCCTAAAAGACGTATTTTACCACAATCAACCCGCCTTTCCCAACCAACGTGAGTTCATAGCCTCGCTCTCTTTTAAATGTTTTATGAAATGTTTTATAAACCCGCGAGGGAGATAACATGCTAGTTTTAATAAAAATAGAACACAAGCGGTCCTAATTATATGCTTATTGATATGGACCCGATTGATGGGATGACCCAATGAATGATTGAAATAGATTATTATAAGTTAGATTTTGTCACTATAAGTCCCATTAGCATGAATTGTGAACTAACGGGAGTGGGTAGACGCATATGCATATAATAGTACTATTTGGAGAAGATCACCCCAGTTCGCGTCTTGACGGCTGATCCCCGTTGTGTCACATTGATTGGCAAGCGAATTTATGTATGAGAGGATATATTTAGCGTGATTTTTGTGACGACACGCTGTTTTAAATGGGCAAATGAATTCTGAGCTAGCTACCCGATATATATTATAGAAAGGTAACAATATCATGCGGCTTATAATAATCCGATAATAATAATGATAATATAACACTGAGGCTGCGGTCTCAGGAATAGTGTATGATATATGATTTGAATTCTAATATATTGCCTGACTAACAATATGGGGTCTTATTTATTATTATACCCATGTTCTGGTTTTACCTAACTGTTTTATATAACGGTTTTTATTATTCTATAAACAACGTTATAAAACGTATTGAATGGTGTTGTTACGACAATGATTCGTATAAAATGTTTTTGGCCTAAGTTATGATTTACGACAATGATTCGTATAAAACTGTTTTTGGCCGATGTTATGGTCTACGACCAGGTATTACACAAAATGCTTTTCGGTAATGATTATATACCGGTTTTATGTTAATGGTTATTATTAAACTCTATGGACTCGCTCAGCGTTTCGCTGACTTTTAACATGTTTTATCTCAGGTACTTGAAGGTAATTCTCGGGAAGACGACAAGGTTTATGGCCCGCATTTAAATAAAAATTTCCATTCTAATGTTTTGTAAATTTGTAAGACATAATTTGACCTGAGGACCTATGTAATTTTGATATTTATGAATGGAAAATGCTTTGTTATTAAACGACACGATTTTTAAGCGTTGTCTATGATTTGAGTATTGTGTTATCCCGTAACACCAATGACTCTTCCGCTGATTCGAAATGTGAATATTTGGGGGTGTTACAATTTGGCATCAGAGCTCTCGTTATAGGGAACGAAAGATTTTTAAAACCAAGGTTTCGAATAAAAGATTTCAAAAACCTTTTAACCATAAATATTTTTAAATAAATATTTTGAGTAAAATGTTTAAAAATCTTTTGACTATAACGGTGCCGAAGAATTCTCGAGTTACTGACAAGGCCAGACAGAGAAGTATTATTTTAATATATATATATATATATATATATATATATATATATATATATATATATATATATATATATATATATATATATATATATATATATATATATATATATATATATATATATATATATATATATATATATATATATATATATATAGATATATATATATATATGTATATATATATATGTATATATATATATATATATATATATATATATATATATATATATATATATATATATATATATATATATATATATATATATATATATATATATATACATATATAACTTGGGTTATATATGTTGTAATTTGATTACATGATTGTTTAGTGATTATTCTAATACTTATACGAGATATTTATACGACGTAGATTGTCACAAGGAACCCGAACTCTCCTAGCAAAGCAATCGAAGCTATTTCTATAGGAATTCTAACTATTCCAGATCTAAACCAAGTTGTGGATGTTTATGATCCCAACGAAATGTTGGATATTCCAAGAAATGTTAATATTAGTTGATTATGATATTAATGATGAATTATCGAGATTAAATCTGATACCAATGTCATGACGATCTTTCCTTATGGAGTGGAGTTTGACCAAAACCTCACCACCTAGAAATATGTCATCTGAATCGGTGTCACGCGATTCTTAAATTTCAAATCAAAAAGATAAATGGTGCACTTGAGGTTGTCATTGGAACCTTTACCCAAAAGCCTCATGCTACTTGTTCCTTTCCGAGAAGTCTAATTAAATGTGTGAGTCATTCCTACTCGTGACTCATTTGATAACTATTGTCATAAGAGCTATAGAATTGGAAATTAAGTGTTGTTCATGTCGAGCTTTTATTGCCCTTTAAAGGCCTAAGAATAAGGTTGAAAGTATTGGAGAATGAGGTAGAATGTCGCACTGAGTATAAGTTGGTTGAAACTTGAATAAAGTTAAATTTAACTCGTATGGAATGCGAGATTGTTAAGAGGAAGTCGTTGAGTCCTGTGGTTTAATTATAAGGTTTTAAATTATTGTTGATTCGTGTTAAGGGTTGTTCCTAAGCGAGGATGCCCAGTGTCCAAGAAATAAATTAAAGAAATCTTCTTCTGAATTGGGACCGATGGATCTTTCGGGACATGTGGAACACCTAATGACTCTTGTAGATTAGTATTCATTGTAGTATCTTTTAAAATCACTAACTTAACTGATATATCAGTTGGTAGAACGAGTCCTTGGAATTGTATAACATTACATGATGACATGTAATGTGTGACAATACAACTTTTGACTTGTTTGTGATTAATGAAAAGACTATCTTCGATTGCTAAACTCTACATGTATCGACGTTATCTATCTTTTCTTACTTCTTCCTAACGTTCGCATTATTGATGCAACCATTGAATGAATACTCATTTCGAATAGAGTTGCGTTGTAGATTCTTCTCTTCGTATTCCTGAGTGCCATCGAGGTCATGAACCTCATGATTATTTGGCTAAGCTCATTTCCTATCATATTGTAATTAGTTCTTGGTGAGAAACTCTTCATCACTCCTTTGCAGATCATTCATTGTTTTTATAAGACAAAACAGTATCACCTAAGAAAATTCAATTTTCATCACCATATGGATTATTTAAATTGAAACTTATAAATAATCGTTATCGAAATAAAGTTGTATATGAAACACCTTGGAAAATTCAATTGCTTTCATAACAAATAACATCTCTGTAAATTCATTTTTATTTTTATTTCATAGTTAAACATGAATATATATTTTAAATATGATGACAAAATCTTGACGAACTGAGTATTGCATCGTTAATCCTAAGTTGTACATAGAAGCGCGCCTACGTACAATTTGGAATGGAACATGCAAGGTTGATTAGTAGTCACCATGAAGTTGTTAATAAACACTACATTTTTCTTTATAGTTATGAAGGATTAAATTTTTATGAGATCTGCAAGAAGTGCAAAAATAGGGACATATTGTTAGAGACACCTACATATGTGCCCATACCATTTTTCCAAATTGAATTTACTCATCTGTGGATATTGTCTTATTTGACAATTGACAGCCCCTTCTTGTTCAATTCTCTCATGATAAGATTCTTTGTAAAATTTTCTAATTATCGAGTGTTGATACCCGAATGGGTGTATCGGCGTTCCTATCATTTCTTTGATTAGATTCCATTTGAATGACATGGGTAACGATCCGAGGTGCTTTCGGATGCATAAACAAATCATGAAAACATGATATATATCCATGTTCATTAATGTTTTCTTCTTATTTGATTCGAAATTCTCTCGCGTAAATCATGCATTGACCTTACTCTTTTAATGTTAGCTATGTCTCCAGATATCCTTGATTTTGTGAAGGGATACGAGTTATTCTTAGTCTTTTGATAAGTTCTCGTCTTATCAATGGTAATGAAACTAGAAGGTTGGTAGTGCCATTAGAATGGATTGGTTGATTATGACATGATGTCATTGTCTTAATTGATGGGAACTCGAGTAGAGTTCCCCTAAAAAGATAAGATGTTGATTATCAAAGGTGATCTAAATAATTCCCGACGGGTGACCGTGTCCTGCATTTAGGCTTGAAATTATACCATGAATGGTTGTGAACTAGTCATAGATCTAGCAATCTAGAAAGAACCTAAGGTGAATTTATTAAAAGATGTTCCTGCTATTTGAGACTTTCTGAGGTATTTGCTGATGAATTACCTAGACTTCCTGAAATAAGGCAAGTTAAATTTGGTATTGATTATATTCCCGGTGTTGCACCTATGACATGTGCACCATACGTCAGCACCATCTGAATCAAAAGATTTACCATGCAACTAAGAGAGTTGGCGGAGAAAGCTTTTATTCTACCGAGCTCGTCATCATGAAGAGCTATGGTATTATCATTCCATATATTCATTGGTTACCATGAACTGAATAAATTGACGATCAAAAATTGATATCCATTACCCAAGATGAAAGATTTGTTTGATCATTTACAAGGTTCTAGCGTATATTCAAAAATTTGATCTACGGCATGGTTATCATCAAATTCGTGTCCGCAAGAAGATTATCTATTCCAATCACTACATCCAGAACTCGTAATGAACATTATGAGTTTCATGTGATGTCGTTTGGATTAACCAATGCACATGTAGCATTCGTGAATTTGATGAATCGCATGTGTAAGCTGTAGTTTGATAAGTTCATGTTGGTGATCATTAAGGACCACCTGCTTGTTTCCAAGTATAAGAAGGAGCTTAGTAATAATTTTGTAGACTACCTTGATCTAGCTGAGATGTGGAACGTTGTGTGTTAAATATTTAAAGTGGAATGTTAGGACTGATCCTTTACATTTCTTTGACCATGTGTTTAATGGTAGTTGAATCTATGTTGACTCTTCAAATATCGGAGCCATTAAGGCTTTGGGTTATACCAAAAAGGAAGTGCGAATATGTTTTGACAGATATTTATCGAAGGATTATTAAGGAATTGTTCCCGCATGCCCAGATCATTTAACTAAATTCCCTTAGGAGTAGATGTTTGTGTATACCTCAAGACAACCTAGAAGGAATTGAGGAAACCATATAACCCATGACTTGTAATTTGGAGCGGCAGTTTTGCTCTTCAACTAAGAAAATTTTGATCAAAGTTTAAACAAAGATTTTTCGAACATTTACGGATCTTGTTAATTATTTTCGATAAATCAAAAAGATCGTGTTAACTAAATTCAAATTTATTTTGAACATTTTTCTATAATTGGGCGAACTGATAAATTTAAAAATTTTACGTTTACGTTTCATAAATTAAATATTTATTATTTAATTACTTGTAATATATATCGACGCTTTAAACATCAGACTGGGCAAAACTAATAAAGATAATATTTGAGACGAAACTAAAACTTAGAAAATCTGAAGAAAGAATTTCTGAGTGATTATGGTCATGATATTTATTTCATCGGGGAAGGTGAATGTAGTTGCTAACACGTTATGTAGAAAGGATAAAGAACCAATTAGGATGTGTTCCTTAGTAATGACCGTGTAGAATAATTTGCCCGAGCAATTTAGAAATAGACGATGCTTGTAAGAAGGATAATATAGATGATTAAGGGTTTCGCGGCTAATGAGAACCATTAGAGATGGGAGCCGATGGCGTTAAGTGTTAAAAGGTCGTCTGTGGTTGCCTAAATATGGAGGATTTTAAGATTTAGTCATGTTGGAATCTCATAAGTTTAAGTATTCTATTCATGCTATTTCTGATAAAATGTATCTTTATCTAAGGAAGTTGTACTGATGGCCAAATAAGAAAGCAGACATCACCATACGTTGGTAAATATCTAACTTTTGCAAAGGTCAAGACTGAACACCAAAATCCATCAGGATTGCTTTTTACAGCTTATTATTCCTGTTTGGAAGTGGGATAGAATCACCATGGATTTTATCGCAAATCTTCCAAGGTCATCATCTGGATTTGATTCGATTTGGGTCATCGTATACAGACTGACCAAATCTACTCATATCATCCCAATTAATGATAGGTTCTCGATGGAGAAGTTGGCCCATTGGTATTGAAAGGAGTTGTGTAATCATGGTGTGCCTGTATCGATCACCTCTATCAAGATTTTCGCTTCGCATCGAATTTCGGGAGATCCCCTCAGAAGTCATTGGGAACGAATCTTGATAAGAGTACTGCTTACCACCCCAATCGTAGGGACAAGGTGAAAGAACAATACAGACACAAGAAGTCTTGATTTGTGCTTGTATGACTGACAGTTGGTAGTATCAAGGATGAGCATTTACCTTTGGATAGGTTATCATTAATTATTATCACATTAGGATTGAGACCGAACCTTGTGAGGATCTATATCAATAAGAGTTTAAGAGCACCTGTATGTGGGAGTTGGGATAAAGATACCCGACCCACGAGACCTGAAATGATTATGGAAGTTAAGATTTGATTATTGACTGCCGGTAGTGGGCAGGAGGTTATGTGAATGTGAAATGTAGAACTTGAAGTGCAGGATGGGTAGCAAAGTTATGCCGAGAATTTTCATCGTGGAAAGATAAATTGATGATCTGAAAGATCGTGGGAAGCTAAGTCCCCGTTGTACTTCGTTCACAGGCGTCGGTCGGGACCATCAGGTGATGGCCTTCACCTTCTCAGGATTGTCTACAATTTCTTTCTGCTAAAATAGGGTGGCTCAGAAATGCCACTCAGTTCAAGCGAATTTTATATCTGGAACGTTGTGTATAAAAAATTACTCCTATTGAAGGTTTGTGCAACTGTGAGAAGATGAGTCTCGTGTTCTTCTCTAGCATTGGGCAGATCAGAATGTGATCAATGAATATACTGATGATATTGCATGGGAGTCATAAAAAAAATTTATTCATAATTTCATAATCAAACTGGAGCGTTAGGGAGCTCAGAAGTATAAAATCAAAATTTTTAGAGAGACTATAACATGTTCAACAGCAATCTGGAAAACATCGTGTTCTTCTCTCACCACTGTTGGTGGCACGATCTCGAATCGTTCTGGAAAATATTTAAGACATCGTAGCAGGTCAGGTAACCTCCTATTCGTGGAATGAGTATCATTTTATGAATGGTACCGGCCTTCTTTCTGATAGACAGAAACGATACACCTCCTGGTGGTGCGTTAGGGCGAATAACGCCTCGTTCCGGTAATTCTTGCAGCAATTGCTGCAACTCTTTTAACTTAGCTGAAGCCCTTTGATCAAGAATTTTGAAAGCAGGTTCTGTTCTTGAGACTAGCTCGATGTTTAAATTTCTGTCTTGTGGTTAGGAAGGAATTTCTTGAAAACTTTCTGAATTTATATCCGGAACTCGGGAATAATCTGCTGATCATGAATTTAAGGAATTTCAGAAGTGAATTTATAACAGGTATGTAAAAGTCTTCGTAGCTATGGACTGACAAACTACGTGCTTGTAATGTAGACGTAATTTGTACTGATTTTTCTGACAGAAAGTATAATGAATATATTTGGGATTTAGTAAAAAAAAACGGATCTCGTCATTAACTGAAAATAAGGCTTAAAAAAATATGGTGATACTGTTGAGTCCTTTCTGGCTGAGAGGCAGGTGACCACCTGATTTAAGATAAAGCTGACATAGGAATACATGAAGTAACATGGAGACTTCCACTGAGGGGGTTCATCTGTAACCTCACATAATGATTACCGTGTGTTTAATCTGAATAATAATCTAGTGGTGGTGACTGAATTTTAATGGTCTGATTCATGTGTGGCATATTAGAATGGGTATACCCCTTTCTGAAGGGTACTGGAGTTATGAGTTCTGACTCGTATTTTGAGGAAAGATTTTCGTATGACGTGTACCATGACTGGTGCCCTGATAGGTGTCTTCCGAAATGATACCTGAGAACTATGTCTTGACTGATGTCTTGGCACGTGTTTTAATAGATGAATATGAACAAGGCTGAAAAATTTTGGTAACTGCTAGGATTGGCGGACCGGTTAGACTGTTGACCTCTGTATTTCTAGTCACGTCCGTGCCGGAGTTCCGATGGTTACTGACTGGTTAATTATAAGTACGATGGTTGTCACTACTGCTTTGTCTGTCAATTTATGTCGGTCATTATCATGACCGTGATTCATGTAACTATTTTGCTGAGTGGTCGGCTGGTTACCGGTTCCCACTCTTCTGAATGAAAATTAGTTGGGTGAAGTGTGACATCTAACTGAGAAAGTAAAAGTATAAAATAGAATGGTAGTGTCTGATGGTTGAATTTATTCTTGTCAGAAATTTCAAGTTTATAGTTTTCGTCCTCGTTCCGCAGTCTTCATAGTATAAACGGCATCAGCATCTTGAGAAATCTCCAAAGTTTAGCAGCATCCGCATTTGTGAGGTCTTCAAAGTGTTAGCGGCATCAACATCTAGCAAAATCTTCAACTCACGAGCGGCATCAGCAACTGGTAAAATATCGACAAGTGGAATCGCCTGAGATGATTGAGGATCGATTAGCAATATCCATGGAGTAGGGTACCTGGGGTACACTTGGACTACTGTACATGAAGTACAAAGTGAATACTGCACATGGAGCCAATATGAGACACTATACGTAGAGTACACGTGACATACTGTACATAGAGCTGGTAGAAATTTTATGGGATGATCGATACTTGTGTCGCTTGTCTGACATTATCAACGGAAAATAATTTGATTTAACTGGTTAGCAACTGAACTGAACCAGTTAATATGATGGGCTGAAAATTCCTGCATGGACTTAATGCTGGTTGTATAGAGGCTGAAAAGTATGATTAAACGGAGTTTCATCAATGTTCAGTATAAAGACATGATTGATGAAAACCAGAACATGATTTATCATGAAATAGGATGATACTGTAGTCCTTCTGTACTTTAGGGTGAAAACACTATCACCTTGCTGAAAACATAATCCTCATAAGGAGACATGAACTTAGTCTGCATGGAAACGACATTTTCGTGAAAGTATAAACTTGACTGATACAAATAACATAGGAGAATAATCAACTGAGGTTTAACATCAACTGATGTGGATAGCTATGGTTCAATCCTCAGAATTCAAAGAAGAAAACATGAGACCAAGTATGGGCTATTATGGTTCGATCCATACTGGTCAAAATTTTCTGAGAACTGTCATGTATAGAAATTTATAATCTGGTATTAAATATGGATGGCTGTAGTCCAATCCATACTTGTCAAAATTTATAGAATGTCATGATATGACAAATGTGAACAACTATGGATCGGTTCACAAAATAACATTTGACTGAAAATCATGAAATTTGATCTAAACATTGGTGAACGTATATGGGCTGATTCACCACGTAAATTTTGGACTGAAAACATGAATATGACATGAGCAAGGATAAGCGCCTATGGTCAGTTTACCAATACAGAATCTGGACGGGCAAGGGTGAACGCATATGGTCAGTTCACCAAAACGAAAGCTCGCTAAAAAGCACATGCGACTAAGTACGGCCAGTTCTGTACTAACTTTTTACTTAGTCAAAACTTTAAGAAAACTGACTGATAAATGAAGAAAACTGACTGAATAATCCATGAGAAACATGAAAGATAACGACGCCAAAATCTGAGAAGTTCCTGGTGACTACCCACTAGTCACAGGTCAAGTTTTAGAGCCTACAGGTCGAACCTTGCGCTCTGATACCATAATTGTAACACCCCACTTGGATGAGTGGACCGTTACGTGTATTTATGGCGTGTCATCAAAGCATAAGGTAAATGTCCTAAAACATTAACTGACCAAAAAGGAAATACCGGAATCAAACATCGGCAATCCAAACATAAGCCCAAAACATGAAAAAAATAAAATACTGAATGAAAGGACTAAACAATGTCCAAATAAGCGGAATACTGTAACAAATGCATAAAGTAAGAAGTCTGGATAGCTTCCATCCAAATGCACATGCTCTTGGAATCCTAAATGCGTCCCGGTGTACCTGCCGTTAGAACATGAAAGGAACTACGGCTGAGCATAACGCTCAGTGAACGGATATGTAGCATGATAAGAAATTTCTGAAATGAAGTAGATGATAAATACTGAAGCTGTAAGACTAATAAGTAAAGTTGCAGCGGAAATCTGTAAATAATCTGTAAAATCTGATTTGTAAATAATAAAGCTGAATCGTTATCTGATAAATCTGAAAACATGCATTTACTGTATTTTAATTGCCAAGATCTTATATAAGTCATGTGCTGTAACAACTGCTGCATGAATAGATAGAGGGGTGACCTCATCATGCTGTAGAGGGGTGACCCCTAAATAACTGTGCTGGGTGGAGGGATCAGCTCCAATGTGAAGGATGTAGAGCACACACCACATTCACCTGCTAAACTGTAAACTGTAGCCTAGGATGCATCCATACGCCCCACTAATAATACTGATAAAATGGCCAAGCTGAGCTGAGTGGGACGATGCAAGATATCACTCTCCTGCATGTGAGTCACGACACCGGTGCCTCTAGTGCCGTGGTTACGGTACCTCCGTAACTAGTACATAAACTAATCATGCTTGTATATAATGCTCAGGCAATTTATTTAGTTATTGATATGATTACTGATAAACTTAAACATATACTGGGGAAAACATTTGGCTGAAGACGGGGAACCCTAATCATGCATAGAAAGGAAGTCCTTACTGAAAGGACGGGAAATCCGTACCTCGTGTCCAGTAATGAAATAAGAATGAAAGCTGAAGGATCGACTCTGACTTCACGGATACTACATAAATAATGGACGGAAAATAAGTCGTCTGTTAACTGTTTGCTGTTACTGATTCTTATATGTTCTTAGTTTGATTCAAAATTGTCTTTGTATTATAATACTATATAATCTGATAAATCTGAATGTTCTGTATTATTTCTGATAAGTGTATTCTTATAATCCTGATTACCGTATGATATGTATTTCTAATGTTTACGATCTTACTAAAAATATTAACCTGTCATACATAGAAAGTTTCCTGATTCAGAAATATTTACAAATTTAATATCTTTAAAATTAACTCATTAACAAATCGTATGTTTTTAATAAGATAAACGATCAAGCGAGAATTAATTAAATTAAATTAAATAAATCATACAATATAATTGATTGATTAATGAAACTCATTTAAAAAAATGATTAATTAGTTTAATTACTCCCATGCTTCCCACTGTTTTTGTTTATTTCCCACTGTTATTATATTGTTCCCACTGCTATTATATTGTTCCCACTGCTATTATATTGTTCCCACTGCTATCATTATCAGTTCCCCCTGCTGGTCGAGTTCCCACTGTCTGTTTAACATTTCCCACTGCCCGTGCAGTGGTTCCCACTGCTTATGCAGTGGTTCCCACTGCTTTCATTATTGGCATACCCAAACGCCCCCTTTTAGCCTGGTAATCCTAAACGCCCCCACTGCTGTTCTTTTACCATTGTTTCATTAACAACACCCCTAATGGGGTTTCCCTTTTTGCTGCCGACCATAGGAATCACCAGCGCACCCCTGTGGGTCGCGGTTGGTCTCCAATAACCACCACCACCGAGAGTTTTTAACTCTCGGTTTGTTACTGCTGGTCCGAATCGCCCCACTATGGGGTTGTGGTCATTCGCGGCCGACAGAAAGGGTCACCGAGACCCTCATGGGCTCGGCAGGCCGACTGATAGACCCCACCGAGACTCCTTAATCTCGGTTTCTGTGTGAAAATAGAATCAACCCGACACCCCTGATGGATCGTGAAAAAAAAACAAACAGAAAGAAGGAAAAGTGTGATTGGGATTACCTTTTATGTGATTTGGGATAATCGATAAACACACGAATTTACAAACCAAAATCAATCCGTCATCCTTCTTTGTTTTTCCGGCCGGCGGCTCTTCCTTCTTTTTTTTTTTTTTTTTTTTTGTCTCTTGTGTCGGCAGAAACAAAACCCTATTCTTTGTTATCTTTTTTTTTGTTCGCTGAATATGTACAGGGGAAACCCCCGTTCCCTTTTTTTTGTTTGAGCTAATGGGCTGGCCCAAATTTCCTTTTTCTTTTTTCTCTACACAAACCGCCTCTTTCAATTTATATATATAGTTTTCCCTTTTTTTTTAAAATCGCGTTTAATTATTTACGTAAAGCTCGTACTTAAAAATCTCGTTCTGAAACGTAAATATATTTCTCGTGTTTCTGAAACGTTTGATCATTTTCTGAATAATTAATTATCTGCAGTATTTAAATAAAACTGAGTGCGTAATTAGTGTTAACGTTTCCTTATTTATTTCTGAACTTAATAATTCATCTTTAATATTTTCTGAGACTAAATACTTATTATCTGAATAAACTGTAATATTTATAGTCTTTAAATAAACTGGGATAGCGTATTTAATTTCTGCGTTTATATCTCTTGTCTAATAATTAATACTTAAATAGTTTATTAAAATTAAACTGCGTATTTAAATATCCTGATTTTTAAATACGGGTTTTACAATTACCTTGACGGGTTGCGGGGATTCAATAGATTGCTCCAATCCAATATTACCTTGACGGGTTGCGGGGTTGAAGATCCAAAGTCTCAAAAAGATGGCGGATGTAAATTATTGCGTGAGTTTTATTTTTCTTTCCTTAGCGAGTGTGTAGCTACTTATGAAAGCATGACATGAGGATTTTACACATAAGGCGAATGACTTATTACTCTTGAAACGGACTTGTATTAATTGTGAGCGGTTTTTCAAGTAATGGATGAGAGGATTACTTAGGATTAAAACTATGCTTCCTTATTTTTGGATTTTACACTTCTTATACTTCACACTTGAATAAATGACAAATTTGCCCACAAGCAATTTGCTCAAATAATAACCGGTTCCACATTTAATTGTCATGAATAAGTTGATGCACTTTTTACTTGTGAATGCAATGATCCCATTTTTAAACTTGGTATGGGGAAAGTGAAACTTGAGGGTGATAAATGTCCATGGTACTCAAGCCCTAATCTAAGCCATTGAATTCTTTATGAGTTATTTCCATCAAAACCATTTCAAGAAAAATCAAAAAGATATAGATAGAATTGTATTTTGTTTATTGCATTGTTAAAAGCCAAAATCATGCATCATGTAGTTTAGAGTAGTGTAGATGCATTCCATATGGCCAAGGTGGGTTAATTATGAGGAAAATGTAAATTTGTGCTTTAAAATATATAGAATTGCATGAGGACATGACAATGTTCAAGTGTAGTGGATTTGATATGAGCTAAAACTCATATCAATTTATCAACAAATAACCCTAAAACATGAAACAAAATACCAATTTATCTTGCAAAAACAGTGTTATGTGGTATGTTTGTGTTTGTGTACACTTGTGTAGGTAAAAGGATGCATTTTCAAGCAAACAAGGAATAATCAAGCTTAAATTGATGAAAAGACAAAGAAGGATCAAAAGTGACAAGACTTTGAAGTACAAGGACCTATCTTGACAAACTGCCAAAGATGAAGGACCAAAGTGTAAATATTGTAAAAAGTCAAGATCATAGTCAAACAAGGTCAACTTTCAAGTCAACTCAGTCAAAGGACCGTTTCTGCTCAAGAATGAAGTTTGAAGGACTAAAAGTGCTCAAGAAATGAAGTTACAAGCCTTTAAGTACAAACTGCCAAAGTCTAGGGACTAAATCTGCCTATCTTGGAAATTACTACAAGTTTAATCCTTGTGATACAATTCCAGCCAATGAGAAGCAAGCAAAATGAGCACAAGGATTGTCAAATCACAAGTATTAATTTCCCACTCAGCCGCCACTCATTAATGACAAAATCCCAACAGTTTAATCCGTGTGACTTGTTTTCAACCATTCAGAGCATGACACGTGTCAGTTTCAAACGGCCAAAAATTCCCAGAATCGATTTTGAGCTACAATGGATTTCATGGAAAGTTGTGAACATCAAAAGCGCTTATTTTTTAGAGACGAACACAATGGTCATCACCAATTAACACCAAATTAACTAAATCAAAAAGCCCCAATTCATGTTCATACTTGGAAAATCAATTAAGAAGAATTGTGCCACGTGGAGACCTGGGATTGGTCTCAACACGTCACCATCCCCAACAAACTTCCTTCTCAAGTCTATAAATAGCAGCTTAGGGCTTCATTTGTACTAAGTAGTTGTAAGTGTGAAAAACACACACATTTACATTTTCTCTCAACTTTTTCCTTTCTTAGCTAAACTACTCAAGAGTTTGACACACTCTTGAGTTAGTTAGTTAGATAGCATCCTTTTAACAACTTTGTAACTGAATTCCATCAATAAAATTCAAATGCTTCATTTCCCGCCAAAATTTCTCTTCATCATTACTGTTCATACCTACTTTCCATTGAGACTTGTGTTGCTGTTTGAAGTTTGTTATGATCATACATTGATCATAACTAACTTTGGAGGAAGAATTGTAGTTGTTTGTTGATTTCAAGTCAAATCCATAGCTATTGAGATGAATTCATGCCATGGAGATGTTTCTTGTTGATTTGTAGCAGTTTTGTTGATTGTAGATTGTGGATCTAGTGCTAAGGTGGTGGTTAGCACTAGGATAGAGAGTACAGCACTCCTCTACTTCCCAATGGTTTCCTCACAAGGTTCAAATGCTACTTGATTTTGGTTCCACTAAAATTGTCAACTGCATGCTACTTTTCTAGTGTAAATCTTGATGATTGTATGATCAAATTTGTTTAGTTTGGATTTGATCTGATTCTAGACCTGTTTGTAGCTTAATTGTTACTTAACTGCTTATTGAATTAGTTTGTGTTTTAGTTGTTAGCCTTAATCAGTCCTTTCTAGTCCTATCACCGTATTTGAGTTCTAGTTGACCTCATTGCTTGCAAGTAGTTCTTACACATTTCTTTTTAAGCATAAATTTGGTTTGTTAAAGGATTTCATTCAGTCTTAACTAGTTCTATAAAAGTCTTTGAAAATTTTCATATAGTTCAGATAAAGGAGTGTTTTGAATTAGCTTTTAAGAAGTTTTCAAGTGTTGGTTTTTGGCAAGCTAATGTTCTTTTTCAGTCATTAGGTGATTACAAAGTGTTTTGAGTAATTTTCAAGTCAAATAACAGTTCAAAAAGGCAATTGGCAAGAAAAAGCTTGGGTTCATTTTCATTCAGTTTTGCTTACAAAAAGTTGTCATTTTCATTTAGCTAGCATTTACTTGATACTTGATGAAAGTTAACCAAACCAGTTCTCAATTGTAGTTCAATATATGAAGTTTCATATCCTATAAGCATTTTGTACAGTTTCCATTCAGCTAGGAGAAATAAGCTAAAATCTGAATGCTTGAGGAAAGGCAAGTTACTGTAAATGGAAACTCCATTTTCAGATCTTTTGATTCTTTTCATTAACCAAGCAATTTTCTTTCACAAATCCACTTAGTAGTTGGTATTGGTTGATATTTGAGAGTTTCAGCTTTTTGTCAAAAAATTCTGGTCAACGCTTGGTTAACATAAGCCATTTTCAGCTTATTTCAATTTCCCAGCTTATTTCTTGATGAAATTTGATATGACTTGATTTCCCGTTCATCATTTGAGCTCTTTAATCAGTTTAAGCACAAAAATCCAATTGTTCATGTTCAGATTTTTCTAGAGCTTAATTTGTGCTTATTGTGAAGTGCTTATTTGCTTATTTGACATTTTCAGTAAGATTCCTTTTAAAGACCTAGCTTATTTTGAATTCTAAGTGTTTTGCAATTGGTTTGAATCATTTTGGTCCAGTAATAAGCTCAAACGAGCTTATTTTTTGAGTAACCCGTTTTTGGCTTAAATAGTTTTTGATATTGCATTTTGGTCCCTCTTGTATTAAACAGTTTCTAACTTTGGCTAAAACTTGCTAATTTCTAGGGTTTGCACAAATAAGTCCTTTCAGTTTTGAATTTGTTAAATTTCAGTTAGTAGTTTTGGAATTTGTTACTTTTTGGTTAGTTTGTTACATAGTTTTCATAATTGATCCTTTTGGTTTGCTGTTTTACACTTCCAGTCCTTATACTTGTTAGAATTTACATTTTGAGCATTTATATTTCATAGAATTTACATTTTCAGTCCTTTTAGTTGTAAAATTTATATTTTGAGTTTTACTTGAATAAAAACTTGGTATTTGCATTATGTTTTACATATAAGTAGGTAATATTTTTCAGTTTTGCAAGGCTTGTTTGAATTAGCAAATAGAATATCCAAAAAAGATTAACAACCAAAAACAGTTAAAACCCGATATTGATTGGACTTTCAATTAGCAAGAACTGAGAAAAACGAACTGCATTATATTCAATTTCATTTATCGAAAGGTTTTCACTGATTTTTGAACCATTGATAAAGCTAACAAAGAAGAACTAAATGTGTGAAATCCATTCATGCATCCAAGTTGTAGTTTTGAGATCTGATCTTCGTTAGTTAAGGAAGTTGCTTATGAGCCCTGAGGATAGGTTGAGTTATGTGGCCGTATAGTCAGTATCGGAGGAATCTGAAGGAATTGTAGAGTTGCGATGATGATATCTTAACGTTATCAAATGGTATGAGAAAGTAATAGTAGTAAGTTGACTTGATTAGAGAAGTATAAAGGGGAATTATATAATTTTGAGTTTCGAGGATGTGGTATCTATTTTGGATCGATGAAATACTACTTGTATGGAATCAAGTATGTAGTAATTTTTTATCAAAAGTGATCATAATCATGAGATGTAATTTTGTGAGGCAAGTGTGGTAGTCGAAGTATTCAGTAAAAAGGAGAAGGAAAAAGGATTACAAAGAATATAAAAGTAATTGAGAGTCGACTATTGAGTCCTGAGTTTTGAGAATTGAATCTTGAGTTTTGAGATTTTTGAATATTGGTATAACAAGCAAAGTAGATGGAATGGAATGAAATTTTAGAATCGAATAGATGAATTAAAGGGAAAGGAATACAAAGGAAACAAGATCAACAGGTTGTCAGAAATTTTGAAATGGATTGGTAGTAGGGATAAGTGAGATGAACTATTTTAGAGGAATGAAATCGATTATTGTAATTATATATTTAGAGAAGGAGGTGTTAGGAATGTGAGGACGATGGTGAATGAAATTTTTCAGATCAAAGAGAATTCAATTATTCTAAAAATGCTGAGGGGGCTATATGTCGTATTAAAGGAATTTCACAAGTTGAAATATTGATATATTCTGGTTGGGGTAAGATGTATTATGACATCAGGAGAATGTATTAATAGTGAGATTCGAATATATGAAACTAATGGAGTTATCTAAACAATATATGATATAAGAAAGATATAATGATATAATATGGATGGTACATTGGTTCAGTATTGTGATTGTTAGACTAAATGAAAGTGGAAGATGAACATAGGAAATTATATACATGACTAGTACGAGATGAAATTTGTGAATAAAGGAAAAGAAAGAAATCACTAGAAATTTAATGATGAAATTGTCAATAACCCCGGACCGTAGTGTCAGTATTTTTTAAATGTTTAGAAATCGATGTAAGAAGAAATGAGAATGGAATAAAGTTTGAATATAATATATGTAACCCAGAGACTGAAGTTAACTTTTAAATATTAGAGATCTTTACAGAAAGTGAGAAGAATCGAGTCAAGAAGGAATATTGCGTATTTTTGGAAATCAACGGACATATTGAGAGTATAATTTGAACGATGGAAATTGGACTTGCGTAGATGCGATTGAAACTTGGGATGATGATATCTTTAAATATTTTGATATGAGGTTAAATGAAATCTATTAATGATGGAATCTTTATGCGATGATAGTCGTCATATCAGTGATTTGGATGTGAAACTTGAGATTTTACATGGTCGTAAGCTAGGTTTTAGGGTATTGAAGTAAGAAATGGAACTGAAGAATTGATGCAGAAGGATTATGAATGATGAAAGATATACCAAAGAATACTATCATATATTAGAAGGTGAAATTTGGAAGTTGAAATATAGTAATATTCTTTGATATGGTGATATTATGGGAATTGAGTTGAACTGGTGCGAAGGATGTGGGAATTTCTTAAGGAGAAGAGGTCTCATTGGTTTAGAGGTGAGAAATTACTAAGTCGGGACGTCGCTCTTTTTTAGGAGGGTAGGATGTGATAACCAGAACCCATGGTCATTATTTAATTATATTTTTAGGTATATTTTTGAAAATTTTGACGAGATTGAATGTTATGATGTTTGGTGATTTGAATTGAACGAATGTTGAAAGTTATATTTTTACGTTTTGACGAGTTGCGATGATTATTAGTGATCACGATATCAACGGATCCCCAAAATTTTACGTTTTATTTTTAGTTATGTCAATGTTTAACATTTTGACGTTTTTATTTTTAATTCCGTATTAAGTCGTGTCGGGACTATATAATATCGTATTTTGTGTGCATTTTAAGTTTTGAGAAGTATTTTTATGAAACCCGAGACCCGTAAATATTTTCAAAATTGACTAATAGTCATTTCTCGCTTTTTAAACTAGTATTTGCATTTTATTCCACAAGAATCACAATTGGCAAAAACTACCCTAAACTTTTCTCATATAAAAGGAAAATTATAACACGAAACACACACTAATATCACTAGCAACCAAAAATCACCAAGTTCTCTCTCCCACTCCATCTTGCCGTCACCCCCTAGCCACCAAAAACCACCATCAACTTAAATTCTTGTTTGAATCTTTAAAAACCAATCAAAGACCCATTCTAGTTTCTTGATTCTCTATCTTTTGGTAAAAAATTTACCTACATGCAAGCACTTTTTGTAAAACCCATTTTTGGTGAAAATCATGTGCTTTGATCTTGTTGATGTGTTCTATATAGGTGTTTATTATGTTGTATATTATTTTTACTTATTGCATGTTAAAAAAAATTAGTTGGGTTTTATATAATTTGATCATCTAGCATGATATAAGGTGTTAGGATTAGAAGTAGTGATATTAGTATGATTATAGTGGTAGAAATGAGGTTAAAATAGGTGAAAATATGATTTTGAGTGATTTTTAAGTATATATTTTAAATCAGCAGCTAAAAGCTAACTTTTGGAAAACTTAAGTTTGTGTATGATATAATTTAATTAGATATTGTTGTATAAAACTTCATAAGCTTCGATTTGGTATAAAGTAGAGCTTCTAGCTCCTAACGAGCGAAAAGTTATGATAGTTTGATTATTCGTGTACCGGGAGACGAGTATCGGCACAATATATAGTTGTTGTCGATATTTAGATCGAATCTAGGGGACTATAGAAGGATTTTGAAATGGGTCAAGTACGGATGTAAAATGGTAAACATTAGAATGTTGAGTCTATTTTCAAACATGAGTGTCGGTTTTTCAAATGAAGTCGTTTATAGAGGTTAAAAAGACTATATGAGTTAATAACGTAAAACTGTCCGGTCATTGTTGTTCGAAGATGTGTCGGGCAGGGAACCTTAAAAGTAAAATCTTTTAACCAACTTTTAGGAGTACTTTCTATGTATAGTAAGTGAAGTTTCTGATTAGTATCATAAACAATTGACGTGTCTAAGTAGGGAAACAGTTGAACGAATAGTATATATATCGACAGATTTTTAATAAAGGAAATAAATAAAGTAAAAATGTAAAAGGTGTACATGTGTAGGAATTATTTAAGTGTTAATGGTGTGAGTTTACTTTTGAATTGAGTTATTTATTTTATTTTATTAAAGTATGAAATATTACTTGAATATGATATTAAAGGTGCGTGTTTATTTTGATAGATTGTGAATTTCGTGTTCGCCGGGCATCGTCAATCGTTGAAAGTCGTCTTACTGTAGCTATTACTCAAGGTAAGTCTATAGCCTCGCTTTATACATGTTTTGAATGATTTTAAAACCCGCGAGGGGGATACATGCTATTTGAAAATAAAATGAACACAAGTCATGATTGGTTGTTTGGACCCGAGTGTTGCCTGTTGTTGCCTGATGTTGCCTTGAATTATATAAGTACCTAAATTGCAAAAGTCCCTAAATTCATGAGCCGTTAAATATGTTCTGACTTGATGTTGTGAGTTGGGAATAGACACTTATTCAAATGATAGTACTATTGGGCTGACGACCCTATCTGAGACCAGGGCTTTACGCTGAGTAACCTCTAGGAAGGATAATTTACGAGAATAAGAATATGGTATAGTTGCAATTGATACCCTAGTAGGGGCAATGGAACTCATATAGTCATGTCGGCTTTAGGCGTGGGTGACTAGGTTAAGGGGTCGGTGTCATGAGCTTAATACAATTCTATAGCTATTGCTATAAGCCAGAATGCCTGAATAATAGATTGTATGTACAACAATTCTATTAAATGATCTTGATTGATTTTTCTCTTGTGTTAAAATGATGATTTGGTAAACCTATAGACTCACTCAACATTATTATTGATGTGTTTAAGCATGTATTTCAGGTAATCAGATGAGTTGATGAAGGAGATTGCTGGGGAAGGTTGCGGTGTCGCTTTTATAGTTTTTCAGTCTGAAATTGTTTTCTTTCCCTATTAATATTAAATGTTATCTTTTATCTGCAGGAATTATAAAAATCATTTTTGAGTATTATATAGTTGATAAAAGGTTTGTATTTTTGGGATGGTATTTTGAAGGGACCGAAGCGCTGCTCTGATATTTTATAAAAAATTATTGGGATTGAAAACTTTAGACTAAAGATAATATTATTTTATCATTTAATTTAAAAGTCACATTTTGAAATTGTAAAAAGTGTTTTGATGACGAGGTTTGTGTTTAGCACCCAAATGTGTATTTCCGCTGCGCAATGTAACTTGGGGGTGTTAAAACACAACACAACTACACATCACTTTAGAGTTTAGTGAGAACTCATAAGACACAACCACATCACTTTATAGTTTAGTGAGAACTAACACAACTTATTACAACTCAACTAAACATATCCAAGTACACACATGTAACTTGGATCTACACAACACAAATCCAAGCACACACATATGCAAAGGATTTACACAACTCTAATACAAGTATTCACAAATATCTTAGATGAACACAACTAGTACAAGTATTCACAAATACATTGGATCTACACAATACATAAATAAACAAATGATGAACATGACTAGATCTTTAGAAGAGGGTGATCTTCATCAAGGCTTCATCTTTAATCACATCACAAGTGTGTGAGTGATCTTCTCTTTGGACAAGGTAAAGAAGGAGATCAAGAGGATGATCATAAGTAAACATACTTAACACATTAAGTGATCATTTACAAATGATTAGGATTAGAAAGGAGAAAGAAGCCTGAAAGAGATGTACAAAAAAAGGTTATTAAAAATGCAGATTTGATCCACTATTTATAGAAGACAAATCCCAATGGCTAGCTGGGGGTGGTTCCTTAGCTACCTAGGCGGATCCTTATCGATAGCGAACCGCATAGGCACTTAAGGAACCGCGGAGTCTAGACTCCGCTCCTTTTTGTCTTTTAGTGGATTTGAATTATCTGAGGCTGATTAAACCTTCATAGGATATTCTTATGGCATTTGGAATATACCATATTCAAATTTACATTTTCATTTTAATAAAACATTTTCTTAAAAATAAAGTTTATTAAAAATCTTTTGTCACATTTGACAAAAGTGAGTTTTGAGGTTATTCACTTTTATGATCACTAAGCATGATTAAGATATGTTAGTGTAATGATTATTACTGTGACAATCCATCAATTTGAGGTCATTATTTTATTCTCAAGTATTATTTATAATCGTTATTTTATTGTTAGTTTATGAAATCACTCACTTTTGGGAAGAAATTAGGGTTTACGTCTTAAATTAGCATCGTGTACGTTTAAACCGGAGAGCTCTAGGTTACGTGTTTACGTTTACATACTCCGTTTTTGTGACAGTCTGACATTTTCATATAATAAAATTTATTCTCGTATATTATTTTTAAATTTTATTTTATGTGGGTTCATGAAAACACATATTTAGGGATGAAATTAGGGCTTACATGCATAATTTAACGTCTTTTACGATTAAACCGGGAACCCTAGGTTAACGTATTTACGCTTTTGTGCTCCGTTTTTGATGAGACAATTTTTATTAGAATCGTTTTGTGTCGTAGATTCATAATTTATAAAAACGTTTTTCATAAATCGACCCGAGGGCACGCAAATCGAGGAGTATCCGTAAAATAATAGGGGATGAAACAAGTTTCCACTTGTCCCACCCCCACTATGGGTGGACACAACAAGGGTTAACACCCCTTGTTGTCAAAACCATGAGCAAGTATGAGACACTTGTCTCATACATGCATTTGACCAAACCACTTAACCCCAAAACCATCTAACTTTCTCACACACAACACACACTCATGCAATCTTAACCAAAAACTTTCTCCAACCCTCCCTTCTCTCCCTCTCTTGCCGTCCAAACACCACCACCATACACCCATCATCATCAAAAATTTAACCATAAACTTCATCAACAATTCACATATGTTGAAAGCTACTTAAAAGGAGGCTATTTGAAGGTGATTTTAACTTATAAAAAGGAGTTTTCATGAGGTTCAAGGGCTGATTTCAAGAAGGAGTTTAGATACTTGGAGATTTCTAAAAGTGGTATTGCTAAGTTCATAAGATTTGGTGACAAGATCAAGTCTTGTTCATCATAAAACTCATCTTTTTCATCACAACTGGTTGGTATAGAGATTGTTCTTTCTATCATCCTATTGGTTTTGTAAATGTATTCATCTATTTTCTTCAAAAATGTATATGTATGATGGTGATAAATGATGATCAATATATTGCATGGGATTTTAAGTCACTAGATTAGGTTAAAAAGGTTAAAACTACAAGTAAAAGTTGATGAAATCATATCTAGATTAGTAGGCTGTTTAAAGCAGTAGGTTTCAATATTTTTACTTGGTTAAATGGATGAGATTATTAGATATACTGAAGGATAAATGATTTTTACATAAGTGGCCAATTTACCACACAATGGAATGTTAAAAATGAACAAGATATGACCAAAACACTTTTGAGGTACTAATCTGACTGATCTGTTTTGGACGAATTATTACTAATATTTAGAAGCTGTTTGAGAAGGATCTATAGGAGAATTATTTGTAGCACATATCATTTATTTTATACAGTAAACATTTGGGGTTCCAACTCATTGTAGAACTCAAGATATGATCAAAATGGTGAACATGAGATTTCACATCAGATTTGACTTTAATGTATATAATACTAAAATGCCACCTGAAGTAAAATACTATATAAAATAAGTATATAAAAGTTAATAAATGACAATAACTATTATAAAATAAGTTTATATACTATAATAAATAAATATAACATTTTATAAAAATAAAACTCAAATGTTTTCTAACTACAAACTATACATATGATTTTTACGTCTTTTCGGCTAAAACCGAAAGGATGGCGTTTTCGCCAAATAAAACTTAGATGGTCGGACCCGTCTAATGTAACATTTTTATAGAACATATACTGATATGTAAACACATTTGACAAGTAAAAATCGACAAAACCCGAGCTTTGTAACTTATGGACAATAATGGGCCAAATTAGCCATATTGGACCACTAGGCCCAACTAGTTTGGCTTAACACTATTGGACTTACTCATGGGCTTAAACCACTTGGGCCCAACATATAAGTATAAGCCTGGTCTTAAATGAATAAATGGACTAATATAATGTATTGAACTCTTAATTAGCTTATTGGGCCTTAACATGTAAATGGGCTAAAACTAGTATGATTAGACTAAGTAACTAAGTACTTAACAACTAATAATGTTGTATAAGGAAATTAAACCCCACTTGGTCATCATGTTATGACATCATTACATATACATAACAAATTTTTATAAATATTATTCGACAAATTCTAAGATCGAGTATTATTTGTTTTGGTTTCCGTGATCGAGGCACGTACCGTACATCCTAATTGCCGATAACCCGTGATGAGATGGCATTTATACATGATCTCATCGTTCTTTTCGGGCTTTAAATGCATAAAATGTCATAAAAATACCATATATATGCTTGTGTTTGTTTACTTGTGTATTTTAGGTATAGATATCGTGAAAAAGACAAAAGATATCAAGAAACAAGGAAAAACGAACACGAGAAACGAAGCCGTATAAAGAACCGGGTCCCTAGTTCATGATTTCTCAAAGAAAAACCCTTGAAGACTTGAAGATGTACAAGATTGATCCCTCATTTATGAAGAAATAACACTTAATACCCTTGTATATTCATAATTACAAGTTTGGTCCCTTAAGTTTGTCAAAATTACAAAAAGGTCCTTCAACTTTGAAGATTTGGCAAGTTTAGTCCCTCAACAATTCTAAATTGTCAACAATGGTCCCTCATGAAGTCAAAGATCCAATGAAGACCTTCGAAGATGAGAAATGTCCAAGATCAGTCCTTGAACTATTCAAAAGTGGCAAAAATAACCCTTGAAACCCTTTCACCAAAGTTTTAGGGCAAATGTGTGAAATTGGAAACTTAAATAACAAAGGAACTAAGTTTGTTGACTAAAAAACACGTTTTACAACTCTCACCAAAACACAAGGGCCAATGTTAGACAAATGAAACATTCAAAAAGAAATTGCGCCAAACACATACACACTCCACAAAAAACGGATCAAATGAAGTTACTATTCATCCAAGAACCCAGTTACCACCTCACTTAAAACAAACGGTAAAAACAAATTACCCAGACACACGTTTGATTCACATGCCCTAAAACCCATCCCACACCAAAAACCCTCAATCCCACTCACCAAAGGACCCCACCAATCAACCCGTCCACCAATCAAAATCCAACTTCCTCTCCAAGGAATGACACGTGGCTAAATCAACAGCCCACACTCCTTGCTTGGTTACAAAGCTAAAATGAACGACTTGGATGCATTTGGACAGCTCAACAACAACAAACGTCTAGAAGGATTCAAGGGCATTTTAGGGACTTCTTAGCTAGGGTTTTCATTGTAATCTCAGCCCTTGTGGCCTATATAAGGACTCCTCAACCTGTGAGAGAGCCTTGTTCCAGTTTTACTCTTTAAACATTGTAATTCCTTTTTAAAATTTATAAAATTTTGGTATTTTGAAAAAATTGTAATTCCTTTTTATGTTTTTAAAAGTTGGTGTTGTTTAAGAGTGATTCTGAGTTCCATTTGATGTTATAAAGGTGCTTTGATCTTGTGGTTAAAGCACGTTTATGTTTGGTAAGGTGTTCAAGTTTGAAAAAAGCTTGAAATCAGTGATCTGTTTTGATATTTACTTGTACTAACCCTTAACCATAAGCCCTAAGCTCTTACAAGCTTGTTGATACCAAGCTTGTGAAAGGATTTGAGCCTTTGGTTAGGCCGTTTGTTGCCTTGTGTTGAAGATCATACATATCAAGGTCTGGTTCTACTTTTAACCATCAGCAGACCTTGATCCTTCTTGTTTCAAGGACCTTGGTCACTCTCTAGCTATTGAGAGTGGTCCAAGGAGCATAGCTGATCTCCCTAGGAAGTTGTGGGGGATAGGTTAAAGCTCTCTTTAAGTTTCCTCTAAAAAAATCTCATGTTAATGTCTGTCATGAATTTTGCCATGTGATTTGGTGTTCTTGTGTTTGTGCTTTGTGTTTTTTTGTTTGTTTCTGTTAGTTGTCACCTAGGTAAGGTATTTGAACCATAAAATCAGTAGGTTGTGTGTTGGAATCAAAAGTTTGTTTGAAAAGGGGCTAAAACAAGGTTGTTTGGTTTTTGGGATCATAAGGCTTTGTGGCCTTGTGCCCTTGGTTCTTAGGGTTTGGATAGTCTAAACAAGTCATTGGTAACTAGTTTTGGTTATTGGTTAAGTCTCAAGTGGTTTGGAAAAGGATTTCAAAGTTTTGGAAAAATTTGAAAATATTGATTTGAAATTGGTCAAACACATCAGATCAAATAAAATCTTTGTTTGTTGGATCTAGGGTCTGAAATTTGGTTTGGGAAGAGTTTAGGTGATAAGCTATCTGTGTAATATATGTTTGTTGAATTTGGTGGCTTATTGTGGGTGCTAGAGCTTATCAAAGTTGGCTGAAGTGGTCATTTGCATCAGCAAAGTGACCACCTCATTGTAGGCTTGCATTTGTTATTCTAGTGTATGCCTAGTTGTTTAACTGCTTGAATCTTGTTATTGTGTTGCTTGTGAGTGCTTCTTGCTATTTGGTTTGCTTATTTGCTGGCTTATAAGCTAACTGGCTTATTGGCTTGATTTTACCAAAATCTGTCAAGGTTTGGTCAACTGACCACTTGATTCACAAGGGCTCAACCTTGAGTTCTTCACAACAGTTGCTTAAAACAAGCTTATAATCAATCCCTGATCATTTGGTAACTTTTGGTGGACTTTGACTTTTGGTCAAATAAGCACAATTTTGCTTATTTTTCAGAATTGCTTATTGGTACATGCAACAACTTGGTTTTTGTGATAGGTGTCATTTTTCTCAGCTTAATATCATATTTGAGAAGTTACAAGTCTTTTGGTTAAGCTTTTGCTAGGAAACTAGCTTATTTTGCTTTTTCAGCCAGCTTATTTGCTTCCACGGCTTATTCTACTTGGCTTTTTGTGAATTTTCTTGTTGATTATTCTTAGTTAAGCTATTTGTGAGCTTTTGCAAAAAGAATCAGCTTGTGAAACGTCCTAGAACTCTAACCCGACTATTTTGTCTTTTAGTGAAATTCTACTTTGCTTATTTCTGGCTTATTGGGTTTTCTTTTTCAAAATTTCTTTTCACAGATCTCTTAGGCATCTCAAAAGAAGGTTGTGTGTCAAATTTGAGCTTATGGCATTAGCTTATTGCTTAATGGGCTTATTGGCCCAATAAGGATAAGCTGTTATACCATTAAGCTGTGATAAGCTCAAAACCAGCTTTTGGGCCTTAGATTTTTGTGTTCAAAATCAAATTTTGAGTCAGATAGGGCTTTTTCAGCTTATTTGGACAAGTTTGAACTTTTTGGGCCCATTAAGCCCATTTAAGTGGACTATTTTTGTTTTTAGCCCATTTGGGGGCCCATTAGGGGTATTTTGGTAATTTCACTTTCATTTTCTGTTTATTTAGGTTAAAATAAACTAGTTTGCAAGTTTTTAGAATTTTTTATAATTTTTGGATTTTTAATATTATTTTATTATTAAATTTCAATTTTCACATTTTTTGCACTTTTTATATTTTTCTTAGGTCTAATACATTAAAATAGGATTTTTGCAACTCTTAGATTAATTTTATCATCATCTTCTTAATTTTTAGGATTATTTTAAGGTTTTACTAGTTTTTAATCATTTTAAATAGTTTTAATTAGTTTTAAAATTCATTAAAATATTTTTTAGTCTTATTTATTCATTTAAGAGGTTTACAAAGTGAAAAATATTTATTTGAGCTCTTTAATAATTATTTGGATTTTTAGGGCTTTAATTAGCATTTAAAAATTAATAATTAATTAATTAAAAGGTTTGAAAAAGTTATGATCATTAGTAAACTCTTAGTTTATTTAATTTCATTTTTAGGAGATTTTTGGGAATTTTTTAGGAATTTTTAGAATTAATTTTTATTTTAGCTCTTTTTACGGTTTTTAATTTAGTCGTCGTAGTAATAATTTTCACGTATCCGTCATTCTAATTTCTCATCCCCTTCTTTCTCAAATATTAATCCAAAATATTTACATCTTAATCACACACATATACCTCCTTGGGAAACGAACTTTCACCCTTGGGTCATTAGTGCTTGATTTTCCTAAATCATCGCTTAATACTTTCCGCTCATATACGCTCTTTTTCCTAAAAGACGTATTTTACCACAATCAACCCGCCTTTCCCAACCAACGTGAGTTCATAGCCTCGCTCTCTTTTAAATGTTTTATGAAATGTTTTATAAACCCGCGAGGGAGATAACATGCTAGTTTTAATAAAAATAGAACACAAGCGGTCCTAATTATATGCGTATTGATATGGACCCGATTGATGGGATGACCCAATGAATGATTGAAATAGATTATTATAAGTTAGATTTTGTCACTATAAGTCCCATTAGCATGAATTGTGAACTAACGGGAGTGGGTAGACGCATATGCATATAATAGTACTATTTGGAGAAGATCACCCCAGTTCGCGTCTTGACGGCTGATCCCCGTTGTGTCACATTGATTGGCAAGCGAATTTATGTATGAGAGGATATATTTAGCGTGATTTTTGTGACGACACGCTGTTTTAAATGGGCAAATGAATTCTGAGCTAGCTACCCGATATATATTATAGAAAGGTAACAATATCATGCGGCTTATAATAATCCGATAATAATAATGATAATATAACACTGAGGCTGCGGTCTCAGGAATAGTGTATGATATATGATTTGAATTCTAATATATTGCCTGACTAACAATATGGGGTCTTATTTATTATTATACCCATGTTCTGGTTTTACCTAACTGTTTTATATAACGGTTTTTATTATTCTATAAACAACGTTATAAAACGTATTGAATGGTGTTGTTACGACAATGATTCGTATAAAATGTTTTTGGCCTAAGTTATGATTTACGACAATGATTCGTATAAAACTGTTTTTGGCCGATGTTATGGTCTACGACCAGGTATTACACAAAATGCTTTTCGGTAATGATTATATACCGGTTTTATGTTAATGGTTATTATTAAACTCTATGGACTCGCTCAGCGTTTCGCTGACTTTTAACATGTTTTATCTCAGGTACTTGAAGGTAATTCTCGGGAAGATGACAAGGTTTATGGCCCGCATTTAAATAAAAATTTCCATTCTAATGTTTTGTAAATTTGTAAGACATAATTTGACCTGAGGACCTATGTAATTTTGATATTTATGAATGGAAAATGCTTTGTTATTAAACGACACGATTTTTAAGCGTTGTCTATGATTTGAGTATTGTGTTATCCCGTAACACCAATGACTCTTCCGCTGATTCGAAATGTGAATATTTGGGGGTGTTACAATTTGGCATCAGAGCTCTCGTTATAGGGAACGAAAGATTTTTAAAACCAAGGTTTCGAATAAAAGATTTCAAAAACCTTTTAACCATAAATATTTTTAAATAAATATTTTGAGTAAAATGTTTAAAAATCTTTTGACTATAACGGTGCCGAAGAATTCTCGAGTTACTGACAAGGCCAGACAGAGAAGTATTATTTTAATATATATATATATATATATATATATATATATATATATATATATATATATATATATATATATATATATATATATATATATATATATATATATATATATATATATATATATATATATATATATATATATATATATATATATATATATATATATATATATATATATATATATATATATATATATATATATATATATATATATATATATATATATATATACATATATATATATATATATATATATATATATATATATATATATATATATATATATATATATATATGTATAGATATATATATATATGTATATATATATATATGTATATATATATATATATATATATATATATATATATATATATATATATATATATATATATATATATATATATATATATATATATATATATATATATATATATATATATACATATATAACTTGGGTTATATATGTTGTAATTTGATTACATGATTGTTTAGTGATTATTCTAATACTTATACGAGATATTTATACGACGTAGATTGTCACAAGGAACCCGAACTCTCCTAGCAAAGCAATCGAAGCTATTTCTATAGGAATTCTAACTATTCCAGATCTAAACCAAGTTGTGGATGTTTATGATCCCAACGAAATGTTGGATATTCCAAGAAATGTTAATATTAGTTGATTATGATATTAATGATGAATTATTGAGATTAAATCTGATACCAATGTCATGACGATCTTTCCTTATGGAGTGGAGTTTGACCAAAACCTCACCACCTAGAAATATGTCATCTGAATCGGTGTCACGCGATTCTTAAATTTCAAATCAAAAAGATAAATGGTGCACTTGAGGTTGTCATTGGAACCTTTACCCAAAAGCCTCATGCTACTTGTTCCTTTCCGAGAAGTCTAATTAAATGTGTGAGTCATTCCTACTTGTGACTCATTTGATAACTATTGTCATAAGAGCTATAGAATTGGAAATTAAGTGTTGTTCATGTCGAGCTTTTATTGCCCTTTAAAGGCCTAAGAATAAGGTTGAAAGTATTGGAGAATGGGGTAGAATGTCGCACTGAGTATAAGTTGGTTGAAACTTGAATAAAGTTAAATTTAACTCGTATGGAATGCGAGATTGTTAAGAGGAAGTCGTTGAGTCCTGTGGTTTAATTATAAGGTTTTAAATTATTGTTGATTCGTGTTAAGGGTTGTTCCTAAGCGAGGATGCCCAGTGTCCAAGAAATAAATTAAAGAAATCTTCTTCTGAATTGGGACCGATGGATCTTTCGGGACATGTGGAACACCTAATGACTCTTGTAGATTAGTATTCATTGTAGTATCTTTTAAAATCACTAACTTAACTGATATATCAGTTGGTAGAACGAGTCCTTGGAATTGTATAACATTACATGATGACATGTAATGTGTGACGATACAACTTTTGACTTGTTTGTGATTAATGAAAAGACTATCTTCGATTGCTAAACTCTACATGTATCGACGTTATCTATCTTTTCTTACTTCTTCCTAACGTTCGCATTATTGATGCAACCATTGAATGAATACTCATTTCGAATAGAGTTGCGTTGTAGATTCTTCTCTTCGTATTCCTGAGTGCCATCGAGGTCATGAACCTCATGATTATTTGGCTAAGCTCATTTCCTATCATATTGTAATTAGTTCTTGGTGAGAAACTCTTCATCACTCCTTTGCAGATCATTCATTGTTTTTATAAGACAAAACAGTATCACCTAAGAAAATTCAATTTTCATCACCATATGGATTATTTAAATTGAAACTTATAAATAATCGTTATCGAAATAAAGTTGTATATGAAACACCTTGGAAAATTCAATTGCTTTCATAACAAAGAACATCTCTGTAAATTCATTTTTATTTTTATTTCATAGTTAAACATGAATATATATTTTAAATATGATGACAAAATCTTGACGAACTGAGTATTGCATCGTTAATCCTAAGTTGTACATAGAAGCGCGCCTACGTACAATTTGGAATGGAACATGCAAGGTTGATTAGTAGTCACCATGAAGTTGTTAATAAACACTACATTTTTCTTTATAGTTATGAAGGATTAAATTTTTATGAGATCTGCAAGAAGTGCAAAAATAGGGACATATTGTTAGAGACACCTACATATGTGCCCATACCATTTTTCCAAATTGAATTTACTCATCTGTGGATATTGTCTTATTTGACAATTGACAGCCCCTTCTTGTTCAATTCTCTCATGATAAGATTCTTTGTAAAATTTTCTAATTATCGAGTGTTGATACCCGAATGGGTGTATCGGTGTTCCTATCATTTCTTTGATTAGATTCCATTTGAATGACATGGGTAACGATCCGAGGTGCTTTCGGATGCATAAACAAATCATGAAAACATGATATATATCCATGTTCATTAATGTTTTCTTCTTATTTGATTCGAAATTCTCTCGCGTAAATCATGCATTGACCTTACTCTTTTAATGTTAGCTATGTCTCCAGATATCCTTGCTTTTGTGAAGGGATACGAGTTATTCTTAGTCTTTTGATAAGTTCTCGTCTTATCAATGGTAATGAAACTAGAAGGTTGGTAGTGCCATTAGAATGGATTGGTTGATTATGACATGATGTCATTGTCTTAATTGATGGGAACTCGAGTAGAGTTTCCCTAAAAAGATAAGATGTTGATTATCAAAGGTGATCTAAATAATTCCCGACGGGTGACCGTGTCCTGCATTTAGGCTTGAAATTATACCATGAATGGTTGTGAACTAGTCATAGATCTAGCAATCTAGAAAGAACCTAAGGTGAATTTATTAAAAGATGTTCCTGCTATCTGAGACTTTCTGAGGTATTTGCTGATGAATTACCTAGACTTCCTAAAATAAGGCAAGTTAAATTTGGTATTGATTATATTCCCGGTGTTGCACCTATGACATGTGCACCATACGTCAGCACCATCTGAATCAAAAGATTTACCATGCAACTAAGAGAGTTGGCGGAGAAAGCTTTTATTCTACCGAGCTCGTCATCATGAAGAGCTATGGTATTATCATTCCATATATTCATTGGTTACCATGAACTGAATAAATTGACGATCAAAAATTGATATCCATTACCCAAGATGAAAGATTTGTTTGATCATTTACAAGGTTCTAGCGTATATTCAAAAATTTGATCTACGGCATGGTTATCATCAAATTCGTGTCCGCAAGAAGATTATCTATTCCAATCACTACATCCAGAACTCGTAATGAACATTATGAGTTTCATGTGATGTCGTTTGGATTAACCAATGCACATGTAGCATTCGTGAATTTGATGAATCGCATGTGTAAGCTGTATTTTGATAAGTTCATGTTGGTGATCATTAAGGACCACCTGCTTGTTTCCAAGTATAAGAAGGAGCTTAGTAATAATTTTGTAGACTACCTTGATCTAGCTGAGATGTGGAACGTTGTGTGTTAAATATTTAAAGTGGAATGTTAGGACTGATCCTTTACATTTCTTTGACCATGTGTTTAATGGTAGTTGAATCTATGTTGACTCTTCAAATATCGGAGCCATTAAGGCTTTGGGTTATACCAAAAAGGAAGTGCGAATATGTTTTGACAGATATTTATCGAAGGATTATTAAGGAATTGTTCCCGCATGCCCAGATCATTTAACTAAATTCCCTTAGGAGTAGATGTTTGTGTATACCTCAAGACAACCTAGAAGGAATTGAGGAAACCATATAACCCATGACTTGTAATTTGGAGCGGCAGTTTTGCTCTTCAACTAAGAAAATTTTGATCAAAGTTTAAACAAAGATTTTTCGAACATTTACGGATCTTGTTAATTATTTTCGATAAATCAAAAAGATCGTGTTAACTAAATTCAAATTTATTTTGAACATTTTTCTATAATTGGGCGAACTGATAAATTTAAAAATTTTACGTTTACGTTTCATAAATTAAATATTTATTATTTAATTACTTGTAATATATATCGACGCTTTAAACATCAGACTGGGCAAAACTAATAAAGATAATATTTGAGACGAAACTAAAACTTAGAAAATATGAAGAAAGAATTTCTGAGTGATTATGGTCATGATATTTATTTCATCGGGGAAGGTGAATGTAGTTGCTAACACGTTATGTAGAAAGGATAAAGAACCAATTAGGATGTGTTCCTTAGTAATGACCGTGTAGAATAATTTGCCCGAGCAATTTAGAAATAGACGATGCTTGTAAGAAGGATAATATAGATGATTAAGGGTTTCGCGGCTAATGAGAACCATTAGAGATGGGAGCCGATGGCGTTAAGTGTTAAAAGGTCGTTTGTGGTTGCCTAAATATGGAGGATTTTAAGATTTAGTCATGTTGGAATCTCATAAGTTTAAGTATTCTATTCATGCTATTTCTGATAAAATGTATCTTTATCTAAGGAAGTTGTACTGATGGCCAAATAAGAAAGCAGACATCACCACTTACGTTGGTAAATATCTAACTTTTGCAAAGGTCAAGACTGAACACCAAAATCCATCAGGATTGCTTTTTACAGCTTATTATTCCTGTTTGGAAGTGGGATAGAATCACCATGGATTTTATCGCAAATCTTCCAAGGTCATCATCTGGATTTGATTCGATTTGGGTCATCGTCTACAGACTGACCAAATCTACTCATATCATCCCAATTAATGATAGGTTCTCGATGGAGAAGTTGGCCCATTGGTATTGAAAGGAGTTGTGTAATCATGGTGTGCCTGTATCGATCACCTCTATCAAGATTTTCGCTTCGCATCGAATTTCGGGAGATCCCCTCAGAAGTCATTGGGAACGAATCTTGATAAGAGTACTGCTTACCACCCCAATCGGAGGGACAAGGTGAAAGAACAATACAGACACAAGAAGTCTTGATTTGTGCTTGTATGACTGACAGTTGGTAGTATCAAGGATGAGCATTTACCTTTGGATAGGTTATCATTAATTATTATCACATTAGGATTGAGACCGAACCTTGTGAGGATCTATATAAATAAGAGTTTAAGAGCACCTGTATGTGGGAGTTGGGATAAAGATACCCGACCCACGAGACCTGAAATGATTATGGAAGTTAAGATTTGATTATTGACTGCCGGTAGTGGGCAGGAGGTTACGTGAATGTGAAATGTAGAACTTGAAGTGCAGGATGGGTAGCAAAGTTATGCCGAGAATTTTCATCGTGGAAAGATAAATTGATGATCTGAAAGATCGTGGGAAGCTAAGTCCCCGTTGTATGGGACCAATGAGATAATGTAAAGGCTTGGTCCGAGAGGCATACAAACTAGACTACCCTAGGACTTCAAGGGCTACATGAAATATGTTCCGTATATCGAACTTGATAAAATATCTATCAAGTGAAAATCTGATTATTTCTTAATGAAGTTTGGGTCGGCGAAAAGTTGCATTCATCGAAAACCCGTGGACATCATGGAAAGAGAAAGTAAGTCAACTTAAGCATGATCGTATTCCCATAGTTATGTTTGATGAAACTCGTGTATTATAATGAATCACGCTTGATAGGAAAGACCGAATGTGGAGGAAATGCCCACATGTCTTTGACTCTATAAGAAGCGAGTAGTAAGATGAACTGATCTTTGAGGACAAAGATCCTCTTTAGGGGAAAATGCTGTGATAATCCGTCAATTTTAGGTAGTTATTTTATTCTCAAGTATTATTTATAATCATTATTTTATTGTTAGTTTATGAAGTCACTCACTTTTGGGAAGAAATTAGCGTTTACGTCTTAAATTAGCATCGTCTACGTTTAAACCGGAGAGCTCTACGTTACGTGTTTACGTTTACATACTCCGTTTTTGTGACGGTCTGACATTTTCAGATAATAAAATTTATTCTCTTATATTATTTTGAAATTTTATTTTATGTGGGTTCATGAAAACACAAATTTACGGGATGAAATTAGGGCTTACGTGCATAATTTAACGTCTTTTATGATTAAACCGGGAACCCAAGGTTAACGTATTTACGCTTTTGTGCTCCGTTTTTATGAGGCAATTTTTATTAGAATTGTTTTGGGCCGTAGATTCATAATTTATAAAAATGTTTTTCGTAAATCGACCCGAGGGCACGCAAATCGAGGAAACTAGAATCGAGGAGTACCCGTAAAATAATAGGGGATGAAACAAGTTTCCACTTGTCCCACCCCCACTATGGGTGGACACAAGAAGGGTTAACACCCCTTGTTGTCAAAACCATGAGCAGGTATGAGACACTTGTCTCATACATTCATTTGACCAAACCACTTAACCCCAAAACCATCTAACTTTCTCACACACAACACACACTCATGCAAGCTTAACCAAAAAGTTTCTCCAACCCTCCTTTCTCTCCCTCTCTTGCCGTCCAAACACCACCTCCATACACCCATCATCATCAAAAATTTAACCACAAACTTCATCAACAATTCACATATGTTGAAAGCTACTTAAAAGGAGGCTATTTGGAGGTGATTATAACTTATAAAAAGGAGTTTTCATGAGGTTCAAGGGCTGATTTCAAGAAGGAGTTTAGATACTTGGAGATTTCTAAAAGTGGTCTTGCTAATTTCATAAGATTTGGTGACAAGATCAAGTCTTGTTCATCATAAAACTCATCTTTTTCATCACAATTGGTTGGTATAGAGATTGTTCTTTCTATCATCCTATTGGTTTTGTAAATGTATTCATCTATTTTCTTCAAAAATATATATGTATGATGGTGATAAATGATGATCAATATATTGCATGGGGATTTTGAGTCACTAGATTAGGTTAAAAAGGTTAAAACTACAAGTAAAAGTTGATGAAATCATATCTAGATTAGTAGGCTGTTTAAAACAGTAGGTTTCAATATTTTTACTTGGTTAAATGGATGAGATTATTAAATATACTGATCGATAAATGCTTTTTACATAAGTGGCCAATTTACCACACAATGGAATGTTAAAAATGAGCAATATATGACCAAAACACTTTTGAGGTACTAATCTGACTGATCTGTTTTGGACGAATTATTACTAATATTTAGAAGCTGTTTGAGAATGATCTATAGAAGAATTATTTGTAGCACATATCATGTAGTTTATAGAGTAAAAATTTGGGGTTCCAACTCATTATAAAACTCAAGATATGATCAAAATGGTGAACATGAGATGTCACATCAGATTTGACTTTAAAGTATATAATACTAAAATGTCACTTGAAGTAAAATACTATATAAAATAAGTATATAAAAGTTAATAAATGATAATAACTATTATAAAATAAGTTTATATACTATAATAAATTAATATTACATTTTATAAAAATAAAACTCAAATGTTTTCTAACTACAAACTATACATATGATTTTTACGTCTATTCGACTAAAACCGAAGGGATGGCGTTTTCCCCAAATAAAACTTAGATAGCCGGACCCCTCTAATGTATCATTTTTATAGAACATATACTGATATGTAAACACATTTGATAAGTAAAAATCGACAAAACCCGAGCTTTGTAACTTATGGACCATAATGGGCCAAATTAGTCATATTGGACCACTAGGCCCAACTAGTTTGGCTTAACACTATTGGACTTACTCATGGGCTTAACCCACTTGGGCCCAAAATATGAGTAAGCCTGGTCTTAAATGAATAAATGGAATAACATAATGTATTGGACTCCTAATGGGCTTATTGGGCCTTAACATGTAAATGGGCTAAAACTAGTATGATTAGACTAAGTAACTAAGTACTTAACAACTAATAATGTTGTATAAGGAATTAAAACCCCACTTGATCATCATGTTATGACATCATTACATATACATAACAAATTTTTATAAATATTATTCGAAAAATTCTAAGATCGAGTATTATTTGTTTAGGTTTCCGTGATCAAGGCACGTACCGTACATCCTAATTGCCGATAACCCGCCTTTCCCAACCAACGTGAGTTCATAGCCTCGCTCTCTTTTAAATGTTTTATGAAATGTTTTATAAACCCGAGAGGGAGATAACATGCTAGTTTTAATAAAAATCGAACACAAGCGGTCATGATTGTATGCTTATTGATATGGACCCAATTGATGGGATGACCCAATGAATGATTGAAATGGATTACTATTAGTTAGATTATGTCACTATAAGTCCCATTAGCATGAATTGTGAACTACCGGGAGTGGGTAGACGCTTATGCATATAATAGTACTATTTGTAGAAGATCACCCCAGTTCGCGTCTTGACGGCTGATCCCCGTTGTGTCACATTGATTGGCAAGCGAATTTATGTATGAGAGGATATATTTAGCGTGATTTTTGTGACGACACGCTGTTTTAAATGGGCAAATGAATTTCGGGCTAGCTACCCGATATATATTATAGAAAGGTAACAATGTCATGCGGCTTATAATAATCCGATATTAATAATGATAATGTAACACTGAGGCTGCGGTCTCAGGAATAGTGTATGATATATGATTTGAATTATAATATATTTCCTGATTAGCAATATGGGGTCTTATTTATTATTATACCTGTGTTCTGGTTTTACCTAACTTTTTTATACAAAGGTTTTTATTATTCTATAAACAACGTTATAAAACGTATTGAATGGTGTTGTTACGACAATGATTCGTATAAAATGTTTTTGGCCTAAGTTATGATTTACGACAATGATTCGTATAAAACTGTTTTTGGCCGATGTTATGGTCTACGACCAGGTATTACACAAAATTATTTTCGGTAATGATTATATACCGGTTTTATGTTAATGGTTATTATTAAACTCTATGGACTCGCTTAGCGTTTCGCTAACTTTTAACATGTTTTATCTCAGGTACTTGAAGGTAATTCTCGGAAAGATAACAAGAGTTTATGGCCCGCATTTAAATAAAAATTTCCATTCAAATGTTTTGTAAATTTGTAAGACATAATTTGACCTGAGGACCCATGTAATTTTGATATTTATGAATGGAAAACGCTTTGTTATTAAACGACGCGATTTTTAAGCGGTGTCTATGATTTGAGTATTGTGTTATCCCGTAACACCAACGACTCTTCCGCTGATTCGAAATCTGAATATTTGGGGGTGTTACAATAACCTTGATGATAGTGCTTGTTAGATAATTCGTTTTATGATTGTGTTTGACAATAAATATCTTTCTAATTTGTCGTGATCAAAACTAAGAAAGATTAATTAGTACTAACAATGGTTTTAGGCATTATTTTGCATTAACAATCTCCCCCTTTTTTTATTACGACAAACTATAAACTCGTTAAGTAAAATACAAGATTATTCGAATTATTAACGAGTTTATCACTATCATTTCTCCCCCTTTGTCGAAGCAAAAAGGTTAGCACAAGTCTTTGAAAAAGAAAAGAACCAGACTTTGCTAGTAGCTCCTCCTTGGTTCTTACTCCCCTTGCTTGGGGAACCAAGTGAATGAGCTAAGGTGACATGCTACACAAAGGTTAGAAGAAATAAAATAAACACCAATGTATATATGTGCACTACCTACTAGCTAACTTGAGAGGGAGAAGGAAAAGAAATCTCAAATTAGAAGCAAGTATTTGCTAAGTATGTCCAAAGAGTGTGTGTTGACAACATCATAGTTCAATTGGTGGAATAAAGGAAGAGAAGAAACATCCAAACCAATCAAAGATGATTAAAATGTCAAGGGGTTAAAATTTAGAATTTATGGAATCACCCGTAACTAATTGTATGTTTTAACCATGATCAACTCTTTAACAAATGTGTGAAAAAGAATTAGCGGGAAATAGATAACACACATAACATTCATATTACACAAATATGAAAGAACATACAAGAGAAATATTCATACACACAATATGAATTTTAAAGCAAAAAATATGTAAAATAAACCACAAAGCATAAACTACTCTAATAGTGATAATCTTCCAAGATTACTTAAGTTTTATTGCCTCAAACAACTAAAGTACAAAATGTGCCTTAGTTGGAAAAGAAAGATGACGAAGCATCATTCGAAGTTCTGTTCATGGGAACGAAAACTTTGAGAGGAGGTCGAGTGAGGAGGAATTCAAAAAAATTTAGCTTGTCATAGATATGAGCAAGTTCAATTTGTTGAAATCGACAACAAGCACACTAGGAACCATGATGCAAACAAGGTCGTTATATGGGGGAGGTCCATCAAAATGAGAGTTTGGTGGAGAGGGAGATAATGGATAAGAAGTGTTTTCACAATGCCTAGTGAGATTTGGGAAAGAAGATAGGTCATTGAGTTGTGGAGAGTTGAAAGGTTTAGGTGGTGGTGGAAGAATTTCCTTTTCTCCGGTAATTGGATTTATAGAGTAAGTCTCATTCCAATATTTAATCGAAGAGAAAGAAGAATTCTTGGAGGATTTTGGAGAAGAGGAATCATGAGGATTCTTGTTCTTCTTGATCCAAACGGGTCGAACCGAGATTTTTGGTTTCTTTGAAGCTTAGAAGAAGAAGCTTTAGGTTGAGAAGATTGTGACAAAGAAATGTCAAGGTTAGGAATGGAAGAGTTAGGCATTATGAGGGATGAAGAGAAGAACTCCCAAAAGAGAAGAATTTAAAGAAAGTAGACAAGGCAAAGATTTGAAATGAAAACAAAGGGTTTTAGGGAATGTTTAGCCAAATTGGGTAAACACAAAATCTTAATCAAGACAGTGGTCAAAGAAGAAAGACCAAAAAATAAGCCAAAAGTGGCTTTCCCGTACGCGATTCCTTAAGGGAGAACGCAGTTCCATATCGATATGGAGCCGCCTAATAGCTAAGGAGTCGCGTCCAGTAGACGTCAAACCATGATTTTCAAAAGTTTTGAAGAAAAATATGACAACTTCAAAATTTTGCAAATCTTGGATTTTTACCTCTTTTAGCATTAGAGTAGGCTAGGGTTGCATAAAAGCAACACATTCACAAAGAATGTCTTGACAAAGGGTGACAAAATATTTAGATAACCTTTTGATCCAATTTTAAGTCAAGTTTTTAGAGGTTGTGATAGATTTAAATTCAATTTTAAATAAACTAAAGTTGATTAATGTGACCACATAGGTTAAAACACATAAAACTAAATCCATAGATCATCTTCATGAAAAACTCATTAAGGAAAGGAAATAAAAGAAAGGAGATAACAACTAACTAATACAAAATTAGCTTAAAATAGGTCTTAATAGCATAGTCTTCTTTGGCTTGACCTTCTTTAAAAACATTTGATTTTGAAAATCATCATTCATCTCCTAGGAGTAGGAGGCATGGAGAACAAGGTAAGCAAGAAATCATGCAACCTTATATGAAGACCAAGCATCTCCAACCTTAGGTTTTGAATGATGTAGTTGCTATAGAGGCAACATGGGCAATTGCACCATGAGATTATAGGAAACCAAAGAAGTAAGGATCACCCATGAAGTGAGGAATAGGAATGCCCAAAATAGGAGCATTAGTGTTTGAGGGAGGAGGAGGTGGTGGAGGCATAGTGTCCAAGGGTGATATGGGTGAGATGGGAGAATTTGGTGGAATGAAAGGAGAGGTAACCAATGGCTCAAGGACAAAGGGAATGCTTTGTAGAGGTTGAGGTTGAGTATTCCCATACAAGGGAGGACTAGGAGTGAATGGTGAGGAAAGCTCATTCATTCTTGATTGAAATAAAGAGGAGGTAGAAGCATGTGAATGGTTAGTACCATGAGTTGAGTTGGTCTTGCATGGAGCAAGGGGTGAAGAAGGTGATAAGGAAATTAGAATAGGAGAAATCTCATTTTTGGGAGTGTGAAAGGATGAAGAACCAAGATTAGGTATTTTAATCTTGATCTTAAGGTTTCTTTTGGAAGAGGAAGTTTTAGAAGAGGTGGATGTTCTAGTGGACACCATGGTTGTGTGTTTAGGTTTAGAGAAGAGTTAAAGGGATGAAGAACACAATCAACAAGAGAGGGTTTAAGAAGAGAAGGGAATGATCCAAACTAGTAATGGGTTAAAATCATTTTAGGTGAATAATGAAATTAGGTAGCCTAGTTTAAGAAAGTGCAGGTTTTTGCAAAAAAATTATCAAAGTTTACACAGATTAAGGAAAACAATGTAAAGCAAAGATTATGTCGAAACAGTGGCTGGCGGCTCCTAAAGTAGGGTCGCGGTTCAATATCGATAAAGAACCGCGGGGAAGATAAAGAACCGCGACCAAGGGGTTTGAAAAGGGGCACTGAAACATTTGCTAGCCCAGATTTTATACCAAGGTTTATCAAGCCAAAGTGCACTATAAATCAAAATCTAGGAAGCTAACAAACACATAATATGCACAAAGCTATGCAAATCAAAGGATCAATAGCATAGACGATTGGGATTAAAATACTAAGTAATCCAAACACAAAGTATTAGTTAGCAAACATAACATCCTAAAAATAAAAAGAGAATAAGGAAATATTGTTCAAAAATTCAAACATGTTTACAAACATGTTAACCTTGATAAACCAATGCTTCATTTCTTCTTCTTTCCAAGTCCCTTGATCAATTTGGTTATGCTCTTGAACGATCCTCTTGACTCTACTCGATGATCATACAACTCACTTTAGGTTTTAAGATTAGCTCGGTAGACATCCTCAAGACCAAAGTTCTCTTGAAGTCCACTAGTGGCATAGTGAGGAGGAGGGATGATTTCTTCTAACCCGTCCATTAAAGTGTCCATGGATGGGTTGGAGTCACTTGAAGAGCCAACATGAGCACTTGTGCCTACGCTACCACCATCACTTGGTGACATATCAAAGTCCTCATCATCGGACTCTTGTGGATCGGACTTTCTCGAACCTCGATCACTTCTAGGCTTTGGTGGTTGTACCCTTTGAATGGGTAGCATAACACGTTCGATCGAACGAAAGCGAGACATGTTGATGTCGGGATAGTCTTCACCAACCTTCTTAAGAAGGCGAGTAAGGAGCATGTGTTAACATATAATATTCAAAGCTATTTAGGGGTGATCCGGAGGTCGGGGAGGATAAAAGAAGTGGTTAGACATTTTAGAGAGAGAAAGTAAAAGACTATTAAATGTGTGTGTTTTATTGAGAGAGAAAGTAGAAAAAGAATAATAGGAATACTCACCTCTCCATGGAAGTATGGAGGGGTATATATAGCCTAGACACACATGAACTATTCTAACTTAACAAAACTAGTCCATGTGTGTGTGGCTATATTAAACTAATGTAATTCCATAAATGGCGCTCACATTTTAGGGCTAACAATCTTCCCCCAATATGGAGACGTACAGAATTACTTACAATGATCCTAACAAGTACAAATACAACAAAATAAAGTCTTCCAAGGCGCTTCCATTGCTGAGGATGTCTTCTAAGTCTTCTTGTCTTCAAAACTTATACCTCAGCTTGAATCCTCTTTGTCTTTGCTTGTTGTGGAACAATTGTAATATGCATGATTTGGATTAACTTCCCCCCAATTCATGCATCATGTATTAAAAAACTTTCTTCATAGACTTCTTTTTGACAAAGTTTCTGAATGAGCTTCCCCCCCCAAACCAATATTTGTATCTTAAGCAGATTCTGACACTTTGATGTAGTTTGAACAATCTTCTAGCTCACCGGTTTAAGTGCACAACGGAAATTTGTAGAAGAACCACACCAAATAACACTGCTTCTATATTGTTTCATGTCATTTAATTTTTTTTTGGTGATAATCTGTTTGGGATAACATGCAGGAAATCAGCAACAATTCTTCTCACGCCTGCAGAATACTTCATTAAAATCATATAAAGTAAGTAGATACCATTCCATGTACACTACTTCCCCCTGGAAGTTGATCCGATTACTTCAAAGTACACGATCTTCCCCCATGATGATTTCGAACTCTTGGAAGCATCATTATCGTGGACGTCCATATACTCGAGAAGTTCTTAGTCTTAAGCAAATGTCTTGAAAAATTTTGAAAGTCATTGAGAAACTTTAAAAAAGATTGCTTAGACTATGAAGTACCATTTTCATTATGTAGCTCAAAAATATCCCGTGAGAATTGATTGTTGATTCCATCTCTCTCTGTCTAACTTACCAACCTCGAATTCATTCGGCTATTTGTTGTGACCACATGTAAAGTAAACCCGATATTCCAAACTTGAAACTGAAGTACAATCCCTCAAATTTGTTACTTAAGCTTGCACTTATGTCGATTGAAGAACGGTGCAGAAACAAGTCTCTTATACCTCTTGAAGTTATCCACACGAGCAACTGCGTGTGACACTGAGAACTACAACAAAGCTCCCAAAAATGATAGTTATCCATGTTGTCGACCATCCACCCCTTGACAGTGGAAACTAGATAATTCAAGTCTCAATCATAAATTTTATCGCCCAAGCAAGTCATCAATCGATAGAATGGGTTTGAAGAAAAGGGGTAGAAAAATAGAAGGAAGGCTCGATGATGAAATAAGTAGACGCCTTCGTGAAATCCCACTTAAACTTCAAATAAAGAATACCAAATCCACTCCGTGATCACTTGTCTTTGAAGAATCAAAACTAGCCGTTGTCGTTAAAGTGAATCTTATATCGGATCGTTTTAGCGTTAAGTGTTTTGTTTGCTTTGGTGTTGTGTGTTGAGAATGCCGTTAACTAGAACAAATTATAAAAAGAATTGTCATTAACGGACAAAATTTGTCTAGATAACTTGTCGTTAAAGCCCAACGTCAGTCACATTGCCAACTGATAATTTTCTTTGTCATTTAAGCACTTTCGATCGAAACACGGCGAATATCCGGCATCGAAAATAATGTCTTCATAGCCCAAATAATACTCTGATTATCAACAACTTGAGCTATACCAAAGTATATCCATCCTACTTCATATGTTATCACTTTCGGATAAAAGCCCAACATTAATCTTGATACAAAGAAATTACTCGGCCCATCCAATTTTATACACTCGGGTCAATTAAAATGAGGCACGGGTCACATGAAGTTTTAGAACATTGACTAATAGTAAACAAATTATCAAGCCATCCCACGCCTCAAAATATCTGTCCTAAAATATGGATGGAGACAAAAACCATCTGGCTCAACTCCAAAATGGTACCGAACCATTAACATCCCACAACCCATCAACATGTTATTATCTAATTAGGTTATATAAAAGATGATAACCCTAATTCTTTTCTCACACTTAACAAAACCTAATCTCACTCATAAAGTGTGAACCACAACTCTAAAATCTCATACCTAATCCCATATGCAACCGCCTCCATCTATATATGTATTGCAAAACACATATCCAAATAAAACGTATCTCAATCTCATGCCTCCCATCACTAGTTAATCTCATACATATCAAAATATTATCTTTCCCAATCTAGTTCAATCTCATAAACTCATCTACCATAATAAACCAACTAATTCGAATACCTTTTAACTTTCAGGTTATACCATTTGAACTCCTGTTGAACCACCATGAATCAAGTGAATCGTCAAGGTCATAGAATGGTCTCAGGTAGGTATTAGAGTCACGTTTTTGTTTGTGTTACGGTTTAGGTTTTTGAGTCTAGATCGATGATGGTTTGTTGATTAAGCTCGAAAGATCTGTGATGGTATTTTATTTCGTGTTAGATCTTGAAAAATCTCGACATGCATGTCACTAAACACGGGTGAGTGAATCTGAGATCTTTAATGATTTTGTTTATGTATTCGAGTCTAGTTGATTGGGTTTTAGGTGTCGATGGTGATTAGAGGCGATGGGTAGAGTCAGGGTTGATGTATGATGTTGTTGAGTTGATTGTTGATGTTGTTGAGTCGGTTTGTAAAAGTTTTATGGTCTCGGTATTTTTTGGTTTTTGGCCATGATTACAATGTTTAGATGAGTCATCGGAATATGAAATAAAAGCCATCGGAATACAGAATCCATCGGAATATGGATCCGAATAATCCATCGGAATGATCATCGGAATAACCACCCGAATGATCATCGGAATAACCATCCGAATGATCATCGGAATAACCATCCGAATAAGCATCGGAATAACCATCCGAATAAGCATCGGAATAACCATCGGGAAAAGCATCGGAAAAGGGCTTTGACTTTTTCTTGATATCCCCGAAAATGGTGGATTTGGTCTCTTTTTTAGATCTGACCCTTTTTTTCAGATCTGGGATTTTTAATAGTTTTATATGGGCAGAAATAGCAACTAATGAAAAAATAGATGAAAAAAGAACGAAACAGATGAAGAAAATCATGAAAAATACTGACTTTGACTTTGACAGTCAAAATAAGACTTTGACAATCAAAATAAGCCACTCAACAATGAAGATACCAGACTTGTGACAAGAATGAAACATGAACGTTTGACATTATGGACTGTTTTGGACAAAAAAGTAGATGCGTGGACTGAATACCCAAACACGACTTTTCACAGCTTACAACATAAGAAGAAAATAAGCATGAATAAGCCATGAACACCATAATATAAGCAAACACAAACACAAAACACCCCCGGTTAGCTCTGATACCAATTGTTAACACATAAGATTCAAAGCTATTTAGGGGTGATCCGGAGGTCGGGGAGGATAAAAGAAGTGGTTAGACATTTTAGAGAGAGAAAGTGAGAGACTATTAAATGTGTGTGTTTTATTGAGAGAGAAAGTAGAAAAAGAATAATAGGAATCCTCATCCCTCTATGGAAGTATGGAGGGGTATATATAGCCTAGACACACATGAACTATTCCAACTTAACAAAACTAGTACCTGTGTGTGTGGCTATATTAAACTAATGCAATTCCGTAAATGGCGCTCACATTTTAGGGCTAACAGCATGGCATAGGGAAGATTTGATTTAGGTTTGGAAAGAGCATAGGTGATTCGTCGAGCGATATAGTATGCGAGATTGTACTTTGCGTTGGTAGCGATGCAACATAACATGTGCGCCATACACGCCGAAATATGATCCCGGTTTCCGTCAAGACAAAACACATTCTCCCTAAGGATGTCGGCCCAACAGACCATACAATCATTAAGGTCGCTTAAGAGAACCTCATAGCGTTTTACCACACGCTTGGTAGAGTGAAGGCTTCTTACAATGTTTCCTCTACGCGCTTTACAAATGACATCAAGAATGAAGTCAAGGTCAATCTCTTCATTTTCATCTGGAGCACAGTCGAATGGTTCAAGGAGATAATCAAGTTTCCATTTATCAGTAAATCGAAAAGTGCCCCGAAATGGAATACGAAGAGCTTCACCAAAGTCTTCAAGAGAGAGTTTAATGAGTCGACCCTCAAGGATGAACCTAACATATACTCTATTGTCATCATAAACGAGAGAGTATGTACTGAAGAACTCTAAGAGAAATTTGGGATATATATCCTCTTTGATGTCCGATAAACAATCAAACCCAATGTGTCTGAACATTGATTGAGTGTATGTATAAATAGCCCTCAATATCCTCTTCGACAACTCTACCCTCGTGAAAGCAACGGTTTTGGAGTGATGAGTAAGTGTTTGCAAGTTGAGGGGAAGGACACATTTCGGAAAGGTTTGGCATATATTGTTTAGTGTATTGGTGATCTTTTTTATATTCCGAAGGAATGATTAGTACCTAAATAAACACAAAAATATTTCCCTAATTACTCATATGTTACATATAAACCAAAAATCAAAAAGATGAGAATGTGTTTCATCAATCTCTTGACAAACAAAGGTTTAATCCTTATCATTATCATGTTCACAATGTACCTAGTTCATCATTGATAATACCATATTAATCATGTAAGATCAATAATGAACTTGAACATTGGTTTTTCAAAACAAGGTTTTTAGGTAAGCATTTAACAATGTCATTACCAACTTGTTCATGGGTTCATATCAATTCCATCAATTAACCAAAATTATTTAGTCAAAATTCGGATTGTTCTACAAGTGGGTTTTAGTGAAATCTCAATGAATATGAACCTAAGGAGTCATAGCAGGAATACTATGTCAACTCTTATTCCTAGTAAGTAACTAATTCAATATCAATTTTAAAAATCCCCAATTATGAATGTATGAACCCTAGAATAGATTAGATGAAATTGAACGAAATAACTTATAGATAATTGATCTTTGATGAAGGATGAGTGAAACCCACAAATCGAAATCAATTAATCTTAAGTAATTGAAGGTTTTAGAAAATCAACAATGGTGGAAAACTGGGTATACCCGTCGCTATGTTGGAGAAGAGAGAGAATGAGTGTTTGAAAAAATGATTTTTAACAAAACTGGCACTTTAGTAGCAAGTACTGGACGCGGTTCCTTATCGATAAGGAACCGCCTGTTTGAGCCGCGACAATAAGGAACCGCCTATAGTGGTGTGTTTTAATCAAGGAAAATCAAAGAATTGTTCAAAACCAAATTTTTCTTAAATCCGTTAAATATGTCCTAAGCCTTTAGGAAATCATTGGACCACCACAACACTAGGTAATAATGCCTTAATGAAGGATTACGAGTTGAATCGAGATAGGAAAAGACCGAAACGGGCAAACGAATACTCGTAGCAAAGAAGCAAAGAGAAGAGAAGTCAAGAGAAGTGAATCAAGACCAAGAACATTGCTCAAGAGACAAATGACATTCTTCAAATCGAGGAGACGAAGAGCTTGTGTCATATATAGTGGTTTAAGACGTGCCTTTCCGGCGAAAGTTTAAACGGCTTTGGTAATGAACTATACCAAGCAATTTTGATAAACAGAATAAGATCAATTTCAAGAGTAGTCTTACTATATTTCAAAATGTGAGCAATATATAGATTCACTTTCTCTCCCACATGATCGGATAATTATTGCTAGGATTTACAATAAGAGTATCCTTGGAATATTTCAATTCCAAATATGTAAAATCCAACTACAACTTAGTGAAGTAGTTTGGTATCTAAAGGTATTCATCAATCATCCTAGAGATGAGCTTAATTGCACAAGTTACACATGATATAGGGCCTACTAACCGTAAGGGTGCAAACCATGGAAATCATACTTTATACTTTAAGCTTCTACTAACTCACTCTACATCTCCATAGTGAGTCAAGTATCCAAGCAATGAAGGTTTGAGAGGGATAAAGGGAAGAATAACAAACCACAAACAAATGTCAAGGCAAGGATGTCAAGAACAAGCATATAGTCAATTAATGATCAAAATAATGATCAATAAGGCGTGTGGAAGAACGAAAACGTACCTTGGCCACAAATTCCATTCCAAGCTTTCAAGGAACCAATGCAAAGTCCAACCATGACTAAAGTGACTACTAAGTATTCAAGGACTAGTATCACTCTCATCCATCTTGATATCATCATTTAGTGATGTTGGAAATCAAAGAAGATGAGTCTTCTACAAGTGTAAGTAACTCAATCCATAATCAATTGAATGGTTGATCTTCATGAGTACCTACACATAATAAGATGCAAACTAGTAGATACATTTCAAGAATAAATCTAAAATGCATAAATAATACTAATCTAAATGAGATGTAATATTATCAATTAAAAGGCCTATTTTCGATAAAAGATAGTTTTGACCAAAAAAAACTTTAGTACAACTTAAACTTCTAATTTGAGGAGACAATGGATCAATCAAAGTTTTAAAGTACAATATACCAATTGCATTTTAATGTATAGATTTTGCTAGGTTGAAAGTTCGTTTCTCGGTATCTTCTCGAATTGATTTCCGGTTCAAAGTGTAACTCAGTCGTTCTTGGTAGAAAAATAAGAAAGGTTTGGTTGTCTAAAACTAATTAAAAATAAAGACTTGAAACAATAAAAATAAAATAAAGACGGTAAAAAGAAATACTGAAAGATAAAAACTTGACAGGAAATTAATGACGAGAAATTAAAAACGTGACGAGAAATAAAAAGGCAAACTTAAAAGTAAATAAGGCAAACTAAAATTAAATGCAAGTAAATTAAAAGTGCGATTAAGTAAAAAGGCGGGAAAAATAAAGTTTAAAATTCAAAAACATAAACTTAAAATAAACTAAAACTGAAATTATAAAACTAAGAAAAAGTGCTCATTCGGAATATACCCTTCATCGGGAATAAATGCATTCATCCGGAATAATTCTGTTCATCCGGAATATACCCTTTATCCGGAATAAACCCTTCATCCGGAATATTCATTCGGAATGTAGGCTTCATCCGGAATAAGTGTTGATTCGGAACAAATAGCTTCATCCGGAATATTCATTCATTCGGAATGTTGGCTTCATCCGGAATACACGGTTCATCCGGAATAAACATTGATTCGGAATAATTAAACTAATAAGCTCATTCGGAATAAAATTGATTCGAAATAAAACTGATTCGGAACAAATAATCAAAAGGAAAAATTGATTCGGAATAAAAAGAAATTGGTTCGGAATATCAACTACAAAAATGCTCATCCGGAATATTTAAAATTAAAAGCTTCATTCGGAATAAATTCTGATTCGGAACATTTTACAACAAGCCTTCATTCAGAACAAACACTGATCCGGAACATTTTATAACAAATCCTTCATTCGGAACAAACGGCTGGTTCGGAATAATCTGGGCAACAATAGTAAGCATGAACGAAGAACAGGGGAAAGAAAAGGAACACGAATCTTAATCAAAACTAATTAAATCAACACAAAAGATTAAACAAGATTAACCACAAATGATCAACTAATGATAATCAAACAAACCAAATCAATAACACTAACAATAATGATCACAATAATAAAAACCCACTTGATCAAATCAATAAAAATTGAAGAACACAAACATAAACATAAGATTAAATCAATCACAAGAAAGGAAGATGAGAGATCAACAATAAAGATAAAGAATCAATAACATGAAAAAGAAACTTACTTGGAATTTAAAGGTGCAAGGTAATTAAATTTGACAATTAAGGTAAATGACATGTAATTAAAGTGCAAGTAAATGAAAATGGAAGAGCTTAATTTGTCAAACTAGCCAACAACTATAAAATTAACACTAATCATCTATTTATAGGGAGGAGGAGGTTAGTGGAAGGAAGCTTCCTCCCCTCTTTCTTCTTTCTTTAATTGCTTGATTAGTCCTTAATCTTCTTACTTCTTTGACTTTTGTCTCGGGATTAATAAACTCGTCTTTGTAATCTTCAATAATTTAGACTTGAGTTCTTCGGCTTTTAGTAAACTTCCGTCCTTTGACTTTTTCTTCGATAAATCTTCCGAATTGGTCTTGGACTTCCGTTCTTTTTGCACTCTTGATTTCTTGACTTCGTCTTTTGTCTTTTTCTTCGATAAAAGCCCGTGAAAGCCCGTGTTTTCTCCCCTTTTCACATTTTCGTCCTAAATCACAACAAAAACACAAACCACGCATAATTCTGACATTTACGACATAAAATACACGTTTTGGCTTGGTTATTATTGTAATTAAGTGGTAAAAGGATGGGTGTTTTCACACCTATCAAATCCCCTACACTTGACCATTGCAATGTCCTCATGCAATGCATTAGTTACAAAGCACCTTTTACATTTTCCATCATAATCAATCCATATTGGCCCTTATTAAAGAGATAGAAAATTATAAACATTCAAAGGAAGAAAGTAAGTAAAGAAATCAAAGACATACCTTAGGGTTTTGAAAAATGTCATGAATGATCATCATCCTCAAGTTTTCACATTCTCCAAACCAAGCTTAAAAATGAGATCATTGTTATTATAAGTTAGCAAACTAACATGAACTCATGTGGGCCAATTATTCACTTAGACTCCCTTATTCCTAGGTGTATCTCTTATATTTTATTGTTGTCTTGAATGATCACGAGGATGCATTGTTGACTTATTTCGATAGTTTATTAGGCTGAAAATAAAGTGGGACGATTTAATCAATAGTTAGCTAAAGGACAAAATCTTTTAAAACTGCTTCTCGGGACCTCATAAAGTTCATATCTTGGCATAACTCGCTTCACGATTTGAGACCTTTCTCGGACCGATATTTGGCATGACTTCATACTTCGAATCTTTGAGAGACGTTCTTGAAATTATGGTCTTCTCTTCATAATAGGAATTTCTTCACTTGAAGTTTTGAGAGATTCTTCATCTTTGGACCACGACTTCTTCATTTCTCTCCAATCTTTATTTTGGACTTTGATATACAACGATCCGCCTCCTTTTAGGACTTGGATCTATTTATCCTCATACCTTGCTAGGGTCTTTTCGGATAGACTTCTCTATGATCTTTTGGGGAGTTCTTTCTTTTCGTCGTGTGTCTCGATCCTTCATATTGATCTTTGATAAATGATTCTTCACATCACTTTTGGATCTTTAGCAACAAAATGTAGCCCTCATGTCTTGTTAGGACCTTTTTGGACTCGCCAATCTTCGCATCCCGCTTCAATAAGTTATGCCTTGGCTATGAACTCTAATCCATACCGAGCAACTTTTAAACGATCTTGGGCTAGAAGCTAAGTAACTTTTCAAATCGTGCAACCTTATTTATTGCAGATAAATTTATTAGCAAGCAATGGGAGAATAGGCTTATAATTAACTCACATAAATTCACGAAAGAATACCAAACTTATAATTGACTCTATCATCTCTCGTTCTCCACAGTTTAAAATATCAAGGAATGAGACTCGTGGATGCTTGGCTTATTAAATCAAAGTTTTGGGTTTTCGAGTCGTCTATAGGATCTTGCAAACTCTTAGACTTTTTCAAGTTTAGAAATCGCATTTTAAAGTTCCCTTGATAAACAACTCTCTAGGATCAATTATAGGAACCTGCGAAAAGTTCTTGTTCTTAACTCGTGAGAGTTAAGACTTTCGCGTTTTAAAGCTCCCTATATAAAAGCCTAGCAAAACTTGACATGAACACGTTAAGGATACTAGCTAAAGTAAACTTGGATAAGTAAACTCGGGTTGAGTCAAAAGATTCACAACGTTTGAAAACTAAAACCACTTTATTAAAATTTATTCTAGTAAAGAAAGAAAATAACTATACAAAGGGAAAAACTAATAGGCCAAAATAGATCAAAAATTTTGAAAAATGTCGAAAAATTGATTTTCCGGTTAAAATGAGGACAAATACAAGGAAAAGACCACTTAACTTCGATAGAAGTCCCCCCTACACTGAATATAAACATTGTCCTCAATGTTTAAGCATGTGGGAGTAAACTCCCCTACACTTAGGACATTTTGCATGTTGTTTAAATCTTGCTAAGGAAGAGACAACTAACGAGATTCCTATTTTAATATTGAGAGATATAAAATAGTGAATCGAAAAGAGTTTAGGATAGAACCGGGAAGAAGGGAACACGGAATCACGGTTCGTCAAAAATCATCAAGAGTGTGTCTTTGAAGCTCTAATCCCTGCACATGATAAGAAAGAAAACAAGAAACACCAACGGGGCTCCCCCTACACTTATGGTGAAAACAGGTAAAGATAGATAGATAATTGGGTTGCCTCCCAAAAAGCGCTTGTTTATATTAACCGAGTCACGAGACTGACTCGTCCCCGAATTAGATGGTCCATGGGGAAGCCTCGAATGTAATACCGGGATCAAAGACCTTGTCCTCGTTCCCGGAGGACATCAACAAAGGAGAGGCGGGGGGATAAGTCTTAAATGGGAGAAAAGTCCATTCAACATACGAGAAGTATGTGAAATCGAGATCCACGTGAGGTGGGATGGGTAAAGTAAGCACATTGTCATCCCCCAAAGACAATGGATGCTGAGAACTCGGCAAAGCCGTAATGTTATCAATCATGAAATAGTGAATGTCACCTCCCGGGTCAAAACACTCATCCTCCGTAATAGTGGCTAAAGGGGAGGATGAAAGGTGCTCAGGAGGGGGACTTGGGACAATACCTTCCTGTAGCAAATTATCAAAAATAATATCCCCCTCCGTGTCATCATCATCAATACCCGGAGGTATTGAGTGAATGTCGATTTCTTCCAGCAATGGGTCATTATCTTCAACGGGAGGAATGGATGGAGGTAAAGACTCGGAAAGAGGAGGAAAAGTCAACTCTTCGAGTTGAGCAATAAGAAGATGCACTTTCCGTAATCTATCGCGGAGAATCGCGTCTTCCACCTCATCGTCAAGAGCAAGTTCATCGGTGAACTTCTAGTAAGCCGGAGAGAATAAATCGTCATCGCCCGCATCTCCCGGTGGAGATTGAGAAATTTCAAAAGTGAAATTCTCATAGCGAGGAGAAAAATCGTCATCATTAGGATCGACCTCTTCCGTAAGAGCAACATCGTCCTCAGACTCCATAGCAGTAGGCATGTCACAAATCTCATCATCAAAGAATTTATCGAGACCAAAATCACTAATCTCGCTCAATGAATCATCATCCTTAGACGCATTAGGAATATCTAGAGTAGGAGTAGCAACTTCAGTAGATGGGTCGAGAGCGTAGACATCATCGTCGTCATCATCATCATAATAGATGGGACCATTCCAATTAGGAGTGACATAGTCGGCTAACTCTTCCTTGATAACCTCCACATCTTTAAGAAGCTCATGAAGCAACTTTTGTTGTTCATCTCCCCGAGTATGTTCAATAAAACCAATTCTAACCCACGCTGTAATTAAACATTTTGGTGTAGAAAAGAAGGGAAAACGACCAAATTGGCTCAAAAAGGTGTTGGTGGTTTTCAAGGTTTCATCCACATCAAGCAAAGGTTGCCTTTCCTGGTGCAAGTCAGCTCGGATTTGAGCTAAACTTTCTAGAACATGGTTCAAAGAAGTGAGTTGTTGGTCAAGACTAATTTGCTGAGAGGATTGATGATTGAGGGTGTGATGTGGGGGCTCAAAGTTATACACACTGGGATGATAGCACGGAACTTTCTCAAAGACCTTCGACGGATCACAAGAAGAAGCATCGTGAGGGCCCCCGCAAATATAGCACCACGGGTATGGAGAAAAACCGGGTGCGTCATGTGGAAAGCTATTACCATTGTCATAATTGTAACCCGGTTCTTGCTCGTAACCATACGGGTATCGAACCGGACACGAAACATGCCAATGAGAATCGCTTCCACAATAGATGCACGGGGGAACAGGAGGTGGATTAGAAAAGGACGAATTAGTCGAGTTGCACCATGGACAAAATCCGAATTGTGTGTTGTCGATATCGTTTACACACCGCTCACATGTACACCATTGACATGAGTCGTTCCCGTATAATCGTCTCCCACACCCGACGCAATGGACATAAGAATCCATAAAGAAAAATAGATAAGCAAGAAGAATATTTTTGGTGCAAAACTTTGAAAAAGAAATGCTTTTTATGATTTTTCAAATGTTTTTGGGATTTTTGAAAATTTTTGACACGAAAAATAACGTTCACGAGTGAACGGATCCCAAAAGCCAACGCGTCTCTCACAAAAAACCGTTAATCTTCACGAAAAGAGCCGGCAGCGGCGCCATTTTAATGTATATATTTTTCTAGGTTGAAAGTTCGTTTCTCGGTATCTTCTCGAATTGATTTCCGGTTCAAAGTGTGACTCAGTCGTTCTTGGTAGAAAAATAAGAAAGGTTTGGTTGTCTAAAACTAATTAAAAATAAAGAGTTGAAACAATAAAAATAAAATAAAGACGGTAAAAAGAAATACTGAAAGATAAAAACTTGACAGGAAATTAATGACGAGAAATTAAAAATGTGACGAGAAATAAAAAGGCAAACTTAAAAGTAAATAAGGCAAACTAAAATTAAATGCAAGTAAATTAAAAGTGCGATTAAGTAAAAAGGCGGGAAAAATAAAGTTTAAAATTCAAAAACATAAACTTAAAATAAACTAAAACTGAAATTATAAAACTAAGAAAAAGTGCTCGTTCGGAATATACCATTCATCCGAAATAAATGCATTCATCCGGAATAATTCTGTTCATCCGGAATAAACCCTTCATCCGGAATATTCATTCGGAATGTAGGCTTCATCCGGAATAAGTGTTGATTCGGAACAAATAGCTTCATCCGGAATATTCATTCATTCAGAATATTGGCTTCATCCGAATACACGGTTCATCCGGAATAAACATTGATTCGGAATAATTAAACTAGTAAGCTCATTCGGAATAAAATTGGTTCAAAATAAAACTGATTCGGAACAAATAATCAAAAGGAAAAATTGATTCGGAATAAAAAGAAATTGGTTCGGAATATCAACTACAAAAATGCTCATCCGGAATATTTAAACTTAAAAGCTTCATTCGGAATAAATTCTGATTCGGAACATTTTACAACAAGCCTTCATTCGGAACAAACACTGATCCGGAACATTTTATAACAAATCCTTCATTCGGAACAAACGGCTGGTTTGGAATAATCTGGGCAACAACAGTAAGCATGAACGAAGAACAGGGGAAAGAAAAGGAACACGAATCTTAATCAAAACTAATTAAATCAACACAAAAGATTAAACAAGATTAACCACAAATGATCAACTAATGATAATCAAACAAACCAAATCAATAACACTAACAATAATGATCACAATAATAAAAACCCACTTGATCAAATCAATAAAAATTGAAGAACACAAATATAAACATAAGATTAAATCAATCACAAGAAAGGAAGATGAGAGATCAACAATAAAGATAAAGAATCAATAACATGAAAAAGAAACTTACATGGAATTTAAAGGTGCAAGGTAATTAAATTTTACAATTAAGGTAAATGACATGTAATTAAAGTGCAAGTAAATGAAAATGGAAGAGCTTAGTTTGTCAAACTAGCCAACAACTATAAAATTAACACTAATCATCTATTTATAGGGAGGATGAGGTTAGTGGAAGGAAGCTTCCTCCCCTCTTTCTTCTTTCTTTAATTGCTTGATTAGTCCTTAATCTTCTTACTTCTTTGACTTTTGTCTCGGGATTAATAAACTCGTCTTTGTAATCTTCAATAATTTAGACTTGAGTTCTTCGGCTTTTAGTAAACTTCCGTCCTTTGACTTTTTCTTTGATAAATCTTCCGAATTGGTCTTGGACTTCCGTTCTTTTTGCACTCTTGATTTCTTGACTTCGTCTTTTGTCTTTTTCTTCGATAAAAGCCCATGAAAGCCCGTGTTTTCTCCCCTTTTCACATTTTCGTCCTAAATCACAACAAAAACACAAACCAAGCATAATTCCGACATTTACGACATAAAATACACGTTTTGGCTTGGTTATTATTGTAATTAAGTGGTAAAAGGATTGGTGTTTTCACACCTATCAGGGGGGGGGGGGGGGGGGGGTTGAATAGTTTCTCTTCGGTTTATCTCCTAATTAAAATTCCTTTCAATTAGATGAGTGTCACAACCATATTTTACTAGAAATCTAGTTGCATAATGATTCGGTTCAATTTTAATGCATTAACAATAAGTAGTAAGTGTAATGATGATGAAGGTAAGTAATGAGTAAGGAAATAAACAACCTAGTAGGAAGACACCAAGATTTATAGTGGTTCAGCAACGAGGCTTGATGAGACTGTATTTATACATAGTCTCATCGTCCAAATCGGGCTTAAAACGCTTAAAATATCATCAAAATACCCAAAAATATGCCTGTGTTTGTTCATTGTGTATTTCAGGTACGGATATCGTGAATTCACCAAAAGATCAAAGGAATCAAGCAAAAACAAACACGGGAAACGAAGCCGCACAAGGAACCGGACCCGAATCATGAATTTCCAGTCAAGTCCTTGAAGATTGAAGAATTGGCAAGAATGGTCCCTCTACTTTTAAAGACTTGTCACTTTTGACCCTTGTAAAACTCTATTATTACAAGATTGGTCCTTAAGTTTCAAGAAAATACCATTTTGGTCCTTGAAGAATGCAAATTATGCATAAAATACCCTTGGAATGGTTTTGATAAAAGTCTTGTGGCCAAAATATAAGAAAGTAAACTTTCTTATTAAAGGATTTTAGTTTGTGGGCTGAAAAACACTATTTAGCAAGCACTTGGGAGAAGAGGGGGCTTTTCTGGCAGACAAGAAACATATCCCAACCAACCACATCATGCCATGTCACACCCTCCACCAATCAAATCCCACCACTTCATTTCACCCCCCCCCCCCCCCCACGTCATACTCCACTTCCCATTTTTTGTTGATTTATTTAAAAACAGTTAATAATTGGAGGTAAACACTTTATTCAAAAACTTTTTCCCCTAATTAGCATCTAACCTTCCCTGTTTAACCACTAATCCCCTATAAACCCTAAAACGTAATTGGCACAAACCAAAGGGGTATTGGTCAATTATCTCCAGAACGTTAATTATCACTCACCTCACCACATCCCACCAACGAACAAACCCCCACCTTCACCCAAAAGGGCCCCACGTGCTCCCCTGCTTCACCTTATTTAGCAAAAAGAGTATCTTCCAGGCATCCAACGACTCAAGGCTAAAACTTGGTCCCAAAGGGTCCAAATGAACGCACAAGATCATCACAAGCTAGCTGGCACATCACTTTCCCAGTACATCAATCACATGGGTCACTTGACCACTTTTTCAAGTTTGAAAAACCAAGGGGAGAGTAGGAAATTCATTGTTTAGGGTTTATGCACTCTAGAATCTTCTTTCATGTAGTATTTAAGCTAAGTCGACTTGTGACTTCAAGCTTGTTCCAGTTTTAGTGTAATTTTTTTAAACAAGTAATGACAATGAAAGTTTTTAATGTTACATGCTACTGAGTTCCCAAGTTCCATACTTGTTTTAGTTAATTGTTACTTTTGTTGCAAATTTAGTTAAAAAAATTCTTGAAGTTTCTGTTCTAAATTGATTTTCTGAAAATACGTTTTATTGTTCTTGAGAGGTTGTTTTAAGCTTGGATAAATCCCTTTTGAGGAAGTGAAAGTGGAATCAAAAGGGTTATCCAAAGCTTTGGTTAAGTTTTCTTTAAAGGTTTCAAGGTTTGGTTCCAAAAGATTTTATAAGAAAGAAAATCTGTTTTCATTTCCTTTTTTTTGCATAAGCAATAAGCTATAACAGCTTACTTAATAAGCTTGTTTATAGCTTATTGGTTTCTTCACAGGTCACTTTTTTTTGTCTCTCTTGTTTTCTTGGCAGGTGCACAAGCTTATCACCATTTCCATCCCATTTCAAGATTGAAGATATATGGGGTGTTGACTGTTAGTCAACACCATCACTTCTCTACTTCAGCAAGCTCCTTTTAACCCATCTCATAAGCCCCTTGAAGCTGTCACATTTGGAGAGAAGGCATCAGTTGGGTAAAGACTTGAACCCTCTCTTAATTTTCAGCTTTCTTGAGTGTTATATGATTTTGGTCTTATATGCTTATGCTAGTTTGGGTCATGAATATTTTGAGTAGTATAGGTTCTTATTGTATGATTGAGTGCTTTTAGATTCATGTTTTAGTGTTTAGCTTAAATTTCTTTGTTAATTTTAGAGTTCTGATTTTTAAAAGGGGTGTTTGGGTCTACATATTAACCTAGGAAAGTAACAATCCTTTGGTCTAATGGTAGTCTAGACATGCTTGTACTGGTTGTTTTGGGTTATTGCAGTATCATTCTTCATGCTATGATAAGTAGAAATAGGAATTGTATGCTAGAAATTGGTACCATAGCTTAGAAATCATCAAATTCACTTTTCTGCCAGTTTTTGGTCTCTTTTGCTTTCAATTTTTGCAAGACTGTTAGAAATTAGTCTAATATAGGGTTGTATTAGCTTTTATGTGATTTGGTTATCTGGTATGCAAGTTTGGAAGCTTTAAAATTCGTCTTATAGTCAAAAAATGCAGTCACTATTCATCAGTAACTTACTTGCCATATCAGTAACTTGTTTGAGCATTTTGAGTGTGATATTTTCTTTGTGGTTGTGTTTATTTGTGCATAATCTGACTCCCCACACTTCCATGAGTGTGGGGGTGCCCCTCTTGTCCAACAAATCCAACCCAAGCTAAAGTTCTAGGTCAAAACATCACCAGACCTTGATATTGCACTAGCAGTGGGAACTTCATTACCCCTGCTAGTGCTTTTGTTTCCACTGCTTGTGCTAAAGTACAAAGTGACCAAGGTGTCACTTTCAGAAACTTAAAAAATTTGTCTTTAGTGGACTTAATAGGGTTTTAGGGGTTCAAACTTTTTCCATTATTTTTCTTTTTTTAATTCTTGATTTTTCAGTATAATTTATTTTTAGGTTACTGTTCATTTGCTATTTTTTACATAATTTAGCTATTTTAATTAACTTTTTATCATTCAGTTTTTGTCTTTTAGTGTAGAAAAGGTATATTTTTCACTTTTAAAATTTTTCTTATATTTAGAAAATTAACTTAAGATTTTTAGTTTAAGAAATATTTACTGTTCACTGTTTTAATTATTTTTTATAATTAATTTAGTATAATTAGGGTTTTAATATTAAACTATTTTGTCTTTTAGTGCAAAGTTTTACATTTTTCAAACTTTTTCAATTTTCTACTGTTCATTAGTATAATTTAGGATTTTTAAAATTGTCAAATTAATTTTGGCATTATTTTATTATTTTTTAGGATTATTTTAATTTAAAAATAGTTTTTAGTGATTAAAAAATAGAAAAATAGTTTTGAAAATTTAAGAAAAATACTTTTTAGTCTTTAAATAATATAAGTTAGTTATTAGTTCAATAAATTAATATTTTGGGCATTTTGTTAATTATATTTAATTTTAGGGCTTTAATTAGCATTAAAAATTGAATATTTAATTAATAAAAGGTTTTAAAATATATTTGTTGGATTTTTATTCTTATTTATATTATTTTAGACTTAGTTTAATCTTTTAATTAATTTTTAGGTTTACTTTTTAATTTTGTCGCGTTTTACGTAATTACGTCATCGTTTTACGTCAACGTCGTAGTTTAAATCGTAGTCGTAGCTCGTCTTTACTTTTTTCTCTCTTAAACCAAAAACGTCACTAATCCAAACATTGTTATTTTATATATTGGCACATTAATACACACACCTCCTTCGAGAACGAACCCGCATTTATTCGATTGTTCGGTTTTCCTAAATCGTCGAGTTTAATACTTGCCCATTATACGTTGTTTTCCTAAACACGTATTTCTACACCTATCATTTTGGCGCCGCTGCCGGGGAGGTGTTTAGTGTGCCGTTATTATTAGTATCGTGTTTGTGTGAGTAGTGCGTTTTTGCTTTTCATTTTTGGAAAGCGTAAATATCGTACATACTCATTTTTGTTATTTTTATCTATAATAGTATAATATCCAAATAAATCGTGTTTAATTTTCCTAAATTAAACACAAATCAATCTTTACTATATTGTAGATATATTGGTTTTCGTTTTTCTTGTGAATATATTATTACTATATTGTACTACGTAAGAACAATAAAAATACAAGTACTCCAAAAGCGTGAAAACGCAACCTTGATTCGGGATTTCATCACTCGATCATTGTATTCGAATCTAAAGCAAAAGTTTAAAGGAAAAATAGATAAATACTTTCGTGAGGCTTAATTTCAATTAACACAAACTATAAGGTGGGTATAAGGCGGTTGTATTTCACGACCTAAAGGAAAAAGGCTCTTAAGTGCTTCGCGCCGCCTCGTTTCCTCCGCTTGCTTGTGCGTGTTTTGAGAAAGAGAGCTAATCGAGGGTTTGCCGCCCAAGTATTATCTACAAATATTATATTTGCTTGCGTTTTCAAGATTAAACCCTCTTGAACGTTTTTGTGTTCCACCAACGTTCTAAAGTCATCAAGAACGTTCACTCCACGTGATCGTTTTCATTCTTTGAGGCTCCTTTAATCGAGAAAGTCGATTCGAGGAGAGATTTGTAGATTTGTGTCTACGTAATACATTCAAAAATCCAAAAAAAATTAAAAAACCAATCAAAAACCAAAAAAAATTGAAAAATCGAAAAAACCGCAAAAAGAATCTTCTTTGCTACCACCCATTCTACGCTTAGTGCATGCGCACTCGATCGAAGGATTATTCCAATTCGAATCGACGCAATCGTAATCGAAGGAATCGAAGACGTAGACGAGAATTAGAAACCGACGTTCCTAATATCGTTGTTGAAGAGACCTTAGACGAGATGGCCGACAATCGTTCTATGATGGAATTGCTCCAAGCGCCCACTGAGGGTTATGGAGACGCGATCGTAATTCCCGCTATCGAGGCGGAGAATTTTGAGATAAAGAGCGGAATGCTTTCATTGATTCAAGCTACGAAGTTTCGAGGTCGTGAAGCCGATAATCCTCACGACCATATTCGGAATTTTGATCGTCTTTTGGCCACGAGCAAGTTTAAGAACGTCGACACCGATGTCGTCAAGCTTATGCTTTTTCCGTACTCGCTCGATGGTGCCGCCAAGGATTGGTACGAGAAAGAGCCACCTAATTCGATAGTTACGTGGAAGGATCTCGTTTCCAAGTTCGTTAATTATTTTTTCCCACCGTCTAAGACAACGTTTTTCAAGAATGAAATTACGAAATTTGAGCAAAAACCGAATGAATCTTTTAGAGACGCGTGGGATCGCTTTAAGGAATTGCTTAGGCAATGTCCTCACCATGGTTTTTCCGAGTTGCACCAAATCGATACGTTTTACAACGGTCTTAATTTTCACGAACAAGACTCGTTGAATTCTGCCGCCGGTGGCAACTTTTTGTGTAAGACTCCGAAAGATGCATTGATAATTATCGAAAACCGATCCAAGGTTTACCAACACCGCAACGCACCGAGTGTTGCCAATGTCGCCAATGTTAGTAGTTCTAATCGCGACATTGAGAGAGTTTATGCAAAAGTCGACAAGTTGACAAATGTGTTTACGTCTTTTCTGGTTGAGATGCTAAAGAAATACGCTCCCGCTACGGTGAAAGCGGTTGAGGTTTCGTGTACGTTTTGTGGTGGACCTCATAATTATTACGAGTGTGCGGCTACGGATGGCCAAACGTCGAATGTGAGTGCGTTAAATGGAAACAACAATTTTCAAAATCAAAATAACGCGGGTCCATCACAACAAGGCAATTATAACCAAGGCAACAATTTTCAAAATCGAAACAATTTTCAAGGAAATAATCAACAAGGAAATTTTTCGAATCAAAATCAAGGAGGATATAATCAAGGTCGTAATATAACTTGGCAAAATCGAGACAAAAATCAAAACTCGAATTTTTCAAACAACAACAATCAAGGCAACAATTTTTCAAGTGGTAATCAAGGAAATTTTCAAAGAAACAATCAAAACCAAGGGAACTTTAATTCAAATCAAAATAGTTCGTCAAACGATTTTCAAAATTACATGAAAACGAATGAGGCTAATATGAGACGATTAGAGGGAGAAATTGGTACTTTGAAAAACGACTTTTCTAATACATTGAAATTGCAAAACACGAAGATTGAGCAAGGGCAAATTGATATTAAAAAGATGTTTTCGGCTATAATGAACAAGGCCTCGGGTGCGTCATCGAGTTCGTTACCTAGTGACACCGTTGCTAATCCGAAAGAATAATGTAAAGCCGCCTCGTCTCGTGAGAAAGGTCGTGTGATTACCCCTAACCTTGAAGGATTCCGTGTTGTTTATCCCTCTCAACCCTCGACTTCTAAGACGTCTTGTTGTTCTAAAGTCGATGGGGTGAACGTGGCGACCAAGGAAAAGAGTGCACACCCTCATGTACCTCAAATTCCATCCACGGTTCAAAAAGAGAGCTTTGTCGACCTTACCAAAGTAACCCTTGAAGAAACTTGTGCATCGATCCTTCTTAAAAAACCCAAAAGGCGTATGCCGAGAAAGGAAAAGGATCCGGGCCAATTTCTACTACCTTGTGATTTTTCCGAGATTGAGGGATGTTTAGCCCTTGCCGATTTAGGTGCTAGCATCAATCTTATGCCTCATTCTCTTTGGAAATTGATGAGATTGCCTTCACTTACCCCACGAACATGAAAATCGAGCTTGCAAATTGTACTCCACTTATACCAATTGGAATAGCCGAGGATGTCTATGTTAGGATTGGAAAGTTTGTTTTTTCCGCAGATTTCGTTATATCCGATTACGAGTGTGACCCTAAATGTCCCATTATTTTAGGCCGACCATTCTTATCGACGGCTAGAACCGTAATCGACGTTCACGAGGGGAGACTTACTATGAGATATGGGGATGAGAAAATAGACTTTTTTGCTAGAAAATCCCACGGGTTTAATGAAAATGAAAAAACCAAGGTTTCAAAACCTAATGATTCAAATTCTAATGATTTCAAAATGTTTACTTTAGCGGAAAGAATGAAGCTTGATGCATGTTTTGAAAGAATTAATAAAAACGGTTTTAAAGATGATGATTTTGATGATAAAGAATACGTGTACCTAATTCAAAAGGGTATGTGTAAAATTATGGATGAAAACTCACTTTGGGATGTTTTTAGCGAAACAAGTGAACCACCAATTCCGAAGGGCGACGTTAGTGCCATCACGACAACGACCAAAATGGGCTCGTCTTCACCACCTTCGAAGGACCACGTCTTTGAGGCTTCAACTTCTAACTCCATCGAAGTGCCTCCTTTGCCTAGCCCAACACCCGTTGAGGCTAAAGGGTTTATCGACATCGATCCTCTCGTCTTAGAAAAGTCACCTAAGCATAGTCATTTGACTTGTAAGTCCATGGTTGTGAGTGCTCACATCGACTCTTTCTTTGACGATGACGATGGCGATTTTGCCGAGCTTGATCAAGTACTTAGACATCCACATGCTATTTTTGATTCTACTAAGAAGAAACATGTAAAGTACGATGATTACGAGTTTGATCCCGAGATTGAGGAAATCATTGAACGAGAGCTAGCTCTTATGCCTTCACTTCCACCTACGAGTGAGGTCGATCTTTCCAAAATCGAGGATGAACTTGATGAGTTAGAGCGTCTTATTTTCGATGACGAACCAACTCATGTGACCACTAAGAATCCAATTCTCGAGGAGTTACCTAATCAACACTCCTCATTTGAGAATGACGTTTACCACATTCGTGAGGATCTAACTTATCAACGATCCCCACAAAAGAATGATGGTTTCGTGCTTGATCGTGATCTTTTCGAGAGAGTTTCTAAGATACTCAAGGAGGGGAATGACAAACCTTGGTTTGACAAGCCTATCTTTGATGAAGAAATCGATGAGATCGACGTTCATGAGGATGACGAGTATGTTGACCCCGAGGGGGCGGTGTTCTTTATTGACAAACGTTTTGAGAACTTATACAATCCACCACCCCCTCCCGCCAAAGACTTAAATGTGAGAATTTTTAGCGCGACTAATTTTGAATTTGACACGCCAAATATTTTCGACATTATCAAATCGGGTTTTCATAGAGAGTTTTTAAACGATGAAAAAGGAAAAGATTTTAAAAATGTTTTAAAAGATTTTTCTACATGTTTAACTCCGTCATCACCGCGTTTTATGAGTACTACCACCTCGTCTACTCCTTTTGACGACGGTTGGTGTGGTCTTAGTATGGGGGAAGCCCCAAATGTTCCCTCACACTTTACCACCGAGGACGAGATTTACGATCCCGGGATTGCTTGTAAAGGGAAATCTCGGTCTTCCACCGATGCAATAAATGGAAATCATATCTATTTGCTTGGTGTGAGTCTACCTCGAGTAGCTCATTTTAGTGACTTACCCATTGCCCCACCTTTCTGCTTCTTATCTCTTTTCTTCTACCCCATTGGGGTTTGTGTTGGAGTGGCGTTGTTTCGTCTTTCATCCGAAAACGAGGACGCTATCTTTGACCCCGGTATACGTTTATCGGGTTTTTAAAGACTCCATGTGCTTTTGGGCCTTGTTTATCATGTAAGTCCAACCAAAAATGACCATACCATGATTATCCCTAAATGATCACATTTATAGGGATTCGAGTCGAGCTTTTGACTCGGTTATAAAAAACAAGGTGCCTCGTGGGGGATTCTCATGCTTATCCTTGTAAATATTATCGTTTTTTTTAGTTAACCTAACGAGGGGACTTGTGCTCTTCCAACCTTTGTTTCGTGGTTGTTTGTGATTGTGATTCATTAGGTTCATCGTCATCATTGAAGCCTCTCGTGTTCGTTTTACGGATCACTCGAGCTTCGATCGTTGCCTTTGGAGATTCCGATATCCGATGATATCCTTTTATGTTCTAACGTTTATCTTATTAGCATAATTCATAAACGGATTTTAGGTTATTCGTTTTACCCTTTCCATGCTCGGGATTAAGCATTCGACTTCGTCTCTAGTATGGGGGTGTTTACACCCCTAGACTCGAAACATTGAGGACAATGTTTAGTTTTAGTATGGGGGGGTGAGTAGATACTTCACCTTGCTTACGTCAACACGCAATCCAATATTCATCATTTTGTTTTCATTTTGTTGCAAATAAGGCTAAAAATGGCCAAATTTTAGAATTTTTCTAGTTTTTCATAAGTGTTTAAGACACGAATGTAGGTTTTTCGATGGTGAGAACGAGAGTAATTTTTGACTCGACCGTGCGTGTTGAGCACTTAGCTCGATTCCTTAACTTTTTAGGCTAAGTCTCTTAAATGAGGACGAGAAATGATAGAGTTATTTATAAGTCTCGTAATCGTCACGATCTTATGTGTAGTAATTATTAGCTTTTTCTCCCAACACTTTTGCATAATAAATTGTTAATAAATATTGATTTGGCGGTTTAGTCACTATTGTTGGTTTCTAATTTGTTTTGGTAGCTTCCATGTAATTAAATTGGGAAAACATTAAGGTATCGCCAGCGTCACGGTTTTGAAGTATTGGCACCCGAATAATCGAAAGCTTCACCTAATAATAAGATTTCAAGTGCTCACCTAAATTAAGCAAAAATTTGAAGCTCACAAGGCCGAAAAATCTATGCCCAAATTGAAAGTGAATCAAGCCTTAATCTTCGAAGCTTTAAAGATCCAATATTCACTTTAGCGTGAGGATATACGTCTTTGGCTAATAAAACCACCGATGAGGCGGATAATAAAAGGCAAGGCAAGACCGAAGTCATAATAAAAGCTTCATGGCGAAGTTGAATAAAAGATGGAGGTAAACCAAAGATAATAAGGCCCTTCCGTTAGGGGGCGTATAAAAGTCTTGGTAATAAGTCTCATGTTCAAAACCGTTATAAAACCGTGTTTATCGATCCTTCTTGTTGACTTAATTTTTTGCCATCGTTGTCTATTAGGATGAATTATTAATTTAATGATTTTGGTTACACCGTTAAGTTTCTATTTTTAGACTTAATCTCTATTCACGCATAAGTCAATGATGTATCCTCGTGATCATTAAGACAAAAATAAAATATAAGAGATACCAAGTAGGAATAAGGGAGTTTAGGTTCGTAATTAACACTCATGAGATGTGTTCGTGTTGCTAATTTATAATAACAATGATCTCGTTACACGCTTAGCATGGAATTAGGTGAAAATAGAGGACGACGAAATTATTTCTAACGAAGCATTCACGTGTTCTTGTTCTATGATCCCAAAAGTCACTTAATCGTGATGAAAGCAATACATTATGTCTAAAACGCGTGTAGTAGTTTATTTAAGTTTATGTCATCAATAAAAGTCATCATAAAATGAATTTTGGAAGTGCTATGATACTTAATTCTAGCATTGCGTGGGGACACGGCAATGGTTTAGTATGGGAGAGTGATGAGACTGTATTTATACATAGTCTCATCGTCCAAATCGGGCTTAAAACGCTTAAAATATCATCAAAATACCCAAAAATATGCCTGTGTTTGTTCATTGTGTATTTCAGGTACGGATATCGTGAATTCACCAAAAGGTCAAAGGAATCAAGCAAAAACGAACACGGGAAATGAAGCCGCACAAGGAACCGGACCCGAATCATGAATTTCCAGTCAAGTCCTTGAAGATTGAAGAATTGGCAAGAATGGTCCCTCTACTTTTGAAGACTTGTCACTTTTGACCCTTGTAAAACTCTATTATTACAAGATTGGTCCTTAAGTTTCAAGAAAATACCATTTTGGTCCTTGAAGAATGCAAATTATGCATAAAATACCCTTGGAATGGTTTTGATAAAAGTCTTGTGGCCAAAATATAAGAAAGTAAACTTTCTTATTAAAGGATTTTAGTTTGTGGGCTGAAAAACTCTATTTAGCAAGCACTTGGGAGAAGAGGGGGCTTTTCTGGCAGACAAGAAACATATCCCAACCAACCACATCATGCCATGTCACCCCCTCCACCAATCAAATCCCACCACTTCATTTCACCCCCCCACGTCATACTACACTTCCCATTTTTTGCTGATTTATTTAAAAACAGTTAATAATTGGAGGTAAACACTTTATTCAAAAACTTTTTCCCCTAATTAGCATATTACCTTCCCTGTTTAACCACTAATCCCCTATAAACCCTAAAACGTAATTGGCACAAACCAAAGGGGTATTGGTCAATTATCTCCAAAACGTTAATTATCACTCACCTCACCACATCCCACCAACGAACAAACCCCCACCTTCACCCAAAAGGGCCCCACGTGCTCCCCTGCTTCACCTTATTTAGCAAAAAGAGTATCTTCCAGGCATCCAATGACTCAAGGCTAAAACTTGGTCCCAAAGGGTCCAAATGAACGCACAAGATCATCACAAGCTAGCTGGCACATCACTTTCCTAGTACATCAATCACATGGGTCACTTGACCACTTTTTCAAGTTTGAAAAACCAAGGGCATAGTAGGAAATTCATTTTTTAGGGTTTATGCACTCTAGAATCTTCTTTCATGTAGTATTTAAGCTAAGTCGACTTGTGACTTCAAGCTTGTTCCAGTTTTAGTGTAATTTTTTTAAACAAGTAATGACAATGAAAGTTTTTAATGTTACATGCTACTGAGTTCCCAAGTTCCATACTTGTTTTAGTTAATTGTTACTTTTGTTGCAAATTTAGTTAAAAAAATTCTTGAAGTTTCTGTTCTAAATTGATTTTCTGAAAATACGTTTTATTGTTCTTGAGAGGTTGTTTTAAGCTTGGATAAATCCCTTTTGAGGAAGTGAAAGTGGAATCAAAAGGGTTATCCAAAGCTTTGGTTAAGTTTTCTTTAAAGGTTTCAAGGTTTGGTTCCAAAAGATTTTATAAGAAAGAAAATCTGTTTTCATTTCCTTTTTTTTGCATAAGCAATAAGCTATAACAGCTTACTTAATAAGCTTGTTTATAGCTTATTGGTTTCTTCACATGTCACTTTTTTTGTCTCTCTTGTTTTCTTGGCAGGTGCACAAGCTTATCACCATTTCCATCCCATTTCAAGATTGAAGATATATGGGGTGTTGACTGTTAGTCAACACCATCACTTCTCTACTTCAGCAAGCTCCTTTTAACCCATCTCATAAGCCCCTTGAAGCTGTCACATTTGGAGAGAAGGCATCAGTTGGGTAAAGACTTGAACCCTCTCTTAATTTTCAGCTTTCTTGAGTGTTATATGATTTTGGTCTTATATGCTTATGCTAGTTTGGGTCATGAATATTTTGAGTAGTATAGGTTCTTATTGTATGATTGAGTGCTTTTAGATTCATGTTGTAGTGTTTAGCTTAAATTTCTTTGTTAATTTTAGAGTTCTGATTTTTAAAAGGGGTGTTTGGGTCTACATATTAACCTAGGAAAGTAACAATCCTTTGGTCTAATGGTAGTCTAGACATGCTTGTACTGGTTGTTTTGGGTTATTGCAGTATCATTCTTCATGCTATGATAAGTAGAAATAGGAATTGTATGCTAGAAATTGGTAACATAGCTTATAAATCATCAAATTCACTTTTCTGCCAGTTTTTGGTCTCTTTTGCTTTCAATTTTTGCAAGACTGTTAGAAATTAGTCTAATATAGGGTTGTATTAGCTTTTATGTGATTTGGTTATCTGGTATGCAAGTTGGAAGCTTTAAAATTCGTCTTATAGTCAAAAAAAATCAGTCACTATTCATCAGTAACTTACTTGCCATATCAGTAACTTGTTTGAGCATTTTGAGTGTGATATTTGCTTTGTGGTTGTGTTTATTTGTGCATAATCTGACTCCCCACACTTCCATGAGTGTGGGGGTGCCCCTCTTGTCCAACAAATCCAACCCAAGCTAAAGTTCTAGGTCAAAACATCACCAGACCTTGATATTGCACTAGCAGTGGGAACTTCATTACCCCTGCTAGTGCTTTTGTTTCCACTGCTTGTGCTAAAGGACAAAGTGACCAAGGTGTCACTTTCAGAAACTTAAAAAAATTGTCTTTAGTGGACTTAATAGGGTTTTAGGGGTTCAAACTTTTTCCATTATTTTTCTTTTTTTAATTCTTGATTTTTCAGTATAATTTATTTTTAGGTTACTGTTCATTTGCTTTTTTTACATAATTTAGCTATTTTAATTAACTTTTTATCATTCAGTTTTTGTCTTTTAGTGTAGAAAAGGTATATTTTTCACTTTTAAAATTTTTCTTATATTTAGAAAATTAACTTAAGATTTTTAGTTTAAGAAATATTTACTGTTCACTGTTTTAATTATTTTTTATAATTAATTTAGTATAATTAGGGTTTTAATATTAAACTGTTTTGTCTTTTAGTGCAAATTTTTACATTTTTCAAACTTTTTCAATTTTCTACTGTTCATTAGTATAATTTAGGATTTTTAAAACTGTCAAATTAATTTTGGCATTATTTTATTATTTTTTAGGATTATTTTAATTTAAAAATAGTTTTTAGTGATTAAAAAATAGAAAAATAGTTTTGAAAATTTAAGAAAAATACTTTTTAGTCTTTAAATAATACAAGTTAGTTATTAGTTCAATAAATTAATATTTTGGGCATTTTGTTAATTATATTTAATTTTAGGGCTTTAATTAGCATTAAAAATTGAATATTTAATTAATAAAAGGTTTTAAAATATATTTGTTGGATTTTTATTCTTATTTATATTATTTTATACTTAGTTTAATCTTCTAATTAATTTTTAGGTTTAATTTTTAATTTTGTCGCGTTTTACGTAATTACGTCATCGTTTTACGTCAACGTCGTAGTTTAAATCGTAGTCGTAGCTCGTCTTTACTTTTTTCTCTCTTAAACCAAAAACGTCACTAATCCAAACATTGTTATTTTATATATTGGCACATTAATACACACACCTCCTTCGAGAACGAACCCGCATTTATTCGATTCTTCGGTTTTCCTAAATCGTCGAGTTTAATACTTGCCCATTATACGTTGTTTTCCTAAACACGTATTTCTACACCTATCAAGGCTCTATCCTTGTTCCTACTCCACTCCTCGAGTACACTTTACTCGAGATTTCCACTATATCCACAAGCTCCCTTCTTGGCGGAGAAAACCTTACAACGTTGCTTACATTTTTTTCGGATACTAAGCTAAATGTCGAGACCTAATCTTAGCTAGGACCAATCTACACAACGTCGCCCACCTCACTATTTTACGACACAAGGCTAGATGTCGAGTTCTAATCCAAAGCTAGAACCAATCTTCATAACGTTTCCCACTTCACCATTTTCCGACACAAGGCTAGATGTCGAGTTATAATCCAAAGCTAGAACCAATCTTCACGACTCTTCACTTTGAAGCTAAGTGAGAACTTCACACAACACAACTACACATCACTTTATAGTTTAGTGAGAACTCACAAGGCACAACCACATCACTTTATAGTTTAGTGAGAACTAACACAACTTATTAAAACTCAACTAAACATATCCAAGTACACACATGTAACTTGGATCTACACAACACAAATCCAAGCACACACATATGCAAAGGATTTAGACAACTCTAATCCAAGTATTCACAAATAGCTTGGATGAACACAACTAGTCCTAGTATTCACAAATACATTGGATCTACACAATACACAAATAAACAAATGATGAACATTACTAGATCTTTAGAAGAGGATGATCTTCATCAAGGCTTCATCTTTAATCACATCACAAGTGTGTGAGTGATCTTCTCTTTGGACAAGGTAAAGAAGAAGATCAAGAGGATAATCATAAATAAACATACACACATTAAGTGATCATTTACAAATGATTAGGATTAGAAAAGAGAAAGAAGGCTGAAAGAGATGTCCAAAAAAAGGGTTATTGAAAATGCAGATTTGATCCACGATGAGATGGCATTTATACATGATCTCATCGTTCTTTTCGGGCTTTAAATGCATAAGAATGTCATAAAATACCATATATATGCTTGTGTTTGTTTACTTGTGTATTTTAGGTATGGATATCGTGAAAAAGACAAAAGATCACAAGTTACAAGGAAAAACGGACACGAGAAACGAAGCCGTACAAAGAACCGGGCCCTAATCATGGAATTCTCAACAAAATACCCTTGAAGACTTGAAGACAAACAAGATTGATCCTCAATTATTGAAGAAATGACACCTAAAACCCTTGTATATTAATAATTACAAGTTTGGTCCCTTAAGTTTGTCAAAATTACACAAAAGGTCCCTCAACTTTGAAGAAATGGCAAGATTAGTCCCTCAACAATTTCAAATTGTCAATTATGGTCCCTCATCAAGCCAAAGATACATTGAAGACCTTTGAAGATCAAAAATGTCCAAGATCAGTCCTTCAAATATGCAAAAGTTCCAAAAATAACCCTTGAAACACTTTTTAGAAAGTTTTGTGCCAAAATTGCCAAGTCTTGGAAATTGTTACAAGTATATTTGGGCGCTGATGGATTTTAAAACACAAATGACAAAAGAAAGGAAAAAGAAGGGTTAAACATGGGCATTTGAAACATTCAAACAAGAAATGCGCCAAACACTTCCACAATCCTACAAATACGGATCAAAACATGTTACTGTAGCAGTCAAGAACCCAGATTTTACTCCACTTAAAACAAAGGGTAAAATGAAATTACCCTTTCCCACACTTGATTCACACGCCTATAATCTCATCCCAACCTTAAAACACTCACTCCCACTCACCAAGAGGACCCACCACCAAAACCGTTTCACCATCATGTGACAACTTCCTCACCAAGGCTTGCCACGTGTCAAGATCAACAGCCTACATCATTTGCTTCATATCAAAGCTATTATAAACGGTTTGGATGCATTTTGGACAACTCACACCAAGAAAACGTCTAGAAGGACTTAGGGCATTTAGGTAAATTCACATCTAGGGTTTGTAAATAGTGCTAGCCTTGGCATTTGCCTATATAAAGACTCCTCAACCTGTGAGAGAGCTTTGTTCCAGATTTTAGCTTTTAATCTTTGTAATTCCTTTTTATGAAATAAAGTTTGAATTTCTTAAAATTTTGAGTTCTAATCTGTTATTTATAAAAGTTTGGTGTTTGAGAAGCTAAAATCTGAGTTCCATTATCTTGTTTGAAGGTTTTTGAGGCAAGGTTTTAAGTGATAAAGCTTGTGCATCAAAAATCAGAAAGTTGGCATTATTTTGATCTCACTTTGTGGTTTGTTCATCTTAGCAGCTTGGAAGCTGGTACTTGTTCTGCTAGTACCTAAGCTCAAACAATCCAGGGCCTGGATGTAGGTCTTGGAGGTTTGCATCCTTCTCCCTTTTCATTTTCTCTTTTATTTTTCTGAATTTGGTGATTATTGCATGTTTATGCTTGAATCTGTGTTATTGTGGTTGATTATTGTTGATTTGGTTTGGTTTGATGTTATTGAGGTGTTAGTGATCTGATTTGTGGGTTGAATCTTCATAAGCCTTTGAATATTTGTGGAATCAAGTTTTAAAAGGGTGTTTGGGATTACTGCATAAGTTAGGATTGTGGTTTGCTAAGTGGTTGTTTGTTGTGTGCAAGAGTTGGTATCTGTTGTTTTGGTGTATTTGTTCATCTGTTTGCAGGTTTGAGGGTTTTGAACACATAGATTCTTTATTTGGCTATAAAATCTTTAAAACTTGGTAAAATTGGCTAGGACTTTGAGGACACCTAGATCTAGGCTTAGGCTAGGGCTAACAAGTGCTAAATCATAGTTAATCACACCAGGGAAGAAGGATTTGAGGCTTGAAATTGGATCAAGTGTCAAGTATATCAGCAAACTTGTTTCTGCATATGTTCATTGTTCATCAGTAAGTTCTAGTGCTTTGATCTTGTTATTTACTTTGATTCAGTGTTTGATTCTTGTTGCTTTGTGTTTGTTCTTAGTTTATATAGCTTGTGTATGCACCCTGTTAAGTTTGGTTGGCTTATTGTGACTAAATCTGCTTATTCAGTGCTTAACTGCTTATTTCAATATCTGGTGCATATCTGGTAACTGTTTGGCTTATTGTGGCTTATTGTGTGAAGCAATTTTGTGATTTTCTTGTTGCTATTGACTCCTTGTGATTCACTGATCACAAGGGTGCCTTTGTTTCCAATTGAATCAAACCAGAACTCTCAAATAAGCCTGGTCAAATAGTCAAAGCAGTGGGAACTCCTTTCCCCTGCTGGTTACCACTGATAGAGTAAAACTGGTGTCAGCTTATCAATAAGCTATAATAGCTTATTCCAACCTGCAACAACTTTGTTTTTGTAATAGGTGCTCATATTTTGACCCATTTGTTCATACTGGAGCATTTGGGTGGTTGACTTTAGGGTTTGACTAGAAAACCAACTCCTTTGACTTTTACATAAGTTCATTTGTGCTTATTCTGGCTTATTGGTTGTGCTTATTGGATTTTTGTTGATTGATTTTGCTTATTGAGTCTATTTGAAAGCTTTTGCAAGTTGAATCAAGTTCTGAGGTGCATTATTTCTCAAACCCGACTATTTTGTCGTTTTGTGAAATAATACAATGCTTATTTCTGGCTTATTTAGTAAGCTTTTTCAAAAATTCTTTTTACAGATCTCATAAGCATCCCAAAAGAAGGTTGTGTGTCAAATTAGAGCTTATGGCTTAATGGGCTGAAAAGCCCAATAAGAATAAGCTGAGTGTTCAATAAGCTGTGATAAGCTCATTTTCAGCTTTTGGGCCTTTAGAGTTTTGTTCTTAGAATTGAATTTTAAGTCAGATAGGGCTTTTCCAAGTCAATTGGGCCAAGTTTGACTTTTTGGGCCCAAAAGCCCAATTTGGTTGATTGTTTTTGGTTTTGGCCCATTTGAGGGCCCATTAGGGGTATTTTGGTAATTTCACTTTGATTTTCTGATTATTTAGGTTAAAATAAACTAGTTTGCAAGTTTTTAGAATTTTTTATATTTTTTGGATTTTTAATATTATTTTATTATTATTTTATTATTATTTTTAAAATTTCACATTTTCCAACTTTTTACATTTTTCTTAGGTTAATTACATTAAAATAGGAATTTAGCAACTTTTAGAATAATTTTATCTCTTTTAGATTAATTTTTATAATTATTTTAAGTTTTAATAGTTTTTAAATCATTTTAATAGTTTTTATTAGTTTTAAAATTTCTAAAAATAGTTTTTAATCTTTTTAGGTCTTTTTAGAGGTTTACCAATTGAAAAATCTTTATTTGGGCTTTTTGATAATTTATTTGATTTTTAGGGCTTTAATTAGCATTTAAAAATTGAATATTTAATTATTTAAAAGGTTTGAAAAAGTTTTGATCATTGGTAAACTCTTAGTTTATTATTTTTTTATTTTTGGTGAATTTTTGGTAATTTTTAGAATTTATTTTTATTTTTGTGGTTTTTAAGGTTCTACGTCTTAACTTTCTAGTAGTGTTTATTTTTATTTTTTTCGTCTTCGTCATCTTCTTTTCTCATCCCCTTCTAAACCAATCATTAATCACAAACATTTAACAAGTTTTTCACACACATATACCTCCTTGGGAAACGAACTTTCATACCTTAAGGGTCATTAGTGTTACGTTTTCCTAAACGTACACTTAATACTTACCGCTTTTACGCCTTTTTCCTAAAAGGTCGTATTTTACCACAATCATTTTGGCGCCGCTGCCGGGGAGGTGTGTCGTGATTAATTTGTATTGTTGTTTTTAATATTAACCAAATAGTATTTGTATTAGTAGAACTCTACTAATACGTATTATCGGTTTTCTTGGTTTTTCTTGTACAAATATTATTACTATATTGTATTAAGTATCACAATAAATTCACAATATCTCCAAAAGTGTGAAAACACAACCTTAATTGGGATTTCATCACTCAATTATTGTATTCGAATCTCAAACAAAAAAAGAAAAAGGCAAAAATAGATAAATACTTTCGTGAAGCTCGATTTTGAAAAATACAAACTATAAGGTGGGTATAAGGCGGGTATTATAAAATATACCCTAAGGAAAAAGGCTCTTAAGTGCTTCGCGCCGCCTCGTTTCCCCGCTTGCTTGTGAGTATTTTGAGATTGAAGGCCAATCGAGGGTTTTGCCGCCCAAAGTATTATTACGTATAGTATATTTGCTTGGTTTCTTTGTGATTAAAACCTCTTGAACAATTTGGTTTTCACCAAAGTTCTAAAGTCATTCGAAGGCGTTCACTCCACGTGATCGTTTTCATTCCTTTGAGGCTTCTTTAATCAAGAGTTTGATTCGAGGAGAGATTTTGTAGATTGTTGTCTACGAAGATACACCAAAATCCAAAAAATTAAATATCATCAAAAACACAAAAAAATTGAAAATTCACAAAACAACCAAAAAGAATCTTCTTTGCTCACATCCCATTCTTCGTGAAGTTTATGATCACTCGTAATCAAGCAAAACGAGCTCGTAAACGACTTCAAAAGCAAGCCAATCAAGAGACGTTGATTGTTGAAGAACCTCCAATTGTTGAACCTATTGTAGAACAAGAAGTCGTCATGGCTAATCGTACTATGATGGAGTTGCTACAAGCACCCACCGAGGGTTTTGGAGAGGCTATTGTGATTCCCGCCATCCTTCCGGAGAATTTCGAGATTAAGACGGGTTTAATGTCGATGTTGCAAGCAAATAAGTTTAGAGGTCACGAGAAAGACAACCCGCATTACCATATTAGGAATTTTAACCGTCTCACCGCCACTAGCAAGTTTAAGGATGTTCCACATGACGCTATTAAGATGATGTTGTTTCCATACTCGTTAGATGGACCCGCAAAAATTTGGCTTGAGAAAGAACCGCCAAATTCGATTTTGACATGGGCCGATCTCGTTTCTAAGTTTGTGAACAAATTTTTTCCACCATCTAAAACAACACATTTGAAAAATGAAATTTCACGATTTGTGCAAAGAAATAATGAAAGTTTTTCAATGGCATGGGAACGCTTTAAAGAAATGTTACATGAATGTCCACACCATGATTTTACGGAATTGCATCAAGTTGATACTTTTTATAATGGGCTTAATGATCATGAACGAGATTATTTGAACGCCGCCGCAGGTGGTAATTTTTTGTGCAAGACGACAAATGAGGCTTTACAAATCATTGAGAATAGATCTAAGGTTTATAACCCTCGTAACACACCGAGTGTTGCCAATTTGGGTTCGTCATCTTCGTCACAATCGCCTCGTAGCATTAACGCCTTACATGATGAAGCTAATGAGTAAAATTGGTTTTTTGATAGATTTGCTAATCTAATGTCCCATTGGAAGGCTCAAGAAGCTTCCAATTCCGCTTCGGTTAAAGCGGTTACTAAGAGTTGTTTATCTTGTGGAGGAGCTCATGATTTTTCCGAGTGCATTACCGCGGATGGTAACACTTCGAGTGCTTATGTAGCAACGGGAACTTACAACCAAAACGGTCAAGGTTCCCGCCAAAATCAAGCTCCACCAAATCAAAATGTTAACAATTATCGAAACAACAACCAAGGTAATTACCAAGGCAATTCACGCAATTACATCAAAGGGAATTATCAAAATGGGAATGGACAAATTTCTAATCAAAACCAAAACCGTGATTTTCAAAACACTACACAAGGTTTTCAAAATGCTCACACTAAAAATTTGCAAGGAGAATTTTTGGATTATGCAAAAGCAAATGATGCTAAATTTGATAACATGCAACGTGAGATGATTAGCTTAAGGTCCGAGTTGAAAAACAAGCTAAAAAATGAACTTGCTAATGAACTTAAAACTCATGCAAACAAAATGGAAGGAAATGTCCAACGTCTTCAACAAAATCAACAAAAGATGGAATTAGGACAACATGAGATTAAGCAAGAGTTATTAAAAGCGGATGCTAGGCAATCAAAATTTGAGGACCGAATGGCTAAGATGTTTGAAGCAATCATGTGTAAACCCTCTTCCTCGGGTGGTCTTCCTAGTGATACCATTAACAACCCAAGGGGAGAAATGAAGGTTATTACTACACGAAGTGGTAAAACTTTCAAGGAACCAATCTCTCGTCCAAGTACTTCTACGGAGAAGGAAATCGAGAAAGAACCCGAGGTGATGGTCGAAAAGGAGCACATTACAATCCCATGAAGTACCACTCATACCACACCTACGGTTGAACCAATACCAATTGTGGAACCCGAGTTTCCAAGGTCGTTGCCTAATGACCAACCCACACCACCTTTACCCTACCCTTCAAGACGTAACAAGGAGAAAGCACAAGAACGGAATAATTATCAATTTGAGCTATTTATGAAAATGTTTCGTGATATGCATTTTAACATAAGTTTTGCCGACGCTCTTATCATGATGCCTCGATTTGCCGCAAACTTCAAGAGTATGCTAAACAACAAAGAGAAGTTACAACAATCGTCTAGTTGTTCATCGGTTTTTCTTAGCCGCATACCACAAAAAGTCGGTGATCCCGGTAAATTTTTGATTCCATGTGCCATTCAAGATATGGAGGAATGCTACGCCTTGGCCGATCTTGGTGCTAGTATTAATTTAATGCCTCTTGAGATCTTCAAATCGCTTTCGCTTCCGGCTCTTACTCCTTCGAACATGTCTATCGAGATGGCCGATCATTCTACGATTTTAGCATGTGGAGTAGCCGAGGACGTTTTCGTTAAAGTCGGAAAGTTTTACTATCCCGTTGACTTTATCGTTGTAGACATTCCTATCGATCGAAAAGTTCCTCTCATTTTGGGTCGTTCATTTTTGGATACATCAAGAGCACTTATCGATGTTCATGCTCGAAAAATCACCCTTCGATTCAATGAGGAAGAACTTGTCATCAATGCAACACAAAACTCCAATCTTTCTCATGTCTATTCTATTGCAACTTTAAACCATGGTGATTCAACCAATGTCGTTTGCAAAGGGTCTTCACCAAGAGTTTTAGGAAATGTCGCCAAAAACCATTTACCATTTCCTCCGCCGGTGGAGGTTATGAGTGTAAAGCCTACAAAGAAGAAACCGTCAATACTTGAATCGAAAAATCCTTCGCCTAACCTCGAACATTCATTTTTGAAAAGTGTTGATAAGTTGCCGGTTTCTACGGAAGATCTTTCGGATGATGAATATGTAGACCCCGATGGGGAGGTTTTCTTCGTCGATAAACGTTTTGAGAACTTGCCACCACCAAAACCAAAACGATTTACAAATGTGAGAATTTTTAGTGTGACTAACATCGTCTTAGAAACACCAAATATTTTCGACATAATCAAAAAGGGTTTTCATAAGGAGAGTTCAAAAGATAAAAAGGGAAAAGATTTTAAATGTGATTTAATTGATTTTTCTACAAATCTAACTCCGTCATCACCACGTGTTTTGAGTGCTACAAGCTCGTCTACTCCTTTTGACGATGCTTTGTGTGGTTTTAGTATGGGGGAAGCCCCTTATGTTCCCTCATCCTTGTCCACCGAGGACGAGATATTCGATCCCGGAATTTCATGTAAAGGGAAATCTCGGTCTTCCACCGATGCAATAAATGGAAAATCTTTCTATTTGCTTGGTGCGAGTCTACCTCGAGTGGCTCGAAAGTTTGTCTTACCAATTGTCCCACCCTTCTACTTCTCATCTCTTTTCTTCAAACTCTTTGAGTTTATGGCACATGTTGAAGTGGCGTTAATTTGTTTTTCCAATGAAAACGAGAATGCCATCTTCGACCCCGGTATTTTGCATCATTTAAGGACCTAGTCCTTTATATCGGTTGCTTTTTGGGCCTTGTTTATCATGTAAGCCCCACCAAAAAATGACCATACCATGATTTTCCCTAAATGTTCACATTTTAAGGGGATCGAGTCGAGCTCATGACTCGGTAATCAAAAACGAGGTGCCTCGTGGGGGAGATCCCATGCTTATCTTTTATGCTCACTATTCACTAATAAGGGGACTTGTACTCTTTCAACTCGTTGTCTCGTGGTTATGTTATCTAGATCATCATCATTATCTACGATTGAAGACTCTCGTGTTCGTTTACGTGAGCCTCCATCATTCGTTTGAAGAAGTTTTTCACGAATCCATGACATATCCTTCATTGTTCTAACAATTATCTTTTAGCATACTTAATAAACGGCTTTAGATATATTGTTGATCACCCTTTCCATGCTAGATCCTAAGCATTCGACTCTTCGTCTCTAGTATGGGGGTGCTCCACCTTTAGACTCGAAACATTGAGGACAATGTTTACTTTTAGTATGGGGGGTGAATATGTACTTGCTTTGCTACGCCCTCACGTTTTCCAACTTTCAATGTTTTGTTTTGCTAATAAGGCTAAAAATGGCCAAATTTTAAAAATTTTCTTAGTTTTCATAAGTGTTTTTAAGACACGAATGTATATTTTCCGATGGGTAGAATAAGAGTTAATTTTTGACTTGATGGGCATTTGGAGCCATTTACATTCCTTAACCCGCTCAATTCAAGTTTTGCTAGACTTTTATATAGGGAGCTTTAAAACGCGAAAGTCTTAATTCATACGGGTTAAGAACAAGAACTTTTCGCAAGTTCCTATAATTGATCCTAGAAAGTCACTTATCAAGGGAACTTTAAAACGCATTCTCTAAACTTGAAAAAGTCCAAGAAAGTGCAAGATCCTATAGGTGGCTTGAAAACCCAAAACTTTGATTTGATATAGTCTTAATGAAAGCTAATCCAAATTTGGCTTAATTTTGACTTGCATGGCTAAGTATTCACGAGTCTCTTTAATTTGAGGTCTTTATATAGTGAAGAACGAGAAATGATAGAGTTAGACAAGTGATCATGCTAAACGTAGAACATGAAAATGTTCTTTCAAAAACTCATATGTTTTTAATTGTGGATTTTTCTTCCCATAAGATCAATGCATTAGGAATAAATCATAATTGTAATAAGTAAGGTCGTACGATTTGAAAGGTTACTTAGCCTCTAGCGCAAGATCGTTTAAAAGTTGCTCGGGGTTGAATAGAGTTCATAGCCAAGGCATAACTTATTGAAGCGGGACGCGAAGATTGGCGATCATCCAAAAAGGCCCTAACAAGGCATGAGGAGCTCTATTTTTGCTAAAGATCCAAAGATGATGTGAAGTATCATTATTCCTAAATCAATATGAAGGATCGAGACACACGACGAAAAGCAATTACTCCCCTAAAGATCATGGAGAAAGTCTATCCAAAAAGACCCTAACAAGGTATGAGGATAAATATATCCAAGTCCGAAAAGGAGGCGGATCGTTGTATATCAAAATCCAAAGTAAAGATTGAAGAAAAATGATGAAGTCGTGGTCCAATATGAAGAATCTCTCAAAAACGTCAAGTGAAGAAATTCCAAATATATGAAGAGAAGACCATAATTTCGAGAACGTCTTCCCAAGATTTGAAGTATGAAGTACATGCCAAATATCGGTCCGAGAAAGGTCTCAAATCGTGAAACGAGTTATGCCAAGATATGAACTTAAGGAGATACACGAGAAGCCGTTTTAAAAGATTTTGTCCTTCGGCTAACTATTGATCAAATCGTGCTACTTTGCTTTCGGACTAATAACTACTCAAATAAGTCAATATGAATCACTTGTGATCCATGACAAATAGATAAAAAAATGCTAGTAACCCATTTCCTTTTATAATAACTAGGATTGCGGGGAGAAAAAGTATTACACAATTTGGACGTATGAGTAGTGTTAGCATTGTGACTTGTACCAACAATGATCTCGTTTTTGCACTTAGCATGGAATGTATGACAATCAAGGATGACGAAGTTTACTCTAAGGGACATTTACTTGTTTCTATTCTTTGACCCTAAAAGTCACTTTTTGTGATGAAAATCATACATTATGTCTTTACACATCTTCGTAGTATGTTGCAAGTCTTTTACTTTTCAATAAAGGTTAATAAAAATGAACTTTGGTGATGCTTAGATACTTTATTCTAGCATTACGTGAGGGCACGGCAATGGCTTAGTATGGGGGAGTGATGAGATGGCATTTATACATGATCTCATCGTTCTTTTCGGGCTTTAAATGCATAAAAATGTCATAAAATACCATATATATGCTTGTGTTTGTTTACTTGTGTATTTTAGGTATGGATATCGTGAAAAAGACAAAAGATCACAAGTTACAAGGAAAAACGGACACGAGAAACGAAGCCGTACAAAGAACCGGGCCCTAATCATGGAATTCTCAACAAAATACCCTTGAAGACTTGAAGACAAACAAGATTGATCCTCAATTATTGAAGAAATGACACTTAAAACCCTTGTATATTAATAATTACAAGTTTGGTCCCTTAAGTTTGTCAAAATTACACAAAAGGTCCCTCAACTTTGAAGAAATGGCAAGATTAGTCCCTCAACAATTTCAAATTGTCAATTATGGTCCCTCATCAAGCCAAAGATACATTGAAGACCTTTGAAGATCAAAAATGTCCAAGATCAGTCCTTCAAATATGCAAAAGTTCCAAAAATAACCCTTGAAACACTTTTTAGAAAGTTTTGTGCCAAAATTGCCAAGTCTTGAAAATTGTTACAAGTATATTTGGGCGCTGATGGATTTTAAAACACAAATGACAAAAGAAAGGAAAAAGAAGGGTTAAACATGGGCATTTGAAACATTCAAACAAGAAATGCGCCAAACACTTCCCAAATCCTACAAATACGGATCAAAACATGTTACTGTATCAGTCAAGAACCCAGATTTTACTCCACTTAAAACAAAGGGTAAAATGAAATTACCCTTTCCCACACTTGATTCACACGCCTATAATCTCATCCCAACCTTAAAACACTCACTCCCACTCACCAAGAGGACCCACCACCAAAACCGTTTCACCATCATGTGACAACTTCCTCACCAAGGCTTGCCACGTGTCAAGATCAACAGCCCACATCATTTGCTTCATATCAAAGCTATTATAAACGGTTTGGATGCATTTTGGACAACTCGCACCAAGAAAACGTCTAGAAGGACTTAGGGCATTTAGGGAAATTCACATCTAGGGTTTGTGAATAGTGCTAGCCTTGGCATTTGCCTATATAAAGACTCCGCAACCTGTGAGAGAGCTTTGTTCCAGATTTTAGCTTTTAATCTTTGTAATTCCTTTTTATGAAATAAAGTTTGAATTTCTTAAAATTTTGAGTTCTAATCTGTTATTTATAAAAGTTTGGTGTTTGAGAAGCTAAAATCTGAGTTCCATTATCTTGTTTGAAGGTTTTTGAGGCAAGGTTTTAACTGATAAAGCTTGTGCATCAAAAATCATAAAGTTGGCATTATTTTGATCTCACTTTGTGGTTTGTTCATCTTAGCATCTTGGAAGCTGGTACTTGTTCTGCTAGTACCTAAGCTCAAACAATCCAGGGCCTAGATGTAGGTCTTGGAGGTTTGCATCCTTCTCCCTTTTCATTTTCTCTTTTATTTTTCTGAATTTGGTGATTATTGCATGTTTATGCTTGAATCTGTGTTATTGTGGTTGATTATTGTTGATTTGGTTTGGTTTGATGTTATTGAGGTGTTAGTGATCTGATTTGTGGGTTGAATCTTCATAAGCCTTTGAATATTTGTGGAATCAAGTTTTAAAAGGGTGTTTGGGATTACTGCATAAGTTAGGATTGTGGTTTGCTAAGTGGTTGTTTGTTGTGTGCAAGAGTTGGTATCTGTTGTTTTGGTGTATTTGTTCATCTGTTTGTAGGTTTGAGGGTTTTGAACACATAGATTCTTTATTTGGCTATAAAATCTTTAAAACTTGGTAAAATTGGCTAGGATTTTGAGGACACCTAGATCTAGGCTTAGGCTAGGGCTAACAAGTGCTAAATCATAGTTAATCACACCAGGGAAGAAGGATTTGAGGCTTGAAATTTGGTCAAGTGTCAAGTATATCAGCAAACTTGTTTCTGCATATGTTCATTGTTCATCAGTAACTTCTAGTGCTTTGATCTTGTTATTTACTTTGATTCAGTGTTTGATTCTTGTTGCTTTGTGTTTGTTCTTAGTTTATATAGCTTGTGTATGCACCCTGTTAAGTTTGGTTGGCTTATTGTGACTAAATCTGCTTATTCAGTGCTTAACTGCTTATTTCAATATCTGGTGCATATCTGGTAACTGTTTGGCTTATTGTGGCTTATTGTGTGAACCAATTTGTGATTTTCTTGTTGCTATTGACTCCTTGTGATTCACTGATCACAAGGGTGCCTTTGTTTCCAATTGAATCAAACCAGAACTCTCAAATAAGCCTGGTCAAATAGTCAAAGCAGTGGGAACTCCTTTCCCCTGCTGGTTACCACTGATAGAGTAAAACTGGTGTCAGCTTATCAATAAGCTATAATAGCTTATTCCAACCTGCAACAACTTTGTTTTTGTAATAGGTGCTCATATTTTGACCCATTTGTTCGTACTGGAGCATTTAGGTGGTTGAATTTAGGGTTTGACTAGAAAACCAACTCCTTTGACTTTTACATAAGTTCATTTGTGCTTATTCTGGCTTATTGGTTGTGCTTATTGGATTTTTGTTGATTGATTTTGCTTATTGAGTCCATTTGAAAGCTTTTGCAAGTTGAATCAAGTTCTTAGGTGCATTATTTCTCAAACCCGACTATTTTGTCATTTTGTGAAATAATACAATGCTTATTTCTGGCTTATTGAGTAAGCTTTTTCAAAAATTCTTTTTACAGATCTCATAAGCATCCCAAAAGAAGGTTGTGTGTCAAATTAGAGCTTATGGCTTAATGGGCTGAAAAGCCCAATAAGAATAAGCTGAGTGTTCAATAAGCTGTGATAAGCTCATTTTCAGCTTTTGGGCCTTTAGAGTTTTGTTCTTAGAATTGAATTTTAAGTCAGATAGGGCTTTTCCAAGTCAATTGGGCCAAGTTTGACTTTTTGGGCCCAAAAGCCCAATTTGGTTGACTGTTTTTGGTTTTGGCCCATTTGAGGGCCCATTAGGGGTATTTTGGTAATTTCACTTTGATTTTCTGATTATTTAGGTTAAAATAAACTAGTTTGCAAGTTTTTAGAATTTTTTATAATTTTTGGATTTTTAATATTATTTTATTATTATTTTATTATTATTTTTAAAATTTCACATTTTCCAACTTTTTACATTTTTCTTAGGTTAATTACATTAAAATAGGAATTTAACAACTTTTAGAATAATTTTATCTCTTTTAGATTAATTTTTATAATTATTTTAAGTTTTAATAGTTTTTAAATCATTTTAAATAGTTTTTATTAGTTTTAAAATTTCTAAAAATAGTTTTTAATCTTTTTAGGTCATTTTAGAGGTTTACCAATTGAAAAATCTTTATTTGGGCTTTTTGATAATTTATTTGATTTTTAGGGCTTTAATTAGCATTTAAAAATTGAATATTTAATTATTTAAAAGGTTTGAAAAGTTTTGATCATTGGTAAACTCTTAGTTTATTATTTTTGATTTTTGGTGAATTTTGGTAATTTTTAGAATTTATTTTTGTTTTTGTGGTTTTTAAGGTTCTACGTCTTAACTTTCTAGTAGTGTTTATTTTTATTTTTTTCGTCTTCGTCATCTTCTTTTCTCATCCCCTTCTAAACCAATCATTAATCACAAACATTTAACAAGTTTTTCACACACATATACCTCCTTGGGAAACAAACTTTCATACCTTAAGGGTCATTAGTGTTACGTTTTCCTAAACGTACACTTAATACTTACCGCTTTTACGCCTTTTTCCTAAAAGGTCGTATTTTACCACAATCAATCCACTATTTATAGAAGACAAATCCTAACGACTAGCTGGGGGCGGTTCCTTAGCTACCTAGGCGGTTCCTTATCGATAACGAACCGCATAGGCACTTAAGGAACCGCGGAGTGTAGACTCCGCTCCTTTTTGTCTTTTAGTGGATTTGAATTATCTAAGGCTGTTTAAACCTTCATAGGATATTCTTATGGCATTTGGAATATGCCATATTCAAATTTACATTTTTATTTTAATAAAACATTTTCTTAAAAATAAAGTTTATTAAAAATCTTTTGTCACATTTGACAAAAGTGAGTTTTAAGGTTAATCACTTTTATGATCACTAAGCATGATTAAGATATGTTAGTGTAATGATTATTACCTTGATGATAGTGTTTGTTAGATGATTCGTTTTATGATTGTTTGACAATAAATGTCTTTGTAATTTGTCGTGATCAAAACTAAGAAAGATTAATTAGTACTAACAATGTTTTTAGGCATTGCTTTGCATTAACATGCTGGATAGCTTCCATCCGAATGCACATACTCTTGAGATCCTACTTGCGTCCTTGGGTACCTGCCGTTTGGGAACATGGAAATGGAAAACGGCTAAGCATAACGCCCAGTACATGGATATACAGTAAAGCATGGAAAGCATAGAATAATGAAAGCATAACAAGAGCATATAAAGCATGAAAGTAGTGGAAATGAATAAGTCCTGGGAAACCTAGACGTATAACATGTTTACTGGTTTTAGTTCTGAAAACATACCTTATGTTTACTTATGAAAATCTGTATTAGTTTAATATACCAAAAGCTAATATAGGTCATGAGGTCAACAACGTACATGAATACTTGGAAGGGTGACCTCGTCATACAATTAGAGGGGATGCTTCTAATTAATATGGTAATGGGTAGGAGGGATCAGCTCCTTGTGAAGGATGCAAGAAACACACCACATTCATCATGAAATCCTGACTGACACTGTAACTAGGATGCACCCATACGCCCCACATGATAATATAATAATAATAAAGGCCAAATAACCGAAAGGGACGCCACGAGCTATCACTCCGTCGTGGTGAAGTCATAACATTGGTGCCTCCAGTGTTATGGTTATGGTACCTCCATAACTAGGTGAAACCGGCATGCATGTATATGGCTAAGGTAACTAATAAAACATAAGCATTTAAATCTGTAACTACTAGGAAAACAGTTGGCTGCATACGAGGAAATCCTAATAAAGGAAGAGATTGTCCTTACTGAAGGACGGGAAATCCGTACCTTGTGTCCAGTAGAAGCTGACGGAAACGCTGACGAACCTACTCCGTCTTGACGGATAATACTACATAAGAATAGGGACGTGTATGAGTTGTCTGAATTACATGTGTTTTACTGGTTCTTTGTGTTCTTAGCTTATTATTCATGTTCAGTCATGTTTTAACTGTTTTACGTGTTAACTGTAGCTATTCTTGTATTCTGTTGTTCATTATGCATGTAATGAGGTATTATATTACTTGTATTGTAATACTAAGTAACTTTCTAAAATAGCAGGTTTTCTAAAATAGTAAGTTTCTAAAAATAGAAAGTTTCCAAAAATAGTAAGTTTCCATAATTACAAATAAGCTGGATTATTAATGTCAAGTAAAGTTTATTTAGTAAAATACAAGTCATGGTTCAAGTATTATAGCTTATTAAATAATGAACTTGGTTAATTTAATAAACTATAGATTATATGAATTTAATTAAAATATCATGTTTAATTAAATTAAGCTAAGTAAATACTTAGGTTAGTCATGAAATATTAATTTTAATATTTTAACCTAAGTCATGTATTTAATTAAATTAAAGGGTCATGAAAATATTTTAATTAAATAAGTTTTTTGGTTTTTAATAATTTCCTGAACCCGAATCCGTGATTTAAAAATTAGCCCGATCCCGTACCCGTGTTCTACATATAAGCCAAAACAAACACTCCTTGACAGTGGCTACCTGGCCTAGCCGGTTGCCACTGTCCAAACCTTTTTACCACCGGCTATAGTCGGTGGTTTCCACTGGAAGTGGCTGGGCTAGCCACTGATCACACAAAGTACACCCCGGCTCAAGCCGAGGTTCCAACTGCTGCGACCACAACCCCCACTGGGACCTATACGGTCTCGGTTGACTCGCGGTACAAACCGAACACACACCCTGACCTTGCGTTGGGGTTCCCCTTCGCGTGCGATCAACCCATGAACCATCAAGCCGAGACTTGGTGGTCTCGGTGGTGGTGCAAGGACAAAGCCGAGAGCCTTGTGGCTCTCGGTGGTGTCTTGGCCAAACAAAAACAAACACCAAACACCCATAAATCATGGTTTAATTAATCTTATATGTTTTTCTTGGTTGTTTTTAAGATTAATTACATGAATTCATAAAAAGAATTAAAAAGAAAAGGGGTTATAACAATTACTGAATGCGTGGAAAAAAATGTTTATGATCACAAACACGTACACATAATTATCAAAGATCAAAATCGTCCCAAACACCCCTTGGTGTTGATAGTAGCTGGCGGCAAGAGAGAGAGAGAGAGAGGAGGCAAGGGTTTTCTTATTTTTTTGTTAACCTAAACTTATGGTAAAAGTTCCCTGTGTTTTTCTTAAACATGGATTGGTAATGGGTCATGGGCCAAAAGGCCCATCCCTTCCTTTCTTGTTCTTTAGCCACGGCCCACATGAAGCCCACAAGGAAAACCCGTAGCTTTTATGTTAAGTTAAATATTCGTGTTCATTCGTGTTTTTAATTATCGTGAATTAATATATCGTGAATACGTCACATTTATAATATACGTAAATACATGTTATTTAATGTCATGACACGTGTAATATATTATAAATGGAAAGTTTTAATATTATCGTATTTTCATGTATTTACTGTTCACGTGTACTGTTCATGGTATTTTAATGCGGGTTTTACATATGCGAAATGTTTTCGAATATCGTGGCATATGTTAAGGGGGAGCAAAATGTATTTGGATATCAAAATGGATTTCATGGTGACATATACTTACCCACAACCCATTTGTTTCACGACGTTGACGGTAGTGGTGACATAAGGATGGTAGGATAGGTTAAGTCCAATGATTCTTCCAAAACCAGAGGGATCTTCCCAAGGACATTCCATATCTAGAAATAGTAGTCCTTAGGAAAGATGGAGAAAGATTGTGAACGTAGCTGAATTCAGACCAAGTACTTAAGTTAGCACTGGAACAATCACAACAAGGTGCTAGTTATGACGTATTGGTAAGCATTGAAAGGGTTGAAGAATTAAAAAGAATTGTAAAGATAAAGGATTAAAAGAAAGAGGCCCTCCTTATACCTTAGGTAGAAACCGGGTCAACTCACATGTTACTGAAGATACACATCATAGACCCAGTGATGCAATGCACAACCCATCCTAACTAACTCAGATATCTCTCAAAAGATATTTGTTTTAATCACACAGAGATCAACACGTTATCTATCAATTTATTCACTCAAAATAAATGGTATTGAAATGGTAGCACTCCTCTCCAGCCTCCGATAATTAAAATCCAAAATGCACGATCGAGTCTAGAGCCATTTGAGATCATCAATAATCTCATTCGGACACACTTCCATATTTCCTTGCTTCTTCACACTATATGAAAAGCAAGAAAGATATTAAGAGTCTTACGCAAAATATTCATGATCTTGCCTGAACATCCGAGTAATACGCAAGTATTTACAATGAAGATGGAAATCCTTCTTGAGTGAACATCAAAAAGCTCATGGTAGGTGCCTTGTGCGATTCTTTATGAATCAAACTTGTGATAACTAGAAAGCAACAATGGTTTAATTCTTAAATGAATTTAAACTCGTTTTAGGCCTCTATGCAATATCTTAGTGATATTGCCAAAACATTTAGAGTGATACGATTTAGTATTCACAGTGATAATTGGAAATCCTTCTAGTGTTAACATCAAACAACACTTGGTAGGTAACTTGTAAGATTCAATTTGAATCAAGCTCGTGACAACTAGAAAACAACAATGCTGCGACTCTTAATGAATCAAACTTGTTCTAGGAATCTGAATTGACGGCTTCAATCACGAGGATAATTTTGTCCAAATGATTCACTCTTTACATTCACAGTCAGCTTTAGACGGTCGAGTAAAGAGAACGGGTTTACCCGCGAAATCTTGTAAAGGAGGTTCTTAATTAAAACAACTTGCCACAAGTAAGGTATTTAATATCGTCCAACGGTCTTCACCGACCGGAGGTAAAATGCTACCAAATTAGAATGAAATGTCAAAGCCATTTCGCTCGTGTCTACTTATGTTACTACATTTGAAGACGGTGGCGTTGCGGAGTCCGAAAAGAAGTCGTCCCCGCATGCTTATACTTTTTGCACTTTATGAAATCAAGAAATTCAAGAAAGCCTAAAAGTCAAGTCTCTCGCTATATCAAACTCTGAAGCTTTCAAGAATTACAAAGGTATAAGTATGTGGGACATGGAGTCACGAGGAGGAGAACATCACAAGTGAAAGATGCACAAGATCAAGGCAAAGGAAACGTGCTCAGGATTGATATCAAAGATCACTGATACTAGTGTTTTGCATGGGTTCAATTTAAATTCTCGGAATCTTCTCGAATTGATCACGGCTCAAAGTGGAATAGTTGTTCTTGGTACAAAAAGGGGATTGGGTTTTCTATTCTACAGATAAGGAATAAAAGAGCAAAGTCGTAAAAATAAGCTAAGAATAATTGCAAGATTAAAATTAAATTAAAAGAAATTAAAATGGAAAGTAAATAAAAGGAAACAGTTTAAAAAATGTAACTACGAAAAAAGCTGAGGAAAGGAGAAAACAGAAAATGAAATCAAGGTTGGAAATACTTCATGCGGAATAAATTTGATTCGGAATAGAAAGCTTATTCGGAATAAATGGGAAAAAAGCTTCATGCGGAATATTATCAGTTCATTCGGAATAATTAACAAAAGGTGGTTGATCCGGAATATCAAAGCTCATCCGGAATAAGGGTGTTGATCCGGAATAAAATTGTTGATCCGGAATATAGGTTGATCCGGAATAAAATGGAAAGGAGCTTGATTCAGAATAAAAGGGTTGATCCGGAATAATTGATTATTCCGGATGAAAGGCTTTGATCCGGAATATAAAATATTCCGGATGAACAAGGTTGATTCGGAATGTTAGATATTCCGGATGGAGAAGGTTGATCCGGAATAATTATTCCGGATGAGTGAACTTGATTCGGAATGAACAAAAAGGAAACTTGATCCGGAATAAAAATCTTGATACGGAATAAAAAATATTCCGAATGGAAGACACTGATCCGGAATATAAAATATTGCGGATGAACAAGGTTGATACTGAATAAAAGTGAACAGTGCTTGATTCAGAATATAACAACTGATCTGGAATCTGGGAAATGTGAAGAACAGTAAAGAAACAGAGAAAGCTGGGCAACACGATTTTCACCAAATCAAACCAAAATAAACCAAAAGATTTAAACCAAACTAACCAATAATCATTTACTAACCATAAACAACAAATCAAAACACTAAAAACACAAAACCCACTTACTTTTATGGATTAAAATCAACCAAATAAGAACTTTAAAACTTTGAATCAAAAAGAGAAGATGAACAAGATTAATGGAAGGATTCTATTGATTGATTAAATTAGAGTAAACAAAAGGAAAGATTAAAAACTTACAAGATTAAAGATTCAACAAGAAAGAAAAATCACCAACACCTTAATGGTGTTGGCTTCCTCCGAAAGAAAAGAAAGAACTGGAAAATGGAAACTAGCTCAAAAAGTGTGAAGGTGGATCCTATTTATAGGCCTAGTGGTTGGTTGGTGAGTGGGCTTTCTCCCTTTCTTCTTGTCTTCTCGTCTTTTCAGAAAAGTTGACGTTTTCGATTCTGATTCGGGATTTGTCGACGATTAAATTCAACTCGTCTTTTAATTTCTTCGTTTAATAGACTTGAGTTCCTTCGACATATGTAAATCTTCCATCTTTGGTCCTTTTCTTCGATAAATCTTCAAATAGGCCCATTGACTTCAAATCATTTGCATCTCTTGGACAATAGACTTCGTCTTGAGTCTTTTTCTTCGATAAAACCCGTGCAATCCTATGTTTTCTCCAATATCCAGCCGGTTGGCTCTGAAAACACAATAAACACAAAAACCACGCATAATTCCAAACAAATGATATTAAATACGCGTTTTGGTATCGTTTTAGCCAGAAATAAGTGGTAAAAGGATGGGTGTTTTCACACCTATCAAATCCCCTACACTTAACCATTGCCATGCCCTCATGCAATGCTTAGTGATAAAGCAAAGTTACACTTTTCTCATAATCAATCAACCTTGGCCTTATTAAAATACTACTAAACAAAAATTATAGTACTAAGAGAAATTAAAACTTTAAAGTAAACAAAAGGATAGAAAACCATTTTCACTTGAAAATTGCTATATGGAAATAACTTGCAAAGAGATCTAAGACTTACATTAGGGCTTTGGTGCTGCGAAGATTTATCACCCTCAAGTTTCACGTTCCCCAAACTAAGCTTAAAAACGAGATCATTGTTATTATAAGTTAGCAAAACAAACACTTACACACATGGCTTAATTATATGCTTAAACTCCCTTATTCCTAGGTGTATCTCTTATATTTTATTTTTGTCTTAGAATGATCATGAAGATGCATTTTTGGACTTATTGCGATAGTTTATTTAGGCTGAAAGCAAAGTAGGGCGATTTGATTAATAGTTAGCTAAAGGACAAAATCTCTTAAAACTGCTTCTCGGGATATCAAAAAGTTCATATCTTGGCATAACTCGCTTCACGATTTGAGACCTTTCTCGGGCCGATATTTGGCATGTACTTCATACTTCATATCTTGAGAGACGTTCTTGAGATAATGGTCTTCTCTTCGTTAATAGAGTTTCTTCACTTGGAGACTTTTAAGGGATACTCCAACTTTGTTGACCACGACTTCATCATTATTTCTTCAATCGCTAATTGGAATTTTGAGATACAACGATCCGCCTCCTTTTCGGACTTGGATCTATTTATCCTCATACCTTGTTAGGGTCTTTTCGGATAGACTTCTCCATGATCTTTATGGGAGTTGATTGCTTTTCGTCGTGAGTCTTGATCCTTCATATTGATTTTGGGAATAATGCTTTTCACATCACCTTGGATCTTTAGCAATAAGATTGAATCCTCATGCCTTGTTAGGGCCTTTTCGGACTCGCCAATCTTCGCGCCCCGCTTCATAAGTTATGCCTTGGCTATGAACTCTTATCATTACCGAGCAACTTTTAAACGATCTTGGGCTAGAAGCTAAGTAACTTTTCAAATCGTACGACCTTACTTATTGCAGATAGATTATTAGCAAGTGATGGGAGAATAGGCAGATAATCACACCAAGTGTGCTTGTGCAAGAATACCGACTTATAATTGACTCTGTCATTTCTCGTTCTCCACAATTTAAAATCTCAAGTAATGAGACTCGTGGATGCTTAGCCTAATAAACCAATTAAGGTCTACATGGTTAAGGATACTAGCTAGAATAAACTTGGATAAGTCTATTCGAGTTGAGTCAAAGTAATCGCAACGGGCCTAATATGTCAAAGACTTCAAAACTAGCTACCCCACTTTATTAATATTTTTGAATTTATTTTAGGATATATACATATGAAAGCAACGATAAAAATTTAAAAATTACGACTAAATGGCCAAAGTTAATTAAAAATTTGAAAAATGCTGAAAAAGATGATTTTCCGGTTAAATGAAGGCATTTTCATGGAAAAGTCCACTTAAAACTTCGATAGAAGTCTCCCCTACACTTAATATAAACATTGTCCTCAATGTTTAAGCATGTGGGAAAAGTCTCCCCTACACTTATGACATTGTGAACGTTGGTTAAATCAAGTTAAGGAAGAGACGACTAAAGTGATCAATTTCAAATGTGAGTATGAAGAAAATTGAATCACGATAGTTGAGAGATAGAACCAGATTTCGGATAACACGAGAGCACGGTTCTTCAAAGATTCCAAGAGTGCACTCATCCCTGTAATCACATCACCACACAAACACAAACAACCTATATAGGTCCCCCTACACTTAGGAGGTAAAACGGAAAGGGATAGATACTCGGGTTGCCTCCCGAGGAGCGCTTGTTTTTGATAACCGAGTCACGAGCCTGACTCGACCCAAAACTAGTTCATGGGAAACGTGGTGAGGGATGGAATCATCTCATGAGAGATGTCCTCACCAAAGTACAACTTCACTCGTTGGCCATTCACCTTAAAATTAGGTCCATTAGGTTGAGCGAGCTCGAGAGTACCATATGGAAAAATTTAGGCAATGGTGAATGGGCCGGTCCAACGAGATTTTAGCTTGCCCGAAAAGATTTTCAACCGAGAGTTAAAGAGTAAAACTTTGTCTCCAACTTGGAACTCTCGGTTTTTAATCTTAGAGTCGTGAATGAGCTTAGTCTTTTCCTTATAGATCAAAGAATTTTCATAAGCCTCATTCCGGAGTTCATTCAGCTCATTGAGTTGGATCTTGCGTAGGTCACCGGCTGTGTTGATATCGAAATTATCCCACTTCAAGGCCCAGTAAGCCTTGTGCTCCAACTCAATGGGGAGGTGGCATGCTTTCCCGTACACGAGACGATATGGTGTACAACCAATTGGAGTCTTGTATGCGGTACGAAAAGCCCACAGAGCATCATCAAGTTTATCGGCCCATGAGGCACGATGCTCTCCCACGGTTCGTTCAAGAATTCGCTTTAATCCTCGGTTAGATATTTCAGCCTGGCCATTAGTATGTGGGTGGTGTGCGGTGGAAAGACGATGATTTACACCATACTTAGCCATAACTCTTGCGAATTTATCATTGCAAAAATGAGTCCCGCGATCACTAATAATGGCACGAGGCACACCGAATCTAGCGAACAGCGATTTCAAAAAGTTACAAACCACCCTTGCATCATTAGTGGGTAAAGCTTTGGCTTCAACCCATTTAGAAACGTAGTCAACGGCGACAAGGATGTATTTGTTTCCTTTAGATGTAGGGAATGGCCCCATAAAGTCGATGCCCCATACATCAAAGATTTCACATTCTTGTATGAAATTTTGAGGCATCTCATCTTTATGTGTGATCTTGCCTTGTTTTTGGCAAGCATCACAATGTTTAACCATCTCGTGAGCATCACGATAAATGGTGGGCCAATAAAATCCCGAGTCAAACACTTTTTTGGCGGTGTAGTTGGGACCAAAGTGACCACCGGTGGGTCCTTTGTGGCAAGCTTCGAGAATGTCTAAAGCTGCCGGTCCATCAACACATCGGCGAATAATCAAATCAGCACATTGTTTGAATAGATACGGGTCATCCCAAAAGTAAGTCTTAATGTCTTTGAAGAACTTTTTCTTTTGCTGGGATGTTAACCCGTCAATGAGAATTCCACCCGCCAGGTAGTTTGCAATGTCCGCAAACCACGGGGTCTCATCTTGATTCAAATTGATAGACATTAAGGTCTCCAGGGGAAAAGAGTCATTGATCTCTTTGTTCGGATGATCCCCTTGATAAGGATCCTCAAGTCTGCTGAGATGATCCGCGGCTAGGTTTTCGGCTCCCTTCTTGTCACGAATTTCGATTTTAAATTCTTGAAGTAGCAAAACCCAGCGAAGAAGTCTTGGTTTGGAATCTTGTTTAGTTAACAAGTACTTCAACGCGGAATGATCGGTGTAAACGATTGTGGTAGAAAGGACAAGATAGGGGCGGAACTTTTCAAAAGCATACACTACATCTAAAAGCTCTTTTTCGGTAGTGGTATAATGCAATTGAGCCCCCGTCATTGTCTTGCTAGCATAGTGGATTGGTCGGAAGTGTTTGTTCACTCTTTGGCCCAAAACCGCTCCAATAGCAAAGTCGCTAGCATCGCACATCAACTCAAAGGAAAGCTCCCAATTAGGGGTAACCAAGACCGGTGCCTTAGTTAGCTTATCCTTAAGAAGGTTGAAGGCGTCAATACACTCGTTAGAAAAGATAAAAGGAGTATCTTTTTCCAAGAGGTGGGTCATCGGGCGAGCGATTTTAGAAAAATCTTTGATGAATCGATGGTAGAAGCCCGCATGACCGAGGAAACTTCTCACACCCTTCACGGTTGAAGGTGGAGGAAATTTAGAAATAACATCAACTTTAGCACGGTCCACTTCAAGACCGGCTTTGGAAATTTTGTGTCCTAGCACGATGCCCTCTTTTACCATGAAATGGCATTTTTCCCAATTAAGAACAAGGCGAGTGTCTTCACACCGCTTAAGCATACGTTCTAAATTGGCAAGGCAAGCAGAGAATGAATCGCCATAAACCGAGAAATCATCCATGAACACTTCCATAGTTTCTTCAACCATGTCATGGAAGATAGCCATCATACACCTTTAGAACGTCCCAGGAGCATTGCATTAACCGAAAGGCATGCGTTTGTAAGCAAATGTTCCGTAGGGACAAGTGAATGTGGTCTTCTCTTGGTCTTTGGGATTGATGGGAATTTGAAAATACCCGGAGAAACCGTCTAAGAAGCAGTAATAGTCATTACCCGCTAGACGCTCGAGCATTTGATCCATGAAAGGAAGAGGAAAATGATCTTTTCTCGTGGCATCATTGAGTTTGCGGTAGTCGATACAAACTGTCCACCCAGTAACGAGACGAGTAGGAATCAACTCGTTGTGTTTATTGGGAACAACGGTTATTCCGCCCTTCTTGGGCACACAATGGACGGGACTTACCCATGGCGAATCCGAAATAGGGTAAATCAAGCCAGCATCAAGAAGTTTGATAACCTCTTGTTTGATGACGTCACGAATGCGAGGATTAACCCTTCTTTGGCTCTGGATTGCGGGTTTAAAGTCATCTTCTATGAGAATCTTGTGAGTACAAAAGTTTGGATCAATTCTACGGATATCGGAAATTTTCCAAGCAATTGCCTTCTTATGATCTTTAAGCACGGCGATGAGGCGAGATTTCTCTTCTTCTTTCAAGTCCTTAGCAATGATGACGGGCGACTTCTTCTTATCTTTAAGGAACACGTACTCGAGATGGGACGGTAACTCCTTAAGTTCTAAATCCAGAGGATTTTCGATGGGAGGCGTATTCAAAGTCGGTTCATCGATAGCAATAGCCTTAGGAGATGGTGGAGAAATATGGTCCTCTTTGAGAAGTTTCTCAATGAGACGAATGTCTTCATCCCAATCGGTGGGAGAATCGGCATATTCTAAGTTCACATCTCCCATGGTTGCTTCAAGATCTTTCCAAAGGAAATCACTTTCTCCAAATAGAGTTAGTGATGAATCAATAGAGGAAACGGTCTCAACATTATGAGGAGAGGTAGGAATACTTTTACAAGCATCTTTGAAGTGTTCTTCACAAGCCTCATCAAGAACGTCGATACAATTAACACTCTCGTATGAATAAGGCTGTTTAGAAAGCTTTCCCATGTTGAAGACGATTTTATCGTCACCCACTCTCATGATAAGCTCACCCGCTTCTACATCGATGAGAGTGCGACCGGTCCTAAAGAATGGACGACCAACAATTAATGGAACACGAGGATCCATCTCGTAGTCGACGACGACGAAATCGGCGGGAAAAGTGAATTTGTCGACTCCTACAAAAACGTCTTCGGCTATCCCCACTGGATAAGCAACCGTACGGTTAGCTAATTCCAAAGTCATTTTGGTGGGGACTAGCTCAGGGAGAGATAATTGCTTCCAAACGCTTAGAGGCATTAAATTAATACTGGCACCTAGATCGGCTAGGGCCATGCAATTCTCTACTCCCGGGAAGTTGCAAGGGATTAAGAAGTGACCCGGATCACCAAGCTTGGTTGGCAATTTCCTTAAGAGCACTGCAGAGCAATTCTCGTTAAGTTGGGTATTAGCAATATCAAGAAGCTTCTCCTTGTCGATAAGAAGATCTTTGAACATTTTCGCGTATTTAGGCATGTGAGCGAGAGCCTCAGCGAAGGAGATGTTGAAATTCAATTGTTTAAACATTTTGAGGAAGTTCGAAACTTGAATATCGTCCTTGCTTTTGAGCTTCTCTTTCCTCAACCTTGAGGGATAAGGTATATCGGAAGAAGAGGAAGGCTTTGGGATCGAAGGATCACTCACATCCTTGGGTGGAGGAGGGGTAGAAGTAAGAGGTGGAGGAATTGGGGAAATAGAAGGTTGAGGAATAGGAGCAGGTGACTCGTTTTCCTTAGTCACAATCACCGGTGGAGGTATAGGAAGCTCGGGTTCCTTGGTACCTTTGCCACTGCGAGTGGTGATTGCTTTCATATCCCCTCTTGGATTAACCACGGTGTTACTCGAAAGAGTACCCGAAGAAGAGGATTGATTACCTTGGAAGAAACCAGCCATCATGTTCCTTAAGTCATTCGTTTGACTACTCAAAGAATTTCGCATATCGGCTCTAAGATCGTTCCCTTGTTTCACCATGTCTGCTTTCAAGTTGAGCACTTCCCGCTGGAGATTTTCCACGATCACATCATTAGTCCTCATGTAGGTTTCAACATCTTGGTGTAATGCGGTGGGTTGGTTGGGAGGAGGAGCATGGTAGGCGGGTGGTTGATAAGCAGGTTATTGGTAAACTTGGTTGTTTCTTTGAGGTGGATATGGTTGTCTTTGAGGTGGTTGGTATGGTGCACGAGGTTGTTGTTGAGGAGGGCGATTGAGGTTTTGTTGTTGTTTTGGGTTGTTAGGAGGAAAACCGGGCGGGGAAAGAAAGTTGTTTGAGCGGTAGCTAAGCAAGTTGCGGTCACCTTGAGGACGAGCTTGATAAGCGGCCGGAGGATAGGTACCGTATGCTGCATTAACATTCTCAGAAGGATAGTCTTGGGTGGAAGGACAAGTAGTGTAAGAGTGAGGACCCCCGCATATTTCACATGGTTGGCTTACAACATTGACTTGAGCGTTTTTAGCGTTGATGCTGTTGGTGTTGCTAGCGGTTTGGGTAGCAAGCGATTCAAGAAGCGACGTAATTTTGTCAAGTCTCTTGTCGTTGTCACTAGTACTAGCACTAGCGGCATTGGTCCGAACACTCTTGGTTTGCACACGAGACTTATTCTCAATAATATCCCAAGCGGCATTAGAACTCTTAACCAAAATATTACCCCCCGAGGCACTATTTAGTGAATCTTGGTCATTCATGCTTAAACCATTGTAAAAAGTATTAACTTGGTGCACTTTGGTAAAACCATGTTGTGGGCACTTTCTTAAAAGGTCTTTAAAACGGTCCCAATATTCACTAAAACTCTCATCGTACTTTTGTTCAAAATTAATAATTTCATTCCGCAAAGCGGTAGTACGAGAGGGTGGGAAAAAGTAGTTTATGAATTTGGTCTCCAAATCCGTCCACGTCAGAATACTTTGTGGCGGTTCCTTTGCAAGCCAATGTCGGGCTTGTCCCTCTAAGGAGAAAGGAAAAAGTTGTAAACGGATTACCTATTATGGAACACCATTGAATTTGACCGTATTCGTGAGTTGCAGGAACCTTTTGATGTGGTCATGAGGATCATCAATGGTACGCCCCAAGAATGGTTGAGCGGAGACCATCTGAATAAATCCGGATTTGAGCTCAAAGTTGTTGGCTGCAATCGCGGGTATGACAATTGGATCGTTGTTCCCCTCTACATGTGCTTGCAAAAGTTCAATCATAGGGAGATTGTCCGGTAGAGGTTCATTGTTGTTATTATTCATGTTGTTTTGAGGTGGATTGTTATTGTTGTTGTGAACACCGGCCATGTCTAAGTTATCGAGAGTCTCGGGCTCTTGATAAGACGTTGATTGAGTGCGCATACACCTGCAAAAGAACTAACAAAGCAAACAAGAAATATTTTTGGTTTTTATGGTTTTTTAATTTTTTTGTATTTTTGAAAATTTTATATTTTTAGGGTTTTTGAAATTTTTTATGAAAAAGTAACGTTCACGGGGAACGGATCCCAAAATCCAATTTCTCACAAAAAACTGTTAATCTTTACGAGAAGAGCCGGCAGCGGCGCCATTTGATACTAGTGTTTTGCATGGGTTCAATTTAAATTCTCGGAATCTTCTCGAATTGATCAAGGCTCAAAGTGGAATAGTTGTTCTTGGTACAAAAAGGGGATTGGGTTTTCTGTTCTACGGAAAAGGAATAAAAGAGCAAAGTCGTAAAAATAAGCTAAGAATAATTGCAAGATTAAAATTAAATTAAAAGAAATTAAAATGGAAAGTAAATAAAAGGAAACAGTTTAAAAAATGTAACTACGAAAAAAGCTGAGGAAAGGAGAAAATAGAAAATGAAATCAAGGTTGGAAATACTTCATGCGGAATAAATTTGATTCGGAATAGAAAGCTTATTCGGAATAAATGGGAAAAAGGCTTCATGCGGAATATTATCAGTTCATTCGGAATAATTAACAAAAGGTGGTTGATCCGGAATATCAAAGCTCATCCGGAATAAGGGTGTTGATCCGGAATAAAATTGTTGATCCGGAGTATAGGTTGATCCGGAATAAAATGGAAAGGAGCTTGATTCGGAATAAAAGGGTTGATCCGGAATAATTGATTATTCCGGATGAAAGGCTTTGATCCGGAATATAAAATATTCCGGATGAACAAGGTTGATTCGGAATGTTAGATATTCCGGATGGAGAAGGTTGATCCGGAATAATTATTCCGGATGAGTGAACTTGATTCGGAATGAACAAAAAGGAAACTTGATCCGGAATAAAAATCTTGATACGGAATAAAAAATATTCCGAATGGAAGACACTGATCCGGAATATAAAATATTCCGGATGAACAAGGTTGATACGGAATAAAAGTAAACAGTGCTTGATTCGGAATATAACAACTGATCCGAAATCTGGGAAATGTGAAGAACAGTAAAGAAACAAAGAAAGCTGGGCAACACGATTTTCACCAAATCAAACCAAAATAAACCAAAAGATTTAAACCAAACTAACCAATAATCATTTACTAACCATAAACAACAAATCAAAACACTAAAAACACAAAACCCACTTACTTTTATGAATTAAAATCAACCAAATAAGAACTTTAAAACTTTGAATCGGAAAGAGAAGATGAACAAGATTAATGGAAGGATTCTATTGATTGATTAAAGTAGAGTAAACAAAAGGAAAGATTAAAAACTTACAAGATTAAAGATTCAACAAGAAAGAAAAATCACCAACACCTTAATGGTGTTGGCTTCCTACGAAAGAAAAGAAAGAACTGGAAAATGAAAACTAGCTCAAAAAGTGTGAAGGTGGATCCTATTTATAGGCCTAGTGGTTGGTTGGTGAGTGGGCTTTCTCCCTTTCTTCTTGTCTTCTCGTCTTTTCAGAAAAGTTGACGTTTTCGATTCTGATTCGGGATTTGTCGACGATTAAATTCAACTCGTCTTTTAATTTCTTCGTTTAATAGACTTGAGTTCCTTCGACATATGTAAATCTTCCATCTTTGGTCTTTTTCTTCGATAAATCTTCAAATAGGCCCATTGACTTCAAATCATTTGCATCTCTTGGACAATAGACTTCGTCTTGAGTCTTTTTCTTCGATAAAACCCGTGCAATCCCATGTTTTCTCCAATATCCATCCGGTTGGCTCTGAAAACACAAAAAACACAAAAACCACGCATAATTCCAAACAAATGATATTAAATACGCGTTTTGGTCTCGTCTTAGCCAGAAATAAGTGGTAAAAGGATGGGTGTTTTCACACCTATCAATCACATCAACATATTCACTGGAAAAGAAAAAGAAAAGAAAGACGAAGACTACGAGCTCAAGAAAAGCATAGTATGCTAGGTTTATTTTATTATTGTAACTCGGGTAACCCCCTTGTTTGGAGTGACCTCCCTTAGGTGGAGATTCTTAGAAATACGTTTTTAGGTATTTAGGAAGGATCAGTCACTTCAACATTATATAGTTAGTAGCTCGTAGTTCTTATTACTAAGTTAAACAAACAAGGAAAAGCCCGATCTATTCTATAAGCCCGACGAGCCATTTTAAGGCCCAAGCCGTCTTGTGGGCTTTGGTATATAACCCCTCTCCTTAGTTGGAGAGGGGTGGTTGCTCTCATAATTTCACACACATAGTATGTGTTTTCTTTTTTATTTCTCTCTCTAAGTGTGTATGTAACCCTTTCTCTCTCTAGAATATCAAGATTTACATAAAATAACACAGCTTATATGGCCCGTTCAACCCATTTGTGGTACAAAATAACCAAAATCACTATTTTGAGTATACCTTAAACTGAAATCTCGACCTAGCCCAAAAATCTCTTTAGATATTATTACATGTAAAATGAAGTTTATCAATATTAGAAAGTGTAACAAAGTAAGAAATTTTCATGTCATGGTGTATACGTTAATCTAAAGAAATTTTGTGTGTTTTGTATAGTTATGTAATATTATGAACTGATGAAAATTGAAACATTTATTAATGCATCAAAATATCAACAAAAGGCAGCAAAGACCTGCAATAATCAGAACATCGTAATTGAAGGAAGGAATGGTCTTTGTAGGCCAGATGCATATGCATTATAAGATCTTGGTCTGGTCATATTTACACTAGGTTGGGGGTGTGCATCAGTTTTCTTTCTTAAGGCAGGAGCAACATACTTGGCAGGTGCTTTGTTTCTTAAAGCAGGGGGAGCCGACGTTATGTATAACAGAGGACCATCGCAAAGATATATCTACACTTTTCTTAAATTGGTTGCTCTGGATTATGGCTATGGGGTTTATATATCTCAAGACAACAATAGATATGACGATTAGTCGGAAAATTAAAAGAGAGACAAGTTGAAAGTGAGACAAGAGTTTTACAGATAGTTTTGCATATATCACAAAGTTATGGCGTTGAGATTGTTAAAATATGTTGGTTGTAGGAAACGGTGTATACTTTATTAAAAACAGATTACAAAATTAACAGTTTACAAAGAACACAATTAAATAACAAATAAAATTGAAAGCAGTAAGAATCTAGAGACGAGGCACGCGTTTAACACGCTTCCCTTAAAACAGATTCGCCGTCTGTTTCCCAGGGTACAACGTCCAAAGCTGTTGTACAGCCGGACTAGACAAACTTGCCTGAAAGATCACGGAAGCCTACTGCGTTTCTGATCGATAACTGTTGGAAAAATCGTCTGGTAATGGAGTAGGAAAAAGAATGCGTTTTTTCTGATGATAAAACTGAATGAGACAAATTTATTATATAGTGAAAATTTGCCTTGGTCACCAAGACAAAATATTCTGATCCATATAAAATATTCTGACAAATCTGTTATTATTATAACACGATTTGCAAATCAATTATAAACACAAATTTATTCTAAATCTATTCCTAAAATAGATTACAGAATTTTCTGAAAAAAATTCGTATTTGCAGCAAAAAAGATATCGAAATCCGCCCGCACCAAGACGAATTTCGAAGCTGCATTCGTGCCCGCATGTCGCGTGCTCATGCACAAGTTCAGTAGCTTCGAACCCGTTTTTGCCTAAAATCTCACTTTCTGCACCCCTGCGCGCGCGTAGGCGTGAGAGTAAAAACTCACAAATGAATATTGAAGTGTAAAAACCAAGATTTCTTTATAAACATGATTTCATTTCATGTTTTTGGCGATGTGGGACAAATATTTTTCCAAAATTTGTGTTTCACGTGACTCACTTTGAGACACGATATCTCATTCATATTAACTCCATATTTGACATACTTTAGCTCGTTGCGAAGCTCTTTTCGAGGAGAACGCAAAGCTACTAAGTACTACGAATATATATAACATATACATATATAAAATTATGTCCAAAGTATTGCAAAAACCATATTTGCAAAACATTTTCCAACATTGGTCTCTTTTAGCTTAATATTACTTATCAACCTTACCTAATATTTTACATATTAAATTTAAATAGTTTTTTTAAATAAAGTAATAACAAAATAAACAATTAAAATAATAATACCAAATTACAGTAGTTTTTAACGTATAAAGGATTTTTGGGCACAAAAACATGAAACCACCAAGTCCAAATTGAGAGACCGACTTATCCAAAATTGAAATTTCGAAGTTTAACCCACAAATATTAAATTAGGATTATAAGCCAACTCAACCCCCAACCAAAAAAACAAACGTGAGCCGGTTAAACTCCAAAACAAAGACCGTATCAAAATACGTATAAGCAAAAAAAGGAGGTGTTGAATTGCATTAGCAGAAGGAGGAGGGGTAAGATAATTCATTATTCATACCCATCCATGTTCTTAATCAATTCTAACAAATACCCATCTCATAAAATCGGATTTTAATTCGACCCGTATGATATTTTTTGGTTTTTAATTTTGTTGGAATTTGAATAATAAGAAAGAGATGAGTATGATGGAAGGTGGTGGTGGTGGTATGATGGAGAAAAGTGTATTGGAAGATATAATAAAGAGATTATTGGATGGTAAAGGTGGAAAACAGGTGCAGTTATCTGAGTCTGAGATCCGTCAGCTTTGTGTCAACGCTCGTCATGTCTTTTTGTCTCAGCCTAATCTTTTGAACCTCAATGCTCCCATCAGGATCTGCGGTACATTTTTTTTTCCTTTTTTTTGGCTTATTGGATTGGATTTGTTTATATGATTTTATTAAGATTGTTTTTTCTATTCTGATTTGATTTTCGTTTTTTTTTAATTATAGATAATGATTCAAATGGTTTTTGGGTTGAATTGCAAATTTATCTACTTTTGATTAGTTGTTTTGTTTTTTGGGTCGTTACGTTATGAGATTGATTATATGGTTATATTTGCTTTCTTTGCGTTATTTGCTGCTAAATTTGTTTTCTTTCTGTTATGGGATTGGTTATCTGGTTTTGAAAGTAGCTGTAAACAAAGCTGATTATGAAAAATATAAACGCAGCGTCTTTATTATCATTAATAATTATAATTTACATATTAGGAGAAGGCAAACGGGCAACAAGCTGCGCCGCTAGCCCTTTTTGTATAGCACGAGTGGTCTTATCTTGTGCATTTTAAAATTGATATGGTCGGGATTTGCAAAACACTTACGGCCGACAAGAGTAATTGTTTGCTTGTGGTGACATGGTGTCAATTAGCTAGTGGGTAACATTTGTGATTAAAAGATTGTTACTTCAAAAGGGAAACAATGAGTTATCGAGAATGTAAATGGTGTATAATGCGAACAAAATACCAAATCCAGTTTGCTTTCAACACGCAACCGCTGTCAAAATATTTGAAATATGAACAAAATATCTATGATCCATATTTTTAGAGCTATCTATAATATAGTTACTATGGTGCGAATACCGTTGCCATAGCTAGCTGTGTTTGCAAGATGATGTTACTATAGGTTTTTAATTACGTGTGAATGTGTGATTGCTGTTTGCCATTAGTGTGTGTAACATTTGTTTTTTACAGTGTTTTTCTTGGGTTGAAATGCAAAATTTTGTAGATTAGTCGGCCAAAAGGTCGGAAACCATGGTTACCCAAAAAAGAAATACAAAAGTTTCCTGTTTTGGTTTTTAGGGTTGTTACGTTAAGGAGTGTGTTATATTTTCATGATTTGCGTTATGAGACTGATGACCTGTTTTAGGAGTTTTTGGTTTCTATGATTCTTGATTATTTTATAGTCGAATGAGGTTTATATGATACTTGACTAGTTTGGAACTAGTTGCAAACAAAGCTGAATATGAAAAGGTGGAATAAGACTATTTTATATACCCTTTTATGGTCTGAAATTTTAAAAGGTTACGCCATCAAATGTGATCATTAGTTTGCTGTGTCAAGTGACTCAGGGGATTATGTTTGTTACTGAAAATTGTTGCCGCAAAAGAAAACTATTAGTTTCGCGAATGTAAATGTACACTGACATATGAGATATAAAGGTTACTCTTTTAATAGAATCCAAATAATTTGTACCTTCGTAATAATTGAAATACGAACAAAATATTAAATCTTGTTTGCTTTCAAGAGGCAAACCACAGTCCAGAATAATTGAAATACGAACAATATATCTCATGATCCCTATTTTTAGAGCTATCTGCTTGGGAATATAATAGTTACTATGTTGCGTAATACAATTGAGATTTATTCTACTTTTTCTGCGTTTTCATGACGTTGTTGCTGTATGTTTTTTATATAACGTGTTATTGCTGAAGCAATGAGTGTGTCTAACAGTTCAGTGTTACCGTAGATTTCTTGAGTATACAGGGAGGAGCATATAGTAGCGACATGCTGCTTCTTAAGTTTGGTTCTTATTCTCCCGGATTTTATTTGCAAAGTAGTTAACGTTGTTCTGTTTCTGTTATTAATAGGTGATATACATGGACAATACCAAGACCTGTTGAGGCTTTTTGAATATGGTGGATATCCGCCTGCTGAAAACTACCTATTCCTTGGTGATTATGTCGATCGAGGTAGGCAAAGTTTGGAGACCATATGTTTGCTGCTTGCATACAAGATACGGTATCCTGATAAAGTGTTCCTCTTAAGGGGGAACCACGAAGATGCAAAAATTAACCGCATTTATGGGTTTTATGACGAATGTAAAAGAAGATTTAATGTTCGTCTTTGGAAGATATTCACAGATTGCTTCAATTGTTTACCGGTTGCTGCATTAGTTGATGAAAAGATTCTTTGCATGCATGGTGGTCTTTCCCCTGAACTTGAAAATTTGAGACAAATTAAGGAAATTGAGAGGCCAACTGAGATCCCAGATAACGGGCTTCTTTGTGATTTATTGTGGTCTGATCCTGATCCTACCATTGAGGGTTGGTCAGATAGTGATCGTGGCGTTTCGTGTACTTTCGGTGCTGATAAAGTTGTTGAGTTTCTTAAGAAGAATGATCTTGATCTGATTTGCAGAGGTCATCAGGTAAATAAATTATTCCTTCTATTTGAACAGTGGCACCCTTTGCATGACGTAGTAAAATTAATTGGACAAAAAGTATGGCATAACATGGTTTTGAAAAATAGACGAAAGAAGCAGCATAGCACAGCGCCAAAACACTCTTTTTTAGGGTTAATTCATTAATTGCATCAATGATGTCTTTAGGATGTTCGAGGTTCTAGTGGATGAATAAATTTGGTTGCCTTGTGCCCTTGTTATGCTATTACCGTCTATTGACATAATCTCGCATATTATTCACGTGAAGTGACCCCTTTGAACTGCAGGTGGTAGAGGACGGTTACGAGTTCTTTGCTAAGAGAAGACTGGTGACCATCTTTTCAGCTCCAAATTACGGGGGAGAGTTTGACAATGCAGGTGCTCTATTGAGCGTTGACAAATCATTGGTTTGTTCTTTTGAGATACTGAAGCCACTTGATCAAACAAAAAAGGCAGGAACTTCTAAGTTACCTCTTAAAAAGGTAGAATTAACTTCGGTTATTATATTACCATCTAATTTGTCATAAGTTTGAACATATATGATCTTGTTTACATTTCACTTTTCTGTATGTGCACTATATGTAGATACTAAATAGGTTAACTTCCATGGTCAAATATATGGATTCTTCCCTAATTACTTAGATACATGGATATTAGTTACTTAAAGCATTTAATACAACCCCGTTTGTGATTGTGCATGGCATATAGTTTAATGAGATATCAACATTTTGAGGAGAGTTATTTTGGATACCATTATTTTCTTGGATACCAGGGGACTCATCATCACCGTCCATCTCTATCCAATGGATAAGATTAGAAGCATTTAATTATTTTACCAATTTTTTATAATTTCGATATCTCTTAAACCGTTGATCGTTAAACGAAGAAAAATATACCATCGCGACGAGCATTTAATTATCTTTCTATAGATATGCACTATGATATACTTTTGAAAAACTTTTTTTTTTGTTTTTTCACGTTTTTTGAGGTTTTTTCTCGTTGTTGAAACTTGCATGAAATATCATATTAGTCTATATGATATTAGTCTTAAATCACAAATTAGTGTTAAATCATATGATGTTAGCTTTAAATCACATATTAGTGCTAACTCACATATGATATTAGTGTTATATCATATATGATTGTATATTTTTATAAGAAAATTCAAATTATTGTTATATCATATATGATATTCAAGCAAGTTTCAACAACGAAAAAAAAGTGAAAAAAACGTTAAAAAAATGTTTGGCGAAAGTATATAGTCCATATCTATAGAAAGGTAATTAAATGCTCGTCGTGATGGTGTATTTTTTTTTCCCCTAATGATTAACAGTTTAGGAGATATTAATATTTGAACAAAAGGTGAAGATGGGTTTTGGGTTTAATCTCATCCATTGGATTAAGATTGAGATGCAGGGTGAGTTTTGATTGTTTGACCTTAAAACTTCGTCCGCCTTCTTTTATTATGAAGTTGAACTCTGACCTTGTAAACTTGGACTGTCCCAAAATTAAATGCAAAAACTTTGTTTTGGATTGTGCACAGTTTATTATGTGGTACATTTTCTAGTCTATTGTCTATTATTAATATTAGTGAACTAGTTTTAAGTTTTACCCCGCAGATTTGTTTCACATATATCTAGTGGAGAAATGGCGAACCCGATGAGTCAGTTGGATAAAGAGTTAAAATGAGTATAGGTCCAGCGGGTAGTTTTATGTTCCAAAACTGGTCTCTGATCAAATTTATCTGTAACCTCTATTAGGAGCTTTTTATGCATCAGAACCATACCTAGGCGACAGATGACGTGTTTATGCTTTTCCTGTTTTTGTCAACATAGATTATTTTACCTGTGAAATTCGTTTGAAATAAAACTTTTAACATAGTTTGATTCTAAAACTTAACTTAGTTTGATCCATTAACATGTTAAGTTAGTCATAATTTCCACTTAGTGTCTTCTCTAGAAATTCCATTTTTAGACAAGTATCGATCTATCTTGAAAGTTTTACCGTCAACATATTTGAGCATTCGTTGTTTGATTCAACAGCCAGCCAAAACTGGAACAGCTTGACACAGATTCGTGAGGAAGGAAGAGCTCATTTTCCTCCGAAGAAGCATTCTGTGCCAATTCAAAGTAGTGAAGTTGGAAGTCTAGAGATGCAGCAAAACAATCAAATGTTTAAGATCAGCAATCTGAAGGTAATATAGCAGAAACTAAGATGTTTCACTGTAGTCGGATGCAACTTTAATACCCTCTCGAGTTGGTTTTGTTGTTATTGGAAATATAGATTGTGAATGAGCCCCGTGAAAGGTTTTGCTGTTGTATATTATTTGTAAAATCTTTTTCCTTTTTAAGAGTATGTGAAGTTTGTGTGGGTGTTTAGAGCTTCAACGTGTTGAGTTAGATTAATTTGTAGAATGAAAGCTGAAAATGTACACTTATTGTGCATTGTGTTCTTGCATGTAACGAGGGGATGCAAAAATAGTGTCAAACCCATGTTCATCGGTTCTCAGGGGTTCATTTATTGTGCACAATGCCAAAGCTGTGTCAAACCCATGTTCAAATGTGGACTTTTGTGATAGTTTTTATCTGTGGAACCCATCTATTTCTTTCAGCGAGTTGATTCTTAACAAGAATCAAAGGTGACTTGAATTGCTGTAAAGTTCTAGTGTGTTTTGCTTCACATGTATTTCTGGGGTTTTGCACAACCATTTTAACGCGGTGATAGATTCTGCACAAGAAGATAAGCGGGTACAATAATACCATATATATGTTAATTCTACACTGGATATCCTCTCTCAGTGATATCAATGTGACAATTGGCATCCACCCGGCTTCATGTCCTAGAGCATCCCTGCGTGCGAATAAACCGGATAAAACCGGATACGGATTTGAAAAAACCGGATTTTCAAAAATCCGGATTCGGATCGGATTTTTCGGAATCGGTTTTTTTCTCGGATAAAAATGTTCGTATCGGATTTTTTTCAGATAAAAATTTTCGTTATTGGTTTTTATCGGACTTTTTTTGGATCGGTTTTTTCGGCTAAAAATGTTCGGATCGGATTTTTTTGGGTTAAAAATGTTCGTATCGGTTTTTTTCGGATCGGTTTACAAACATTTAAAAAAATATACAACCATAAAACTTTAAAAAAAAAATACCACAATAATTTTTATTTTAACAATACAATCATACAAACTTCATAATATATTTAAACAATACAATAAAACAACCATAATCACTAATACATTTCGAGCTTCGGCATGGCCATCACCCAAAAAATATTAGTATACTTCAAGTATGTCGAGCTTCGGCATTGCCATCACCCGTTATACTCAAAGTAAATCCGCTAAATAATCCCTAACATCTTCTTCGGCTTCAACTTCAATATCTTCAAACTCACCTTCGTCTAATTCGGTAGTTGGAGGTGATATCCCTAATTCAAATTCTTCATTTGCTATAGTTTCTTTAACACCGTTTAACATCGAACCTTCCAACGAAGTTTCATGTTGTATCCTATCTACTCCGTCCAAATAATCTTTCAAACATACACATACTTCCACGGATAGGGGGTAAGTCTTGACCTTCTTTCGGATATAATTCTACCACTAATAGAAAAAGCTGATTCGGAAGCTACCGTCGAAGCTTGAATCGTAAATAAGTCACGAACCATAGCGGCTAAAATTGGATAAGTGAACTCCATTTTTTTCCACCATCCCAACATGTCAAAAGTTCCTAATTCTCCGGGCCTAATAGTTTTTAAAAAATTTTGCGACTTATATTTTCCCAACTCGCTTGATTCCGATGTTCGTTGACGCTTGTTAGCGTCGTCATGTATAAGATTCCAAAAGTTTATATCAAAGTCACTTGACTCATTTCCCATTTGTGATGTTTCGGCCCCCGTTTGGTCAAAAAATGTGTTTTGTTGTCCACCATATTTTGTTGCATATATTGCAAATAATTTTCCAAAAGTATCGTTAAATTTAAAAATTTGAGACTCTATATAATTCATATCGGGTTTCTTAGGGTCCGGCCCAAATTCTAAGTCTAAATTCTTCAATATTCTTCTTATTACATTTTCGACCCCCCAAAATTTATCATTGGATTAAGTGCGGCGGAACAAGTAAAAACCAAAGGTATACTAGCAAAATATTTTACAAATTTCTTTTTTATAGCTTTAACCATTTTTCTAAACATTTGACGAGATGAATATTTTAATTCGTCTAATTTTTCCGTCATAGCAAAAATTTGCTTTAAAACTAATGGGCAAGTCGGGTAATAAACACCGGGATAATAAAGTTGTTGACACTTAAAAAATTTGTAAAATTTTTGTCAATTGATCTAATCGTTCCCAATCTTCGTCGCTTATCGAAGTGGATAAATTTTTACGAACAAGTCTTTCATTAAAAGCATTTAAAGTATCACGTTGTCGTAATATATTTTCAAACATAATGCAAGTAGAATTCCACCTAGTATTATTATCATAGCAAGGTCCTAGGGGTTCATAACCACATTGTTGACGAAAACGATGATAGTTCATTTGTCGTTCGTTACTCGAACTATATATAGTTACTAATAAACTCCTAAATTTTGTCTTTATTTCATCACATATTATTAATGCCGCTTGCACCGATTGATTTATAACATGAGCAACACAATGGGAATGAAAAAATGCACCATCTAATATTGGTTTTATACGTAATTTTAACAAATCCATAGCTTTAGTATTATTAGATGCATTATCTAGTGAAATCGTAAAAACTTTATCATCCAAATTATATTCAATTAAAGTGTCATGTAAAATTTTTCTTAAATTTGACCCCGTATGTGGATAACCAAATAGTTTAAAAGCAATTGTCCGTTTCATTAATAAAAAAGAAACCAGGTCAAACCCCTGACCCGTAACGGCTAAATAAGAATTTGCCGTACCATGTGGTGCGGTCCAGGCATCCGTAGTTATAGGAAGACCATATATATAATCACGAAAACCGTTAATAATTTCTTTTTTAGCCGTTTCCCATAATTTAAACGCATCACTTCTAAGAGTAGTACGACTTACATGTTGATAACGCGGTTGTAGCCTTTTTTTATGATCTCCGTAAGCTTGACATTGTCAAAGTGGTTGAATGGAAGCTCTTGTTGAATGACAAACTTCGTAAAATCAAGTCGAACCGCATCATTATCAAATAAAAAAACGTGACCATCCACACCAATAGTACCATGTGCCGAACCACCCGCTCCGCTATCAACCGCCCCGGTACAACCGTTCCAATGAGTACGTAGTGTAGAATTACCCGACGTGCCATAAAATTTACTACACTTCTTGCAACGCGCCTTTTCCACCCCGTCTTTCATAAGACAATAATCGAAATGTGACCAAACAGCGCCTTTCCTCACCGTCGTAATAATTCGCAAAATATCATCATTTGTGTATTTTTTAGCACTAGTAGCACCGATACTAGTGCTAGTAGAAGCTTGTTGTGATGGTATGTTTTCCATTCGGGATTAGAAAAAGATTAGAGAAATGAGAAGTTTTTTTGATATGTTTTTATCCCCAACTCAAAACATATATTTATACTACCTTACAAGCCATCAAAGTTCTTAAAAAGCAAAAAAAAAAAAACCCGAAAACAGAGACAAACGACTATATAGCCATTGCCCTGTGTTACTGTAAATGTATCTGTGTCTGTCTTTTTTTTTGCCCAAAAATCCGGATAAAATCGGTTTTCCTGAAAAGTCAACCAAACGGCTAGTTTGACTTTTTAGAAAAACCGATTTTATCCGGTTTAAAATAACCGGTCCTAAAAAAAGAAAATATTTTTAATTTAAAAAAAAAATAATAAAAAATAAAAATAAATTCTTAAAATCCGGTTAAATCCGGTTTTTAAAAAAACCGGATAAATCCAGTAATTTATCCGATTTTCCTAAAATATTAAAATCCGATCTAACCAGTTCGGATAGGAAAAACCGGACCGGATTTTGAAAAAACCGGTTCGAATTTTTAAACCGGATTTCCAAAAATCCGGTTATAATTTGCACCTCCAAAATGGTATAAAATTAAGATGAAAGTGATGGTTAAATTTGGCGAAAAAAAAAAAAACAAGGACCACAAACCGTGGCATGCAGAACCCTCATTTTTTTATTTTATTTTTTGTTTGTTTCCAGATCTTTAACATCAACAGAGTTGTTACCCGTGGTTCGCCGTGAAGCGCGAGATTAACGTTGTTAGCGACCAATGACTCTAAAGGCTATTCGTACTAATTGCTTCTAATTTTTTTAATGAACTAAATTTGCAATGAACCGATAACGTCATGAATTATTCTCGTAAGTTATGTTAAAAGATATAGTAACAGCACGTATGTAAGATGTGTTGTATCAACCTTGTTGTGTCCGCATCGATGGTTTTTTCAATGCTATATTTCTTCCCGAATAAATCGATAAATTTGTGTTTCATACTTGATAAATAAAATTTATTATATAAAAAAGTCATAAATATATTAAAGTTCGATTTCGTCTTAATATATTTTCGTATATCTTGAAAGTGCGTTATGTAAGTGTGGTTATTATTTTAAAATGAATATGTCTTATTGGTTAATATTCTAAAATGAGTGTGTGAGTAAATTTTTAAAATTTTTTAATAGAGAAATTATGTGCATGAGTAAATTTGGTTAATATTTTAAAATAAGTTCGTAAGAATGAATTTATATTTAAAATGAGTCTAGTTCTTTTTTCATTTAATCGAATGAATGTTTACAAGTTAGTGCATGGTTCATTTATAAGTTATGAGGTTTGAAAAGACATTCGTGCGATACATCAAAGTTGATTTTGGATGTTTATCACGAATTGTTAGAACTTATGTGTAACATTATATAAGTTTGTATCTTGTCTGTTAAACTTTTGGAAAATCGAACTATTAAATTAACACAATTATTAGATGAGTCAATCTTTTTCTTGAATGTTTGTTCTAAACTCACTTGAAAGTTTAACTCCAAATCATATTGTATTTTGCTTGGTAATTTTGTGTTTTAATACTTTTTTTATTAAACTTTATAATCTAATATTTTTTATTTCATAACTTTTTAATAATTTTTTTGTATAAATAAAACAAATTAAAAATAATTTTTTTTTAGAATGTTTGATATGATTTTTGATGGTGAGTATACCTACTAAATCTTAAAATTATACTTGTAGTTGATTATTACCTTAGTTCATGCCTTAAATAAATGAAAGGTTGTAAAGTTGATATTGGGATTTGAAATAATGACGAATATCTATTTTTCTACTATTAACTAGTTATTTTATTTATAAAGATACTTGACCAAAACGTTGCTTTTAAAATCCGAATTTAAATAACTATCGTTTAATTTATGAGAAAAACAAATTTTCTTAAGTTTTGCTTGTCATCAGGATGAAACTAATAAAGACGACAATGATGCTAATATATTTGTATGTTAACATTCTTTAGTGACTGACAACTGTGAATTTCAACATAACTGTGTAGGAAATAAAAGAGTTTCACAAAAGGTATTAAATATATTAACCTATCAAAAGTAATACCCGAAAATAAAGCCCATGATTATCACCAATTTAAGATAAAAATCTTTAATTGTTTTCATTTGATAACTCTAGTATTCTCACTGTTAGACCAAAGATATAGATGAGCCGTACCCGTTAGGTTATATGTTAGTTGCTTAGTCTTCAAGCTAATGTATTAGTATATATACGTATACAGTCTTTGTATAATAATCAATTAAAATAATACAATACCTTGAGGTTTTATATGGTATCAGAGCAAGGTTTATATGAACCAACCTCCGGGCTTTATTGATCCAGAACGACCACATCATGTATGTTTGCTTCATAAGTCTCTTTATGGCTTAAAGCAAGCCCTACGCGCTTGGTTTGAGCGCCTTTCCACGACTCTCTATGATCTCGGTTTCAAAGGCTATAAAACGGATCCATCTTTGTTTATTTATGCGCGTGGAAACACATTTTTGTACATTCTGATATATGTGGATGATATCATCGTTACAGGTAATAACACGAGCATTATCGACAATATAGTTTGTCAACTTGGATCAGCTTTTGCATTAAAAGATCTCGGGCCCCTTAACTACTTATTGGGTATTGAAGTTGTTCCTCATGTGTCTGGTATTCTCCTGTCTCAAAAGAAGTATATTTTGGAGCTATTAAAAAGGGCTGGTCTTTCTAACTGCAATGCTGTGTCTTCTCACATGGTTACCTCGAGCCCACTCACCTTATATGACAGTACCGCTTTTTCTCATCTAGTGAAATATCGACATGTAGTGGGTGCTTTACAATATGTTACCTTGTCTCGGCCTGACATAGCTTTTGCTGTTAACAAGGTATGTCAATATATGCATGCTCCAACCGAGAACCATTGGTCTGGAGTAAAACAGATTTTACGTTATCTTCATGGTACGGTTGAACATGGTATGCTCATACGTCGTTCTTCTGGTTCTACTCTTCAAGCTTTTACGGATGCACTATGGAAAGGTAGTCCTGATACTTCTCTTGAAGCTTTCTCAGATGTTGACTGGGCTGGAGATTCAGATGATCGTCGGTCCACGGGGGGATTTACTATATATCTTGGTTCAAACCTTATATCTTGGACCGTTCGTAAACAACGTACGGTTTCACGTTCCTCTACAGAAGCATAATACAAAGCTCTTGCTGACACCGTTGCTGAGCTCACATGGTTTCAAGCTCTTCTTCATGAGCTTGGTATCCGTTCATCTTCAACGCCTATACTATGATGTGACAATCTTGGTGCAACATACGTGTCAACTAACCCTATCTTTCATGCACGTACAAAACACGTGTAAATAGACTATCACTTTATTCGAGAAAAGGTTGCTCAAGGAGGTCTTCGAGTTCAACCTATTTCTACACATGATCAAATTGCAGATATATCTACAAAGCCATTACCAACTCCTCGATTTCTCTTTCTAAGATCCAAGCTACAGGTTGTTGCCCGTCCTTAGCTTGCGGGGGCGTGTTAGACCAAAGATATAGATGGGCCGTACCCGTTAGGTTATATGTTAGTTGCTTAGTCTTCAAGCTAATGTATTAGTATATATATACATATACAATCTTTGTATAATAATCAGTTAAAATAATACAATACCTTGAGGTTTTATACTCACTACCAAAAAAACACAGCCACCATCCATTTCAGCTTTACCTATTGACTTAAATCAAAGGCATAAATCCATATAGAAAATCAAACCATAAACATCATTCTTCATCTAATAATCGAACAACACCTTTCACTACCTTTTTGCTTAGATCGAATAAATAATCCACGAAGAAAGATAGAGATGTTTGGCTTTAAGATCTTTTAATATGTCTCGGGTACGTTTGCTGTATATCTTCGTTTTGAAATCGAAACAAAGATAAGATTGTAACAGATGTTGTTTTTATTGGTTTAGATTTCGGTCCTCCTTTCCAGTTTTCGAATATTCAAAAAGAAGTTAAACTTAATAAACAATCTATGACACACTTTGTTTGCAGAATAACAAAGTGGTTGAATGACAATGTTGGGGTGATCTCTTCTACTTAAACTACAAACCCAGGTTATGAGTTTAAGTCTCAGCCTTAACGTTCATCAGCATTTCACCGTATGGTTAGGTTGATGTTAAGAGAGATTTGGCTTCTTGGAAGAGTTCTATCTTTTGAATAAAAGAAGGTTATGGTGTTCCTTTTATTGGCAACACATTTTTAGGGTTTACAAGTGCAAAGGTACAAACGTATGGTTTATTCAATGGGTGATTGAATGTCCCACGTGATATATAGTACATAGTTAGTATCTAAAATAGGAAGAAGGAATAAAGGCTGTATTTATATTAACGTTACAAGCAACCTTATTCCCAATGAGATATGCTTTCTTGTTTGACTTAAAGCAGATCTTTTTCCAGCTTATTGTAAACCTTCAGGATAGCTGAAGTTTCTTCAGTATCATAGAGGAGATCGACATAATTCAGTATGATATTGTCAAGCCATACTAAACTGAAAGCTCTTCTATTAGGACGTGTTCTTCATCAACTAGACCGTCTAGATGCTAATGCAAACTTTTCTTGTCTTCTAAGTTCTCTGGAAGAGGAAACGCTGAACTTTCTTCAGCAACTATTTCTTCAGTAGGAATCTTGTTCCTCTGGGCATGCTTCAGTAGAACCACATTTTTGCTGAACATGAAACACTTAGGGGATTTTATATTCAAATTCCAGATTTGCTTCAGTGTCAGTAAATACTAACCCAACAATCTCCCCTTATTTGGATATACAAATAGCCTAAGTTAAAGTCAGTTGTAAGTGAGCATAACAACTTCTTCTTACTTGCATTGAGACTGAAGAAACTATAAACATATTGATAATCATTCATTGATAACTATTACAAAATATAAAATAAGATTACAAATGATTATCCTAATCCTTCTTAGCTCTAAGTTCTTCGATCACTAGGGTTTGTACTAGAGGATTCATGTTTCTTAAGTCAAGAACTCCCAGCAGACACATACTGAAGGTTCTGGCAGCTTCAGTCAACCCTAGACCTCTGTGGTGTAGGAAGAAAACTCTGGACATTCCAAAGAAGTTCATTGTTCATGTCGTCCAAATAACTGATCCCCACAAAGTCTTGTTCTGGGTGATTGAACAAGATCATTCCTAGTTATGGTTCCACAAGGACATGGCTAAGCAGATGATTCTGAAACGGAACAAATCCTTTGTATTTCTTTGTGGTGACAAAAATATCACCAACTCCTGGTCTAACTTCATTTGCTAACCTATTCAGTCCTAGAATTGGGTCTTCTTCCTCCAACGAGTTTTCATCATTGATACTGAGGAACTCACCAATCTTGTCATGGTTTCTTTTGGAGTGAAAACCCTTGTCAAAACTTTGTCGTATCTCTTTGAAGTTTTCCTCTCTCCCTCTTTTTTAGCCAACACCATCAACCCTATTTTTCAGCTTGAATGGGTCCTGGCTGCTTTCTTTTCTTGCTCCAGCCATTCAATAAGAGAAAGTTCGTTTGCCTGGAAGTCATTCAAGATCTCATCAGTATTGTTAGCCCTGTAGAACTTCAGATCAATTGTTCCTTTGATGGTGAGCATGTCTACATTCGTAATCTCGGAAGGACTTCGCCTGTTCAGTCGAGTTAGGCAAAACTTCTCATACAGTTTCTTCCTTTTGTAGATGTTTTCCACCACTGATTCCCCAATCTCTTTGTATAGATCTTGCTTCAGCTTCTTAAGTTTCTCATCTTCATCAATTATGACCAACTTGTTTATATCTTCTTGAGTGACTACACTAGACTTGATTAGTCTTTCATGAAGTGTGTCCTCAACTTTGTGTTTGGGTTGGAGTAGTGGAGAAACTTCATCAGAAGATTCGTCGTTGGTAGTCATTCCATCTAAATGATCATCTTTTGCTGAAGACTCCCCCTTAGTCTTAGCAGCGATATCTTATTGGACTCGAGATATTGGCTGCTTCTTTGCTTTATTTCTTGAGTGTTGTTGAAATAATTCCTTGATAGTATAGCTGGTGGCGTTTTTCTCCCCCTTAGCAGGAGAGTGCCCAACAACTCCTGCTGATGCACCATCGGAAAGCAAAACAATAAAAGAGTCCAAAGATGAGGTTACCTTGTTCAGCAGAGCTGAAACATCATTTAGTACTTGAAGCTTGTGTTGGATATCGTCAGAGACATTCAACTTTTGCCCCTCAAGCCTGGCTACCATGTCTTTGATCTTAGATACATAGTCACATACATTATTTACCTGGCTTGGAACTGGAAGAAAGTGAGTAGGCAACTCCAAGGTTGCATTGGACAAGGATTACTTCAGAGAGTCCACATACTGCTGAAGAACGGTGGTGGTCACCAACTCTTGAAGTGTTGGTTGAAGAGAAAAAAGAAACATTTCTTTGATGGCTTCAGCAGTGGGTGGTGCTGGCCTGACATTAAGTCTAGCAACTTCATCCTTAGCAACTTGTTTATCCTTCTGAAGTTTGGCCAACTGAGCCTGAAGAACTAACACTTCGTTTGTCAGTTCTTTTACATGATTAGTTCTGGGAGATGGTGGAGTAGGAATTGGATCATCTTGCATTGTATCATCTCCATCAATCTCTTCTTCAGGCTCACTCTCATCAAGATCTATTGGTGAGCATTCATCAAGCCCAAAATCCTTTCCTATGTCTGTTGAAGACACCTTCAGCATGAATGGAGGCAAGTGCCGTACCTTGGTTCCAGTGGTAGGAGGCACTTCCTCAATAACTTTTCTGGCTCCAACATCCTCTAAGTTGAGGCCAGTTTCAACTTCTTCACCACCAGGCTTGGTTTGACCTGATGGATCATGAGAAAAAGTCCCTGATGAGTTGAGATCAATGAGCATGATATTTGTTCCTTCAGCAGTACCTTGTTGTTGGGGCGCTACATCACTAGGAACAAAAAGTCCAGGGTTAGCTTCAGCTGTTATGTTTGCTGAAGCTTCACCCCCTGATGCAGACTCAGAGTGACAAATAAAGAATCTGGTAAGGAATTTAAATTTAATGAACTTACCAATGCCGAATCCACACTATTGAGCTGAGGGTGGGCTCGTTCTTCACCCTTATCCCCTAAAGAGGTTGGGATAGGGGTTGCTTGCAGGTCCTTTTTATGCATATCAGATCCTGCTGGTGCTGAATCTGATGGCTGGCTTGGGTTTGTATCCTTGGCCGTGGAGGACTTCAGCTTCATCGAAACATGGCCTTGGGAGGCATCAAATGCATCTGTAGAGGGATCAGCTGTGCTTGGTTCCCTTTTTCTGGACTCAAGCTTGGATCGTAATGTATTCATTGACAATAGCTTCTTCATTGGTCCAGATTTAGCTCCAGGCGTTTTGCCTTTTGAATCCCCTTCTCCAATTGGAGAAGTGTTCTTAAGAGCTTTTAACACCACTGGCCCCTCTGCTGAGCAAATGGACAACATGAGTGATGTGAAAGAGGGATCAATGGTACTAACTGGAATGTTCCAATGCATAACCCCAAAAACTGGTACTGAGAGTCGAGTACCCTGATGCTGAAGGTATAAAATTTCGAGATGGTCAGAAAACAAGAGAGATAGAAATCTAGAATAAACAACATTTTTTTCGCTTGTTCGTTTCTTCAGCTTTCCATGGAGATCTTCAAAAATCATTTTCTCATAATAAACCTTGATCCCATTTGCTAGACAATACAAAATGGTTGCATCTTTTTGGTTTATTTAATCAGAACCACTAGTTTTCCCCCCAAACATCCAATCAAAATGGTCATCAAGAGTTTCCACTTAGGTGGTAAACAAGTTTGATTGTAGTAAAATACGACCTTTTAGGAAAAAGGCGTAAAAGGCGGTACGACGGTTTAGGAAAACCGTGTACATATGACCCTAAGGTGAAAGTTCGTTTCCCAAGGAGGTATATGTGTGTGACTAAAATGTTAAATGTTTGTGATTAATATTTGATGGAAAGAAGAAAGAAAATAACGGAATACGCTAAAAACTAGGTTACGACGATAAAAACGCGAATCGTAAAACTCGACAAAAAACCAAACTCCACTAAAAATTACAAACATTTTAATCTAAGTTGAGAAAAATGTGACAAAATCAAAAGTGAAAACCAAATTTTATATATCCTTCTTGATTATTTTATATTAAATAATACATTTTAAAGAAAAACCCAAAATTAAATAAAATAATCTAAAAGTGATTTTTAAAATTTTACTTTTTGTAAACCTTAATTATGTTAAATAAATTCTAAAAACTATTTTTTGGAAATTTATCTAAACCTTTTTCTATTTTTTTATTCCCAAAAAACGATTTTTCAAAGAAAAATGCATAATAAATAAAATAATAAACGAAAAAATTGAGACTTTAACAGAAAAATCAAGAAAATGGTACTGAACGTAGGAAAATTAAGAAGTATGAAAAATCTTGTCACAATAAGCTGGGAAATAGCTTATAACTCGCGGATTAATTAAACTAAAACAAAATAGAAAGACAATAAAAGTGTATTGGATGGGTGAGATTGCATAGAAAGGCACTTGGGTCACTGGTTAACACGTACAACCCTCCTACGAGAGGTCCCGTGTTCGAGTCCAGGCCAAGGAGCTTTTTGGAAATTTTTTTTTTATTTTTTTTATTTTAAGATACAGTGTTCCTAACAAGTTACCCAAACACACTACTCAAACACAGAATCAATAAAAAGGATGTGGGAAGGTATATGATGCTCAGCTAAACAAAGAAGCACCAACCTTCTTAAATCTCTTAAACAATCAGCAGGGAGCACTTATGTGCTTTTTGGTTTTAAGAAGCCAAAGGTATGGGCAGTAGGAACCACCTTGCTTGTTAATCTTGGAATGTTGGTATTGCAGGCAGTACAAGGGCACCCCACAAGCAATGGACTTGTGGGAGTCTTAATATAAGCGTGATACAAGAACCAAACACAAATAAAAGAGACTCACAGGCCAAAGCAACTAAATCAAATCCAAATACCCCTTTTAATCCAAACAATAGGCAAGTTCAACTAACGCAACTAATTCAAATAGCATCAAAAGGCCAACTACAGATTTTTAACTTCTAAAATACCACTTAACAGAGATGTGCACCTAAATTCAAAGCTGGAAATCACCAATTGATAAAGATGTCGCCTGATACAGTATGCACTAAACAAGCATTAAGCGCCAAAAGTAGTGAGTTTCAAGCTTAACAAACTTGATGGAAAAGCACCCAAACCCTATTGACCAGATATTGAGCAGAACAAACACCTTAAATACTACTAATACACAAGATTTGAGCACTTAAAATTTAAATACTATGATTATATGATTGCTGGTGTACCTTGCAAATCTATATGACAGAAAGTGGCCACAGAGACTACTCTTGGTGAATATTATGCGAATTAACCCAAGCAAAAGGCACTTCTTAGTCTATAAATCAAATATGAAACACGAGTAAGAGAAGAAAAACTAAAGATTCGAGTTCCAAAGCTTTCTAAACCCTAGACCCAAACAACCCTTTAGAATATTTCTTCAAAATATTTCTACTGTTATTAGAAGGTTTTGACAAAAATAAGAAACACAAAGATAAGAATAGAACACAGCAAAGATATGAGATAAGATTAACTCAAATAAACCAGTTAAGCACATAAATCATACCAATCACATAAACCACCAAAACTTAGACAGAAAGAAAAAAAAGTAAAGAAGGTTTCAAGACAAACCTCCAAGGTGTACATCCACACCTTGGGGTATAATGAGCTTAAGTGGCTGCTCAAAATGCCACTAGCTTCCACACTTCGTACCTGCAAATCACAAAACAAAGAGATATACAACTTCCAAAAGACACAAACACTATGATGAGACAACTTTGAATCCGACAGAAACCAACAGAACACTTTGAATAAATTTAAAGAAAGAAACTTCCAAAAACCCTTTTTAAAAACCTTTTTCAAACAAAAACTAATCAGGAACAATGGACTCTAATCTTTCTTCAAACAATACCACCTTCAATGATCATAAAAGGGAATTATAACTGCTAAAAATCAGAATACCAAATTTTATATCACTTGAAAGGAATTACAGGTTTATAAAAGAAAGAAAGAGACAAAAGGTTCATCACAGGTCGATGACTCTTTTTATAGGCAATGTAAACACTATTCACAAACCCTAAATATTACATAAAGTTCCTAAATTGGCCCTAAGAATCTTCCAGAATTGGTCTTGATGTTTGCCAGCCTGTTTTGGTTGATCTTGATCGTCCATTTAGGTCCTTGGGGACCAAGGGATGCCTGTGGTTCGTAGATATTGCCATATCATCATTCCTGCCAAGTGTCGACTGCATATTGGAGCAGAGGAGACCTTGTGGGGTCTCTTTGGTAGTGGAGATGGAGATATCAAAGTTGGGATTTGTTTGATATGATGTGAATCACACGAGGGAGGGATCAATTTTTCTTTTCCCTTTGATTTGTTTTATTTTGATCCTGGGTAATAAGAACTTGGCACAGTAAATAAGATTTCTATAGTGTCATGTTACCCGCTTTTTTCTCTCTTGTTTAAACTTTGTTTTTGTGCAACTATGGTCCCTGGTGTTCTTTTTTTCTTTCATCTTGTGGTAAATTGCTTTAAACTTCCATTTCCTTTGTTATTATCTTTATCAACTTGGCAGTTTTGGCACATAACTTTCCTTGTGGCTTCTTTGTCATTTCTTTTGATCTTCAAGGGCTGATCTTGTATAATCTTGATACTTAATGGACTTTTCTTGTATCTTTGACAGTTGGAAGGACTATTCTTGACAAACCTTCAAAAGTGAGGGACCATTCTTGTCATTCTTCAATTCTTCAAGGACTAAACTTTGGAAATTCATGATTTGAGCCCGGTTCTTTGTACGGCTTCGTTTCTCGTGTCCGTTTTTCCTTGTTTCTTGTGATCTTTTGTCTTTTTTTTTCACGACATCCATACCTAAAATACACAAGTAAACAAACACAAGCATATATATGGTATTTTATGACATTTTTATTCATTTAAAGCCCGAAAAAAACGATGAGATCATGTATAAATGCCATCTCATCACTCCCCCATACTAAGCCATTGTCGTGCCCTCACGCAATGCTAGAGTAAACTATCTAAGCATCACCAAAATTCAATTTTATTAACCTTTATTGAAAAGTAAAAGACTTGCAACAATACTACGAAGATGTGTAAAGACATAATGTATGATTTTCATCACGAATGTGACTTTTAGGGTCAAAGAATAGAAACAAGTAAATGTCCCTTAGAGTGAATTTCGTCATCCTTGATTGTCATACATTCCATGCTAAGTGCAAAAACGAGATCATTGTTGGTACAAGTCACAATGCTAACACTACTCATACGTCCAAATTGTATAATACTTTTTATCCCCGTAATCCTAGTTATTATAAAAGGAAATGGGTTACTAGCATTTTTAACTATTTGTCATGGATCACAAGTGATTCATATTGACTTATTTGAGTAGTTATTAGTCCGAAAGCAAAGTAGCACGATTTAATCGATAGTTAGCCGAAGGACAAAATCTTTTAAAACGGCTTCTCGTGTATCTCCTTAAGTTCATATCTTGGCATAACTCGTTTCACGATTTGAGACCTTTCTCGGACCGATATTTGGCATGTACTTCATACTTCAAATCTTGGGAAGACGTTCTTCAAATTATGGTCTTCTCTTCATATATTTGGAATTTCTTCACTTGACATTTTTGAGAGATTCTTCATATTTGGACCACGACTTCATCATTTTTCTTCAATCTTTATTTTGGACTTTGATATACAACGATCCGCCTCTTTTTCGGACTTGGATATATTTATCCTCATACCTTGTTAGGGCATTTTTGGATAGATTTTATCCATGATCTTTAGGGGAGTAATTGCTTTTCGTCGTGTGTCTCGATCCTTCATATTGATTTAGGAACAATGATACTTCACATAATCTTGGATCTTTAGCAACAAAATATAGCTCCTCATGCCTTGTTAGGGCCTTTTTGGATATTCACCAATCTTCGCGTCCCGCTTCAATAAGTTATTCCTTGGCTATGAACTCTATTCAACCCCGAGCAACTTTTAGACGATCTTGCGCTAGAGGCTAAGTAACCTTTCCAATCGTACGACCTTACTTATTGCAATTATTTTTATTCCTAATTCATTGATCTTATGGGATGAAAAAGCCACAATTAAAAACATATGAGTTTTTGAAAGAACATTTTTTTCATGTTCTACGTTTAGCATGATCACTTGTCTAACTCTATCATCTCTCGTTCTTCACTATATAAAGACCTCTAATTAAAGAGACTCGTGAATACTTAGCCATGCAAGTCAAAATTAAGCCAAATTTGGATTAGCTTTCATTAAGACTATATCAAATCAAAGTTTTGGGTTTTCAAGCCACCTATAGGATCTTGCACTTTCTTGGACTTTTTCAAGTTTAGAGAATGCATTTTATAGTTCCCTTGATAAGTGACTTTCTAGGATCAATTATAGGAACTTGCGAAAAGTTCTTGTTCTTAACCCGAATGAGCTAAGACTTTCGCGTTTTAAAGTTCCCTATATAAAAGTCTAGCAAAACTTGAATTGAGCGGGTTAAGGAATGTAAATGGCTCCAAATGCCCATCAAGTCAAAAATTAGCTCTTATTCTACCTATCGGAAAATATACATTCGTGTCTTAAAAAAAAATTATGAAAACTAAGAAATTTTTTAAAATTTGGCCATTTTTAGCCTTATTAGCAACAAAACAAAACAAAACATTGAAAGTTGGAAAACGTGAGGGCGTAGCAAAGCAAGTATCTATTCACCCCCATACTAAAAGTAAACATTGTCCTCAATGTTTCGAGTCTAAAGGTGGAGCACCCCCATACTAGAGACGAAGAATCGAATGCTTAGGATCTAGCATGGAAAGGGTGATCAACAATATATCTAAAGCCATTTATTAAGTATGCTAAAAGATAATTGTTAGAACAATAAAGGATATGTCAATGGATTCGTGAAAAACTTCTTCAAGCAAACGATGGAGGCTCACGTAAACGAACACGAGAGTCTTCAATCGTAGATGATGATGATCTAGATAACACAATCACAAACAACCACGAGACAACGAGTAGGAAGGGAACAAATCCCCTCTAATTAGTTATTAGTAAGCATAAAAGGATAAGCATGGGATCTCCCCCATGAGGCACCTCGTTTTTGATTACCGAGTCATGAGCTCGACTCGATCCCCTCAATGCTAATTATCATTGGGGAAGGTGACTTGGTCGAGGTCAACCATTGAAGGAATTTCCTCACCAGAGTAGTGCTTAAGCCTATGTCCATTCACCTGAAGTTAGGACCATCATCTTGAGCTAGCTCGATGGTCCCATAAGGAAATACTTGTGTAACGGTGAAAGGACCCGACCTACGAGATTTCAATTTCCCGGAAAATATCTTAAGTCTAGAGTTAAAAAGTAACACTTGATCACCAACGTTAAAAACCCGGTTTTTAATCTTTGCATCATGAAACTTTTTAGTCTTTTCTTTGAAAATCAATGAATTTTCATAAGCATTGTCTCTTAGTTCATCCAGTTCATTCAATTGTATTTTCCGGTGATCTCCCACGGTCTTTAAGTCAAAGTTTGCATGCTTAAGGGCCCAATATGCCTTGTGCTCCAATTCAATGGGCAAATGACAATTCTTCCTATAGACTAACTTATAAGGAGTACAACCGATAGGTGTCTTATAAGCGGTCCTAAAGGCCCATAAAGCGTCATCGAGTTTGTCGGACCATGAAGCACGGTTTTCTCCAATCGACCTCTCTAAAATCCTCTTTAAATCTCGGTTCGAAACCTCGACTTGCCCACTCGTTTGCGGGTGATAAGCCGTGAAAGACGATGAGTACATCCATATTTTATTAAGACCTTTTCGAATTGGTCATTACAAAAATGGGTTCTACGATCGCTTATAATAGCACGAGGGGTTCCGAACCGAGAGAATAGTTGCTTCAAAAACTTCACTACCACAAGAGCATCATTAGTAGGTAAAGCCTTAGCTTCCACCCACTTAGAAAGGTATTCCACCGCGACGAGGATATACTTGTTACCATGAGACGATGGGAACGGCCCCATAAAGTCTATGCCCCAAATGTCGAAAATCTCACACACTTGAATTATGTTTTGCAGCATTTCATCACGTTGAGACGATTTTCCTTGACGTTGGCACGAATCACACGACTTCACAAGTGCGTGTGCATCACGATAGATAGAAGGCCAAAAGAAGCCGACATCGAATACTTTCTTAGCCGTGAGATTAGCACCGTGGTGACCACCCGTGGGCCCCTCGTGACAAGCTCTAAGGATATTAGAAGCTTCGGCTCCAAAAACACAACGTCGAACGAGTTGATCCTCACAAACCCGAAAGAGATAAGGGTCGTCCCAAAAATAGAACTTGACGTCATGAAAGAATTTTCGCTTTTTTTGTGTCGTCATACCCTTGATTATGAAATTCCCCGCATGGTAATTTGCAATGTCGGCAAACCATGGGGTGGTGTCTTTATGATTCACTACACCGAGAGTCTCGAGAGGAAATGTCTCGGTGATTTCCTTGTTCTCGAAAACATCTTTGTGAGGATCTTCTAGACGAGAGAGATGATCGGCCGCTAGATTCTCGGCTCCTTTTTTGTCAAGCACGGTGACATCAAATTCTTGGAGGAGGAGCATCCAACGAAGCAATCTCGGCTTAGCATCTTGCTTAGCTAAGAGATACTTGATAGCCGAATGGTCGGTATACACGATGCTTTTAGTTAAGACGAGATAAGGTCGGAATTTCTCAAAAGCATAGACCACGGCAAGGAATTCCTTTTCCGTTGTGGTGTACTTTAATTGAGCCTCGGTCATCGTTTTACTAGCGTAATGGATAGGACGGAAATGCTTTTCATAACGTTGCCCTAAGACGGCCCCTATAGCATAATCACTTGCATCACACATGATTTCAAAGGGTAAGTCCCAATTAGGAGCAACAAGAATGGGAGCTTCGGTAAGTTTCCTTTTGAGAGTTTCGAAAGCTCTAACACAATCCTCATTGAAATTAAATGGAGCATCCTTCTCGAGAAGGTGTGTCATAGGTCGAGAGATTTTCGAAAAGTCTTGATGAAACGACGATAAAAGCCCGCGTGGCCTAGGAAACTCCTAACTCCCTTAACGGTTTTGGGATGAGGTAACTTAGCGATGACGTCTACCTTAGCTTTATCGACCTCAATCCCCGCTTTAGAGACCTTATGTCCTAAGACGATTCCTTTTTTACACATAAAATGACATTTTTCCCAATTAAGCACAAGATTGGTTTCTTCACAACGTTTTAACATTTGCTCGAGATTAGATAAACACGACGTGAACGAATTGCCAAACATCGAAAAGTCATCCATAAACACTTCCATCGACTTCTCGATCATATCGTGAAAAATGGCCATCATACACCGTTGAAACGTACCCGGTGCATTACAAAGTCCGAAAAGCATCCTACGATAAGCAAACGTTCCATAAGGACACGTAAACGTAGTCTTCTCTTGATCACGAGGGTCGATAGGGATTTGAAAGTAACCGGAAAAACCATCTAAAAAGCAATAGAATTCGTTTCCCGCGAGTCGCTCCAACATTTGATCCATGAAGGGCAAAGGAAAATGGTCTTTACGAGTGGCGTCATTTAACTTTCGGTAGTCAATACACACCCTCCAACCGGTCACAACACGAGTGGGAATTAACTCATTGTTTTCATTAGGCACAACGGTCATTCCTCCCTTTTTAGGGACACAATGGATTAGGCTCACCCATGAGCTATCGGAGATAGGATAAATCATTCCCGCGTCAAGGAGTTTTAAAACTTCCTTTTTAATGACATTGTGAATTTTGGGATTCACCCTTCTTTGACTTTGAATTGCGGGTTTGTAGTCCTCCTCCATTAAAATCTTGTGAGTACAAAATTTTGGGTCAATACCCTTAATGTCGGAAATTTTCCACGCAATTGCCCCTTTATGAGCTTTAAGAACTTTCAAGAGATCGGTTTTTTCATCATTAGCAAGACCTCTTGCAATAATAACCGGCAACTTGTCATCACCTTCCAAGAATGCGTATTCAAGGTGAGAAGGAAGATCTTTCAAGTCAAGGATAGGTGGTTCCTCGATTGAAGATTTTGGATCAACACTCATAACTTCCATCGGCGGAAGAAATGGTGGAATAGAAGTATCATCACTAATAAACACCTCATTTTCATTGTCGATTTCATTTGAAGTAAAATCGCCTTCTTGGAATGGAGTGAGATTTGGTGTAGAATTAGCAAGAATTGGATCCAAAATAGTGGGATTGCCATTTGACGAGCTATCGGAAAAACCTAACACTTTTTGTGAAAACTCATCGCAAACCACATCAACTAAATCAATGTGATTGATGGTAGCGATTGCATAAACATGAGAAGGTTTCTAGTTTTGAGTAGCGTTTATAACAAGTTCCTCTTCGTTGAATCTCAAAGTGATAGTTATTGCATGAACGACGATAAGCGATCTCGAGGTGTCTAAAAAGGAACGACCTAAAATTAGAGGAACTTGAGGATCCGCGGGGATGTCAACTACTATAAAATCAACGGGATAGTAGAACTTCCCCACTTTCACGAAAACATCTTCGGCTACTCCACATGCTAAAATCGTAGAATGATCGGCCATCTCGATAGACATGGTCGAAGGAGTAAGAGCCGGAAGCGAAAGCGATTTCCAAATGGAAAATGGCATCAAATTAATGCTCGCACCAAGATCGGCCAAGGCGAGGCATTCTTTCATATCTTGTATGTCACAAGGAATGAGAAACTTTCTGGGGTCACCAACTTTTTCCGGTATGCGGTCAAGATAAACCGAAGAACAATTAGCAAGCTTTGAAAGCTTTTCCTTATCGCTCATCATACTTTTAAAAGTGGAAGCGAAACAAGGCATATATAACAACGCATCGGCTAAACTCACATCAAAATGCACTTGTTGAAACATTTTTATAAAAAGATCGATTTGTTGTTTGTTACGTTCTTGCAATTTCTCTTTGTTTCGTCTCGAAGGGTAAGGTAAGGGTGGTGTGGGTTGGACATTAGGCAACGGCCTTGGAATCTCGGGTTCCACAATTAGTATTGGTTCAACCGTAGGTGTGGTATGAGCGGTACTTCGTGGGATTGTAATGTGCTCCTTTTCGACCACCACCTCGGGTTCTTTCTCTTTTTCCTTCTCCGTAGAAGTACTTGGACGAGAAATGGGTTCTTTGAAAGTTTTACCACTACGAGTAGTAATAACCTTCATTTCTCCCTTCGGGTTTGCAATGGTATCACTAGGAAGACCACCCGAGGAAGAGGGTTTACACATGATTGCTACAAACATTTTTGCCATTCGATCCTCAAATTTCGATTGCCTAGCATCCGCTTTTAACAATTCTTGCTTAATCTCATGTTGTCCTTGTTCCATCTTTTGTTGATTTTGTTGAAGACGTTGGATATTTCCTTCCATTTTATTTGCATAAGTTTTAAGTTCATTAGCAAGTTCGTTTTTAAGCTCGTTTTTCAACTCGGATCTTAAGCTAATCATCTCAAGTTGCATGTTATCAAATTTAGCATCATTTGCTTTAGCATAATCCAAAAATTCTCCTTGAAGATTTTTAGTGTGAGCATTTTGAAAACCTTGTGTAGTGTTTTGAAAATCACGGTTTTGGTTTTGATTAGTGACTTGTCCATTCCCACTTTGATAATTCCCTTTGTTGTAGTTACGTGAATTTACTTGATAATTACCACCTTGGTTGTTGTTTCGAGAGTTATTAGCATTTTGATTTGGTGGAGCTTGATTTGGGCTGGAACCTTGGCCGTTTTGGTTGTAAGTTCCCGTTGCTACATAAGCACTCGAAGTGTTACCACCGGCGGTAATACAATCGGAAAGATCATGAGCTCCACCACAAGACAAACAACTCTTTTCAACCGCTTTAACCGAAGCGGAATTCAAAGCCTCTTGAGCTTTCCAATGAGTCATAAGATTAGCAAATCTATCGAAAAACCGATTTTCCTCATTAGCTTCATCATGTAAGGCATCAATGCTACGAGACGATGACGACGATGACGAACCCAAATTAGCAACACTCGGTGTGTTACGAGGGCTATAAACCTTATATCTATTGTCGATAATCTTTAAAGCTTCATTGGTCGTTTTGCACAAAAAATTACCACCCGCGGCGGCATTCAAGTAATCTCGTTCATGATCATTAAGGCCATCATAAAAAGTATCAATTTGATGCAATTCCGAAAAATCATGGTGTGGACATTCATGTAACATTTCTTTAAAGCGTTCCCATGCCATTGAAAAACTTTCATTATTTCTTTGCACAAATCTTGAAATCTCATTTTTCAAATGTGTTGTTTTAGATGGTGGAAAAAATTTGTTCACAAACATAGAAACGCGATCACCCCATGTCAAAATCGAATTTGGCGGTTCTTTCTCAAGCCAAATTTTTGCGGGTCCATCTAACGAGTATGGAAACAACATCATCTTAATGGCGTCATGTGGAACATCCTTAAACTTGCTAGTAGCGGTGAGACGATTAAAATTCCTTATGTGATAATGCGGGTTGTCTTTCTCATGACCTCTAAACTTATTTGCTTGCAACATCGACATTAAACCCGTCTTAATCTCGAAATTCTCCGCAAGGATAGCGGGAATCACAATGGCCTCTCCAAAACCCTCGGTGGGTGCTTGTAGCAACTCCATCATAGTACGATTAGCCATGACGACTTCTTGTTCTACAATAGGTTCAACAATTGGAGTTTGTTCTTCAATCAACGTCTTTTGATTGGCTTGCTTTTGAAGACGTTTACGAGCTCGTTTTGCTTGATTACGAGTGATCATAAACTTCACGAAGAATGTGAGGTGAGCAAAGAAGATTCTTTTTGGGTGTTTTGTGAATTTTCAATTTTTTTGTGTTTTTGATTGTTTTTAATTTTTTGGATTATGGTGTATCTTCGTAGACAACAATCTACCAAATCTCTCATCGAATCAAACTCTTGATTAAAGAAGCCTCAAAGGAATGAAAACGATCACGTGGAGTGAACGCCTTCGAATTACTTTAGAACTTTGGTGAAAACCAAATTGTTCAAGAGGGTTTAATCACAAAGAAAACCAAGCAAATATATTATACGTAATAATACTTTGGGCGGCAAAACCCTCGATTAGCCTTCAATCTCAAAATACTCACAAGCAAGCGGGGAAACAGGCGCGAAGCACTTAAGAGCCTTTTTCCTTAGGGTATATTTTATAATACCCGCCTTATACCCACCTTATAGTTCGTATTTTTCAAAATCGAGCTTCATGAAACTATTTATCTATTTTTGCCTTTTTCTTTTCGTTTGAGATTCGAATACAATAATTAGGAGATCAAATCCCAATTAAGGTTGTGTTTTCACACTTTTGGAGATATTTTGTATTGATTGTGATACTTAATACAATATAGTAATAATAATTTCACAAGAAAAAACAAAAAAACCGATAATACGTATTAGTAGAGTTCTACTAATACAAATACTATTTATGGTTAATATTAAAAACAACAAGAAAAATTAATCACGACACACCTCCCCTGCAGCGGCGCCAAAATGATTGTAGTAAAATACGACCTTTTAGGAAAAAGGCGTAAAAGCGGTAAGTATTAAATACGACGGTTTAGGAAAACCGTGTACAAATGACCCTAAGGTGAAAGTTCGTTTCCCAAGGAGGTATATGTGTGTGACTAAAATGTTAAATGTTTTTGATTAATATTTGATGGAAAGAAGAAAGAAAATGACGGAATACGCTAAAAACTAGGTTACGACGATAAAAACGCGAATCGTAAAACTCGACAAAAAACCAAACTCCACTAAAAATTACAAAAATTTTAATCTAAGTTGAGAAAAATGTGACAAAATCAAAAGTGAAAACCAAATTTTATATATCCTTCTTGATTATTTTATATTAAATAATACATTTTAAAGAAAAACCGAAAATTAAATAAAATAATCTGAAAGTGATTTTTAAAATTTTACTTTTTTCTAAACCTTAATTATGTTAAATAAATTCTAAAAACTATTTTTTGGAAATTTATCTAAACCTTTTTCTATTTTTTTATTCCCAAAAAACGATTTTTCAGAGAAAAATGCATAATAAATAAAATAATAAACGAAAAAAATTGAGACTTTGACAGAAAAATCAAGAAAATGCTACTGAACGTAGGAAAATTAAGAAGTATGAAAAATCTTGTCACAATAATCTGGGAAATAGCTTATAACTCGCGGCTTAATTAAACTAAAACAAAATAGAAAGACAATAAAAGAGTATTGGATGGGTGGGATTGCATAGAAAGGCACTTGGGTCACTGGTTAACACGTACAGCCCTCCTACGAGAGGTCCCGTGTTCGAGTCCAGGCCAAGGAGCTTTTTGGAATTTTTTTTTTTATTTTTTTTATTTTAAGATACAGTGTTCCTAACAAGTTACCCAAACACACTACTCAAACACAGAATCAATAAAAAGGAAGTGGGACGCTATATGATGCTCATCTTAACAAAGAAGCACCAACCTTCTTAAATCTCTTAAACAATCAGCAGGGAGCACTTATGTGTTTTTTGGTTTTAAGAAGCCAAAGGTATGGGCAGTAGGAACCACCTTGCTTGTTAATCTTAGAGTGTTGGTATTGCAGGCAGTACAAGGGCACCCCACAAGCAATGGACTTGTGGAAGTCTTAATATAAGCGTGATACAAGAACAAACACAAATAAAAGAGACTCACAGGCCAAAGCAACTAAATTAGATCCAAATACCCCTTTTAATCCAAACAATAGGCAAGTTCAGCTAACGCAACTAATTCAAATAGCATCAAAAGGCCAACTACAGATTTTTAACTTCTAAAATACCACTTAACAGAGATGTGCACCTAAATTCAAAGCTGGAAATCACCAATTGATAAAGATGTCGCCTGATACAATATGCACTAAACAAGCATTAAGCGCCGAAAGTAGTGAGTTTCAAGCTTAACAAACCTGATGGAAAAGCACCCAAACCCTATTGACCAAATATTGAGCATAACAAACACCTTAAATACTACTACTACACAAGATTTGAGCACTTAAAATTAAAATACTATGATTATATGATTGCTGGTGTACCTTACAAATCTATATGACAGAAAGTGGCCACAGAGACTACTCTTGGTGAATATTATGCGAATTAACCCAAGCAAAAGGCACTTCTTAGTCTATAAATCAAATATGAAACACGAGTAAGAGAAGAAAAACTAAAGATTCGAGTTCCAAAGCTTTCTAAACCCTAGACCCAAACAACCCTTTAGAATATTTCTTCAAAATATTTCTACTGTTATTAGAAGGTTTTGACAAAAATAAGAAACACAAAGATAAGAATAGAACACAACAAAGATATGAGATAAGATTAACTCAAATAAACCAGTTAAGCACATAAATCATACCAATCACATAAACCACCAAAATTTAGACAGAAAGAAAAAAAAGTAAAGAAGGTTTCAAGACAAACCTCCAAGGTGTACATCCACACCTGGGGTATAATGAACTTAAGTGGCTGCTCAAAATGCCACTAGCTTCCACACTTCGTACCTGCAAATCACAAAACTAAGAGATATACAGATTCCAAAATCCACAAACACTATGATGAGACAACTTTGAATCCGACAGAAACCAACAGAACACTTTGAATAAATTTAAAGAAAGAAACTTCCAAAAACCCTTTTTAAAAACCTTTTTCAAACAAAAACTAATCAGGAACAATGGACTCTAATCTTTCTTCAAACAATACCACCTTCAATGATCATAAAAGGGAATTATAACTGCTAAAAAGCAGAATACCAAATTTTATATCACTTGAAAGGAATTACAGGTTTATAAAAGAAAGAAAGAGACAAAAGGTTCATCACAGGTGATGACTCTTTTTATAGGCAATGAAAACACTATTCACAAACCCTAAATATTACATAAAGTTCTTAAATTGGCCCTAAGAATCTTCCAGAATTGGTCTTGATGTTTGCCAGCCTGTTTTGGTTGATCTTGATCGTCCATTTAGGTCCTTGGGGACCAAGGGATGCCTGTGGTTCGTAGATATTGCCATATCATCATTCCTGCCAAGTGTCGACTGCATATTGGAGCAGGGGAGACCTTGTGGGGTCTCTTTGGTAGTGGAGATGGAGATATCAAAGTTGGGATTTGTTTGATATGATGTGAATCATACGAGGGAGGGATCAATTTTTCTTTTCCCTTTGATTTGTTTTATTTTGATCCTGGGTAATAAGAACTTGGCACAGTAAATAATATTTCTATAGTGTCATGTTACCCGCTTTTTTCTCTCTTGTTTAAACTTTGTTTTTGTGCAACTATGGTCCCTGGTGTTCTTTTTTTCTTTCATCTTGTGGTAAATTGCTTTAAACTTCCATTTCCTTTGTTATTATCTTTATCAACTTGGCAGTTTTGGCACATAACTTTCCTTATGGCTTCTTTGTCATTTCTTTTGATCTTCAAGGGCTGATCTTGTATAATCTTGATACTTAAAGGACTTTTCTTGTATCTTTGACATTTGGAAGGACTATTCTTGACAAACCTTCAAAAGTGAGGGACCATTCTTGTCATTCTTCAATTCTTCAAGGACTAAACTTTGGAAATTCATGATTTGAGCCCGGTTCTTTGTACGGCTTCGTCTCTCGTGTCTGTTTTTGCTTGTTTCTTGTGATCTTTTGTCTTTTTTTTCACGACATCCATACCTAAAATACACAAGTAAACAAACACAAGCATATATATGGTATTTTATGATATTTTTATGCATTTAAAGCCCGAAAAGAACGATGAGATCATGTATAAATGCCATCTCATCAAAGTTCTCTTTAAAAACCCTTTATCTGGGATCTCTTCTGTGTACCCAATTGTTCCAAAAATGATTTGACCTTGGTATAATCTGGAACTTCCTCATAATCCCCCGAACGCGAAAAATAATTTAACCCCATTGTCTTTCTAAATAAATGTACCCCAAATTTCCCTTGTAATTCAGCCAAAGGAGAATTAAATTCAAATGATCTTTTGTTCGAGGAGGATTTAGCAGTGAACCAAAACTCCCTTAAAATCTCTTGAAACATGACTTCTGGATTTTTAAGCAAAGCCTTGTGTAGAACACATTTGGACACAAAATTCATAACCTCACCTCCAGGGGCGAAGGTTATTGTTTTGGGGTTGACTAATAAAAGGTTTTTTGATTTGATAATGATATTTTCAACGGGTAAGTTAACAAGTGATGATGGGATTAGGGTTTGTTCTTTTGATGAGGATTCTGCGATTTTTCTTCTTGATAAGAGAGAGAAGGTTGTGTGTGTGTTTTGATTTAAAATCTTTTAAACAATAAAATGGTTTTGATGTTTAAGAACCTTAAATAAAACTTATGCAAGATTTTGGTTAGATTTATACCCGTTTTTGAGTAAATTTTTAGTTTTTAGGGTTTCTTTTTCACTTTTGGCTCAAATTTTCTCATTAATGCTCTGGATAAACGAGTGATTTCTAACACATTGAACAGTGTAATGTCACTCGTGCCGCATGTTGGTCCCTTGTAAATCGTTATTACTTATCAACCTTAAGTAATAACTCTTTACCAAGACTCAAGTGTGTTGTTTTAACAATAGATAAGAACTATGAACAATTAAAACAACAATACCAATAACTTTTCAACGTATAGACTTTTATTAGAATCAAATAAAGAATCTATAACCCACTTTGTTTGCGGTATAACAAATTGGTTGAATGACAATGGGTTGTGATCTCCTCTACTTAAACGCATAACCAAAGTTAAAGTCTAAGCTCCAATCTAAACGTTCATATGCTTCTTGGTTATATGGTTTAGTTGGTATCGAGAGAGAAAGGTTTTCTAGAGTTTATACTCTTGTATTGGTTAACCCTTTCTCTCTCAATGTACATTCCTTTTATAGTCAGTGTAAACTAGGGTTTGCATTTGCATGTTTTAATGCATGGGTTTATCCAGTGGGTGGTTGATGCCCATGCTGGATAAGCAGTACAAAGTACATATTAAACTATTCTATAAAAGATAAAAGTTTTACTTATATCTAAGTATACAAGCAACCTACTTTGACTTAAAGTTATCTTTTCCCGCCTAATGCAAACCATCAGAATGCTGAAGAGTCTTCAGTATCCTAGAGGAGATCGACATCATTCAGTTTAGTATTGTCAAACCAAACTGAACTGAAAGCTCTTCTTCAGTCCTTGTTCTTCAGCAACTAGACCGCCTAGTATTTGAAGCGAAGACTCCTTTGTCTTCTAAGTTAACTGGAAGAGGAATGATGAACGTTCTTCACCTACAAACTCTTCAGTAGGAACTTTGTTCCTCTGGTTATCCTTCACCAGACTGGCCTTACTGCTGAGCTTGAAACACTTAGGGGGATTTTATATTCAAATCCTAGAGTTTCTTCAGGGTAAGTAAATACTGACCCAACAATCTCCCCCTATTTGGATATACAAATAGCCTAAGTCTAATGTCAGTAGTAAGTGAGCATAACAACTTCTTCTTACTTGCACTGAACAATTAAATACTTATAAACATCAGATAATCATTTATTCATGAACATTACAAATTACAACAAAAATAATAAAAATGATTATTCAATTCTCCTTAGGCCTAAGTTCTTCAATTATGGGAGTTTGAGTTAATGAATCTGAGTTTCTGTCGTCCAATATAGCAAGCAAGCACATGCTGAAGGTTTTACCAGCATCAGTACGTCCTGGACCTCCATGTTGAGAGTAAAAAATCCTTTCAACATTCGAGAGAAGTTTATTGTTCATTTCATCAAGGTCACTGATGCCTACAAAGTCTTGACATTCTTGATGATTGAACATTATTATTCCCAGTTTTGGTTCGTCCAGTACATGACCAGGGAGATGATTTTGAAACTGAACAAAGCCTTTGTATTTCTTTGTTCTGACAAAGATGTCACCCACTTCAGGTTGTATCAGATTGGCTCTTTTGTTCAGCTCTAGTATAGGATCTTGATCCTCCAGAGAAACTTGAGTGCTGATGTTCAGAATCTCACCCAGTCTTTCATGATTTCTCATAAAGTGCTTAATTCTGGTGCGAACTTCATCCCATCTCTTGGATTTACTTTTCTTAATCTTCACACTCATTTCAATCCACTCAGTGTGAGAAAGTTCTTTTCCTTGGAAGTTTTCAATTATCTCATCAGTTCCATCACCTTTATAGAACTAGAGATGAATATCACCTCTGCTAGTCATCATATCGATATTGGTGATTTGTGAGAGATTTCTTCTGTTCATCCTTGTTATACAAAAATTTTCATATAAAATTTTCTTCTTGAAAAGACTTTCTACTTCAGTTTTCCCAATTTGTTCATACAAGCTTATCTTTAGATCTCTTAGCTTTTCTTCTTGCTGAAGCTTGTACAACTTGTCAAGTTCTTCCTGAGTGGCCACCCCAGCTTTGATCAGTCGATCATTCAGTGTATAATCTCCTTTGTTCTTGGGTTTGATAGGGGGTGAGCCACTATCAGTTGTGTCTTCACTTGTGGTCAGCCCATCCATATGATCATTCTTGGCTGATGACTCCCCCTTACACTTTGCTGGGCTCTTTTCAGTAATTGGTGACTCATAGACAACAAATGTTTCCTGAGCCTTCTTTTGGGCATTTTTCTAAAAGAGCTGCTGGATAATGTTTTTCTCCCCTTTAGCAGAAGACTGCCCAACAGCTTCTGATGACCCACCAGCAGGGAAGATGCCACTAAGATGATCAAGAGTGGCAGATACCTTGGCCAACATGGCTGGAACAGTTTCAAGAGCATTTAATTTCTTCTGAACCTCATCAGATATGGTCAGCTTTTGTTTCTTCAACAACGCCACTCTATCTTTAATCTTGGACACAGAATCAAAAAAAGCATTAACTTGGCCAGGCACAGGTGTGAATTCTGGTGGAAATTTCATGGAAGCACCGTTGATGGAGTCCATGAGAGATGACATCTCTTGCTTTAAGGAAGTGGTAGTGGCCACATCTTTGATTAGTGGCTTCAAAGCAGCAATGATGACATCCTTGATTTGTTCAGCAGAAGGAGGAATTGGTCTTGCCTTAAGAGTTGAGGTTTCAGATATCAGCAAGCACCTTTTCTTCCTTCAATCTAGCCACATGTGATTGAAGAATCAAACTTGATATGTTAATTCTTTTACCTGTTCAGTTCTGGGGGATGGTGGCTTTGGTGTTGCATCAACAGTTTCTTTATCACTGTCATCAAGGTTGACTGGAATTCTTTCACTGAACCCTAGTTCCTTTTCCAAATCATCACCAGTCATGCTGAATACAAATGAAGGCAAGTGTCCCACCTTGGCACCAGTAGTGAGATTCACTTCCTTGGGTGTCTTCTGAGCATCACCTCTAGTGTGAGGATCAGTTTCAAGTCCTTCACCACCAGGGTTGGTTTTACCTGATGGATCCTGAGAAAGAGTCCATGATAAGTTAAGATCAATGATAATGTTTTTGGTTCCTTCAGTAGGACCCTGTTGTGGGGGAACTACATCATTAGAAACAGATAGGCCAGGGTCAGCATCAGCTGTTAGATTTGCTGACACATCATTCCCTGATGTAGACTTAGAGTGACAAGTGATAGGAATTAGTAATGAATTAGGAATTATATTCAGATTTAAAGTACCTACCAATGCTGACTCCACACTACTGAGCTGAGGGTGAGCTCCATCTTCACCCTTCTCTCTTAAAGAAGTTAAGAGAGGGGTTGCCTTCTGGGCCTCTTTATGCATGTCACCTCCAGCAGAGACTGAAGGTGACGGCTGGCTGGGGTTCTTGTCCTTGGCCAAGGACGTTTTCTTCTTCAAAACATGGCCTTGAGATTCATCAGCAATCTTCTTTAAGGAAGATTATGTGAGGGCTTTCCTCTTTCTGGACTCACGTCTAACCTTCTTAGTATTAACTGACGTTTGCTTCTGACGAGGTCCAGATGAAGCTCCAGGCTTTTCGCCTTTCAGATCCCCTTCTCTAGTTGGAGGAGTGTCTTTTGGAGCTTTGTACACTACTGGACCATATTCTGAACAGATGTCCAGCATGGGTTGTGTAAGAGGAGGATCAATGGTGCTGACTGGAATGTTCTAGCGAGTAAGATCAAATGGTCGAAAAATTAGTTTATCTCCATTGATTTTTGAAAAGTCATCACCAAGATGGTCAGCAAAGAGGAGATATAGAAATCTGGTGTAAACAACGTTTTTTTCTCTTGTCTTTTTCTCCAGCTTCCCATGGATCTTCAAAAAGAATCCTCCCAAAATCAGCGTTAATTCCCTTGGCCAGACAGTATAAAATAATAGCATCTTTTTGGTTGATCTGGTCAAGGCCTCCAGTTTTTCCCCCAAACATTCAATAAGAATTTACATCAGCAACTTCCACCTTGGTGGCAAACAACTTCTTTTTAACCCCCCTTTATCAGTAATTTCTTCAGTATACCCAATTTATTTAAAGAAATTTTTAACTATCATAAAATCATCAGGTATATCCTCATAATCACTAGGGTTTTCCAAATAATTTAGACCCAAAACCTTTCTAAATAATTTTAACCCAAATCTACCATGAATCCCAACCGTGGTAGAATCAAACTCAATGGACTTCTTGTTGTTAGAAGCCTTTGCTATGAACCAAAATTATTTTAGGACATTTTGAAACATCATACCAGGATCCTCAAATAATGCATACCTTAAAACACTTTTGGACAGGTAAGTCATAACTTTTTCCCCAGGAACAGACTTAATGGATTCAAGTTTGAGTAAGGTGATGTTGTTGGGCTTGAAGAAGATATCATCAATGCGAAAAGTCACATGGGTGGATGGGTTGAGAGTGATCTTAGCAATCTTTGGGGAAGAAGATGATTCCGACATTGTTGTTTCTGTGTGTGTTTTTTGAAAGAGAGAGAGTTTGTGTGTGTGTTTTTGATGAAAAGATTTGTAAGCGTGGAATGAAATCCAATTGTAAGGGATTATATAAAAACATGAACTGATTTGTAAAAAGTTTTTAAAACCATTTGAAAAAATTATAAATCTTTTAGGGTTTCTTTTGAACATTTGGCACAAACTCTCTCATTAATGTTCTACAAAAAGGTATGATTTTCTGTTGCTTTGAACAGTGAAACGCCTCATGTGTCAGGGAGTTGTTGACTGTGGATGGAGACGTTTGAAATTTCCTTAATTAACAAATGACACCTTTTGAAAGAATGTTTGTTTTATTCACAAGAAAAATTCAATGCCATTTAATACTTTTCATCACATGATTGATTTGTTTTAAATGCTGTTGCTCAGATATGCTGAAGCTGATGGCAATACTTGTGAGCTTCAGTGCGTCAGATGAGGCGACAAAACCCCATATACATGTTCACATAAGTGAACAAGACATATGACATTACACGCTCCTCTACTCAGGCCTAGCTACTCAGTTGTATTAAAATTTTGTTCAGCATTTGATGAAGGAACCTTTTGATGGCTGGTGATCATTTGTTCAGCTTCAGTGAATCAAATAAGGCGACAAAACATCATATACACAATCACATAAAGTGAGATAGACACATGACATTGCACACTCCTTTACTTAGACACTGCTACTTGGCATTAATCAAAATCTTTTATGAAATGCTGAACCTTCAAGCTTCTTTAGTGAATGCTGAAGGTTTAGGTTTTGTATCATCAATGTTCAACATACCAAGCTCCATTATCAATCTTTTGAAAGTTGGTTCATCAAGTGGTTTGGTGAAGATATCAGCCAATTGATACTGAGTGGGGATGAAATGTAATTCAATGTCCCCTTTCATAATATGATCTCTGGTAAAGTGATATCTGATATCAATGTGTTTTGTTCTTGAGTGAAGGACTTGATTGTTGGATAATGCAATTGCACTAGTGTTATCACAAAAGATTGGTACCTTTTCATATTCTATGTCATAATAAGCCAATTGGCTTTTCATCCAAAGAACATTGGCACAACATCTAGCAGCTGCCACATATTTAGCTTCTGCTGAAGACATGGCAATTGTTTGTTGCTTTTTAGCACTCCAACACACAAGTTTGCCACCTAGCAATTGGCAAGCACCAGATGTGCTTTTTCTATCCATATTGCATCCAACATAGTCAGAATCTGAATACCCATTTAGATCAAAACCTGAGGATTTGGGGTACTAAAGACCTAGACTTGGTGTACCTTTTAGGTATCTGAAGATTCTCTTTATAGTAGTAAGGTGTGATTCCTTTGGATCTGCTTGGTATCTTGCACAAAGGCATGTAGAGAATTGAATGTCAGGTCTGCTTGCAGTTAAGTACATGAGTGACCCAATCATACCTCTATATTGAGTCTCATTGACTGATTGTCCATTGAGATCAGACCCTAAGTTGTTTTGGGGGTACCATTGGAGTCTTCACTGAAGCACAATTGATATCATACTTCTTTAGTAGATCCTTGGCATTTTTTTCTTGATTGATGAAGATGCCTTGGTCAGATTGTTTAATCTGAAGACCGAGGAACTATGTGAGTTTTCCCATCATACTCATCTCAAACTTTCTGGTCATAAGCTTGGCAAATTGTTTACAAAGTTTCAAGCTTGTTGAACCAAAGATGATGTCATCCACATAAATTTGTACCAGAATGGTGTCAGTTTTAGATTTATAGATAAACAAGGTGCTATCTATTTTTCCTCTGACAAACTTATGTTCAATGAGAAATGTTAAGAGAGTTTCATACCATGCTCTTGGAGTATGCTTCACTCCATACAAAGCTTTGTAAAGCTTGTAGACATGATTTGGGTATTTACTACTCTCAAAGCCAGGAGGCTGTGTAACATAAACTTCTTCTCTTACGTCACCATTTAGGAATGCACTTTTGACATCCATTTGGTAGATGATGAAGTTCATGTAAGTGGCATAAGCAAGGAAGATTCGTACGGCTTCCATACGTACAACTGGAGCAAAGGTTTGATCAAAATCAACACCAGGCTCTTGATTGAATCCTTGGGCCACCAGCCTAACTTTGTTTTTGGTTACCACATTGGTTTCATCTATTTTGAGCTTATAAACCCATTTGGTGCCAGTGGTTGATTTACCATATGGAAGAGGAACCAATTTCCAAACTTTCTTTCTTTCAAATTGAGTTAGTCCCTCTTGCATGTCATTCACCATCCAGGGTATGTGAGTGCTTCAGAAACCTTTGTAGGTTCAATTTCTGAGAGAAAGTTTGCATATAGGCATTCTCCAGATGAAGCAACACTTAGTTTCTTTGCCATAGATCTAGTGACTCTACCTTCACCACGATTGCCTATTATGTTCACCAGCTGTATGTGACTATTATTAGTCCAAGATTTTTGTGGAGCTGGAGAATAGGCATTGGTATCATGATTAGAGATAGAACTTGGAAGTCCATGACATGGAGTTGGATTATCTCTAGTGTCTGCTGAAGGATATTCAATAAACAAAGGTTCAATCAATGGAGGGCTTCCTTCTTGGTCAGAAGCAACGTATCCAAGACATAATTCCCTAGAGATAGTAGGAGAGCTTTGAGTAGAGGGCTTAGATTGTTCATCACTAGCTTCATTAGATTGATCATTTTGATCATGTGTGTCAGCATGCTGATTGTTTTGAAACTGACCATTTTGGTCAATTGTGTTTCTTTGCTGATCATTTTGATCATTTTGAGACTGATCATTTTGATTATTTGATTGACAGCCATCAATATTTGATACAAGAGAATTTCTTTTTGTAGGACTTGTCATATCTTCAAATGGATCAATATGAGGAACTGAATTGCTTGTTTTATATTTTTGAGAAGGCTCATAATGATGAAATTCATCAGATGGATAGTTGTGAGATTCATGAATATGAAGTTCATCATCTAATGGATTTGTAAATTTGAGAGCTTCAGAACTTTCATTGAAAGTGATGTGCTAAGTTTCTTCAATACATTGTCTTCTTGTGTTAAAGACTCTATACGCTTTAGATACTAGAGAGTATCCAAGGAAGTAACCATCATCAGATTTTTCATCAAAATTCCCAAGGTGATCCTTGTGATTGTGAATGAATACTGGAGACCCAAACACATGTAAGAATGAAATGTTTGGAATTATCCCCCTGAAGACTTCATAGGGAGACTTCATGTGTCTCTTCACAATGATGGATTTATTTTGAGTGTAGCAAGTAGTGGCTACAACATCAGTCCAAAAATGCTTAGAGAGAGCAGATCCAACAACCATTGTCCTTGCTACTTCAATCAAAGTTCTGTTCCTTCTTTCAGCCACACCATTTTGTTCAGGTGTGTAAGGAGATGAGAAATTTTAGGAAATTCCTTTGTCATCACAGAATTTGATCAGTGTTTGATTTCTGAATTCAGTGCCATTGTCAGTTCTGAGTTGTTTGACATGAGTGTCAATTTGATTTTCAACTCTTTTGATGAAAGACATAATGGCATCTGGTGCATGGATTTTCTTTGTTAGAAAATATACCCAGGTGTACCTAGAGTACTCATCAACAATGACAAGTGTATATTCTGCATGGCAAATGGCCCTAGGTGATACTGGGCCAAATAAGTCCATGTGAAGCAAGTGAAGACTTTCTTTAATTAAGAAAGTCTTCTTTGTTTTGAAACTGGCCCTATGGTGCTTCCTTTTTTCACATGTTGAGCATGGTTTATCCTTGGAATAGACAAGTGAATGAAGACCAATAACAAGATTTTGTTTTGCCGGAAGAGTTACTGTTTTGAAATTAAGATGTGAGAGCCTCTTATGCCAAAGCCAGTTGGTAATGTTGTAAGCTTTAGCAAAGAAACATGTTTCCTGAGTAGAGTTCATGTTCATGACATAAACATCTTTGACTCTGGGAGCAATCATCACAATTTCATGATTGGAGTTGAAGATTGTACCTTTTTGTCATCAAACAACACTAGATACTTTGCATCACAAAGTTGACTGATGCTGATGAGGTTGTGCTTCAATCCATTGACATATGCTACCCTTGTGAAAATCATACCATTGCATTTGACTGAACCAAATCCTTCAGTAGTAGCTGATGAGTTATCACCAAAAACAACTTTAGGACCTTGTTCCTCCTTATACTTGTGCAAATAACTTTTGGTTCCAATCATATGCCTTGAGCAGCCACTATCTAGGTACCAAATAGGCTTCCTAAGATCACACTGCACAAGTTAAGGAAATGGTCAGTTTTCTTTTGAAACCCACCTTTGATGGGTGGGGGTTTTAGATCTGGAAGGTGTTCTATATCTAAAGGGTCCTCTTGATAAGGATGTGTGCGATTGCTCAGAAGAAGAAAAGGTCTGAACATCTTTTGCTTTCTTATCCTGGAGGGCTTCACCTCTTTGAACCACTCTATATGATTGTGATCAGATGTAGTGTGGACAATGCTTCCACAAGTTTCACAACATTTGGTAATAGATTTTAGGTTTCTTGGTTTAATACCTCTTCTGAGTGAGATAATTCGATTATGTCCATCAGTGTCATGGTCATAACTTCCACAAATATTACAAACAGGGTAATAGTGGCAGTCATCTGAGTGATGATTTCCCATACCACAATGAATGCATGGTGGGAAAGGCATATTGCGCCTGGAATGATGCTTCAATATTGTGAGCATCAGAACTAGTTTTAGCAAGCATATACTGAGTATGTTCACCAGTGCGATGGTCAGTCCTCTCACATTTAGTACAATAAATCACTTTTAGGCAAGTTTTAGTGAGATGGTTTTTTAAACCACATAAATCACAAGCCCTTTTAAACTGTGTCTTGTACTTGTAATGGGGAGAGTCAGAAGGTTCATCTCTTAATCGAGTTGGTGTTTGCTGCTGCCTGAGTTGCAATTTGAGATCATTGATCTCTTGCATGACAAGAGACATTCTCTCATCTTCCTCAAATCTAGCATTCATCAACTTATTTGTTGAAACTGAAGAGGTAGTTCCCATATGTGAACCTTCAGCAGGAGCTGAAGAGTTCTTTGAATTGTCAATTTTGACATGTTTGGAAGAACTACCTTTGTGTGTTGTGTGAGTCTTGATGATTGACTGAATTGATTTAGGTCCAGTAGAGGGTTCAACACTAGCCAACTTCTCCAAAGGAGGGAGTGGGGGTACTTACTTCATTCTCTAAATCATCATCTGAGTCATCCTCAATGACTGAGGACTCAACAGGTGCTGAAGAGTCAGCATTTGCTTGAAACTTAGGAAGAAGGATTCGTCTAGTGTCGTGATTGGGTAAATTCTCTTCACCTGACCTTACAACATCAGGGATAGAGCTACCATCCTCATTTGAGGCTTTGAGAAAGACAATAGAGTTGGTGCTGGAGGATCCTTCAACACCAAGCATTTTCCTTTTTTGAGCAGGAATTTGTTCATTGATGCATGATGTACCCTATCAAAGTTTCTAAGCCAAGATTTAACGATATATTTTGCTTCTTTTAGTTCAACTCTTAGGGAGTTATTTTCATCAAGAATCTCTTTTTTCAATTGTGAAAAGTAAGAATATCAAGTTTAGCTTCTTTTAGCTCTATTTGCTTACTTTCAAAATCCTCAAGTTTTAGAACAAGTTTATGATATTTTTCAAGCAAATTGTTTCTTTGTTCTTCAACAAATTTTAGATCAATACACAGGTAATCAAAGACAAATTTAATGTCATCCTTTTCCTCTAATTCAAGAAGAGTTTGTACCTTTTTGATTGTGATATTGACCTATTCACTGTTTCTAGCACTTTCTCTGGCCACAACATTGGAGTTTGACCCTTCATCATCAACAAGTGCCATTAGCACTTTTACATTAACCAATTCATCATCATCTGAAGAAACATCTTCTTCATCACATTTATAAGCTTAAACAACAAGCCCTTTGTTCTTGTCTTGCTTGGGCGCCTTGGAGGAAGAACTTTCAGTGCTCATGAGGGCCAGTCTAGCTTTAATTTCTCTGTATTTGGCCTCAAAATCTTTTGTTGGTCGAAGTTCAACCCTGTTTTGCTGAAATGAAGTAGAAGCAATTTCTTTGGTTGAAATGATGATTGACCAGATGGTCTTGATTGAGTTGGTGAGGAATAGGAAGGGATGGATGTTTTGGAGTAACAATCCCAAGCATACTAACCAGTCTTCCTTAATTTGTAGCATTCAGTGTCAACTGAAGATTTTGTGGTGCTGGATAACTTGCCTCCTTTCTTAAAGAACCTCCTAGACTTGGCCAGAAGAGCTCTTTCATGAAATTCCGTTTTGAGTTCATTCACATATTCCTCACTAGTTCTTGTGTCTTCTTCATCATCAGGACTATCTTGGTAGTCTTGGATGACAGCCTCACTGAAGAAGGTTGTAGACAAGGGTGTAGCAATGGTCAATGCTTTACTCTTGCTTCAGCCTTTATAAATCCTATCAACTAGGTTTTCTTCATATTTAAGTTTCCCAAAAAGAGAGGCTAGATCACAATCTTTAATGTGATTAGAATTTCTTAAGCTTTGATAGAAACCGAGCCACTATTTTGGCAATGTATTAACAAAAACTGTGTTGATTTCAAGTTTTGAAAGCTCAACACCATCATTCACAAGTTCATTCATCAGTGCTTTGTATCTGGTGAATGTCTGTGTGAGGGTTTCCCATTCTTTGTGCTTGAAGGTGTTGTATTGAAGCTTTAAATCCATGATTCTAGTTTCTTTCACATCAGAGGGTCCCTCATGATAGAGAATAAGGACCTCCCATGTAGATTTTGTTGTTTTGCAATTAACAACAGAACTCATTTGGTCATCTGGAAGCACAGACATGATGAGACTTTTGAGACGCTGATCTAGGTTAGCAGCTTTTCTCTCATCAGTAGTCCATTGTACTTCAGGTTTTCTATTGTCCCCAACCATGGGAACAAAAGGACCATTTTCAATGATTCCAAGGAATTGAGGTTCAATCCCAACCATGTGGACAAGAAACCTCTTCTTCCCATTTGTAAAATTAGCTACCTATAGTACAGGAGCATTATTGAGTTGGCCACCCCTATATTCTAGGGTTTGTGGTATAACTTGAGCCTTTTTTGGATCTTGATTTGAAAACTTTTAAATGAGCGGTTCAATAAAATAAGAGTTTAGCTAATCAAACTGCTCTGATACCACTTGTTGGTCCCTTGTAAATCGTTATTACTTATCAACCTTAAGTAATAACTCTTTACCAAGACTCAAGTGTGTTGTTTTAACAATAGATAAGAACTATGAACAACTAAAACAACAATACCAATAACTTTTCAACGTATAGACTTTTATTAGAATCAAATAAAGAATCTATAACCCAATTTGTTTGCGGTATAACAAAGTGGTTGAATGATAATAGGTTGTGATCTCCTCTACTTAAACGTATAACCAAAGTTAAAGTCTAAGCTCCAATCTAAACGTTCATATGCTTCTTGGCTATATGGTTTAGTTGGTATTGAGAGAGAAAGGTTTTCCAAAGTTTATACTCTTGTATTGGTTAACCCTTTCTCTCTCAAGTACACTCCTTTTATAAGAAGTGTAAACTAGGGTTTGCATTTGCATGCTTCAATGCATGGGTTTATCCAGTGGGTGGTTGATGCCCATGCTGGATAAACAGTACAAAGTACATATTAAACTATTCTAGAAAGATAAAGGTTGCACTTATATCTAAGTATACAAGCAACCTACTTTGACTTATAGTTATCTTTTCCTGCCTAATGCAAACCATCAGAATGCTGAGAGTCTTCAGTATCCTAGAGGATATCGACATCATTCAGTTTGGTATTGTCAAACCAAACTGAACTGAAAGCTCTTCTTCCGTCCTTCTTCTTCAACAACTAGACCGCCTAGTATTTGAAGCGAAGACTCCTTTGTCTTCTAAGTTATCTGGAAGAGGAATGCTGAACGTTCTTCAGCTACAAAGTATTCAGTAGGAACTTTGTTCCTCTGGTCATCCTTCACCACACTGACCTTACTGCTGAGCATGAAACACTTAGGGGGATTTTATATTCAAATCTGTAGAAACTAGAAGGGGGGGGGGGGGGGTGAATAGTTTCTCATTGGTTTATCTCCTAATTAAAATTCCTTTCAATAAGGTGAGTACACAAAACTATCTTTTACTTGAAATCTAGTTGCATAATGATTAGGTTCAATTCTAGTGCATTAACAATGTGTAGTAAGTATAATGATAATGAATGTGTGTAAAGAATAAGGAAAGAAACAACCTAGTAGGATGACGCCAAGATTTATAGTGGTTCGGCAACGAGGCTCTATCCTCGTTCCTACTCCACTCCTCGAGTACACCTTACTCGAGATTTCCACTATATCCACAAGGTCCATTCTTGGCGGATAAAACCTTACAACGTCGCTTACATTATTTTCCGATACTAAGCTAAATGTCGAGACCTAATCTTAGCTAGGACCAATCTACACAACGTCGCCCACTTCACCATTTTATGACACAAGGCTAGATGTCGAGTTCTAATCCAAAGCTAGAACCAATCTTCACATGTTGCCTACTTCACCATTTTCTGACACAAGGCTAGATGTCGAGTTCTAATCCAAAGCTAGAACCAATCTTCACGACGCTTCACTTTGAAGCTAAGTGAGAACTTCACACAACACAACTACATATCACTTTATAGTTTAGTGAGAACTCACAAGACATAACCACATCACTCTATAGTTTAGTGAGAACTAACACAACTAATTACAACTCAACTAAACATATCCAAGTACACACATGTAACTTGGATCTACACAACACAAATCCAAGCACACACATGTGCAATGGATTTACACAATTCTAATCCAAGTATTCACATATAGCTTAGATGAACACAACTAGTCCAAGTATTCACAAATACATTAGATATACACAAGACACAAATAAACAAATGATGAACATGACTAGATCTTTAGGAGAAGGTGATCTTCATCAATGCTTCATCTTTAATCACATCACAAGTGTGTGAGTGATCTTCTCTTTGGAAAAGGTAAAGACGGAGATCAAGAGGATAATCATGAGTAAACATACTTAACACATTAAGTGATCATTTACAAATGACTAGGATTGGATCGGAGAAAGAAGGCTGAAAGAGATGTCTAAAAAGGGTTAATGAGAATGCAGATTTGATCCACTATTTATAGAAGACAAATGCCAACGGCTATCTAGGGGCGGTTCCTTATCTACCCAGGCGGTTCCGTATCGATAGGGAACCGCGTAGGCACTTAAGGAACCGCGGGTACTAGACTCCGCTCCTTTTTGTCTTTTAGTAAATTTGAAATATCTGAGGCTGTTTAAACCTTTAAAGGATATTCTTATGGCATTTGGAATATGCCATATTCAAATTTACATTTTTCATTTTAATAAAAAATTTCTAAAAAATAAAGTTTATTAAAAATCTTTTGTTACATTTGACAAAAGTGAGTTTTAAGGCTAATAACTAAGCATGATTAAGATATGTTAGTATAATGATTTTTACCTTGATGATAGTGTTTGTTAGATAATTCGTTTTATTATTATGTTTGACAATAAATGTCTTTGTAATTTGTCGTGATCAAAACTAAGAAAGATTAATTAATACTAACAATGTTTTTAGGCATTGCTTTGCATTAACAATCTCCCCCTTTTTGATTACGACAAACTATAAAATCATTTACATAAAATACAAGTTTATTCGAATTATTAACGAGTTTATCACTATCATTTGCCCCCTTTGTCGAAGAAAAAAGGTTAGCACAAGTCTTTGAAGAAGAAAAGAACCGGACTTTTGCTAGTAGCTCCCCCTGGTGCTTACTCCCCCTTGCTTGGGGCACCAAGAAAATAAGCTAAGGTGACATGCTACATAAAGGTTAGAAGAAAGAAAAGAAACACCAATGTATGTATGTGCACTACCTACTAACTAACTTGAGAGGGAGAAGGAAAAGAAATCTCAAATTAGAAGCAAGCATTTGCTAAGTATTTCCAAAGAGTGTGTATTGAAAATATCATAGTTCAATTGGTGGAATAAAGGAAGAAAATAAACATCCAAACCAATCAAAGATGATTTAAAATGTCAATGCGTTAAAAATTTAGAATTTATGGAATCACCCATAATTAATTTTAAATTTTAACCATGATCAACTCTTTAACAAATGTGTAAAATAGAATTAGTGGGAAAGATAACATACTAACATTCATATTACACAAATATGAAATAAGATACAAGATAAATATTCATACACAAAATATGAATCTTTAAAGCAAAAAATATGGAAAATAGACCACAAAGCATAAACTACTCTAATAGTGATAATCTTCCAAGATTGCTTAAGTTTTATTGACTCAAACAACTAAAGTACAAAATGTGCCTTAGTTGGAAAAGAAAGACGACGAAGCATCATTCGAAGTTTTGTTCATGGGAACAAAAACTTTGAGAGGAGGTCGAGTGAGGAGGAATTCAAGGAAATTTAGCTTGTCATAGATATGAGCAAGTTCAGTTTGTTGAAAACGAAAACAAGCATACGAGGAACCATGATGCAAAACAAAGTCGTTAGATGGGGGAGGTCCATCAAAATTAGAGGTTGGTGGAGAGGGAGATAATGGATAAGAGATGTTTTCACAATGCCTAGTGAGGTTAGGGAAAGAAGATAGGTCATTGAGTTGAGGAGAGTTGAAAGGTTTTGGTGGTGGTGGAAGAATTTCGTTTTCTCCGGTAATTGGATTTATAGAGTAAGTATCATTCCAATATTGAATCGGAGAGAAAGAGGAATTCTTGGAGGATTTTGGAGAAGAAGAATCATGAGAATTCTTGTTATTTTTGATCTAAATGGTTTTAACCGAGATTTTCGGTTTCTTTGAAAGCTTAGAAGAAGAAGCTTTAGGTTGAGAAGTTTGTGACAAAGAAATGTCAAGGTTAGGAAAGGAAGAATTAGGTATTATGAGGGATGAAGAAAAGAACTCCCAAAAGAGAAGAATTTAAAGATAATAGACAAGGCAAAGATTTGAAATGAAAAAGAGAGGTTTTAGGAAATGTTTAGCCAAATTGGGTAAACAAAGAATCTTAACCAAGACAGTGGCCAAAGAAGAAAGACCAAAAATAAGCCAAGAACGGATTTACCATGCGTGGTTCCTTAAATAGCCCGTGGTTCCATATCGATATGGAGCCGCCTGGGGGCTAAGGAGCCGCGTCCAGTGGACAACAAACCTTGATTTTCAAAAGTTTTGGAGAAAAATAAGCCTTTTTCAAAATTTTGCAAAATTTGGATTTTTACCTCTTTTAGCACTAGAGTATGCTAGGGTTGCATAAGAGAAAAACATTTACAAATAATGTCTTGACAAAGGGTGACAAAATATTTAGATAACATTTTGATCCAATTTTAAGTCAAGTTTTTAGAGGTTGTAATAGATTTAGGTTCAATTTTAAATAAATTGAAGTTAATTAATGTGATCACATAGATAGAAACACATAAAACTAAATCCATAAATCATCCACATGAGAAAATCAAGAGGGAAAAGAAAGGAAATACAAGAAATAAAAAGACAATAAACTACTACAAAGATAGAAATTATATCTTTGTCCGTTCTCGGTATCTTAACGAATTGATCACGGTTTAAAGTGGAACTCAATTGTTTTTGGTTAACAAAAAGAAGGTTTGATTTTCTATTTCTACTTAAAAGGTAAAAGCGAAACGTAATAAAAATAAGCTAAAAACAATTAACTAATAATAACGAAACAATACAAAATAATAAAACGTAAATTAAAGCAAAACAATTAATAAAAATAAAACTAAATGAAGAAATTAACTTTCGACTGAAAAATGAAATTAACTTAATGAAAAAGGAGAAAATAAAACTAAGAGGGTACTTTAAAACTAAACGAGACAAAAACTAAAGCGGGTACTAAATAAAAGATAAAACTTAAACTTTACGAAAAATTACTAATACTAAAATTAGACGAAAAATATAACTAAAAATACGTGACTTTCATAAATAAAATCGAAACAACTTTTAGATTAAACTAAACAATTACAGAACAACTTTTTATAATAATTAACTAATAAGCACTTAATTAAAAATAAGAAAACTAACACAATAAGCACTAAAACACTAAAAGCTATAAAAATCAAACACTAAAAGATCAATAAGCACAATCAAACACAAACATCATTTAAACAAAGAACATGATTAACAAACTACATGATTATCAAAATTAAAAAAGTTTAAAAAGATTAAGAAAGGTAGAATGAGAATGATTAATTGATAAAGCTTGAAATTAAAATGATTAAGATTCAAATTACAAGATTGATGTAAAAAGCTTAAGAACATGAAAGTAATTTTAGAGAGAGAAAGTAAATTACACTACTCCTACTCCAAAAACTAATCTATCTACTCCTAAAATGACTAACACCTCCTAATGACATATTAGGAGGGTTTATATAGGAGGAGGAAAATGTGTTGGAGCTTTCTTCTTTCTTTCTTCTCGTCTCGACTCGATTTAAATTCTTTGTTTTTTTCTCGACGTCGTCTTGGGATTTGTCGATATAAATTTAACCCTTCTTATAATTTTCTTCATTTATTAGACTTGAGTTCTTCGACTTCATTAAACTTCTGTCTTTTGACTTTTTCCTCGGTAAATCTTCAGAATAGGCCTTGGACTTCCGTTCTTTTTGCACTCTTGATCTTTTGACTTCGTATTTTGTCTTTTTCTTCGATAAAAGCCCGTGAAAGACCGTGTTTTCTCCCCTTTTCACTTTTTGATACTAAATCACAAAAAACACAAACCACGCATAATTCCGACATTTACGACATAAAATACAAGTTTTAGCTTGGTTATTGTTATAATTAAGTGGTAAAAGGATGGGTGTTTTCACACCTATCAAATCCCCTACACTTGACCATTGCAATGCCTTCATGCAATGCATTAATTTCAAAGCACAGATTACATTTCTCATCATTATAAACCCACCTTGGCCTTTATTAAACACAATTAAAGGAAGAAAAACAAATAAAGAGATTAAAGACTTACATTGAGGCTTTGGATTGTCATGAATGTTTATCATACTCAAGTTTCACGTTCCCTGTAGAATCTTGATAACCTATGAATCTATGAAGTGGGTTGATGTTTTCTAGAGAGAGAAACTAGAGAGAGAAAGTGAGAGAAAACTATGTGTATTTTATTAAGTGGAAACTAGAAAGTGAACAACAACAAACCCCTTTCCAAGGAGGAAAGGGGTATTTATACTTCCAAGCCACTAATGGACTTGGGCCAACCCATGACAAGCCCATGGGCCGGTTCTTACTTAACTAAATAAGTAACTATTAACTACGAGCTATTACAATATTAATAATATTGTGGAGTGACCGATACTTCTAATATACGTAAAAACGTATTTCTAACAATCCCCCCCCTAAGGGAGGTCACTCCACGTTACAAAGTTATAAACCTAGCATACTATACTAAGTCTTCGTTCTTTAGCTCGTAGTCTTTTCTTCTTTTTCTTTTTGTTGTGAATATGTTGGTTTGATCTTTTAGGCTTTGGCTTGAGAGCATTGTTCTTTTTGGCCTTTCACGTGAGATCTTTGCCTTCTTGTGAATTTTGCCTCCTCGTGACTCCATGTTCCACACACTTATGTCTTTTTGTTGAATTCTCGAAAGCTTCAGAGTTTGGTACAGCTGAAGACTTTATCTTGTACTTTCTTGAATTTTTGCTGAAGTTTGATGCAGAAAAACATAAGCATGTGGGAACGACTTCTACAGGTACACCGTAACACCACCGTCTTTAACTGGTACACAGCAACGCCACCGTCTTCAACAGGTACACAGCAACGCCACCGTCTTTAACAGGTACACAACAACGACACGAATAAAATGGCTTTGACATTTTATTCTAATTCGGTAGCATTTTACCTCCGGTCGGTGAAGACCGTTGGACGATATTAGATATCGTACCCGTGACGGATAGTTTCATTTAAGTAACTTCCTGACAGGATTTCGCGGGTAAACCCGTTCTCTTTATTCGACCGTCCAAAGCTGACTGCGAACATAAAGAGTGAATCACTTGGATAAATTATCCTTGTGATTTAAAGCCGTCAATTCATGAAACCTGGAACAAGTGAATTTCAATTAAGATTTTCACCATCGTTGCTTTCCAGTTATCACGAGCTCAATTCATAAAGAATCTTGCACGTCACCTACCAAGTGCTGTTTGATGTTAACACGAGAAGGATTTCCACTCATCACTGTGATCAATAAAGAGTCACTCTGAGTGTTCTGGCAAGATCATATGATAATGCGTAGAGGCCTGGAACGAGTTTAAGTTCAATTAAGAATTAAACCACTGTTTCTTTCCAGTTTTTCACAAGATTGGTTCTAAAAGAACCGCACGTGTAACCTACCATGAGCTTGTTTGATGTTGGCTCAAGCAGGATTTCCATCTTCATTGTAATACTTGCGTATTACTCGGATGTTCTGGCAATATTACAGGAATACTGCGTAGGACTCATGAAAATCTCTTATTTTTCACAGTGTGTGAGAAAGCAAGGAATAAATGGAAAGTGTCCTAATGAGACTTTTGATGATCTCTTGGCTCTAGACTCGATAGTGCGTTTTGATTTAGTGAGCGATGGCTGGAGAGGAGTGCCACCTTTTCAATATCAGTCTATTCGGAGTGAATAAACCAATAGATAACGTGTTGATCTCCGTGTGATTAAAACAAATACCTTTTGAGAGATATTTGAGTTAGTTGGGAAGGGTTGTGCATTGCATCACTGGGTCCATGATGTCTTTCTTCAATATCGAGAATCATTAACAAAAATGACCTCAATAGCATATGTATTGACCCGGTTTCTGCCTAAAGTTGTAAGGAGGGCTTCTTTCTTTACACCCTTTATCTTTACAATTCTTTTTCATTCTTCAACCCCTTCAATGCTTACCAATACGTCATAACTAGCACCTTGTTGTGATTGTTCCAGTGCTAGCTTAAGTACTTGGTCGGCATTCAGCTACGTTCACAGTCTTTCTCCAACTTTCCTAGGACTTCTAATTCTATCTAGGGAATTGTCCTTGGGAAGATTCCATCGGCTCTGATGAATCATTGGACTAAACCTATTCCTACCACCCTTTTGTCACCACATTCGTCGTGAATTAAGCGGGTTTTGGGAAAGTATATCCACCATGAAAAATCATTGAAAATCACCTAAAGTACTTGTGATGTTGAAATCAAAAGTTTCGTACCTTAGGTGTTTTTGATCATCAAAAACGCTCCCTCTTAACACGTGCTTTACACATATTAAGTTGGATTATCGTTAAGTCTTTTTCATCTTTTAGCCATGTATCATTTAAGTCTCCTTAATCCCATTTTTCTCCCCTTATCCAAAATGTTAACCATTAATATTTGGGATATTGAATGGATTAACCGGTCTTTGGGTAAAAATGAAATCGATGTTTGGCCATAGAATATGTTAATGCTCCCCCTTAATTTAATAAGGGATAGTTGTAGTGCTTTAGCATGATATATTTTGAAAGATTTAGAATCTCGTGAGAAATTCTTGAAAAATTTTCATACCTTAACACTACATCAAGCCGTAAAAGCACAATATTCACAAATATACATATTCACAATTAAAAACCAATATAAAGTGGACCTGAATTGTACGACCCATTAGATGGATCGTTGCAGTAGCTTGTGGTGCACTAAATATGGTCTACCACCAACGAATATTTCTAAGCTCCTCATCAATCTTCGTTCAAGGGTTCTTGCTTCGGCAATTACGGCTGCTCTAGAATCTTGGAGTGCTTGTACTGTTGGATTAGTCATCGTATTTGCTTAAGATAAGACATGAAAGGTTGATGCACAAAAATATATAGATATGTATCACTATTACTTCTAAGCATAACACATTTCAACAAGTACTTATAATATGCAAACACTATTAATCCAACAACTCTTCATCCGGAACATTCCTTCATTCGGAACTCTTCATTCGGAAGTCCTTTATTCAGAACCTTTTCATTCGGAAGTTCTTCATTCGGAAGTTCTTCATTCGGAAGTTCTTCATTCGGAACTTCTTCATTCGGAAGTTCTTCATTCGCAACTTCTTTATTCGGAACTTCCTCATTCGGAACTTCTTCATTCGGAAGTTCTTCATTCGGAACTTCTTCATTCGGAAGTTCTTCATTCGGAACTTCTTCATTCGGAACTTCTTCATTCGGAACTTCTTCATTCGGAAGTTATTCATCGGAACTTCTTCATTCGGAAGTTCTTCATTCGGAACTTCTTCATTCGGAACTTCCTTCATTCGGAACTTCTTCATTCGGAAGTTCTTCATTCGGAACTTCTTCATTCGGAAGTTCTTCATTCGGAACTTCTTTCATTCGGAAGTCCTTCATTCGGAACTTCCTTCATTCGGAAGTCCTTCATTCGGAACTTCCTTCATTTGGAAGTCCTTCATTCGGAACTTCCTTCATTCGGAAGTCCTTCATTCGGAACTTCCTTCATTCGGAAGTCCTTCATTCGGAACTTCCTTCATTCGGAAGTTCGCTCGGAACTTTCCTTCATTCGGAAGTTTGTTAAAAAACTTCCTTCATTCGGAAGTTGTTATCCATGTTCATTCGGAACTTTACAAACGTAGCCCATGATGATTTATTCTAAGCGCGTTTGTGAGTTCTAAGGCAATCTAAGGTAACCAACCATAATCTAATGATATTCCGAGCATAACCCACCTATAACCCTAATCAATTAATGCTTAATTAGACACAAACCCTAATTTGGACTTAATCTAATTAAACGAATCATTTAACTGAATTAAGAGATGATTTTGGCTATTTAGAGATTAAAGATTGATGTTTGTACCTTGTTTAATCGAATGAAATGTAACAGATTGAATGATTTAGACGAAAGTGTTTTTGAGAGCTTGTGTATGTGAAAATGGCGGCAAGAGGATAAAGAAACAGTGAAGAAGAAAATAAAACGCAAGGGGGGTTTTGTTTGACTAGGTCAAAGTTTTTTGGCAACTTTCACAAATTGTCACTTTTAACCCTACATTTTCCCTTTTATTTTTTATTCCTTGTCTTTTCTATTCTCCTTAACCATTGTTAAATTTAGCCAACTTAACCTTCACACTACTTAAGCAACGCAATCTATTAGCAAAACTCCAAGATCTTAAAGCCATTCCTATCACATTGAACAAGCACAAGTCGTATTCTTAAGCAAGACCACTCAATTACCATTCAACCAATTAATTTTCCACAAACACTTTTGAAAATCGATTTAATGACGAAGATGATTTAATATTTTCTCCCCTTAAACGATGACCCGTTTTCTATTTAAAGAGCTGTAGTCATTGTTTAAAGAGTCAAATATTGATGAAAGCATTTCCAATTAGTATCTTGAAAAAAAATTGATTCGTGGTGGCAATAAGATTTCTCTTATTTAGACAAATTAATGCACTGAGACGTACACTAATTCGTGTTAGACCAAGTTATAAAGTAAACTTGATCCCTTTGCATGATTTGGCTTGTAAATCATGCCCGAGAAAATTAATTCCCGTTGTGAGCCAACGTTTTCCAAAGAAATACGTGACTTTAATATGAAAACCAGGTTGCAGTCTGAAATAACTACAAGCCATAATGGGCATGTTTTAAAAATGTACAACTTTTATACGGACTCTATTTATGGCACAGTGTCAATATTGATCGACATTTCTAAGGCCGTAAATATTACCGTACTAAAAGACATGCCCGATTTAAAAACGAAAAATATTTTTGGTTTTTCTTGATTTTATATTTTTTATGGTTTTTGTAGGTTTTATATTTTTTATGGTTTTTCTTGGTTTTATATTTTTGTATTTTTCTTTTGTGGTTTATATATTTACGATAATATACATGATCACGAACAAAGGATACGCCTGAATAGTTTACCACTACTATTCAGCTGATTCTTCTGCCAATTCTTTGAGAGTCGCTGGAGTGAATGATTTCATGCCAAGCTTGTTGATCAAAAACTCGATTCGTCCTCGATCTAAGGCTTTGGTGAACATATCCGCCAGCTGATACTCAGTAGTGACAAAATACAGCTCGATCTAAGGCTTTGGCGATGTATTCAGCCTCCGTGCTAGAAATTGCAGCGCTTTTCTGCCTTTTTGAAGACCAACTGATCAATCTATCTCAAAGGAGTTGCACAGATCCAGAAGTGCTACGCCTCGTGTCTTGACATCCAGCATGATCGGCATCTGCGTATGATATTAAAGCAATAGAGGAATCTTTCGGATACCATAGACCACGATGAAGTGTTCCTTTTAGATACCGAAAGATCCTTTTAACAACATGTAGATGCTTTTCGGTAGGCCGAGCCTGATACCGGGCACACATGCATACGGCAAATTGCAAATCAGGCCTGCTAGCAGTCAGATAGAGAAGGGTGCCGATCATCCCACGGTAAAGTTTTGGATCGACAATAGTCCCATTCCTATCTTCATCTAACTTGGATTTCTCCACCATTAGAGTGTCCACGGGGTCACAATTATCAAAGTTATATTTCTTTAAAGATTCTAGAGCATATTTGGATTGATTAATAAAGATGCCTCTGGGATTCTGAGAAATTTGTAATCCTAAGAACAATGAAATTTTTCCCATCATTGACATCTGAAAGCGTGTGGACATTATCTTCTCAAAGCGATTTGACAATTCTATGTTAGTGGCAGCAAATATTATATCATCAACATAAATTTGTACCAGAATCATGTCGTTGTCCTCCTTGAGAGTGAATAGAGTGGGGTCCACCTTGCCTTTGGAGAAGCCTTTCGAGATAAGATATGTTGAAAGGAGATCATACCACGCGCGTGGAGCTTGTTTCAACCCATAGAGAGCCTTCTTAAGCTGGTACACATGATTAGGAAACTCCGTGCTAACGAACCCATCCGGCTGACTAACATAGACCTCTTCCCTTAGTTCACCGTTCAAAAATGCCGTCTTCACATCCATTTGATAGACGATCATGTTCATATGAGCAGCATACGCAAGGAATAGTCTAATTGCCTCCAATCTTGCAACAGGAGCAAAAGATTCTTCAAAGTCTATACCCAAGGCTTGTTTATATCCTCTAGCAACCAATCTAGCCTTATTCTTCAATACTGCACCCATCTCATCTAGTTTTACCTTATAAACCCACAACAAAGTAAGAATGTTAACCTTGTCAGGGAGAGGAACTAATTCCCATACTTCAAGTCTTTGGAATTCATTTAGTTCCTCTTGCATGACTTCAATCCAAGATGATTGATTCATAGCATGCTGCCAATTTTTAGGTTCAAATTCAGAGAGAAATGCATCAAAGTAGCAATAGAGTGCACTCTCTTGTAATTGATGGCGTGTAGAGACTGGTCGATCTAGATCTCCAATGACATTCCTAATTGGGTGATCTTTTGTCCATTTGGTGCTATGATTTTCAATCCTAGGTGGTCTGGAGTGAACAATAGAAGGAGCTTCTTCTGAGGTAGACGCGGCTGAAGGGTTTTCAGGAAATGGTATACCAAAGAAAGGAAGCTCTTTTAAGTGAGCATATTCCAAATCGTGATCAGTAGAATCCTCTTCCACATCATGAGGCACACGTAAGGGTGACGATTCAGGTGTAGTTTGAGAATCACTTGGTAAAGGTGCATCCGGTTCAATGTTAATTGAAGATGCATTAGATAAAGGTTCATTAGCTTGAGCAACAACTTCAGGGATTGGAGCTAGCACTGCAGGTGCTGGAACTTCATCATTTGGGGGATCAAAGAATTCATCAAACAACGGTTGAAACAGTTTATCCCACTCGGGCCTTGAAGGTGGTAAAAATGATGTAGAAGTAGGATTATTGGGAACTAATCCGGAACTAATAGCACCGGTTCCCATCTCATGAAGCGCGGGTTCAGAGCTGTGTTGCTCAGAAGCCATCGCTGTCAGCTCATCGAAATCTGCGTCCATAGTTTCTACAATCTTACCAAGACGACGGTTGTAAATTCGGTATGCTTTCTTGGAGGGTGAGTAACCAATGAAAATACCTATATCGGCTTTCGGTTGAAGCTTGCCCAAGTTCTCACTATTAATGTTTGGATAACAAAGAGCACCAAACACATGAAAGAATGAAACATCGGGTTTACAATCATGTAGAAGCTCGTAAGGTGTTTTTCCATGGCATTTCCGAATGATAGAACGATTTTGTGTGAAACATGCAGTAGATATAGCTTCTGCCCACAAGAACAATGGAGCGTTCGCATAAATCAGCATAGTCCTAGCAGCTTCCATAAGCGTACGATTCCGTCTTTCAACGACACCGTTCTGTTGTGGAGTACGTGCAGCGGATGTTTCATGTGAGATACCAACTCCTTCATAGTAATCACGAAGAGTCTGGTTGACGAACTCTGTTCTATTGTCTGTACGAATACGGCGGACAGTAGTATTCAAACGTACCTGAATGAATTTCCGAAAAGTGATGATAGCCTTCGGTGCTTCATCCTTTGTACGTAGAAATCTAACCCATGTAAACCTGGAGAAATCATCCACAATGACTAGAATGAATTTCTTACCACTCACACTTTCAGTTCTCATTGGCCCACAAAGATCCATATGCAAAAGATGAAGTTTTTCTTGATTGGTGTCTTCAGCTTTGGGCTTGTATGATTTCTTGGTACTTTTCCCTCTTGAACACGCGGAACATAAATGATCCTTGTGAAATTTGAGCTTTGGAAGACCACGAACTAATTCGTTTTTAGCCAGATGATTGATAGCATCAAAGTTAAGATGAGATAATCTGCGATGCCATAACCATGACTTGGTCTTAGATGCTTTAGAGAGAAGACATACTGGAGAGGCGGCCATCATGTCTTGTAAGGACAAGGTATAAAGATTTGCACCACGAGATCCCTTCAACAAATCTTTTCCTTCCAAGTTGCGGATGAAACAAGTGTGTTGTCGAAAAGCAACCTCTAGGTTGGAATCACAAAACTGTCCTACTGAGAATAAATTATGACCAAGACCTTCTACATAGTATACCCTTGAAATCGTAACGTTTCCAATCTGATATTCACCATACCCCATTATCTTTGCAATATGATCATTACCGAATTTAACCGTACCAAGAAACTTGCTGACAAAATTTCGGAGCATCGAGCGATCTCCGGTCATATGTTTTGAACAACCGGAGTCCAAATACCAGAGGATGATTTGGACCACCTGAAAATATCACCACACGAAGACAATGTAGAGGTATCGGAATCTGAGTGTTCCTTGTTATTAGCAGGTACAGATTTAATAATCTTAGATTTGCTAACTCTAGGTTTCTTAGATTTCCTAGCCTTCTTCTTCCTAGTTGGTGGTGTAGATTCTAGTTGGCTTAAATCCTGAGGTATTTCTTCACTGATAGGCACTATAGTGGGGGCTGACCTAATTAAAGGGCGCTGTTTCCATACTTTAGTGCTAGTGTGCCTAACTAAAGGACGCTCAGACCTAACCTCAATGGATGCATTCCTAGTTAAAGGGCACATTTTTCCATCTAATGTAAAGGTCCTACCAGTGGGACGCCATTGCCATCCAACTTGGGCACGAGTTCTGCCAGTTGGCTTCCATTCAAGATTATTCCTAATGGCATTCATTTCATTCACATGATCAATAAGACACAAATCATGACGTTGGGAAAACATACATTCATTACAATTCCAACAATTCAAATTAGAATTCCAGAATGGTTTAGGCTTCTGCACAGGCGCAGAGCTTTTAGTCTTAACATGATTCTTTTTATTTAAAACTGAACTAGCATTCCTATGGTGAGCTTCTACTTTCTTCCTGTTGGTACTACTAGTGGAGGGCTTGATCTTATCTTTCTTGAGTGGCGATCCTTTAGCCTTAGTAGACTCTTTTACTCCTGTAGAAGGCAAAGTGGGAACATTAGCAACAGATTTTAAAGGTGCCTTACTTGATGGTGCCAATGACGGTTTTGCTCCTGGGGTCTTATTGAATGGAGTTACAGCAATGGGCCTATTAGTGAGTAGTGCAGAACCTGGTTTACCTATGTATTGCAAATATGCTAAGCAATATTGAACTCGCTTAATATATTCATGAGCCGAATAATAGTAGCTACTTGAGGGATCTAAGACATAAAGATCGTCTAAGATATCCCTAACAAGATCTACATGCTTAATGACATTCCTCATATAATAATCGTAGGTAACCGGGTTTTTCTTATGGAGCGGGTTCTTATAGAGCACTACTGACTTGGTTGTTGGAGCACTAGTGGACGGTGCAGAGTCGGTAGCTAAGTTATCAACAACTTCTTGTCGGGTGAGAAGAAGTGTCTCCTTTAACTCGGTCAAAACCATGTTTTTGTCAATGAGTAGGATGTTTGAGTCAGAGATTTCTTCACACTTTTGGTTCAGTTGTTCAACATAAGATTGTTGCTGTGCTGCATGAAAAGCTAAGCGTTCTTCTATTGAACCATAAAGAGCGGATAGTCCCTGTCTTGCCCGATCCATCTCCCCTAGAATAGACGAAAGTCTAATTTCTAAGTCCTGGTTTTTAGACTCTGCGGCCTCTAGTTCCAATTTTAATGTTTCATTTGATGACACATCTCTCTTCAATCTCATAATCTCTTCCTCTAAAGCCTTAACTATTGCAATCATCTTGTCACTCGTCTCAACACCGTTTTCACAACCATTTGATATCAAAAGATCCTCATTTTGAGTTTGTTGGTTTAATTCTAAAGATATACAATGTTGTTCTAGTTGATTAAAGCGTTTTGAAAGTAAATTGTAAGAATCTTGTAGCTTTAAAAACTCAGCGTTAGATTCGTGACAAGAATGATTATCTACCTCATTTACAGTATCAGCAACATTTATAGAGAGATCACACACATCATCACATATATTCACAACATCACAGTTAATCATAGCGGATGTAAGCTCATTCGAATAATTAACATTTACAGTAGTAAGCACATCACACGAGATTACTTCGGACAAGAATCGGTCATATTCGGATAAAATCTTTTCCTTTTCAATTAGTTGTAATTCGTAAGCGGTGTCCATTTCATAAAACACTTTTTGAACTTCTCCAATTTCAAACTCAAGATTTTCCTTAAGAGATGCAAAACTTCCTTTTAGACTTTCGACAAACGGATTGATCTCATTTTTAAACACCTCGTTCATGTGTTCGAAAGCCCATTCTCCAGAGTTTAGGCCATTTGAAGTCGTACATTCCAAAATGACCTTGTCAAAATTAGTAAAGTATTGATTAATCTCTTGCAAGTTTAACCATACAGTGCTAACAGGCAGAAGATCCTTTGGAATTTCCTTAGGACCTTCCATGTTGACAAGTGTAGGAAATGTACTAGGGTTTTCTTTATCTAACATGTAGGTTGGTGCTGTGATGAGATCTTTGTCCATATGGAAGCGAATTCTAAAATCCGTTTTAGCAAGCTCCTGATTCATTTTAAAATAATCACACTCGGGATATTTTGCAGAATTGTATGACCGATCCTCATCAACTAGATCCTTACTTGTTCGATCATCGAAAATAACAATCGGGTCTAAGACCAAACCTAATTGGGTTTCATTATAAAGTCTTGGACTATGTCTTAAAGCTTGTTTTGCATACCTTGGGTTAGGGGGAAGGCCTTTTTGACGTGATAAGTTAAATTCTCTAAACGAAGCATCAAATAAGTGCACTAGTTGAGAAGCAGCGTATTGTCTTAAAAGCAAGTAATCTAGACTTCTAATCTTATTAGCAGCATTAATCTCCATTTCATTCTTCTGAGACTCGAGTAACTCAAAATCCGTTTGAAGTTTTTGAAAATTAGTGACCACTAACTCCTTTTCTTTAAGTTCATTAGAAAGATTTGCTCTTAAGTTTTCAATTTCTTGCAAATGACCCATTTGTTTGTTTCGAAAGTGATCATATTCGGGATTTGTTAGAACACTAGACGAAGGCACTAATTCCAAGGTTTGAACTTTCTCATTGCTTAAGGCAAGCTCATCAGACAAATTCTTATTCTTAGCTAAGGTTTCTAAGAGTGCAGCATTCATTTGGCTAAGTAATGTAGCAGGAACCATGACCAAATCTTGTTGAGCAGAAGTAGGCGTATGCGAAATGGCTCCCGGTTGTGATTCACTCAAAGTCTGGAGACTCACATTGATATTACTATCATTGATTGTCTCCTCATTTGAAAGACTCACCACCGAAGACTCATTCGAATCAGCACTCTCTTGCACAACTTGATGTGGTTGAATACTAGCATCAGTGGTATTATCAGTGGTATTAATAAGTACCTCAGATCTCTTTTCTGGCCCTAGGCTGGAGATAGTTGCCATAAGAGCAGCCTTTGCAGATTGAAATTCATCACAGTCTGAGTCATACGCATCAAGATCATCGGCTTGGTATGCTGCATTCTGTGTAGTGACAGCGTCTTGTTCAGCAATCCCTGGATCAGCAAGAAATGCAAGCTCCTCTTCATCAAGTTCCCTTCCTTGTGCCTGAGCATTCACCAGATAGATCTTCTCTGCAAACCATTGACCATCCCTTCTCCTCTTGGGTTTCTTGCAATCCCTGGACATGTGTCCTTCTTCCTTGCAGTTGTAGCATGTAATCATTCTCAACTTGCCTGTGGAATTAGCCCGTGGAGGATTGTTGACCATTGGAGCAGGATTGACCGTGCGAGCATTAGTGGTTGATGTAGTAGGTCTCCCCTGATAAGGTTGAATAGGTTGAACCATTACCCTGCCATTCTCAATAGTAGCTTGTTGGCGAGAATTGGATGAATTCCTCAACTGATTGTTGGTAGGAGCTGATCCTCTAAATCCTCGTTTGCTTAATGTCCTTGTGAGATAAGCAGACATAGTGGTTAACACTTCAACTGGGTCAGTTCCTTGTTTGAACACAGGAATGGGGACTTCCTCATCATCACAATACATTGCTTGGTCTTGTTGAGCTGCATAATCACTAGAAGGAATACTCATGTGATCAGAGTAGCTTGGTGGATATGCTGCATTCTCTTGATAAGAAGAATATGAAGGCTGAGCATAAGGTGCAATGCTTGCTGGATGAGGTTGTGAAGCATATTGTGATGAAGGTGCACTAAACCGATATTGTTGCTGATGTGAGGTGGGTGGTTGCGGTAGAATCGAGTATTGGGGAAAGGTTGGTGTCATGTAAGGTGATGGATGATAGGCTTGATGTCCCAAAATATAAGGAGTGTTGTTGTGTGACAAGCTTGGTTGATTCACCATCTAAGCTAAGGAATCAGGGTACATACCTCGAGGCGAACAGTGCATGATCACATGTTTCTCATGCTGCTGAAGGAAAGCATAGAGTTGATCCAAATTGCACTTATGCAAATCCCTGGTTAACTTAACATCGGTAATATACTCACCCCATTCAGCTTGAGGTAAAGTATTCAAGAATTTGGTGTTAACCTGGAATGGAGCAATCACGAGATTGTATACATTCAGATCATTCATGAGATTGGTGAATCTGAAGTAATAGTCGTGAAGCGTTTCCCCTGGGTTGTACGTGAATCTATCAAACAGATCATACAACTGACATTCCCTTTCCTGTTTGGTAAGAGACGTACCTTGTAACAACACCTTTAGACGTTCCCATAAATCCTTTGCCACAGTATACTGACTTACCATCCGAAAGATATCATGTGGAAGAGCTTGGAGAATGGTTTGAAGAGCTTTTTCGTCTGCATCTGCAACAAGTTGTTGAGCTGGAGTGAGTTCTTCAAATTCTCGTGGTCGAGTCACGTTGTTAACCACGATGGTACCATAGTCAAGTGGACCATTTAGAATTGACTTGACCATAAGCCTTCCATATACGGGTTTTCCCTTAAGGTAAGACATCATCCGGCCTTGCCAAGCTTCAAAAACTTCTTTGATGAGCATTGGCGGGCGATTATCCGTTCCCGTAATGACGGAAATATCCGTAAGTGATGTCATCTGAGGCATTACTGAATTCGGATTCATTTTGTTAACTTCAAAGAGACAAAGATTATCGGTTGATCGAGCAGTGAAGTAAAGCTTGTGAATTGTGTTGAGTTTTTGTTGTAAGAAACCAAGATTAAATCCTCTAAGAAATCGTCGAAAAAACAAGTAAAATAACCCTTGATTCGGAACTTTTGTTGATTCAGAAGTGTTGATTCGGAAGATTTTGGCTTGGAATACCTTGATTCGGAACTTTTGGTTCGGAAGATTTGATCCGGAACTTTCCCTTGATCCGGAACTTTTCCCTTGATCCGGAACTTTCCTTGATCCGGAACTTTCCCTTGATCCGGAACTTTCCCTTGATCCGGAACTTTCCTTGATCCGGAACTTTTGGTTCGGAACTTCTTGATCCGGAACTTTTGTTGATCCGGAACTTTTCGTTCGGAACTTTTGGTTCGGAACTTTTGTTGATCCGGAACTTTTCGTCGGAACTTTTGGTTCGGAGCTTTTGTTGATCCGGAACTTTTCGTTCGGAACTTTTGGTTCGGAACTTTTGTTGATCCGGAACTTGTTGATCCGGAAGTTTTTGGTTCGGAACTTTTTCTGGGTAAACAGAAACCTTGTTCGTGATGAACAGTCGATAAAAAAAAGTGAAATAAGCCCAGATTTTTACCAAATAACCCAAAAAGTTTTGTGATTTCTACAATAATAAGTGAAAACTAATACTTATCTACTAATCCCAATCACAAAAACACCAAAAACTCCAAGAATCAAGATGGATCTTCTTAAAGAACAGTAATACAATCAAAAACTAAAAAACCACACAAATCATTACCTTAAATCACCCCATAGCTCTTGATACCAAATGTAGAATCTTGATAACCTATGAATCTATGAAGTGGGTTGATGTTTTCTAGAGAGAGAAACTAGAGAGAGAAAGTGAGAGAAAACTATGTGTATTTTATTAAGTGGAAACTAGAAAGTGAACAACAACCAACCCCTTTCCAAGGAGGAAAGGGGTATTTATACTTCCAAGCCACTAATGGACTTGGGCCGGCCCATGACAAGCCCATGGGCCGGTTCTTACTTAACTAAATAAGTAACTATTAACTACGAGCTATTACAATATTAATAATATTGTGGAGTGACCGATACTTCTAATATACGTAAAAACGTATTTCTAACATTCCCCAAACCAAGCTTAAAAACGAGATCATTGTTATTATAAGTTAGCAAACTAACACAAACTCATGTGGCCCAATTATTCACTTAGACTCCCTTATTCCTAGGTGTATCTCTTAATTTTTATTGTTGTCATAAATGATCACGATGATGCGTTGTTGACATATTTCGATAATTATTCAGGCTGAAAATAAGTAGGACGATTTAATCAATAGTTAGCTAAAGGACAAAATCTTTTAAAATTGCTTCTCGGGACCTCTTAAAGTTCATATCTTGGCATAACTCGCTTCACGATTTGAGACCTTTCTCGGACCGATTTTTGGCAGCGACTTCATACTTCGAATCTTGAGAGACGTTCTTGAAATTATGGTCTTCTCTTCATAATAGGAATTTCTTCACTTGAAGCTTTTGAGAGATTCTTCATATTTGGACCACGACTTCTTCATTTTTCTCCAATATTTATTTTGGCTTTGATATACAACGATCCGCCTCCGATAGTAGTAATTTTCACACTTATTTAGGAAAACAAGGTAATTAGGGCAAGCGTTAACAAGTGATTTAGGAAAATCACAAGTTATGACCCAAAGTGGGGATCGTTCTCAAGGAGGCTAGTCTGTTGTGTAGAGAGATGATTAACTTTGTGATTATATGATTATGAGAAAGAAAATAGAAAGGGGAAAAGAAGAGAATGACGATTACGATGACGATTTACACTAAGTCGAAAATGGTCGTACACGTAAAACCGTAAAAGCACCAAATTTAAAAATTTACTCTAAAAATTCCAAAAAAACGCAATAAATCCTAAATAATGTAATTAGAGTGTACAAGAAATCAAAAATCACCCAAACCTTTTATTTAATTAAATAATTATTTTTTAATGCTAATTAAAGCCCTAAAAATGAATTTAATTAACAAAAAGCCCAAAATGAGATTTTTTCAATTGTAAATCTCTAAAATACCCTAACTTAATTTAAAACTATTTTTGAAAATTTTAAAATTAATTAAAACTATTTAAAAACAATTAAAAACTATTATAACTTAAAATAATTAAAAATTATTCTAAACATAATAAAAATAATCTAAAAGTTGTAAAATTCCTAACTTAATGTATTTAACCTAAGAAAAATATAAAAACTTGAAAAATCTAAATTTTAATTTTTAATAATAAAATAATTATAAAATAATATTAAAAATCCAAAATTTATTAAAAATTCTAAAAACTTGCAAACTAGCTTAATATAACCTAAATAAACAGAAAATGAAGTTGAAATTACAAAAATACCCCTAATGGGCCTCCAAATGGGCTAAAAGTCCAAACAGTCACCTTAATGGGCTTATTAAGGTCCAATAAGAAAAATATTGTCCAATTAAGCCCAAAAACTCCTATCTGACTCAAAATTTGATTTTAAACACAACTTTTTAAAGGTCCAAAAGCTGAAAATGTGAAATAAGCTGGCTTATATCAAACAACTTATTCTTAATGGGCTTTTTGGCCCATTAAGTTATAAGCTGATGCCATAAGCTCAAATTAGACACACAAGCTTCTTTTGAGTTGCTTAAGACTTCTGTAAAAAGAAATTTGAAAAAAGTCCAAGGAATAAGCCTGAAAATGCAATAAGCAATCTATAGAAAACGACAAAATAGTCGTTTTTGAGTTCTAGGCTATCCCAAGAGCTGATTCAAATTGCAAAAGATTTAAAATGACTTAACTAAGCTTAATCAACAAAAAGTTTTCAAATAAGTTCACTCAATAAGCTGGAATAAGTAAATAAGCACTTATGAAAAAGTCAAATGAGTTGGTTTTCTAGCAAAAAGTCAAAGTCAAAGTCTAATAAGCTCTAGTTTAAACAAATGGGTCAAATGATGAAGATCTATCACAAAAAATAAGTTGTTGCAGGTCTGGATAAGCCAAAATGGTATATTGATAAGCTAACTGAAAAATTGTACTAGCAGGGGCTAGTTTTGGGTGTTGAACAGTGGGAATTTTTTCCACTGCTTGACTTCTTGACTTTTTTGTCTTTAGTGACTTTTTTGGAGATTCAAGTTACACAAAGGCACCCAAATGATCAGTGGATCAAGAGGAGTCAATAACAATCAAGAAATCACAATCACTAACAACCAATTAGTAAAGTTTAATCAAAACATCACCAGATATGCACCAGACACGAACACATAAGCAGTTATGAACTTATAAGCTGTTTTAGCAATATTCAGCCAACCAAATTGCACCAAAAGCATACACAAGCTATAATAAAATTAACTGAACAAGTTTAAACAGTTTTCATGCAATGGCTCAAAGCCTATATGAAGATTCAAGCAGACGAAGGTTACTGATGAACACTAACACAAGCAGATTTCACATTTGCTAATGCAATTGACCAACAAGCCAAATTCAATCACTCAGATCTATCACATATGTTATGTAAATGATGTTTTAACAACTTTTAACCCTAAGCATGCATAAATTCTAGATTTTACCAAAATCTTAGGTCAAAATCAATCAAACTCAACAAGATATAGCACAATGTATGATTCAAGGTTTCAAACCCAAAAACTTGCAGCAATATGCACTCAACCAAGTATGTAACAGATATCAAGCATAAACAACACCTTCTAACAACACAATATCAAGTTATGATCTCAAACAGGTAATCCCAAACACCCTTTTAACTTTTCAAATCGAAAATTTTCAAATCAAAATTGTTATCCAAGACCACCCAAGCCCAAATTAGCACAATAACAAATATATTAAGCAGATTTAAGCAAGATTAGACCACAAAATCAGCAAGAACACAAGTCACACACAAATATCACAAATATCCAATATTTTATCAGATTTTGGGATTAAGTATGCAAACCTCATGGATGTACATCCACACCCGCGAATTTTGAGCTTATGTACTAGCAAGAACAAGTACAAGCTTCCACAACAAAGCCTGCTAAGAATCAACAAAGTTAGAAGCACAATATGAAAATCAGAAAAATGGAAAATTCTTGATTAATGCAACCTTAGTTCCCCACACTTGATTATCCCCAAGTTATAAGCTTCACCACACCTTGATAACTCAATATCAGGATGTTATGATCAGCCTTATAGCCCAAGAGTTCCAAGGTTTGAACTTGACTTAGCAAAATATCAAGAAAAGTGGAAAATGTGCAAACTTTTGCACACTCCTTTTGAAAACAGGTTTAGGATTCAAGAACAATAAACAAGAAACAATAATAAGCAGATTATAAGAGTGGCACTTGAGTTTTCTTCACCAAATTCAAACACATTTCATCAAGATAAATATGTGATTTACAGATTTGTGAACCAAGGAAAATTCAAGAGTAAACTGAAATGAAATGAGCCCTATGCCTTATACAAGCTACAATGAACTAGTTAAGAGCTAAAAAACGTAACCCTAATTGCTGTAGAAGTCCGAAAATGCCCTTGTCTTGTTTGAATATCTTGGAATCGTGTGATGAAATTTTGGCAGTTTGTTGATGTATGAGCTGTTGGAATTGCATCAAAGGCTCAAAAGAAGCTTAAGTTTCAAGCTTCAATCTTGGACGTTGGATGTGGCAGGGTTTTTGGCTTCTTCTTCAAAGGGTGGGACAAGAGGGTTTATCACGTGACAATGGGGGTGATGTGGCAAGGGTTTTGAGAGTTGGGATATGATTAGGACTAGCCTAATCATAAATTTGGAGTATTTGGTGGCCTAATTACAACAAAATTAGGAAAACCCAATTTTGATAAGAACATGAATAGTGCAAGTTTTGATCAGTTTGGGTTTTTAAATCTTGTGTTTAGCGCGTTTTAAATAAACTAATCCCAGATTAGTTTAAGTCATTGTGAGTGGATTGGTGAGGTGGAGGAAAAGAGTAAGGTGATTGGTGGATTTTGGTGAATGGGACACGTGTCAACCCCTCACTGGTTAAGGTAACTATGTTGTCTGCCATGATTAACCGCTCTACTCTTTTCTCTTTGTCATTTCAGCTAAAAACTTCATCACCGCCCAAATCCTTTGTAACAACTTTTGCTTTTTCACACTTTTGCCCCAAAAGGTTTTGTAAAATGATTTCAGGGGTATTTCTTGCCAATTCTTGATTCTTGAAGGACTGACTTGGTATTTTCTTCAAGGATAATGGTCTTAACTTGTATGATTGACCTTTTAGAGGACTGAAATTACCAAGTCATGATTAATGAGGGACCATTTTTGCCATTTCTTCAAAGTCAAGGGTCCTTTTGGTAATTTGATATTTTCAAAGGACCAAATTTGTAATTCTTGTAACTTGGAGTCCTTCTTGGTATGTTTGAATTTGAGGAGGATAAATATTGACATTTTAGTTTTGTTGAGGGACTAAAATTACAAATTCTTTAATGTGAAGGGCCCTTTTTGCAATATTGACAAACTTTAGGGACCAATCTTGTAATTATGAAGTTACAAGGGTATAAAGTGTCAATTCTTCAATATTGGAGGACCCTTCTTCATAAATCTTCAAATCTTCAAGGGTTTTCTTGGAAAATTCTTCATTAGGGCTTGGTTCAATGTGCGGCTTCGTTTCTCGTGTTCGTTTTTGCATGATTCTTGTGATCTTTTGTCATTTTCTCAATATCCGTACCTAAAATACACAAGCAACAAACACAAGCATATATTGGGGTATTTTGATGATATTTAGTGCATTTTAAGCCCTTTTTGGACGATGAGACTATGTATAAAAGCAGTCTCATCACTCCCCCATACTAAACCATTACCGTGCCCTCACGCAATGCTAGAATAAAGTATCGTAGCACCTCCAAATTCATTTTTATTCACTTTTATTGAATGATAAACTAGCTACACTACTACTATTACAACTACTTGCGTTTTAGACATAATGTATGATTTTCATCGCAAAATGGGACGTTTAGGTTCATAGAACAAGAACACGTGAATGCTTCGTTAGAAATAATTTCATCGTCCTCGATTTTCACCCCAATTCCATGCCAAGAGTGCAACGAGATCATTGTCATTATAAGTTAGTAATGCTAACACTACTCATATGCCCTAATCACGTACTTATCCTCCCAATTTCCTAAGTTGTATCTCTTATATTTTATTATGTCTTGAATGTTTCACGAGGATACATTGTTTGACTTATGCGATGATAGAGATCTAGGTCTAAAAATAGAGTCCTAACGGTGTAACCAAGACCATCAAATCAATAACCCCTCCTAATAGACAACGGGTTTATAACGGTTTTGAACATGAGACTTATTACCAAGACTTTTATACGCCCCCTCATGGAAGGGCCTTATTATCTTTGGTTTACCTCCATATTTTATTCAACTTCGCCATGAAGCTTTTATTATGACTTCGGTCTTGCCTTGCCTTTTATTATCCACCTCATCGGTAGTTTTATTAGCCAAAGACGTATATCCTCACGCTAAGGCGAATTTTGGATCTTTAAAGCTTCAAAGATTAAGGCTTGATTCACTTCCAATTTTGCATAGATTTTTTGGCCTTGTGGGCTTCAAATTGTTTGCTCGATTTAGGTGAGCACTTGAAATCTTATTATTGGGTGAAGCTTTCGATTATTCGGGTGCCAATACTTCAAAACCATGACGCTGGTGATACCTTAATGTCTTCCCAATTTAGTTACACAGAAGCTACTAGAATAGACTAGAAAACCAACAATCAAGACTAAACCGCTAAGTCAATATTTATTAAGCAAAAAATATTTACAAGCGAAGGGAGAATAAGCAAACAACAAGAACACATGAGTTTTTGAAAGAATACGAGTACTCTACGTTTAGCATAGTAACTTATAATTAACCCCATCATTTCTCGTCCTCATTTAAGAGACTTAGCCTAATGTGAAGTTAAGGAATCGAAGCAAAGTGCTCAACACGCACGGTCGAGTCAAAAATTACTCTTACTCTCGCCATCGGAAAACCTACATTCGTGTCTTCAAACACTTATAAAACATGAGAAAAATTTTAAAATTTGGCCATTTTTAGCCTTATTTTGCAACAAAACGATAAACAATAAGATAAACTTTGGAAAGCGTGAAGGTTTGGCAAGGCAAGTATCTATTCACCCTCCATACTAAAGTTAAACATTATTCTCAATGTTTCGAGTCTAGGGGTGCAAACACCCCCATACTAGAGACGTAGTCGAATGCCTAATCTAGCATGGAAAGGGTGTAACCGTTAAATTTAAAGCCGTTTATGAAGTGTGCTATAAACCTAAGGTTAGAACATCAAAGGATATATCATGGATATTGAGAAGGTCTTCAAAGCAAACGACCGAGTGCTCCCATAAAACGAACACGAGAGGATCCAATCGTGAAGATCATGATCATCTAAAATCCACAATTCACAAACAACCATGGAACAAAAGGTTGGAAGGGCAAAAATCCCCACACGTTACTACATTAGAAAGCGATAATATGTACATAGGATAATCATGGGATTCCCCCACGAGGCACCTCGTTTTTGATTACCGAGTCATGAGCTCGACTCGATCCCCTCAATACTAATTATCATTGGGGAAGGTGATTTGGTCGAGGTAGTTCAGGGATGTAACTTCCCTGCCAAAGTAGTGCTTCAACCTATGTCCATTCACCTTGAAATTGGGGCCATCATTTTGAGCTAGCTCGATGGTCCCATATGGAAAAACTTGAGTCACGGTGAATGGACCGGACCAACGGGATTTTAACTTACCGGAAAAGATTTTCAAACGAGAATTAAAAAGCAAAACTTGATCCCCAATGTTAAAAACCCGGTTTTTAATTTTAGAATCATGCAACTTTTTAGTATTTTCTTTATAAATCAATGAATTTTCATAAGCAATATCCTTTAATTCATCCATTTCATTTAATTGCATTTTCCGGTGTTTTCCCGCGGTCTCCATGTCATCATTACAATGCTTTAGGGCCCAATAAGCCTTGTGTTCCAATTCAATTGGCAAATGACAATTTTTCCCATACACAAGCTTATAAGGAGTGCACCCAATGGGCGTCTTATGAGCGGTCCTAAAGGCCCATAAAGCATCGTCCAACTTATCTGACCAATATTGTCGCTTTTCCCCAATCGATCTCTCTAAGATACTCTTCAAAGCTCGGTTTGAAACCTCGACTTGCCCACTCGTTTGTGGGTGATAAGCCGTAGAAAGCCGATGTGTAACCCCATATTTCCTTAGGACCCTTTCGAATTGGTCATTACAAAAATGGGTTCCACGATCGCTTATGATCGCACGAGGGGTTCCAAACCGAGAAAACAAGCTTTTCAAAACCTTGACTACCACACGAGCATCATTGGTGGGCAAAGCCTTAGCTTCCACCCACTGCGACGAGGATGTACTTATTACCACAAGATGATGGGAACGGCGCCATAAAGTCAATGCCCCAAACGTCAAAGATATTACACACTTGGATGATATCTTGTGGCATTTCATCTTTTTGTGAGGTTTTCCTTGTCGTTGGCATGAGTCACATGACTTCACAAGCTCATGTGCATCTCGGTAAATAGTAGTCCAAAAGAAGCCGACATCAAACACCTTCTTAGCCGTGAGATTAGCACCGTGGTGACCACCGGTGGGTCCCTCGTGACAAGCTCTAAGGATATTAGAAGCTTCGGTACCAAAGACACAACGTCGGATGATTTTATCCGCACAAGTTCGAAACAAGTAAGGGTCGTTCCAAAAGTAGAACTTGACGTCACGAAAGAATTTTCGTTTTTCTTGAGTCGTCATACCTTTGATGATGAAGTTGCCCGCATGGTAATTTGCGATGTCCGCAAACCATTGGGTGGAAGAATCAAGCTTAGAATTCACTACACCAAGTGTCTCGAGCGGAAATGTTTCAGTGATTTCCTTGGGCTCGTAAACACTTTGGTGAGGATCTTCCAAACGAGAAAGATGATCAGCCGCTAGATTCTCGGCTCCTTTTTTGTCAACAATTTTGTGATCAAATTCTTAAAGGAGGAGAATCCAACAAAGTAATCTCGGCTTTGCATCTTGTTTAGCCATAAGATACTTGATAGCCAAATGATCCGTATACACTATGCATTTCGCCAAGACGAGATAAGGTCAAAATTTCTCAAATGCATACACCACGGCAAGGAACTCCTTCTCCGTTGTAGTGTATTTTAGTTGAGCCTCGGTCATCGTCTTGCTAGCATAGTGAATAGGCAAGAAGTGCTTTTCATGATGTTTCCCCAATACGGCCCCAATAGCGTAATCACTAGCATCACACATGAGCTCAAAGGGGAGGTTCCAATTGGGAGCAACAAGAATGGGAGCTTCGGTAAGTTTCCTCTTAAGGATTTCAAAGGCTCGTACACAATCTTCGTCAAAGACAAAACGTGCCTCTTTTTCTAGAAGATGTGTAATAGGTCGAGAGATCTTTGAAAAATCCTTGATGAATCGACGATAAAAGCCCGCGTGGCCTAGGAAACTCCTAACTCCCTTAATGGTTTTGGGATGAGGTAATTTGGCGATGACGTCTACCTTAGCTTGATCTACCTCAATCCCCGCTTTCGAAACCTTGTGCCCTAAGACGATTCCACTTTTAACCATAAAATGACATTTTCCCAATTAAGCACAAGGTTGGTTTCCTCACAACGCTTCAACATTCTCTCAAGATTCGACAAACACGAAGTGAACGAATTACCAAACACGGGAAAGTCATCCATGAAGACTTCCATCGTCTTCTCGATCATATCATGAAAAATAGCAATCATGCACCTTTGAAAGGTTCCCGGTGCATTGCAAAGTCCGAATGGCATTCTACGATAGGAAAACGTTCCATATCGACATGTAAACGTAGTTTTTTCTTGATCACGAGGATTGATGGGAATTTGGAAGTAACCGGAAAAACCATCTAAAAAGCAATAGAAATCGTTTTCCGCAAGACGATCCAACATTTGGTCCATGAAGGGAAAGGGAAAATGGCCTTTACGAGTGGCTTCATTTAACTTACGATAGTCAATGCACACTCCCCATCCGGTCACGAGTCTAGTGGGAATTAACTCGTTGGCATCGTTTGGCACAACGGTCATTCCTCCCTTCTTAGGGACACAATGAATAGGACTCACCCAAGGGCTATCGGAAATAGGGTAAATCATTCCTGCGTCAAGGAGTTTTAGGACTTCCTTTTTGATGACGTCGTGAATTTTGGGGTTCACCCTCCTTTGACATTGGATTGCGGGCTTGTAATCCTCCTCCATTAAGATTTTGTGGGTACAAAATTTGGGATCGATTCCTTTAATGTCGGATAACTTCCACGCAATTGCCCCTTTGTGATCCTTTAGAACATCGACAAGTGCGATTTTTTCATCATCCGAAAGTTCCTTCGCAATAATAACCGGAAACTTGTCGCCCTCCTCCAAAAAGACATATTCGAGATGAGGAGGTAAATCTTTCAACTCGAGGATAGGTGGTTCCTCAATTGAAGATTTGGGCTCGATACTCATAACCTCCTCGGGTGGAGGAAATGGGAAATCGTTAAGAAAATCCTTGATAATCGAGAAGGCCTCATCGTTGTCGAGGTCTTCGTTACAAGTACGTGGAACATCGAATTCTTCCAACGTAGAAACACCACCTTCAAATGGAGTGAAGGTTGGTTTCGAGTTATCAAGAATGGGATCTAACATAGTGGGATTGCCACTATTTTCATCATCACCAAAACCTAGAACTTCTTGTGAAAATTCCTCGCAAACCACGTCAATCATATCAACGAGGTTTATGGTTGAAACATAATAAACATGAGAAATTTAAGAGTTTTGAGTTGCGTTTATAACAAGTTCCTCGTCGTTGAAACGTAAGGTGATCTTTCTAGCATGAACATCGATCAAAGCCATAGACGTATCTAAAAACGAACGACCTAAAATGAGAGGAACTTGAGGATCCATGGGAATATCGACAACGATAAAGTCTACCGGATAAAAGAACTTTCCCACTTTCACAAAAAAGTCTTCCGCCAATCCACATGCGGGAATCGTGGAATGATCGGCCAACTAGATAGACATTAGTGAAGGAGTAAGATTAGGAAGATTGAGCGACTTGAAGATTGCAAGTGGAATCAAGTTAATGCTAGCACCAAGATTGGCCAAGGCAAAGCATTCTTCCATATCTTGGATTGCACAAGGGATCAAGAATTTACCGGGATCACTGACTTTTTGAGGTATGCGATTAAGATAAACCGATGAACAACTATAAAATTTGTGCAATTTCTCCTTGTTGTTCAACATACTCTTTAAGTTAGCGGCAAATCGAGGCATCATAACCAAAGCATCGGCGAAACTCACATTAAAGTGAAAATCACGAAACATTTTCATAAAAAGCTCAAATTGGTAATTGTCGCGCTCTTGACGTTTCTTCTTTCTAAGTCTCGATGGATAGGGCAAAGGTGGTGTGGTTTGAGGCATAGGCATAGCCTTTGGAATCTCGGGTTCCAAATGTGGTAATGGGTTAACCGTAGGTGTGGCATGAGCGGTACTTCGTGGGATTTGGGCATGCTCCTTTTGGACCACCACCTCGGGTTCTTCCTCAATTGCTTCCCCCGTAGGAGCAATTGGTTGATGAGTCGGTTTCTTAAGTGTCTTACCACTACGTGTGGTAATCACTTTCATCTCACCTTTAGGGTTCGATATGGTGTTGTTAGGAAGACTACTCGAAGACGGTTTACACATAATTGCCTCAAACATAGATGAAATTTTATCCTCAAACATGGATTGCCTCTTTTCGGCTTTAATCATCTCTTGCTTAATTTCATGTTGCCCTTGTTCCATTTTTTGTTGGTTTTGTTGTAACCTTGTTACATTTCCTTCCATCTTGTTGGTATGGATTTTAAGCTCATTTGCTAACTCATTTTTCAACTCTTTCTTCAAGTCGTTCTTAAACTCGGATCTTGGGCTAATGATTTCTCTTTGAATGTTGTCAAACCTAGCATCGTTCCCATTAGCATATTCAACAAATTCATTTGGAAGATCTTTCAAAGTTTGCAAACTTTTGTTGTTGTTTTGAAAATCACTTTGATTTTTGTTTGAAACTTGATTATTAGCCCCTTGATTACCATAGTTTCCTTTGTTGTAATTGTTTTTGAAACCAACTTGATTGTTGCGATAGTTGTTGTTAGCATTTTGATTTGAACCTAAACCCGGTGGAGTCAATTGATTAGAGCGGGTAACTTGACCGTTTTGGTTGTAAGTTCCCGTGGCCGCGTAGGCACTCGAAGTGTTACCACCGTTGGTAATGCACTCGGAGAAATCATGACCTCCACCACAATACATGCATGAAACCTCAACCGCTTTACCCGTAGCGGGAGCACTTGGTTCTCCAATTTTGAACTCAATTAGAAGACCTTTAAGCTTATCAAAGATTTTGTTTTCCAAATTCGCCTCAATTTGGCAAGCATCGATGGTAGTAGACAAAGAAGGTGAAGCCGAAGACGAAGCCTTACGAACACTCGACGTGCTACGAGGACTATACACCTTAGATCTATTCTCAATTATCACCAAAGCTTCCTCAACCATTTTACACAAAAAATTACCGCCCGCGGCGGCATTAAGATAATCCCTTTCATGATCATTAAGTCCATTGTAAAACGTGTCAATTTGATGCAAGTCGGAAAAAACCGTGATGAGGACACTCATGTAAAATTTCCTTAAACCTATTCCAAGCCGTTGAAAAACTCTCATTAAGTTCTTGTGAAAATTTTGAAATCTCGTTTTTCAATTGCGTAGTCATAGAGGGCGGAAAAAATTGGTTCACAAACTTAGACACGCGATCCTTCCACGTCAATATAGAATTGGGTGGCTCTTTCTCTAACCAAATTTTAGCGGGCCCTGCTAAAGAATACGGAAAAAGCATCATCTTAATCGAGTCATTAGCAACATCCTTAAACTTGCAAGTGGCGGTAAGACGATTGAATTAGCGGATATGGTTGTGCGGGCTGTCCTTTTCATCACCACGGAATTTGTTGTTTTGGATCATCGACAACAAACCCATTTTCACTTCAAAATTCTCCGCAAGGATAGCAGGAATCACAATAGCCTCTCCATAACCCTCGGTGGGTGCTTGAAGTAACTCCATCATAGTTCGATTCGTCATGGTTGGTTCTTCTCTTACAATGGGTTCGTCAATAGGAGACTCCTCACTAGAAAGATTAGGAGTAGGTGTTGACTCCTTTCGGTTTTTTCGTTTATGTGCACGTCTTGCTTGATTACGAGTGCATAAACGTCACGTACAACGTGGGGGTGAGCAAAGAAGATTCTTTTTGGTGTTTCGTATTTTTCCAATTTTTTTGTGGTTTTCGATTGCTTTTACTTTTTTTGGGTTTTTGTGATTGTATTAAGTAGACAAAAATCTACAAATCTCCTCCTTAATCAAATCTCTTGATTAAAGAAGCCTCAAGGAATGAAAACGATCACGTAAAGTGAACGCCTTCGATGACTTTAGAACGTTGGTGGAACACCAAAACGTTCAAGAGGGTTTAATCAATGAAACCACGAAAGTATATATGATACTTAATAATACTTTGGGCGGCAAAACCCTCGATTAGCTCTCAAAATCAAATACTTACAAGCAAGCGGGGAAATGAGGCAGCGCGAAGCACTTAAGAGCCTTTTTCCTTAGGGTACATCTTATAATACCCGCCTTATACCCACCTTATAGTTTGTATTTTTCAAAATCGAGCTTCACGAAAGTATTTATCTATTTTTGCCTTTCTTTCTTGTTTGAGATTCGAATACAATGATTGGGTAATGACCTCCCAAGTCAAGGTTGTGTTTTCACACTTTTGGAGTACTTGTGAATTTATTGTTCTACGTATACAATATATTAATAATATTCACACAAAAAACGAAAAACCAATAATACGTATTAGTAGAGTGCTACTAATACAATAGATATTATGGCTATATATAAAAAAAACAATTTCCAAATCAAAACACAACACGCCTCCCTGGCAGCGGCGCCAAAAAATGATAGTAGTAATTTTCACACTTGTTTAGGAAAACAAGGTAATTAGGGCAAGCGTTAACAAGTGATTTAGGAAAATCACAAGTTATGACCCAAAGTGGGGATCGTTCTCAAGGAGGCTAGTGTGTTGTGTAGAGAGATGATTAACTTTGTGATTATATGATTATGAGAAAGAAAATAGAAAGGGGATAAGAAGAGAATGACGGTTACGATGACGATTTACACTAAGTCGAAAAGGGTCGTACACGTAAAACCGTAAAAGCACCAAATTTAAAAATTTACTCTAAAAATTCAAAAAAAAATGCAATAATTACCAAATAATGTAATTAGAGTTTACAAGAAATCAAAAATCACCCAAACCTTTTATTTAATTAAATAATGATTTTTAATGCTAATTAAAGCCCTAAAAATCAATTTAATTAACAAAAAGCCCAAAATGAGATTTTTTCAATTGTAAACCTCTAAAATACCCTAACTTAATTTAAAACTATTTATGAAAATTTTAAAATTAATTAAAACTATTTAAAAACAATTAAAAACTATTATAACTTAAAATAATTATAAAAATTATTCTAAACACAATAAAAATAATCTAAAAGTTGTAAAATTCCTAACTTAATGTATTTAACCTAAGAAAAATATAAAAACTTGAAAAATCTAAATTTTAGTTTTTAATAATAAAATAATAATAAAATAATATTAAAAATCCAAAATTTATAAAAAATTCTAAAAACTTGCAAACTAGCTTAATTTAACCTAAATAAACAGAAAATGAAGTTGAAATTACAAAAATACCCCTAATGGGCCTCCAAATGGGCTAAAAGTCCAAACAATCACCTTAATGGGCTTATTAAGGCCCAATAAGAAAAATGTTGTCCAATTAAGCCCAAAAACTCCTATCTGACTCAAAATTTGATTTTAAACACAACTTTTCAAAGGCCCAAAAGCTGAGAATGTAAAATAAGCTGGCTTATATCAAACAACTTATTCTTAATGGGCTTTTTGGCCCATTAAGCTATAAGCTGATGCCATAAGCTCAAATTAGACACACAAGCTTCTTTTGAGTTGCTTAAGACTTCTGTAAAAATAAATTTGAAAAAATTCCAAGGAATAAGCCTAAAAATGCAATAAGCAATCTACAGAAAACGACAAAATAGTCGTTTTTGAGTTCTAGGCTATCCCAAGAGCTGATTCAAATTGCAAAAGCTTTAAAATGACTTAACTAAGCTTAATCAACAAAAAGTTTTCAAATAAGTTCACTCAATAAGCTGGAATAAGCAAATACGCACTTATGAAAAAGTCAAATGAGTTGGTTTTCTAGCAAAAAGTCAACGTCAAAGTCTAATAAGCTCCAGTTTAAACAAATGGGTCAAATGATGAAGATCTATCACAAAAAATAAGTTGTTGCATGTCTGGATAAGCCAAAATGGCTTATTGATAAGCTAACTGAAAAATTGCACTAGCAGGGGCTAGTTTTGGGTGTTGAGCAGTGGGAACTTTTTCCACTGCTTGACTTCTTGACTTTTTTGTCTTTAGTGACTTTTTTGGAGATTCAAGTTACACAAAGGCACCCAAATGATCAGTGGATGAAGAGGAGTCAATAACAATCAAAAAATCACAATCACTAACAGCCAATTAGTATAGTTCAATCAAAACATCACCAGATATGCACCAGACATGAACACATAAGCAATTATGAACTTATAAGTTGTTTTAGCAATATTCAGCCAACCAAATTGCACCAAAAGCATACACAAGCTATCATAAACTTAACTGAACAAGTTTAAACAGTTTTCATGCAATGGCTCAAAGCCTAAATGAAGATTCAAGCAGATGAAGGTTACTGATGAACACTAACACAAGCAGATTTCACTTTTGCTGATGCAATTGACCAACAAGCCAAATTCAATCACTCAGATCTATCACATATGTTATATAAATGATGTTTTAACAACTTTTGACCCTAAGCATGCATAAATTCTAGATTTTACCAAAATCTTAGGTCAAAATCAGTCAAATTCAACAAGATATAACATAATGTATGATTCAAGGTTTCAAACCCAAAAACTTGCAGCAATATGCACTCAACCAAGTATGTAATAGATATCAAGCATAAACAATACCTTCTAACAACACAATATCAAGTTATGATCTCAAACAGGTAATCCCAAACACCCTTTTAACTTTTAAAATCCAAAATTTTCAAATCAAAAGTGTTATACAAGACCACCCAAGCCCAAATTAGCACAATAACAAATATATTAAGCAGATTTAAGCAAGATTAGACCACAAAATCAACAAGAACACAAGTCACACACAAATATCACAAATATCCAATATTTTATCAGATTTTGGGATTAAGTATGCAAACCTCATGGATGTACATCCACACCCACGAATTTTGAGCTTATGTACTAGCAAGAACATGTACAAGCTTCCACAACAAAGCCTGCTAAGAATCAACAAAGTTAGAAGCACAATATGAAAATCAGAAAAATGGAAAATTCTTGATTAATGCAACCTTAGTTCTCCACACTTGATTATCCCCAAGTTATAAGCTTCACCACACCTTGATAACTCAATATCAGGATGCTATGATCAGCCTTATAGCCCAAGAATTCCAAGGTTTGAACTAGACTTAGCAAAATATCAAGAAAAGTGGAAAATGTGCAAACATTTGCACACTCCTTTTGAAAACAGGTTTAGGATTCAAGAAAAATAAACAAGAAACAATAATAAGCAGATTATAAGAGTGGCACTTGAGTTTTCTTCACCAAATTCAAACACATTTCATTAAGATAAATATGTGATTTACAGATTTGTGAACCAAAGAAAATTCAAGAGCAAACTGAAATGAAATGAGTCCTATGCCTTATACAGGCTACAATGAACTAGTTAAGAGCTAAAAAACGTAACCCTAATTGCTGTAGAAGTCCCAAAATGCCCTTGTCTTGTTTGAATATCTTGGAATCATGTGATGAAATTTTGGCAGTTTGTTGATGTATGAGCTGTTGGAATTGCATCAAAGGCTCAAAAGAAGCTTAAGTTTCAAGCTTCAATCTTGGACGTTGGATGTGGTAGGGTTTTTGGCTTCTTCTTCAAAGGGTGGGACAAGAGGGTTTATCATGTGACAATGGGGTGATGTGGCAAGGGTTTTGAGAGTTGGGATATGATTAGGACTAGCCTAATCATAAATCTGGAGCATTTGGTGGCCTAATTACAACAAAAATTAGGAAAACCCAATTTTGATAAGAACATGAATAGTGCAAGTTTTGATCTGTTTGGGTTTTTAAATCTTGTGTTTAGCGCGTTTTAAATAAAGTAATCCCAGATTAGTTTAAGTCGTTGTGAGTGGATTGGTGAGGTGGAGGAAAGGAGTAAGGTGATTGATGGATTTTGGTGAGTGGGGCATGTGTCAACCTCTCACTGGTTAAGGTAACTATGCTGTCTGCCATGATTAACCCCTCTACTCTTTTCTCTTTGTCATTTCAGCTAAAAACTTCATCAACGCCCAAATCCTTTGTAACAACTTTTGCTTTTTCACACTTTTGCCCCAAAAGGTTTTGTAAAATGATTTCAGGGGTATTTCTTGCCAATTCTTGATTCTTGAAGGACTGACTTGGTATTTTCTTCAAGGATAATGGTCTTAACTTGTATGATTGACCTTTTGGACGACTAAAATTGCCAAGTCATGATTAATGAGGGACCATTTTTGCCATTTCTTCAAAGTCAAGGGTCCTTTTGGTAATTTGTATTTTCAAAGGACCAAATTTGTAATTCTTGTAACTTGGAGTCCTTCTTGGTATGTTTGACTTTGAGGAGGATAAATATTGACATTTTAGTTTTGTTGAGGGACTAAAATTGCCAATTCTTCAAAGTGGAGGGCCCTTTTTGCAATATTGACAAACTTTAGGGACCAATCTTCAAATGAGGGACCATTTTTGCCATTTCTTCAAAGTGGAGGACCCTTCTTCATAAATCTTCAAATCTTCAAAGGTTTTCTTGGAAAATTCTTCATTAGGGCTTGGTTCAATGTGCGACTTCGTTTCCTGTGTTCGTTTTTGCATGATTCTTGTGATCTTTTGTCATTTTCTCAATATCCGTACCTAAAATACACAAGCAACAAACACAAGCATATATTAGGGTATTTTGATGATATTTAATGCATTTTAAGCCCTTTTTGGATGATGAGACTATGTATAAAAGTAGTCTCATCAGCCTCCTTTTAGGACTTGGATCTATTTATCCTCATACCTTGCTAGGGTATTTTTGGATAGACTTCTCCATGATCTTTAGGGGAGTATTTGCTTTTCGTCGTGTGTCTCGATCCTTCATATTGATTTTTGATAAATGATTCTTCACATCACTTGGGATCTTTAGCAACAAAATGTAGCCCTCATGCCTTGTTAGGGCCTTTTCGGACTCGCCAATCTTCGCATCCCGCTTCAATAAGTTATGCCTTGGCTATGAACTCTAATCAATACCGAGCAACTTTTAAACGATCTTGTGCTAGAAGCTAATTAACTTTTCAAATCGTACAACCTTTATTTATTGCAATTAAATTTATTAACAAGCGATGGGAGAAAAAGCTCATAATTAACTCACATAAATTCATGAAAGAATACCAAACTTATAATTTACTCTATCATCTCTCGTTCTCCATAATTTAAAATCTCAAGGAATGAGACTCGTGGATGCTTAGCCTATTAAATCAAGGTTTTGGGTTTTCAAGTCATCTATAGGATCTTGCAACTTCTTAGACTTTTTCAAGTTTTAGAATTCGCATTTTAAAGTTCCCTTGATAAACGACTTTCTAGGATCAATTATAGGAACTTGCGAAAAGTTCTTGTTCTTAACCCGTAAGAGTTAAGACTTTCGCGTTTTAATCCTCCCTATATAAAAGCCTAGCAAAACTTAACTTAAACACGTTAAGGATACTAGCTAGAGTAAACTTAGATAAGTAAACTCGTGTTGAGTCAAAAGATTCATGACGTTGAAAAACGAAAACCACTTTATTAAAAATTTTATTCTAGCAAAGAAAGTAAATAACGATAACAAAGGAAAATACTACTATACAACTAGGCCAAAATAAATTAAAATTTTTGAAAAATGTCAAAAAATCAGATTTTCCGGTTAAAATGAGGACAAATTAATGGAAAAGCCCACTTAACTTCGATAGAAGTCTTCCTACACTTAATATAAACATTGTCCTCAATGTTTAAGCATGTGGGAGTAAACTCCCCTACACTTAGGACATTGTGCACGTTGTTTAAATCTTGCTAAGGAAGAGACAACTAAAGTGATTCCTATTTTAATATTGAAGAATATAAAATAGTGAATCAAAAGAGTTTAGGATAGAACCAGGAAGACGGGTACACAGAATCACGGGTCATCAAAAGTCATCAAGAATGGATCTTTGAAAGCTCGAATCCCTGCATATGATAAGAAAGAACAACAAACACATACTAGGGTCTCCCCTACACTTATTATAAAAACAAATAAAAAAAAAGATAGATAATCGGGTTGCCTCCTGAAAAGCGCTTGTTTTTTGTTAACCGAGTCACGAGCCTGACTCGACCCCGAATTAAATGGTCCATGGGGAAGCCTCGAATGTAATACCGGGATCAACGACCTTGTCGTCGTTCCCGGAGGACATTAATAAAGGAGAGGCCAGAGGATAAGTCTTAAAGGGTATAAAAGTCCTTTCAACATACGAAAAGTATGTGAAATCATGATCCACGGGAGGTGGGGTGGGTAAAGGAATCAGAATGTCATCCCCAAAAGACATATAATTATCACTGAGCGGCAAAGCAAGGTGTCAATCATGGAATGGTCAATGTCACCCCCGGGTCAAAGCACTCATCCTCCATAATGGTGTCTAAAGGAGTGGATGAAAGGTGCTCGGGAGGGGGACTTGGTACAATATCTTCATGCAGCAAATTATCAAAAATAATAGCCCCCTCCGTATCATCATCATCAATACCCGGAGGTATTGAGAGAATGTCGATTTCCTCCATAGCTGTGTCATTATTCTTAACTGAAGTAATAGACGGAGGTAAAGACTCAGAAATAGGAGCAGAATTCAACGCTTCAATTTTAGCAATAAGAAGATGAACTTTCAGTAATTTGTCGCGAAGAATAATGTCTTCCACCTCATCTACAAGACCAAGTTCAGTGGTTAACTTCTCGTAAGTCGGAGAGAATAAATCCACATCGCCCTCATCGCCTGAAGGAGAAGGAGAAATTTCAAAGGTGAAATTCTCATAGCATGGAGAAAAATCATCATTAAGAGCGACCTCGTCCGTAGGCTCCACAAAATTCGGTGCATCACAAACCTCATCAAAGAATTTATCAAGACCAAAATCACTAATCTAACTCGATGTATCACTATCCTTAGACGCATTAGGGATATCAAGAGTAGGAGTAGTAATCTCAGAAGATGGGTTGAGATCATAGATATCATCCTCGTCATCATCATAATAGTAGTATGGACGCGCAAGAGGAGGAGTATAAGCACTAAGATTAGATACTTGCTCTTGTCGTCGTTGCTCTGCCCTTGCTTCGCGTATGCTATCTAATTCTTGTTGAGCGTATTGAAGTGTATTCAAAATAGTGGCTCGTTCTTCTTCATTCATTCCAACAGAAGGATGATGATCGAGGGAGTAATGTGGGGGCTCGGAATTATAAAAACCGGAATCATAGCACGGATTTGGTTCAAATTAATTCATCGGTTGACAAAAAAAAGCATCGTGAGGGCCCCCACAATTGTTGCAACACGGGTATTGAGAGAAACCCTGTGCATTTTGTTGATATGGATCGTCATATATGGGAGAGGGTGAAATAGTGTCATTAGAAGGGAAGAATGAATTGAAGTATGAATTGATCGAATTGCACGATAGACAACGGCCATATTCGTAATTAGGGATATCCATTCCACACCGTTCGCATGAACACCATTGACAGGATTGACTACCAGAAGATGGTCTTCCACACCCTACACAGTCAACAAACGAATCCATTAAACACAATAGATAAGCAAGAAGAATATTTTTGGTGCAAAACTTTCGAAAAAGAAATGCTTTTTATGATTTTTCAAATGTTTTTGGATTTTTGAAAATTTTTGGCAAGAAAATAACGTTCAAAAGTGAACGTGTGACAATCCGTCAATTTATGGTTGATATTTTATTCTCAATATTTATTTAAGAACATTATTTTAATGTTATAATATGAACTCACTTATTTTTGGGAAGAAATTTGGATTTACGTCTTGAAGTAGCATCGACTACGTCTAAACCAGAGGATTCTACGTTACGTGCTTACGTTTACATACACCGTTTTGGTGACAGTCTGATATTTCAGGAAATAAATTTATCCGTGAATATTATTTTGGAATTTTAAATTTGTGTTGGTTCATAAACTCACAAATTTACGAGAAGAATTAGGACTTACGATTTTAATTTAACGTCCTTTACGACTAAACCGGAAACCCTAGGTTTACGTATTTACGTTTTTGAACTCCGTTTTGATGAGACAATTTTTATTTCTATTCGTTTTGTGCCGTTGATTCATAATTTATAAAAATGTTTTTCGTAAAACGACCCGAGGGCACGCAAATCGAGGAAACTAGAATCGAGGAATACCCGTAAATTAGCGGGATGGGACAAAACAAGTTTATCCCACCCCACTACTAAGGGATGGCCAAAACTTGACATCACACAAGTGATGTGTCAAATTTTAAGCAAGTAGCTTACACATGTAAGCTTATGCTTAACATGTAAGCTACTCATCCCACCAAACTAGCAAAAACCACTAACCTTTTCCATTTACTTCCATTTTCACATGCAAAAACCACAAAACTCTCCTCCCTCTCTCTAAAATTCGTCCCACCTCAACCAAAAACACCCTCATTTGATCAATTTTAACCATGAAATCATGTGTTATTCACACATATGATGAAGCCCTTTTGAAGCTCTATAGATTGGTGGTGATTTTAACATCTAGAAAGAAGTTTTCAAAGGAGTCAAGGGCTGATTTTCCACAAGATGATTCATGAAGATAGGTGATCTTGAAGTTGATAATGGTATATCACAAGTTTTGCCATCAAAATCCAAGCCTTGTTCATCAACCTCACATTTTCATCACTATGATGGTATAAGGATCATTCTTCCCATCCTTCTTTTTATTTGATTATGTAATCATGTATTTTCTTTCCTATTGTATATGTATATGATGAATATATGATGATAAAAGTATTGTGTGGGGATTTGGTGTTGATAAACATGGGTAAAAAGATGAAAAACTATATGTAAAAATGGTTAATCTTGCTTAATTTAGTATGCTGTATAAAAACAGTAAATAACCATATGATAAACTGATAAAATGGTATAGATGAATTGATATACAGTGAGTATTGAGGCTTGTACACATGTGAGAGTTGGCCATGCAATGGAATCATAAAAATGAGTGAGATATGATCAAAACAAGTTTAGAGTGCAAATCTGAGTACACTGTTTTGGACGAATTCTATAAAATACTTAAAGGTTGATTCATCAGTAGCTATAAGGGAATAAAATGAAGCACATATCATGTAGTTTCTTTGATAAAAATTTGAGGTCCTATCTCATTATATAACTCTAGATATGGACATTTTAGTGAACTTAAAATTTAGGACTGATTTTGTGAAATTAAAGTTTAATATTATTATATAAGCATTCAAATAAATATAGTATAAAATGTGAATTAAAACCCACTAACTTATATATTACATTTATATAAATATGTATAAGGATAAATAAATGGACATTTTATAAAAATGGTCGTTTAGTAAGTTTTACAAGTTATAAAAACTATAAACATGATTTTTACGTCTTTTCGGCTAAAACCGAAAGATTAACGTTTTTGTTAAATAAAACTTAGACGGTTGGACCCGTCTAATGTAAACTTTTATAAACTCACATACTGATGTATAAATAATACAAGGTTTTTGACACCCTATCTGAAAGTTCAAGTTCGTTATAGTTCCGAATCTTTTCGAATTGAAAACCGGTCTAAAGTGCGACTCAATCGTCTTTTGGTGGATCAAAGGTTTGGTTGGTTTGTTTTTAACTAATAGCAAGTAATTAAAGTGTCGTTGAGTAAAATGGAAGTCAAAAGATTAAATTGGATGACGAGTAAAATAATGCATATAAATGTAAAGGTGACAATGGAAAAGTACTAACTCTTTAAATAAAACTAGCACTTAGAAAATTTTCAGAAAAATAAAAGGTACTATAAGAAAGTTATATCGAAAGAAACCAAAAACAGCCAAAAGGGAGCCCGATCGGAATGTATTCCGATCGGATGGTCGGAGTGGTGGGAAGAAGTAACACAATCGGAATGTGCAAGACTGTCAATCGGAAAGTGGGATTAGGGACCAATCGGAATGTGCAAACTCACACGAATCGGAATAATGCTTGAATCTCAATCGGAATAGGGAAATGCAACCAATCGGAAAGCACAACAAAGCTTTGATCGGAATCGGCTCAAAGATGAAACCAATCGGAATGGGGATTTAAGGTAACAATCGGAATAAGGGACAAGCCCTACCGTCGGAATATGCACCAATCGGAAAGGGTAAACCCTAATCCGATTGGGGAAATCGGAATGTTGGGGTGCAAAGCCGTCGGAATCTAAACCAATCGGAAAGGAGAATAACAACCTTCCCTAAAATGGTGGAACTAGTTTGGAGGTGCACCGGTCGGAAAGCCAATCGGAAAGGGGATTTGTTGGAAATACGTTTTTACGTATTTAGAAAGGATCAGTCACTCCAACGATATTGGGCTCGTGATCCAATATAGCCCATATAGCCCACATGTAGGGTGGGCTATATATAAACCCCCCTCCTAGCATGTTAGGAGGGGTTGTTGGTTCACTTCCACTTTTCATTAATCACATTTCCATCTTTCTTAACTCTCTCCTTTCTCTCTCTTCTTTCTCTCTCTAAAGTTCTTCCATTTATCATCCATTTAATAGATAATCCATAACTTGTCTAATCTTTAGAAAACTAAGATCCTACAATTGGTATCAAGAGCATGGTTGATTCTTTGGATTAACACGTTTTATCTATTGATTTGGTGGTAAAGTTTCTTTCTTTTACAATTTTTTTTCTTTCTTTATTTCGTCTAATTTTTTTCTTTAAGCTCAAGGTGTTAAAACTTATTTTTATAAAATCTTTGATAAAAAATTTCATCAAATTTTTATCTATTAAATTTTTGTTCTTATTTTTTTGTCCCGAATCTGTGATAACTTGTGTGGGGTAATTTCATTCACAAAAATATAATTTTTTTTTATTTTATAAAAAGTATTATTTTTTTTATCTATTTGTTCCTGTTGCCTGCTGTTGCCTGCTTATTCAGTTGTCGGAGAAGGGTTTATCATTCCGATACTCTTTCCGACACCTTTTCCGACGGTTTCAAGTCCCTTATTCCGATACTTTGTCATCTCGATCGCAATAACCGAAAGGTTCTACTTTGCGATCACGTTTTCTGAATACATTATACCGACGCGTATTCCGATCGTACTTTGCGATCGTGATTGCGACGGGATCAAGGATCATTGAGACAAAACTCTGCCAAATTTTTATACACATTCCGATGGAAAATAATTTGTGTATTGCGATGAATGTTTGCTGATATTGCGATGGAAAATATTTCACACATTACGATGGAATTTTTTTTTTTGTATTGCGATGGATTAAATTGATTTTACCAACTGTTTAACTTGACTCGACCTTCGAACTCGACACATCCACAGATTTCGACTCGTCTATTCAAACACCAAGAGACTCAACTCTGACACAACCTCTCGTTTGAAATAAACTCAAAACCATTTTGACCACAACTCAAACAGACTCCCGCAGACTCAAAACAAAAACACAACTCAACCACAAGTCAAACAGTGACTCAGACCCAAGAAAACCCTCTCTCTCGGACAACACTCGAACCCAAACTAATTTCACCAACACCCCCGAAACAGACTCAACCTCAAAACCTCACAGCCCACTCGAACACCAAACTCAGACTCATCTTACCCAAAACCAAGACCCACACCTCTCGACACAACACTTGACTCACACCTTCACCCTCGACTCACCCTCACCCTCACCTTCGCACACTCACCCTCGACTCACACTCAACACTCTCACACCTCTCAATCAACTCTCGACCAACAAACCTTTTTGTCCAAACTCGAAAAACCTTTTTGACCAAACCAAACAGACCTATTAATCCAAAACCCTTCACACCCAAAATCATCATCGTTCCAAGTCAACTCAGATCGTTTTAGATCATCACTGTTTGAACAAAATCCACCATCGTTTTTTTTAAACCCATTTTTTTTGTTTTCGAAAATAACGAAAAAAAAAAATAAATAAATAAAAAATAAACAACTCTGTTATCTGTTGGTCTTAGTTTCGATTCAAGAATTTACACACATGACTCACGCATGCAATTAATCTAAAAATAGAGAAACCCACCTGAGACCTCACATAGGAGACCTTGAAGACTCGAAACTACGGAATTATGTGTATCATTGTGTTTCTTCGAACAGAGTTTGATTTGTTAGATCAAATTTAGATCTATTAAGATTCGTGGGTCTTTCAGCCAACAAGATTGTTTGTAAAAACTTTTAATTTGGGTGAATTGAGAGGATAGAAAGAGGAGTTGGATGTGTATTTGAAAGAGACAGAGGAGTTTGGTGATCTGCTTTAGTAGGTTTGAAAGAGAGATTTGGAGGAGTATTATTTTGTTTAGGTGAGAGTGGTTCGGAGAAAACAAGAAACTGGTTTGGGGAGATAAAAGTAAATGGTTTTGTGGAGATAAATAAGCCACGTGTGGGAGATACTCAGTCAACATTGCCACGTTTCTTCCCTAATTTTTTATCCTAAAAACGATATATATCAGATTTGTTTATTTTATTATATTTTTTGTTTTTTGATTTTTTAAGTTATATCAGATTTGTTTATTTTATTATATTTTTTTTTTCTCTCAAGCCTATATTTTGTGTGGTGACTTTTGATCAAGATTTCTTAAAGTTTTTTTTTTTGATTCTTCAAATTTCGTGGGTCTCAAATTTATTTGGGATAAATAAAAGTCACATTTAGAAATTTTTATTTTTATTTTATTTTTATTTTTTTTATATTTTTTATATTAAATTTTTTTTAAATGAGTTAAAAAATAATGGCGCCACAGTTAATATTTGAAATTTGATTGGATTCGAGTCATAAATTATTCAAGACGATTTTATTTTTTGATACAAGGCAACTAGACCTCTTAGTCTCGGGTTTACTTTATCTACATTTGAGCCGACAAAAATCATTGAGCCAAGAAAAGAGTTACATAATCAATCAAGGATTTTCCAAGAACTTTTACGATTTCTTCGTTGATTTCTAAAATCCCGTGAATTCAATTTTTCCGTTTATTCACGACTCATAAAATCCCGAATTCAACCACAATCACGATCATTTTTTTTTTCAATGGAGTCTTTGAATTCGAAATTTCAAGAGGGAAACTTGCATCACATGCAAGACACAGCTAGAGATAGTAGTATAATGTCATGTCGACTACTTCAGTCACATCTTAGGACTATTGCATGGGTTCAAGGAGGAAGCGAATTTGTGACACTCTTCGGTCAACATCAGTATACATTCATCGAGTCACTATTTCTCAACTTGAACCACCTAGCTGAGCAACTTCACAAAGAAGATTTTAATCACTCTGCATCAGAAACTGCATATCAGGCTCTTGTGACACAACTCACGCCTTTCCTCCAATTCAATATCATCAAGTCTGACAATTCAGGGATATGCCGGTCATTTCTTCAATACACACAGAACGATGTTAAAGATTTCCGTGATAAACTGTTGAAATTTATGACATCGGTTTCGTCTTCGATTTATGAAAGATCCAGACTTCACCAAGTGTATGATAATGGAGTGCAACAATCTATGATGCAAATACAAGAGGAGAACGGTCATACGGTTGACAACTTGGAGCCTAACGATGGCAAGAGCACGGAATCAGGAGGACAACATGATACCAGTGGCACGTCAGGCAATGTTCACGAGATCTCTTTTGATGACACCTTACCCGTTAATGACGAAGAGCCTGCGGACATGGTACAATGTAATGTTGATGATGTATATGCTGCTGAAATACCGCATATTGAGCATTCTGAACCTAACTATGACAAACATGGGATGGAAAAGAGTGATAGAAATACCACTTCTGATTCATCCGATGTGAGTCATAATGAGGGGGAAAGTGTTCAAAATGCTAAACTTCATGATAATTGTCTTATAACTGCTTCATTAACTGCTTCTGATTCCAAGATTAGAGAGCTCGAAACGATTTTAGCTCAGCAATCCAAAGAGCTTGAGGATGCCAAAATTGAATTTTCGAAGAAAACGGAGAAATTTGAAACATATTTTGAAAAACTTGAAAAGTCAAACGTTGTTCTTGAACGAAAATTGGATCAAACTGTTCTAGATTCTAAAGCTGAAAAGGATAATCTTTTGAAACAAATTAAGTTGCTTGAATCTAAGTTGGCATCCCAAGATGAATTGTTCAAAGAAAATGAGACCTTAAAGGCTCAAGTACAGGAAAAGGTCTTTGCTATAGCTGCGTTGAAAAATGACTTGCGGAAAACTAAAGGACCTAGTGTGGACACTAAGCTTGAAAAACCATCAATCTTGGGGAAACCGCCTACAAATCAGTTCGTCAGACAACCGACTGTCAGACAACCTACTGCATTTAGATCCGAGCGATCACAATCCTCGAGACCGCGGTTTGCATCCCAAGTTGATATGGTTCATCTTTCTAGAACAGTCACTCCATCATCTAGGCCCAATGTGGCTAAAACAGCTTTTGCAAGACCTAATCACATGATTGCCTCTAATTTCCATAGACATAGTCCAAAGAATACGTCTCGAACTAGTTCAAATGACGTTCGCCATACATTTGGTCTAAGGGAAGCTAAGCAAAAGACACAAGTAGGAGATAGGAATTTCAAACCTAGTCAGATGCCTTCTAGTTTACCCACCACTGCTAACCGTAGCATGTCACATCCTAGGAGCATCAATCAATCATCTAGGAATTCTAGATCTTACTCGGACATTAAATATGCTACTTGTAAAACATGTAGAAAATGTGTCTTTACGGCAAATCATGATTCCTGTATCAAGAAATTGCTTAATGAGGTAAACTCCCGTGCTAGACTTAAATCCCAGTGGGTTGCTAAAATCAACCCCGTTGGTAAAATGTGGCGCCCCACTGGTAGAACTTTCACCCTTGTAGAAAATGAGTGCCCTTTGACTAGGATAGTCTCCAATTCTACTAAGACTGCTAGGGAGGAAATTGAAAAAGATGATACATCACTTAAGCCTGAACTTAAAGTTTTCTATAAAAGGAAACGTTTGCCAACTAAGATAAGTGAATCATCTACTCAGGTCACCTCTGACACAAGTAAAGCAAACTGTGAACCCCCACTTGCTTCTAAGATAGATATCGCTAACCAATATCAAAGCATGCAAATTCCAAATGAGAATGCAGGTACCAAAGAGGATGTTCCAAAAGAACGAAGCGGTCCAATCATTGTATACCATTCAATTAAGGACACTCTCAGAGTTTGGTTGCTAAAGAAGCTGATATCTAAGAAACAAGTGTCTCAGGGGATTTCCAGTTAAGCTTACAGTGCACAAGGACTTACAGTCACATAACAGACTGTAACTCGCTCTCAAAAGACAGGAAAGTTCATCCCGATGATGACTTATCCTCAAAACGAGAAATTAAATTTTCTCGGACACGAGCTTACATTTTAAACTATTCAAGGGTTTTAAGCTCGTGTAAAGGACTTATAGTCACATCACAGACTATAACTCGATCTTCAAAGAAAGGAAAGTTTATCGCCGATGGTAAACTTATCCTAACAACGAGAATTTAATTTTTCTCGGGCATGAGCTTATATAAAAAACATTCCAAGTTTTTAAGCTCATGCATGATGGCTCCTCGTTAAATGACAGACGATGACCCGGACTTCAGAGACAGGGAAGTTTATCTATGCAACGATAACTTACCCTTTTAACAAGAAATTAAGTTTTCTTGGACACGAGCTTATCCTAAAATCATTCAAAGGTTTTAAGCTCGTGTATAAGGCTCTTCATTAAATGTCAGATGATGACCCGATCTTCAAATTAAGGAAAGTTTATCGCCGATGATAAACTTATCCTCACAACGAGAAATTAATTTTTCTCGGGCATGAGCTTATATTAAAAACATTCGAAGTTTTTAAGCTCATGCACAATGACTTACAGTTAAATATCAGACTGTAACTCGGACGTCAACTTTAGGAAAGCTTATCTTTAAAGATAGCTTATCCTCGTAACGGGAAATTAAATTTTCTCGGTCATGAGCTTGTATTAAAACATTCCAGGTTTTAAGCTCAGAAAGGAAAGTGAATCTTTTAAATAAGAGAACTTTTCCTCATAACGAGAAATTCACCTTTCTTGGTCATGAGCTTTTCGTTAAAACATTCAAAGTTTTTCAAGCTCATGAAAACGACTTCTAAGTAAATGTCAACTTAGGACTCGTTCTTCAGTTAAAAGGAAAGTTTATCGCCGATGATAAACTTATCCTTAACAACGGGAAGTTTACAACTTCTCGGACTTGAGCTCGTTTTGCAAGATATTCAACATCTTAAGCTCAAGTAATTGGTTTTCAAAATGTTGAACACAATTTTTCAAGAATTTTTCAAAAGGTTTTTCTAAATCTTTCAAAATTGTGTGTTCAAAAACGTTTTGATAAAACGAGCATGTCTTCTGGAATCGATAATATTTACGAACCTAGAAATGTCATTCAATAATGACACGGGGTTGTAAATAAAGTTCGAGCAGAAGTTTAAACGATTTAAAACATGCTCCATATGGTTTGCTATTATTTCAGATAGTAACCCGCTTTTCATAATCAAGTCAAGCATTTCACCGGAAAGCTTTGACTCTACAACGGGAATTAATTTTCTCGGGCATGGTTTACTTTATAACCATGTAAGGGATTGTGTTTACGTAATAACACAATCTAACACGAATATATGTACGTGTCAGTGCATTTATTTGTTAAAACAAGAGAAATCTTGTTTTTATGAAGTTATCATCTCCACCAACCGTAGCAATTTACAATTGATATCTACATACTCGACGAGGCGACTACTCAAACGGTGACTACAGCTCTTTCAATAGAACACGGGTCAACAATTGAGGGGGAGCAATTGTCCAGCATTCAGAATCCTTGACGCCGAAAGTGCCAAGTTCACATGTTGGTGTCAAGACAACGATATCAATCAAATGGAGTCAAGAGATAACTTCAGACGTGATGAGGCGACCAACATTCGTGAACAAGAACCATGTGCTTCTTTCATATGATGTTCTTCATCATTCAGGTCCAACCTCATAAATTGCTAATCTTGTGAATTCATTATCATATATGATCTTTGCACGTGATAAATACCTTACACTTGTGTTTAAAAGGTATTTAATTTACGTTTCAAGTACACCCTCATTAATTTGAGGGGGAGCTTGTGTAATTCATGAAAGATAATTGGATTTGCATTTTTCTTCCCAAATTTTTCTTAAAATGCTATTAAATCAATTGATATTAAAAACATCGATTGGGTTAATATTTTTAATATGGGGGAGAAAATGTGATTTAATATGGGATATGATCAATCATAAATGGTTTGAGTTAACGTGATAGCTCATCCCGACATGTGCGAAATGTTTTCGGATATCGTGGCATATGCTAAGGGGGAGAAAAATGGATTTGCACTATCAAAATGGATTTCATGGTGACATACACTTACCCAAAACATCTCTATTCACGACGGTGAAGATTGTGGTGACATAAGGATGGTAGGATAGGTTAAAGTCCAATGATTCCTCTAGAACCGGAGGAATCTTCCCAAGGACATTCCATAGCTAGAAATAGTAGTCCTTAGGAAAGATGGAGAAAGATTGTGAACGTAGCTGAATGCCGACCAAGTACTTAAGTTAGCACTGGAACAATCACAACAAGGTGCTAGTGATGACGTATTGGTAAGCATTGAAGGGGTTGAAGAATGAAAAAGAATTGTAAAGATAAAGGGTGTAAAGAAAGAAGCCCTCCTTACAACTTTAGGCAGAAACCGGGTCAATACATATGCTATTGAGGTCATTTTTGCTAATGATTCTCGATATTGAAGAAAGACGTCATGGACCCAGTGATGCAATGCACAACCCTTCCCAGCTAACTCAAATATCTCTCAAAAGGTATTTGTTTTAATCACACGGAGATCAACACGTTATCTATTGGTTTATTCACTCCGAATAGACTGGTATTGAAAAGGTGGCACTCCTCTCCAGCCTCCGATCACTAAAATCCAAAATGCACGATCGAGTCTAGAGCCATTTGAGATCATCAAATATCCCATTAGGACACACTTTCATATTTCCTTGCTTCTTCACACACTGTGAAAAGTAAGAAAGATCTTAAGAGTCCTACGCAAAATCTTCATGATCTTGCCTGAACATCCGAGTAATACGAAAGTATTTACAATGAAGATGGAAATCCTTCTTGAGCGAACATCAAAAAACTCATGGTAGGTGACTTGTGCGATTCTTTATGAATCAAACTTGTGATAACTGGAAAGCAACAGTGGTTTAATTCTTAAATGAATTTAAACACGTTCCAGGCCTCTACGCAATATCTCAGTGATCTTGCCAGAACACTCAGAGTGATACCGTTGTGTTCACGGTGATGAGTGGAAATCCTTCTAGTGTTAACCTCAAACAGCACTTGGTAGGTAACTTGCAAGATTCTATACGAATCAAGCTTGTGACAACTGGAAAGCAACGATGGTGCGGTTCTTAATTGAATTTCACTTGTTCCAGGAACATGAATTGACGGCTTCAAATCATGCGGATATTATTATCCAAATGATTCACACTTTATGTTCGCAGTCAGCTTTGGACGGTCGAATAAAGAGAACGGGTTTACCCGCGAAATCCTGTCAGGAAGTTACTTAATTGAAACTATCCGTCACGGGTACGATATCTAATATCGTCCAACGGTCTTCACCGACCGGAGGTAAAATGCTACCGATTTAGAATGAAATGTTCAAAGCCATTTCTTTCGTGTCTACTTATGTTGCGGCATTTGAAGACGGTGGCGTTGCGGAATCCAAGAAGAAGTCGTCGCCACATGCTTATACTGCATACACTCAGTACTTCAACTAATTCAAGAAAGTCTGAAGGTCAAGTCTTCCGCTGTATCAAACTCTGAAGCTTTCAAGAATTATAAAGGTATAAGTGTGTGGAACATGAAGTCACGAAGAGGCGAATATCACAAGTGATGAATGCACAAGGTCAAGGCAAGAGAACATGCTCAAGACTAAAGTCAAAGATCTCATCAGCATATTCACAAGAACAAGATCGAAGACTCAAGCATAGTATGCTAGGTTTAAGATTTTGTAAAATGGTGTGACCTCCCTTTGGGGGAGATTGTTGGAAATACGTTTTTCCAAGGAAAGTCTCGGTCACATCATTATTAGCATAGATCACGAGCTATAGACTATTTAGGACATTGTAACTTGGAGTGACCTCCCTTTGGGGGAGATTGTTGGAAATACGTTTTTACGTATTTAGAAAGGATCGGTCACTCCAACGATATTGGGCTCGTGATCCAATATAGCCCATATAGCCTACATGTAGGGTGGGCTATATATAAACCCCCCTCCTAGCATGTTAGGAGGGGTTGTTGGTTCACTTACTCCTTGATTTTAATCACATTTCCATCTTTCTTAACTCTCTCCTTTCTCTCTCTACCTTTCTCTCTCTAACTTCCTCCATTTTCATCCATATCAATAGATAATCCATAACTTGTCTAATCCTTAGAAAACTAAGATCCTACAGGATTTACCACCCTTTCCGAAATCTATGGAAATGGAAAAGCTAGGTAATAAGCTAACTTGTATAAGCTAATACCAAAAACTTGTCAATCCAAATACTTAACCAAATCAAATAAGCACTTTAATCCACTTATCCAACTCGAAATCAAGCAACTTTTTAGATCAAACAATAAAAACATAAACTTTTTAATAAAACTTTTTAATGATAAAAATAAGCTAATCATAAAAGTAAGCTAATAAGCACAAAAGTCTTAAAGCTTAATCAAATGAAAACTTATAAAATGATCAAAAGATTAACTTTTTAGCATGAAATCAATTAGAACAACACGGATCACATGATAATCACACCAAAATCAATCTTAAATCAAAGAAAAGTAGAATGAGATTAAGAGATAAAAGCTTAAAATGGAACTTGATTAATAAAAATAAGCATACAAAAGTATTAATCTTGAAAGATTAAAAGTAAAAGATGAACTAGTGAGAGAAAGTTTAAGACTTTCTCTCTCTAAAAACTAAAAAGTGCAAAATTAACTAAAAACTCTAACTACTCTCCTAATGACTATTAGGAGGGTATTTATAGGGAAGGTGGAAGGAGTGCATGTGTTGCATCTTCTTTCTTGCTTTCTTCACGTTTTCTCGACTCGACTTTAATTCTTCGTCTTTGTCGTCTCGGGATTTGAACTTGTCTTTTAATTTTCTTCTTCTATTAGACTTAAGTTCTTCGACTTCGTTAAACTTCCGTCTTTTGACTTTTTCTTCGATAAATCTTCGGAATAGGTCTTGGACTTCCGTTCTTTCTGCACTCTTGATCTTTTGACTTCGTCTTTTTCCCGTTTTCTTCAGTAAAAGCCCGTGAAAGCCCGTGTTTTCTTCCTTTTTCATATTTAGGTCCTAAAACACAATAAAAACACAAACCACGCATAATTCCGACTTTTACGACATAAATCACACGTTTTGGTCTTGTTATTATTGGAAATAGGTGGTAAAAGGATAAGTGTTTTCACACTTATTAAATCCCCTACACTTGACCATTGCAATGCCCTCATGCAATGCATTAATTTTAAAGCACGGTTTACATTCTCCATCATAAACAACCCACCTTGGCCTTTATTAAATACTAAACATAAAAGATAGAAATAAGTAAAGAAATTAAAAACTTACATTGGATTTTGGCGGCCATGAACATTTTTTCATCCTCAAGTTTCACGTTCCCCATACCAAGCTTAAAAACGAGATCATTGTTATTATAAGTTAGCACACTATCACAAACTCATGTGGGCCAATTATTCACTTAGACTCCCTTATTCCTAGGTGTATCTCTTATATTTTATTTTTGTCTTGAATGATCACGAGGATGCATTGTTTGACTTATTTCGATAGTTATTTAGTCCGAAAATAAGGTGAACGATTTAATCAATAGTTAGCTAAAGGACCAAATCTTTTAAAACTGCTTCTCGGGATATCAGAAAGTTCATATCTTGGCATAACTTGGTTCGCGATTTGAGACCTTTCTCGGGCCGATATTTGGCAGCGACTTCATACTTCAAATTTTCGAGAGACGTTCTTGAAATTATGGTCTTCTCTTCATAATAGGAATTTCTTCACTTGAAGTTTTTGAGAGATTCTTCATCTTTGGACCACGACTTCTTCATTTTTCTCCAATCTTTATTTTGGACTTTGATATACAACGATCCGCCTCCTTTTAGGACTTGGATCTATTTATCCTCATACCTTGTTAGGGTCTTTTCGGATAGACTTCTCCATGACTTTTGGGGAGTTCTTGCTTTTCGTCGTGTGTCTCGATCCTTCATATTGATTTTTGATAAATGATTCTTCACATCACTTTGGATCTTTAGCAACAAAATGTAGCCCTCATGCCTTGTTAGGGCCTTTTCGGACTCGCCAATCTTCGCGCCCCGCTTCATAAGTTATGCCTTGGCTATGAACTCTCGTCATTACCGAGCAACTTTTAAACGATCTGGGGCTAGAAGCTAAGTAACTTTTCAAATCGTACAACCTTACTTATTAGCAGATAATTTATTAGCAAGCGGAGGGAGAATAGGCTCATAATTAACTCACATAAATTCACGAAAGAATATCGAACTTATAATTGACTCTATCATCTCTCGTTCTCCACAGTTTAAAATCTCAAGGAATGAGACTCGTGGATGCTTAGCCTATTAAATCAAAGTTTTGGGTTTTCGAGTCGCCTATAGGATCTTGCAAATTCTTAGACTTTTTCAAGTTTAGAAATCGCGTTTTAAAGTTCCCTTGATAAACGACTCTCTAGGATCAATTATAGGAACTTGCGAAAAGTTCTTGTTCTTAACCCGTGAGAGTTAAGACTTTCGCGTTTTATATCTCCCTATATAAAAGCCTAGCAAAACTCGACTTAAACACGTTAAGGATACTAGCTAGAGTAAACTTAAGCAAGTAAACTCGGGTTGAGTCAAAATGTTCACGACTAAGAAAAATCTAAAACCACTTTATTGAAAAATTATTCTAGTAAGGAAACGTAACAAAGGCAAACACGACTATACAACTAGGCCAAAATAGATTAAAAATTTTGAAAAATGTCGAAAAATCAAATTTTCCGGTTAAAATGAGGGCACATTTATGGAAAAGACCACTTACTTCGATAGAAGTCCCCCCTACACTTGAGATAAACATTGTCCTCAATGTTTAAGCATGTGGGAGTAAACTCCCCTACACTTAGGGCATTGTGCACTTTGTTTAAATCTGGCTAAGGAAAGGACAACTAAAGTGAATTCAATGTGAACATATAGAATATGAAATATTGAATCACAAGAGTTTAGGATAGAACCGGGAAGATGGAAAACACGGTATCACGATTCGTCAAAAGTTCTCAAGATGCTCTCTGAAGCTTAAATCCCTGCACAGCACAATAAACAAGACAACAAACATATGCGGGGCTCCCCCTACACTTATTATGAAAGCAGTAAAGGATAGAACACGGGTTGCCTCCCGAGAAGCGCTTGTTTTTGTTCACCGAGTCATGAGCCTGACTCGACCCAATTTTAGTTCATGGGGAACGTGGTGAGGGATGGAATCATCTCTTGAGAGATGTCCTCACCAAAGTACAGCTTCAAACGCTGGCCATTCACCTTGAAATTAGGCCCATTCGGCTGAGAAAGCTCAATGGTCCCATATGGAAGGACTTTGGCGACGGTGAATGGACCAGACCAGCGGCTCTTCAACTTGCCAGAGAAGATCTTCAACCGAGAGTTAAAGAGTAGAACGTGATCTCCAACGTGGAACTCTCGGTTCTTGATTTTAGCATCGTGGATCATCTTCGTCTTCTCCTTGTAGATCAGCGAGTT